>OY856410.1:790716943-793546943 GCA_963693085.1 Alisma plantago-aquatica | reverse complement strand
CATCATCATCATCATCATCATCATCATCATCATCATCATCAATTATTTCTCTGTCATAAATATGAAATAACCCATGTTGTTGTGTGTTGTTATTACTTACATTTATATTACTTTTTCTCAACATTTTACATTATTGTAGGCATAATGGCTTGGGCCTCTACCCCAATGTTACTATTCCCTATTGAAGAATAGTTGGACATCATTCTAGACGATCGTTCATTAGCACAATCACTATACCTAAATAATGGTGTTATCTAAATGGAAGACACTACACGGCTGGTGAAGTGACCCTAAATTTTGGAACTTCAACATCTGTTATCGAGATTAAATATGTATTTGACAGAAATCTTGTATCCACATCCAGTTGGTGCGAGTGGGTTGGGAAGATGCTTTTGGGACATAGTGACAAGCTTTTTCTTTGGCCAATTGGCCATAATACCATCATGGTTTGGATAACCAACATCAACAACGACACACCCAATCATTTGGTCTGATTTGAGTACTCGATAGGGGATAGCACATATTTGGACTCATTCGATGAGGAGAGCACACCAGATTTCCCTTCTATTCCTACTGTTGGTACTGTCCATTTCCCTATCATCATCAGTGTAGATTCATCTAACAATGACGAGCTCCGCGACTCAACAACATCAACAAAGTAGCTCCAACTAGCAACAAATTTACTTTCCCATATATGCATATGTTTTGGGGTACAACAAGCCCCCCTTGTTTAATTAGCTACTGTGTCATGTTATTTTCTAAACTTTGTTGTCATAATTAGTATTTTGATAACATGTTCTACTTTGAAAGATGACGTCTGAATGATTTTTTTTGAATTTTCTTATCTATATACATGTGTTTGTGAAGATGGAATGAATGAATGTTTGTGTGTGTGTGATTGTCAAAAGAAAAATGAATGGATCGAACTGCATATGGTTTCTAAATGTGTGTGAATATAAAATGGAGGAATGAAATATGTGACTACATGTTTCTACATGCATGTGTGTGATGAATCATATTTGACAATTAAATGTGCTTATTATACATATATGTGTGAATCACATGATCCATATAAAATATATAATTTGTATCTTGTCAATATATATTTGCAAGTTTGTGGCCTGTTGTTGGCTGAAATCAAAGGGTGTTGTAAACCTAAAATTCAGAACTGAATTGTAGGTTCTGCATCCTACTGACCAGTCAGACAACAGGCCTGGAACTGATAAGAAAAAAAAACATTGACGTCAGTTAAATATCAAAAACTAACAACGAAGCTTAATTGTGTTGGTTGTTTTCTATTAATCGACGCCTATGGTCTGACTACAGGTGCTTATGGGTTAAATTGTAATCGGGAATGACTTTATATCATCGGTTATGTAACCAACGCTGAAGGAGTCTACTTTTAGTGTCACCCACTTGGGTGTCGCTTCAAAACTGACGACAAATGTCTTATCTAACCGACACTAAATATGTTATTTGTACTAGTGTTTTAGTATATCTGGAGATGTGTATCTATAAACATATATAAGAATCCTTTCAAAAGTAAAGAATTTCAAGAATGAAGTAGAGAGGCAACTTGGTTAGAAAAATCAGATGCTTTTATCTGGTCAAGGTGCTAAACATTTGATCTAGGAGTTTGATAACCTTCTCAAGGAGTATGGATTGCATCACAATTTTCTCTATTAAGGACATCAAAATTGAATGGTGTTTTGGTGAGAAGCAAGCATACATTGTTGGACGTTGTGCAGTCATTTATGAGCCATGGTGGACTTCATAATTCCTTTTGGGAACACAATGTAGAAACCATCAAAATTGTTCTTAACCGGTTCATTTTATAATAGTTCCAAAAGACACCATATGAGATATGGGAAGTGAATATATCTTTTATATAGATTTGGGGTTGTGAACCTTACATGAAGTGTTCATGTGACTGAGTGAACTTTTGATGTTCTTTGTTACTCAATTAAATAATTGAACCATGGGGTTGAGAATATCAAATACAAGTCCATAGATATGTGGTGATGTTGTCATAATACATGATTTTACATATTATAATGACATAGTGGTTGTACCTGAATTGCGTTTTGGTCATATGAATGTACTACTATTATTTTAGAAAAAATCTAAAAGTCTTTTGATGTTAATATTATGATAAATACCAGTAAGTATGTGACATTTAGATTAAGCAGTGGATTGGTCAAATGTTGGAGTTTGGGCACTAAAGTTTATTATAAATTATATGACATGACAAGGAAGCTATGGTTAATATTTGGTGAAGTTTGGAGTCCTAAACAGAGAGATAATTAGGCTTGAAATTAGTTAAATAATTGATGCATTATACAAGTTGAAATAAGGTGTATTTCTAATATTTTAGTCTAACTCAGGACATCTAAAGGTGTCAAGCAGCTGCTTTACCTTAGAGGAATACATCCCACTTGATACGTTGTGTTGGGAATTGATCAAATCCACATGCAGGATAGATCAGATGGTGCCACAACAATTTCTTTTGTGCTAGTTGCACATGACACTACTTGGTCAGTGTGATGATCATCCATGACATAGTTCCATAGAGAATGTGTGGTGGAACATGCTCTGGTGCAAGCTGTTATCTCACCATGGCTGATTCTAAGTGATGAGTCCTCATTTGCCAAAAATGGGATCCATATCAGAGAGGTCTTTCCTGTCCCCTTTGTTTATTCTCCACTATGTTTTGCAAATTGGTTATAGTGGAATTCAAGTGAGTTTGAGGAAGATTAAGAGGAGAATAAGGAAGAGTAGCTAGATGGGAAGCCCTCCCTATCTCTAATGTGAACTTTCATGATAATTTTTATGGGGGACAAATAAAATTCATAGGAGGTAGAGGCAGAGCTTGATATTTGTTGTAGATCTTTGGAGTCTCAAGCGAAAACCTAGGAATTTGATAAGAGACATCAAGCAGAGTTGAGGTGTATAATTGGGGAAGAAAACTAGCAATGTAGAATGAGATTTGGCCTATCAAATTCTAGAGAAGAGTACCCAATGATGCACATGAGCATGACAAAGAGGACACACACATGAGTGTCCCATGAGAAGCTTGTATGAAAGACCAAGAGGCAATAGATTGTCTCTTTGGATAGGATCCTCAATGGAGGCACTGAACTAGATGAAAGGTAAACCCAGAGATGCACTACAATGAAATAGGGAGTTCTCACACATTGTTGTCATGTAGATTTATGGAGAACAAATCTTGGTGAACTCACATGCAAAATTAGAAAGTCTTGATCTTGTTGATTACAAGGAGAGGGAGGAGGATCATCCACAGAGTTAGGGAGGCTAGCTGGCTCACCTCCAAAGCCACACTGATTCAATTGAGAAGAGAGGAGGATCACTTTTGTTGAAGAGAGATATGTGCAAGCAATCTAGGCAACCTGGGAGGAAGATTCAAAAGTATGTTTTTTAACTAAATAGGTAAATTCATATCAAATATTTGAAGAATAGAAAATCTAATAGTAATCCTAGTATTTAGTCATATTATCCAATAATTATTTAAAAAATATCCAAATCCATAAAGAATGTAGAATAAAATGGAACATGAATACCATTCTTTTGATGAATAAAATATGTTGTGCACCACTCATTATTAATAATTAATAAATGTTAATCAGATATTCCCAACATATGTCTATAACTCCATGAGCATGTTTAGAACAAATATGGAGTATGAGATAATGAGATTTGATGCATACAACCATGTAATATGTCTCATACATCTAATTATGTCTAATTACTAGAAATAAATCACAATTAGTATAACTATGGTTAACAAATGGTGGAATATTTAGTATAAGATCATATTTGTACACAGAACCTAGTTTATATGTTTGAGATCAAGATGATGAGTCTAATTCCCATTAAATGATCATAGATATGAACACATGTTCAGAAGATCAAACTTGATAACACATTTTATGACTAGAGTTAATGAGAACCTATAACAAATAACAAAAGTGAAATATATGTCTAGAGTAGTTATATTGATCTGGAACATAATTACAAAATAAGATCAATGAGATAACTATGAGAAGATAAGGCAAGTAATGCTAGTAATATCCTTATGACTAAGGAAAACCCTAAAATGATACATGACTATGGTTAAGATGATGAGAATACAATATTGGTATATGAGTTCCTGTCTTAATCAGGGATCGAACAAGGTTGTAGTTGACCTCAAGGATACATGCATTAGGATATTTGGATTCAACGTATGTTTTAACTCTTACTTGGCCTACTATATATTGTGGTTGTATTATATGCGTACAAATTTATTTTCATGTGATATTGGATGAAATAGTTGTTCTTGTATGTTACCTTTCTTGATTGTCTGTGTTTAGAGTTTGGAACTGATGAACCATATGATATTAGATCCATCATATAAAAGCACTATATATACTCATTATTGGTAAGTGCTTCGAAGCGACAAAACCTTTAGTATCCGGTCACATTATACATATGATCTAACTCTTTGTTAGTCAATCATAAATTCCTTAATCTCAAACTCTTTGGGAGTCGAGAGCATGCATCAAAAACTTCAGTTGTCAATTCATGGATGATATAATGAAAAATGTGCATAAAATATGTGTTCACTTTTGTTTATAAACATCTTTTGTTCAAGAATGCCTTTTGTTATATTTTTTAGTACTGCCAAGTTCTAATTGTATCTTGTTGTGAAGCCATAGTAACTAAGAGGTATATGATTCTTATAGAATACCACTATAATCTCTTCTTTACATTTTTATGGATGTATGATCTTGAAGATTCTTGATAGTTAGGAGTTGTGATGAGCTTATGTATAGGTGGACCTATTGTCTGAAACATCATGTTGTAAATGTAGTATGTGAATAGGCAAAGGTTTACTATTCAATGTGTAAATTAATTTGTAGTAATTCGTTTAGTAATTATATGTTTGACCGGCCTAAATTGCGCGTCCAAAAAGTGGAGGCAGATTTGAGGTAGTCGAGCTTTTACATTTATAACCCGAATCCTTCTAGGCCCCCCACAACTTTGTTTACGGGGTCGAAGTAGATATACAGGGTCGAACACAGGGACAAGGGTGGTAGTGTTGAGAACTCAGAATCGACACGCTACACTCTGGCATGGATAGAGATGATAAAATTCCCAAAAGGGAACAGCAGAACAAGAACGATAAAACAAGAGAAAACCCTATCTCCAACTGGAGCTACGAGAAAGATTAAGGTTTTAGGCATGTATCAGTTTTTAGGGGTTTTCATGCAACAGAAACAGAGAGATAATACTAAAGCTAAAGCAGGGTACCAAGGAGAAAACTTTGGTAAAACAAGCGGCAGCAGAAACGTCTTGTACCCCTCCTCTCAGAGCGGGTACCTCTAACCAAGCATCAACACCCCTCTCGAGGTTGTTGGACTTAAATTAGAGTGGCAAGGTTACTGAAGCAACTCTGATTTCGGGCACTCTCGTACTCCAGAATCACACCAAACACCAGAGCCACAACACCTCTCTCAAGGTTGTTGTGATGGGAAAACACGATTCGGTAGCTAATCAGAACGTGATCCAACGTGCAAGCTAGAGTTCAGATATTAAACATAGCGATCATCCAACAAGGGTGCCAAGCATACAACAGTAGATAATTAAACTCTTCTATTTCTATTGACATATAGAGGTTTGATTACATTGCTTAAAGTAAAGAAATTAAATGACAGAAATAAAGATAGATATCGCCTTCTTGATATAGAAGGACGACAGACTACAGTGGACCATCCAGCCTGATACCGGTCAGGAGCCTAGCCAGATACAACCGCACTAGCGGCACACCCTCTCAGGCGGCGCGCTGTGATGGGCAGATTGCATCGTGCGAAGTCCCTGGCCCGATATGCTCATGTCGGGCGGCACCCTCTCGGGCGACAAGCCGTGACGGGCGAGGCGTATCGGGTTCGGTATCGTGCCGGGCCAGCTGATGCATCTAGTATCGGTCACTTAAGTCCGGGATCCATGTCGGCTGATATCGGCCTGCAGTGTCGCTCGGGACGTTACTAAGTGAACCGTTTACCTCCCTCTCAGGATGGAGAAGAGCTCACCTAGAATCGCCCGGCACAGCACTGGGGCACGATACACTCACTCCTTGCAGTTTTCCTGAGGTAACTTGCACATGGTTCTGACCTGTCTTTTCGGCTTCCTGTAGCTGCTATTTATAGGCAGCGGTTGGGGGAAGTTATGGTGCTCAGGGCGCCACGTATGCCCCATTGTCATCGCGGAGTCGGTGACGACCGATATCGGTATCGCCCGACACAAGGATGTCGGCTATCAGTCATGTAACAAGAGGTGCCTGCCGGTGGGTGGCCTGTGTCGCGCGACAAGCTTTAGTTGTCGTGGCGAGCTTTGGCTCCCTGTTGGGTAAAAGCCGTATCGCCCGCCAGTTCCTTCTTGCACGACATCCTTGTGTCGCGCGTCGTTGTGTCGCGTCACCCTGTCGGGCAGTGATTTTATCGGCCATTTGGAAGGCCGATGCAGGTGGAACTTGCTTGTGGGCCGGGACATCCTTATTGACGATAAATGGGTCAAAATAGGAGGAAAAATACTACAAAAAATGGAAATATTGAATTAAGAGCGTTGTTTGGCCAATTGTTGTGAAAGTGCATATAAATAGAGAGGAAAATAGTTAAAAAGGCAGTTTTGATAACAGAATAACAGTCTGAAACATCACAAAATTTGTTGTTATCAACTCCCCCAAACTTAGCATTTTGATTGTCCTCAATCAATATTTAAACTTTATTTAGTGATGCTTCTTCTTGCTCGGTGTAGCTTTCAGGCCAAGAAGTAAAACAAGTATCACAATGCCTTTAGAGATAATGCTGCCTCACTACGAACAAAAGACCTTGCGTTTCCTGCCTTATTATTTCAGTAAATTTTTCTCTACAGCTTCAGTGAGACTTTGGTGCATGATTCTGAAGTTAGCTTACACACCAAACAGCTTTATTTTTGGGTCAAAAAGTTGTGTATAGGGTAGGCTAAGGCTTTTTGGGGTTTTTCTTGTCTCCCATCAGTCCATCTAGGTAAGGGTCCGTTAACGGGAAAGTGGTCCCTGTAGTCCAAGATAGTTGGCTTTAGAGCAGTGATTTCACATCCTACGTACCACTGCCCCAGATCTACCATGCCTAAAGATGGGTACTTTTGGAAGACAAGTGTGTATATATTTTTTTCTTTTCTTTTATTGGGCACAACTCTCATGCTTTTATTCACCCTCATAAGGCTACTTTCTCTTTTTGGGATTTTTGTTGGGTAAGGGGAAACAAGAGGGATTTCTGCTTTTTGGGCAGCTTTTCTTCTCCATACTCGTCTCTTAGCTGTTTGTGAGATTATTATATATATATTTTTCGAGATTTTTGGCACGGAAAAACGTAATCTTTTGTTTGTTTGAGGCAGCATTATCAGAAAGATATAACAAAACTTGCATTTTGTTGAGCACATAGAAAACAAACTTGGCAAGAAGTCGCATCAGGTTTTTACTAAATTTTTCAAAATTTTTATATGAGCAAGGCATTTTATACTAGCATTGGTAAATAGACATGATATAGGAAAAGTACGTAATGGCACAAAGGGTGGATGTGAAGAAGTAAATTTTTATACCTCCTTCACTGGTACATGGGTACCCCCCCCCCAAACTTACTCCACTCTCTGTCCCAGAGTAATGAAGAAAACTGGGTGAGGTCATGTTAGCCCAGTGAAGGTTAGCTGGAGGTTGCGCTTGTGCCTTAGAGAAGCTGCAATATGTTCTTATTACAGTCTCCATTTTCTTTCCCAGCTGGATGTAGCTGGAACAAGCGCAAAGCCCTCAAAATTATTTGGCCTCCCCTTACTCCTGGTACTTCCGTTGTGAACATGAACAAAAGGACTGATCGTCAATCCCAGTTTCAGTCCACTTGATTCCATTTTCTTTCCCAGGAGTGTGCAGTCAGAGGGCCTCTCTAATTTTATTATCTTCCTCTTTTGGAGATGGCCCTAAACCACCACAGAAGACAGACTATGATAAGGAAATGGACTTCCCTTGATCTCTTTTCGGCGGGTGGTGGCCCAGCTGTCTCGGGATTCTGGCATTTCTGTCCGATTATTGTTGCTTCAGCTTCGGCCACAGTGTCGATTCTTTTGCGGTGTTTTCCAACTCTTGCGGAGGTTTGCTGTATATTATCCATACCTGTTATCAAGTTTAATGATCATTTGAATGTCAGGTAGAACAAGCTAAAAACCCGATAAAACTTGTTTCGTAGTAAAATCCCGGGTATCGTTCATCAAAAAGGAACTGCCCGATATGAGGTAGGACGATACAAGAGGAACTGCGCGACACAACACGCTTCCCGACACGGGTCTGTCGGGCGATGAGGTCACAAGAAGCAACTGCCCGACAGGACGTAATGACGGAAAAACGTGCTGCCCGATATGGTGTATTGGGCAAACGCTATCGACCGATGTGTCGTGCTTCACACGTGTCGGGCGATACAAGGAAAAATCAACTAAGCTCGTTAACCCGATACTCTACCCGCGATATGAAACCCGTGTCAGGCAAATAGACTGTCGGGCTATACCTTTTCTCTTTGAGGCTCTCGCCCGACACGAGGGCGAAGGCGAGCTGCCAGACATGCGAGCAAAAAGTGGGTTACTGCATGTGGTACAGGTGGCGAAAAGAGTAAGTGTAGTAGCCCGACACGTTGAGCCCTACTTACTATATATAGAAAACCCGGCTGGGGGTAAAACAGGCAGTTCTGGCACGTGCGCCGACCGTTGAGACATGCCGTTCCCGAGACGACGGTCCCATCAGTCTCATTAAGGGCAATTACTCACATGCACGGTAGGGTGCACGCCGCCCAGGAATGCCAACCGTCACGGCCGTTGCGATGCCCGAGAGACTTACAGCCCGATATAAGCAGTCCTGCGCGCCAGCTGAGCTGCTGCCCGATACGGTTAAAAACAGGCGACCAAAAACTAAAACTAAGAGAAGAAAAAGCGATCAAAGGGTAAAACATCATCGACACAGGGTTAAGCCCCCGACCTTAGAAGGTATTACTCTTCAAAGCTCCGTAAAATACAGCGGTGGCCCATAAAACAGAAGAGTTAGCGCTTGTGGCGCATGCACCGACTCAGGCCTTATTACAGTCCATAACATTTGTTTTACATGGAAGAAAAATGCATCCTACTCTAGTAAAGAAAGAAAAACTCGGGCTGCCTTCCGAGGAGTGCTTGAAGTTTGCGTTGCCAGCTCGACCGGCGTAAGCTCTTCACGTTCATCCTTCGACATTACCCATATCCTGCAAGTCAATCTCTGCTCTCCTGACAAAAGCTTCATCTTCATAATACCTCTTTACTCTCTGCCCATTCACCTTGAAAACCTTGGTCAGATTGTCTTTGTCGTAGAGTTCCATCATTCCTGTTGGGTATATCTTTGACACAGTAAACGGTCCCGACCATCTTGTCTGTAACTTTCCAGGGAAGAGGAGAATGGAGGATTTAAATAATAGAACTTTATCCCCTTCGTTCACATCCTTTCTTCTCAGGTGAGAATCATGCCACACTTTCGTTCTTTGTTTGTAGATTTTTGCATTTTCAAAGGCGTTCATCCTCAGCTCTTCGAGCTCTTGAAGCTGCAAAAATCTCTTCTCTCCTACTTTTTCAAGGTCCATGTTTAAGAATTTGATCGCCCAAAGGGCCTTGTGTTCCAGTTCTAAAGGTAGATGGTAGGATTTCCTGTAGATCAACATGTAGGGAGTGGTTCCAATGGGCATTTTGTAAGCGGTCCTGTAGGCCCATAGTGCGTCGTTAAGTTTCATAGACCAGTCTTTCCTCGTTCGGCTGACAATTTTCTCCAAGATCTACTTAATCTGTCTGTTTGAAACCTCTACCTGCCCTGAGGTCTGTGGGTGGTAGGGTGTAGCGATCTTGTGTTTCACTCCGTACTTACGCAGGAGTGCTTCGAACTGTCTCTCTCCAAAGTGCGACCCGCCGTCGCTTATTACAGTGCGTGGGACTCCGAACCGAGGAAAGATCGTCTCCTCGAATAGCTTGATTACAGACTTGGCGTCGCATGTTTGGGTTGCTACAACCTCTACCCACTTCGATACATAGTCTACTACCACTAGTATGTATTGATACCCTCTGGATGGAGGAAACGGTCCCATGTAATCAATCCCCCATACGTCAAAAATCTCTACTTCGATCCAATTTGTCATCGACATTTCATTTCTCCTCCCTATATTCCCTATAGACTGGCACTCTTTGTAGACTTTCACAAATTGTGCAGCATCTTTGAATAGTGAGGGCCAGTAGAAACCTGACTGTAGCACTTTTGCAGCCGTTCTTTCGCTACCCAGGTACCCACCGTAGGGGGAGGCGTGGCACTTTTTCAGAATGTTCGCAGTTTCTTCCTCGGGGTGCACCTCCTATATAAATTGTCAGCGCATCTTTTGAAGAGGAGGGGATCATCCCAATAGTAGTTTTTAGCATCCGCGAACAACTTCTTTTTCTGATTGTAAGTAATGTCAGGAGGCAGCTCTTCGCAAGCAAGATAGTTGCAGATATCTGCAAACCAAGGTAAGTCTTCTTCTTTAGCATCAGCCAACATAAGAGCCTCATCGGCATAGTCGTCGTTGATCGGCGGTCCCCCTTGTCTGTCAGCTACGATCCTTGATAGGTGGTCGGCGACCACATTTTCTGTGCCCTTCTTGTCGATAATTTCATGGTCGAACTGTTGCAGCAATAAGGCCCACCTCAACAGACGGGGCTTTGTGTCTTTGTTTTGCATTAGGTATTTTATTACCCCATGATCGGTATATACCTTGACCTTTGCTCCAATGAGGTACGACCTGAACTTATCAAATGTGAAGACAAACGCGAGCATCTCCTTTTCAGTGGTTGTGTAATTTACCTGAGCTTCGTCCAACGTGCGACTAGCATAGCATATCACATGGTGCATTTTATCTTTCTTCTACCCCAGGACTGCTCCTACTGCATAGTCTCTAGCGTCACACATCAGCTCAAATGGTAAATCCCAATCTGGTGCTTGGAGGATGGGTGGTGATATGAGTGCGTTCTTTAAAGCCTGAAAAGCCATCAAACATTCATTAGAGAAAACAAATTCAACATCTCTTACCAGGAGATTGGACAAAGGTTTTGAAATCTTCGAGAAGTCCTTTATGAATCTGCAGTAGTAGCCGGCGTGCCTGAGGAAGCTCCTCACTCCCGTCATAGACTTCGGGGGAGGAATCTTGGATATGGCTTCTACCTTGCTGGTATCCACCTCGATCCCATGCCTTGAGATCTTATGCCCCAGAACGACGCCCTCCCGTACCATGAAATGGCACTTCTCCCAGTTTAAAACCAGGCTATTCTCCTCGCACCTTTGTAGAACCAAGGACATATTCTTTAGGCAGCTATCGAAGTCCCTTCCATAGACTGAAAAATCATCCATGAAAACTTCTACGATATCTTCTAAAAAATCTAAAAACATTGATATCATGCATCTTTGGAACATGGCGGGAGCATTGCAGAGTCCGAAGGGCATCCTTCTAAAAGCATAAGTGCCGTAGAGGCAGGTGAATGTTGTTTTCTCCTGGTCGTCGGGCATGATGGGTACCTGGTAAAATCCTGAAAAGCCATGAAGGAAATAGAAAAAGTCATGATGCGCTAATCTTTCAAGAACTTGGTCAATAAAAGGTAGAGGAAAATGATCTTTTTTGGTAGCCTAGTTTAGCTTTCGGTAATCTATGCATATCTGCCATCCGGTGACGGTCCTAACCGCCACCTCGTCGCCCTTTTCTCCCTTCACCACTGTCATCCTGCCCTTTTTGGGTACTACATGGATCAGACTTACCCAGTTGCTATCGCTGATTGGGTAAATGATCCCCGCATCCCTTAGCTTGATTACCTCTTTCTTGACGACTTCCTTGAGCATCTGATTCAGCTTCCTCTAGGGCTGTGCTAGAGGCTTGGTGGATTCTCCCAAGTTGATGCGATGCATGCATAAGGCTGGGCTAAGGCCCTTGATGTCCTCTACTGAATATCCTATAGCCCCCCTGTGGAGCCTCAACTCCTCAAGAAGTCGGTCCATCTGGTTTCTTGAAAGATTGGCATTTACGATGACAGGGTTTCTCTCTTCTCCATTTAAGAATTCATATTTCAGACCTTCGGGGAACGGTTTCAACTCAGGCCTTGCTCTGGATGCCTTCTCTTGAGGCCCCTCCTTGAGAGAGGCATACTTCACAGACTCCACCACCTCATCCTCTTCGTGCAGATCTTCGTCAGACAGGTCAAAAAGGTTGAGATACTTCACAACTTCTGGATCTTCGAAGTCGGAATCCTGACAGCTTATAGCCCTCACAAGGGGGTCCACTATCCAGATGTCCTCCTCTATCTCCTCGCAGAATTTATCGTAGCTATTCGCAAAGCATGCAGATTTAGACAGGGAAGGACCTTTCATCGCCTCCTTCAGCTTGAAGTCCAGGTGGTCGTTTCCGACCCTCAGCATGATAATCCCCTCAGAGACATCAATCAACGCCCTTCCTGTTGCCAGGAAAGGACGTCCAAAGATGATCGGGCAGCGGGGGTCTTTTGCTGTGTCAACGACTACTATGTCGCAAGGGATGAAGAAATTACCGACCCTGATCGGTACATCTTCAACAACGCCGACTGGTCTCTTGAAGGTATGGTCCGCCAGTTCAATCCTCATATCAGTATGAACCATGTCGGTTAAACCCAACCTTTGTGCGAAGCTCAGGGGCATGAGGCTGATACTTGCCCCTAAGTCGGCAAGACCTTTTTGCTCAACGTTGTCCCAAATGGCAAACGGGATCGTAAAAGCTCCAGGGTCCCTTCTTTTGTTTGCCAGGTCAGGCTTCACGAAGGCTGAGGAAGCAGATGCTAGGTGCACGGTCTCAACCCTTCCTCCTCTTCTTTTCTTCATGATAAGGTCCTTGAGGAACTTGGCATAGGTCGGCATCTCCTCCAAGGCGTCAAGGAAGGGGACTTCAATATGCAGTTTCCTGATCGAGTCCATGAACCTTTCGTGATGCTTTTTCAGATTCGCCTTGATCAGTTTATAAGGAAACGACAGCCTGGGAGCATAAGGATTCTTCCCACCAGATAGCTCATCGGAAGGCTTCTGTGCAGGCTCTCGAGCTTCTGCTTGTCTACCTTCGTCCTCAGCCAGAATCGCACTCTCAGGCCTTGGCTCAGGCTCTGGTCTGGCTTCATCATTGCGTTCCACCGTCTTCCCAGACCTTAGTACTGACATTCTGACAGTTTTAGGGTAGGAGAGTGTCTTTCCTGCAGGGTCCTTTCTTAGAGCGGCCATCTGGGCCAATCGTTGATCGACCTCGCACTGGCGCATCTGCAGACTCGCCATCTGGTGTTGCATGGAATTCAGAGCTCCAGGACTGGCGAGCGCTCCCTGTGCCAACTGGTTGATGATAGTGTCTTGTCTTTTTATGTAAGCAAACAACTGACCAACCAAACTGGGTTGGTGCAAAATCTCATCTCGACCTTGACATTCATCCCCAGACAGGGATTGCTCACAGCGAGACATGGTGTCAGGGCTTGATGGAACAGATCACCGTTCTTCAGAGTTCCTAAAATGGCACGAGAAATCAAGTTTAGAAAATAGAATTATTTATTTTGTGCAAAGAGTAATGATAATAATGATAATAATAATAATAGAAAAGAGTGCTGTCAAGCTCATTTCTAAGCTTGAGGCACGAGAGTGTAGTTAGTGGATTCGGATTCGTCAACAGTGCCATTTTGCCTTGTCCCCGGCAACGACGCCAAAAAGTTGACCAGCCTAAATCGCGCGTCCAAAAAGTGGAGGCGGATTTGAGGTAGTCGAGCTTTTACATTTATAACCTGAATCCTTCTAGCCCCCCCGCAACTTTGTTTACGGGGTCAAAGTAGATATATGGGGTCGAACACAGGGACAAGGGTGGTAGTGTTGAGAACTCAGAATTGACACGCTACACTCCGACAGGAATAGAGATGATAAAATTCCCAAAAGGGAACAACAGAACAAGAATGATAAAACAAGAGAAAACCCTATCTCCAACTGGAGCATTGAGAAAGATTACGGTTTTAGGCATGTATCAGTTTTTAGGGGTTTTCATGCAATAGAAATAGAGAGATAACACTAAAGCTAAAGTAGGGTACCAAGGAGAAAAATTTGGTAAAACAAGCAGCAACAGAAACGTCCTGTACCCCTCCTCTCAGAGCGGGTACCTCTAACCAAGCATCAACACCCCTCTCGAGGTTGCTGGACTTAAATTAGAGTGGCAAGGTTACTGAAGCAACTCCGATTCCGGGCACTCTCGTACTCCAGAATCGGACCAAACACCAGAGCCACAACACCTCTCTCAAGGCTGTTGTGACGGGAAAACACGATTCGGTAGCTAATCGGAACGTGATCCAACGTGCAAGCTAGAGTTCATATATTAAACATAGCGATCATCCAACAGGGGTGCCAAGCATACAACAACATATAATTAAACTCTTCTATTTCTGTTGACATATAGAGGTTTGATTACATTGCGTAAAGTAAAGAAATTAAATGATAGAAATAAAGATAGATATCACCTTCTTGATATAGAAGGACGACAGACTATAGTGGACCATCCAGCCCGATACCAGTCAGGAGCCTAGCCCGATACAACCATGTCGGGCGGCACACCCTCTCAGGCGGCGCGCTGTGACGGGCGGATTGTATCGTGCGAAGTCCCTGGCCTGATACGCTCATGTCGGGCAGCACCCTCTTGGGCGACAAGCCGTGACGGGCGAGGCGTATCGGGTTCGGTATCGTGCCGGGCCAGCTGATGCATCTAGTATCGGTCACTTAAGTCGGGGATCAATGTCGGCTGATATCGGCCTGCAGTGTCGCTCTGGACGATACTAAGTGAACCGTTCACCTCCCTCTCGGGATGGAAAAGAGCTCACCTAGAATCGCCTGACACAGCACTGGGGCACGATACACTCGCGCCTTGTAGTTTTCCTGAGGTAACTTGCGCAGGGTTTCGACCTGTCTTTTCGGCTTCCTATAACTGCTATTTATAGGCAGCGGTTGGGGGAAGTTATGGTGCTCAGGGCACCACGTATCCCCCCTTGTCATCGTGGAGTCGGTGACAGATGATATCGGTATCGCCCGACACAAGGATGTCGGCTATCGATCACATGACGAGCGGCGCCTGCCGGTGGGTGGCCTGTGTCGCGTGACAAGCTTTAGTTGTCGTGGCGAGCTTCGGCTCCCTGTCGGGTAAAAGACGTATTGCCCGCCAGTTCCTTCTTGCGCGGCATCCTTGTGTCGCGCGTCGTTGTGTCGCGTCACCCTGTCGGGCAGTGATCTTATCGGCCATCTGGAAGGCCGATGCAGGTGGAACTTGCTTGTGGGCCGGGACGGCCTTATTGACGATAAATGGGTCAAAATAGGAGGAAAAATACTGCAAAAAATGGAAATATTGAATTAAGAACGTTGTTTGGCCAATTATTACGAAAGTGCATATAAACAGAGAGGAAAACAGTTAAAAAGGAAGTTTTGATAACAGAATAACAGTCTGAAACATCACAAAATTTGGTGTTATCAATGTTGCATGGTGATATTTTGGTTATGGTTTTGTTTTTGTACATGTGCATCTACAACTTTCATTCCTTTTGACTTCCTATGATTTTCTTCTTATTGCCCTTGTGTATGGCATTTGAAATTGGGATTCTCATTGAGGTGAGTGTTTCAATTTGGTTGTCACACTTGTGGTTATGGTGTTGAAATTTTGGGAACATCACATGTGGTATTAGAGCATGAATTGTAATAAATCCTCACATTTATTCATTATGCAACTCAAAATTAAATAAAACCTTGAACTTAAAAATCTTTAGGGTTAGTTCATTCAGCTTTTAGAGACTAGATCTGACTATGCCTCTAGGTTAGAAGCTAGACGTTTGAGAACTATGTTAGGATTGGTGTATGTAATATACTAGATCTCAATATTTTATCCATTCTTGATAATTTAGAGGTATGTGATCTTACATTGTTTGGAATGTTGGGTTTTGCACAAAGAGAATCTCTAAACATATGGTGCATGTCTAATTTAGGAATCTACACTATTCTACACCTCATTATCACCCTTTTCACTAGGATACATGATACTAGACTATCTACTTTCTGTAGGACACTTGGTTTACTATTTTGGTTTTGTTTTCAATTGGCTCGAGCGTAAGTAGTTTTCTTAAAATTGAAATTCTATTAGAAAAAAATGTATAATATTTTATTATATATGTAAGTAAATACAAACATGTGTCCTGACACATGTACACGTAGGAGGTAGTTATTTAAACTAGGTGAAAATGAGTGACATCAGTCTCAAAGAGTAGTTCTAGATTAGATGTTTGAAGCCTTGTTGGAATATGTCATAAATGTAATAGATGAAATAAGTTTAGATGGTATGATCTAAGTTTTATTTGATGAAATAAAATGGTTTATGATGATCAGAGTTGGATTTGAGAATTTGAATTCAGTTTTGAGGATTCTAATTAAGTTTGTTTAATGCAAGAATGTAGGCTTTTATAAGTTAAAAAAAGCTAAGACAAGGATGTGAGACAGCATGAGCATCACACTCTTTCACCAAGGAGGGCCTCTAGTATTGGAACAAATTACAAGGTTAATTGTAGAGATGGTGAGACCGATAGGGAGAAGGTCAGAGAACCTAAACATGTGACAGGAGATGTCCTAAACTAGAATACTCCTAAGTGAATGAGTTTAGTCACTTTGTGCATGATTCCTATTGTCCTATTGAACCCTATATGTCCATGGGGGCCACCAAACCCTAGAGTTTGAGAGGATTCTTTATACATGTGAATATGAATATGAATATGAATATGAATATGAATATGAACACATGCCATATGAGTGAGGTAGAGAGTCCCAAGACCCTAGAAAAGGTAAATTATGCTAGTTTTTTTGTAAAGCCTCATGCTTGGGTTGATGATTCCTTGAAGGTATGTGATACTATGGATTTTAGGGTTTAGACATCCCATATATAATTTTAAGACCATGAATGTTGTGTAGATGATTAATACCAAATTCACAAATTGATTATTCAATTTTGGACTCTTTTCACTTAAAAAGGGTAAGCATATATGCAATGAATGATTATTAGATCTAACTGAGTTCAATTGCAATGAATAGATTTTTATTCACCGACTTGGGTCTTAGGAGGCCAGGAGGTTCATTTAGTAGTCATAATGAACACAAGTGGCAAATTGATGAGACTTGATGTATGATACAACTATAATGTGCATTTCAGACTTGTAGGATCAAGAATCAATTATTATTTGATTGACATCAAGGCTTATACACATTCAATGATTTAAGTTAGATGATTGAATATTGGGTTTCTAGTTTCAAATTTGTTGATAAGAAGGGTTATGTGATTACGAACCCATGTTTCAAATATCAGCTCTATTGGATATTTTTGCTAGAGGATACAAGAGTTTAAGGTGCTGATCCAAAGTAATTGAATGGCTACCTGGTCATCCACCACCTCCGTAAATGCAGGAAGATATTATGGTAGATGGGTTCACTTGATCCGATGAAAATGGGATGATCACAGTGAGTCTTACTCACAAATCGTGATCTAAGAAACAACCATAACAGATTGATCCATTTTTTTTACTTTGGAGACCCCTAGAATGGAGAAACAATATCCCTCCTCGTCACCCTCAACCTCTCGATCGCCGAACACAAACTAAGATGCGAACTATCCCAAGGTCAAAGAGAACATGGTTGAATGGGAAGGAGGTTGAGCTCCTCATCATGCCTTGGAGAAGGACTCCCAGACGGTGAACCAGGATTTGATGTCGTTCTTTAGCAAAGACTCCAAGCTATCTCTCTCCCCTTTTCAATCCCACAATGGCGGTGCCAGGTCTCAATGATCTCTAGACCCTCTTCATCACTAGAGGCCTGGCACTACCGATGATCTGACAAGGATTCAGCGGGACCTGTAGAAGATACAACCTTCCTCTCTCTCTCTCCTCCACTGCCTATTCTAGATATGTGTCTGAGATGAAGGAAAGGAGAAAAAGCAGAGGGAGGATTTCAAAGAAGAAGCCGAGCTTAGGCTTTTCCCTTTCCCCTTCCCTTGGTTGCATCAGGTCTGCCCAAATGGGGGTAAACTTGGAAGACCGCGGCCCCTTCAATCTAAGAAACTAGATGCCAGAGATCCTCACAACATCACACAGGCGCTAGACCATCATGGACGCAAGCATCGCCACATGAGCATACCCTCTCCCTTCCCTCGTTGTCCCTGTGGTGCCATGTCTTAACAGTTGGTCACCCACATAGATCCAAGGATCTGTACTGCTATTGAGCTTGTTGTTCGGCCTCCCATGACCACCGTGAAGATAGCAAGCCTGATATCTGACACTGAGGAGGACCATTCATAGCTTGACTTGTCACCATTTCATCTCCTTGCCATGGAGGTTGTGTCCTGGCAGAAACACTATCGTCAGAGTCTAATCGGGGTTGCTGTGGAGATGGCGGACCAGAAGGGGACTTTTTAGCAGAAGAAGAAATGGAGGTTGGAGGAGCACGAGGCCATTTTCTCTCAACTGGGATCGATCCCACAGTGATGGTGGTGGGTCTGAGACGCACCTCGTGAGCCCTACCGCGTGAGAGAGAAGACCAAGATGGGAGCCGGATTCCCCAATCCCAGCATCGGGACCTTGATCCCGCTGGACTGGTCCAACCCCAATCCACCATGTCAACTCTAGCCAACATGGGAGGTCCACACACTAGTTGGCTACATGGTGCTCATCTGGGGCATCCAAGTCCTAGATCCAACAACCACAACAAAATGAAAAAGGTAAATACATCAAATATTGTACGAATCTCAGAAATATGATTAAAAATAGATCTCATGTTCAATAGTTACCCCAAAAATACCCATTGACTCAGAAAAATGAAATGTTTCATATGATACCTCTAAATCATAATTTTAAGGAATATATTCTGGTAATATTTAGTTTAGTTTATAATACCCCGTTATGGGCTTCACATAATTAGAATAAATACTATCCAACTGGTATAAACCCCAGAAAATTCTTACTGAGCCCCAAATTTGTTTAAAGACTATATGAATACTCAGATATTAGTATTATTGATGCATATTAGACTTTTCCTCATTAATGCATTATTTAATACTTTAAAGTACACTTAATTATAGAAAATAGACAAAACATCAGAAAATATGAAAATTGATCCATAGCCTAACAATATCATTTAGATTAATATAAAACACCAGAGAAACATTTCAGATCAGTAACACCTATATTTGGATACACCCTAATTTGGACCTAAAATATCAAGAACAATGGTGAACCATGTATTAATGATGAATATTTGTTATTAATCATGTGATGACCAAATTGTCTAGATGATCAAGGATAGCTATGATTCTCTGAACTCAGGTACGTGGATATAAGTATAAGACTAGTTTTTTTTAGATGATAATTATGAGTAATTGCTTGCTTGTATTTGAATATCTTACTGGTTGTAGATCTATATGTATTGTCATTTTTGCCTTGAACATTAAGAAAACTAAGGAAAGAAAATGGAATGTAGTTACTGATGGTGCATTAATCTCCCTATTAGAGAGGGGAAGTATTAATGTTGACTAGCACCTCCCTAATGGTACATGGTATGTGGGGAGATCCCTAATGGTACAAGGTACGCGAGGATAGGGCCCAATAATATATGTTTGTGCTAAGTCCACCATAGTAATATATGTCCATTAGAATATGATTAATAACTTGGGTTTACCTAATTTTCCGCCTTAAATAATGCTTTTATTTTCTTTCTTTCTTTTCAAGCATTTGAAATATGCCAACATAGTATAATATCTTTCAACCACATACCAACTTTATGTTGATTCATTGTTTCACGTATGTTTTAGGTTCAGAGCTAGCATGGGATAGAAGAACATGATGTGAGAAGTTGTATATGTTTACCTATTCTGTGTAGATCCTAGTTAGCATACATGTTCATAGACTATAGAATTTTCTTTCAGTATGTAATTGTAAATCATTTTGTAATAATTCATTTGTAATAAATTACAAGTTGAATGTTGAAAATGTTATGTGTCTTCCAATGGTTGAGTGTTCATGTATGCATATGTTGCTTCCACATCAATCTCTGATACAATTAGCTAATGCTTTTGGATTTGTCTTCTTGGGCCTTCTAAGTCTCAAGACGACAGAATCCAGGGACGTTACAAGGTATCTAGTGGTCATGATTATAAGAGAGTTTTGGGAAAGACTATCTTTTGTGTAGAGAACGTGTGAAGATAATGTCATATCATGTTTTGGTTTGTGCTAATGTGACAAACTCTTATAAATCCTTCTCTAGTACAAATGAGATAATCTATAAAACCTAGATCAAAGAGAGTAGATAGTTCTCGTGCATATGAGATAATCATAGATATTATTGTGTTCAAAGAGATTGTTCATAGAACTACCCTAAGGATTAGTAGAACCTTAGTTGGATTGGATAATAATTTGGTATATGTATGATGTTTAAGTAGTATAATTTGGTGTAGCAAAACCCCAATATATTATATGTACTTGTGACCTACGTTTGAGCTCTTATGTGTTGATATGACATTATGGGAATCATATAGCTAGGTTGCTTATTCTATATGTATATATGGTTAACCATATACATGAATAATGATGCATTATAAGGTTGGTGAATCAAGTGATGAAGTCAATAATAAAGTTTCTAACCTAATATGAAAGAGAAATAAAATTGTATGAATGACATATATCAATGAGGTGCTAATGGTAGTGCTAATGAAGATGTTGATTATAGTAAAAACAATTAGCACAATATAATGGTTATGGCACCTAATATGTTCTATATGGAGAAAATGGGTTAATTCAATTAACACATTATGAACATTGTAATGTATAGATGGAACCCATAGTTCATAGGAAAAATGAAAATATAAAAACATGTTCCATCTATATGAAGTGACCAACTAAAGTTTTTAAACCTTTGTTTCACCTTATATGAAGGGTTGGTTCACGCTAGATGCTTTTGAAATATCCTAGAAAGATAGATATAGATTTGGAGCTTCTCTTTGCAGATATGTTGCACTTAGAGAGGTTCCCACAAGTGGTTGAAGATCTTTTGTTTTGTTTCTCTTAGAATAATATGAATGCTTAATTTTTAGGACACCATTTCTTTTAAGGTGTGAAGGATGTGGTGGATTGGATTTTGGCTTAATTTCAAAGACAAAGGTTCTTTGAAGGTGTTTATCATGTGATGGAATGAACTATTGATGTTATTCATTACTCAATTGAATGGTTGAATCACGAGTTGGAGATTGGAATAATCAAATCTGATTCCATATGTTTATGTGTGGTGATGTTGCCATATAACATGATTTTACATATTATAGTATCATAATGATATTGCCTGAATTGAGTTCTGATGATATGAAGGTTCTACAATTTGTTTGTCAAAAGTTAAAAGTCGTTTGATGTTAATAGTATGATTAATACCCCTAATTATGTGCCTCTTTGTATAAAGTGGTTTATTGGTCTATTGGTGGAGTTTTGCAACAAAATTGTAATAGAAAGTATTGTAACAAGGAAACTATGGTTAGAATTTGGTGATGTTTGGATGTCTCAAGAGAGAGACGAGTATATATCAAATTAGTTAAATAATTTTTGTAGTTTCCTGGTTGGAATAAGGTGTATTTATAACATTTTAGTCTAAATCAGGATCTCTAAAGGTGTGACACAACTTCTTTCCCTTAGTGGGATACATCCCATAGATCTTCTATGTGGGGAATGATCCAAGCCATACTTTGGCTAGATAAAATGCCTCCATGATGATAATCTACATCATAGTGGCATTGATGTCATGGAGAAACATGTTCTAGAGTAGGATGTAATCTTGTTGTGGATGTGCCTAACTAATGATCCCTCATTTTCCCAAACTGATAGCCATAGTAGAGAGATCTTGACCATCCCCTTTGTTGTTTCCCCACTCCATTTTGCAACATGAGCTTATAGGAACACAAGGTAGATTCAAGGAAGATTAAGGGGAGGAGAGGGAAGACTGTCTAGATGGGAAGCCATCCCTATCTCGAATATGAGATGTTATGATAATTTTTTTTGAGGCACAAATCCAGTTTACTAGAGGTAGAGGCAGAACATGGTGGTTGTCAAAGAGTTTTAGTGTTTCAAGTGGTGACCTAAGAAGCTAGGAAGTGCCATCAAGCAGATATGAGGTGACTAGTTGCGTATGAAACCTAGAAAGGAAGAATGGGATGCAGCCTATCGCATATCAGAGGGGAGAGCCTAACAACACACATGAACTTAACAGAGAGGACACACACATGTATCCCATAAGAAGCTTATAAGGAAGACTTACAAGCAACATATCACATCATCGAAAGGATCAGATGCACAAAGAATAAGGATTTCTTGGAAATCACTATCATGGTGATGGGCGGAGAGATGAGCCCCACAAACTCATATGCAAAATTGGGAGACATTCACATCACACATATCGTGAGGAGGGAGGGAGGAGGACTAAACAGAGATCTAGGAAATATACTTGGATCACCCCCTGAACCATTTAGGTTCAATCAAATAATTTGGAGGATCACTTTCCATGAACAGAGATATGTGGAAGTGATTTGGGCGGCCTGGGAGCATATTAATGGTAAATACATATCAAATATCTAGAAATTTGAAAATATTGCATGAATAATAGGAATTAGCTATGCTATCCAATAATTATAATAAATATATCCAACTTCTCAAAAAAATTATACAACAAAATGGAACCCTCATATCTATCTTTTGATGAATGAAATACCTTACTATTAAAGTGAGATATATAATTCCTTTTTTCATTATTAATAAATAATAAATGATCCTAACATATTCTAAAAATATGGCTATACCACATGAACATGTTAAAACTTGTCCGCAATCTGAGATGATGAGTTTAAAGCACAAATTGTGTAATATGTTTCATACATCTAATTAGGTTTAATAAACATAAATGAAGAAAAATAAATATATCTATGGTAAAAATGATTGATTATTAAATATAGGCTCATATAAATGCATGGAACCTGGTTTATATGTATGAGATCAAGATGATAAATCTAATTCATATTGTATGATCATGTATTAAAATACATGATGAGAAATTAGTAAAAAAATACTGGAATATTGAATATAAGCTCATATGAGTACATGGAACCTAGTCTATGTGTATGATATCAATCTGATAAATCTAATTCATATTGTATGATCATGTATTAAGATACATGATGAGAAATTTTAACTTGACAATCCATGTTATGATTACTATTAATGTGAACTTGTAATGAATAACAAAAGTAAAATATATATTTAGATTAGTAATACCAATATGGAACATAATTGAGAAATAAATTCAGTGATATAACTATAAAAAGAAAAGACAAGTAATGTTGGAAGTATCCTTATGACAAGTCAAAACCCTAAAATGAATCATGATTAGGGTTTATATGAGACTCTGATAATAATATATGTGCTATTGTCTTAATGAGGGATTGAACAAGGTTGTAGTTGACCTCAAGGATATGTTCATTTGGATATCCATATTCGAGGTAAGATTTACCATTTGCTTGGACTAATGTATAATATTATATGCATATAGAATACTTGGCATATGATATTGGTTGAAATATTTATTCTTGCATTACCTTTATTGATTATAAGTATATAGTTTTGAATACATGAAACATGAGATATCTGATCCCTTGTATGAAAACACCAACTCTTTGGGAGTACAATGCTTGAAAGTAACTTAACACTTTGGTAGTCAGTCATATTATACATATGATCTAACTCTTTTGTAGTCAATCATAAAGGCATGAATATTGAACTCTTCCAGAGCTGAGAGAATGTATCAAAACCTCTGAATGTCAATGCATAGATGATAATGGAAAGTTTTCCTAAATTACTTGTTCACTTTTATTAATAAACATCTATTCAAGTATGCCTTTCGTTATATTTTTTTATTACTACTAATTTTTTATTTTATCTTATTTACATGTCAAAGTATTTAAGAGGTATATGATTCTTGTAATATACTTAGTACAATATTTTATTGTACTGTACTACATGTTAAAACTTGTCCGCAATCTGAGATGATGAGTTTAAAGCACAAATTGTGCAATATGTTTCATACATCTAATTAGGTTTAATAAACATAAATGAAGAAAAATAAATATATCTATGGTAAAAATGATTGATTATTAAATATAGGCTCATATAAATGCATGGAACCTGGTTTATATGTATGAGATCAAGATGATAAATCTAATTCATATTGTATGATCATGTATTAAAATACATGATGAGAAATTAGTAAAAAAATACTGGAATATTGAATATAAGCTCATATGAGTACATGGAACCTAGTCTATGTGTATGATATCAATCTGATAAATCTAATTCATATTGTATGATCATGTATTAAGATACATGATGAGAAATTTTAACTTGACAATCCATGTTATGATTACTATTAATGTGAACTTGTAATGAATAACAAAAGTAAAATATATATTTAGATTAGTAATACCAATATGGAACATAATTGAGAAATAAATTCAGTGATATAACTATAAAAAGAAAAGACAAGTAATGTTGGAAGTATCCTTATGACAAGTCAAAACCCTAAAATGAATCATGATTAGGGTTTATATGAGACTCTGATAATAATATATGTGCTATTGTCTTAATGAGGGATTGAACAAGGTTGTAGTTGACCTCAAGGATATGTTCATTTGGATATCCATATTCGATGTAAGATTTACCATTTGCTTGGACTAATGTATAATATTATATGCATATAGAATACTTGGCATATGATATTGGTTGAAATATTTATTCTTGCATTACCTTTATTGATTATAAGTATATAGTTTTGAATACATGAAACATGAGATATCTGATCCCTTGTATGAAAACACCAACTCTTTGGGAGTACAATGCTTGAAAGTAACTTAACACTTTGGTAGTCGGTCATATTATACATATGATCTAACTCTTTTGTAGTCAATCATAAAGGCATGAATATTGAACTCTTCCAGAGCTGAGAGAATGTATCAAAACCTCTGAATGTCAATGCATAGATGATAATGGAAAGTTTTCCTAAATTACTTGTTCACTTTTATTAATAAACATCTATTCAAGTATGCCTTTCGTTATATTTTTTTATTACTACTAATTTTTTATTTTATCTTATTTACATGTCAAAGTATTTAAGAGGTATATGATTCTTGTAATATACTTAGTACAATATTTTATTGTACTGTACTAATGTGTACCACTTGTAGTATCTTATTTAGATGATGTGGATATATGATCGTGAATGCTCTTCATAGTTAGGAGTTGTCTAACGAGCTAATGTACAAGTTAACCTATTGTCTATTGTATCTTATTGTAGGTGTAGTATGGACATATGTAAAGTTTAGTATTCAATGTCTAATATTTATTTGTAGAAATTCTTTTATTTGGTCATCCAAACTCGATTTTTTTGTAAAAGAGTTACATAGATAGTATGAAAAAAAGACTATACAAGTATATGTGTCTAATTCATATGTGAGTATCAATACAAACTACCGCCAACTAAAATGGGTCAAAAATATAACCAGCCAAACAACTCAGACTCTTTAGATTTCTGATAACCTCCTATTTTAGTAGTTTATCTTAGTCTTTTTCTTTAGTTTTCCATACTCTTTTTACGTTTATACGGTACATAAACCTAATTTTACCCCTTTTTTTAAATACATCATCAAACTAACTTTTTCCTTTTACACTTGCAGAAAAAGCACAAAAAAATCATAAAAGAATAAACCAACCTCAAGGCCAAGTGAAGCCAAACGGTCCCAAGACCGCATGGAGTTCAAACGGTCCCGAGACCGCATGAAGCCAAACGGTCCCAAGACCGCATGGAGTTCAAACGGTCCCGAGACCGCATGAAGCCAAACGGTCCCAAGACCGCATGGAGTTCAAACGGTCCCGAGACCGCATGAAGCCAAACGGTCCCAAGACCGCATGGAGTTCAAACGGTCCCGAGACCGCATGAAGCCAAACGGTCCCAAGACCGCATGGAGTTCAAACGGTCCCGAGACCGCATGAAGCCAAACGGTCCCAAGACCGCATGGAGTTCAAACGGTCCCGAGACCGCATGAAGCCAAACGGTCCCAAGACCGCATGGAGTTCAAACGGTCCCGAGACCGCATGAAGCCAAACGGTCCCAAGACCGCATGGAGTTCAAACGGTCTCGAGACCGCATGAAGACAAATGGTCCCAAGACCGCATGGAGTTCAAACGGTCCCGAGACCGCATGAAGCCAAACGGTCCCAAGACCGCATGGAGTTCAAACGGTCCCAAGACCATTTGACGCCAAACGATGTCAAAACCGTTTGACGCCAAACGGTCTCAAGACCGTTTGACGCTAAACGATCTCAAGACCGTTTGACGCCAAACGGTCTCAAGATCGTTTGAACCCAAATGGTCTCCAGACCGTTTGACCTCACTCAAGGCCTATAAATAAGACCTCAAGGGCCATCCCTGAGGAGAGTCCAGACGTCCAGAGGCTGTCTCTCTACTACCAGAACAACTCCATCCACCGCCCGTGGCTGCCGGTCTGAGACTCACGTTCCATTGCAAAGCTACCTACTCTCTCATCAACAAAGAAGGTGAGAGGAGAAGATCCGTCATCAAGCAAGCCACGAAGGGTGAAGATCGTTGCTCTCTCCACCAAGGGTTCAACCTCCTCTCCTCAGTGGAGATGATGTTATTTCTATCTCTTCTTGCCTCCTCCTTTGTTGCTCCCTCTATGAGGAGCGAGTAGTTCCATCCACTGGGGCGCGGGGACTAGCCCCGCTGCCCATGTCTTGTACTTTGTACTAAAAAGATGTTATCCTTCGTTTTAATACTAAATCGTTTCATACATGCTTGAATGATGGCCACGTTCTTGTATGCATCTATTGTCTTTTGTTGTGGTTTGTCTACGACCGCTCTCAAGACTCGAATACCGATTTAGTGTTGGTTTCTGGTGTGTGTATCCACCACGCATCCGTTTCGGTGTCTAGGAGTGTATCTCAAAAAGTGGAGTAAACTCACTATCATCCGTTTCGCTTCCATCTGTATGGAAGTAACCTTGGTAAGTCGAGGAACACGCTTTGCGAGGGGAATGATGTAAATCATGTGACCATTTGATCGGGAATGGCTGGCGTTGCAACATTCCCGCACTTCTCGTAGCTAGGTTATCCGAATAGGAGACTAGGCCTACAAAGATACTATTCGATTTGATAATTATCGCTCGCTTGTTAGTTTTAGATGCACTTTTCATGAGGTTGAGTAAGATTCTCTCTTTGGAAGACTACATATCTTCATTGACACGTAGAAATGTACCGAATGAGAGCTACTTAACCCTTGAAGGATGCGATGCATTGCTCTTGTCTTATAAGGCATCGGTCTTGTGGAACATCGAAGGATGAAATGCATCTCTCTTGTCTTACGAGGCATCGGTCTTGTGGAACATCCTTGGATGCAATGCATCGCTCTTGTCTTATAAGGCATCGGTCTTGTGGAACATCCATGCATCTAGCTTATAAGTCTTGCTTGCTTAGTACATATACAATGCATGTGTAGCGGTGGTGAATACCTGCTTAACCCCAATGATTCATCATCATTTGTTAAATCTTAGTTTTACTTGCTTTATTTACTTTTCATGCTTTAGTCTAAAAACCAATCAAAATCCAACCTTTTGATATAAGTGCCAATTAGTAAAATAACTAAGTTAAGTGCTGTACGTTTTCCATCTTGTTGCTTGCAACAAGACCGTTGTCTTTTGGGTTCGATCCTAAATCTGTACTATGATAAGGCTTCCATACTCTTATGGGGTTGGAGTTGTTATCTAAGCACCAGTTCTAGGTAAACCTAGGGAAGACATCAATCCTCTCTAGGGTTTTTGGTGATAGAATTCTGGGACTCCCATTGGAAGACTGAAAATCTTTTGGTGTAAGTCCTAGTGCCATCAAAAAATGGCGCCGTTGCCGGGGACAACGGAATGTTAGTATTTCACTTAGTTTATTTTTCTAGTTGGTTAGGATTTTTACACTTTCTTTTTGAATCATAACTCATCATCTTCTTGAAGCTTTCATATTGTCTCTATTATCTAAAGGTGTTCTCTTTTCTTTACTCAGGTAGAACCCGTATATGCAATCACCGCATAATCAAGGATTCTCCCCTGATCCGGAGTTCGACTCCGAGGTAGAGAGAAGTTTCCACCGCAGAATCCGTCTCAATCGCCAACGCGCTAGTCAAATGGCTGACGAAGAGCATCAAGCCGCTTTGGTGATGGAGAGAGTCAATGCTGCTATCGCCGCACAACGGGCACAACTCATTGCAGACACCCGTGCCCAAATACAAGCGGAGATACGAGCAGAAGAGCAAGCCCGCATAAGAGCAGAGACCGAGGCTGCTCAGCTCGAATTACGAAACAAGCAACTGAGGGACTATGCTGTCCCGAAGAATTACGAAGACAACCACCCGGTCCGGCCTCCGATCATCAACATCCCAAACTTTGAGATTCGGACCCAGTGGATCCAGATTATGCAAGGAATTTCCTTCTCAGGAGGTTCAGGAGACGATTGCATGGACCATTTGAAACGGTTTAAGGCATTATGCCGCCTGGTCCCGCAAGCTGGTATTGCTTTCGACGCAATAATGCTCCACCCATTTCATTTCACCTTATCTGGAAGGGCCTTGAGTTGGTACAACTCATTGGACAGAGAACCCATCATAACCACTTGGGCCCCTCTAGAGGAAAAATTCTTGGAGAAGTTCTTTCCACCCTCGCTGACCTACGAAATCAGAGGGCAGATCAACCATTTCTCCCAACTACCTGGAGAAACCCTCGCTGAGGCATGGGAAAGATTCAAGGAACTTCTACGCAAATGCCCTCATCATGGAATTTCACAGAATCAATTGATTGAAACTTTTTATCGGGGGGTAAGCGATGACATTAAACAGTTCTTAGATTCCTCATATGGAGGAAATTTCATGAGGAAAAATTACGAAGATGCCTAGAAAATCGTTACTTTAGGAGCTGAAAACCAGTCTAACTGGGGGCGGTCAGCCGGAAAAGGCGTCCTTAAAGTCTTTAAAGCTGAGGAATCTATGGAACTAAAGTCAATAGCCGAAGCTTTGAAGACAATCTCTCATAAACAACAAACCCTTGAAACAACTCTAGGGGAAATTGATAAGAAGAAAACCCCGCTGGTTCATCAAGTCAAAGCCGTCACAGGATCCTGTGAAGCTTGTCATGCTTCGGATCATCCGACTCTTTCCTGCGGAATACTCTATAATGTGATGATGGATCTTCATCCACCACCACAATCCTATGAGG
Source organism: Alisma plantago-aquatica (assembly GCA_963693085.1). Classification (NCBI taxonomy): domain Eukaryota; kingdom Viridiplantae; phylum Streptophyta; class Magnoliopsida; order Alismatales; family Alismataceae; genus Alisma; species Alisma plantago-aquatica. The sequence goes on along the minus strand of OY856410.1, from coordinate 793,517,425 downwards.
CCATCACTAATCAGGCTGAAGATCAGATTCCAGAGCAAGTCAACTCCATCCATACTATTCCCGGACAAGTTTATTATAATCCCAGTCAACCAAGGAACCATCCTGGATTCCAGTATGGGAATCCTTCTGGAACTGCGAATCCGCAACATCAGACACAAGGGGGACTTGACAGTAGGCTGCCTCCTGGATTTCCAAACAATTTTAACCAAAATCAAGGGAACCCAAGGAACAATTTCCCTAGGGCTAACTACCCTAGAAATCAATTAGCCTACTATCAGTACACTCATCCCCCGCTTCACCCGCAATTGCATATTCAACAGTCTCAACAACAAAACCCTCAGAAAAACGTCACTGCACAACCGGAAGATGAGCTATCTTTGATAAAACAAATGCTTCAGTCTCAGCAAACCATGTTGGCCAACCAACAAGCTCAACAGAAGGCAGTTGAAGCACAGCTTGCCCAGATTGCTGCACAATTGAAACCCCCAACAGGCACTTTCGCTGGGCAGCCTGAATCGAACCCTAAACATGGGCCAAATAGACATGAGCAATCAAATACTATGACAGAAGCATAATAATGTTTTATCTTCGTCGAGCCAGCGACATAAAACCAAGGCACTTCTTGGGAGGCAACCCAAGACCTCAGTATCACCTTCTCTAATTTCTAGTCTTTTATTTTTCTCTTGAATTTGTTTTGCTTTCTTTAAGTTCTTTCATCATTAATCTAAAAATACAAAAAAAAATCTACATAATCAAAACGACAAAAACAATACATAAAACAAACAACATAAAAATTCATAAACCAAAATACAAAAAAATAATATACATACTCAAAAACAAACATAAAAATATACAAACCCTTTGTGCCCCTCCAAACGGTCTCCAAACCGTTTGGAGCCAAACGGTCTTGAAACCGTTTGGACTCCAAACGGTCTTCAAACCGATTGGAGCCAAACGGTCTTGAAACCGTTTGGACTCCAAACGGTCTTCAAACCATTTGGACTCCAAACGGTCTTCAAACCGTTTGGAGCCAAACGGTCCTCAAACCGTTTGGGACCGAACGGCCCTCAAACCGTTTGGGACCGAACGGTCCTGAAACCGTTTGGGACCAAACGGTCTTGAAACCGTTTGGGACCAAACGGTCTTGAAACCGTTTGAGACCAAACGGTCTTGAGATCGCTTGGGATCAAGCGGTCTTCAAACCGTTTGGAATACAAAAGGTCACCAACCAATCACTATAAATATCAACCCTACCCCTCCGTCTTTTTCTCTTCGAATCTTCGAATTCTCCAGAGTTTTCGTGCGAAGAACTTCCCTTCTTGCTCCTGTTGCATCCGCGCAAAGTCACCCTTCCGTCCACCTTCCGCAAGGTAGTCCGGCGACTCCACGTTGCTCATTCCATTGCTAGTCGCTGCTTACGCTGCCATCGCCGTCGTTATCGAATGGTTTCATCAACCGACCCGTCGCCTTCGTCGCCGCGCCGTTCTGTCGCCACCATCATGGCGCCAGTGCCGTTCCCTTTACCATCGCACGACGTCTCTTGCTCCGCCATCGCCGTCGCTGTCAAAAGATTTCACCGACTCTCCCACTGTTTTCATCGCAGTCGCCGTTCTTCTCATTGTTTTCGAAGGCGCCGGCGCGTTCTTCACCTTCGCGCCGTTCCACCTTCTCCCGCGCCGGCGACCTGCGACTCTTCACTTTCCAAACGGTCTCGAAACCGTTCGGGACCAAACGGTCCTGAAACCGTTTGGAACCAAACGGTCCTCAAACCGTTTGGGACCAAACGGTCCTCAAACCGTTTGGGACCAAACGGTCCTCAAACCGTTTGGGACCAAATGGTCTTGAAACCGTTTGGAACCAAACGGTCCTCAAACCGTTTGGAACCAAACAGTCCCGAAACCGTTTGGGACCAAACGGTCCTCAAACCGTTTGGGACCAAACGGTCTTGAAACCGTTTGGTTTTTGTTTCCCTTTTGCTTTCACAAAATACAAAAGATATAACTACAAATCAAATTTACATTGTTTCAAATCTTCTCTAATTATGAAACTCTTATTCTTTTTAAGAAATGGCGTCACCAGCAAACAAAACTTCCGGCTCAGGAACTGCCCCTGCTCTGACAAGGGAGCAGATGATGGAAGAGAGAGATAGGCTCATACAGATCAGGGACACTTACAACACCACCAGCGCCGTCCCTCCCAAGACCAAGATCATCGACGTCCTGTGTGAGATAACTCGCCTCACCAAATGCTTGGGTGAGGCCCCTGAAGAGAACATCGAGCACACCTCTTCTGACGATGATGAAGGATCAGACTACATACCGAATCCCGATGAAGACTCCTCTGCCCAAGAGACAGAGGGAAAATTCAAAGCTGCAAAGGCTGCATCTGGGCAGCCCCCCAAGAGGGCAAGAAAACAAGTCCACCCTCTATCTGCCATGGACCAACCCTTCGCCAAACCATCCACCTTTGCTGCTACCACTACCACCCCTGTAGCTACCATCCCTACCACCTTCATTCCCATCACCGCCCCAATACCACCACCAGAGCACCTATCCATCCAAACCTCCATCACCACCGATAAAACCCTTAAACCAACCAAGTATGTTTGCTCCAGCATACTAGCTAAAATGGGAATTCACGAGCGCATCTTCAAAGCGCTACAAAAAGCCAACCTTACCAGGTTGTGCTTAATACCTGAAATATCCTACATTGAGCCCACAGCGGAATTCTTCTCCTATCTGACAAAGGAGCCCGTCGACATTGCAGATAGGTCACGGGATGGGGGTGATAGAAGGATTGTCACCCAAATCTTCGGTAGCAACGTCGTCTTAACAGAGAATATACTAAGTTCAATATTCATTGACGACCTGGAGCAGCTAAAAAAGGCCAAATCAGTGGGAACTGATCATCCAGAATTCAACCGCCACACATTCTGGAAAAGCTTAACTGGGATTCCCACATACGACGCCAAAACATGCAAAGCGTCCAACATACACTCCGGATTTGTGCGCACTCTGCACAAAATCCTAGCTGGCGCACTTTTTCCAAGAACGGAAGGAGGAAACGTTACAATATCAGACCTCTTTGTCCTCTGGTCTATCCTCAACGAAAGGCCAGTCAACATCGGACGGTTGATGGTCCAGAAATTATCCGCCGCCTTCATAGGGAAAGAGATCTGTTTGGGGGGCCATGTCACATCCATAATTAAATTTTTTAAGATGGACAGGCTATTACCCCAATGCACGCAAATAAAGGGTGACATCCTTACAAACGAACAATCTTTGAAAAATTCGTTTATAATCAAAGAAAAGGATGGAAAGTTACACTATGTATTCTGCCCGATGGTTAAGTCATCAAGAACCCTCCTTCCGTTACCAGAGCTCGCACACTATGATATGACACAGCTCCTCTTTTCTGACGAGGAGCTTACTCATCTACTAGCTTCGGTCACACCCGCTGCAAAGAAACAAACTGCGGGCCCAACTGAAACGAGCATCACAGCCCCGACAGCTCGATCTACAAAAATCCCTGTCAAACGACCTTCTAGGAGGTTGCTGCAGGCCCAACAGCTGTCGGGGACACCAACTTCCCGCCCAAACCCGGAGGACGAGCGGTTCAACGATGAAATCTTAACAACTTCCTCATTTGACTCTTTCATCCAGAGTCTAAATGAGCAGCTCTCCGCTGCCCCCACCACTACTTTCCTCCCCACACCTACGCCAGCATTCACATCCACCTTTTCACCCACCCTAACACCGGGCTTCCCTTTCTCCACCTCCATGCCCGACTTCACCACCTTTCCATTCACATCCACAGTTCCCACCCCTTCATCATCAGTGCCACCTTTTTCGCCACAAATACCACCACTCTTCACATCCGCCACCACCCCGACACCGCTGGTGACTTCATCAACAATCACTACGCAGTTCGGGCCATCATCAGTGTCTCTTCCGCAAGACACTACCACCATCCCACATAGGCCCCAGCCACATCACCCTTCCGCCTCTGGGGCCCCCCTTACTAACATCGGTGAGGAATTCGGCCGTCAATTTGATGCTGTCCGAAACCTCCTCACCGATCCTTCTAACCTATTACATTCTATTTTTCTTGTGTACAGGATTTATCTAAACAGGTAACCAGGATCGACAACCAACATCGAGCTCTTCCTGTCGTCCTACAAGGCATCCAGCAACGACAGGATGAAGTGGCTAAGCAAGTTGAGCTTATCAACAGCCACACTAACAACCTGCCAGACCTGATCCTTGGGGCAACGCGCCAGCAAGAAGCTACGACAAGAAAAGTCGATGAGATCTCTAACCAGACTCACCCTCTGCAAGAGAATCTCCGCAAGCTTGAGCAGAATCAAGGAGAGCTAAGCACGCGCCTGGCCACCATCGACGACACAATTACACAGCTCCATCATCATCAAGAGGAAGCTAATATCAATGAAACACAACAACTACGTGCCCAAGTCACAGATCTGACAGCACACCTCCTCTCCGCCGAGGGCAGATACACAGATCTCAAAGAAGCCCACGACGCACTGCTCGAGAAACACGAGCATCTGCAAGTGGCTTTCGATGAGCTACAAGCCACTCACCGGCGGTGCAAAAAGTCGACTAACAAGAAGACAACCGACGAAGCTGCGGCCGACAACGACGATGATGATGAAAAAGAAGACGAATCCGATTCATCTGCTGACTCCAATAAAGACACATCTTCAGGAGACAAGCACGATGACGGTGAAGACCCCGGGAACGCAGCAGGACCCTCCCATAAAGGGTCTGATAAAGGTCACCAGGAAAGTGACTACCACCCCAAGTCCCCACAGCATGACAACGTAAACATCTCTTACGGGGACCAATTCTTTGATTACTCAGCTATGGGGTCAATGGGGGAAGCTGCCAAGGATGCGGCCTTCGCTGAGCTCCAACAATGCATACTAGGAGCCAGCGCTACCTCGCCAAAAACTTCTCCCCCCCCCTCAACACCTTCTCCCCCTTACCTAGATGAGGCAGACCGAGTGAGTCTAGATACTGACGCAGATCTTGACTCCGCCTCCGATCTAGACGACAACCTCAGAGGCCATGAAGAGGCCCCCGAACAGCACGCCTCCCCTCCACCACAATACCTCCCCCCGCCACCTCCTCTCCCACAAAAAAATGCACGATCTTGATACGACAGCCATCTCTACTTTAGATGCTCAGGACATCTTCATCCTGAACACTATAGTAGACGATGCAAAAGCGGGGGACGACATAGTTTACAATAATACAAAAACCAGGCGTACGTTGACACGTGAAAATTTTCGTTGCATCCTCCGACCCTGGTCTACGATGCCAATGCCAATCTTCCGTGTCCTCCTCGCCAACTGCATAGAAATCTATAGAAGTAAACAGCGGATACAACCAGCCTTCAACGCTTCACCCGCGTTGTCTTTTGGCCTTTTACACAAAAGCTTGCGCGCGCGGTCGATTGAGCGGCTGCGTGCCGGTTTAGCACGTCGGGCACGCTATATCACAATGCCATTCCAAGTCTCGGACCACTGGCTTTTTATGATAGTGGATACCGAAGCAAGGGACGCTAAAGTTTACAACTTCAATAGTGTCGAGCTACCAGCCGGCATAATAAACTTCGTCAGAGACGCAGCAGGTGAAGCCCGGTGTATACCCTTCCGGCTGCTCAAAGTAATCTGGGCTGTACGCCATTCTCTTCGTCAAGACTGGAGCCAACCCTGGTTCAGAATCATTAACCCTCCAGTTCAAGCCACCACGGGATCTGGGGACATCGCTTTCTACACCATCCGACATATCCAAGCGCTGAACCAAGAAATTCCTTTCACCGATTTGGCAGTTGAAGACTTCCATTCGTTACGAGGACGCTACGCCATGGAGCTCATCTGTGACAGAAGATATTTCAACGATTCGACTATGTCACCAGATGATGTTCTAAGGTATCTCTATTCAGCTGTACAACGTCGACAACGGCGACCCTTCCGCCAAATTCTGAAAGAGTCTGAACAACACAAGTCGCCAGTAGAAGATACCAGCAAGAACGATCCTGCTTACACCACTAAACCAACTTTTCCTGATTTTGATCGCGATTCTTGCAAAGGTCTCACTGACCTTGAAATGCGCATCATCATGGCGAATCTCTCCGCAGAAAAAGATGGCATAGTATTCATGTCTCAAGACATTATCGTGATGGCCGATTCACTGCGAGAAACTTTGCAAGATAAGGGGCAACTTTCTGTCAGTCTCATGACAGCTTACCAGTCTCAGATTGGCCAACATAATCCAGATACATACATGGCGTCCCCATACATGAAGGATGATCTACTCAAACTCAAAAACTTCTGCACAACGGAAGCGTTGATCGCATATCTCCAACATACAACGCCGAAGTTCATCATGTTACCAATCCTGCATCAAGGGCACTGGATTCTTCTGGAAACTAACCTCCAAGACGGAACAACTACAATATACAACAGTTCCGACAGCCAGTTCAACGCCCGACAATGACACTACGTCGTAACGCCCAAGACGCCAATAGAAGAAACAACAAAAGAGTGCGCTGTGAAATTAATAGAGCTTCTGAGTCAGCACACTAAGGCATACAACAAGGAACACTTCAATCGCCCCGCCTTCTGCCACAAATGCCCCCAGCAAATACGACAATCCAACGACTGCGGCTTCCACGTCCTCTACTGGATGTACACCATAATCGTTCTCCAAAGACCAGTGGAGGAAATGACTGACGTGGACTACCACGCCTTACGTGGGCAGTTCGCATCTACACTACTCCGTTCTCCAGGGGCAAACAAAAATCTACCTTAACCTGCAGCCCTTGTTCTAATGATTTCTCAACCTATCACTTTTCCACTCTGGTGACAGAGTGTGTGATAAGTTAGGGGGGGGATACATTAGACAAGGGCTAGGTATCAACTTCTATACTTCGTTTTTCCATACATTTCTTCATTCTTAAATTTTTTTTTTTTTACAATTCTTTAAGTCTTAATTCTTTTCACAATTCTTTTTCAAAAATAGTCACCTCAACTAACCCTAGAATCATGTTAGTCTCTGCAAGTAAATAGCACTCAGACATCAAATGGCGATTTATCAATTTCCACCTACTATGGATCCCGTATTTTTGCTTCAATTCTTTATCTGACTCTCCACAGGTCAAAATCAGGGCAGAAATAAGCCGAGATCTCGAGGATGAGAGGGAAATTAGGCAACTTCCGAATCAAAAAGTTCTGCAAGTGGACCACAAACCAAATAAGTGCATGCTGAAAAACTTTAAGAACAGCTTTCCTCTCTTCAAAATAAAAGAGGCTTGGCCGCCCAAAATAAATCCTCATTCCAAAACCCAAGCCTGTGAGTTTTTGAATAAAAGCCAGAGAGACGAATAAAATCATGAGAGTTGTGCCGCACATAAGGACCTATATGAAGAACTGATAAAGGGCTCACCCAGCCGGCACATTCTGCTGCCCTCACAAAGCCAGATGTGTCGCGTCCAGTAGTGAAAACCCTAAAAGTTCCAAGTATATGAAAAGGCTCATAAAGGACTTGCCCGGCCGGTACATTCAGCTGCCCTCATAAAGGCAGATGTGTCGTGCCCGGTAGTGAGATCCTAAAAAGCATAGACAGCCCCTCCCCCACTCGAAGGGGAGCTACACTTCAAAGCCTTTAGCCAACCCTCATACCCTCTCTAGCTTCCAGTAGGTTTCCTAAGAGGTATAAAGTTGATTAGAGTCAACGGCATGCACAAAATAAATGTGGTCCCAAGGAAAATTTTGAGATACGAAAAAACCCTGAGATCCAAGCAACTCTCGAAATCCAAAAGAATCAAGGCATGCAATAAGCCTCGATATGACCCCTGGGGAACTCAGGTCAAGAATTGAAGCAAGAGTATGGAGACCCTAATTAAGATCGCCTCGCCATTTCATGTCTCAGCTCTATCTAACTTGAGGACAAGCTAGACTCTAAGTTAGGGGGGGTGATAACCTCCTATTTTAGTAGTTTATCTTAGTCTTTTTCTTTAGTTTTCCATACTCTTTTTACGTTTATACGGTACATAAACCTAATTTTACCCCTTTTTGTAAATACATCATCAAACTAACTTTTTCCTTTTACACTTGCAGAAAAAGCACAAAAAAATCATAAAAGAATAAACCAACCTCAAGGCCAAGTGAAGCCAAACGGTCCCAAGACCGCATGGAGTTCAAACGGTCCCGAGACCGCATGAAGCCAAACGGTCCCAAGACCGCATGGAGTTCAAACGGTCCCGAGACCGCATGAAGCCAAACGGTCCCAAGACCGCATGGAGTTCAAACGGTCCCGAGACCGCATGAAGCCAAACGGTCCCAAGACCGCATGGAGTTCAAACGGTCCCGAGACCGCATGAAGCCAAACGGTCCCAAGACCGCATGGAGTTCAAACGGTCCCGAGACCGCATGAAACCAAATGGTCCCAAGACCGCATGGAGTTCAAACGGTCCCGAGACTGCATGAAGCCAAATGGTCCCAAGACCGCATGGAGTTCAAACGGTCCCGAGACCGCATGAAGCCAAACGGTCCCAAGACCGCATGGAGTTCAAACGGTCCCGAGACCGCATGAAGCCAAACGGTCCCAAGACCGCATGGAGTTCAAACGGTCCCAAGACCGTTTGACGCCAAACGATCTCAAAACCGTTTGACGCCAAACGGTCTCAAGACCGTTTGACGCCAAACGATCTCAAGACCGTTTGACGCCAAACGGTCTCAAGATCGTTTGAACCCAAACGGTCTCCAGACCGTTTGACCTCACTCAAGGCCTATAAATAAGACCTCAAGGGCCATCCCTGAGGAGAGTCCAGACGTCCAGAGGTTGTCTCTCTACTACCAGAACAACTCCATCCACCGCCCGAGGCTTCCGGTCTAAGACTCACGTTCCATTGCAAAGCTACCTACTCTCTCATCAAAAAAGAAGGTGAGAGGAGAAGATCCGTCATCAAGCAAGCCACGAAGGGTGAAGATCGTTGCTCTCTCCACCAAGGGTTCAACCTCCTCTCCTCAGTGGAGATGATGTTCTTTCTATCTCTTCTTGCCTCCTCCTTTGTTGCTCCCTCTATGAGGAGCGAGTAGTTCCATCCACTGGGGCGCGGGGACTAGCCCCGCTGCCCATGTCTTGTACTTTGTACTAAAAAGATGTTATCCTTTCGTTTTAATACTAAATCGTTTCATACATGCTTGAATGATGGCCACGTTCTTGTATGCATCTATTGTCTTTTGTTGTGGTTTGTCTACGACCGCTCTCGAGACTCGAATACCGATTTAGTGTTGGTTTCTGGTGTGTGTATCCACCACGCATCCGTTTCGGTGTCTAGGAGTGTATCTCAAAAAGTGGAGTAAACTCACTATCATCCGTTTCGCTTCCATCTGTATGGAAGTAACCTTGGTAAGTCGAGGAACACGCTTTGCGAGGGGAATGATGTAAAGCATGTGACCATTTGATCGGGAATGGCTGGCGTTGCAACATTCCCGCACTTCTCGTAGCTAGGTTATCCGAATAGGAGACTAGGCCTACAAAGATACTATTCGATTTGATAATTATCGCTTGCTTGTTAGTTTTAGATGCACTTTTCATGAGGTTGAGTAAGATTCTATCTTTGGAAGACTACATATCTTCATTGACACGTAGAAATGTACCGAATGAGAGCTACTTAACCCTTGAAGGATGCGATGCATTGCTCTTGTCTTATAAGGCATCAGTCTTGTGGAACATCGAAGGATGCAATGCATCGCTCTTGTCTTACGAGGCATCGGTCTTGTGGAACATCCTTGGATGCAATGCATCGCTCTTGTCTTATAAGGCATCGGTCTTGTGGAACATCCATGCATCTAGCTTATAAGTCTTGCTTGCTTAGTACATATACAATGCATGTGTAGCGGTGGTGAATACCTGCTTAACCCCAGTGATTCATCATCATTTGTTAAATCTTAGTTTTACTTGCTTTATTTACTTTTCATGCTTTAGTCTAAAAACCAATCAAAATCCAACCTTTTGATATAAGTGCCAATTAGTAAAATAACTAAGTGAAGTGCTGTACGTTTTCCATCTTGTTGCTTGCAACAAGACCGTTGTCTTTTGGGTTCGATCCTAAATCTGTACTATGATAAGGCTTCCATACTCTTATGGGGTTGGAGTTGTTATCTAAGCACCAGTTCTAGGTAAACCTAGGGAAGACATCAATCCTCTCTAGGGTTTTTGGTGATTCCAACATCCTTCCAACCTTCAGACTGTCCCCTCTTTTGAAGTAGATAAAAATAGCCACACTGAAGAACAATAGGAAGTTTTGACCAATCATGACCAAAACAAATCTTCATCAGAACAACTCAGCTCCAAATGAAGAAAGATCGTGACGTCCACACTTGGCAGAAGAAACCAGTACATGTCTTCAACAAGCAAAGAAGATATAACTTCTCCAAAACTACTCTTCAGATAAATAACTACTTCATCATAGAACCATCATCACAACATTCATCAAAACACCTCCCATTAAAGTAGACAACTCAAGAGTAGTATGAACTCATAATTTTGACATCTCTGGGAAGAATTTATCATAATAAAGAAATAGAGAAAAGGCAACACTTCAAGAAGCTAAGAGCCTTCCACATATCCAAATCCAAATAAACCCCCATCTAATAGTTAGACAATGAGGATATCAATTATAATATGCATCCCTTCATCAAATAGTATGGGAATAACATACAAGTGATAAGGAAAAAAACACATGCAAAAACTAAATGATAATGTCATACTCTACCGAAATTACTTTCCCAACTGTAATAGGTGACATGCTTCTATTTACATGAACTCTATTATTTATCTCAACCCATGAGTGGTATAGAATAAGGGGACACATAGTTCTAGACTTAGTGTCCTTCAAGCATATTAGGTTATCCTAGGAACCCATAATGGGATCAATAATATTTTATAATTTAGCAAACTATCATAAGTCTTCCACAAACCTACATTCAAATCATAAATGTTGAGTATCTTCATCTTCCACAAACCTACATTCAAATTATAAAAGTTCAGTATCTTCATAACCCCGCATACATAAGAAACATATTGAGGCCACTGATGTTCCTCTCCTTCTGGTGTAGTCTAAATGGGGGAGTTTGTTATGTTTGACTTTCTACAAATGTACAAGCCCAATGATATGACTTTTGCACTTCCAAATCCAGATTAAGCAATCTTCTTTGACTTCTTTGAATCTAATGGACTCCCAAATATCTTTAGTTTTGACGGATAATTTCCCATCAAATAGGAAGTGATCATATTCATTACTAAAGATAGGAATACTCTTTAATGTGTTTTCAATGATATGAGAACATCTGGGCATAGGCACATTCCACACTCTTTCTTTGATAATGAATCCAAATTGGATAGCTAAGGAATCCATGATCTTATGATCATATTTCTACCAATGATATCTTCTAGAGAGCTTCTATTGAACCACGAGTCTTGCCAAACTTTGGTAGAGGCCCTAGAGCCAATCTTGAACAGAATATATGGTTGAAGAAGATCTCTAATCCTCAAAACATTGTTAAAAATCTATGAAAAGTAGGGAAATTAAAAAATTTACTTGTAAGAAGATTTAAGAAGATATTTTCACTAACCTATTTGACCCATAAGTTATATGTTTTTCACAATTTCCCAAGCAATGAGCATAAAGCATGGTTTGTCTACCTCTTTGCTTCTTCTCACTCCAAGACCACCTTCATCCTTCATTAGAGTAACTACATACCTAATAATATGTAGGTTCCTTTTCGAACTAGTCTGGACCCAAAGGAAATCATGACGCAATTTATTAATGTCATCTGGAGTGGAACTTGATATGATGAATGATAACACCCAATACAAATTCATAGTTGAAAGGGTAGATTTAACCAGTTTTACTCTACCTGTAAAAGATAACATATTGGCTTTCAAGATTTTTCTTAATCAGTCTAATAACTTAGAACAATGCTTTCTGTTAAGTTTCCCAGCAAAAAGAGGAAGCTCCAAATAATTGGATTTATCTATAATCCCTTCCTCCATATCAAGAACTCCACTTATTAGAGGTATATCAGAATCCATGCCGAAGAAGATAGAGTTTTTAGAAGTGTTGACTTTCAGATCAGATCTCATGCAAAATCTATTGATGAGCACTTTTAAATTAACAGTATACTTTTAATCTTCTTTAGTGAAAATCATGAGATCATCGATGAATATTAGATGGGAACATCTATGTTGATTCAAGGCATGTATAGGAGTAATATTCTTTAACTGGATTTCTCTTTTCATGAGTTTAGAGAAGCCCTTTATAACAATAACAAAAAGGTAAGGGACCAATGAGTCACCTTGTCTTACTCCATTAGAAGGGTAGATGTTATGAGTGGGATCACAATTCACTAACACCTGGTACGAGGTTGATTGAAAGAAGATCTCAATCCATCTTATCCAATTTGAGGAAACACCCATCTTGTAATGAATCAAAAATAAGAATCTCCAACTGATAGAGTCATTAGCTTTGGAGATGTCAGCTTGAACACATAAATGTGAATTGTTGCTTCTATTGAACTCAATGAGAATTCTATTAATTAGTAACACCACATCCTTGATATGTATACCTTTCATGAATGTGCATTGATTGACATCAATTATGCTAGACAGAACTTGTTGTACTATATTTATAAGTATCTTCAATATGATTTTATAAAAATAGTTACATAGGGCGATAGGCCTCCAATTAGAAATAATATAAGAATCCAAACATTTAGGAAGAAGGGTGGTTGACATTATGTTAGCTTCCTCAAGCATATTACCTCCAACGGTAAAATCATTAATGGCTTCAAAGGCTGCATCCCTTATGACATTATAGGAATTTTTGAAAAAATGTCCACTGAACCCGTCAAGGCCAGGATAATTTGTAGTAATTCATTTTGCAATTTATATTGAATGGAGATCTTGTGGTTATGGTTATATTTTTTCATGTGCATGTACTACTCTTGTTCCTTCTGACTTCCTATGAATTTCTTCTTCTAGGCATAGTGTGTGGTGTCTGAAATTGGGAGTCTCATTGAGGTGAAGGTTTCAATTTGGGTGTCACATATGTGGTTAATGTGTTTAAATTTGAGGATGTCACATGTTCATTTCCTAAAAAACTAGGACCCAAATTTGATAAGTTTTATTTTGTGAGGTATCCTAGGGAAAACAAATGATGCAATTTCTATATTCGGTATCTAAATGAAGTCTTTGCTATAGAACTCATACCTTTCTAGAGAAGGACTTCATCTCCAACAATGCCAATGGTTCAAAAATAGAACTTGAATAAGTTGAATATACACTGTGACAACCCGACAACCGAATGACCACTAGTAATTATGTGGAATACCATGAATAGTGAAATAACAAAAATCACTAAAAATTAAAACTATTTTTCAAAGAGGTCCATTACTAGGAAACTTTTAAGGAAAGAACCAAAGCAATATATATATATATATATATATATATATATATATATATATATATATATATATATATATCATGGTTCACATTGTACATACACTGTACCATCTCATCTCGAGGATATAATATACCAGTTGCTTTGCCCAAACATATACATAAGAAACATAAAACCTCAAGACATACAAGCCAAAATCTTAAATCGTTTATAAAACCATTACGAACTAACTCCCAAAGACCTGAGAGTACAAAGATGAGACATATGACTTCTATCTACAAGACATGACAAACAACACACTCAACTTGAATTGTTACTGCTGTCCCTGTTGTTGTTCTCCTCCCTTTGCAGTATAGTCTCTACCTCCTCATTCACATCCATCTAAAAATCTTGGGACGAATGGGGTGAGACAAATGTCCCAGTGAGAGATATAACTCTCCGCCAATAATATTATTATCACAGATAAATAGTATAAAAATGTGCAAAGGATCTTTTATATTTATAATCAAGATTAATCACTAATTAAAAGCAGAATAGAGTAATGTCATCTTTTAAAGCATTGTAGCTATCTAAGATAGACCAATAGATCATCTATTCACTATATAAGGAATATGAAGAACACATATATCATCTATCTTTTTAAGATGTATAAAAGTAATGTAACATCAATCAATGTTTCCGTATTCAATCCTTAAGCAGATATGCTACACAACTGATTACATATTTACAATCACACTTATGCCTAGAGGAGATGAGGTACACCACTCATGCTCCAACTAACCACTGCTTTGTCAAAATCGGTACCATACAAGGTCAATGGAAGAGCCAGCTTCCAAGACCTCACTCGTCTCAGTGAGTATGAGGCCATTGGAAGTGACATCATGTCAAACTACAACTAGCTTGCCGGGGTATAGCAACATCTTCTCTATACAACTTCAACCACAACATGCACTCTCTTTAGGGAGATCACACATCAATCCTTGGTACATTTTCATCAGGGCGATCACATGGCAACCCTGGTATTCCTCAGGAGATCGTACATAAATCCCTATCTGGATGTAAGGATATATTCGTCTATCACCCCCACCTATTAAAAAATATGCACTCTGAGTTAAACTCATTTTACCATTCAACAAATCCTGACACCGAATGGATCTATGGCCCAAGAAACTACATGATAAGGTTCCAATTGATTAACTAGGTGCATTACAATATCTTTTAGCATCAACCAAGTTACAAGCATGGATTATAACAGATGCTACAAAGAAAGGCGTAATACATTTATCAAGTAATATCAAAATCTTTGGAACACATTGAATGCATTACACTTGGAATCTCAGTCCCATATCACATTACTGGGAATTCTCATCCCTTAACATTATCATCATCATGATTGCTAGATTTGGGTATTTGAACCCTTAGTTCATCACTGGACATTGTCACCTCTTATCAGGTAACTATTACCTCTAGGTCCTTAGACCATGTATAAATCATACTTATTGCACAAGTATTCCACATGGCTCACAAGGCCCATTTAATCTATATCATATGAAACATCATAGCTCATACATGGCTATGATCATCATCTCATGATAGCTTCATGGTTAGTATTTCATGATAAAAACAATATCAAGTACATACCATCACCATGCATTACAAGATAAATACAACCTTCCCATTATTAGGGTTAGGGTTTCCCTTTCAAGCCGATAAGGGTTTCAAGTCGATTACAGTTTCAAGTTCAAATTATCAAGAATCAAAACCCCAATTCATAGCTCCGCAAATATTAGGAGTATTGATGTATGCTCATTAAATACTTTTCACACAATGTATGATTTTCTCTCTCTCATCCTCACTAGGATATTGATTACATCATAGTTATTAAGTTAGCTCAACCCTTTTCTCCAGGTACATTATCCTACACTTATCAAAATGCATTAAACTCTTTACATCTTAATGTATCATTTGACATAACACACTTCATGTGTTACTCAATCAAGTATATCGGATTGGAGGTTCTTACCTCCATATCAGGAAAGAGGTGTATGCTTGCTTACCATATCGGGAAATAGGTGTATGCCTGCTTACCATATCGGGAAAGAGGTGTATGCTTGATTACCATATCAGGAAAGAGGTGCATGCTTGCTTACCATATCGGGAAAGAGGTGTATGCTTATTTACCATATAGGGAAAGAGGTGTATGCTTTCTTACCATATATGGAAAGAGGTCTATGCTTGCTTACCATATAGGGAAAGAGGTGTGTGTATGCTTCACACCACATCAGGCAAGAGGTGTATGTGTGCTTCTCACCATATCAGGCAAGAGGTGTGTGTGCTTCACACCATATCGGGCAAGAGGTGTCTGTGTGTGTTTCACATCATATTAGGCAAGAGGTGCTTAAACAATCATGGAAAAGGCGAAGAGTTGACAAAAAGATATGGGACCTCCTCTATGGCTACTTGGCCGATAGGCACTCCCATATAAGCTCTACAACTCGATACAACTCAATTACAGTTTCAACTATACAACTCTTCTTGGTCTTTGCATCACCAATAATACCATCACTCAAAAATGATTCAAACATAGTGCCTCTTTATTTCTCTCTCCTCTAGATGATGCTAAGAGAGAGTAGGGACACTATAGAGGTGGTAATTTGCATATCAACCCTATATTTTGTGTAAATTGTAAATTGCACCAAAATTGGTACGCAAGGCACAAGCATTTTTCAAACAAGCTCCAACTTGGAACTTAGGCCATGTTTGGCAATGGACTGGGATTATTGGGATTATGAAATCTAGACTGGGATTATTGAGGTTCCCCACTTGGCCCCGTTTGGCAAACCAATCCGGCTGGCCTCATAACTTGTGTTTTTCAGTCTTCTATATAAAACAAAATACACAAAAGACAGAGTGAAATCTGGAATGGGAATCCTAATCCTGCTGCTGGCAGGACTAAGATAGTCTAGCTTTTGGGATTACGGAATCTCGAAACGGGGCCGTTTCACGATTTCCAACCAAATGTGCAAGTGCAAAATTGGACTAGATCGGGACTGGATCTGCTCATGTGGTGCAGATGTGGCCTAATAAGACAAGCCTAAATCCCATCCTGGTCTGTTTCAAAATAGGGGCTTAGGCTTTACACAAGCCACCCCTTAACATCATTCTCTCTCTTATGATGCTAAAGCACTTGAAGCATGTTCAAAATGTGACATATTGGAATATAACCCCTCATCTTGGGTCAATTGCAAATTACACCCAAACTATCATATAATGCACAAATAGTTTGCAAATAAGCTCAAACTTGAAAAATTAAACTTTCCTTGAGTCTTAATTACTTTTCAAAAAATTAAAACAAGTTTATAAATAACTTACTTAAGCAAAACTTCCAGGTTTATGACATAAATGAGGTCAGGGATGTTACATACACAAAATGGTAATCAACCTAAAGAGGAACATGAGGAGGAACCACAAGTTAAATCAGTATATCCTCCCCTAAAAATATGGGAACCTCATAGATCTAGTTGGACTCTCTATCACCTAAAGATTTAGATTTCTTGCAACTCAAGATTGTGAGGTGTTTCTCATGGATGAATATGAGCCAACCAACTACAAGCAATCATGGGAGGAACTAAAATATGGTAAATGGCATTAATCCATGAGATTTTAAATTATATCCACGTAAACCAACAAGGTGGACTTTGGTGGAACCACATGAGGGGGTGAACTTATTGGGTACAAGTGGGTCTTCAAGTAGAAGAGTGACATGAAAAGAAAAATAAAGACCTATAAACAAAGATTAGTGAAAAAGGTTTAAAACAAGTTCAAGGTGTTGACAATTATGGAAACCTTATCACTTATCACCATGGTCAAGTCCCTTAGGATCATGCTAGCCATTGCAGCATACCTTGACTATAAGGTGTAGAAGATGGATGTCAAAGTTGCATTTCTTAACATAAATATATTTGAGGGTATGTGTGTGACATAACATGAGGGTTTCAAATGTTTAAAGGATGTTGTAAAGGTGAATAAGTTGAAAAGGTCAATCTATGGATCGAAGTAAGAATCCATAAGCTAGAATCTTCATTTTGATGAACCAGTCAATGACTTTGGCTTCATAATGAATTAAGATGAACCTTGTCTTTACAAGAAGGTTAGTGGGAGTAGTACAATATTCCTCATATTGTATGTGGATAATATACAACTCATGGAAAATGATATTCTAACTATGCATATGGTGAAGATGTGATTAAAAATATTTTCTAAATGATATAATTAGGAACCTCCACTTATATTCTAGATATAAAGATCTATGGATATATATATATATATATATATATATATATATATATATATATATATATATATATATATATATATATATATATATATATATATAAGGCTTCTTAGCTTGAGTCGAAGTACATAATTACAAAGTGATGAAACAATATAGTATGAAAGTGTATATGAAAGGGAACTTACCCATGTCACATGGGGATAAGTATTTCTAATGCCAATTGTCCCAAATATTTGTAAGAAAGGGACCACATCAGTAAGATTCCATATGTTGATCTATCATGAATGTAACACTATGTACATGTCCGCATGTCTCATACATCTTAAGTATGAAGAGAAGGTGATGTATGAGGAATTTGTCCATCCCTATAATAGGAGTGATGTCCTAGGCCTCTTTATAAGTTTGACTAGAGAAATGCATGACCATGATCCTGTGGATTAGTATGTGATATTGATCTTGTAAAGACCCAATCCTTATGATAAAATATTTACAAAATTTCATTAAAAAATATTAACAATATTACTTGTATTTACACTTTGCATAAGAGTTGTGGAAGCATATATATAGGATTACAAAATTAAGAATAGGCATTGATTCCTACATATTTCTTTGATAGAGGAAAGCTCTTGCATGTATCTTCTTGGTCTTCAATTGTCCATGATTTCCCATAGGCGTGACACCTCGTCACACAAAATGAGATTACTTTAAACATAAAAGATGATCAAATACTGATTAATCACATAGTCAATAGAGGACAGATTCAAAACCAATTTCTACATCACAATCAAGTACTAAAAAAATTACATAAAGGTCCATCTTTTTCATTAACTCATATAACATAACATGTATTTACATCTGTATCCAGTGGTCTCAGTCACAACATGTATACAAAAGAGATATCTCTACATGTACAAGCCATATATAGCATACTGCAAAAACCTTGTGTCGATACAAGTTTATCATCTACAAAACGCTTCCCATACCCAGAGCTGAGAGTACATGGACGCCAATAGGACTCTACTACTAACAACTATAGTTGTTCAACCTTCTATGTCTATTGATCACCAAGCTGATCCTCTTCTATGACACGATCTCAACTATGTTATCGACAACCACCTAAAAATATATGGTAACCCACAGATGAGACCCATGTCCCAGTGAGAGATATAGCTCTCTCGAATAGATATTGATTACAACATATTATTTAACAATAAATTGTCTGAATAGTTGGAGTATTAGATAAGCAATTGAGTAGAATGAATAGGTCAAACATACTAAGCAAGTTAAATAGATAAGCCAAGAAACACGTATAATTACTCAGATCTCACTAGATTTTATTATATAAGAATTGTGTACTTTAAAGACATGGGAAGGATAGTCAACCAATGTCAAACATATTCAACCCTAGAAAAACATGGTTTATATTACCCCTTTTATTATGCCCTGAGGGATTTCAAGAATACTACTCAAGTCCCAACTGACCATTACTAAGGAGAAATCGGTGCCAAACAAGATTTAGGAGAATCAGATTCCTAAGATCTTCTCAGCCCTCGGTCAGTATGAGTCAGACACAATGACACATCAGGTCAAGTTGCTTACAACATAGTCCATCCTTGGTACATGTCACAACGCTAGTGATAGGAGTTGGGTATGCAAACCCTACCATCTGAGGTGTAACCACAACTATCCTCAAATTTCATCACATATGTAATAACTGATACACAACTTTAGTCATTCTCAAAGTGAGGGCTAGGTATGACCGTAGCCGTCCTCCCCATACACTTGGGGTAAGGGTGACAAGAACCGTACATAGTCAATTGTATGCGCTCTGAAGTTCCCTTAAGAATACTAAGTTCACCATGCAATAAGTTGTGACACTAAAGATGGTTCTATGGATTAGGGCACTACACGATTAGGGTTTCACTTGTTTAACTACACCAATTGAGAAAATTAAGGTTGTATCATGCAAGTAGACTGACACATATTTTACGTGTGTGTAAACACAAGTGTATGCGTCATGTAATACATGCCTTGTGAGGCCCGAGTTGAACACATGGAGATGTAGTCGCAGTGACTACTACTAACTATAGTACGATCAGCTAAGCCAGTATAAAGTTTGAGAGAATCAGTTTTTAAAGAAAAACAAGAGAAAATTAAAATTAAAAATGGTTTGTTTGAGTCACGAGAGGTGGCATTCCTTAGAAATGCTAGTTTCACCACAGATCCCCATTGTATCTTCTTTTACTGACTTTTATATAATTTACCCTCTTCCTGAATAGAAAGCCCGTAGAGAGAATTGCCTGCTTTCATGGTACAATCTAGTACCTAATTCTAAGCCAATTCCATGTCTATAGTAATTTATATCTTAGATCAGGTGCTTTACATTCAATCTCTAGGTATCTTCCCGCTACCCGTGCATTACCTTTACCAAAGAATGCGTAAGATAGTGTTTATGCGTGGGTTTCAGGCGTTTAATTCTCCTTCCAGATTAATTATTCGCCTAAGATTTCCAATGAAGGTGATCAATCAACAAAAGAATATTCATTCACACACATAAATATCCATAAATTAGGAGGGAAAATTGCATTAAATCATGTAAAAGTTGATACAGTGGTTCCCCGGGCTACTCCCAGGTCCTAAGGAATCAAGGGGTTTAGCCCCGCATGGTTTTCAGTTGAAAATACATGTAAGGAGAGAAGGAAAACGTGGGAAACATGAAGTAGATTTGTGTAACCCCTGGAAAGGCGATGTTTCGGATGATCCTCCTCGAGAAACACACATTCTATAGCCTTTCGACGGTAGAAACGCTCATCAATGGTGCTCGAATCGTCTGGTTGTCGTCCTTCAGCTTCGTGCTTCTCTCCCTCTCCTCTCTCA
Organism: Alisma plantago-aquatica; assembly: GCA_963693085.1. Classification (NCBI taxonomy): domain Eukaryota; kingdom Viridiplantae; phylum Streptophyta; class Magnoliopsida; order Alismatales; family Alismataceae; genus Alisma; species Alisma plantago-aquatica. The sequence continues at coordinate 793,496,763 of OY856410.1, read as the reverse complement.
TCATTCCGTGGTGCAACGTAATGTCCCCCTTAGGTACGTGCGACCTCCCTTTTTGTACTAGGTCACTAACGATACCACATAACATGTACCGTTGGATTGGGCGGCCGGTTTAGATTGCAGAAATCCGACAGAGTCAGTGGCACCGACTGGGTGGTCGGTGGCACCGACGATATCGAGCCTTTGTCGATCTCTGGCTGAGTTGATGCCATCAATTGGGATGTCAGTGGCACCGAGCTTAGGTGAGTTTCCTCCCTTTCTCACTGAAGCTAACTCAGTGGCACCGACCTGTGTGGTCAATGCCATCGACTTGTCTGGGCGATCGCTTCCGTCGCTAGAGCTTTGTCTCAGTGGTACCGACTTAGTGGTCGGTGCTACCGAATCCTTTGGTCGATTTATGCCTGGCCACTGATGCCACATCGGTGGCACCAACTTCAGGTGTCGGTGGCACCGACTCTGCACTATGCATAATATACCTAAAAATGCAGAAAATTGAATATAAGTCCATGGAGTGTATAAAATCATACAAATATGATTCAATAAGCATGATTTGATGCAAATAGAGTGTACAGACAAACAATAGTGATTTATGCAAATATAAAAAAAGAAATGACAAATAAGTGTATAAAACACATATAAAATCAGCCTATAAAAGCGACTCAAAACCCGTGAATCAAACTCCCCTAAGATGAATCTTGCTCGTCCTCGAGCAACAGTACCTTTGGATCTGATTGAGATAAGTCAACAAAAGGACACCATGCATAAGGTACATCTAAAAATCTCCACCTTTTGGTCCTCATTTCGGCCTTTACTGACCACTGAACACTAACTGCCCTATCGGCGACCAAAAATCTCTGTCCAAGATGGCCATCCCCCAATCAATGAAGCACTCAATTAAAGCAGTTAATATGATAAAATCATTCGGTTCATACTTGGTGCATCGTGTGATCTCCTATCTACATTGCCCTTTTTCTCTACCTACCATCTAGATGGAAGTAGTTCTCCTGATAGATAATGAATGAGGAGAAAATCAATTGAGTGACCTACCAATAAGAGCAACGAGTGGTTGGAATGGGTGTCCGTGGAAGAATCATGAGCTCATAAAATCAGTCATGCAATCACAATTATGATAATCCTATGATGATGAACTTTTTAGAATGCTCCTAATACCTAATCATTGTGGTGAAATAATGCATGCAACTATTATTTCATCTCAAGATAAGACAAAATATCTACAAAACTACATCATGTACTAATTCTTCCTTATGATATAGGTAAGACTATGCCCTTTCTCCCTCACTTTCTGAAACTCTACTAAATCCTTTTGTTTTTTTTCTTTTTTTCAAGCCCCCTTTCAACATGCTATTACAGGCTTCTACTTACACTACATGTTTTTAAATCATGACACTATTTTTCTTCTTTATTTCAAGGGTATGGGAAAAGTCACTACCTTCTTATGTTTTTGAAGAATGCTTAGCACATGATGATACTATATGCTTTATGCAATGCAGTTGTAACTATATGAACAAAGATGTTATGCAACTAAATGACCTGCACCAATTGTTTTTTCTTTTTTTGTGCATGTATATTATTCTATATTTATTCATTTTTCACTAATACAAGCAAAAATAAACCACTATTATGCAAGGTCTATTATGCAATGTAAACGCAATAAAAAAAGAAAGAATGATAATTTGTACTCAATCCTCTTATGGTGGGGTATAAAGCAAATGCATGTGGTGGATGAGATCACACGACTAAGAGATAGAACATTCAGAGAAAATCATATGTCCCTCTCTAATGACCTGTGTATAGGGTAATCATGTGATTTCTTTCTTGAATTTGAATTTAAGGTCACATTAGTGTTTGATCAGTTTAGGCTCAACAATCACAGTCGATCACTTTTCTTAAACAAATTAGATGGTCATTTATGCTCTAATGTCCTAAAGATGACTTACTCAGGCACTTCCTTAGTTATGCAACTCTCGTACTCACAAGATCAGCTCACACATTTTAAATTTATTTCAAAAAATTTCACCCACCCCAGAGATTGATATTTTCACAGAAACCATGCATTTACTTCTCCACAAATTACTTTAGATAGAATGTGGATCCTACATAATAGAAAAACTAACAAAAACTATGATAACATAAAATAAAAGCTAAAATAGAAGTTGTTCCAGCACCCCCCAAGCTTGAATATGACTATGGCCGCATAGTCAATATCCCAACTCAAGAGGTGGAATAGTGATACCCGACTCAGAATGGTGGTGGAGGTGGATGGTTGGAGGCTCATTTGACCATGTTGTGCTTGATAATCTCCCTCTTCTTGGTGGCCAAGCGCCAAAAACTTGACATACGCATTGAACCTAGAACAATCAAAAATTTCAGTGGCACCAACTTGGAAGTTTGGAAGTCAGTGGCGCCGACTCTTCCTTCCCAAAGCCGATCCAATCACTGATCCAATCTCAGTGCCACCGACACGGATGTCGACGGTACTGACTTTGTAAGTTCTGCAAACTTCCAAACATGAATCAGGGTACCATTTTTACAAAAACTTAAGGAAAACTAAGTGCATAAAATTAAAAGAACATAAATAAGCCAAGGGTCCGTTCTTCACTCAGGATAGTCAAAGTAAGCATGGAAATAGTACTTTTTTGAAAATTGATAGATCTCTCTGTAACCTTGACTTTCTGAGTCTCTTTCCTTCTCTTTGGGGTGAAATCATTTCCAACATTGTTAGTGATCATCACCTCCTTGCTATTCACCTTCACCCATCTAAGAGAAGAAATAGTCCCTTTCATTTTATCAATGCTTGGGTTAGAAAACCTGATTTCACTGATGTCATCAAGGAAGCATGGGTGAACTCAAATCCCACTGGTGATCCTATGTTTAGGGTGTATTGGAAGCTTTCTATTGTTAGGGAAGCTCTTATAAAATGGAACAAGAATGTTGTTGACAACTATACCTCTAGAGTTAAGGAACTAGAAGTCAGATCTATGAACTTCAGCTAGAGGTGGAGTCTCACCCAGAGGATGTTGGTCTTTATAATTCTATTTCTCAAGTTAGGGAAGAAGTCAATAAAGATATTATTGAAGAAGAATCATTTCTGAGACAAAAGTCAGGGGTTATTTGGCTTAAAGAAGGTGATAAGTACTGAACATGTGGTGTGGAATGATGAATGGAGTATCCCCTGCCTTACTAATGCTCAGATTGATATGCTTAGTTGCAAGATTACTAGAGGGGAAATTGATATGGTTATTAAGAGCCTGGATGTGGATAGAGCTCTGGGTCTAGATGGATTAAATGGTATGCTCTTCAAGTCTTACTGGCATTTGATTGGAGATGATATTTCCAAGGTTTTTCTTTGTTTCTTCGAATCTGGTAAGCTTATGAAAGAATGCAATAAGTCCTTCATTACTCTCATTCCTAAACTTCCTGGTGTGTCAAAACTTAAAGACTTTCGTCCCATCTCTCTATGTAATGTGATCTTCAAGATAATCACAAAGATTCTGGCTAATTGTCTGAGTGAGATCTGTCCGACCTTGATTAATAAGAACCAGGTGGCTTTCATTAAGGGAATAACTATTGGCAATGGCATTCTCCTTGCTAATGAACTGCTTAGTAATTTCATGGAATCTATGAGTCCACCTCTTTTATGTGTCAAAGCTGATTTGTCTAAGGCTTATGACATAGTCAGAAGAGATTATATCCTTTTCCTTATGTAAAAAATGGGTTTTCCTTTATGCTGGATGAATTGGATTTAAGTATGTGTTTTATTCTGCTTCTTTCTAAGTCTTAATCAATGACTCTCCGTTTGATAGTTTTAAAGCTTCCAATGGAGTGAGACATGGTGATTCAATAGCCCCTTACATGTTTGTGATAGCTATGCAAGGGTTCTCTTCCATTGTAAATGCGTATGTCAAAAAGGGAGATATTGATCCAGTGATGGCTTCGAGTAACTTTGGTGTCTCCCATGTCATTTTTTTTGGTGACCTCCTCTTGTTTTCTAAGGGTGATCTTCCTAATGCAAATGCTTGGAATAGCATATTCCAAATCTTTGGTTATGTCTCATGGCTTAGACTTAATAACCTTAAGAGTCAACTGTTTCTTAGCAAGAGTGTTATTATGTCAGCTGATGATTTCTTCAATGTTTTGAACATCGAGATGGATCCACTCCCTATTAGATATTTGGGCCTACCACTGTTTACTGGTAGACTCACTAAATCCATGTGCTCTCCTATCTTCTATAAAATTAGAAGGAAGCTTGACTCGTGTAAAGGTAAATTTATGTCCTTTGTATGTAGAGTAGAACTGGTTATTTCTACTTTCTCTACTTATCACATGTTGTCTTCTGCTTTTCCGTTACCCAAATCAGTTATTACGGACATTGAAAAGGTCATGATGGATTTTATTTGGAGAGTTACTGATAGTCATAAGCACTTGCACACTGTATCTTGGGATATGATCTGCAGACCTAAGGTTGAAGGTGGTCTTAGAATTAGGAAGGTGGAAGATTGGTCAAAGGCTGGTCTCCTCAAGAACTTATGGGATATTGCTAGCAAGAAGGAATCTATGTGGGTTAAATGGTTACATGAAAGGTACATTAAAGATGAATCCCTTTAGGTGGTTGATCCTAGAGCTAACTCATCCTGGATGTGGAGATGACATTTGGGAATGAGAGGGACGTTGAAAGTGAATATCAATTTCTATGTTGGTAATGGAGATGGATTCCTTCTTTGGAAATACATGTGGCTACCTTGTAAGAAAACTCTTCTGGACCTCTGTGACAACCATCTTATTCTAAGGATGGATAAGGGTGTGAATTGTAAATTGAATGTATGTAACGACCCCGCCTCCCGGTAACCCCCAATTAAGGGAGACCCGAAGGTCAGAGCCGTTATTCGATTAACAGGATCAAAGGTTCGACAAATAATCAGTAATAATTAATAAACTTTACCAACTAAACTGAAAATAGGTACAAAATAAAACTTTGTTTACCTTTTAAAATCTGGGATTTCTAATCTTCTATCCATGAAGATACTAATCTAACTAATCCTCCTGTGCACGTTACTTCTCATTTAATTCCACATATGCCACTTTACTGTTTGTTCTTTTCATTTGTACCTAAAACGCCGACAAGCAAAACGTCGGTCAGCCGAAGCTGGTATGTGGGGGAAACAATAATTGTGCAATTATGTTAACAATGTAATCAACCAAATATCATTTAACAACCAAGATTACATTTTAAGCAATACTACTCAATCCTTGCATATCCCCTTTCTCTGTAACGTCCCTACAGTGGACATGGATACCACCTCTCTCATATGGTAGATCCTTACCCCCATGGCCCTACCACACAGGTAGCCAATACCTAGGGTTATGGAGTCACATGGTCCTACCCAAAGGTAGACCAATCCCTGACTCATGATGACTTGATGGACCTACCCCATTGGTAGCCATTTACTAAGTCATTCAATGACCTGATGGACCTACCCTCATTGGTAGCCATTTACTAGGTCAATCTATAAAGCTACAGAGGGGACTAGGATCTGAGCTAGTAGGCATATTTCTTATGTGATAGTCATATTCACATTACACTTTGCATGAATTAAATACATCCAACAGTTTAATTCAAGCCACGATGGAAACATCGATAAAATCCCGGAAAACTAATTCGAGTAGTCATAAGCGTAACCACATACCCGTACATGCAGATTTGATGATTTGAGAAGCATTAAGAAAATCTAACCAAGCATGCAATCCAAGTAATTCAACAATCACATAAACCCTGAAAAGAATATGTACTCTATTTATTACACACTTTATCAAGAACCTACTTTATTAACTTGGATTCACTTTCTAGGGTTTCTATATCCATTTTAGGGTTTCATTTTACAATTAGGGTTTCCCTTCATCTTTTATCATATCCCTAATTTTATGCCTTTACTCATAAACCCTAATTATCTCGTCTATTCTTCAACATTAAGGTTATCTTAACAACATATAACCCTATTTTCATATTACAGGCACATTAATCATCAATTAAGCTTCTTTTTCATTAAAGCTACTATTTTTATCCCTTTAACCCATGACAAGATCATTATACGCATTTATCATCAATTCATAGTTCATTATGATCCAAATCACATATGAACTTGATTTGCAATTAATTCCACCTTTTATTCACGAGAAAACCCTAATTACCACATTTAGGGTATTTATCCACAAATTAGGAGCTTTAATGCTCGAAATAGTTTTTAATCATGAAAACTCAGTTCTATACATGAAATCAAATAATTAAAGCCATTAATAGTCCTAATTACCAACATTAGGGTTTCAAGGCCCATTAAAGCCAATTTATGCACATTAACTTTAAAATAAGCGAATTACGTGCAAAGCTCATCCTTTTTATTCCTAATGTGCCTTTTCATCATTAACAGGTTAAGATCAACTTTAATCATCTATTAAACCCTACTATTGGCTTTAATCATATCAAAATAGGGTTCTTTAAACATTAATACATTAAAGTTGATATCTTCCATTACTTTCCGAATTGCATAAGGAATCAGGATTCAATCATATTTTTATTGGATTCCTCACGTTCTCCTGAGCAAAATTCATGATAAACTTTTGTCATCCGAGCTACTATTAGAGAGTTATGCTTTTTGCAAGAAACCACTTACTTGACCAATTAGGAGATGCCACATCACCCTATTCCATGCAAGGCGCTTCACACAGAAACATTTTGAAATGACGATTTAGCCCTTGATAAGTGGGTTGCTCTTTCAATAGCCGGAAGGGCAGAATGGTCCAACGAACTTTGGTCATCTTCTACCTCAGAACAGCCGCGATGGCCTCCGTTTGCAGCCCTTTGCAGGGCTGCCCTCCCCTCCTTAGACCCTGAAACTCGTCATCGACCTTCTCCCTTGCTCCGCCATTACTGTGCGCGCCTGAAACATCCCTCACATGCAGCCTACACGGCCTTTCATGCGTGTGCAAGGTCTGCTTAGAGTGGCTCCTATTGCAGCCGTCCAGAAGCTGCTGTGTCAAGGATGGAGCGAAGAAGCGACCTCCAAACTCCCCTCTAGCTTCGAGGGTGCACCTAGCCTCCAACCAGATCAAACGATATCCCTCAAACGACCCATGGATAGAACTCCACCCTCGACTAGGATTTAGACGGAAAGAAGAGGAAGAAGAGGTAGCATTACGTGGAATCCCTACGGATCTCGAAGCTGGGGTTCTATCCTTCTTATAGGGGTGGGTATGAAGCCCTAAGGCGTGCCTCATGAGGACTCAAGTCCCAACCCGAAAGGAAACACACTTTCCTTGGTTGTGAAGCAACTATATTTCTCTCTCTTCATTAACTTTTATTTCCTTAATATTCCTTGTTGCATGTATATTTAGGAATTCGAAAATTCCTCTCCTTATTTTGCTTATTCTTGTCTTTTAATTCCTTGGCCTCGAAAATACATTTCCTTAAGTTGAGAATACTTTCTTTTTAGCAAGATCACATAATTCATTAATTATGTAATTCTATTATCCGTTTATTTTGAAATTTTTGTATTTTCTCTTTCCTCTTTCTTATTTGGGACTCCTTGGATCCCAAGGAATTCCAAGAATGCGAAATTCTTTATATTGGAAAACTCATTATCCTTAAATGCATCAATATGCATTATTTTACATTATCTTGTTCATTTCTTATTAAAATATCTCTCTTTGAGGATTTCTCTTCATTTCTCTTTTATTTTACTCGTTAGTATTTCTTTTATCATTAGGAATCCTTGGGATACAAAATTCCACTAAGGATTACCCAATTATACCTCTTTTCACATATTTTCCACATTTCATCAATGTTTTCAATTTCTTTATTAACAAGGAAATACTTAATTGATATTTTCTTTTCTTATTGCTTTCTTTTTGCAACTTTGGACTCCTTGGAACCCAAGGAATCTAAGAGGCACGAAATCTTCTTTGGATTTGCCTTCTAGAGGTTTCCACACCTTTCTTATCTCAAAATCTCAGTTATTCATTAATTAATTGAATATCCTTGTTATTGGGCCCAATAGCCAATAAAGCCCACAAATCAAACAACAAGGCTATTGTAAATGAAATCCATGCATTCATCCATTATTTGTTCATTTATCTTTATTATGGGAAATTAAATTTCTCAACAAATGAACCCAAAATTTGGGGTTGTAACATCCTTCCCCTCTTATGAGAATTTTGCCCTCAAAATTCCATCAAGCAAGCAAACAAACAGGATAAGCCCCTCATAAGTCCATCATGACTCCCATGTAGATTCACCCTTCCCATGGTGTTTTCCAAGAACCTTCATTATCTCATGTTCTTCCATCTGAGTTCTTTCTTACCTTGGTATATCGTACCCTCATAGGTGACTCAGGATAATTCAGCCTCTCAAAAGCTGAATAGGTTCAGGGCTCAACACATGGCTTGGGTACCTCACATAGTGCTCTAGATCGGACTCATGGAACACATTACACATCATTTTATTTTGTGGGGCAAAGCTAAACACAAACATATCCACCCATCCATCTCAAATGGACCCATTTATCGGGGACTCAGCTTTATTAGTTGTAGCTTAGAGGGGTCGGATTTTCACATCACATATTCTCCCATAGTGAACTGCATGTCAGTATGCTTTGCATCAGCTTGCGACTCATGTCACCCTTGGGCTCTCTCTTTCAGCCATTGCACGATCAAGCGACTTCATCTGCACACACTGTGGTTCTTTTATGACCTTCACGAGGCCTCCTTCACCAACATCATCTTAATGAAGTGGTGACCGACACAACCTCCTTCTTACATCCCAATAAAGGCTATGGTGGTTAACATCACATCTTAAGAACTGTCTCTAGATATCACCCTAAATGAGCACACATGCTCTCAACAGACCCTCTAGTCCGAATCATACTATCCATTAGTATGGGGTGATAAACTGTACAAACACTGAGCTCTTCATGTATCTACTTCCACCTCATGGAAGTGATCCTTTAGGTCGCATCAAGAACTTTTTGAGTTTGCATTATGGTGTAGTTGAACCGTCTCTTTCCTCTTATGTAGTTCAAAAAAACTTGTCTCTTGACAGTACTCCTTCTTTCTCATGTCATCTAGGTAAGGCAATCTATAATAACCCATATTGCATCTTGACCTTCTTTGGTTTATGGGAGACTGACAACATTCATAGTGATGAACTCCCATTCCCCCTCGGGAACTCTTTATACTATATATCCATGTACTGGGTTACTGGTGTTTGTCTTTCACCTCCTGGCTTGCATGGCCACATGCTACATGCAACTTATTCTAAGCATCCAGAATGCTACCATCATGTACTATCTTTGTAGTACCAAGGTACATCATGTCCTCCTGTATTGTTATGATTCCTCAAGCTTGATACCTCGGAAACCCTAAACCACTCTCAAAAGGGTTTTATTATCTTCCTATCCAAAGAAGTGTACCTAAGGTTCTATCACCATACTTTTACTACATCAAGGATTAAACTGACTACCCAAACAACCATTAACTTGTTCAACATATCTCATCCAGAGTATTCATTACCACTCCTTATCCTTAGGTGTTAGTTAATGTCAAAGACACACACCGCCATGTATTATACTTATCATCTCTTCTCATACTCTAAGTTTGTCTTCATCAAGAAATTCTGAGCTCATCCTCATGGTGGTCAAACTCAACCTTGTGATTCTTTGTAACACTTGCAAAAATTCACTTAGTTCAAGATAAAACATCCTCGAAAGATGATCTTCTTAATACATGTAGTGTTTGTAAACCATCCATGTATTATTCTCTCCACGAAGGTATGTTATCATCTCTATTCTCATACCTTGTAGCAACGTTCCAACTTACATCATCTTTATCCTTGGTGTAAGGCATGCGTACTGTCCTATCTCTCACTCCCATAACAAGAAGAAAGCATATGGCTGCAGTCCAAATACAAAGTTCTTCCTGTTCCAAGAGTAGAGATGGTACAGCCCACCTTGCCCGTACACTTTCAAATCCAAGTTGAAACGTGCAGCTTATGTCTCTATATCACAAACATCATGATATCCACACTACTTCCAGGGAAGACTGGTCTCGGACTTACTTGGTCCAAGCATAATCCTAGGTCATCTCCTCTAGGTCTATAGGGTGACCGTACTTTTGGGGTCATCCGTCTTCCCTTATGCATCCAGAGAGTGCCCTACTCATCTGCTCTTTGGGTCCCATGAGTTCATGAAGGTGATCAATCTCCTAGCCCATGGCCCTCAGACAATGATAGCTGTTACCTCCCGACCCTATGGTCATGTGCAACTAGGGAATTAGGCAACTCCTTCTTCCATCGGTCTTATCCCTACCTGACCCTTGGATAGACTTAGGATTCTAACATAGTACATGTTCAACTTAGAACCTTACCCAATCCTTCATCATCTCTCTCTGCATTCATGACTGACTTTCATCCTTTCTCAGGGATTATGGTGACCTGCCTACCTTGGTTACTGGTTACCTTCATGGTAACACATCCATATGCACCTAGAGATGGTTATCTATGGGTTTACTGGTTCGTTCTTGTACCATGTACTTTTCACTTAGCTTCTCAAGATCCCATGAACCCTCTTTAGGTTACCTCAAAACCAACAAAACTGGTATACACCCTACCAACGGATCCTTCTCCCAGGATGGGAGGAAACTACACCTGGATAACAAAGGTCACAAGCATCCTTATGTTTAGGGTCTGCATCTACATGAGCTTGCTTAGCCCTGGCAAGCTACTAAGGCACAACCAGATACCTACAAAGCCAAGCTAGGTCACACCTGCCCTCATACTCAACATCAAATCAACTTATTCATGAGGGGTTCATCAAACATACCCTTACCTTAAGGGGTTTCCCTTTACCTCTTCATATGAGGAGTACCATGCTTGAAACTATGGAGACTCAAAACTCATCATGAACATTGGGTACACTGCTTCCCCTCTTAGGCCTAGGAACCCTAGGTTCACCGTTGTGTATCCAACTCCATGTTCAAGGTATGTCATGTACTTCCATGATCTTTCTACTCAAGCAACACTTCAGAGTTGATTCCTCTTGCCAGACAACTATTAGGTATAAAGCCTAACAACTGGTGCCTTAACCTCCTCAGGGTCTAAAGCACTCTCTATTCATCTAGTAGGTAATCACTTATACCATAGGTACCGGAAGTATCATCCTCTCTCTAGGGTTTGGTTACTCTCAAGCTAACCAAGACATCATCAACCTCTAGGGATCATGCATGAGGCAACCATTATCATCCACTTAGGTCGCATCATTATCGACTCCCACTATTTCTCAAGTTTCGGGGTTTTAGGCTTCCAACTTTCTTAGCCGAGGTCTGCTCCCTCTCTCTAGAGCTAATCCTACAACCAACCTCTCTATAAGAGGTCCTGTCTTTATGAAGGATCAAGCTCCTAAGCATGCCCCTACCTAAGTGAAGCCTATACTCGAACTTATGTTTACTCAAGGTTATCCATAACCCCTTATGCTTATTTCATAAGCCATCCCTCAAGATCCCTTGACCAGGCTTTCGTCAGGCTATACCCTACTTGCCTAAGCCCATAGGGTAACTATAGGTTCTCCTCTAACCTCATCGATGAAGGAGCTATCCTTTACTCTAACATGCATGACCCTTTCCAGGGTTGGGTTACCATAGGTACCTAATCATTTAACCTGTTATGGCATCCCAAAGGTATGTCCAACTAAACACTCGGTCAACCATGATATCTAACTCATCATGTCATCATTCTTTCTAGCCTTCACTTAGGGTTAGGGTTAACATCATCCTCAAAGGATGTGCTAGGTTTCTACTTTTAATGGAGGTCTCTACCTCCAAGCTTAACTCTCTCTCTCTACTTATCCTCCTACCAAGGAGGTCTATCCTCAGATCTATCCTGAGGTTAATGACAACTCATGTCATACGACCTAAGCATGTATCTATTCCTTTACGCTTACTCTATTAAGCTTATGTCCATGACATCTTATTTACATTCTTTTTATTAGTTTGATAGAGGATCCCTTAATCCTTATCAACCTTACCCATACCTCAAGAGGGTGAGGGAAAGAGAGAAAACCCTAATCCTTAAGGTCCTTAATAGAATTTGAGTTGAGAAGGGATGAATAAGATGAGAGAGTCCTAAAGGTATCTTACTTCGAGTCTTAACCTAAGACATCGGCCAAGCAGTCACACGATCCGGGAGTCCTCGTATTCCGACTAGCGGTGTGGAGGAAAATTTTTCCAGCCCCCGGATGTGATCCTTTTCTAAACACCTCAATCTTTTGGAAAATCCTCTAATAACTCCCTTGGGTTCTACAGAATTTGTAAAATTTAATAATTATTAAAGATTAGATGAGGAACCTATGCTCTGATACCAATTGTAATGACCCCGCCTCCCGGTAACCCCCAATTAAGGGAGACCCGAAGGTCAGAGCCGTTATTCGATTAACAGGATCAAAGGTTTGACAAATAATCAGTAATAATTAATAAACTTTACCAACTAAACTGAAAACAGGTACAAAATAAAACTTTGTTTACCTTTTAAAATCTGGGATTTCTAATCTTCTATCCATGAAGATACTAATCTAACTAATCCTCCTGCGCACGTTACTTCTCATTTAATTCCACATATGCCACTTTACTGTTTGTTCTTTTCATTTGTACCTAAAACGCCGACAAGCAAAATGTCGGTCAGCCGAAGCTGGTATGTGGGGGAAACAATAATTGTGCAATTTTGTTAACAATGTTATCAACCAAATATCATTTAACAACCAAGATTACATTTTAAGCAATACTACTCAATCCTTGCATATCCCCTTTCTCTGTAACGTCCCTGCAGTGGACATGGATACCACCTCTCTCATATGGTAGATCCTTACCCCCATGGCCCTACCACACAGGTAGCCAATACCTAGGGTTATTGATGCGATGATTTTGAGTCGCATTTATAGACCTTTTTCATATGTGTTTTGTGCTCTAATTACTCATTTTTATGGATAATATTGCATAATTCACTCATTTCGGTCTTTGCCTTCATATTATGTCAAATCCCCTTTGTTTTACTATTTTGAGCATTATTTATCATAATATTATTATATGTGTGGATTTACTTGGTCTTGTTGTGAAATTTCAGGAAAAACAAGTATTTGCTTCCGTCGATACAATCGACGGAAGTTGATACCATCGACCAAGCCACAGATTGCCAGACGAGAGGAGCAGCACAGAGTCGATACCATCGACAACCAAGTCAATGGTATCGAGATTCCTTCAGATTGCTGGCGAGGAAACTGTCGATACCATCGACCCAAGTCGATGCCATCGACACATGGAGAGCTACAGCGTCGCTAAACGACAACAACCGACGCTAAAGAGAGTCGATACCATCGACCCAAGTCGATGGTATCGAGATGACCACAGGCGCTCAGACTAAAAGAAAGGGAAGCTGCCGCTAATCTGCTGGGTCGATACCATCGACCCGCGTCGATGGTATCGACGCCGGCAGATATGCGTTGGATCTGTTTTGATCTCGATCGGACGGCTGTTGTTATTTGACGACCTAATTAGGGAATTATACCTAATGACAGCCGCCCAGACGAGGATATCTAATTTTTGGATTGCACGAGTGCCGAGGAAGGAGAGAAAGGAGAACGGAGGCCAGAAGATCATCCCGGGTGATTCGGACGCTGCCGAAGACGATTTCCACCACCGACAGGCGGGGAAGCTCGTGTTCTACGCCAATGATCTACCGGTTCTTCTCCGTTCAGGGGTTTTCCCACTTGTTTCACGTTTTTCTTATGAAATCCCCCATTTCTACCATGTATTCGTGTGAGATGAACATGAGAGGCTAAAACCCTCAATCTTTAGGACCGGGAGTAGCCCGGGAATACATTGTATGACATTTTTATATTGATAATTCATATTTTCTCTCTCAAATCCGTGGTATAGATTCGTTTTCTCCATTTCTATTGTTATGCTTGATCACCATAATAATAATTTAATGCCCTTAATCACTTCGACAGAAGGATTAACGGTTGAAAAGAGACGAAATCTACATTAATTAATAAAACCCTTGACAAAGGAGTTGTAAAATTAATGGTGGGAACTGAGGGACCGTTTATAATGCACTTAGTTTAGGGGAATGATTACTACGACGGTGGAATCAACCTAAACCTAAGTAGTGACTTACACCACGACAGTGGGTAATTCTGTATTCAGGCCACTACCCGGATAGAGAGAGAAGTGTGAGGAATTATATGAAACCTAATACAATGTTGACCCGCGGTGAAACCGCCATCCTAAAGATATCCCTTTGAATTGATTAAATTAACCTTTAATCGATTGTTTTCTTTGTTTGATTTTTATTTTCTTTTAATTTCAACAACAAAACCCTACTTTGTTAATCGGCCTAGCTGATTGCGATTAGTTAGTAGAAGTCTCCAATAATTCACGTATCCCTGAGTTCGACTCGGGCCTCACAAGGCCTATATTACTCGACGCGTATACTTGCGTTTAAGCGCGTAGTAAAATACACGTCAAGTTTTTGGCGCCGTTGCCGGGGATACAGCGAATTATTGGCACTTTGAGTGCTAAGAGCGGCCACTCTAGGCCACATTTTTTTTATTATTTTAAAACAATTTTAAAAATTCCTATATTTCTCTATAATTGTGTTTACTCGTTCAAAGCATTGTACTGAACCCCGATTTTCAAAATTTCAGGTACTTTGCATGGTGCATACGCGTAGTACCGACTACGCGAATCGCACACCTGAGGTCCCACATCCGGGACCAGAGGACGAGGACTACTACGAGCAGGAGTACCAAAGTGATATAAATTCTGATTCAGAGCAAGAACAAGCAGAAGAAATGGCTGAAGCACAGACAATATGGGAGAAGATCAAGGCGTCTTCTTCCTCAGCATCAAAGGGGCCCATAAAGAAGCAGGCGATCAACATACCGACATAAAAAATCGACCCGGCACTGATTAATTTGGTCAAATCCAACGCATTTCACGGGCTGAAAAATGAAGATCCGGTTGCCCACATCAGCCAGTTCGTGGAGAACTGTGATATGGTGAAGATAGACCGATTTCCACAAGATGCGTTGTATCTCAAGTTGTTCCCAAGTTCACTGGAAGGAGAAGCGCGTGAGTGGCTACATAACCTCGACGATGAGTTTGTCGAATCATGGAATCATATGGTGGAGGTTTTCTTCGAGAGGTTCTTCCCTCCTGATAAGACCAATGATATGATCTGGAAGATCCACAATTTCACCCAACAGGCGGGTGAAACTTATTCTGAGACTTGGGAGCGATTCCAAGTCATGTTGAGGAGATGTCCACATCATGGACTGGACAAGGAGACACAGGTGAAGATCTTCTACTTTGCTCTCTCCGAGCATGATAGAAGCAACTTGGACTCGGCTGGTTCCGGATTCTTCTTAAATAACACTGATACAAGATGTTGGGAAATACTGAAGAACATGGCACGAAAGCAATCTTGGGGAGAAAGAGAAAGAGGCCCAGCTGAGCAAGCAAGAGTTGCCAGTGAGTCAAAGGCAATGAGAGAGCTGAACGAGAAGATGGATCTTCTCGCAAAGAAGTTGCTGCAGAAGGAAGACAATGAGTCCGAGGATGAGGCTCAGGTCAAGTACATTAGGCAACAGCAGGGGTACAGGAACAACGATTATTCATGGCGGAAGGACAAGAAATTTTCATGGAAGGATCCAAACAACTTTCTGCAGGATCCGGACGCCAAGCCTGCACCGGTCACAGAGGAAAAGAGCACAGAGTTGCTCAATCAAGTCATCAAGCAAAATCAAGAGTTGATGAACACTTTTGGGCAACAAATCAAGCAACAAGGTGAATTTATGAACCAGTTTGGGCAGACTTTGCAGAGCCACGGGGCTCAAATGAGAACTATAGAGACTTCCATGGCGCAAATGGCAGCCGAGATTGCAAGCTTGAAGAAGCCGGCACATCCGGGTTTTCCGGGGAACACCAATGTTCCCGGGGGAAACCAACAGGCCAAGGCCATCTTATTGAGGAGCGGTAAGAAAGTGTTGAATCCAAGGGCGGATGACACAAGAACACCGCAGGGCACAGTTGAAGAAGCAACCATCAAAGAGCAGCCCGCACGTGTCACAGAGCAAACTGAGGACATAGCTGAAGATGGTAAGGGAGAACAAGCCACTGAAGAGGAACCACAGAAATTAACTCCCGATGTGCCACCTCATAAAAGGGCACATACCGTTCCGGTCCCATATCCCAATAGTGCAAAGGCAAGAAAGGTGGATGCACAGTTTAAGAAATTTCTGGACAGCTTTAGGAAGTTATCAGTGAATATTCCTTTTCTAGAGGCAATTGAGCAAATCCCGTCGTATGGGAAGTTTCTTAAAGATGTAATCAACAAGAAGAGGAAAATACCCGACACTGAGGTCGTGGTGCTGAAGGAGCAAGTAAGTGCTTTCATTATGGGCACTTTGCCGCCAAAGAGACAGGATCCCGGTTGTTTCAATATTTCTTGCTTTATCGGGAAGTTCAAATTTGGAGAGGCACTTTGTGATTCCGGGGCAAGCATCAATCTGATGCCCCTTTCTACATTTAAGAAGCTTGGATTGAAGGAGTCAAGGCCAAGCAACATGACCATCCAATTGGCCGATAATTCTGTGGTGAAACCGTATGGAAACTGTGAGGATGTCTTGGTAAAGGTAGACCACTTTGTTTTTCCGGATGATTTCGTTGTTATGGAAATGCAGGACGAGCATGGAAATGAGTTGCTACTTGGTCGTCCATTCTAAGCTACAGCTGATATGATCTTGGAAATGGGGAGAGGTCGCTTGACCTTGGGCATTGCAGATGATCGCTTTGAGATGGTCATGCCCAATAACAATGAATCTACTAAAGCAAAGGCACAATGCAACATGGTGAAGCATGGTGAACACAATATCTCACTTTGTCTTGGGAAGCCATTCTTGGATATGGCTCATGTGATGAGCAAGATAGATAATGGGACCTTAGCTGTGGACGTTATGGAGCAAACTAAAGTTGTCTCTTTATGCAAAGCTGTTGGGTTTCCAAATGATGAGAATGAGGACATTCCACCTTCATGGGAGGATGATGCGATTATTACTTCAGTTTTTGATGCATATCCGGAATTGCCTTTGGAGGCGTGTTTGCTAAATGTCACTTATGATTGGATGCGGAGTACTTCACTCAAGGAGTGCGCCAAAATGCTTCAGATGCTTCCATGTTGCTATACGAGGCACTATGAAGACTTAGGTACACTTCCCCCACCGCTGCAATCATCTCTCATTTGCCCGCCTGATCTGGAATTGAAGCCATTGCCCCCGCATCTGAAGTACGTCTTTCTAGCTGAGAAGGACAAGTTACCAGTGATTGTATCTGCATACTTGAGTGCGGATGAGGAGGAGCAACTACTGATAGTGCTCAAGAACCACCGTGGAGCCTTTGGGTGGTCAGTCGCGGACATCAAGGGGATCTCCCCTACACTTTGCCAACACAAGATTCGGCTCGAGGAAGGAGCCAAGCCAGTCATACAGCCTCAAAGACGTCTAAATCCAAGCATGATGGAGGTTGTCAAGAAGGAAGTCATAAAACTTCTTACTGCAGGGATCATATATGCCATATCAGATTCAACGTGGGTGAGTCCCACACAGGTAGTCCCTAAAAAGGGGGGAATCACTGTCACTACAAATCTTTTGAATGAACCTGTCACCACCCGATTGGTAACCGGGTGGCGTGTTTGCATTGACTACCGCCGATTGAATGCCGCAACTCTTAAAGATCATTTTCCATTGCCATTTATCGATCAGATTTTGGAACGTCTAGCCGGTCGGTCGCATTTTTGTTTTCTAGCTGGCTATTCGGGGTACAACCAGATTTCTATTGATCCTTTGGATCAAGAGAAGTCTACGTTCACATGTCCCTATGGGACTTTTGCCTACCGCCGTATGCCGTTTGGTTTATGCAATGCGCCAGCGAATTTTCAACGCTGCATGCTTGCCATATTCTCTGACATGGTAGAGCGGTGTCTTGAAGTTTTCATGGACGACTTATCGGTGTATGGAGCGTCTTTTGATGAATGCCTTTATAACTTAGATAAGGTATTGCAGCGATGCGAGGACACACATTTGGTCCTCAATTGGGAGAAATGTCACATGATGGTGACAGAAGGAATTGTGCTAGGACACAAGGTGTCTAGCAAGGGTCTTGAGGTAGACCCCGTAAAAATTGAGGTGATTTCTAAGCTACCCCCACCAAATTCTGTAAAAGGGGTGAGAAGCTTTTTAGGACACACCGGGTTCTATCGGCGATTCATCAAGGATTTTTCAAAAATCGCAAAACCTTTATCGGAATTGTTAGAAAAAGATGCAGTTTTTGATGTCAATGAGAAATGTCTTCACGCATTCGAGGTTTTGAAAGAAAAGTTGATTTCGGCTCTGGTTTTCCAAACGCCGGATTGGACAAAGCCATTTGAGTTGATGTGTGATGCTTCCGATTATGCAGTGGGAGCCGTTTTGGGGCAAAGGGTAGATAATAAGCCTGCTGTGATTTTCTACGCCTCCAAAACACTTAATGATGATCAATTGAACTACACAACTACGGAAAAATAGTTACTTGCCGTTGTGTTTGCTTTTGAAAAATTTCGGCAGTACTTAGTGGGTTCTAAGGTAGTTGTGTGGACCGATCACGCTGCAATAAAATATTTGATGGAGAAGAAAGATGCAAAGCCTAGACTAATTAGGTGGATTTTGCTCCTACAAGAATTTGATATTGAAATCAAGGACAAGTCGGGAATTGAAAATGTGGTGGCTGACCACTTGTCTAGGTTAGAGAGGGTTGATGAACAAGGGTTGCACATACCCATTACCGAGACCTTTCCCGATGAACAACTTTTAAAAATTGATTCGAAAGAACCGTGGTTTGCGGAAATCGTTAACTATTTGGCTTGCGGGATCATCCCGGATGATTGGTCTTATCAAGAGAAGAAGAAATTCTTTCATTCTTTGAGATATTATTTTTGGGATGACCCAATTCTTTTGAAGCAGTGCAGGGATGGTATTCTTCGCAGGTGTGTGCCGGAGGTGGAGTACGAGAGTGTTCTCCACCATTGGCATGCGTCGCCTACGGGAGGACACCATGCTAGCTCACTGACAGCAGCCAAGGTGTTGGAGAGCGGCCTTTATTGGCCCACTTTGTTCCGGGATGCCTATGATTTTGTTAGGCAATGTGACCCGTGCCAGCGCGCAGGTAACATCTCAAGGAGACAAGAAATGCCCCTGAATGTATTTCAGGAAGTTGAGGTATTTGACTTATGGGGCATTGACTTCATGGGACCCTTTGTGTCCTCAAATTCAAATCTGTATATCTTACTTGCTGTTGATTATGTGTCGAAGTGGGTGGAGGCAATCCCCACAAGGACTAATGATTCGAATGTAGTGTGCAGGTTTGTCAAAGAGAACATTTTCTGCAGGTTCGGGATACCCCGAATGATCATAAGTGATGGAGGCACACACTTCCGAAATCAAAAATTTGCGACACTTTTGAAGAAATATGGGGTCAAGCACAACATCGGCACCCCATATCATCCACAGACGCAAGGACAAGTGGAGGTATCAAATAGGGAAATCAAGAAGATATTAGAAAGGACCGTAGCATCCACAAGGAAAAATTGGAGTGCATTGCTACCGGACGCACTTTGGGCGTATAGAATGGCGTACAAAACACCTATAGGCACCACGCCTTTTAGGTTGACGTATGGCCGGGCTTGCCACCTTCCGTTGGAGCTGGAGCACAAGGCCCATTGGGCGCTAAGAAGGCTGAACTTGCGCTATAATGAGGCCGGGAGAAAAAGGATGTTTGAATTGAATGAATTGGATGAGCTACGTATGACGGCATATGAGAATGCTCGCATCTACAAGGAGCGCACAAAGCTGATCCATGATCACCATATTGAGATGCGCACGTTCAAGAAGGGAGACAGCGTTCTATTGTTCAACTCCCGTATTAAATTGCATCCCGGGAAGCTGAAATCCCAGTGGAGTGGACCCTTCATAGTGGAGGAGGTGAAACCGCACGGAGCGATTCTTATGCGTGATGGAGATGCCACGTTCTTGGTGAACGGGCAACGCTTGAAGTTGTATTTTGGTGAGAACTACAAGAGGAAAGTGGATGAGGTCAAACTCATTTCACTTGTGCATGAATGAGATAATGGGAAGACATCTAGCCTAAGACGCTAAACAAGGGCGCTTGTTGGGAGGCAACCCAACCATTGGTACATTGGGATAGGTTAATTTTAGTAATAGATTGCTTTTATTTCGTTTAAATTTTAGTTTAAAGAAGATATCTTGATCCGTTTGTTTAATGTGCAGGCACAGGCAGGGTCGATACCATCGACACACTCGTCGATGGTATCGACATGGGTTCAGATTGACAGCTGCAAAAATCGCACTGAGTCGATACTATCGACGGCCCCGTCGATGGTATCGACGTACCTACAAGCAGGTCGCAATAAAAGTGTCGATGGTATCGACATGCCAGTCGATACCATCAAGATCTCTGGAGAAGTTCAGAAGATTTTTGCTCAGTCAACTCGATACCATCGACGGCCTCATCGATGGTATCGACATGATCACAGGTTAAATTGAAGAAGTGGCGGTGTCGCAATAAAAGCAAGTCGATACCATCGACCCTCGTCGATGGTATCGACATCCATGTCACCGATCCGCGCCAAGACATCGACGACGTTCGTGAATCCACGTCAGCGATCCGGGTGCTGCGTCGATACTATCGACTTGCGTCGATGGTATCGACAGGTCAGCAATCCGGATTTCCCGATCCAGCAAACGTCAGCCGTCGATACTCGCGAGGGAGGCGGATAGCATCGAGACGTGTCGATACCATCAACCCGCGTCGATGGTATCGACGGGTCGACAGTAGCGCCGGCCAAGTCTATTTAAGGAGACTTGCAACATCATTTGACGTCACACCTTCAGAGCAAACGTCCTCCTTTGCGCCGAGCACTCCCCCGAGCCATCCAAGACTGAAGAGAAGCGACATCGAGCGGGAATCTTCATCGAGCGGAGAATCACTTCTCCATCTTCCCCGAGCTCTCTTCTTCTAATCCCATCTTTCTTGCAACAATGGTGCACGCCGCCGGATCATCATCCTCACAAGAGATTGTGGAGTTTGTTCCACCCCCTACTACTTCAGTCTCACGTCCGCGCCTGGCTCACCCTTCCGCGGAGGTGAAGAAGGTCTATGAGGAGATCATGAAGCGGAAGATCGAGCCGACCCGGTATGTGGACCGGGGAATGATCCGTGATCTGGGATTCGAGGCCAACTTGGCCTATGTGCTGAAGGGTCAAGCATGCCACACCAGCATAAGGACAGGCGAGCTGGAGCGCCATGCGGATGGGCAGCCGTTCTTCGGCGAATGGCCCACCTACAAGGAATTGGTGGCGGAGTTTATGGCATCCCTCGACGTCTGCGTCGTACCCAACGACGTGGTGGCGTCGGACCGTGAGTGGATCAAGGGGAGGGTGTCCTTCCGGCTTTTCAACATCAACTACAACATCACTCTTAAGCAGTTCAACAACATCTTTAACTGGAACCACTCCCAACATGATCACCGACGCCCAGATTCCCGCACCGACTACGACAAGATCTTCGCCGAGCTAGTCACAGTGCCGACGGGAAAGACAGTGAGCTACCATAATGCTGCGGTAGCGGACATCGAGCATCCCTTCGTCCGGGTCTTACACCAGATGTTGAGCCTTACGTTCTTTGCTCGGAGTGATTTGGCATTGAGCAAGTTTCAGGAGAGCGATCTTTTCTTCCTCTACATGCTCCTGAAGCGACAAGAATGCAACTGGGGTGTGTTCTTTCTGCAGCGCGTCCTGGCGGTGAAGAGGAGTACAAGGAAGGCTCTGATCCATTTTAGTGGGCTCATCACCAAGTTGGCGCACTACTTGGGGCTGAATTTTCAGTCCATGACTCCGATTTCCACAAAGAGTAAGGTGAACGTGCAACACTTGCACCGTTCAAACCTTATCCTTCTTCGGGATGGGTTGGCGTACGCACATTGCCACGTCAACCAAGCTTATCAGGAGTGCGCACTACCGGACGCCGTCTTCCACATCGAGGGAGCCCAGCACTTCCGGTGGCCGATCATAGCCGTCGAGTCCGATGAAGAAGAAGGCGGTGATGACGAGCAAGGAGGCGAGGCTAAGGAGGAAGAGGAGGCTTTCACACCGCTTCGTGCACGTGTGGCACCACAAAAGCGTCCTAGGATGCATCCGGGTGCATCTTCATCATCTCAGCCCCCGCCGCCATCACCACAGCACGAGCAGCCAGCCGAGGATCCCTATTCCATGCAGGGAATGTACACGATGCTGCAGGATATACAGCAGACTCAGCAGCAGCACATGGCTATGTATACCGGCATTCATGAGACTACGAGCCGGGTACTTGATAATCAACGGGCTATGTTCGAGAACGAGCGGCTCATCCTCGCCAACCAAGAGCAAATACACAACCGGTTGCAGCGGATAGAGACGCAACAGGAGCCCTTCTTCGACCATTATTGGAGTCGAGATTACTTTGGAGGCTATCCACAGCCTCCTCCGAGGACCCAATATGATCCAAGCTTCCAGGGGGAGTACCCTTCTTGGGATCCCACGGCACCACAATACCCACCACCGCCTCCGCAGGATTGATCAGGGTATCACTGTTCCACCCTTAAGTTGGTTTTTGACTATGAGGCCATAGTCGAATTCAAGCTTAGGGGGGTGGCTGGAACAACTCTATCTTTTATCTTTTCTTTTGTTATTTTTAGTTTTTGCTTTGTTATTTGTTCTTGCAATTTTAGTTATTGTTTAGGATCCACATCTATCTAGTGTAACCGTGGATGTCTTAAAAATTGTCATCTCACTGTTTTCATGGGAAATTTTAAGGGAATTTAAAATTTTTTGTGTCTTTTGGATAGCTTGACTTGGTTGTCCTTGGGAAACTTGTCCTATGAAAATGATTGATTAGGTCAACTCTAAAGCAATATGTCACACCCACACCCCTGTTGACTCATGAAAAGTGGATAGTAACGGTTGTTTGAGCCTAACCTAACCAAATGGTAATGAGACCTTAATTGGATGTAAGAGAGAGAACCCTACAAACCACTACACAGGTCAGTAAGGAGGGACACATAATACTCTTCTAAGGTTCCGTCATCTAATCTTGTGATCATTCCACTTCATTTTTCCATAATCCACCTAAGAATTGGAAGTAAAGCACAGTTTTAATTCCTTCTTGTGTGCATAGCATTTAGATAGGAATTGCATTGATATTTTCCATACTTTTGCATAAAAAGAGAAAAATATAGGGATTCATGCACACTACCTTTAGGTGCATGCCATGTAGTTGCACTCATGACTTTCATGATTATCATGCATAAAGTACACCATGTATCTCAGTTTTTCCTCAAAAGTGATCTAAACTGTTCCATACCTTCGAAATATCGCAAAGATTTCCAATCATGAAGAAAACAACCCAATACATGTATCTTTAAGAAATTATGGATATGTGGGCTAAAAGAAAAAAAAAAGAGAAGAAATTTTTTTTTTGCTGAAAATCTGAAAAAAATTGAGAAAAGAAGAAAAAAAAGAGAATTTAGAAGAAAAGGGAATAAGAGGGAGAAAGGAACATGATATCACTCGCATTACAGGAAATTTGAGTACATGATGTGGCTTAAGTAGATTTCCATCTCATTTTGAGGTGGAAGGTTAGGGCATGCATCATTTCACCCAAATTAGGCATTAGGGCATTTTTATTGTGCATTTGCATCACGTAGGAAATTTTGTTTTATGCATTTTGAAACTGTGCAATACGTCCAAGTTCTTCCATGAACCACCCATTCCATCCACCCGTTGCTCGGATTGGTAGGCCACCGTGAATTTCTCCTCACTAATGATTATCAGGAGAACTGCTTCCATGTAGATGGTAGTTAAGGGCGAGCAACGTAGTGTAGGCGATCACAAGATGCACCAATGCTGAATCGGCGAATTGTATTATGTTAACTGCCTTATGTGATAGTGTTCATCGGTTTGAAGGACAATTTCTCTTATTGATGATTATTGTCGCCTTTAGGGTAATTACTGTTATGTGGTTAGAGAAGGCCGGTTTGAGAACGTTCAGTGGGAGTCACATGGGATGTGGGTTGGTGTGTTGATTTTTAGTTGACATCTGCAATTCTATTCTAAGGATTAGTTGCTCGAGGGCGAGCAATATTTAAGCTTAGGGGAGTTTGATGCGATGATTTTGAGTCGCATTTATAGACCTTTTTCATATGTGTTTTGTGCTCTAATTACTCATTTTTATGGATAATATTGCATAATTCACTCATTTCGGTCTTTGCCTTCATATTATGTCAAATCCCCTTTGTTTAACTATTTTGAGCATTATTTATCATAATATTATTATATGTGTGGATTTACTTGGTCTTGTTGTGAAATTTTAGGAAAAACAAGTATTTGCTTCCGTCGATACCATCGACGGAAGTCGATACCATCGACCAAGCCACAGATTGCCAGACGAGAGGAGCAGCACAGAGTCGATACCATCGACAACCAAGTCGATGGTATCGAGATTCCTTCAGATTGCTGGCGAGGAAACTGTCGATACCATCGACCCAAGTCGATGCCATCGACACATGGAGGGCTACATCGTCGCTAAACGACAACAACCGACGCTAAAGAGAGTCGATACCATCGACCCAAGTCGATGGTATCGAGATGACCACAGGCGCTCAGACTAAAAGAAAGGGAAGCTACCGCTAATCTGCTGGGTCGATACCATCGACCCGCGTCGATGGTATCGACGCCGGCAGATATGCGTTGGATCTGTTTTGATCTCGATCGGACGGCTGTTGTTATTTGACGACCTAATTAGGGACTTATACCTAATGACGGCCGCCCAGACGAGGATATCTAATTTTTGGATTGCACGAGTGCCGAGGAAGGAGAGAAAGGAGAATGGAGGCCAGAAGATCATCCCGGGTGATTCGGACGCTGCCGAAGACGATTTCCACCACCGACAGGCGGGGAAGCTCGTGTTCTACGCCAAGGATCTACCAGTTCTTCTCCGTTCAGGGTTTTTCCCACTTGTTTCACGTTTTTCTTATTAAATCCCCCATTTCTACCATGTATTCGTGTGAGATGAATATGAGAGGCTAAAACCCTCAATCTTTAGGACCGGGAGGAGCTCGGGAATACATTGTATGACATTTTTATATTGATAATTCATATTTTCTCTCTCAAATCCGTGGTATAGATTCGTTTTCTCCATTTCTATTGTTATGCTTGATCACCATAATAATAATTTAATGCCCTTAATCACTTCGACAGAAGGATTAACGGTTGAAAAGAGACGAAATCTACATTAATTAATAAAACCCTTGACAAAGGAGTTGTAAAATTAATGGTGGGAACTGAGGGACCGTTTATAATGCACTTAGTTTAGGGGAATGATTACTACGACGGTGGAATCAACCTAAACCTAAGTAGTGACTTACACCACGACAGTGAGTAATTCTGTATTCAGGCCACTACCCAGATAGAGAGAGAAGTGTGAGGAATTATATGAAACCTAATACAATGTTGACCCGCGGTGAAACCGCCATCCTAAAGATATCCCTTTGAATTGATTAAATTAACCTTTAATCGATTGTTTTCTTTGTTTGATTTTTATTTTCTTTTAATTTCAACAACAAAACCCTACTTTGTTAATCGGCCTAGCTGATTGCGATTAGTTAGTAGAAGTCTCCAATAATTCACGTATCCCTAAGTTCGACTCGGGCCTCACAAGGCCTATATTACTCGACGTGTATACTTGCGTTTAAGCGCGTAGTAAAATACACGTCAGTTATGGAGTCGCATGGTCCTACCCAAAGGTAGACCAATCCCTGACTCATGATGACTTGATGGACCTACCCCATATTAGCCATTTACTAAGTCATTCAATGACCTGATGGACCTACCCTCATTGGTAGCCATTTACTAGGTCAATCTATAAAGCTACATAGGGGACTAGGATCTGAGCTAGTAGGCATATCTCTTATGTGATAGTCATATTCACATTATACTTTGCATGAATTAAATACATCCAACAGTTTAATTCAAGCCATGATGGAAACATCGATAAAATCTCGGAAAACTAATTCGAGTAGTCTTAAGCGTAACCACATACCTGTACATGCAGATTTGATGATTTCAAAAGCATTAAGAAAATCCAACCAAGCATGCAATCCAAGTAATTCAACAATCACATAAACCCTGAAAAGAATATGTACTCTATTTATTACACACTTTATCAAGAACCTACTTTATTAACTTGGATTCCTTTTCTAGGGTTTCTATATCCATTTTCGGGTTTCATTTTACAATTAGGGTTTCCCTTCATCTTTTATCATATTAAACCCTAATTTTATGCCATTACTCATAAACCCTAATTATCTCGTCTATTCTTCAACATTAAGGTTATCTTAACAACATATAACCCTATTTTCATATTACAGGCTCATTAATCATCAATTAAGCTTCTTTTTCATTAAAGCTACTATTTTTATCCCTTTAACCAATGACAAGATCATTATACGCATTTATCATCAATTCATAGTTCATTATGATCCAAATCACATATGAACTTGATTTGCAATTAATTCCACCTTTTATTCACGAGAAAACCCTAATTACCACATTTAGGGTATTTATCCACAAATTAGGAACTTTAATGCTCGAAATAGTTTTTAATCATGAAAACTCAGTTCTATACATGAAATCAAATAATTAAAGCCATTAATAGTCCTAATTACCAACATTAGGGTTTCAAGGCCCATTAAAGCCTATTTATGCACATTAACTTTAAAATAAGTGAATTACGTGCAAAGCTCATCCTTTTTATTCCTAATGTGCCTTTTCATCATTAACAGGTTAAGATCAACTTTAATCATCTATTAAACCCTACTATTGGCTTTAATCATATCAAAATAGGGTTCTTTAAACATTAATACATTAAAGTTGATATCTTCCATTACTTTGCGAATTACATAAGGAATCAGGATTCAATCATATTTTTATTGGATTCCTCACGTTCTCCTGAGAAAAATTCATGTATAAACTTTTGTCATCCGAGCTACTATTAGAGAGTTATGATTTTTGCAAGAAACCACTTACTTGACCAATTAGGAGATGCCACGTCATCCTATTCCATGCAAGGCGCTTCACATAGAAACATTTCGAAATGACGATTTAGCCCTTGATAAGTGGGTTGCTCTTTCAATAGACGGAAGGGCAGAACGGTCCAACAAACTTTGGTCATCTTCTACCTCAGAACAGTCGCGATGGCCGCCGTTTGCAGCCCTTTGCGGGGCTGCCCTCCCCTCCTTAGACCCCGAAACTCGTCATCGACCTTCTCCCTTACTCTGCCATTACTGTGCGTGCCTGAAACATCCCTCACACGCAGCCTACGCAGCCTTTCATGCGTGTGGAAGGTCTTCTTAGAGTGGCTCATGTTGCATCCGTCCAGAAGCTGCTGCGTCAAGGATGGAGCGAAGAAGCGACCTCCAAACTCCCATCTAGCTTCGAGGGTGCACCTAGCCTCCAACCAGATCAAACGATATCCCTCAAACGACCCATGGATAGAACTCCACCCTCGACTAGGATTTAGACGGAAAGAAGAGGAAGAAGAGGTAGCATTACGTGGAATCCCTACGGATCTCGAAGCTGGGGTTCTATCCTTCTTATAGGGGTGGGTATGAAGCCCTAAGGCGTGCCTCATGAGGACTCAAGTCCCAACCCGAAAGGAAACACACTTTCCTTGGTTGTGAAGCAACTATATTTCTCTCTCTTCATTAACTTTTATTTCCTTAATATTCCTTGTTGCATGTATATTTAGGAATTCGAAAATTCCTCTCCTTATTTTGCTTATTCTTGTCTTTTAATTCCTTGGCCTCGAAAATACATTTCCTTAAGTTGAGAATACTTTCTTTTTAGCAAGATCACATAATTCATTAATTATGTAATTCTATTATCCCTTTATTTTGAAATTTTTGTATTTTCTCTTTCCTCTTTCTTATTTGGGACTCCTTGGATCCCAAAGAATTCCAAGAATTCGAAATTCTTTATATTGGAAAACTCATTATCCTTAAATGCATCAATATGCATTATTTTACATTATCTTGTTCATTTCTTATTAAAATATCTCTCTTTGAGGATTTCTCTTCATTTCTCTTTTATTTTCCTTATTAGTATTCCTTTTATCATTAGGAATCCTTGGGATACGAAATTCCACTAAGGATTACCCAATTATACCTCTTTTCACATATTTTCCACATTTCATCAATGTTTTCAATTTCTTTATTAACAAGGAAATACTTAATTGATATTTTCTTTTCTTATTGCTTTCTTTTTGCAACTTTGGACTCCTTGGAACCCAAGGAATCTAAGAGGCACGAAATCTTCTTTGGATTTGCCTTCTAGAGGTTTCCACACCTTTCTTATCTCAAAATCTTAGTTATTCATTAATTAATTGAATATCCTTGTTATTGGGCCCAATAGCCAATAAAGCCCACAAATCAAACAACAAGGCTATTGTAAATGAAATCCATGCATTCATCCATTATTTGTTCATTTATCTTTATTATGAGAAATTAAATTTCTCAACAAATGAACCCAAAATTTGGGGTTGTAACAATGTATGTCTTGCTGAGGACTCTTGGAAATGCCCCAATATTAGAGGGGGGCATGTGATTCAGAAACATTTGGATAGCATTCGAAAGCCCAGTAACTCTCCTGATCATATTAAATGTAATGACAAAGTCACCTTCAGTCTTAAAGATGGATGGGACATTGCTAGAGTCAAATATCCTAAATGTAATGACCTCCAAGCAAAGGGACCATCAGTTCGTTGAAGCCCTAGTCACTTAAGTAGTGAACCATTGATTGAGCATCTCTTTTAAGTGAACGACCAGTCCAAGTGAACCAAAACCAGAAAAGCATCAACCTACTACCTCTAGAGGTGACCATCGGTTTTCAACACATGTTGGTGACCATCAAATGTCAACCAAATAGGGGGTCCATCGGTTGATGTCTCCTAAAGGTAGCTCATCCATGATGGGGTGAACCCTAAATCACCCTCAAAGAGAAACACCTCCAAACTAAGGTACAACTAGGCTCCCCATGGCCCAACAAGGTCAATTATGATAAGAAAACGTATAAAGATCATAATGAATGTGAAAAATTGGAAGAAAAACCTCTCATGCGGGTAAATTATAGAAAAGTAAAACATGTATATAAAATGGCATAACTTGCACAAATAGTGTACAATATGGACCAAATTTGAAATTTAAGCTTGTCACAAGATATCAAAACTTACCCCAAGGTTATACTATGGTTTAAATCACTCAGTTATGGTAATTAAGAGTATTAAACACTTCAAGAAAGGTTAGGGGTTTTATAGTTAGAAACCCCTAATAAGGATTTCTCCCCCAAAATCCTATGTAAAAAGAGATGGCTAATTTCAACGGATCTCATCTTCTAACTCCCATGTGGTTTCCTCTACATCACAATTATGCCACAAAACCTTCTCTAACACTATATCCTTCTTCTTTAACTTCTTCACCCTCTTATCCAGGCTCAACATAGGACCCTCAACATAGGAAACATCCTCATCTAACTAAACCTCCACTGGATGGATTATCTACTCTGTATCTGGATGACATTTCCTCAGCATGCATATATGGAAAACATTAAGAAACCTGTGCAATTCTGGTGGTATCTCTAACTTATACTCCACCTTTCAAACATGAGCTAAGATAGGGTATGGTCCCACAAACTTGGATCCAACTTACCCTTTTTCCCAAACCTCAACACCCCTTTCCAAGGAGAAACCTTGACATACACTCTATCTCCCACTTGGAACTCTAGCAACATGTGACAATTATCTGCATAAGATTCTTTTCCATCTTGGGTTGATCTCAACTACTATTGTATTACCTTAATCTTTTCTATATTTTGTTGTAAAAGCTCAGGACATAAGAGTTGATACTCACCTGTCTCATACCAGCAAAGTGGAGACCAACAACATATCCCATATAGAGCTTCATAAGGTGCCATATCAATGCTTCTCTGATTGTTTCTATTGTAAGAAAACTCTATCATACTCATATGTACATACCAACTACTAAGAAACTACAACACACATGCCCTCAAGAGATTCTCTAAAGTCTAAATAGTATTTTCAAACTGGGCATCAATCTATGGGTGGAAACTTGTGTTGAACCTCTGTTGTGTTCCAACTAGTGAATGCAGATTTTCCTAAAATCAACTTGTCACTATGGTCCTCTATCAGAAACTATATTTACTAGAATGCCATGTAAATGGACTACCTCATCAACATATACATGTTCCAACTCTTTTGTTGTAAATTTCATCTTGGTTAGAAGGAATTGAGATGACTTAGTCAATCTATCTACTATCATCCATATGGAATCATGACCTTTGGCTACCCTGGGAAGACCAAACACAATGTCTATGGCAATATGATCCCACTTCCACTGTGGTATTGACAACGATTGTAATGCCCCTATAGGGTTTTGATGCTCAACCTTAACCTACTGACAAACTAGACATCTAGAAAGACACTTTGCCATGTTATGATTTAGAGTTGGCCACCAATACAAGTACTTCAGATTATGGTACATCTTGGCACTTCTATGATGTATCACATACATCAAGGAGTGAGCCTCTTCAAGTACCATCTTCCTCAACCCATAGACATTAGGAACTACTATACTATTGTAGAAACAAATTGTACTATCATCTACCTCATGGAATCCATCATGCTTCTCACTGCTCAATTCTGACTGGAAATTTTGTATCATAGTATTGTTCTAATATGCATAATAAACTTGTTGTCTCAAGGTAGGTTTGACTTATAACTGTTCCAAAAAGGAAACCTCCAACTTTACATTCATATGGCAAAGAGACACCAACATGTCTCATTTATGGCACACTAAGGAGCATAACTACGCCTGGTCTACTAATGATGATGAAGATGACTTCCTGCTCAATGCATCTTCTACCATGTTTTCCTTTCCTATATGGTAGTCTATTTTGCAATCATAATCATTTTTTAATTCCATAAATCTCCTCTGCCTCATATTCAACTCATGTTTCAAAAAGATACGCAATAGATTCTTGTGGTCAATAAAGATCTAACATTTTTCTCCATAAATCTAGTGTCTCTAGATCTTTAAGAAATGAACCACCACTACAAGATCTAGATCATCTATTGGGTAGTTTTCCTCATGTTTCTTAAGATGTCGTGAAGCAAAAGAAATCATGTTCTTATCTTACATCAGTATGCATCAAAATCCATTCTTCAAAGCATCAAAAAAGACAATATAACCTTTCCCTTACTTTGGTAGTACTAACAACGGTGTACTAGTCAACTTCTCTTTCAACTTCTAGAAACAACACTCTAAGCAAAAGAAATATCCTTTTGGGTTAACCTAGTTACGGGTAACACTACAGAACTGAAGGTCTTTATAAACCTCCTGTAATAGCCTACCAAACCTAGTAAACTGTGAATCTTTGTCAGTGTCTTAGGTTGTTCCCATTCCTAAATAGAATCAATCTTCATAGGGTCTACACATGCCCTTAGCTGATATGATGTGACCTGGAAAAGTCACCTCAGACGACCAAAACTCACACTTGCTAAACTTAGCATAGAACTGGTGCTCCCTCAATAAGGACAACGCCTATCAAAGGTGCTTCTCATGGTGTTGGATATCCTTGGAGTATATTAGGATGTCATCTATGAACACAACCACACACTGATCTATATATTGTCTAAACACCCTATTCATTAGATCCATGGATGTTTTCAGTGCATTGGTTAGCCCAAATGACATAATCACAAACTTTTAGTGACCATACCTAGTCCCAAAAGATGACTTGGGTATGTCATCCACCTTGATTCTCAATTGGTGGTAACCTAGCCTTAGGTCTATCTTTGAATACATAGTGACACTTCTCAACTAATAAATAAGATCATCAATCCTTGGCAACAAATACTTATTCTTTATCGTCACCTTGTTCAACTATTGGTAATCAATACACAACCTCATCGAAATGTCCAACTTTTTGACAAACAACATGGGAGCACCCAAGGGGAAGTGCTTGGTTTCATAAAGTCCTCCTCTAACAGTTCCTGCAACTATTTTCTTAACTCATGCATCTTTGTTGGTGCCATCCTGTACTATGACTATGCCATGGGTTGCGATTTGGGAACAAGATTGATCTCAAAATCAATCTATCTAGGAGGGGGAATACCACAAAATTCCTCAAAAAAGACATCCTCCCCGTACCTCTTGGATAATAGGACTCTTCCTCTTTATATCCACAACAAGAGCTAAAAAGTCGTTGCACCCTTGTCTCATCAACCTCTAAACTGTCATAGTTGGCATTGAACATGTAGGAAGAATCTTCCTATCCCCTTGAAATATCCTCAAGACATCTCCATCATGGAATGTTTCTATCTTGGAACTAGAGTTCAACATTACCTTTTACTTTTCCTAAGTATCCAACCCTAAGATCACTTTGAATCCATGCATGTCAAGTGGCATTAGGTCCACTTGAATGTTGTGTCCCGAAAAATAAAGAACACAAGAGGAACATACTTCCCACAACTAGGAAGATCCATCTACAGGTGTTTTTATCCGAAGACTATTAGATCTACTATAAACATGTAGATTACAACTATCTATCACCTCTCTGGTGATAAAAGAGTGTGTTTGACCCTGGTCAACTAGTACACATACAAAAGAAGAAGCTGACAAATCAGAATGAAATAACTCCTTCTGGCCTATCATGACCCGTGGATTGAGCACTGCTTCTGGATGGCTCACATCATAGAACCTAGTCACCTCTTGTTGGAATACATGTCCTTTGCTAGCCTATCCAGAGGAACCACATGTGATGCCTGACTGCGTCCTATACTACCACCACTACTAAATTGTAGTTGATGTGAACCCTATTTACTTTGCCATAGCTGTTGGGTCACCTCCTCATTCTTCGTAGAGAAATTCCATCTAATATGCCCTATCTGTCTACATTGATGACGCATCCGGTTATCATTATGTGGTCTCAATGGTCCTATCACCTCCCGATAACCCCCAATTAAGGGAGACCGAGAGGTTGAAGCCGCACCCATAACTTCCGAATCAAAGTTCGACACTTAACCAAGAACAATTATTAAATTTCAACAATCTATACTAAAAAGCTGTAATAAAATTTTTCATACCTTTTGAAAATTTTGGATTTGTAAGCTTCTATCCATGTACGCATTCTACTCTAACTAATCCTCCTTCCATTTTACTTCATGTATTTTGCAATATGACGATTTATTGTTTGTCCTTTTGGCTTGTACCTAAAATGCCGAAAAACAAAACGTCGGTCAGCCAGAGCTGGTATGTGGGCGAAACAATAAACGTGCAACTATGATAACAACATAATCATTTAATTAATCATTTAACAACCAAGATTACATTTTAAATATAACTCCGTGATCCATGAGTACCCTATCCTCTGTGTTATCCCTGCAATGGACCTGGATACTACCTCCTTATGGTAGATCCCCATTAAACCCCTCATGGTCCCACCTATAGGTGAACCAGTTTCTAGGGTTGAGTCACATGGCACTACTCATAAGTAGCCCACTCCTTAACTCATGGCAGGCTAATGGGTCTCATGGCACTACACTTGGTAGACCAATTTCTAACCCACGATAACCTAGACCTTACTCTAGGTTACCCCTTTTTAGCCTTTACAAGCCACAGAGGTGGTCCCGGATCTCACCAGGTATACATGTATATTCATAGTGATAGTCATAGTCACTCTATAGTTGCATGAAATAAAAGCATCCAATAGTTATTTCAAGCCATAAGGGAAACGTCGATAAAATCCCTGGAAAACTAGTCGGAATAATCATAAGCGTAACCACATACCTGATTTGATGATTTCACAAGCATTAAGCAAACCCAACCAAGAATGCAATCCAAGAAAGCAATTCAATCATCACATAATTCCTAAAAAGATTATGTACTCTATTTATTACACACTTTATCAAGAATCTACTTTATTGACTTGGATTAACTTTCTAGGGTTTTTGTATCCATTTTAGGGTTTCATTAATCTTCATTAGGGTTTCTTAGATCAATTCCTCAAACTTTATCCCTTTTAGGTCAACAAACCCTAAAATACTCTTTTCTACTCATATAAACCCTAATTGCTCAAATTATCCATTTTAATAGTCTTTTATACCCAAATTGACTTAGGATCATCATATCCCTATTTATTCATGGATTTAAACAATTGAAACAATTAAAATACATATTCATCTAAATTAGGGTTTTCAAGCTCATTAATGCATATTCATGCATGAAACCCTAAATTAAGCCAATTATATAAAAAGATCATCTTTTTAGATTCTATCTTTACATTTATCAACAACATGTTAATATTGGCTTGAATTATCCATTGAACAACATTAAATCCATCAATCATCGAATCTAAGGGTTTTTTCATTAATTAAATCATTAAAGATGATAACTTTATGTACTGTTCAAATTTCAAGCATATTTATGCACATAATCTCTAATTTAAACTAATTACGTGCAAAGATCATCCTTTTCAATCTTAAAGTACATTTTTACACTTAATAGGTTATTATCAACTTTAATGATCCATTAAACCCTATTAAACACTTTATTCATTTCAAAATAGAGTTTTTTAATCTTTAATTCGATAAAGATGATAATTTACACTACTTTTTGAATAGAAAGAGGAATTAGTTACTAAACATATTTTTATTGAATTCCTCTCATTTTTTTGAGCAAAAAGCATATGTTATTTGTATCCATCCAAGCTACCGATTATTAGATATGAATTTTGCAAGAAAAATACCTTCCGGCCAATCAGAGATCACCACGTCGCTAAGTTACCATGCAATAGCTCGCCACTGATTTGGAATTATAATTGAATGATGAAACTGTCCTCCACTTAACCAGCACACCCTTTGTTTCACCGAGGGTAGAACCGTCCAATGCATGGAGGTCATCTTCTACCTCACGAAACAAGAAACGATGCTGACTTGTAGTAGGTTGTAGGTGGGCACTCTCTCCAACCGGGCCCAATAGTTGCCGCTGACCCTTACAATGGCTCTGCCACCCTTCTCCATCCTTGGGGCACCAGTTATCTCACCACCAGTGGGGCTAGTTTGGGCTGGGGAAGAGCCGCAACCCACTACTGTGTTACAGTCGTGTGACTGCTGCTGCAGATGATCGCGGGTGGTAGGAGGCTGGGAAGGATGGTCGACCTTCTGGGGTTGGTCGTGGATGCTTCCTACTTCAAACAAAACCATAAACACCCCCCGTTGCTCCAAGGATAGAACCTTACCCTCAAGGTTACAGTTTTGACGAAGAAGATGAAGAAGGGGGATATAGCTGCATGGAATTCCTCTGGATTCACCTCCAAGTCTTACCCCTTATATAGGGGAAGTCAACGAAGCCCTAGGATGGCTTTCCTTAAAGAAACGAAGTCCCTCTTTTAATAGGAATCATTCTCCTTCAAAGAGAGGCAATTTCTCTCTCTCTCTCTCTCTCCTTTGATACTTCCTATTATTTGGATATTTAGGAATTTGAAAATCCCTCTCATTATTATCTTTATTCTTAGCTTTTAATCCATTAGCCACGAAATTTCTATTTTCTTTTAATCGAAAACAATACTTCTTTTTAGCAATATCACAAAATTCATTAATAATGTTTCACATTATCCTTTTATTTTGCAATTTAGGTATTTTCTCTTTCTTTCCTTTTTATTGGGGCTCCTTGGACCCCAAGAAACTCTATTATTTCGAAATCCTTTTTATTGGATACTCTTTATCCTTCTAGATGCATCTAAATGCATTATTCTTCATTATCTTGTTTTATTCTTATTAAAATATTTCCTTTTGAGGATTTCTCTTTATTTCTCTTTTATTTTCCTCATTGGTATTCCTTTTATCATCAGGAATCCTTGGGACACGAAATTCCACAAAGGATAACTCAATTATACCTCTTTTCACTTGTTTTCCACATTTTATCAATATTTTTAATTACTTTCTTAATAAAGAAATACTTAATTGGTCTTTTCTTTTATTATTGCACTCTTTATGCAACTTTGGACTCCTTGGAACCCAAGGAACCCAAGAGGCATGAAATCCCTCTTTGGATTTGCCTTCTAGAGGTTTCCATCTCATTCTTTTCTCAAAAATTCAATTATTCATTAACTAATTGAATTTTCTTGTTATTTGGGCCCAATAGCCAATAAAGCCCACAATAGAAACATCAAGGCTATTGTAAAAAAAATCCATGTATTCTAAACAAATTATAACATTATTTTTTTAAATATCTTTAATATGAGAAATTACATTTCTCACCAAATGAACCAAAAAAAATTGGGGTTGTAACATCCTTCCCCTCTTATAGGAATTTTATCCTCAAAATTCTATCAAGCAAACAAACAATTCAGGATAAGGCTCTTCCATGTCCATCATTGGCCCCTATGTGTCTTTACTGTACTCATGGTGCTTCCAAAGAACCTTTATCATCACATATTCCTTTCTCTGAGTTCTTTGATCCTGGCGTCTATAAACTGCACAGGTGACTCAAGCCATTTCAGCCTCCCTTGGGGCTCACTAGGTTCATTGCTCAACACATGGCCGGGGCACCTCACATAGTGCTCTAAATTGGAAACATGGAACTCATCACACATTACTTTAACCGGAGGGGTAAGGTCAAACTTAACCTTCTCCACCAAACTATGTCAAAAGGACCCATGCATCGGGGACTCAGCTCTCCTAGCTAAAACATAGTGGTGTCGGATTTTCATGTCACATATTCTCCCACTGTGAACTGCATGTCAGTCTACTTTTCATCTGCTCACGACTGTCGTCGTCTCTAGGCTCCTTTCAGCCATTGCACGATCAAATCGACTTCATCTACACGCACTGTGGTCCTTTTCTAACCATCATGTAGTCCTTTCACCAACATCACCTTACTAAAGTGGTGATCGACACAACATCTCTTACAAAGCTTCTTTAAATCCTAATACTAGCTATGGTGGTTATCCACAAATCTTTCATAGCACAAGAACTATCTCAAGCTATTACCCTAAACGAGCGCATATGCTCTCATCAGACCCTTTAGTCCAGATCATACTAACCATTAGATAGGGGTGATAAACTGTACTAACATCGAGTTCTTCATGTACCTACTTCCACCTTTTGGAAGGGAACCTTTAGATCAAACTCAAGAACTTTTATACCCAACCTCATGGTGTAGTTGAACCATCTCTCTCATATGTAGTTCAACTCGATCTGTCCCTTGATAGTACTCTTTCTTTCTCATGTCATCTAGGTAAGGCGATCTACCATAACCCATATCGCATCTTGACCTTCCTTGGTCTAGGGGAGACTTACAACATTCATAGTGATGAACTCCCCTTTCTCTATCAGGGACTCTTTATCCTTTATATCCGTGCACTGGGCTACTGGTGTTCATCCTTCACCCTCGGCTTGCATGGCCATATACCACATGCAACATAATCTTAGGTATCTAAAGTACTACTGCCACATATTATCTTCGTAGTACGATGTATGGTGATATTACAATCATGATCTCCTATATGTCATTATTCCTCAAGATCGATTCTTTAGAAACTCTAAACCACTCTCATTAGGGTTTCATCACCTTCCTATCCAAAGTAGTGTATCTGAGGTTCTCTCACCATCCCTTCATTACATCTAGGACTAGACTGGCTAACCAAACAACCATTAACTTTTCAACATATCTCGTTACATCTGAGTGTTATCCAAACACATCTCCTTTCCAAACATAGGGTTAGCCAAACAACCTCTTCTAGCCAAACTAGGTAGCTATATATCAACCAGAGCATCCATTACCACTTCACACCCTTAGGTAATAGGTAATATTGAAGGCATATGCTTCCATGTATTTCACTTATTGTCTCACCTCAAACTGTCTGTCTATCTTCATTAAGAACACTCTCTAATTTCATCATCGTGGTGATCAAACTCAACCTGGTATAACTTGTAATTTCCACATAGCTCATGATAAAAACATTCACATAAGGTGACTACCTTCATTCCTGTTTGTGTTTGTAAACCATCCATGTATCATTCACTTTACCAGGGTATGTTATCATCTTTGTCCTCATACCTCATAGCACCGTTCCAACTCACCTCATCTTTTGTCCTTGGTGTATGGCATTTGTATTGTCCTATCTCTCACTCCCATAACAAGAAGAAATAAGCATTTGGCGGCCGTCCAAATACAGAGTTCTTCCTGTTCCAAGAGTAGAGATGGTACATCCCACCTTGCCAGTACACCTTCTAAATTGAAACGTGCCATTTATGACTTTATATTACAA
Organism: Alisma plantago-aquatica; assembly: GCA_963693085.1. Lineage (NCBI taxonomy): Eukaryota > Viridiplantae > Streptophyta > Magnoliopsida > Alismatales > Alismataceae > Alisma > Alisma plantago-aquatica. The sequence goes on along the minus strand of OY856410.1, from coordinate 793,458,166 downwards.
TAATCTTGATATCCAAGTTACCTCCATGGAAAACTGGTATCAAACCTACTTGGGTCACCTCACAATCCTTGGTCATCTCCTCTAGATCTATAGGGTGCCGGTACTTTTGGGGTCATCCCTCCTCCCTTATGCATCCAGAGAGTGCCCTACTCATCTGCCCTTTGGGTCCCATGAGTTCATGAAGGTGATCAATCTCCTAACCCATCGCCTCCAGATCATGATAGTTGTTACCTCTCGACCCTATGGTCATGTGCAACTGGGGAATTAGGCAACCACTACCTCCATCGGTCTTATCCCTACCCAACCCAAGGATAGACTTAGGATTCCATTATAGCACATGTCCAACTTAGAACCTTACCCAAGCCTTCATCATCTCTCTTTCTGCATTCATGGGCTGACTTTCATCCTTTCATAAGGTCATGGCAACCTGCCTACCTTGGTCAAGCCCCATACCGGTTACCTCCATGGTAACACATCCATATGCACTTAGAGATGGTTATCTATGGGTCTATAGGTTCATCCTCATACCATGTACTTTTCACTTAGCTTCTCAAGATCTTATGAGATCTCTTTAGGTTAACTTCAAAACTAGTGTACTCCCATCAAAAGGGTCCCTCCCCCAGGATGGGAGGAAACTATCTCTAGACAACACGGTCACAAACGCCCTTAGGTCTAGGGTTTACATCCATATGCTTAACGCTAGTAAACTATTAAGGCACAAGCATACCACTAAACCAGGCTAGGTCATCTGGGTTCTCATTCCTCAACATTAGATCAAGATCATACCTTCTCATGTCATCAACTTAGCTGGGAGGGGTTTACCAAACATACCCTAAACGTAAGGGTTTTTTCCTTTCCTTTCAACATAGGAAGTTCCATGCCTGCATCTATAGAAACTCAACTCTCATTACGAGCATTAGGCACACCACTTCCCCTCTTAGGCCTAGGAACCCTAGGTTCACTTTTAGGTCTCCAACTGCATGCTCAACCTCTTAACCTCAAACCAAACATGTATTGGGTCATCCTTTTTCCTCGATCGACACTTTAACATTGAGTCTTCCTAGAGGACAAACAACAAGGTACAAGGCCTCATAACATGTTAGTAAACCTCTCCAGGGTATACAAAACTTCTTCTTCCTTTCTCAGAAGGTAAACACTTATACCATAGGCACATAGGTACCAGAAGCCCCATCCTCTCTCTAGGTTTTGGTTCTTCTAAAGGCAAACAAGATATCATCAACCTCGACTATCATCCACTTAGGTCGCATCATCCTCAACTCCCTATTTTTCCTCATATCTCAGAGTCTAGGATTCCAACCTTCTTGCTTGGTTCCTGCTCTCTCTTTCTAGAGATAACCCTACAACCAATCTCACCATTAGAGGTCCTCTCTCCGTGAAGGGTCAACCTCTAAAGCATGCCCCTACCTGGATGAAGCCTATGCTCAACTCATGTTCACTCAAGGTTATACATAGATCTTTTGCTTGTCACATAAGCTATCCATCAAACTCTCCCGGCCAGGGTTTCAACCTATTGCTCGCACCACTGATGCCTACTGGGTGCCTATTATGCCATGCTCATATCAAGTCATGGGGTTTCCATGGGTTCTTCTCTATCCTTATCAAGGAAGGAGCTATCCTTCACTCTAACATGCATGACCCTTCCTAGTTTTGGGTCGCCAGAGGTAATACGTTATCCAAACTCTCATGGCACATACGTCATCCAAGGCATGTCCATCCAAACACCTGGTCTAACTTATCATGCCATCTCTCTCTCTAACCTTCACTTAGGGTTAGGGTTAACATCATTCTCTACTTGTAATGGATATATCTATTCTCTAAGATTAACTCTCTTTACTTATCCTCCTGACAAGGAGGTCTATTCTCAGGTCTCTCCTAAGGGCATGACAACTTATGCCATACGACCTAAGCATGTATCTATTCTTTAGTTTGTGCTTAATCTATTAAGCTTATGCCCATGACATCTTATTTACATGCTTTTCATTAATTTGATGGAGGATTCCTTAGACCTTATCAACCTTACCCATACCTCAAGAGGGTGAGGAGAAGAGAGAAAACCCTAATCCTTAAGGTCCTTAATAGAATTTGAGTTGAGAAGGGACAAATAAGATGACAGAGTCATAAAGGTATCTTATTTCTAATCATACCCTAAGACTTTGGCCAGGAAGTCACACGGATCCGGGAGTCCTCGTATTCCGACTAGTGGTGCGGAGGAAAATATTGCCAGCCCCCAGTCGTGATCCTTTTTTAGACACCTCCGTCTTTCGGATAATCCTCTAATAACTCACTTGGGTTCTATGGAGTTTGTCAAATTTAATAATTATTAATGGTTAAGTGAGGAACCTACGCTCTGATACCAAATGTTACGACCCCATCTTCCGATAACCCCCAATTAAGGGAGACCAAGAGGTTGAAGCCGCACCCATAACTTCCGGATCAAAGGTTCGACACTTAACAAAAAACAATTATTAAATTTCAACAATCTATACTGAAAAGTTGTAATAAAAATTTTCATACCTTTTGAAAGTTTTGGATTTCTAAACTTCTATCCATGTACGCATTCTACTCTAACTAATCCTCCTTGCATTTTTCTTCATGTATTTCACAATATGACAATTTGCTATTTGTCCTTTTGGCTTGTACCTAAAACGCCAACAAACTAAATGTCGGTCAGCCAGAGCTGGTATGTGGGGGAAACAATAAACGTGCAACTATGATAACAACATAATCATTCAATTAATCATTTAACAACCAAGATTACGTTTTAAATATAACTTCGCGGTCCATGAGTACCCTATCCTCTGTGGTATCCCCGCAGTGGACCTGGATACTACCTCCTTATGGTAGATCCCCATTAAACCCCTCATGGTCCCACCTATAGGTGAACCAGTTTCTAGGGCTGAGTCACGTGGCACTACTCGTAAGTAACCCACTCCTTAACTCATGGAAGGCTAATGGGTCTCATGGCACTACACTTGGTAGCCCAATTTGTAACCCACGATAACCTAGACCTTACTCTAGGTTACCCCTTTTTAGCCTTTACAAACCATAGAGGTGGTCCCCGATCTAGCCAGTTATACATGTATATTCATAGTGATAGTCATAGTCACTCTATAGTTGCATGAAATAAAAGCATCCAACAGTTATTTCAAGCCATGAGGGAAACGTCGATAAAATCCTCGAAAAACTAGTCGGGATAATCAAAAGCATAACCACATACCTGATTTGATGATTTCACTAGCATTAAGCAAACCCAACCAAGAATGCAATCCAAGCAAGCAATTCAATCATCACATAATTCCTGAAAAGAATATGTACTCTATTTATTACACACTTTATCAAGAATCTACTTTATTGACTTGGATTCACTTTCTAGGGTTTTTGTATCCATTTTAGGGTTTCATTAATCATCATTAGGGTTTCTTAGATCAATTCCTCAAACTTTATCTCTTTTAGGTCAACAAACCCTAAAATACTCTTTTCTACTCATATAAACCCTAATTGCTCAAATTATCCATTTTAATAGTCTTTTATACCCAAATTGACTTAGGATCATCATATCCCTATTTATTCATGGATTTAAAGAATTGAAACAATTAAAATACATATTCATCTAAATTAGGGTTTTCAAGCTCATTAATGCATATTCATGTACGAAACCCTAAATTAAGCCAATTATATAAAAAGATCATCTTTTTAGATTCTATCTTTACATTTATCAACAACAGGTTAATATTGGCTTCAATTATCCATTGAACAACATTAAATCCATCTATCATCGAATCCAAGAGTTTCTTCATTAATTAAATCATTAAAGATGATAACTTTATGTATTGTTCAAATTTCAAGCATATTTATGCACATAATCTCTAATTTAAACTATTTATGTGCAAAGATCATCCTTTTCGATCTTAAAGTACCTTTTTACACTTAACATGTTATTATCAACTTTAGTGATCCATTATACCCTACTAAACACTTTATTCATTTCAAAATAGAGTTTCTTAATCTTTAATTCGATAAAGATGATAATTTACACTACTTTTCGAACAGAAAGAGGAATTAGTTTCCAAAACATATTTTTATTGAATTCCTCTCGTTGTTTTGAGCAAAAAGCATATTTTATTCGTATCCATCCGAGCTACCAATTATTAGATATGAATTTTGCACGAAAAATACCTTCCGTCCAATCAGAGATCACCACGTTGCTAAGTTCCCATGCAATAGTTCGCCACCAATTTGGAATTATAATTGAATGATGAAACTACCCTCCACTTAACCAGCACGCGCTTTGTTACGCCGAGGGTAGAACCGTCCAACGCATGGAGGTCATCTTCTACCTCACGAAACAAGCAACGAAACTGACCTGTAGTAGGTTGCAGGTGTGCACTCTCTCCTACCGGGCCCAACAGCTGCGGTCGACCCTTACAATGGCTCCACCACCCTTCTCCACCCTTGGGGCACCAATTAGCTCCCCACCATCACGGCTGGTTTGGGTTGGGGAAGAGCTGCAACCCACTGCTGTGTTGCAGCCGTGCGACTGCTATTGCAGATGATCGCGGGTGGTAGGAGGCTGGGAAGGATGGCCGACCTTCTGGGGTTGGTCGTGGATGCTTCCTACTTCAAACAAAACCATAAACACCCCCCGTTGCTCCAAGGATAGAACCTTACCCTCAAGGTTACAGTTTTGACGAAGAAGATGAAGAAGGGGGATATAGCTGCATGGAATTCCTCTGGATTCACCTCCAAGTCTTACCCCTTATATAGGGGAAGTCAACGAAGCCCTAGGATGGCTTTCCTTAAAGAAACGAAGTCCCTCTTTTAATAGGAATTATTTTCCTTCAAAGAGAAGCAATTCTTCTCTCTCTCTCTCTCTCCTTTGATACTTCCTATTATTTGGATATTTAGGAATTCGAAAATCCCTCTTATTATTATCTTTATTCTTAGCTTTTAATCCATTAGCCACAAAATTTCTATTTTCTTTTAATAGAAACAACACTTCTTTTTAGCAATATCACAAATTTCATTAATAATGTTTCACATTATCCTTTTATTTTGCAATTTAGGTATTTTCTCTTTATTTCCTTTTTATTGGGGCTCCTTGGACCCCAAGAAACTCTATTATTTCAAAATCCTTTTTATTGGATACTCTTTATCATTCTAGATGCATCTAAATGCATTATTCTTCATTATCTTATTTTATTCTTATTAAAATATTTCCTTTTGAGGATTTCTCTTTATTTCTCTTTTATTTTCCTCATCGGTATTCCTTTTATCATTAGGAATCCTTGGGACACGAAATTCCACAAAGGATAACTCAATTATACCTCTTTTCACTTGTTTTCCACATTTTATCATTATTTTTAATTTCTTTCGTAATGAAGAAATACTTAATTGATCTTTTCTTTTCTTATTGCACTCTTTATGCAACTTTGGACTCCTTGGAACCCAAGGAACCCAAGAGGCACGAAATCCCTCTTTGGATTTTCCTTCTAGAGGTTTCCATCTCATTCTTTTCTCAAAAATTCAATTATTCATTCACTAATTGAATTTTCTTGTTATTTGGGCCCAATAGCCAATAAAGCCCACAACAGAAACATCAAGGCTATTGTAAAAAAAATCCATGTATTCAAAACAAATTATATCATTATTTTTTCAAATATCTTTAATATGAGAAATTACATTTCTCACCAAATGAACCAAAAAAAATTAGGGTTGTAACATCCTTCCCCTCTTATAGGAATTTTATCCTCAAAATTCTATCAATCATACAAACAATTCAGGATAAGACTCTTCCATGTCAATTATTGGCCCCTATGTGGCTTTACCGTACTCATGGTGCTTCCAAAAAACCTTTATCATCACATATTCCTTTCTCTAAGTTCTTTCATCCTGGCGTCTATAAATTACATAGGTGACTTAGGCCATTTCAGCCTCCCTTGGGGCTGACTAGGTTCATTGCTCAACACATGGTCGGGGCACCTCACATAGTGCTCTAAATTGGACACATGGAACTCATCACACATTACTTTATCCTGACGGATAAGGTCAAACTTAACCTTCTACACCAAACCATATCAAAAGAACCCATGCATCGGGGACTCAACTCTCCTAGCTATAACTTAGAGGTGTCGGATTTTCATGTCACATATTCTCCCACAATGAACTGCATGTCAGTCTACTTTGTATCTGCTCATGACTCTCATCGTCTCTAGGCTCCTTTCAGCCATTGCACGATCAAAGTGACTTCATCTACACGCACTATTGTCATTTTCTAACCATCATGTGGTCCTTTCACCAACATCACCTTACTGAAGTGGTGACCGACACAACCTCTCTTACAGAGCTTCTTTAAATCCTGATACTAGCTATGGTGGTTATCCTCACATCTTTCATAGGAAAAGAATTGTCTCTAGCTATCACCCTGAATGAGCACATATGCTCTCATCAGACCCTTTAGTTCGGATCATACTAACCATTAGTTAGGGGTGATAAACTGTACTAACATCGAGTTCTTCATGTACCTACTTCGACCTTTTGGAAGGGAACCTTTAGATCAAACTCAAGAACTTTTATACCCAACCTCATGGTGTAGTTGAACCATCTCTCTCATATGTAGTTCAACACGATCTGTCCCTTGATAGTACTCTTTCTTTCTCATGTTATCTAGGTAAGGCGATCTACCATAACCCATATCGCATCTTGACCTTCCTTGGTCTAGGGGAGACTTACAACATCCATAGTGATGAACTCCCCTTTCTCTATCGGGGACTCTTTATCCTTTATATCCGCACACTGGGTTACTGGTGTTCGTCCTTCACCCTCGGCTTGTATGGCCATATACCACATGCAACATAATCTTAGGTATCTAAAGTACTACTGTCACTTATTATCTTCGTAGTACGGTGTATGATGATCTTACAATCATGATCTCCTGTATGTCATTATTCCTCAAGATCAATTCTTTAGAAACCCTAAACCACTCTCATTAAGGTTTCATTACCTTCCTATCCAAAGTAGTGTATCTGAGGTTCTCTCACCATCCCTTCATTACATCTAGGACTAGACTGGATAACCAAACAACCATTAACTTTTCAACATATCTCGTTACATTTGAGTGTTATCCAAACACATCTCCTTTCCAAACTTAGGGTTAGCCAAAAAACCTCTTCTAGCCAAACTAGGTAGCTACATATCAACCAGAGCATCCATTACCACTTCACATCCTTAGGTATTAGGTAATATTGAAGACATATGCTTCCATGTATTTCACTTATTGTCTCACCTCAAACTCTCTGTCTATCTTCATTAAGAACACTCTCTGATTTCATCATCGTGGTGATCAAACTCAACCTGGTATAACTTGTAAGTTCCACATAGCTCATGACAAAAACATTCTCATAAGGTGACTACCTTCATTCCTGTTTGTGTTTGTAAACCATCCATGTATCATTCACTTTACCAGGGTATGTTATCATCTCTGTCCTCATACCTCATAGCACCGTTCCAACTCACCTCATCTTTTATCCTTGGTGTATGGAATGCGTACTGTCCTATCTCTCACTCCCATAACAAGAAGAAATAAGCATTTGGCGGCCATCCAAATACAGAGTTCTTCCTATTCCCAGAGTAGAGATGGTACATCCCACCTTGCCAGTACACCTTCTCAATCGAAACGTGCCATTTATGCCTCTATATTACAATCATCTTGATATCTAAGTTACCTCCATGGAAAATTGGTTTCGAACCTACTTGGGTCACCTCACAATCCTTGGTCATCTCCTCTAGATCTATAGGGTTCTGGCACTTTTGGGGTCATCCCTCTTCCCTTATGCATCCAGAGAGTGCCCTACTCATCTGCCCTTTGGGTCCCATGAGTTCATGAAGGTGATCAATCTCCTAACCCATGGCCTCCAGACAATGATAGCTGTTACCTCTCGACCCTATGGTCATGTGCAACTGGGGAATTAGGCAACCCCTACCTCCATCGGTCTTATCCCTACCTGACCCTAGGATAGACTTAGGATTCCATTATAGTACATGTACAACTTAGAACCTTACCCAAGCCTTCATCATCTCTCTTTCTTCATTCATGGGCTGACTTTCATCCTTTCATAAGGGTCATGGCAACCTGCCTACCTTGGTCAAGCCCCATACCGGTTACCTCCATGGTAACACATCCATATGCACTTAGAGATGGTTATATATGGTTCTATAGGTTCATCCTCATACCATTTAATTTTCACTTAACTTCTCATGATCCTATGAGATCTCTTTAGGTTAACTCAAAAACTGGTGTACTCCCTTCAAAAGGGTCCCTCTCCTAGGATGGGAGGAAACTATCACTAGACAACACAGTCACAACCGCCCTTAGGTCTAGGGTTGACATCCATATACTTAACCATAGTAATCTATTAAGGCACAAGCAAACCACTAAATCAGGCTAGGTCATCTGGGTTCTCATTCCTCAACATTAGATCAAGATCATACCTTCTCATGTCATAAACTTAGCTGGGAGGGGTTTACCAAACATACCCTAAACGTAATGGGTTTTTCCTTTCCTTTCAACATAGGAAGTTCCATGCCCGCATCTATAGAAACTCAACTCTCATTATGAGCATTAGGCACATCACTTTCCCTCTTAGGCCTAGGAACCCTAGGTTCACTTTTAGGTCTCCAACCGCATGTTCAACCTCTTAACCTCAAACCAAACATGTATTGGGTCATCCTTTTTCCTTGATCGACACTTTAATGTTGAGTCTTCCTCGAGGACAAACAACAAGGTACAAGGCCTCATAACCTATTACGAAACCTCTCCAGGGTATACAAAACTTCTTCTTCCTTTCTCAGAAGGTAAACACTTATACCATAGGCACATAGGTACAAGAAGCCCCATCCTCTCTCTAGGTTTTGGTTCTTCTAAAGGAAACCAAGATATCATCAGCCTCCACTATCATCCACTTAGTTAGCATCATCCTCAACTCCCTATTTTTCCTCATACCTCAGAGTCTAGGATTCCAACCTTCTTGCTTGGTTCCTGCTCTCTCTTTCTAGAGCTAACCCTACAACCAACCTCACCATTAGAGGTCCTCTCTTCGTGAAGGGTCAACCTCAAAAGAATGCCCCTACCTGGATGACGCCTATGCTCAAATCATGTTCGCTCAAGCTTATACATAGCTCTTATGCTTGTCACATAAGCTATCCATCAAACTCTCCCGTCCAGTGTTTCAACCTATTGCTCGCACCACTGATGCCTACTGGGTGCCTATTATTCCATGCTCAAATCAACTCATGGGGTTTACATGGGTTCTTCTCTATCCTTATCAAGGAAGGATCTATCCTTCACTCTAACATGCATGACCCTTCCTAGTGTTGGGTCACCAGAGGTACTAGGTCATCCAACCTCTCATGGCACATATGTCATCCAAGGCATGTCAATTCAAACACCTGGTCTAACTTATCATGCCATCTCTCTCTCTAACCTTCACTTAGGGTTAGGGTTAACATCATTCTCTACTTGTAATGGAGATATCTATTCTCCAAGATTAACCCTCTTTACTTATCCTCCTGACAAGGAGGTCTATTCTCAGGTCTCTCCTAAGGGCATGACAACTTATGTCATATGACCTAAGCATGTATCTATTCTTTAGTTTGTGCTTAATCTATTAAGCTTATGTCAATGACATCTTATTTACATGCTTTTCATTAATTTGATGGAGGATTCCTTAGACCTTATCAACCTTACCCATACCTCAAGAGGGTGAGGAGAAGAGAGAAAACCCTAATCCTTAAGGTCCTTAACATAATTTGAGTTGAGAAGGGACGAATATTATGGGAGAGTCCTAAAGGTATCTTCTTTCGAATCATACCCTAAGACTTTGGCCAGGCAATCACACAGATCCGGGAGTCCTCGTATTCTGACTAGCGGTGCGGAGGAAAATATTGCCAGCCCCCGGTCGTGATCCTTTTCTAGACACCTCCGTCTTTTGGATAAACCTCTAATAACTCCCATGGGTTCTATGGAGTTTGTAAAATTTAATAATTATTAATGGTTAAGTGAGGAACCTATGCTCTGTTACCAAATGTTACGACCCCACCTCCCGATAATCCCCAATTAAGGGAGATTGAGAGGTTAAAGCCGCACCCATAACTTCCGGATCAAAGGTTCGACACTTAACCAAGAACAATTATTAAATTTCAACAATCTATACTGAAAAGCTGTAATAAAATTTTTCATACCTTTTGAAAATTTTGGATTTCTAAACATCTATTCATGTACGCATTCTACTCTAACTAATCCTCCTTGCATTTTACTTCATGTATTTCAAAATATGACGATTTATTGTTTGTCCTTTTGGCTTGTACCTAAAACACCGACAAACAAAACATCGGTCAGCCAGAGCTGGTATGTGGGGGAAACAATAAACGTGCAACTATGATAACAATGTAATCATTCAATTAATCATTTAACAACCAATATTACATTTTAAATATAACTCCGCGATCCATGAGTACCCTATCCTCTGTGTTATCCCTACAGTGGACCTGGATACTACCTCCTTATGGTAGATCCCCATTAAACCCCTCATGGTCCCACCTGTAGGTGAACCAGTTTCTAGGGTTGAGTCACATGGCACTACTCGTAAGTAGCCCACTCCTTAACTCATGGCAGGCTAATGGGTCTCATGGCACTACACTTGGTAGCCTAATTTCTAACCGATGATAATCTAGACCTTACTCTAGGTTACCCCTTTTTAGCCTTTACAAGCCACAAAGGTTGTCCTGGATCTAGCCAGTTATACATGTATATTCATAGTGATAGTCATATTCACTCTATAGTTGCATGAAATAAAAACATCCAACAGTTATTTCAAGCCATGAGGGAAACGTCGATAAAATCCCCGAAAAACTAGTCGGGATAATCAATAGCGTAACCACATACCTGATTTGATGATTTCACAAGTATTAAGAAAACCCAACCAAGAATGCAATCCCAGCAAGCAATTCAATCATCACATAATTCCTGAAAAGAATATGTACTCTATTTATTACACACTTTATCAAGAATCTACTTTATTGACTTGGATTCACTTTCTAGGGTTTTTGTATCCATTTTATGGTTTCATTAATCTTCATTAGGGTTTCTTAGATCAATTCCTCAAACTTTATCCCTTTTAGGTCAACAAACCCTAAAATACTCTTTTCTACTCATATAAACCCTTAATTGCTCAAATTATCCATTTTAATAGTCTTTTATACCCAAATTGACTTAGGATCATCATATCCCTATTTATTCATGGATTTAAACAATTGAAACAAATAAAAGACATATTCATCTAAATTAGGGGTTTTAAGCTCATTAATGCATATTCATGCACGAAACCCTAAATTAAGCCAATTATATAAAAAGATCATCTTTTTAGATTCTATCTTCACATTTATCAACAACAAGTTAATATTGTCTTGAATTATCCATTGAACAACATTAAATCCATCTATCATTGAATCTAAGGGTTTTTTCATTAATTCAATCATTAAAGATGATAACTTTATGTATTGTTCAAATTTCAAGCATATTTATGCACATAATCTCTAATTTAAACTAATTACGTGCAAAGATCATCCTTTTCGATCTTAAAGTACCTTTTTACACTTAATATGTTATTATCAACTTTAATGATCCATTAAACCCTATTAAACACTTTATTCATTTCAAAATAGAGTTTCTTAATCTTTAATTCGATAAAGATGATAATTTACACTACTTTTCGAATAGAAAGAGGAATTAGTTTCTAAACATATTTTTATTGAATTTCTCTTGTTTTTCTGAGCAAAAAGCATATTTTATTCGTATCCATCCGAACTACCGATTATTTGATATGAGTTTTGTAAGAAAAATACCTTCCGGCCAATCAGAGATCACCACGTCGCTAAGTTCCCATGCAATAGCTCGCCACTGATTTGGAATTATAATTGAATGACAAAACTGCCCTCCACTTAACCAGCACGCCCTTTGTTACGCCGAGGGTAGAACCGTCCAACGCATGGATGTCATCTTCTACCTCACGAAACAAGCAACGACACTGACTTGTAGTAGGTTGCAGGTGCGCACTCTCTCCTACCGGGCCCAACAGCTGCCTCCAACCCTTACAATGGCTCCTCCACCCTTGTCCACCCTTGGGGCACCAGTTAGCTCACCACCAGCGCGACTGGTTTGGGCTGGCGAAGAGCCACAACCCACTGCTGTGTTGCATCCGTGCGACTGCTACTGCAGATGATCGTGGGTGGTAGGAGGCTGGGAAGGATGGCCGACCTTCTGGGGTTGGTCGTGGATGCTTCCTACTTCAAACAAAACCATAAATACCCCCCGTTGCTCTAAGGGTAGAACCTTACCCTCAAGGTTAGGGTTTTGACAAAGAAGATGAAGAAGGGAGATATAGCTGCGTGGAATTCCTCTGGATTCGCCTCCAAGTCTTACCCCTTATATAGGGGAAGTCAACGAAGCCCTAGGATGGCTTTCCTTAAAGAAACGAAGTCCCTCTTTTAATAGGAATTATTTTCCTTCAAAGAGAAGCAATTCTTCTCTCTCTCTCTCTCTCCTTTGATACTTCCTATTATTTGGATATTTAGGAATTCGAAAATCTCTCTCATTATTATCTTTATTCTTAGCTTTTAATCCATTAGCCACGAAATTTCTATTTTGTTTTAATAGAAACAATACTTCCTTTTAGCAATACCACAAAATTCATTAATAATGTTTCACATTATCCTTTTATTTTGCAATTTAGGTATTTTCTCTTTCTTTCCTTTTTATTGGGGCTCCTTGGACCCCAAGAAACTCTATTATTTTGAAATCCTTTTTATTGGATACTCTTTATCCTTCTAGATGCATCTAAATGTATTATTCTTCATTATCTTGTTTTATTCTTATTAAAATATTTCCTTTTGAGGATTTCTCTTTATTTCTCTTGTATTTTCCTCATTGGTATTCCTTTTATCATTAGGAATCCTTGGGACACGAAATTCCACAAAGGATAACTCAATTATACCTCTTTGCACTTGTTTTCCACATTTTATCATTATTTTTAATTTCTTTCTTAATAAAGAAATACTTTATTGATCTTTTCTTTTCTTATTGTACTCTTTATGAAACTTTGGAATCCTTGGAACCCAAGAGGCACGAAATCCCTCTTTGGATTTGCCTTCTCGAGGTTTCCATCTCATTCTTTTCTCAAAAATTCAATTATTCATTCACTAATTGAATTTTATTGTTATTTGGGCCCAATAACCAATAAAGCCCACAATTGAAATATCAAGTATATTGTAAAAAAAATTCATGTATTCAAAAAAAATTATATCATTATTTGTTCAAATATCTTTAATATGAGAAATTACATTTCTCACCAAATGAACCAAAAAAATTTGGGGTTGTAACACTGATAATAAGCTACGAGCTCCTATCGATGGAAAACTATGGCCTCTTCCCCTACCCATGGACCACATAGATGGTGTATATGACCTCTTTTTGGTAAAAGTTGACATTTGTTGCGATAGTTGTGAACAAAACCTCAACTTCTTTATGCCTTATGAATATTTCCCTTGGAACTGAATTGGCCTCTTCTTAGTGTTGGCTACATGCTTCTCTATAGCTGACCTATCAATCAGCCTTACTGACTCCACAAAGGTGAAAACCTTTCTCTATTCTCCAAAGTTGATGTTATTATAGTCAACTCTGTACTTAGACCCTACTCAAACATATGAATCCTTTCTTTATCTATCACTACCATATGAGGGCAGAACCTCAGGAGCTCCATAAACTTTGACTCATACTCATTGATGGCATCACTCCTCGATGACTCTTCTCAAATTGTGACATCTTCTCATCTAGATAGGTCTCTAGGATGTATCGATCTGACAAACTCTTGCCAAAACTCCTCCCATCCTATCACCACCCCTAGCCTCTTTTCTTATTCTATGGCCCACAAGTGGTTTGCACTACCCTTCAACAAGTAAACAACATGTTTTACCTTATCTTCTTCAGGGATGTACAAGATCTTAAACACCTTCTCTAACTCTATCAACCACATGTCAACGTTTGCTGGGTCATAAGTACCCACATATTCAATTGTCCCGACACATATAAGACATTCAAATGTCTTCCAGACACCTTGCGAGTCCACATTAGGGACAACTTCCCTAGATTGAGGTGTTGGCACTCTATCCTCTAGATGTGTAATCGTGGCCATCATCTATCCAAACATGGACTAAAACTCTAGATTCTCCATAGTTACTAGGTCAAATTGAGGCATCGCGGGCTGTTCTAGCCCCACTTCTTGCACTCTATCATTGCATGCCTTCCTCCTAACACCTCCTCCTAGTGTAACATAGCTTCTCTCAGCATGTTGTTTATGTCCTCCAAACATATTTATATAAGCATAAGCTATTATCAGATATGTTGCATACATAAGAACAACCTCAAACCTAAGTCTAATGTCACTATAGACTCAACAAGCCTAGAGATCTGATATCAACAAATTGTGACACCTTGTCACACTAATCAAGATTACTCAAAACATAAAACACAATCAACTACGAACTATTCACATAGTCAGGAAAGAGGAAAAATTAAAACCAATTTCCACATCATAATAAAGTACTGAAACATTTACATCAAGGTCCATCATTTTCATAAACTCATATACCATAACATGTATTTACATCTATATCCTGTAGTCTCAGCCACAAACCATATAAAAAAGAGATATTTCCACATGTACAAGACATATATTACAAACGTTGGCATACTGCCAAAAACTCATGTCAATATAAGTTTATAATATACAAATCACTTCCCATACTCAGACCTAAGAGTACAAGGAAGGCATTAGGACTCTACTACTAACAACTACAACTGTTCAACCTTCTATTTCTATTGATCACCAAGATTCTCCTCTTCTACAATAGGATCTCGATCACGTAGCTGGAGACCACCTAAAAAGATGTGGTGACCCACAAGTGAGACCCATGTCCCAACTAGAGATATAACTCTCTCCAATAGATACTGATTACATCAGATTAGTAAATAGTAAATAGATTGAAAAGTTGGAGTATTTGATAAGAAATTGAGTAGAATGAACAGTCCTAACATATGAAGAAAGATAAATAGATAAGCCTGGCAACAAGTATAATTACTCAGATTTCTTCAGATTTCATTATATAAGAATTGTGTAGTTTAAAAAAATGGCAAGGCTAATCACCAATGTGAAACATATTCAACCCTAGGAAATATACTACATGCCTTATATTACCTCTTTTATTTTGCCCTGAGGGATTTGAGGAATACCACCCAAGTCCTAACTGACAACTACTAAGTCAAAATCAATACCATAAAAAATCTAGGAGAACTAGATTCCTAAGATCTTCTCCGCCCTCAGTCAGTACGAGTCGGACACAGTGACACATCAGGTCAAGCTTCTTACATCCTATTTCATCCTTGGTATACATCACGGTACTAGTAATAGAAGGTGGGTATGAAAACCCTACCATATGAGGTACCACCACAACTGTCTTCAAATTTCATCTCATATGAAATCACTGAGACATGACCATATCCATTCTCAAACTAAGGGCTAGGTGTGACCACAATCATCTTCCCTATACACTTGGGGTTAGGGTGACTAGCACCCTGTATACTCAATATTATGCACTCCACATTTCCCTTAATAATACTCATTTCACCATCCAACAAGTTCTGACACTGAAGATGGTTTTATGGCACATGGTACTACATGATAGGGTTTAACTTCATTAATTACACCAATTGAGTGAACTAAGGTTGCATCATACAAGTGAGCATACAAGCCCTAATTCATTTCTAAGCATATAAGTATAACAACTTTGAAGATATAAAACATGTGATATATAATTCTGAATCCCAATTACCACATTGCCATACATGAGACCATACTTGTCATCATCTCACCCCATCACACAATTTCTTATCACATGGTCCCTGCGTTTCAACCCTTGTCACATCATGAAGAGAGTTACACCTCATTCAGGGCTCATCCATACCCAAAGGTCATTAAGACCATCACATTATTTCCTAGATGTCCAACATTATCTTTCAATGCCATAGAATAAGGCAAAACAGTTCATCAACACATATGTGACATGTAAAACTAACATAGAAAGGAACTATGATGTTCAATTAGCATCATATTATACTTTCAACACAAGAAAAGAGTATTATACTATCACATTTAATCATTCAAGATGGCTGATTGCAATCTGTCACCATCAGTTAGTTATATTAGGGTTAGGTGTAACAAGCTTTATCGCATTAAAGTTACACATCCACTTATTATGGTGATTAATCAAATACATTCATACGAGGGCAAAAGTAAGACTATAAGTTAAAGGCATTGAACCCAAATTAACAATGCTAGAACCAACACATTATACTATTGAATTCATTCTAAACCATCAGATGTTGAAGCATCCAATCACAACTATTGGATCAGGTTTAAAATTTCAAAACCATCAACTGATATGTAGTTCTATCCCTTGTATCATATAATCTAAGAAACCATCGATTTAAGGATTAATTGAAGTAACACTTGAGACCCAGTCTAACCATTAGTTGTGCTAACCTAAACCACCATCAGTTGTACACGTTATATTACCATCAAATGATGGGGTCAGTACTACCATCATACAATACCATCAGATGTTGAGCAAAAAATCTCCATTGGTTCATGCCATCTTTAGGGCGCCAAACCATCAATCATTAATCTTATAAAAGATTCTAGAACTGACATAAGATGTGACCATCGTTTGACACCATCATTTTTCACCATTGGTCATCACCATTGATTGTCATAAAGGCTTCATCCTCGGTTCAAATATAAGGTCATCCATCAGTTTATGTATAACGTAGAAAAACAACCAAAAAACTATAAGTGGAAGCCACCCTTTGATAGGTACTTAGCACCATCAGTTGGTGTGTAAGAAATAAACAAGTCTTCCTCTACATCAAGAAGGTAGTGAACATGGTTTTAGGTTCATATAGAACTAGCTAATCAAGGAACACCATAAAAATTTGAAATCCTAGGAAAGAATACCTTTTATATGCATAGATCTTCATTTTTGAGAAAGAACATGAGTAAGCAAGCTTGTAGTAAGCAATGAAAGTGAAGTGGGTTATAAAACTCACCTCTAGGAAGAAGATCAGACTCCAAAAAGCAAGAAAACTTGATCAAGGAAGGTAAGGAACCCTAGTACAAGCTCTGAACTCGGCCATGTAGCACCTTTCTCCACAAGAGAAGCAAACCCTAAGCATAAGGAACAACAAAGGTAAGTTCTTTGAGATTTAGAGAAATATTTATCATAGAAAAACGTGGTTCCATCTAGGAAGAAGGTAGGAAGAATAAAAATAGAAAAATAAATGATGGAGAGGAGGAGATACTTACTAGTTTGGGTCAAAAACAACAAGGGTAGCTCCACAAACCCTTGAAGAGAGCAAAACAAAAACTCTAGATGCATAACCAATAAGGTCGTACACCTTCTTCTTCCTTGGGTACTTTGTTCACCATCAAGCAGGGGAGGATGATGCTCTAGAGAGGAGGGAAGAGACAAGGAACAAAATGTTTCATTTGTGAGCTAAATAATAGGTATATAAATCTTATGGATAAAGAAGAAGAGAAGCTCGAGGTGTCCTAGCAACTCTCTGTGTCAATAGCCTAAAGATTCTACATCCATGCAAGAAGCAGCTCCACTAAATGTTGGAGTATTCTATACCATTGGTTGTTGGCCCTCCAAGCCAACCATCTACCTCCAAGCAAAGGAACCATTAGTTCATTGGATCCCTTGTCAATTAAGTAGTAAACCATTAATTGACCATCTCTTTTAAGTGAACTACCTGTCCAATTGAACCTAAACCAAAAAACCATTGAACTACTACCTCTTGAGATGACCATCGGTTGTCACCACCTATTGGTTACAATCATATGTCAACAAAATAGGGGGACCATTAGTTGATGGCTCCGAAAGGAGGCTCATCCATGAAGGGGTAAACCCTAAATCACCCTTGAAGAGTAACACCTCCAAACCAAGGTACAACTAGGTGCCCAATGGCCCAACAAGCTCAAGAATGATAAGAAAACATCCAAGTATAATAATTCATGTAAAAAATTGCAAGTGAAACCTCTTATCTCATTGCAGAAAAATCCAAAGTATACATAAAATTCCATAACATGAACAAATAGTGTCCACACTGGACCAAATTTGAAACTTAAGCTTGTCACATGATATAAAAACCAATCACAAGGTTAGTTTATGGTTTGAAGGACTAAATTATGATAAATAAGCTTGTTCAATACTTTAACCAAGGCCAGGTGTCTTACAACAGGGAACAAAACCACACATGGACCCTAAAAAGGGAAGCATAGGTCGGTCAAATGACCAGGTGGAAATAAATATTTAGAAATTGAAAAGTATGATACCATCTACAAATAAATTTTATGAAATGCATCAAATTAATATTTTATGCAAGTATGAAATAGAAAAAGGAATTTTCAATAACAATAGGATTCAAGTTCAAATGTTTAGACTAGTATTTCAAATTTCAAATAGATAGAGGATGTCAATGTCTAATTGTTGGGGAAGCCATTTATTATCTCCTATAGAAAATGACAACACACAACTTGAGATTCATAGTATACATAGGGACCCTATGTCCTTCAAATCTACCCAAAGGCATGGAAGTGTAATTTCACTAAGCTAGGGACACTAGCATGCATGCCTTTTTTTACATTTAAAGATTGTGCTACTAATTCTAGGAATTTGTCGGTGGCCTTCTAAAGAGGAAGGATAAAGTTTCTAAAAAAATTAGGAAAACCAACCAATGTACTATGTATGATTTTAAGTGGGAATAGGCTTTCCAAATGTAAAATAGAAACTATGTACCTATGAAAAAGTATCCAAAATGCTAAAATTCCATGCATTGACTCCAAGGGAAAATTAAGAGAGAGATCTACAAATATAGAGAAATATTTCTCTCTATATGGATTGGAATCATTGTGTCATTTAAATTTTTTTTTGAATATTCAATTCATATTGACAATGTTGTATTGAAAAAATATAATTTGAACGTGGATAATCTATAGATTGATTTATGTACCATATTGGATTCGTTGATTTTTTCCTTCAAAGAAACGATGGATTTGCCAGACTCAATATTGTACAAGAAGAAGTCTTTTTTTCTTAATTATTAAGAAATTTTAAAGAAAAAAAGAAAATAAAAAAAGAAAATCTCCATAAAAGAAATTACGAAATTGGTGGGGCCTTTCACTTAATTTCTATTTAATTGAAAATCTATTGATTATTCTTATTTATTTTCATTTTTTTTTATTATATACATATTTGATTGCATCTACATATTTTTATTTGATATGGGTTATGTAGTATTATGGGTGATTAGAGTTTTCCATCTAGGAATATTATTTCTATTTTCCATTATTCTCATTTCTAGGATTCTTAACTAGGTTGGTGATAATTGGTATTACATATTCAATTGTTAAATGTATTCCCTCTAGATTAGATTATTCTATTAGTCACTAGGCTCAAATGTGTTTACTTAGCAATATATCTTTAGTAGGGATATCTTGGGTTTTGGACATATCTTAATATGCTCAAGTGATAAACATATATCTCATTCATATCCCCAACCACAACTACTATCTAGATGAAAAATAATAGAGTAATTTCATATATTGATCCACATGCATATAATTTAAACTAAATTTGTATTAATGATTTTTATCCAGGCATATAAGTGTCACTTCTTATATTATGATTGGAGGCAAAACTTTTTTCCCGTCTTCCTTCCATCTCGATGTAATTCTTTAATGTAATGGTGATAATTTAGTTATTATCAAAAAATATATATCATATACTCATGTCTTAATATTATAATTTAAAAATCCATATTCCATTATTAATAAGAAATGTACATGTCTATTTGCACATATGTATCTAGGGTTGTGATATATATATATATATATATGATTCAAATATGGTGACTATAGTCAATTGGTTTTATTATACTAAGTACTTAGATAATTATGTAACCCATGATTTTGTAGATTGGTCTATAGAATTTCTAGGTTTCCCATTACGGATGGTGATATATTATTACATGCTATATGACTAGCTAAATAAGTAACCTAATAAGCGGCCACTTCCTTGTACAATACATAGACTAATCTAGTTTATTAATAAGACAAAGACTCATGCATCCACTTTCCATATTATAAGATAATAGCATTACTCAATGTTCTAGTTTTAATCTTTTTCTCCAAATTGTACTAATACTTATTGATACTAATGCATTAATACAATCAAATTCCAAGATCCCATCAGTAAGTTTAGTTGTCTAGGATTTATATTTAGGCCTCTTTTTAAATTTATTATTTATTATCTGGATATGTAGAATCAATATTACTGGAAATGATAGCTTACCCTTGTTCTGCAGTGATTAGATCTTGAAGTCTGGTCACACATATCATGATAGGATACTTTAGATTTGATTGGAGGTGGTCTAGATAATGTTAAGGCTCGAGCATGTTGCGGCATGGACCTCCTTAACCTTGTGACTAGGGCTAAAGTTCATCTTTGAGTAGTTATTTTATCTTCATCCATGACTCAATTGGTGTTAATATAACTGGGGTTTGTTCTCTAATGTTCTAGGCTATTATTGGGGTTAACAAATATGGTGGTAGATGTGATAGTGAGGATATGGTTGGCTGAAGCTTACAGACATGCATGCTACTACTGTTTGGGTTTTGAATAGTATGAACTATGTGCATTTGAACTTGTGTGCGAGCCATCATCTAGTTGGTGTTACAAGGAGAGCGCAACACCTCATTGGTCTTATTTCCACAGTTCTAGATGGTTTTGAGGTTTAAATTGGTGGTAAAATGGTCTGAAGAGGTGGTTGGTCAATCTGAGATGAAGTAATATATTGTGAGGTGGCAAGGTTCATGGTGGCCAGTGGAGAGGTGAAGCAGTCTAATCGAAGAATTACAATCAACGTGTTTGCAGGCTCCCAACAGTTGGATAGAGGTTAAACTAGGTATGTCAGGATTAGAGATGTATGAGAATGGCGAGGGTCACAATCATGCATGATCTACATAATCCATCCATTTGAGTCGGCTGCATTACAGAGTGAGCAGGTTCAATGAGCATCGATGTTGGTGATTCCTAGGCTATGTGGCGTTGATGGGAAGAGGAGGTCCTTATATAGGTCGAAGGGTTGAATCCTATCCATTTATTTCTAGCATATGAGCATGATTAGGATTGGACGCATGGTGCAAACAAGGCTGGCTGTGGTGGTTCAATCGCTATGTTGCAGGTGGTATTTTCCTGGAAAGTAGGAGAGGGGTCATGGTGGCAGTTGTAGCTTAAGGTTGTAATTGGAAGGGTGGGAATAGGGAGTAGAAGAGGATGGGAGGAGAAGTAGGTGGCTTTGATTTTAGGGTTGAGGGAGTCATGGCTATGGTGAAAGGCCTCCAGTTCCTCTACAAAACTGACAAGGAATGTGTGACCTGATGAGGAAGGGGAAGGTGATGGTCTTCCATAATAGATCTTAGTAACTTCTACAATTATTTCTAGTATGTACTTCTTTTAAGGGAAAAACCCATTGATTATTTGAACATTTATTCTTATCTATTTTATAAAAGACATTAATACCTCCAATTATAACTTTGACATTGCTAGTTCAATCTCTCTCATAATGTATCCAAATATTAGTACATTCTAATCATTGGACATTATATATTGATTCCAAAGCTGTTAGGTGAAATTTCAAAAGGACTTCATGCGTAAAGGTCTAATAAAGATATCAAGGAACAATGATTCAAATTTCTCTAGTTGGTATCAAAATGATTCACAAAGTGAAATTGAGGGACTAACTTGTAAATATTTCTCAGGTGACAATAATAGATACATTTATACAAAGGGAACACAAAGTAGAGAATAATATGTATCAAATACCATGAATGAAAATATCTCACCAGGAAATGGAATGAATGACAACATCAATATTTAGGAGAGATTATGAATAATAGCTTAAAATAGATCTAGTACATGAAATCCAATATGTTACAAAGCTCGTATGCATCTTGCTAGTCCACTTGGAGATCAAGGAACTTGGATTGAACAAAAAGAGGATGAGGTGTCTCTTCCTTTGGTTCAATCTATATATTTGTGACAAAATAATTATACAACAATGTAACATAGTTGTTGATGGTTTTGGTCTTGTCTCATTAATACTACTACTTTGGTAGCAATGATGTGTACCTTGACTTCGCACATTGATTATGGATCTTAATGTTTATTAGTGAATCCATTGCCAACATAGTATGGTTCCTACATGGTCACATGCATTGAAATATCTTGAATAAAGGTTAATCTAGACTCAATTTTAATGTTAAAATTACAAGAATGAAAAAGCAAGTTTTGAGGGCCTAGAATTGGATACAGATTTGATCTATCAAATCTAGTTACCAAAAGTCAGGGACCCATCCTTCAGGGAAAGAGGAAAGTCTACATGACGTTAGGACTGGCCTAGTATATGTTCGTTTCACTCATTCCGTGAGGGAGTCCACAAGTTTGGTCAAATTAGGGTTTCAAAATCCCACCTGATGTGGTATTTTGAATGCACTAACAAACTCACTCGGGGTTGAAATCCCCGAGCTTTTACCAAAACCAAAGTGTAATAATACCACCCACAAGCAGACGAGTCTTATCGCAGCAGAGTTAAGGATCGAACCCAAGGGACAACATTTTTAAGAATCCTTGTCAGTCGAATCCAGCTCAAGTAAAACTAATATTTAGAATGATTGGTTGATTTGAGGTTAATTAAACTAATTGCAAGAAAGTAAAAGCTGAATTAAAGTTGGATTTAGATCAATGATATGGAATCACTAGGATGGTACCGGGTTTCACCTCCACTACTCATGCAAACACATTCAATCACAAACAATCCATGCAAGATATATCAATCCAAATAGAGTTGATGCAGAACCCCCCGCTAGGGCGTTAGGTTCGTGTAAGCATCACCTTAGTCATCAGATGTCTCATCACCAACATGATCACTTACTTACGGCTCCAAAGATATAGAAATCCAACAAAGGTTGTGAACCCCCTATACAGGTGTTAGGCACACAGAAGCATCACCGAAGGCTAGATGGATCGTCCCCTCACGGATCATACACTTACGACAATGAAGAAATCCCATTCTATTTCTAGTTTGGAAGTCAACCAAATTAATCTATAAGCAAGCAGGTGATAGATCTACAAACTAACATCGATGATAAACAAGATGATACAAAATCCAACTAAGGCTGTGGTCCTCCCTGAGGGATGTTTAGACCACATAAGAGAAACCGTAGGCTAGATGTCTCGTCCCCTCACGGATCATACACTTACAACCTCAAGGAATCCTATCAGAAGTTCTCATCAAGGAGTCAAACTTGTAAACCGCCATTCCAAACCATATATAGAAGGTTTCACAATATAGGAAAGAACAAGATGGAAGCAAGTAGATAATCAACTACAAACATACCAACTAACAACGAAATGGAAAGTTATATACATTGTCATGGAGAGTTTAACAAAAGAACATGATTTGCATGGGCAGCGGGGCTAGTCCCCGCACCCCAGTGAAAAGGTACTACTCGCTCATGATGCGAGAAACAAGAAGAATGAGAAAGAGAGAGAAATCTGCCATGAACTCGGTGCAGAAGGTTGTCGCAGCTCAGTGAAGAAGATACGGCCTCCTACGTCGTGTCGGAGCAGATCTGGATGTAAATGGGATATGCCAAGACAGACCAGACAGTTTCCCTTGCCCGGTCTTCCTTCTCTCCTCATCCTCCTTCGTAGCAACACGAGCAGTAGGTAGAATGAAACTGGCGTGGATGGCACTGGATTCAGATCGGACCTTTGTACAAGTAGCCTGTCGGCGTCCAGGAACTGATGTCCAAATGAGGACCCTTGTGGTCCTATTTATAGGCTCAGGTTGGTGTTCACATTTTTTGTGTGAAAATCCTCTCAAACGGTTTTAAGTCTTCTAATGAGTCCAAACGGTCTTGTATCAGTACTGACCAAATGGTCTGTAGCCTTGCGGTCTTGCATCTCTCAGTCTTGAGACCGTGAGAGGACTTGAGACTGGGAGAGGCCTCTCGGTCTTGAGACCGTGAGAGGCCTCACTGTCTTTGTATTATGTTGCTCCTTCAGTTTGCAAGTGCACATCCATTTTTTTCATTCGGTTTGGAAACAGATAGACCTCCAAATGGTTTGCAGGTGAACTAAAGACCAAACGGTCTCAAGGTAGCTTCCTCCATTCGATTTCCGCTGACTATCCCAAACGATCTGAGACCATTTAGAAGTGGCAAACGGTTTGTGTGATCGGTACAGACGGCACATCACGGTGGAGGGTAGGTCTAGGCGGATCTGAGGACGGTAGAGGTAGAGGGTGAAGGTGTTGCGTTTGCTGCAACAGTAGGTGTGACGGAGACGGAGCTACTGCTTTACAGGGTGGAATTCTAGGAGCAAGCCTCCACCAAGATATAATAAATTTAAGAAAAGAGGTGCTGCTCGGTGGTGGTGCAGAGGTAGGAGACGACGCACAACGGCCATGGTTAAGACTCGGCTTCGAGGCCTTGAATTTATGCATTGCTCGGTCGCTCGCAGCTGGATTATGCCTCCAATCGATATCTACTGCTCAAACGGTCTTGACACCGAATGGGCTCAAATGGTCTTGAGACCGAATGGGCTCAAAAGGTCTTAAGACCGAATGGTCAGAACCAAGGGTGAGGGAAGGTAGATCCCAGATGATTGTTCAACTTTATCAAGACCTGCATCAAATCAACCATATTTTCAGTTAAAATCATGATAATCAGCTCAATTAAGTAATGTTGCATATTATGATGCATTTTGATATTAAATAAGTGAAATTAAATGTGTTGAGTTGAATTTGTCCAAAAATGATAATTGAATTCCCAGGTGAATATGCATTCATCAAAACACCCCGAACTTAAACGTTTCTCGTCCTCGAGTAATGCAAAATCTAAAATAGTCGCAAAATGAATACTTTCGACTCATGTGATTGCTTCATCTTTACATTATGATTTTTTCCTTCTTCTCAGAATGAATCAACATCTCAACTTCCTGAGATCACTGAACACGTGTTACCATATCTTCGTTCCTGAGTTCATTTTCCAATATCACTTCCTCCTCTCTTTTTCCAACAACAAGCATGTTAAAGAGTTTTGTAAGAGTCCAGAGATGCCCATAGAACAACAAATGTGTATTTGATCTGACACTGGTATTTTTCAGGATGGGGTAGGCAATCATTGTACCATTGGATAGAAAAGGGAGTGAAAGGTGGTATGAAAAGAAGAAGTAAATCT
This sequence comes from Alisma plantago-aquatica, assembly GCA_963693085.1. Classification (NCBI taxonomy): domain Eukaryota; kingdom Viridiplantae; phylum Streptophyta; class Magnoliopsida; order Alismatales; family Alismataceae; genus Alisma; species Alisma plantago-aquatica. Next base: position 793,432,676 of record OY856410.1, on the reverse strand, counting down.
CTCCTCTATTTGGCTCGAAATTTTTAGTTTAAGAAGTATAATTTCATTTATTGCATTTTTTTGCACGAATATCTCCTCTATTCGACTCGATATTGCATTTATTTTTGTGTGCGCTTTGGCATATTTTTTTTTTGCAAAACTCTCCTCTATTTGACTCGAGATTGTATTTTTGGTGGTACGCCCCTATTTATCTGTTAGGGGTATGGAAAAAGCGGAAATAGAGGGAAGTGGCGTGCCACCCTAAACTTAGGGTCTGGCACAAATTTGGCTATTTCTTTTCTTTTTTATGGATGGAGGGGTACGAAGATGATAGAAGAAGTGTAGAAGAGAGTTTAGATCAGAACGCAACTTGATTTACAATTCAGTGCATCGGGTTGTTCTCTTTATCAAAATCCACTCAAATAATGACTTGATGAGGATCCGATGGGGATTCCATGCTATTGTTCCAAAAATCAGTTAGGAAGCACAACGTGTTTGATCCCTATCAGTTGTACATACACTTATCATTTTTGCAAAAGTATCATGATGTTAGGAATCATAAGCTTCATAGAATGATTTCAATCAAAAGGCTTGTTTCAAAAAATGGTCCTTTTGAGGATTTACTTCGAATAAGGAGGATATAATGATTCAAAATGCATAGCAGGTTAGTTAATGACTTTTAATGAAACCAAGAAGTGTAAAAAATTCATCATGTATCTGTTCAATTTCTTTGGAAAACATTAAAGAATTTTGAAAATTTTGAATTTTTTTATCAAGAATGTGACAGTGAAAACTTAAGTATGAAAAAGGATGGGTGTAGGTGGAAAGTGAGGTATGTACCACGCACCCTCCACCCCGAACTTAGAGATTTGCTCGTCCCGAGCAAACCCTAAATCCAAGATGGAGGGGAAAATTCATGACAGAATGACCACCATATGTGGTTGCGGTCCAATCAATGCGCATCTTCTTATCTGAAAATCTCAAAGGTAAAGAGCAATGAGATCTTAAAATGGCATCTTACGATGCGAATTTTATTTAATGAAAAATAACTAGAAGGTAAAAACAAAATTTAAGAAGCATTCTAATTTTAAAGGGGAAGTAAAACAAATTTATTGATCAGGTTGCTTCCCGACAAGCACCCTTGTTTTTTGTCAATGGCTTGACTTAATCCTTCAACTTCACGATGGATCCTTTGGATTGGTGAGTTCCAGTGTTGCTTTGGTGCCTATATCAATTGAGGTAAAATATCTCTTTAAGCGGTGACCATTTGTTACAAATTCACCTGACTTTTCACTCCATAATGAGAAGGCACCATATGGAGAGATGCTCTTGACGATGTATGGTCCAGACCAGTGTGAGCGGAGTTTTCCTGGGAATAACTTTAACTTTGAGTTGAATAGTAGAACTTGGTCTCCCACTTGTATATCTTTTCTTTTCAGATGTCCATCGTGCCAAAGTTTTGTGCATTCCTTGTAGATTTGTGCATTTTTATAGGCTGTCATCTGGAGTTCATCCAACTCTTGAAGTTGCATAATCCTGACTTGGCCTGCTTCTTTGATGTTGAAATTCAGTTGCTTAATTGCCCACCATGCTTTGTGTTCCAGTTCGACAGGAAGGTGGCAATCCTTTCCATATATTAATCGGAAGGGTATAGTCCTGAGGGGAGTTTTGTAAGCAGTTCGATAGGCCCATAAAGCGTCGTTGATTTCAACTGACCAATCCTTTCGATTGCGGCCTACAGTTTTTTCCAGAATAGCCTTGAGTTGGCGGTTAGAAACCTCTACCTGTCCACTCGTTTGTGGATGGTAGGGCGAGGCTACTTTATGTGTTACACCATATTTTCTCAGTAAAGCTTCAAAACTTCTTTCAAGGAAGTGGGCCCCTCCATCGGATATCATGGTTCGTGGCACTCCAAAATGGGGAAAAATAATATCTTTGAATAATTTGATGACAGGTTTGGAATCACTAGTGATGGTTGGTATAGCTTCAACCCATTTTGAGACATAGTCTACCGCCACTAGGATGTATGAAAATCCATGAGAAGATGGGAATGGACCCATGTAGTCCACCCCCCAACCATCTCATCTCTCTTTGTTATATTGCCTGATCTTTGACATTTGTCACATGATAGGACAAAGTCGTAGGAATCTTTGGATATTTTTGGCCAGAAGAATCCACATTGAAAAACCTTGAAGGCAGTCTTTTTAGAGCTCATATGTCCTCCCACTAGTCCTGAGTGACATTGTTCCAAAATAAGTTGAGCTTTTTCTTCGGCGATACATCGTATGTACAGACCATCAACACAAAGTTTAAAGAGATATGACTCATCCCAGTGATATTGCTTTACATCATGCATGAACTTCCTCAGTGCATTCCCAGTGCATTGAGGATGGATGACCCCAGCAGCAAGGTAGTTCACAAAATCTGAGTACCACAATATAACTTCTGAGACCTTCATTAGTTGATCATACGGAAGGGAATCATTAATCGGAATCTTCTCAGTATCCTGAGTGTGGATGTGACTGAGGTGGTCGGCTACAACATTCTCTATACCCTTTTTATCTCTTATCTCTAAATCAAATTCTTATAATAGGAGGATCCATCTAATCAACCTAGGTTTTGCATCTTTCTTTACCAGAAGGTAACAAATGGTGGCGTGGTCTGTGTAGACAATTACCTTTGAACAAATTAGGTAGGATCTGAACTTGTCAAAGGCATACACGACTGCTAGAAGTTCTTTCTCGGTAGTTGCATAATTCCTCTGAGCTTCATCGAGATTCTTCGATGCGTAATAGATCAAATAGTGTTTATTTTCTATATATTGCCCCAAAACTACGCCCACATCATAGTCACTGGAATCACACATAATTTCAAAAGGATGGTCCCAGTCGGGAGCTCTAATGATGGGGGTGGTTGTAAGGGCCTGCTTCAGTGTGTTGAAGCTTTTGACACATTCTTCATTGAAATTGAAATCATTATCCTTTAGTAATAGGTTCGTCATTGGCTTCGTTATCTTGGAAAAGTCCTTTATGAATCTTCTGTAAAATCCTGCATGACCTAGGAAAGCACGAACTTCTTTTACATTTGTTGGGATAGCCAGTTTAGAAATCACTTCAATCTTGGCTTTATCTACTTTGATTCCTCTATTGCTGACCCTATGGCCGAGGACAATGCCTTCCTTTACCATAATGTGGCATTTTTCCCAATTCAGCACAAGATGTGCTTCTTCACAACATTTGAGGACTAGGGAGAGGTGCTTTAGACATGAATCGAATGAATCTCCATATATAGAAAAATCATCCATGAAAACCTCCATAATTGTTTTAGTAAGACCCGCGAATATGGAAGCCATGCAACGTTGAAAAGTTATGGGTGCATTACGGAGACCAAACGACATTCTTTTGAATGCGTATGTTCCGAATGGGCAGGTGAAAGTTGTTTTCTCTTGGTCATCTAGATGTATGGGTATTTGATAGAATCCAGAATAACCGTCAAGATAAAAAAAAATATTCTTGGTGAGCCAACCTTTCTAGGACTTGATCAAGGAAAGGCATTGGAAAATGATCTTTTTGAGTTTCCTTGTTAAATTTTCTATAATCTATGCACATCCTCCACCCCGTGACTGTTCAAGTGGGGATGAGTTCATTGTTTTCATTATGTATAACAATTGTTCCACCTTTCTTCGGGACTACATGCATTGGACTCACCCATGGAAAATCTAAGATCAGCTAGATTATTCCAGATGTGAGGAGTTTAATGACCTCACGACGGACCGCTTCCTTCATATTTGGATTTAATTTCCGTTGATTCTCAATAGTAGGCTTGTGATCTTCCATCATAGGGATCTTATGCATACACAACGCTTGACTGACCCCAGTGAGGTCACTCATTTTATAACTGATGGCTTTCTTTCTTTCCCTTAATTCCTTCAGGAGTTTATTTTCTTGTTCAGTTATTAGATCAAAATTTAAAATAACTGGGCAAACCTTGAGATCATCTAAAAACACGTACTTCAGTCCTTCGGGCAGGGGCTTCATTTCAGGATCCTCTAGTTTTTCGCATGTTTCTTCTATAGCTTCCATAGCTTTGAGTTCTTCACTAGTGACTTCAACATCTTCTTTAGCGGAGTCGAGTGATTCGATGCAATCCTTTACTTATTTGTTGATTGGTTCATCAACTGATGGGTTTGTTAGAGCTACTTCTAAAGGATCATCTAATTCATGATGCTCTTGAGTCAGAAGTGACATTTGCTCAATGGAGTCAATCCGATAGACTTCTTCTTGCATACTTGGTCTTCTCATACTTTCAAAAACTTTCAATTCGAGAGTTTCTTTGCCTAATCTGAGAAGTAAGGTACCAACTTATACATCAATTAGGGCTCTTGGAGTGGTGAGGAACGGACGACCAAAGATGAGAGGATATCTGGCATCTTCTTTTATGTCCATAATGACAAAGTCGCATGGAACATATGTGTCCTTGCCTACCTTGACCGGGACATCTTCGAGGATTCCTAACAGACATTTTATCGAATTGTCTGCAAGCTGTATAGTCATGCTAATTGGAAGCAATTATGCAAAACCTAGTCTTTTGCATAGGGTAAGTGGAATAATAGAGATGCTTGCACCGAGATCTGCCAATCCTTTCTTGCATGATGAGTCACCAATGTGACATGAAATTCCAAAGGATCCTGGGTCTTTTTGTTTCTTGGGCATCTTGCTCAATATGATGTCAGATGTAGTTGTAGCCAGTTTTACTGTCTCATACTCTTCAGTTATATACTTCCTGGTGAGGAGTGACTTTAAGTACTTTGTCCATGCCGATATCTCGGCCAGAGCATCCAAAAAGGGTATATCAACATGAAGTTTCTTCATAGCTTCTTTAAACTTATTGAATCTGGTATCAAGCTTTGTTTGCCTTAGATGAGTTGGAAAAGGTATACGAGGTTTGTACACAGGGATATCAGGTTCTGGAGTCTCAGTTTCTTTGTCTTCTTGTGCAGACTTCTCAAAGTTTCCTTTTTCTGACTTATCATCTTTTGATTGAGTCTCTTGTGTTGTTGAGTCTTGGGCAATTACAGGTTCATCCTTGTCTGTAATAACCACATGTGTCTTTTCAGGGGGATCTGAATAGTCTTTCCCTGATCTAGTGTTGACTGCTTTCAACTATTTAGGATGCTTACGATTATTCTCGAGTTGGCCAACAAAGACTCCAGTAGGTGGCTTTATGCTAGCTGGGAGTTGAGCTAATTGAGATTCAATAGCCATCTGCTGAGCTTGTTGGTTGGCTATCATGGTTTGTTGAGTTTGCAACATCTTTTACATGGATGATAGCTTGTCATCAGGAGAAACTGGACCTGCTTGTTGTCCTTGCTGTTGATTAAGGTTCTGGTACTGAGAGTTATTTTGGTAATTATTGTAGTTCCTATTCTGAAAGTTCCCCTTGAAATTTCCTTGATTTCCAAAATTCTGTTGTTGATTATACTGGAATCCTTGTGGGCCTCTTAATTGATTATTTTAACCACATTGTTGTGAGTTTACTTCTCCAGAAGGGTTTCCATATTGAAAACCGGGATGATTCCTATTTTGATTCGGATTGTAATAACTTTGACCAGGAATGGTGTTGATAGCATTAAGATTTTCCATCTGACCACTATCTCCTGGGCCACATACATTTCTCAGAACAACATCATAGAGAACATTGCATGATAAAGTGGAATGATTGGTGCTCTTACATGCTTCACAGAATAGGAAAGTGGACTTGACCTGTTCCGATTGTCGAGTGGGTGAACATCCTCTTCCAATAGCAGCAAGAGATGATTCAATATGGTCTTGCTTGGCAACTAAGAGCTTCAAGGTTTCATCAATAGACTTGTACTCGGGAGTAGCTTCGGTCATAGCTACTTTCAAAACTCCTTTACCTACAGATCTATCCCAATTGGCTTGATTTTCTGCTCCCAGGGTGACGACTCTCCATGCGCTCTCATAACTTTGACGCATGAAGTTTCCTCTGGACGAGGAATCAAGGAATCTCTTAATGTCATCATCCACACCCCTATATAAAAAAACTCGATGAGTTGATTCTTGGGAATTCCGTGGTGGGGACACTTGTGTAGAAGCTCCTTGTATCTATCCCAAGCTTCAGCAAGGGTTTCTCTAGGAACTTGAGTGAAATTTGTGATTCGCCCTCTGATTTCATATGTGAGTGATGGAGGATAAAATTTTTCTAGAAATGCATTTTGTAGTTGTTCCTAGGTGGTGATGGGTATCTCACTTTGCAGTGAATTGTACAAACTTATGGCTTTATTAACAAGGGAATACTTGAAGAGGCGGAGTCTAATGGCATCATTTGTGACTTCATTTTGTTTTGTCATGGCACATAGATCAATAAATCTCAGAAGATGTTCTTGGCTATCCTCTCCTTGCTTGCCATAGAAGGGGTTATTCTGAAGCAGGGTGATCCAATGCGCTCTTATCTTGAAATTTGTAGCATTGATAGGAGAAGGTTGTACTGTATGATGAACATTCACAACTTTTGGGATTGAAAACTCTCTAAGATCCTTTGTAGTTCAGCTGCTTGCACTGCTTCTTGTGCCGCTAGGATTTCCTGCTGAACCGCAGCCCTAGCTTCTTGCATGAGCCTCTATCTTTGTGCATTTATGGCTTGAGCCACTCTTCGGGCTACTTCCTCTTCCTGAGCCATCCTTGCTTGATTTTCTATGATCTGACGATGAAAAGTTATGTCTATCTCGGGATCAAAGCTCGATGTTAGTCCTGGGCTGTACGAACGGTGGATGCACTACGCCTTGGATTGTACCTGAAAATAGAAAGGATTTCAAGAGTGAGAACCACAGAGTAGAGTCAAATTTCAAGTAGATGATCGATTGTGTCAAAAGAAAAAGAAAAATCCTAAATTAGTCTTAAAAGAACTAGATTTGACTAATTGATTCCGTTGTCCCCGACAACGGTGCCAGAATTTGACGTGATATTTTGAATGCACTAACAAACTCACTCAGGGTTGAAATTCCGGAGCTTCTACCAAAACTTAAGTGCAATAATTCCACCCGCAAGCAGATGAGTCTTATCACAGTATAGTTAAGGATTGAACCCAAGGGACAACCTTTTTAAGAATCCTTATGAGTCGAATCTAGATCAAGTAAAACTAATATTTGGAACGATTGGTTGATTTGAGGTTAATTAAACTAATTGCAAGAAAGTAAAAGTTGAATTAAAGTTGGATTTAGATCAATGATATGGAATCGCTGGGATGGTACCGGGTTTCACCTCCACTACTCATGCAAACACATTCAATCACAAACAATCCAGGCAAGATATATCAATCCAAATAGAGCTACTGCAGAACCCCCCGCTAGGGTGTTAGGTTCGCGTAAGCATCACCTTAGGCATCAGATGTCTCGTCACCAACCAGATCACTTACTTACGACTCTGAAGATACAGAAATCCAATGAAGGTTGCGAACCCCCAATACAGGCGTTAGGCACACATAAGCATCACCGAAGGCTAGATGGCTCGTCCCCTCACGGATCATACACTTACGACCTCGAAGAAATCCCATTCTATTTCTAGTTTGGGAGTCAACCGCATTAATCTATAAGAAAGCAGGTGATAAATCTACAAACTAACATCGACGATAAACAAGATGATACAAAATCCAACTAAGGATGTGGTCCTCCCTGAGGGATGTTTAGACCACAAAAGCATCACCATAGGCTAGATGTCTCGTCTCCTCACGAATCATACACTTACAACCTCAAGGAATCCTATCATAAGTTCTCGTCAAGGAGTTGAACTTGTAAACTGTCATTCCAACCCATATATAGAAGGTTTCGCAATATAGGAAAGAATAAGATGGAAGCAAGTAGATAATCAACTACAAACATACCAACTAACAATGAAATGGAAAGTTATATACATTGCCATGGAGAGTTTAACAAAAGAACGTGATTTGCATGGGCAGTGGGGCTAGTCCCCACACCCCAGCGAAAAGGTACTACTCGCTCATTACGCGAGAAACAAGAAGAATGAGAAAGAGAGAGAAATCCACCATGAACTCGGTGTAGAAGGTTGTCGTAGCTCGGTGAAGAAGATATGGCCTCATACGTCTTGTTGGAGCAGATCTGGATGCGAACGGGAGATGCCAAAATAGACCGGACAATCTCCCTTGCCCCGTCTTCCTTCTCTCCTTAGCCTCCTTTGTAGCAACACGGGTAGTAGGTGGAATGAAACTGGCATGGATGACATTGGATTCGAATCAGACCTGTGTACAGGGAGCCTGTTGGCGTCCCATAATTGATGTCCAAATGAGGACCCTTGTGGTCCTATTTATAGGCTCAAGTTGGCATCCCAGAAAATCCTCTCAAACGGTTTTAAGTCTTCTAATGAGTCCAAACGGTCTTGTATCAGTACTGACCAAACGGTCTGTAGCCTTGCGGTCTTGCGCCACTTGGTCTTGAGACTGTAAGAGGCCTCACGATCTTCGTATTATGCTTCTCCTTCAGTTTGCAAGTGCACACCCATTTTTTCATTCGGTTTGGAAACCGATAGACCTCCAAATGGTTTGTAGGTGAACTAAAGACCAAATGGTCTCGAGGTAGCTTCCTCCATTCGATTTCTGCTGACTATCCCAAATGATCTGAGATTGTTTAGCAACGGCAAACGGTTTGTGTGATTAGTACAGAGGGCACAACACGGTGGAGGGTAGGTCTAGGTGGATCTGAGGACGGCAGAGGTAGAGGGTGAAGGTGCTGCGGTTGTTGCAGCAGCAGGTGTGATGGAGACGGAGCTACTGCTTGACAGGGTGGAATTCTAGGAGCAAGTTGCCACTGAGATATGATAAATTAAAGAAAAGAGGTGCTGCTCGACGGAGGTGCAGAGGTAGGAGACGACGCACAACATCCGTGGTTAAGACTCGACTTCGAGGTCTTGAATTCATGCACCGCTCGGTCCCTCACGGCTGGATTATGCCTCCAATCAATATCTACTGCTCAAACAGTCTTCAGACTGAATGGGCTCAAATAGACTTGAGACCAAATGGTCAGAACCAAGGGTGAGGGAAGGTAGATCCCAGATGATTGTTCATCTTTATCAAGACCTGCATCAAATCAACCATAATTTTAGTTAAAATCATGATAATTGGCTCAATTAAGTAATGTTGCATATTATGATGCGTTTTGATATTAAATGAGTGAAATTAAATGTGTTGAGTTGAATTTGTCCAAAAATGATAATTGAATTCCTTGGTGAATATGCATTCATCACCACCCTCTTTAGTCCTCCAAATTTATGATATAATAGGAGGCTTTCTAAACTAAACATTTTAATGTATCATTGTTGCCTCTAAGGTTTGTGAAACCCTAAGAGCAACTAAGAGATATTGAGATAAAGATAGAAGGAGAGTAGAATCTTTTGGCCCCTATCTTCAAGAGTTCACATGGATAGTGTGGAGATGAGTTTAGACAACAAATTAATTTTAGACGAGAGACTTCACTAGCACCAAGTGTTTCAAGGAGAACACATTGGCCATGGAACAATGTGTTTCACATATAGTGCCATCTGCAAAACACAATTTGCAATAGGCGTTTAACCACAAAATGATACGACTCACCACAACTACATCAGATTAGATCTAGAATCAACAGAGTTGACTCTATGAATTTGAGATTTGTGCCGATGCATGATGGAATCTGACAATCTGCTAGTAACAGATATTTGCAGATTCGTCCAATCCACCACAAAATTTGTTTCCTATTAGCATACTAAGGTGATTCTCAGAATGTTAGACACACCAAAATTGATTTCTAATTTCTAATCTGGAGAGATGAGAAAGACACATAGATTGGAAGGTAAAGATATACACCAGGCATAACATGCTGAATTATTGGAACCTCTTTTATGATAAGGTATAAATTTATAAATTCTAATATGGTTTATTTCATCAGACAAATCCTACTCGAATGGTTCTTGGAAAAAAATTATTCTGTCTCATTTTCCACTCCCGAGAATCCAACATGCTCTTCATGGTCATAATTCAAATGTTGGTCATTCATCACAAGTACAATAATTTTTTACATTTCATTGTTTAGCCTAAGAATAATACTAATTGGTGTTCAATGGAGCACCAAAAGTTATCAACAATTCAACCTATTGTAAAATGACACAATACTAATACATTATTTCTTTTTGTTTTCATATTTCTTTATGCATAACTGACATTATTGAATCTTCTCATACCTTTTCACATTTATCCACACATAATATAACATGCACATCAGTCACTTTTTTGTAACTTCACATTTACAGATCAACTAAAAAGTTATTACTAAGAAATTTTCATTGCTATACCAAAAATCATCAAGAATTATACACAATATTTATTCATTATTATTTTTTGTGTTTTTACAATCCTTTATGACCTTCTAGCATAGTGCAACACAATCTTCTATGCAGGAAGTCTACTATTGAGGTTGCTTGCTTGTATGCATGAAGCTGTTACAACAAAGATAATGTTGTCACCCAACCACATGCATTAATACTTTCTCCCAAGAATAAAAAATTTCACTTCAAATTAAAGCTATTCTTTTACATTTTTCCTCCACTTCATAGCTAGATGTGATATGTGATTTGTCCACAACACAATATTTACACATTTTGTTGCTAAACTAAAAGTAATACTTAATTATTTTCAAAGGAGTATTGAACGTATCAACAACAAGATGTTTAATAAACTAATGCAATGCAGTTAGATCAGTCGATTTTTTTAATATTTGTGTAATAAATTTGTTAATTTTTTTTGATAATTTCATCCCATCCATTAATATGCTTGAGAGGTAGTACTAATTACACAAATACTCCATACTAAAGAGTCACATGCTCAATCATGATTTATTTTTACAAAGTGCGTAAAGCTCTTGCTCTTTGTGAGTATATTCAAATGCTTGTCATTCAGCATGTGCACATCGTTACTTAATATCTTATTATTTATCTCAAACACATTACTCACTAATATTGATTTATGTATAAAATATCTTCAAGAGTTGTAGTTGACATAAGTTGTCATAGTTCTAGTTCATTATGTTTTTTTATAATTTTTGGAACCCTTTATTTATAACCCCACGTTGTGAGATATGGTTCATACTCTGCAAATAAAAATGCCAAAACTTATACAAAAATACACAATATTATGACTTCTCTCTTTTTGTAAAACAATATGCTACATAAACAAGAAATGAGATTAGAATTGGAACTCTTTTTGTGTCTCTTCATGCATAACAACAAAATAGAGGAAAAAATTAGTTACTTCCCTCCTCTATATATTTTGTTGTTATACATGGATGGAGATAAAAAAGATCTCAATTCTGGTCTCATTTCTTGTTCTTATAAACAAACCTCTTTATAAAAACCGATGGACGTACATGTAGGCTAAACCGTGGGACAGGTTTTCGTGATAGTGTTGGAATATGTGTCTTTATTATGTTTATAAGAATTAAATCAGATAATCTATTCCTATGTGAATCTGCCTTTGCTGACGTAAAGACATGGTACTTCCTTTTTGAGATATGATCCAACTCCTATCCTTCAATTCCATCGTCATCATGGCAGTACAACGCGAAAGATGGAAGCTGAAATAAAAATGCTAAATACTGGTAAGCCAGCAGGCAGCAGTGTCCCCTTCGCGGTCCTCGACTGTCAGTGAGCTGCATGACAGCTCGCGATGTGGATCAACAGATCACAATCCACATGCCAGTTGTGGAGCCCGAATTGAGTGGATATATTGTCGACGATGACTGTTCGACAACTTCAGTCGCGGTCAGTTGGTCCCCAGATAAGCACCCTACAAAGTAAAAACAATATTCATAACCACGTCATAGCTGTCCACGATTTATTCTTCCAAAGAGACGAAGCAATGATTCAAACAGATTTGTCTTTCTATCACATCTTATTGTTATCAAGATCCTAATGTAGGTTCACCACTACAGCAAAATAGCCAGTTTGTTAGAGTTGCGCCTCTTACCCAAACGTCAGGTGAGAGGATGGAAACCCTAACATATTAGAAACCCCAACAAAATTTGGTCTTATTTGAAATCCCACTGCCGAAAACCAACAGCTTGAAATTCAAATAAAACATGAATAAAATATAAATTAAAACTTACACATTCTGAGTGTTATACCTCACCCTATGTTGGAGTATGGTCAATACAATCACAGAAAGTGAGCATATTATATAATTATCTTATTTCTCCAATATATTTCACAAAATAACTACAGAAAGCATTCACAATTTGACATTCATGAAGATACCAAAGTGTCAATCATTATTCACTTTAACTAAATGCTTGTTAACATAGGGAAAGACGTAAAAACCTTGTCGCTTAGAAAATGCAAAAAGATAGCTACGCAGGCACATATTTTAACTAAAATCAGACATCATTATGCATTTCTGTATATAAAACAATAGCTGCTGAATACGAACTCCCTTTCATTGTTGAAGCGTGTTCTTTGCAAAAACAATGTGTACAGATAGCTGATGTGATACACCATCAACGCATCAACCAAGTGCTCGCTGATGTTCTTCCTTCAAATACATATCAACAACCAGGTCACACTTACTCCCTTCATTCAAAACATGCACATACACGTTGCACCAGCCATGACTTCAATAAAAATACATCAAAGTCCAAGTAATTATATGAATGTTAGTAAGTAATTGGAGTTTGGATTGTATCGAGAAAATGACACAGGGGCTCGATTAGAAACATGTAGCCTATTTATACTAAACATGTAAAGCAACATTCAAGTAAATAATTTTAAGCCCCTTTTATAGACTTAAACTAGCTTGGCAAAAGTATACAACTTCTGGGAATACAAAAAAAATGAATTAATCATACTATACAAATATGAAACATACCTTCAATACAATTTGATGATTACCAACCATTATGTGAGATATGTACATGTTTCTACGTGTTTTGTTTTACATATCATATAAAAACCATATATTATTCCAAGTATAGAGCACATTTTTTCAAGAATGACTTGTAGAGGATTAATACTATATACAATTTTAGTGATCTAATGTAAAATCCAATGATCCTAGCTAACCACAAAATAATTATATTACAATATAGCTACTTAAAACTAGTGCATATATAAAATTAGCAGGTTGGTCACAAGGGGTGATAGTGACGTGCTAGTAAGAAAAAGGCACAAAAGTACAATATCAACAATATTATCATGTGGTTGTAAAATTTTAATTGGTAATGATGATACCTATCACAAGAGTGAGATAGAAGAACGAAATATAATGGAACACATAGTTGCAACTTATCCAAATCAAGAATGCTAATCATACTATTATGACGTTCAAAAAATATATGTGCTACTAGAAGAGTATGTAACACTATAGGTACTTCATATCACACATTTCCACAATATCTCTAAATCATATGAGCAACAGGAAAATGATGAATACTAATGAAGTTGGCTATCAAGCACATCATGAGAAACATTAGGAAATAAAAATCTTGTTCTATATTTAGTTTTTGATCTTCTATAGGTAATTCATTTGAGTATTATAGATGATAAGTTGGCTTTTTTATTTTATTCTTATAGAACTATACCTAATGGGTGGGACTATGTGCAGTTCCACATGGGAGAAATGGGGGATGGAAGGGATGTTTAAAAGGTCCAAATTCCTCCATACAGGAAGGGTGACCATCTGATGGTTCCTCATATGACTGATCAAACATAACGATAGTCACCCCTTTCTTCATTTCAATGGCATGATTCACAGTAGGTTGTGCTCATGTTTTAAGGTCATCTTAGGGTTGATAGTATTCGCTAAACCAACACAATGGTGAGTTGAAATCAATTTCATGGTAACCCATCTTGAGGACTAGAGTTTATGGAACCCCTCATCAGAATCCATGACCAACAGAGATGCTACTACATCTCCAAAGTAGAGGTCAAACTCACAATAGGGCTAGGAGGCCATCTTATTTAAAGTTGATCCCTACATATTGGTTGCAAAATTGGATGTCTCAACATTATAGAAAAGGTCATGACCTTAGACATCACAGGACTTGATGCTCACATAACATCAATTTTCTTGTATTTGCGTCATGTTTTCATTAAAGATGCACAAAAGTGGCCTCAAAGAAGTCATCCTTACTTTGGATGATGTACTTGTGGAAGAGAGAAGGGCCACAAAAAAGGGATACTACCCATCATTTGGGTTGTTCTCGAGGGAGTAGGTAAGTACGTTGTATCTAGACATCTACACTTTATTATTCATCCATATTTCTTTCATCCATTTCTAATGAACCATAAGTTTAAAATACTTATTATGTAAATTCATTTATAGTTTACCACATTAAACGTTGGGTCGATAGGAAGAAGATGCAATATATAACTAATAGACAAAGTATCGAATTCATGTATCATTCCTTTACTCTAGACATCGTGTTTCAATGGAGATCTAAGAGATTTAGGAATGAAGTAAATAGATTCATGAAGAACAAAATGCTTAAATGTGTAATAAAAATATTTTTTCTTACGAGATTTTAACTGAGGTATATAGAAGAATGATAATTTGATATATCATCAACATGATCTAATTTTTATTGGATGAGAAGAACAGACATGATGCAACATATTACAAAAATAGAAGAGTATCTACATAAGAAAGGGATCACCTAGAATATTCATAGAAAAATGTGAATATTCATAGAAAAATGCACATGAATTGAGTTCAATGATGCATTATTGTTTCTTATTTTTGACACTTGAACTCTTAAACATGTGAAAATTGACTACATTTTTTTCATCATTGAATCTAATAGTTCTCAGTGACACTAGATATGTCATCTATATTATAATTACAAAATAAACTAACAAAAGATTTTGAATGATTTTTCAATATAAAAAATTGAAAACTTGTTCTACTTAAATTTTGCAGCTAGTTTCCTTCATCATCATACAAATTGGGAAATTATTTCTTTGTAAGGAACTCCATTCTCATTGAAAGTAACATGATATGATGAAATCTTTGATACCTCACATTGTTAAATTTTTACCGATTGTGATGGACATTCTACCCTAGCAAGATACACTGAATGGAAATGTGTTATATGTTATTTTGTAGTACTCAATTTTTGTATGGATAAAATTATTAAAAAGCACTCTTCATGAGTCACAATTAGGTTTTTTTTGGTGAACCTAGCATGTATCATATTCGATAACCAAGAAATTGTGATTACAAAAGAGTGATCCATAGTAGATCACTAAAAAAGAAAAACTATACAAACCGAAAAAGAGAAGAACTATCTATACAGACTACGAGTATCATTTAGGCTCATATCCCAAATAGAATCTGAACCACTTTCAAAATTGTAAAAAATCTTGTGATTTCTTTCACGCCAGATATAGTAAAGCATGAAGATAGCAGTGATTCTAGCTTCCCGATTGATCTTCAAAAACTCAGCTTTAGAATGAGGACATGAGCCATCAGTTGTAGAGAACTTCCTCCAAATACCATCACTGAAACTGCACTTGAAGAAAACATGTACTGAATCTTCAGAATCCTCTTTGCAGATAGAACATCTTGACACAAAACTGAATCCCAGCTTATTAAGATAGTCAATCATGGATAGCTTGTTCAAGAAGAGTTTCTAAAGGAAGCAAGAGCATCTCCTAGGAACTTTTCCTTTCCAGACCCAATCATACCAATCAACATTCGAGTTCTTAGCTCTGATTAGAATCTAAGCATCCTTAAGATTGAAGGAAACATAGTTGCCAATCAAGAAGGAATCTGCATAACCTTTCGGTCTGGGTAAGCTTTGTAAGAAATCAGCAAGCTTCTTAGAACCTCTAAACTTCGTGACAGACCAATCCCCATTACAGATACAACAACCAAGCTTCCCTCTAGCTTCATTTCCCATTTTGAGCATAAGTTGCTGGCCATCCATTACATCCAACAACTGTTTACCAGTAGGTATCCAAGGGTCCTTCCATAGAAGAATGTCTTCACCATTGCCAACAATACACTTCACATGAGGAGTAATCAAGTGTCTATAATTGAGAAGTCTCTTAAATAACCAAATAAAACTTGGTTTGCTCTTTATCGACCAAACATAATCATTTTCAAGGTATTTTCTATGAACCCATTTGAACCATAGAGATTCTTTGTCTGTTGCGAAGTTCTATAAGTTCTTCAAAACACCAGCTTTAGACCAATCTTCCACACGCCTAATTCCCAGACCCCCTTCCTTCTTAGGCCTGCAAATAGAGTCCCAAGCAATAGTGTGAAGATGCTTCTTATCTTCATTATCACCCCATATAAAGTCCCTCATCATCTTCTCAATTTGTAAGATCACTGCTTTAGGTATATGGAAGGCTAAAGTCGAGAAGATATGATACGACAAAAGGGTAGAAATAACAAGCTCGATTCTCCTAGCTTGAGACAATAGATTGCACTTCCATGTATCTAATTTTCTTCTAATTTTATCAAGAATGGGGTTACACATAGATTTCGTAAGCTTGGTAGTAAATAAGGGTAAACCAAGATATCTCACGGGTGAGGAGGAGATCTGAATGTTGACACAGTTCGAGATTTCATTTGCAAGATCATCATTCGTGCTTTTACTAACAAAAAGTTGACTCTTAAAATTATTGAGCCTCAGGCCAGAGATTTTATGAAAGACCTGGAAAACTTCATTTATCATGAGCGCATTATTCTTATCTACTTTAGCAAAAATTAAAAGATCATCAGTGAAGACTATGTGGGAAACTCTCACATCCTTCATTGTATGACCAGAAGTAATACTAACATTGAAAACCACAATTAGGTATTACATATATTGAAAACTCAATATTGCTATTTATTTTGAAACAGGAGTAAGAAGGTTTTAATTGAAGTTATAGTGGTACAATTTTCCTTCTTCAAAAAGTGTTTACACATAGAATATTCAATGAACATGTCTAGATAAAACTCATCCAAACTGTTTAGTGTTTGTCAGTCAACTCCATTTTGTTCATGTTTAAGTGAAAACTATTTGTGCATGATTCAATACTCCTTTTGTACTATGCTATTCTGTAATTTTTGATGATGGATAATAGATGAATAGGATATACAGAATATGATGAAGATGTAACTAGCGGTTGTGGGGATGTTAATCAGCGTGATATAACATGGGAGGGAGGCGGTAGCAATAAGATAGGGGTATGGGATACAACTAGGAATGAATATGTAGAGTAGAAAGTCACTATTTTATGAGACAAAATGAGTTGGAAGGGTTGAAATTGTATACAGGAGGCCTTGGAATGAATGAAAATATGCATGGGATGATATTATTTTAGGGGAATTAGTCTTAATCCCATTTATACAGACATGTTGTTCTTATTGTAATGGCCTTGACTAAAACATGACAAGAAAGAATCAAAGGAATGTTATGCAAATACTTTTAGGTCAATGACACGAAAGAAGTTAAATATGACATATATAGAACCATGTTAATTGGGAAGCATCTGCCGGAAAAAAATATCATAGGAATAGACCAATTGTTCTATCATAATATGAAGAAAATTGCTATAAGAGAGAGACTTAAACCCATTGTTACTAGAGACAAGAGTGTTCCTTCTATCCCAAGAAATGGTGGTGTTTCTTGGCAACTCCAACATTCAAAATCTACAAAGTATCAACGATAAGAACATACATCTAGGATAGACGGGGTCTCAAAGGTGATATGCCTGGTAGTAATGAGATAAAATAGCTACATTTATGGGAGAAGTGGGGAAGGGGCCAGGGTAGAGGAGTTGGTTGTAGTTGTATGAGATAGATGAGGGGATAAGGAACTTGCAAATCAAGGAGGAGAACAACAAAGATGAAGGAGAGAAGGAGATTTAATGGAACATTAAGATGTGAAGGAGGAGATGAATTAGAGGAAGTGGGATATATGATATCACCTATGAAGATCCATCCCATTGATCAAACCCTAGTTGATTGTTAGGACAAATCTACAGATAGAACTCAATTCAAAAGTAACAACATTAAAAAAGGTGAAAAAGTTTTAAAATAAAAAGTCACAGAGAAATCTTATTATGTGTATCCACCATTGAAACCTCACAAAATGACATAAAAGTGTAGTAATACACGTGAATAAATCCATATGTAAAAATGATAAAAAACTAAAACCTCTCTATTTTTTATTTCATCAAAGATTTACAAGATGATTCATGGAGATATACTAGTATAATATGTCTAAATCTAGTCATAACTCGTAATATATAAGGAAGCTAGTTAGGTAAAGAAAACTAACAGATGTATTATATACTACTCATCATCAATTGAGAAAGTGAGAGTACATGAACACTCTATACATAACCATTTTATCTCATTTTGAAACTTGATCATCACGTCCTTTCTTACACGCCAACATATCTAAAAGATGTGGAGAACCACAAGGGTGATGGCCCAAGTACCAATGCTATGATATAATAAACAATTATATTTTATCCTTACAAACAAGAGAGGGTTATAAAATTATATTTGACAATGTAGGTAATTAAATAAGAAGTAAGTAATATATTGATCATATGTCAGAGCATTTATAGATACATGAACATATTCTAAATCACATATAGTACTTGGACAAAATAAAAACATAATAAGTGTGTGTTCATGTAATTTTTTGAACATACATATTGTATGACTAGTTACATGGTTTATTAATCCCTAGTTTGTTCGAGAAGTATCACACAAACTACTATATGACACTACTATGTCATAGGCATCCCCTTATAAGATCTTAGGATGGCCACACTCCTAAAGAGCTTTTCTCCTTGGTTGGTATGCATGAGAGACTATAGTGGAACATCTATCCAACCTACCACTAGGGGCATGACAACCATCCCATTATTATTATGATCTTTTGTTCTTATTATTATCTCCTTATAATGCTTTTCTGCTCCTATTATTATCATGCTTGACATTTTTCCAATAAGAGTTAACACATCAGATTTTACATTCATCCATAGGTAACTATTCTTCTTATCACATTTGTGTCTATAGGATTCCTTGCATTAAGGAAATTAGTTCATGTGTTTATAAAGCTCACCTAAGACACTTCCATGTGGAAATTCATTCTCTTTACATAGGTAACAACCTTGGTCTTGTTAAAACTTCATACCCAACTCATCATCACATGTGTACATTTTGCACCGTTTCCATTTGTCTCCTAACCATCACCATCTTGGCTTTATTTTATGGATAAATCATGTTCCTGTCAAATAAGACTTTATCATGAACCATATTAATCATACATATGTCATCCTCTAATCACATTAAGGGATTGTGTCAACCATCATATCAATTACCGAGTCATCACTTATTCTTATTTTTCCATGGTATCACCTATGGATATCATGATTATTATATCAAAATATTATAGTGTTCCCTCTTAATATTAGGTTTTGCTATCTCCTCATTGTTCTTCATATATAGTTGTATTCCTTATGATATGTCACATCCTTCCATAGACAACAAATGACTTTATAAGTAACTAATCCAATATCTGAATTGTATCATGATTACTTACTTCAACTCTTTCACATCGTATATTGACAAGTCTTATATTACCTTAGGGTCCACTCTTCTCACTTATCACTCCACTAATAGATCACCTCAAATCATATTCATCATCTGAGTTTCCCTATTATTGTATGGAGTAAACATCTAAAATATTTCTTACAACTTATGCTCCTCATGAACTTCTATGTAAGCATCCATACAATATGCACATTAATTCAAGATACCCATGGTGATTATACATGATCAAGGGTTCAAATACTTAGTTATCTTCCCTTAACCTCATCATTGTCTAGATTTTCAGCTCCAACCTTTGGGATTCCTCCCATACAAGGTGTCTTTAAAGTTTTAGGAAATATTTATCACATTATTAACATTCAAATTAAGCATCATAGTAATATATCTTATCTGTTAATTATAAAACATTTCCATTTTGATGAGCTAAAACATGTATTTTATCTTTATAAGTTTATTAGATTTGCACTTTCCATCATTTATCAACTAGTTTATACTTATTCTTGTTCAACATATTCAAATTTAATATATATTCCACATCTCTCATAAACTTATGTAACATTATTGCCATTAGGAATACTTAAATTATTCTTTTTGGTTTTGTTTCCTAATTAATTACTTGGTTAAAGTACTCATAAGGAGAACAACTAGAGAGTTCCAGACTTACTCACCCTCAATACTTGGATACATGGCCACGCCACCCAAATAGCGAGTGCAAGTGGCATGGACTATGCTTGTGCCTTGTTCATTACATAGTTAACATCTTACTCATAATTTATATTGTCCATGCAGACACAGATAAACTAATCTTTGATATCATAGTTGTAAGGACATGACCCGCTGATTAAACCCTAATTGGTCATTAAGATAAATCACTTGATAAGTTCAAATATAAAATAATAATGTTAAAAAAGGAGTTGAAATTTTATAGTAAAATGATCCATATAGGGATCCTATTATGAGTGAATTCCATCAAAGTATCCCAAAATGATAGAAAAGTATACTACTACAAATGTGAATCATTCCACATGTAAACATACTAGAATAAAAAAAACCAATATTTATTTATTTCTTCACAAGATTACAAGATGATTCATATCCATGGATATACAACATTATAAGATGTCTTATTTTGGTTACAACTTATAATCATATGAAACCATTAGGAAAACCAACCTGGGATATATGTTATATATATCTCACCAATCACTTATGAAAGAGAGTACATGGAAATTGTATACTTAACTATGTGATATCATGTTAAAACTTGATCATCACGTCATTTTTGATGCTCCAAAATGCCTAGAATATGTGGATAACCACAAGGGTAAGACCCTAAATCCCAACAATATGATATAACAACTAACTAATAACATCTTATGCCTACACGTATGGGCATTTGATAGTGTAGGTAATTCAATTAGAAAGAATTCCTATATTGAATGTTAGAGTAGATACATATACAAGAACAATTTTTTAATCAAAGTACTTGTAGGAAATGAAAAAGAATAGACATGCATCCATGTGATTCACAAATTAAACCATAAAAAATATACCACACAGATGAATACTTGTTTTTCTTAAGCCTTGGTAGTTTTAAGAGTACCACTAAAACTACTACACAACCACTATGAAGTCAGATTCAACCTCATATAAGATCTTAAGATGACCAAATACCTAACCCTCATTCATCATTAGTAAGAAACTGTAGTGGCAGATGACCCAAACTACCAAAAAAGGAATAACAACCATCCCACTAAAAACCTAACCCATCCAAGGTACGCAAGCTACAACACCAAAAACTAGGGTTTATAACCCTTAAATATGAGGTACGAATGTAATCATTTTCTATCACTTAAATATGTCAGAGACAACTTCAAACATTCTGAACAACCTTGAAATTAGGGTGATAGAGAATAACCCTCCCCAAACACTCATCTACTTAGTAATATACGACTTTGATCTTTCTCTCACAATTGAAATTGCTACAAGGATAATTCATTTCACTATCTATAAAGTTCTGACATTGACATTATTTTACAATCATAAGGCACTATGTGATTAGGGTTATACTTGATTAATAAATCCAATTACTTATTCTTCAACTGCATCAACCAACTTAAAAACAAGACACAAAAATGAAATTGTTGAATTTCATCAAGCATAACAACTTTAAAAGTATAAAACATATCCACCTATAAGTTACCACCATGTAATTGGTTCCATAACAAGGAATAGTACATAAAATCAGGGAAAAATAAATCCCAAAATATCATTATGAACGACAGTAAGATATAAAACATCAACTTAGGGCTCATCACTATTTAATAAGGTATCATCGTGTGATATTATCCTTGTAGTGTTTCATTTCCAATACACATATCAAGACACATAATATGGACCATTACTCCATAAGTATAACTTCTCATAATCATCATATACAACAAATTAGGATTATGCAACAACGTTTACCATCACTCTTGTGGTGTAAATGATTGTCATGAAGTATTTTTTGTTATTTTTTATTCCTAAGAATATTTTGTTCAAATCAATAAATTATCACTTCATGTCTCTTGTACGGTCCAACTGAATATATAAGATGTACAACATCATATATGGCATATAAATCATTGCAACTACTTGTTTCTAGTAGACCATATCTCAAAATTTTATGGGAAAGTGTATCAGACACATATGACCATATAACTATTCATATTAAGTTTATGAAACCCTTTCCATTGTATTATAAATCACTTATATCTATGGATGAATACAAATGCTAACCCTTGAACATTGTTCTCATTCTAATGATGTCACCCTCATCATTGCCTTCAAGACAAAATATTAAAGGCATATATATATATATAATGTGTGTGTATGTGTTTGTGTGTGTGAGTGTGTGTATATGTGTGTATATACCCATATGCAAGTTACATTCTATGATTTCACATCTTACTCATACTTAGACAAAATCCATAAGAATTAAGGAGAGGGAATCGAAGACATAGGCTATCAAATCAAGTAGGTATTAATTCATCAAGTGTTATACTCATTTAGGGCTGACATCTTTTATTTAGACCACATAAAAACTTATGGTTTCCACTACACACCTTCATATTCACTCCATGTAATGACCCTATTATGCATTTCACGACATGTGGTATGTATATGAAGCTATTGAGGTTCAATGGTGAAGCTATTGAGTGTAACAACAAAAGCCTAGTTGGAACTACACCTGCACCTATTGATGTGTATGTTACGAAAAGTGTAACAACCAAACCCTAGATCCTCAACCAATACACACTCCTATCTAGGGTCTACCCCAGAGGGAACCTCAATATTTAGCATGTGGTAGGACCTTCAATATATAATCAATTGAGGGTGGTAAGGCCTATGGCTATCGACCCTCATGGTTCTACCATGGAACTCAACCATTTGGATATGTATATACTTCTTGTTCCTTAACTATTTATAGCTTCATTAATAAGTTCATTTGAGAATTCACACTTCATGAGATATTGAATGTCTAATTTATATTTAAGAGTGCTTATTAGGGCAAAAGTTGTGGGGAAATGCGGGAACAAAGTATAGTACCGGAAACAAAAATTTTATCTATCTATATTCCCATAACAACATGATGGCGTCAACAACTATGAAATAGGAAAGATGATTTAACGATTTATACCTATTCCTGGAGCAAGTCCAATGACTACAACTTGTTGCAGTTGAAAATATCTTCTAGTTTCTCTTGGACGGTGGTTGTGCAACTCTTGGTCTTTACCATGAACAACAAACATAGCATCTTCTGCAATGACTCCTGTGGTCTCGCAATGGATTATAGATTGATGTTTCTCTCCTAGCAGCATCCAAAATACTCATGTCTCTTGAGTAGTCCACACTGACCAACTAGAACTCTTATCGTTCAAGTAGAACACATAGGAATGAGTTTTCTCTCATGTTGGCGTACTAGTCACCAACCTTCTCTCCCACAACAATGATCCTTAGTTGTTCTCTCCCATTGCTATCCCTTCCTAGTCTAGTAGGACTTTCTTGGGATCTCTTGGTTACCACAACAAAGTGGACAAAAATTGTCAAAGAAACTAATTCTCAATTGTATGTGTTATTTCTGTTCTCTGGGAAGCTCCCAATACCCCTCTATTTATAGGTGGGGTTAGGGCAGGTTCCCAATCTATTTGCGATCTATGCGGGAGTGGAAGGGACCAGAAGATCTTGAATTTTGATAACCTACGAACCACAAGACGACCGTTTGTTGGCCCACATGGTCGTCTAGAACTGTGAGATGGTCGTCTCACAATGTAAGATGGTCATTTTGTAGTTTTCCAATTACATACAAAATTGGCAATTTGTTTCCAATTAGTGTCAAACATTAATTCCTTGCACCACAAGAATTGTGCAATCAAAATGAATTTGGGTAAGTATCTAGAACCTCACTTAAACCTAATTGAGTGATCTTACACATGTGAGACAATCGTCTTGATCACCCAGATGGTTGTCTAGTATGCTGATCTGAACCTGCCAGTTCATCAGAATGAAGTAGTCAGTTCACACCTTAGTTTGGACAAAACGTAGCCAATTTAAATTCTGATTAGCTTGAGAACCCCAATAGCCATCTCACCATATGAGACAATCAATTGGGGTGTAGTCAACTAATATGTTGTGTGAATTGAGTACCTAAACACTTCCAATCATCATTCAAGATTAAACTCCTCTTCTAGATGAGTTCCTTTTTGTGTAACCCCATAGGTTCCATATCACATTGTCAGTGAATGTACATAACTAGCTTATGACATCGCAAGCAAAAAGTGGTTCTTAGTCACACATTAATGCTACCCAACTGAATGGAAAGGTGGAGAACAACTTCAAGCTACAATATGTGTAAGGTGTTGTAGTGATTGTATAATTCCTTTGTCTCTCATATCTGGAGTGAACTCGAGGCATGTACTCATCATACTTTCAATGTTCATCTCGTGTTTCTTGAACCAAGAGCAAACTGTCTGAGATAACACATCCACAATATCATATATTAATTCACATGTGCATGCACATGCGTTTCTCAGTGTCACTTATCAAGTAGCCATGATATCATACTCTAGTAGGAGGGACAAATCCCATCTCTATCACTCACAGTTAGTCTCCATGTGTCAGAATCACCCAATCATCACCATTATAACAACCCATGTTTTAGGACTGCATTTGATGATGTCAAAGCATACCCAACGACATGTGATCAGTGTAGTGATTTCAGGTCTAAGAACCACAATCACCACCTTCACTACGACTAATAAATATGACTACCATATGATGGTTTCTATGTGTCACTCCCAAGGTGGGTTTGTCTGATACACTGTTCCCTAAAATGTATCTGTGTGCTTATTTTGATATTTCCATATCATGAATAATTAGTCATCAACCAACTCACACTCCAATGTTATTTGTTACTAGTGTTTATCTACCT
Source organism: Alisma plantago-aquatica (assembly GCA_963693085.1). Taxonomy (NCBI): domain Eukaryota; kingdom Viridiplantae; phylum Streptophyta; class Magnoliopsida; order Alismatales; family Alismataceae; genus Alisma; species Alisma plantago-aquatica. The sequence continues at coordinate 793,407,610 of OY856410.1, read as the reverse complement.
TCTATAGTAACAACCGACTAGGGACATACCAAGAATGTACATACTCTTAACATTCATATGATCTCATTCTCCAAGTCACGTACTTAAAGATATACATCATTGAGTATTGACATTCTTTAGACATTCATAATGTTTCCTCGTTATCTCATAACTAAATGTCGGTGAGTGGTAGTTCATCTGGTCGTAGCACGGGGCCCCTCACGAAGGGTCATGAGTTCGAATCCCATTGGATGTGCTTCTCAACAATGATTTAGTTTGTAGTTTCGGTCGGTCAATGATGCAACTTACTGGGCCACTATCCTTGTGGGTGGGATAATGTCTCCCAGGTTTTACCTTCCCAGGACTTGTCACAAATGTGGAGGTCCTTGAGGAGGGGTTCCCCAATCATCAAAAAACTATCTCATAACAAAATGAAACATAATGAGTTGGAAGCTTGCCTTTATGAGTATTAATCAAATCCTTTATGGTATATGCCATGTCAACCTTCACATGATTGGCTCTATGGGTACCTTACCAATATACTCCCACCTGCACCTAGATCCTATCACCCATTAATCATATTCTTAGTGATCTAAACATGTCTACCATGTCTCTTCTATGCTAGTGCTAATCCAGCAGGTTATCAACTTTTTATAATTAGTCGGTATATTACATCTTTCTATATCTCTTCGCACTAAGATGAAACCACCCTAATATGGTATCTTGTATTCCTCACCTAACAAGTAGATCCATTCTTTTCACAATATCACTACCGAGTCACCTATGGTTGGAACATCTATAAGTTCATCATATGAAATTTTAGATCTATATAGCATCACTATGTGTTCATAACACATGTATACTCAGCTTCTAGTGTAGAATGGTATTTAATGGCTATTAGTTTGGAACCCTTCCAACTAATAACATATCTCCTTTTAAATCAAACATATTTTATTGCGATCACTTTTTGTCATTATGGAAGCTTGCATCGATGTAACCTCTTATATCAAACTCTTCCTTTATTGATATCTTTAGTTACTAGCAATATATCCTAAGGCACTTATCAAGTACTAATGGATATTTTAATGACTGTCCAATAACCCTTATTGCAATTTAATATCATCTTATCATGTTCAATACATACAAGATTATATTAGATAAGTACACTTATAGTATTCATGATAGATCCATTGCTACAACCTATGGCATCTTTATCATTTCATTTCCATTCTTTACACTACTACAGAAACAACGTTCAGTGTCGCTTTTCTGGGTGTCAGTTATTTAGGAAAACCGACGCCTATAATATTAGACGTCGGTTATTTATGAAAACCGACGTCTATATTCGAAGACCAGCCAGACACGGGTATCGCTTTGTATTCAGCGTCGGCTGGTTATAACAAACCGACATCTAAAATCGCCCGCGAAATCCAATTTTTGAGCAAAAACATTTTAGGTTACCTACAGCGTCGGTCTTTTAACAATTCACCGACGCCTATTTAAAATGAAAATTTGCGCGAAAAGTCCCACTTTCAGTGTCGGTTATCCTTCGATAACCGACGCATAACCGACGCTGATAATGGTTCCCGCCAAATAATTTAGGGTAAAGGTTGTCTAGTTGAGCATCGGTGTTTTACTATCAACCGACGCTAAATCATAATAGACGTCGGTTTTATAGATAACTGACGCCGTTGACCAACTTAATAATCCCGATCACCCGACTCTTCCCCCTTTCTTCCTGTTTCATCACGATATTGTTGTGCTGCTGCCGCCGCTCTCCTGAAATCGCCCGACGACCCCGCTGTTGCTCGCCGCCGCTACTACTTGTGCTTCTCCGCTCGCCGCCGCCACTGCTGCTGGTGCGCCGCTGCTACTGGTGCACCTCTACTCGCCGCTGCCACTGCCGCTGTTGCTCTGCTCTGCTCTGCTCATTCCCGGCGCCGCTGCTGCTGGTTCATCGCCCGCCGCTCTGCTCATTCTCTTCTTCCGCCGCCACTGCTGCCGCCGCTCGCCGCCGCGCTTTCCACGCTAGCTCTAGGTAGCGCTACCTCTTTGCTTCCTTCTCCCTAGCTATTTACCAACATGCAAGCACGACCATGGCTATGTTGGCCTACCACGGCCGTACTAGATAGCACGGTCGTGGTAACGGCTGTGCTGTCCAGCACGACTGTGGTAGGCCAACACAGCCACGGCCGTGCTTGCTGTTGGTAAGGATATGAACAAATTTTTATGTAATGCTTTATGTAAATCCTAGGATATGAACAAATTTTTTGATTGCATATATTTGTGCTTCTAATCCTAATGTTTGACTTAATTCAGTCAATTCTAGCATCCAAATTTGATTTGATTAAACCTAACATTGATGAAACACTAACATCAATTGTGATGAAACCCTAACATTAATTGTGATGAAACCCTAACATGTACATATCTATTATTGTGTTTGTTGGCCTAGAAACTCGTCCAAGATTTACTCATTAGGAGTAAATCTTGGATAGTCCCCGGTTTGGGACTATTCTTGAACACCTAATCTCACTTAGGATGTAAGTGTATAATGTGTATTGGGTTTTTGAAAAAATTTCGGTAGCATTTCCCCGTTTGTTCTCTAAGTACATATGTACTTAGAGAACAGTGGGGAAATGCTGCCGAAATTTTATCAAAAACCCAATACACATTATACACTTACTAGTGAGATTAGGTGTTCAAGGATGGGATAGGTGGTACACATTTATTATATATAAGAATGACATCACATGTGTTTGTTGGCCTAGAAACCCGTCCAAGATTTACTCATTAGGAGTAAATCTTGGATAGTCCCCGGTTTGGGACTGTTCTTGAACACCTAATCTCACTTAGGATGTAAGTGTATAATGTGTATTGGGTTTTTGATAAAATTTCAGTAGCATTTCCCCGTTTGTTCTCTAAGTACATATGTACTTAGAGAACAACGGGGAAATGCTACCGAAATTTTCTTGAAAACCCAATACACATTATACACTTACTAGTGAGATTAGGTGTTCAAGGATGGGATAGGTGGTACACATTTATTATATATAAGAATGACATCACATGTGTTTGTTGGCCTAGAAAGTGAACAATCATTGTTCTTTATATTACTTGTACATTGGTATAAATTAGAATGAACAATCACTAAATTATATATTTTTTGTATGGAGTCCGACTTCATTGTAGATAATAGGAGTAAATCTTGGATAGGATGTAAGTGTATACCCTAATCTTATCCTAATATATACTTGTTTTCTCTTTGATCATAGAATGGATAGATCATGGATGTCCATTCACAATCGCTGCATCCCAGAGTTTATATCTGGTCTTGATCAGTTTATTAGATTTGCCGAGGAACATAGGAAAAAACCTACAGATAGGTTCTACTGTCCATGTAGGCATTGCGGTAACAATTTGAAAGTCAACACTGGTGAGGAAATCAAAAGTCATGTCATGTGCAACGGGATTGTACAAGGCTATACAGAATGGCACTGGCATGGAGAGATTTTAAACTCGAAACCAGTAGATGTCGATAGAAGTGCTTGGATGGAAGAAGAAATTGCCTCCGATGATGTAGATGTGAATGAACCAGTTCCAGTAGACATCGTTGATGCGATGCTGGATAGTTGTATGGTAGAGCACACTGATCCACCTCCTATCTTTAGAAACATTGTGCATGATGCTGAGATACCCTTATACACAGGCTGTGCTAAGTTTACGAAGCTTAGCGCTGTGTTGAGATTGTATAAGTTGAAAGCTAACAATAGATGGAGCGACAAAAGCTTCACGGAATTGTTGACTTTGTTGAAAGAAATGCTTCCTGAAGGAAACAAGCTTCCAATCTCAACATACCGGGTAAAGAAAATGTTGTGCCCAATGGGAATGGAGGCCAAGAAGATACACGCATGCCCGAATGATTGTGTATTATTTCAAAAGGACTATATAGATTTGAAAGATTGTCCAAAATGTGGTGCGTCACGGTATATATTGACGACTTCGGGGGAGTCCAAAACTGGTTCTCCTGCCAAGGTGTTGTGGTATCTACCTATAATATCACGGTTTCAACGCTTGTTTGCAAATCCGAAAGATGCGAAGAATTTGAGGTGGCATGCAGATGTTAAGAAAAATAATGATGGGATCCTACGACATGCGTCTGATTCCCCATAGTGGAAGAAGATTGATCTATTATACCCCAAATTTAGTGAAGAAGATAGAAATCAAAGACTTGGGCTTTGTAAAGATGGGATGAATCCGTACGGGACATTGAGCAGCCAACATAGCACTTGGCCAGTTGTGCTTGTTATATACAATCTTCCTCCCTGGCTGTGTATGAAAAATAAATACGTTATGCTGTCGTTGTTGATATCGGGCCCTAAACAACCTGGAAATGATATCGATGTTTATCTTGAACCTCTGATTGATGACTTAAAGAAACTTTGGGCTGAAGGTGTGATGACCTATGATGCTTCAGGAAGAGAGACATTTTGTTTGCACGCTATGTTGTTTTGCACTATTAATGACTTTCCAGCATATAGGAATTTGTCTGGATATAGTGTCAAAGGAGCTAAAGCGTGTCCTATATGTGAAGAAAACACTGATTCAATAAGACTAAAACATGGCGGCAAGACTGTATATCTTGGTCATCGAAGGTTTCTTTCAAAATTCCATCTGTATCGTAGGAAGCGCAAAGCATTCAATGGATGGAATGATGAACGGAGTGCACCTAAACCTATACCAGGCGATGTTGTTTATGAAATATTAAAAGACATTGTCAATGAGTTTGGTAAGAAATCACAATGTAGTATGGCCACACAGAGTGAAAATTCTTCATTCAAGAAGAAGTCAATATTTTGGGATCTTCCTTATTGGAGTTCTCTGACAGTCAGGCATTGTATCGATGTAATGCATGTTGAGAAAAATGTCTGTGATAGCATCATTGGTACTCTGTTAAATATACCAGGTAAGACTAAAGATGGGATAAAATCCAGACTGGACCTACGTGAAATGGGAATAAGGTTAGAATTAACAGAATTACGTGAAATGGGTAATAAAAGAACATACTTACCTCCCGCTTGTTACACGTTGTCTAGAAAGGAGAAGAAATCTTTTTGTGAATGCTTGGTAAATGTTAAGGTGCCACATGGTTACTCATCCAACATCCGTAGATTGGTATCAATGAAAGATCTGAAGTTGATAGGTCTTAAATCTCATGATAGTCACACTCTAATGCAACAAATATTGCCCGTGGCAATTCGATCTATATTGCCGAAGCATGTAAGGTTTGCAATCACCAGACTTTGTTTCTTTTTCAACAGTCTATGCAGCAAAGTTATTGACCCTAATACTCTTGATAATTTGCAAAGAGAAGTGGTTGTTACCCTATGTCAGCTTGAGATATATTTCCCTCCTTCGTTCTTTGATATCATGGTACATCTTGTTGTCCACTTGACTAGGGAAGTTAAAATGTTGGGACCAGTTTTCTTGCATTGGATGTATCCCTTTGAACGATACATGAGCGTTTTTAAAGGTGATGTTCAAAACTGTTATCGGCCTGAAGGGAGTACTATTGAAGGTTATGTGGCGAGAGAGGTTAAGGATTTTTGCAATGACTTTCTGAGTGGTAATAACACTCCTGTTAATGATAAGAATATTGAGGAGGGCAAAGGAATTTTGGGATCACGGGTGAAAGTAATCAGCCGTGAGCAGTTGGAACAAGCTCACTTGTATATTTTACACAACATGGACTAAGTGAGTGTTTATATCGAGGAACATACCAATTTCATCAAGAGACAACATCCTCGAGCAAGTTCAATGTGGCTTGCTAGAGAGCATAATAAGACTTTTACTAAGTGGTTTGAAGATAAAGTCTTACATCAACTATCTCAAACACCAAATGATATTATAGAAACTATCAAATGCCTCGCCTTTAAACCAAAATCGAATGTTATATCTTATGAAGGGTTTGGCATTAATGGGTTCACATATTACACAAAGCGCCAAGATGATAAGAGTGTCATCCAAAATAGTGGGGTCACTCTTCAAGCGTCGACTATGTAATTTGCAAGTGCAAAGGATAAGAGTCCACGTGAAGCTAAAATGTCATATTACGGTTTCATTGAAGACATATGGGAGTTTGACTACATAGATTTCATAATTTTGCTCTTTAAATGTAATTGGGTTGATAACACCAAAGGCGTTATAGTGGATGAATTGGGTTTCACTTTGGTGAACTTTGAAAAGATTGGCGAGAAGGGTGAACCATTCATATTGGCATCACAGGTGAAACAAATATTCTATATCGATGATCTTGCAAATGATAAATGGTCGGTTGTTCTTCATGGTAAAAGATAGTTCATTGAAGATCCTATAGATGAAGAAGAGTACTATGATAAGTATGATGACTCCAGTCCATTCTCAGTTGGGTTGCCAACTCCACAAAATATTGAAGCTAATGATGACTTATATGTGCGCGGAGATCACAATGAAGGATTGTTAATTGATAAAAGATCACAATTTTAGAGACATGTATGTTTATATTTTTTTACAAATGCTAGTTAATACAAATGCTAAATGTTTGCCTTTTTCTGGTTAATACAAATACTAAATATTTGCCTTTTTCTAGTCAATACAAATGCTAAATGTTTGCCTTTTTCTGGTTAATACAAATGCTAAATGTTTTCCTTTTTCTAGTTTATACAAATGCTAAATGTTTGCCTTTTTAATGACATTTTCTGATGGCTGACCATGATGAGCATGATGTCCATGATGAGCATGAAGTCCATGATGAGCATGCTGTCCATGACGAGCATGGTGAGGATACCAATGTAAGTTCTAAAAACATATCCTGTATTTCTATAAAATTCATTATCTTCTAGTTATGCCATATATCCCATATTTCTATATTGCGCTAATTCAGTGGGTTTATTTTTGTCAAATTTTAGGTTGATGATGCACATGTACCCACTGAAGCACTGGAGCAACTCGATGCGCAACACCAAACACTTAATAAGAAAAGGGGCATCACTCTGTTGAAGAAGTTAATATCGCTGAGTGGTAGTGGATCCAAATTGGTTGTGGAGTTTGATAATGGAGGAAATGCAATTGGAGTGAACCACAATAATTTTGTAAACTATCTTGGGTGTGTCACTCAAAGCCATTGTGGTGTTAAGTATGATAATTGGCATAAAGTTCCTCAGGGGAAGAAAGACTTGATATGGAAGGATTTATGCGTGAGTTATTATTATTTGCAATTCTATTTTGTAGATTACAAATTATATTATTTGCAATTCTATTTTTGGATACTAGTTAATAAGAATTCTAGTTTACAGAATCTGTTTGCATTGGATGAGAAGCTGCATCGTAAAAGCATGATGCAACGCGCTGGAAAGATGCTTAGGAACTATAGGACAAATCTGAACAGAGAATACATAAAAGATGGTGATAAGAAGAAGAAGTCAGCCCTTGAGCAGTGGAACTTCTTGGACAAATAAGATTGGGATAATTTTGTTTCTTCAAGAAAATCTAAAGAATTCAAGGTATTAGGCATCACTCCCAATTTAATTAATATATGTTGTATTTACCTATTCAAGATTAACATTTAGTGCTACTAACCAAATCATTAATGTGCATACTAACTAGGCCCTCAGTGACGTGCAAAAAGCAAGGCCTGCACTGAATGTGCATGACCACACTATGGGTCCAAAGGGCTATGCAAGTGTTTGCCAAAGACTAGAGGCAGAGTCTGCGGCTACTCAAGAGTCTGCTCCTACTCAGGAGTCTGCCACACCCATGCCTCGCCATGATATCTGGATAGCTGGGAGGCAAAACAAGAAGGGTGAAATAAAGAAGCCCGTAACTGCTGAGGCGGCTGCGAAAATGGTAAAATACAACTCTTAGAGCAATCGTTTGAATATTGATTTTTTGTGGTGTTAACTTACCAATTTCTGTTGATGGTGATTAGCGGGAGCTGCACGAGTAGAGGAAACAAGGCACGTTCATCCCTCAGGGTGCAAGGGATGAATTGACAGTTGCTCTGGGTAACCCAGAGCATCCTGGACGTGTTAGGGGTGCATGCGCTGGTGTGGGCATCAAAGCATTCTTTGGGCCATCCCAGTGCAAACCCAGAGCGGGACTTTCACAAGAAGAGGTAGCCTATTCTTTTTTTAGAATGTTACTGCAAAAGGGAATTCAATAATAAGAAGCTAATGTTTCTGTTATCCATGTATAGGAGAATAAGAGAGTCAAGGATATCGTTGCTAAGAAGGTCAATGATATAGTGGCTGAGAAGGTCAAGGAAGAAATTGTGCGGTGGTAGGCATCTCAGGCTTCCAATCAGCCTATGGCGACCCACTCTTCTCCTGATGCACATACTGCGAGTAATCCTGGAGACCCATCGCCTAGAACGTCTACTGTAAGTATTGTTTATGACATTGTAGCTAGTCTTTTCAAGATGATATGTTCGAAAGGTGATATGTATATATGTATAACATTCTTTACGTAAATTTGTAGGCATTGAATCCATGACACTTAAGAATGCAAGACTATGTTTTTGTAGAGGCGAATGCTTACCAGTCCCTTCCTGGGGCAACGTTTCATGGGTCTCCAATGCCACAGGGCTACGTTCGTGTGAGCCCGGTATGTGTATTACCCGATTGGAGGGAAGCTGCATTGCCATATTCCCACCCAGATATTGATACACTTGGTGAGGCAGAAGGCGGGGTGATATTGTGGCCCAAAGCAGATGTCGTCTACACTACTGAAATTGTAAGATAAATTTACATTACTTTAGATTGTTAATGTGTATATATGAGGTCAAAAGATCTGAAATTATATATAAAGGTTAAAAATAAGACACCCGGAGCACCTAGGCCTCCACCTCCACTTCCTACATTACCAAGTTGGGTTCCAACTGACCTAAAATACCCGTTAGGTCCTGCTTGTAGGGGAATGGCATGTTGGCTATGGGCACACAATATACATTGCCCTATAGTTGTTTCTTTAGAAGCATATTATGTAGGCCAATCATACGATAGCTCTTTATTTATACAAGATATTATTGAGCTATTTATGTATGATTGGCTGAATACATCAATGATAGAGACATGGATAAGGTGAGATCTTGTTTATACATCCATATACCTTGTGTAAGATCCGGTGATCTGGTTTCTTATATATTAATGCATACGTAATACATGTTTTGCAGCTACTTAGTCGAAGATCAATGTAAACAATTTGCATTTGTTCATGTGGGATTTTTGATTCCATCATTGATTAGTATGGTAGCTAAAGACCCTGATAGTGTTCAACAATACTGTATAGATGCTTTTACTGTTTTCGGTCAGCAAAAGAAAACGATAATAATAGCTCCATTCAATGTCAAGTAAGTTTACTTTATTTATAATTTGGACTTAAGAAAATTCCATTTTTATTGTGCATTTTGAGTTATTAATTTTTAACTTTTTTACCTCTAGCGGTAGACATTGGGAGTTATTAGTTATTGTCCCCGGGACATTCACTGTTTATTATCTAGATCCTGCAGGAAGTACATTGAACACTAAAATTGGACACATATTGAGAATGCCATTATTCTGGTGAGAAATATTTCATTTTTATATCTGTTAACATATGTTATTACATTACTATTTAATTATGCAATTTACTGTGTTACATTAACATGTAGGGGTTTAGATGCATTCAAAAATGCTGGAGGAAATGTCCCAAGGAGATAGAACCAGCCAATAATTTGGGAGAATGTAAAAGTAAGTTCCCGACTCCAATGTATATATTATTTATGTGAACTGTGCTTAGTTGTATTTTTTAATATTTTGTATGTTTCAATTTACAGTGCGCTAAACAAGACAACGGCTGGGCATGCACATACTATGTGATGCGATTTATGTAGATGATTATCCGACATGCCGCATTGGATATTAATACCATACATGAGGTATTATATATAGTCTCATTAGTTAGTATGAAATATATCAATCTTATTTTTATATTATTACTTATATATATACATCATTCTCTTTGTAGGTGTTTAAAACTGACCACACTATAGGTATACGCTTAAAAAATGTACATGCTCCATATACGATGGAAGCATTAAATGAAATAAGAGAAGAATTGGCAAAAGCCATACAAGCAGTGGCGATTGTAAGATATAATTGGGATGCTGATAGCGATGCTGAATGATATTTTGTAAATGAATATTTCTGAATGTTTATACATGTCTGAATGTTTCTACATGTATTTGAATGTTTCTACATGTGTGAATGTGAGAATTGAATTGATGTCTGAATGTATCTACTTGTGTGAAAAAATATTTGTTGATTTTGCAGGTTTGTGGCTTGTTTGTAGGTTGATATCAATGGATGTCGTAAACCTGCAGTTCAGAAAACTGAACTACAGGTTCTCATCCTACTGACCAGCCACATCAGGCCTGCAAACTGATAAGAAAAAAAAAATTAAAGTATAGGCGTCGGTTATTTATAGAACACTGTCATCAAAGGCCTACAACGTCGGTTATTAGATAAAAACCGACGCCTAATATGACAAACAACCCGACCGTGCAGGAAAGCACGACCGTGGTGGAAAAGGCGTCACTTATTCATATAAAACCGACGCCTATAGTACTAAACACGGCCGTGCAGCGAAGCACGGCCGTGTCGTCTGGGAGTATGGCGTCGATTGTTTAGTTGTTAACCGACGCAGAAAGTGTCCTAGGTGGTGCCCTTCTTTGTGGAGCGAACCCTATAGACGTCGGTCAACTAAATATAACCGATGCCTATAGTTCATATAGGCATCGGTCAGAAAACCAACGCCGAAGAGTTCGACCTTTAGCGGCGCCCACATAGGCGTCACTTGAAAACTGTTGCCAAAGGGGGTTAAACAACCGACGCCAAAGGCTGTTTCTGTAGTAGTGTCATAAGAATTGGAACATACAGTTCATGAGAGACTAATCTGGATTCTCTCTTATTGAATCCTTCCTGTGTTGAACTCTTTCAACACATTTCTATGGTATGTTCTCAAATTTACATTATAAAACATTCAAGAACTATCTCATAGATTTTGATCCTTATCTCGTAAGATGTTTCACCTAGTCCTTCATTTGCTGAAGGGGTCTATCATGTTAGTTCTCAATATTCACAATATTGAGATGTTACTCCTCATCATATGTGGGATATTCATATATCCTCCCCCTAAATCTTTTGTAATTACATATTTCATATTTTTTGTTGATTTAAGTCAAACACTTTGACAATCTTGTCAAGTCAAAAGAACCCTCCTCTGAGATTCTTGTTTCAATCCCATATTGAACTTTGCAGTTCATAGACTTTATTTGCAATCTTGCAGTTATAAAACCTTTAAGTTGTTGTCACATACACAACCATTGATGCATTCCCTTTAAGGAATCCGGTTTTATCTTTATATGCAAAATCTCTGTGTTTATTTTAGTTGCAACAACTAGCTTGATAATTGGTAATGGAATTTCTATCATGTTCAACAACTTGAATTGATTTGAAAACTTTCCAACCAATTTGTCCTTTTATGTTATCCATGCAGGTCATTACCACACGACCCCATATTTTCCTTTTGGGTTTTACCCCTCAGGTAGTACTCTCAAGGTCATACCTTGTTAGTTTACATGGACTACATAATTAATCAGATTATGGTACTCATATAGTTTCTAGTTGATTAGTTGGCTCATCCTATTATGACCAACCTGTCTGAGACGTTGGATTCACAATCCTCAATTTCAGTTGTGTTCTACTAGAACTATTTTATTATGTGTTACATGATGAAATTGAGAATCCATAATAATTTCTGATCCACTTAGTTCTTATCGTACCCCTTTTATTGGTCTCAAACATTGCTAATGATATACATCCAAGTTGACTATTGCTAATGATAGTCTTGAGTTGTCAATTACAATCCTTTGGTATTAACATTGAAAATTTATCCAAGATTCTTTCAAAGTAAAGATCAATAGATATTTGGGCACTATCATCGAAGATCATATCTTTTTCAACATAAATGTTAATAACTCACTTTGTTGATTCATCAATCTTTTCATACAAGATGCTTTAAATTAAATGTTTCTATTTTCTTGGCATAATGAAATAGAAATTCTATTAACTCTATTACATGCCCATTGGGTTAAGATAAATTTAGGTGTAGACTAAAGCTTCTACAACTCCTACTCTGCCATGTCTATCTTTGTCCTCTATGAGGGCTTCTACTTCTTGTCAGATCTTGCACATCAAGTATGTCAGATCTTTGTTTGGTATCACATACCAAAATGCAAAACTAAATTTATCTTATAATGTTTATACTTGAAGTAGAGTCCTCAATGCCTTCTTTCATCTTCTTTAATTCCTCTAACCAGAGTGGGCAATTTCTTTTCCAATGCCTAGGTTGGTGACAATGGTGACATTTGCCTCTTTTTTTCACTCCTCCATTTTCTTTGGGATCTGAAGATTTGGGCTTTTGTCTAGCTTTAAACTCTTCTTAGCTTTGCCTTTAACTTTAGAATTCCCCTTTGTCTTGTGATCACCATCATAGACTTGGGCTTATCTTTCTTCATATGTCCTTCAACTATTCTCAACATTAACAAAAACTCTATTAATGATTTGTCAAAGTCATTCATAGTTCATGAAAAATTGATTGTATGATTCTAGTAGAGACTACATAATCACATCTGTGGCCAACCCTTGACTCAAGGGGAAGTCTATCTAGGTTCTCCACATACCCAATGATCTTGAGTACATGAGTACTTACTAGGTCTCCTTCTTCCATGTTACATTTGAATAGTGCCTTAGAGAAATTGAAAATCTCTTGTCTTACCGGACCATGGAACATGTTCTTGAGATGTGTGACCATCTCAATAACATCCATGTTCTCATGCTACCTCTACAACTCTAGTTCATGAAGCATAGAATCAGACACTTGACGTCTATGAAATCTTCCGTACGCTTCTTCTAAGCATCCCTTACAGTTGTAGGTGCAGTTGGAAGGGGTTCATCTGAATCTGGCGTCTCCAGGACATAGAGGTTGTGCTATTGTGTTTGAATAATTATCAGTGTCCTACACTAGTCATGAAAGTTGTTCCCATTAAGTATCTCCTTCTCAAGGATCGATCACATGGAATAGTTATTGTTATTTGTTGTTTGTTGCCATTTGATTCTACAAAAGAATTTGCAATTTTTCAAAAACTCATTTTGATTTGATTTGATTAAAATTTGGGTGATAATTGTTAGGTATTTAATTAATTATCATTATCATGATTTTGTTCAAATTGACAACTCTCAAGTATCAATTTGAAAATTTGTAGCGAATAAATTTTCTAATGAGCAAGATCCAAGATAATTCAACTATGAACCGACTAACGTCGCAAAACACAGTTAATTACCAAGGTAGGCAACTTTTTCGAATTACATCATATGCAATTCTTGATAGCTGATATGTGCAACTCCTTGACATAATTATTTGCATGCTTCTGGGCTTAGACACTCTAAGAATCACTAGTTAAGTCTGACCCAATAGCCAATATGATAGTAATGCACCCCACGAAGGTGGAACCTACATTACTACCATCACACTTCCACAAGGTGGACGACACACCACGCAAAGGAGTAACCTTCTCTTAGTCGAACAAGTTTTTCATGTGTATTGCTATTGGAAAGCAGCTTAGACTTAATATGTTTGGTCGAGGGATATATATATATATATATATATATATATATATATATATATATATATATATATATATATATATATATATATATATATATATATATATATATATATATATATATATATATATATATATATATATATATATATATATATATATATATATATACACACATACATACTGTATCCAATCACCATATATAGTATGTATCATATACATGCTATATATATCCTACAACATAAATATGCAATATAAACCAAAAGGTGATGGTTATGGCCTTATCTATTGTAATTCTTTGGAGTCACAAGGAATTACTGCCACCTAGGTCAATCATCACATCACATGCATGAACCTATTGTTGGCATATATCTGTGCTTTCCAATATGGGTAGATCAGTTCAACCCTTGAACCGGTCATCTTGCCTCTTGGAAGGTTGTTTGGTCCTCCCATCCAACCGATGTCTAGACACCTTCCATACATTTATTTGGGCCTTCTGGGACGGTCTTCTGGCTTCCAGTACAAGTGATGTTTGGACTCCTTCTAAGTGGTCGGTTGGATCCACCAGAGGGTCGTCTGGCTCCTTTGTTTTGTCCTTCATGGTCTTTCAGACAGTTGACTCATCTTACGAACTGGTTTTCTCATCTAGCGATGATAATCTTCGTCATTGTTGCAAGAAAGGAAACTATCCTATTACTACTTTATTACATTGTAAAGAGAAACCTCAAGTTACATTTGAGGGGATCAATATTCAGAAAGAATTAACTTTACATTGGGAATAAGGAGGTAGAGGTTCAATACACTAATTGAGGTAAACAAAAATAAAACCATACCATCCAATCACACAGATATTGGGTTTAGACAATAACCACACTACACATCCACCATCAAAATCACATTTAGAGTGATACATGTAGATTTCATATATATATATATATATATATATATATATATATATATATATGTATATATGTGTGTGTGTGTGTGTAAAAATTTGGGATTATGTTGTGTTTGATTAAATACACATATGAAACTATTTAAATATTCTCATGTATGCAAAAAATAAATGATAAAATCAAAAATCCGATCATATTGATTATCTTGAAACATAGTAAATTGCCGTGGCTATAATGACACTGTTGGGAAATGCTGACACAAAGTATAGCAGTAGAAATAAAGTTTTTTTATCTTATTTGTATTCCCATAATAAGAGGATCACGTCAACTACTATGAAATAGGAAAAATGGTTCAATGAGTTATACGTGGTCCTGGAGCAAGTGCAACGATTACAACTCATTGCAGTTGCAACTATCTTCTAGTTGCTCTTGGACAGTGGTTGTGCAACTCCTGGTCTTCAACAAGAACAATGAACAGAACAACTTTTGTAGCGACTCATGAGGTCTCTCCATAGACTGTAGGTTGATGTTGTTCCCTTAGAAGCAACTAAAGGACTCCAACCTCTAGAGTAGTCCACATAGACCAACTAGAACTCCTATCATTCAACTAGAACATACATGAAGGAGTTATCCCTCCCGTTGGCATACTAGTCACTATTTTTCTCTCCCACAATAATGATCCTCAGTTGTTCTCTTTGGTAGCTATCCCTCCCTAGTCGGGTAGGACTTGCTAGGGATGTCTTAGTTACCACAACCAGAGAGGACAACAATTGTCATAGCCAATGATTCTCAATTTTCTATATTATTGTTATGCATTAAGAAGCCCCAGTACCCCTATATTTATAGAAGGGGTTAGGTCCAGGGTTCCCAGTCTATTCAGGATCTGTGTGGGAGTGGAAGGGACCAGAAGATCTTGAATCTTTATCATAGCCAAACCATGAGATGGTCGTCTACTGACTCATATGGTCATTTTGCACTATGAGACCATCATATCTCACTGCAAGATGGTCATTTCATAGTTTCCTAATCATACACAAAATTGGTAATTTGTTTCCAATTAATGCTAAACATTAATTCCTTACACCGCAAGAATTGTAGAATCAAAACGAATTTGAGAAAGTATCTAGAACCTTCCTTCAGCCTAACTGAGTGATCTTGCACATGCAAGATTGTTGTCTAGTTAGCCAAGACAAACTGGTCGGTTCATTAGAATGAACCAGTCAGTTCACACCTTAGTTTGGGTAAAACTTAGCCAATTCAAATTCTGATTAGCCTAGCAACCCACATAACCGTCTCACCCTATGAGATAGTTGTCTGCTGCACCAAATGACCATCTCACCATGTGAGACAATCAAATGGGGTGCAATTACATGATCTGTTGTGTGAATAGAGTTCCTAAACACTTTAGTAATCAATCCCATCATCATTCAAGATTAAACGCCTCTTCTAGATGAGTTCCTTTATGTGTGACCCTATAGGTCCCGTATCACATTGGTAGTGAATGTCCATAACTAACTTATGACATCACAAGAAAAGAGTGGTGTGTCCTAGCACATCACTACTACCCAAGTGAATGGAAAGTTGGAGAATGACTTCAACCTACAATTTATGCAAGGTGTTGCAGTGATTGTATAATTCCTTTATCTCTGATATTCAAGTGAACTCGAGGCATGGACTCATCTTACTCTCAACGTCCATCTCATGTTTCATGAGCCAAGTGAAGAATGTCTGAGATAATGTGACCTCAATATCATATATTGATTCACATGTGCATGCACATGCATTTCTCAGTTTCACTTATCAAGTGGTGAGGAAGTCATAATCCAGTAGGAGGGACAAATCTCATCTCTATCACTCATAGTCAGTCCCCAAGTGTCAAAGTCATCCAATCATCACCCTTATAACAACCCATTTTTTAGGACTACATTTGATGATGTCAAAACATACTCAACAACATGTGATGAGTGTAGTGATTTCAGGCCTAAGAACCACAATCACCACCTTCATTATGAGAGATGATTAAGACTACCATATGATGGTTCCCATGTGTCACTCTCAAGGTGGGTTTGTCTGACTGTGTGCTTGGTTTGAAATTTCCATATCATGACTAATGAGAATAAGTCATCAACCAACCCACACACTAGTCTTATGTGCTACTGGTGTTTATCTACCCTCCACAATAATAACCTAATAGGGGCATAACAAGAATTGACATACGCTTAACATTCTTATGTTATCATTCTCCAAGTCACGTAATCAAAGATATACATCATTGAGCATTTTCATTCTTTATACATTCATAATGTTTCCTCATTATCTCATATTTGAATTAAAATAGAATGAATTGGAAGCTTGCCTTTATGAGTATTAATCAAATCCTTTATGGCATATGCCATGTCATCCATCACATGATTGGCTCTATGGGTATACCTTACCAACACAAGAAACCATCACTAGCCTCATAAATTTTTACATCATAAAATTTAGGTGAGTTAAGGCATATCATTATTAAGGCCATAACATGGATCATTTCTCATGTAAATATTATTTGCACTTGTGAAAGTTATTCATGTTTCAACATTAAGGAGTAAAAGATAAAAATTGGGTTTGGGTGAGCCACTTCATGTCTGTTATGTCATCCAATTAAAAATTTGGCATAATAAAAACTAGAGAAAGTCCTTAAGAACATTTTGAAACATAACCCATTTACTAGGAATATAAATGCATTTCTTTCATCATAAAGATGGTATCAAAATTCTCTAAAAATAGAAAATTTGGATTCACAAGCACATATTTCAATAATAAGTATTTAATATAAAGGATAGGCTCTTATGGGATGGATAAATCTTTCATGGTCAGTTGAGAATGTATAAATGTGACACCTCATCACACTAAAAGAGATTACTCAAAACACAAAAGCACGATCAACTGCTAATTAATCATATAATAAAAAATGTGGAGTAATTAAAACTAATTTCAACAATGTAAACAAACTCTGGAACATTTACATAAAGGTCCATCCTTCCATTCTCATATACTATAATAGGTATTTACATCTGGGTCCAATGGAATCGGCCACATCCTATATACAAAAGATATTTCACAGGTACATGTCATATATTTACAAACATAGGCATACTATCAAATCTCATGTCGATGCAAATATATCATCTATAAAACACATCCCATACCCAAACTTGAGAGTACAAGGATGACACTAGGACTCTACTACTAACATCTACAACTGACCAACTTCTTGAATCTATTGATTACTAGGATGGTTCTCTTCCACAACACGACCTCGACCTTGTTTCCCATGTCCACCTAAAAGGATGTGGTGACCCATGGGTGAGACCCAGTACCAACGAGAGATATAACTCTCTCCAATGAGAATTGATTATAACAGATTAATTAATAATAAATAAATTTGGAAGATAGGGTATTGAATAAGCAATTGAGCAGATTGAATAGTTTATGCTTACTAAGAAATTAAGAAAATAAGCTTTAGCAACAAGTATAATTACTCAAATTTCATAAGTCTACACTCTATAAGAACCATGTAGCATAAAGATAAAATAAGGGTTACTCAACCAATGTGAGACGCATTTAACCCTAACAGATATATACTACACAGTTTGAATTACATCTTTTATTATGTTGTCCTGAGGGATTTGAGGAATACCACTCAAGTCCCAACTGACTACTACTAAGTCAAAATGAGTGCCATACAAGATCTAGGATAACTGGATTCCTAAGATCTTCTCTGCCCTTGGCCAGTACGAGTCTGCCACAGTGACATATCAGGTCAAGCTGCTAACAACCTAGTCCATCTTTGGTATAGGTCACGACACTAATGAAAGGATGTGGGAATACAAACCCTACCATCTGTGGTATAACTGTAATTATCCTCAAATATTATCATATATACATAAGTGAGACATGATCATAGTCATTCTCCTATCGAGGTATGACCACAGTCATCCTACTAAACATTTGGAGTCAGGATGACAAGCACCCCACATACTGAACAATATGCGCTCTGAGTTTCCCTTAGGAATACTCATTTCACCATATGGAAAGTCTTGACACTCAGATGGATGTATGGCACAGGGCACTACATGATTAGGGTTACACTTGGTTAGTTATTTCGAATTGGGTGAATTAAGGCTTCATCATTCAAATGAACATACAAACCATAGTTCATTTCTATCAAGTGTATAAGGATAGAAACTTTAGAAGATATAAAATGTTTGAAGTATAGATCTTAATCACATTACCGTATGCTATCATCCATTGCATTATAATGAACCACATTATCATCATAATATTTCAGGATATCCACTTCTTATCACAAGTTCTAGGGTTTCAACCCTTACTGGAACATGAAAAGGATTTCACCTCAATCAGGACTCAAACATGCCCAAAGGTCATTAATACCATCACATCATTCATATCAAGTTTATCCTCATCATTCAATGTCTTAAACAAGGCTCAAAAGAACATCAACAAATATGTGTCCATATGTATTATTATTATTATTATTATGGCAATGCACTATGATATTAAAATAGCACTACCTTGTGGTTTAGATACACGAAGAGTGTAATACATTATGACATTAATCATGTAAGAGGGTTGATTATAATCAATACTCATCATTTAATTACATTAATGTTAGGTATAGCAAACTATATCACATTGAAGTTACACACCCACTTATTATGGTCATTTATCAAATATAACTATAGGAGAGAAAAGGTATAACAACAAATTTGTGATATTGGAGCATCAAATTTATATCACTAGGACCCACCTATAATATCATGGGGCTCATTCTAATCCATTGGACGTTGAAGCATCCAATATCATTCATTGGATCAGGTTCATTGTTCAAAGTTATCTATTGAAGTATAGTTCTAACCATTAGATCAATTGAACCAATGAACCATTGGTTTAAGGTTTAGTAGAATCTACAATTACATCCTTAACTCACCATATTTTGTGATGACATGATCCACTATTAGTTGTGATCATTAA
Source organism: Alisma plantago-aquatica (assembly GCA_963693085.1). NCBI lineage: Eukaryota > Viridiplantae > Streptophyta > Magnoliopsida > Alismatales > Alismataceae > Alisma > Alisma plantago-aquatica. Next base: position 793,387,999 of record OY856410.1, on the reverse strand, counting down.
GTCACCATCGATTGTTAGATCAACACTATAATTCATTTAACACCATCAAATGTTAAGCTAATGTCATCATTGATTGATAACATCATTAGAGAATCAACCATTGCTCATTAAGATTCCAAGAGAGCCTAACACTGACCTAAGGTGTGACTATCAATTCAGATGATCGTTTATACCTCTTGGTCAGCTCCTTTGGTTTTCATGAAGACCACACCATCGAGTCATGTGTTTAGAGGAGAAAATAACCTAGAAACCCTAATATGGACCGTTGGTTGATAGGTGCTTAACACCATATGTGGTGATACCAACCTGAACTAAGTCATATACTTCCTTAGGAAGAATGTCCACATGATTAAATGTTCATCTAGAACTATAAACAAAATAAGAAGCACTATAAAAATCAAAATCCAAGTTGAGCATAACTTTTTAATGCATGGATCATCATTTTAAAGAAGGAACATGAGCTAGCAAGCTTATGGTAAGCAATAAATGTGGAGCAGGTTATAAAATTTACCTCTACTGAGAAGCATAGACTTATAGAAGCAAGAAACTCAAGACAAAAAAGGTAGAAAACCCAAGAGGAAGCTCTGAACTCGGCCAAGCAGGCATACTTCTTCACAAGGAATCAAAACCCTAGAAGAAGAAGAAGCGAGAAAGGTAGGATCTTGAGCTCTGAAGAAACTTTTACCATGGAATAGAAGAATTCCGACCTGGAGGAAGGTATAAGGAAGGACAAGAGCAAGAAAAATAGATAAGGAAGGAATAAAACAACTTTCCTTGGTCGAAAACCCTAGAAGATGACCTTAGAAACCCTAGGTAGGGCTAGATGGAGCTCTAGGAGACCTTCTTCTCTAAAAAGAGCTTGTATTTTGCCTTAGACCACTTTGTTCCATAGACAAACAGAGTAAGGTATGTCCCTAAGATAGAGGAAAGAGGGAGTGAGCAATGATTTCAATTTGGAGATAGGAAGGGGTATATATAGCTTCATGGATAAGGAAGGGGTCAAGCATGAGGTACCCATGAGCTTTCCATGTGTCCATAGCCTAGAGCATCTATCTCCATGAAACACCTCCCTCACTTACCACCTACACATTTTCTCCTTTATATATACCATGATCCATATCTTTATACTTATCCTTATCTTGACCCTTATCCTTATCCTTATCTTTACCATCACTCTTATCCTTATCCATAAAGGGGGAAACCCCAAAAATGTCCTTCAAGAGGAACACCTCCAAACCAAGAACAACTACGAGCCCCATAGCCCAAAAAAGTCGAGAATGATAAGGAAACCTATAAGGATCGTAATTATTGTGAAAATATACAAAGAAAACCTCCCAATTAGGTAAATTGCAAAAAAGACCAGAATGTACATAAAATTTCATAACTTGCTCAAACAATGTCCAAATTGGAACAAATTTGAAACTTAAGCTTGTCTTATGATTGCAAAGCATATCAAAAGGTTAGATTAAGGTTCCAATCATTCCATTATGGTAATTAAGATTGTTCAACACTTTAAGTAAGTTTAGGGGCCTTACAATAAATTTCCTTTTTACTCAATAATCATCCAAAATAGGTCATTCATGTAAAAATGTTGAGAAAAATAGAAATACTATGGGCAAAAGTTAGGGGTTATAGTTGGTTTGTAGGTAAAAAAAGGTACTATATGTTAGGTCACTCACCTCTAATGGAGAGATAATATCAAAAGTAGAACATAAGTAAGAAATCCTTCCCATGTCAAATGTCACCTCTCCAAGATGACTTTACCATGGTGGATTTAGGGCAAACAAGGGAAAAAAGAAGAAAAGAAGGTTCTTTAGCTAGATGAGCAATTTTCCATAATATATAACCATAGATTTTGGTAAAGGAATAAGATTAGTTATGAAAATCAAGAGAAAGAGACTGATATATATGATCTTATCTTTATTATGCAAGACACAATATTAGGAAACTTGGAAATACCATGTAATAGTTTGATCTTCAACATGTAGTGATATGTATCAACATGAAAGCACTTGATCCAAGAAATTCAACCTCTAATCGTTCCAATCTAGGCACCTTAGAACTCCACTTGTCAAAGAAAAATCCATGGATTCTATAAGAGTAGACTGTTGAAAGGTAGAGGGTTATATATAGAAAAAAGTCAAAAGACCACAGTAGCCCCATTCAAAGTGACCAATTGAGGGGCAAAATGGTGTTAGATATCAAGGTCATAACTTTCTAAAGGTACCAAGTTACCCAAAAAAGTTAGGTATCGAGGACAAATATCAAGTTTCATAGTCCCAAAAAATTTCAAGGTATTTTGTGTGACCTGCTAACGTCAAAATGTCAAGATATTGAAGTTCTAGAAACTAATATATAAAGTTGCACCATGAAAACCCTACCAAACCCTCACCGTCTGGCCTCCCTTTCTATCATGATAACCCTAGCCCGACATTCTATATAGAGATTCACTTTATTGGGAACATTTGAAGTCCATAACTTGACCTATTTAGGTCAAATGAGCAGTCTAACGAGAGTCAACTGACAAAGTCTATCGAGGTCCCCACATGAAGATATACTAAAGTCCATTCATATGCATGCCTCTAGAGTTCCTAGGTTATCTTTATAATTTCATATTTTTATCTTGCCACAAAGGAACCATAGATAGCCTAGATATAGAGGTTAGGAAGTGACAAAACATGTCAAGTCTTGGAGATATCTATTGAAGGTTATTCATCCATGCAGACTTAGGATAGATTTAGGGTTAGAAACCCTATGATGAAATATGATGAAAATCAAGTTCAATGATCATAAATATAAGTAATACTATAAATAAAAGAATGAAATTTGATAATATAAAATCAATTTCACAATTCAGACTTAATTATGGTTAATAAATATGCATACTAGTCCATAATGCACATGAAATTTCATATCAAGACAATTACACTGCAATTGAAATTGGATTCTGATCATATATCAAATAATTGGTATATAGTCTTAATAAATCATGAATTTGAAGAAAAATAAAATATCAGTTGTGTTTCACACAATTTTCAAACCAACTCTCATGATATCATGGATTTACAAATTAGCCCATACTTTTCAAAGAAACATGAAATTTAGATAAACAAAGTATTGTTTGAATTAGTGTTCTATACTTGCATTGGTGTTATGCTTTTCCTATTACAAACTCTACAATGGAAACTATTGTAAACCTTTGTTTGGTCTTCCTTTTGGGGTAAACATGAAGATAAATCTTAGTTGCATCTTGTTAAATGGAAAAAAGTTACTTTTCCCAAAAATGAGGGTGGCTTGGTATTAGAAAGATTGATGAAGTATCTTGAGCCTACTTGCTTTTCAATTGTTGGGATGTTGCCAATAAAAAGTTCTCTTTGTGGGTCAAATGGGTTAGTGAAGGATATTTATCTAGATCATCTTTTTGGTCACTCAAAGTTATTTCTTCTATGTCTTGGAGGTTTTTAAAAGTACTGAAGAGCAGATCTTAACTTCTGGCTTATATCAAGTTCAATATTGGGAATGGTAATGATACTTTTTTGTGTCTTAATCCTTGGGTTTTTAATAATTTTTTTTAGGGACCTTATTGGGAAAAATTCTTACCTTAAGCTTGTCCTTCCTATACACTATAAAGTTTATTTTGTTCTGGTAAAAGGTAATTGGTTGTTCTCGATAACAGAAATAATAGGAAGTTGTTTGAGGATCTCAGGAATATCCCTATTTCAGCTGAAGCATCTGATTGTTTACTCTTAATGATAAAAATCTTCTTAACTTGATGTTTGTCTAAAATATTGTTTGAGAATTGATCTGTGTATTAGAGTCTTTTTCTTACCTCTAGAAGGGTAATTCTCCACAAAGAAACCAATTGAACATGTAGAAGATTATTCATGATAAACTCCCAACTTTTGATAATATGAGAAGAAAAGGGTTCTCTGGTCCTTCGAAGTGTTTTCTCTAGAAGTTGGAGTGTGAAACATATAATCAATTTATTTTCAATTGTTCTTTTATAAAGGATATATGGGGAGAGACGGAAGTAGTGCATTTTCATCTCTATCTTTACAATTGGGATGATGTTCCTAAAATTTAGAAGAATAAGCATACATTTGTTCTCTTAGGTTCTCTATATCATGCATGGTGGGAAAGAAATTTGAGAATTCTTGAGGATAGGCAACAATCTAGTTTTAATATTGGCAAGAAGGTTATGCAGGAATTTAATTGTTTTCACACTTGACTCGTCCTTATTTGGGTTTCTCTTTGGTGTTATCTTTCAAGTAGAGCATGTTTCAAGTTGATATCAGGTTGATTTTGTTTTTCCTGTGTGTGAGTTAGAGCTATGAGTGAGTTCCTTGGTGTGTTGTTCAGTAAGTAACGAGATCCTACAACGTGCTTGTTTGTATGATCTCTTTGTTTTTTTTAATATTCTGAATTCAAAGAAGTTGATCCTGAGGAGAAGAGTGCCTACTACCTTGGCTTGGATGTTTCGGGTTGATGTCTGATTTTATATTGGGTTGGTCAAAGCTTTGTTTTTTTCCCTTGGTGTCATTGCCTTTCCTTCTCAATAGGGAACTAACTTTTATAGGGTGGCTATACCTCTACAACTTTTTTCTATTTGAAAGTTGAAGAGTCTGATCTTGGGAGAGCAGATCCTATTCTTCTACCTTGGATGCTTTCTAGCTTTTTTATCTGTTGGTTATAATTTGATTATACACTTGTAAATTCTTTCCAAAGTTTTGTGCTCTATTCTACTCTAGCCTGTATGCCTGATTCTCTTTTCTCTTTTTCTTTCACATATTTGTATAGAAATTTTGGAAAAAATACAAAAAAAGAGAACAAAGTTTTGAAGAATTTTTTTTTACCATGGTAGTGAAGCAAGGGAAAATCCCACTAAAGATTGGTATTCTGTCTAGATAGTGACATAGATGATGTAAATGAGATCGAAAGGGGTTTTTCCCTTTTTCACAACACATCATGATTGTATAGGCAATGTAAATGATCTGTACCATTGAATTTTAGTTGAGTTATCTATTTGGGCCAAGGATATCATTTTGAACATGTATCATGTTGAACTTAACACATCTGGATACTACAACCCTCACTCAGTTAATTTTCTTGTAGTGACATTAACATTAGCAAACATGTATATATGGGGTTAAAATTATTCAATATGTTTAAAGCTAAAACTCACCACTTAGGTTTCCACCTAAATTTTAATAAAAAATACAAAATATATATCACATTTACCAAAAACATAAGAAGTCCTAATATTATTTGAATCACTATTTGATTCTATGAAATTTTACACAAATACATGTCGACATTTTGATTTTTAGGCATTATTATGTAAATATTAGATCAAGACACATAATTATGATCTATATCCATACATAAGACCATTTTCAACAAAATCAATAAATATTAAAAACACAATGTTATTCATAGAAATAAGACCACTCACAAGTGAAATTTAAAATAGAAATCCTTAAATGGATGTTTGTCATACCAATTTTATGGTATAAAAGTGAGTTCCATCCTTGTAGCTTTAGTGTGTCAATTTTTTAGGTGTCATACTTATTAGTACATTACAACTTAGTTTTTTTCCATGTTGCTATTTTGCCACACAAGCTAGCAGATTGAAATCTAGATTTCTCCTGGTAATGCATTGTAGCTCGACAACATGTAGGATTTATCCAATCTAGAATGTATTATGCTTTCAACTATAAAATCTATATAAATGTAAAGGGTAGAAATTATGGAACCTCATCAACTTTGTAATCCTTGTAGCTCACTTCAAATAAACCCTTAGAAAGCTAGTCTATGTATCTATGGATGTTGAAGAGGAAGAAATTATTCATGTGTATATGTTTCAATTTTTATTATAACCATGAATATTGTAGCCAACTGTATATTAGGGATTCTTAACTCTAAACCATTTGGGCCTATGTATAACATTTTTTTATCATAAGGAACCCACCCCAGGAAGAGCCACTTTCTTTTTGGCCCCAACATGTCAAACTTAAGAGCCTGAGAGGGTTTGAGCTGATCAACATCCTTTGACGTTACATCAACATAGATTGTTCAACTTGGAGTTCCTCTGGTGTGATTCAAACCCATGTACTCCATTGGGACATAATGAGCTCTTACAAATCAGGCTATACCTATTTAGAATACAAGATATGTATGAACAAAATCAATTAATCTTTATACGGTCAATGAGAAGCAATCACAAGATAATGGAGGTGAAAAAGTTAGGATAAAACTAAATGTAAAGTGGTGATTAGAATCAAAATATGACTACATCACTCATATACTAAGGAACAAAGGAAATAAAAAAAATTATAACAACTTGTATATTTAAGGTGAATATTGAAGTAAATATTTTATTATATTAGCCATGCACCATAAATAGGATACACTTTCTAAAGCTTTGTAGAAATCAAACCATCATTTGTCCATGTATTCCTAGAAATTTTTATGTAAGAGAGATAATTTAGTTAAAATCTTGATGAGCATGTAACACAAGAAGTCATATTTATCATATCATGATGTATATCTATCCCATTGTTTTCAGCACTAAATGCAAATGATTGATTAGAGTTTTTCTTTGGTATAAATCATATTATTCGTCAAGAAGTTGTGCAAAGAATGGAATATAATATAAATTCTTATGGCTTTTATGAGATAATTCAAAGCTCACGATTGACCAAGGTTCTATTCCAAATAGTTAATTATGTTGTTCCTACACGAGGCTAGGATACATTTGTTATTCAAGAATATGTTGATGGATATTTACTTGATGTGAATTTATATTTCAATTAAGTAGTGATTCTATGTCATTATGTCACACAAGATATTAAAAATTACCAACTTCAAACTACAAATATGACAATTACTTTATAATAATCAATCTACATCTTATTTTATAAGTCATATATTTCTTACGTTATGGGAAGCATAAACTTTTTGAATGATAAAAGAGAGAAAAACAATGTGTTTGAATGTTTAAACAAAAAACGTGATTGTCTTTTGTATATGAGAAGTCACTTACAAAAATTATGTTATATGTGTGACACATCCTTTCTTTTTTGTACTTTCTATGGGAGTAAGGAATTGCTTCACAAGATGACATTCTTGTCCCTTATATTTTAGTGTGTAATGTCAGCCAGACGAACTTTTAGAATTGCCTTTCATTACCAAAGAGGGGAAATAATTGTGACACCTCTTCCTATAACACATGGTGAATGTCTCATTCTAGGAGTAGTAATTGTAGAATTGGGATATGTTTCTATTTGTCCAATATCCGAGCATCCAAGTCCATGAATTTCCTTGTGACACATGTCTAGACATTCACCTCTTGACTTTTGAAAGAAATTTGGGAAATATATAAATGAAAATGTATATATCTTCCATAAACATTATTTATGCCAAACAACTTTTTCGAACGATGCATAAAGTATCAAAAATTGAGTGTAAAACATAGTTTTTCCCACTATTAGAATTTTAGAAAGAATTCTTGATACTACCCATCTTGATAAATGTAAAAGTTATGCAGTCCATGAATATTTTATTTTCTTCACTCCATCTGAATAGTTCCATCCAAACCTTTTATTCTTTCTTTTACAATATTTTTGTTCTTCTCATACTACATGAGCATTTGAAAATTTTGTAGGATGGGTTTTAGTGAACATGAAAATAACATGGCCTTAGTGCATATTTTACTAAAACTAACCAAACCCTATAAGACTAGAAAAGAAATCTTCCACCAACATTACTCAAACTAAAACTAAATTCTTTGTATTTAAACCAAACATATACCATTTGGATCTTTAAAAGGACGCATCCCTTTTCAATGACTTGGTTAATACCTATTCAAATTATAAGATACTAAAGTGGTTTTCTCTCAACCTTTACATGAATATACAAAGTGTTGAATGAAATTCTTGTCTCACCCTGCATATGATATGTATCCTACACACCTAGACTCGACGGTTCCAAACCTGATTTTTGAAGCGAATTTAGCAAACTAATGAAAGCACTATGGGTTAAGCCCCAAGTTGGAGTGGCTAGTACCTTAAATTAGAAGATAAAATGGGTTCTTTAATTTTATGTGAAAGCTAGAGAATTTTGGTCCCCATATTTTTTTTCTTCTTTTTACACAAAAGGATAAATGTTCTATCGATTATTTTATTGTTTCCCTAAATAGTTTCATGTACCAATAGAAGCATGTCTCTTCATGCAGAAGAGTGAACACTTATCATTTTAATTTTTCTCTTAAATAATTTTCTTAACCAAATAATAATGTGTATGCTTTTTACAATAGTGAACACTTAAGGAATTAATTTTTCTCATAAGTTCTTTCCTAAACCAAATAAAATATGTATCTTGATGTAGAAGAGTGGAAAATCATTGAATTAGATGTTTTTTCTAAATGATTTTTAAAAACTAGATAGGAATGTGTCTCGTCAACGTAGTATCATAACTGATGTGATTTTTTTAGTGATGGTTTGAAAATAGATTGCAACTGTAGAAAATCTATTATTACTTGTGATTGGAAATGTGTACTTACGTAATTTAGAGAACCTTTTTGAGATTCATGTAGAATTGGTTTCAAACTATGATCTTAATTTGAAGGGAATTGGTTTTGCTTGAATATTTTTTTGCATCATATAAAAGATGAATGTTTGGGACATGTAAATATTGTATCAATGAAATGTATGATGAATCTAGATTTAATCCATAAATCTATAATTGATAAAAGCAGATGCAAAATATGTGTGCAAGCTAAATTTTCAATAGAGCTTGTCCATTTTTTTGATAGGAATAATGGAATTCATGGTGTAATACATACAAACATCTACAAGTACAATGGGATTAAAACTAGGGATCATAAACATTATTTTATAACTTTATTAATGATTCTAGTAAATATTATTGCATTTATTTACATAAAAGTAAATTTGAGTTGTTATAAAATTCAATAAAATTTACAAAAAAGTAGAACTACAAACTAGTAAGATATTTCATAGATTAATGTCTGATAGGGAGGAGAAAATATTTAATTTTTTTTAGAATTTTATCAATTCTAAGAAACCATACATGAGTTACTTCTCCTTATCACCACAATTCAATGGGATTGTTCAACAAATATAAGTAATATATATATATATATATATATATATATATATATATACCTTGATCTGAATCTTTGGACTACCCAACTTTTTATTGGGGGTGGAGCTTTGATGTGGAACTACATATTCTGAACAAAGTTCCCCATATGAATATTGAAAGTAGCCCCTTTAGATAATGTATAGGTTGAAAGGAAAGTGTCATCTATTTTTGAGTGTGGGCCATCCTTTATAAGATATTTGTTCCTAAGGACAAAAGGTAGAAATTGAGACAAAAAATGATAGAGTCCATCTTCTTGGCCTATGTCGAAACATGTTATGCCTGATGATTTTGTGGGACATGGGAAAGAGTCCAACATGTGTAATCTTGTTAAATCTTTGTTGTTTGAAAACCAGCCCCTAAAAATGGCATGGAATTTTGATTATGTGATAACATATTTTGATTTATAACTAACAATATTGGTAGATGTCTTTATTTCAAAGTCATCAATGATGGATTCAATATCTTTTTCTTATATTTATATTGTATCTTGCTTTTTGGTTCCAGTATGAAAATCGTCAATAAGACAAAGTCATTTTTTGTAGAAAGTTTGAGATGAAAGACATGAGTGTCACTGTTGTTATTTTAGGGCTTAAAACTAGGTCTACTGGTGGCATTGTTATCTCTCAGTCTTACTATATTGAGAAGATATTGGAGAAATTTGACTACACCTCACATTAACATGTTAAGACTCCATATGATTTATCCAAGGTCTTGTTTGAAAATGATAGTGTGTTCCCCAGTCTCGATTGTGATACACTCAAATTATTAGAGGATTGATGTATCTTATGAAAAAAACATGACAACACATTGCATTTTCTCTGATCAAGTTAAGTAGATACACAGTTGTTCCAACAAGGCCCATCGAGTAGTGCATTACATAGTTTTGAGGTACACCAAAGGAACTATTTCCCTTGTTATGCATTATGGAAAATATCCCCATGTAGTCAAGGTATATTGTGATGCAAGATAGACTGAATGAACTCTAGGAGTAATGGTGTCTCACGACATATTTTCCTATTCGGAGGATGTTTTGTTGTCTAGAGGTCTAGCAAATAGACCTTAATGTATGGGTTCAACTTTGAGAGTAAGTAGTTTTCTTTAGATGAAACTGTGTTGTAATTCTAATGGATATATGAACGCATGTTTGGTTTACCTATGGTAAAGAATTTTCTTACCATGGTCTCAATCCAATATCATAGCACAACAACTATTGTTAGCATAATAACTTCCAACTATAGTCAAAAGTAGCATACACACATTCATGTCAGAATCAAGTGTTCATGAGAATTGGTATCAAGTGGGGTTGTGGTTGTAGACTATCTAGGTATCAAAGATAACACAAATGATCTTTTGAAATATCTTTCTTTGACTTTAGTTGAGAAATCTAGGTTAGAAACGAGATTGAAACCTCTTATTATTTCCAAGCAATAGGAATCCAACCCATGTGAGTGAAGATCCCACAAATTGGGTTTAATATGGTAATAGGAAGTTGTTGAGTGAGTTGTATGACACTACATAATTTAGTTTAATTCATCTTGCATCTAAGTGTTTGTTCCCTTTAATGTTGTTATTGTCACGAATGTAAGTTAGTAAGGGAGTTGAGTATGTTCATGAATATCAATCATAACTTTTGATATGGATGCATGTCTTTTAATGCATCAAAACTTTTAATTTATATAGTGTTTATGTTGTTGTCTCCAATGGGCCATCTTGCACCAACAACACATTAAACACTTATGATTACCTAGTATCTGTTGGGGTAAGGTTGGATAACTTGGGTATGGCTCAAGCTAAAAGGAATCATCCTGAGTGTACATCATGGAGGGTTGATTGACAAAGCACCTAACACTTTTGACAATCTAGGGGATTGTTGTCTTTATTTCTCAAAAACTAATTAATGCTAGCACTTATTAAGCCCAAATTTTGTTTGACTACCTTTAAGTAGGAGAAAAGGTGATTTTTTGTCTTTTCTATGAAAGTATGGGAATTTTATTTCGATTTTAGTCTATCTTCTTTCAGAAAACAAAGCCAACTTATTAATTAGTTATTTAATTACTTGTACGAACATTTTTTTGAAAACAAATAGGTATGTGTTTTTTTAGTACAAGAGTGAACACATGTTGATTTAGTTATATTCTTAAATAGTCTTGTAGACTAAATAGGAATGTGTCCCTTTATGTACATAAGTCAATAACTATTAAACTAATTATGAATTTTTTTGTAAACTAAATAGGAATGTGTCTTTTCATATACTAGAGTGAACTATTATTTGATTAGTTAGTTTTTCTAAATGGGTTTTCAAACCAAATAGGAATCTTCCTCTTTTTGTATTAGGGAAAACTTGTGTTTTATCTGTGTTCTGAAAAAGTTAGCAAGATATGGCATATCTATGGAGCTATACATTTTTGTTGGGTAATTAAGATTGAAGAAACACTCTCTTCTCTCACGTGTTCCCTACCCATCACCCATTACCCATTATCTACACCAGCTCAAAATCTTCATTGTTTCATGTAGAGATCTTTCTTCAATGTGGGCATTCCAACCCCTCTCTATCATTGCACTCTTTTTCTCAAACTATTGGATGATGGTACTATTTGTATATATACCCAGAGAGCCAATCATATGATAATTGTAGTGGCATATTTTGTAAATGATTTGATTAATAATAAAGGCAAACTTCCAATTTATTATGATTTATTCAGTTATGAGATAAAGATGTAACATATTAATGTCTAAAGAATGATATTACTCAATGACATATGTATTCGAGTTGATGACCTGAATAATGAGATCATATGAATGCTAAGTGTATATACATTCTTGTTATGTCCCTAGTCAGATGTTATTGTGGATGGTTGTTAGACAAAAATAACACATAAGACTAGAGTGTGTGTTGGTTGATGATAGAAACTCATTATTCATGATATGTGATATCAAACCAAACACATAGATACTTGTTAGGGAACCATGTATTGGAAAGACCCACCTGAAGAGTGATACATCAAAACCATGATTGGTAGTCGGGATCATCTCTTATCGTTTTTGTGGTGATTGTTGTTCTTAGACGTAGAGTCACTACACTCATCACGTCATTCAATGTACTTTGATATCATCCATTGTGTCCTTAAATAAGGGTTTCCATAAAGGTGAGATTGGGTGCAGTGTGACACATGGGGATGACTATGAGTAATGTAAATGAGATTTGTCCCTCCTACATGAGTATAATATCCTGACTTGTTGATGAGTGAAATTGAGAAATGCATGGCCATTCACATATGAGTCAGTATATGATATTGAGCTTACATATATCTCTGAAAATCTGCTCTAGTTTAAGGAACAAAGATTGAACATTGAAGAGGATGAGGATTCCATGCTTCGAGTTCAATCTGGATATCATTGACGAAGAAACTATAAAAACACTATACCACCAATCACAAATAGTAGGTTGAATTTGTTCTCCAATTTCCAATTACTTGGGTGCAAATGATGTGTTGCTGGATATTTCTCATTTCTTGTGATGTCATAAACTAGCTATGCACATTCACTGCCAATCTTGGAACCTATAAGGTCACACACATAGGAAGTAGTTCGGATATGAGTTTATTCATGAATAATGTTTAATTTAATTACTAAAGTTTTTTATATATTTGATTTAAAAAACAATTAACTAACTGAACTCTGAACCGACCAATTCAAGTGTTGAACCAATTAGTTGGAGTGTTAGGTTGACTGGAAATTTCCTTGGCTGAATATTGGTTGAATAAGGGCATGAATCGACTAGTTCAGTGAGTGAAATGATCATCTCAAGGTCAGTCAAATGACTGGTTCATATGATGAATTTCATGTTTTACAGATCAATTTGATTGCATCTTGGATTAATGTTGACTGACTTCATGTTATGCGTTAGTTGAATAACTATTGCTAATAAAAGTGCGACTGGAAAACATAATGAAATGACCGATTCAATGGTTGAGTCGATTTTCTCATATGGCAACCAATCAGTTCACATGTGAACTAATTGTTTTGCCGCTCGTAGGATTCAGAAATTTGTTTAATCATGTATCCTTCAACTCCCGCATAGACTGGGAACCCTGAACCTCCTATAAATATAGGGGTATTGAGGGATTCCTAGACACAACATCATTTTCTCTAATAGTTGAGGGATTCCTAGACACAACATCATTTTCTCTAATAATTGTTGTCTTCTCTTGTTGTGGTAACCCAGACATCCTGAGCTAGTCCTACCCAATAAAGGGAGGGATATTAAGGGAAAATAATTGTGGGAGAGGATGTTGGTGCTAATACACCAACTAGAAGGGGGAAAATCCTTCCTATCTATTTCACCTAGAATGACAGGAGTTCCCGATGGTTGGTGTGGACTACTATAGAGGAGAGGAGGCTGTTATCGGACACTAGGAGGACAAGGTCGAGTTCTTTTCCATGGTGATAAACCAAAGCTACTGTAGCATTGTCCAGGTATGACTTGAAGAAAGTCACATACTACATAGAGGTAATTGTCACTGGACTAGCTCCAGGACAAAGTATTACCTCAAAACCATTATTCTCATTACATAGTTGTTGATGCGATCTACTATTTTAAGGGGAATATGAAAGTTAAATTTTTGTTTTTGCTTCCTGCTTTGTATCCATCATTCCCTATAGTGGTTTCAGAGCCATATCAATTTACTATATTTTGGGATAATCTGTATAATAAGATTTTTTATTTTTCATCTATTTATTACATAAAATGTAAATAATTAAACTGATTAATTTGCATATCCGATTGAGTACCTCATACAATCCCAAACTAGTATATATATATATATCTATATATATATATATATATATATATATATATATATATATATATATATATATATATATATATATATATATATATATATATATATATATATATAACACGTGCACATGCACGTGACCCATTCAACATGTTTATTTTACATTGAATATTTGAACAATAAAATATAATATTCATTACTATATAAGTGTATATATTTAACAAAAACATGTATATACCTTATTTAGTACATGGAACAAGTCCAATAAAATCTTGGTGCATCATTTTATATATCAAAGTGGACCATGTCAATTTACAACCTTGTTACTATAGGTTGCAATAACAAATCAAACAAAATATGCATTTGCAATGGTAGAGTCAAGATTATCTTGTGTCATCCATAAGAAACTGAACATATGTAACGACCCCGCCTCTTGGTAACCCCCAATTAAGGGAGATCAAGAGATCAGAGCCATTGTCCCAATTAACAAGATCAAAGGTTTGACAAATAATCAATAACAATTATCAAATTTTACCAACTAAACTAAAAACTGGTATAAAATAAAACCTTGCATACCTTTTTAAAACTTCGGTAAGCTACTCTATCCATAGCCTGGATTCATTCTATCTAATCCTCCTTGCACTTTATTTCTTATTTCCACAATGTGTCACTTTACTGTTTGTTCTTTCAATTGTTGTACCTAAAACGCCGACAAACAAAACATTGGTCAGCATATAGGAATATGTTGGTATGTGGGAACAACAAAAATTTCACAAATATGGCTAACAATTTAATTATCACAATCAGGGTAATTAGCAAACCAATTTACATTTTCGATGAGTCATTCTCCACTGCTTTTGCCCTAACCCTAGAATACCCCTCTAGGGTTTCACTTTTGCAATTAACTTAAGGCCACCTTCTCAATCCCGAGCTTGGTGCCTGGGGGGTCACCTCTCATGGTGCCCCATAGTCATACAACATAGACCACCTTCTCATTCCCAAGCTTGGTGTCTGGGGTCACCTCTCATGGTGCCCATCGGTCTACCCTCTTGGGCCTAACCCTTATGGCATCTTCCATCAGGGTGGCATGTAGGTGCGAGAATACACATGTATTTATAATTGTGATAACCATAGTGACTTTATAATTGTAGTATGAACATTCAGAATGTTCAGTTTCAATCAATGCAATTAACCATCTGGGAAAACTAATGCGATTAATCGTAATTAACCACATACATGTGAGGCTGATTTGAGATAGAATAATCCAATCAATCCAGACATCCAATCAAGCAAGTACAAGAATCCTGAAATCACATCCAATTCCTTTTTATCAAAATATGTACAAACCATCTTGCTACTTAAGGTTTCTATTCCCTTTTTAGTATTTCTACCTCTTTTAGGGTTTACTCTACTATTAGGGTTTTTACTTCATTTTACTCTTTTTAAACCCTAATTTCTCATCTATCTTTCTTGAAAGTTATTAAGGTTACCTTTTAACAACATATAACCTTAATTTCAGAAACAACACAAATAAATCATCAATTAAGTCCATTCAGCCTTGTTTACATTAAAGCTACCATTTTTATCCTTTTAATCAATGACAAAGTCATTATGCTCATTTATCATCATTTCGTAGTTCATTATGGTCTAATTCACATATGAACGTTATTTATCATTAATTCTACCTTTATCCTTTAGAAAAACCCGAATTATCATATTAATGATATTTATCCACAATTAAGAACTTCCATACTCAAAATACCTTAGAATCCTCATATCTTAGCATTATTCATGATTTTTTAATAATTAAAACCATTATGAATCACTTTTACTAATATTAGGGTTTCAAGGCTCATTAAAGCATATTTATGCATAAGAAACTCTAAAGTGAAAAGTTCATCCTTTTTTTGCTTAATGTACCTTTTTATAATTAAAAAGTTAATATCAACTTTAATCATCCATTAAACACTACTAATCACATTAATCATCTGAAAATAGGGTTTCTTAATCATTAAAGTATTAAAGTTGATAACTTCCATTACTTTTCGAATTGCAATTAGAATCAGGCTTCAAATATATTTTTAGTGGATTCCCCTCATTTGTCTGGGCAACTTTCATATTTTATGCATATTCATCCGAGCTACTATTATGGAGATATGATTTTTGTAATAAAACCTTACTTGGGCCAATAAGAAGCTGCCACGTAGCCATTTCCATGCAATGTTGCTGGGTGGGTTTGAAAACATAACGATTTGATGAAAGTACCCTCAATAAGTTGTTGGTGCTTCTTACCCCTAAGGGGTAAAATGGTCCAACACCACCCCAACTCCTTCCTCGCGCAAACCCCAAGCTGCCTCCCTAGCTGTCGACCTGCAGCGCTTCGCGGGCTGCCTCCCACCACCGCGAGGCTCGTATCTTGCCGGAACTTCCTTCCCTGTCTCTGTCCCCCCTGCCGCAGCCAAGTAGGATGCAAAGAATGACCTAGTTGGCCCGTGTCATGAGTGCCAGGATCCCATTTTGCGGCTAGGTTTTAGACCTCTTGCAGGTATTGCACAAGGGTTAGAGCAAGAAGATGATGGCAAAGTTTCCTTAGGCCAATGTGGGAGCATCATGCCCCATTGCAACCCGCTTCATGACTCCCCGCGGCTCTTGATATAGAGATTCTCTAAGGTTAGGGTTTTTGGATGAAAACGTAGAAGAAGAGGAGAGAAAGAGGTGTGGGATCCTATGGAACTCGAACCAGAGCTCTACCCTTTATATAGGGGAGGGTTTTCGGACCCCAAGATGTGCATCCAGAAAGATGCAAAGTCTTTTCCCAATAGGAAACCAATTCCTTCATTAGGAAGCAAGCTTTCTCTCTCCTTACTATCCCTTTGATATTTCTTATTTCTTGGATAATTAGGAATTCGAAATTCCTCTCACTTATTCTCCTTATTCTTGCTTTTTAATCCATTGGCATGAATTTCCATTTTCTTTTAATAGAAATTACTTCCTTTTTAACAATACCCCAAAAACATTCATTATGCATCATATTATCTTCTTATTTGATGTTATTGGTATTTTCTCTTTCATATTTCTTCATTGGGGCTCCTTAGACTCCAAGAAACTCCAAGATTTCGAAATTCCTTCATAAGGATACTTATTATCCTTCTAGATGCATCAATATTCATTATTTCACGTTATCTTGTTTATTTCTTATTAAAATATCTCTTTTTGAGGATTTCTCTTTTTCTTTCTTTTTATTTTCCTCATTTGCATTCCTTTGGACATTAGGAATCCTTTGTATACTAAAATCCACCAAGGATAACTCCATTATACCTCTTTTCACTTATTTCCCACATTTTATCAGTGGTTTCAATTTTTCTCTTAATAAAGAAATATTTGATTGATCTTTTCTTTTCTTATTGCTTTGTTTTTGCAACTTTGGACTCCTTGGAACCCAAGAGGCATGAAATCCACCTTTGGATTATATATATCTACCTTCTAGAGGTTTCTACATTTTTATTTTCTCCATTTCTTATTAATAATGGAGTTCCTTTTGTCTCTTCCTTATTATTGGGTCCAATAGCCAATAAAGCCCAGAAAACAATCATCAAGTCTATTGTAAACGAAACCCATTTATTCAAAACAAATTATATCATTATTTGTTCAAATATATTTAATACGAGAAATCACATTTCCCACCAAATGAACCCTAACATTGGGGTTGTAACATCCTTCCCCTCTTATAAGAATTTTGTCCTCAAAATTCCATCAAGCAAACAAACAATTCAGGATAAGCCTTTCATATGTCCATTAGGGCTCCCATGTGGCTTCACCCTTTCCACGGTGCTTCCCAAGAACCTTCATTATCTCATATTCTTCCATATGAGTTCTTTCTTACCTCGGTATATCGTACCCTCATAGGTGACTCAGGACATTTCAGCTTCTCAAAAGCTGAATAGGTTCAGGGCTCAGCACATGGCTTGAGTACCTCACATAGTGCTCTAGATCAGACTCATGGAACACATTCCACATCATGTTATCCTGAGGGGTAAGGCTAAACACAACCATCTCCAGCAATCCATCTCAAATGGACCATGCAACTAGGACTCAACTCCCTTATCTATAACTTAGAGGGGTCAGATTTTGACGTCACATACTCTCCCACAGTGAACTACATGTCAGTCTGCTTTGCATTAGCTCATGACTCATGTCACCTCTAGGCTCTCTTTCAGCCATTGCACGATCAACGGGACTTCATCTGCACACACTGTGGTCCTTTTCTGACCTTCACGAGGCCCATTCACCAACATCATCTTAATGAAGTGGTGCCCGACAGAACCTCCCTTACAGAGCTTCTTTACATCCCGATATTGGCTAAGGTGGTTATCATCACATCTCTCACAGGGCAAGAATTGCCCCCCATGTATGACCCTGAATGAGAACACATTCTCTCATCTGAACCTCTAGTCTAGATCGTTTTATCCATCAGTTAGGGGTGATAAGAGGTACTAATATCGAGTTATTCATGTACCTACTTCCACCACATGGAAGTAAAACTTTAGATAATACTCAAGAACATTTGAACTCGCATCATGGTGTAGTTGAACCATCTCTCTCTCTTATGTAATTCAACTAAAACCGTCCCTTAACAGTTTCCTTTCTTTCTCATGTCTTCTAGGTAAGACGATCTACCATAACCCATATTGTATCTTGACCCTCCCTGGTCTTAGGGGAGATTTACCACAACATCCATAGTGGTGAAATCCCTTTCCCTCTCGGGGACTCTTTATCCTTTATGTCAAAGCACTGGGTTACTGGTGTTCGTCCTTCACCCTCGATTTGCATGGCCACATGCCACATGCAACTTCATATTAAACATCCAAAGTGCTACTATCACTTACTATCTTTGTAGTATCATGGTGTATGGTGATCTTAAAACCATGATCTCCTATATGTCATGATTCCTCAAGATCGATTCCTCAGAATCCCTAAACCACTCTCATTAGGGTTTTATTACCTTCCTATCCAAAGAAGTGTATCTGAGGTTCTACCACCATCCTTCCATTACATCAAAGACTAGGCTGGCTAACCAATCAACCATTAACTTGATTAATTGGTATCATTGCATCCGAGGGTTAGCCAAACCTATCTTCTTTCCAAACTTAGGGTTAGCCTAACAACCTCTTCTGGTCTCTAGCCAAACTAGGCATCTATATCTCAACCAGAGCATCCATTACCACTTCACATCCTTAGGTATTAGGTAATGTTGAAGACATACACTTCCATGTATTCCACTTATCATCTCATCTCAAACTCTAAGTCTATCTTCATCAGAACACTCTGAGCTCATCCTCTTGGTTATCAAACTCAACCTTGTATCACTTACAAATTCCACATAGCTCATGACAAAACATTCTCATAAGATGATTACCTTAATACTCTTATCGTTTGTACCTATCGTTCACTTCACAAGGGTATGTTATCTTCTCTTTCCTCATACCTCTTAGCAACATTCCAACTCACATCATCTTTATCCTTGGTGTATGGCATGCGTGCTGTCCTATCTCTCACTCCCATAACAAGAGGAAATAAGCATTTGGTTGCAGTCCAAATACAGAGTTCTTCCTGTTCCAAGAGTAGAGATGGTACATCCCACCTTGCCAGTACACCTTCAAATCTAAGTTGAAACGTGCAACTTACGTCTCGATATCAAGGTTACTTCCATGGAAACTAGTTTCAAACCTACTGGGGTTTACACACAGTCCTTGGTCATCTCCTCTGGGTCTATAGGGTGCCGACACTTTTGGGGTCATCCCTCTTCCCTCATGCATTACAGAGTGCCCTACTCATCTGCCCTTCGGGTCCCATGACTTCATGAAGGTGATCATTCTCTTAACCCATGGCCCTCAGACAATGATAGTTGTTACCTCCCAAGCCTATGGCCATGTGAAACTAGGGAATTAGGCAACTCCTACTTCCATCAGTCTTATCCCTACCTGACCCTAGGATAGACTTAGGATTCTATCATAGTACATGTTCAACTTAGAACCTTACCCAAGCCTTCAATATCTCTCTCTGCGTTCATGGGCTGACTTTCATCCTTTCTTAGGGGTCATGGAGACTGCCTACCTTGGTCAGGCTCCCTCACTGGTTACCTCCATGGTAACACATCCACATGCACTTAGAGATGATTAACTATGGGTCTAAAGGTTCATTATCATACCATGTACTTTCACTTAACTTCTCATGATCCTATGAGACCTCTTTAGGTTTCCACAAATCCCACAAACTGGTACACACCCTACCAAAGGGTTCCTCTCCTAGGATGGGAGGAAACTACAACTCCTGACAACAAGGCTACAAACATCCCTAGGGTTTATATTCACATGAGCATGCTTAACCCATCAGCCACTAAGGAACAAGCAGACCACCTACTAAACCATGCTAGGTCATACTTATTCTCATCATCAACATTGGGTCAAGATCATACCTTCCCATGTCATCAACTTAGTTGTGGGGGGTTCATCAAATCTACCTTAAACTTAAGGGGTTTCTCTTTCCTTTAAACATGAGAAGTACCATGATCGAATATATTGAAACTAAAACCTCATCATGTGCATCAGGTACACCACTTCCCCTCTTATACCTAGGAACTCTAGGTTCACCTTTGGGTATCCAACTGCATGCTCAAACTCTTAACCACAAATCTAGCATGTCCAAGGTATGTCATGTACTCACATGATCCTTTAATTTGAGCAACACCCCAGAGTTGAGTTCTCCTCAAAGACATTCAACAACGTACAAGGCCTCACAACTTGTTACTAAACCTCTCCCGGTCTAAGGAACTCTTCTTCCTATCTCATAAGGTAAACACCTACACTATGGGCACATAGGTACTAGAAGCCTCATCCTCTCTCTAGGGTTTGGTTCCTCTAAAGGACACCAATATATCATCAGCCTCTAGGGATCAAGCATGGGAAACCACTATCATCCACTTAGGTTACATCATCCTCAACTCCCCACTTTTCTCAAAGTCTAGGCTTCCAACCTTCTTGCTTGGGTCCTACTTTCTCTCTCTAAAGTTAACTCCACATCCAGCCTTACTACTAGAGGACCTTTCTTCATGAAGGAACAAGCTCACAAGCACACCTCTATGTGGTGAAGCCTATGTTCAAACTTATGTTTGCTCGAGGTTATTCATAGCTCTTTATTCTTATCTCATCATCTATCCAACATACTCCTTTGGCCAGGGTTTCAACCTACTACTCACACTACTATTGTACTATGGGTGCCTACTATTCCATGCTCATATAAGCTCATGGGATTTCTATAGGTTCTTCTCTAACCTCATCAAAGAAGGTGCTATCCCTTCACTCTAACATGCACGACCCTTCCCAGGGTTGGGTCGCCAAGGTACTTGGTCATCCAACCTCTCATGGATCATATGGCATCCAAGGCATGTCTATCCAAACACCCGGTCTACCATGACATCTAACTCATCATGTCATCTCTCTCTCTAACCTTCACTCTAGGGTTAGGGTTAACATCATCCTCAGAGGATGTGCCATGTCTCTACTTGCAATGGAGATCTTTACCTCCAAGACTAACTCTCTTCACTTATCCTCCTGTTAAGAAGGCCTAGCCTCATGTCTCTCCTGAGGGCATGACAACTTATGTCATACAACCTAAGCATGTATCTATTCTTTAGTTTACACTTAACCTATTAAGCTTATGTCCATGACATCTTGTTTACATGCTTTTCATTAATTTTGGTGGAGGATTCCTTAATCCTTATCAACCTTACCCATCCCCCAGGAAGGTGAGGAAAATAGAGAAAACCCTAATCCTTAAGGTCCTTAAGAGCATTTGAGTTGAGAAGGGATGAACAAGATGAGAGAGTCCTAAAGGTATCTTATTTTGAGTCAAATCTGGAGACTTTGGCCAGGCAGTCACACTAATCCGGGAGTCCTCGTATTCTGACTAGCAGTGCAGAGGAAAATCTTGTCAGCCCCTAGACATGATCCTTTTCTAGACACCTCTGTCTTTCGAAAAATCCTCTAATAACTCCCTTGGGTTCTACGGAGTTTGAAAATTTTAATAATTATTAAAGATTAAATGAGGAACCTATACTCTAATACCAATTGTAATGACCCTGCCTCCCGATAACCCCCAATTATGGGAGACTAAGAGATCAGAGCCATTGTCCCAATTAACATGATCAAAGGTTCAAAAAATAATCAATAACAATTATCAAATTTTATCAACTAAACTAAAAACTGGTATAAAATAAAACCTTGCATACCTTTTTAAAACTTTGGTAAGCTACTCTATCCACAGCCTAGATTCATTCTATCTAATCCTCCTTGCACTTTATTTCTTATTTCCATAATGTGTCACTTTACTGTTTTTTCTTTCAATTGTTGTACCTATAACGCTGACAAATAAAATGTCAGTCAGCATATAGGAATATGTTGGTATGTGGGAACAACCAAAATTTCAAAAATATGGCTAACAATTTAATTATCACAATTAGGGAAATTAGCAAACCAATTTACATTTTCAATGTTTCATTCTCCACTGCTTTTTCCCTAACCCTGGAATACCCCTCTAGGGTTTCTCTTTTGCCATTGACTTAAGGCCACCTTCTCAATCCCGACCTTGGTTCCTAGGGGGCCACATCTCATGGTGCCCCATAGCCATGCAACATAGACCACCTTCATATTCCCGAGCTTGGTGTCTGGGGTCACCTCTCATGGTGCCCATCGGTCTACCCTCTTGGGCCTGACCTTTATGGCATCTTCCATCAGGGTGGCATGTAGGTGCGAGAATACACATGTATTTATAATTGTGATAACCATAGTGACTTTATAATTACCGTATGAACATTCAAATTGTTAGTTTCAATCAATGCGATTAACCATCTGGGAAACCTTCAGGAAAACTAATGCGATTAATTGTAATTAAGCACATACCTATGAGGATGATTTGAGATAGAATAATCCAATCAATCCAGACATCCAATCAAATAAGTATAAGAATCCTGAAATCACATCCAATTTCATTTTATCAAAATCTATACAAACCATCTTGCTACTTAAGGTTTCTATTCCCTTTTTAGGATTTCTACCACTTTTAGGGTTTACTTTGCAATTAGGGTTTTTACTTCATTTTACTCTTTTTAAACTCTAATTTCTCATCTATCCTACCTGAAAGTTATTAAGGTTATCTTTTAACAACATATAACCTTAATTTCAGAAACAACACAAATAAATCATCAATTAAGTCCATTAAGCCTCTTTTACATTAAAGCTAACATTTTTATCCTTTTAATATATGACAAAGTCATTATGCTCATTTATCATCAATTCGTAGTTCATTATGGTCTAATTCACATATGAACATTATTTATAATTAATTCTACATTTATCCATTAGAAAAATCCTAATTATCATATTAAGGATATTTATCCACAATTAATAACTTCCATACTCTAAATAGCCTAGAATCCTCATATCTTAGCTTTATTCATGATTTTTGAATAATTAAAACCATTATGAGTCACTTTTACTAATATTAGGGTTTCAAGGCTCATTAAAGCATATTTATGCACAAGAAACTATAAATTAAACTAATTATGTGCAAATTTCATCCTTTTTGTGCTTAATGTACCTTTTTACAATTAACAAGTTAATAACAACTTTAATCATCCATTAAACCCTACTAATCACATTAATCATCTCAAAATAGGGTTTCTTAATCAGTAAAGTATTAAAGTTGATAACTTCCATTACTTTTCGAATTGTAATTTGAATCAGGCTTCAATTATATTTTTAATGGATTCCCCTCATTTTTCTAAGAAACTTTCATATTTTATGCATATTCATCCGAGCTACTATTAAGGAGATATGATTTTTGTAATAAAACCTTACTTGGGCAAATCAGAAGCTGCCATGTAGTCGTTTCCATGCAACGTTGCTCGATGGTTTGAAAACATAACGATTTGACAAAAGTACCCTCGGTTAAGTTGTTGGCGCTTCTTACCCCATAGGGGTAAAATGGTCCAACACCACCCCTACTCCTTCGTCCTTGCACAAACCCCAGGCCACCGCCCTAGTTGTCTACCTGCAGCGCTTCGCGGGCTGCCTCCCTCCACCTCGAGGCTCGTATCTTGTCAGAACTTCCTTCCCTATCTCCGTCCCCCCCTACCACAGCCAACCAGGTTGCAAGGTACAACCAAGTTGGCCTATGTCATGAGTTCCAAGCTCCCATTTTATAGCTAGGTTTTAGATCTCTTGTGGGTATTGCGTAAGGGTTAGAGCAAGAAGATGATGGTAGAGTTTCCTTAGGTCAAAGTGGGAGCATCATGCCCCATTGCAACCCCCTTCATGACTCCTCGCGGCTCCTGAGATAGAGCTTCTCTAAGGTTAGGGTTTTTGTATGAAAACGTGGAAGAAGAGGAGAGAAAGAGGTGTGGGATCCTCTGGAACTTGAACCAGATCTCTACCCTTTATATAGGGGATGGTTTTCACACCCCCAAGATGTGCATCCACAAAGATGCAAAGTCTTTTCCCAATAGGAAACCAATTCCTTCATTAAGAAGCTAGCTTTCTCTCTCCTTACTATCCCTTTGATATTTCTTATTTCTTGGATAATTAGGAATTCGGAATTCCTCTCACTTATTCTCTTTATTCTTGTATTTAATCCATTGGCACGAATTTCCATTTTCTTTTAATAGAAATTACTTCCTTTTTAACAATACCCCAAAAACATTCATTATGCATCATATTATCTTCTTATTTGACATTATTGGTATTTTCTCTTTACTCTTTCTTCATTGGGGCTCCTTAGACTCCAAGAAACTCCAAGATTTCGAAATTCCTTCATAAGGATACTTATTATCCTTCTAGATGCATCAATATTCATTATTTCACGTTATTTTGTTTATTTCTTATTAAAATATCTATTTTTGAGGATTTCTCTTTTTCTTTCTTTTTATTTTCCTCATTGGCATTCCTTTTGACATTAGGAATCCTTTGGATATGAATGTCCACCAAGGATAACTCCATTATACCTCTTTTCACTTATTTTCCACATTTTATTAGTGGTTTCAATTTTTTTCTTAATAAAGAAATATTTGATTGATCTTTTCTTTTCTTATTTCTTTCTTTTTGCAACTTTGGACTCCTTGGAACCCAAGAGGCACGAAATCTACCTTTGGATTATATATATCTGCCTTTTAGATATATATAATAATGGAGTTCCTTTTGTCTCTTATAATGGAGTTTCTACATTTTTATTTTCTCCATTTCTTATTAATAATGGAGTTCCTTTTGTCTCTTCCTTGTTATTGGGCCCAATAGCCAATAAAGCCCACAAAACAATCATCAAGGCTATTGTAAACGAAACCCATTTATTCAAAACAAATTATATCATTATTTGTTCAAATATCTTTAATATGAGAAATCACATTTCCCACCAAATGAACCCAAAAATTGGGGTTGTAACAACATACATGGTGACATTTTTGCAAGACCATATTGTCCATGGCACAATCAAATAAGATAGTCAAACCTATTGAGCGATCCAACCCAAGTAAATTGCAAAATAAGTAAATAGTGACATTTGTCTTGAGTCTCTTGATGATACATGTCATTTTTTTTGTAAGTTACATGATTGTTAGGAGAATTGGTCTATTAGAGGATGATATCCATGCTCGATATTAGCAATGGAAGACTTCTTGTTGGATGACCATCCAGTCAATGCAATGGAAGACTGCTTATTGGATAACCATCCAGTCGATGAACATCCCTCAAACTGCATCATGTTTGGTCCCAAAGATTGATGAACATGGATGTTATTTTTGGACAACCTTAGACACGTCTCGATACTTCGTTCATTCTCCTGGACTGGCGGAATATGGAAAAATTATTGCTAATTTATACCATCTTTGATGCTTTGAAACATAAATTTTTTTTTGATAAAGGATTCATCAGCTTTGTATATTTGTGTGCAGATTCGGTTGCTCAAGATTGTAGGAATGACTCCATAAATATAGGAAAATACATACAGTCATAATGCAGTAGAATGCTTGCTCAAGATTGTAGGTATGACTCCATAAATATAGGAAAATGCATACAGTCATAATGCAGTGGAATGCTTGCTCAAGATTGAAGGAATGACTCCATAAATATAGGAGAATGCATACAGTCATAATGCAGTAGAATGCTTATCAGGATGAATCCAAAAGAAAGGGTTGCTTACGCACCTAAAGTTGATACTTATACATTGCAAAAAATGAATCGATACTCAAAATAATCAACCTTTGGCTCCAGCTTTAGGCTCTGTAGAATGACCACTGGCTCTTGACAAAAAGTTTGGGAGTTGTCCCGTCCAGTAGTAGAAAATGCCTGTCCTTCTCCTCCATGCCAGTTTGAGAATGCGACTATGTACGCATGTTGAGGTTGGTTTGGCTCGAGCGAATGGAGCTAATATTTGATCTTAGGGCTCTTTGCTGCTCCTATTAAGAATAAATCCTTTAGAATTGTTCCTGTCGAGGATAGTGCCTAATATATATGGGGGCTTATTAGTGTGCGCAGAGTGATGAAAGTGAATTAGAAGTGGGTACTTTTCCGTTATGTGTAAACTTCAGGGAGGGATATGTGGGGTTTGCAATTTGTGATTGGTGATAATTATCTTGTGAAATCGTAAATGTGATTGACCGAGTCTTAGGTGTTGGAAGAGTGGCACCCGGTAAAAGAGAGATACGTGGAAAATCTTTTGTTAACTTGAAAAGTAGAATTTGATTTCTTGTTACAACAAATTAGGAGAGAGATGAGGAACCATTTTAATGGGATGATAAAGAACCGTTTCAATGGAGAGTGGGGCAAAGTGGGGTGATGTGATAGATGGTTATGGTTGAAGGGATATGACGGAGAAGTTGAGAGGTTTGTGGTAAGTAATTTTATCATGAAAGAGAAAATATAAAATAGAGTAAATATAAAAAAAGTTGAGAAAAATTGTGGAAGAGAGAGAATCAACAAGACTGCAACATGAACTCGCTCTTTTTATAGTAGTATAGATATATGCAATTTATGTGTTTCACCCTAAAAGTTGGTTTTGATGGTGGATGTGTAGCATGGTTATGCCCAATAATCCTAGATGTTTGTGCATGGCAGTTGTGTTTGTTTATTCCTATTTATGTCTCAGTTTGCATACTGGCCTCTACCTTCTCTTTCAATTGTGAAAGTATTATTTTCTCCTACCTATGCTCCATTCAAATGTAACTTAAAATTTCTTTATTATCATGTAATATGTAATAGAATTAGGATAGTTTATTTCTTATTATGATGAAGAAGATGGTCTACATCAGACACGCCGAGTCAATCGAGACTGAGGGGGAAAGATGATAGGTGAAGCCTAACTGATTGGCTAGGGGCCCAATCGATCTATTGGAGGTGTCTAGAAGATCTTGAACTAGACACTAGCCGACTGTTTAGAGGGCCAACTAACCGACCAAGAAGTGAGCTGACCGATTTAAGAGTTGAATCAATCAATCTAGATTAGTTCATGCACATATCTTGATCAACAACTCTACATATGATGTAGACATTAAGTTGTGGTAATTCCTTGTGTCTCCAAGGAATTACAAAAGTATAGCCATAACCATCACTTATATTTTTTATTACATATTTTTGTTTGTGGGATATAGCATGTATACAGTATGTACTTGAAGTATGTGGTGAATGGATATGCATATGTATCTATAATTAGAACTCCCTCTATAACATATAAAGCCAACTAGAAGAGCGAAAATCCTTCCTATCTATTTCATCTAGAATGATAGGAGTTCCCGATGGTTGGTGTGGACTACTATAGAGGAGAGGAGGCTGTTATCAGACACTAGGAGGACAAGGTCGAGTTCTTTTCCATTGTGATCAACCAAAGCTATTATAGCATTGTCCATGTATGACTTGAAGAAAGGCACATACTACATAGAGGTAATTGTCATTGGACTAGCTCCAGGACCAAGTATTACCTCAAAACCATCATTCTCATTACATAGTTGTTGATGCGATCTACTATTTTAAGGGGAATATGAAAGTTAAATTTTTGTTTCTGCTTCCTACTTTGTATCCATAATTCCATGTAGTGGTTTCAGAGCCACATCAATTTAGTATACACACACACACACACATACAGACACACACACACACACACACACACACACACACATATATATATATATATATATATATATATATATATATATATATATATATATATATATATATATATATATATATATATATATATATATATATATATATATATATATATATAACACGTACACATGCATGTGACCCATTGAACATGTTTATTTTACATTGAATATTTGAAAAATAAAATATAATATTCATTACTATACAAGTGTATATATTTAACAAAAACATGTATATACCTTTGTTAGTGCATGGAACAGGTCCAATAAAATCTTGGTGCATCATTTCATATATCAAAGTGGACCATGTCAATTTACAGCCTTGTTACTATAGGCTGCAATAACAAAACAAAAGAAATATGCATTTGCAATGGTAGAGTCAAGAAGATTATCTTGTGTCGTCCATAAAAAACTTAACATACATGGTGACATTTTTGCAAGACCATATTGGCCATGGCACAATCAAATAAGATAGTCAAACTGATTGAGCGATCCAACCAAAGTAAATTGCAAAATAAGTAAATAGTGACACTTTTCTTGAGTCTCTTGATGATACACGTCGTTTCTGTTGTTAGCTACATGATTGTTAGGAGAATTGGTCTATTGGAGGCTGATATCTATGCTCGATATTAGCAATGGTGGACTTCTTGTTGGATGACCATCCAGTTGATGCAATGGCAGACTGCTTATTGGATGACCATCCAGTTGATGAACACCCCTCAAACTGCATCATGTTTGGTCCCAAAGATTGATGGACATGGATGTAATTTTTAGACAACTTTAGACACGTCCTAATACTTGGTTCATTCTCCTGGACTCGCGATATATGGAAAAATTATTGCTAATTTATAACAGCTTTGATGCTCTAAAAATTAACAAATTTTTTGATAAAGGATTCATCATCTTTGTATATTTGGGTGCAGATTTGGTTGCCCAAGAATGTAGAAATGACTCCATAAATATAGGAAAATGCATATAGTCATAATGCAGTAGAATGCTTGCTCAAGATTGTAGGTATGACTCCATAAATATAGGAAAATGCATACAGTCATAATGTAGTGGAATGCTTTCTCAAGATTGTAGGAATGACTTCATAAATATAGGAAAATGCATACAGTCATAATGCAGTAGAATGCTTATCAGGATGAATCCAAAAGAAAGGGTTGCTTACGCACCTAAAGTTGATATGTATACATTGCAAAAAGTTAATCAATACTCAAAATAATCAACCTTTGGCTCCAACTTTAGGCTCTGTAGAATGACCACTGGCTCTTGCCAACAAGTTTGGGAGTTGTCCCATCTAGTAGTAGAAAAGGCTTGTCGTTCTCCTCCATGCTAGTCTGAGAATGCTACTATGTACGCGTGTTGAGGTCGGTTTGGCTCGAGCGACTGGAGCTAATATTTGATCTTAGGGCACTTTGCTGCTCCTGTTATGAATAAGTCCTAAAGAATTGTTCCTGCCGAGGATAGTGCCTAATATATATATATGGGGGCTTATTAGTGTGTGCAGAGCGATGATAGTGAATTAGAAGTGGGTACATTTTAGTTATGTGTAAACTTCAGGGAGGGATATGTGGGGTTTGTAGTTTTTGATTGGTGATAATTATCTAGTGAAATCGTAAATGTGATTGATTGTGTCTTAGGTGTTGGAAGAGTGGCGCCCGATAAAAGAGAGATACGTGGATAATCTTTTGTTAACTTGAAAAGTAGAATTTGATTTATTGTTACAACAAATTAGGAGAGAGTTGAGGAACCAGTTTAATGGGATGATGAAGAACTTTTTCAATGGAGAGTGGGGCAAAGTGGGGTGGTGTGATAGATGGTTATGGTTGAAGGGATGTGACGGAGAAGTTGAGAGGTTTGTGGTAACTAATTTTATCATGAAAGAGAAAATATAAAATAGAGAAAATATAAAAAAAATGAGAAAATTTTTGGAAGAGAGAGAATCAATGTGAGTGCAACATGACTTCTCTCTTTTTATAGTAGTATAGATATATGCAATTTATGTGTGTTACCCTAAAAGTTTGTTTTGATGGTGGATGTGTAGCATGGTTATGGCCAATTATCCTAGATGTTTGTGCATGGCGGTTGTGTTTTTTTATTCCTATTTATATCTTAGTTTGCATACTGGCCTCTACCTTCTCGTTCAATTGTGAAAGTATTATTTTCTCCTACCTATGCTGCACTGAAATGTTACTTAAAATTTCTTTATTATCATGTAATATGTAATAGCATTAGGATAGTTTATTTCTTATTACAATGAAGAAGATGCTCTACACCAGACACACTGAGTCGATCGAGTGGAGGACCAAGGGAGAAAGATGATAGGTGAAGCCTAAACGATTTGCTAGGGGCCTGTAAAGACATAGTCTCTACTATTAAACATGATAAACAAATACACCAATTGTGTGGTAGCGGAAGAAATAAAACTTGACTTTATTCAAAATGTATAAAGAGAACATTACAAAATTTCCATAAAGGAAGTACAACTTTATACAAAACATAGGATCTAGGTAGAGGAAGATTTAACTAAACCAACTTGTCTCCAAACAAAACAACTTAAAATCCATGCTAGTTGTGCTCTCTCCTTAGCCTTAGGCAAGCTCACCAAGCTTCCATGTACACTCTGATCCTAGCCTGGATGGTTGGGGTCATCCAACAAGAGAAAGATAAAAATGTATGTGTCAAATAGGGAATAAGGAAAATGATAAACTGAAGCAGGAAATATTAAAGATTCACTAGGCTAAGAGGGTCAAGAATATGAGGCAAGCCAAAACAAATAAAAGTTTTTGTCAAGTATATAAGTCAAATATAGAACAAGCATGATTCATTATGACTAAGCTAAACTAACATGGGGTGAGGCACCTACCAACCTCAACCAGGAGGAGAGGGGAAATAACATCCCAAACCTCAAAAATATATATAAAGTGGCAGGGGTACTAAAATCTCTGTGCCTATGGCAGGGGGACTAAAACCCCAGTGCCCTATGGGTGACTTGTACTCATGTACACGATATTAGTTAACTAGTCAAACTATCATTATCATGCTTTACAATTTACATTGGCAGGGAAAGCAAATAGCAATAATTCAAGTGGGATCCAATGACCCAAACATTTCCAAGAGATAATCATAAAAGATATTCATACAACAAGATTTCATATTGGATACTCAAATGAACATTTTAAGGGAAACATGTATATATCAAGATCTCAATCATATCAACAAGGCAAGTGGGGTCCCATGACCCATATTCATCAAGGAGTAACAGTATACAAAGAATATGCATCATAGTTACAAATTTTCATGTCCAAGTAGAAGATGGAGAATATTATCATAAGTATGCCTCATATGGGAAAACTAGGTTAAGCATGTTTAGAAGCCCAACTGAGGTGTTAGAATGCACATACCTTATCATCATGACTATTCAATCTCATGGAGGATTCCACATTGGTCCTCTTCAACCTAAAAGTGTTTATATAAACATCAGTCTACCAACTTATTCTATGAATTAAGATATTTCTCTTGAAATATTTATCTTAGTGGCGGTATGCCCTTTAGATTGCAATGATATTGATATTAAGTCATCTAAAGTGTCCTTATCATCATTATTAGGGTTTCATAATCCATTAGATTATAATCATATAATTAAGTAGAGCTATTACCATAACAAATTACCCAAAAAGCATAATAACATACAACAATAAACATATATATGATCATAATCTAGGTTCCATTTATAGTATAAACAATCATGTTATTTAGAGTAGTTTAATTGACTTATTAAGTCAACCATACCCCTATTTATATACTCCTTGAGGAACTTTTCCTTAAATACCTTCTTTTTCAAAATAGTTCAGACTATATACATATGCACATATAAGTGTGAGTAATATGATCATGTACATTCCTACATAATCATCATTAAGATATGGACTTATCCATTAAGGGTATAGTCTCTCTTTTATATGAATATGTTTGATTGAATTGACCCCACTATACAGTACATAACGATTAAGTAACTTTTTATAAGTAGATAATACAATAGGAAAGATCACATGTTTTTACACTTCAATATGACAATCTAACATGTATTTACTCTAGTGCTTATACAAGTGAGATCAATACTTAAGAAAATGTCAATTAGTAAGAATTAGTCTAATTGTTACATTCTATATGCATCGGGTCCTAGTTTTGTGTACAAATCATTTAGTAGTGTTAGAGGGATTACTGATGTGTTAATTACTGATAACCATATGCTCATACTATCAGTATTTATAGTTACGTGCTCTAGGTGAGACGATCATGTTTTCATTCCATTGAGGTATTGCTTTTTAATTATCATTAACATGCATAAAGGTACCATAGAAAGTGAATTCTTAATAGACTAAGAAACAAGATACACGAGGCTGACCTTTCAGGTGAACAAGACTTGCACTACGACGACACTTCCTACAACCTCAGGGTACACACCGATTGCTACTGAGTTGAGAGGATATGCAGGTGGTTGGGCACAAGGAAGGAAAGTGTAGTGGATTGTAGTGGTGCCGGCAGTTCCAAATCTACTCAATGAAAATTGCTGGTACCATCCCTGATTGATGGAGGCGATGGAGGCAGTGGTAAAGGCAAGCAGATCATGACCATTGGTGGTGTTTCCGCTGTACAGTTGCTTCCCGACGAGGAGGATGGCGGGGCGGTGGTGATGTCGTTGTTAGCTCTTTGTCTTAGGCAGTGACATTGAAGGCAACGTAGGTGGCGGTGCAAAGACATGGGAACCTGTTTCACCATTAGTTGGTAGCTACTGGGCTGTCAATAGACACCACAATAGGTGATGAAGACAACATGTCTTCCCGGCCCATTTTGAATTCTGCCACTCAGGGCAGATGCATGAGGCTGCTAACAGCAGATAGGAAGAAGGAGGGGCTAGGGTTTTTTGGAGGAAAGAAGAAGCCCAGTGAGGTAGAGAGGGCAGTGACGATGGTGATGTTTTTGATGGTGCGAGACAGGGTCGACGACGGGTAAGGCAGGAGGTGGCGCTGGAGAAGAAGGGCGCCATTGGGTCAAACATTGACTACCGGGACAATGGGTTTAAGGGTGAATGTGGAGGTTTGGAGGCCTGGTGCCGGCCACTGGGGTCGTTGGTGTTGGTTGCCATGATTTTAGTTGTTACTGCGCCATGGTTGGGGAGGCAGGGAACCTTACATTGGTGGTGGGTGATCACAGATCTGGTGGCACTAGCGGCACTGAGATGCTAGGATTACTACCATGTGTGCAGATAGTAAGAGAGGGTATAAGACAAGATAAGGTGAGGGAAGTCGAGAGGAAGAGGAAGAGAAAGAGAGGAGGGGAAGAGGAGATGAGGCGAATCGTCAGCCGTTACCACCGCCGCAAGCCTCACGATGGATAAAACCCACAGACATGCGGGCGTTCCAGGAGGAGGGTTCTAATTAGCATTTAGAACGATGCCATAAAATTAGATTTCGTATTTATATCCAATAAGGCCCTTAATTACTATATTGCTCATTAAAGTGTATATTAATATATTAAAATGAATGAGTTATATGAAAAGACTTCTTTTAAGGAATTATATGAGTGAAATTCGAGATATCCATCCATAATTAATTTCAAGAACAAAATCTCACCATAAAATTCTATTTTAATATATTATTTTCATTTTTTAAGAGGGAGAAGGAAATTAGGTTAATTATTCTAAATTTTAATTCTATTACACATTTTGCTCGTTTCTTATCCAAAAAGATATAAGGGATCCAAATAAACATTATCCACTCATTTCTCTCCCATAAAACTCCATTTCGCATTATTAGTCCTTAATTATTACCTTAAGTGGGTTATTTGTGCAAACACCCCTTTATAATCATGAATGGGGGAAGATTGGGATTTCACCATCATTAATGCTCAAATTGCACATAGAGTTCAAAAATGATCCAAAAGGATGGAAAATTTATGAAAAAGGTCCAAATGGACTAGAAGGAAAAGACAATCTCAAAATTGGGTAAATTGCAGGAAACACCCTGGATTTCAGTATGTTACAACACTCCACTCCTTAAAGAGGATTTCGTCCCCGAAATCACAACAAGAGGGAAGAGAGGGTGAGTGTGTAATATCCCAACCTTAAACAACTAGGTGGGTATTAAAAGCTCCACACATAAGCCTAGTCTTACTAAGGTTTCCACAAAACCTATTGCCTTTTATCCAACATAATATAATTAACATGTTTGTCTTATTAGCATAATCTCCATCATGAAGAGGTATCATATTTATTTTACTATCACTTGTGCCACATTTTATTCAAAACAATTACATCTCAATATTATATCATGTGTATTTCCCTCATCAAGGGTTTTAAGCACAATTAGGGTTTTCTAAGCCATTTCAACATTTATTAATGTATTAGGTCAAAACCTTAATAACATGAATTCATTTTCCATTATCCTCTTAAAACTATCATGTAGAATTATCACTAATTATTTTTTAGAAAAAGTTAATATTATCCAACAAGTTATTAAGTCTATAATATTTTTAAATAATGTCACATAAGTGTCTTATACCTAAGTTACATATTGTCACAACATCTTTCATACTCATATCCATGACATCATTAATCATTTTCGTCCATTACACTACATATTATAAATTATACATATTTTAATTCACATTAGGCATTTATGAATATTTATGTGAATCCAATTATTCATTATCATGTTTGAGTCATTATATGCATTTTAGTGAATATGATGTAACACATTAAATATTAATTAATTAATTCATATATCAAATTATGATGAGGTGTTCATTAGAGAGCAAGGTGATATACCTTATATATATAGTGATAACTTTGTGACTATAATCCATTTATATGCATTAAGGTATATTATGTGATGATGACACCTAATGTCACTAATGTATCATGAAAGCCATTAAGGGTATATATTTGTGTATGTTGTCAAAGCTAGATGATTACATATTAGGGTTTAGGTCAACATGATCATTACATGTTAAAGCATCCTTAGGGTGCATTATCCATACACATTTTACCATTAGGGTGGCATAGTCAATGTTATGTATATTCACCATTAGTAATAACTAACTCATTATTATGTGAATCAATAATATGTGAAGGTTCAAGCATATGAACTATGTCTATATGACTTACTACATATTCACGTGTGTATAAACAAACAAGTTGAATTACAAGTATAATGTGTTTGGTAAATTCTTGTTCACATATGTTATTATGTACATAAGTCCACATAGATAGGGTTTCTAACTCTAAAGGTATTTGATTTTGCTTTTAATTGGGATTCCATCCCCCTAAAAGGGATTTCATCCTCGAAATCAGATTTGCAAAACCAAATAGGGTACTAACACCATTACCCTCACTCCACCCCTTAAAAGGGTCAACTAAGTCAAACTAAGTTAAGGGTAAAAGGGTACATAAAATTCTACACTAAGAGGATTTACAAACCAAGCTTGTACATGTAACATAGGGTACACTAAACCCTAAACATAGGAGTATAAGGTATTTAAGGATGATTTTTGTGTACGAGATCAAATCATCACTTATGGCTTTCCTAAGGTATTCAACAATTAGGCAACATGCCCAAAGATAGACTATTTCGAGCTGTTTGTATCAGATCAGGCCAGGCCATGTCATATGAGATCAGGAGTCCTCGTTACCAAGCTAGTGGGGCGGAGGAAAATTTTGCCAGCCCCCAAGCTCTGACCCTTTCTAGACACCATCACTTTCAACTTCCTTCTCTAGTAGCTTCTCAATAGACAATTCACCAAAAAGTTGACAAATTTTATTGTTAATATGAAATTATTATGATCCTAAATCAAACTTTCATGCTAGGTCAACTCTAAGGTGAAAAAGTTACTAAAGGAAGTAGATATGGTAAGGGTTCTACCTAGGAGACCATTTGAATTAGTCAAGAATCCGACTACCTTGATGCTCTAATACCATGCTATAAAGACCAAATCTCTACTATAAAACATGAAAAACAAGTACATCAAATGTGTGGTAGCGGAAGAAATAAAACTTGACTTTATTCAAAATGTATAAAGAGTACATTACAAAATTTCCATAAAGGAAGTACAACTTTATACAAAACATCGGATCTAGGTAGAGGAAGACTTAACTAAACCAACTTGTCTCTAAAAAAACAACTTAAAATCCATGCTAGTTGTGCTCTCTCCTTAGCCTTAGGCAAGCTCACCAAGCTTCCATGCGCACTCTGATCCTAGCATGGATGGTTGGAGTCATCCAGCAAGAGAAAGATAAAAATGTATGTTTCAAATAGAGAATAAGGAAAATTATAAACTGAAGCAGGAAATATTAAAGATTCACTAGGCTAAGAGGGTCAACAATATGAGGCAAGCCAAAACAAATAAAAGTTTCTGCCAAGTATATAATTCAAATATAGAACAAGCATGATTCATTATGACTAAGCTAAACTAACATAGCGTGAGGCACCTACCAACCTCAACCAGGAGGAGAGGGGAAATAACATCCCAAACCTCAAAATATATATATAAAGTGGCAGGGGGACTAAAACCCCAGTGCCTATGGCAGGGGGACTAAAACCCTAGTGCCCTATGGGTGACTTGTACTCATGTACACTATATTAGTTAACTAGTCAAACAATCATTATCATGCTTTACAATTTACATTGGCAGGGAAAGCAAATAACAATAATTCAAGTGGGATCCAATGACCCAAACATTTCCAAGAGATAATCATAAAAGATGTTCATACAACAAGATTTCATATTGGATACTCAAATGAACAGTTTAAGGGCAACATGTATATATCAAGATCTCAGTCACATCAACAAGGCAAGTGGGGTCCCATGACCCATATTCATCAAGGAGTAATAGTATAGCAAGAATATGCATCATAGTTACAAATTTTCATGTCCAAGTAGAAGATGGAGAATATTATCATAAGTATGCCTCATACGGGAAAACTAGGTTAAGCATGTTTAGAAGCCCAACTAAGGTGTTAGAATGAACATACCTGATCATCATGACTATTCAATCTCATGGAAGATTCCACCTTGGTCCTCTTCAACCTAAAAGTGTTTATATACACATCAGTCTACCAACTTATTCTATGAATTAAGATGTTTCTCTTGAAATATTTATCTTAGTGGCGGTATGCCCTTTAGATTGCAATGATATTGCTATTAAGTCATCTAAAGTGTCCTTATCATCATTATTAGGGTTTCATAATCCGTTAGATCATAATCATATAATTAAGAAGAGCTATTACCATAACAACTTACCCAAAAAGCATAATAACATACAACAATAAACATATATATGATCAGAATCTAGGTTCCATTTATAGTATAAACAATCATGTTATTTAGAGTAGTTTAATTGACTTATTAAGTCAACCATACCCCTATTTATATACTCCTTGAGGAACTTTTCCTTAAATACCTTCTTTTTTAAAATAGGTCAGACTATATACATATGCACATATAAGTGTGAGTAATATGATCATGTACATTCCTACATAATCATCATTAAGATATGGACTCATCAATTAATGTTATAGTCTCTCTTTTATATGAATACGTTTGATTGAATTGACCCCACTATACATTACATAACGATTAAGTAACTTTTTATAAGTAGATAATACAATAGGCAAGATCACATGTTTATACACTTCAATATGACATGCTAACATGTATTTACT
This sequence comes from Alisma plantago-aquatica, assembly GCA_963693085.1. Classification (NCBI taxonomy): domain Eukaryota; kingdom Viridiplantae; phylum Streptophyta; class Magnoliopsida; order Alismatales; family Alismataceae; genus Alisma; species Alisma plantago-aquatica. Next base: position 793,350,108 of record OY856410.1, on the reverse strand, counting down.
CTAGTGCTTATACAAGTGAGATCAATACTTAAGAAAATGCCAATTAGTAAGAATTAGTCTAATTGTTACATTCTATATGCATCGGGTCCTAGTTTTGTGTACAAATCATTTAGTAGTGTTAGAGGGATTACTGATGTGTTAATTACTGATAACCATATGCTCATACTATCAATATTTATAGTTACGTGCTCTAGGTGAGATAATCATGTTTTCATTCCTTTGAGGTATTGCTTTTTAATTATCATTAACTTGCATAAAGGTACCATTGAAAGTTAATTCTTAATAGACTAAGAAACAAGATACACGAGGCTGACCTTTCAAGTGAAAAAGACTTGCACTACGAGGGAACTTCCTACACCCTCAGGGTACACACCGATTGCTACTGAGTTGAGAGGATATGCAGATGGTCAGGCACAAGGAAGGAAACTGTAGTGGATTGTGGTGGTGCTAGCGGTGCCAAATCTTCTCAATGACAATTGCTGGTACCATCCGTGATTGATGGAGGTGATGGAGGCAGTGGTAAAGGCAAGCAGATCACGACCATTGGTGGTGTTGCCGCTGTGCAGTTGCTTCCCGATGAGGAGGATGGTGGGGCATTTGTGATGTCGTTGTTAGCTCTTTGGCTTAGGCAGTGACATTGAAGGCAACGTAGGTGGCGGTGCAAAGACATGGGAACCTATTTCACCATTAGCCGGTAGCTACTAGGTTGTCAATAGACACTACAACAGGTGACGAAGACAACAGGTCTTCCCAGCCCATCTTGAATTATGTCGCTCAGGGCAGATGCATGAGGCTGCTAACAACAGATAGGAAGAAGGAGGGGCTAGGGTTTTTTGGAGGAAAGAAGGAGCCCAGTGAGGTAGAGAGGGCAGTGACGATGGTGATGTTTTTGATGGAGCGAGACGGGGTCGACGGCGGGTAAGGCAGGAGGTGGCGCTGGAGAAGAAGTGCACCGCTGGGTCATACGTCGACTGCAGGGACGATGGGTTTCAGGGTGAATGTGGAGGTTCAGAGGCCCGGTGCCGGCCACTGGGGTTGGTGGTGCTGGTTGCCAGGATTTTAGTTGTTACAGAGACATGGTTGGGGAGGTAGGGAACCTTGCATTGGCTTGGGTGATCACCAGATCTGGTGGCACTAGCGGCGCTGAGATGCTAGGATTACTACCATGTGTGCAGATAGTAAGGGAGGGTAGAAGAGAAGATAAGGTGAGGGAGGTCGAGAGTAAGAGGGAGAGAAAGAGAGGAGGGGAAGAGGAGATGAGGCAAATCGTCAGTCATTACCACCGCCGCAGGCCTCGCGATGGAGAAGACCCACAGACATGCAGGCGTTGTAGGAGGAGGGTTAAGCGGAAAAGGCATATAAGTATAATTACTAACAAAGCAATAATGTAAGTGAAATTTTAGATCTTCAAATGATAAATTGAATGGTCAAAGGATGTCCTAAAGCCACCAAATTTGGACCATAGGTTCTAATTAGAATTTAGAACGATGCCATATAATTAGATTTCATATTTATATCCAATAAGGCCCTTAATTACTATATTTCTCATTAAAGTGTATATTAATATATTAAAATATATGAGTTATATGAAAAGACTTCTTTTAATGGATTATATGAGTGAAATTCGAGATATCCATCCATAATTAATTTCAAGAACAAAATCTCACCATAAAATTCTATTTTGATATATTATTATCATTTTTTAGGAGAGAGAAGGAAATTAGGTTAATTATACTAAATTTTAATTCTATTACACATTTTGCTCGTTTCTTATCCAAAAAGATATAAGGGCTCCAAATAAACATTATCCACTCATTTCTCTCCCATAAAACTCCATTTCACATTATTAGTCCTCAATTATTACCTTAAGTGGGTTATTTGTGCAAACACCCCTTTATAATCATAAATGGGGGAAGATTGGGATTTCACCATCATTAATGCTCAAATTGCACATAGAGTTCAAAAATGATCCAAAAGGATGGAAAATTTATGAAAAATGTCCAAATAGTCTAGAAGGTAAAGAAAAGCTCAAAATTGGGTAAATTGTAGGAAAGACCCTGGATTTCAGTATGTTACAGGGCCCAACCGATCTATTGGAGGTGTCCAGAAGATCTTGAACTAGACACCAGCTGACTATTTAGAGGGCCAACTAACCGACCAAGAAGTGAGCTCATCTATTCAAGGGTTGAATCAATCAATCTAGATTAGTTCAAGCACATATCTTGATCAACAACTATGCATATGATGTAGACATTAAGTTATGGTAATTCCTTGTGTCTCCAATGAATTACAAAAGTATAGCCATAACCATCGCTTATATTTTTGATTGCATATTTTTTTTGTGGGATATAGCATGTAAATGGTTTGTACTTGAAGTATGTGGTGAATGGATATGTATATGTATATATAATTAGAACTCCCTCTATAACATATAAAGTCTAAGATGATTTCCATTAGCAACACACATGAAAAGTTGGATCGTCTATGAGTGAGCATGCCAAGTGTGGTGCGTTGTCCATCTTGTGGAAGTGTGATTGTAGTTATATGGTCCTACCAAGAAGGGTGCATTACTATCGTGTTGGGTTTTAGGTCAGGATTAACTAGGTGATCTTAATGAGATTAAGAACCTATAAGCATGTATATGACTATGGCAAAGAGTTCGGTATACCATCTATCCAAGAATTGCATAAAAATGCAATTGGCAAATGTTGCCTACCTTAATGATTGATTATGGATGTCGGCATTGGCCGGGTAATAATTCAATTATTTTGGATATTGTCTCAATAGAAGGTTATACGCTACAATCTTCCAAATCGATATTTAAGGATTATCAATTTGAACAAAATAGGAGCGATAATTAATTAAAGACCTAATTAAATATCGTCAAATTTTATTCAAATCAAATGAAATCAATAGTGTTTTGACCAAATGTAAATTTTCTCTTGTAGAATCAAATGGAAATTAAATCGTCACTGTAGTCAGTCCTTAGGAAGGGCAGACTTAATGAGACAAATCTCCATGATGGTTTTGGACTTTGAGAAGAATTCTGAATGATGACCATAAGATCTATGTCCTAGATAAACTAGTGTTACAAATACATGCTCCTGATGTGCCTAGGGCTAAGGTGGATACTTACTAGAAGCATGCAAATGATAACTTAGTCATAAAACACCTTATCCTAAGCTACATGAACTATGGGTTTCATGAGTAGTGTGTAGACATAGGGATACCTAAGATGGTAACACATCTTAAGAATGTGAACCATAATCATACAAAGCAAGAAAGGTACAATGTCTCAAAGGTATTATTTGAGTGTAAGATTCACATAAGGAGACACAGTAGAGACCCATATGCTCAATATGATAGGACATGTGGAATATCTAGAATAAATGGGGTTCTCTTTGAGCCCAGAGTTGGCCATGGATATGATTCTAAAACCATTTCCTAAATCATATAGGCATTTTATCAAGTGTTACCACTTGAATAACATTTCCAGACCGTTGTCTAATTTTCTTGTCATGATGATTAAAGTCAAAGAAAGAATGAATAAGGACAAGTCCGTGATGATGATCAGAAGAATGGAGTCCAAGGATGAAAGCAATGGCATGAAGATTTTTGAGGTTAAGCATAAATCCAGATCTTCAGTGATAAGATAAGGAGAAAGAAAAGTACAAGAGGAATCTGTCCTTTGTACTTGAAGGCATTCGGGAAGAAGAAGATGGGTATAGATATCTCCACTTTAGGTATATACATTATTGATTATCTACTTCTTCATCTTGGGTACCATATACCAAATGTGGATCTCAAATATGCTTGAATATGCATGATCTTAAAAGAAGTAGGCCTTTAATAAAGGGTGAGGTTGGAATGCGAGTCATAAATGGAGCAAGAGTTGATGTCATTGTAGTTGGAACCCATTATTTATCTATGTCCACATGGCTTGTAATAGAGTTAATGAATAACTATTATGCACCTACTATAACTAAAAACATCATTTCTATATCTTGTATGAACAAGGATGGATATGAATTTCATATTAAGAATGTTGATGTTCTATTTCAAAAGATGAGATCTTTTATGACAGTGCCCCAATGTCTTATGGTCTTTATTTTCTAGATCTAAAAGCATATATTTATAAAAAATACCAAAAGACCAAAACTCAACAACTAAAAAAACATATTTTTGGCATTTTTGTCTAGTTAACATAAATGCAAATCACATATGTCGAATCCATAAAGATGGTTATCTCAACTTTTTTTATTTTGAACCCATAGAGACATGTGAATCTTGTTTGTTGGGCAAGATGACCAAAACTCCATTCATTGGTAACAATGAGAGGGCTAGTGATCTATTAGGACTCAAATTACTGATGTATGTGTCTCTTGTAGAACAACTATTAGAGGTGTATATGTGCTTCATTACCTTCATTGATGACTTTAGTAGGTATGGTTATGTTTACCGGATGAAACATAAGTCAAAAACCCTTGAAAAGTTCAAGGATTTCATGAATGAAGTACTAAACCAACTTGGCAAAATTATTAAGATGCTTCATTACAATTGAGGTGGAGAATGCTTAAGCCAAGATTTTGAGGACCTTTTTTGAGACGGTGGTATTGTATCACAATGGATTCCACCTTGAACACATCAACATAACCGTGTATCAAAAAGAAGGAATCACACATTTCTAGATATAGTGCGATCCATGATGAGTTTAGTTGAACTTCTGACTACCTTCTTGGGTTTTTCTCTTGAAACTTTTGCTTTTACACTAAACCGAGTACCATCTAAATCGGTTCAAAAGACACCATATAAGATATGGTATGGGAAGCATCCCAATGTGTCTTTTATGAAGATTTGGGGTAGTGAAGATTATGCGAGAAAGAAGTTTCCCAAAATCTTGGACCTAAATCTAATAAATGTTATTTTGTTGGATAACCTAAGGAAACCAAATGATATTATTTTTATTCCCTACCTAAATACAAAGTGTTTTCTTCCAAAGATGTTGCATTCCTAGAAAAGGAATTTATCTTCAAATGAATCAATGGGAGGAAAGTAGAAATCGAAGAGGTTTGAGAGAAAAAAGAAAACCTTGAACTAGTAGATGTACAAGAGGAACAAGGAGAATCATATGTCATTGTGGAATCTCAAATTCCTAAAGTTTCACAGGAACCTCATTTATCTAGTAGGACACACCTTGAAATTGAAAGATGTATTCATCTTGTGACTCATGAAGTTGGTGAGTTGGTCATAGATGATGAGACAACAACCTATATAGAAGCTACTTAGGGACTAAAGTCTAAGAAATGGCTTGAGGCCATGATATTTCAGATGGAATCCATGTACACCAAAGAGTTGTGGAGCATGATGAATCCACCTGAAGGGGTAAAACCCATAAGGTGCTAGTGGGTCTTCAAGAATAAGACCAAAATGGATGATAATGTACAAACTAACAAAGGCAGATTGGTTGCAACATGTTTAAACAAGTTCAAGGTGTTGACTATGCAAAACCTTTTCTCTTATTAAGTCCATTAGGATCTTGCTTGCCATTACAGCTTATCATGACTATGAGATTTGGCAGATGGATGTTAAAACTGCATTCATTAATGGGAATATTCTTAAGGATGTGTAAATGACACAACCTGAGGGTTTTATAAATCTAAAGGATGCAAATAAAGTATGTAAGCTAGAACAGTTAATCTATGGTTTGAAGAAAGCATCTCAGAGCTGGAATCTTTGATTTGACAAAATAGTCAAAGAGTTTGGCTTTAGTCAAAATGAACATTAATCTTGTGTGTAGAACAAGGTTAGTGGGAGGATGATTGTATTTCTCATATTGTATGTATATGACATACTATTATGGGGAATGACATCCCTACTTTGCAAATGGTAAATACCTGACTGGGAAATATGTTTTCTATGAAGGACTTAGGTGAAGCATCCTACATCTTGGGAATAAAGATCTATACATATATATCTAGAAGGATTCTTAGACTAAGTTCGAGCACATATAGTGACAAAGTATTGAAGAGGTTTGTCATGAAGGACTCAAAGAGAGGAAACCTACCCATGAGTCACAGATTTATCATCTCTAGAGCCCAATGTCCCAATTCTTGTGAACAAAGAAAATGCATGAGTAGGATTCCATATGCATTTATATTTGGATCCATCATGTATGCAATGTTGTGTAATCATCCTGATGACTCATATGCCTTGAGCATGATGAGAAAATATCAGTAAGATCTGGGTGATGCTCACTAGACATCCATGAAGAACGTCCTTACATACTTCAGAATAACTAAGGATCAGTTCTTGGTCTACAGATGAGAAGAAGAGTTTGTAGTAAAAGGTTACACTAATGCAAACTTCCAAACTGACAAAGATGATTATAGATTGCAGTCTGCATTTGTCTTTTGATTCAACAATTGAGTTGTGGGCTAGAAAGTTCCAAGAAAGATCTAGTTGTAGATTCGACAACATAGGTTGAGTATAATGTTATATAGAATGTAGTAAAGGAGGTTGTTTGAATCAAGAAGTTCATCTCTGAACTTGGGGTGGTTCCAAGCTTCAATGATGCAATTGAGCTATATAATGAAAACAATGGCGCTATTTCGCAACCTAAGGAACCCAGATCGCATCAACGTTCCAAGAACGTACAATGGTGTTTCCATCTCATTCGAGAGATCAAGCACTAAGGAGAAGTGAAGCTTTGTAGAGTACCAACCGAGAACAATATGGTTGACCCCTTAACAAAACCACTTTCGCAGAAATGCATGATGGTCATGTTAGATCATTTGGGATTAAGTTCATGGATGACTGGCTCTAAGTGCAAGTGGGATTCTATTGGTATGTATGCCTAGAGAGCCAATCATATTATCATTGTAATGGTATTACTTGTGAATGAGTGGATTAATAATAAAAGTAATCTCCCAATTTATTCTATTTTATTCAGTTATAAGATAATGATGCAACATAATAAATGTCTAGAGAGTAGTATTACTTAATGATGTATTTCTTCTGGCTAATGAACTGAACAATGAGATCATATGGATGCCAAGAATACATACATTCTTGTTATCATCCCTAGACCAATGCTATTCTTAAAGGCTGATAGATTGAAATCACACATAAGACTAAAGTGTGTGTTGCTTGATGACAGAACCGCATCAGCCATGATATGTGATATCAAACTAAACACATAGACACTTGTTATAGAATATCAAGTAGACCCACCATGAGAGAGACACACAGAAACCAATACGTGGTGGTTAAAATCATCTCTCATAGTGTTGGTGGTGATTGTGGTTCTTAGACCCAAAATCACTACAAATCATCACATGTCATTGAATGTACTTTGACATCATCCACCATGACCTTGAATAAGGGTTACCATAAAGGTGATGATCAGATGCAATGTGACACATGAGGATGATTGTGAATGACGTAGATGGGATTTGTCCATCCTACAGGAATTTGATATCATGGACACTTGATAAGAGAGACTAAGAAATGCATGCCCATGCACATGTGAGTCAATATGTGATATTGAGCTATAAATATCTTAGATAGTCTACTCTAGTTCAAGGAACAAAGATAGAATATTGAAGAGGATGACTATTCCATGCCTCAAGTTCAATTTGGATATCAGTGACAAAGGATCTATACAAAAACTGTAATACCAAACATAGATTGTAGCTTGAAGTTGTTCTCCAAATTTCCAATTACTTGGGTAGCAATGTTGTGTTTCTAGATACCACGCGTTGCTTGTGATGTCATAAACTAGTTATGGATATTGACTACCAACGTAACTTGGAACCTATAGGGTCACAAACTTAGGATACACTTGGAATAGGATTTTGTTCAGGAATGATGTTTAACTTGATTACCAAAGTGTTTAGGTATTCAATTTAAACAACAATTGACTGACTAAACTTTGAACTGACCAGTTCAAGTGTTGAACTGATCAGTTGGAGTGTCAAGTTGATTGTAAATTACATTGGTTGAATTCTAGATGAACTAGGACATGAACCGGCTGGTTCACTGTATGAATCAATCGATTCAAGGTCATCAAATGACTGGTTCATGAGATGAACTACTCGGATCATGGATCAAGTATTAGTGTTGATATCATGTTTTGCATTAGTTGAATTATCATTTCCAATATGATTGTGATTGGGAAACATGATGAAATGACAAGTTCAAGGGTTGAACTTATCGAATCACATGGCAACCGATGGGTTCATCTGTGAATTGACCGCCACTTGTAGGATGTGAAAATTCATGAAATTTTGGTCCCTTCCACTCCCACTCAGACTGGGAACCCTGACATTAACCCTTCTATAAATAGAGGGGTATTGGGGGCTTCCTAGAGACATCATCAATTGCCTCTGACAATTTTTGTCTTTTCTGGTTGTGGTAACTTTTTTTTTCTAGTTGTGGTAACTAATAGAACCCGAGCAAGCCCTACCTGATAAAGGGATTGATAGTGAGGGAAAATAATTTTAGGAGATCAAGTTAGTACTAGTGAACCAACGAGAAGGGAGAAATCCTTCTTGTCTATTCACATAGGATGACACGAGTTCGTGGTTGTCCATGTGGGCTACTCTAGAGGAGACGAGCTCTTCGAACTAGGAGGACAACATCAAGTTGTTGTCCATGGTGATCAACTAGGAACAATTGTAGATGATGTTTGAGTGTGTCTTGAAGAAAGGCACATAATACAATGAGGAGATTGTCACTGGACTTTATCTAGGACTAGTTATATCTCGAAACCATCCTTCCCATTATATAGTTGTTGACACGGTCTATTGTTATTATAGAAATATGGTAGTTAAATTGTTATTTACACTGCTTTCTTTGCCGCCATATTTCACTACAGATAGATATATCCACTTCAAGTATATACGTTATCTAGATAAATTTATATACTTCTTCATCCTGGGTACTAGATACCAAATGTGGATCTCACATATGCTTGAATATGTGGGATTTGAAAAGAAGTATGCCTTTGAGAAAGCATGAGGTCGAACTATGAGTTGCAAATGGAGCAGGAGTTGTTGTCATTGCAGTTGAAACCTATAATTTATCTCTACCCACAAGGCTTGTAATAGAGTAAAAGAACTACTATTATGTTCCTGCCATAAATAGAAACATCATTTATGTATCTTGTATGGAAAAGGATGGATATGAATTTCATATTAAGAATGGTCAATGTTCTATTTCCAAAGATGAGATCTTTTATGGTAGTGCCCAAATGTCTTATGGTCTTTATTTGCCAGATCTAAAGACAAATATTTATAACATAAATACCTAGAGACCAAAACTCAATAACTCAAACAAAACATATCTTTTCCATTGTCATATAGGGCACATAAATGAGAATTGCATATCTAGGCTTCCATAAAGATGGTAATATGAAATCTTTTGATTTTTAATCTATATAGACATGTGAATCTTGTTTATTATGAAAGATGACCATGAATCCCTTCACTGATAACAATGAGAGGGCTAGTGATCTATTAGGACTCATACATATTGATGTATGTGGTCCTTTTAGAACAAATGCTAGAAGTGGGTATCAATACTTCATTACCTTCACTAATGATTTCAGTAGGTATGGTTATGTTTATCAGATGAAACATAAATCAGAAACCCTTAAAAGGTTCAAGGATTTCATGAATGAAGTACATAACCAACTTGGCAAAAGTATTAAGGAACTACATTCTGATCAGGTTGGAGAATACTTAAGCCAAGATTTTGAGGGACTTCTTCGAGCTTGTGGTATCGTATCACCATGGACTTCACACGGAACACCACATCATAACGATATATCAGAAAGAAGGAATCACACATTGTTAGATATGCATGATTAATGATGCGTTTAGTTGAACATCTGACTACCTTCAAGATTATTCTCTTAAATTAGTTCAAAAGACACAATATAAGATATGGTAAGGGAAGCATCCCAATGTGTCTTTTATGAATATTTGGGGTTTGTGAAGTTTATGTGAGAAATAAATTTCCCAAAAAGCTTAGACCAAATCAAATAAATGTTATTTTGTTGGATATCCTTAGGAAACCAACGAATGTTACTTTTATTCCCTTTCTGACAACAAAGTGTTTGTTGCAGAGATGCTACATTCCTAGAAAAGGAACTTTTTTCCAAAGGAATCAGTGGGACGAAAGTAGAACTAGAAGAGGTTTGGGACCAAAAAGAAAACATTGAACCAATATATGTACGAGAGGAACAAGGAGAATCACAAATCATTTTGGAATCTCAAATTCCTCAAGTAATATAGGAACCTCGTAGATCTTGTAGAACACACCTTGAGCCTAAAAGATTTGGTTATCTTGTGACTCAAGAAGACAGTGGGTTGGTAATAAATGATGAGACAACAACCTATCTAGAAGCTACAAAGGGACCAGAGTCTAAGAAATGGCTTGAGGCTATGAGATTTTAGATGGAAATCCATATAAACAAACAAGGTATGGACCTTGGTGGATCGACTTGAAGCAGTAAAACCCATAGGGTGCAAGTGGGTATTCAAGAAGAAGACCGACATGGATCGTAATGTACACACTTATAAAGGAAGATTGGTCACAAAGAGTTTAAGATAAGTTCAAGGTGCTGACTATGTGAAACCTTTTCTCTAGTTGCCATGGTTAAGTCCATCAGGATCATGCTTGACATTGTAGCTTATCACAACTATGAGATTTAGCAAATGGATGTTAAAATTGCATTCCCTAATGGTAATCTTCTTGAGGATGTGTAAATGACACAACCTGAGGGTTTTATAAATGTAAAGGATGCAAATAAAGTATGTAACCTACGAATGTCAATATATGGATTGAAGCAAGCATCTCTGAGCTGGAATCATTGATTTGACAAAACAGTCAAAGAGTTTGGCTTTAGTCAAATGAAGATGATCCTTGTGTGTACAAGAAGGTTAGTGGGAGCATGATTGTATTCCTAATATTGTACGTAGATGACATACCATTGATGGAGAATGACATCCCTACTTTATAGCTGGTAAAGACCTGATTGTGAAATACATTTTCTATTATGGACTTAGGTGAAGCATCCTATAGCTTGGGAATCAAGATCCATAGAGATAGATATAGAAGGCTTCTAGGACTAAGTCAAAGCACATACATTGGCAATGTGTTGAAGAGGTTCATCATGGAGGACTTGAAGAGAGGAAACATTCACACGACTCACATAATTACCATGACTAGAGCCCAATGTCCCAGTTCTTGTGAAGAAATCGAATGCATGAGTAGGATTCCATATGCATTTCTAATTGGATACATCATGTATGCAATGTTGTGTACTCATCTTGATGTCTCCTATGCCTTGAGCATGATGATTAGATATTAGTGAGATCTAGGTGATGCTCACTGGACATCCGTGAAGAACATCCTTAAGTACTTAAGAAGAACTAAGTATCAGTTCATGGTCTATGACTGAGATGAAAATTTGGCGATAAACGATTACAATGATGCAAGCTTCCAAATTGACAAAGATGATTACTGATTGTAGTTTGGATTTGTGTTTTTCTGCAACAACAGAGCTATGTGATAGAAAGTTTCAAGAAAGAGAAATTGCAAATTCTACAATAGAGGTTGAGTATACTGTTGTATCGAATGTAACAATGGAGGTTGTTTGAATCAAGAAGTTCATCTTAGAACTTGAGGTGGTTCCAAGCATCATCAATGCAATTGAACTATATTGTCACAATGATGGAGATATTGGACAAGCTAAGGAACCAAGATCGCATCAGTGTTTCAAGCATATACAAAGGAGGTTCCATATCATATAAGAGATCGAACAATAAGGAGATGTTAAGATTTGTTGAGTAGAAATTGAGAACAATGTCACAAACCCCTTGATAAAAGCGCTTTCATAGTGGAATCATGAAGGTCATGTTAGATAACTTGGGATTAAGTCCATGGGTGATTGGGTCAAAGTGCAAGTGGGAGTCAATTGGTATATATGCCCACAGAGAGAATCATATCATGATTTCATGGTATGTTTTGTAAATGATTTGATTAATAATAAAGGCAATCTTCCAATTTATTATGTTGTATTTGGTGATGAGGTAATCATGTAACATAATATATGTCTAAAGAATAATATTACTTAATGACATATGTCTTCAGGTTGATGACTTGAATAATGAGATCATATGAATGTTAAGAGTATATACATTCTTGTTATGTTCCTAGGAAGATGTTATTGTGAAAGGTTGATAGATGGTAATAAGACACAAGACTAGAGTGTGTGTTGGTTGATGAAAGAATCTCATCAGTCATGATATGTGATATCAAACCAAACACATAGATACTTGTTATAGAATAGTATATCAAATAGACCCACCATAAGAGTGATACATGGAAACCATGACTGGTAGTCAAGATCATTTCTTATAGTGTTGGTGATGATTTTGTTTATTAGTTTTGAAGTCCCTACACTCATCACATGTCATTCGGTGTACTTTAACAGCATCCACTACTCCCTTGACTAAGGGTTGCCATAAAGGTCGTGATTGGGTGAACTATGACACATGGGGATGATTTTGAGTGATGTAGATGATATTTTTTGCTCCTACAAGAGTATGATATGTTGGCCACTTGATGAGCGAGACTAAGAAATGCATGGCCATGCACATGTGAGTCACTATGTGATATTGAGCTTACATATATCTTAGATAGACTACTCTAGTTCAAGGAATAAGGATTGAACGTTGACGAGGATGATGATTTCATACCTCAGGTACTATTTGGATATTAGTGAAAAAGGAACTATACAAACACTATAACACTCATAAAAAGTGTAGGTTGGAGTTTTTCTCCTGCTTTGCAATTTCTTGGGTAGCAATGATGTGTTTCTTGATACTCCTCATTTCTTTCGATGTCATAAACTAGTTATTTGTGAGAATTTGTTATACTAATCGAGATTACTCAAAACACAAAACACGATTACTCATTTATTAAACAAAAACCTAGAACACATGATAAGTTAAAATCAATTTCCAAGTTTCCCAATTGCTGAGGAACATTTACATAATGCTCAATATCCTTTACAATTTCCATGTAGCCTCAGCTACAACATAAACTTTATACAGGAATATTATCTAAATATTTCACATATACAACAATCAACATGCTATCAAAATCTTGATTAAATCAAAACATTATACACAAAATTTTCACCCAAACCTGAGAGTACATGGATGACTCTTGGACACACTAGACAACTAAATACCATTCACCTTAGATTCTCTTTGCTTCTATGGTTCTGCTTCTGCTGCTGTCAATCACCTAAAAATATGTGGTCTCCCATGATGTGAGACCCAATCCCAATGAGAGATATAACTCTCTCCAATAGATATTGATTACAACAAATTATTCCAATAGTAAAGAAAGTGAGTAGTTGAAGTATTTAATAGTAAATTGAGTAGATTGAACAATTCAAGCATGCTAAACAGATTGAGCACTTAAGGTTAGAAACAAGTACAATTATCATAGTATATGATGACTATCATATTGGATGTTATGATATTACATTAAATAACAAAAGTCATCACTAGCATGACTATCATATGATGCTTTGCTAACAACACAAGCAATCTAGTAGCATAAACATCTTAACATCATGAATATGTCTAGCAACATAACATGACTATCAATACTGGCATGTTTGGTAAAATGAAGAAGTCTACATCATGAGTATTGTTAACATCATAAGAATAATGAACAACATAAGCATGATTAGCAGTTTAAGAATTTCTAATTACAAGACATGGCTAGCAGTATTAAACATAGCCAACAACATCATCTTAATTGTTAGTGTCTGTATATCTGACAACATAAGCATGTTTACATCATGAGCATAATTACAACATAAGCATATCTATCATCTCTTATTGTACTATACATCATCTCTATGTAAGGAAAGGAAACAAAGGTTATCATCCAATGTAAAGTGTTGTGTATAAACCAATACAAATATGCTACACTGTTGTATTACATCTTTTATTACTACCCTGAGGATTTGAGTTGTACCACCCAAATCCAACTGACCAGTACTAAGTCAAAATCAGTGCCATACAAGATCTATGGAAGATCCAGACTCCATGATCTCACCAACAACTCCCAGTTAATATGAGAGACAATGCAGAGACATATCAGTCAACTACCAATAGTGACATATAGTCAACTGAAAACAACTAGCCTACCTTGGTACAGGTCACGGTACTAGAGAACAGCTCACACATGGATATTCAATATGACTCATCATGTAGTTATATTGTTTCCTTTCACACATCACAATATCACAATATCTGAGGCATGAACACAACCATCCTCTATTGCTTGATATTAGGGTACAAAGTTGTCCCGACATACTCAATATTATGCGCTCTGAGTTTCCTATAGGAGTTACTCATTTCACCTTCCAACAAGTTCTGACACTGGAATGGATCTATGGCACAGGGAAACTACATGATTAGGGTTTCACTTGATTAGTTTTACCAATTGATTGAATTAAGGCTTCATCATACAAATGGACATACAAACCCTAATTCAACTCTAGCAAGAATTCCTAAATAGAAACTTCATAAGGTATAAAATGTATGAAACTTATTGTTCCTCATCTCATCATCACATGGTACTATTCCCTTGCCATTCATGAGAGTGCACCTGTCATCATACTGTCACATAGTATGAATCCTGATCACAATATCACAGGGTATCAACCCTTGTCAACATAAGAGGATTATACCTCATTTAGGGATCAACCATGCCCATAGGTAATCAAGACCATCACATTATTCCCTGCAAGTTCATCACTATGTTTCCATGCCTTATAACAAGGCTCAACAAACATCACCACCCATGTGATGCACATGCTTAGAATGATATCACAATAAATAACTTAAAGATGTTTACATGATAACATTGTAGGGTTATATTAACATTAAGATCATTCCTCTATTATATCAACATATAAGGAAACTATATGATTGTCCATCATCACAATGATAGTGTACAAGTTTAGCATAAGAAAGCAAAAATCATAAAGTTATGATGACCACTAGTTAACACATTAGAGTTGCAATTAATCA
The DNA here is from genome assembly GCA_963693085.1 of Alisma plantago-aquatica. NCBI lineage: Eukaryota > Viridiplantae > Streptophyta > Magnoliopsida > Alismatales > Alismataceae > Alisma > Alisma plantago-aquatica. The sequence continues at coordinate 793,334,986 of OY856410.1, read as the reverse complement.
TTAGGAAGGATATTCCATCATTATATTAACCATTCAAGGTATGGTATCATACCTAACTACCATTATCTATTACATTAGGTTTAGGTTCAAAAAGATAGGTTACTTTGATGTTATTAATGAACACTCATACCCAAACCCTAACTCATGGCATCCCCATTGGATCATGGATAGATGGGGTGAAGCATCACCATCACATTCCCTACCATCCTCAAGTATGGATCCACACATAACTCAAGATGTAACCATTAGTTTATAGTATAATAGGTTTCAACCACAAAAGAGAGTACTCCATGATTATATTCATCATTCAAGGACTATTCATAACCACTTACCAGCATTTCATTATATTAAGACTAGGTATAACAAGCTATACCTCATCAGGGATACATATCAACACAATATGGTCATTATACCATCTATTCATATGAGTGAAAACGTAAGAATACCTTATTATGGGTAACCCTCCAATGGTTCCATCATCATCCAACCCATATCACCATACCACAACATCACCCAGAATCATTGGATGTTGAAAATGTAAGACCATTAGTCATTTACATAAGTGAACACTGTGAGAACCCATTACAGTAAACAAGATTACTCAAAACATAAAACATAATCAGTCACTAATTAATCACATACCCAAAAATATGGGTAAATTAAAAAAAATTTCAACATCAGCACCCACTCAGAAGTATTTTCATGAGAGCCCAACATCTTTCTTATATCAATACTATGCCAAGAATTTGATACAATTGTTCTGTCATCTTAGCCACCACATATATACATAGGAGAACAATATTTGTATATGCCACACAAACAAGCATTAATATTCTAACAAAAGTATGATTCGTTTGAAACACCATATACAAATTTTTCTCATTCGGACCTGAGAGTACAAGGACGACTCTAGGACGCACTAGACATCTAATCAACTTTCTCAAAGATTCATTACTATAGCTCCTCTTTGCTGCCACATGTTTGTTTTTGTCACTTCCGGTTACCTAAAAAATGTGGCAAACCACAAGGGTGAGACCCATGTCCCAGCAAGAGATACAACCTCCAACAACATTTATTGATTACAAAATTTTTAATTAATTAAATAGTTAAGTAGTTTAATCAGATATAAAAAATAAGATCAACAACACTAATGATTAAAAAAATACATAAAGGAGCAGATAATAACTGTCATCATTATCCAGACTATCATCCTTTATCTTATTGACAATATAAGCAATTCAGTAGCATATGCATATCAAGCATCATGAGCAAGTATAGTTACATAGAATCTCTATGATTATGAATAAGTCTAGCCACATAAGCATAGATAACAAAATTAGCATGTCTAATAGGTTGAACATATCAACATCATAAAAACAGCTAACAACATAAGAACAACTATCTGGATAAGCATGATCAGTTGTATATGCATCCCTAGTTACAAAGGCATGGCTAGCATGCTAAACATAACTAACAACATGAGATATCTAGCATCATGATTATAATCAACAGTAGCAGTATAGTTATCAACATAACCATGGATACTGTATGTATGCATCTACAATCTTAAGCATATCCACAACATAAGTATATCTACTATCACTTAATTGCACTAAGCATCATCTTTATGTAAAGAGAACAAACAAGGGTTATCATCCAATGTCAAGCATCGTGAATAGCCCTAAAAAGATATGCTATACGTATGTATTACATATTTTATTATGCTTTGAGGAATTTGAGGATACCACTCAAAATCCAACTGATCACTACTAAGTCGAAATCAGTGCCATACAACATCTAGGAAGAGTCGGACTCCTAAGATCTTCTCTGCCCCCGGTCAGTAAGGGTCTGCCACAACGACACATAAAGTCAAGCTACTAATAGCCTAGTCCGTCCTTGGTATAGGTAACAACACTACTGAAAGGAGGTGGGTATGTATACCCTACCATCTGAGGTACAACCGCAGTTGTTCTCCAATCTTGTCACATATATAAGCACTGAGACACGACTGTAGTCGTTCTCAATCACATCAGATGTATGAGACATGACCATAGCCAACCTCCAAAATTTGCATTGTGGATGACAAGGATATATCCTCAACTTGCCATCCCCACATACTCAACAGTATGCACTCCGAGTTTCCCTTAGGAATACTCGTTTCACCATCTGGCAAATTCTGACACTTAGATGGATCTATGGCACATGGCACTACATGATTAGAGTTTCACTTGATTAGTTATGCCAATTGGGTGAATTAAGGTTGCATCAAACAAGTGGACATACACAGAGAGAGAATGAGGTTGGAAGAAGGAGGGAAGTGGTGGAGAGAAAATGGCTCGTTTTGCTTCTTGGGGATAAGTATATGAAACTTTAAGATAAAGAAAAAGAAAAAGTTGAAGTTCTAGTATCTATCCAAGTGTCCATGGCCTTAATTTATTAAAAATATACAAGCACAAACACAAGAAGCTCCCCCATCATGTGTATACCTGGTTAGCTTTCCTTTGTCTAATTTCCTAGCCAATCAAATAATTCATTAGTTGATATCTACTAAAGGTAGCTCATCCATGAAGGGGAAAACCCTAAAATACCCTTGGTGAAAACACCTTCAAACCAAGGTTTAAATAGGTGCCCCATGGATAAAAAAGCTCAAGAATGATGAGAGAATATCCAAGGAACATAATGAAAGTGATAAATTGCAAAGAAAACCCCTCAATTGGGTATATTGTAGAAAAATTCAAAATGTGCATAAAATTGCATAACTTGCTCAAACAATGTCCAAATTGGACCAAATTTGAAACTTAAGCTTGTATTGTGATTTAAAAGCATACCACAAGGTTATATTAGATTATAAGAATTCAATTATGATAATTAATCTTGTTCAAATCATTAAGAAAGTTTAGGGGCCTTACAAACACCTTGAACCAACCATATGTAAAGACATCGAGTTGTGACCCTATAAAGGGTCACCATTAAGCCCTAAACATACTTTCTTTAACAACATAAAGGGGCACCATAGGTTGTTGGGTTAATTCCCATCATTGGTTGTACATAGTAAGCAAGCCATCATATCAACCATCAAGCTCCTTAAATTGATCACTTGAAGGAAACCATTAAATTTAGATTGTTATAACTCACATGTAATACTATAGGTTTCAATCCAAACCATTGGATGTTGAAGCATGTAATTTCAACCATTGGATCAAGTCCATTAATCAAAACTATTAGATGAATGAGTGTTAGATCCTAACCAATGGATCAGGTTCATATCTCAAAACCATTAATTGGAGTATGGGTCTAACCATTCGATTAATTGAACCAAGAAACCATTAGTTTAGGATTTAATTGATGCTACAATTACATCCTTAACTCACCATTGGTGGTGATGACCTAATGCACCATTTGTTATGATCATTAAGTCGCAATCAGTTGTTACAACATCACTACATTCATTTAATACCATCAGATGTTAAGTTAATGTCATCATTGATTGATAGCATCATTAGAATACATAGTGGTTGATCCTTAAGCTTCTAATTGAGCCAAAACATGACCTAAGAGGCGACCATTGGTTGAAATCCTTGGCCAAAACATGACCTAAGAGATGACCATTGGTTGACATCCTTGGTCACCACCATTGGTTGTCAAGATAGAAACACCATCGATTGTTGCATGGTATCTCCATCGGGTCATGTAGTAGTGAAGGAAAAAGCTTGAAAACCCTAACTTTGACCATCGATCGTTAGGTGCTTTAGACCATCGTTTGTGTTACCAACTTGTCCTAGATTATCTTCTACCTTAGTAAGGATGTACTCATATTTACAGGTTCATTTAGAACTAGAGTTGAACAAGGAACACCATAAAAATTTGAAACCCTAAACAAGCATTGTTTCTTTATGCTTAGATCATCATTTTTAAGCATAAACATGAACTAACAAGCTTTTAGTAAGCAATATAAGTGAAGAAGGTTATAAAACTCACCTCTATAGAGAAGAACAAACTTCTTGTAGCAAGAAAATTGAGCAAAGAAGGTATGAAAACCCAAGTTTTAGATCTGAACTCGGCTAAGTAGGCACTTTTCTCCACAAAGAAGAAAAACCCTAGAAGAAGAAGCAAGAAAGGTAGATTCTTGAGTTATAGCACAAATTCTACCATTAAACAACAAGGTTCTAACCTAGAGAAAGGTAGGAGGAAGAAGAACAGAGAAAGAAATGGAGGAAGGAAGGGGATACTTACTTGTTTAGATCAAGATCACAAAGAAGGAGCTTTAGAAACCCTACAGGAAGAAAATCATAACCCTAGATGCTTCTACCAAGAACATCCACACCTTCCTCTTCCTTGGATAGGTCTGATGGAGCTAGAACTTACACCAAAAGATTAGTCTCCCAATGGAAGTCCTAATATGCACCAAAAACCCTAGAGAGTTGATGTCCTCTCTAGGTTTACCTACAACTGGTGCTAGATAAATGCTCCAACCCCACAAGAGTGTGGAAGCCTTATCATAGTACATATTTAGGATCGAACCCAAAGGACAACGTTAAGAATCTGAGTGTCTTTTCTTGTTTCGTATCAATCTAAGTTAATCATCTAAGACCAGAAGTTTGATTTGAGTTATTTAACCTAAACATGCAAAAGGAAAGGCAAGAATAAAAACTAGTTTAATGATTAAAATCTAAGATTATCAAATGATGATGGATCACTGGGGTGATGCGGGTATTCGCCTCCACTACACATGAATTGTACCTGTACCAAACATAACATGACTTGTAAGCAAGATACATGGATGTTGTACAATAACGATGTCTTATAGGACAAGAGTAGTGCACACATCCTTCACGGGTTGAGTAACTCTCATCCGGTACATATCTACGTGTGAATGAAGATATGTAGTCTCCGAAGAGAAAATCTTACTCAACCTTGTGAAACGTGCATCGGAAAACTAACAAGCGAGCAATAATTACCAAATCGATTAGTATACTTATAGTCTATCCCTCTTTCGAGGATATAGCTACGAGAAATGTGGGAGTGTTGCAACGTCCACCATTCCCAAACGAATGGTCAAGTACTTTGCACCACACTCTCCTCAGAGTGTGTTCCTCGACTTGTCAAGGTTGCACTTTTGTACGTCAACTGATTCCATTTCATAGTACAAAAGTACAACGATGGAGGTGAGTTTACTCCACTCCTTAGAAAGTGTTCCTAGATACCGAAACGGATGCACGGTGGATACACACACCAGAAACCAACACTAAATTGGTATTCAAGTCTCTAGAGCGGTCATAGACAAACCACAACGAAAGACAATAAATGCATATAAGAACGCGGACAACATTCAAGCATGTATGAAACGATTTAGTATTGAATCAGAATGATAACATATTTTTAGTACAATTTACAAGACACGGGCAGCGGGGCTAGTCTCTGCGCCCCAGTGGATGGAACTACTCGCTCCTCATAGAGGAAGAAACAAAGAAAGAGAAGAGAGAGAAAGAAAGCATCGTCGTAGCAGAAGAGTAGATCTATGACAGCCCGATGTAGATCATTGCAGTCTCCGAGACTGCTCCGTTGTGGTTGATGCCGCCTATCTCTCCACCTCGATCGTCGTGTCTACCTCCGAGATTGCACGGGTAGAATGAGGTAGAACAATGGTAGAATGATGGTGGAGGTGAGACGGTGATGGAACAACCTTCTAGATCTGTCTCTAGTCTGGCAGCTTTCCAGATCTGTGCTCAGACTGAGATCCTAGGGCTGTGGGTGAAATTTGGTTGGAAACGGTGCTCGGGCATTCTGGCGGCATCCCGACACTGGTCCCAGTCCGGCAGCCTTGGGCCGTAGTGAGATGCTCCAAGATCATGCCTTCACCCTTCTATTTATAGGCCTTTGTCCATACGGTTTCAGTGCTTGCGGTCCTGCGCTCACGGTTGCTCATGCGGTCTCATATGCAAATGCCCATGCCATCTTGCTAATGCAGATGCTCCATGTGGTTTGCTAAGTCACGTTCTCATGCCCACGTGGAGTCATGCGGTCTTTACTTGCAATGGCCCATGCGGTCTTGATAATCCATTGAAATGCAGCACTCCATGCATCACATGAACTCATGTGTTCTTCACATTCAATTGCCCATGCGGTCTTGCTGCATGCCTATCCGATTTCCATGTTATTCACGTGAATAGTGTTGCGTGTTCATCCGGCTCCAAACGATCTGCTGCAAAGTACTTTATTTAAAAATTTTCTTTGATAGCTTTTCCATTCGGTTTCATACAAACCTCCAAACGGTCTTCATGTGGGCTGAGAAAATGGTCTTCATGCATAATTACTCATGCGGTTTCGACTCCTATTGCTCATACGGTCTGTGTGCATGCGGTCTTCAAATATACATACGTGATTATTAAATGGTCTATGCAGCATGCCTATTCGGTCTTCACTCAAGAGAAAAGAAAAAGGCAAACGGTCTTGCCAATGATCCAAACGATCATGCATGCATTCACGTGGGCGTAAACGGTCTTGGCAGCTTCACCTTGATGCAACGCAGTGCTCGGTCACGTGGAGCCATGCGGTTTTGCCGCAAACGATCTAATGCACACCAGCAAGACCGCATGAGAAACCAAGAAAACCGCATGAGCATTCAGCTATGAAACCGCATGAGAAGCCGTCGGCGTTGCTGCTGCCTTAGGAGGATGATGCCGGCGGTTGTGGCGGCTAGAACAGCTCACAACACCGGCGAAGTTGCTGCTACGATGGCGGGGACGAAGGTGGCTGCTGGTGTATGTTGCTTGCTTCAAACGGTTTGCATGCGTGGTTGGCGAGGGCAGCGTGGTTGCCGGAGCAGGTGATGAAGACGACGCCACCGGAGATCATGTGTAGGTGGGTGTCAACGTTGTTGGTGATGGTGAGGAAGACGACATCGGAGATCATGTGTAGGTGGGCGCCGATGTTGTTGGTGACGGTGAGGAAGATGACGGTGCCTCTAGTGGCAAGCCGGCCATCGTGGGCACCGTCGTTGCTGCTGACGGTGACACCGACGCTTGTGGCAAGAAGGCTGTCGTGGCAGCGATGGTGTCAGCGAGCAGGTCACAGCACCGGCGGAGGTGCTAGTTGCTTTTGCGATCTTGATCCTCCACTAGCCAAATGGTCTTCACAGCAGCAAAATGGTCTTCATGCAGGTGCTAGTCCAAACGGTTTGGAATGCATGCGACCATACGGTCTTCATTGCTAATTCAGTCATCACTTCTCAGATGTTCAAACGGTCTGAGACCGTTACCTCTCGAAACGGTCTTGTATTTGACTGTCCATTTGGTCTTTACAATCGCAGCAAACGGTCTTGAGACCGCATGGGCTCAAACGGTCTTGAGACCGCATGGGCTCAAACGGTCTTGAGACCGCATGGGCTCAAACGGTCTTGAGACCGCATGGGCTCAAACGGTCTTGAGACCGCATGGGCTCAAACGGTCTTGAGACTGCATGGGCTCAAATGGTCTTGCGACCGCATGGGTTCAAACGGTCTTGAGACTTCTAGAGTCATTGTTGTAGGGGTCATGACCGTTGGTGATGGTTGAGGATGATCTACAGAGGAGAGAGAACGTGAGTAGTGGAAAAGGAGATCAAATAAGCTGGAAACTAGGGTAATTTGAGCTAGTAATGCACTATTTACACAAGATTGAAAGGATACTTAAAGTAAACCCAAAGCAAGGGTAGATCAGTCGATATGTGGCATAAAATCCTTAGAATTGGTGCCTGAGAGGGTGAATCTGGAGGATTCATCACCACACCGAACATAAGTTTTGCTCGTCCCGAGGAACGAAAGAGCCCAAGACAGTCGCCAAAACGCATGCATGTTGGTCTCGTAATTATCTCACCTTCGTGCAAGTGTCAGAATTTTTCATAAAAAAGAGAGAAAAGGAAAATGAGGCGAGACAAAATTAGGGCAAAAACGTCAAAAATCCTTTGAATTGGTGACTGAGGATGAGTCTGGAGGATTCATCACCACACCGAACTTAAGCGTTGCTCATCTCGAGTAACGGAAAACATAAAACAGTCACCAATGAAATCGTTCATCTCGTGATTGCCTCATCCTATTGTTATATCCTAATTTTGTTCATGGCTCAGATTGATACATCATCAAAGTTTCCTTAGATCACGGAATACATCTTATGATATCCTCAATTCTGAGTTCATTTTGCTAAAGTATTTCCTTCTCATTATCTGTTGTATCAGTCATGTTTAAAAGTTTTATGAGACTTTGAAAAGACCCACAGAATCAACAAAAGGCATATGATCTGTCATTGGTGTTGAAAAAGGAGAGAATGGGGGTATGATCAAGAGATAAGAGTCTCTCCTTTGATTGAATCAAGACTCTTATTATTAGTTGACTCATCGAGATACTTTGAATGATTTATGCACAACTCTGGTTGACTTAGCCTTACACCCATTTTTTTTTCTTTTCTAAAGGTAACTCAGAAGTGTGTATAGGTTGGCTTAAGGCTTTTGGCTATTTTACCTCTTCGAGAGGAGGTAAGGGGTTATTTTTGGATCCTTAGGATCTCACTACCGATCACGACGCATCTGCCTTTGTGAGGGCAGCTAATGTACCGGTCGGGCAAGACCTTTATTGGTTATCCTTATTCAGGGCACAACTCTCATGTTTTTATTCACACTCAGCCTTTTATTCATTCTCACCTGGCTTAGGAGAAAGGGTATTTTTGGTTTTTTGCATATTTGGGCTGCCAGGCCTCTTTTTGGAATCGGGCTAGATTTTTCACCAACCTCGGTATGTGCACAATCATCATTGTATACTCTTTGAAGTGAAATGAGAAGGTGATACGCCCATGTTATGTATTGAGGGGTATGGAAGAAGTGGTAATGGAAGAAGAGGTGTGGTGTACCACACCGAACTTAGAGTTTTGCAGAGGTGTGGTTTACCACACCGAACTTAAAGTTCGGCAAAGTTCTAGTTTTCACTAGAAAGGAGTGTGGTGTGCCACACCGAACTTAAAACTTTGGCATGGTTAGTGAACAGAGGGGTATGAGAATGAAGGAAGAAGTGTAGAACAGATTTCGGATCATGATGCAGTTGCTTAGCGATTCCATGCGATGGGTCTCTTTTCTCTGTCACACTCTGCTAAAAAAGAGACATGAATAAACATCAAATGAGAAATCCATACAACAGATCAATTACTCAGATAATGGCGTGATGTATTTGATCTATCTCACTCTTATTGAAGTGTATCATCTTTTCCTGTTTGAGGGTATGGCATTAGGATTCATAGACTATTCAAGATGAAAAACACGCATAGGCTAGTTTTAAGCATTCTTTTCTTGGAAATTTGCAACGAAAAGAGGTGATGATCACAGATTCGAAAAACAAAAGCCGACTAGATAAAGGCTTTATTTTTGGAAGACTACAGAAAGGCAGAAAAATTATGAAAAAGAAACTAGAATGGAAAAATAGGAAGCAATAAAAATAGAGGGTGGAGTGAAAGTCATACCACCCGCCCTCCACCTTGAACTCATGAATTCGCTCTTTTCTGAAAAAATATTAGGTTCGAGGTGGAGGGGAAGGGTTGCACAATGTTAACCAGGCGGTCCTCGTAGTTGGAAGAAGGTGCGGCAAAGATGTCTCGCGATAGCTGGTTCTGAGAACGAGGAAGTGGCCCGAACAACCTATTGCCTGGGTGGTTGTGGCAACTCGAGCGAGTCTTCTGGATGACTTGGGTGCACATTTCTTTCGCCTTGTTTTCCATCTAGAAGAATCCAGAGACATTCCCCCATCAGCGAGGGAGGTGAAATATAAGCAGTCAAAACTGGAGGACTATGTGACAGATCAAGGTTATGCCCACTTGTGCCTTCCAATTGTGGCTCACCCTCAAAGTTCAAAGTAAGACTGCTTTCTTCAAAATCTAGGGCAGTTGATTGAGGGTCGGCCACTTGAACTTCCTCCTGTCCAGGATCAGGTGGTGGATCCGGTTCCAGCTTCATCTCGTCACCTGGCTTTTCTTGTGTGGGATATGGTACCCAGGAGGACGTTTCTTCATCAGAGGAGTTATTTTGAGAAGTATCATCATCTTTATCAATTTTTAAATTGGTAAGAGTGTCGTTCTTCTTTTCAAGGTTTTGTTTAGAATTTTCCTCGTAGAACGTCCTTAGTTCATCCAAGTAACTAGAAGAGGATTTGACTGGTAAAACGAACTCTTGCTCGGGTAAGGAAATCATGGGGTCCTGAGATAGAGGTTCCAATGATGTATCTTCATGGGAGGGATTAGTCCATGACATATTGTTTTGAGGGCTAAAATCCCTTGATGAACCCATTTCTTCGATATTGGGACTAATGTATACCATTTCTGAGTCATGTTGTTGTTCCAGTTCTTCTTCATAATACTCCTCCGGTTCTATTGAGTGCTCGGGAAGAGTTTCTATGGGAGGAGTGGAACCTAGCTCAGGTAATGGACATATCTTAGTTTCTTGAATATCAGGAGGGGCTTCTTCATAGGGATGAGTGACTATAGAGGGATAGGTTTGTGACTTGATGTCTTCCCAAGGGTCCTTTTTGTCATTATAAGAGTTTGTGGTAATGTTGTAATCCGTTCCAAAGTCAAGAGATGGCTCATGTTTATCTTCATAGTGCACTGTCAACTCGTTCAAGTGACTAGAAGGAGATTCAATATAAAGATCATGCTCTTGTTCGAGGACTGGCTCCGACTGGACTTCTTGTGGTGGTGGTAACTCCGGTAATATCATCTCGTGAAAAGGACCGGTCATAGGATTGTTATCTTGAGACCCGTTTTTCTCCATTGATTCTACTTCATCAGTGAGAGTGGTATGGTCCATTTCTGAGTCAAGATCTTGATCAATTCTATCCTCAAGGTCTGTCCCTAAATCAGCCGAATGATTAGAAATTTCTTCATAAGGGCAATTCGGATTTTGTTCTGGAAGTGAAGACATTTGATTCCCTTGCATATAAGACATATCCTTGTCTGAATCGGTCACATACCCATCTGAGTCTGATTGTGAAGGAGTGTAGAGTCCTTGCGACATTAATCCTTCTTTTACGGATTTTATTGATGAGACAGCTGAAGTTGAAAAAATTTTGTCATTAAGGGAATTGATTATCGCCAATTGCTCTTCAATGGTTGGGTTTGAGTCCATGAAGTCAGAAGGTGGGTAAGTATTGAAGTTTATCCCCCATTGACCTCCTGCATGTAGAAAATCCTCATATTGGTTATTCCATCTTTCACCTAAGGGCATAGTGCAGGAATTACTTTCCGAGTCAGGTTTTGGCTCGAAAGATGATTCTTTCTCTTGTAGTGTTATGAAGAAATCGTCCTTGGGTTCAATTATTAACTCTGAAGATGATTCCTCACCTTGCACTGATTCTTGAAGATCATTGGAAGGCATATCCCACATGATTTCATAATCATCATCGTTATTGATTGCAACATGTGGACTAGGGATGTGTTTAGTTGAAATAGGTGGTTGTTCTACATGTTGCTCAGGAGCGTTGATAGGTTGCATAAGTCGATCAAGATCGGCTATCAACTTCTTAGTCGCGGTTGTCTGATCAGCTAGTTGTTGAGCCACCGACGTCTGTAAAGCACGTAGTTCTTCTATCGACGTGCGTTGATCTTCATGAAAAAGCTCTTCACTGCGCCTGTTGGGTTGATATTGATAACATCTCTCCTCATCATAGTATTGATTTGCATTGTATTCCAGGTTCCCTCTTTCATTGCAGTCTACATCTTGAAACCCACCATAGTTAGGTTTTTTGTAGTAGCCTCCAGGGTGATACGGATTATAACTTGCGTTATATCCATAGTTGTATGATGAGGCCACTTTGAGTTTCCCAGCTATCCGATTCATGATTATTTGACACAGAGCCATTACGTAGAGTGGAGGGACATTGAAGCAATAAATCGATGCATGAGAATAGTCACCACATAGTTGACATCTAACGATTGGTGGTGTTGACTGTTTCATTTTGGAGAGAGTTGGTACCTGAAATTAAGGAAAGAGTTTATCAGGCTTGACCACCAACTTCAAATCCAAGAAGATATGCGAGATTAAGCCCTTCACTTTTCAGGTTTTTGAAAAGAAAATGGAAAACCCAAGAGAAACCTAAATCGACACAGAATTTGAAAAAGAAGATTCTTATACCGTTGTCCCCGGAAAAGGCGCCATTTTTTGATGGAGCTAGAACTTACACCAAAAGATTAGTCTCCCAATGGAAGTCCTAATATGCACCAAAAACCCTAGAGAGTTGATGTCCTCTCTAGGTTTACCTACAACTGGTGCTAGATAAATGCTCCAACCCCACAAGAGTGTGGAAGCCTTATCATAGTACAGATTTAGGATCGAACCCAAAGGACAACGTTAAGAATCTGAGTGTCTTTTTCTTGTTTCATATCAATCTAAGTTAATCATCTAAGACCAGAAGTTTGATTTGAGTTATTTAACCTAAACATGCAAAAGCAAAGACAAGAATAAAAACTAGTTTAATGATTAAAATCTAAGATTAGCAAATGATTATGGATCACTGGGGTGATGCAGGTATTCGCCTCCACTACACATGAATTGTACCTGTACCAAACATAGCAAGACTTGTAAGCAAGATACATGGATGTTGTACAATACTGATGTCTTATAGGACAAGAGTAGTGCACACATCCTTCACGGGTTGAGTAACTCTCATCCGATAGATATCTACGTGTCAATGAAGATATGTAGTCTCCGAAGAGAAAATCTTACTCAACCTTGTGAAACGTGCATCAGAAAACTAACAAGCGAGCGATAATTACCAAATCGATTAGTATCCTTATAGTCTATCCCTCTTTCTAGGATATAGCTACGAGAAACGTGGGAGTGTTGCAACGTCAGCCATTCCCGAACGAATGGTCAAGTACTTTGCACCACTCTCTCCTCAGAGTGTGTTCCTCGACCTATCAAGGTTTCACTTTTGTACATCAACTGATTCCATTTCATAGTACAAAAGTACAACGATGGAGGTGAGTTTACTCCACTCCTTAGAAAGCATTCCTAGATACCGAAACGGATGCGCGGTGGATAAACACACTAGAAACCAACACTAAATCGGTATTCGAGTCTCAAGAGCGGTCGTAGACAAACCACAAAGAAAGAAAATAAATGCATACAAGAACACGGCCAACATTCAAGCATGTATGAAATGATTTAGTATTGAATCAGAATGATAACAGATTTTTAGTACAAGTTACAAGACACGGGCAGCGGGGCTAGTCTCCGCGCCCCAGTGGATGGAACTACTCACTCCTCATAGAGGAAGAAACAAAGAAAGAGACGAGAGAGAAAGAAAGCATCGTCGGAGCAGAAGAGTAGATCTGTGACAGCCCAGTGTAGATCGTCGCAGTCTCCGGGACTGCTCCGTTGTGGTCGATGACGCCTGTCTCTCCGCCACGATCATCGTGTCTACCTCCGAGATTGCACTGGTAGAATGAGGTATAACAATGGTAGAATGATGGTGGTGGTGAGATGGTGATGGAACATCCTTCTAGATCTGTCTCTAGTCTGGCAGCTTTCCAGATCTGTGCTCAGACTGGGATCCTGGGGCTGTGGGTGAAATTTGGTCAAAAACGGTGCTCGGGCATTCTGGCGGCATCCCGGCATTGGTCCCAGTCTGGCAGCCTTGGGCCATAGTGAGATGCTCCAAGATCATGCCTTCACCCTTCTATTTATAGGCCTTTTGTCCATACGGTTTCAGTGCTTGCGGTCCTGCGCTCACCGTTGCTCATGCGGTCTCATATGCAAATGCCCATGCGGTCTTGCTAATGCAGATGCTCCATGTGGTTTGCTAAGTCACGTTCTCATGCCCACGTTGAGTCATGCGGTCTTTACTTGCAATGGCCCATGCGGTCTTGCTAATCCATTGAAATGCAGTGCTCCATGCATCACATGAACTCATGCGTTCTTCACTTTCAATTGCCCATGCGGTCTTGCTGCATGTGCATCCGATTTCCATGCTATTCACGTGAATAGTGATGCGTGTTCATCCGGCTCCAAACGATCTGCTGCAAAGTGCTTTATTTAAATGTTTGCTTTGATAGCTTTTCCATTCGGTTTCATACAAACCTCCAAACGGTCTTCACGTGGGCTGAGCAAACGGTCTTCATGCATAATTACTCATGCGGTTTCAGCTCCTATTGCTCATATGGTCTGTGTGCATGCGGTCTTCAAATATACATATGTGATTATTAAACGGTCTACGTAGCATGCATGTTCGGTCTTCGCTCAAGAGAAAAGAAAAAGGCAAACGGTCTTGCCAACTGATCCAAACGATCATGCATGCGTTCACGTGGGCATAAACGGTCTTGGCAGCTTCACCTTGACACAACACAGCGCTCGGTCACGTGGAGCCATGCGGTTTTACAGCAAACGATCTCATGCACACCAGCAAGACTACATGAGAAACCAAGCAAACCGCATGAGCATGCAGCTATGAAACCGCATGAGAAGTTGTCGGTGTTGCTGCTACCTTAGGAGGATGGTGTCGGCGGTTGTGGCGGCTAGAGCAGCTCGCAACACCGGTGAAGTTGCTGCTGTGATGGCGGGGACGAAGGTGGTTGCTGGTGTATGTTGCGTGCTTCAAACGGTTTGCATGCGTGGTTGGAGAGGTCGGCGTGGTTGCCGGAGCAGGTGATGAAGACGACGACGCCGGAGATCTTGTGTAGGTGGGTGTCGACGTTGTTGGTGACGGTGAGGAAGACGACGTCGAAGATCATGTGTAGGTGGGCGCCGACATTGTTGGTGACTGTGAGGAAGACGACGACGCTGCTTGTGGCAAGCCGGCCATCGTGGGCACCGTCGTTGCTGCTGACGGTGACATCGGAGCTTGTGGCAAGAAGGCCGTCGTGGCAGCGGTGGTGTCAGTGAGCAGGTCACAGCACCGGCGGAGGTGCTAGTTGCTATTGCGATCTTGATCCTCCACTAGCCAAACGATCTTCACATCAGCAAAACGGTCTTCATGCATGTGCTAGTCCAAACGATTTGGAATGCATGCGACCATACGGTCTTCATTGCTAATTCAGTCATCACTTCTCGGATGTTCAAACGGTCTGAGACCATTATGTCTCCAAACGGTCTTGTATTTGACTGTCCATTCGGTCTTTACAATCGTAGCAAACGGTCTTAAGACCGCATGGGCTCAAACGGTCTTGAGACCGCATGGGTTCAAACGGTCTTGAGACCACATGGGCTCAAACGGTCTTGAGACCGCATGGACTCAAACGGTCTTGAGACCGCATGGGCTCAAACGGTCTTGAGACCGCATGGGCTCAAACGGTCTTGAGACCCCATGGACTCAAACGGTCTTGAGACCGCATGGACTCAAACGGTCTTGAGACCGTTTGGGATCAAACGGTCTTGAGACCGCATGGGCTCAAACGGTTTTGCGACCGCATGGGTTCAAACGGTCTTGAGACCGCTAGAGTCAGTGTTGTAGGGGTCATGACCATTGGTGATGGTTGGCGATGATCTGCAGAGGAGAGAGAACGTGAGTCGGGGAAAAGGAGATCAAATAAGCTGGAAACTAGGGTAATTTGAGCTAGTAATGCACTATTTACACGAGACTAAAAGGATACTTAAAGTAAACCCAAAGCGAGGGTAGATCAGTCGATATGTGGCATAAAATCCTTAGAATTGGCGACTGAGAGGGTGAATCTGGAGGATTCATTAAGGTCCTACACAAAAGAATTGAGGAAATACAAAGCTCTTATCTAGAGGGAAGTGGTAGAGATCAAAAGTTTCATTTGGGTGCTTAAGGATAGGTATATAAAACATTAGGATAAAGAAAAAGAAAAACTTGAGGTGTCCTAGTAGCTCTCCATGTGTCCATGGTCTTAAACCATTAAGGATATACAAGAAGCCACACAAGAAACTGCACCTCATTCAAGGAGACCTACTTTTCCACGATTTTTTGGTTTTCTAAGCCAAAAAAATAAACCCTTGGTTGATAGCTCCTAAAGGTAGCTCATCCATAAAGAGGTAAACCCTAAAATACCCTTGAAGAAAACACCTCCAAACCAAGGTTCAACAAGGATCAAAAAGCTCTTGAATGCTAAGAGACAATTCAAGGACCATAATGCAAGCAAAAAATTGCAAAGAAAACCTCTCAATTGGGTAAATTGCATAAAAGTTCAAAATATGCATAAAATTGCATGACTTGTACAAACAATGTCCAAATTGGACCAAATTTGAAACTTAAGCTTGTCACATGACACCAAATCATATAACAAGGTTATATTATGGTTCTAATCATTAAATTATGGTAATTAAGTATGTTAAACCATTTAATCAAGGTTAGAGGTCTCACAGCCATAAACCCCTAATAGGGATTTCACCCCCAAAATGCAAGGTAAACATAGATGGATATTTCTTATACACCTCATCCTCAATCTTCCACATGGATACTTTCATCACATAGTGATGTCACATCATTCTCATAGAAGACACATTCTTCTCCCTCAACTCTTGCATGTGTCACCTTGGTTCAACAAAAGAATTATTATGCCACCTACACATGTCTGGTAGTACCTTTGAACTTGGAACTCTAACTATCATCCTAAACTATTCTATCTATATTGTACCACACATCACCTAGAGACCATACTTGTTGGCTTTTACCAAATATGGAACATCATGTACCTCTTATCATATGTAATTCCACAAGGTTTCATCTTTATGTTCCTTTGATGGTTGTTGTGATTATCAAATCAATCAATCAAGTGAGCATCCCCTATTAGAAAAAAAATGTATAGTGTATATTCTTACAAGATTATTCAATCATCTTAAGAATGGATTGGCCATCAGCCTAGTTGAAGAATCACACACTTGTCTGCAACCATTAACAAATAATACTTCCGATTGACCCTATTAGGGGTAGGGTAACGACATTGTCTTCATCTTCCTAGGATTCACACAACACTCTTAGTATATGTATCATAACTTCTGAGAGGATACTCTAGTTAACCGCCAACTCACTCTTGCTAAACTTGTCATGCATATGTATAGTAGCTTCAACATTCTTAAGGTTTAACAAACATGTTAACTGTGCTAATTGACCATCTCTAAAATACTTTGAGATGTCATCATTCAAAGCTTGTCACACTTATGAGAAATGACCTAAGGACTCTGTTGCTCTTAGTTATGAATTCTACAGATACATTGGTTAGTCTAAACGACATAACCCTAAACTCATCATGGTCATGTAACTTATGTCATCCACTCTAACTCTTGTCCATTGATATTATGATGCTAGGTTTATCTTAAACGATCACTGTAACACATGTATGTTGATCAACAAACCATCTCTCCTGGATAGTTTCTCGCCCAACTACCAGCAGACCATACACAACATCTAGAATCATTCTTATTGGCCAAAAAACACTTGGAGGATCAACATCAACTCTCTCTCTCTCTAATGGAGAGGAACATTGGACTATTCATCTAATAAATATCTTTAACTTATATATAACTGATAAACTTTGGATACTAGAATTCATTACCTTGGTATCTACCACATGTGTTATAAAGAACTCATACCCTAGTTCCATCCACTTCCCCAACATCATAACTGGATAAGAATGTATACCGAAATCCCCCAAACTCTTAGAAGGCTCGAAAAGCATGCTCATTACAAAACATAAAGATTTTGAAACTATTGTCCAAGGTAATCACACATCATATCAAGATATCCATCCAAAGATTACAATGAATCCACACGTATCAAGTGGCATGAGATACACTTGAAGGCTACACCTAAAAAAGAAAGAACATAAAGGGAAACACGTCCATTCAAGGGTTGAACCAATCTATTCACATGACAACCGATCGGTTCACCTTTGAACTGAATGTTTTGCCCTTCACAGGATGTGAAAATTCATGAAATTTTTACCCTTTGACTGCTTCACAGACTGGGAATCTTACCTCTTATAAATAGAGGGGTATCAGGGGCTTCCTAGACTCAACATCAATTTTTTTTATAAATTGTTGTCTTTTCTGGTTGTGGTAACTGAGACAGGCTAAGCAAGTCCTACCTGATAAAGGGAGGGATGGTGAAGGAGAACAATTGTGGGAGAACAAGTTGGTGTTAGTACACCAACTACAATGGGACAAATCCTTCTTGACTATTCATCAAGAACAACAAGAGTTTCATGTGGTTCGTGTGGACTACTATTGTTACAACCCCAAATTTTGGGTTCCTTTGGTGAGAAATGTAATTTCTCATATTAAAGATATTTGGACAAATAATGATATAATTTGTTGTGAATAAATGGTTTTCATTTAAAATAGCCTTGTTGTTTGATTTGTGGGCTTTATTGGCTATTGGGCCCAATAATAAGGAAATTCAGTTAACTAATGAATAATTGAGTTGTTGAGAAAAGAGAGATGAGGTAGAAACCTCTAGAAGGCAAACGAATATAATCCAAGAATGAATTTCGTGCCTCTTGGGTTCCTTGGGTTCCAAGGAGTCCAAAGTTGCATAAAGAGTGCAATAAGAAAAGAAAAGATTAATTAAGTAATTCTTTAGTAAAAAAGAAATTGAAAATAATGTTAAAATGTTGGAAATAAGTGGAAAAAGGTATAATTGAGTTATCCTTTGTGGAATTTCGTATACCAAGAATTCCTAATGATAAAAGGAATATCAATGAAGAAAATAAAAGGGAAATAAAGAGAAATTCCCAAAAAGAGTTATTTTAACAAGAAATAAACAAGATAATGAAGAATAATACACATTAATGCATTTAAAGATAACGAGTATTCCTTAAAAAGGATTTTGAATTATTAGAGTTTCTTGGGATCCAAGGAGTCCCAATGAAGAAAGAGGAAAGAGAAAATACCAATAAAGCAAAATAAGAGAATAATGTAATACTTTATTAATGGTTTTTGTGGTTTTGCTAAAAAGAAAGTATTTCCTATTTAAGGAGATATATATATATATATATATATATATATATATATATATATATATATATATATATATATATATATATATATATATATATATATATATATATATATATATATATATATATATATATATATATATATATATATATATATATATATATATATATATATATATATATATTCGTGGCCAATGAATTGAGGGGAAAGTTCTAAGAAGATAAAGAAGAGATTTTCGTAATCCTAATGCCCCAAGGACAATGAATATCAAGAGGATATTTAGGAGAGAGCAAGAGAGTTGTTTCCCTTTAAAGGATTAGGATTCCTAATAGGAAGTGACTTGTTTCCTCTTGGATGGGTCTCTTAGGGTGAGATATCCTCCCCTATAAAAGGGGGTAGACCCTCTGGATCGTGCCCCAGAGAATCCCAAGAATTCCTCTCTCTCTCCCATCGTCTTCTGTGCATATAAACCTTGGGAGGAAGAGTAGCACGGTTATGAAGAAACGTGGGATCAATAACCGACCTTGACAGATGTTGGACGTCCCCACGACCTCGGAGGAAGATGCGGCTATCATACCTGTGCTCCAACTCTCCCGCAACTGCTGCAGGTTGGTTGCAGGTCTGCTTTGATCGCAGATCTGTTAACCTTTCTCTTGGCCATCATGGCCCCGAACCAGTGGGACC
The DNA here is from genome assembly GCA_963693085.1 of Alisma plantago-aquatica. Taxonomy (NCBI): domain Eukaryota; kingdom Viridiplantae; phylum Streptophyta; class Magnoliopsida; order Alismatales; family Alismataceae; genus Alisma; species Alisma plantago-aquatica. The sequence continues at coordinate 793,315,378 of OY856410.1, read as the reverse complement.
CTCACGTGCGTCAAGGCTCGCCGGAGATGGGTGGGCCATCCCTGATAACCGACAGAGTCCAAGGAGGAGAGGGTGGGTGGCGTTCAGCCCTGACCTAGCAACAGCGGCGGGGAAGACGCAAGGAAGAAGATGAAGTCGTAGTTGGACAAAAATGCCCTCTGTGGGCTAAAGGCACGTACAACTTAGCCAAGGGCATATTGGTAATTCGGTTATGATTTCAAACAGCAACGTATTGCGTGGAGGAGGCCGACGTGGCAGCCCCTCATTGGCCCAAAATAGGTAATTTTACAAAATTCGTATCTCCCTAACAGTAGCTCGGATGATTATGCATAAAATATGAAAATTACTCAGAAAAATGAGAGGAATCTAATAAAAATATAGTAAGAAACTAATTCCTTTTACAATTAGAAATGTAATGGAAGTTATTAGCTTTAGATGTAATAATGTTTAAAGAACCCTATTTTGATATGATTACAGTGATTAGTAGGGTTTAATAGCTGATTAAAGTATATATTATCCTGTTAATGATAAAAGTAACATTAGGAAGAAAAAGGATGAACTTCGCATATAATTAGTTAATTTGGAGTTTCATATGCATGGGCCTTGAAACCCTAATATTGATTAATTCGACTATTAATGGCTTTAATTGATTAATTTCATGATTAAAGTTGGAATATGTTGAATCTAAGCTATTTTGAGCAGTAAAGTTCCTAATTTGTGGATAAATACCCTTAATGTAGTAATTATGGTTTTCTCATGAATAAAAGGTGAAATTAATTGCAAATTGAGTTCATATGTGAATTGGACCATAATGAACTATGAATTGATGATAAATGCATATAATGATCTTGTCATGGATTAAAGGGATAAAAATAGTAGCTTTAATGTAAAAGAGGCTTAATGTGCTTAATTAATGGTTAATTATGCCTTTAATCTGGAATTAAGGATTAGATTTGGAAATAATTAGGGTTTGTGATCAATTGCATTAAATTAGGGTTTAATATAGTAAAAGATGAAGGGAGATCCTAATTGCAATAGAAACCCTAAAAGTGAATTAGACACCCTAGGAAGAGAGCTAGGTTTAATGGATCTTGATAACATAAATAATAAAAAGGGAATTACATGATTATTTCAGGATCTTGTTGAAAATTCTTTCTTGCTTGGATTCTTATTTGCAAGGATATTTTTGTTCAAATCGTCAGATCAGGTATGTGGTTAATTATGAATAACCGCCTTAGTTTCTCGAGGATTTTCCGAATGGTTAATCGCATTGAATGCAAATTATCAGTTGGATGTTCATACTTGCAAATTATAAAGTCACTATGATTATCACATTAATAATAGAAGTATGTATTCTCGCACCTACATGCCACCCTGATGGATGATGCCAAAGGTCAAGCCCAGATGGGTAGACCAATGGACACCTTGAGTGGTGACCCCAGGAACCAAGCTCGGGAATGAGAAGGTGGCCTATGATATTGCATGACTAGAGGGAACCATGAGTGGTGACCCCAGGCACCAAGCTCGGGATTGAGAAGGTGGCCTTAAGTCATTGGCAAAGGGAACCCTAAGGTGGGTATGCCAAGGTTAGGGCAAAAGCGGTGGAGAATGTCATATTGAAAAGTGTAATTTGGCTTGTTAATTAATGTGATTGTGATTATTAATTGTTAGCCATATTTGCAAGTTTTTGGTTGTTCCCACATACCAGTATATTTTGATATTCTGACTGACGTTTTGTTTTTTGGCATTTTAGGAACAACAATTAAAAGAACAAACAGTAAAGTGACACATTGTAGATATAAGAAATAAAGTGCAAGGAGGATTAGATAGAATAATTCAAGCTCTGGATAGATAGATTCCAAAGTTTTCACAGGTAAGTAAAGTTTTAATTTTATACCAAATTCCAGTTAGTTAGTAGAATTTCATAATTATTATTGATTATTTGTTGAACCTTTGATCCTGTTAATTGAATAACGGCTCTGATCTTCGGGTCTCCCTTAATTGGGGGTTACCGGGAGGCGGGGTCGTTACAATTGGTATCAAAGCATAGGTTCCTCAATTAATCTTTAATAATTATTAAATTTTACAAATTCTGTAGAAACCAAGGGAGTTATTAGAGGATTGTCTGAAAGACTAAGGTGTCTAGAAAAGGATCACGTCCAGGGGCTGGCAATATTTTCCTCTACACCACTAGTCATAATACGAGGACTCCCGGATTGTGTGACTTCCTGGTCGATGTCCTAGGGTATGACTCGAAATAAGATACCTTTATGACTCTCTCATCTTATTCATCCCTTCTCAACTCAAATTTTATTAAGGACCTTAAGGATTAGGGTTTTCTCTCTTCTCCTCAACCTCTTGAGGTATGGGTAAAGTTAATAAGGTCTAAGGAATCCTCCACCAAATTAATGAAAAGCATGTAAATAAGATGTCACGGACATAAGCTTAATAGATTAAGCACAAACTAAAGAATAGATACATGCTTGGGTCGTATGATACAAGTTGTAATCGCCCTCAGGAGAGGCCCAAGGATAGACCTCTTGTTAGGAGGATGAGTAGAGAGGGTTAATCTGGGGGTAGAGACCTCCATTAAAGGTAGAGACCTAGCACTTCCTTTGAGGATGATGGTAAGCCTAACCCTAAGTGAAGGTTAGAGAGAGAGATGACATGATGAGTTAGATGTCATGGTTGACTGAGTGTTTGATTAGTCATGCCTTTGGGATGCCATAAGAGGGTAGATGACCTAGTACCTTTGGCGACCCAACCCTGGAGAGGGTCGTGCATGCCATAGCAAAGGATAGCTCCTTCGTGGATGAGGTTATAGGAGAACCTATAGTTACCCTATGGGCTTAGGCAAGTAGGGTATAGCTTGATGAAATCCTGGTTAAGAGATCATGATGGATGGCTTATGAAAGGGGTATGGATGCTCTTGAGCCAAACGTGAGTCGAGCATAGGCTTCAACCACATAGGGGTATGCTTGTGAGCATGAGCCTTCATAGAGAAGGGACCTCTAGTAAGTATGGTTGGAGGTAGAATTAGCTCTAGAGAGAGGAAGTAGAACCCCAACAAGGAGGTTGGAAGCCTAAAACCCCAAAACTTGAGGAATAGTGGGAGTCGAGAATGATGCGACCTAAGTGGATGATAGTGGTTGCCTTATGCTTGATCCCTGGAGGATAATGATATCTTGGTTGCCTTTAGAGGAACCAAACCCTAGATAGAGGACGATGCTTCTAGTACCCAAGGTATAAGTGGTTACCTGATGGATGAGATAAAGAGTGCCTTAGACCCTGAGGAGGTTTAAGTACCCTGTTGTGAGGTTTTATACCTAGTTGAATGTCCTTGAGGAGGACTCGACTCTGAGGTATTGCTCGTATAAAAGGATCATGGGAGTACATGACATACCTTGGACATGTTTGATTCGTGATTAAGAGTTTGAGCATGTAGTTGGATATCCAAAGGAGAACCTAGGGTTCCTACGCCTAAGAGGGGAAGCAGTGTATCCGATGCTCCTGATGAGATTTGAGTCTCTATAGTTTCGAGCATGGTACTCCTCATGTGTAGAGGTAAAGGAAACCCCTTAAGTTAAGGGTATGTTTGATGAACCCTTCATGCCTAAGTTGATCTAATGTTGACGAAAGAGAACAAGTAAGACCTAGAATGGTTTAATAGATGCTCTACTTGTGCCCTAGTAGCTGCTGGGTTAAGCATGCTCATGTGAATATAAACCCTATGGATGTTTGTGACCTTGTTGTCAATAGTTTTAGTTTCCTCCCATTCTGGGAGAGGGACCCTTTGGTAAGGTGTGTACCAGTTTGTGGGTTTTTGGAGATCTAAAGAGGTCTCATAGGATCTTGAGAAGCTAAGTGAAAAGTACATGGTATGACAATAAACCTGTAGACCCATAGATAACCATCTCTAAGTGCATGTGGATGTGTTACCATGGAGGTAACCAATATGGGGCTTGACTAAGGTAGGCAGGTTGCCATGACCCTATGAAGGGATGAAAGTCAGTCAAGAATGCAGAAAGAGATGATGAAGGCTTGGGTAAGGTTCTAAGATTGGACATGTATTATAATGGAATCCTAAGTCTATCCTAGGGTCAGGTAGGGATAAGACCGATGGAAGAAGGAGTTTCCTAATTCCCTAGTTTCACATGACCATAGGGTCAGGAGGTAACAACTATCATTGTCTGAGGGCCATGGGTTAGGAGATTGATCACCTTCATGCACTCATGGGACCCAAAAGGAAGATGAGTAGGGCACTCTCTGGATGCATAAGGGAAAAGGGATGACCCCAAAAAGTGTCGGCACCCTACAGACCTAGAGGAGATGACCAAGGATTGTGTTGTGACCCAAGTAGGTTCGAGACCAGTTTTCCATGAAACTAACTTTGATATCAAGATGGCTGAGAAGTAGAGACATAAGTTGCACGTTTCAACTTAGTTTTAAAGGTGCACTGGCAATGTGGGATGTACCATCTCTACTCCTGGAATGGGAAGAACTCTGTATTTGGACGGCCGCCAAATGCTTATTTCTTCTTGTTATGGGAGTGAGAGATAGGACAATACGCATGCCATACACCAAGGATAAAGATGATGTAAGTTGGAACGTTGCTACAAGGTATGAGGATAGAGATGATAACATACCTTTGTGGAAGGAATAATACATGGATGGTTTATAAACACTAAGAGAGACAAGGTAGTCATCTTATAAGATGTTTTTTGCATGAGCTATGTGGATTTTGCAAGTGATACAAGGTTGAGGTTGATCACCATTAGTATGAGCTCAGAGTTTCTTGATGAAGACAAACTTAGAGTTTGAGATGAGATGATAAGTATAATGCTTGGAGGTGTATGTCTTCGACATTACCTAACACCTAAGGATAAGAAGTGGTAATGAATGCTCTGGTTGAGATATAGCTGCCTAGTTTAGCTGGAAGCTAGAAGAAGTTGAGGTTGTTCGACTAACCCTATGTTTGGAAAGAGGATGTGTTTTGCCTAACACATAAACGAAACAAGATATGTTGAACAAGTTAATGGTTGTTTGGCTAGCAAGGTTAGTCCTTGATATAGTAAAAGGATGGTGATAGAACCTCATATATATTACTTTAGATAGGAAGGTAATAAAACCCTTTTGAGAATGGTTTAGGGTTTCCGAGGTATCAAGCTTGAGGAATCATAACAATACAGGAGGTCATGATATACCTTGGTACTACAAAGATAGTAAGTGTGGGTAGCACTCTGGATGCTTAAAACAAAGTTGCATGTAGCATGTGGCCATGCAAGCCAGGAGGTGAAGGACGAACACCAGTAACCCAGTGCTTGACATAGAGGATAAAGAGTCCCCAAGAGGGAATGGGAGTTCACCTCTATGGGTGTTGTGGTAAGTCTCCCCTTGAACAAGAAAGATCAAGATGTAATAGGGGATATGGTAGATCTCCTTACCTAGATGACATGAGAAAGAAAGGAGTACTGTCAAGGGACAGATTCGGTTGAACTACTTAAGAGAGAAAGATGGTTCAACCACAACATGATGCGAGTTCAAAAGTTCTTGGGTATGACCAAGGTTCACTTCCATGAGGTGGAAGTGGATACATGAGGAACTTGATGATAGTACAGTTCATCACCCCATACTAATGAACGGTATAATCCAGACCAGAGGGTCTGATGAGAGCAGGTGTGCTCATTTAGGGTGATACATAGAGACAGTTCTTAAGATGTGATGTTAACCACCATAGCCTTTATCAGGATGCAAGAAGTCTTATGGAGAGGTTGTGTCGATCACCACTTCATTAAGTTGATGTTGGTGAAGGGGGCCTCGCGAAGGTCAGAAAAGAACCACAGTGTGTGCATATGAAGTTGCTTTGATCATGCAATGGCTGAGAGAGAGCCCGGTGGTGACATGAGGCACGAGCTGATGCAAAGCAGACTGGCATGCAGTTCACTGTGGGAGAATATGTGACGTGAAAATCCGACCCCTCTAAGCTACAGCTGAGAAAGCTGAATCCCCGATATATGGGTCCATTTGAGATGGATTGGTGGAGATGGTTTTATTTAACCTTACCCCTCAGGATAAAATAATGTGTTGCATGAGTATGATCTAGAGCACTATGTGAGGTACCCAAGCCAGGTGAGGTGCCCTGAACCTATTCAGCTTTCGAAAGGCTGAAAAGTCCTGAGTCACCTATGAGGGTACGATATACCAAGGTAAGAAAGAACTCAGATGGAAGAAAATGAGATAATGAAGGTTCTTGGGAAACACCATGGAAAGGGTGAAGCCACATGGGAGCCCTGATGGACACAAGAAGACTTATCCTGTTTGTTTGCTTGCTTAATGGAATTTTGAGGGCAAAATTCTCATAAGAGGGGAAGGATGTTACAACCCCAAATTTTGGGTTCCTTTGGTGAGAAATGTAATTTCTCATATTAAAGATATTTGGACAGATAATGATATAATTTGTTGTGAATAAATGGTTTTCATTTAAAATAGCCTTGTTGTTTGATTTGTGGGCTTTATTGGTTATTGGGCCCAATAACAAGGAAATTCAGTTAATTAATGAATAATTGAGTTGTTGAGAAAAGAGAGATGAGGTAGAAACCTCTAGAAGGAAAAGGAATATAATCCAAGAATGAATTTTGTGCCTCTTGGGTTCCTTGGGTTCCAAGGAGTCCAAAGTTGCATAAAGAGTGCAATAAGAAAAGAAAAGATTAACTAAGTAATTCTTTAGTAAGAAAGAAATTGAAAATAATGTTAAAATGTTGGAAATAAGTGGAAAAAGGTATAATTGAGTTATCCTTTGTGGAATTTCGTATCCAAAGAATTTCTAATGATAAAAGGAATATCAATGAAGAAAATAAAAGGAAATAAAGAGAAATTCTCAAAAAGAGTTATTTTAACAAGAAATAAACAAGATAATGAAGAATAATGCATATTAATGCATTTAAAGATAATGAGTATTCCTTAAAAAGGAATTTCGAATTATTAGAGTTTCTTGGGATCCAAGGAATCCCAATGAAGAAAGAGGAAAGAGAAAATACCAATAAAGCAAAATAAGATAATAATGTAATACTTTATTAATGGTTTTTGTGGTTTTGCTAAAAAGAAAGTATTTCCTATTTAAGGAGATATATATATATATATATATATATATATATATATATATATATATATATATATATATATATTCGTGGCCAATGAATTGAGGGGAAAAGTACTAAGAAGATAAAGAAGAGATTTTCGTAATCCTAATCCTAATGCCCCAAGGACAATGAATATCAAGAGGATATTTAGGAGAGAGAAAGAGACTTGTTTCTCTTTAAAGGATTATGATTCCTAATAGGAAGTGAATTGTTCCCTCTTGGATGGGCCTATTAGGGTGAGATATCCTCCCCTATAAAAGGGGGTAGACCCTCTGGATCGAGCCCTAGAGAATCCCAAGGATTCCTCTCTCTCTCCCATCATCTTCTTTGCATATAAACCCTGGGAGGAAGAGTAGCATGGTTATGAAGAAACGTGGGATCAATAAACGACCTTGACGGATGTTGGATGTCCCCACGACCTCAGAGGAAGATGCGGCTATCATCCCTGTGCTCCAACTCTCCCGCAACTGCTGCAGGTTGGTTGCAGGACTGCTTTGATCACAGATCCATTAACCTCTCTCTTAGCCATCATGGCCCCGAACCAGTGGGACCCTCGCGTGCGCCAAGGCTCGTCGGAGATGGGAGGGCAATCCCTGATGGCCGACGGAGTCCAAGGAGGAGAGGGTGGGCGACGTTTAGCCCTGACCTAGCAGCAGCGGCGGGGAAGACACAAGGAAGAAGATGAATTCGTAGTTGGACAAAAATGCCCTCTGCGGGCTAAAGGCGCGCACAACTTAGCCAAGGGCATATTGGTAATTCGGTTATGATTTCAAACAGCAACGTATTTCATGGAGGAGGCTGACGTGGCAGCCCCTCATTGGCCCAAAATAGGTAATTTTACAAAATTCGTATCTCCCTAACAGTAGCTCTATGATTATGCATAAAATATGAAAATTGCTCAGAAAAATGAGAGGAATCTAATAAAAATATAGTAAGAAGCTAATTCCTTTTGCAATTCGAAAAGTAATGGAAGTTATTAGCTTTAGATGTAATAATGTTTAAAGAACCCTATTTTGATATGATTACAATGATTAGTAGCATTTAATAGCTGATTAAAGTGGATATTAGCCTGTTAATGATAAAATTAACATTAGGAAGAAAAAGGATGAACTTTGCATATAATTAGTTAATTTGGAGTTTCATATGCATGGGCCTTGAAACCCTAATATTGATTAATTCGACTATTAATGGCTTTAATTGATTAATTTCATGATTAAAGTTGGAATATGCTGAATCTAATCTATTTTGAGCAATAAAGTTCCTAATTTGTGGATAAATACCCTAAATGTAGTAATTAGGGTTTTCTCATGAAAAAGGTGAAATTAATGGCAAATCAAGTTCATATGTGAATTGGACCATAATGAACTATGAATTGATGATAAATGTGTATAATGATCTTGTCATGGATTAAAGGGATAAAAATAGTAGCTTTAATGTAAAAGAGGCTTAATGTGCTTAATTAATGGTTAATTATGCCTTTAATCCGGAATTAAGGATTAGATGTGGAAATAATTAGGGTTTGTGATCAATTGCATTAAATTAGGGTTTAATATAGTAAAAGATGAAGGGAGATCCTAATTGCAATAAAAACCCTAAAAGTGAATTAGAAACCCTAGGAAGCGAGCTAGGTTTAATGGATCTTGATGACATAAATAATAAAAAGGGAATTACATGATTATTTCAGGATCTTGTTGAAAATTCTTGCTTGCTTGGATTCTTATTTTCATGGATATTTTTGTTCAAATCGTCAGATCAGGTATGTGGTTAATTATGAATAACCGTCTTAGTTTCTCGAGGATTTTCCGAATGGTTAATCGCATTGAATGCAAATTATCAGTTGGATGTTCATACTTGCAAATTATAAAGTCACTATGATTATCACATTAATAATAGAAGTATGTATTCTCGCACCTACATGCCACCATGATGGATAATGCCAAAGGTCAAGCCCAGATGGGTAGACCAATGGACACCTTGAGTGGTGACCCCAGGCACCAAGCTCGAGAATGAGAAGGTGGCCTATGATATTGCATGACTAGAGGGCACCATGAGTGGTGACCCCAGGCACCAAGCTCGGGACTGAGAAGGTGGCCTTAAGTCATTGGCAAAGGGAACCCTAAGGTGGGTATGCCAGGGTTAGGGCAAAAGCGGTGGAGAATGTCATACTGAAAAGTGTAATTTGGCTTGTTAATTAATTTGATTGTGATTATTAAATTGTTAGACATATTTGCATGTTTTTGGTTGCTCCCACATACCAGTATACTTCGATATACTGACTGACATTTTGTTTGTCGGCATTTTAGGAACAACAATTAAAAGAACAAACAGTAAAGTGACACATTGTGGAAATAAGAAATAAAGTGCAAGGAGGATTGGATAGAATAATTCAAGCTCTGCATAGATAAATTCCAAAGTTTTCAAAGGTAAGTAAAGTTTTAATTTTATACCAAATTCCAGTTAGTTAGTAGAATTTCATAATTATTATTGATTATTTGTTGAACCTTTGATCATGACAATTGAATAACGGCTCTTACCTTCGGGTCTCCCTTTATTGGTGGTTACCGGGAGGCGGGGTCGTTACAACTATAGAGGCGAGGAAGTGGTTGCCTGCCACTACGAGGACAATGTCAAGCTACTATCTGTGGTGATCAACCAGGAGCTGTTGTAGACGTTGTCTGGGTGTGACTTGAAGAAAGGCACATACTACATCAAGGGAATTGTCACTAGACTTGCTCCAAGACCAGCTATTACCTCAAAACCATACTTCCAATTACATAGTTGTTGACATGATCCACTATTTTAAGGGGAATATGCCAGTTAAATTATTGTTTCTAATGCCTCTTGTGTAGCCATATTTCCCTGCATGTACCTGACAATTGCTAAGCCACATCTACTAGTTATTTCTCATTGTCATTGCATGTATGTGATAACCATTTATTGGATTTTTTTTATTTGAATCATTCTTGGAGAACAATGTGCTTCCTTTGTATGGAAGAACTCTAATTTTCCTAAGTATCATAACAAACTTCTTTGAATAGTGAGTGAACTAGACTAACTTTTCTAACTCTATTCAGTATTGTTTCTCTTACTCTATTTTGATCATATATTTCTTATGTAAATCTTAAATAGCATGTAACATGTAAATCAATTTAGAAATTATCTTTTATTTGCTTTATTGAAAATTAGAATATAACAAAATAATGTGCTCTTGAAAAGAAAGTATTGATCTAGCATGTGACAATCCAATATAAACGAAATAAAATTGGGATGGCTAATATTCTATTCATAATTCGATTATTTATTTTTAGTTTATATGGTTTACATGGCCTTAGGCTATTTTTTTGAAGTGTATTTCTTTTAAAGGCCTACAATGATGCAAGTCAAATTACAGTATAGTTAGTGAGAAAATTGCTTTTGGATAGAGTTAGTCTGTCAAATTGATACAACCCTAAGTATGAAGTACAGAAAGATTAAAAGTAATTCAGGATACCAAAAAAATAATGTATAAATATTTTAGGCATAGCATTAGACTGGGAAAATACTGTGACGACCCCAATTTCTACATACTTTCCTTAGTGACATATACATATATGCGTGCACTCATATCTATAAATGTCAAAAGGGAAAGTAATAGAAATCAAGATAGTCAACTAAAATTAGAGATAAGCCAAAATCATGTTCACATCATAGTAAATAGCCACACAACACTTCATTCAATAATGAAAGATAAAGTCTTACATGTTGATAAGGAGAAGGAAGAATGATAAGTCTATGAAAGCAAATGTGATTATTGCATAGGATCTATAACATCCTATTACACCATCTAGAACAGAAAACTTTCTACCTGAAACGACCAAGGTGTAAAGTAGAGATCTATCTATTATCCTCCCGACTCATTATTTAGTGGCTTCTGGTACTTTGAAGTGCTTCATCATTTGTTTGTACCTAGAAAATATGAGAAACAAATACATCAACAAAGTTGGTACGTGGAAGTAAAAGTTATACTATGCTGGTATATAAAATACTCAAAATTGGAGATAGAGAATGAAAACGTTATTTAAAGGTGGAAAATCAGGTAATCCCAAGTTATTAGCCTCATTTAGAATGAAAATGCATTACTATGGTGGACTTAGCACGAACATAAATATTGGGCCCTATCCCTATGTACCTTGTACCATTAGGGATCTCCCTGCGTACCTTGTACCATTAGGGAGGTGCTAGTCAACATTAATACCTTCCCTCTCTAATAGGGAGATTAATGAACACCACTAGTAACTACATTTCACTTATATACAATTATGTTCTTTTATGTTCAAGGCGGTAAATCATCAATTAATCATATATCCACATCCATCAATGTATATCAATTTCATGCAAACAATTACATATATATAACATCCAGCAAAATCTAGTCATATAATTATATCCATGTACCTTAATTCTCAGATATGAATTCCACAAGTCCTAAGTTAGGAGAAAGATAGTAGATCACCCTGAAATATAGTAAAACCCTAAAGTCACCATGGTTTCTCATCAATCAACATTAATTACTATTATAATTAGGGTTTAGGTTATTTGGGATGTCCCCTTAGGATACATAGGTTTCAGAATTGGGGTCTGAGATTAAGGTCATCCATGTTATTTAAGGACCTTTTAGTTATTAGGGTTTTTCATAAATTGTTCACAGTATTCATGATAAGGTGAGAAAAACTAGAAGTTAGGGTTCTTCTCAATTATTGAATCCACTATCTTTCTTAGATAGGATTTCGAGTGCCATGATGATTGGAACACTAAATAGGGTTTAATCTATTCCCAAGGCAGATTGGAAATAAGTGATAACCATTATTACACAATATATATAAATATTATGGGGTCAATAGGTATGTAGGCCATATTTTTAGAGAAGGAATCAGATCTAGGTCCTAGATTATATTTTCTCTGAAAATATCAGAAAAAATATCCTAGATTATATTTTCTCTGAAAATATCAGAAAAAATAAAATCATTCCAGGACCTAGATCCAATTCCTTCTCTGAAAATATGGCCTACATACCTGTTGACCCCTTAATATTTATATATATTGTGTAATAATTGTTATTACTGATTTCCAATCTGCCTTGGGAACAAATTAAACCCTATTTAGTGTTCCAATCATCATGGCACTCGAAATCCTATCTAAGAAAGATAGTGGATTCAATAATTGAGAAGAACCCTAACTTCTAGTTTTTCTCACCTTATCATGAATACTGTGAACAATTTATGAAAAACCCTAATAACTAAAAGGTCCTTAAATAACCTGGACGACCTTAATCTCAGACCCCAACTCTAAAACCTATGTATCCTAAGGTGACATCCCAAATAACCTAAACCCTAATTATAATAGTAATTAATGTTGATTGATGAGAAACCATGGTGACTTTAGGGTTTTACTATATTTCAGGGTGATCTACTATCTTTCTCCTAACTTAGGACTTGTGGAATTCAGATCTGTGAATTAAAGGTACGTGGATATAATTATATGACTAGATTTTGCTGGATGTTATATATATGTAATTGTTTGCATGAAATTGATATACATTAATGGATGTGGATATATGAATAATTGATGATTTACCGCCTTGAACATAAAAGAACATAATTGTATATAAGTGAAATGTAGTTACTAGTGGTGCTCATTAATCACCCTATTAGAGAGGGAAGGTATTAATGTTGACTAGCACCTCCCTAATGGTACAAGGTACGCAGGGAGATCCCTAATGGTACAAGGTACACAGGGATAGGGCCCAATATTTATGTTTGTGCTAAATCCACCATAGTAATGCATTTTCATTCTAAATGAAGCTAATAACTTGAGATTACCTGATTTTCCGCCTTTAAATAACGTTTTCATTCTCCATCTCCAATTTTGAGTATTTTATATACCAGTATAGCTTTTACTTCCACATACCAACTTTGTTGATGTATTTGTTTCTCGTATTTTCTAGGTACAAACAAATGATGAAGCACTTCAAAGTACCAGAAGCCACTAAATAATGAGCCGGGAGGATAATAGATAGATCTCTACTTCGCACCTTGGTCATTTCAGTTAGATAGTTTTCTGTTCTAGATGATGTAATAGGATGTTATATATCATATGCAATAATCACATTTGCTTTCATAGACTTATCATTCTTCCTTCTCCTTATCGGCATGTATGACTTCATCTTTCATTATTGAATGAAGTGTTGTGTGGCTATTTACTATGATGTAAACATGATGCAAGATTGGAGTCAAAATTCGATTATTGACTATGTCAATTGACTAAATATCATACTACTTGTATTATTGACTTTATTTACCATTATGGATGGTCTTAAGTGAAATTAATAATCCATTTAATCAAATTAGTGAGAGAGATGATTGAGGGCATAATTGGAACAATTAAAATTGTAAGAGAGAGGAACTAAATAATATATATGTAAAAACTCACTCTGTCACAAATTCTCAGTGAATAGTTGTTTATCTTGGTTGTGAAAATGTTGTCTCTAGATGTCATACACTTAGTGTTTTTCTTGGAATTTAAGGCTAAACTAATCAAACACTTTTACTTTTATAAGGACATACATTAGATTATCACAAATCAATATTAGTTTTGGTGTGAATTTAACTACCAAGCATAGTGTTCGTCTTTTATGGCAATAAATTTACTTATAAAACATAATCATGTAATCAACCATATTAAATGATCTCACATATTCTCATATGATTGATGTTCTATCGTGTAATTTTTTACATACAATACTAATTTATCATAATTGTATCAACTTTGTAAAAACATTATCTTTCAAGGAAATATATACATATATACATATTATATCTATATATTTATATATATGATATATTATATATATATATATATAGGGATTCTTTAAATGTAAAAACCAACTAAGATTCAGACCACAAATGCATACTATTCTATCTCTCACTCCCATAACAAGAGGAAATAAGCATTTGTATACAGTCCAAATACAGAGTTCATCCCATTCCAAGAGTAGATATGGTACATCCCACATTTCCAGTACACCTACAAATCTAAATTGAAACGTGTCTCACATGCATCTACATCATGAACATCTCAAAATCCAGGTTACTTCCATGAAAAACTGGCCTCGAACCCAGTTGAGTCATACAATCCTTAGTCATCTCCTCTAGGTTTGTAGGGTGCCGACACTTTTGGGGTCATCCCTCTTCCCTTATGCATCAAAGAGTGCCCTCTTCATTTGCCCTTTGGGTCCCATGAGTTCATGAAGGTGATCAATCTCCTAACCCATGGCCCTCAGATAATGACAGTTGTTACCTCTCGACCCTATGGTCACGTGCAACTAGGGAATTAGGCAACTCCTACTCCCATCGGTCTTATCCCCACCTGACCCTAGGATAGACTTAGGATTATAACATAGTACACATCCAACTTGATACCTTACCCAAGTCTCCATCATATCTCTCACCATTCATGATCTGACTAACGTCCTTTCATAGGGGTCATGGCGACCTATCGACCTCGGTCAGGCCCCATACCAGTTACCTCCATGGTAACACATCCACATGCACTCAGAGATGATCATCTATAGGTCTACATGTTCACTCTTATACTATGTACTCTCCACTTAGCTTCTTAAGATTCTATGAGTCCTCTTAGGGTTTCCTCAAAACCAACAACAACTAGTATACACCCTACAAAAGGGTCCCTCTCCCAGGATGGGAGGAAACTACATCTTGATAGAAATAAAGGTCACAAATGTCCTTTGGTTTACATCTAGGGTTTGTGTGAGAATACTTAGTCCTATCATGATACTAAGGCGTGTAGCTCACAAGCAGACCACCTTCGAAACCATGCTATGTCTCCATGGTAAGTCTTACTTGTTTCTATTCCTTCACATTGGACCAACATCATACATGCCCATGTCACCAACCTATATGTGAGGGGTTCATCAAACATATACCTTAATCTCAGGAGTTCCCATTCCTTTAAACATGAGGAGTGCCATGCTCAGATCTATGGAAACTCAAATCTCATCATGAGCATCAGGTACACCAAGCACTACCACTTCCCTCTTAGGTCTAGGAACCCTAGGTTCACCTTTTTGATGTCCAACTGCATTCTCAACCTTGTAACCATGTACCAGGTATGAACAAGGTACGTCATGCACTTCCTATTATCATTCCACTTGAATAACACCTCAGAGTGGATTCCTCGTCAAGGACAACCGACTAGGTATAAGACCTTACAACTTGTTACTAAACCTCCTCAGGGTCTAAGGAACTCTTCTTCCTATCATCTGCACATAGGTACCAGCAACCTCATCTTCTTAGGGTTTGGTTCCTTTAAAGGCAACCCAGATACCATGTACAAGGCAACCCCAACCATCCACTTAGGTCACATCATCCTCAACTTCTTGGGGTTCCTCCTAACCCGGAGTCGAAACATCCAACCTTCTAGCTTGGGCCCTGCTCTCTCTCTATAGAGCTCAATCCTACAACAACCTTGATACTAGAGGTCCTCTCTCTAAGGTGGATCAAGCTCACAAGCGTACACCTACATGAGTGAAACCCATGTTTGCTCAAGATTATCCATAACTCTTCGTGCTTATCTCATAAGCTATCCAACATACTCTCATGGCCAGGGTTTTAGCCTACTGTCAGCACTACTAACGTACTTTGGGTGCCACTTTGCCATGCTCATATAAGCCCATAGGGTTTCTATATGGTCATCACTAACCTCATCAATGAAGGAGCTATCCTTCACTCTACCATGCACGACCCTTATCAGGGTTGGTTCACCAAAGGTACTAGGTCAACCACTCTCACATGGCTCATACCGACATGGGTATCCAAACCAAAAGCATGTCCACTCACACAAATGGTCTACCATGACATCTAACTCATTGTGTCCTCCCTCTCTAACCATCACTTAGGGTTAGGGTTAGCATCATCCTCAGAGGATGTACTAGGTCTCTACCTTCAATAGAGATCTCTGCATCAAAAACCAACTCTCTACTCGTCCTCCTGACCAGAGGGTCTAACCTTAGGTCTCTCATGACAACACATGTCATACGACCTAAGCATGCATCTCTTCTTTGGTTTATGCTTAAACTATTAAGATTATGTCCATGACATCTCATTTACATGCTTTTTATTAATTTTGGTGGAGGATTCCTTAACCTTATCATGCATACCCTATCCTCAAGAGGGTGAAGAAGAGAGAGAAAACCCTAAACCTTATAATCCTAACAGAATTAGGGTTGAGAAGAGATGAAAATAGATGAGAGAGTCCTAAAGGTATCTTATTTCGAGTCACATCCTAAGACATTGGCCAGGCAGTCACATAGATGTGGGAGTCCTCGTATTCTGGCTAGCGGTGCGGAGGAAAATATTTCCAGCCCCCAGACGTCATCCTTTTCAAGACACCTCTGTCTTTCGGAAAATCCTCTAATAACTCCCTCGATTCTATGGAATTTGTAAAATTTAATAATTACTAAAGATTAAATGAGGAACCAGTTCTCTAATACCAAATGTAATGACCCCGCCTCCCGGTAAACCCCAATTAAGGGAGACCAAAAGGTTGGAGTCATTATCCCCATTTTCAGGATCAATAGTTTGATAAATAATCAATAATAATTATAAAAATCTACCAAACTATACTGAAAGTTGGTATAAAATAAAACTTTGCATACCTTTTAAAAATTTTGGATATCTACTTCTATCCATAGCTTGAATCTATTCTATCTAATCCTCCTTGCACTTTATTTCTTATTTTCACAATGTGTCACTTTATTGTTTGTTCTTTTCAGGGTTGTACCTAAAATTCTAACAAACAAAACGTCGATCATCATAAATGAATATGATGGTATGTGGGAACAAACAAAATATCACACATAAGGCTAACAACCTATTTATCACAATCAAGGTAATTAACAATTCAATTTACATTTTCAATGTGTCAAACTTCACCGCTTTTGCCCTAACCCTAGAATACCCTCTTTAGGGTTTCTCTTTTACCATTGACTTAAGGCCACCTTCTCAATCCTGAGCTTGGTGCCTGGGGTCACCTCTCATGGTTCCCATTAGTCATGCAACAAAGACCACCTTCTCAATCCCGAGCTTGGTGTATGGGGTCACCACTCATGGTACCCATGGGTCTTCCCTCCTGGGCTTGACCTTTTTGCATCATCCATCAGGGTGGCATGTAGGTGCGAGAATACACACTTATATTATAATTTTGATAATCATAGTGACCTTATGATTTTCAAGTATGAACATCCAAACTGATAGGTTGCATTCAATGCGATTAATCATCCAGAAAACCTTCGGGAAACTAATGTGATTAACCATAATTAACCACATACCTGATCCATAGTAACTTTGATGTCCAAGCATTGATATTCAAGACAATCAAACAAGCAATCAACAATATCCTAAAATTAATGCATGACATCCAAGTGTCATTGTTTTATTCAAAACATTCTCAAGATCGACTTAGATTCCACCTTAGGATTTCTAGGCCAACTTTAGGGTTTTATTAGGGTTTTAACCTCCATAAAACTTTTATCACTTTTAATGTCCCTTTTAGATCACAAACCCTAATTTCAACATCATAGGCATACTTGAATGTCAATTAAGTCTAATATATCCTTTTTTACACTAAAACTACCATCTTTATCCTTTTAAGTTATGACACGATCATTAAGGCCAATTATCATCTTTGGTTTCTTTCGGATTAACAAGTCATAATTCATTATGGTCTAATTCAGATATGAACTCTATTTATCACTAACTCCACATTAATCCATTAGAAAACCCTAATTACCAAATTAAGGGTATTTATCTGCAATTACAAACTTTTATACTCAAAATAGCTTAGAATCATCATATCTCAGCTTTATTCATGGATTTGAACAATTAAAGCCATTAAGAGTTATAATTACTAACATTAGGGTTTCAAGGCCCATTAAAGCTTATCTATGTACATGGAACCTATAATTAATCAAATTACGCATAAAGTTCATCCTTTTATATCTAATGCGTCTTTTTTATAAACAACATGTTAATATCAACTTTAATCATCCATATAACCCCTCTCAATACATTAATCATCAAAGATTAGTGTTTTTCATTCATAAAACCTTTAAAGATAGAACCTTTACATACTTTTTGAATTGAAAGTAGAATTAGGCTTCAATTACATTTTTTTGCAATCAAAAAGCACTACTTATTAGTATTTTTCGGCCAAGGCATCTATTTTTATAGAAATAAACAAGATTCCATGACTTTCTTGTATTTCGACTAGAGAGGCAACTAACCTGGAATTTTTGGAAAAACCTCGACCGTCGGATCGTGATTTGTTGTTGACTGTGCATGATCATGTGGTCCCTGGCGCGCACCCACTCACTGCTAACTTGGGGCGTGGAACTACCAGGGTCGTTGATCCTCCACAGGATATATGGTGGACACCAATCAAACAACTACTGAGTGTGGCCTCCACCCGAAGTAGCAGAAAGCCTCACGGTGGCACCGCGGATGAGAGCTCACCGGAGCTACCTCAATTCGTCTACCCAGGGTACGAAAGAAGTAGGGAGATGGCCAGTTGAAATCGTGTAACCATGAGGAGTCGAGAGGAGGCTATTTATATAGGTCTTTGGGTCGATTTTAGGGTTTTCCAACCCCCGCCATCACCTACCTTTTTAGGCAATCGGGTGTTTCTCTAGAAACATCTAAAGCACGGAGAACCAGGGTCTAAGATGCATGGAATCCCCTCCCAAACTCAACCATCAAATTTATTCGTCTGCACATCGACTAAATCGTAGAAAAATCAGGTGGAAAGACCATCTATCCACAACCTATCTCCTGGTTTGGCTAGAACTAGAAGATGCATGGCCTGCATTGGATCAGGATCCAATGATTCACACTGCTCGTGTCCAAACAAAGGAAAACCAAGTTTCTATTTTAAAGAAAATCCTTTTCATTTTAGGATAACTTGGAAAAATCATAACTCGCAAACCATGGCTCCATTTAATACCAAATTTTGAGGGAAACTTAATAATAACTTAATCTTTCATTATGACATACTTGGGATCATTATCTAAAAGAAAACGTGCCTTTTTTTTAGGTGCAAGATATTACTCAATTAGGCTTATTTCTCACATCTTTTCTCTTTCTTTACTTATTATCTTGCAACTTGGACTCCTTGGAACCCAAGAAATCCTAAGATTTCCAAATCCTTTTTGAAGAATTCTTATTATCCTTCTAGATGCATCCACATCCTTTATTTTTCATTATCTTACTTATTTCTTTATTAAGATATTTCTTTTCAAATATTTCTATTTATATTTCATTTCCTTTTTCCTCTTTTCATATTTCTTTTATTAGAAATCACATAGAAACGGAATTTATTTAATTGTGGCAATTAATTCCACTTTCTAGAGATTTCTATGTATTTCTCATAGTTACTTTTTAATATCCATTATCTTATACCTTTTCCTTTTATTTGGACTTTTCTTCTTTTCTTCTCTTTTATATCCATTATTGGATTAATCTAATAATAGAAATTACGAAATTCCTATCAACATGGAGATTTGCAAAGAAATCCATCTTTTGAAGCAAAGCATACAACCTTTTCAATTAAGTCCATATTCACAAAATCTTTACAATTCAATTATGAAAACATATGCAAAATTGAGGTTGTAACACAAGCCTTATCATTCATAGGTGTCTCAATGAATTCAAGGCCTACATTCATGAAGGAAAACCCAAGAGTGCCATACATCCAAGAAGAAACTGCTTGCAAAAGCCCTTTTGATATATATGCACCTTGAACAAAGCCCCACATACATAAGGCATATCCCAATCATTTCATGTTAAATAGTCTTGTATTCAAGAAATGCTATAGGGAGCAAACAATTGTCTGATATACTCAATGGCCACAAAGGTCACCTTATTTATAGAAGTTTGTCTTATGCCAAACCTTGTCTATCTTGATCACTTTTGGAAAATGGGAAAGGTGATGGGGAGTAGATGAAGAACCAATACATTCACTAGCCGTGAAGGCCACCTTGTATATGGAAATTTTTCTGGTGCCCAATCTTATCAGTCTTATCAATACAAATGATGTTCTAGCTAGCACACAACTGACAAATAAAGTTATATCTATGAAGGCTACCTTATATATATAAACTTGTCTAGTACCCAAACTTATCCATCATGAGCATTGGAGAAACTAAGAATATGCTTTAGATGGTCCTAACAAGTAACCTGGAAGTCTTCAAATCACTATATGATGCTTTTTTGGTCCCTACATCAAATTGGAGCTTTCATATGATCTTGTATGCTTTCTTTTCAATATCTATTGATCCTTTTCTTAATACCTCTACAAGAGCCATACATTTTCATGCAGACTCAATATCACATCAAGAATGCACCATTCTTGGTTGGGGTGTAGTTCAAAGGAAGGTTGATCACAAGTGAGAACTATAAAGTCAGGGATAATATCTCGTCAAAACTCTAGGGAAAAGATGATAAACCAGATTAGCAAGACATCGTGCAACCTTATCACAAGATGATCACCTGATGCCCGATCATAAAAATTTTAGCAGTCTTCCCACTAAATTTATCATGCATAATTTTAATTTCTCCAAGGAACATATTACCTATAGTCATTGGCCATGAAGAACACCTTAATGCAGGATGTGTCTACTACCCAATCTTATCCATCTTGAGAACATTTTGTGAACTAGAAAAACCCAAACAATATTTTTGAAGATCCATACAAGTAACCTGGAACAGGGTAAAGAAAATATTTTATCTGGACATAAGTGTATTTTCCCGTCAATTCCATTTTTTAAACCTTTCTCGTAACCTACCTAGTTGAACTATTATGAACAAAACATTCCTTTTTTCCTCATAGATATTTAGTTGTCTTTTCCCTCTCAAAAACTACAGATATTTTGGATTAATAACAGAGGATAATATTGAATTAATGCATTTTCCACATCCTTCATTATTTTATTAACTTGTATTCAAAATATGCATTTTCATCCTTTTTATCCTGAATGTTCTCAAAACATCCATACAATTTGAAAACATACTTTGTCCATCTTGGCTACCAGATGGACCAAATCTATACTCCAAAAGCCATGTGGCCGATCACCTCAATCCACAAGCCATGCCTCATAGTGCATCATCATAATCTGCCTCCATTTCTAGAACCTAACAGTTGAAAACCCCAAACTATAATTTTAAGCTATAAATAGACCCCCCCCACACAAACATTGTGTTCTGGGACCCATTTGACCCTCCTAAATCTAGAGGATAAAATATCTCCCAATTTTTTTCTAACGTTGTTTGTGATCATAGGATTCTTTCTCTAACAATACATGCTTTTCAAACATTGGTAGGTTGCTCAAAGACAATTTTCTACTTTCTATGTCATATTCATCATTGTTCATATCAGCAATACCATTTTCAAATATCTAGATCTTTCTCAACTAGATGTCTTTCATCTCAATCACTTCCTACGCAATGTTCCTAACCACAAGTGATTGATCCACATTGTTAGAGGTCTTGAGGTGATTGGGAACACAACACACCCAAAAACTAGGACCTTCATGACATTGATGGGAAAGCAATGAATGTGTCCATACCCAAATGTTTTCCAACAAAAACACATTTTTTATTCTTTTTGTTTCTTTCCCTTAATGATAACCTGAATCACCACTGGTTTAATTTGGGATGTATGAAAAAGGATATATTTTTTTAAGCTGGTGACATGGGATGCTAACACCTTCTCCACTCATAATAGGATTGACAAGTCTAATATCTAAAATCATGCATACCTTTCTTATTCTCCCTTGGTCCAAGGGTCTTCATTGTTTTCTCGTTGATTCAAACACACACCTCTTTTTGTTAGTTTTTTATATATAAATGGATGGGGACTTAGAAAGCTTTATTGCATAGACTTTTTACGGTTTAAATCTTTATTGTTTCACACGAACGTAGGATCATACAAATTGAAGGATTTTTTTGGGCTGGGTACAAATGATGCAACTGTCTACTCAACATGAGTCTAGGTTCTTTGGAGGGATACCTTAATGGATGTAATTGTTCATAAATGATATAAATAATAAATGCATCCCAAGATAAATCCATCTTATTATATCTTTATCGGTATCAATCCAAATATATTGCTTGTATGAGTATATGGAATCATCTTTATGAGATGAGAAGTATTATTGATGGAGCTTGGGTGGCCCATGGTACTGGAATATGCATATGTGTTGGGGTCATAGATTGGATTCAAACATCTTATTTACAATGAAGTTAACATGGTTAGTGACACATATATTGAAGTAGGGCCTACTTGTTTTAGGACATAAGATTGAAATTCACCTATATAATGTATTTCTCATAAAAACATGATAAACATGTTGCTTATATTCAATATATGAACGAGTTAAAAAAATTAACAATCAAAATTCTCTCATTACCATCCATCCCAATACAAAGAGGTCTTTCTTGATATAGTTTCCTTGATTCTCATACCAGGAAAAAATGGTATTTGCCAAGGCCTTCTAAACATATATCAACACAAGATTATGAATAAGACTTGCCTTTGATTTTCCCACTAAAAAGTTTATTTTCCCTATAAGCCTCTTCCACATGGGTGTGTAGTTCATAGTGGTATGTCTATATATGCTCCCTTGATCAAGTAGGTTTTCTTCCTTAGGGTTGAGAGCAAAAATGTTATTGAGAAAGGATGCAGTGAAGAGGTAAGTTCCATTTCCCAATGTGATACTAATGACATCATGTGAGACTTTTCTCTAGAGTTGCAAATAACTATTGTGTAACCTGAACTTAAGTCTCATGTATTGTGGTCAACACCTCACATAACCCAGTGGGTTACAAGATATCCTAAAAAAATCAAAGATGCCCAAAGTATCCATCATCTCCTGGAAGGCATAGCGAGTGGTAATCACTCAGCAAGTGAGGCATTCAGAGTTCTTTGGATTCTTCACCTTCTTGCTTCTCACATCAGGCATTTCTTATTGCTTCTCATTAGGTGAATTCTCTTATGGAACATCCAACATCACCTCATCCTTGTCATCTAGGATTAGTTTCCATCATGCTTGAGGCTGAGGCAGTGGGTACAACTGTGGTTGTAGTGCTGTGGATGTTGAAGGATGTGCTGCTAAAATTCATAGCCAATTAGAGGAAAGTGAGAGTCAAGCTTATGACGATGATGGAAGTGCTCTGAGGAAGACAAACTGGTGGGTTTCTATCCCATCTCCTCTAGGTAATCTGGAGTACTCCTCCATCATGGAATCCACCAACACCGCCATATGGGGTGATTCTCCATGTGAACCGGAGGTTGTCAGTGGTAGAGAAAGAACTTTAGACAACACTGAGATTGAAGAAGAGTTTTTATAGGGCTGACAACCATAGGAGATCACATCCTTGGTCTTAGACACCACTTGTTGGGGAATTTTCTTCATTGTGGATTGATTTGGGTGGAGAATTTGGGAAAAACTAGGTTTTTGCAATTCTACGTGTGTGTGGTGGGATGGAGAGAATGGTGGTGATTTGCGGGTGAAATTGGGTGGAAATGATGAATGGAGGTAGGGAAATTGTTAGGGAACTAATTCAGGGTAGATTCGAGGTGGTTTTGGGGAGAATCAAAGGTTGCAGAGGGAGTTTTATGATGTGGAGAAGGACCGTTCTATTTGTGGATAAATGAAATGAACTGAGTTGGATGTCACTAAATTAAGTGTTGTATCGGGTTGTGGCATGGTCATGCCACGCGGCATGGCCGTGGTGGCTCCAGGCTGCATGGCACGACCGTGTTGCTTTACTTAGTGATTTCTCTCAATTCCAGTGACTCTCTATGGTTTGTAAGTACTTCACCACAGATGTTCTAAGGTACCATGGCTATGGTAGGTATTGTAGTTGTTGTTTCTCATTAAAATTTCATCAAAAACACAAATTTTTTATCTCAAATGATTTTTCTTTGAAATCCTTTTTCAATTTCATGTAAATTTCCCCTCATTTCACCCAATTTTCATTTGCAGATCTTAAAACCAAACAAAGACTATTAAAAACAAGTGTGTTTGTTCTCTAATGGAAAGTGTAAATATAAACCAAAAGTATCAAAAATTGAAGGATGGGTGAAAAATTCCCAAACCTATGTGGGTTTTCTCCCACAAGCATTGAGTTTCATTCCTTCAGCTGGGCTTCTTGGAGATTCATGCATCATTCATCCATTTGGCATCTTCATGTGTCCATTATTACAATAAGTTCATCTTTCATTTGTATTTCAACCTATGCTACTCATCCCCTTGATCACTAAAGCTATCATCAAGTCTTTCATTTGGTTTTCCTTCTCTCAAATGACCTGTTAGACTCTTCACATTCCCATGTTCAATATACACATCTCGAACTCGCCGAGTTGAGGTCTTGTATATGTTTATCTTTATCTTCATATCCAATAAAGAGTTTGTCATTATGCCACTACAAACATGTATATCAGCTTCAATTGTAGATAATAATGGTCTTCCTAAGATGATGGGATTCTTCCTATCATCCAGCTCACTTGTTTGGTCAACTTAACTCTCTTTGGTATTCCTCCTGTTGACCTTCTCTTCACAGTGCATAAGTTGTTAAAAAACTTCACATGTGATGGGATCTTGTTGATAGCATCCAACAATGCAATATTGACCTTCACTTGGCCAAAAACCTCAAGAATGTCAACATTATGCTTTTGTCTCCTCCTTACTTGTGGTGGCTCATTCAATGATTCATGGCATGGTGGCTCACTTGCTTTAGTCTTACTTGCATCAACATGATTTTCTTGTGGCATGCCTTGAAGTGGAACACTAGGGATGGTATGACTTGCAAATGGAGTAGAAATTGGAACACATTGTGTCACAAACTCAACATGTAGTGTCACATAATCATCTTCACCGATATCAATCACAGTACCACCACTTGGATGTCTTTTCTTTATTTTATGAACCTTCCATTGACTTGATGGCTTCTCAAGAGATTTTCAAATCCTTAGAACTATCAAAACACTACCTTTCCCATTGTAGAGAGGGGGAGCATGTTGTGGTTATGGAGGAGGTGGAGGTGTTACATGGTATTGAAATTGAGGTGGAGAGTGAAATTGAGGTTGGAGGTGAACTATTTGGAAGGTTGTGTTGATGGAGGGGGTGGAGGTGTATAAGGCTTGGGATTACCTTGTAAGTGGTATATGGGATGCAATTGCATGGGAGGTGGACTATAGAGAATTTGAGTGGAATTCATGGGTCCACTTGCTTCATTAAAACTCATTATGGGCTTTAAAGAAAATATTTACTCTTGGAGAGAAAGTATGGAAGATAGTTGCTCTATTCTTTTCTAAAGCCTTACAACATTCCTTTGGACATCATCAAATCTTTTGAATATGGAGAGAACTTCCTCCTAAAACCTTGAGTTGTATCTTGGACTTTGTTGTTTCGGGTAGCTATAGGAGTGAGGCATCTTCATTTCTTCACCAAGGGACTCTGTAAAACTCACAGAATGGCAAGGAACATTTGTCACTTGGTTCTTCATGAAACTCACCATGTCACCAAGAATCTTCATCACTTGTGGGCTTGAAGCACCATCAACTAGATATGTCACACAAAATGTGTGGTTACCATCTTTCGTCATGCTAGAATCTCGAATTCTTGAACCTTCTTCCATCTGCTCAAACAATGACAATATCTCCTCAGGTGGCCTAACCATAAAAACTCCTCTATAAGAAGAATCTATTGTAGCTTGACCTGTTGGAGATAGACCAGAGTAAAAGGACTGAACAAGATATCACAAAGGGATCTCATGGTGTGGGCACTCTCTCAACATCTTCTTAAACCTCTCCCAAGCATTGTGAAACTGCTCACGACTCCTTTGACTAAAACTCACTATGGTACGTTGCATTTGTGTCAACCTTGCGATAGAGTAGAATTTCCTGAAGAATGCATTCTTCATCTCTTCCCAACTCATGATGTCTCTTCTTGGGTCATATCAATCTTTGTCTTTCTCTTTGAGGAAGAAAGAAAACAAGGTCAACCTGATTGTATCATCACTAGTCGTCAGCATCCTGAAGGTGGAGCATACTTCAAGATAGGAGTCCAAGTGCTTATAGGGGTTCTTACTCTTCGAGCCATAGAAGACGTATAGGAGCATTATAAGACCTAGAGGGATGGAGAATTTCCCCCATGGCATTACATCAACTCTACTAGAAATTGGTGATTTTTAGTTGCCAAGCATGAAGTAATCTTAAAGTGTCTTATGAGGTGCATTTTGGCCTTCCATCTTGTTTTCCCTAAGTGGCTTGTCATGTGTACAACCAAACAAAAGAAAGCAAGTTAGCAAACCAATATGCACAAAGAATACAAAGAATAAATAATAAATAATAATGATGAGGGCAGTAGGAAACGATAAAAGCAAAACTAACTAGCTAGGTTGAGTGCCTTT
This sequence comes from Alisma plantago-aquatica, assembly GCA_963693085.1. Classification (NCBI taxonomy): domain Eukaryota; kingdom Viridiplantae; phylum Streptophyta; class Magnoliopsida; order Alismatales; family Alismataceae; genus Alisma; species Alisma plantago-aquatica. The sequence goes on along the minus strand of OY856410.1, from coordinate 793,288,716 downwards.
CTCCCCGAGAACAACACCAGAAAGCTTGATGCTTCCCACCAGATGTGCACACACTAATCAATTTCGTTTTGACTAGATGCACCCCACCATATCTGAACACACTAGGGATATCTTTTGAAATTTATCAGGGACCTACACTACCACACTCACTCAAACTAAACCACTATGTGCCCAGAGTCTTGTCGCACTATAGGAGGGCGAAAAGTATAGGGTCGATCCATAGGGAGAAAAGGGGGCACTGGAGCTAGGTTAGTTTTGGGATAGGTTCCTACTACAAAGTCTAGGGTTGAAGGGTTTGAAGTTGATTTTTTGATTACACTTAGGGTTGAATAAGAAAGAAAATGAAGGAAAGAAAACAAGATCAAAACCTAAGTTAACCCTTGAAAATTAATTCTATTGAGAAATAAAGGACAAGGCAAGCAAGTAAAGAATAGGATATGGTAAGGAAATCAAGAGGAGGTCTACACTACACTAAGATAGCAAACAAGGCAAAAGAGCAATTAAAGACCTAAACTAGTAAGATAAAAGAAAGAGCATGGCAAGAATCAAACTAAGCAAGTAAATAACTAACTAAGATAACACTATCTTAGAAAGAACACAATTAAGGTTTTAAAGAAATAAAGGGATGTGTGGGCTATTTGGGGGTGCACTTATCAATTAGTTTGGGGGGTGACATGTGAACATTATGCTTTAGATTACCAAACCAAACAAGAAGCTATAGTTTAATGAATAACTGGTCATGGATAGAATCAATTGTGTATAGGGGAACTAGTCCGTGACACCTCCTAGTACCCTTACAAGGCTCAATTGGGTTAGGGTTTAGGTGTAATTCAATTATAGTCTAAACAAGTCTAGGTTTCTAGGTTAGAGGATCTTAGGGTGATTAGGGGTTGAGGGTAGTAATGGGAGTGGAAGCGAGGTTTTAGGCCTCACATCACCCACATTCTAGTCTTTAGAAAGCTCCATGCTAAGCACCCTAAATTCATTTAAACTAGCTACTTAGATCTCTCACCTATGGTTAGGGGAATTTATTAGCATGTGGGATGATGGGCAGATAGCTAGAGATCCATGAATTGGACCTCAAAGAAAATCCCAAATTTCACACATATAGGCAAATTCCCTAAATTCCTAGGTGATTTCAAGAACAAACCAATAAGAAATTCATGAACAATGAGATACAAAATAGAACATAATCATTAGAAAATGAAATTGCAATGTTTACATATCATTTTCCCCCAACATGGTATCAAAGTAACATTTTAGGCCCCAAACAACCCACCTAAGGGGCCTAGCTACTCATGGAAATGAAAAATACATAAAGAAATGAGAAAGACGGAGAAGTAGACATGGAGCTCAGTGTAGATGGAGTGATCCTCCAATGCAGTTGTTGCAAGGACGTCCTCCTCCTTACTCCAAGGATCATGGCCATGAAATGACGGTGGAATTGGGTCAAAAAACTAGGAAACTAGGGTTTTAGTGGTGGAAATGGTGAAATGGAAGTGGAATGAGGTGGAATGATGATGTAATGGCTAAGGGGAGAAAATGGGGAGCTAAGGGGGGATAGAAGGTAGCTAACCTCGTGCCCCAACTGCCAGGTATACATAGGTAGTAGGGAAGCACGAGGTCAATTGGGGGGTCCAGTGGGAAATGTAGTGGAAAATATGTATCTAGCACAGTCGTGGTATGTGTAGGGGAACATGGTCGTGGTGTGTGGAAACAATTGAGGTGAAAAATGGTGGAAATGATTAGAGGAAGTGGTGGTTTTGAACTGAAGGTGGCACAGACGTGCTGAGCAAAGGGTGGCATGGCCATGGTGATCACCATGGTCGTGGTGGCTTGGCGTTGACGTGCCCATTCATGACACCACAGTCGCTCTGCACTATCTGTCACGTTGTTGTGCTACATTGTGCAATTGTTCTTTGTTCTTGTACCACAACCATGCTATGCAGCATGACCATGTTGCTGAGTGTAGTTTTCGAAGCTTGTCTATTTTGATTTTGAGTGAGATAGCACATGCGTTCTGTGGCACCACAGCCATACTACTCTCTGTATCAACACTTTGAGCTTGTACTTGGTTCATTCTTGGACAACTCTACTTCAACTGATCTTTGGCCACTAGGGGTAGGTTGAGGGAGCCTTGGACTTCACTTTTGGCCTCTCTAAAGGTAGAGAAACCTTAGGATTACTCATTCTCTCTCTCTTCCATCCAAGGGTGGTCCAAATACCTAGAAAATGTGCAAATAACGTCCATAAGTGCATTTTGCACAAATATTCATATTAGGGGAATAACATGTAATATAACAAGTATAATTGTGATTGAAATGCAATATGACACTATATGAAGCCATAAAATAGGCTTGTATCAAAGATCATTATGGAAAGAAAATTAGATGATAAGAAGAATCTTAATCAAATCCTATATCATACTACTGAAAAATGGGTAGAGATGGTATTGGACCTGATAGTAGCCAAAGTAACAACAGAGACAAAGGACCTTCAATTTTCAATGTAGAATCATCAAGTTTTATGGCTATGGGATCATGCAATCATTGGAATAGAAATGGTCATTATTCTACATAGTTCCCATTCAGGAAAGGACCCAAGAGAAATAGGACTTGGGTTTCAAAGGTAACCCCTCTGGACCCAAAAACATGATTGGGGACCATTTCATATTTCTTCTTATAGGTCACTTTTAAATGTATTAAAACAAGTGGAAAAGAAATGGTAAGAATATAAGTAATGATATTCTTTCTCATATCCATTCATAGCTCATTATTGCCAAGTTTCTATCCACTTTACATATAACTTTTTAGTTCAATATGGTATATTGTGATTCTCATCACATTCTCACTGACGAACTCCCCTGAAACATTCACAGTGCATAACTTGCTAATACATGTTTGGATATGGTTTATATTTTTATCATGCCTCTAGGTATGACTTTGTAAACATATATATTCTTTTTGACAATATCTTTTGTAGGTCGAGTTTGTCCTAAAAGAAACTTGACCGACAAGCACCAATGAGTGTTGCCAACAACTATTGTCGCCCGAGAAGTTCAATCCCAAAACTTGACCGACAAGAATATGCACAAAATATGTTGATGAATTTATGGGTGAGAATTTCCCTATAAACTATAAGTTCTCAACCCATAGCCTTATTCTATGGCACTCCCTTGGTACCTTTATATGTGCATGTTACCATGCTTTAAATTTCCTATATTCCATACACCTCTATCTCTTAAATTGCTCTAAATTGGTATCTCTATATCTTTCAATTACTTATTTTGATTTGTTATGCATGTTTAATGATAATTTCTTTGAATTCTATGGTTGTAATTAACTTGATTTCATTGTCATCTAACTTTCTACATACATCTAGTAGTATATCTTGTTTAGATGCCAATGAAGTGACACCCCAGTGGTAAAAGTGATGGTGTAAGATCGAGAGGTCATGAGTTCGAACCCAGGTGATGGCATAAATGAATCTCCAATTAAAAAAAAAAACTTGTTTAGATGAAACCTTGAGTTTCTTATTGGTAATCATCTTTTAGTGATGATGCATATTTTCTAGTGAGTTATATCCTTCCATGCTTCTAAAATTGCATGTCTCTTTGTTTGGATATTTCTCTACATTCTTTGTTAGCTTATTTTCAACTTGTGAATCCTTTGATATGACCTAGATCCTACTATTAGTCCTATATTGTTATATCATCTACGAGTAGTCCATCTACATGTATTTCTACTCTTGTTCATTAATTGGTATCCAACAATATGCTATGGTTGTATCGTGTTTCATACATACTCAATATTGCTCCTTAACGTTCATATCTACTATCTTGAATACTTCAATAGCCTTATGATGTGCAATAAATAGAGCTATAATATATGCAAAAATTGGAGCATCTGAAGACATCATGCAATTTTTGAATTTTCTACTCCAATGTTAGATTTTTTGCTTCAGTCATGAGCCAAAACATTTTTTGGGCAAATTTGTCATCTTGAGGGTCAAAGTCATGCTTTATTAGTTTCCTCCAGCATAATATGTTATAATTTCAAGGACCCTTTTGTTATTTTTCCTTGTTTATTGCTAGTATCACATCTAGGGTTGTTCTAATGCATGTCTTGATTTGTTTTATATAAATTGCTTAGACAAGTGTGTAGTTTTTCTCTTCTACACTCACTTTTCTAACTAGCTATGTTTTATCTCTTCAACGCTCTCACTTTTTTAAATTAAAAAGGGTGAGAAGGCATGTCTTATGTAAAGGAGATAACACATATATGTAGAACACATATAAGAGTAGAAGACATAGTTTCTATAAATGTTGTAAAAGCTAACCATGTAGGAGAAAAAAGCATCAATTAAGCGGGAGTATGTGAAATCCATTAGCATGAATTGAAAGGGAGCTTATGAAATCAATTTAATGAAACCCCTAGGTTTCTCCAAAGTTGTGATTTTACTTAAATGCTTTCAATACATTTATGGAATGGTTTGTCATCTTAAATAAGGGGGCAATGCTGACTCAAGGTTTAAATTGACTAAGCCCTTGTTTTATGATGACTAACCATTCGACTTATGTGTCTAATTCTTTTACTTGAGTGGCTTCAAATTAGGTTAGACACACTCAAAATTCCTGAACTTGTGGATCCTAACATGGAGACAAGCAAGTCAAAATCAATACAAGTGCACTTTTGTGGAAAAGGCCTTGTATCAGTAAGATCATGTTGTAAATCACTTGTAATGATTGTATGACTTGTAATTAAGATTCGAAAAAATGAAGAGAACTTAAATTGAATATTTATGCAATCTTATGGCATTTTCCAAACTCGATCGAAAACCCTATGTGTGTCTTGGTAACTTCTAGGGTCGGTCGAGCTTCCCCATGACAAACTCGACCGAATCCCAACATAAGAAAATCAATTTTAAGCTGTCGGACAAGTTTCATCAAGGATAAACTCGACTGACAACTCAAAATTGGTTTGTCGCATAGTGCCACAGATTGATCTACCTTTATTGAACTTGACCGACAACATTGTGAGGATTGTACACAAAAAGTGTTTCTTACTGTTGAAGTTTTGCAAAACTAAAAAAAAATCTATTGAAACACCTGAAATGGCTAGAATTTGTTCCTAAGTGTTTTTCTACTAGCAAGTGAACAACCTCAAATATAAATAGGACACATTGGGCTTCATCCCCTAGTTATCGAAGCACTATGAATGTCTCTATATTGTATTTGAGTGCCTCCAAGAGCCTCCCTCCACTCTTATCTTAATAATTTTCTACATCCATTAGAGTGAGTAAGAGATTATTAAGATAGGCAGTCCTACGTGAATATCTTGTGAGGATCTCATTTCCTCACCTCCCAATCTCTCTTTCTACCATATATATAAAGGTTCCCTCTCTTGTCTAGTAGAGTCTAAGAGGAAGGGAAGTAGTCCCTTGGTGAAAGCTTCTCCTTGGAGAAGGCGAAGTCAAAAGTAAGTCATTGGCGAGGGAGCAAACTCTTGGTAATGGATAGTATTACCTTTGTAAGGTTATTGGCTCTGTTGTCCTCAAATTGAAGGCTAGGTATCATTTTCATGGAAAGGGAAGGTCAATGTTGTAACTCTTATAATGGAATATAAGGAGTGAGGGATGGTTTAAAATCCTAGATGTTGACCTCTCTAGGTAGTGGGCATACATATCCTTCTTTGGAGTTTGGAACCACTATACATAGCTTGTATTACTTGTTCTTATTCAATTTCTCTCTCCCTTTCTATGTATATTAAGTCAAAATCAAAGTTCATACTTGGATATTACCTTAGAAAAATCTTGAAGGACTAATGAATTTTGTTTAAGTGCTTTTAGATTTTTTTCACCCCCCTCTAGAGACCATATTAGATCCAAAATTTCTTACTGCATTGAAGTCATTGGCCAACTTTAAACCATTTCCCCTTTATGTTGATAACTTCTTCATCAATGTCATGCCTATTTTACGTGCACGATCATGCTTCTCATCAACAACACCCTCACGGTGCTCATTAGCATGGTGCTCATACTCACAATGCTCATCCTCACTATGCTCATAGTCAGATGTCGTCTAAAAATATAATATTCAAAATAGTCAAGAAATAAATATAAGTGATAAAGAATGTAAAATACACACCTAGCATATGAAATATGTATAACTGCGATAATGAATGTAAAATACACATATATCATATAAAACATGTATGTCATAGAGAATGTAAAATGTCTATCTAGCATACAAAACATTTAAGTGATAGAAAATTTGAAAGCTTGCCTCTAGTATTGGTTGGATTTCTCATCAATTAATATTCCTTTTGTGTGATCTCAATGTGTATATTCATCAGTGCTAGCTTCAGCATTTACACTTGGCAAGCCAACTGAGAATGGAAGGGACTCATCATGCTTGTCATAGTACTCTTCTTCATCTATAGGGTCTATAGTAAACTACCTTTCTCCTGAAGAAGAAAACACCCTTATTGATTTGTAGGATCATTGATATAAAATACCTACTTCAACTGTGATGCATAATGAATGGTTAATCTTTCAGGAACATACTTTCAAATTCACTAATGTAAATCCAATTCATCTACTACAACTCCTTTGTTGTTATCAACGCAATAACACCTAAAGACAGGAACTCTAAAATAAGTATAGTCCAGTTCTCATTTGTCTTCAATGACATTGTTGTAAAATATTTTATCTCTACATGGACTTTTATCATACAATAAAGATGCTAGAGGTGAACCCATTATTTTGGAAGAAAATCTCATCATTTTGGACATTGTGTAGTATGGAAACCCAATTAGGAAAACCTTTAGAAGATATAATATTCATTTTTGGCTAAAAGGAAAGCTAACAACATTTATTTGTTGTCTGATATAGTTGACAGAAAATTTGATCTTCAAGAAACCTAATAGATGTTTGATTATGTTCTCTAGCAAATCAGATTGAACTGGCTCGAGGATATTTTGACTTGATAAAATTGGTGTGTTCAGTTTTATAAATACCCACTTTGTTGATGTTGTTTAAAACATACAAGTGTGCTTCTTCCCATAGAGCATGACCAATTACTTTCACTCATTCTTTAAAAGTCCTTTTTCCAAAATAAGAGTATATATTCTTTGCATTGGAACAAGCTTCATTTTACCCATTTCATGTAGGCCCATCTCTATTTGATTCCATCTTTAGTCTTGCCTGGTATATCAATACAATAGAAATGACTCTATCATATACATTTTTTACAACATGTATGACATTGATATAATGCCTAACTATCAATACACTTCAATAAGGAAGATCCCTGAATATTTCCCTCTCTCTTTGATCATCCTCCTATCTACTCTTTCAATTCATCTTCTTTTTGTCCCTCCGATAGTTGCTTGATCTCTTACCAAATACATTGACAATGTCTTTTTCTCTTTCATAAACATCCTCCCCTAGATATAGGTTTAGCAACACTCTATTCCCAATTTCATCCATTAAATGATTTGCACAACCTTCGGTGTGGATGCAAATTTGGAGGTTATCTACAACGAACAAGATATATGTATAGGCTCATTGTCATATTTTAATCACATTGAATCAGTGGTTTCCAAACATATAGCTCATGCTCTAGATCCTTCTACATTATATCTAGACAAATTCCCATATGCTGGAAAGTCATTAATAATGTAAAACAATACAACATGAAATTAAAATATCTCCCTATGTTAAGCATCATAAGTCATCACACCTTCTCCACAAAGTTTCTTTAAGTCATCAATCAGATGTTCAAGAAAAACATCACCCAGATTGCTTGGTGTATCAACAAACACAACATGTTTACTTATGTTTCATACACAACCAAGGAGGAATATTGTATATAATAGATCACAATAAGCCAAGTGATTTGGTGGCTTCTTAATGTTCCATATGGATTCATCCCTCCAGTACAAAGACCAAGTCTTAAATTCTTGACTTCATCAAAAAATTTAGGGTGTAATAAATCAATTTTCTTCCATGGTAAAGAATCAAATGTGTGTCACAGGACAACAAACTTGTTTCTCTTTACCTATGCATACCAAGAAAAATTCTATCCATTTATTGTATTCGCAAAAAAGCATTGAAACTGTGGTATAATAAGTAGATATTGCATCACCTAGGCAGGATTGCTAGCTTTAGCCTCCCCTGAAGTCTACATTTTTTATCCTTATGCCTCACAGTTTAGGTATTCTTTTAAATCAATATAGTAGTTTTCAAATAACACACAATCATTCAAGCATGAATGTATATTCTTAGTCTCCATTCCCATTTTGAAAAATGTTTTCTTTCTTTATATTTAGATTGGAAGCTCGTTTCCTTCAGGAAGAATTTCTTTCAATAAAGACAACAGAGTCATGAAGCTTTTGTCACTCTACATATTGTTAGCCTTCAAAGTATACAATCTCAACAATGTGTTTAGAGTCATAAACTTATTACAACCTAAGTTTAATGGTATGTCAACATCATGCCAAATATTTCTAAATAAAGAAGGTGGATGAATAAGATTTACCTCACAACTATCTAGCATCACATCAACATGTATTTCAAAATTGGTTTATTCACATCAACATCTTCAACATTTTCTTTTTCAACACATGTACCACTATATACATTTACTGATCTCGTTGTAGTAATCTCTTCATACCCTTACCATTTTATATATCAATGTACAATCTCATTGCATAGGGCATGACTCTTTATTTCATCAATCGTGTAGACATTGAATTTGGTACTGCAATTCCTAAATGGGCATTAGAACCTACCTCCAAGTTGTTTCCTATCTTCTTCAATAAATCTTATAAAATGATTAAGACTAGTAATAAACTCCAGAGTCAATGATTTGGAATGGACATCCATGATCAATCTGCTATATTAATTGGAAAAGGGGTATTAAATTAGGTGTTCTCTACATCACTGTTAAAATACTATATGCTTGAATTGAATCAGGTGTGAGCCACATATTGATGAATGTGTAACCCCTATCCTATTATTAAACACTTAATCTCACTAGTAAGTTTATAATGTGTATCTAATTTATATTATTTCGTCAATACATTTTTCCTATAGTTCTCCAAGTACACTGACGTAGAGGGCCAAATATCCACCAACAAATGTACTTAGAGAATAAATAGGGAAGTGTTAATGAAACATCATCAAAACCGAATACACATTATACACTTACATCCTAAGTGAGATTAGGTGCTTAGGATAGTCCCAAACCAAAGGACTATGCCATATTTAGTCCTATTGAGTAATTCTTTTTATTGGTTTTTATGCCAACAGAATATAGTGATTAGGCGTTAAGGTTTACCCTATTAGGGTTCATATTTTAGGATTCAGGGTGTAGTGATGAATGTGTACCACCAATATGATTCTTGCACACTTAATCTCACTAATAAGTGTATAATATGTATTTGGTTTTTGAGAATATGTTAAGAACATTTTTCCACAGTTCCTCAAATACACTAATGTAGATGGGAAAATAACTACCTACATATCTACCAAGAGAAAAAACAAGGAAGTATTGCTGAAACATCTTGAAACAAAATACACAATATACACTTATAGTTTAAGTGAGATTAAGTGTTGAAGAACGGTCCCAAACTAGGGACTATAAATATTTACTCTTAATGGTTAAATCTTCAATGGGCTCCTAGGCCAATTCTAGGATTTAATATTATGATTAGACTTAACAAGCAACTATACATACATTTTTCTAGGCATAATTTTGAATTATAGCTGATAAGGAGTGGCTCAAGTGATCAAGCACGGTGTCCCCTAACAAAGGGACTCATGTTCGAATCCCAATTGTCGTCTTGATTTTCCACCCTCCCGGGCGTTCGGCCTCTGCCACGGGCATGGGAAAGGGGGGAGAAATATTTCTCTCTTAATCCTATAATTTTGAATTATAATTATTTATATGATTATGTCTTGATGTCCTAATAAGAATGTAATAAGAAACTATACATCCAAGAATTCAGTTTGTAATTATGTTACTTTTTTTAGTACTTCTCAACATGCTTGGTTTAGATTTTTCTAATTGAACTCGATAATAATGAATATGCAATATGAAGGGTTTTCTTTAATGCCAAATGAGTATAGTGTTTAGGGATTAAGGTTTACCCTATTAAGGTTCAAATTTTAGGATTTAGGGGGTAGTGTTGAATGTGTACCACCAATCTAATTCTTGTACACTTAATCTCACTAATAAGTGTATAAAGCGCATTCGGTGTTTGAGAATATTTTAGCAACATTTTTCCATAGTTCTTTAAATACACTTATGTAGATGGGAGAACAACCACCTGCACCAAGATAACAAACCAAGAAGTATTGACAAAACATCTTGAAACCAAATACACATTATACACTTATATCCTAAGTGAGATTAAGTGTTCAAGAACAATCCCAAACTGGGGACTATCTTTGATTTACTCCTAATGGTTAAATATTTGCTAGGATCCTAGGACAATTTTAGGATTTAATATTCTGACTAGACCAAACAAGAAACTATACATACATTTTTCTAGGAATAATTTTGAATTCTAACTACATAGACGATTATGACTTGATGTCCTAACTAGCATGTAATCAGAAACTATACATCCACAAATTCAGATTATAATTATATTACTTTTTTTAAATTATTAACTATGAGATCTCTTATTCATCCTGCTCTCGGGTAGCAAGAAAAAATTCTAGAATAACATGGGTACTATTCACTCCTTGTTCATTCCAAATCTCCGTTGGGATGAATACGGGGCATTGGGACCATACAATTGAACCTTTTACATTTCTAACCATCCATTTGTCTAGGGAATCAACCAGTGCATTAGTGCCTCATCTAATGAAGTGGATCTGGATCTCCAGCTTTAGAGCCTTGAGTGCTTCCAGTCTAGTAGTATAGCTTTTATACTTGGGCATGTTGGTGATCCTTGAGTTGAAGATTGAACAGGACAACCTGCTGTCTGATTACACCCAAATGGTCTCCGGCTGGTGGATAACAGCTTCGATGCCTCGATAAATGGCTTGAAGTTTGATATCGAGGCTTTGTTGGCCACTGGATTCTTGTGCTCCGGACGTGATCCATTCTTGTTGCGCATTCCTTGCAATGTAGTTAGTGGCTACTTGATTGGTATGTTTCAGAAATGAACCATCCACATTAACCTTGATGGTTTTTGTCAGAGGAGGGTCCAAGGATCCAAATGAATTCGAGGCCTGGTTATAGGTTGGAGTTGATGGGAAAGTATATTGCATCTTACTCTCGAGAAGATGGTTCTAATAGTCTGGGTATACAGTCTCTGTAAGCCATTGAACACAAGATCATTCCACTGTAGCCATAGTGATTTCGACGTAGCAGTGAACCACAAGGATCTGATATATCCACTGACATTGTGATTAAGGTTGTTGGAGAACCATTCCACTATGGATTGCCCTAGTTCAAAGGTAATGTTGTAAGTGTTCGTAATGCCTTGCCACACTTGTTGTGCAAATTGGCTTTCTTTGAGATGGTGAAGGATGGACTCGCTAGCCTTCCTGCACATCGAGCATTTATCCTCATCCGTGAGGCCTCATCTAGCTCTATTGGCATTCATCATAAGACCATAGTGTAGGCATTTCCAGAGAAAGGTTTTGGTGCGTTGTGGAGCTGAGAGCTTCCAAATCGTCGACCAGTTGTCCGGTGTGCGAATGCATGAATTGTTGAGAAGCATTTTGTAGTAGTTTTGGATTCTGAACCGACCATGTGTGTCATCCATATGACACCACACATAATCTGCCCCGTTTGGGCTAGGTGGAAGCATGTATAGAATTTTCATCGTCGACTCCTTAGTAAACCAGTGTCTGATGAAATTGATATCCCAGTCTCCATCTGGGGCCATGGAGCTAACTGTCAGATCCTGTAGGTCTTGAGGCACAACTCTATTTGGTTTTAGAGAAGGAGGGGTTGAGGCTTCAACTCAATTGTCAGTCCAAACTAATGTGGAGTTACCATTCACCACAAATTTTGCATGTTTATTCGTAATAGTTCCTTTCATGTCAATTATAAATTTCCATCGTCGTGACCCAATTGCTATGCCTTGGTCACTACAATGCATAAATTTTCTCTCCATAACCTCTCTCCATGTATAGCTTCTGGATGTAGTGAACTCCCATGGGTTCCTTGATAGTAGGGGTTCATTTTAAAGTAGAGTTGGCTTGATATTCAGCCCTCCAGCATGTCTAGGTGCAATCATCTTCCTCCAGGAAATTAGACTAATACTCCAGCTATCATTGGATCTTCCTCAAATGAAGTTGCGGATGGTTCTGTCGATGTTATTACATACCGAGATTGGTAGTTGACTTGTCTGCATTATATATGTCAGAATGGAATTTAAGATGAAACAGACAAGAGTAATTCTATCAGCCATAGAGAGGGTTTGGGTTGTCGAGGAGTTGATCCTTTGGTCCATGGAGTGTAGGAGGTTGAGGTATACTGATTTGTTTGGCCATTTATGTAGGATGGGAACGCCAAGATTTCTTCCCATATCCTTGGTTTCTGTCATCCGGAGTGCACGGCTGATTCTTCTTTGTAGCCTTTTGTCCGTGTTCTTAGAGAAGTGGACTAAGGATTTCTCTGGGGACAACATCTGGCCTGATACCTTGCCGAATCGCTTGATACATTTTATAATCGTCCGTTCCTACTTCAGTGATGCTTCTCTGAAAAGGGTGATGTCATCGGCAAAGAACAAATGCGTCAGTTTTGGACCTTGTCGTGTGACTAGTAGAGGCTTCTAGTTACCCTTTCGTTGTAGCAGTCCAATGTCCTGACTCAGGCATTCTAGGCACATTACAAATAGGTAAGGGGATATTGGATCCCCTTGCTGGACTCCTCGTGACGCTTTTAATGGCTTCAATGTCGTTCCCATCCAAGAGATGGATATATCCCCACTGGTAATTATATTCATGATGATAGTAATAAGGTTTGGCGGGATAGGGGTTCTCCTGAGAGTGTCGAGTATGAAGTCCCATATCATTCTATCATATGTTTTCACAAGGTCTAATCTGATGATCATGCATTGCTACCCAAATCTATGAGTATCCATAGAATGGACCACCTCCTGGAGTAGTATTGTATTATCTGAGATCCGTCTTCCTGGAATGAAGCTGGTTTGATTTTTGGAAATCCAGTCACTTAGAAGGGGTTTGAGCCACTCCATTATGATCTTTGATAGCAGTTTCATACTGACGTTATACAGAGCTATGGGCCGGAGGTGATTGCATTGTTTCAGGGTGTTTGTCTTAGGAATCAAGACCAACGTGGAGTTCGCCATTTGATTAGGGATTTTATGTCCTGCAAAATAATTTTGAATCATTAGTTGTAAAGAGTTTTTGATGTTGTGCCAGTTCTTTTACATGAAACCAACATCAATGACATCCAGCCCATGTGCCTTCACCGGATTCATATAACATAAGGTTGTCATGTATCTCTTATAAGGATGGTGGGCGGCCCACATGTTGGAGTTTCTCCGACGACCACTCCGGGAAGAAGCCCGGATAATGTACAGTCTCAGCGCGGGCAGTTGAAGGTCGGTCGTCTGTGAATAACCCCTAGAAGTGGTTCTTGATTAAGTTACATAGCTCAGCTTTGTTATCCACCCATATCCCACTTTCATCTCTTAGTTTAGTGATTATATTCCTCCTTCTTTTTGCCTTCACTAGATCTTGGAAATAGGTTGTATTGGAATCTCCCAGTTTAATCTAATCGCATCTTGCCTTCTGCTACCATTCCACCTCTTCTTTAGGAAGAACATCCATATATTCACACTGGATGGCCCCAATTCGATTGTCCAACGCTTCAGTATATTTGTTTCATAGTTCAGTTTGCTTTCTGTAGCTTGTAAGGAGTCTTTATGCTTCCTCTCCTTCTTATGTTCATCTTGGTCCCAATTGTGCACAACAACCATGAAGCTCTTGGTAGTTGTAGTGAAGTGCTATTCGAGATTCCATGCTTGTTGGATAAAGTTGGGGAAGGATTTGCGACCCGACCATCTCGTGCATGTTTTGAGGTGATGGGTTGTAGTATCCCGTTAGTGATTTGTTCTGATCAGGATGGGTGCGTGATCCGACACCACCCTTGGCAAAACCTCTATAGTCGTGTTGGGGAATGCATCTATCCATTCCCAGTTGGATACAGCTTGGTCAAGACATTCCTAGAGGCACCCATGCTTGAAGGTCATCTTTGGTCCAGATGCCCCCATATCCTCCAAACCTACCAATGCTAGAGCCTCTACAAATTCACGACAGCTCGATAAATGTACTATGTCGCTTCTTCTTTTCTCATCTGCTGTCAAAATGGCATAGAAATCCCCTAGGACCAACCACGGTAGGGAGGATGCCGGTGCAAGAGTACTCAGATGACTCTAGAGTAATCTCCTCCTGTGTTGTTGTGGGCTCACAGAGACGGAGGTGATCAGGTGATTTTTGTTACTTTCTTAGTACTTCTCAAAATGCTTGATTTAGATTTTTCTAATCTAACTCGATAATAATGAATATGTGATATTAAGGGTTTATGAAACAAGTGATATATTATACTGACTTGCAAGAGTAATTAGAAGTATTTTCTGAGCAATTTAACCAGCTAAAATATAATCAAATAAAAAAACATTGATTGTAAGTGTTAAACATATTTAAATTTATATCCATGAATGGATGCACGAAATGATTTCAGTTCTTTTTTTGTATCTACTCAGGTTTCTATTTATCTCCGTCTCATTCGCCAATATGATTTCATCATGGAAGTGCCATAAATGCCATATTCCAACTATAAATTCTAGTTGTCCAATTTTCATAATGTACCCAAAAAAAAAACACACCTTAGATGTGGAGAAACACCAGTAGTAGCAACAACACCAACAACAAAGAAGTAGATGTGATGGTTGTGGAGGTAGCTCAAGAGCCAACAAAAACAATGGCAGTGGACAAAGGATAGTGCATTATGGTCTGAGGAGAAAGAAGAGGGGGTGGTTACTACAACAGTGGTCAGAGGAGAAAGATGGAAAGAGGAGGAAGAAGAGGGAGTGGAGATTACGACGGCATAGTAGAAGTGGCGGCAAAATAGGGAACAACATGCATCTCACAATCACTAGAGCTCTAGGTATCATGTATATGAAATGAAGAATGGGGGAAACAAGGTGTTATTATTAATCACTACCGGTGTTGGTTACGCTTATGAGAACTAATGACATAGGACATAATCACCTAGAAAAAGGCCAAGCTCACTAGGACCTATTGTGTTGGTTTCAAGAACCAAACTACTGATATAGATCACCTTATGTAATAGGTCTTTCATTAGGAACTGATGACATATGTCTGAGTCCAAAATTGAAAATTGTCACCCTTACTTATGCCTATTGTGTCAGTTTCAAAAGAGAAGTCAATGACATAGCCCAATTTGTGTGGGAGGGGACTATCTATGAGGTGTGTGTGGTGGGAACCCAGTATCACCGGTTCCGATAGGAGGATTTTACACATTACTATACCTATGTCATCGATGACAACATAGGATTTTGGAAGTTCTAGTTCAAGTGAAGGGTTGCAACATTAGTTCCTTTTCAATAGATGTGACACATGCTTTCCGAAAATATTTCTGGGAAATTGAGTTTTGTAGGTTCTTTGTGATTCCAATCATTCCATAAGAAACTGATATGGGAATGAAAATGATACCTAGGTTTTTTCCCTCAACATCTAGACTTGACATATGGCTATATTCGTGCTTAGGTAACCAACATGATATATGTGTTGTGTCGGTTTCTCTTTGAAATTGACGTCATTAAGAGTGACACCATAGGTCAAAAAGTACTAGTGGGTAAAACTCGATGGAGGCACTTATGTAGTTTTGTGGAATAAGAAATAGTTTGGGGTGGGGGTGGGCTTCCTGGTGGAATATGCATGGGAAGAGTAGAAAAAAAATGGGGAAGAAGAAAGAAGGGCAAAAATGACATCAATTTTGCATGAAATGTGGTTGAGGGGTGTTAGGTAGGGCTCAATGCCATGGCCACCAGCCATGGTGTAGTGAGGTAGAAGAAAAAATTCTTACTGTTGGATGGGAGGCCGGAACCAAGGCTAAGGGATCCAAATGGCCAAAAAGAAAGCATGAAAGACCCAATCTCCCCAGCACCTCCCACATGGCGATTGGGACTGATGCATAAGAAGAGTGAGAGAGACAAGAGAGATTTAGTATAGAAAGATCAAGATCTTTTAAAAATAGTGTGTAAATGTCAACAATTATGAATATAATAGAAAATGCAGTAGTTACTGTTGAGTAGCTCGCCAATGTTTTGAAAGTAGGTGTTATCAGAGGAAGAATCCCCTGATCACAAGAATGCAATAAATAAAAGGAGTAGACAGTTGATCCTACAACTTTAGGAGGGTCAAAATGGGACCAATATAAGATAGGTGTGGGGGTCTATTTATAAAATACAATTAGGGTTTAAGGTTTCCAACTGGAAGGTTCTATAGAAGGTGGAAAATTGTGTTTATGTGTTGCAACGTGAGGCCCATAGATCAAGACAATACACCATGTGGGACATGGTGGATGGTACTTGGGTAGGGTGAAGTAAGTTCCAAGATTTTTTGGATATTTTAGGAGTGTTCTAGAGAAAATTAGAGAAAATGCAATTTCTAAATAACAATTCAATAGAATAATGAAGGAGGATGACAAGACATAATGTAAGATCATACTTCATTATTATCTATAAGATATTTATTTTTTATAGGAGAAAGAAAATTGAATTTCCATAGAGAAAAAGGAAATATTTTATTCAGCATAATTTAATTTGGTAATAGGCATAGAAAAAGGACAATTGATAGGAAAATTGCATTTAAGGAAGATAAACAAAATCGCTTCCTAGATCCCCAAATGTGTGGTAGATGTGGAAGATAGATGGTTTGAATGGGTATGTGAATAAATATGGAAAACGTTAAATGGACTAGATTATCCACATAATTAACATTTTTTGTGAATTTTTGTATATCTAAGCAAAAATGAGGGCTCAACACATCAACTTTGTGATGATTCTCAAAACCAAGTATTTTAGTGATGGACGTATTCCTTTTTCCATTAAGTTGTAGTTTCAACACTACTGTGAGATTTGCTTTGTGTTGATACATAAGCTTTTTATAGGTTGTTATAGTATTGTCATAACTAATACTTTTGAATATCCAAAGAATAAAATTCCTTAAAAGGTGCTTTTAATTAAGCTACCATACATAGTAGTATCAATCCTAATTGGTAACGTCATTTTCTTCACCTTCATTCTCAACTCGATTAGGTCCTCTTTTACCTAGACTTTATAAATTTGTCCTCATTTTGACATTGTTCCCTTTCTTCTTTATGCTCTATGCTTCATCTATCTTCTATCCACATTCTCTAGTCAAAGATCATTGATTGGAAAATGCATCTTCTATCTTCTCATGTGAAGCACACAATTGTTGTTTAGCTTTATCTTCAATGACAATATGTCCTTCTTCAGTACCAACTATGTGGTATGTCCCTAAATATTTGGTCAATTTTCCACTTGGTTTTTCTTAGCTCAAGATTATTTTATATGAATTTAATTTGGCACTTGATATCTCTATGATTTCATTTGATATCATCATAGCCTCAGCACTTTCACGAGTTTATTCTTTTTATTCAATGTTTTCTTGATTGTACCATCCATGACATGTAAAGCCTCCACTTGGCTCAATATATACATATCTTTCCATCAACTGTTATCTATTTCTCAAATTCATGTGATGAGATTTGTTGGTTTTTGTTGGAAGTTTCTACTAGTGTGGATGCTTTTCCTTTTTCTTAAAATATTTTTTTGGATTTATTCAGGTAATATAGTTTCCAATTCCCATCATCAATAGATCACCGAATATATGTATCACCTAATTCCTTTGCTTTTTTCCTCATCTACTATCTATGTTCCTAATATGCAATTCTTTCTAATCTTTCCCCTAAGTCCAAAACATTACAAAAAATTCATGTAGATGTTTAAATCCCAACTTGTACTTGTTTTCATTGATGAGTATTGTCCATATTGGATGATTTGAAGTATCAATTTCCACTACTAACTAAGTAAACTTGATCCTTGCAACAATGTAAGTATCAACATTGACTATTTGTCTAGAGAATCACTAAAAACCTCAAATATTGTGTGATCATATAATTATATAGGAAAAATGTTGACTCTAACCAATAATCATGTGACTACTCATTCTAGGAGTTGTTCAATTAGTTGAAAATTTTTGTATCATGGCCAGACTATTAGGTATTTGCCACCTATTTCCCACATTCCATTGCAGATAGATTAATCATGATTGTAAGATCCCAGGTCTTGAGGCCTCGAATAAAAAGATCTTATAAGGAATGATTGGGCTACCCATATCACCAAGGTGCACCTCCTTTTCCGGGAGCCCATCACTAAGAACTCCATAGTTAAGCATGCTCATCTTGGACTAGTACTGGGATGGGTGACCTGTCAGGAAGTTGATCCTAGCATGTGCGTGAGTGAGGACAAAGTGCACAGTTAAGGCTAGTGGTGGTATGTGGGGACAGTCATCATTCCTGAAACTCTAGTAAAGACTTGGGCAGTGGGCCCGAGTGTTTACAAATGGTATCGGAGCCAATTCCCCTCCAGTAGGTGGGGCCCACATGGGCATGGCATGCCAGTATTAAGCTGTGCGGTCCCGCCATGTAGGAAAGGGTTGTCCATGGTTGACGTAGCCACCCTTGTGCTGGTATTCCGCGATCGGGAGATGGGTGTCCATGGGTCATTGTGGGTTTGCACTGAAATGGGGAAGAGATTATGAGGCCTTATAGTTGAGCCTTGACGAGGACGTCAAGAGTCTAAGTGGAGGATATTGTAACATCCCAGGATTTGAGGCCTCGGATAAAAAGATTTTATAAGGAATGATTGGGCTACCCATATCACCAAGGTGCACCTCCTTTTTCGGGAGCCCATCTCTAAAGAACTCCATAGTTAAATGTGCTCATCTTGGAGTAGTACTAGGATGGGTGACCAGTCGGGAAGTTGATCTTGGCTTGCGCGTCAGTGAGGACAAAGTGTGTAGTTAAGGCTAGTGGTGGTTTTTGGGGCCAGTCGTCATTCCTGAAACTCTACTAGAGCCTTGGGTATTGTGCCCGGGCATTACAGTGATCATCTTTGCTTCTCATTCAAATCACATAGTATGATTTATCAAATTAATTCTTGTGAAACATCCCCTTTGGCTTCCACATCATCTTGGTAATCATTCAATATATCGATGGTGTAGAAAGATTATCTTCAATATCATATTCTTTGTAATATCTGCTTACAACTGCGTTAAATAACTAAATCCACACTATTCGGATCTAAATGTTCCAGTGTTATTTCTTTGATGAAATGGTTTCTAGAGTTATCTTATCTAATGGTTCAAAGAAAATATTCTATTCTGATTTTCCTTCTTTGATCATTCCTTCATTTTCAATGTTTTTTTTCAGGGTTTGAATGTGTCTGCTCTATTGGTTGTATGCCCTAATATTGACTCATATGATGATTGTAATGGGATACATTGTACTTGATTTTATTAGCAATAAATACATTATCGATTTTTGTATTTAATTCAATATAAGATAATCATTAAACAAAATAAGGCCAGAGAATGTATCACACAATGATATGTGATTTGAGGTTGAGGATACAAACATGAGACCATCTGTAAGCTCAGAGCATCCCTTCTTCTATAGTCTCTATTCAGATAGGATGTTGTGGAAATTAGGACAACAATAATACATAAGACTAGTATGTGTGTTTACTTATGTGTATGTCTCATTGGTCTTGATATTTAACATCGAGTCAAACACAAAGGTAGTTGTTAATGAACATATGCACCAGATAGGCCCACTTTGAGTATGATAGTCCAAAATGGTTGTGGCACCTCCCGTGCTACAAGCCATATGATAACCCAAAACTAATCATGGAAACAAGCATAAACAAATAGATTATCAAAAAATAATGGAAATTAAAACCATTTTCAATCAGATCCTAAGAGCAAGAACCTTTAGATATGAGTCCTTTCATATCGCAGGATATTTCCCGTGCATGCCATCAACCTGTTATAAGAAAACATGTTCCAAACATATATACATACATATCCACATATGTCCATACGTAAAAAGGGTTACAAAAGCAAATGCACATATCAAAACTCATCCATAAAACACACCCAAAAACCATCACAAACACCTGAGTGTACAGGGACGACTCTAGCACTCTAACAACAAAAGAACTACAAATAACACTTCCAACCTTGTCATCTACTATCCTTCTTGCTGCTACTCAACCTCTGAGGCATAATATTTTCCTCCTCATGCTCTCCACGTAAAAATATGTGGGGAACCCATGGGGTGAAATTCCAAATCTCAGTAGGAGATATAACTCTCCACCAACACAATTATTAACATGGATAGGATGATTAAAGCAAGCTTTAAAATTTCAACCATGATAGTCAGGTAATCATTACTAATAGAATAAGCAATTACTATTAGATTATGAAAAATCTTATCATCATAAAAGGAATATGTAGAATATGTATATTCACTACCAATTATACTTTACAAAGACAAGCAAGGCCTCATTCAATGTTTTCGTATTTGATCCAACACATGTATACTTACATAGGTGTTCACTTATTTTTTTATGCCCCGATGATTTGAGTCATACCACCCAAATCCAACCAACCATTACCAAGTTGAAATTGGTGCCATACAAGGTCTAGTGGAAGAGTAAGAATCCACGACTTCACCCCCTCGTTTAGTATGAGTGAACATGCAGTGACATCATCAATCAGGCTGCTACCCTCGACATATAGTCGAACTGGACAAACCTAGCCCGCCTTGGTACAACTCACAACACTAGTGAAACTAAGCTATGGGCCGCATCCACACTCCTCCTAGGGTATGGCCCACACCAATCATGTATAAAATATCACTGAGGTACGGCCTGAAGCAACACTCCAACCAGGGTATTGCCCACAACCAATCATGTATCACATATCTTGGATGTAAGGGGATATTCGTCCTCACCCCCGCATATTCAAAAATATGTGCTCCAGGTTAAACTCATTTCACCTTTCAACAAATTCTAATATTGAATGGGTCTACGGAACATGGCAAGCTACATAATTAGGTTCCATTTGATTAGTTAGTCATTTAAGTGTCTTTTAGCATCAATCTAGTTAACGTATAAAATCATACCAAATTCTACCAAGATAAGGGCATAGTATTCTTTCCGTAGATAAGACATATAGGGAGTGAACTTGTTACTCTATCACCACATGATACATTTATCATTTCCATTCACATCATCAGTAATAAAGACAAATTCCATGGGATATTAGTAGGAAACATCCTCTCACATCAGGACAATAAGCATTGTAGGTCCTAAGGCTCAACCTCCATATTCATGTATCACATGCATAATCAACATGCCTCACAAGGGCATATTCAATCCTTGTCTCACATCATAGCCATCACAACACACACTAGCTATGATAATCAATTCCACAACACCTACATGGTTAGAAGATCACAATCAAGAGAGATATAATCACATAACATCATATCCATCCATGATAAAGGTATACACAAGACTCATTCACTTTTAGGGTTTAGGGTTTCCACTTTTGTCGATTTGGGTCCACAAGGTTAGGGTCAACCAACCAACTGAGAACCACTACCCTCCACCATCAAGGAGTGTGTCAGGATGAAGCAACATCATTAGATAAGATTGGGAATCATACAAAGTAGCACAACACATATGTATACACGATCAATGTTAGATATTCATATATGTTTCAAAACCACCTACCATACTACATGTCAACCACTAAGGCACATGGGTCGCGGACACCCTCCATAGTATGTTGCGACTATGGCATACACCTTGGTACCTTGACCTACGCCCTCACCATGACGTGACCACCACCATCATGTCGTGCCCACGACATTAGGGTTAGGGTTTCACTCCACCCTTCAACCATCATGTCGTAGCCAAGCTCCTCAAGCACCTCCTTGCTGTGGTTGTGGTGCCTCAACACAAACATGTCGTGACCACCACTCCAAGGGTTGTCTCCACCAAGATGAGGCAAGAAGCTAAGGGTTTCAAGGTTGCCAGGCTCCAAAGGTATCAACCCAACATCACTAGATCAAACACCACCACTAGCACGTACACCTCGACCAATACCAACAAGTTCACGACCATCCCAATGGTCTATGTGGTGACCACAATGCCCATACCCATGCCACAACCACCAAACCTCCTAGGTTACGACTATGCTAAGAGGTAAACACCTAGGTCACCAAAATAGGTCTAAAAGTAAGAACCATGATCAGTATGGAAGGAGACTCAATCAAATCGATCTCCACAAGCCCTCAATCAAGGGTCCAAGAAAAAAATGACTAAAGGAAGATAAACTATATCCAAGATGACCAAAATCGAAACTCGCCTCTCACTTACTTCTAGGTGTAAAAACACCAACCATGGGTGTTTGATCAAGGGTAAAATGAGGGAAAAGAGACCCCATATCACCACCTCCAACAAAAATTGATATAAGAAGATTAGGGTTTCAATTTACTCCCAATCCAAGAATGATAACTTATCCCAGACAAATTCTAGGCTTAAGCTTCATATGCTAACATGATAGAGGAAATATTAAAGAGAGAAAACAACAACACAAAATATCAACGAGGTGCAATAATAGAATGTTTTGTGTTATATATTCCACCTAAAGATGATTGCCGCCAAATATCCAAGAACATGATCCAAGGGTAGAAGAAGCTCCACTCTCAGCCACAAGATCACCTCAAGAAGAGAGAAACACCAAGGTCAAAGGATAACTCAAGAAGAGGGAGAAAAACCCCAAAACAAAACCAAAGAAAGAAGGGAGAAAGGAGAAAAGAAACACTCTCACTCTCTCTCTCACCCACAATAGAGTTACCTTGGCAAAATATGGCCTAAGGCCAAGAAAAAGGAAGAAAATATGGTAGAAGATCTGAAGGAACACCAAAGAAAGAAGAAAAACACTCACCAGAGCTAGAGATGGCCAAGGATTACCACTACCACCACATGCAAGGGATGAGACACCTCCAAGGAACTAGGAGCACACCTACTTGCTCCACCAAGCTCCAAGGTCGAGCATAAGAGAACGGAGGAAGAAGATGGCAAAAGAGAACCACTTGCATTGAGAGAAGAGGGTTCATATAGAAAAGGAGGATGGAGGTAAGGCAAAGGATGAGGTATCAACAAAGTAGAGCTCTAAGGGAACACTTGTCCACTAAAAGGACCAACATGAAATCACATAAGGTCCACATGCAAGAGATGTTGATACTCCCTAGGTAGGATCTCGACCATCCAAGCAACTGACACTATGTCGCAATCGCGATACACCTAGGGTCCCAAGGTCGTGACACCAAATCTACCACAAAATGTCTAGGTCAAAACACACCTCACCAACCTCCACCTCGACCCATGACAACCTTGGTCATGACCACCACACCAAGGGGGGAGTGTTGCCACCACAACACCCCATAATGGGCTCTAGGTCGCGACCTAGGTTAAGGCAAAAAAACAAGGTCACAAGGCTAAGGAACACATACCCTAGAAAACTCTAATCTCCACTAAGGTGATACTACTCAACGAAGAGCCAAACAAGGCACCCCAAAGCACCACACTCTCCCTAAAGAAGCCATGAGAGAGAAGGAATAGTCTAGAGGTGTAAAATTGCACACACACCCCCTACATTGGGTAAATTGCAACTTGCACTAAAATTAGCACAAAAAGCAAAAACATCAACCAAACAAGCTCAAACTTGATACATAACCTCTTCAAAATCCCTAATCACATATAAAAAGATTATAAGAAGGTTCTAAGCATGAAATCAAGACAAAAAAATAGGGTTACCCCAAAACTCAAGTTAGGGTCCCTACAAGACATAAACCCTTAACAAGGATTTTTCCTGGAAATCCTAGGAGAAAAGAGATTGGTACTTCCTATTAATCACCTCATCAAGCTTCCACGTGGCTTCCTCAAAACCACGGTGATGCCATAGAACCTTCACAAGAACTATGTCTTTCTTCTTCAAATTCTTCACTCTTCTGTAAAGGATCAACACTAGACCTTCAACATAAGACATGTCCTCATCAAGCTCCACTTCCATAGGCTGTAACATCAACTCTGTATCCGGATGGCACATTATCAACATACTCACCTGAAACACTAGGTGCAACTTGTGCAACTCAGGTGGAAACTCTAGCATGTAGGCCACCTTCCCAACATGTGCCACCATTGGGTAAGGTCCCATAAACCGGGGAGCCAACTTACCCTTCTTCCCAAACCTCAGAACACCTTTCCAAAGAGATACCTTGAGGTTCATTTGGTCCCCCACTTGGAACTCCAAGGGTGTACAGTAGCTATCTACATATGATTTCTATCTATCTTGTGTTTCCATCAACTTCTACTAGATCACTTTGATCTTTTCTATCGTGTGATGCACAAGCTCAGGACCAAGAAGCTGGTATTCTCCTGTCTCATACCAACACAACGAAGACCTACATACCCAAAGTTGTGTGTAGTCTCTCCCAAAAGTGACTTGTGAACTGAGAGCACCTATCTGACATGATAGTTGTTGGAACATCATGCGGAAGCAGTATCTCATCAAAACAGACCGGGTCAAGCTTCTTAGTCATATACATCATCTTCACAAGAAGAAAATGCACTGACTTGGTCAACATGTCACCAATCACCTAGATGGAATCCTTACCTTTGGTTGTACTAGGAAGACCAACCAAAAAATCCATAGTTACATGATCCCATTTCCAATAAGGTATAGGTAAGGGTTTCAACGTCCCAGTCGACGTTTGATGCTCCACTTTAAACTAATGACACATAACACATCTCACCACAAATTCAGCCACGTCCCTCCTCAAGCCAGGCCACCAATACATATCCTTTAGATTGTGATACATCTTGGTACTACCTATGTGCATATTGTACATGGATGAGTGAGCCTCTTCAAGAACCATCTACCTTAGGTAATTAGCATTAGGTACCACTACTATAATATCGAAACAGAGCGCCCCATCATTTAAGTTATGGAAGCCATCATGCTTCTCGCTTCCAAACTCAGATCTAATCTGCTATATCACGGTATCAATATGTTTTTCTTCTCTAATCTGATGTCTCAGTGTGAGCTTCACCTATAAATGTGCTAATAATCCTGCTAGCAAAGAAACTTCCAGCTTAACATTCATCTCATATAGCGAGATCAACATGTCTCACTTGTTACACACCAAATAACTCAATTGGGCTTTATCCATAGGTGAAGATGAAGACTTCCTACTCAACGCATCCACCACAACATTTGCCTTCCCTGGATGGTAATCAATCGTGCACTTATAATCCTTGATTAACTCCATCCAGCATCATTACCTCATGTTCAACTCCTATTGTGAAATATGTACCTCAAGTTCTTGTGTACCATGCAGATATGACACTTCTTGTCGTAAAGGTAATGCCTCCATATATTCAAAGCATGGACCGCGGTAGCCAACTCTAGATCATGAGTCAAGTATTTCTTCTCATGTTTCTTAAGCTATCAAGAATCAAAAGAAACCACTTGTATGTCCTGCATCAACACACAACCCAAACCATGTTTGGACGCATCACAGAATACTATGTATCCCTTTCCTTGCTAAGGTAAGACCAGAACTGGTGCACTTGTCAACTTTTCCTATAATAACTTGCCAAACCTAGAAAATTGTGCACTTCTATCAAAGCCTTGGCTTCTCCTACTCTGTCACTAACTTAATCTTCGTAGGATCCACACAAACTCACTTAATAGATATAACATGCCCCAAGAAAGCTACCTTCTTTAATTAGAACTTGCACTTGCTGAACTTGGCATAAAGCTATTACTACCTCAGCTCGGTCAACTCCTGATGAAGATGTTGTTCATTCTATCTATTGTCATGACTATATATCAAGATGTTTTCTATAAAGGCAACCACAAATTGGTCAAGAAATAGCCAGAACACTTTGTTCATCAAGTCCATGAATGTTATTGGTGCATTGCGCAACCCGAACGGAATAACCACGAACTCGTAGTGACCATACCTCATCCTAAAAGTCGACTTAGGTATGTCGTCTTCCTTGATTCTCAACTGGTGATATCCTGACCTTAGGTCTATCTTCAAAAACATTATCGCACCAAGTAATTGATCAAACATGTCATCTATCCTTGCCTAGGGGTATTTATTCTTTATCGTCACCTTGTTCAACTATTTGTAGTCTATGCACAACATCATATATCCAACATTCTTCTATAAACACAGCACTGGAGCACCCCACGATAATATACTCAGCTTGATGAAACCTTTGTCAAGTAGCTCTTGCAACTGTCTCTTAACCTCTTCCATCTTTGTCGGATCCATCATGTATGGTGTCTGAGCTATAGGTTGCGTGTCGAGAACTAGATTAATCTCAAAATCAATATCTTGGGGTGGAGGAACACCTAGAAACTCCTCAGGAAACACATCCTCAAACTCTTTGACAACTGGTACCTCTTGAATACTAGGACTCCTCACCTATGTATCCATTACACATGCCAAAAATGCCTCACAACCCTATCTCAACAACTTCCCTGCCACCATCAACGATACCAGACATGTCAGAAGAATCTTCTTGTCTCCTTGGAAGATCCACATATTACCACCATCTATAAATGTCACCTGCTTGGAGCTACAATCCACGACCACTATATACTTCTCCAAGTTGTCCATTCCAAGGATTACATCAAACCCATGCATGTCAAGGGGTATGAGATCCACTTGAATGTTGTGCCCTGAAAAGGAGAGCACATAGGAAGGACAAACCTCCTACAACACTACAGAGCCAACTATCGTGGATTCTAACAACAAGCTATCTGTCTTATGACTAACATGCAAAAGACAATTGTCAAGCACTTTGCGAGTGGTAAAAGACTATGTTTCACTTGGGTTAACCAAAATAGATACAAATCAATAAGAAGACAAATCAGAGTGAAATAACTCCATTTGTCCTATCACTACTCACAGGTTGACCACCGCCTCTGGCTGACTCAAAGTGGAGAATCTAGTCGTGCATATTGTCTCATCCTCTGCTTCCCTGAGCAGACGATCTGACCTACAACGCTTGGCCACATCCTTGTCCTCCTACATCGTTGTTCTACTTCCTCTAAGAGCCATGTTAGCCCTGCCTCAATTGTTGGGTCACTTCATCATCCATCACTAGACACTCTCACTTCAGATGTCCTATTTGTCCATACTTGTAGAAAACTCGAGTCTCAAACTGTAGACTTGATGACCCCGTCACCGACACTGATGTCGTGTTGTGAGCTCTAGTAGGTGGAAAGCTACAACCTCTACCTTTACTCAGTGACCACTGTGTTAGAGCACTAAAATTTTGTGACGCTGGCAATGTAGAAAACCCCAACTTCTTAATGTCTCCTGACAACTGCCTTGTAACTGTGCAAACCTCTTCCTGGAAATCATCTCCCATTTCTCTATCATAGATCTCTCTATCCTTCAGACAGACTCCACAACCATGGTAAATCTTTCTCGATTTTCTAAAGCAGCCTTCGGGGTGGACAACTCAGCTTTCAACCCCTTCTCAAAATGGTGAATATGCTCGTTCCCCATAGCAGCCATGTGAGGACAGAATCAAAGAAGCTCCATAAACTTAGCCTCATACTCGTTGATCATCATGGGTACTTGCCAAATATGCTCAAACTTGACTGATCTTCTCATTCAGATAGGTCTGAGGAAAGTACCAATTGGAAAACTCACCTTGGAACTCCTCCCAACCTACAACCACTCCATGCCTCTTATCTTCTTCTATGGCCCACCAATGTCCATCACTCCCTTTCAAAAGATACACTACATGCTTAACCTTATCCATCTCCAGGATGTTGAGAATATTGAAGGCCTTCTCAAGATCAGTAAGCCACAAATCAACATCTGCTAGATCAACCGTCCCAGCATACTTCACCGCCCCAACACAACGAAGCTTCTCAAATGTCTTCCCAATCATCAAAGATTCTACATTAGGAACTGGTGCCCAAGGCTGAGGTGCAGGCATCGTGTCCTCCACATGTGTCATCATAACCATAAACTTCTAAAAAAGAGATTGAAAGGCAGGGTTTTCAATCATGGTTGGGTAAAATTGGGGACCCTCAGGCACTCGATCTTCTCTTTCCTGGTACCTTGCACAACCACTTGGTGCACCAACACTGCTCTCAATAGTGTGTTCTTCATGTTCTTCAGACATCTTTAGGCTTTTCTGCTTCTTTTCCATAAGCAGGAATCTCTATAAGACATATAGGAGGACACAAGAACAAACACAAACCCTAGTCCTAGGTCCCTGTAGACTTAGCAAACCTAAAGCTCTGATATCAACCTCTCACGTGGAACCTCCTGCTCCAGAAGCCACGTGATAACCCAAAACTAATCACGGAAACAAGCTTAAACAAACAAATTATCGGAAAATATTGGAAATTAAAACCATTTTCATTCAGATCTAAACAACAAGAACCTTTACATATGAGTCATTTTGTTACACCCTGATCTCACAATTACCACTAATCATGAGATTAGGGTATAAATTGAGGATTTAACAAAATACAAAGATCACCCTTAACTTTTTCTTCTTTTTCAAACTCTTTGTTTTCTTGCATTGGACCACATAAAATAACTTTAGATGAGAATTAAACTTTTATTTCTCTAATGTAATATCAGCATTTAATGATACACATCCATACATTCATTATGTTTCTCACACTTCCATGTACATATGAAATGGCAATCATTTGCATTCTCTCTTATTAAGGAAACAAACATACAAAACATCATTTACAACTCTCTCACATCTATACAAGGACCTAGAGTGATATGGACTGACTGAACTAAACTATACTCAGACTTAACTCTTGTGTCAGATCTACTCTGATGCAATGATATCTTCTTCAAATCCATGTGATTTCCCAAAATATTGTGAGTAGAGGGGTGAGCCTACTCGCTCAATGAATGAGTACTTCAAAGAAACAGTCTAAAGCACTGATATAATTATAGATATACTTTTGAGCAATTGATATCAATTATAATAGCAGAAAGCTATAAAGAATATAATAATTGACAATCATAAATATGGCAAGATACTCTAGATATCTATAAGAGTGAATCAATATATGAAATGTTTGATTGATCATAAAGAGAACCAATAATTCAGAAACATACAAAGAATAATTGAATAATTGTACACACTTGTTTGACCTCTCATTCATTTTATTATGCCCTGATCATATGTAGTTCACTCTACATATGAAGACTCGTAGAGAACTACGATCCCACCGTACAAGACTTAGCCAACACCCCGGGATAGCTAAGTGTGACTTCTATCATGGTCTGCAACAGGAAAATTGGCTCTCTGGCCTTGTTACTCCTATGGTGCCATAAACTGGACTCCTCCTCTAGGCTGAGTACACAGGTTGAGGGTCTGAGACACTCTGTGGGCCTCAACTTGGTACGCTCTGTGGGTACCTCTGGGTTACCACTAGGATACTCAGTTCATGTTGGGTAACCTATCTTCTCTTAGGAGACTTCCTCAAGGGCTTCGTCTCCCTGCATGCTATGTGGGTGCGTTCCGACCCCCAAATACCGGACACACTGTCAGGGTAGGTCGTTTCATCCCTAACGTGCAGACCTCTCATAGGGATTCTACGATGTCAGGGCCCTTAAATCTATTATTTTATTATTCTAGAAAACTCTACTACATTGCATCTCTCTTTTACTTATTCTTGGGTTTGGTATCTCTATGGTACTGAGTCAATTTATCTAAAACTTATAAATACCACATGTATATCATTTCTAACTTGGCAGTGCAATATGCTTAAACACTGTAAATTGCTGAGAAATCAACATATTGTAAATGTAGGCAGACTGAAATACTAAAATAAACATATTGCATGTCAATTTGGCACTCATACACTAGAATCGTACAATTACACATCTTAATTTACTGATAAGAGCAAATTACTTGGCATACGAGTAATTGCCATTTGCACCCATAAATTATTTACACTTTCTTGGAAAATGTGCACATCGACCCAAATTCTGGGTTGTGCATCTCATACTGAGAACATGGTAATCAAAATGCTTAATTCATTGAACACCCTATTCTTAGGGTTTCATTTACCTCATTCACTTATCACATGGCTCTCATAAGGATTTAATATATCATAAACATTCACTAAATACAGATTGCTTTAAATAAGTCATATACAATCAACATATGTATGAATTCCTCGAATTGAGCTAAATTAGGGTTTTCCATGTCATTCAATGAGATATTATGAATCAAGAACAACATTGCATAAATAGAGTCTACGATGCCAAGAAAAACACTTCAAATGGATTTCACCATATGTATTCACAAATTTCCAAATTTCCTTGCATCTAGGGTTTCACCCTCTTTACTGAGATATCAAACAAACACTATTCACTTTAAATGAATCAAGATAGTATCTGACATATATGTACTATGAATTTAGATAAACAATCATTCACAACCAAGGGGATCCAGATAAACAAATTTTTCTAATAAATTATATAGCAATTTCAGTCATAGACAAATTCCCTATATTTTCGTTTATTCTTATAACCTCTGTGAATACTAAGGGAATCCTCATTAGGATGTATAGTATACATTTCTAATATGATTTTATCATCTGAAATTCATCCAAATAGAGGAAGAATCCATTTCACATCATTTTGCAACAACTTAGAACAAATAGACAATTTAGGGTTTGTAGTCGCACACTAGCAATTAAAGATTATGGACGATTTAACCAATTTTTGTGCAATATACTATTTAAAGGAAGTTCCCACTCACCCTAAGGTATGAAAACACCTTAAAAACATATCCCATATCTGAAAATCCCGAATCCATATCAAATCCCTAGCAATTCACCCAATTCTTCTTCCTTTTAGCTCGGAAACCCTAAAAATGAGGAACTATGAAGAACGAGTGAGAAAAGGACTTGATTTGATATGATTTCGAATCCAAACAGGGGAGAGACGGAATCTTAACATCTGAGAGAAGATTCACCATTAAAGTCTATGCAAAGAAGATAAACTTACTTGATTTCATCATTCCTTAGACCACAAAACCCAAGGTCAGCATATCCATCAATTTCTCCTCTCAAACCCTAACTCTCCCTCTCTCTCTCTAGGATTTCATTTCTATGGATTGAATTACGAATTATGAGAGCTGCTTGTGTGTTAACTTGACCATATAGAGAAATTGAGCTGCTTGGGTCAATTGCACATTGACCCCTCACTAACTTACTGATTAAGCTCAAATATGGTCATAACAATTTGTCCCTCCTTAAAAAGGTTTCGCCCTTGAAACATAAATATGCAAGTGAAGTACAGTCAAGGTTTATTTTAAGCTTCTAAAATCTTACATGTCATTATATTCTTGTATTTCATACTTGAATGCAGTTTTCAACATTAAGTCCTTTATTTCTTTTCTAATCACAACATGATAAATCATGACTGCTCAATGATAACAAATGAATTCTCTATGTCACAATCAATCATAGGATAGAGAGAGAAAAAACCATTTCAATATTTTCATACTCTTCAAGTGTTACCTCAACATTGATAATCCGATCCAACTATCTCAATTCATACGACTCAATATGTACTATTGTTATGTATTACCTCTAAGTCACAAAAGAGAGTTCACCGTGTTGTTTTGAATTTTACTATTATGGTACTCAAATAGCAAAATAGTCTTGAGTTAGAAGGCTAGATTCAACAACAATTGTACAATACTACTCACGACATCCCCATTGGATCATGGATGCATAAGGTGAAGCATTATCATCACATTCCATATTATTCTCAAGTATGAACCCACACATAATTCAAGGTGTAACCATCGGGTTATAGCGTACTAGGGTTTCAACAACAGTAACAAAGTACTCCATGATTGTATTAGTCATTCAAGGACTATTCATAGCCAATTACCATCACTTAGTTATATTAAAGATAGGTATAACAAGCTATACCTCATTAGGGTTACATATCAATATAATATGGTTATCATCCATTCTATTCATATGAGTGAATAGGTAAGACTACCTTATTCAAGGTAACCCTTCATTTGTTCCATCATTATTCAACCCATATCACCATACCACAATTGTACAATACTAAGATGGATTACTGGTATGAATGACTACAACTATCACACACCTTTAATTAGCATATTGCTTGCACATGTACACTGAAATCATATGTAGAACCAATTTACATCCCTTAATATGCCTTCAACAAAATTATACTTCTAAAAAAAATTCACATTTTACTAAAAGCCATTGTTTTCTCTTATCTCTCTTCTAATTCATTACTACTTACTTTTTGCTACTTATTGTTCTCATTTAAATCATGTAGATTAAACATCCCTATAATTGAAACATACAAGCTAAGAATAGATTATTCATCATTCTTGATATCACTGCAAGAATTTTTTTTAGATTACACTTTTCTCATCTTGCACTTCTTCTTTTGTTCAAAACACACTTGTTACATTTCAAATTTATTTCTTACCCCTTGCTCTGAATAATTTTCATATTGTTCATCAGCCTTTCAGATTAGCTAGGATTACTATCAGTGCTAGTTCACTTCTCATAGTGCAACTCGCATGATCTTGTTTTATAGAGATGCTAGTAGTCAAGGTCAAATCACTAGTGACAAATCTTAAACTACTACAACTCTAAACATTCTAGGGTTTGGTACTTATTAGTAGCATGATGTTGTTGTGTGTAACTTTGCTCCCTTAATTTGAAAGTCAAACTTTGGATCTCACAAGTTTTACTAAAGTCTTCCTTATCTTATCAATTGAATTTCATTTCTCTTACTTGGCCATTCAAATAGATTACATTCTCAATTTACCCTGCTAGGGTTTCATCATCATATTGTATGTCATTATTACATTCACTAGATGCCTCTACCATGGTGGTTATACATCAGATATGATTCAGTTTCTTATCACTTCATTCCCATATTGCTTTAAGTAAGGAAGATATGAAAGAGAAAATGATTTTTAGATTTATAATTGTTATCTTCAAACATTCATTAATACATTTCTCATATATAGGTTTAATTAATTATCAACAAAGATACTTGACTAATTAGCACTTTCTTGAATCTCATAACCTCTTTCTTTTATAATCTATATTACTCCACCATGTTTGAAAGCTTTTCATTACTTTCCATAATCCCCTTACCATATACTACTATTCCACATATCATCTTTAACTTCTAGTTTTCTCTTATGATCATGTTGCTTCTTTTAGGTGTATGATCATATATACCATGTTGCACATATTTCTTTTTATCCTTCTACTAATGTAAAGTTGAAATTCTAAATCCATAATCTCTCTACTAGTTTCAACTCATGTTTAATACATTACATATCCTTCATTTTAAATCAAATGGCTGATGCATGGTCAAACTTAGTATCTCTTTTAATTAAGTTTTTACCTCTTGAATATAGTCTACCTTTGTATGACTTATTCATTGGTTAAGCTACACTTTTGTTCTTCTTTTAGAAATTAGTTTGTTGTTTTATAGAGACTTAGAATCCAAAGGAAGTAGGATGAATGTATTAACTTCACAATAAAGGTATACATTCCATGCTCTCCATTATATCATAACCCTCATTCCATAATCAAGCTCATTATTTCCAACATTTCTCTTTGTTTCAACTAAGTTTCTTATCCTAGTTTTATGATTTACATGCTCATCTAGTTCTCTTCACTTTAACTTTTCTGAAGACTCTTCACTTCTATGTACTTATCGAATACTTAAATATTTTCTTCTATTTTCCCTTTGCTTTGGAGTACATAAAAACACTGTACTCAATTATATAATTCATTCCTCATGAATGATTCTTACTATCTTGGCCCTTACATACTTTTCTCATATCTTTTCCATATTTCATATTTAGAGTTAATATAATACTATTGATTAAACTTAATCAGAATCTTATGTCGTGTTCCTTTATTCCCAATTAAGGGTTTCTCATATGAGACCCCAAAGTTGGATCTCAGACATCAGTTTCAACTGATTCTTAGCTATTCAAAAATTTCCCATATGTTTCAACATCTTAGTGTATGTACATTTTCACTATGATGTGGGTCTAATTTATCCAGAGTCTACTCTTATCATATTGTTAATAGGAGTCATTTGATCCCAATAATGCATCTTTTCGGCCAGACCAGGCCGAACCTATAGTCCTGAAGCCAAGAGCTACTTAAGATTAACAAACTCCTATTAATCTCAAGCATGTGGAAAGAATATCCACTTAGGAGAGTTCATTCAAAGATCATTTCTAGTCTATTTGATACAAAGAATGTAATCGATAAATGCTAAAACTGCATAGTGTACAACAAATCTTAAAGACTCATATATATTTCAAAATATTGAATATCTGAATTCAAACATATAAGAGCATTATTATTCATCTCCAATAAAACAACAATATGAAATAAAAGTTATATCTTATTGTATATTTATTCTCTTAATTCATGTTACTTATCTTATTTCTAACCCTAATATTTCTAGGGTTCCTCTCTATCCCATCCTTCCACTATATACCTGACCAGGGTATACATGAAAGAATAAACAAAGTAGCTTGATACTGGTTGATCCAAGTACTCAGATACCAGGCCAGCATATCCAAATACTCATATTCCCAGAGCTAACATCATAACATCTCCTATCTGCCACACTTATGGCCCTAACTTACTAACTTATTGGTCCCTGACAACTTAGCCTAGGCTCTGATACCAAAGTTGTTACACCCCGATCTCACAATTACCACTAATCATGAGATTAGGGTATAAATGGATGATTTAACGTAATACAAAGATCACCCTTAACTTTTTCTTCTTTTTCAAACTCTTTGTTTTCTTGCATTGAACCACATAAATTAAATTTACAAGAGAATTAAACTTTTATTTCTCTAATGTAATCTCAGCATTTAATGATACACATCCATACATTCATTATGTTTCTCACACTTCCATGTACATACAACATGACAATCATTTGCATTCTCTCTTATTAAGGAAACAAACATATAAAACATCATTTACAACTCTCTCACATCTATACACAGACCTAGAGTGATAGGGACTAACTAAAGTTAACTATACTCAGACTTAACTCTTGTGGCAGTTCTACTCTAATGTAATGATATCTTCTTCAAGTCCATGTGATTTCCCTAAAAATTGTGAGCAGAGGGGTGAGCCTACTCGCTCAGCGAATGAGTACATCAAAGAAACAGTCTAAAGCACTGATATGATTACAGATATACTTTTGAGATATTGATATCAATTATAACAGTAGAAAGCTATAAAGAGTCTAATAATTGACAATCATAAATATGGCAAGATACTCTAGATATCTATAAGAGTGAATCAATATATGAAATGCTTGATTGATCTTAAAGAGAACCAATAATTCAGAAACATACAAAGAATAATTGAATAACTATACACACTCGTTTGACCTCTCATTCATTTTATTATGCCCTGATCATATGCAGTGTACTCTACATATGAAGACTCGTAGAGAACTACGATCCCACTGTACAAGACTTAACTGACACCCCGAGATAGCTAAGTCTGACTACTGTCCTGGTCTGCAATAGGAAAACTGGCTCTCTAGCCTCGATACTCCTATGGTGTCGTAAATTGGACTCCTCCTCTAGGCTGAGTACACAGGCGGAGGGTTTGAGACACTCTATGGGCCTCAACTTGGTACGCTCTGTGGGTACCTCTGGTTTACCACTGGGATCTCTGATTCATGTTGGGTAACCAATCTTCTCTTAGGAAACTTCCTCAAGGGATTTGTCTCCACGCACGCTCTGTGGGTGCGTTCCGACCCCCGAATATTGGATGCACCGCCAGGGTAGGTCGTTTCATCCCTAAGGCGCATACCTCTCATAGGGATTCTACAGTGTTAGGGCCTTTAAATCTATTATTTTATTATTCTAGAAAACTCTTACTACATTGCATCTCTCTCTTACTTATTCTTGGCTTTGTTATCTCCATGGTACTGAGTCTATTTATCTAAAACTTATAAATACAACATGTATATCATTTCTAACTTGGCAGTGCAATATACTCAAACACTATAAATTGTTGAGAAATCAACATATTGTAAATGCAAGCAGACTGAAATACTTAAATAAACATATTGCTTGTCCAATTGGCACTCATAGACTAGAATCATACAATTACACATCTTAATATACTGATAAGAGCTAATTACTTGGTATACGAGTAATCGTCATTTGCACCCATAAATTATTTGCACTTTCTTGGAAAACATGCACATCGACCCAAACCCTGGGTTTTGCATCTCATACTGAGAACATGGTAATCAAAAGGATTTAATATGTCATAAACATCAACTAAATACAGATTGCTTTAAACAAGTCATATACAATCAACATATGTATGAATTCCCTAAATTGAGCTAAATTAGGGTTTTCCATGCCATTCATTGAGATATTATGAATCAAAAATAACATTGCATAAATAGAGTCTATGATGCCAAGAAAAACACTTCAAATGGATTTCACCATATTTATTCACAAATTTCCAACTTTCCTCACATTTAGGGTTTCACTCTCTTTACTGAGTATCAAACAAACACTATTTACTTTAAACGAATCAAGATAGTATCTGAAATATATGTAATATGAATTTAGATAAACAATCATTCACAACTAAGGGGATCCAGATAAACAAATTTCTCTATTTAATTATAAGCAATTTCAGTCATAGACAAATTGCCTATATTTCAGTTTATTCTTATAACCTCTGTGAATACTCAGGGAATCCTCATTAGGATGTATTGTATACATTTATAATATGATTTCGTCTTCTAAAATTCATCCAAATAGAGGAATAATCCATTTCACATTATTTTGCAACAACTTAGAACAAATAGACAATTTGGGGTTTGTAGACGCATACTTGCAATTAAAGATTATGTATGATTTAACCAATTTTCTTGAAATATACTGTTTAAAGGAAGTTCCCACTCACCCTAAGATGTGAAAACACCTTAAAAACATATCCCATATCTGAAAATCTCAAATCCATATCAAATCCCTAGCAATTCACCCAATTCTTCTTCCTTTCAGCTTGGAAACCCTAAAAATGAGGAATTATAAAGAAAGAGTGAGAAAAAGAATTGATTTGATATGATTTCGAATCCAAATAGGGGAGGGATAGAATCTTGACACCTGAGAGAAGATTCACCATTAAAGTCTATGCAAAGAAGCAAAACTTACTTTATTTCATCATTCCTCAAACCGCAAAACCCTAGGTCAGTATCTCCATCAATTTCTCCACTCAAATCCTAACTCTCCCTCTCTCTCTAGGATTTCATTTCTCTGGATTGAATTAAGAATTATGTGAGCTGCTTGTGTGTTAACTTGACCATATAGAGCGATTGAGCAGCTTGGGTCAATTGCACATTGACCCCTCACTAAACTTTTTCTTATTTCAGCCATTTTTCTGTCATAAAAAGGTTACTTTAATTCATGTATTTCAGAGATGAAACCTTCTCCAAAAATTATGCAAATTTTTCATGTTGTTTGTAATTGAGATATAAAGCTTCAAGTAAAGTTTTAGATCATTTTTTATTATCAATAAATGAATAAAAATTCAATAGTGCACTGCTATCTAGAATTATGTAGAAAAGTCAGTTGAATAGAAAATTCCCTAGAGTGGCCGTGCTAGTTGCCATGGCCATGCTAAAATGGACCCAGAACGGCCGTGCTACAGTACCACGGCCATGGTGCATTGTTTTCATCATATTGTAGTGTAAAAGTTGATCAATAGTTCAATTCTTTCAAAATAGTCATGTGGCCTAGAATGCCCGTGCCACAAACGTCCCACCGCGACCATGTTACCCACCACGGTCATGCTATCCTAGCCTTCAACTACCATTTTCATTCTTCTTTGCATACCTCTCCCATTCTCCCCAATGTGAGCCGATTTGGTGGAAACCCTAATTTCAGCCGACTAGGGTTTATATTTTCTCAAACCCTAATTATACAAAGAGATAGTATACTTGGGGTTCTCATTAGGTTTAACATATCATGATTGAGATATCATCATTAATCAAGTTTAAGTAATTATCAATCTATTAAAGCATGTATTCATCCACATAAACCCTAACTTACTGATTAAGCTCAAATACGGTCATAACACATTTCATATCGTAGGATACTTCCCATGCATGACATTAGCTTGTTACAAGAAAACCTATTCTGATCATATATACATATATATCCACATATGTCCATACATAAAAAGGGTTACAAAATCCAAAACACATATCAAAACTCATCCATAAAATACACCCAACAACCATCCCAAAGACATGAGTGTACAGGGATGAATCTAGGATTCTAACAATAAAAGAACCACTAGCAGCACTTCCAACATTGTCAACTACTATCCTTCTTGTTGTTGCTCAACCTCCACTGCACGATCTCTGCCTCTTTGTTCACGTCCACCTAAAAAGATGTGGGGAACCAACAGGGTGAGATTCCAAATCATAGTGGGAGATATAACTCTCAACCAACACTATTATTAACACAAATAGGATGATTCAAGCAAGCAATAAAGTTTCAACCATGATAGGTAGTGTCAAAGACTGGCTTTTCTGGCTTAATTCCAAGGACGGAATTTCTTTGAAGGTGTGTAGGATGTGATAGAGTGGACTTTCAGGATCCTAAATACCCAATTGAAATAGTGACAAAGTTATGGTTATAGTTTCTTTGAGTTGTGAGGTTCCTAGAAGGTCTTTTTGAGATTTTAATTGAATGGTCTAATTGATGATTTTGGTCACCAAATTTGAGTAGAAGGTAGATTGAGAGATAAAGAAGCTATGGTTAAAATTTGGTGACAATTAGATCATCCTAGAGAGAGGTATTTAGGTTTGATCTTTGGGAAATAATGTGCATAATTGATGCTTTATGAACTTAAGTTGTGGCTTGAAACCAATGTCATGCGTCCCTTTAGTTTGGGCAAGCTGCGTTGTCAGATTAGGGCCATGCTTTTCCAATTCAATGGCCATGGCACTTGGGTTAAGTGAACCACGGATTGATAGTGTGGCGTTTTCCTGACCATAGGATGGATAGGATCCGATGACTCTTAGTCAGTCATCCCCTACCTAGGAGTTAGAACTAGGTAGCTCGTTGAGCCACACTCTCCCACGATCCTACACCACGATTGAGGTGAGGGTTTCAATTTGGAAGTCACACACCAGATTAAGTTTTAGAAAATCCGGGGACGTCATAGGTGGTATCAGAGCATGAACAATAGCAAAGCCTGTCATTTGCTCATTATGCAACTCAAAACTAAAAGAACCTTGAACATAATAATCCTTAGGGTTAGATTAGTCGTCTTTTAGAGACTAGATCTGACCTAGCCTCTAGGTTAGCACCTAGATGTCCGAGAACTAGGTCTAGACTGGTGCTTGTTGAGTAGCAAGTCCTTAGATGTCGTTCTTTCCTTGTAGTGCATCGGTATGGGACGTTGCACTATTTGGAAATGACATGCATAAAAGGAAGAGAAACCCTAGACATATTGCGCACGTTGTCTAGAGTAGCCACACTAGTCTACACCATGTTCTCACCCTTTTCACTAGTTTTCATGACACTGTACTCTCTACTATGTGTGGGAAACTCATTTCTGGTTTTGGTTTTTGATTCCAAACGAATCGAACCTCGATAGTTTTCTCTGACGCTTGTTTTATCGGAGAAAAACTATATAATATTTTAATATGTATATGTATTACAAAAATGTGTCCCCACACATGTACGAGTAGGAGGTGGTCATGCAACCTAAGTGAAAGTGATGACATCAGTCTAGAAGAGAGAGTAGTCTAGATTAGATGTCTAGAGCCTTGTTGGTATATATAATAGATGGAATAGATGGATAAGTTGATGATATGATGTAAGTCTTACATAGATGATATAATATGTTTTTGAAGATATATGTTTGCCTTTGAGGACTTAAGTTCAGTTTTGAGGTTTTGATATAAGTTTTGATGAGGAAAGTAACTAGGCTTTTATGAGATAAGATATGTTAAGTTAAGACAAGATGTGGATCAGCCTGAGCCTCAAGCTCTTTTACAAAGGAGGACCTCTAGTGTTAGGACCAGTTTTGGGGTTAGCTCAAGAGAGAGCAAAACCCAGAGGGAGAAGGTCAGAGAACCTAAACTCCAAGACATGAGAATTCTGAGATATGTGTTATGATATGTCCTAAACTAGACTACTCCTGAGTGATTGAGTTGAGTCGCTTTATGCATGATTCCTATAGTCTTTTTGAACCCTAGATGTCCTTGGGAAGACCAAACCCTAGAGTCAGAGAGAGGCTGGTTATATGTGCATATGTGAACATGAATATGAGTGCCTGCCATCTGGGTGAGGGAGAGAGCCCAAGACCCTGGAGGAGGTAGCTATGTTAGTTTCTGTGAAGCCTCATGCTCGAGTTGGTGGTTTCCCACATAGGAATCTAGGGGTGTATATAAGAGAGCTTTTGGGTAAGATGTTTCATGGGTAAGATCTGTGAAGAGAATACAATATCATGTTTTGGTTTGTGCTTATGTGACTAGAGCTAATGAAGCTATTAGCCAGTGCCAGTGAGGTAACCTAAGAACCCTAGACCGAGAGGGAAGATATAGTTTGTACATATGAGAAACTCATAGAGATGAGTTAGCTCAGCGAGACTGAGCATAACACTACCCTCAAGTATAGGTTAAGGGAACCTCATTGGACTTGCTAATGTATGTTGATAAGCCACTTGTATAAGTTATTTAACCATGGTAAAACATATATAAGGATGTGATCTAATCTCGAGATGTGATATAAGTAGCATGATGGAACAATGAGTATAGTTTGATAAATCTCTATGTATAAATGGTTAACCATCTACATTATTAATGATGATAATGTAATACTATTGGCTAATCTTGTGATGAAATCACCAATAAATGTTGTAATTTGTTATGAGCAATGAAATAAGATCATATGCACGAAACATGTTACATGAAGTGTTAAACTTAGTGTTTAATAAAGATGAAAAATACAGTTTGACAGTTAGCACAACATAACGTTTATAACACCTTGATACGATCAAGATAGATAAAGTGGGTTAACTTTAGTTAACTCCCTCCTAAAAGGCATATGTTAATGATGAACATGTTCTAACAATGAGCTAAATAAAATGTTGATGACACCATGATGTAAGGGCTAACGTTAGAAACTCCTTTTTGAACATGATAATATGATGTGGGAACCCTAATGTGTGGGTAAGGATGAAGATGCAACCCTAGCATATGAAATATGTCATGATATAATATGAGTTTCTAAAACCCTGAGTTCAACCCTGAATGGAGTGTTTGTGCACCCAAGATGGTTGTAAACCCCCCTAATAGTTCTTTGGATACATGGTTCTAGGTAACTTTTGCGGATATGTTACCCATAGAATACTACCTACATGTAGATGACGACAAGATAAGGTTTTCCCTGGAGGTATGAGTATGCTTTACTTTTGAGGATGAAAGTTCTTTTAAGATGTATATGATGTGAAAGACTGGCTTTTCTAGCTTAATTCCAAGGACGGAATTTCTTTGAAGGTGTTTAGGATGTGATAGAGTGGACTTTCAGGATCCTAAATACCCAATTGAAATAGTGACAAAGTTATGGTTATAGTTTCTTTGAGTTGTGAGGTTCCTAGAAGGTCTTTTTGAGTTTTTAATTGAACGGTCTAATTGATGATTTTGGTCACCAAATTTGAGTAGAAGGTAGATCGAGAGATAAAGAAGCTATGGTTAAAATTTGGTGACAATTGGATCATCCTAGAGAGAGGTATTTAGGTTTGATCTTTGGGAAATAATGTGCATAATTGATTCTTTATGAACTTAAGTTGTGGCATGAAACCAATGGCATGCGTCCCTATAATTTGGGCAAGCTGCGTGGTCAGATTAGGGCCATGCTTTTCCAATCCAATGGCCATGGCACCTGGCTTAAGTGAACCACGGATTGATAGTGTGGCGTTTTCCTGACCATAGGATGGATAGGATCTGACGACTCTTAGTCAGTCATCCCCTACCTAGAAGTTTGAACTAGGTAGCTCGTTGAGCCACACTCTCCCACGATCCTACACCACGACTGAGGGAGGGTATGAACGAGACTGGCCAAATGATTGTGCTCTCCTCATCATAAGGAGTACATTCACCCTTCACTCGTAGGCATCAGTCCAATGTACCGATGGAACGAGCTCTCCATCCCTGCAACTTCTCCATCGCAAACCAATAGGTTAGACGAGGAAGAAGGATGCAGAGAAGGAGGCTCCAGCGGCAGTCCACCAGGCCGACAGCGATGGGAAACACCGGAGGAGCTGTTGGTGGCTGTAGTTCTGACGAGGCAGAGACCAAGTCAATGCCGGAGAAGCTGGGCCACACGACGTCGGAGCTCAGATCTGTGATGTACACAAGGAAGGGCGCACATGGTCGTAGTTGATGGAGGTTCGACGCTTGTGGTTTCGCTCATCGGAAGAGACCTTGGTCGGTCCAGCGCTCCAATCAGCGGCAACGCTCATGGCCGAAGGCTCGCACATGCCCAGAACAGAAAGACTCGTTGGGAGGAGTTTAGGTAGAGCACAACCTCTCCGATGATGTTGTGAAGGACCTGAGTATTAGAAGACAAACGGATGGAAGGCTGGAAGACGAAGATGATCACAGTAGGCCGGTGTCCGAGCTCACGACGACGACCAAGCAGGAGGACTCGCAAGCACAAAATAATGGAGACCTAGCGCTTAGAAGAAGATCGCACACTAGAGAGGAGCAAGTCTGGGCTGGCGGGGCACAGCAGGACCAGCCTGAGTTTGTCATTGTGACGAATTCTGGAGAGGAGGAGCAGATTATGGCTGATCTCTCACCGGAGAAGTCAGTGGCGGCGCCCCCTGGATGGATGCTGAGCGGAAGGCTGAGCCAGGAGGAGGAGACCCTAGCCGATCTCTCGTTGGGGGCCCATCACTCATGGCGGCGGCGCCACCTGCAGGAGCAGACCGGGAGGCGAGGAGGAAGACGTGATGTCAGGGTGGACTGGGTCCATGTAGCAAACTGGCCTCATGACCAGTAAACCGGCTGGCTTAGCGTGAGCCCAGGAGACATGAGCCGCAACCTCCATGGACACGTGGCAGCGCACAATAGGCGGCAGAAGGTAAATCCTTCACAAATGTTCATATCTTAGATAAATCGTAGTAATTAGCTCGAGCATCAGAAAAATAAGTATAATATACTGAAATTCTTAGAAAAATATGTAGAACAAATGTGAAAGCCTATTATTAGACTTTTGATGCACTAACATCAGTGATATCACATAAGATGTGTAATTCTTATTTCATGGATAATAAATATCAAACGATTTTCTAAAATTATGATAACATGTCAGTAACTCCATAATAATGTTTATAATTCACCTGATGTCAAGGATGATCATGTTGATGCACAAAATCATGTAATTTGCTTTATATTGCTATCTAGGGCTAATAACCCTAAATGAAAGGCAATTAATACATACATGATCAATAATTGATAAGATTTACAATGTAAGCTCATATCAACACATGGAACCTCAGTTTTAATTATGAGATCATTACAATGCACGGAATCTATGTTATATGAAGATGGCCATTAATACATGTTATGAAACCATAATCTAGGTTAATGATGTAACCTAGGGTTAATATGTGCATAAAAAAGGATATGGAACCTAATGTTCGGATGATGAACTTTGATAATGAGATGTAATCTGGAAAATGACATCAGTGAGATAATTATAAGATAAGAATACAAGTAATGGTACACATATCCGAATGAGTAAGCAAACCCTAATATGAGCACGATTAGGGTTAAGATGAGATATAATAGGATGAGAACCTAATGATAGTTTATGATCTTTCCTTAATCAGGGATGAACAAGGTTAGAGTTGACATGAATAATATGTGATTAGAATGATCTATCTCTTTGGAAGGTACGCCATTACCTCTTACTTGGCTTATTATACAATATGCTTGTGTTATATGTGTAGTAAAATACTTGGCATATGATATTGGATGATATGATTTTTCTTGCATGATATGTTGCTTGATTTTCCGTACCTATGTCTATGAACACATGAAACATAAAATATCTAATCCATCATATGATAGCACTAAACTCTTTGGTAGTACAGTG
The DNA here is from genome assembly GCA_963693085.1 of Alisma plantago-aquatica. Taxonomy (NCBI): domain Eukaryota; kingdom Viridiplantae; phylum Streptophyta; class Magnoliopsida; order Alismatales; family Alismataceae; genus Alisma; species Alisma plantago-aquatica. The sequence goes on along the minus strand of OY856410.1, from coordinate 793,244,251 downwards.
CATTGACAAACATCAAAGCCCTAGGGGCAGATGTAACATCAAAGCCCTAGGGGCAGATGTACGATTTATATGACAAGGCCTAAAGACATCAAAGCCCTAGGGGTAGATGCACGAGATATATGATGGAAATAAGCTTAAAATATGTGTTCTCTTTTGTTAACGAATATCCTTGTGCAAGTATATGTTTTTCTTATATTCTTCTTATGCTGCCAAGTATTAGTTTTATCTTATTGCCAAGATATGATGAGAGGTATATAAAAGACATGTAGGCGTACTCAGTACAATATTCATGAAATATTGTGCTGACGTGTACTGCATGTAATCTTTTGTTTAGGTTGTGGTTATGCTCTTGAAGATCCCGGAAAGTGAGAGTTGTGTGGCGAGCTGATGTACAGGTGGACATGTTGTCTTAAGATCATGTAGTTTAGAGGTAGTACATGTATATGTATAGTTCGTTGTTCAATATGTAATATCAAATGTTGTAACAATTCATGTTGTAATTATATGTTGAATGGTGAACATGTGTTGTATGGTTTTATTATTGTTCATGTACATGTGCTACTGATTGTTTCCTTTTGACTTCCTCTGATTTTCTTCTTCTTAGCCTGGTGTGGGGTGTCTAAATTGGGATTCTCGCTGAGGTGAGGTTTCAATTTGGACGTCACACATCAGATTAAGTTTTAGAAAATTCGGGGACGTCACATGTAGGTAATCATTATTAACTAAATAAGCAATCACTATTAGATTATGAAACATCTTATCATCCTAAAATGAATATGAAGAACATGTATATTAACTACAAATTATATTGTACAAAGATAAGTAAGGCCTCATTCAATGTTTCCATATTTGCTCCTGCACAAGTATACTTACACAGTCATTTACGTATTTTGTTATGCCCTAAGGATTTTAGTCGTACCAACCATACGAACTGACCACTGCTAAGTGAAAATTGATGATATACGAGTTCTAGTGGAAGAGTCGGAATGCATGAACTCACCCCCTTGGTAAGTACACGTGAACCTACAATGACATCATCAATCAAACTACAACCAGCGACATATGGTCCAGCTGTACAAACCTAGCCCACCTTGGTATAGGTCACGGTGATAGTGAAACTAAGCGATGGCCCATAGCCGTACTCCTCCTAGGGTATGGCCCACAGCCAATCTTGTATCACATATCATTGAGCTACGACCCGAAGCCACACTCCTACCAAGGTATGGCCTTAGCTAATCCTATATCACATATCATGTATGTAAGGGGATATTCGTCAACACCCGCGCATATTAAAAAAATATTAGATCCTAGTTAAACTCATTTAACCATTCAACAAATGCTGACACATAACGGGTCTATGGCACATGGCAAGCTACATGATTAGGTTCCACTTGATTACTAATGTCATTTAAGTGTATTTTAGCATCATTCAAGTTACAAATTATAAAATCATAATATATTCTACCAAGATAAGGGAAAAGTACTCTTTCTATATGATATGGCATATAGGGTGTGAGCTTGTTACACTATCATGATATGATATATGTATCATTTCCATTCACAACATCATTAACAAAGCCGCATGCCATGGGATATCAGTCCCTCAACTTTATTACTTGGAAACATCCTCATATGTCAGGACAATAACCACGGTAGGTCCTAAGTCTCAACCGCCATATTCCTGTATCACATGCATAATCAGTATGCCTCACAAGGGCATTTTCAATCCTTATCTCATATCATAGCCATCATAGCACACACTAGTTATGATAACCAATTCCACAACACCTGCATGAATAGAAGATCATAATCAAGAGATAATTAATCACATAACATCATAGTCGTCCATGATAAAGGTATAAGCAAGACTCAATCAATTTTAGGGTTTAGAGTTTCCACTTTTGCCGATTAGGTTCCACAAGGTTAGGGTCAACGAACCACCCTAGAGCCACCATCCTCCACCATCATGGAGTGTGTCAGGATGAAGAAACATCATTACAGAAGATTGGGGATCATACAAAATAGCACAACACATATTTATACATGATCAACATTAGATATTCATATATGTTTCACAACCACATGTCAACCACTTAGGCACATGGGTTGCAGCAACCCTCCATAGTATGTCGCAACCGCAGAATACACCATGGAACCTCGACCTACTCCCTCACCATGTCACGACCACCTTCATCATGTCATGCTAACGACATTAGGGTTAGGGTTTCACTCCACCCTTCAACCATCATGTCATTGCCAAGCTCCTCAAGAACCTCCATGTCATGACTGTGGTGCCTCAACACCAACATGTCACGGCCACCACTCCATGGGTTGTCTCTACCAAGTTGAGGCAAGAAGCTAAGGGTTTCAAGGTTTCCAGGCTCCAAAGGTCTCAACCCAATGTCACTAGATCAAACACCACCACGAGCAGGGATGCCTCAACAAAGACCAACAAGGTCACAACCATCCCAATGGCATATGTCACGACCGTGACACCCATACCCATGCCTCGACCACCAAATATCCTAGGTTGTGACTACGCCAAGGGGTAAATGCCTAGGTCACCAACACTATGGAAGGATACTCAAACAAACTGCTCTCCACGAGCCCTGAAGCAAGGGTCTAAGAAAAGTATGACTAAAGGAAGAGAAACCATAGCCAATATGACTAAAACCAAAACTAGCCTCTCACTTATTTCTAGGTGCATGAATACCAAACATGGGGGCTAGATCAAGGGTCAAACGTGGGAAAAGAGACCTCTTATCATCACCTCTAACCAAAACTAATATAAGAAGATTAGGGTTTTGGGTTACTCCCAAACCAAGCACAATAACTCCTCCAAAATGAATTCTAGTATTAATCTTCATATGATAACATGATAGAGGAAATCTTAAACATAGAAAACAACAATACAACATATCAAGAAGGTTCAATAATGGAGAAGGTTTCATGTTATATAACCCGCCTTAAGAATATTGCCACCAAAGCTCCAAGTACATGGTCCAAGGGTAGAAGAAGCTCCACTAAAACCTCCACTCTTGGCCACAAGAGCACCTCAAGAAGAGAGAAACACCAAGGCAAAGGATAGCTCAAGAAGAGAGAGAAAAACCCCAAAACTAAACGAAAGAAAGAATGGAGAAAGGAGAAAAGAAACTAATCACTCTCTCTCACCCACAAGAGCATCACCTGTCAAAACATGGCCCAAGGCTGAGAAGAAGGAAGAAAATAAGGTAGAAGATTTGAAGGAACACCAAAGAAAGAAGATAAAGAACTCACCAGAGCTAGAGATGGCCATGGATCAACACTACCATAGCATGCAAGGGATGAGTCACCTCCAAGGCACCAAGAGCACACCTACTTGCTCCACCAAGCTCCAAGGGTGAGCACAAGATAAGGGAGGAAGAAGATGGTTGAAAAGAACCACTTTCATGGAGAGAAGAGGGTTGATATAAAAATAGAGGAGGGAGGCAAAGGATGAGGTGTCAACAAGATAGAGATCCAAGGCAACACTTTTCCACTAAAAGGACCAACATGAAACCACATAAGGTCCACATGCAAGAGATGGTGATACTCCCTAGGTAGGATCTCAACCATCCAAGCAACTGACCCTATGTCGCGATCGCGACACACATAGGGTCCCAAGGTCACGACACCAAGACTACGCCAAAAAGTCTAGGTCAAAAAACACCTCACCAACCTCCACCTCGACCCATGACAACCTTGTTCACAACCAGAACACCAAGGGGGAAGTTCTATGACCGCGACATACTACAACAGGCTCTAGGTCGCAACCTAGGTCAATGCAAAACAACAAGGTCAAAAGGCTAAAGCACACAAACCCTAGAATACCCTAATCTCCATTACTACTCAACCAAGAGACAAAAAAGGCACCCCATAGAACCACAATCTCCCTCAAGAATCCATGAGATAGAAGTAACACTCTAGAGATGGAAAATTGGACATCAACCCCCTATATTGGGTAAATTGCAACTTGCACCAAAACTAGCAGTGAAAGCACAAACATCAACCAAACAAGATCAAACTGGATATTTAACATCTCCACAAGCCCTAATCGCATCTCAAAAGATTATAGAAAGGTTCTAAGCATGAGATCAAGCCTAAACAAATAGGGTTACCCCAAAACTTAGGTCAGGGTCCTTACAATGGGAGTCAAAAGAATATCTAAATATGATAGTTCTCCATAGACCTGAAGTCATTATAATGATCACATATTCTTCAATATAATTTAATACCACTCAGTGCAACCTTAAATTAGGGTTTCTGTGGATGTAGTGGTTGGATTCAATGTGAAACATGTGGACTATTGTGAGTGACATTGATGAAATTTGTCCCTCTAATTGGAGTTATATTTTGGGCACTTGATGAATGACAATATGAAATGTATGTCCATGTATCTATGAGTCAATATTTTATATTGATCTTACCTATATCTCAGTTAGATACTCTTGATCAATGAAAAACTATTATAAATTTACTGGATAATTATTCCATGACTTAGATTCAACATGGATATCAGAGACAAAGGGAAAATGGGTTATATCATCATGGTAAAAACTGACCACACATAGGTTGAAGTTGTTCCCAACTTGTTCAATTAACTGGGTGGAAATGATGTGTTTCTAGATATTTATAATTTCACATAAAGTCATAATATCATTATAAACATCACTAGAAACTTAATGTTGAGCCTATGGTAAAACATATAGGAGGAATATTTAGAGAACTAAAATCTTGGAAATAGATTTCATTGGTGGTTGAAAGGGTTCGGTAATCAATTAGAACAATGTCATATGATCTCAACACCGATATGGTTAATTGGGATGTGTATTTAATTGATTAGATTATAGACGGTTGACTCATGTGATCACTCAATCGACTGACCTGAGATTAGCCTTGACGATCACTAAGAATTACCAGTCCCTCAATTGATCATTCTATTGACTGATGTAATCAAATTAATCAATCTACTAATTACCAATTTGGTTCCAAAAATTTCTAACATTGTACTACTTAATAATTGGATTAGCTTACCAATTGACTAGCATGTCTTCAAATGGCCACAAAAGTGTAGTCGCTAGCTTTTCTTTGCTACATTTCCATTCAGAAACCTTATTTTTTGCCTCTATTTTTCATAAATGAATCATAGTTAGAGTTGGGATTACATGATTTGACACTAAAAGCTCCAATCATCATATCTACAAAGAATGAGAGAGAAACAAGGAGACAGATTGCAACACTAGTACATTTCCAAGAAAAAGGTTGCCCTTAGCTTCCATGTCAAGTAGCATGACATGGAGTTCCCATTGTTCACGAGGGCTATGTACAGATCCAGATGTTGTGCGACAATGTTAAGAGAATATTGTTGGCTTCCATCCATGCATCGCTTCATGAAACATACATCCCCATGTGACAACATCCTTGTACTTGTTTCTCAATAAGATACATCTCATGCTCCCTTGTTTCTCATACATCATTCTTGACGAGATATGTTCATAAAAATTTGAACATTTTTTCCATTTCTTATGTTGAGATAGTTACATCCACTTCTAAACATGCTCCAACACTTTGTAAGTGTTAGCTACATGTATCATGGGGCATAGAGTACCACATCCATATTGTTTGGTCCCTTATCCTTTACCTTCAAGGCATCATTTGGTTGTGTACCTCTCATTCCAAGATATTGTTGACCTAGTACTTAAACAATGTCTATATTTTGATGATGACTTAACCATTCCATTCATGTGTATCTAATATGTCTAATTGAGATCATTTTCAGGTAATAGGTACATGACGAGGATGATATTAGAAAACCCTAGTTGGCTGAAAACCAAGTCAAATTCAATTCAAATGCAAGTTTTGAAGATTAAATAGTATCTTATTTAAAATCATGTTGTAAATCATTTGTATTGAAAATATGACTTATAACTAAGATTAATAGAAATCTCAAGCACTTAAATTGAATGTTTAAACACTTTTAGGGCATTTTTCATAAGTTATTATAGATTGTCTTGTTGACTAAGTTTGTCTGGGTGGCAACTCAGATGACATCCAACCTAGCTTTTGGAAATACACAAGATTGGCTGAGTTTGTCCCAGTGCCAACTCGACTGCAACCAAGTATTGAAAAACTAGATTACAACCATCAGTCTAGTCTCATCACATATTAACTTGACTGAAAACTACAATTTGTCTTTTCTAATAGTGTCGTCAGTCGAGTTTCCCAAAAGGTAACTCAGTCAACAACATCATATGGTAAAGTGTAGAAAAGTGTTACTAGTTGTTGGAGTGTTTCAAAACTTGAGAATATATATGTTACAACACCCATAATGGCTAAAACTCAATCTTGAATGTCTCTACTATCAAGTCGGAAACCTCATCTATAAAAGGGACCCTTTGACTTCATTCCAAGTTTGTCTTCTATGCTCCCTTGCAATAGTTGAACCTTTTAGCGCCCAATAGCCCATAATCTCCCTCAAGCTTGTTTACCACTCTACATCCAATTTGATTGAGTAATGATCCTTGTAAGAGAGTTTATCCAATGAACATGTTGTGAATCTCTCCACTCTCCTACCCAATCTCATTATAGTAACTTGGTGGATTGAAGTGTCCTTAAAGAAGGAAGGGTTGATCAAAGGTGAAGATATTCTACACGAATGGGTAAGTCCTTGGTGAAGGCAGAAGATTCGTGGTAGGTATATAGGTAAGACCTTTGTAATGGTTATTGGCTCCTTGATCCAAAAAGAAATGCTAGTTTATCCCCTTATCTTGAAAATGGTGGTCATATTGTTGTAATTCATATATTTCAATATATAAGGTGTATCCTAGAGATTACCCCTCTAGGTAGTGGATGTACATCTCCTAGTTTGGAGGTTGAACCAATATACATCTTATCCTTCCTTTGGTGTTTTATCAATCTTTGTCTCCCATGATTTTCAATATTGTAATATCGTTTAGCAAATATCATGTAGATATAACATATTATGTTTAAGTGGATTTTTCTTTATTCACCCCCATTAGAGCCCATGATCAAGCAATTGGTATCAGATATTGGTTTTCTCTGACTATGTACTCCAGCGAGTAGATAATATGAGTGAGAATATTCTTGGATTTCTCAACATAGAGGGTGGCTTTTCCATGTACCCACCTATCTTCAACATCACAAAGTTACTCTATTAGAAGATGAGGATGCTAGCCTACATCTAAGGGATGAGTTATGAGATGTTGAAGGTGCTTGGATTTCACAACACCAAAATGAAAGGAGAAGTTGCCATGTGGGAAGAAGCAACCTTGAAGAAGGAACAAATAAATGCCAAAGCTATAAGCTTTTAGGAAATATGGAGATAGAGTAGGAAACAGAAACAAAAAAATATAACTTCTATATTCCTCATTGAATAGTAGATCATGTCACCAAGTATGTAATGGGAAGGATGGTTACGAGGTTATACATCATCATTGAGCAAGTCCAACGACAATTCCCTCGATGTAGTGTGTGCCTTTCTTCAAGTCACACCTAGACAACATCTGTAGCTGCTCTTGGTTGATCACCATGTATAGCAGCTTGAGGTTGTCCTCCTAGTGGCAGAAAACGGCCTCATTGCCTCTATAGTAGTCAACATGGATCATAGGAACTCCTATCCTTTTGGAAGAATAGATAGAAAGGAGTTGTCACTTTCTAATTGGTGTACTAGTACCAACTTTCTCCCCCACAATTGTTCTCCCTTGATATCCCTCCCTTTATCAGGTAGGACTTGCTTGGTCTCTATCGATTACCACAACTATAGAAGACAACAATTGTTAGAGAAGATGATGTTGTGTCTAGGAAGCCATTAGTACCCCTCTTTTTATAGGAGGGTAAGGGTCACGGATCCCAGTCCAAGAAGGAGAAGAAGGGAACAGAATTTCATTATATCACAAGAGGAAAAATGATTAGTTCACAGGTGAACCAATCGGTTGTCATGTGAGTTGAACGGTTCAAACTTGAACCGATCATTTCATCAGATTTCCCACTTGCAATTGTGTTGGCCATTAATAACTGATTTGATTCACAACATGATATCAACACTAATCCTTGATCTAATAGAATTGACCAATGAACCAAGCAGTTCATCACAAGAAATGGTCATTTGGAACCTTGTGTCGATTAGTTCACTCGGTGAACTGGTCAGTTAATGCCCTGATTCAAGAAATATTCAGCCAAAGCAATTTCAATTAACTTGACACTCTATCCGATCAGCTAAATAGTTGAACCATTTGGTTAAGAGTTCAATCAATAAATTGTTGTTTAAATTGAATATGTAAACATTGTAGTAATCAATTTAAACATCATTCATGAATAAACTCATAATCTAAGTGTATACTATGTGTGTGACCCTATATGTTCCAAGTTACACTGGCAGTGAATGTCCATAACTAATTTATGGCATGACAAGAAATAAGAAGTATCTAGCAATACATCATTGCTACCCAAGTAATTGGAAAGGGGGAGAACAACTTCAACCTACAATCTATGATTGGTGTTACAATGTTTGTATAGTTCCTATGTCATTGATGTTCAGATTGAACTCGAGGCATAGAACATGCATCCTCTTCAACATTAAATCCATGTTCCTTGAACTATTGAAGACTTTATGAGATGTATATAAGCTCAATATAATACATTGACTCACATGAGAATGGCCATGAATTTCTCAGTCTCACTTATCAAGTGGACAAGATATCATACTCTTGTAGGAGGGACAAATCTCATCTACATCACTCATAGTCATCCCCATTTGTCACATTGCACTCGAAACCATTACCTTTATGGTAACCCTTATTCAAGGTCACGTTGAATGATGTAAAAGTACACAAAACTACATGTGATGAGTATAGTGATTTAAGTCTAAGAACCACAATGACTGTCAACACTATGAGAGATGATTCTGACTACCATGTAATGGTTTCCATGCATCACTCTCAAGGTGGATCTATCTGATACACTATTTTCTGATAAGTACTTGTGTGTTTGGTTTGATATCACATATCATGACTGATGAGATTCTGTCATCAAAAAACACACACTCTATCTAAGTACTACTATGTCCATTATTCTTCCACAATAATAACTAACTAGGTGTTGGGAAATACAGTCACATAGTAAGGCAGCAGATACAAAATTTTAATCTATCTGTATTCCCATAACAACAATATCGCATCAACTACTATGAATAGGAAGGATGGTTTAATGAGTTTATACCAGGTCCTGGAGAAATTCCAGTGACAACAACTTCTTGCAATGCAACTATGTTCTAGTTTCTCTTAGATAGTGTTTGTGCAGCTCGTGGTCTTCACCAAGGACAATAGACTCGACAATTTATATAGCAGCTTTTGTGCTCTCACCATGGACTACAAACTGATGTTACACTCCTAGAAGTAGACAAAGGACTCCTTCCTCTATAATAGTCCACACAGACCAACTAGAACTCATGTCACTCTTGTATAACTGATAGGAAGGAGTTGTCCCTCCCATTGGCATACTAGTCACCAACTTGCTCTCCCACAATAATGATCCTTAGTTGTTCTCTCCCTCGCTATCCCTCCCTAGTCAAGTAGGACTTGTTTGGGCTCTCTATTGGTTACTACAACCATAGAGGAAAATTTTTTCTAGAGAAACTAATTCTCATTGTGTGTGTTGGGAAGCCCCCAATACCCCTCTAGTTATAGGAGTAGTTAGGCTCAGGGTTCCCAATTAAAGTGGGAGTGGAAGGGACCAGAAGATCATGAATTTTCACAACCTGTGAAACCCAAAATGGTCATTTCCTAACCAAAAACTTCATTTCAAATGTGAGACGGTCATTTTGCAATGTTTCCTAATCGCATATGAATTGGCAATTTGAATCCAATTAATGCACAACATGACGTCAACACTAATTCTTGATGAAATCTAATTTCTCCATAAAATGGTTGTCTCACTCTCATGATCTGGTCATCTCATGCCTATGAGACAGTTGTATCACTTATGTGAAATAGTTGTTTCTCTCCCCAGTTCAGACAAACTCAACTAATTCAGATTCTGATTAACTGACACTCTAAACGGTCATCTTAACACTTGAGCCAATCCATTGGCAGTCCAGTCAACTAATTTGTTGTGTGAATTAGTACCTAAACACTTTAGTAATGAATCCAATTATCATTCATATTTAAACTCCTCTTCTAGATGAGTTCTTATTTGTTTGACACTATAGGTCCCATGTCACGTTGGTAGTGAAAGTCCATAACTAGCTTACGACATAACAAGCAAAAACGGTGCCTAGTAACACATCAGTGATACCCATGTGAATGGAAAGTTGGAGAACAACTTCAACTTACAATCTGTGAAAGGTGTTGTAATGATTGTATAATTCCTTTGTTTGTAATATCCATAATGAACTTGAGGCATGGAATCGTCATCGTCTTAAAGAGCAATCCATGTTCTTAGAACCAAGAGCAGACTATCTATGATCATGTGACCTCAATATCATATATACTGATTCACATGTCATGTGTGTGCGCATGCATTTCTCAATCTCGCTTATCAAGTGGCCATGATATCAACCTCCACTAGGAGGGACAAATCCCATCTACATCACTCACAGTCAGACCCCATATGTCAAAGCTACACAATTATCACCTTTATTAAAACCTGTATTTCAAGGTTACGTTTGATTATATCAAATTACCCAATGAAATGAGATGAGTGTAGTGACTTAAGGTATAAGAATGATAATCACCACCTTCTCTATGAGAGATGACTATGACCACCAATTATGGTTTCCATGTTCCATTCTCATGGTGGGTTTGCCAGATACATTGTTCTCTAATATATGTATGTGTGCTTGGGTTGATATACCATCATGACTAATGAGATTATGTCATCAACCAACCCACACTCTAGTCTTATGTGTTACTGGTGTCTATTTGCCTTCCATAGTAACAACCAACTAGGGACATAATAAGAATGTACATACTCTTAGCATTTGTATGATTTCATTGTTCAAGTTATGTACTTCACGACATACGTCATTGAGTATTGTCATTCTTTAGACATTCATAATGTTTCCACGTTATCTCATAACTTAGTGAAGCCATAATGAATTGGAAGCTTTCCTTTATTATTTTTATTAATCAAATCATCTATGTAATATGCCATGTCAATCATCATATAATTGGCTCTTTGTACATACCTTAGCAACAAACTCTAACCTTCACTTAGATAGAATCACCAATGAATCTCATTCTTAATGGTATAATCCAGCGGGTTAACAACATTTTGCTATTAGTTGGTATATTGCATGTTTCCTATCTCTTCACTTTAAGATGAAACCACCCTAATAGGGTATCTGATATTCCTTGCTTCACAAGTAGATCCATTGTTGTCAAAGTATCACTATTTAGTCATCAATGGTTGGAACATATATAAGTTCATCATATGAACTTCTAGATCCATATAGTATCAATATATGTTCATAACACAAGTATAATCAGATTGTATTGTAGAATAGTATTAATGGCTATTAGTTTGTAACCATTCCAACTAATAACATTTTTCTTTAACTCAAACATATTTTATTGTGATTACTTTTGTCATTTCAGAAGCTTGAATCAGTGTAACCCTTTACATGCAACTCTTCCTTTATTTCTATCTTTAATCTCTAGCAATCTATCCTTACATATTTCTCAAGTAATAATGGATATCTTTAATGACATTCCAATAACCCTTATTGGAATTTATTATCATCTTGTCATGTCTAATACATACAACTTTATATGGGATAAGAACATCTATAACACTCATGATATTTCTATGCTTCACAAGAAATGGAATATATATGGTTCATGAGAGATTAATCAAAATTCTCTCTTATTGAATCCTTCTGTGTTATACTCTTTTAGCATCTTTCTAATGTGTGTGCTAAACCATATGTCGTCAAACATTCAAGAATTCTATAGGCCATCATCCCTGGGTCATAGGATGTTTCACCTAATCCTTCATTGAAGGTGTTTTCATTCCAACTCTTAATATTCAAAATATTTAGACTTTATTCCACGTCATATGTGGAATATTCATATATACTCCCACTAAATATTTTGTAATTACAAAATTTCATCTTTTATCTTGATTCAAGTCAAACTCTTTGACTATCTTGTCAAGTGAGAAGATCACATCTCTGAGATGTTTGTTTTAAACCCATATTGAACTTTATAGTTTATAGACTTTGATTGCATTCTTGAATTTATAAAACATTTAGGTTGTGTGACATACACATCCTCTCATATATCCTATTAAGGAATCTGATTTCAATCTTCATATGCCAAATCTCATAGTCTATTTTAACTACAAAAAAAAATATGATAATTTGTATAGCAATCTCTATCATGTTCAACAATTTGAACTGATATTAAAATCTTTTCAACCAATTTGTCCATTCATGTTATCCACGTCTATCTTTGCCACAAGACCCTACTGCACCCTTTACATATTACCCCTTTAGGTGGCACTACCAAGGTCCTACCTTGCTAGCTTACATGGACTTCAAAATGGCTTTGAGACATTACTCCTATTATGGTACATAATAGCTTCTAGTTGATTTGTTGGAGAATCCTCTTATGACCATCCTGTTTGTGTTGTTAAATTCACAATCCTCCCACTACAGAAATTATCTACTTGAACTATTTTTTTTGTGTCACATGATGAACTTGAGTTTCCACAATGACTTTTGATTCTCTTAGTTCTCATTAGACATTTTATTTTACCTCAAAGATTTTGATTTCTACTTTTACTCCCACTGGTTCTTCAGGAACTCCGTGATCATATCAACAAAACATTTTTGTTATTGGATTGGGATTAATAATGACATTCAACAGTTATGGTTTTGCCAACAAACCTTTTCAAGAAACTATGTTCTCAATATAGGTTTCAATCCTTTACACATATAGGACATTCCCATATCATATCATATCATATATGATTTCTTGAATGGTACATGATTTAGTGATAGGTATATATTTATCCGGATACAAGAAGATTAGATTCATTGATAATTATATCATGACCCATCACGGTACAATTACTTCATTCTAACACATCCTCATGTTCAGATGGATTTGACTTGTGATACATTATCACAGTTCTTTTTTGAAGGTTCTTAGGGTATCAATGTAAAAGTACCTCAATGTTTGATCTCATAAAAATTTCTCAATACTTTCATCAAAGTTATATTTTATTTATAATATCCTTGAACACTTCAAGAGATTTATGTTTCTATTTTATTGAGTACATATCATCATATTACCAACAAATGAAACGAAGTAATTATCTATAGCATTCATTCCATAAGATCTTCATGCATCATATGTATGAGGTCTATTGGAAAGCTTATCCTCCTACTACATTTAGTGAAGGATGTGATATCACATTATGCATAAGTAAGACTTGAATATTTTCTTAGGTTCAATAACCAAGGGAGTCTAGATTTGAATATTTTCTTATGTTCAATAACCAAGGGAGTCTATATTAAAATCAATATGTATTCTAGATACACATTTCTTATATATATGTGCAAGGTGACTATTGCTAATGATTGCCTTCAGTTATCAATTATAAACCTTTGGTATTAACATTATAAACATTCAACTGAAGATTCTTTCATACAAATACCATTTAGATGCTTGGGCTTGTCGTATAAGGTCATAATTTTTGAAATAGAAACATTAACAACTCACTTTATTCATTTATCATCCTTGTCATACAAGATGCTTCAAAGTAAATGTTTCTATTTATCAGCATAATGAAATAGAAATTCTGCTAACTCTATTACATGCCCATTGGGATAAGGTAAATTTAAATGTAGACTAAAGCTTCTGCAACTTTTTCTCTGCCTTGTCCATCTTTGTCCTTTCATGAAGGCTTTAATTTCTTATCAGATCCTGCACATCAAGTATGTCAGATCTCTATTTATTTTATAATATTTATACTTGAAGTGGATGGTTTAGTACCTTCCTTCTTCTTCTTTAGTTCCTCTAACCTAAGTGGGCAATTTTTGTTCCAATCTCTAGGCTGGTGACAATCACCTCTTTTCTTCACTCCTCCCTTTGTTTTGAGATATGAAGACTTGGACTTCTGACTAGCTTTAGAACCCTTCTTATCTTTGTCGTTGCCTTTAGACTTCCCCTTTGTCTTGTTGATCACCATCACATACTTGGGCTTGTCTTTCTTTATTTGTGTCTCAGTTGTTCTAAACATGCCAAACAACTCTGTCAATGGCTTGTCAAAGCTATTCATGTTGTAGTTCATGACAAACTAATTGTATGAATTTGGCAGGGGTTGTAGAATAACATCAGTGACCAACTCTTAACCCAAAGGGAATCCCAGTCTAGCAAGGTTATCCACATACCCAATGAGCTTTAGTACATGAGGACCTACTGGGTCTCCTTCTATCATATTGCACTTAAATAGTGCCTTGGAGATATCATATCTCTCTTGCCTTAACTGATCTTGGAACATGTTCTTGAGATGTGTGACCATCTCAATCATATCCATGTTTTCATGTTGCCTTTGCAACTCATAGTTCATGGAGCATAGAATCAAACATTTGACATCCATGAAATCTTCAGTATGCTTCTTGTAAGCATCCCTATAAGCCCAAGGTATAGTTAGAAGGGGTTCATCTGGTTTTGGCATCTCTAGGACATAGAGCTTGTGCTCTTATGTGAGAACAATTCTCAACATCCTAAACCAGTCATTGAAGTTGTTCCCATTAAACTTGTCCTTCTCAAGGACTAATTACAGAAAAAAGTGATTGTTGTTTGTTTTCATTTGATTTTACAAAAGAGTTTGCATTTTTTGTCAAAAAATCATTTTATTTGATTTGATTAAAATTTGACTATATTTATTAGGTCTTTAATTAAGTATCACTCTCATTATTTTGATCAAATTAATAACCATCAAGTATCAATTTGGAAAATTGCAACAAACAAATTTCTAATGAGCCAAGATCTAAGATAATTCAACTATGACCCAACCAACATTAGGATGCATAGTCCATTAATAAGGTAGAAAACTTTTGCCAATTGCATCACATGCAATTCTGGATAGACAATAAGCAAAACTCCTTTCCATAATCATCTGCATGCTTCTAGGCTTAGACGCTCTAAGACTTACTAGTTAAGCCTAACCCAAACACAAAAATGATAATAATGCACCCCGCTATATCAGAACCTACATTACTACCATCACACTTCCACAAGGTAGACAGTGCACCATGCTATGGAATAACCTAAGCTTAGTTGAACAAGATTTTTATGTGTGTTTCTAATGGAAAACATATTAGATTTAATATATTTGATTGAGAATTTATATATATATATATATATATATATATATATATATATATATATTATCATATACATTAACCAATCACCACATTTATAGTATGTATCACATACATGCTATATCCCACAATGTAAACATGCAATATAAAACTTAAGAAATGGTTATGTCCATGTCTATGGTAAGTCCTTGGATCCATAAGGAATTAGTACCACCTAGGTCAACATCACATCACATTCATGAAATTATTGGTGTAGATCTGTATCTTCCAATCTGGGTTGACCTACTTCAACCCTTAAAGCAATTGGCTTGCCTCTTGGCTGGTTAGTTGGTCTCCTAATATGGTCATCTGGCCTACTGTCCAACCGATGTCAGGACACCTTCCAAACTATAAGTTGGGTCCACTAGATAGTCATCTGGGTCCTTCGTTCTGTCCTCCATGTTCCTCCAGATGGTCAACTTGTCTCATGAATTGGTCATCCCAGTTGGTGACAACCATTTTCTTTGTTGATGCGAGAAAGGAAACTATACTATTGTGTATATTATTACATTATAAAGAGAAACCTCAAGTTACATTTGAGGGGAGCAAAGGTAGGAAAGAATAAACTTTACATTGGGATGAAGGGGGTAGAGATTTGGTGCATAGACTGAGATAAATATGAATAAAACCAAACTATACAACCACACAAATATATTGGGTTATTGGCCATAACCATGCTACACATCCACCATCAGAACCGCTTTTAGGGAGATGTGCATAAATTTCATATTATATATATATATATATATATATATATATATATATATATATGTGTATATATAAGTATGGATTATGTGGTCTTTGATCCGATACACATATGAGATAGTTCAAATATTCACATCATATGCAATAAATAAAAGATAAAAAAAAAATCCGATCATATAGATTATACTGAAACATAGTAAATTGATGTGGCTCTGATACCACTATTGGGAAATATGGGCACAAAGTAAGGCAGCAGAAACAAAATTTTAATCTATCAGTATTCCCATAACAACAAGATCATGTCAACTACTATGAAATAGGAAGGACGGTTGAAGGAGTTTATTCTTGGTCTTGGAGCAACTCCAGTGAAAAAAACTCATTGCCATGCAACTATCTTCTAGTTTTTCTTAGACGGTGTTTTTGCAACTCCTAGTCTTCACCACAAACATCAAACTAGAAGGTTTCTTTAGCAGATCTTGTAGTCTCACCACAGCGTGCAAACTAACGTTGCCCTCCTATCAGTAGCCAAATGACTCCTGCCTCTAGAGTAGTCCACTCAGACCAACTAGAACTCCTGTCACTCTTATAGAACAGACAGGAAGGAGTTGTCCCACACATTGGCGTACTAGTCACCAACATACTCTCCAACTAAAATGATACTCAATTGTTCTCTCCATCTATATCCCCCCTAGTCAGGTAGGACTTTCTTGGGCTCTCTGTTGGTTCCCACAACCAGAGAGGGCAACAACTGTAAGAACAAATGATAATCCATTTGTGTGTTGGAAAGCCCCCAGTACCCCTCTATCTATAGGAGGAGTTAGGGTCAAGGTTCCCGAATGAAGTGGGAATGGAAGGGATAGAAAGATCATGAATTTCCACAACCTACAAAACTCAAAACAATCATTTTGCAACCAAAACTATCGTTTCACATGTGAGATGGTCATTTCGCTCCGCGCACCAGTCATTTCGCCATGTTTCCTAATTGCATATGAATTGGCAATTTGAATCCAATTAATGCTCAACATGACGTCAACACTAATCCTTGATGCAATCGAATTTCTCCACAAACTAGTCATCTTGCTCTAGTGAGCTGGTCATCTCTCTTATGCGAAACGGTCATTTCACTCCCCAATTTAGGAAGAACTCAACCAATTCAATTTCTAATCAACATGGCACTCCAAACAGCCATCTCAACACTTGATCTGATTGGTTGGCAGTCCAATCGGCTGATTTGCTTAGTGAATTGAGTACCTAAACACTTTAGTAATCAATTCAATCATCATTCATGATTAAACTCCTTTTCTAGATGAGTTCCTTTGTATGTGACCCTATAGGTCCCATATCATGTTGGCAATGAATGTCCATTATTAGATTATGACATCATAATAAAAACATGGTGCCTAGTTTCACATCAATGCTACCCAAGTGAATGGAATGTTGGAGAACAACTTCAACCTACAATTTGTGCAAGGTGTTGCAGTGATTGTATAATTCCTTTGTCTCTGATATTCGGAATGAACTTGAGTCATGGAATCATCATCCTCTCAACATTCAATCCATGTTCCCTTAACCAAGAGTAGATTGCCTGAGATAATGTGACCCCAATATCATATATTGATTCACATGTGCCTGTGCATGCATTTCTCGGTCTCCCTTATCATGTGTCTAGGATATCAAACTCCAGCAGGAGGGACAAATCCCATCTACATCACTCACAGTCAGTCCTCATATGTCAAAGCTACCCAATCATCACCTTTATTGCAACCAGTAATTTAGTATTACATTTATGATATCAAAGTATACCCAATGACATATGATGAGTGTAGTGACTTCAGGTATAAGAATCACAATCACCACCTTCACTATGAGATATGACTATGACATATGATTAGTGTAGTGACTTCAAGTATTAGAATCACAATCACCACATGCACTATGAGATATGACTATGACCACCAATAATGGTTTACATGTGTCATTCTTAAGGTGGGTTTGCATGTCTGATACATTGTTCCCTAACATGTATCTGTGTGCTTGGTTTGATATAACATATCATGAATAATGCCATTTTGTCATCAACCCCATATTATGCCTTCCACATTAACAACTAACTAGGGACATAATAAGAATGTATATACTCTTAGTATTTATATGATCTCATTATTCAAGTCATGTACTTGACAACATATGTCATTGAGTATTATCATTCTTTAGACATTCATAATGTTACCTCATTATCTCATAACTAGTGAAGCCCTAATGAATTTAAAGCTTGCCATTATTATTATTATTATTAATCAAATATTAGCATTTGTATGATCTCATTGTTCAAGTCTTTTACTTGAAGACATATGCCATTAAGTATTGTCATTCTTTAGACATTATTAATGTTACCTCATTAAGAATGTATATACTCTTAGCATTTGTATGAACTCATTGTTCAAGTCATGTACTTGACAACATATGTCATTGAGTATTGTCATTCTTTAGACATTCTTAATGTTACCTCATTATCTCATAACTCAGTGAAGCCCTAATGAATTGAAAGCTTGCCATTATTATTATTATTAATCAAATCCTCTATGCAATATGCCAAAGCAATCATCATGAAATTGGCTCTTTGGGCATACCTTACCAAGACTAGGGACATAACAAGAATGTATGTAGTCTTGTGATACATATAATCTCATTATTCAGGTCCTAAACCTGAAGACATATGTCATTGAGTATCATCATTCTTTAGAAATTTATTATGTTATATCATTATGTCATAACTGAATAAACCAAAATAAGCATAATTGTCATTTATTATTCATCAAATCATTTACAAGTAATGCCATTACAATCATCATATGATTGTCTCTCTGGGAATTCATACCAACATAAGCATCATATATTCTTCCCTCACTCCAACCAAATTCAATCGGATTTCCTCTTTGGATATGACCTATGAGATTCAGAACAAGATTTTCATCATCTATGAAGGTACTAAGAGATACAAGGAAGGTAAGGTATACATTCTCAAGGGACTTCTTTTGAACTTCAAGAAGGCAAAGAATGAAAGAGTGGCTGACATGTATGTAGGGCTCAATTCTATTGTGAATGGTCTTGCCACCTTGGAAAATCATATGTAACAAGGTAAAATCAACTCCAAGATCCTTAGATCTCTTCCTAAAATGATGTCAAACAAAGGCAGTTAGATTGAAGACACAAAGTCTCTCTCAAAATTCACCATTGAAGATCTCATAATAAATCTCAAAGCCTATGAAGTGAGATTTGACAAGCTAGACAAAGAAGAAAAATAGGAAGAAAGAGTTGTCCAGAGAAAGACGAAGGAGTCTGCATTCAAATCTCAAGTTGAAGCTATTGCGCAAAAACAAGTCATTGGCCAATCTCATCCTTCTTAAATTGATGATAACTCCTCAAGTTATCTTGAAGCTCACTACTCCAACGGAAAGCATTTCAAGGGTAAACCCTCCTCCTCTTCTCAAGGTTCTATGGGTGTGGTAAAAATGGCACTACAAAAATGAATGCCTAAAAGCCAAAAAGCATCACCACAAGAGCTGACACAAGAAGAAGAGGATTACCTTAAGGAGGATAGATACAAGAAGAAGGACAAGAAGGCAAGAAGGGGCAAAGAAACAACCCTTGTTGTGGAAAGAATCTTCTTCAATTGACTCAAGTTCAAATGAAGGGGAGTGATACATGGCCCTCATGGAAAGCACAAGTGAGAAAGTTATTGAGGTAAGTTAGGTAAGTCTCAATGCACTTTCATAAGATGAACTTTCATAAGATGCACTTTCATAAGATGCACTTATTGATATGATTCATGCTTCCCATTCTTATTCTTCGAAATGCAAATCTAAAATTAAAATATTAGGAAATATTATTGAAGTCTTGTATGCTAGAATTGAAGTTCTTGATCAAAATGAAAAAAAAATATAATGATAGAATAGAATCCATACAAGAGAAATTCCTTAATCTTTAACTTCAATATAATGTTGTTGAAATTGAAATTGTTTTTTATTTCAAGAAAAAGAATTATATTAAAGATGACCAAATCTACCTTGATGAGCTTGTCATGCTTAGAATTGAGAATGCTAGACATATTCCTCGAGTTAATGATTTAGAATCTAGACCTATTTACCTAGTTAAGAGGTAGCTAGCTAAATTCTTGAAAAATATTCTTATCTAATTAAAATCCTCTATTTAGTGGTTGATCTATTGCATGCAAAAGTTGATCTTGTTAGTATTTATTCTATTGTTATTACTCTAAGTGAAAATAACCACATTACTAGATCTTCCTCATAACGGTTCTCCAAAGGAAAGAAATTTCTAAAAAAAGTCCTAGAACACTCTACTTGACAAGTGTGTAGTAGTGGTTTGGGATATGAGGGAGGAGAAAAAGGAAAGTAAAAGAGCAATGGTAAGAAAAAGAGTAAGGGACTTCTGATATACCATGGAGAGTCTTTTAACTCTAAGACACCTATAGTTTGCACTCATTGTAATTGTGAGGATCACTACTCCAGCTTTTGTCCTTACAAGAAGATGGGGACCAATCCAAACATATAATGGGTTTTCAAGTTAGCTTGGTCACAAATTTTGAATTGGGCACTGGCCTCTCCTTTCTTTGTAGGAAAAGGAAAATTGGATTTTTGATAGTGGATACTCCTAGAATATGACCGGTGATAAGGACCACTTCAAAATTATCACAAAAAGGAAAGGAGGGTCGGTTACTTTTTGGGACAAAAAGATAAAATTAATATGTGAGTATGATGTAGGTGTTCATTATGCATAAAGAATGTTCTTCCTGTGGATGGCCTTGATCACAACTTAATTATTGTTAGTCAACTTTTTAATATTGTATATATTTTCATCTTTATTTCTTTTGAATGTTTGCTTCAAGATTCCCACACTTACAATGACATATATAAAGGAACTAGAATTAGATTATGTATACTATTTTTCTTAGATCTCTTAAGCCTATTCTTAGTAAATTCCTAGTTGTCGATAAGAATTATATATCATTTTGGCACCGTAGGCTTGGTTATGTAATTATGCATCAATTGAAGAAGTTGAGAAAAAAGGAATTGGTCAAAGGACTTCCAGAATTGGACTTTGAGAAGAATGGGGAATGCAAACCTTATACACAAGGAAAGGAAACCAAGTCCTCCTTTCAATCCAAAGGAGTCCTTAACACCAAGAGAATACTTGATCTTCTTCACATTGATCTACTTTAAACTATGAGAACTCAAAATGCTCTGTGGTATCAAGTATTGTCTAGTGATTGTCAATGATACATTTTATGTTTTCTCAACTTTTACAAACTAATTGAAAACAAAGCTTCTTGTGGAATTGTATCTATCCATTGTGACGATGGGGAAGAATTTGAAAATGACTTCTTTGAAATTTTTTTTGAAGAATCTAGTTACATGCACGACTTTTATCCTCACGTACACCTCAACAAAATGGGATTGTAGAGAGAAAGAATACATCTTTGCAAGATATGGCTAGGACAATTCTCTTGGAGTATGATACTCTCAAGGAGTTTTGTCCGAAGTCGTTAGCACATCTTATTTTGTGCAAAATTGGGTTTTCACTCATCCCTTTCTTAAGAAAACACCATATGTGTTATGGCATGGTAGAAAGTTTTCTATTTACTTTTTTCATATCTTTGGTTGTCCATTATTTGTTTTGAACACAAAAGACTATCTTGACAAGTTTGATGCAATATCTTACAAGGCTTTCTTTCATGGTTGTAACGCTACTAGTAGATGTTATAGAGCATCTAACATTAAATTGTCTAAAATAGAAGAATCTATCAATGTTCAATTTATTAAGGCTAACCCCTCCATTTCCAAGAATGTTATTCATGATGATCTTCTAAATGAGGTGATTCCTAGAATAAAAGAACTAGACATCACCAACAAAGGAAACAAGGTTTTTGAAGTTGAATTCTTAAAAGATGATGAAAAGGAGGATCCCACTACCCACTTTGCTAAAAATGGTCCAAAAGAGATCATCATAGTCAATCCATTTCAAAGGGTGAAGACAAGGGATGATTCTAACAAAGAATAAGCCAATAGTGCCTTCATCTCACAACTTTAGCCATGGAATGTCAAAGAATTTCTTGAGGATGATGAGTGGATCCTAGCCATTCAATAAGATTCTCGAGCAATTCTAAAGGAACAAGGTATGGACTCTAGTTCTAAGACAAAGAGATAGGAAGATCATTTGCACAAAGTGGATCTATAGGAACAAACTTGATGAAAGTGGCAAGGTGGTAAGAACCAAGGCAAGGTTTGTAGCTCAAGGTTTTTGAAGGTATTGAGTTTGATGAAACTTATGTTCTTGTTGCTAGACTTGTATCCATTAGAATGATACTTTCCTTTGCTAATCATAAAAATGTCTTGCTTTATCAAATGGATGTTAGAAGTGCATTTTTGAATGCAGAAGTAGAGGAGGAAGTATGTGTGGATCAACCTCCTAGCTTTGAACATGACAAGAATGTGAATCAAGTTTATCTATTAGAAAGGCTCTTTATGCACTCAAACAAATCCCGAAAGCTTGTTATGAAAAAATAAGAAACTTCTTAATTGATACTGGAAATGTGATGGGAAAAGTTAACTCTACTCTCTTTCTAAAACACACTTTGTACAATTTATTAATAATTCAAATTTATGTTGATGATAGAAATTTTAGAGGGACTAATAATGATCTTTGCAAGGAGTTTATTTCTCTTATCCAGAGTCAATTTGAAGTGAGAATGATGGGGAAGCTTACATTCTTCCTTGGAATTCAAATGAAGCAAACAAAAGATGGAAAGTTCATCAAGCAAAGCAACTAGGAATGTGAACTCTTGAAGAGATTTGGTATGGAAAACACAAAGCTAATGGATACTCCCATTCCAACACCGCTAATCATGACAAGGATGAAGAAGGTGAAACGGTAGATAAGAAGCTCTATATAGGTATAATTGGTAGCTTACTACATCGAACTACCTCTAGATTGGATATTATGTTTAGTGTTGGCATGTGTGCTAGGTTTCAATAAATCCCTAGAAGTTCCCATATTGTATTTGTTAAGAGATTTTTAGGTATCTAGCCAAAACCACAAATTTTGTACTGTAGTATCCCAAGTCAAGGGACTTTACTCTTACAACATATTGTGATGTCGATTATGTCAGTTAGTTGATAGAAAGTGCACAACTGACACTTGCCTCCTCCTATGACTATGATTAGTTACTTGGTTCTCTAAGAAGAAAAATATTGTGACTCTATTAACTACCAAGGATGAATACATTGCAACTGGTAGTTTGTGTGCCCAAGTCCTATGGATGAAGAAAATGCTACAAGACTTTGATATTTTCTCTTATGATACTCCTATGTTTTGTGATAATACTAGTGCAATTAAATTGTCATATAATCCTATATTGCATAGTAGAGATAAACACATAGTGGTCTGTCATCATTTCCCTCGTGACCGCATGCCTCTAGGGACATCCCAGTGGAGCTGACTACATGCCTCTAGGGCTAACTGCAGGAACGGAGAGAGCTTCCATGTCCTTCAAGTACAAGGATATGAGGAAGTCTGGACAGTCGACCCAACAACCATCCCGATCAGGTTGTTTTAGATGACGCTTGGCCAGCTGATCGGCGAGCTTGTTCTGGTCCCACTGTTGGTAGATGATGTCGGAAGAGCATTGCTCGAGACCGTCCTTGATGGCCTTGATTTGAAGTCTGTATCTCAGAGGAGTATTTTGTAGTCCTTTGATCCATTGAAAGGCGTTCTTTGAGTCATTAATCACAATATATTGCGAGAGGTTTCTGAACTTGGCGCAGCGGAGACCATCCAAGATGGCTCTTAATTCCCTGTCCATCGGATCAGAGCCAGGGTACTTAGAAGCCCACCCCGATATCCAATGACCCGTAGTATACCGCAGAACAACGCTCGTAGCTTTGATTTTGTGATTTAGATCTACTGTAGTATCCACCTGAATGATAGCAGACCTGCTGCTCACTTCCAAGGAGGAGGCGGGCGGCGAGGTCGGCGGACATTTTCCTTCGTGAGTCAAGCTGCAGAAGGCCAGGCTTGCGCTAGCGACGCTTACCTTAGAATTCAACGCGAGTATTGCCGGAGGTGTTTGTTTGCCTTCAAAGATTGTTTGGTTGCGGGCTCTCCAGATCCACCAGCATGTCGTCACAAATAAAGCCTTCCAGTCATCCATCTGAAAGGAGCCGGTTAGGCTGTATTCCAACCACTCTGCTGTGGAATGCTGCTGAA
Organism: Alisma plantago-aquatica; assembly: GCA_963693085.1. NCBI lineage: Eukaryota > Viridiplantae > Streptophyta > Magnoliopsida > Alismatales > Alismataceae > Alisma > Alisma plantago-aquatica. The sequence goes on along the minus strand of OY856410.1, from coordinate 793,219,857 downwards.
AGAAGTATGTGGCTACTATCGGGAGCACTTGCTTCCAGGTTTGCAATGCGTATGAGCAGTCCCGTAGAGCATGGAGCACCATCTCCTCCTGGTATTGACATCTTGGACATCGTGAGTCCTCCGTCATCCTTCATCAGAATCACATGGAGTTCATGAGAAGCCTGTTATGAAAAATGAGCCACCCGGTAGTTTTCATTCGTTGCTGCACGGGAAGCTTCCACAAGTCAGATATACATTTAGAGTGTGTCAGGCTTTGCCCATCCGCCATGCTGCTATATGCCGAGCAGGTCATGAATTCTCCGTCTGTAGAAAGCAACCAAACTCTGCCATCATCACCGAGATCCATCCTGGGTGTGGGCATACTAGCAATGTCCCTGACGCAATCTGCGGTGAACCAACCTTGCAGAAAATCTATATCCCAGTTCCTGCCATCTAGGATCAGGCTGGAGACCTGAAGGTCTTTTAGATCCTCGAGGATTTGTAACCCTGGTATCACTTTAGGAGTAGATCCTTCTCCAACCCACGCGTCCTCCCACGTGTTTGTGTGCAGCCCGGAGATAGGGGTCATCCTTGAGTGCACCCAGATAAAAGGCAACGCCGATGTGATGCTCCTCCAAGTATGCGAGCAGGAGGAGCGGCAGGTGCGGTTGTGGGGGTATTTGGCTCGCATTAAGCTCACTTATGGAACCTCCCTTTTCCTAAAAAAATCCCAAGCTAGCTTCATAATAAGTGCTGAGTTGAGAAGACGGGCACTCTTGATGCCCAGACCCCCTTGTGAGTGCACCGTGCAGGTTTGTTTCCAAGCGACTAGATTAGTTCCCTTGTTCGTGGAAGACCCAGTCCAGAGAAAGTTCCGGGTCAGTTGCTCTATCCGATCGGTGACTGAAAAAGGAAGTTGAATCATCTGCATTGTGTAGCACGGTAGCAAGAACAAGACTGAGTTAGCCAAAGTGACCCGTCTTGCCAGAGATAGATGTCTGTTCTGCCAACTCGACACCTGATGGTGAAGTTTGTCAACCAGGTGCTGGAAGTGAGCCTTGCTCTTCCGTTTGTGGATGATTGGAATGCCAAGATGACGACCCAAGTCTTCTGTTTCTTTGATTCCCAGTCGACGGCACACCTGTGCTCGGACAGTCCTGGGGGTGTTGTGAGAGAAGAATACTGAAGATTTCTCATGAGATAAGATTTGTCCCGAAGCTTCCCCAAACCTCTGTAGGCATATATTGATTGTTCTAGCTTGGCGAGCTGAAGCTTCACCGAACAAAATAATATCGTCAGCAAAGCTAATGTGAGAAAAGTGAATTTTCTGTTTAGATAGAATCACTGGGATCCAGGATCCTTTTGAAATTTCAGAATTGATAAGCTGGCTGAGTCTGTCTAGGCACAGAACAAAGATATAAGGCGAGAGAGGATCCCCTTGCTTGACTCCGCGGGAGGGTTTGAAGGATCCAATTACCTCCCCTTTCCAAAGAACCGAAGTATTGCCCGATCTGATGAGATTCATGATCACGCTGACTATGTTTTTAGGGATTGATGTTCTACACAGAGTATCTTCAATAAAGGGTCAACTAAGCTTGTCGAAAGCTTTCATCAAGTCAAGCTTAAATGCCATGGTATGTTTCTTGATCTGAGTCTGTTCCATGGAGTGTATGATCTCCTGGACAAGAACGATATTGTCGCCTATCCTTCTTCCAGGTATGAAACTTGATTGAAAGGGAGAGACCCAAGCATTCATATATGGCTTAATTCGGGAAGCAATCACTTTAGATATGAGCTTAGTACATATGTTGTTTAGTGAGATTGGTCTTAGATGTGAGCACGTCTCCGGCACATTCACCTTGGGGATGAGCACCAGTGTGGAATCCGTGTGACCCTATACTAGGGAGGGGTTAGTGAAAACTCCGATGATAAAATCACAGACCTGACATTGGAGAAGCTTCCAGTTCCATTGTAAGAAGAAGGCATCCACTCCGTCGGGCCCAGGTGCTTTAAAGGGTGCCATTGCCCGAAGATTAGTCCAGATTTCATCTATTGCGGGCAACCTTCCGAGATGATGTATTTCTTCAGCGGTCAGATCGGGGAAGGCACCAATAAAGCGTCTGCTTGCGTTTAGGCGCGCTGTAGGGTTGTGGTCCTGATAGACACTAGAGAAGAAGGCGAGGACGAGATTCTTAAGCTGAAGTGCATCCTCCACCCATCGCCCATTATCTTTGAGTTTCACGATTTTATTTGCATTTCTTCTAGCTTTGACCATGGCGTGGAAATAACCAGTGTTGGCATCCCCCGATTTGATCCACTTGCAATGGGCCTTTTTCTGCCACACGAGCTCCTCTTGCCACAGAATATGATCGAGTTTGACTTGTAGATCAACTGTATCCCTTGCTAGAGCATTGTCAAAATTGAGAGCCAATTGCAATGGATTCCATTTGATCTTGTTGCTAAGTTGTTCCTTGCTTCTGTGGCGGCTTCTTCTGTCCTATTGGTCCCACTTTGCAGCCTTAGAAAGAAAATTTGAGCTAGCCTGGCTGAAAGGGATGTCGGTGTTCCACTGTGTTGATAGGAAAAGCTTGAAGCTAGCCGTTTCCTCCCACCGTGTAGAGGTTCGCAAGGTGCCAACAGGTCTCCAGTTAGAAATAGATTCTGAGATGAGGAGAGGAGCGTGGTCTGAGTTGGTTCTTTTGAGCACCTGGATTGGTTCGAGATTTGGTCTATCTAGCCATAGCTCGTTGCCCATAGCTCGATCAAGTCGCTCATGTAGCAACCCGCGTATGAAAGTGGTGCGCGCCCCATTTTAGCCAAGGTCGTGAAGCTTACAGTGTGTCATGGCATCGATGAAATCTCTGCTGCTACCTTTGTCGAAGCTAAGGCTTCCAAACTTCTCCGATTGATACATGACCACATTAAATTCACCTACTATGATCCACGGGCAGGTGATGGAGGAGGACAAACCTTTGAGGTTGTGCCAGAGGAATCGTCTGCTATTCCTTGTTGTACCCCCATAGACGAAGGTACAAAGGAACTGCTGCTCTAATTGACAATGAATGAATTGTTTGTGGGAGGCCAGGATCTCGAGATTGACTCCAGCCTTCCATAAGACCCAAATACCACCTGCATATCCTACTGCCTCAACTCTATGAGATTGAGGGAAACCAAGCTGCTTGATGATGGAGGTCGCTCGGGTACCACTACACCTTGTTTCAGATAACCCGATGACTGAGACCTTGTATTTCCGGACGATCTCCTTAATCGAGTTCTGGGTGTCCTCGTCGCAGACACCCTGAACATTCCAACTGGCAATGTTCATTTAGCAACTTCTTCTAGGGTTGAGGAACCCATAGCCTGCGCTTCCTTCTCGAGATCTTGTGTCAAAGACGTCTTGCCTCGTTTCCTGGTGGATGCTCTCCCTGGATCTCCAGCTTGGGGAACTTTACGGTTCTGAAGGTGAATTCCCTGTGAGCCTTTGGTCGGACTTCTGTATTTGGTATAGGTGAGATTGGGAGGTTCATAGGCTCCGACGTTGAAAGTAATATTGAGATTGGGTTGTTGTTGCTCGTCCCTGCCAGCGATAACTTCATCCCCTGACGGTGTGGCTATTGTGTGATTGGTCTCTTTCCGCATAGCCGGGTTGGCTTTCCTATGTGGGCCTGAGGGCGGCCTCTCCTGTGTTTGTGTAACGTCCGATGGTGCTTCTTCAGTCGACCTTGCCGCCTTGTTCTACTTCTTTCGCAAGTTCCAGTCAATCCCGGCAACACGTTCTGCAACTCGATCGGCATCCATAATCTCCACCGTGTCTTCCTCGTCTCCCAGATCTTGTAGCCCTCTAAAAGGATTGCCACCCTGGGTAGGCTTCCGCATAGTCCCTCCTGTCGCCTGCTTCTTTTGTTTCCTTGGAATAGGTTGAGCGTGTATGGCCTCGGAAAACCCTTCGTGGCGTTGAGGGTTATCAGGTATAATTTGGCCTGCCTCGACTCTAGCTCTTCACATTGCGTTTTCTTCTTCGATTCGAATCTTACATTCTTTTTCAAGATGTCCCTCTTTCCCGCAGTGTAGAAAGATATACGGGATATTCTCGTATTCTACTTTGTACTTGATGTCGTCGATCATTATGAAAGGTATTAACGGCGTCTGCACGTCCAGTTCTACGGCAAGCCTTGCAAAGTGACCCCGGCGTTGCTGGGTGGTGTTCATATCCACCTTGATCGTCTTCCCAAGGCGGTCTCCGATCTCCTTCAGAAGGACCTCCTGGTAAAGATGGATAGGAAGATTGGGAATTCTAAGCCAGGCAACTAGCCTAGGCGGCGTTGCTATGTCAGGCGAGAATGTGGGCGTCCAGCGCTGGACGGTCAGGTATGATCCAAAGATGGGCCAAGGTCCACCCGCCAAAGCGTTTATATAGTCTTCCTCTGCCTGTAGTTGTACCAGATAGAAATCGTTGGCCACATCTATTAGGTTAAAGTCGCCAAAGCGTTTATATAGTCTTCACAGGGAACTCAGGGCCTATCTTATCGAGACTATGTGCGCAGAGGACCACCGGATAACCCACATAAATTCATTATGATTGACGCTGACACCAATGGAGTCAAGTTGTTATCATCAGACATCGAATACTCTTTAGATCATGGCTTTCCTACCTTCCGGGTAAGGAATGAAGCCATGGCAGACCTTCTTCGACCGTGGAAGTATACCGTCGTCGTCAAATTACTCTCTCACGAGATAGGGTATATGACACTCCGAGAACGTATTTGTTTACTTTTTGATATCATATATTCCTATTTTTCTGCTTAAAAATGCCAAGTTAAATGCCTTGTATTGCTGAAATTGATTTTAAATCGATATACTCTTGTGTAAATGCAAATAGTACCCCATGATGATAAAAATTGCCTCTATATGCTTTTTATGCCTGATAGGCTAGTTAAAATGCATTTACTTATGGTTCTAGGACCTTGGAATTAAAATTCCTATCTTTGTGACATACCATGTCACCAGTCGAGTTTTCCCTGGGGTAATAAGAGTTATGGGTCAGCCTGACAACATAGTAGCAATATTGTTGACTGAGTTACTCAAAGAGCAAACTTGAACGACACCATTGTTCTGTGTTTGATAAAATGGTTATGTCGAATGAGTTACTCACTCTCAACTAAAGAAACTCAAATGAAACCCTTTTCTTCTTGTTTTTTGTCTAACTCTAGAGCAATACCAACCATTTTCTAGCCTATCCAAGACCAAATCTAGCCCATACCTAGCCTTAGCCACTTCTTATGGTTTGCTACTATTTTTCATCATATTTGTGCCAGATATTCTATTATATCCTCCTGATTTTAGCCTCCCATGGCGTCAAGTAGAAGAAAAGTAGAGTTTTATGGCTAGTAAAACTTCTATTCCTACCACATCTCCTTCCACACACATCCTTTCCTGTGAGGGAGAAAAGAGCTTCTCCCTCACTCCCCCTTTCCTTATAGACTTTTGGTGGAATCTAGGTATAAGTTCTTGATTGCAATCAAGAAACTCTTTCTTGGACAATGCCTTGGTGCACTTTGTGTCACATGCTTTTGGTTTTCAAATTCCCCATATAGCACAAAAGTTGTTTAAGAGATATGCTAATCTTACTTGGAACTATACTACCTTAGTGTCGCCTCTTAAAACCCAGAGCATACTTGCTTCCATGATTGTCAGGACTAGGATCACAATCATTGACGATATCCTTAATACCTATTTGATTGGAACCTTGTCCACATCTAATTGGATGTCCACCTAACCCAATGACATTGACCCGCTCTACCTAGAGGAATTCAACAAGTGCTTTGATCATAAATTATATTTCTTATATCCACAAAGACATAAAGAAGCCTGACTTACTCTATAGGAAGAAAGTTATCCTACCCTCCTCTTCCATGGATCTCAAGACACACATCATTGCTCTCATAGTCAATTGCAATATCCATCAAAAGAAGAATGGAACAAGCATTATAGGGAACTCACAATTGATAGTGTATTGTATCCTTTTGGGAATCCAAGTCAAATGGGTCTATTACATCCTTCACTACATGACCTATTTTTACTCTGAGAGGAAAACCCATGACTCCAAACCTCCATTGTGGTTTGTTTCAATTTCTTACTGAGAAATCTTTTTCAATGATTTCAACTACACTCTCAGTAGGAAAGGTGTTTGAATCAGTGAAACCATAGTGAAGAAGTCATCTGAATCCTCTAGCTCCTCTACCCCTGGTGCCTCCTCCTCCACCCGGCCTCCACCTGCACCACCTAGACCTGATACAACTTCTTTCTCTATATCCAATAAATCTCTCATGGGTTACATGATGCATCAGAATGTCTATCATCTGTAGGCTCAAGAACATCTTCACATGGATCTCTTCACATGATGTCAAACATGAATCTGTCCTACTCTTCACCATATCCACTGTACCAGCCTTATTTTTCATGTACTATCTATGCTACATATGGATATAATATATTCTAATTGACACATCAATTTGCTTCTTTTGAGGCACACCTTGCCTTTGTTACTAGACGTACACCTTGTCTCTACCAGTAGACCTCCACCTTCTTCATCTCATCTACATCTGAGTGTGAATCATCTTCTTTGTCTCCCTCCTGGATATGGCTCAGTTGTGCTCGCTGAGTTTGATGGGTTTTCTACACCCACTTTTGAGAAAACTAAGGCATTTCTTTAAATTGGGATGTCCTAAAGGGAGCAACATCCTAGATGGCCAACTACACACTCCTTTGCTCCTCCTAAGGATATGGAGATTGTTGAGTAAGTTGATTAGGATTCTAAGGATGATGTTGAAGATGATGATGGTGAGGTAGATGGATCTTATGATTATGGAGTCAATGATGGTGATGTTTCATCTACATCTTTGGTGAGACCAGAGCCAACTAGTGATGAAGACTATGACCCAACTTCAGACGACCTAGATATAGATTACCTTGATGTTTAGTTCTTAGGTCTTAGAGTTCCCATGCACTCATCAATTTGTGAGCTTAGCATGTGTTTTAATAGGGCACCTTTATCTGAGGCTACTATTCACATATTCCTATCATTCTTTGATATTTTTTGTTTCCATCATGGTCTAATTTACTTTCATTGTAATCATTATTTTATGTACCCTTAACTCTCTACTTTATTACATTCATGAGTTTGGTGTATGCACTCTTATATTTTTATTATGACTTAATATTATCAACTCTCTCTAGCTATTATGCACTTGATTCTTGGATATGGTTCTTGTGAGTTGGATAAGACCCAACCTAACAAATATACACATATTGGAATTGAATAATATTTATATATTTTTTTTATTATGGAAAAGTGAACACAAATAGCATATATATGTGGCGGCTATGTTTTTGGAGGAAGTAACCATATAGGTAAAGGGAAGCATAAATTTAGGGGGAGAAATTTCTATACATTCATGTATCCCCCTACATCAAAAGGTAAAAATGTTTAAAATTATAGACCTTTTTAATATGTTAAGGAATGGTGTGTCATCTTCAAAAATGGGTAGAATTTTCACTTAAAGTTCTATATTATCCATTTTTTGATGATGAATTAAACTTTCCATTCATGTGTATCTAATATGTATATTTGAGATCAATTTCAGGTATTAGGTACATGAAGAGGATGATATTAGTAGCCCCAAGTTTGTTAAAAACCAAGTCAAATTCGATGCAAATGCAAGTTTTGAAATTGATATTTTCTCTAATAGAATCATGTTTTAAATCATTTATATTGAATGTATGAATTGTAACTTAGCTTAACTGAAATTTAGACTACTCGAACTGGATATTTAAACTCTTTTTGGGCATTTATCGTAAGTTGTTACAGATTGGTTTGTTGATCGAGTTTGTCATGGTGGAACATCTGTCGACATCCAACCTGGATTTTGGCAATACCCATGGTTAGAAAAGTTTATCTTAGTGGAAACTTGACCAACATCCTGCAATGGAAAAATCAATTATAGCCATTATTTGAGTTTCATCACAAATAAACTTGACCGAAAACTGCAATTTGTTTTGTCCTATAGTGCCATCGGTCGAGTTTCCCAAAAGGTGATTTAGCTAACAATACACTATGATTAAGTGTAGAAAAATGTTTCTAGATGTTGGAGTGTTGCAAAACTTCAAAAAATATCCATTAAAACACTCAAATGGCTAGAATTCGATCCAAAGTGTCTCTACTGGCTAGTATGAAACCACAATTTTAAAACGGGGCCATTGCAATTCATTCCATGTTTGCCTACTAAGATCCATTACTATAGTTGATTCTTTTAGCCTGTAAGAGCCCCTAATCTCCCTCAAGCTTGTTTATTACTCTACATCCAATCTGATTGAGTCAGGATCCTTATAAGAAAGATGCTTCAATGTACATCTTGTGAATATCTCCACTCTCCTTTCCAATCTATTTCTATAAACTTGGTGGTTTGAAGGTGACTTCTTGAAGAAGGAAGGGTTGACCAAAGGTTGAAGATGTTCTATAAGAATGGGTATGTCCTTGGGGAAAGCAAAACAATCTTGGTAGGTATATAGGTAAAACCTTTATAATGGTTATTGGATCCCTGATCTGAAAAGGAATGTCAGTTTGGCTCTTGCTATTGAAAAGGATGGTCATATTATTGTGACTCATATAGTGCAATATATATAGTGAGATAAGATTACAAATCCTAAAGATTGACCCCTCTAGGTAGTGGTTGTACATCTCCCAACTTGGAGGTTAGAACCACTATACATCTTCTCATTCCTTTGGTGTTTTCTCATTCCCCTTCTCCCTTTTTTTCAATATTGCAAATTCTTTTAGAAAATATATTGAAGGTATAATGTGTTTTTTTAAATGGTTTTAGTTATATTCAACCCCCCCTCTAGAACCCATAGATCCAAGATATACACGTGGAATTAACCCTATATCCTTCAAATTTACATTAGGATTTTTCTAATCTTCTTGTCGATATATCTTTGTGAGGACTTTGCTTGTAACGACCCCGCCTCCCAGTAACCCCCAATTAAAGGAGACCAAGAGGTCAGATCTGTTATCCCAATTTTCTGGATCAATGTTTTGACAAATAATCGATAATAATTATCACATTCTACCAAACTAAACTGAAAGGCTGTAATAAAATTAAACTTTGCATACCTTTTTCAAAAACTTGGATATCTACTTCTATCCACATCTAGAGTCTATTCTAACTAATCCTCCTCTGTACTTTAATTCTTATTTAATTCCACATATGCCACTTTACTATTTGTCCTTTTCAAACATGTACTTAAAATACCAACAAACAAAACGTCAGCCAGCATAAATGAATATGCTAGTATGTGGGGGAAACAATAATCATGCAACTATGATAACAATGTAATCAGCCAAATATCATTTAATAGGCAAGATTACGTCTTAAGAAATACTACTCAATCCATGCATATCCCCTATCTCTGTGTTGTCCCTACAACAGACTTGGATACTACCTCTTTCACATGGTAGATCCTTACCCCCATGGCCCTACCACATAGGTAGCCAATACTTAGGGTTATGGAGTCACATGGCCCTACCCAAAGGTAGCCCAATCCCTGACTCAAAGTGACTTGATGGCCCTACCCCATTGGTAGCCATGTACTAAGTCATCTAATGACTTGATGGACCTACCCCATATATTGATATTTTTTTCAATAGCTTTTAAAATTTATGATGCCATTTGGTGCGATCGTAGTATGTAAATGATGGACGACCCATCAAGGAAGAAGAAGACTAAGAAGATAAATTTGCAACAAGAAAATAGAATTTTAATCCATATTCAACTATCTAGGGCAAGCCTCAAAGGCATGTATTTATACTAAAAGACATGAAACCATAGACATGAGGAAATCACACATATTGTTGACAAATATAAAATATAAAATAAATTATATACATGTTCAACTAACTACATGCAACGAAATAGATTGCATTGGTCCCTACATATATATAACCCAAAATAAATCTAATTAAGTGGGCTTCATCCTGCTTCAACTCCCTGGGGTTCAATGAGCCACCAATGAGTCAAGATCGGGTCCCAAAAGGTATTCCCACATGGTTGTTGAAGGAATGTCACGGGAAAATTGCTTAAGTAGAGAACGACATGCATGGATCCATGTGAAACGATGTCCTGACACGATGAATGAGTAGATGTTGTGGAATCCATCATGAATGATGTGTCTATTATACTACCAAGGATGCCCTAGAATAACGTTCCCCCTACAGATAAGAAATTTCACAATGTACACCATCTTTATACACTCTATGATATGAGAAGGGGACCAAACAACACTCTATCACATGGCACATAGTGTTTCCAAACCTGTGCATGCAATAAGTCTAAGGAAGAGGCTCAGACTGCAGGTTGAGTGTGTTCACTAGGGTCAAAGAAACTAGACTGGTGGTACAACCACCAACAATAGTCAGATTACATATGTGGACCTGGCACTTGATGTAAGAATAAAAAAGACAAGCAACTTAGACCAGGATCAAGATACCCATTGGCAAGGAGAAGTAGGGATATTTTCTTAGGACCTTCCACATCGCTCAGATCACTAGGTGGGAAAACATCCCCATACTCGATGTCATCCTAGTTTGTACAAGTAATGGTTGCCATGTTGTGATTGGTGAATGATTCTAATAACCCGCACATGTGAAATGTTGGAGTGCCTTCTGCACCATGGTTGTTTGGTTGACAATGCTCGTGTCGTACTAGAGGTGGTGTATCCCAACTGTGGTAATGGTAGAAGAGCACGACTAGTAGGTGTGATTTCTAGGTGAAGGTCATTATTGGAGCTTGTTCTCAATTTGCGTAGCAACCTACACTACATCATGAAGCAAATTGTAGAAAAATGTAGCCATTACTTTCCAATTTTTTCATTGACGCACCAACAAAAAATAGTGGTCAAGGTCTTCATCACTTTGGACACCAGGACGAGGGAAAAGCTCATAAAATCTAAATGTGTACTTGGACACTAACTTGATACCTTGCTTTAGCTCCATTAACTGGATGTAGAAATGCTAGCAGTAGTCACACAATAGGAAATATTCTTTGATGATGAATTGTAGAACAATCTACGTCTTAGTTGGTTGCGAAAGATATTTCCACCATGCAAGGGATCTACCTTTTATTGTTGTGGTCACAAAAAGAAATATTTGTGCATTCATCATCTGATCATTGAGCTGGAATTTTTTCTCAATTTTATGCAACCAATCGAGAAGTATTAGAGAAAATAGTCTAAGAGTAATCAATGATTTCTAATTTGATGGAACATTATGGACAATGTCTTTGGGTTAGGGTTTTTGAGTAGTCTCTATGGTGATGGTGATGTTTAATCCTAAATATGTTGATCTTATAATTATTCCACAATATGTAGGCATGTACCAATATTAGTTTTAGTTTGCATCAATGTGTCATGGGTTTGGTTTATCATGGTTGATTGTTCTCTCACAGTTGTGAGCTGCATGTTTGTGGAGTTATTATTAGTAAATTCGTCTTTATTAACCATGTTTGATTAATAAAAAGTAGTAATTTATCTTGTGGGTCCATTGTTTAATACCAAGACAAGTATTTCATGGTTGTGCTTCTCTTAAGATCTCTCCATTTGGAGATTCAACTTCTTCCACTCTTACTTTTTAAATTTTTTAAACTGTTTGTGGATGATGAAAAAGAAAAAGAATAGGATCAATAGATGGAAGGGGATTAGGAGAGGAGGAATTGGGGAATGGGAATTGGGGTGCATGGGGAAAAAGACAAGGTGGGGAGGTGATATAGGTTGAGGCGTCAGGGTAGTGAAGGGGTGTGTGACATCGGTTAACTTCCTATTGTACTAGAATTCACAAGTTTGGATGGTGGGACAGAAGGCAGGGGTTATGAAGAGATTGTAGGTGTGGAAGGTGGCACAAGGAACAGACCAATCGACTTCCGTCCACATAGGCATGGCCCAAAGTGGGATACTAGGATAACATGATCAGACAGGGACTGTTGGGGGCAAAGACTTAGAGGAGGATTCTAGTGAAAGTGGTGGGTTCATATGGTGGATGAGGGACGTAGAGAGTGAAAAAACTTGTCGTAGTATTTTGGAAGGCAAAGATGATTAGAGGGGTAGTGGGTCAAAGGCTAGGTGGTGTATAGGAGAATGGATCAGGTTCCATGGTAGGTAGTTTCAGGGGAGCTGAAGCAGAAACGTAGCTTGCAAGGGGATTTCTTGAGGAAAGGTGAGAAAGGGTGATTTGTGGAGGATCAACATGGTCAACATGATAGATTTTTGGGTGGAAACAAGGTTGTCATAGGGTGTCGATCAACATGTAGTGGATGATGGTTGGGAACCATGGAGGTATGGAAAAAGTGGATGATGACTCTATTGCAACTATGTGAATGGGAAGCTACAAGTTAGATGACATATGGTTGAAGTGTAATGGAACTACTGGTGCTAGTAGGCTGTAGATGTGAAAGTAACAAAGAACACAAATAGGTGAAAGACTATGGTTGGGGTCGGGCTGTTTAGAAAGATGAATGGTTGTGGGGATCTTGACGGATCTGCTAGTCAAGGTTGGAGCTACATAAGCGGAAGTAGTAGTAAAAATGTAACTTTTCCTAAGCATGGTTATACATTTATTTGAGAAGATGACAACATAAGAAAGAATATTGAGAGATTTACCTTAAAAGATTAGGTTTTTTATTTGATACCGCTTGATGGGTCACCCATCGAGGCTGAAGAAGACTAAGAAGATAAATTTGCAATAAGTAAGTATAATTTTAATTCATATTCAACTGTCTAAGACAAGACCCCAAGGTGAGTGGCTATACTAAAGGACATGAAACCCTAGATCTGAGGCAATTTCACATATTCCTCAAATAATATAAAATTAAAATAAAATATTTATATTTGTAACTAATTGCATGTATCTAGATCAATAACACGTAGGTCCTACATATAATAACACAATAAATTGAAATAAGTGGAATTCATCTTACATCAATATATTAATCAAAATTCCTTGATACAAATAATAGAATATAGATTTGATATAATACATTTTAGATTCACATGTAACTGATGGAATGTAGATAAATTTTTAATAATAAAATTGAATCAAATATAGATAAAAAATAATAAGTACATTAAAAAAAACTTACATTTAAAAAAGACAATAAGAAGTGGATATGCCATATTTCTAGGTGAGGGTGTGCCAAATTGTAAGGCACATTTATATAAATGTGAATAATTGTTAAATCCAAAGCCTCATGCTAAGCATGTAATACAATTTGACTTTTTGAGCTTGGAGATGCCATAATGTCTTGTGCACTCTAGAAGAATTAAGATTTAAATGTGTCAGACATTATGGCACTTTTCCATCTCACATAATGAATGGACCATCCACACATTCACCTCAAAAAGTGCAAAATTGGACGAAAATAGGAAATATGTAAGTTTGATAAAAAATAATTATGGAGTTTATTCTATAATTTTTTAGGGGGAAGCATGCTACTTGGATTTTTACTCTTAATGTAGCATTTAGTGTTCATATCTTGCTCTATAAAATGATAATGGTAGTTAATTTTGGAACACATTATGGAGTAAATTTGGCTTTTCCGTAAGAGATGGGCGCATTAGAAGATGGACTAGGTATGACATGTTTTGTTGATGTTATGACATGTGTAACATGATAAAGAAAAACAGAGGAGGGAAGATGGAGGTCAAGGAAGAAAGAAAAAAAATGATTATAGCATAAAGAAAGTGGTGGGAACATTAAGAAAAATAAAGAAGGGAGGAGGGAATTATTGGGAAGTTCAGGAGAGAAAAATTAGGAGGGAGGTAAGTGGTAGTAGTGAAAGAAAGAGAGAGAAAAATAAGATGAAGGGAGGGAAAAGTAGTGAGATTAGAGACAAAGAGAGAATCGAAGGGATGAAGGAGCGAAGTAATGTGAAGAGGGAGAAAGAGAAAAACAAAAGTGAGGAGCTATGTCATGAAAATAGAGAGAAAGAGAAAAGTTGAAGGAATGATGGGAAAGTAGTGAAAATAGAGAAAAAGAGAAAATATGAGGGAGATATCAGTGCATTAATAAGAATATAAGAAAATAGAAAAATGAGGTTGATGGAGAAAAATGTAATAAGAAGTGTAACGAACTCACTTTTCAAAAACCCCCAATTAAGTAAGGATAAAAAGATGAAAGCCATTACCTACAAAAATTACCCAAGGATAGAGAATTTAATCAAAGAATATAAAATAGTAGATAATTTCATTCATTTCAAAAAATTATTTATAAGATGCTTACATGAACTTACTATCATTAGGACTGTACTTTTGAGAAGAACCGATTGGCTAAATCCTCCTTTTAAATCATTAATGCTTTCGTGACATTTTCGTCTTTATCTTCATGTCCTTTATCATACCGGTACGTGTGGTGCATCTAAAATGTGCAAGTAAATAACAACATATATTCCAACAAATACTTGCAAATATAAAATGGCCTTTTATTTACATAACCTCCCTTTTATGTCTTAGTGAAATTATGAATTAACAGAATGTAAATATGAAATTAACATTTTAATGGTTCAATCCTCGAGAAAAACCTTGAAAAGCATCTATACACTAAGGTGGTTATTCGTAGGCATAGCCACGTACCTATATAGTGAGACATGTAGATTATCATGTATAATACATTTCAAGCATATTATCCAATCAACAAGCAAACTAAGCAATCCACATTTTAGTATGCATGAATATAAACCCTAAAGTGTCACTGAACTTATTATTCACATTCGATGCTACTCAGTCTTCATCTTGGATTTATGCTTCCTTGGCATCCAATTGTCATTAGAATCATGCTTTGAAACCCTAGACCTAATGTTGGATGGTTTAATGATTTTAAGCAATTTAATTCATGTTAAGCGTATCAACAATAATCAAATTTACCATGTTCTTTATTTAGGAAAACTTATATTAGTTCAAGCACATTAAGGTTATGTCGAGTTACATCATTGATGTTCAACATATTAATTACACATGTTAATGATCACCCACTCTAGAAATTCTAATTTCTCATCATTATTGTCAGATCATCTTGACTTCTCATCTTATTCAACAAAATCAGCTATTATGGCAAATAAATCATTTTTAACATATTCAAACATCTTATTACAGTTTCTAGGGTTTATGTGCTTCGATCAACACTTGATCATATATCCATATATTTTTAGAATATGAAGCATAAATAGATCTCAATTGTATTTTATTTGTGTTCCTCTCATTCTCATGATCATTTTGACATTTAGGTTTGCTATTTTTGGACACTCCTAGCATTTCTTATAATTAAAACAAGATAATAGATTATACCTTGGCATGTGGAGCCACCTCATTGGTCGCTTTCTACCTTTCATTGCCGCACTGGCCAAGTGCTAGTGAGCCATACCTGGGTTTATGATCAATCGGTCATGGTGAGCTAAAAGCCTTTTCATCTGCCTAAACTAGTCTAGGGAATTTCTCTCCTCCCTTCATTCCCGCACTAGGTGCTTCCCGTTGTCTGTAGATGCAGACTCGTGCCGTGGTGACTTCTGTACCAGTGGTCCTTGCATAGTCAGTGTTGATGCTTCCGTTCACTCCTGCGGGTCCAACAACATCCTTGACCATCTCCCTCCTTTGGGTCAGAAGACCAACCATCTACAAGTTCTACTGGCGACGTTGCGGCATGCTACATAAGTGCCTGGTTCTCATAGCCTACACCTTTGCTCAGAATCTGGGTGAGGGTCAAGATCGGAGGCCATGATTTGGTACGCCTGCGATCCAAGGGATCCTTTGATGTCATGTTTTCCTATCGACTGAGATGTGTCACCCAAGCTGCACTGCTTTGAAGACCTTGCGAAGGAAGGTTGAGGATGGGTAAGTTGCTCCCAACAATAGGGACCCTTTCGGCTCCCTCTAGAGTACATGGTGAGGTGCCATGTCTTCAGGGTGAAGGCAACACTCCTGTGAATGTGTTTGAGTCAAAATCCAAGTGTCATGGAGAAGAGGATGATGAAGGGGAGAGAATACATTCCCAGAGGACGATATGAATATATATATATATATATATATATATATATTCATATATATGTGTGTGTATATATATAGGCTCATGGGAATTTTCTTTGGTTCTATCCTTTCCAAGTCCTTGCTACGCACACAAAAAGTATGGTCCTTCCAAAGGTGTCCTTTTAATTCCTTCTTTCTTCTTGGCTAGATATGATTTTGGTACCAAAACTACTCCACATTACTTCCTTTCTATATAAATCAAAAGATGTCCTTTTATTTAATAATTGGCCTCCAACTCAAATTTGGAGAAATACAAGGCATCATGTTTAGAAAGTAATTAAATGCATCTTATTTATTTTTTCTTACATTCCCCTACTTGCAAAATATTGTCTTTTATTTTAATAAAACTAAGAGTCATGAAAAAGACACTACCACAATCTTATTAGGACTTAAATTTGGCAACCAAAAAGTCATTAAGGAAAAGCATGACACTTTATTGGAAATACAAAAACTATTAAGGAGTATTCATGATTATAAAGTGCACATTGGTCATTATGTCTCTTTGGTATATACTTTAAACCATTTATCCTCATTCCATAGAAACTCATAAAAACCATTCTCGATTATCTTTACTAATTGTAATGCATTGGAATGTCTTCTATATATAAACCTTGCTCATTTAGACATCTTATTAAAACAATGCCATTATCTCAGGAAATACCCCTTTTCTCCCAAATTCTATAATTCTCTTTCTTTTCTTTATTATTTCCCAGTATACAAAAATTCATATCAAAATATTCATGTTTGATACCTTAAACATTGTGTTATCACTCTCAAAAAGATAATTATTTCATTAATTATCAAAAGCACCATGTATTTTTTTTTCTTTGGGAACATGACAATTATTCAATATTTCAGTTAGAAAATATTTCAAAAAGCCATTATCATTAATGTATGTGCAACTTCCTTTTTATTTATTTAACTTGTGCCACAAGCACCCATGACACAAAAGTAATCAACATTATAATTCCACCAATAATACCATTGGGGGAAAATTATCAATTCATGACTTTGATTTATATAATTTTTTTTACCAAAATTGAGCTTATTACATTCACCCATCCTTAAAAGGAAATTTTCCACCAAAATTCAAACCTATTAAAGTTAAGGTGAATGATAAATCATCTTAGTTTTAAACCTTAGGGGCAGTAACCCTTCTTAGATATCTTTAACATCTTTCATTGACAAGCCAATATAGTGAAATGACCTCACTTTATTACTAGGATTGATACTTGAATTCAATTCAATGTATATCGACATTCTTAGTATGTACATGATATTATCTCTTAATGATTTCATTCTCATTTTGTGATTTCAGTTTCACTTGGTGACTATCTTTTCACCTAGGTTTCCAACCTATTGTTCATTGTTTTCTCATAAGGGTGAGGTAACACCTCCAACCCATAGATCATGTCATTCAAACTCAAATTAAGGTATTCATTCTCATTTTCCAATCTTAAGCATAACATAAGTCTACCCAATCTCTCCCACTCCTAAAGAGATCAAATAAGCATTTAACTGCAACCCAAATATAAAGTTCTTCCCATTCCAAGAGTGCAAATAGTATATCCACACTTTACCTCAAAATTTCTCATTTTAGGTTGAACCATTCTCAACATGACTCTACCATGCATACTTTTTAATTTCCTTTATCCTTATACTTCATGAAGTCAAATTATTTTTCACTCTTGAGTTTGTACGCAACTCCTTTCTTTATTACATGACTTCTTGTATCTTTTACATTTTTACCTTGGGTATTATGAGCCTTAGCCACTTCCTGGAGGTCTCTAGGGGTATAGGTACTTTTTGGAGTGATCTCATCCTCATGCATTTAGGGATTGCCTCTCACATTCACCCATCAGGCCACATGATCATCATGAAGGTAGCTAATCTCCTGCTTCATGGACCATAGGAAAACTTAGTTGTTACCTCCCGACCGCAGGGTCATATGCATTCAAAGCACAATAAACTCCTAATCCCATTAGTCCTATGTACCTTTTATACACCCTACCTAACCCTAGGATTGACTTAGGACTCTACCCTTCCCAGGAATTTCTTGATAGCACATTATTTTCTTATGCAATTCTTTAAACTAGATTTCCTCCATATCTTATGCTCTCATTATTCATTTTATGTCCCCTCATTAGACTCATGGCAACTTTTTTTTCCAAGACTCTGTCTCATACGACCAACCACTTCCATAGTGACTTTTCCTCATGTTCCTCGTAGATGGCATATTTGGGCTCAAAGAATTATATTCAGTCAATGTGCTTTCATATTTTCAAGATTCCTCAATCTTTAAATTGATTTAGTCAACTTACCTTTCTAGGGAAGGTCCTAACCTAGGGTTACTTCATGGCTCATAGGAGGAAGTTAAGCTCTCTAGCCACAACTTAGCCCTTTATGTATAGGGTTTTGTCTCCCCCATAGGTCATGTTCCCATTCTTTGGTTGACCCACCCCGGGTTGGCACACTAGCGCTAAAGTTTCATATTTTCATCTTTATGCATTATTTTTATTAGTACAACTTGTCAACCCTAGTTTGCGCAATCTATGGGATACCCTCACATGTGGTTCATCTATGGAATGGACGTGGGCCACCTTCCCCTCCAGTGTCTTGGTGCCTATGTCGGCATTCCAATCCAGGGGCTTGACCTTTCTTGACCTTCCCCTCCAGGGGCTAGGTATTATCTCCACCTTCCCTACCAAGGGATTGACCTTCTATGAACTTCCCCTCTAGGGGCTTGGTAGTTTGTGACCTTCCCCTCCAAGGGCTTGATCATAGTCATCCCAATGACTTTCTTTCCATAATCAAACTTCCAGAGATAGAATGATGGGTTCGAGCAAGTTATATTTAGATTTTCATTTTCATATATATAACCATTGGTTTCTTATATTTCTCAAAACCTTTTACATGAATGACATGCTCCACATACACACATGCATGGGAGACTTGGTCAACTAAACTAATTTTTCATTAAAAAAATTAAGTAACCATAATGTGGAACACACATTTCATGTTGTAAATTATTTACCTTTATTTGCCCAATCTCCATGGTAAACACACTCGTTGGGGGCATTCATACTCACTCATTGGAAATATTTCAATTGCATGCCCACATGCTAGGGGCAGTAAACCCACTCACTAGGGGTATTCTTTATCCATCCATTCCTCCAGAGATTGCATTAGGGCGCACTACAGGAAAAGTTAACAACAACGACGGAAAAGTTGGTCGTAAATGTGAATAAGTTTGTCGTTAAAATTATTAACGATGAAAAAAAAGTTGTCGCGTCTTGTCGTTATTGGTCTTTCCGTTAATAAAGATAACGACGAATAATTTTAGTTCATCACTATTACAAATCACGACGACTTATATAGTTTGTCGTTAATAGTTTTAACGACTATATAAAATGTCTAACATTGATACTAGTTGTGACCACCCAATCTTATCACTGATACTAGTAACAACAACTAGCAGGCTTGATCACAAAGGTCAACAACGACGTTCTTTTTCCGTCGTAAATAGCTATAATGACAAACAAAAATAACCAAATTGCTAAATTTGTCTTTCATGTTTGCAACACACTTGGATCCTAACCTAGGAAACACGAACATGCACACGAGCATGGATTTAGCGACAAACTAAGAGGCACCACAATTTTCCACAATGCAGGACATGACACGATAATGGGAACAATTAACTTATTATTATACAAGTATGTATATTTATATATGAATATTTTGGCATACAATAAGCTTTATATATAAACACACAAATTGATCTAAATCAATCATCTATGATGGAAATCTCCATGAAATCCAACCAACAATCAACATATAATAATATATCCACAATTCAAAGTATGAATTAACTCACAACATATATCAAGATCCTTAATTATATAATTATTGTAGTAAGAATATATTGAAATGATAAAATCAAGGTTAGTAAAATTTTCGAGACATTAGTTTTTGTTATTTGTGTAAGTCATACTTGTCAAGGTGTGAAGGTGGCATGGCATTCCAGCCGAACGTCTAGTGACTAGGTGCAATTAGGCATCACTTAGGTGACCTTTAAAAATAATAGTTTATGTATATATACATGTGTCATGGTTTTCCCCCACTCATATACACACATTGTATAGTTATGTATATAGTTATCTACATATTTATGGTCGATCTCCTCATATATATATATTTGTATGAAAAAATAACCAATTACATTTCTAATATATTACCATTGGCAATAATATTTTCAAGGACACAAAAAAGAATTATTGTAAAGAATGTAAGAGAGTGATCAAAAAATAAATATATATTTATTGTCATACATAACTACAAGTATTGAGCAATGTAATCACTATCTTTCATACCATAGCTACTTAATACAATCCGAATTGAAGGTGCAAACTAAGAAAAATCAAATTCGTACTAAGAATATTAGATCCAGTCACAAAAAGAGTATTAGATCCAGTTAAACCCAAAAAGAGTATTAGGTCCAATTAAAAGTGATATTTGACACATAACATAGGCAACAATGTTGATTTTGAACATTAGGATAGCCACATTAAACATTAAAATATGTCAATATACAACCAAACCCAAAACACTAAGTCAGCTTGGCATTATAGAAAAATTTGTCTCAACTAGGCACAACCTTGGGACGTCTTACCGCTTAGGAGGACGCCTAGGCACACACCTTGATAAGTATGGTGTAAGTAATGGTGAACATGTACCATTAGGAGAAAAAATGAGAGGGTGTAATGAAATATGTTGGTGGTGATGGAGAAGATGAAAAATAAGGTGCCTTGGAGATTGAGAGAGAAGAAAGAAAAGAGCCATACATTTAAGTGTTACTTAAGATGCACAGGAAAGAGACGAGGAGGGGAGATGGAGGTGTAGAGATGCAATAAAAGAGGAGGCATAAGGATGACAACACTGGTGTAAGTAATGGTGAACATGTACCATTAGGAGGGACAATGAGAGGGTGTAAGGAAATATGTTGGTGGTGATGGAGAAGATGAAAAATAAGATGCCTTGGAGATTGAGAGGGAAGAAAGAGAAGAGGCATACATTTAAGTGTTACTTAAGATGCACAGGAAAGAGATAAGGAGAGGAGATGGAGATGTAGAGAAGCAAGAAAAGAGGAGGCATAAGGATGACAACACTAGTGTAAGTAATGGTGAACATGTACCATTAGGAGGAACAATGGGAGGGGAGAAAGAGACGAGGCATACATTTAAGTGTTACTTAAGATATACATAGGCAATTTGAAACTTCTGCTGTAGGAATTATTAGCTGAACAGACATCAATTCATGTAGGAAGCAGCCGCAATGGCCGCTTTCTTAATCGCTGGTCGTGTTTTAAAGAATTGTTCAATGCACTTAGTTAATTATAAGGTCCAGTATCTTATGATTTAGACAGCTATGTTCTGAACAACTAAATATGTGACTAAAAAATTATATAGTGTAGACAATTGATACGTGCAGCTAAGTGTATTCAACATAGATTATTATTGTTAAAATACTAAATTTATATCAATTCTGATAGGAAAAAAGAATGAGTACTCACAATTGTATATTTTAATGAGTAAGAAAAGAGTACTTACCTTTTGATTGCACATATTTGGTTTATCTTGATCCAAAGACAATGAGACACTCATAGTGAAGAATACGTGGAAGAAGAAAACTATTTATAGATAAATCCCATAATAGAGTGTAATATATAATCTGAATACCAATCACCATCACCATAAATGAAACCTACAAAAGATATTTTAAGTATTAAAAACACAATTCATGGAATGCACATATCTTCAGATGTGCGTCGGACACATAAAGCCGAATGTGCAATGGACACATATCTCCGGATGTGCAAACGGACACATTTTCCGCATGTGCAATGGACACATATCTCCGGATGTGCAACAGACACATTTTCCACATGTGCAACGGGGCATATTTTCCATATGCTCACTGAAAAACCAAAACAACATATACATTGTGCGTTGAAAAACAAAACGGCATACATTTAGAAGTTTAGGGGATAGGGAGGGGTTTCCAAGAAGTGTTTCAGTACAAGACTCCACTCAGTCTTTTAATGGATGTGACATTATTTTCTTGCATCAAAGAATTTACTGTGTGTTAACTGAAGAATGAATCGAGAAGAAAATAATATATAGCTCTTTCTATAATGAGTGTGCACATATCATATGAATAGAAATCATCATCACATATATAAAACTATGTACCTACAAAAAAAGATATATTAGGGGCACATATCATTGAATGTGCAACAAACATATAACTTCAAATGTGCAACGAATACATTTTCCGCATGTGCAACGGATATGAATGGCTTATACTGATACAATGAGTACTCACAGTTGTATATTTTAATGAGTAAGAAAATAGTACTTACCTTTTGAACCAAAGACAATGAGACACTCGTAGTCAAGAATAAGTGGAAGAAGAAAACCATTTATAGCTAAATCCCATAACAGAGTGTAACATATAATCTGAATACCAATCACCATCATAACAGAGTGGGAATGTACATATCTCCCAAGATATCAATATTGTGCAAATCGAACTCATCAATTTGAATAACCTGAATTTAGAGCAAAACATATGAAGATGAGGACAATAAAAGAGCATAACCTACATAAAGAAATATTGATATCAAAATAAAGTGAAAGAACAAACCTTGTGAAATTTCATCCACGAGTATGTCGTAACAAAGAATGTTCATTAGTTTCTTCCAATAATAATTGCAGATTTCACTGCATGACTTCACTTAATCTTTTCCAGGTAAAATCAAGAAAGAAACATTAAAATGCAAAGAAATGTATGAATATATACTGAAAACAACTATATTTATATATATATTTATAATATATATATCAAAGAAATATAATGAGTTAGTTCATGATTGAAAACTTACTTATTTGTAATAGAAGTCCATCACAAAAGGGGAAGCATCTCCATATATATCAGATTTATAATAATTTAATTCGTTGATAGGTAAAATGATAATTTGATGAATCATGACATTGATAGAAGACCCATCACAAACTTGTGCTTGGTTTATTTTTTACCAATGAAAAGGAACTTCTTGTAATAGTGAAGAGTAAATAGAAGAAGAAAACCTTGTCTAGCTTAGTCCTATAACTGAATATGCAACATATTAGTCATCATCACATAATGAGAAATGAAACCTACAATAAAAATTCAGATGCATTAGAAACACTATTTACAAAATGCACATAAAAATTCAGATGCATTAGAAGGTAAAGAATTTCTTTCATAAGTGATCACCTCCTTTGAAATGACATATGCTATCAATAAGGAAGTCTTTCGAGTGAAGAATACATTATGGATTGCCAACATACTCATACAAGCATGATAGAGGAAGCATCTCCATATAAGATTTATCATAATTTGATTTGTAGAGAAAGTAATACTCTTCTTTGGAAGAAGAAAACTGTTAAAACAAAGAAACACGTTAGATTGAAACACATAATAAAAACAAGGTTGGACTCTATTACCATTATCTTTATATGGATAAGATATCAAATGATTCTGATTGTATAAATGTGTAAGTTCTCAACTTCCAGTGAAAGGGTCACCATCAAGCTTGCTTCTCTCAAGGGTTGTTGGTCTGTGAGATAGATAATCAAAGGTTGTTGGTCTATAAACTAGATTTCAGAAATATGCATACTGTAAAATGATAAACACAACAAACTCCAATCTTGTCTGAACGCTTGACTAGAAAAAAAATGCTTGGGAATAATCTTAATCGCACGGCCGCTCGTTACTGCTGTAGCTTGTTAGAGGAAACTGCATCTAGCAAAGGGATTATGAAGAAGGAATAAAAATAAAAGGATGTATGAGCAATAGATTACAACCAGGTTTACCTTATTGAAGCGGGAACAGGGGTAACATCAACATGACATCATATATTTTTTATATGTACATATACATATACATACATACACACACACACACACACACACACACACACACACATATATATATATATATATATATATAATCATGGAAAATATACAAATGACACATAAATTATAGCACAAGTACTCACAATAATATAATTATCCACTTGAAATCAAACATAGCAATCAGATTTACAAGTTCTAGAATATATATTCTAGTGAGAGTATCAGTTGGAAATCAAATGTTTCAATGAGATTAGTGTATTACCTGCAAGAGTAGAAAATAACTTACATCCAAGCCGCATAATCAAAATCAGTAAAAGATCAAGAACAGAAATGTATTCAAATGCTTATTGCAGCACCAAATTCAACGTGAAGTCAGCCTAAGCCTACAGTAGGAATGAATGTGCGACCTAGGGGTGACATGGAAAAATAAGAGAAAAAATAACTAATTAAGGAGGAACATTTCAACGCCAAGAGAGGTACATGTAGTAGAGAAAGAGGATGGGTAGAGGAAGAAGTGTGGTGTACAAATAAAAGAAGATGTTAACAGTAGAGAGTAGGTGAAGACTGAGATCATCTCAAGTGAACAGGAAAAAAGATTAATGATTTATGAACTAATTGAGAAGAATAGCAGTAGAGCGATGAAAACGAATAGGTAAACATGACGAGAGGTATTCCTGGAAGTAGAAGAAGACGGGAAGGAGATGGGTGTAAAAGAAATTAACAAATTGAAATGGAAGTGGAGTATAAGAAGTAGACGAGTATTCTCATTCAAACATATATCGTCTACTAAACAAGTATTCTCATTCAAACATTTCACACATATAAACTTGGCAGAGCAGTATATTCAAAACAATGTAATATTTTATGTAATCATATTATACATACAGGCAGACTAAAATTCTTAAATAAATAGAATACATGTCAACTTGATACATATACACTGGAATCATGCAATTGGGTTCCTTTATACACGAATAAGAGTTAATTACTTGACATATAAGTAATCATCAATAGCATATGTAAATTATCTGTAATTCTTTGATAAGCGTGCACATCAACCCAAATCTTGCATTGTGCATCACACAACTCAATTAAGAGTTAATTACTTATCATGACATGAATTATTAATAACAACTGAGGAATTCTAATGATATTTCTGAGAATCGTGCCAACTCGTGTAAATATTAAATCACTCACATTAAACATAGTAGAAAGCATGCAACTAGGGTTTTCATCTAGCTTTCCATGTCATCATCATTTCCTTGAAATCGTGCATCTGATAAATTTCTAAAATCTGTACTGCCTGGGTTTATACCCAAAGCATACCATTATTGGTCGTGTACTACTGATTTCAACATTCAAACTGAGCAATTTAGGTTGTGATTAACTTTGCAATTCCACTGGTCCAAACAACACTGATCAGATGCTAAACTAGATCATATAAAATCGTAAAGAAGGGATTTATGAAATAAAAAGTCGGGCGACGCTAAATACTACCCAACGCCTGATAACTATAGTTATCAGCGAAAAACGTGCAATTAACCAAAAAATTTCGATTTGCAGAGTTAAATCTTGCATAGTGAGTGAAATTCTACTCATAGCGGTTCCGGATGTTCGAATTCGTCTGGAAAATGCATCCAAAGACTGTTTCCAGGCGTTCGTTGGTCTTCTTCTACCTTGGTATTGCTTGAAATTGAACCTGCTACGTTCACACACAAACAGGTTGGAGGAGAAGCTTGTTCTTGGTGTGGAATGCAACTACGGCTGTGGTTCTTGCTCCAACCCTCTTGGCTGAGCTCAGAGCTACCTTTCCCCCTACTGTTGGATGGCCCACACGGTGGCCTAGCTGTTGCCGCGCACAGCTTGCTACTGCAACTAGGGTGCTGCCCCTCTACTAGTTGGGCACCGTATGGAGCAAGAAGAAAAGGGGAAAAAGGAAGGGGGTAGAGACGTCGTCGTGCAGCGGGATCTGTCGCTGCTAACTGCTTGGCCGCGAGCTACTGGCTGGGGCGTTGACGCACCTACCGGTCGGCCGCCCAAGCTGATGGTGCAGCGCTAGGGTGCCGCTAGGGTGAGGGAATGGTGAACGGAGGGAGGAGGAAGGGTAGAGGAAGAGTAGGCACAACTATCGGAGGTGGAAGCACAAGAAACGACCGTCGATATCCCCCTAGGTTGCTGGTCGGGTGCTGCGGTTGAGAAGTGGTGTTGGGCGTCGTGCCGAGGGATTGATCGAGTAAAGAAGGAGATAAGGGAAAGGGGGTTAACCGACCCACTAAAGAAATAATACTCAATTACTAGAAAAATTACAACCAAGCCCAAAGAAACATAAAAACGTCATAACTATTGACTCGAATGTCCAAATCAAGTGATTCTTTTTGCAACGTTTCAAGCACGAAGTCCTCTACACCCTCTAAGCAAGAAATCATCCTAATTAACTAGTAACACATGACCAAAGCACTAATTGAATCTATGAGTACTTAATTCAACTTAATTGACATAATGATGCTATTATCATTTGTTACGGTCCAATTTTAATAATAATATAATAAAGTATGTTTAAGTACAAATAAATATAATTCATATGAATTGGTTGGCTATATGGAGATGGAATCTTATGATGAGTTTTAACGGCGGAAAATTTGTACATTTTACGTCGGACAAATATTTTTGTCGCTAAAACATGTATAGATAGCGGCCATAAAAATTACTTGTCGTTGTTAGTATAGCAATTACGACAACATAATAAAGCTGTCATAATCTTTGACGTTAATACCCCAATTTCTTGTAGTGGGGCAAGTTATATTCCTACATTTTCACGTATAGCCATTGGTCATTTATGTCTCTCATGTATATTCAAATCTCTTTTCTTTCCATGCATCATGCATACATTTCTCCACATTCATACATAGAAATCTATGTCATATAAACTTATTTACATTGATTATGGTTTGGGTTCAGGTTATATAGACTACACCCTTTCTCTTATAGTTTCTATCTCCCTTGACCAACTAGGGTCATCCCAACTAGTCATAGTTCTATCTTGGGTTACCCTCATAAGGAAAACCCATAAAACATCTTTATTTAGTTTATCATTATTTCTATATTACACATTTTTTCCACATTACATGTACATTAATTGGCGGAAGACGTCTTAATCGTACTTTTTCTCAAAAACCCTAACTTGAGATGAGGAGGGAAGTGCCGTTTAGAGATTATTAAGCAAATAGGATGAGAAGTGGATGAATCAAGATGAGAGAAGACACCCTAAATGTATTTTACTTCAAGAAAAAATCATCCAACTTTGGCTAGAAATGATGCACATGCCCAGGAGTCCTCGTAAGCTAACTAGCGGTGAGGAGGAAACTTTTGCCAGCCGCCGGATCGTGGTCCCTTCTAGACGCCATTGTCTTTATGAACTGCCCTAAAAATTCTCTCGTATTTCTACCGATTACTTGAAATTATAAACTATCAAATTTTATTTGAAAAATCTTACGCTCTGATACCGAATGTAACAACCTCACTTTTCAGCAACCCCCAATTAAAGAAGGCCAAAAAGTTGAAAGACATTACCTACAAAAGTTAATTTAAAGATCTAGATTTTAATTAAACAACATAAAATAGAAGATAATTTCATTTATTTTAAAAATTATTTATAAGATGCTTATATGAACTTGCTATCATTAAGACTGTACTTTTGAGAAGAAAAATAACTGGTCAAATCCTCCTTTTAAAATTTTAAATCCTTTCATGACATTTCCATCTTTATCTTCAAGCCCTTTATCATGTACATCAGTGTACACATCGTTGTGTTAGATATTTTTTTATAATATCTATACTTTGGTACTGACCAATAAATAAACATATTAATATTATCTCACGTCTAATATTTTGTTTCCTTGTTTCATTATTGCTACCCTTCACTTCTTCACTTTCCACCTCTTATATTTTCTGCCCCTCAAAAACCGAGTAGAGGGCCCACTTTCCTGGTCTCTCCCCTTTTTTTCCTCTTCTTTATTTCTCCCTCCCACTCCTTGGGCCCATGGGAATCACTGTTCTTAATTTAAGAAAGAGCTGGCTGCATCTTGTGTTAGATTATGCCATATGTTATGGGAATAAAATCCCAACCCAACTAATCCTAATCCATGGACAAGGACACATGTAAACTGATTAGAAAAGAAGTAGCATGTTCCTACTAAAATAAGAATCAACAAATCCAGCTCGTAGGGTGCCTAGATTCCCTCGTCCCTCTCTCCCTTCTCTCCCATTTTTGTTGCAACCCTTATACATTGCCAGCTCGCACTTGACTGTAACAGGTATTTCAATCCAGATCGGAATAATGATACCGATTCTTTTTAAAAACAATGTTAGGAGTTTTCGCCTACAATTACGGCGTTAGTCACTACAAGAAACTTGCAGCTAGTCGTTGGTTGGCGGTGTAGCCCTGTATGAGAAAGGGACACGGGTAACTTCTCCCGCCACATCTCAGTGTATGGGCGGATAAGAACACTGCTGCAGCAACTTCCATTTGTTGAAGTCGGCCGCCTAAGATGTGACGATTGGTTTACAGTGTAACTTTATGAACCAGACAGTTCTTATCCTAGGAATAATGATACATGCAGGCCCTGCCCTCTTGGGTACGAAAAATATTTATGGATTTGTCTATCGCCCTGTTGAAACTGAACTGAAGCCAAACCCGCGCGCGTCTGTATAAGTGGTGGTGGTCACATATAAATTTATGATGACAACCTACGGATTATTAATTTATTGGACGGCAACTCTAACGATCCGTGTCGGGTAGCATTATCTGCTCAAGTACAAGGAAACCAAAAGGAGGCTGTTGAAACTGAACTGAAGCCAAACCCGCGCGCGTCTGTATAAGTGGTGGTGGTCACATATAAATTTATGATGACAACCTACGGATTATTAATTTATTGGACGGCAACTCTAACGATCTGTGTCGGGTAGCATTATCTGCTCAAGTACAAGGAAACCAAAAGGAGGCTGTTGAAACTGAACTGAAGCCAAACCCGCGCGCGTCTGTATAAGTGGTGGTGGTCACATATAAATTTATGATGACAACCTACGGATTATTAATGTATTGGACGGCAACTCTAACGATCCGTGTCGGGTAGCATTATCTGCTCAAGTACAAGGAAACCAAAAGGAGGCTGTTGAAACTGAACTGAAGCCAAACCCGCGCGCGTCTGTATAAGTGGTGG
Organism: Alisma plantago-aquatica; assembly: GCA_963693085.1. NCBI lineage: Eukaryota > Viridiplantae > Streptophyta > Magnoliopsida > Alismatales > Alismataceae > Alisma > Alisma plantago-aquatica. The sequence goes on along the minus strand of OY856410.1, from coordinate 793,190,582 downwards.
TGGTCGCATATAAATTTATGATGACAACCTACGGATTATTAATTTATTGGACGGCAACTCTAACGATCCGTGTCGGGTAGCATTATCTGCTCAAGTACAAGAAAACCAAAAGGAGGCTGTTGAAACTGAACTGAAGCCAAACCCGCGCGCGTCTGTATAAGTGGTGGTGGTCACATATAAATTTATGATGACAACCTACGGATTATTAATTTATTGGACGGCAACTCTAACGATCCGTGTCGGGTAGCATTATCTGCTCAAGTACAAGGAAACCAAAAGGAGGCTGTTGAAACTGAACTGAAGCCAAACCCGCGCGCGTCTGTATAAGTGGTGGTGGTCACATATAAATTTATGATGACAACCTACGGATTATTAATTTATTGGACGGCAACTCTAACGATCCGTGTCGGGTAGCATTATCTGCTCAAGTACAAGGAAACCAAAAGGAGGCTGTTGAAACTGAACTGAAGCCAAACCCGCGCGCGTCTGTATAAGTGGTGGTGGTCACATATAAATTTATGATGACAACCTACGGATTATTAATTTATTGGACGGCAACTCTAATGATCCGTGTCGGGTAGCATTATCTGCTCAAGTACAAGGAAACCAAAAGGAGGCTTGATGATCCATTACCTTTGCCGACAAGAAAAAAAAAAGTATATAAGAAAATTTTCAAAGTATGCATCCCATGGCAAACTTATCTTGTGGTGCGTTTTCTCAGAATCATTTATTGTGTTTCGTACCCAAGAGGAACAAATTCGTTATAGTTGAATCGTTCTAAAACCCGTTTTTTTGAGACAACATGATCCATGTACAACTAATGTTTCATATTAATACGAAGCAATGCGGCCTAGTCTATAGAATATCCCGGGCGGCATAATGTATAGAATATAACTAGTTATTATGATTTTCTTGAACCTAGGAACTCATCCATTCATCATAGCCTCCTTGCAAGCTTGCTACGTTATTTCAATGCATTGTGTCTACACGGCACACATATAGGCTGCGAAACTACCATTATAACCAGAAGTTGCTGCTTATCCTTGTTGCGTAGATCTAACAGCCCAATTTATTTCATTGGGAATGATAGATCGGTACATAGTTTATCCCAAAGCACAACTCTAAAAAAAAACTATGTCAGAAGAAAAAATTTACATCACACACAAGTAAAAATTTATCATTATTCAAATATTTATTGGTGTTCATTCCATTAGATAAAATTTACATCCCGTAGAAGGAGAGCAGAACATGATTTGTCACTTGGTCTATTTTGTCTATACTTGGGCAGGGGTGTCTCATTGGCCTATCCGAGAATAGTCGCATCAAGTTGAGACAAGTTATTTGGGGAGAAGCCTATCAACTATCTCTGTGTAAAGTTGTGGCTTTATTATAAAAGTGATTCATTGCTTTTATCAACATTAGCAATAATGTGCTAGGGATCCAATTACACTACTATTGGAGCATTACAAAGAGTAAATGCTAAAGTTCAATCCATACGGTAGTTAATGATTTTAATATGGAATAAATATTGTAAATAAACAATTTGTATGATTTGTACATTGAATTACCATAACATGCATGTTTTGGGAATTTATCTTCTTGGTCATTCAAGCAAATTTCAAAGACATAACAACCCCAAATTTTTGTAGGAATTGGTATTTTTTATGAAAGATTACAAAACTAAAGAAATAATATTACAAATTATTGATTTGAATACATCATCATCATAATTGAGGTATGCATTAGTAGAGTCTAAAATTGTATATTTTTATCCCCATGGTTTAATATTAGTATTATATTTCACTCTAAATTCTTCCAAAACACTGCCTCAATAATCATGTTTCGTAGAAAAGGTCTAGTGTAGAACTATAGTTTGCCTTTGACTAAAACAATTTCTAAATTGATGTTTACCAAATTGATGAGTTCTATGCAAAGTTATGTTTTGAACACTACATCGGTAGAAAAAATCACCATCCACCATGGTGAGCTAAAGAATATATAAAGAACTAATATTGCATATGGCATTATATAAGGAATCAACACTAATATATATTAACATTAACCAAGACCTGAAAATGAGTATGAAATTACAATAACATACATACACATACTTAAATGAACTTTTTCACTTTAATTATTTTTTAATTCATAAGCACACCACACCCTGGCAGGTTTTAAATGTAAAAACCACATCCACGTGGAGCAGTTATATACATCATTCGAACAAATGTGATGATCTGCAGATATAATTTTTCTTCTTGCCGTTAACAAATCATTTACAAATAGTCATTACGTTTTTACTAAGTAAGAAATTGTGCGGCTAAACATCTTCCGATGCAGTTTATTATACCAGCGATGGTTAACGTTTTATCTCTCAATCGAATTCTCGAACGAGGAAGCAAGCTGAGGTGTTTCGATTTTTTGAGGCGCTGTACTCCAGCAGGAACTCGACATTCACTTGCGAAGTACTGCAGATGCAGCAGCTGCGACGTCTGTAAGGGCGTCGGCGAGGCCACCGGAAACGGCGATCCCAGTTGTGATCAGAATGAGCAGAACTAGTGCCAGTGAGCCAATTACTACCATGGGCCTCGCATCCATGAGCAGGCTCTGCAGCGCCCCTATAGCCCGAAACACGTCACGCTGATAGCCGCCCGTAAGATAGTAACTCCTTTCCCATTCCGGCCACCTCTCCGTTTCCGCTGGAGGCAGAGGAGTCATACCTGGCACCGATGCTCTCTCATACTCGCGCTCCAGTGTGTGTGTAAACTCGACCTCGCGGATACGGGCGTGGAGCAAGGGAATGAACTTGTCCACTGGGCTTGCCCTACGACCTCGACGGCGGCTGCTGTCGCCGCCTTTGGGATCGGGGCGGGTGTTTGAGCTGGCTATTACCGTGTTGGGCACAGAGACGACCTTCCGGGCCTTCATTGGCCTGTGTAGCCCTGTCATGGAACGAGATGACAGGCGATTTATGTATCCACTTCTTAGAGTATTGGCGGATGAGGACATGGCTGCAGCAACTTCCATTAGTCCCTGCCCTCTCGGTCTTAGCAAGAAAAGGATGATATATTCTTGTTGAAGTCCCTGCCCTCTCGGTCTCTCGGGTACGAAAGCTATTTATATCCTTGTTGATCGACTTGCTTAACGGAAATTTAAAGCCAAAACCGCGTCCTCTTGCAAATGGTGGTCGACATCTCACTTCTCACGTACTCCGCAATATGTGGCTCTCGTACTTTATAATGAAGGCAACTCGATGTACCCGTGTCGGGTTACATTACAGACTCTACTACAGGGTAACCAAAAGGTAGCTTCAGGAGCACCTTCCTTCGCCGACAAGAAACTGAAGAAGAAAAAGTTATTAATAAAAAGAAAAAGATGGAATAGGTGTCTGTGGCCATATGGCAAGCATGGATTACTATAACATATAGGTTAAATGTTACTCATCGTGTGTTCTAGTGTAGGGCAAAAGCTATCAAAAGAAATGTTTACATCAATACTTAATCAATGTGGATTGGTAGAGTAAAACGAAACATAAGTAAAGGAAGGTATAGAGTGATTTGCAATTACATCTGACACTGACGTGAGGTATGTGATAAAGAGCCATGATTTTCGCACCCATGGGATTTTAAACAAAATCTCAATCGCCTGCACACGATGGTAGCTTGGATCTCGACTTTCAAGTGTACCTTGCGCGATCAGAGGGCCCCCAATACCATGATGCAAACTCCAGTTGCATCGACAATATTAATACCCACGCTTGCTTACCTCCTATTTCGCTAGAAGGTTGCATCAGTGAAGGCATAAAAATCTACAACCCCGAGCAGATAAAAAATTAGAAAAAACTGGAGTAAAGGCCATGGATGCCCCGAGGAGCTAGCAGTGTTGCAATAGTACCAGATATGCCAGCAACCTACAAGCAAGAGGTTGCAATCCATTGAATCATCCGAGTGGGATGTAGTACCTGAAATCCATTGCTCTACACCCAACGTGAAGAAATGTATTTCATCTACCTATTGACACCAAATTGGTTGGATTATGAGCAAGGGCGTAGACTATGAAGATGGGAATCTGGGCCTCAGTTACATGTCGGGCAAGTGATGTCCATTTCAATGAAGGCCACCTGTACTACCATTTTTCACTTCAATGTTCCATATCTCCTATTCCGCATCGTTTTGAAGTGCTTTGTGCTATAGTAGCCATGCAAGGATATGAATTCTTTCGGTACTCTAAGCTTCCAAATATAATCCCAGCTGAATTCTACATGGACATTCTTAGAAGTATGTAACCCGATATTTGCAAGTCAGGTCGAGAACTCCCCGTGTTGCTCATGGGGACAAACCCAATTGTCCTTCCCAGCAAGAGGGTCTGAGGGAGGGATAAATTGTATATGTCCAAATGATTTAGAAGGAAGATAGATAGGTGATGAAGCTGTGTTCCGAGACCCTATTCTCTAGGACCATGAAGTTGATAGTAAGATTTGTTGGTAGTATGCGCTTAGCGATCATCATACGGTGATTGTAATGACACCCCTTTTAATTCATTTGATTATTAATGTAATTTCAATTGTTATGTTTTCTTCAATACAAGATATTGAATAGATATAATAATGTCCTAAATATGTAGACTCAGTGGCATGCAATTTTGGGTTGAAGATCTAGTTATGAGATCATGTATATGTTAGGAGTATTTTTATTTATGTCCCTAGTCAGATATTTGTAAAAATTAGGACAAAAATATTATGACAAGACTAAAATGTGTATTGATTGATGGCTACGTCTAATTATTCGTGATATCAAGTATCAAGTCAAACACATAAATACATGTGTACTGGATAGACCGAACTTGAGTAAGATACATGGAAGCCATTAATGGTTGTTTGATCCAAATCTCATATGACAATGGTAATTGTGGTCCTTAGACCTAAAGTCACTACAATGAGCACATGTTGTTTAGTATACTTTAACACTATCCAATGTGACCTTGAATAAGTACAAGTAGTGATTGGTCTTATAGTAAAACATGTGGATTGTTGCTAGTGATGTAGCTAAATCAAAGTTTTACTTCTTTTAGACTAATATTCCATCCACTTGATGAGTGAGATTATGAAATGCATGGCTATTATAATATGATTTGATATATGATATTAAGCTCATAACTATCTCGAATAGTTTACTCCAGATAAAGGAAACACGATTTAACAATAAGAGGATGACATTTTCATGCCCCATACTCAATCTACATATTAGAGACAAATAGATTATATGATAATTGTAATGTTGGTCACAATATGAGATGTTGTTCTCTAACTTCTCTTGCTAGATATGAATCATTGTCTATGATATCATAATATTATTATGAACATCACTACCTATGTAATATGGAGTCTAAAGGTTAACCACATTGGATGCACGTGGAAGAGGAGTATTGTAACGACCCCGCCTCCTGGTAACCCCCAATTAAGGGAGACCAAGAGGTCAGAGTCATTATCTCAATTAACATGATCAATGGTTCGACAAATAATCAATAAAAATTATCCAATTTTACCAACTAAACTGAAAACTGGTATAAAATAAAACTTTGCATACCTTTTTAAAACTTTGATAAACTACTCTATCCACAGCCTGGATTCATTCTATCTAATCCTCGTACTTTATTTCTTATTTCCGCAATGTGTCACTTTACTGTTTGTTCTTTCAATTGTTGTACCTAAAACGTCGACAAATAAAACGTCGGTCAGCATATAGGTATATGCTGATATGTGAGAACAACCAAAATTTCCAAATATGGCTAACAATTTAATTATAACAATCAGGGTAATTTAGCAAACCAATTTACATTTTCGATGTGTCATTCTTCACCGCTTTTGCCCTAACCCTGGAATACCCCTCTAGGGTTTTTCTTTTGCTATTGACTTAAGGCCACCTTCTCAATCCTGAGCTTGGTGCCTGGGGGTCACCTCTCATGGTGCCCCATAGTCATGCAACATAGACCACCTTCTCATTCCCGAGCTTGGTGTCTGGGGTCACCACTCATGGTGCCCATTGGTCTACCCTCTTGGGCCTGACCTTTGTGGCATCTTCCATCAAGGTGAGATGTAGGTGCAAGAATACACATGTATTTATAATTGTGATAACCATAGTGACTTTATAATTGCAGTATGAACATCCAAACTATTTAGTTTCAATCAATGCGATTAACCATCCAGGAAACCTTTGGAAAAACTAATGCAATTAATCATAATTAACCACATACCTATCAAGCTGCAGAATTAATCCAAACAAGCAAGTAATCCAGAATCAAGCAAGCAAGCACACACTTTGGCCCTGAAATATACATCCAATATTCTCTATCAAGGATCATGGTATCCAAGTCTAATAGGCCTAATCGTGCCCTAGGGTTACTAGCCCTTTTTAAGGTTTCAACCATAATTAGGGTTTCATTTCCTTTTTTACCTCTTTTATTTTACTTTTATCAAAATATCCATCAAACCCTATTTATCTTATCTTATTTTCCATTAAGATTCTTAAGATCAGGGTTGGACCACAAAATCCCTAATTTTTGGATTACTATATCTTTTCTTCCCTTTTTCCTCACTTTAGGGTTTCTATGGGTACTAATTACATTATTAGGTTTAAAACCCTAATTCTTGTAATTCCCTTTTCAAAACAGGTTAATATCCATCTACATCATTAAACCAGTTAGTAGTGCTGTAATTTATTCACTTGCAAGATTAAATCTATTCTTTATCAACAATTAGGGTTTCTAACCACAAATTATTACTTTTTCCCTCAAAATAAAATACTTTTACAAAAGTGTACTGATTTAGGCTTCCAAACCATTTTTAATTTATTCCTTGTATTTTTCAGATCGCTTTTCATGTATATACTTTTCCCATCCAAGTTTTCTATCAAAAGATACACTTTTCTCAAGAAAATTCCTTTTAATTGATTTATTGGTAATTTTCAGAAAAATATGGACTGTTTGATCTGTGATCCTCTGGTCCACTTAGGATCCAACGGCCACAAACACGTGCGCCCATCTTTTGTGATTAGAAACAGGCGAAAGACTGGACTAGCCTCAACACAATTGCAGGAGGCGAGGGGCACTTTGGTAAAAGACCGTGAGGTCTTCGTCTTCAACCTTGCGTCGAGTGCAACAGGTCTGTGGTCAACTCAAGCGTTGACTCTTCAATCTTGTCCTCCTGTGAATGGGCCAACGAGTCAGGGAGCTTCATCTCCCTCTGCCGAACTCGTCGGTGGGTGCAATTGCCTGCCAAGGATGCGCCGTGATGCCCTCCTACTCGCCGCACTCCGGTGAGATTTGCCGCAGATATAAGGGTGCAAGTCAAGGTGAAGGAAGCAATTGAAGGCACCAGAGCGATCCTTGTGCTCTGCTGTAGCATTTGGACCAGCAAAAAGAGATGTTGATACCCTCTATCACCATCCCCTATATATAGGGTAGGAAATAGGCTTGCGAGATTTAGGTATTTCCTAAAACGTCAACCAAACCTAGTCAAAATGGGGATGATCCTCTACGGTTTCCTCTCCTGATTCCAAAGGGATAATCATCAAGCATGCACATTCCTTGTATCGTGAGAAATCTTGAGAGGAAAGTTCCTATGTAATCCGCAGACTCCCAGTCCCAGTGGGACTTAGACGATGAGCATCCCACATTGGATCAAGATCCAATGGATCCCATTTCTCGTGATCAAACACAAAGGAAAGTATATTTCCTAATTCAGAATAAATCCCAATTTTTGACAATAACTTGAGAAATTTGTATCTCTTAAACCCTTACTCCTTTTTAACTCAAATTTTAAGGAAAGATTTGTCTTTACAAGATCTAGCTAAGTACTAAATTTGGGAAACAAATTACAATGGATTAGTAGGTTTGTTTCTCTTCAAAGTTATCCTTTAATTAATCCAAAATTAATTGGTATTTCTTTTCCCTTTGCTATTATTTTGTTATTTTGGGTCCCTTGGACCTCAAGAAAACCTAAATGCACGAATTCCCATATTGGATAATATTTATTTGCCTTTAATCTCTTATCTATTTATATTTCACATATTCTCCTTTTATTTAATCAAATCCTTTTCCTTTTTATTTCTCTTTTCTTTTCAATTGGGCTCAATGGCCAACAAGGCCCATTATCAATCAATCAAGGCCATATCACACGAAATCCATCACAAATCAAAGAATTAGATTTCATTTATTATTTAAAAGAGAATTACATATTTTAATAATTGAATTTCCTTTGTCTTTATTCTTGCTATTGGCCCAATAGCCAATAAAGCCCACAAAGAAAACAACAAGGCTATTTTATACGAAATTCATTCATTCAATCAAAAGACATCATTATTTGTTCATTTATCTTTATTAAGAGAAATTACATTTCTCATTCACAGTACCCAAAATTGGGGTTGTAACATCCTTCCCCTCTTATAGGAATTTTGCCCTCAAAATTCCACCAGGCACACAAAAAAACATGATAAGCCTTTCTTATGTCCATCATGGCTCCCATGTGGCCTCACCCTTTCCATGGTGCTTGCCAAGAACCTTCATTATCTCATATTCTTCCATCTGAGTTCTTTCTTACCTCAATATATCATACCCTCATAGGTGACTCAGGACATTTCAGCCTCTCAAAAGCTGAATAAGTTCAGGGCTCAGCACATGGCTTGGGTACCTCACATAGTTCTCTAGATCAGACTCATGGAACACATTATACGTCATGTTATCCTGAGGGGTAAGCCTAAACACAACCATCCCCACCAATCCATCTCAAATGGACCCATATATCGGGGACTCAACTTTCTCAACTGTAGCTTAGAGGGGTCAGATTTTCACATCACATACTCTCCCACAGTGTACTACATGTCAGTCTGCTTTGCATCAGATCACGACTCATGTCGCCTCTGGGCTCTCTCTCAACCATTACATGATCAAAGCGACCTCATCTGTGCACACTGTGGTTCTTTTGTGACCTTCACGAGGCCTCCTTCACCAACATCATCTTAATGAAGTGGTGACCGACACAACCTACCTATAGAACTTCTTATATCCCGATAAAGGCTATGGTGGTTAACATCACATCTTAAGAACTGTCTCCATGTATCACCCTAAATGAGCACACATGCTCTCATCAAACCCTTTAGTTTGGATCATACTAACCATTAGTAAGGGGTGATAAATGGTACTGATCATCAAGTTCTTTCTTTATCTACTTCTATCTTATGGAAGCGAATCTTTAGGTTATACTCAAGAACCTTTGAACTCGCATCATGGTGTAGTTGAACCATCTCTCTCATATGTAGTTCAAATGGATTTGTCCCTTGACAATACTCTTTTGTTCACATGTCATCTAGGTAAGGCGATCTACCATAACTGACATTGTATCTTGACCTTCCTTGGTCAAGGGGAGACTTACCACAACATCCATAGTGGTGAACTCCCATTCCCTCTCGGGGACACTTTCCTCTATGTCAAAGCACTGGGTTACTGGTGTTTGTCCTTCACCCCCGTCTTGCATGGTCACATGTCACCTGCAACTTCATATTAAGCATCCAAAGTTCTACTATCACTTACTATCTTTGTAGTATCATGGTGTATGGTGATCTTAAAATCATGATTTCCTATATGTCATGATTCCTCAAGTTCAATTCCTCATAATATATAAACCACTCTCATTAGGGTTTTATTACCTTCCTATCCAAAGAAGTGTATCTGGGGTTCTACCACCATCCTTCCATTGTATCAAAGACTAGGTTGGCTAACAAAACAACCATTAACTTTATCAATCGGTATCGTTACATCTGAGGGTTAGCCAAATCTATCTTGTTTCCAAGCTTAGGGTTATCCTAACAACCTCTTCTTGTCTATATCCAAACTAGGAAGCTATATCTCAACCAGAGCATCCATTACCACTTCACATCCTTAGGTATTAGGTAATGTTGAAGACATACACTTCCATGTATTCCACTTATCATCTCGTCTCAAACTCTAAATCTATCTTCATCAGAATACTCTGAGCTCATCCTCTTGGTTATCAAACTCAACCTTGTATCACTTGCAAATTCCACATAGCTCATGATAAAACATTCTCACAAGATGAATACCTTAATACTCTTATTGTTTGTACCTATTCATGTATCATTCACTCCACAAGGGCACATTATCATCTCTGTCCTCATTCCTCATGGCAACGTTCCAACTCACAACATCTTTACCCTTGGTGTATGTCATGCATACTGTCCTATCTCTCACTCCCATAAAAAGAGGAAATAAGCATTTGGTGACCGTCCAAACACAAAGTTCTTCCTATTCCAAGAGTAGAGATGGTACATCCCACATTGCCAGTACACTTTCAAATCTAAGTTGAAATGTGCAACTTATGTCTCTACATCACAAACATCATGATATCAAAAATTACTTCCATGGAAAACTGGTCTCGAACCTACTGGGGTTTACACACAATCCTTGGTCATATCCTCTGGGTCTATAGGGTGCCGACACTTTTGGGTCATCCCTCTTTCCTCATGCATCAGAGAATGCCCTACTCATCTGCCCTTTGGGTCCCATGAGTTCATGAAGGTGATCAATCTCCCAACCCATGGCCTCAGATAATGATAGTTGTTACCTCTAGACCCTATGGTCATGTGCAACTAGGGAATTAGGCAACTCCTACTTCCATCGGTCTTATCCCTACCTGACCCTAGGATAGACTTAGGATTCTAGCATAGTACATGTTCAACTTAGAACCTTACCCAAGCCTTCATCATCTCTCTCTCTACATTCATGGCTGACTCACATCCTTTCATAGGGGTCATGGCAACTTGCCTACCTTAGTTGGGCCCCATACCGGTTACCTCCATGGTAACACATCCACATGCACTTAGAGATGATTATCTATGGGTCTACAAGTTCATTCTCATACCATGTACTTTTCACTTAGCTTCTCACGATCCTATGAGACCTCTTTAGGTTACCTTATACCAAAAAAACTAGTATACACCCTACCACAGGGTCCCTCTCCCATGATGGGAGGAAACTATAACTCTTGACAACAAGGTCACAAACATCCCTAGGGTTTATATTCACATGAGCATGCTTAACCCAGAAGCCACTAAGGCATAAGAAGACCACCTACTAAACCATACTAGGTCATACTTGTTCTCATCCTCAACATTGGATCAAGATCATTCCTTTCCATGTCATCAACTTAGCTGGGGGGGGGTTCATCAAACCTGCCTTAAACTTAAGGGGTTTCTCTTTCCTTTATACATGAGAAGTACCATGCTCGAATCTATTGAAACTAAAACCTCATCATGAGCATCAGGTACACCACTTCCCCTCTTAGGCCTAAGATCCCTAGGTCCACCTTTGGGTATCCAACTGTATGCTCAAACTCTTAACCATGAATCCAGCAAGTCCAAGGTATGTCATGTACTCCCATGATCCTTTTATTTGAGCAACACCTTAGAGTTGAGTCCTCCTCAAGGGAAACCAACAAGGTATAATGACTCACAACTTGCTACTAAACCTCTTCATGGTCTTAAGGAACTCTTCTGCTTAACTTTGAAGGTAAACACATATACCATAGGCACATAGGTACAGAGCAACCTCATCCTCTCTTCAGGGTTTGGTTCCTCTAAATGCAAATAAGATATCCTTAGCCTTCTGGGATCATGCATGAGGCAAGCACAACCATTCACTTAGGTCGCATCATCCTCAACTCCCCATTGTTCAACATATCTCAATGTTTAAGCTTCAAACCTTCTTGCTTGGGTCCTGCTTTCTCTCTCTAGAGTTAACTCCACATCTAGCCTTACTACTAGGGGTCCTCTCTTCATGAAGGATCAAGATCACAAGCACACCTCTACGTGGGTGAAGCCTATGTTCAAACTTATGTTTTCTCAAGGTTATTCATAGCTCTTTATGCTTATTTCATAAGCCATCCATCATACTTATTGGCCAGTGTTTCAACCTGCTTCCGCATCACAGACGTATTCTGGGTGCATGTTATCCCCTACTTGCATAAGCCCATAGGGTTTATATAGGTTCTTCACTAACCTCATCAATGAAGGATCTATCCTTCACTCTAACATGCAAGACCCTCTCCAGGGTTGGGTCACCAAAGGTATTAGGTTATCTAACCTATCATGGCTCGTATGGCATCCCAAGGTATGTCCATCCAAACACTTGGTCAACCATGACAACTAACTCATCATGTCATCTCTCTCTATCCACCACTTAGGGTTAGGGTTAACATCATCCTTAGAGGATCTGCCAGGTCTTTGCCTATAATGGAGGTCTCTTCCTCCAAGACTAACTCCATCTCTACTCATCCTCCAGACAAGAAGGTCTAGCCTCAGGTTTCTCCTGAGGGAAATGACAACTCATGTCATATGACCTAAGCATGTATCTATTCTTTAGGTTGTGCTTATTCTATTAAGCTTATGTCCATGACATCTTATTTACATGCATTTCATTAATTTGGTGGAGGATTCCTTAGACCTTATTAACCTTACCCATACCTCAAGAGGGTGAGGAGAAGAGAGAAAACCCTAATCCTTAAAGTCCTTAACAGAATTCGAGTTGAGAAGGGATAAACAACATGATAGAGTCCTAAAGGTATCTTATTTCGAGTCAAATCCTGAGACATTGGTCAGACAATCACAAAGATCTGGGAGTCTTCATATTCTGACAAGCAGTGCGGAGGAAAATCTTGCCAGTCCCCAGACATGATCCTTTTCTAGACACCTCTGTCTTTCGGAAATTTCTCTAATAACTCCCTTGGGTTCTACAGAGTTGTAAAATTTAATAATTATTAAATATTGAATGAAGAACCTATGCTCTGATACCAATTGTAACGACCCCGCCTCCCGGTAACCCCCAATTAAGGGAGACCAAGAGGTAAGAGCCATTATCTCAATTAATAGGATCAAAGGTTTGACAAATAATCTATAATAATTATCAAATTTTACCAACTAAACTGAAAACTAGTATAAAATAAAACTTTGCATAACCTTTTAAAACTTTGGTAAACTACTCTATCCACAACATGGATTCATTCTATCTAATCCTCCTTGCACTTTATTTCTTATTTCCACAATGTGTCACTTTACTGTTTGTTCTTTCAATTGTTGTACCTAAAACACCAACAAACAAAACATCGGTCAGTATATAGGTATATGTTGGTATGTGAGAACAACCAAAATTTCAGAAATATGGCTACCAATTTAATTATCACAATCAGGGTAATTTAGCAAACCAATTTACATTTTTGATGTGTCATTCTCCACAACTTTTGCCCTAACCCTGGAATACCCCTCTAGGGTTTTTCTTTTGCCATTGAATTAAGGCCACCTTCTCAATCCCGAGCTTGGTTCCTGGGGGTCACCTCTCATGGTGCCCCATAGTCATGCAACATAGACCACCTTCTCATTCCCGAGCTTGGTGTCTGGGGTCACCTCTCATGGTGCCCATGGGTCTACCCTCTTGGGCTTGACCTTTATGGCATCTTCCATCAGGGTGACATGTAGGTGCGAGAATACACATGTATTTATAATTGTGATAACTATAGTGACTTTATAATTGCAGTATGAACATCCAAACTATTTAGTTTCAATCAATGTGATTAACCATCTGGGAATCCTTCGAAAAAACTATTGCGATTAATCATAATTAACCACATACCTATCAAGCTGCAGAATTAATCCAAACAAGCAAGTAATCCAGAATCAAGCAAGCAAGAACACACTTTGGCCCTGAAATATACATCCAATATTCTCTATGTGGATCATGGTATCCAAGTCTAATAGGCCTAATCGTGCCCTAGCGTTACTAGCCCTTTTTAAGGTTTCGACCATAATTAGGGTTTCATATCCTTTTTTGCCTCTTTTATTTTACTTTTATCAAAATATCCATCAAACCCTAATTATCTTATCTTATTTTCCATTAAGATTCTTAAGATCAGGGTTGGACCAAAAAAACCCTAATTTTCAGGATTACTATATCTTTTCTTCCTTTTTTCTCACTTTAGGGTTTCTATGGGTACTAATTACACTATTAGGTTTAAAACCCTAATTCTTGTCATTACCTTTTCAAAACCGGTTAATATCCATCTACATCATTAAACCAGTTAATAGTGCTCTAATTTATTCACTTGCAAGATTAAATCTATTCGTTATCAACAATTAGGGTTTCTGACCACAAATTATTACTTTTTTCCTCAAAATAAAATACTTTTACAAAAATGTAACATATTTAGGCTTCCAAACCATTTTTAATTTATTCCTTGTATTTTTCTGATCACTTTTCATGTATATACTTTTCCCATCCAAGTTTTCTATCAAAAGATATGATTTTATCAATAAAATTCCTTTTAATTGATTTATTGGCAATTTTTAGAAAAATATGGACCGTTTGATTCGTTGTCCGTTAGATCCGTGGTCCGTTAATCCACTTAGGATCCAACGGCCACAAATGTGTGCGCCTATCTTTTGCGATTAGAAATAGGTGAAAGACCGGACTAACCTCAATGCGATTGCAGGAGGCGAGGGGCACTTTGGTAAAAGACCACGAGGTCTTCGTCTTCAACCTTGCGCCGAGTGCAACAGGTTTGTGGTCAACTCAAGTGTTGACTCTTCGATCTTGTCCTCCTACGAATGGGACAACGAGTCGGGGAGCTTCGTCTCACTCTATTAAACTCACCGGTGGGTGCAATTTCCTGCCAAGGATGCGCCACGATGCCCTCCTACTCGCCGCACTCCGGTGAGGTTTGCCGCAGATACATGGGTGCAAGTCAAGGTGAAGCAAGCAATTGAAGGCACCAAAGCGATCCTTGTGCTCTGCCGCAGCATTTGGACCAGAAAAAAGAGATGTTGATACCCTCTATCACCGTCCCCTATATTTAGGGTAGGAAGCAGGCTTTCGAGATTTAGGTATTTCCTAAAACATCGACCAAACCTAGTCAAAATAGGGATGATCCTCTGCGGTTTCCTCTCCTGAGTCCAAAGGGATCATCATCAAGCATGCACACTCCTTGTATCGTGAGAAATCTTGAGAGGAAAGTTCCTGTGTAATCTGTAGACTCCCAGTCCGAGTGGGACTTAGACGATGAGCATCCCACATTGGATCAAGATCCAACGGATCCCGTTGCTCGCGATCAAACACAAAGGAAAGTATATTTCCTAATTCATAATAAATCCCAATTTTTGATAATAACTTGAGAAATTCGTATCTCTTAAACCCTTGCTCCTTTTTAACTCAAATTTTAAGGTAAGGTTTGTCTTTACAATATCTAGCTAAGTACGAAATTTGGGAAACAAATTACAATCGATGAGTATGTTTCCTTCTCTTCGAAGTTATCCTTTAATTAATCCAAAATTAATTGGTATTTCTTTTCCCTTTTCTATTATTTTGTTATTTTGGGTCCCTTGGACCTCAAGAAAACCTAAAGGCACGAATTCCCATATTGGAAAATATTTATTTGCCTTTAATCTCTTATCTATTTCTATTTCACATATTCTCCTTTTATTTAATCAAATCCTTTTCCTTTTTATTTCTCTTTTCTTTTCAATTTGGCTCAATGGCCAACAAGGCCCATTATCAATCAATCAAGGCCATATCACACGAAATCCATCACAAATCAAAGAAATAGATTTCATTTATTCTTTAAAAGAGTATTACATCTTTTAATAATTGAATTTCCTTTGTCTTTATTCTTGTTATTGGCCCAATAGCCAATAAAGCCCACAAAGAAAACAACAAGGCTATTTTAAACAAAATTCATTCATTCAATCAAAAGACATCATTATTTGTTCATTTATCTTTATTAAGAGAAATTACATTTCTCATCCAGAATACCCAAAATTGGGGTTGTAACAAGTATCAAATTGGACACTAGATATATTGATTACTAAAAGGTTTAGGTAATCAATAGCTCATTAGTGGAGTGACTGGAAGTCAAATTGGCCGATATGAATGTCTAATAATATGAATAGATAGACCATCTAGTTGACAAGAAGGTCTAGTTGATTGTCCATATCGACGGGCTAGCCCAGTCTCCCTACTAGACAAGATCAACCAACCAGTTAAGTAACTGGTCCATTCAATCAATTGGACTCAACTAGTGAATCAACCTGTTAGATTTAGAATTTTTAGACTCAACCTAGTCGCCAGACTGGAATGAGCATTCACCCAACTGGTGGTCCCATAGGGACACTAATAACCAACATGACCTAGCCTAGTGTCCTGACTACACTAAACCAGTCGGCTAAGTGGAACTTCGTGAATTGAATACTGAGAAGTGGCATCTATCTTTTCATTTCTCATGGTTTATTAGAATATGTAATTTTCTTTTCTCTCTCATTTAAAGGGGCATGGAGGTTAGGTTTTTGGTTAGACACATGAGACATGAACTCTAGAAAACATTACCCAAAGGGAGAGTGAGAGAAGGAGATATTATTTAATGCTACCAGTTTTTCAAGGAATGGTTTCTCCTTCTCCTCCATCTCTAGGAGTGTGACATGGAATTCCCTTCATCCACATGTATGATATAGAGTCATTGATTCTTTTGTGACTATTTTGAGAGAATGTTACTAACATATTCATGCTTTTTCTATTCTTTGTGAGTAGTGTCACTAGATGTACTCCATGATAAGCTATATCTCACATCTTGTCCTTCCTAATATATTATAATTCACACGATCTACTCCTATAATCGTGGATATACTAAATTTTATACTTTGTTCCATTGCACCCATCGCCTCCATGAATCCATATAAGATTGTCCAATTAAGTTGGAATATGAAAAGAGGCAGTGGTTGTGAAGAAAAAAGGAGAACGGGTTGTAGTGTGGGCGGCCTCGGGTCTGTATGACCGTTCACGTGAGAGAGGCATTGATGAGAGGTAGGGAAAAAGAAAGGGGAGACCGACCAGGCCTGGGCCTCTTGTTGGCCGACCCAAATCCCACTATAAGGGAAAAAGGCAAGAAATTAGGTCTTAAGTTCAAAAGGGTCCATCTCTCACTTGGAAACTCCAAAATTGACAAGAAACGATGCATTGAAATCATGAGATAAAACTCCACAACATGGAATAAAATTAAGGGTAGAATGGGACTCATAGTGAGGATAAAAAATGGGATTTTTTATTTGTGGTACACAAAAAGCTTAAACATTAGTCAAAAAGTACCTGTGACATTTTGTCGATTCCAATGCATTAATTGAGCATAAAGTCACTCACAAACATAAAATCAAAGGCGAGGAAGGTTGTTGAGGACAAGTGGTCATCTAACATGTCAAGATGTGAACTAATTGGGGTTAGGGAAAACTAGGTTATCACAATAACCCATTTCAAGTGATTGATTGCAACATATGTGTTCGAGACCAAATGACTCACATTCTATTAACTAGATCCTGAAACCCTATTTTTATGTCCATAATGTTCACCATAATGACATATTTCTAAAGTGTGAGGAGAGGTTGTAGGTTTTTTTATTCACCGAGACTTCTATTAGGGAGCCACCATGATTGATGATGATATCCACTACTTTCAGGGTGTCCAGTGAGACACATTCGATTCCAAAGGGACACATGGGAAAACGTTAGTCATTAACTACATCCATTTATGTTTGTGACTTGTTGACAAACCTTATGTTGATAATGATGCATCACTTTGGGTTGCAACCATGGTTTTCTAGTTGTTGGGGATACTATTGGTGGTCTTGAGCACAATTTTTACCTTCTACTATAGGTCATGCTTGGCATCAATCATGATGAGGGGGACCCCTATCACCACAACAATCTTCATTGTCACCGCACAAACCAACAAACATGGGCTAGGTTTTCCAATTAATCATTACAAAATTGATTCAGATCTAAACAAAGATACCTTATTATTATCGAAAGTTGAAATAAACTCAATTTATTTATATCAAGAATTTTCTTGGAGATTGTGAGCTCCAATTTTCTATGAGACATCATCAATAAAATCCCAAATTTTTTCAGAGAATGAAACTTACTTGATTTTAAATCTAAGACAACAGTCCATTAAAAAATCAAAATTCATATTGTGAATATCGGTAATATCTTGTTGGATATCAACCAGAAAAAATAAATTTGCCAGATGCAGGAAAATTTATTTTTCTTTGTATTACCTCTTGGAAAATAATCTTAGTTATATAACACTTCATGTTGTCACTCTGTGACATTTTACAAGTCATGGAACACCACCACTTTAATTAGTGGTTGCATGAAATATAAAGTTAAAAAGGATCAAATGAAAATTAAATGAACTATCTGGTGGTATTTTCAATTATTGCACTTCCTATTTTTCATTTTATTTTTAAAATTATTAATGTCAAATTATACATCAAGGTGGATTTCTCACATGACACTTTCACAATGCCAATTTAAATTTACATTGCTCGACTAGAACTTTCTATTTTGGAATATATTTTCCAGTCTTCTAGAGGTAAATAATTAATGAAAAGTGTTCCAAATTAGTTTTTCCATGATAAATATTATTTAAATTTGTTTATAATTTAAGATATAATGCATAAACAATACATATATTGGAATCCCTAACTAACAGATAAATCATTTCAAAACATTATTTACTCTTAGGACAAAACTTGGACTTTCTACATAATTATTCATATGTCAAAACTCAAAGAAAAACTTGTGCTTGGAAGTGAACCTAATGGGGATAGTTACCTATTGAGGTGTTCCTAAATATCTATTATTTTGTCACAATTTCATCTAGTTTTATTAGTAATTTGACTCAAGAGTAGATTATTAAAAGTAAACATAATAAGGTGGTTTCTTTATTTTAAAGAAAATATTTGATAAGTTTGTAATTTTTTTAACATATTAAGCCCAACAAAAAAGTTCTTAACAAATCAAAAAATGGTTTTTATTGAAAAGCAATCATTTAGTGGTTTTTCCCCAAACATTCTCAATCAAAGAGTCAAAATGTAACTCCCTAAAATTAATAACACCTTCTTTACAAACTATGTGATCCTTAATTCCTCTTTTTTGTATTCACATGATTCCAGTTATTTATCATAAAATAGCACAATCATTGAGAATGTTAATACAAATGTTTGTATTTATAATTATCAAAATAAAGTAATATTATGTTAGAATATACAAGTACCCTAACTTAATGGTTTTTGAATGACTAGAAAATGTGAAATCAAAAGGACATGTATTGAATAATATTTTTCTCTTTAACTTTCAAACTTGCATTAGACGGAAAATGATACTTTCATCTCCACTACCCTTTAAAACACCATGTACTTTGTTTTTATGTTGATTTCTTACATCCTAAAGTGTGAGTTGACTAAAAAGGCTATCAACTTGTTTCATTAGCAAGAGTGAATTAATCGAATCTATTGGAAATATGAATAGCATTATATACATATGTAATGTAGTTGTAACAATATTAGATAGGAAGGTGTACTAAAAGAAAATTCAATATGAAATGCATAACCAGATAATAGTAATTTTACAGAAAAGCAAAATGATATTAGAAACATAGCTCCAAAATCTAGTCTAGTGATTTTAAGCACAAAATTTTTATCTTCAAATCTCATGTCCTTCATGTCAAACTAACTATCCCAAAAAGATCTAATCCCATTAATAAATCTCACACTTGAACCAGAAGGATGTACACCATCTTCTCATATGCAATGATTGGAAGCCCACTGAGTTGGTATTTATGCCCCATAGAGCCAATCAAATTATGATTGCAATGGGGAATCATATACTTACTTTGATAATAACGAAGATAGATCCATCTACTATGTTTGTGTTAGTTATAAGATGATGGCAAAAACATAGTAAATGTCTAAAGAATGATGTTACTCGATGACATTTATCTTTAGGTTGAGGATTCGAACAATGAGATCATGTGTATTATAAGAGGAGATAAATTCTTGTTATGTCCCTAGTTGGATATTCCTGTGGAAGAAAAAATAGAATAAAATAACACATAAGACTAGAATTTGTGTCGACTAATGATACAATCTCATTAGACATGATATGGGATATCAACTCAAACACATAGGTACTTGTTAAAGAAATAGACCCAAATTGAGAGTGATACATGGAAACCATTCAATGGTAGTCACAATCAGCTCTCAAATTTATAGTGGTGATTGTGGTTCTTAGACCTAAAGTCACTACATTCATCGCATGTCGTTCAATGGACTTTGACACCATCCATCATGACCTTGAATAAGGGTTGCCATAATGGTGGTGCTTGGGTCCAATGTGACACATGGGGACTGACTGTGAGTGATGTATATGGGATTTTTCCCTCCTATAGGAGTTGATATCCTAGCTACTTGATAAGAAAGACTGAGAAATGTATGGCCATACTGGTGTGACTCAATATGTGATATGTCAGCTCACATGCTTACAGTGTGCTCTAGTTCAAGGAACATGGATTGAATATTAAGAGGATAATTAGTCCATGTCTCGAGTTCAATCTGGTTATTAGAGACAAAGGAAATATATGATCATTGTAACACAAATCATGGATTGTAGGTTTAATTTTCTCTCAAATTTTACAATTACATGGATATCAATGATGTGTTTCTAGATACCGCTAATTGTTTATGATTTTATAATCTAGTTATGTACATTCAGTACAATATAGTTTGGGACCTATACGGTCACGCAGATAGGATAGGCCTGGAATAGGATTTTACTCATGAATAAGGTTTATTTGGTGTATGCGTAATAAAATTAAACAACATTGGCTAGAAGTTGGCGAGTGGAGTGTCCAATCGACTAACTAGGAATGCAAGTCGATCAACTAGAGTGTTGAGTCATCTGATTGGACAATTAGAAGAACTAGATAAAAAATTATTACAGACATCGTGACATGTATTAATCATCACATTGAAAGCCAGTATGTTTGTGAATATGAAAAATTGCCATTCAAATGAATGGATCATTCATTCGACCATATGACATGACAATATACTAATTGGGAGCCCAATTGACAAACTCATAATTTGCAACAATAGAAAATTCATGAAATGTGTCCCATAATGTCTCCAAGGTTTTGGAAACCCTATCCTATCTGTTGCTATATAAAGGGCGGTGTGGACATGACTCTCATGATAGATACTCCTCATCTCAATGTTTTGGTAACGTGTCATCTAGAGTCATCTTACTGTTGGCTTTTTGAAAATTCCACACTCATATTTCATATTTTGATGATATAAATATTTCCCAAATTATATTACTGACATGTGTATTAATTATTTTAGGTGATGAATAAACTAAGTCAAGATCCAACTACAAATACCTTGCAAATATATATGTTTGGATACATGCAAATCAAGTTGTACCATGTATTTATGTATTCTTGTGCTTTTTTACAACTTGATAGACATGATGTAAGGACAAGTGATGATCTTCCAAAACCTAACCAAAACCCTATCCTACCTCAAATAGAGACCTTAGGTTTTATTGATTTCAAATAAGTCTTTTATAAGACCTCACCTTCTTTGCATATTATTGAACAAAATCCTTCTCGGTTGAAATATATGTCGACTTGAAACACCTTTGGTCAAAAAAATTCTCAACCAATAGAGTGAGTTGGGACATCTTTTGATCTTTGACCAAGATATAGACATTGAAGCTTTTTCACACTCAGAGCATTCTCGGTCAAAAAAAATTTCCACCAAGATTATTCCCTATCAAAATAAATCTCTACCGAAGAGCGTTCTAGACTAAAAATTAATCAATGATTAAATTGGTCGTTCCACCTTAATTAACTTCATCCAAATGTCTAGTTGACCATCCAAAAGAATCTAGAGACTCCCTAGGATGCCCTATCCTCTTGTAAACCTTTCCTATAAATAGTAGTGGTCTTAGGACACTTAGACACAACCATTAACAAACAACTACATATACATTGACATACACTTGATTTGGCATCCTTGTAAAAGTGCTTAGTCCCTACACTTCATATTGTCATCAATCTAGACTAATTCCCTGCATTAGTTTGAGTGTTATATCCACCCAATAAAACTTTGCCTAAACTTTGTGGAAGAAGATCATCATCACTTGTCCATGGTGATATATTGTACATCTTGTGAGAAGAGGATTGTAATCTCCTTGTTCCTCTCTTATTCTTGTACAACAATGTGTTGCTTCTTCTCACTTCTTCAAGGAAGAAGGTTTTAGTTAAATACTCTTGGTTCTACTTCAAGGTTGAAGGCTATAACCAAGGTGGTGGATGTGGATTGCAATCCTCTCTAAGAGGGTGACCTTCCGAAGGCCCGTCAAAGAAGTTGGTAGTTCTCATTGAGCTGAAAAGGAGGGTGTGTCTTGACCCACAAATGGCACCGGTAAATTTTTTGTATTGTCTATCAATATACAAAAGAAATAAAATACATTTTTTAAAAATCTTGGTTTGTGACAACTAGGTAGTGGACTAACGTCTTAGACTAAACCACTCTAAATCGTTGTGTCCTTTTGTGGTTGCTTCTTTTATTTCATATTTTTGTTGCATTTCAAAGTTGAGTAACATCATTTGATTAAAATAATCATAAAGCTATATTCCCCTCCATCTAGATCTTTTCATTTTGTATCAGAGTAGTGGTGCGGTTTTCCTAAGGTCACACACTAATCAACTAGATGGTGACTAGACACAACCCTAAGGGAAAACACATGGATCTCTCAAAATTTATAATGGGACCTAGTCCAACACACTGAATTAGACTATTCGCACTTCACCCGCAAGCATACGGGGTCATGTTGTAGTATAGGCAAGTGGCAAGAGAAGGGAGGATGCTCAAGGAGAGAGGAGGTACTAGAGCTAGATTAATGTGAGCTACATCCTGAAAGCAGAGTGTAGGGTTTGAGGGTTTAAATGTTGGTATTGGTTGTTTACACTATGATTGAAACTAGTTAGCAACAAGAAAGAAACTAAATTAATAGAAACCCTATATTACCCTAAGAAAGTTAAGACTAAGAAACTAAGCAAAATGAGAAAATGAGTAAGAGCAAGGGGAAATACACTACACTAGCAAGGCAATTAGCAACTTAGAGAAATGCTAAACATTAAAGCAAGCAAGAGACTAGGTTATTGCTAGCTAAAAAGATTAACATAAGCAATCTCCAAAGAGCACTAACTACTCAAGAAAATCCTAACTATCAAGAACTAAGCAATTAGCTAAGAAGTAACAAAGGCAATTAACTAAACTAGCTTTAACAAGCTAAGATGACAAAGGGTGGATTTCAAGAAATAAGATGGATAGGTGGGCCACATGGGAATGATGTTTTGATATTAGTTGGGGGAGGTTACCTAATAAGCAAGTTTCACATATTCAATATAGATTACCAAACCAAACAACAAGGCAAGTTCTATTGGAATATACCTTATGCTACTAGTTGGAGAACTCGTCTAGGTGTAATTCTAATAGAACTTGGCAAGTCTATGTTTCTAGGGTAAGTGGTATTAGGGAAATTGAGAGCCAAGGGTAGGAATGGGAGTAGAGATGAGGGTGTTTCACCTCATTTTTCTTACCATCTAGACTTTAGTAAACTCTAGGCAATTGCACTAATGACACTTACACTAGCTACTTAGATCTCACACCTACTTGTAGGAGAAGGGAATTGTATGTGGGAACAAAGGGGGCTAGCTAGGGATATACTATATGGACCTAGGGTCAATTACTAAGATAGCCACATACATTCCACTTCCCTCTAGAAGGTAAGTATCATCAAGCATCATAAAACAATCTATCCATGTTTGAAATCACAAACTACTAGCAAGATGGTGGGAAATGAGATAGAAGCAAGAGGCTATAATTATAGAATGGAAATATGTTCATTACATGTAATTTTCCCCCACCATGGTATCAAAGTAACATTTTAACCCCAAACAGCCAACCACTAGGGGCTTAAATAGACATGATACACAAAAGAGAAAAGAAAGGAGAAGAAAGGGGTAGGAATCCATGGAGGTCGTGGAAGCTTCTTCTCCTTCACCTTCTAGCTACTGTAAAATGACCTCCCTCCTCCATGGTAGGTGAAGATTGTGAAAATATAGGGTAATATGGTGGAAAACCTAGAAAAATAGGTTTGTATGGTGGAAATTGCACTACTATAGAAATAACCTTTGGCATCAGTTATTTAAGGCCTAAGGCATCGGTTTCCAAGCGACACCCAAGTGGGCGCCACTAAAAGTCGACACCTTTAGCGTCGGTCCCCCAACTGACGCCATAAACCTTCCCGCCACCAAAAATGCACTAGCAAGGGGACTATAGGTGTCGGTTCTTAAAGAAAACTGACACTATAACCTGATTAAAAATTTTAGTTATTAATTAACAACCGACGCCATACCCCTTCCTGCCACCAAAAAGGCACCAACAAGGGCATCATCGGTGTCCGTTTCTATACCAATAACTGACGCCATATCCCCTGCCACCATGACCATTCTACCCAGGATGACCATGGTACCTAGCCGTAATAGGCGTCGGTTTTACATATAACCGACGCCAGAAGGGGATAAATACGTCAGTTTTAAACTACCAACCGACACCTATGTGTTTTGTTGTTGGTTTTCTAGAAATAACTGACGCCTATGTTTTGATTTTTTTCTTCTTACCAGTTTGCAGACCTACTGTATGGCTGGTCAGTAGGATGCAGAACTTGTAATAGTTCAGTTCTGAACTGCAAGTTTACATCATCCATTAATATCAGCCAACAACAGGCCACAAACCTGCAAAATTAACAAGATAGACAATATTGTATATTTATCATGTGATTCACACACATGTATAAGCACATTTAATTCATATTATTTTTCATCACACACATGTAGAAACCAGTAGTTCCATTTTAAATTTCCTCCATTTTCACACACATTTAGCAACTTGCAATACCATTCATTTAATCTCTTTTCACATTCAGACACATGTAGAAACATTCATGTATTGATCATCTTCACATTCACACATATGCCAATTCATAAAAAGTCATTCATATTCACACAAAAATAATTATGAGAACAAAGTTTAGAAATATCATTCTTTATTCATCATCATCATTATCCCAATTATATTTAAAAATTCCCACTACTTATAGGGCTTCTGCCCATTGTTCTCTTACATCATTTAACTCATCCATCTTATAGGGAGTATGTACATCTAATAACTTTTCACCTGTAGTGAAGTCAGTTTTAAACACCTGCAAAGAGAATGATGTATATATATAATTAATAATATATAATAAGATTGATATATTTCATATTATCTAATGAGACTACATATAATACCTGATGTATGGTATTGATATCAATTGCAACATGTTCGATAATTATGATCATAAATCACATCACTTAGTATCCACATGCCCAACCATTGTCTTGTGTAGTACACTATAAATTATAACATACAAAATATTCAAAAATACAAATAAGCACAGTTCAGATAAATAATATATACATTGGAGTTGGGAAATTACTCACATTCTGCCAAGTTAGTGGCTGGTTCTTTTTCTTGGGGATCTTTCCTCCAGCTTTGGCGCACTCTTGTAAATCCCTACATGTTAATGTGACACATTAAATTGCATAATTAAATAGTTATGTAATAACAGATGTTAACGGATATAAAAATATGAAATATTTCTCACGGGAATAATGGCCTTTTCATTGCGTGTCCATATATATTCAATTCCTTCCCTACGAGATCTAGATAATAGACAGTGAATGTCTTAGGGAAAATAATTAGTAACTCCCAATGCTTACCACTAGAGGTAAGAAAGTTATAAATTAATAACTCAAAAGTCACAATAAAAATGTAATTTTCTTAAGTTCAAATTATAAGCAAAGTAAACTTACCCGACATTGAATAGAGCTATTATCACCGTCTTCTTGTTTTTACCAAAATATTTAAAAGCATCACAGCAATATGAAGTAACTGACCTAGGGTGTTTAACTACAAGACTAATAAAATATGGATCCAAAAATCCCACATGGGAAAATGCAAAATATGTACATATCGTGTGTAAGTGGCTGCAAAACATGTATTATGTATGCATTAATATATAAGAAACCAGATCACCATATATAAAACAAGGTATATGGATGTATAAACAAGATCTCACCATATCCACAACTCTATCATAGATGTGTTCAACCAATTATAATGAAAAAATCCAAAATATCTTGTATAAATATCTTGTTATCGTATGATTGACCTATATTAATACATATTCAAAACTTGTATTATGTATGCATTAATATGTATGCAAAACTTTTATAAATAGATTGTTATCTTATGATTGACCTGTATCTTCCTCCGGAATAGTAACATTTATAGGGCAGTTTAGATCATGTTTGCCTATCCAATCTGCCATACCCCTACAATTAGGACCTAACAAGGCTTGTAGGTCCTTTGGAAGCCAACTTGGTACTTCAAGAGGTGGAGGAGGAGGACGAGATGTAGCGGGTGTCTTCCTTTTGACCTGTATATATAATTTCATATCAATTGACTCATATATACTTACACACTAACAAATTAACATAATGTAAATTTAGCATACAATATTAGTATAGATGACATCCTCTTTGGGTGACAATATGACTCCACCTTCTACCTCACCAAGCATTTCAGAATATGGGTGGGCATATGGCAATGTAAGATCCCTCCATTTCGGGACTACACTTATCGGGATCACACGAACCACACCATCTAGTATTGGATTCCCATGAATCATTTCCCCTGGAAGGGGTGGGTATGCTGACGCCTCTGGAATGACATATTCTTGACTTTTTAGACGGCTTGGCTTCAACCCCTACAAATTTACATAAAGAATGTTATATGCATATATACACAAACTCCCAACCTCTGCAAAGACTAGCTACTATGTCATAAAAATACTTACAGAGGATGTGCTAGGTGGTGGGTCTACATGATTACTCCCAACCTCTGCAGTAGGAGTAATAGAAGCGCGACACGTCACATGTACCGTCTGAGTGGCCGTATAAGACATTTGCCACTTCACCATTGCTTCTTGGACTTTCCTCTCAATTAATTCATCTACATATACATGGATAAAAGAAATGCTAGCTATCAATTATTGAGTTCCCTTTCACAATAACATTCTAAAAAAAGAATAGGTTACCTCAACTTGTGAAAGTCCCACTTTTAGGATAGGTTTGCGCTGGGATGGCCCAAAGAAAGCTTTGATGCCCACACCAGCGCATGCACCCCTAAGACGTCTAGGATGCTCTGGGTTACCTAGAGCAACTATAAATTCATATCTTCTGCCCTTAGGGATGAACTTTACTTCCTTCCTTTGCTCGTGCATCTCCCGCTAATCACCATCAACAAAAATTGGTAAGTAAACATAACAATAATCAATATCGATTGATTTCTCTAAAAGTTGAATTTTACCATTTTTGTAGTCTCCTCAGCAGTTGCGGGCTTCATTATATCTCCCTTCTTGTTTTGCCTCCCAGCTATCCACATAACATGGTGAGGCAGAGGTGCGGGACCAACAGTAGAGGCCTCAGTAGCAGCAGACTGAGAAGTAGATTGAGCAGTATACTCAGCCTGTAGTCTTTGGCGAATACCTAAATAGCCTCTTAGACCCATTGTGTGGCATGCACATTCAGTACACGCCTTGATCTTTGAGCATCACTGATAGTCTTATTAGTAAGTACATTGATTTGGTTAGTAACACTAAAGGTTAATCTGGAATAGGTGAATACATAAGAACACATATTAATTAAATTGGGAGTGGTGCTTAATACCTTGAATTCATCCATTTTTCTTTGGGTAACAAACTCCTCCCAGTATTTGGGGTTCAGGTAGTTCCATTTCTCAGGGGCTGCCTTATTCCTAAATTTATTTTTTAAAGAGAATACAAACAAAAATTATTAGTGTAGAGTTAGTCAAAAAATGATCAATGTCTAGAATTGGAAATCAATCAAGAACCTCTTCTCAGCATCGCATATGTAATCTCGGGTGAGATTTGTCGTATAGTTCCTTAGGACCCTCCCATAACATTGCATCACACATTTATGATGCAACTTTTCATCCAGATCAAATATACTCTACAAAATAGAATTGATATTAACTAGTAGTCTAAAATTAGTAATCTAAAAAAATAGAATTGCAAATAATGATAACTCATGCATAGTTCCTTCCAGATTAAGTATTTCTTCCCCTTAGTAAGTCTATGCTAAGATTCAAAAATAGGACTACAATGGCTGCGCGCAAGAACCCCAAGATATGAAATAAATGAGTTGCGGTTCACTCCAACTGGATTTCCTGCATGATCGAAATCCACAACCAGTATGGGTCCATTGCCCCTTTGCTGTAGTAACTTATTCATCATTATGATGCCCCTCACTTTCTCAATTTTTTTTGCTGCTCATCAATTGCCCCAATTTCTTCAGGGGGTACATCACCAACCTAAAATTTGATAAAAAAACACACTTACAAGATATAACTATAAATGTGATGTTGGATATATTTTTAAAACTTACATTGTGAGGCGGCGCATTGATGTCTTCACCCTCATGGTAATCATCAGCACAGTCATCATATGAATGCTCATCCATCTGAAAGTTCACATTCAGATTGTAAAGTTCACATTGTAAAGTAATTCACATTGTAAAGTTCACATTCACATTGTAAAGTTCACATTCACATTGTAAAGTTCACATTCACATTGTAAAGTTCACATTCAGAAAAATAAAACATATAAAAAATATAAACATGCATGCCTCTAATATTGCGATCTTTTATCAATTAACAATCCTTCATTGTGATCTCCACGCACATACAAGTCATCATTAGCTTCAATATTTGGTGGTGTTGGCAACCCAACTGAGAATGGACTGGAGTCATCATACTTATCATAGTACTATTCTTTATCTATAGGATCTTCAATGAACTGTCTTTTACCATGAAGAACAACCGACCATTTTTCATTTACAGGATCATCGATATAAAATACTTTTTTCTCCTATAATGCCAATATGAATGGTTCACCCTTCTCGCCAATCTTTTCAAAGTTCACTAATGTGAAACCCAATTTATCCACTATAACTCCTTTGGTGTTATCAACCCAATTACATTTAAAGAGCGGAATTTTAAAATCTACATAGTCAAACTCCCATATGTCTTCAATGACAATGTAATATGACATTTTAGCTTCATGTGGACTCTTATCCTTTGCACTTGCAAAAAACAATGAAGACGCTTGAAGGGTGACCCCACTATTTTGGACGACACTCTTATCATCTTGACGCTTTGTGTAATATGAGAATCCATTTATGTTAAATCCTCCATAAGACATAACATTCAATTTTGGTTTACAGGTGAGACATCTTGATGTACTTATTTTTCATACACAACCAGGGAGGAAGATTGTATATAACAAGCATAACTGACCAAGTGCTATGTTGGCTGCTCAATGTCTTGTATGGATTCATCCCATCTGTACAAAGCCCAAGTCTTAGATTCTTGACTTCTTCACCGAATTTAAGGTACAATAAATCAATCTTCTTCCACTGTGGGGAATTATACACATGCCGTAGGATCCCATCATTATTTTTCTTAACATTTGCATGCCACCTCAAATTCTTGGCATCTATCGGGTTGGAAAACAAGCGTTGAAACTGTGGTATTATAGGTAGATACCACATCACCTTAGCAGGAGAACCAGTTTTGGACTCCCCCAAAGTCGTCAATTTATACCTTGACGCACCACATTTGGGACAATATTTCAAATCCACATAGTCCTTTTAAAATAATACACAATCATTCGTGCATGCGTGTATCTTCTTGGCCTCCATTCCCATTGGGCATAACAATTTCTTTAATCGGTATGTTGAGATTGGCAGCTTGTTTCCTTCAGGAAGAATTTCTTTCAACAAAGACAACAATGACGTGAAGCTTTTGTCGCTCCATCTATTGTTAGCTTTCAGCTTATACAATCTCAACACAGTGCTAAGCTTAGTCAACTTACAACCTATGTATAATGGTATCTCAGCATCATGCACAATATTTCTAAACATGGGAGGTGGATCAGTGTGCTCTACCCCACAACTATGCAGCATCGCATCAATGATGTCTACTGGAACTGGTTCGTTCACATCTACATCATTGGAGGCAATTTCTTCTTCCACACAAGCACTGCTATCCACATCCACTAATTTCAGGTTTGAAATCTCTCCATGCCAGTGCCATTCTGTATAGCCTTGTACAATCCCGTTACACATGACATGACTTTTGATTTTATTACCAGTGTTGACTTTCAAGTTGTTACCGCAGTGCCTACATGGATAGTAGAACCTATCTCCAGGTTGTTTCCTATGTTCCTCGGCAAATCTAATAAACTGATTAAGACCATAAATAAACTTTGGGGTGCAGCGATTTGGAATGGACATCCATGATCTATCCATTCTATGATCAAAGAGAAAACAAGTATATATTAGAACAATATTAGGGTCTAGGATTAACATATTAGAGTTTATGGTTAAAACTTTAGGGTTTAAGGTCTTATATATAATTAATGGTTAAAACATCTTAAGTGAGATTAGGTGTTCAAGAACAGTCCCAAACCGGGGACTATCCAAGATTTACTCCTAATGAGTAAATCTTGGACGAGTTTCTAGGCCAACAAATACATGTTCTATCATTCTCATATATAATAAATGTGTACCACCTATCCCATTCTTGAACACCTAATCTCACTAGTAAGTGTATAATGTGTTAGGTTTTCAAGAAAATTTTAGCAGTATTTCCCTGTTGTTCTCCAAGTACATATGTACTTAGAGAAAAAATGGGGAAATGCTACCAAAATTCTTGAAAACCCAATACACATTATACACTTACATCCTAAGTGAGATTAGGTGTTCAAGAACAGTACGAAACCGGGGACTATCCAATATTTACTCCTAATGAGTAAATCTTAGATGGGTTTCTAGGCCAACATGATACATACATATATACTAATCAAATACATCTTTAATTTAGGTTACATACCTATGAAATAGGTTACATAAATAATCAAATACACATTAAATATCATTTATCATACAAACCCTATTTCGATTTCTCCACATTTCCAATTAGGAAGTATAACTCCAACATATAATTTCAAATACTTAAAACCAAAATATTAGATTATCAATTTATCATCAATCACATTAATCTATCATTATGAATTGATTATCATCAACCAAAACATTAAAAAAATGTTGCAAGCATCAAGAATCATTTGACAATTAGGACATGCGAGAAGGGAAAAAATCACAAAGAGAGAGGAGCACAATCAATGCAACATGGGCAAAAGAGAGTGTATAAGGAGAGAGCTCTTTTTCAAGAGATAGTAGTAGAAGAAATAGGGATGGCAGTAGTGGTGGTGATGGAGGAGTTAGCAGTGTCAGTGGAATTAGCTTGCAACAACTGACATAGAGGTAGTGGTAGAGTCTTGTGGTAGGAGTGGCAGCCGACAAGCATGGGCGACAATGATAGAGTGGGGATCAGGAAAGGAGAGAGTGCACATAGTCAAGGGTTTCATGATAGTTGGGGGAGAGGAAGTGAGAAATGGGGGAAAGAATGGGGTTTCATGATAGTGGTAGGTGATTGGGCGGATAGTTTAATAATGGAACGAAAAGTAGACAACAAGGTTAGGTTGGAGGTAGGTGATTGTACCTATGAAGAGCTTAAATGCTATAGGGAGTTCCCTTACTGGCGAGACTAGGAGAAACAAGAAGCGAATAGCGGTGGCCAGAGCAGCAAGCAAGAGGTGACCTAGAGCAGTGAACGACGGAGGACAGAGCAGCGAGTAAGAAGCAGGGAGCGGCGGCCACGCGTCGGGAGCAGGGGAGTAGGGACCGGCGGAATCGCGAGACCTAAGCAGGGAGCAGCAGAATCGACAATGAAACATAGAAATGGGAAGAGCCTGGATCGCGTGAGTGCTATTAAGTTAACAATAGGCATCAGTTATTAAAAAAACTGACGATTAACACATTAGGTGTCCGTTCCCACCAAAAAAGCAACACATATATTTTATGATAGTCGTCGGTTTCAACTAGAAAAACCGACATCTATCTACATATGCCGACAAAAAAAATGTTCTCGATTAATGACCATAGTTGTCGGTTTCTATAGAACACCGAAGCCCAAGGGGGGTGAAAAATTTCTCAGGGACAGCGCAGGGAAACACATAAACATCGATTATTGTAAGACAACCGACGACCAAAATGTGCCCAATTTCTGTCTCGTGAAAAACCTTTAGTCTTCGGTGTATTAGTTAATAACCGACGTCGTATGTTAAATTTTGGAGGTAATTTTTTTTACTAGAAAATTTGGATTTGACGGTCGATTTTAGGCATCAATTTATTATTAAGGAACTGACACTAAATTAAAAGTGATACCCGTGTTTGGCCGCTCTTCACAGATAGATGTCGGTTTGTGTATTTAACCGATGTTGTAGGATTTAGGCGTTAGTTTCTTGTATACAACTGATGCTTGTAAATGTGACATTATAAGCCATTTTTGTAGTAGTGTGGGGTGAAAATTGTAGGTGGAGGTCTAGAATGCAAGGGATATTGTGAGAACCTGTTACACTAAATGTGATTATTCAAAACATAAAACACAATCAATCACCAATTAATCACATACCCAAAAATATGGGTAAAATAAAACCGATTTCAACATCAGCACTTGCTCAGAAACATTTACATAAGAGACCAACATCTTTTTTTTATCCATACTATGCCAAGAATTTGATATAAATTGTTCGATAGACTTAGCCACAACATATATACATAGGAGAACAATATTTGTATTTGACACACAAACAAGCATTAATATGTTGACAAAAGTTTGATTCGTTTGAAACACCATATACAAACTTTTCCTACCCAAACCAGAGAGTACAGAGATGACTCTAGGACACGCTAGACATCTATTCAACTTTCTCAAAAATTCATTACTATAGCTCCTCTTTGCTGCCACATGTTTGTTTTCGTCACTTCTGATTACCTAAAAAGATGTGGCAAACCACAAGGGTGAGACCCATGCCCCAGCAAGAGATATAACCTCCAACAACATTTATTGATTATAACATTTTAAAGTAATTAAATAGTTAAGCAGTTTAATCAGATATAACAAATAAGATTAGCAGTACTGATGATTAACAAAATACGTAAAGGAGCAGACAATAACTATCATCATTAGCCAGACTATCATTCTTTATCAAGTTGCCAATATAAGCAATTCAGTAGCATATGAATATCTAGCATCATGAGCAAGTCTAGTAACATAGCATATCTAACAACATGAGCATGTGTAATTGGTTTAACATATCAACATCGTAAAAAGAACTAACAACATAAGCACAATTATCTGTATAAGCATGATTAGCAGTACATGCATCTCTAGTTACAAAGTCATGGCTAGCAATATTAAATAGAGCTAGCAGAACCATCTTAACCATCCGTGTCAGTATATTTGACAACATAAGTATGTTTACAACATGAACATAACTACAACATAAGCATATCTATTATCTCTTATTGTACTATACATGATCTCAGAGAAAAGAAAGCAAACAAGGGTTTTCATCCAATATGAAGCATTGTGTATAACCCTAAATAGATATGGTACACGACTATCTTACATTTTTTATTATGCCCTGAGGAAATTGAGGATACCACTCAAAATCCAACTGACCACTACTAAGTCAAAATCAGTGCCATACAAGATCTAGAAAGAGCCAGACTCCTAAGATCTTCTCCGCCCCCGGTCAGTATGGGACCACCACAGTGACACATAAGGTCAAGCTGTGAATAGCCTAGTCTGTCCTTGGTACAGGTCATGACACTAGTGAAAGGAGGTGGGTACGCATACCCTACCATCCGAGGTACAACCGCAGTAGTCCTCCAATCTTGTCACATATATAATCACCAAGACACGACCGCAACCATTCTCAATCACATTAGATGTATGAGTCATGACCATATCCAACCTCTACAATCTGCATTGTAGCTGACAAGGATATATCCTCAACTTGTCACCCCCACATACTCAATAATATGCACTCCGAGTTTCCCTTAGGAATACTCATTTCACCATCAACCAAATTCTAACACTCAGATGGATCTATGGCATAGGGAACTACATGAATAGAGTTTCGCTTGATTAGTTATGTGAATTGGGTGAATTAAGGCTGCATCAAACAAGTGGACATAGAAACCCTAATTCACTTCTAACAAGCACATAAATATCACAACTTCAAAAGATATAGAATGTGTGAAACATAATTTCTCATCTCATCATCACATGGTACTTTTCACTTGCCATTCATGAGACCACACTAGTCATCATACTATCACAAGATATAAATCCTTTTCACAATATCACAGGGTATCAACCCTTATCAACACAAGAGGGTTACACCTCATTCAGGTCTCAACCATGCACAAAGGTCATTAAGACCATCATACTATCACATGATATAAAATCCTTTTCACAATATCACAGGGTATATCCCCTTATCAACACAAGAGGATTACACCTCATTTAGGGCTCAACCATGCCCAAAGGTCATTAAGTCCATCAGACTATTCCCTACAAGATCATCATTATCTTTGCATGCCTTATAACAAGGCTCAACAACATCACTTACATATAATACACCAGATAAACACAATATTGCATTAATGAGCTAGGAGATATTCATAAACAATCATAGTAGGTTTATATTAACATTAAGAACATTCCTTTATTACATAAATATGAAAGGAATCTAGATATGATTAACCCTCATCATATTCATAATGCACATATTTCGCATAAGCATGTATCAACCATTTGGCTATGACAACCACCAATTAACACACTAAGGTTATGATCATGTTAAGGAGGCTATTCCACCATCATTCCATCATATAAGAATGTTAAACATGAATACTCATATTTA
This sequence comes from Alisma plantago-aquatica, assembly GCA_963693085.1. NCBI lineage: Eukaryota > Viridiplantae > Streptophyta > Magnoliopsida > Alismatales > Alismataceae > Alisma > Alisma plantago-aquatica. The sequence continues at coordinate 793,155,609 of OY856410.1, read as the reverse complement.
TCTATTTGCATTAGAGTTAGGTTCAACATGATAAATTATATCAATGTTACTAATCAACACTTATACCCAAACCCTAACTCACGACATCCCCATTGGATGATGGATGCATAAGGTGAAGCATCACCATCAAATTCCATACTATTCTCAAGTATGAATCCACACATAAATCAAGGTGTAACCATCATGTTATAGCATGCTAGGGTTTCAACAACAATAACATAAGTACTTCATGATTGTATTAGTCATTCAAGGAATATTCATACCCAATTACCATCATTTAGTTATAAATCTAGGTATAACAAGCTATACCTCATTATGGTTACATATGAATACAATATGATTATCATCCCTTCTATTCAAATGAGTGAATACGTAAGACTACCTTATTAAGGGTAACCCTCCATTTTTTCCATCATCATTCAACCCATATCACCATACCACAATGTCACCTAGAACCATTGGATGTTTAAAAGGTAAGACCATTGGTTGTTTACATAAGTAAACACCTTGGATAAACCACCTATGAATTCCTTGATTTCTTATCTATAAAGATTCACTATCTAATCCTAGACATCCCTTGATTAACAACATAAAAAGTTCCATTGAAAGTAGGGTAAAACCCATAATCGACTGTTCATTTAAAACAAGCCATCCATTGCCAACAAGTAAGATCCTTAAGTTGATCATATAAAGGAAACCATGTAAATCACATTATTAGACCAACATATTACATTATCCATCATTCCACATTATTGGAGGAATAAACATTATATCTTGACCATTGGGTCAAGTTCATATATTAAAACCATCAATTACAGTATAGGTTCGACCATTGCATCAAGTTACCCAAGAAACCATTGGTCTAAGGCTTAATTGATGATAAAACTATATAATTAACTCACCATAGGTAGTAGTGACCTGATCCACCATCATTAGTGACCATTACATCATCATAGGTTGTTAGATCAACACTATACTCATTAGTTAACATCAAATATTAAGCTAATGTCATCATTGATTGATAAAATCGGTAGGGTACTTAATGATTGATCATTAAACTTCTAATTGGTCCAAAATATGAACTAAGGGGGTGACCATAGGTAGTCACCATAATTTGAAACCTTTGATCATGACCATAAGTTGTTGCAATGGTAACATCATCGGGTCATGGATTTATATAAGAAATCAGCTTTAAACCCTAAAATTGATCATTGGTTGATAGGTGCTTAGCACCATAGACCAGCCAGATCCAAGCCATATTAAACCTTACGAATAATTTACACATGATAACAGGTTTATCTAGAACTGAAATCAGAATAGGGAACATTATAAAAATAGAAATCCAAGTCAAGCGTAGCTTTTTAGTGCATGAATCATCATTTTCAAGTAAGAACATCAGCTAGCAAGCTTATGGTAAGAAATAAAAGTGGAGCAAGTTATAAAACTTACCTCTAATGATAAGATGAAACCCCACATAGAAGAAATCTCGAGCAGGTAGGGTAGAAAATCCAAGCATAATCTATGAACTCGTCCATCTACCACCTTTCTTCATCAAATGAGCAAACCCAAAGCATAAGGAGCAAGAAACATAGGGTTTTAGAGCTTTAGAGCCAATTCTACCATGGAACACAAAGGTTCTGACCTGGAGGAAGGTATAAGGAAGGATAAGAGAAAGAGAAATAGAGAATAAAGGAAGAAAATAACTTGCCATGGTGAGAATCCCTAGAAGATGACCTTGGAAACCCTAGCTAGGGCTAAATGTAGCTCTGGGAGACCTTCTTCTCCAAAAAGAGGTTGTCTTCTACCTTAGAGCACTTGGTTCCATAGAAAAATAGAGTGCAGTCGTTGATCCAAGTTATAGGAAAGAGAAATCAAGCATAGTTTTGTACTTGGGCAAGGAAGAGGTAAATATAGCCCATGGATAAGGATGGGAGCAACTATGAAGTGTAAAAGTAGCTTCCCCATGTTTCTATGGCCTTTAATTGTTAAGAATATACAAGAACACACACAAGAAGCTCCCCCACAGTCCTTATAGATATTATTATCTTTCCTTTTTCGAATTTTCTAGCCAATCACATAATTCATTAGTTGATAGCTACTAAAGGTAGCTCATCCATGAAGGGGTGAACCCTAAAATACCCTTGGAGAAAACACCTTCCAAACATGGTTTAAATAGGTGCCCCATGGATCAAAAAGATCAATAATGATGAGATAATATCCAAGGAACATAATGCAAGTGATAAATTGCAAAGAAATCCTCTCAATTGGGTAAATTGTAGAAAATTCCAAAATGTGCATAAAATTGCATAACTTGCTCAAACAGTGTCCAAATTGGATCAAATTTTAAATTTAAGCTTGTATTATGATTTCCAAGAATATCACAAGGTTAGATTAGGGTTACAAGAATTCAATTATGATAATTGTGCTTATTCAATTCATTAAGCAAGTTTATGGGCCTTACAACTATAAACACCCAACATGGATTTTTCCCCCGAAATAAAAGGTAAACAAAGGTGGGTACTTACTTTGCACCTCATCCTATTACCTTCACATGGTTACTTGCATATCATGGTGATGTCACATCATTCATACATATATCCTTTTGGGTCAGCACAAAAACCCCCACCTTTGAAGACATTCTCAATATGGAATGTAGAAACTTGTTGTGTCATCTATAGAACTCTAGTAGTAATGTTCAACTTTAAATTCTAGATATCATCCTAAAATTATATCTATTTTATCAACACATTACTCAAAAGTCATACCTGATAGATTTTTACCAATCATGGCATGGGTCCCAAACCATTCCTTGAAGCATATAAAAAAAGGTGATGTATCCATCCTTTTTTTTAGATACACTGACACTGGAACACTTTTCAGTTATTTTTCAACATCAAAAGAAATGCTAACACTGGCACCTATCATTCCATACAAGGAAACATCATTCCTAGTCAACCTTGTTAGGGGTGAAACAACAACACTATCTTCACCTTACTAGGATTTACACAACCTACTTAGAAGACATATCATGATCCCATTAAGAAATTTTAATCAACCCCATCTCACTCTTGTTCAACTTATCTCATAGCTATTGCTGCTTCGGTAACCCTAAGGTTTTTGAAGAAATATTGATCATATTTTTGACCATATTTGAAATACTTTGACATGTCATCATTCAAAGCTTGATATAACTTGTATGACGTGACTGGAACACTATGTTCCTCCTATTCATAAATTCTATTTGTACATTGGTTAGTCTAAAGGACATAACTTTAAACTCATCGTGGTCATGTGAATTATGTTAGCCAATCTAACTCTTATGCATTGATATTTGATCATAGGTTTATCTTAAAGGAACACAGTATCACACGTCTATTGACCTACAAATTATCTATCCTTGATAGTGGTCTTGCCCAACTATCACTGAACCATACACAACATTATAGAATCACATTTTTGTTTTCCTTCCAAACAACATTTAGAGGGTCATCATCAACTCTCTCTCTCCCTCTCTCTCTACGAAAGAGGAATACTTGTAATTTTCATTTAATAAACATCTCCAACCTTCATATATTTCTCATATTATTAATACATCTTGGATACTAGGATTCATTACCTAGGTATCCACCTCATGTGCTATAAGAAACTCACATCCTTATATCATCTACTTTTACCAACATAACAAATATCATGACATATAAGAGGAGTCTTCCTATTTATTGGAAGGCTCAAAATAAAAATCATCACAAACTTTATGAACTTGGAACCATAGTCCAAACAACCTTATGCTATAATAAGGTATCCACCCTCGTGTTTACAACGAATCCACACATACCAAGTGGCAATGATCCACTTGAAAGTTGTGCCCTGGAAAGAAAAGACACAAAGGGAAACACACTTCCAACATCATAGAAACATTGTTCAAGGTCACTAGCAAAAAGGTAACGAATTCTATTTTCATTATGCAAGTTATATCTTCTTATGTATCATTTTACCTTTTTCATTTCAGGTTCCTTGCCATTCGCATAGGAATTATCATGATTAACATATCTCATTACTCCTTCCTTGACTACTATTTATCACACTTGGTATGTTCTCTTATTTTATTATGTTTTTCAACCACTTATCGATAGGTAAATAATCATATTCCACATTTTCTTCATTAAATCGGGATCATCTCCCTTAATTTCTTTCACATGCCATGCTGATTTTTTATTAACATTTTCTTACACACATAGGTTGGTCTGAGATTAACACAGGTTCCATCTTTTTTCTTTGTCTTTGTTCCCATTCATCTTCTCATTTTGTACTTGTTATAGGAGTTCTCTCTATCTTATGTGGATTTCATACCTTGATTCACTTTATAAGCATAGACTTTTCTGTCTTTTATTTTATTATCTTCTTGAATCACATCTTCAAGAACTCCTCTTTTCCTTATTTGTATTCATATTTAGATTTCATGGTGTTGTATCTTTCTCTTATATTTACCAAACATTCAAGTTTTGATAGATAATGATGCAATTCTCATTTTCTTTAAGGTAAGATTGAGATATTCATACCATGATTTCTTATTTATTATGCTCTTTAGATTGTCTCAAAATGACTACTTGATCAGAGTATTCAGAAAGATAACAATCTAAGAGTTCCATACTTACCTTTTCTTCAATAATTGAATACCTAGCCAGGGCACCCAAATACTGAGATTAGGCAGTGTGCTCCATATTTTTATGTCATATTCCTAACTTAGACATCATCTGAGTCCTAAGTCGTAGTGTCCATGTAGACTCAGTGAACTTAAAGCTCTGATACCAACTTGTGAGAACCTGTTACACTAAACAAGATTACTCAAAACATAAAACACAATCAATCACCAATTAATCACATATCCAAAAATATGGGTAAATTAAAACAAATTTCAACATCAACACTTGCTCAGAAACATTTACATAAGAGCCCAACATCTTTATTTTTATCCATACTATGCCAAGAATTTGACACAAATTGTTCTATAGCCTTAGCCACAACATATATACACAGGAGAACAATATTCATATATGACACACAAACAAACATTTATATGTTAACAAAAGTCTGATTGGTTTGAAACACCATATACAAACTTTTCCTGTCCGGACCAAAGAATACATGGGCGACTCTAGGAGACACTATATATCTAATCAATTTTCTCAAAGATTCATTACTATAGATCCTATTTGCTGACACATGTTTGTTTTTGTCACTTCCGATTACCTAAAAAGATGTGACGAACCCCAAGGGTGAGACCCATGTCCCATCAAGAGATATAACCTCCAATAACATTTATTGATTACAACATTTTAAAATAATTAAATAGTTAAGTAGTTTAATTAGATATAAAAAATAAGATCAATAGTACTAGTGATTAACAAAATACATAAAGGAGCAGATAAAAACTATCATCATTAGCCAAACTATCATTCTTTATCGTGTTGCCAATATAAGCAATTCAGTAGCATATGCATATCTAGCATCATGTGCAAGTATAGTAACACAGCATATCTAAAAACATGAGCCTGTCTGATTGGTTGAACATATCAACATAATAAAAAGAACTAACAACATAAGCACAACTATTTGGATAAGCATGATTAGCAGTATATGCATCTCTAGTTATAAAGGCATGGCTAGCAATATTAAACATAGCTAGCAGAACCATCTTATCCATCAATGTCAGTATAATTGACAGCATAAGTATGTTTACAACGTGAGCATAACTACAAAATAAGCATATTTATTATCTCTTATTGTACTATACATGATCTCAGAGAAAAAGAAAGCAAACAAGGGTTTTCATCCAATATGAAGCGTTGTGTATAACCCTAAACATATATGCTACATGGATATCTTACATATTTTATTATGCCCTAAGGAAATTGAGGATACCACTCAAAATCCAACTAACCACTGCTAAGTCAAAATCAGTGCCATACAAGATATTGGAAGAGAAGGACTCCTAAGATATTCTCTGCCCCTGGTCAATATGTGTCCACCACAATGAGACATAAGAATAATCTGCTAACAACCTAGTATGTCCTTGGCACAGGTCACGAAACTAGTGAAAGGAGGTGGTTATGCATACCCTACCATCCGAGGTACAACCGCAGTTTTCCTCCAATCTTGTCACATATATAATCACCGAGACATGACCGCAATCGTTCTCAATCACATCGGATGTATGACGCATGACCATAGCCAACCTCCTCAATCTGCATTGTGGATGACAATGATATATCCTCAACTTGCCACCCCCACATACTCAATAGTATGCGCTCCGAGTTTCCCTTAGGAATACTCCTTTCACCATTTGGAAAATGCTGACACTCAGATGGATCTATGGCACAGGGAACTACATGATTAGAGTTTCACTTGATTAGTTATGCCAATTGGGTGAATTAAGGCTGCATCAAATAAGTGGACATACAAACCCTAATTCAATTCTATATCAAGGCTCAAAAACATCACTATCTTTGAATGCCTTGTAACAAGGCTCAACACCATCACTTACATATAATACACCAGATCAACATAATATTGCATTAATGAGCTAGGAGATATTCATAAAAAATCATAGCAGATTTATATTAACATGAAGAACATTCCTTTATTACATCAACATTAAAGGAATCTAGATATGATTAACCCTCATCATATTCATAATGCACATCTTTCACATAAGCAAGTATCAACCATGTGTCTATGACAACCACCAATTAACACATTAATGTTATGATCATGTTAGGGAGGTTATTACACCGTAATTCCATCATATAAAAATGTTAAACATGAATACTTATATTTATCTATTTGCATTAGAGTTAGGTTGAACATAATAAATTATATCAATGTTACTAATCAACACTTATACCCAAACCCTAACTCACGACATCCCCATTGGATCATGGACGCATAAGGTGAAGCAACACCATCACATTCCATACTATTCTCAAGTCTGAACCCACACATAAATCAAGGTGTAACCATCATGTTATAGCATGCTAGGGTTTCAACAACAATAACATAGTACTTCATGATTATATTAGTCATTCAAGGACTATTCATACCCAATTACCATCATTTAGTTATATTAAAGCTAGGTATAACAAGCTATACCTCATTAGGGTTACATATGAACACAATATGATTATCGTTCCTTCTATTCATATGAGTGAATACATAATATTACCTTATTAAGGGTAACCCTCCATTTTTTCCATCATCATTCAACCCATATCACCATACCACAATGTCATCTAGAACCATTGGATCTTTAAAAGGTAAGACCATTGGTTGTTTACATAAGTAAACACCTTGGATAAACCACCTATGAAATCCTTGATTTGTTCTATATAAAGATTCACCATCTAATCCTTGACATCCCTTGATTAACAACACAAAAAGTTCCATTGAAAGTAGGGTAAAACCCACAATCGACTATTCATTTAAAACAAGCCATCCATTGTCAACAAGTAAGCTCATTAAGTTGATCATATAAAGGAAACCATATAAATCACATTATTAGGACCAACATATTACATTAGCCATATTTAATCTTTATTGGAAGAATAAACATTATATCTTGACCATTGGGTCAAGTTCATATATTAAAACCATCAATTACAATATAGGTTCGACCATTGCATCAAGTTACCCAAGAAACCATTGGTCTAAAGATTAATTGATGATAAAAATATATAACTAACTCACCATAGGATGTAGAGACCTGATCCACCATAATTAGTGACCATTAAATCACCATAGGTTTTTATATCAACACTATATTCATTAGTCAACATCAAATATTAAGCTAATGTCATCATTGATTGATAACATCAGTAGGGTACTTAATGATTGATCATTAAACTTCTAATTGGTCCAAAACCTCACCTAAGGGGCTGACCATAGGCAATCACCACAATTTGACACATTTGACCACGACCATCAGTTGTCATGAAGACAACACCATAGGGTTGTTGCAATGGTAACATCATCGGGTCATGGATTTATATAAGAAATCAGCTTTAAACCCTAAAATTGACCATTGGTTGATAGGTGCTTAGCACCATAGGTTGTCAATACAACCTGATACAAGTCATATTATACCTTAGGAATAATGTACACATGATCACCGGTTCATATAGAACTGAAATCAGAATAGGGAACATTATAAATATTGAAATCCAAGTCAAACATAGCTTTTTAATGCATGAATCATCATTTTCAAGAAAGAACATGAGCTAGAAAGCTTATGGTAAGAAATAAACGTGGAGCAAGTTCTAAAACTTGCCTCTAATGAGAATATGAATCCCCACACTTAAGAAATCTCGAGCATGTAGGGTAGAAAATCCAAGCATAAGCTATGAACTCGTCCATCTAGCACATTTCTTCATCAAATGAGAAAACCCTAAGCATAAGGAGCAAGAAAGGTAGGGTTTTAGAGCTTTAGAGCAAATTCTACCATGGAACAACAAGGTTTCGACCTGGAGAAAGGTCTAAGGAAGGAGAATAGAAAGATAAATGGAGAAGAAAGGAAGAAAATAACTTTCCTTGGTCAGAATCCCTAGAAGATGACCTTGGAAACCCTAGGTAGGGCTAAATGGAGTTCTAGGAGACCTTCTTCTCCAAAAAGAGGTTGTCTTCTACCTTAGAGCACTTGGTTCTGCATAAAACAAGAGTGGAGTTATTTCTTGAGATTAGAGGAAAGAGAAAGAAATCATAGTTTCGTACTTGGACAAGGAAGAGGTAAATATAGCCCATGGATAAGGATGGGAGCAAGCATGAGGTGTAAAAGTAGCTTCCCCATGTTTCTATGGACTTAAACTATTAAGAATATACAAGCAAACATACAAGCAGCTCACCCACCATCCTTATAGACCTGCTTAGCTTTCCTTTTTCGAATTTCCCAGCCAATCACATAATTCATTATTTGATAGCTACTAAAGGTAGCTCATCCGTGAAGGGGTAAACCCTAAAATACCCTTGGAGAAAACACCTTCAAACCAAGGTTTAAATAGGCACCCCATTGATAAAAAAGCTCAATAATGATGAGAGAATATCCAATGAATAGAATGCAAGTGATAAATTGCAAAGAAAACCTCTCAATTGGGTAAATTGCAGAAAAATCCAAAATGTGCATAAAATTGCATAACTTGCTCAAACAATGTCCAAATTGGACCAAATTTGAAACTTAAGCTTGTATTATGATTTAAAAGCATACCACAAGGTAATATTAGGGTTTTAAGAATTCAATTATGATAATTAAGATTATTAAACTCATTAAGCAAGTTTAGGGGCCTTACAGAGATAGCAATGAATGCTCTAGAGTATGTAGGAGGGTGCTAAGGCAGCTAACATAGTGTTGTGGTCGTCACCCATATACATATAGGTGGTGGTGGAAGCACTAGGGTAAGTAGGGGTATTGATGGAAATTTAGTAAAGAAAAAGATAGGTTTTGGGTGGTAGAATGGGCATGGTGGGTGATGGCTGGTTTGACGTCCCTAGATTTTCTAAAACTTAATCTGATGTGTGACATCCAAATTAAAACATCACCTCAATGAGAATCCCAATTTAAACACCAGACACTAGGCTAAGAAGAAGAAAATTAGAGGAAGTAAGAATGAAACAATCAATAACACATGCACATGAACAATAGTAAAACCATACAAAACATGCTCACCATTCAACATACAATTACAACATGAATTGTTACAACATTTGATATTACATATTGAACAACAACTTTTTACATATACATGTAATACCACTAAATGATAAGATCGTAAGACAATAGGTCCACCTGTACATCATCTTTCTATATCACTCTCAACTATACTAGTCTTCATGATGATATGTCTACAACCTAAACAAAAGATTACATGTGGTACACGTCAACACAATATTCAAGAATATTGTACTTAGTATGCCTACGTGTCTTTTATATACCTCTCATTCCAAATCTTGACAATAAGATAAAACAAGTACTTGGCAACAATAAAAGAATATAACAAATGGCATATACTTGAACAAAGATGTTTATTAGCAAAAGAGAACACATGTTATAAGCATATTTCCATCATATATCTCATACATCTGCCACCAAAGGGATAGATGTTTTTAGGCCTTATGATATTCTTCCAAAGAGTTAGATCATGTATACAATGTGATATCCTACCAAAGAGTTAGATCACTTCAATGCATTGTACTACCAAAGAGTTTAGTGCTATCATATGATGGATCAGACATCTTATGTTTCATGTGTTCATAGTCATAAGTATGGGAAGCTCAAACAACATAGAATATAAGAACAATCATTTCAGCCAATAGCATATGCCAAGTATTTTACTACACATATAACACAAGCATATTGTATAATAAGCTAAGAGGTAATGGTGTACCATGAGCAAGATATCCTAATCACATATTCCTCATGTCAACTCTAACCTTGGTCAAACACTGATCAAGACAAGATCATACATCACCATCAATTCTCATCATCTTAACCCTAATTTTATCCATTTTAGGGTTTACCTCATCTCATTAGGATATTTCCATTATCACTTGCATTCTTTTCTTAGAATTATCTCACTGATGTCATATTCCAGGTTATGATGCATCATTTGAACATTAGCTTCCATAGTATTTTGTGCACATGTTAACCCTAGGTTACATCATAAACCTAAATTAGGGTTTCATAACATGTATTAAGGGTCATCTTCATATAACATGAATTTTATGCATCTAACTGATATCAAAGTTCCACATTAGCTTCCAAATACTGATATTAGGGTGTCCTATAATTTTCATCATTTATTGAACATGTATGTATTTATTGCATTTTATTTAGGGTTATTAGCCCTAATTAGCCATATGGAGACAACTACATGATTTCATTCATCGACATCATAATATTTGACCTTAAGTGGATTATATATACCATTTAGGAGTTATTGGCACATTCTCATAATTTTAGGCTATAGTTTAATATTTATTATCCTTGAAATAAGCATTATACATATTACATGATATCATTGATATTTAAGAATCAAAAGACTAATATAAAGGTTCCATATTGTTCTATTAATTTTTCTGAGAATTTTGATACCTTGTTTGTATTTCTCTGATACTCAAGCTATTTTCTACGATTTATCTAAGAACTACGTAATTTTGGGTTTTTCTTACCTTTTTGGCCAATCACAATCTGCCACATGGTGGACAAGGTGGCATGTCTCTTTTTGTGGATTTCAGTCATTGACCCGTCTAGTTCAGAGGTGGGTCGACCGGTCTGATCACTGGATTGAACCCGGTTCAACTCTTCTTTCTTTCCTCGATTTCGTTCTGCTTGATGCCCTCTGCGTGCGAGCATTCTCTCTTTGTGTTTGCTGATCTGCCTCTCCATGCAGGGTGTGGGTGCCGCCTCCGACAATGTACTCCAGCAAGCAAGATCTTGGTTCCTTCCCTGCTCCTCGCCTACTGATCTGCCACAAGAGATTCCAGGATTCTTGCCATGATGTGCTGACCACCAGGTCTCGACGCCCACGTGCGTGAGCTCTGACTGCACCGCCTCCTACCCAGTACCTCCCTTCGTGGCTCCTTTCTCCTGACTCTACGTGTGAGGCTGATGAGGCTTGGTTCTCCAAGGGCACCTGGACCTGGTCTGTGTGTCTGTGTGCCCCTCCTTCTTCATGATCTACACAATCAGGTTGACTTCCTGATCTCCAGTTGCAGTCGAACCTCGCTCCCCTATTCTACCGCTTTTCCTCTATGCCTGGATCTCTAGTGTGAGAATGGTGGAAAGATGCTCCTCGTCACCATGTTCTCTTGCCGCATTGGCGTGTTCCACTTTGTGTGGCACTTCACAACTTTAGGATCACCCGTCAGGTAGCGTAGGTTTGTGGATGATCAGCCATCACGAACCAACTTCTCATCCTCCCTCCTTTTTCTCATGCCCCACCTGCAGGTAGTTGTGGAGAGACGACAAATGTGGTGTGTTCATCAAAGAGGATGTGTGGGGTAAGGCAAAGCCAACAACTCATTTAAATCTCCCACTTCCCCACGACGAGGTTGCATGACATTGGGGCAACTTGTCTCTCTAAGACTGATGATAACTGCCCTAAATGAGATAGTCTTCATATCCATGAACTTTCTTCTCTACACAATTGTGATGGGTAGCACAATCATTTTGACGATGTTGTTGTAGCTTGTCAAAATGTGGATCAACTCTTTTACTTTTGTATTGGTGAGCACGATCATTCTTTGGCACCACATTTGTGTTGGGGTCTTCAGTAGCACTTTGAATTTGAAATTTCATGATCAATGGGCTTCTTTGTGAGCTTGTCCCTTGGCCACTAGGGGTAGGTTGAGGGAGCTTTGGGGTCTTCTATGGACCCCACATGGGTCGAGGAACCCTAGAACTCCTTCCTTCTCTCTCATCCATCCAAAGTATGGTCCAAGTACTTGCAAAACATGCAAAGAACATCCACAACTGCATTTGACAATAATATCCATATTGAAGAAATTAACTTGCATTGTACTATGTTTAGATGTGATTGACATACAAAAATACATAAGATGAAGCCCTAAAATAGGATTGCATTAAGTAGGTCTTGAAGGATCCTTGATCGACACTAGTAGAGATATCACTTTTGATGTCGATTTCCAAGCAACACCCGTGTGGGAGACACTAAAAGTAGATGTCTTAAGCATTGGTTACAAAACTAACAACCTAGATCCGTCCCCGATTGCAACCAAAAAAGAACCACCAACAATGGCACCATATGAATCAGTTCTTCATCCAAAACCGACACCATTATCCATCTCAAAAAAAAATATTAGCCTCCGGTTAGACCATAGTTGTCAGTTTCTTATAAATAACTAACTCCGTTGACCTCCTATATTGACAATGTTTTTGTAACTAAAAAGTAACCGACATCATTAGTACAAAAGACAACAGTATTCGTTGTCAGTTTTTTACTTTTAACTGACGACGATGTTTTGCTTTTTTTGTTCTTATCAACTTGCAGGCCTGCTGTTCGGCTGGTTAGTAGGATGCAGATGCTACAGTTCTGAACTGTAGGTTACAACATCCTCTAATTTCAGCCAATAATAGGCCATAAACCTACAATATTATCAAGATGGATAATATTATATATATAGATCATGTGATTCACACATATATAAGAACATTTAATTCATTCATATGATTCACACACATGTAGCAACTTGTAGTTCCATTCATTCATCTCTTTTCACATTCACACACATGTAGTGTAGAAGCACATCCATTCATTCATCTCTTTTCACATTCACACACATGTAGAAGCACATTCACATACATGTATATAGATAAGACAATTCAAATTCATTCATACATGTATATATAAGTGTGTCTTTCAAAGTTTAACATGTCATCAAATACTAAAAAATATTATGACATCAAAGTTTAGAAATGTCATTCTTTATCATTATCATCGTCGTCATCAGTACTCCAGTGATAATAAAAAAATTCCAGCGCTTCAAAGGCTTTTGCCCATTGTTCTCTTATATCATCTAATTGTTCCTTCATATAGGGACTATGTACATCTAATAACTTTTCACCTGTAATGAAGTCACTAGTTTTAAGCACCTTCAAAGAGAATGACATATATATATATATATATATATATATATATATATAATTAATAAGATTGATATATTTCATATTATCTAATGAGACTATATAATATATATAATTAATAAGATCGATATATTTTATTTTATCTAATGAGACAATAAAATACATGTTGTATGTTATCAATATCCAGTGCAGCATATTTGACAATCAGGTCTATATATTACATCACATCATATGCACATGCCCAACCGTTGTCTTGTTTAGCATACTATAAATTTCAACATATAAAATGTTGATAAATAAAAACAATCATAGTTCACATAAATAATATATACATTGGAGTTAGGAAACTACATTCACATTCTCCCAAACTAACGATTTATCCTTTATTTTGCACATGTTTCCTCTAGCTCTTTGAAATCTTTTAAAGTCCTACATGTTAATGTAACACATTAATTTGCATTACCAAATAGTAATGTAATAATATATGTTAACAGATATAAATATGGAAAATTTCTCACGTGAATAATGGCCTTTTCATTACGTGTCCATATATGCCTAATTGCTTCCCCATAGGATCTAGATAATAAATAGTGAACGTCTTGGGGACAATAATCAGTAACTCCCAATGCTTACCACTTGATATAAGAGAGTTAAATATATATATAACTCAAAATCAATAATAAAATGTAGTTTTCTTAACATTGAATGGAGCTATTATATAAGCTAAGTAAACTTACTTAACATTAAATGGATCTATTATCATGCTCCTCTTTTTTTACCAAAAAATTTAAAAGCGACAGAGCAGTATAAGGTTACTGCTGGAGGGTCTTTATCTATAAGATTGGTCAAAGATGGAATTAGAAATCCCTCATGGGTAAATGAAAAATCTTCACAGATCTTGTATAGGTGGCTACAAAACATATATTATGTATGCATTAATATATAAGAAACCAGATCACCATATATAAAACAAGGTATGGATATATAAAAAAGATCTCACCATATCCATAGCTCTATCATAGATGTATTCAGCCAATCATACCTAAACAACTCCAAATTATCTTGGATAAATATAATATTATTGTATGATTGGCCTAAAACATCCTCTGGAATATGAACATTTTTAGGACACAGTTTGCTATGTTCGCCTATCCATATTTCCATACCCCTACAATTAGGACCTATCGAGTCATATAGGTCCTTTGGAAGCCAACTAGGTACTACATGAGGAGGTAGAGGTGGAGGCGGAGCTGTAGTGGGTTTCTTCCGTTTCTCCTTTATATATAATTTCATATCAATTGACTTGTATATACATGCTAAAAATAATGTTAAATTTACCATACATGATCAATATAGATGACATCCATTTTAGGCCACAATGTCACTCCTCATGCTTCACCAAGCATGTTAGCATCTGGGTGGGCATATGGCAATGGATGCTGCCTCTAATGAGGGAACACAAGCCTCAGCCTCACACGAACATACCCAGCGGGTATTAGAGTGCCATGAGTCGTGTGCCCTGGAAGGCGTGGGTAAGCCTCGACATCTGTAACAATGGATTCTTTGACTCTTAGACAACATGACCTCAATCCCTACAAATCTACATAGAGTATGTTTTATAGATATATACATAAATATATAATCTTGAAAAGACTAGCTACTATGTCATTAAAATACTTACAACAGACGTGCTAGGTTGTGGGTCTATATGATTACTCCCAACCACCTCTATCGTACGGGAAGAGCGACACAACATAGGTAGTGTATGAGTGGTAGCCTGAGATGCTTGCCACTTGCTCATTACTTCATTGAGTCTCTTATCAAGTGCTTCCTTGACTCTCCTATCAATTAACTCATCTACATATACATGGACAAAAGAAACACTAGCTTTTGATTATTGAATTCCTTTTACAATAACATTCTAAAAAAGAATAGGTTACCTCAGCTTTTGAAAATCCCACTTTTGGGACATGTTTGCGTTGTGATGGCCCAAAGAATGCTTTTATTCCCACACCAGCGCCTACAGCCCTAACACGTCCAGGATGCTCTGGGTTACGAAGAGAAATTGTCAATTCATCCCTTATTCCCTTTGGGATGAACTTGCCTTGCTTTCTCTACTCGTAAAGATCCCGCTAATTGCCATCAATAGAAATCGGTAAGTAAACATAACAATCATCAATATTGAATGCTCTGAGAGTTGAATTTTACCATTTTTATAGCCGCCTCAGTAGTTCCAAGCTTGTTTATATCTAGTACATGGAAGAAACATATATATATAAGTTTTGCATAATTTTTAATGATAACAAAAGTAAAATACAAGAATAAACAACTTGATTATTTAGAGAAATGAGAGATAATGTTTTATGTTATTTTACACATGTGACACAAAAAATATCATGTATCATAAGGCCTCTGATTAACATCCCATAATAAGAGTATGTGACAGCGTTGAAGATTGGCTAACCCTATTACTCGAGGGACCTCAAGGCCATTGCCAAGAGCTAACCCTATTTCGACATGAGTGACCTCGATGGCTAAACTCATTGAGAAAAACCATTTCCAAATTATATAATGGAGTAATACTTTATGTGTGGAAGTTATAAAACAACAAGACAAACATCGAATACAATACTATAATACTACATGCAATATTTGAGCAAGTAAAAAATCATAAATATGTATCATAGTTTAAGTAAGAATCTATAGTCATATAATTATTAAGGATCATAATGATTCAAATATTCAAAACCTAACTTATCCTTGATCATCTAGACACAAGACATACTATATTAATAATATGGTTGCATACATATATTATATTGTCATCATTAACACTAACTAATTCCATTTAGGGTTTTTCCCAACTTAGGTTCACAGTTGGTTATATACTTTCTTTATGATCTTATACCAATTTAGTTTCCATCGTGAAGGTGTGTTTCATGTTTCATGTCATTTTGAGACTACATTCATTTTATATGTTCATTACAAGGTTTATGCCATTTATGTGCATCTTCGGGTCAAAAGACTCATAAAATAGTGAAATGATTCATCAAATCAAGGGGTCCAAGAATTAAACATCATTTAGATCAGTAATATTAGGGCATGGGAAGCATAATCAATGTCAGGTGGATGTCCCTTGGGAGTCTAAGCATCAAACCAGATTAGGTTCAACATTTCCACTACCTAGCACATAACAATATAGTTTACATATGCCATAATGATTTTAACATGAGACTTATGTGGGGCATCCAAATCCAAGGAAATCATAAAGGATAAACTATTCCCTGATTTTAGAGGGAAAAATAAAAGGAGAAGATCTATATTACTTTAAGTGCACAAGTTAGATAATCAAGTCATACATGGGCATTATACTTACATACAAGTGGGTTTGAGTCATAGACCTCATCATAAAACGAAAGGGGTTGGACTTATCCATCTGAGTCCCAAAACAATACAAGATTAGTGGTTTTAGGATTTTATGACAGTGTGTAGCACAAAGGACTAAGATTAGGAATGTAGGTAAGGTACTTCATTAACATTAACAATATGTCATACATGTACATTTAGGTTAATATAATATGAATAAAGTTACTTAGGGACACCATTAGGCTGAAAAAGAAATTTGATTCCTAATTTTATGCTGATAGGGTTAGAGGTTCACAAAAGTGTCACTATTTTGCACAGTCATCCATTTACGATGGTCAAACAAGGTCAAAGTTTGTATATTGATAAAAAAATAGGAGAACTAGGAGTAGATTTAGTGTCTGCAAGTATTTTATATAGATAGGGCGCGTTTTTCTTATTAAAAATCATACACTACATGATTTTTTGTTAAGAAGAGGTATACAATATGATTTTAATAGCTTTAAAAGAAAAAAAGGTTTTTCCAAAGTTTTTACCTTTCTCAGAAACTGCCAGCTTCCATGTGGTGTCGAAGGAGCCCACACACATGTCTAGGGGATACTCTCCCTCCCTCTCTCTCTCTTCACCTCCAAACATTGCATTCAAATGATTTCTTCCACCTAACTTGCCTGTACCTCACTATCTCTAGTCCCACCCACGATTGGGATTTTGGTGAGAAGCTGGGTGATCTTGGTTTCTCATCTCTCACATTCATCATGGACCCAACACATCATGTGGAATATCTGCATCCCCCTTAGACACAAAGGAGTTCTACGAGCATCTCTAAGCTTGGGAAAGATCGCAAGAATGGCGATCAGAAGCCCACTGTAGGGCTTGTCAGGGCACCACTCTCCTTAGGCTCTATACCACGAGGCCAAAGGAAATACCTTCAAGTGAAAAGGAGGTACATGGTGAGAGGTCGAGATGGGAAAACGAGGTGTCTTCCATGAAAATATATTGAAGAATAAGAACCAAGGAGGTGATCCAGGGAGAGAAAAAAATAATAAAAAGATAGGATAAGTGCAATGGAAGAAAAAAAAATAACTTGGTGGTGTTAAGTGCTGAAAAATATCAAGTATAGAAGCCTATTGGCAGAGGCAAAGGAACCCTACTATAGAACTTGCTATGATATGGATCAGGGAGGGTGGTGGGTGCGTTGTCATTGGATCTCGCATCATGGATCTAATAGTCAGCACAATCATATGCACTATGATTTCCAAGTTAGGATGGTTGTTGGATTGCTCCCAATTTGGCCAACTTAGATTCCAAAATCTAATAAAACCAAGTAAAAATGACACTACTTAAAAGGATCATAAATTTTACTCCTTGATCTGGTCAAGATGATTTTTGTACCATTCTATCCATCATTGAAAAATCTACAACTTGATGTATAATAGATTGAAATATGGTCATGTTAAAGAGGTTCACTTTTAATTACAAGAGGGTGATCTATGTTAAGGTATGAAACTTAGCTCAAAATTGCAAAGAAATGTCACATGTAGTGAAATTGATCACCTACATGACCAATTAGGGGCATCAAAACATTTAAACAATGGAAATGACATTCCATTGATCAAGAGTCCACTTTATGAGAGAGAAATGGTACAACAAAGGGGAGAGAAAAGTTAGGTTGTCACATCCTTCTCTCCTTAAATGAAATTTTGTCCTCAAAATTCATCCAATATCATAAACAAGAGTCAAAGTTGAAATATTCATCATGTTTAGGAAATAAAACCATATAGGTCAAGGTATCCTTCATCATGGGATGTACTCATAGTTTTGATTGCCAAGGGTTTACCCATCTTGAATTATAGATGAGAGAATTACTTCTCTTATCATAAAATCTTTAATTTCTAAACGTTTTGGGGTTTATACAACTTATATATGTTCCACTAGGATTTTGTTCATATAATAATATGATCTCATGTTGTATTATCAAAATCTATGTTATCAGTATCTAAAGGGCATGTTCATCATCATGACATTCAATTAAGGTTATCACCGCCTTTATAATTTCATCAGTTCACAATTTTGTGCATTTTTATGATTACCCTCAAGGTTATACCACTTATTACCCATTACATTCATTTCTTTTGAAATGTTTTGAAATTAAGATTTTTTTAAATCATAATAATTCAATCTAGGATTCTAAGGGAATAATCATATCAACTTCATGCTTTCAAATCTTCATCTTTTATGAAAGGCTTGATTTCATATTAGTTCTATCCGATGAGAGTTGTGTATCATACATGTATCAAGTTTAACTTAAGTGAGATATTTCATGTATCAAGCATCATATGAGGATCAACATTATCATCTTCTATCAAGGTTTTCTAATTATTAAGGAACCACATAGTATCTTGGATTAGATACTTTTGTAAGAAATTTATGATTCAATATTTTCAAAGGAACCACACACTAGGTAACTCAACTTATGTACCTATAAGTTGTCTAGTTAGGGACTCAACATCATGTATTTCATCATTCATATTTTTCAGAGATTAGGTACTCCGACATTCTTCCATGTCGGGTTGACCCATATAAAGAGTTCACCCTTTTTCATATGTCCCATGCTAGAAGTTCTCTCTTCATATAGTTATTTATGCCCATTTTGGTACCAACCTATATCTCACATATTGTATTCAACATATACATGACCATTCACAAGAAAGCATGCAAAACCCACTAGATATGTTTCTCACATTAACCTAGCTAGATACGTTAAACACGGTGTAACGTCCCATTATTTTAGGCCATAGGTAAAAATACTCTAGAAAGGAATAATTGGACAACTCATATCCCAAAGGTGCACCTTCTTTTTAGGGATCCCATCACTAATAACTGTGTGGTTAAGAGTGTTGAGCCAGGAGTAGTACTAGGACGGGTGACCAATTGGGAAGTTGATCTTGAATTAGGAATTAATGAGGATAAAGAACATAGTTAAGGTAAGTCATAAATCTTGAAACTCTACTAGAGCCTATGGCAGTAAAATCAAATGTTACAATTGGTATCTTAGGCATATCCCCTCCATTAGGTGGGGCCCACGTGGGCATGTGGTATGCTAGTATTGAGCCTTGTCGTCTAGGAATGTTGGAAATGGTTGTCCTCCCGTCTAGTAGGTGGGTACCGCATGGACATGTGGCACGCTAATACTGATCCATGAGATTTTGTTACATCCCCAATTTTGTGTATGTTTTCATAATTGAATTGTAAAGATTTTATGAATTGGACTTAATTAAAAAGGTTGTGTGCTTTGCTTCAAACAATGAATTACTTTGAAAATATCCCTTTTGATAGGAATTTTGTAATTCCTATTATTAGACTAATCCATTAATGGATATAAAAGAGAAGAAAGGAAGAAAAGTCCAAATAATTTAAGCTAACTAATTATGAGAAATACATGGAAATCTCTAGAAAGTGGTATTAATGGCCACAATTGAATAAATTTCATTCATATGTACTTTCTAATAAAAGAAATAGGAAAAGAGGAAATGAAATGAAGGATAATGAGAAATACTTAAAAAGAAGTCTATTAAGAAGGAAAATTGAAATAATGAGGAAAATATAAGAATTATGTGGAAATCATATGGTGGTGCCTCCCGTGGCCTTTTGGAATAAAAGAAAAGGGTTTATATAAAGGAGTATTTTCTTTCCTCGTTGGTATTAAGATTAAATAATCTTGGAAATTGTTTTTATGGATAGTTGTAATACTCGCGACTTTTGGATTAAGAAGTAAGATACGAGGAGGACTCTTTCTATATATGTAATTATGTACGGAAAGCCAAGATAATTAAATAAGAGAACAATCTAGAATAGGTGTTTCACCTGTAATGGGTTGCTAACCAAGTGCTTTAAACAAGAAGTTGGCAATTTATCCAATAAGGAAAGTGGGATGGAATCCTCTAATATCCTTTCCTTGTTTAACGTTGGCACTGCCAAGTTATGTATAAATGCCTAAGGAAACTAGAACCACGCGGGCTCACAAACCCTAAGTGCTACATACTATATATATAGGGATAGAACCCATCCCTTCACGTAGAGGGAACCTCACCTTTCTCCTCCCCCCTCAATTGCTCCTAGTCTAGGCAGTGTTCTTCTACGAATTTGTTGGAATCCTGGTCAGCCAACCACCGTTACCTCTTGGTGTCAAGGCACTGGAGGCAATGACAAAGGGAGATGAGGAGCAATGGGAGAAGGGAGAGGGGGTGTTGAGGACAGACCAAGGACCAAGGTTGAACTTTGCAACTGCGTCACAAATCCCTATGTACCCCCAACTTGTACTACTGTCACCATAGTAGGTTGGGTCGGGGCATCTTGCAGAGATGAAGAGGATCTTAGGCTATTGTCGAGGACACCCTGCCACCATCTATCTTTTCGACAAGGCAAGTGAGGTGGGAACCCAGCCTTGGAGACATCGACGTCCATCCTGGGTGCTGAGAACATGACGGTGCGTCGTTGAATGTGTTGCAGACGCTGAGAGTGTGGGTGGTCGGGAGAAGCTGGGGGAACAACGCCCTCAACCTTGGGGAGGTTCGGCATGCCGAGATCACCTCTGTGACACCACGAGGAAGGGGTGGCAGAGCTTGCATAGGATCTGGAGTCGGTGGCCTGCCTACGGAGCCGGCAGCAGGCGCACAGCTTCACGCTGTTGCAGGCGTCGCGTGAAGGAAGGAAGAAGATAAGAGCCAAAAGACTCATCTGCCCAAACATGCATGTTCAACAATCAAGGGCACATGAGTCCTTTCACACCTAATCAAGAGCCAGACCGAATTAATACAACGTAATCTATTTTCTGCTGACATGGCAGCACATGATTGGTCCAGATAATGATAACTTCAAATAATTCTGGAAATAAATTAGTAAATCAGAATTAGACAAGTTATATATGAATTTTGCTAAGAAAAATGTGAGGAATCCATTAAAAATAGATTTAGAAGCTAATTCCTATTATAATTAGAAAAGTAGTTGAAGTTATTAACTTTAATGCACTAATGATTAAGAAACTCTAATTTAAGATGATTAATGTATTGAGCAGGGTTATATGGATGATTAAAGTTGATATTAACCTGTTGATTATAAAAAGACACATTAGATCCAAAAGGATAATCTTTATTCATAGTTTGATTAATTTCAGGTTCCATGTACCTGAATATGCTTTAATGGGCCTTGAAACCCTAATCTCGGTAATTATGACTCTTAATGGCTTTAATTTTTCAAATTCACGAATAAAGCTGAGATATGATGGTTCTAAACTATTTTGAGTATAAAAGTTCCTAATTGTGGATAAATACCCTTAATATGGTAATTAGGGTTTTTCTAATTGATAAATGTGGAATTAGTGATAAATAGAGTTCATGTGTGAATTAGACTATATGAAAGATAAGTTGCTAATTTGAAAAGAAGTCAAAGATGATAATTGGCCTTAATGATCGTTTCATGACTTAAAAGGATAAAGATGGTAGTTTTAGTGTAAAAGAGGCATATTGGACTTAATTGAATTTTGATTGTGCATATGATGTTGAAATTAGGGTTTGTTGACTAAAAGAGCATTAAAAGTGATAAATGCATAATGAAGGCTAAAACCCTAAAGTTGGCCTAGAAATCATAAGGTGGAATCCAAGTCGATCTTGAGAATGTTTTTAATAAAACAATGACACTTGGATATTATGTATTATTTTCAGGATATTGTTGATTGCTTGTTTGATTGTATTGAATGATAATACTTGGACATCAAGTTTTTATGGATCAGGTATGTGGTTATGCTTATGGTTAATCACTTTAGTTTCACAACGATTCTTGGATGTTTTATCTGTTGCTTGAAAATAACTGCTTCGATGACTTTTATTTCATGCAACTATAAAGTGACTATGATTATCACCATAAATATGTATACATGATTGGCTCAGATCCTAGTCCTCCTCTGTGGATCTGCTAATGATGAAAAGGGTTACCTAGTACATGGCCTACTTGTTAAGTAGGACATCAGGTTATCATGAGTTAGAAATTGGGCTACCCACGTGTAGTGCCATGAGACTCTTTAGCACACCATGAGTTAGGGAGTGGGCTACCTATGGGTAATGCCATGCGACTCAACCCTAGAAATTGATTCACCTGTTAGGTAGGATCATGAGTGGTTTAATGGGGATCTACCATAAGGAAGGTAGCATCCATGTCCACTGTAGGGACAACACAGAGGCTTGGGTGTGTATGGATTGAGTAGTTATGCTTAAAACTTAAAGTTGTTCGTTAAATCATAATTGACTGCAATATGTTGTTACAGTTAATTGCACGATTATTGTTTCCCCCACATACTGACATATTCATTTATGCTGACCGATGTTTTGTTTGTCGGCATTTTAGGAACAAAATTAAAAAGGACAAACAGTAAATGGGCATATTGTGAATACATGAATTAAAGTGCAAGGAGGATTAGTTAGAATAGTTTCCATATGAGGATAGAAGATTAGAAATTCAAGTTTTTCAAAAGGTATGCAAAATTTTATTTTAGTACAACTTTTCATTATAGTCTGGTAGAATTTGATAATTATTATTGATTATTTGTCAAACCTTCGATCCAGAAATTGGGATAACAGCTCTGACCTCTTGGTCTCCCTTAATTGGGGGTTACTGGGAGGCGGGGTCATTACATTTGGTATCAGAGCCCTGGTTCTTCAATTAATCCTTAATCATTATTAAATTTTACAAACTCT
This sequence comes from Alisma plantago-aquatica, assembly GCA_963693085.1. Lineage (NCBI taxonomy): Eukaryota > Viridiplantae > Streptophyta > Magnoliopsida > Alismatales > Alismataceae > Alisma > Alisma plantago-aquatica. Next base: position 793,131,849 of record OY856410.1, on the reverse strand, counting down.
ATAGAACTCGAGGGAGTTATTAGAGGATTTTTCAAAAGACAGAGGTGTCTAGAAAAGGATCATGCCTGGGGGCTGGCACGATTTTCCTCTACACCACTGGTCGGAATATTAGGACTCCCAGATCTGTGTGACTGCCTGGACAATGTCTTAGGATCTGACTCAAAATAAGATGCCTTTAGGACTCTCTCATCTATTTTCGTCCCTTCTCAACCCTAATTTTATTAAGATATTAATGTTTAGGGGTTTTCTCTCTCTTCCTCACCCTCTTGAGGTCAGGGCATGTATAATAAGGTTAAGGAATCCTCCACCAAATTAATTAAAAGCATGTAAAAAAGATGTCATGGACATAAGCTTAATAGTTAAGCATAAACTGAAGATTAGTTGCATGCTTAGGTCGTATGACATATGTTGTCATGCCCTCAAGAGAGACCTAAGGTTAGACCTCTTGTCAGGAGGATGAGTAGAGAGAGTTAGACTTGGAGGTAGAGACCTGGCCCATTTGACGAGGATGATGCTAACCCTAACCCTAAGTGGTTGTTTGAAAGAGATGGCATGATGAGATGGAAGTTTGAGCCATGTGAGGTTGGCTAGCTTAATACCTTTGGCAACCCAACCTTGGGAAGGGTCGTGCATGTTATGGTGAAGGATAACTCCTTCATTGATGAGGTTAGTGATGACCATATAGAAACCCTATCGGATTATATGAGCATGGTATAGTATGCACCTTGAGTACGTTAGTAGTGCTAGTAGTAGGTTAAAACCCTGGCCAGAAAGGCATGTTGGATATCTTAGGAGATAAGCATAAAGAGCGATGGATAATCTTGAGTGAATGTAGGTTTCACCCATGTAGGTGCATACATGTGAGCTTGATCCATCTTCATGGAGAGAGGACCCCTAGTAGTAAGGCTTTTGTAGGATTAGCTCTAGAGAGAGAGCATGTAATGCCTGGGCCCACTGCCCAAGGCTCTAGTAGAGTTTTAGGAATGACAAATGGCCCCACAGACTACCATTAGCCTTAGCTGCGCTCTTCGTCCTCACTCATGCGCATGTCAGGATCAACCTTGGGAAGGGTCGTGCATGTTATGGTGAAGGATAACTCCTTCATTGATGATGTTAGTGCTGACCATATAGAAACCCTATGGGATTATATGAGCATGGTATAGTATTCACCTTGAGTACATTAGTAGTGCTAGTAGTAGGTTAAAACCCTGGCCAGAAAGGCATGTTGGATATCTTAGGAGATAAGCATAAAGAGCGATGGATAATCTTGAGTGAATGTAGGTTTCACCCATGTAGGTACATACATGTGTGCTTGATCCATCTTCATGGAGAGAGGACCCCTAATAGTAAGGCTTTTGTAGGATTAGCTCTAGAGAGAGAGAGCATGTAATGCCCGGTCCCACCGCCCAAGGCTCTAGTAGAGTTTTAGGAATGACGACTGGCCCCACAGACCACCACTAGCCTTAACTGCGCGCTTTGTCCTCACTCATGCGCATGCCAGGATCAACTTTCCGATAGGTCACCCATCCCAGTACTACTCCAAGCTGAGCACGTTTAACTATGATGTTATTAGTGATGGGCTCCCGGAAAAGGAGGTGCACCTTGGTGATATGGTTAGTTCAATCATTCCTTTTAAGATCAACTTATCTTAGGCCTCAAATCATGGGATGTTACAATCTCCCCCACTTAGACTCTTGACGTCCTCGTCAAGTCTCAACTATATGGCCTCATAATCTGACCCCATTTCAATGCACACCCACAATGGCCCATGGACACCCAACTCTCGATCACGGAATACCAGTATAAGGGTGGCTACGTCAACCATGGACAACCCTTTCCTACATGCCTGGACCGCACGGCTCAAGACTAGCATGTCACATGCCCATGTGGGCCCCACCTACTGGAGGGGTTATGACTTTGATACCATCGGTAATGCCCGGGCCCACTGCCCAAGGCTCTAGTAGAGTTTTAGGAATGACGAATGGCCCCACAGACCACCACTAGCCTTAACTGCGCGCTTTGTCCTCACTCATGCGCATGCTAGGATCAACTTCCCGATAGGTCACCCATACCAGTACTACTCCAAGCTGAGCACGCTTAACTATGGAGTTCTTAGTGATGGGCTCCCAGAAAAGGAGGTGCACCTTGGTGATATGGGTAGTTCAATCATTCCTTTTAAGATCAACTTATCTGAGGCCTCAAATCATGGGATGTTACAGAGTAGGACCCAAGCAAGAAGGTTGGAAGCTTAGAGTCCACGATATGCGGAACAGTGGGGAGTTGAGGATGATGCGACCTAAGTTGATGATAGTGGTTTCCTCATGCTTAATCCCTAGAGGCTGATGATATCTTGGTTTACTTTAGAGGAACCAAACCCTAGAGAGAAGATGAGGCTGCTAGAACCTATGTGCAGATGATATAGGTGCTTACCTTCTAGGGATATGAAGAAGAGTTCCTTAGACCGTGAGGAGGTTTAGTAACAAGTTTTAATGCCTTATACCTAGTTGTTTGTCCTTGAGGAGATCTTATGTATTCACTCATATCAATAGAAGGAACGATAATCATATTGTGTTCATATGTAACCCTAATGAGGTATAGCTTGTTATACCTAGCTTTAATATAACTAAATGATGGTAATTGGGTATGAATAGTCCTTGAATGACTAATATAATCATGAAGTACTATGTTATTGTTGTTGAAATAAGTTTTAAGGCCTTATACCTAGTTATTTGTCCTTGAGGAGATCTTATGTATTCACTCATATGAATAGAAGGAACGATAATCATATTGTGTTCATATGTAACCCTAATGAGGTATAGCTTGTTATACCTAGCTTTAATATAACTAAATGATGGTAATTGGGTATGAATAGTCCTTGAATGACTAATATAATCATGAAGTACTATGAATAGTCCTTGAATGATCTTGTACTTAGTTGTTTTAAGGCCTTATATGCAGATGATATAGGTGCTTACCTTCTAGGGATAGGAAGAAGAGTTCCTTAGACCCTGAAGAGGTTTAGTAACAAGTTTTAAGGCCTTATACCTAGTTGTTTGTCCTTGAGGAGGACTCAACTCTGAGATGTTGCTTGAGTAGAAGGATAATAGGAAGTGCATGCCATACCCTGTACATGCATGGTTCGTGGTTAAAAGGTTGAGCAGGCAATTGGACATCAGAAAAGAGAACCTAGGGTTTTTAGACCTAAGAGGGGAAGTAGTGTACCTGATGCTCACGACGGGATTTGAGTTTCTATAGATTCGAGCATGGAACTCCTCATGTTTAGAGGAATGGGAACCCCTTGGTTTAAGGTATATGTTTGATGAACCCCCACATATAAGTTGGTGACATGGGAAGGTATGATGATGGTCCAATGTGAAGGAATAGAAACAAGTATGACCTATCATGGTTTAGTAGGTGGCCTGCTTGTTAGCTACATGCCTTAGTAGCTTTCTAGAGCTAAACATGCTCATGTGGATGTAAAACCTAGACGGGAGGATGTTAGTGACCTTTGTTGTTATCAAGAGATAGTTTTCCTTCCATCCTAACAAATGACCCATATGTAGGGTATGTATCAGCTTTTGTTAGGTTTGAGGTAACTTAAAGAGGTCTCATAGGAGCTTGAGGAGCTAAGTGGAGAGTATATAGTATGATAATGAACCTATAGACCCATAGATGATCATCTCTAAGTACATGGGGATGGGGTCTTACCAAGGTAGGTAAGTCTCCATGACCCCTATGAAAGGATGTAAGTCAGACCACGATGCTGAGAGAGACGATGAAGACTTAGGTAAGGTGTCAAGTTGGATATGTTCTATGTTTGGATCCTAAGTCTATCCTAGGGTCAAGTAGGGATAAGACCGATGAGAGTAGGAGTTGCCTAATTCCCTACTTGCACATGACCATAGGGTCGGGAGGTAACAACTATCATTGTCAGAGAGCCATGGGTTAGGAAATCACCTTCATGAACTCATGGGACCCAAAGGGCAGATGAGGAGGGCTCTCTCTGATTCATAAGGGAAGAGGGATGACCCCAAAAGTGCTGACGCCCTACAGACCTAGAGGAGATGACCAAGGATGGTATGGTGACCCAAGTGGGTTCGAGACCAATTTTCCATGGAAGTAACCCTAATGTCGAGATGTTCATGATGTAGAGACATGGGATGCACGTTTCCAGTTAGATCTAAAGGTGTACTGGCGATGTGGGATGTACCATCTCTACTCTTGGAACAAGAAGAACTTTGTGTTTGGATGGCTGTAAAATGCTTATTTCCTCATGTTATGGGAGTGAGAGATAGGACAATATGCATGTCATACACCAAGGATAAAGATAATGTGAGTTGAAACGTTGCTATGAGGTATGAGGATAGTGGTAATAATGTACCCTTGTGGAGTGTATGATATGTGGATGGATTACAAACATCAAGAGAACTAAGTTAGTCACCTTTCGAGGTTGTTTTTATCATGAGCTATGTGGAATAAATGTACAAGGTTGAGTTTGATAACCATGAAGATGAGCTCTAAGTTTTCTTATTCAAGATAGACCTAAATTTCAAGATCAGATGATAAGTGGAATACATGAAGGTGTATGACTTCAACATTACCTTATACATGAGAATGTGAGGTGGTAATGGATGCTCTGGTTGAGATGCAACTGTCTAGTTTAACTAGTTGACATGATGGAAGAGGGGGTTAAGTGAACCCTAAGTTTGTGAGATATGTTTGGCTAACACTCAGATGTAACGAGATCTATTGATCAAGTTAATGGTTGTTTCGTTAGCCAGCCTAGGCCTTGAAGCAATAAAAGGATGGTTGTAGAACCTCAGAGGCACTTCTATGGGAAAGAAGGTGATGAAACCCCGACTAGAGTGTTTTAGGGTTTCTGAGGAATCAACCTTAAAGAATCATGACATACAAGAGATCATGATTTTATGTTCACCATACACCATGGTACTACTAAGATAATAAGTGGTAGTAGTACTTTGGATCCCTAAGAAGTGTACGGAGTTGCATATCAGGAGGTGAATGATGAACACCAATAACCCTTTGAGTTGATATAGAGGATAAAAATCCCTAAGAGGGAATGGGAGTTCATCACTATGGATGTCGCGGCGAGTCTCCCATGGACCGGAGAAGGCACTACTACAGAACAAGCCTTTAGCGTCGGTTAATTAAGGGATTTAATGTCAATTTCCAAGCCACACCCAAGTGGGCGCCGCTAAAGGTGGACCCCTTCGGCGTCAGTTCCTAACCGTCGCCAAAACACTTCCCGCCACCAAAAATGTGCCAGCAAAGGGACTATAGGTGTCAGTTTTTTAAGAAAACCGAAACTATAGAATGGTTACAAATGTCGGTTATTAAAAGAACCAACATCAAAACTCTTCCTACCATCGAAAATGCACCAGAAAAGGTCCTATAGGCGTCGGTTTTGAAAGATAACCGATGCCATATCAGCTGAACCGATGTTAGTTTTGTGCTAATAACTGACACCATATCCCCTGCCACCACGGCCGTGCTTCTCAGCACGGCTGTGGTTCCTGGCCACATAGACGTCAGTTTTTTGTCAAAAACCGCCGCCATATGTCTTTGGTGTCAGTTTTGTTCAAATAACCGACGCTTATGTTATGTTTTTTTTTCTTATCAGTTTGCAGGCCTGCTGTATGGCTGGTCAGTAGGATGAGAACCTGCATTTTAGTTTTGAACTGCAGGTTTACGACATCTATTGATATCATCCCACAATAGGCCACAAACCTACAAAATTAACAAGATGGACAATATTATATATATGTGATTCACACACATGTATAAGCACATTTAATTCATATTATTTTTCATCACACACATGTAGAAACCAGTAGCAACCTGCAGTTCCATTCATTTCATCTCTTTTCACATTTAGACACATATAGAAACATTTATGTATTGATCATCTTCACACACATATGACAATTCATAATAATTCATTCACATTCACACAAAAATAATTATGAGAGAAAAGTTATTCTTTATTCATCATTGTCAATAAAATTATATTTAAAAATCCTCACTCTTTGTAGTGCTTTTTCCCATTCTTCTCTTACAACATCTAATTCATCTCTCGTATAGGGAGCATGTACATCAAAATGCTTTCCACCTATGCTGAAGTCAGCAGTTTTAAAGACCTATAAAGAGAATGACGTATATATAATTAATAATATATAATAAGATTGATATATTTCATATTATCTAATGTGACTATGTATAATACCTACTGTATCGTATCGATTTCCATTACAACATGTTTGATGATTAGGTCCATAAATCACATCACATAGTAGGCACATGCCCAACCTTTGTCTTGTGTAGCACACTATAAATTGAAACATATAAAATATTCAAAAATACAAATAAGCACAGTTCACATAAACAATATATACATTGGAGTCAGGAAATTACTTTCACATTCTCTCAAATTAGTGAGATATCCTTTTTCCTGGGGACCTTTCCTCCAGCTTTTTTGTACTATTGTAAAGCCCTACATATGTTAATGTAACCCATTAAATTGCATAATTAAATAGTAATGTAGTAACATATGTTAAAAGATATAAAAACATGAAATATTTCTCACGAGAATAATGGCCTTTTAATTGCATGTCCATATAATGTATCCAACTCATTCCCCGCAGGATCTAGATAATAGATAGTGAACATCTTGGGGAAAATAAATAGTAACTCCCAATGCTTACCACTACAAGTAAGAAAGTAGAAAATTAATAACTCAAAATCCACAATAAAAATGTAATTTGCTTAAGTCCAAATTATAAGCAAAGTAAACTTAATCAACATTGAATGGAGCTATTATCACTGACTTATTATTTTTACCAAAATATTGAAAAGCATCACAGCAGTACGAAGTAACTGAATATGGGTCTACATCTACAAGACTAATCATAGATGGAACCAAAAATCCCACATGGGAAAACCCAAAATCTATACATATCTAGTGTAAGTGGCTGCAAAACATGTATTACATATGCATTAATATATAAGAAACCAGATCACCGTATATAAAACAAGGTATATGGATGTATAAACAAGATCTCACCATATCCACAGCTCTATCATAGATGTGTTCAGCCATTCATAACTAAACAACTTCAAAATATCTTGTATAAATATCTTGTTTTTGTATGATTGACCTGCATTAATACCTATGCATTAATACGTACGTATGCAAAACTTGTGTTATGTATGCATGAATACGTATGTTAAACTTGAATAAATAGATTGTTATCGTATGATTTACCTATAACATCCTCTGAAATAGTAACAATTATAGGGCAATTTGGATCATGTTCGCTGATCCATACTCCCACAACCCTACAATTAAGACCTATCAAGGTGTGTAGGTCCCTTGGATGCCAACTTGGTAGTCGAGGAGGTGGAGGCTGAGATGTAGCTGGTCTCATCTTTTTGACCTGTATATATAGTTTCAGATCAATTGACTCATATATACACACTAACAAATTAAAGTAATGGAAATTTATCATCCAATATCAGTATAGAGGACATCCGCTTCGTGCCACAGTATCACTCCACCTACTGCCTCACCAAGTGTTTCAGCATCTAGGTGTGGATGAGGCAGTGCAAGATCCGTCTAGTCGGGGAGTACATGTATCGGGCTCACACGTACCACACCATATGGTATTGGATACCGATGAAACATGCACCCTTTAAGGGGTGGGTAAGACGACGCCTCTGCAATGATATATTCTTGACTTTTTAGTCGGCATGGCTTCAACCCCTACAAATTAACGTAAATAATGTTATATGAATATATACACAAACATATCATCTTGAACAGACTAGCTATTATGTCATAAAAATACTTATAGAGGACGTGCTAGGTGGTGGGTCTATAGGATTTCTCCCAACCTCTACAGTACGAGCAGTAGGAGAAGAGCGGCCCACCACAAGTACTATCTGAGTGGTAGTCTGAGACGCCTGTCACTTGCTAATTGCTTCTTGGAGTCTCTTATCAAGTACTTCCTCGACTCTCCTATCAATTACCAAATCTACCTATACATGGATAAAAGAAACGCTAGCTTCTGGTTATTGAATTCCCTTTCACAATAACATTCTAAAATAGGAATAGGTTACCTCACCTTGTGAAAGTCCCACTTTTGGGACAGAACTGTGTTGGGATGGCCCAAAGAATGCTTTGATGCCCACATCAGCGCCTCCACCCCTAACACATCCAGGATGCTCGAGATTACCCAGAGCAACTGTCAGTTCATCCCTCGTGCCCTGAGGGATGAACTTGCCTTCCTTCCTCTGCTTGTGTAGCTCCCGCTAATCACCATCAACAAAAATTAGTAAGTAAACATAACAATAATCGATATAGATCAATTTCTCTAAGAGTTGATTTTTACCATTTTTGCAACTGCCTCAGTAGTTGCGGGCTTCGGTATGTCTCCCTTCTTATTTTGCCTCCCAGCTATCCACATAGAATGGTGAGGCAGAGGTGCGAGAGTAGTAGTAGAGGACTCTGCAGTCTCCTGAGTAGCAGTAGACTAAGCAGACTCAACCTATAGTCTTTGGCGAACGCATGCATATCCTCTTGGACCCATTGTGTGGTCATGCACATTTAGTGCATGCCTTGCTCATTGAGCATCACTGATAGCATAGTTAGTTACCACATTGATTTGGTTAGTAACACTAAAGGTTAATCTTGAATAGGTGAATACATAAAAATGTATATTAATTAAATTGGGAGTGGCGCTTAATACCTTGAATTCATCTATTTTTCTTTGGGTAACAAATGCCTCCCAGTCTTTGGGGTCCAGGTAGTTCCATTGTTGTGTGGCTTCCTTCTACCTAAATTTATTTTTTAAAGAGAATACAAACAAAAATTATTAGTGTAGAGTTAGTGAAATAGTGATCAATGTCTAGAATTGGAAATCAATCAAGAACCTCTTCTCAACATCGCATATGTCATTTCGGGTGAGATTGGTCCTATAGTTCCTTAGGACCCTCCCACAACGTTGCATCACACATTTACGATGCAACTTTTCATCCAGATCAAATATGCTCTGCAAATAAAATAGAATTGCTATTAACTAGTATCCTAAAAATTAGTAATCTACACAAATATAATTACAAATAATAATAACTCATGCATAATTCCTTCCATATGTGGTCTTTCTTCCCCTTAGGAACTTTATGCCAGGATTCTAGGTTAGGACTGCAATGGCTGTGAGTAAGAACCCCAAGATATGAAACAAATGAGTTGCGGTTCACTCCATATGGATTTCCTGCATGATCGAAATCCACAACCAATTTGGATCCATTGCCCCTTTGCTGTATTAACTTGTTCATCATTGTGATGCTCCTCACTTTCTCAATTTTCTTTTGCTGCTCATCAAGTGTTGTAGTTTCTTCAGGGGGTACATCAGCAGCCTAAAATTTGATAAAAAAACACACTTACATGATATAATTATAAATGAACATAAAGATAGAATCCTCAGGGATATATTCTTAAAACATACATTGTCAGGCGGCGCAAGCACGTCCTCACCCTCACGGTTATCATCAACACGGTCATCATAGGAATGCTCAGCCATCTAAAAGTTCATATTCAAATTATAAATTTCACATTGTAAAGTAACACTAATCGTAAAGTTCACATTGTAAAGTACACATTCACATTGTAAAGTAATTTACATAATAAAGTTCACATTCACATTGTAAAGTTCACGTTCACATTGTAAAGTAATTCGCATTGTAAAGTCCACATGCACATTGTGATCTTTTATCACATTGTAAAGTAATTCACATTGTAAAGTCCACATGCACATTGTGATCTTTTATCGCATTGTGATCTTTTATTCACATTGTAAAGTTCACGTTCACATTGTAAAGTAATTTGCATTGTAAAGTTCACATTCAGAAAAATAAAACATATAAAAAATATAAACATTCATGCCTCTAATATTGTGATCTTTTATCAATTCACAATCCTTCATTGTGATCCCCACAAACATACAAGTCATTGTGATCCCCAGCTTCAATGTTTGGTGGTGTTGGCAACCCAACTGAGAATGGACTGGAGTCATCATACTTATCATAGTACTCTTCTTCATCTATAGGATCTTCAATGAACTGTCTTTTACCATGAAGAACAACCGACCATTTATCATTTGCAAGATCATCAATATAAAATACTTGTTTCACCTGTGATGCCAATATGAATGGTTCACCCTTCTCATCAATCTTTTCAAAGTTCACTAACGTGAAACCCAATTCATCCACTATAACTCCTTTGTTGTTTTCAACCTAATTACATTTAAAGAGCGGAATTCTAAAATCTACATTGTCAAACTCCCATATGTCTTCAATGACACCATAATATGACATTTTAGCTTCATGTGGACTCTTATCCTTTGCACTTGCAAAAAAAAATGAAGACGCTTGAAGGGTGACCCCACTATTTTGGACAACACTCTTATCATCTTGACGCTTTGTGTAATACGAGAATTCATTTATGTCAAACCTTTCATAAGGTATAACATTCAATTTTGGTTTAAAGGTGAGGCATTTGATGGTTTCAGTAAGATTATCTAGTGTTTGAGATAGTTGATGTAAGACTTTATCATCAAACCACTTAATAAAGGTCATGTTATGCTCTCTATCAAGCCACATTGAATTGGATCGAGGATATTGTCTCTTGATGAAATTGGTATTTTCCTCGATATAAACACTCACTTCGTCGATGTTGTGTAAAATATACAAGTGACCTTGCTCCAACTACTCACAGCAGATTACTTTCACCTGTGATCCCAAAATTCCTTTGCCAAAATGCTCCTCAATATTCTTGTCATTCACAGGAGCGTCATTACCACTTAGAAATTCATTGCAAAAATCCATAACCTCTCTCTCCACATAAACTCAATAATACTCCCTTTAGGCCGATAATGGTTTTGAACATCACCTTGAAAATGCTCATGTATCATTCAAAGGGATACATCAAATGCAAGAAAATTGGTCCCAACATTTTCACTTCCCTAGTCAAGTGGACAACAAGATGTACTGTGATATCAAAGAACGAAGGAGGAAAATACATCTCAAGCTGACATAGGGTAACAACCACTTCTCTTTGCAATTTATCGAGAGTATTAGGGTCGATAAATTTGCTGCACAGACTATTGAAAAAGAAACAAAGTCTGGTGATTGCAAATTGTACATGCTTCGGCAATATAGATCGAAATGTCATAGGCAATATTTGTTGCATTAGAGTATGACAATCATGAGATTTAAGACATATCAACTTCAGATCATTCATTGATACCAATGTACTGATGTTGGATGAGTAACCTTGTGGCACCTTAACATTTACCAAGCATTCACAAAAAGCTTTCTTCTCCTTTCTAGACAACATGTAACAAGCGGGAGGTAAGTATGTTCTCTGATCACTACTAACTACTTCTATTAATTCTTTCCTTATTCCCATTTCACATAGGTCCATTCTGGATTTTATCCCATCTTTAGTCTTACTTGGTATATTCAACAGAGTATCAATGATGCTATCACATACATTTTTCTCAACATGCATGACATTGATACAATGCCTGACTGCCAAAGAACTCCAATAAGGAAGATCCTAAAATATTGACTTCTTCTTGAATAAAGACTTGTCACTCCGTGTGGCCATCATACATTGTGATTTCTTACCAAATTCATTGGCAACGTCTTTTACTCTTTCATAAACATCCTCCCCTAATATAGGTTTAGGTGCACTCTATTCCTCATTCCGTCCATTGAATGATTTGCACAACTGACGATATGGATGAAATTTTGGAAGAAACCTTTGATGCCCAAGATATACAGTCTTTTTGCCTTGTTTTAGTCGTATTGAATCAGTGTTCTTTTCACATATAGGACACACTTTAGATCCTTTGATACTATATCCAGACAAATTCCCATACGCTGGAAAGACATTCACATTGCAAAACAACATAGCGTGCAAACAAAATGTCTCTCTTCGTGAAGCATCATAGGTCATCACACCTTCACCCCAGAGCTTCTTCAAGTCATCAATCATAGGTTCAAGATAAACATCGATATCATTTCCAGGTTATTTAGGGCCCGATATCAAAGACGACAACATAACATACTTATTTTTCATACACAACCAGGGAGGAAGATTATATATAACAAGATTAACTGGCCAAGTGCTATGTTGTCTACTCAATGTCCTGTACGGATTCATCCCATCTATACAAAGCCCAAGTCTTAGATTCCTGTCTTCTTCAGTGAATTCAGGGTACAATAAATCAATCTTCTTCCACTATGGGGAATCAAACACATGTCATAGGATCCCATCATTATTTTTCTTAACATCTGCATGCCACCTCAAATTCTTCGCATCTATAGGATTGGCAAACAAGCATTGAAATCGTGGTATTATAGGTAGATACCACATCACCTTGACAGGAGAACTATTTTTGGACTCCCCCGAAGGCGTCAATTTATACCTTGACGCACCACATTTGGGACAATCTTTCAAGTCCACATAGTCCTTTTGAAATAATACACAATCATTCGGGCATGTGTGTATCTTCTTGGCCTCCATTCCCATTGGGCACTGCAATTTCTTTAACAAATATGTTGAGATTGGCAGCTTGTTTCCTTCAGGAAGAATTTCTTTCAACAAAGACAACAATGACATGAAGCTTTTGGCGCTCCATCAATTGTTAGCTTTCAGTTTATACAATCTCAACACATCGCTAAGCTTCGTAAACTTACAACCTGTGTATAATGGTATCTCAACATCATGCACAATGTTTCTAAACATGGGAGGTGGATCAGTGTGCTCTACCCCACAACTATCCAACATCGCATCAACGATGTCTACTAGAACTGGTTCGTTCACATCTACGTCATCGAAGGAAATTTCTTCTTCCACACAAACACTTCTATCGACATCCACTGATATTAGGTTTGAAATCTCTCCATGCTAGTGCCATTCTGTACAGCCTTGTACAATCCCGTTGCACATGACATGACTTTTGATTTTTTCACCAGTGCTAACTTTCATGTTGTTGCCGCAATGCCTACATGGATAGTAGAACCTATCTCCAGGTTGTTTCCTATGTTCCTCAGCAAATCTAATAAACATGTCAAGACCAGAAATAAACTCAGGGGTGCAGCAATTTTAAATGGACATCCATGATCTATCCATTCTATGATCAAAGAGAAAACAAGTATATATTAGAACAAGATTAGGGTCTAGGGTTAAAAGATTAGGGTTTAAGGTCTTATATATAATTAATGGTTAACACATCCTAAGTGAGATTAAGTGTTCAAGAATAGTCCCAAACTGGGGACTATCCAAGATTTACTCCTAATGAGTAAATCTTGGATGGGTTTCTAGGCCAACAAATACATGTGCTGTCATTCCTATATATAATAAATGTGTACCACCTATCCCATTCTTGAACACTTAATCTCACTAGTAAGTGTATAATGTGTATTAGGTTTTTAAGAGAATTTCGGCAACATTTCCCCAGTGTTCTCCATGTACATATGTACTTAGAGAACAAATGGGGAAATGCTGTTATAATTTTCTTAAAAACCAAATACACATTATACACTTACATCCTAAGTGATATTAGGTGTTCAAGAACATTCCCAAACTGGGGACTATCCAAGATTTACTCCTAATGAGTAAATCTTGGACGAGTTTCTAGGCCAACAAATACATGTGTTGTCATTCTTATATATAATAAATGTGTACCACCTATCCCATTCTTGAACACTTAATCTCACTAGTAAGTGTATAATGTGTATTGGGTTTTCAAGAGAATTTCTGTAGCATTTCCCCATTGTTCTCCAAGTACATATGTACTTAGAGAACAAATGAGGAAATGCTGCCGAAATTTTCTTCAAAACCTAATACACATTATACACTTACATCTTAAGTGAGATTAGGTATTCAAGAACAGTCCCAAACCAGGGACTATCCAAGATTTACTCATAATGAGTAAATCTTGGACGGGTTTCTAGGCCAAAAAATACATGTGATGTCATTCTTATATATAATAAATGTGTACCATCTATCTCATTCTTGAACACCTAATCTCACTAGTAAGTGTATAATGTGTATTGGGTTTTCAAGAAAATTTTGGTAGCATTTCCTAGCTATTCTCCAAGTACATATGTACTTAAGGAACAAACGGGGAAATGCTACCAAAATTTTCTTGAAAACCCAATACACATTATACACTTACATCCTAAGTGAGATTAGCTATTCCAGAACAGTCTCAAACTGGGGACTATCCAAGATTTACTCCTAATGAGTAAATCGTGGATGGGTTTCTAGGCCAACAAAATATAACACCACTCATAAGTAGGCGTGTCTGATCACATTAATAATAAATAAAGAATTCAATAGTTTCAAACATGAAATAATTCACAATGCAATATTATAAACTACAGGAAACATGGTTATTCCCCACACTCTAGTAGACAGAGTAACTAGCACAGGATCTTTCTACCATATAGTCGTATACCATTACTATAATCATCAAATGTTAGGATTGGAAAGGTATTTGTCTATCGAACTTGTTGCAAACTAGAAAAACTTGTGATGACTGAAAACATTAAGATCAAGATGGTGGAGTTAAAAAGAAAGATTACAAACTTGCTAATAAATTTAAAAACACACTCATTCATTAACTAAGAATGTCATGCATACCTAGATGAGCATTCATATCATCAAAGTCAAGAGGGATTGTATAAATTTGTAGCGGTTTAGAGAAAATGAGTGTGAAACTTGCTAAACATGCCAAGATTTCTAACCAGGACACAAATTGCCTTTAACATTTTACAAATATATGCAAGCATAAGATTTGTTGGTATCCTAGGTTGATTTACAATAGAAACATCTAAATAAGTAAACTCAAAGCATTAGATAAATAAATATAATCAATAGATAAAAAAATACAAAGCAATAGATAAAAAAGTACAGCTCAGTTGATAAACAAATATAAATCAGTAGATGATTAAATAATTTTAAAAAGTAGATGATCAAATACATAGCCCTAAATTTAAATAATGTGTTGAATAAAAAATCATTAGATGAATGAATGAGTAGATAAGTAAATACAAATCAGTAGATAAGTAAATACAAATAAGTAGATAAGTAAATACAAATCAGTAGAAGTCAATACGAAGGGCAGGGAGCAAACAGAGGGTAGGGAGCAGAGAGGGCTGACCTTAGGCAGCGAAGTGTAGGGAGCAGATGGAGGAGGACGGGCAGGGAGCAGGCAGAGGGGCGAGCAGAGAGCCGGTGAGCACAGAAGGCACCGACGAGCAGATAGCCAACGAGCACAGAGGGGCGCCGACGAGCAGAGAGGGAGAGGGTGGCGGCCGACCGGTGAGCAGAGAGGGTGAGTAGAGAGGGAGAGGCCAGAGGCGGCGGCGACCACGGAGCACGCAGCAGTAGGGAGCAGTGCGGCGGTGCGAGCACATAGCAGTAGGGAGAGCAGCGGCGGGCGGCGGCACACAAAATTGATCGCCAGACCTATTCTTGCGGCGATGAAACAGAGAAAGGGTAAGAGTCGGCTTCGCACTGGTGCTATAAAGTTAACCATCAACATCGGTTATTAAAAACATCCGACGCTAATAATAATAGTCGTCGGTTACCATATAAAAACTGACACCGCAGGGGTGTAAAACTTTTCACACGGACAGCGTGGGAACACCCATTGATGTCGGTTATTTCAAGCCAACCAACAATAAAAATGCGGCTAATTTCTGTCTCGTGAAAAACCTTTAGTCGTCAATTTTTAAGTTAATAACCGGCGCCCTATGTTAAATTTTGAAGGTAATATTTTTCACTGGAAAATTTGGAATTGGCGGTCGATTTTAGGCGTCAGTTGCTTATTAACGAACCGACGCTAAATTAAAAGTGATACCAATGTCTGGGCGCTCTTCACTTATAGATGTCGGGTTTTGTATTGAGCCGAAGTTGTACACCTTAGGCATCGGTTTCTTGTATACAAATGACGCCTATAAATGTGATGTTATAAGCCATTTCTGTAGTAGTGAGGTCAAGGTGAAATATGGGATATGGTAGATTGCCTTGCCTAGATGACATGATCTAAGAGAAAGTGGGGGATACTGTCAGGAGACAAATCCAGTTGAACTATAGGTAAGAAAAATGGTTTAACTACACCATGATGTGAGTTCAAAGGTTCTTAAGTATGACCTAAAGGATCACATCCATGCGGTGGGAGTAGATACATGAAGAACTCGATGTTAGTATAGTTTATCAACCCTAACTAATGGTTAGTCTAGTCCAGACTAGAAGGTATGATGAGAGCATGTGTGCTCATTCAGGGTGATACATGGAGACAGTTCTTGTCCTATATTAGATGGGATGATAACCACAATAGATAGTATCGAGATGTAAAGAAGCTCTGTAAGAGAGGTTGTGTCGGTCACCACTTCATTAAGATGATGTTGGTGAAGGGATCTCACGAAGGTCAGAAAAGACCACAATGTATGCAGATGAAGTCATTTTGATCGTGCAATGGCTAGAAAAGAGAGCCTAGGGACAATATGAGTCGTGAGCTGATGCAAAGTAGGCTGGCATGCAGTTCACTGTGGGAGAATATGTGATATGAAAATTTGACCCCTCTAAGCTGTAGCTTAGAAAGCTGAGTCCCCGATACATGGGCCCATTTGAGATGGATTGGTGGAGAAGGTTATGTTTGACCTTACCCCTCAGGATAAAGTAATGTATGATGAGTTCCATATGTCCAATTTAGAGCACTATGTGAGTTACCCGAGTCATGTACTGAGCAATGAACCTAGTGAGCCCCAAGGGAGGCTGAAATGTCTTGAGTCACCTGTGAGGATTATAGATGCCAAGGTGAAAGAACTAAGAGAAAGGAATATGTGATAATAAAGGTTCTTTGGAAGATCCATGGATAGGGTAAAGCCACATAGGGGCCAATGATGGATATGGAAAAGTCCTATCCTGAATTTTTGTTTGCTTGATGGAATTTTGAGGACAAAATTCTTATAAGAGGGGAAGGATGTTACAACCCCAATTTTGCGTATGTTTTCATAATTGAAATGTAAAGATTTTATGAATTGGACTTAATTAAAAAGGTTGTATGCTTTGCTTCAAACAATGAATTACTTTGCAAATATACCTTTTGATAGGAATTTCATGATGCCTATTATTAGATTAATCTATTAATGGATATAAAAGAGAAGAAAGGAAGAAAAGTCCAAATAATAGAAAATAATAGAAGATATTGAATATTAAGCAAAAAAATTATGAGAAATACATGGAAATCTCTAGATAGTGGTATTAATGGCCACAATTGAATAAATTTCGTTTATATGTAATTTCTAATAAAAGAAATAGGAAAAGAGGAAAAGAAATGAAGGATAATGAGAAATACTTAAAAAGAAGTCTATTAAGAAGGAAATTTGAAATAATGACGAAAAGATAAGAATTATGTGGAAATGATATGGTGGTGCCTCTTGTAGCCTTTTAGAATAAAAGAAAAGGGTTTATATAAAGGAGTATTTTCTTTCCTGGTTGGTATTAAGATTAAATAATCTTGGAAATTGTTTTTACAGATAGTTGTAATACTCCTTGCTACTTTTGGATTAAGAAGTAAGATACGACGAGGACTCTTTCTATATATGTAATTATGTACGGAAACCCAAGATAATTAAATAAGAGAACAATCTAGAATAGGTGTTTCACCTTTAATGGGTTGCTAACCAAGTGTTTTAATCGAGAAGTTGGCAATTTATCCAATAAAGAAAGTGGAATGGAATCCTCTAATATCCTTTCCTTGTTTAATGTTGGCACTGCCAAGTTATGTATAACGCTTAAGGAAACTAGAACCATGTGGGCTTACAAACCCTAAGTGCTACGGACTATATATATAGGGATAGACCCCATCCCTTAATGTAGAGGGAACCTCACCTTTCTCCTCCCCCCCTCATCTGCTCCTAGTCTAGGCAGCGTTCTTCTATGAATTTGTTGGAATCCTGGTCAGCCACCCACCTTTACCTCTTGGTGTCGAGGCACTAGTGGCCATGAAAAAGGGAGATGAGGAGCACTGGGAGAAGGGCGAGGGGGCGTCGAGGACGGACCAAGGACCAAGGTTAGACTTTGCAACCACATCATGAATACCCTATGTACCCCCAACTTGTACTACTGTCACCATAGAAGGTTGGGTCGGGGTATCTTGCAGAGATGAAGAGGATCTTAGGCTACTGTCGAGGAAACCCTGCCACCATCTGTCTTTTCGGAAAGGCAAGAAAGGTGGGCACCCAGCCTTGGAGACGGTGTGTCCGTCCTGGGTGCTGAGAACGTGACAGTGCGTCGCAGAACGGGTTGCAGACGCCGAGAGTGCGGGCGGCCGGGGGAAGCTTGGGGAACGGTGCCCTCAGCCTTGGGGAGGCTTGACATGATGAGATCACCTCTGTGACACCACGAGGTAGGGGCGGTGGAGCTTGCGCATGAACTGGAGTTGGTGGCCTGCCTACAGAGCCGGCAGCAGGCACACGACTTCACACTGTTGTAGGCGTCGCATGAAGGAAGGAAGAAGATAAGAGCCAAAAGACTCATCTACCCAGACATGCATGGTCAACAACCAAGGGCACAAGAGTCCTTTCACACCTAATCAAGAGCTGGACCGAAGTAATACAAGGTAATCTATTTTCTGCTGATGTGGCAACCCATGATTGGTCCAGATAATGATAACTTCAAATAATTCTAGAAATAAATCGGTAAATCAGAATTAGACAAGTTACATATGAATTTTACTTAGAAAAATGTGAGGAATCCATTAAAAATAGATTTAGAAGCTAATTTCTCTTGCAATTCGAAAATTAGTTGAAGTTATCAACTTTAATGCATTAATGATTAAGAAACTCTAATTTGAGATGATTAATGTATTGAGAAGGGTTATATGGATGACTAAAGTTAATATTAACATGTTGATTATAAAAAGACACATTAGATCCAAAAGGACAATCTCTATGCATAGTTTGATTAATTTAAGGTTCCATGTCCCTGAATATGCTTTAATGGGCCTTGAAACCCTAATCTCGGTAATTATGACTCTTAATGGCTTTAATTGTTCAAATTCATGAATAATGCTGAGATATGATGGTTCTAAAATATTTTGAGTATAAAAGTTCCTAATTGTGGATAAATACCCTTAATATGGTAATTAGGGTTTTTCTAATGGATAAATGTGGAATTAGTGATAAACAGAGTTCATATGTGAATTAGACTATATGAAAGGTAAGTTGCTAATTTGAAAAGAAGTCAAAGATGATAATTGGCCTTAATGATCATTTCATGACTTAAAAGGATAAAGATGGTAGTTTTAGTGTAAAAGAGGCATATTGGACTTAATTGACTTTTGATTGTGCCTATGATGTTGAAATTAGGGTTTGTTGACTAAAAGAGCATTAAAAGTGATAAATACATAATGAAGGCTAAAACCCTAAAGTTGGCCTAGAAATCATAACGCAGAATCCAAGTCGATCTTGAGAATGTTTTGAATAAAACAATGACACTTGGATGTTATGCATTATTTTCAAGATATTGTTGATTGCTTGTTTGATTGTATTCAATCATAATGCTTGGACATCAAGTTGCTCTAGATCATGCATGTGGTTATGCTTATGGTTAATCGCTTTAGTTTCACAATGTTTCTCAGATGTTTTATCAGTTTCCTGAAAATAACTGCTTCGATGACTTTTATTTCATGCAACTATAAAGTGACTATGATTATCACCATAAATATGTATACATGACTAGCTCAGATCCTAGTCCTCCTCTGTGGATCTGCTAATAATGAAAAGGGTAACCTAGTACATGGCCTACTTGTTAAGTAGGACATCAGGTTATCATGCGTTAGAAATTGTGCTACCCATGTGTAGTGCCATGAGACTCTTTAGCATACCATGAGTTAGGGAGTGGGCTACCTATGGGTAGTACCATGCGACTCAACCCTAGAAATTGATTCACCTGTTAGGTAGGATCATGAGGGGTTTAATTGGGATCTACAATGAGGAAGGTAGCATCCAGGTCCACTGCAGGGACATCGTAGAGGCTAGGTTGTGTATGGATTGAGCAGTTATGCTTAAAACGTAAAGTTTCTTGTTAAATCATAATTGTCTGCAATATGTTGTTACAATTAATTGCACGATTATTGTTTCCCCACATACTGACATATTCATTTATGCTGACCGACATTTTGTTTGTCAGTGTTTTAGGTACAACATTGAAAAGGACAAACAGTAAATGGGCATATTGTGAATACATGAATTAAAGTCAAGGAGGATTAGTTATAATAGTTTCCGTATGAGGATGGAAGATTAGGAATCCAAGTTTTTCAAAAGGTATGCAAAATTTTATTTTAGTATAGCGTTTCAGTATATTCTGGTACAATTTGATAATTATTATTAATTATTTGTCAAACCTTCGATCCAGAAATTGGGATAACGACTCTTACCTCTTGGTCTCCCTTAATAGGGGGTTACCGGGAGGCGGGGTCGTTACATGTTTGCTCATGTTGGAAATGGTTTTTCATGGTGATGTAGTCACCCTTGCATCAATATTCATGATTAGGAGTTGGGTGTCCATGGTCAATCTAGGTTTTTATGGAAATAGGGAAATATTATGAGCCCATATTGTTAAGACTTGAAGAGGATGTCAAGAATCTAAGTGGGGTAGACTGTAATGTCCTCAAATATCAGGCCGCAAATAAAAATGATCTTAAATTAAATTTTTGGACTACTCATATCACTAAGATGCACCTTCTTTCAGGGAGAAAACTGCTAAGAACTGTGTTGTTAACCGTGCTCATCCCAGAGTAATACTAGGATGGGTGACCAATCAGGAAGCTGAACCCAACTTGTGTGTGACTAAATACAAAGTGTGGAATTAAAGTCATTGGTAGCCTACAGGGCCAGTTGTCAATCCTGAAACTCTACTACGACCATGGGAAGTGCGATGGCATACATATGGAACTAGATTATCTAGGTTTGCAAAGTAAAAATCATCTCCTGTTATCAAACATACTTGAATTCTTCAACATTATCTTATGTCATCATGAAGAAAACTCACCCCATAAACATCAACATCAACATCATTATTATCCTCCTCCTCCTCATCATAATCATCTTAATCATCATCATCATCATCATCATCATCATCATCAATATAATAATAATCATCATCATCAACAACATCATCTTCATCATCATCATCATCATCATCATCATCATCATCATCATCATCATCATCATCATCATCATCATCATCATCATCATCATCATCATCATCATCATCATCATTATCATCATCATCATCATCATCATCATCATTGTTATCGACTTGATCATCTAGGCCACTTATTAGCCTAGACTTTATCAAGGTTGTAGAACACGAAAAAGAGATCCAAAAAATGGATGTCAATGTTGTATTTTTGCATTGTTATCTTCAGGAGGAAACATATAGGGATTCGAAGATTTAGGAAAAAAATTCAAACCTTTTAAATTCATAAATAATTATGTGGTTAAAATACATTCTTAAACAATAACATTAAAAGTTTGGTATTATTAATTTTTCTAGGAATTCAATTAAAAGGACTTTTAAAAACATGACTATTAAAATTTTTACAATAGTGTGTAGGGAAATAAAACGATATAGATGGTCGTAGAAATACATTGTTTCTTACCATATTTCCATAACAAGTAGATCACATCAACCACTATGAATTGGTAAATAGAGTTGCAAAGCATATGCCTACTCTTGGAGCAAGTCTTATGACAATCCTTGCAGAGTTGTTCTTCTTTCTCAAGAAGCACACGAAAATTTAGTGGTGCCGACCTCCCAGCATAACATCATGGATGAATATTGATGGAGTTCTCCTAGTCTGATGGAGAAGACATCCGTATCTTACTTAGTCCATGCAAAATACTGGGAACTACACGTCATTTTTCTAGAATTGACGAGAAGGAGTCATCCCATTGCGTTGCTAATGTGCTAGCATTGGCTTTTCTCCTCTTTGACTATCTCTCCCTTTTATGGGTAATATGCTTCTAGCTCTCACATTACAAAAATATTGAGATGATGAATATATGCAATGAGAGCCTTGGACTCCCCCACCCTTTATATAGGATTGGATGGGATGGGTTTCTACAAACCCAGGGACACAATGGGACAAATTTCATTAATTTTCTATTTCTACAAATCACGAGTCAGTTAACTGTACTCCAATTCGGTCGACTAGAACACTAGTCAGTAAACTGGACACTCCAACCGGTCTATTGGGTATTTTTCTTATTCATGAACATACTGACTTTCGATGAAACAATTAATGCACGTAATTGACGATCACATCAATCTTGATTTGGTACTACTGATTGTCCAATCAGTCAACTGGATTTTCCACTCACTAAAATGGATTTTCCAACTAGTCGACTGGATTGTCTAGTCAGTCGATTGCACACTCTAGTCAATTGACTCTCATTTGTAGTTGATCTACTGGACACTCTAGTCATCTAGTGTTGTTTAAGTTAATTACCAAAACACCAAGTAAATTTTATCCATGAGTAAACTTATATTCTAGATGAATCCTATGTGTGTGACCCTATAGGTCCCAAATTACACTAGCAGTGGATATGCATAACTACATTATGACATCACAAACAATGAGTAGTATCTAGAAACACATCACTGCTACCCAAGTAATTGGAAAGTTTGAGAACAACTTCAACCTACAATCTGTGATTAGTCTTACCATGATTGTATAAATCCTTTGTCTTTGATATCCATATTAAACTCGAGTCATGGAATCTTCATCCTCTTAATAATTAATCCATATTCCTTAAACTAGAGCAGACTGTATGAGGTGCATGTAAGCTCACATATCACATATTGAGTCATATGAGAGTTTCCATACATTATCAGTCTTTCTTATCAAGTGCCCAGGATATCAACTCTCATAGGAGGTACAAATACAATCTATGTCACTCACACTCAATCCACATGTGTCAAAATGTACTCCAGGACCACCTTTATGGAAATCCTTATTCAAGGTCACATTGGGTGGTGTCAAAGTTCATTGAATGATGTGTGGTGAGTGTAGTGACTTTAGGTTTAATAACCTCAATCACCACTATCACTTTAAGAGATGATTGTGACTACCATTGCATGGTTTCCATGTATCACTCTCAAGCCTGGTATGATTGTTACATTGTTCTTTAAAAAGTACCCATGTGTTTGACTTGATATCAAATATCATGCCTAATGAGACTTTGTCATCAATCAACACACATTCTAGTCTTATGCATTTTTGTTGTCTATTTTGCTTGCAAAGTAATATATGACTAGGGACATAACAAGAATGTATGTACTCTTAGCATACATATGATCTCATTATTCATGTCCTAAACCTAAATGCGTATGTCATTGAGTAACATCATTCTTTAGACATCTACTATGTCTATGTCATCATCTCATGACTGAGAAAAACATAATAGATAAAATTACATTTATTATCATCAAAGAAGGTATATGATGCCCTATTACAATCATTATATGATTGTCTCTCTAAGTATAAATACCAACAAACTCCCACCTCCATTTAGAGCTAATCACCTATGAATCTTATTCCAAGTAATCTTAACATGTCCATCATATTTTTGCAACATAAGCACTTTTGTAGGTTACCACAATTTGCTTCTAGTCGGTACTTTTTAAGTCTTCACTTCTCCTCTTTGTGCGATCTCTCGTATGAGATGGAAATGTCATATTATTCTATTTGGGTTTCCTATCCTATATAGTATATCCATTGTTGGAACAATACTTCTTTTGAGTCATTCATGGTTGGAACTTTCCACAAGTTCATCTAAAAGAACTTCTTGATCCATATAGTATCATGTGTTGTGTTCAAAACAACAAGGTACTCAGATTCTTTGTACAACCAACAATCATCTCTTACTCAGAATTTTTCCATCTTATAGCTTTGTGTTAGGACATAAATTTAGGTTGTGACCGATAATCATCTTTATCAGTATGGAAGCTTGCATCAGTGTAACCCTTTACACCCAAGTCTTCCATATTACCGTAAAGAATGAACTAATCCTTAGAGGTTCCCAACTACTCAAGGATGTTCCCTATAGTAGTCTAGTGACTTTCGCTGGAGTTTGACTGATATCAGCTTGTCATGTCCAATATATATGAGACAACAAGACAATTACATAACATTATAGACATGATATATCCAATGGTGAATTCATATGTCATCCTACTCACACATTCCCATTCTTCACAAGAGTCTGGACACTGGGCTCTAGAGAGACTAATTCTATGGAACATGGACAAATTTTCTATCTTAGAGACATGCATGTTGAACCCCTTCATCATCCTGCTAATGTATGTGGTATTACTTAATCCAGGAAGCCTTCTACACCTATCTCTATAGATCTTAATTCTTAAGATATAAGATGCTTCACCTAATTCCTTCATAGAGAAGGTTCATTTTTCCTGTCTGGGATTTAACATGTGTAGGATAAGGATGTCATTCTCCATCAATATGTGGAATACATATATGCTCCCAGTATCCTTTTGTAAACTCGGGTATCGTGTTCATTTTTACTAAAGTTAAACTCCTTGACTATTATGTGAAATCGAAGACTCCGTCTCTGGGATGATTGCTTCAATCCATAGATTTCTCTTTGTAGCTTACATGCTTTATTTACATTAGTTGGACTTATAAAACCTTTAGATAATTTCATGCACACATCCTCATGAATAATCCCATTAAGGAATGTAGTTTTAGAATCCATCTGCCAAATCTCATAGTCATAATAAGCTATAATGGGAAGCATGATCCATCTGGATTTAACCATGGCAACTGGTGAAAGGATTGTCATGTTCAACACCTTGAAGTTATTTTAAACCCTTTGCAACCAATTTGTCCTTATAGGTTTGTATATTACCATAAATGTTGGTCTTCTTCATGAAACCCCATTTGCACCCTATAGGTTTTACCCCTTTAGGTGTATCCCCCAAGGTTATACCTTGTTGGTGTACATGGGATCCATCTTAGATCCAATGGACCCAAGTCATTTCTCAGACTTCAGTCCCTCAATAGCTTCTAAGTAGATTTTTGGCTCATAATCTATGACCAACTCTTCGTCTTCATGAGTCATAAAATATCCAATTCCTTCAGACTCAAGGCGTGTCCTACTAGATCTATGAGGTCCTTCTATTACATCATGAACTCGAGATTCTTCAACAGTTTGTGATTTTTCTTATTCCTATTATACATGTATAGGTTCAATGTTTTCTGATTGGTCTCGAACTTATTGACTTCTAGTTTTCTTCCATTGATTACTTTGGTAATAAATTCCCTTTTAGGAATACAACCATTCTAGAAACAAACATTTTTTTGTCAAGTGGAATATAAAAGTAGTATCCACTGGTTTCCCTAGGATATTCAATAAAAAACATTTATCTAATTTGGGACCAAGATTTTCAAGATATTTTTTTCCATATAAGTTTCTCATTCTGAATCCTCATCAAATACATACCAGGACACTTCCCATGCCTTATCTCATATGGTGTCTTTTGAATAGATTTTGATGGTATGCAGTTTAATGTAAACATTGTTGTTTATAAAGCATATTCCTTGAAGGAAGTCAGAAGATTATCTATACTTATTGATGCTCGTAATAGGGTATGATTTCTTCTTTCTGATACATCATTATGTTTCATGTGGAGTTCATTGTCATGCAATGTTAGAGTCTTGTATAAGGTCCTCAACTTCTCAGTTCAAATGTTATCCACATTGATCAGATCAAAGTGTTTAAATAGTAGTAACCACCTTTATCATTTGTTCTAAAACGTATACATACATCAGTATCTATGAGTCCTAGGATCACTCACTCTCTCACTGTTACTAGTGAAAGGATCTTTTGTCATATTTCTCAACAAACAAGACTCACATGTCTCTACTGGTTTGAAACCAAAAATATTCTAGATGACCATCCTTATGGATTCTAGAAATGTGTTCTTTATTTATGTGCCCTAGAAAACAATACTATATGTATATATTGTTTGAGCCATCAATTCATTCAGTATATATGTTATACATATTTGTCTCTAGAACTGTCGAGTATACACTATAAGACATTGGGACACTACCATAAAAGATCTTATCATTAAAATAAAACATCAATCAGTCATGATACTCTTGACCCCAAAAAAAACATATATGTTGTTTCTATTAATTGAAGGCACATAAAAGAAATTCACTAATTCTATTACATTCCCACTGGGATTCGATAAATGACAAGTTCCAACTGTAGAAGCAGAAACTCTTGCCTCAAGCAGTGCCACCTTATCTATCTTACTTGTTCTCAGATCTTAAAGTGGGGATCTCTATATCCTACTTATTCTTCCATTTTTTCCTCTATATAAATAAGGAAATTCCTTTTTGAGTGTCTAGGCTAGTGATAGTGGTGACACTTCCCTTCCTTGTTCATTCCTCCCTTTTCTTTAAGTGTAGAATATGTGGGTTTATGGCTGGCTATAAATCTCTTATTAGTTTTTCCTTTTCCCTCAGACTTCCCTTTACCTCGGATGATCATCATCACAAATTTGGTTTTTTCTTTATTCAATTGTGCTTCAGTAGTTTACAACATGCCAAACAATTCTGACAATGACTTATCATGATTGTTTGTGTTGTAGTTCATGAAACATTGTATATATGATTCCCACAATAACCATAAAATTGCATATTTGGCCAACTAATGCCCTAAGGGATATCCCAATTTGGTTAGTTTCTCCAGAAATCCAATCAATTTGAGCACATGGGACCCCACCTGATCTCTCTCTTCCTTATTTCACTTGAATAATGCTTTTAAGATATGATATCTCTCTTGTCTTTCTTGGTCCTCAAACATGTTCTTGAGATGTGTTACCATCTCTATGACTTCCAAGTTTTCATGTTGTCTCTGCAACTTATAGTTCATTGAGCATAGAATCAACCATTTGTCATCCAAGACATCTACGATATGCTTCTTGTCATCATCGCTTTTAGCCTTAGGCATGATGGAAGTGGGTTCATCTTGCTCTAGTGTCTCCAGGACAAAAAGCTTACACACATGAGTGAGAATAATTCTCGACATCCTTAACCAGTCATGGAAGTTATCCCTCTTTATTTTGTCCTTCTCAAGGACTAATTGCAATGAAAATGTGTTGGTGTTTTCCATATGTTTCTATAATAAAATCTGCATTGGTTAAAACAACTTTGATTTATTTGAATATATTACAATATTAGTTTGACCTTTAGTTGAATGTTGATCCCACTATCTTGTTCTAATTGATATCCCTCACTATCCATTTGGAAGATTGCAACATACAACCTCCAAGTGAGCCAAGATCCATATTTCATCAATTCATCAGTCAGCTTTAGCTGATCTCCCACAACTTATGTTTTTAGGTAGGAAACTTTTTTCCAACTGCATCTAATGCAACTCTTGGAAATATGGTGTGAAAAAATCCTTATCACATTCTATTTGTATGCTTCTAGGAACTTACTCTAATTAAGGCCACCTAATTAAGCCTGACCTAAAAGTCAATACGATTGAATATGCACCCTGCTGTGGCAGACCCACATATCTACCATCACACTTCTATGAGATAGATAGTGCACCATGCTTTGGAATAACATACATTTAGTTGATCAATCTTTTAATGTGTGCTGATTATGGAAATATCTATGACTTAATATTTATTGAGGGATTTTATATATAAATACATATACATATATAATCATGACATACTTATAATATGTATGATATACATATTATATCCACAAATGAAACATGAAACCATAATTATACAAGCTATGGTTATGGTCATACTAATGCAATTCTTTGAAGACACAAAGAATTTCTATCCACCTAAAGTCGAACATCACATGTTACAACTTATTGAATAAAAATGTTGTGTTGGAAACAATTTGGTTGGTCAATTGGACTCTTCCAATGCATCTATTCATCCTCCTATCAGTCGATTGGTCTTCTCTAGGCGGTCAACTATTTTTTGGCTAGAATGACTCTTTAGAATCCTCCAATGGGTCGATTGGGCCTCTAATCGATCGATTGACTCCTTAAATTTGTTGCCTCTTCGGTCATCTAATTGATCCACTTGACTTCCCAGTTGGTTGACTTGCCTGATGCAAAGTGTCTTCTCTTTCATTGATATAGAAGTTAAACCTAATCCTATTTATATATTACATTGTAAGAGGTCAAACCTCGAGTTAAATGCAATGGGAGTATAGGGAGAAAAGCATTAACTTACATTTGGAGAAAAAGAGAGAAGCTTGGTGATTACATTGAATTTAAAAGATAGTAATTAAACCATTCAATCAATAACATACATCAAAAGGAGTATTTTCCATAGCCAAACATGCATCCACCATCAAAATGGTTTTAAGACAACATATATTAATTGCATGTATATTATATTATATATAGGATCCATGACACATTCCATAGCTATGTGGTATTTAATCAGATTTGCAAATTAATTATTTTAATATTCTCATCACATGCACGCCTAGTGTGATTGTGATGATACGCACGCCTCTACGTAGTCTACATAGACTACCAGGAACTCCATGTTGTTCTTCTCTCACCAATGGGAAGGAGTTGTCCCTTCATGTTGTCGGAGTGCTAGCATTGACTTTTCTCCCCTTTGGCTATCTCTCCCTTTTACAAATAAGTGACAAGATCTAGAGGGGGTGAATATAGCTTTATGATTATTTTAATCTAATGATATTACTCAACTTTAAAGTATAGAGGAAATATGAAATAAAAGAGGCGAACACCAAAGGACACAATGATACTCTTGACCAAAAAAAACAAAGATGTTGTTTCTATTAATTGAAGGAACATAAAAGAAATTCACTAATTTTATTACATTCCCACTAGGATTCGATAAATGACAAGTTCCAACTGTAGTAGCAAAAACTCTTGCCTCTAGCAGTGCCACCTTTATGTATCTAACTTCTTCTCAGATCTTGAAGTGGGGATCTCTATATCCTGCTTATTCTTCCATTTTTTTCTCTATATAAATAAGGGAATTCCTTTTTGAGTGTCTAAGCTAGTGATAGTGGTGACACTTCCCTTCCTTATTCACTCCTCCCTTTTCTTTAAGTATAGAATATGTGGGTTTATTTCTGGCTATAAATCTCTTATTAGTTTTTCCTTTTCCCTCAGACTTCCATTTACCTCAGATGATCATCATCACAAATTTGGTTTTTTCTTTATTCAATTGTGCTTCAGTAGTTTACAACATGCCAAACAATTCTAACAACGGCTTATCATGATTGCTTGTGTTCTAGGTCATGAAAAATTGTATATATGATTCCCACAATAATTGTAAAATTGCATATTTGGCCAACTGATGCCCTAAGGGATATCCCAATTTGGTTAGTTTCTCCACAAACCCAATAAATTTGAGTACATGGGACCCCACCTGATCTCTCTCTTCCTTATTGCACTTGAATAATGCTTTTAAGATATGATATCTCTCTTGTCTTGCTTGGTCCTCAAGCATGTTCTTGAGATATGTTACCATCTCTATGACTTCCAAGTTTTCATGTTGTCTCTGCAACTTATAGTTCATTGAGCATAGAATCAACCATTTGTCATCCAAGACATCTACGATATGCTACTTGTCATCATCGCTTTCAGCCTTAGGTACGATGGAAGTGGGTTCATCTTGCTCTAGTGTCTCTAGGACAAATAGCTTGCACACATGAGTGAGAATAATTCTTGACATCCTTAACCAGTCATGGAAGTTATCCCTCTTTATTTTGTCCTTCTCAAGGACTAATTGCAATGAAAATGTGTTGGTGTTTTCCATATGTTTCTATAATAAAATCTACATTGGTTAAAACAATTTTGATTGATTTGAAAATATTACAATATTAGTTTGACCTTTAGTTGAATGTTGATCCCACTATCTTGTTCAAATTGATAGCCCTCGCTATCAATTTGGAAGATTGCAGCGTACAACCTCCTAGTGAGCCAAGACCCATATTTCATCAATTCATTAGTCAGCTTTAGCTGATCTCCCACAACTTGTGTATTTAGGTAGGAAGCCTTTTGCCAACTACATCTAATGCAACTCTTGGATAGATGGAGTGAAAAAATCCTTATCACATTCTATTTGTATGCTTCTAGGAACTTACTCTAATTAAGGCCACCTAATTACGCCTGACCAAAAAGTCAATACGATAGAATATGTACCCTACTTTGGTAGACCCGCATATCTACCATCACACTTCTATGAGATAGATAGTGCACCATGCTTTGGAGTAACTCACATTTAGTTGATCAATCATTTAATGTGTGTTGATTATGGAAATATCTATGACTTAATATTTATGGAGGAATTTTATATATAAATACATATACATATATAATCATGACATACTTATAATATGTATCATATACATATTATATCCATAAATGAAACATGAAACCATAATTATACAAGCTATGGTTATGGTCATACTAATGCAATTCTTTGAAGCCAAAAAGAATTTTTATCCACCTAAAGTCAAACATCACATTTTACAACTTATTGAATAAAAATGTTGTGTTGGAAACAAGTTGGTTGGTCGATTGGAATCTTCCAATGCATCTATTCATCCTCCTATCAGTCGATTGGTCTTCTCCAGGTGGTCAACTATTTTGTGGATCAAAGACTCTTTAAACTCCTCCAATGGGTCGATTGGGCCTCTAATCAATCGATTGACTCCTTAAATTTGTTGCCTCTTCGGTCATCTAATTGATCCACTCGACTTCCCAGCTGGTTGACTTGCCAGATGTAAAGTGTCTTCTCTTTCACTGATATAGAAGTTAAGGCTAATCCTATTCATATATTACATTGTAAAAGGTCAAACCTTGAGTTAAATGCAATGGGAGTATAAGGAGAAAAGCATTAACTTACATTTCGAGAAAAAGAGAGAAGCTTGGTGTTTATATTGAATTTAAAAGATAGTAATTAAACCATTCAATCAATAACATACATCAAAAGGAGTATTTTCCATAACCAAACATGCATCCACCATCAAAATGGTTTTAGGACAACACATATTAATTGCATGTATATTATATTATATATAGGATCTATGACACACTCCATAGCTATGTGGTATTTAATCAGATTTGCAAATTAATTTTTTTAATATTCTCATCACATGCACGCCTAGTGTGATTTTGCTGATATGCATGCCTCTACGTAGTCTACATAGACTACCAGGAACTCCATGTTGTTCTTCTCTCACCAATTGGAAGGAGTTGTCCCTTCATGTTGTCGAAGTGCTAGCATTGATTTTTCTCCCCTTTGGCTATCTCTCCCTTTTACAAACAAGTTAAAAGATCTAGAGGGGGTGAATATAGCTTTATGATTATTTTAATCTAATCAGATTGCTAAACTTTAAAATGTAGAGGAAATATGAAATAAAAGAGGCAAACACTAAAGGACACAGTGATACTCTTGACCAAAAAAAAACATATATGTTGTTTCTATTAATTGAAGGCGCATAAAAGAAATTCACTAATTTTATTACATTCCCACTGGGATTCGATAAATGACAAGTTCCAACTGTAGTAGCAGAAACTCTTGCCTCAAGCAGTGCCACCTTATCTAACTTACTTTTTCTCAGATCTTGAAGTGGGGATCTCTACATCCTACTTATTCTTCCATTTTTTCCTATATATAAATAGAGAAATTCCTTTTTGAGTGTCTAGGCTAGTGATAGTGGTGACACTTCCCTTCCTTGTTCACTCCTCCCTTTTCTTTAATTGTAGAATATGTGGGTTTATGGCTGGCTATAAATCTCTTATTAGTTTTTCCTTTTCCCTCAGACTTCCCTTTACCTCGGAAGATCATCATCACAAATTTGGTTTTTTCTTTATTCAATTGTGCTTCAGTAGTTTTCAACATGCCAAACAATTATGACAACGGCTTCTCATGATTGCTTGTGTTATAGTTCATAAAACATTGTATATATGATTCCCACAATAACTGTAAAATTGCATATTTGGCCAACTGATGCCCTAAGGGATATCCCAATTTGGTTAGTTTCTCTACAAACCCAATCAATTTGAGCACATGGGACCCCACCTGATCTCTCTCTTCCTTATTGCACTTGAATAATGCTTTTAAGATATGATATCTCTCTTGTCTTGCTTGGTCCTCAAACATGTTCTTGAGATGTGTTACCATCTCTATGACTTCCAATTTTTCATGTTGTCTCTACAACTTATAGTTCGTTGAGCATAGAATCAACCATTTGTCATGCAAGACATCTACGATATGCTTCTTTTCATCATCACTTTCAGCCTTAGGCACGATGGAAGTGGGTTCATCCTTCTCTAGTGTCTATAGGACAAAAAGCTTGCACACATGAGTGAGAATAATTCTCGACATCCTTAACCAGTCATGGAAGTTATCCCTCTTTATTTTTTCCTTCTCAAGGACTAATTGCAATGAAAATGTGTTGGTTTTTTCCATATGTTTCTATAATAAAATCTGCATTGGTTAAAACAATTTTGATTGATTTGAAAATATTACAATATTAGTTTGACCTTTAGTTGAATGTTGATCCCACTATCTTGTTCAAATTGATAGCCCTCACTATCAATTTGGAAGATTGCAGTGTACAACCTCCTAGGGAGCCAAAATCCATATTTCATCAATTCATCAGTCAGCTTTAGCTTATCTCCCACAACTTGTGTATTTAGGTAGGAAACTTTTTGCCAAGTGCATCTAATGCAACTCTTGGATAGATGGTGTGAAAAAATCCTTATCACATTTTATTTGTATGCTTCTAGGAACTTACTCTAATGAAGGCCACCTAATTACGCCTGACCCAAAAGTCGATACGATAGAATATGCACCCTGCTTTGGTAGACCCATATATCTACCATCACACTTCTATGAGATAGATAGTGCACCATGCTTTGGGGTAACTTACATTTAGTTGATCAATCTTATAATGTGTGCTGATTATGGAAATATCTATGACTGAATATTTATTGAGGGATTTTATATATAAATACATATACATATATAATCATGACATACTTATAATATGTATCATATACATATTATATCCACAAATGAAACATGAAACCATAATTATACAAGCTATGGTTATGGTCATACTAATACAATTCTTTGAAGCCACAAAGAATTTCTATCCACCTAAAGTCAAACATCACATGTTACAACTTATTGAATAAAAATGTTGTGTTGGAAACAAGTTGGTTGGTCGATTGGACTCTTCCAATGCATCTATTTATCCTCCTATCAGTCGATTGGTCTTCTCGAGGTAGTCAATTATTTTGTGGCTCGAGCGAGTCTTTAGACTCCTCCAATGGGTCGATTGGGCCTCTAATCGATCAATTGACTCCTTAAATTTGTTGCCTCTTCGGTCATCTAATTGATCCACTCGACTTCCCAGCTGGTTGACTTGCCTGATGCAAAGTGTCTTCTCTTTCACTGATATAGAAGTTAAAGCTAATCCTATTTATATATTACATTGTAAAAGGTCAAACCTCGAGTTAAATGCAATGGGAGTGTAGGGAGAAAAGCATTAACTTACATTTGGAGAAAAAGAGACAAGCTTGGTGTTTATATTGAATTTAAAAGATAGTAATTAAACCATTCAATCAATAACATACATCAAAAGGAGTATTTTCCATAAGCAAACATGCATCCACTATCAAAATGGTTTTAAGACAACACATATTAATTGCATGTATATTATATTATATATAGGATCTATGACACATTCCATAGTTGTGGTATTTAATCAGATTTGCAAATTAATTATTTAAATATTCTCATCACATGCAATAAAATAAATGATAAAAATAAAACTGGTCATATTGATTAAATCCCAAAATATAGTAAATTGATATGGATCTGATACCACTATTGGGGAAATGTGGCGACAAATATGGGAATAGAAATAAAAATTTTTGGCATATTGTCCATAAACCAGTGGACCTCTTCAACAACTATGAATAGGGAAAGAGATTTGTAAGGAAGATACCTAGTTGTGGAGCAAGTCCAATGACAATCCTTTAGAGTTGTGCTTCTTTCTCAAGTAGCACAAAAACGGTCATTGAGGTTGGCCTCTCTATGTAGCACCACAAATGGTACTTGATGGCATTCCCCTAGTGTGGTTGTGATGATATGCATGCCTCTACGTAGTCTACATAGACTACCAAGAACTGCATGTTGTTCCTCTCTCACCAATGGGAAGGAGTTGTCCCTTCATGTTGTCGGAGTGCTAGAATTGAGTTTTCTCCCCTTTGGCTATCTCTCCCTTTTCCAAATAAGTGAAAAGATCTAGAGGGGGTGAATAAAGCTTTATTATTATTTTAATCTAATGGGATTACTCAACTTTAAAGTATAGAGGAAATATGAAATAAAAGAGGCAAACACTAAAGGACACAATGATTTACAGTGGTTCCGTGTAAGACGTCAGTCCAATACCTAGTTGTCAGCAATCAAGATTTGCAAATCATGTATTTTATTCCTTTAGTATACCAATACACAATACACAAAAAGTTACCGATTCCTTTGGTTGGTTAAGAAAAACCCTCCTTTTTGGCTCAAGGAGAACTACCATCTTCTTTGATGGGCCACTGGAAGGTCACCTTCTAGGAGAGGATCACAATCCACCTCCACCACCTTGGTTACAACCTTCAACTTTGAAGTATCACCAAGAGCATTTCACAACATCCTTCTTCCTTGAAGTAGTGATAAGTAACATCACACCATTGTATAAGAACAAGAGAGGAATAAGGAGATTACAATGCTCTTTTCACAAGTTGTACAATATAGCACTATGGACATGTGATAATGATCTTCTTCCTAAAAGTTTAGGCAAAGTTGTATTGGGTGGATAGAACACTCGAGCTAATGTAGGAGATTAGTCTATATTAATAGAAATATGAAGTGTAGGGACTAAGCACTTTTTGAAAGGATGCTAGATCAAGTGTATGTCAATGTATATGCAATTCTTGCTCAATGGTTGTGTCCAAGTATCCTAAGACCACTACTATTTATAGGAATGTTTATAAGTGTCTAGGACATCCTAGGGAGTGTCTAGAGTGTTATGGATGGTAAACTAGCCATTTGGACAAATTTAATTAAAGTGCAACGACTAGTTTGATCGCTAATTAATTTTTCATCGAGAACGCTCCTCGGTCGATATTTATTTCGACCAAAATATTTTGACAGAGACAGTTCTGAGTGCTAAAAATCTCAAATGGCTATATCTTGGTCAAAGATGAACACATATCTCTATCCATTGAGAACATTTTGACCGAAGGTGTTTCCAGTCGACATATATTTCGACCGAGTAGGACTCTATTCAAGAATATGTAAAGTATGTGAGGTCCTATAAAAGACTTATTTGAAACCTATAAACCATAAGGTCTTTATGTGAGGAAGGATATGGTTTTGGTTAGGTCTCGTAAGATCATTACTTTTCCTTACATCATGTTAATCAAGTTGTACAAAAGCACATTATACATAAATACATGGTACAACTTGATTTATAAGTATTCAAACAAGTATTCAAACATATATATTTTTAAGGTATTTGTAGTTCAATCTTGACTTAGTTCCTTGATCACCTGAAATACTTAATACACATGTTACTATTATAATTTGGTATAATTTTCATCATCAAAAAATGAAATATGAGTGTTGCATATTCAAAAAGGAAACAATCTCCCCCTTTATGATGAAGACAAATGTTTCCATAAGATAAATGTAAAGTAGCAATTCTATAACTTCATACCTTTAAATTGTTTTGTTGATAGCCAATTTATTTCATGGGTTACTCTACCCCTTTTGTTGAAGCAAAAAAATCTCAATACTTATGAATGATCCCCCTCAAGTAGACATTCCCTCTCAATGAGATAGTCATTTTGGAGAGGGAAAACTCATACTTGACATATAAATACCAACAGATGGGAAATCCAAAAAGAGAGACATTAAAGCATAGTCAAAAAGCCATTTAATTGGGGAACATTAAAAAGTTGTCAAATTGAAATGAAAGGAATGTTAAGTCCTTCATGAAAAAAAGATCCAATAAAGTGCAAATATCAAATAGATACTCTAAACCAATGGTCAAGAATGTTAAGTTCACCATGATGACAGATTCCATGAAAATCAAAAAGCAAAAACCAAAACTAATTTCTTAACCATTTTCTATGTATGTTATCGCTAGAAAAGATTAGAGAATCCTTTAAGAAGAAAAATGAGGTCAACAAAAGTATCTCTAGACCAAATATGTGGGATGTTAAGCCCGTATTAATATAAAGAACCAATTAAGCATAGAATGAGGTCAACAAAGTATCTCTATACCAAATATAATGTTAAGCCCATTTCGGTATAGAGGAACCATAAAGTACTATAATAATAACTCTAAAAGAATCTATAAACCAAATTTCAAAGGATGTTAGGTCTACATTCATATAGAGAATCAATTAAGAGCAAAAATTATTCAAGATATATTAAAGGAATCAGAACTCCCCCTTAATCTCATACCATGTTAGTAGAGATGAAACATGAAACAAAGGATTTACTAAAAAATATAGCCATTTAATATCCTAAACTTCATGATAGATCATTCATGTCAGATGTAGAAACTATGGAATCATGCAAAAATGTGAATCTAAAAATTAAGTTTACAAATAAATTATATCGAGCACAACTGAAAGAATTTTTTCTTTGAATAATTCATCCCCATTTGTCATCTCAAAATATAGAAAGTATAAATACCATATGACTCATCCTCATATGGATACTTCCATGTGATGCCCATGTTTACACATATTAAAAATTTAACCATGAATGTGATGGTACATATTAAGATAAAAACAATGACTTACAAATAAGGCTCATGATCTTTTTATTTCTTATCTAGAGAAAAGTTATGGTACCCAAATCATTTTTTTGTTCTTCTTCCTTTTTAAATGACATGAGAATGCATAATTTTTGAATTTTCCATAAGCAAGTCATGTTTCATTTTCTAAGAAATTTGAATTTAACTTAAAATAGGATGCCATCATGAGAACAAAACATATTTATCTATTTGAAAATTATTCCAAATATAAGTTCAACTTTTCATTTTAGAAAGAGATTTGTGAATCATGCATTGTATAACAATATCTTCTTCAAGCATATCATCAATATCAAAATTTCTTTAAGAATAATGTTATGATTGACATGACCACAAAAAGATGTAAATAAGGTATCTTTTCTTTTTAATGTAAAGACTTAATTTTTGAAAAGAATCATTTTGTGCTTTAAGCTCAAGAAGTTAAGAATATAAGATAATTTGTTCATATTCTTCTTATATATATTATTTATTTTATCGAAAGAAAATTCAACAAGTTCTAAGCATATATTATCCAATCCAAACGAATTTTATAGATGCAAAGTTAAGACATTTCCTTGCTAGAATTTGAAATATTAAAATTAAATATCTGACAGTCTCATTTTAGTTTTAAAAGATAATCACATAGCAAATTGACTCTAACTACCTATTATAAGATATCCAAATCAAAATACTCATTTTCAAAAAAATTGTCGTATTGTGTTTTGACTAATTTCCCCTTGGTCAAACTATCCTTCGACTGAGAGGTTATCTATCACAAAAATTATCCATTTTCAACCAACTCAAATCAAATGGATAAAACAAGATGTTCATAATTTATCTCTTTTACTTGTATATAAAATAAATTAAAAATAGCAATCAATTTTTCAACTTTATTTAGAGTAATTTTAACAAGTTCCATAAGATGATTTTTGAATAAAGTAGAAATAGATACCTCATCATCTCTATAATTACCTTGAGCTTCATCTTTATCATGTGCATGTGCTTCTTCTCCTTCATTATTGCCTTCTTTCTTCTTCTTCTTTAGTTTAGGGCTTTGGGATTGTCAAAGACATTTCTCTCCATATTGCTGACATCTAGTAAACAAAAATTTATTATATTTGTTAGGAGAAGAAAATACACATTTCTTACCTTTAGTACAAATTTCTTCTTTACTACTAGATGAGCCACTTAAAAAGGAAGACTTCTCTTTAAATGCAACTATTTTCTATACCCTCCTTGCTTCTTTTTCTTGCTTCTTCTCTTCATCAAGTGTACTTAAGAAATTTCCAAGTTCCCAACAAGTTTCTCCATCTTCATCTTCAAAACTTGTTCTTCTTAACTTATGTTCTTCCCAAAGGCACTCAAATTATTGATTATAGATGAAAATATAGCATATATTTAAGAAATAGTTTCATTTTCTTTCATATGAAATGGTTCAAATGTTTGTTTAGACATATTAATTTCAATACTCTTGACTGGTAATGTATCTTCATGTGTAATCGAAAGTACTCTCCATATTTCATATGTGGTTTCATAAGAGGATATTATATCAAAATGTTCAAGATATAAATGTGAATGTAAAATACTTACAGCTTTGGCATTGAGTGTAGATTTTGTTATCAGTGGCTCGTCCCATTCCTCAAACTCTATTGTAGGAGGTTCATATGGGTTGATGATCATATTCTAAATATTAACGTCAATACCTTGAATGTAGACTTGCATATCCATCTTCCAATGATTGCAATTGGATCCGTCAAAGATATTTGGTGGTCCTCCATGGTTGAGTTGACTGAGCATGTTGTCCCCCATACTTGAAGACCACACTACTATAGCAATAACATATCACATCACATTTGATGGTGTCAGTTGTAGTCCAAACACCGAAGCCAATATACTATGACATCGGCTAAGAAGGACAACTGTCACCTATATGTGAAGGTCGGCCAATTTACAAAATACATGGGCATCACTTTTTCTTTAACATCGGTTTGTTAAACCACAATTGACGTCCAAAATCACCCGCAAAATACAATTTTCTTGGGAAACCAATTTTCCTCCAAAAATTTTCAATTCAGCGTCGGTGGTACAAGAACTGATGACATATGTTTCGTGCCAAGCCCTCGTGAAAATTTGTATCCCTATGTAGTCGTCAAATTTTGACAAGGAACTGACGACTAACCTTCGTGAGTCAAAATTCATCCCCTCATGTGGCGTCAATTTTCTTTAAAGAACCGACGTGGATATGTCTTTGTGTGTTGTCCCTATGAAAATAGTTTCCCCCCAATTTGCCTATTCGGCGTCAGTTTTTGTTTGGCAACTGACAATTATGATCGTAACTGACGAACAATTTTTTTGTCATGTTATGTGTATAGATGTCGGTTTTTGTATATAGGAATCGACGACTAACACCCTGACCGGGTGCAGATTTTTTTGATTAATGTTGGTGATAGGTGTCGATTTTAAATTACCACTGATGTTTGTTGATTTTAAGTGTCAGAATTTTGTTTTAACCGACGCTTATAGTTAACTTAATACACCCGCGTGAGAAGACTCTTCCGCTTCTCTATTTCATTCCCCATTCTTCAAGCTCCCAGTCTGATGATTTCTTCCTCTGCCTCCGTGCGCTGACTCCGCACGCCGCCTCTACGCACCACCTTCCACTGTGAGAAGCTTGAAGCTGCTCACTACCTCCGTGTGTGGCCAGGCGCCACCACCAGGAGCTTGAAGTTGCTCACGCCAGAGCTACTGTTGTAGTCCAGTTGCAGCCAGTCGTCGCCACCACCACCTACTCCAGGCGGAGCGAGGATCCTTCCTCTAGCCACCTTCAGCTGCTCTAGTCACCGACACCTAAACCTCCTCTACTTCACCTCCGGCTCGGCCACCTTCACCTCCAACCCAACCACCTCACCTCCGGCCGCCACCATCTCAGCCTGCTCGATCCACCAGTGTGGTGAATGAACACAAAATGGAAGAATATTTGATTAATATTGATTAATTAGATTTAATGATACCATTACTATTGATTAATTAGGGTTAATGATGCATTAATAAACTTAATTAATTAGATTTGCACTTAGTTTCTCTAAGATTGTGTAGTTGATTAATATTGATTAATAACGGTTAATTATGCATGAATGAATTTAATTAATTGATATTGTTTTCTTTCTCTCTTGTTAATGATTGATTTAACTTAGTTCAATAATTGTTCTTCAAGCTTGTGTATTAATTAATAATAATTAATTAGGGTTAATGATGAATGAATGAACACAAAATGGAAGAATGAATTGAATTAAATGATGTTACACAAAACCTAGGATATGAATGATGAAACTAGGATTGTAGGTATAGGAATGATGATGATGATGATGATGATGATGATGATGATGATAATGATGATGATGATAATGACGACAACATACATGTATTTTTTTGGCCTAAAAACCCATCTAAGATTTACTTATTAGGAGTAAAACTTGGATAGTCCTCAGTCTGGGACTGTTCTTGAACATTGAATCTCACTTAGGATGCAAGTGTATAACATATATTCAGTTTTCATGATGTTTCATCAACACTTCCCCATTTGTTCTCTAAGTACATATGTTTGTGGGAATTTTCCCATGTACATCGGTTTACTTGGAGAACTACGGGGAAATGATGTCTCTTGAAAATTGAATACACATTATACACTTACTAGTGAGATTAGGTGATCAAGAATGGGATAGGTGGTACACATTAATTTTATATAAGACCCAAAACCCTAATCTTTTAACCCTAAACCCTAATCATTTAACCCTAAACCCTAATATTTTAACCCTAAACCCTAATATATACTTGTTTTCTCTTTGATCATAGGATGGATAGATCACGGATGTCCATTCAAAATCACTGCACCCTAGAGTTTATTTCTGGTCTTGATAAGTTTATTAGATTTGTGGAGGAACATAGGAAACAACCTGGAGATAGGTTCTACTATCCATGTAGGCATTGCGGTAACAACTTGAAAGTCAGCACTGGTGATGAAATAAAAAGTCATGTCATGTGCAACGAGATTGTATAAGGTTATATAGAATGGTACTGGCATGGAGAGATTTCAAACCTGAAATCAGTAGATGTTGATAGTAGTGCTTGTGTGGAAGAAGAAATTGCCTTTGATGACGTAGATGTGAACAAACCAGTTCCAGTAGACGTCGTTGATGAGATGTTGGATAGTTGTGGGGTAGAGCACATCGATCCACCTCCCATTTTTAGGAACATTGTGCATGATGTTGAGAGACCATTATACACATGTTGTATTAAGTTTATGAAGCTTAGCACTATTTTGAGATTGTATAAGCTAAAGGCTAACAATAGATGGAGTGATAAAAGATTCATGTCATTGTTGTCTTTATTGAAATAAATTCTTCCTAAAGGAAATGAACTGCCAATCTCAACATACGAGTTAAATAAATTGTTGTGCCCAATGGGAATGGAGGCCAAGAAGATACACACATGCCTGAATGATTATGTCTTATTTCAAAAGGACTATGGGGATTTGAAAGATTGTCCACAATGTGGGGCATCTAGGTATAAAATGATGACTTCATGAAAGTCCAAAATTGGTTCTCCTTCTAAGGTGATGTGGTATCTACCTATAATACCACAGTTTCAATGCTTGTTTTCCAATCTGATAGATGTGAAGAATTTGAGGTGGCGTGCAGAGGTTAAGAAAAATAATGATGGGATCCCACGACATGTGTCTGATTCCTCACAGTGGAAGAAGATTGATTTATTATACCCTAAATTTCGTGAAGAACTCTAGAATCTAAGACTTGGGTTTTGTAGAGTTGGGATGAATCCGTACGGGACATTAAGCAGCCAACATAGCACTTGGCCTGTTATGCTTCTTATATACAATCTTCCTCCCTGGTTGTGTATGAAAAATAAGTATGTTATTCTATCATTGTTGATATCGGGCCCTAAACAACCTGGAAATGATATTGACGTTTATCTTGAACATCTGATTGATGACTTAAAGAAACTCTATGGTGAAGTTGTGATGACCTATGATGCTTGACGTAGAGAGACATTTCATTTGCACGCTATACTATTTTACACTATTAATGGCTTTCCATCATATGGGAATTTATTTGGATATAGTGTTAAAGGATCTAAAGCATGTCCTATATGTGAAGAGAACATTGATTCAATATGAATAAAACATGGCGACATGTCTGTATATCTTGGTCATTGAAGGTTACTTTTGAAATTCCATCTGTATCGAAGGTTGTGCAAAGCATTCAATGGATGGAATCAGGAATGGAGTTGGCCAAAACCTATACCAGGGGAGGTTGTTTATGAATGAGTAAAAGACTTAGTCAATGAATTTGGTAAGAGATCACAATGTACCATGTCCACACAGAGTGACAAATCTTTATTCAAGAATAAGTCAATATTTTGGGATCTTCCCTATTGGAGTTCTTTGGCAATCAGGCATTGTATCGATGTCATGCATGTTGAGAAAAATGTCTGTGATAGCATCATTGGTACTATGTTGAATATACCAGGTAAGACTAAAGATGGGATCAAATCCAGAATGGATCTACATGAAATGGGAATAAGGACATAATTAATAGAAGTAGTTAGTAGTGATCGGAGAAAATATTTACCTCATGATTGTTACACTTTATCCAGAAAGGAGAAGAAAGCTTTTGCGAGTGCTTGGTTAATGTTAAGGTTCCATAATGTTACTGATCCAACATATGTAGATTGGTATCAATGAAAGATCTAAAGCTGATAGGAATTAAATCTCATGATTGGCACACTCTAATGCAATAAATATTGCCCATGGCAATTCGATTTATACTTCCAAAGCATGTACGATTTGCAATCACTAGACTTTGTTACTTCTTCAATAGTCATGCAATAAAGTTATTGATCCTGAGACTCTCGATAAGTTGCAAAGAGAAGTGGTTGTTACCCTATGTTAGCTTGAGGTGTATTTTCCTCCTTCATTCTTTGATATCATGGTTCATCTTTTCGTCCACTTGACTAGGGAAGTGAAAATGTTGGGACCAGTTTTCTTGCATTGGATTAACCTTTATAATGATACATGACCATTTTTAAGGTGATATTCAAAACTTTTATCGGCCTAAAGGGAGTATTATTGAGGTTTATGTGGCAAGAGAGGTTATGGATTTTCGCAATGACTTTTTGAGTGGTAATGATGCTCTGGTAAATGACAAGAATATTGAGGAGTATTCTGCAGGCAAAGAGATTTTAGGATCATGGATGAAAGTAATCAGTCGTGAGCTGTTGGAACAAGCTCACTTGTATATTTTACACAACATTGACAAAGTGAGTGAATATATCGAGGAACATACCAATTTCAATAAGAAACAATATCCTCGAGCCAATTCAATGTGGCTTGCTAGAGAGAATAACAAGACATTTATTAAGTGGTTTGAAGATGAAGTCTTACATCAACTATCTCAAACACCAAATAATATTGTTGATAATATCAAATGCCTCTCCTTTAAACCAAAAATGAATGTTATTTCTTATGAAGGGTTTGACATAAATGGGTACTCATATTATACAAAGTGCCAAGATGATAAGAGTGTCGTCCAAAATAGTTGGGTCACCCTTCAAGTGTCTTCATTATTTTTTTCCAGTGCAAAGGATAAGAGTCCACATGAAGCTAAAATGTCATATAACGGTGTCATTGAAGACATATGGGAGTTTGACTATGTAAATTTCAAAATTCTGCTCTTTAAATGTAGTTGTGTTGATAACACCAAAGGAGTTATAGTGGATGAATTGTGTTTCACATTAGTAAACTTTGAAAACATTTGCAAAAAGGGTGAACCATTCATATTGGCATCACAACTGAAACAAGTATTTTATATCTATGATCCTACAAATGAAAAATGGTTGGTTGTTCGTCATGGTAAAAGATAGTTCATTGAA
This sequence comes from Alisma plantago-aquatica, assembly GCA_963693085.1. Taxonomy (NCBI): domain Eukaryota; kingdom Viridiplantae; phylum Streptophyta; class Magnoliopsida; order Alismatales; family Alismataceae; genus Alisma; species Alisma plantago-aquatica. Next base: position 793,087,879 of record OY856410.1, on the reverse strand, counting down.
GATCCTATAGATGAAAAAGAGTTCTATGATAAGTATGATGACTCAAGTCCATTCTCAGTTGGGTTGCCAACAAAAAATATTGAAGCTAACGATGACTTATATGTGCGCGGAGATCACATTGAATGAATGTTAATTGATAAAAGATCACAATCTTAGAGGCATGTTTTTATTTTTTATATGTTTTTTATATCGATGTGAACTTTACAATTATTTAATCTTGTAGTTATGTTAAATGTTATAATGTTATTTTTCTTCAGATGGTTGACCATGAGTATAATGATTGTAATGATGATTATCGTGAGGGTGAGGATATCAATGAGGCACCGCCTCACAATGTAAGTTTTAAAATATATCATATATATCTATCTATATGTCCATTTATAAGTTATATCCTATAAATGTTTTTTTAACATACTAATTTTTAGGTTGAGGAAGTACCTGCTGAAAACCTTGAAACACTTGTTGAGAAGAAAAAAGAATTGAAAAAGTTAGGGGAATCACTATGATGAACAAGTTAATACAACAAAGGGGCAATGTATTAAAACTAATTGTGGATTTTGATCATGCTGGAAATCTAGTTGGAGTGAACCACAACTCATTTATTTCATATCTTAGGGTTCTTACTTGTAGCCATCATAGTCCTCATTTAGAATATTCTTGGAATATTGTTCCTAAAGGGAAGAAAAACTTAATACAGAAAGAACTATAAGTGAGTTATTATCATTTACAATTCTATTTTGCAGAATACTAATTTTTATGATATACTAGTCTATTAAATATATGACATTTTGCAGAGTATATTTGAATTAGATGAAAGCCTACATTGTAAAAAGGTGATGCAACATTGTGGGAGGGTCCTAAGGAACTATAAGACAAATCTCACCCAACTATAAATTTGAGATGTTGAGAATAGGAAGAAGTCATCCATTGAGCAATGGAACTACCTTGAACCAAAGGACTGGGGGGCATTTTTTGCCAAGAGAAATATCAATGAATTCAAGGTATTAAATAATTCTTATGAATTCACCTATTGACGATTGACCTTTAGTTTTACTAACCAATTCAATGTGTTTACCCACAAGGCTATCAACAATGCTCAAAGAGAAAGGCATGCACTGAATGTGCATGACTCCAAGTGGCTATGGAGGCGGTCACCAAAAACTAGTGGATGTTGCTACTTCTGAGTCTACTCCTACTCAGGAGACTGGATGGATTATCAGATCAATTTATTCATTGAATTTATAGTGATTTGGAGGTTGTATTGGAGTAGTAAATGGTTCTGGGATAGGTGATATATGTGACAACATTTTCTAGTTGATGATCCATGTGATTATGCTTTGATTTTAATGCTCGCTTGATCACTTTTAAGATTTTTTTTTAAATAAGGGTTTACCAAGATGATAATTAAAATGATAGTTTTGATCTTGACTAGATGATTGTGTTAATTTGGGGGTAAAATTTCCTTATAAAATGGGGAGGAAGTGATAACCTAGACATTTTCTTCTTCTCATGAATATTATATGAAATTCATGATTGCACTATTGTCTCACTCTAGTCCTCAAGTTCACCATTTAAGTTGTTTTGATGGTTTTTGAGTGTGTCTTCTTCTCGCATGACAAGTGGTGACACTTAATTTGATATGAAGTTGAGGCTGCTCCTATATCATACATCAGTGTCTCTCTTTCCCTTTTGATCCCATCTATGTGTCTCTCTAATCCCCAACTTTGTTCTTCGTGTGTAAAGGTCACTTCATGTTTCCAACTAACCAATTGAACTCAATTCTAGGATAATATGAGAAAGTTATGCTAGGTTGAACATCTAACGTGTAAATACTAATTAATATCATTTATCCTTTGTTCTATCATGAGTCGGTCTTACTGGTCCTAAGCTTGGGGGTTCTTGCACGTGTCATGCAAAGCTCCATCCCCTTTTCCTTTACAATCCACTCATTACTTGCTCACCCAATCACAAGCCCAAATTGCCAAATATAAAAAAAGGAATAGTTTACAATTTTACGAATGAATTGACGCCCAATAGGTAATTGACACCTAGAGATGTATAAAAATAGATATAAATGGGGTGATAGTCCAATTTTAGGTATTCTTCTTGGACCCTCCATTTTTGAAACTAAAATTAGGGTAATATCCCAATATTAGGTCTTCTTCTTGGATCCTCCAAATATGAAACTAAAATTAGAGTAATAGCCCAATTTTAGATCGATAATAAATAGATATGAGAGTGAAAGCAAGGTAATGGACAAGTTTTAGGTCATTGTACAAGAAATTAAAGATATGAAAGTAAAAGCAGGGTAATTGAAATGTTTTAGATCTTTGTCTAAGACCATGGTTTAGGGTAGGCAACGATGGGTTGACCACATAATACTAGGTGACATCTCATTCAAGTTGGAAAATATTCTGAGACCATTGTTGAGCCTTGACGAGGACGTCAAGAGACACTAGGGGAGATTGTAACATACAAGATCTTTGGCCTTAAATAAAATGATCTTAAAAGGAGTGGTTGGAATACCCATATCACCAAGGTCCATATCCATTTAAGGGGGGCCATCATTAAGAACTTTTTGGCTAAACATGCTCAGTCCAAAGTAGTACTAAATTGGTTGATCTTTTAGGAAGTTGATCTCGGGCTGGGAAGATTGAGGAAGAAGCATGAAACTGAGGCTAGTGGTGATCTGTGGGGCCAATCATCAGTTTTGAAACTTTATTTGAGCCTTGGATAATGGGCCCGTGCATTATAGTGGCACTTTTTCTCATGCATGATCAAAGGTGAAGATTGAAGAGTATTTAAAAGATTTAATAGACATTTGGTAGCCTTTTAGGTGGATATCATAAGTCTGCATATGAGTGATGACTCACTAGAAGAGACCACAATCAGGAAACCTTTCGACATGGATCAAGTCAGTAGATCTTTGAAAAAGTTGTCCAATTTGAAACAATTTAAACTTTTTGTTGAGTTTTACATGCATTAACTCTCCTTTTTTTAATTCCAGTTCAACTTATGCTAGATTTTCGTAAAGATTTTTATTTTTTTTTAATTATTGTTTCTTTGTTTAAATGATGGTCCTTTTCTAAAAAGTATTATTCATTTTTATTTCCAAAATATTTTTTTATATTTTTCAAAGAGAACCTTTCTTAAAAAATATTTTTATTTTGAAAAAAGTATTCTTGTTTATGTTTGGAAAGGCTTTTTTGAGAGTAAAATATTTTAAATGAGCTATGAATTTTTTTTTAACTTTTGTTGAGGTTTTGTAAAAGTTGTTCAACTTTGTTAAGTTTTGAAAACCTTTTTTCAGCTTTGTTGAGGTTTTGAAAAGGTGGTTCAACTTTGTTGAGTTTTGAAAAGTATGGTCAAAACATGTGTTTCAACATTGTTGGGTTTTTGGAAACACTTTTTTTTTCAACTTTGTTGAGGTTTCAAAAAGGTTATTTGACTTTGTTGAAATTTCAAAAATGTACTTTGGCTTTTTGAATTTTTAAATATGCTTCTACTTAATTGAGTTTCAAAAACAATCAAATTTGTTGAGTTTTGAAAAGGTTTTTTTCCTAAACATGTTTTTTTAGTTGTTGTCCTTTTTCTAAAAATATTGTTCTTTTTGTGAAAATATTTTTCACTTTTTTGAAAATATTATTCTTTTTTTAAAAAAAGATTGTTCTTTTTCTGGAAAGAGTTTTCAATCAAAATTATTGAATGAATATTTTTTATTAAGAGAGATGGTTTGTGATTATTGGAGATCATTCAAGTTTGAAAAGATTGTGGATAGAATATTGTTGATGATTGAAATCATTTCAAATGATTTGCAATCCTTTGAGATCATGTGGCATCATTGGAGATTGTTAATTTGAGATTGTTTGAGATCAAGTGAGATCATTGGCATGATATAATTGTTGATTTAACATTTTATTATGATAAGATTGTTTTAAAAATACATATGTCACCAAACAACAAAAAATCTATGTTGGTGCTTACAATTTTAAAGTGTAAATCATTCAACAATCCTAGAATTAATAAGGCATGCAACAATCTTGAAAATTCTAAAACAAGCAAACACAAGATGCATATGTAGAAGATAAAGTCTTACTTTTAGCCTATGGGTTTAGATGTGAATTTACATCATCACGCAAGAACAATTCATACATGATGGTTTGGTCCTTAAGTTTGTTATGGTGTGATGACACTCATTGTATGGACAACCCAGGTTCTTCGAATATGACACCTACTACTAAAACACCTCACGATGATGGAGACCACAATCAATAGTGAGTGGTAGGAGTGGGGGTGTGCTCAAATCCTTTAGACATCTAGTTTAATGCTATATTGACACCTTTACTACCCCCCTATTCGACTTTCATAGATATAGTGTGAGTGTTTGCACTCGTCCATGATACATTGTAGTGCATAATGTGGTTGTAAGATTTTTATACTTTTTGAAAAAATACCACCATAATAAAGCAAAAATGATAAATTATAATCACATATAGAACCGATAATGAAAATATTAAGAAAGAAAAGATGCTATTCATCATTAATAACCTATCATCCTTCTCTCCCTTCCTTTTCTATTATTTTTTGTAAAAAAGGAAAATGAAGAGAAAAAAAAGGAGGAAAATGGATATAACCCTAAAAGGAACCAAAGAAAACAATGGAACAGAAGCAGAGGTAAACCTTAGAAGGGAACCAGAGGCTAACCCCAAGAGTGCCAATTGTTAAAAACATGGAAGTTGTCATAATGCTATAAAAAAGATAAAGAGAAGCAACAAGAAAATAAAAGCAAAAATGTAAACTTTTTCTCACTAGGTGGTAAAAAGGATTCTGCTAGCACTTCACTAAGTGCTAGGAAACTAAATAGAGGAGTAAAAAAACCTCATTTAGTTCAGGTGGAATAGAGTGATTTGGAGGGAAAAAATTGTTGTTGACATTTTTGTTTCTTTTTCGTGTGTATATTTCTCTCATGAAATCTACCTTGATGAAAGAGGAATCTTACTCACCCATATTCAGCCTCACCTTCGGTATCGAGCAGGTCACCTTGCCCATGGATACCCTCATAAGATCTCCCCTAAGGTGAGAAATGTCCCACATACTCATAACCAGCCACAATATTTGGCCCCGAGTGAGTCACCTTGTCATTGGATACCCTTTTCCTCATAAGTGTGATGCTCATAAAATGTCCCCTGAGGATAGAGGAATAATGCACATCCATATCCTTCCATAATTGCTGGCCTCGAATGGGTCACCTTGTCCCTACATATCCTTTTCCTTGGGAGTATTTATCTCATAAAATTTCCATAGAGGATAAAGGAATTTTACTAAACCATGTTCAACCACATTTTATGGACCCAAGTAGGTCACTTTGTACATGGATACCCTTTTGCTTGCTAGTATATTTCACGTAAATGTTCCTCTAAGGACATATGCACCCTCATTCAACCACATTTATGGCCCAGAGAGGGTCACCTTGTATAGGATATCCTTTTCCTTGGAGTATTGCTCTAATGAAACTTCCCATGTTGAGAGAGGAATTCCACACATCCATATCCAATCACAGTCATAATCCTGTTTGGACACCTTGTCCCTAGACTGCATCATAACTTATCCTCTACAACCAAAAACCAAAATGTTCATGCTTTATCATGGTTCTACTACACATATCTCATATAATATTGGAAAAATCCTACCATATCACTCCATCTAGGGGCATGTCCATCTCTTCGTACCATCAGATCTAATAATATATATTGATATAAGAATAATACCTTTTTGTATAAAGAAAAAAGATTATTTTTTCCACATGATCTTTGTCCCCTTCTCCATGCAAGGGTAGGTTACGTTTTCTATCACAATTTTTGAAATCCTCTTCCATGCAAGGGGAAGTTTCTACTTAACCCTACCGGGAATATTATGGAGACAAACATATGAATGTCATATGTTGTTTCCTCTTTCCTAACATAAGGAGTAGTTTATTTAAATACATGATTCTTCCCTTGTCAACTCCTTGCAACACAATGGGCAAATTCCCCATAGGTCTCTAAATCCTAGCAACCAATTAGTATATATTCCACATAGAGAAGGAAAACATGAAGGTCTCAAGAAGAAGAGCAGCTACTGCAGTTTTAAAAAGTGATTCCTGAGATGGGAAGAACGAACGCACAATCCAACATTTCTAAGGTGATGAAGATACTAGTTGAAGACTTTTATGATGAATTGAAGGCTTCGATGACACATGATCCATCCAACAAGCATGATAGGATGAAAAAGCATAACTCACAGAGGAACTTGAATTATCCAACAAGAAGACTATCAAATCTAGAAGGGGCCATCCAAAGACAAAAATAGATGTGTTCCCCTTTGTAGGTCATGTGCAACTACAATCACTACACAACATGCAGGGTGTCTAACTACACCATCTTGAAGTAACTAACAAAGGGTATATTACTTCATGGTTGCTACATATGAGCATTTGTTATAGGTTATATGCATGATACACATGATCACTACCCAAAGTAGCCATGTGGATGATCATATAGAAGAATTGGTGAACAATCAATAGTCATTCCCGATCAAGGTAGAAGGCCAAAAGCTGAAATTGGCCAGCAAACTACAATTCCATTATAGAAGAAGAGGTCTTATACAAACTTTCCTATGACATACCCTCCACTGTCACCCCTGAACTATGCTCTTCTATCTGGACCATATGGGTACATGCCTCATCTAGATTTGATCGCAATAGAGACAACCAAAGGCTGCCTGAGGTTTAACATATCGATGGTACCTTTATAAGAGAAATCCTAAAAATTTGAAAGATATTGAGTTCAAGATAGAAGAAATCAACACATTCAAAGGTCACCACTAAAAGATCACATTACTTAATTAGCATTGCATGACAAAAGGAGACAAGTTATCTGAAGCAAATATTGTTCATGCCATAGTCAAAAAGGAGGTAACAACGTTGAAACAAAATAGAAGGTTAACTCCCTTAGGGGCCTCTCTTTGTATCACTCTTCCACTGATAGAGTGTCTAGTAGAGTTTCTTGCCATAATCAATCCTTCTAATTCCTTGCCATAACACTAAAATCTTAACATTCATTGTGACTATCATCGCATCCATTACATGATACAAACTCTTTTTTGGCCATCAAGCACATCATTAAAGACATAATCAAGGCATATTTGGTCTAATTGCACACCCATATAATATTCACTATAGAGCATGTCATCAAAGATCCAGGTACAATCACAAAAGTTATTGGATCCAAACTTGATCTAGAGCATAGAACAAATGCACCCATAGATGTATTTGCATAGTTGACGAAGTCTTCAATTGAGCCATAGCTCTACCAAAGAGAACCTAGACATAGTGGTCACGAGCCCCAAACTATCAAAGAACCATGAAAAATCTATCTAACATTTTTTTTACTTTATAAAAATCAAAACGAAAAAGAAAAGAAAAAAATAAATTAAAATGAAAAAAATCTCAAAATGAAACAAAACATCAATAAAAAAACTATAAATGAAAAAAAGATATCAATAAATAAAAACCATGTAATCTACTTAAGTTCCTAGATGTGTCCTCCCGTGCACCCTGATGTGGAAGGATCAAAGTAGAGCCATAGCTCCTAGCATGGAAGGAAAAGGGCCTTTATCTTGAGGCACAAATGATTCACAAACATTACCAATATTATTAAATTAACTCAAACAATGAAATCATCTAAAGATAAATTTTTAGGTTGACATTTAAATCTAAATAAATGTCCTCTTCTATGTATTCTTAGACTGAGCATCTCAAAGGAGAGTTGGAAAATAATGACAAAGTCAAGCCATCCTAAAAAATAATTTTTGGGGTCACTCCCTACATGAACTTTAATGTTTAAACATGACAAAAAATCCATTCTTATGATGCACAACAAAGACATGTGTATTGGAGGATAGAAAGATTTGATTCTTCAACATTGTTTACGTCTTACCGTACTCCATGATGATCTCGCTTGGATAACAAAAATGGGGAACTTTCACAAGGAAACTCCCATTAATTTGTAATTCATGTTCCCATCCTAAGGCTCTGAGAATCCATGTCATACTTGTCATAGGATTAGTTGAATTAACATTAATTTTGAAGCCCAAAGGGCTCTAAGACATTGAAAAATCCTTTTAGTGAATTCCTTCTAATAATAATTCTTAAGGCTAGAGCCCATGTGAGTGTCTCTAACACCTAGATCCTTAATCCAACTGAGTGAGAAGTTACCACTTGAATACTCGATACATGACATGATTATGGTTAATAAGTTTGACATCAAGGACCAGTGCAACATAATTATCTCTTTTGGGAGTGAAAATTTCTTCTTCTAAGGTTTTGAGTATCAATGTCCATGGAATTCAATGCAAAATGATCAACAATATGAATAATTAAGTCTAAAGTATACCTAATAGTTTGGAGACATGCTTGCGACATTTTACATACAAAAGAAGTGTCAAGATAGATGGAAAAGCATTAGTCATACAAGAATGAAATCAAGAGATATTGAAGCATCAAATCCACCCTAAATGAATATTCCTCTAATGGTACATTTGTTTATGATCATCCCCATCGAAGAACGGCAAATCTATTATAGATCACTTTGGGGAAACTTAAGCATTGTTGGAGTCTCAAATCACCTTAAACTCCAGTTCTACAAAGTGGTTAGTAGGATGAGAAGCTATTGTTATTTACCATTAAATAAACAACAATGATTAAACAATCACCTCTCACATCTCATGACGGGAATCCTAACTAACATGGGTTACCACCAACTTGCCAAATGGGTCTCAGTCTAAAAAACCTGAATGTCGACTAACAACCTTCAGAGAAATAAAAATCATCCAAGGTCCATATCTTTGTATCTTTGATGGTTAATAAAAACACAATAAGACACAAACCATGATATGTCTAATATAAAATTCAATAAAAAAAATCAACTTCAAAACAACTTCTTGCTGATAAACATGACCACATAAATGTCACAAGAAGAATTTTTAAACCTTTGAAATAAAATAGCTTATGCTACCACCATAACTAAAACCATGATAATCCCTTCCCTTGAAAAACATGAATGACGAAGGTAAATATCATATGATGGTGGCCCACTCTGCATTAGTATCATATATCATTTCAATAGAAATAAGGCATCCATAAAAAATCGTGACATATTTCCACCATTAGAGTCTGTCAGGGAACTATTGATAGAAGATTGTAGGCACCAAAGACATGATGAACTATTTAATATAGAGAATGACCCTAACTTGAATCTAAGAAGTAATATTTCGTGAATACATATTCAAAGAAAGAGTACAAAAAGGCACATCATTTCTAGAAACAAAAATCCTTGCCTATATTCCAAGATAGATTGTCAACCCATGAATAGGGTTACCTCCTATATGTTAATGTCCCCTGCTATGGCATGTTCTTTGAAAAACAATTATTAAATTAGAAAAGAACATCTATTACATTTACCCTGTAGAAGGGCATATCGTCTAAGATGAGCTCATGGAACCTCAGAAACTTCCCTTCCCAACAAATATAGCATGATACAATCTCTAATGATGAAAGTTTTTTTGAAACTTGAAGTATCTTCCTTCAAAGTATGACACACTGATTAGTTCTCACATGGCCACTAGAGACCTATAAGTAATGAAGCATCAATGACATATTAGCAAAGAATACTGAATGATATGATGGACCTTGATTCTAGATTGTTACCATCATCAACTCATTCACAATGAGATTCCTTACCTTTAGTGAATACAACCTACATCAGACTTCATGGAAAAAACATGACCCAGAGTCCTCAACTGTGTGATATCTATAATTACACATGCTTTACCTTTTTCCTCAATTTAAAAGTCAAACACTTATCTAGACCTCCAATGTCAAAACCACCTCTATGTATGGTCACTTCCAACCTTTTACAAGAATTCAAAATATTTTTTGGTTCCAAGATTAATAACCTAAACAAATGTAACTTCATTTGACCAATATTTTTGGGTCTCAAACCATGACCTAAAATTGGACCAATTATGTGACATATCTTCTAACAAATTTGGATCCTAGACTATGACTCTGAAGTAATCCATCTTTTTTTTATATATTTTTGGGTCTTGGACAATGGACTAAAACTTGAGCAATCATATTCTTCATTTTAATATCCTTTTTGGTCATAGAATATGATCCTAAACTAATACAAATTAATGTAACAAATATTTTTGGGTCATGAACCATTAACCAAAATTAAACCAATCATGTGCTTCTTTTTAAAGTCTTTTGGGTCATTGATCATGATCTTAAATCCATGCAACTTTATTTTAAAATCTCTTTTGGGTCATGGACTATGACCTTAAACTAAATCAACTTCATTTTCTAATCTATTAGGGTCCTAGACTATGACCTTAAACTATACCATGTCTAGTAACAAATCTTTTTGGGTCATGAACCATGACTTAATACTAGAGAAATCATGTTCTTCATTTTCAAACATATTTTGGTCATGTACTACGCCCTAATGCTAATCCAAATTGTTTTGGGTCATGGAATATGACACGAAATTAAACCATGTCCAATGAAAAACATTTTTTTGATCTTGGACCATGACCTAAAACGAGGATAATCATGTTCTTCATCTCAAAATCTATTTGGTTCATTGACTATGAACTTAAACTAATCAAAACTTATTTTCTACCCATGTTTTGGGTCCTGCACTATGACCTAAAATTGGACCAATAATTCACTTCATTTAACATATCTTTTTGGGTCTTGGACCATGATATAAAATTGGATGAATTGTGTGCTACATCTTCTAGATCCTATTGGGCTTTAGTGTGACCTTAAACTAATGCACCATCATTTTTCAATCTTTTTGTGCCATGGACTAAGACCTTAAACAAGACCATTTATACTAAGAAATCATTTCTGGGTCATAGACAAAGACCTTGAACTAAACAACAAAACCTATCTAAATAGGTGTTTTTCCTTCTAAGCATAAAGCACTATGCTCAGGTAGGCACCAATTATTAAATTCCTACTACTGATAAGCATTGTGCATGTCCAAATCCCATCTAGAATAGGAACTTCATGTTTTTCAAAGCCCTATGTTCAAGTAGGAATTTGAAGCAAAGACCTATACTCAAATAGGCATCAATGCTAAATTCCTATTCAGGATAGGCTTACATTGGTCAACTAGGGTCCATCTAAAAAGCCCTATCCTGAATAGGAATTATTCATGAATCAAGTCCTATCCTAAAAATGTATTGACATTCAAGCTATAACGACCCCGCTTCCCGGTAACCCCCAATTAAGGGAGACCAAAAGGACAAAGTCATTATCCCAATTTTCAGGATCAATGGTTCGACAAATAATCAATAATAATTATAAAATTCTACCAAACTATACTGAAAGCTGGTATAAAATAAAATTGTGCATACCTTTTAAAAACTTTAGATATCTACTTCTATCCACAGCTTGAAACTATTCTATCTAATCCCCCTCTCACTTTATTTCTTATTTTCACAATGTGTCACTTTATTGTTTGTTCTCTTTAGGGTTGTACCTAAAACACCGACAAACAAAACGTCGGTCAGCATAAATGAATATGCCGATATGTGGGGACAAACAAAATATCACACATAAGGCTAACAACCTATTTATCACAATCAAGGTAATTAACAATTCAATTTACATTTTCAATGTGTCAAACTCCACCGCTTTTACCCTAACCCTGGAATACCTTCTTTAGGGTTTCTCTTTTGCCATTGATTTAAGGCCACCTTCTTAATCCCGAGCTTGGTTCCTGGGGTCACCTCTCATGGTTCCCATTAGTCATGCAACAAAGACCACCTTCTCAATCCCGAGCTTGGTGTCTGGGGTCACCACTCATGGTACCCATGCGTCTTCCCTCTTGGGCTTGACCTTTTTGCATCATCCATTAGGGTGGCATGTAGGTGCAAGAATACACACTTATATTATAATTGTGATAATCATAGTGACCTTATTATTTGCAAGTATGCACTTCCAAACTGATAGGTTACATTCAATGTGATTAATCATCCGGAAAACCTTTGGGAAACTAATGCGATTAACCATAATTAACCACATACCTGATCCAGAGTAACTTTGATGTCCAAGCATTAATATTCAAGACAATCAAACAAGCAATCAACACTATCCTAAAATTAATGCATAACATCCAAGTGTCATTGTTTTATTCAAAACATTCTCAAGATCGACTTGGATTCCAACTTAGGATTTCTAGGCCAACCTTAGGGTTTTAGCCTCCATACAACTTTTATCACTTTTAATGTCCCTTTTAGATCACAAATTCTAATTTCAACATCATAGGCATCCTTGAATGTCAATTAAGTCTAATATATCCCTTTTTACACTAAAACTACCATCTTTATCCTTTTAAGTTATTACATGATCATTAAGGCCAAGTATCATCTTTGGTTTCTTTAGGATTAACAACTCATAATTCAATATGGTCTAATTCACATATGAATTCTATTTATCACTAATTCCACATTAATCCATTAGAAAACCCTAATTACCAAATTAAGGGTATTTATCCGCAATTACAAACTTTTATACTCAAAATAGCTTAAAATCATCATATCTCTGCTTTATTCATGGATTTGAACAATTAAAGTCATTAAGAGTTATAATTACTAACATTAGGGTTTCCAGGCCCATTAAAGGTTATTTATGCGAACCCTAGCCGCCCAGATTATGTATAAATTTCATCCTTTTATATCTAATGCATTTTTTTTATAAACAACAGGTTAATATCAACTTTAATCATCCATATAACCCCTCTCAATACATTAATCTTCAAAGATTAGGGTTTTTCATTAATAAAGGCTTTAAAGATAGCACCTTTACATACTTTTTGAATTGCAAGCAGAATTAGGCTTTAATTATATTTTTATTACATTCCTTGCATTTTTTTGGTCAAGAAGCACTACTTATTTTTATTTTTCGACCAAAGCATCTATTTTTAGCGAATTAAACAAGATTCCATGATTTTCTTGTATTTCGACTAGAGAGGCGACTAACCTGGGATTTTTGGAAAAACCTCGACCGTCAGATCGTGAGTCACTGTTGATTGTGCATGATGGTGTGGTCCCTGGCACGCGCACCCACTCACTACTAACTTGGGGCGCGGAACTACCAGGGTTGTTGATCCTCCACGTGATCAATGGTGAGTGTCGCTCCACTCGAACCAGCAGAAAGCCTCATGACGGTGTCGTGGATGAGAGCTCATTGGAGCTACCTTAATTTGTCAACCCAGGGTACAAAAGAAGTAGGGAGATGGCCGGTTGAAATCGTGTAACCATGAGGAGTCGAGAGGAGGCTATTTATATAGGTCTTTGGGTCCATTTTAGGGTTTCCCAACCCCCATTGTCGCCTTCCTTTTTAGGCAATCATAAATTTTCTCTAGAAGCATCTAAAGCATGAAGAACCAGGGTCTAAGATGTGCGGAATCCCCTCCCAAACACAACCATCAAATTTATTTGTCTGTATATCCACTAAATCGCGAGAAAAATCAGGTGGAAAGACCCTCTGTTCGCAGCCTATCTCCTGGTTCGGCTAGAAGTAGAAGATGCATGACCTATGTTGGATCAGGATCCAACGATCCACACTGCTCGCATCCAAACAAAGGAAAATTGGATTTCTATTTTAAAGAAAAATCCTTTTCATTTTAGGATAACTTGGAAAATCATAACTTGTAAACCATGGCACCATTTAATCCCAAATTTTGAGGGAAAATTAATAATAACTTAATCTTTCATTATGACAAACTTGGGATCATTATCTAAAAGAAAACGTGCCTTTTATTTAGGTTAAAGATATTACTCAATGAGGCTTATTTCTCACATCTTTTCTCTTTCTTTACTTATTATCTTGCAATTTGGACTCCTTGGAACCCAAGAAATCCTAAGATTTCTAAATCCTTTTCGAAGAATTCTTATTATCCATCTAGATGCATCCACATCCTTCATTTTTCATTATCTTACTTATTTCTTTATTAAGATATTTCCTTTCAAGGATTTCTCTTTATCTTTCATTTCCTTTTTCCTCCTTTCATATTTTTAAATTCAAAATCACATAGAAACGAAATTTATTTAATTGTGGCCATTAATTCCACTTTCTAGAGATTTCTATGTATTTCTCATAATTACTTTGCTTAATATCCATTATCCTGTATCTTTTCTTTTTATTTGGACTTTTCTTATTTTCTTCTCTTTTATATCCATTATTGGATTAATCTAATAATAGAAATTATGAAATTGTTTTAAATTGAGAAATACTTATCTGGTGTTTTGAACCCGACTTCCTTTGTTGGGGAACACCTAAATTCACCAACCACGTTATACCTCACGGCCGAACTCTATTAATCATGATGTTGTATGGAAGGAGCATTGAAGGGGACGTTTTAAAATAATTACATGAAAAACAAATGCAGGCACATAGGACATTACTAAATGTATTAAGATACTTGATATTGTTGCAATATCAAAGTGATATTGTTGCATATATCACTTCAGCCCCTGTGTTGACCCTACCTTTGGGAAAGAACAGATTCATGATCTTACCAACACATCAGAAATAGGATTAGGGTGTGTCTTGGAGAAATACCAGCACAATGTCACCTTTTTCGCATGATAGCTCAAGGAAAATTATTTGAACTATCAAATTCACAATTTGAAGCTTGCAACAATTGTCTATATCATGAAAATATTGCAATACTACCTATATAGATCCATCTTCAACATCTTCACTGACCATAAAAGGTTGAAGTACTTCTTGACCAAAAAGGGCATGCAACAAGAAAGTTGGATGGAGTATCTAACGGATTATGAAGTCACCACGTCTTACCACCTAATTCAGACTAGTATGGTGGGTTGATGCCCTCATTCAAAAATAGTGTTGTTGTGCTACCAGATTAGCCACCCAATAGCCAAGTAAGTCACAAGTGCTCTACGTCGATGTGCCACACAATAGATATTCATTCTATTCCACGTCATTTTGTGTTATTCATTCTCATGGGAAACCTAAAGGTGAAATAGCTTACCTATTTCCAACCAACATGATTAGTTATCACGCAGACCATTTTAATTTATTTTAGGAATCTCATGATTTAGACAAGGTTTAACTTATGTAGGAGAGAAATCTAGCTTGGAATCGTGTCAAGTTTTGATGCAACTACGATTGAGTTTGGGTTAATTTGGTGGGTGTTTTATTTTTTCAAGACTTTAGGTCTGGGTCCTATTCCGGTAAAGTCGGTGACAAAACTAAGGCCCAATTTGGTTGGGCGTAAAACATTTGTTAAGTGATAGTTGGAAAACAGGAAAAACAAAGTGACCAGATCAAAATCAAAGTAAATCGTTTGGTTGTGCATGGTTTTAACTCATAAAGTTGGATTGATTTTGTTTGGTAGAGCGTAACTTGTCCGGCGCATCAGCGTCTCCGCCCAGAAAAGCATGTACGTCTGTGTTGTTAGCCTGATAGAATGTGTGGAGCGTGTGAGTAACAGACTGGGAAAACCAACCGCGCCCAAATATGGCGCAGTTGATTCCCATTGATTTGTACAGTGGTTTGCAGCATCGTGGGTTTTGTTTTCCTGGGGTGAACCGAAACAGCACGCTACCAAACGGTTGTAGTTGAAAAAAACGGGTAAAACAAACTGGTCACGTTGGTTTCCCTTCCAACCAAACGAGCCCTAAGTTGAATTCGGGTTGACCGGTACCAATCAAACCTATTTAACACTATGCCGTAGAATAACACATAAGAGTAACATATGAAAGTTTGAAAGAAAAAACAAAACAGTGAAGACAATAAAAGAAAAGGTAAACGATTTCAACTTTACCTTGGTCCGGATAGGTAAGAGCAAATTGGTTTTTCTTAAATTTCTTCCTTTCCTAGGAAGATCTACAGAGATTTCACACGCAATGGTTGATACTGTTTTACACGTTTATTTGGCCTACAATTTGTCGGTGGCAGTTATATACAGTTTTGTTTATGGTTTTTAATTTCGTGGACACGCGTCGCAGGGAAAGCCATGGACTAGCGTGAGCTGTAGATTCTAATTAGTACGTGTGGGACTACCACAATACCACATCCAGTACAACGCGGTTTTGGATCTTAGCTTCCGTTTCGTAAGGTCCCTCGAGGCCACGACTGCACTATAAATATCTGTCCAACGTTTGAGGACAGTGCAATCATCATTCTAGGACTCCTACATAGTACGCCGACTGATACACGTAGGCGGCCACCTTCAACTAATGGAAGCCGCTGCAGTCGTCTCCTCATTCGCCGTCCGTGCTCTGAGATGTGGCGGAGTCGTCCGTCGTCTCCTTCCCAGACCGGGCTACACCGCCGACCAATGACGGGCAGGATGTTTCTCAAGACTCTCAACGTGCCCAATGCTGTAATCGCATGCGCAAACTCCCGACCACATCCCAAAGGCGGTGATGGTAGCCGCCGCCGTGGTCGTCAGGTCCAGCCCAGTGGACCAGTTCTTGCCCTTGCTCTACGCACGCATCCGAGAAGTTGAGACCATCCAGAAACTCGAGCGCGAATATAAGGCGGCATCGGCGCCGGGTCTGCCTTCTAACCCGCCGGCGGATAGGTGGCCGGAATGGGAAAGGAGTTACTACCTCACTGGCGATTACCAGCGTCACGTGCTCGGTGCAGTAGGGGCGCTTCAGACCCTGCTAATGGATGCAAGACCCAGCGCGGTGATTCAATTACTGGCTCTGGTTCTGCTCACGGTGGTTACTTCTGGGATCACCGTCACTGCGAGCCTGGCGAACGCCCTTGCCCATGTCTGAGGTGCTGCCTCTGCAGGTGCTCGCAAGTTAATGCAGTGTGAATAAGTTGCTTTCTGTTATTCCAGATACACAAGAATCCAACAGTTGCACAAAACCTATAGAGCTTAACACCGCTGCTTCACGGTTTCGGAATTCAGTCGCCGGATACGAACAATGACGATTGTCAGCATGAAACCATCTTGGATAATGAAATACCCTATCTAATTCAAAAGAAACTATTGGAGGGAACTTGCAGCTGTCTTGCATAGGAATTCTGCTTTTTATGTGTAAAGTGTATTACCACTACAGGTTACGATGTTTAGGTTTTGGGTGACATCATCTTCGAAACTCAAGCGAATCAACCAACTGTACTTCAGTAGCTCCAGCTTTCAACTGCTTAGGTCAACCACGTTGGGCGTCATAACTACTAAAACAGGGTATAAACAAAACTCATATGAATGATTTCACACTTTACCGGACAGCCTAGCAGATTGCTTATGTTTTACAAGAGTTTTATCGAAGCTCATGAGTCACTTATGTTATCCAATGCGTTTTACCCTGTAAGTCAAAGGGATGTACTCATCAAACACTTTGCAATCAGGGCTGAGCGTTAGATCATGGGTTTTGATAGTTCTGAGACCGCATCTAAATTGTTAAACAGACGACCGGGCAAGTCATGTTTTAAATAATAGTTTACTAAGTCATTTTTATTCCGCACATCACTTAGTTGAGCTTTACACTTGATTGAAGACAACATATAAGGAAGTAGTTATGAATTCCAGAAGCAAGAGGTATGTGAAATTACTATCTTTAAGATAGATTCCACCACCTCTAACATCAATTGTTCACCAATTCATCTCTAAGATCCTGTCATTGTGAAACGACCACCCAATAGGACGGTCAACGGGGAGGGTATGGGGAGGGTATGGGGAGGGTAAGGCTCTACCCTTACCCTCCAGAGGATAGCAGGTAAGGGAAAGAGTAATCACCCTTCTTAGCAATCCCCTTACGCTTACCCTCTTCCCCACAGGGTAAATGGGGAGGGTAAATGATAAATGGGTAATTTTGATATAGATATTATTTTACAAAAGAGTAACTTATTTTAAGGTGGTGCCTATGGTGATAACGATTAAGTCACATCTTCTCGACTTACAATTTAACAAATGTGAATATAAATAGGCAAATGTCATTCTTGCATAATATGCTTATACATTTGTCAAAGAATAAAATAGATGCATCTTTTTCAAATCAAGTCAATGTGGTTATATTTTAGCAGATCGAGGAAACTCTGTTATTGATTTCACTCTTTGATGAGGGCACAATAAAAAAAAACATGTGAAAGTGATTCAATTGTTCTATCCGGTTCTCTTCCATAAGCTTGTTTCTCGTCACTACTGGTCTTCACAACAGTAACCACTCACTTCTCATGGGATAAGGATGAGGAATACGACCACAAAAAAATAAAGAAAAACATATAAATAGGTGCCTAAGAAATATCGAAACATGGATAAGAAAAAAATACATGATTAAACAAGTAAAGAAGAGGCAACCAATTCAATATTTAATAACAATAAACTACAAGCATTTGAGTGTGACTTGGGGTGGGAGACAAGTTGCAACCCGCAAGCTTTACTATTAAAAAAATAGGGTGCAAAGTTAACTAAGCTTCTATATAACTCTATCTTTGTTAAATATATATAGGTAAAAGCGTAAACGGGTATAGATAATGTTCATACCTTAGCCTCCCCTTTTGATGTGGCAGAGAAATGAGAAAAGGATAAACTGAGAATGAGTAACAAAAACCTTTACACTTACTCTTACCCTACATGGTAGGGATAAAGGGTAATTGGGTAATACCCTCCCATTGACAGCTCTACCACCCATCACAAATAACTAAATTGTGTTAAACTCATATGTTGAAATGGACTCCTTTTTTCAAACTTTAAGGTATTACACAATCATAGTGTGGACACGAGAATGACTTTCAATTAGTGTACATGTAACAACCACTGTAAGAATATTATATTATTAATATTGTAGTGATGACGTCAAACTCGCATAAATCTTCTCTCTCTGATTATACTCATGTAGTAAGGATATCCAAGAGCGTCATGTCAGGCCTACTCCCTTCCTGCAATGGCCTTGAATCCAATCAGAACAACCCTCTTTCAATTCTTAGACAAATAAAAGCATTATGACTATATGGAGAGTAAAAAGTAAATAATAAAGTATGTGCTTTCAAATAATATTACAATTTGTGTTGTCTATTTGAACCATTCTTCATGCAATCTTTAGTATTGGAATAGGTGAATTGCCAGTGATGTTTGTAGTCTATGAAGTGAATACCCATTTCCATGTCGAATCGAATGCTAGCCTCATTGTGAAACCCTTTACCAAGGATCTGAAATATCAAATAAATCTTTCACATATTTAAGATATATGGCCCCATATGTTTATGATCTCTCACATGCTCATATCTCAATCTCATGAACCATTTTTCCAAAATTCCCATAGAGTGTTTCACTTTTTCTATGCTTTTTTTTATTCATACACAAAAAGCCAGTAAACGACTTTAAAACTATTAGGAGATCAAGAAGTAAATTTGGAAGGCAATCAGTCTGATGACAAGCTATATCTATGGAAATAAACTCAGCTCCATGGTGGATCTATGTGTAACAATTTGCTTAGAAGAAAATTCTACCCAACATTTTTTTATAATTATTTTTCAATATATTATGATGCAATATTATACTATTACATAACCAAATGTCATCACATGGATTCTCAACAAAAATAGAGACCAACTTATATTTTCTTAACATTTATTCGACAATATGTGCTAGTTATCACACTATACCGTCATTTAAGTACACACACATACATATATGTGTGTATACACACACACACACACACACACACACACACACACACACACACACACACACACACACACACACACACATATATATATATATATATATATATATATATATATATATATATATAATTTGTATCATTCAAAGTAGAAGAAACTCAATTCAAATGCAATATGATGATTCTATTCTTTTTTTACTAAAAATCTGGTTTCCTTCAATATGTGTTTCCTACCATTTTCTAGATTTTCTACTAGGTAAAGATTATATATTTTAATTTAGATTTTGTTTAACTAATATTTATAATTGTAGATAATAGACAATTCTTGGTGTAGTCAGAACACTGCTACATGATTCATCGAGCATGTGCATCCTATTCGCACCCAAATACGGTTGGGGTTCATTCTTATTAATGTGATGTGTCACCACAAGTCCACATAGCATGAAATCAGGCCACATCACCATCTTGCCTACATGATCTATCCTTTTTTCCTTCAATTAGCATAAAGCATTGCCTCTTCAGGGCATAGGCAGTGAGCCCCCGTTCAAACTAAAATTTTGGAATGCAACATTGGGTTCTTCATCATCATTGTAGTGGTGTGAGGAACTAAGACAACCCATCACATTGTGTGACTTCCCCCATGATAGCCTTTCAAGTTTTTTTGGAGGAGAACGGTGATGAAAAAGTGAAATACAATTCTAGAATCATACCTAATGGTTTAGGGTGTCGAGAACAATTATGGATACATCATTGTGGTTAAGGATCTACTAAAAGAATGTGATAATGTCATAGTCCCTCAACTTGTCTTCCTCCTATAAAATGGAGGATTTTGATAGTCTATTTCCACCAATTCCTAAGCCTATCTTGGACTTCCTCCTACATTGAGTGTGTACCACACTCAAATAAAGACATATAAATTTAATATACCTTCTTCTAGACTGCTATATGATTATATCAATATTTAATCCTTTTTCTCTAATATAAAATGTATTTTGAATAATTGGAATCATATAATATCATGAATGCATATATATCCTTCCCATATGATTTAATGCTAATATGACCATAACACATGAAACGGCATTGCTTTGTATACAAAGATAGCAACTATAAAGTTTATATCTAAATTGACATCCAAAAATAATCATAGAAACATAAGATGAAAAAGAACAAATTAATGTGGTATGCAATATCATAATTTTTTAGTTAAGATGAGAAAATACACTAAATCAATGTTAATTATAAAAATGATTAAACCTGATACTAAACATCTTCAAAATTTATATTTGACACCAAACTCAGATTCCTTACACCCTACCAAAATATAGCTCTATTGGATGTTGTTTACTTACACAATTAAATAGACATGAAAAAACACACAATATCTAAGGTTTTAAGAGACTAATTAATTGTCAAGATTTATTTGGCTAACTAATTGTTGCTTGATTTCCCTAAGTTTCCATTTTAGTGAACTGTCACACATTACATAGGTTCGTTTTATATTGCATCTAATTAGAAACATCCATGTTGGCTCGGACGATGATGTGTTTGTCTCCCACCTCCACCAGGTGAGACGTTGTGCAACACACTCTTGGCCAGCCAACTGCTCACCTTTTTCTCTACCAGTTTCTCCCTCCCCGGTCACTATCTCTACACAATACTTTCACCAAACAATTTTACTCTCTCTTCCATTTTGGTTGATCCTAGGTTCTATGGGGGTTTATGCCATTTTGTGAAATGTCCTCATGGTGTATTACTTCCTTCACCTACCTCCACCTCTAAAGACTTTTCCTTGAGTCCACCCTAAACCCCATAGAGTTTATATATAGATTGATCTAAACCTCCATGACTTCTTAATACCACCAATCACTCACGTACTTGCTCCCATTTTCATGGTGTGATTGTTCTTCTTCTCTAGCGAATGGGATGCTATACGTGTTGCTTGTGTCACCAATGATGAATCAATGCATGTGAGGATCATCACCCTCCCATATTTCTTCTATTTTTCTTGCCTCACAACATAGGTTACTAGTTTTCTCTACCAATGAACTCTTCCTACTACTACTTGTTGACCATCACCAACATTTACCACCATGATACTTCAGTAGCCCTCAGACCCTGGAAAGGTGGTGAGAGTGTCTGTCGAACCTTGACAAAGGGTTCCCATGCTTTAGTTTCTTTATTTGCCATTCTGGCACTGATCTCAAAATTCAAGCATTCCCCCTTGTACCTTTCATCTTCTCAATGTGTTCTTGGAACATAATTTGTCCTTAAACAAATGTGATGTAGTTTTGGTTTCTTTGCCTACTTGTGAGTTTGGTCAATTACCCTATTTCTCTCCAATTTACCAAGAATTTTAGTCTTCGATCTTCACCAGTTGTCTCATTCATGTTGATAGTAAGGAAGAACTCTAGGGAGTCTCAAGACTTCTCTAGAGTTCTTTGATTTCACCCAAAGTTGTGTAAGGAAATGGGTTTGTCTCCCTTGCATGCCAAGGACATGAGATAGGGGTTTATCATAAAAGGAAATCTTTAATGGATAGGAGATAGGGGTTTATCTTCATTCCTCTAGGGGAAGGAGCAAGATAATTCCCCTCAGTGATTTCCTCTTCTGATTTTCTATGCTTGCATAAGGTCCGGTTGGCGTTAAAAACATAAGTGTCTTTTACTTCTTGTAGTTAACTCTCATCCACATCAAGTATTGTTTATTTCCACATATTTCATTTCCTATTTTTTATTGGTTAAGGATTGTAAAATACTTATTAAATTCATATGCCCTTATAAAAATATGAAAAAATATACATAGGAAATATTTTTGTACAAGGAATCGTTTAAACATGTTTTTAGATCATGAATTCCACATAGAACCTTTCAATATGAGTACCCTATGTTTTTGTGGTATAACCATCCATAATGTGTGTATATGCTCTCCTTGGAATATATGATAATAGATAGTTTAGGGATGGAAACAAACTGTGATATGAATCTTCCCATTCACGAAACACTTTCCATATGGTCTTTCTTTGTGCTAGAAATTACGTCTCCTTATATGAGATATTCAAAATTATTTCAGCATTGACCTTGTCAAAAATCTCCGTGTGGACATATTCAATTGTTCCAGTATAATTGACATCATCCTAAAAGAATATGAGATGATGTGCATTGGTAATGATCTTCATTCAAAATAGTTTGTTGAAATGTAAGATCTTTGACCTAGCTTTTTTCCAAACCTTATTTGATTTGCATGATAAGATGCTTTAACCTTAATCTAATCTCTTGAGATGCCTTAAAAACATGTGACATGCTTATGTTTTTAGTTTGGTCCTTTTGAATAATGTTTGAGCTATATGTGCTTGTTTTGGACCTGGATGCAATTCACCCATTGTAATGACCACATTTGTGCTTAATTGGTAAACTAGGGTTTACCTGAATGATTACATGCTTGATTAGATTGAACATCATTTAGACTTGATTAATGATAGTAGATCCATTGTGATGCTTCAAACCTAAGAAGAAACTCTAACTATGATTTTAGTTTGAAGAATTAGGGTTTGAGAAATGTAAACCCTAATTGGCAAAAAATTAGGGTTTACTTGGATGATTGTATGCTTAATTAAATTGATCATTGTTTGAACCTTGATTAATGATGGTAGTAAAGTTTTTTTGTTTTAAATACAATAAGAAGGTTTAAGCATACTTTGATCCACATAATTAGGGTTAACATTTGAAAACCCTAATCGACCCAAATTAGGGTTTTGACAGTACATGAATATGGAATTTGATCAGAATCGCAGCGTGGTAAATGATTTTTCATATTTTATACAAAATTTTTATTTAATTGAATTTGTATATGATATGGATAAATCAATCATTCATATTGGAGAAAAATTTCAGAATTTTTGTGTGTTCTTTGAATGTGGTTCTCGATTGAACTATACTTCGACCAAAATGCTGACAGAGTGATTTTCAGCAGTGTAGTGTTTTATTTTTATTTATTTATGGGTAACTCCAAATAATCTGAAATTATAACTATAGATCTGAAACTCGATCATAAACAACATGTAAAATTTTCATAATTTTTGGATGCGTTTAGACCTTATCAGTATATGAATTACAGTAACTAACATTTCTGCAGAATTCTGGATAGCAGTGCACTGTTCGATTTTTAATTATTTAATGGAAGCTTGGAATTATGACTATAATCAGAACAACCCTCTTTCAATTCTTAGACAAATAAAAGCATTATGACTATATGGAGAGTAAAAAGTAAATAATAAAGTATGTGCTTTCAAATAATATTACAATTTGTGTTGTCTATTTGAACCATTCTTCATGCAATCTTTAGTATTGGAATAGGTGAATTGCCAGTGATGTTTGTAGTCTATGAAGTGAATACCCATTTCCATGTCGAATCGAATGCTAGCCTCATTGTGAAACCCTTTACCAAGGATCTGAAATATCAAATAAATCTTTCACATATTTAAGATATATGGCCCCATATGTTTATGATCTCTCACATGCTCATATCTCAATCTCATGAACCATTTTTCCAAAATTCCCATAGAGTGTTTCACTTTTTCTATGCTTTTTTTTATTCATACACAAAAAGCCAGTAAACGACTTTAAAACTATTAGGAGATCAAGAAGTAAATTTGGAAGGCAATCAGTCTGATGACAAGCTATATCTATGGAAATAAACTCAGCTCCATGGTGGATCTATGTGTAACAATTTGCTTAGAAGAAAATTCTACCCAACATTTTTTTATAATTATTTTTCAATATATTATGATGCAATATTATACTATTACATAACCAAATGTCATCACATGGATTATCGGACGACTTTTTAATTTTACATGTATTTTAATTGACCTAGAGTAACTAACATTTCTGCAGAATTCTGGATAGCAGTGCACTGTTCGATTTTTAATTATTTAATGGAAGCTTGGAATTATCTCAAATTTAACTGAATATTTATAAATCAATTAAAAATAACATGTAAAATTTTATAATTTTTGGAGAAGTTTTGATCTCTAAAATACATGAATTACAGTAACTTTTTTTTGACAGAAAAATCTGCTAAAAATAAGAAAAAGTTTAGTGAGGGGTCAATGTGCAATTAACCCAAGCAGCTCAATTTCTCTATATAGTCAACCTAACACACTAGGAGCTCTCATAATTCTTAATTAATTCCAAAGAAATGAATTCCTAGAGAGAGTGGGAGAGTTAGGGTTTGATAGGAGAAATTGATGGAGATGCTGACCTAGGGTTTTGCGGTCCGAGGAATGATGAAATCATGTATGTTTAGCTTCTTTGGATATAGTTTCATTTTGAATCTTCTGTCACATGTCAAAATTCCGTCCCTCCTCTGATTAGATCCAAAATGGTATCAAAACTTCCTCTTTTCTCACTCTTTCTTCATAATCCCACATTTTTAGGGTTTTCGAGAAGAATCGGGTGGATTGCTAGGGATTTGATATGGATTCGAGATTTTCAGATATGGGATACATCATACTTGTTGAGTCGGATGACTAGTCGACGACTAGTCGTCGACTAGTCGGCAAGTCGTTGTCCAATCCTCCGCCTAGCTGATCGACCAGAAAATGTGAGCAAAAAGTCGTCCGACTAGCCCGACTAGTCGGCCAGTCGGCCGACTGAGCCGCCTGGGCGGGGCAAGTCAGGAAAAGTCGGCCGCCAAGTCAGGCCCGACTGTTATTTTTTTTTTAATTAAAATTTTTATTTAGTCCCCAAGTCAGAGACGCTCGACATGCACTCTATTTCCCCCGACGCACGCACGCGACTCCTTGGCTCCCAAAAGCGCCGCGCGACAGAAGCCGCGTCCGTCGCTTCTAGCGGACGACGGTGTGTCCCCCTCTCAGCCGTCGGCTTCCTTTCTCCGACAAGGACTTCTCTCCGACGAGTCTCCATCACCTCTCTTCTCGGAGGATATCGGTTGTGGTTCTCTCTTCTTCTCTGCCTCCGAAGGACTGTGCCTCTCTTCTCCGGCTAAGTCTACGTCTGCTTCGTTTAACTTTGGATTTAGCGTGTGAGGGGACAAACTCCGACTCTACTCTTCACCTCGGTAGCCATGGAAGGCAAGACAGATGTTCCTACACCAATAGGGGAGATCCTTCCTCAGTTTCGGGAGTTGGTAAATGACCCGTCTCGTAAGGCAAAGTCGAAGGATCCGGGCTGGAAATATGGTTTTTGGCCGAACTTGTCAGATAAAAACAAAGTGCAATGCGGTTTGTGTGGTCATGTGAGCAGTGGTGGGATCAACCGCTATAAGCAACATCTCATAGGTGGCTTTTCCGATACTGTGAAATGTGCAAGATGTTCTCATACCATACGTGATGAGTTGAGGAACTATAGGGAACAACACAAGAAGCGCAGAGTTGAGACTGCCTTTGATGTTGACGAGACTAATGTTGTTGATGTTGACGATGATGTTGCAGCTGAAGGCCAGACTCAGAATGTTGCACCGAGTACTGCTGGGGGCGCGAGGAAGATTTCTTTTCC
Organism: Alisma plantago-aquatica; assembly: GCA_963693085.1. Classification (NCBI taxonomy): domain Eukaryota; kingdom Viridiplantae; phylum Streptophyta; class Magnoliopsida; order Alismatales; family Alismataceae; genus Alisma; species Alisma plantago-aquatica. Next base: position 793,061,639 of record OY856410.1, on the reverse strand, counting down.
CGCAAGTTCTAAATGGAAAGCTACTGTTGAAGGTTTTGCAAATATTAGTCCAGCTGAATATGTAGCGCAGAGGAAGGCGGGAAAAGTGCAAATGACCATTGACAAAGCCTATAAGAAAGACGCCTTACAGGTTGCACATGACAGTATTGCTTCTTTTTTTATGATGCATGTATACCCTTCAATGCAGTCAACCACACATCTTTTGAAGTGATGCTGGAAGCAATTGGACAATTTGGCAGAGGAATCCCTCCTCCTTCATACCACCAGATGAGGCTACCACTATTAGAGAGGCAATATACAATGACCAAAGAGTTGGAGCGTGAGCATGAAAAGCATTGGAAGTTTTTTGGGTGTACTTTGATGTCAGATGGTTGGTCTGATAGGAGACAAAGAAATTTAATTAATTTCCTTGTCAATACTCCTGAGGGCTCCTTTTATTTATACTCTATTGATTCTTCTTCTGCTATACACACTTCTGAATATATGTTCACTGTTCTTGATGAGGTGATTGAGAGGATAGGGGCTGAAAACGTTGTGCAGGTTGTGACAGACAATGCAACCAACTATGTCAGTGCAGGGAAGAAGTTGATTCAGAAGAGGAAGCATTTGTTCTGGACACCTTGTGCGGCGCATTGCGTTGATCTGATTCTAGAAGATATTGGAAAGATGAAAAAGTATGCTCCTGTTATAACCAAGGCAAAGAAGGTGACTGCATATATTTACCAACATGTCCGGTTGCACGACGCATTTGTGAAGAAGAGTAAGAACAATACTGAGTTGATGCGCCCTGGTGTAACCAGATTTGCCACTGCCTTTCTCACTTTGCAGAGCATGCTAGGCCACAGAGACACTCTATTTGCCTTGTTCAATTCAACTGCTTGGGAGGAGAGCAGTTGGTCAAAGACAAATGTAGGAAAGAAGGTGTCTGCAACTTGTCATTCTAGAGCATTTTGGAATGCAGTCCAAGATTTACTTAGATCTTCACAGCCTCTCATGCAAGTTTTGAGACTTGTAGACGCAGATGAGAAGCCCTCCATGGGGTATATTGCAGCTGCAATTGAGAAAGCAAAGGAGGAAATCAAGCTGAATTTTGCTAACAAGGAGAGGGATTACAAGCCTATCATTGATATTGTTGAGAAAAGATGGGCTTTTCAGATGTCTCGGCCTCTATATGGAGCTGGTTTCTTACTGAACCCGTCACTTTATTATGAAGCTAGGAAGAATAATGATCCAAATCTTGGCGTATATGATTCTGAGTTTGTTGATTGCTTAACAAAGATGGTTGATGATGTGCCAACTCAGGATAAAATATCAGAAGAGTTAGATTGCTACAAGGAGGCTCGTGGGATGTTTGGCAAAGACATTGCCATTCGACATAGGACTATAAAGACCCCACGTAAGTATTTTTATTTTTTGAATTAATATTTATTATTTGCCTTAGATTGTTGACCTTGGTTAGTACCTAAAAGGATAACACTTTATAATTGTCTATTTGTCTCTTAGTTGCTTGGTGGGATGCATATGGAGGGCAGACTAGAAAGTTGCAGTGGATGGACAAGCGTATTTTAGGATTGTGTTGCACATCATCTGCTGCAGAGAGAGCTTGGAGTACCTTTGACCTTGTTAGTGGATTGCTATTTCACTGTTTTTAAATTCAAAATATTAATAAGTACATATAGACATATTCATATACTTGCAATATTGAATTGTATAGGTTCATACAAAGAGGAGGAGCAAACTTGAGGTCAAAAGAATGGATAAATTGGTGTATATTCAATATAATCGCCAATTGAATGAACGATTTCAGAAGAGGCGATTAGAGAATTCACAAAAGAGTTATGATCCTATTGCCCTAGATGATCTTAACTGGGGTTGTGAGTGGATGACAGGTATTCCCGATGATCCTGTAGTTGCACAAGGGGTTCGTTTGACTCAAGTTGATGCTGCAATGGGGGCAAGTGAATATCAAGTTGGGCCTAATAGGCCAAGGAGAGGTGTTGCTGGAGTGGGGACCAGTAGAGTGATTGATATGACAAATGATGACACAGTAGAGGAAGATGTGGAAGAGGAGATAGTGGAAGAGGACACTGCTCTTGGAGATGAAGATGAAGATGAAGAAGAAGATGATGAGCAAGAGCAACAACCATTTGACTTTTAGTTTATTTTCATTAGCAATTTAGCATTTTTAATTTTATTTGAAATTTTGAATTCTGAATTTAAACATTATGCATTTGTGTTTGAATGAAACTTAAGTTAGACATGTTTTTATGTCTTTTGGATATTTGTGTTAAGTCGATATATTATTATTAAGTTACAAGTAATCTTTGTGTTAATTATTTAGCATAATATCACATTTGAATGCATCTTGCAGCAATTCAAAATTTATACAAGTCTGAATCAACACATGGTATGTCACTCTACACTCTTATTATACATGTTATATTTGTTTAATCATTCATTTCTGTTATTTATAGTGTCATATATCAATCAATACCATAATATATATTTGTATATATATAATTACATATTATATACATATATATGTATATGAAATTATTAACCTGAAAAAAACATACGACTAGTCGGCCTGGTCGGCCTGGTCGACCAAGCCAGTCAGCCCACCGACTGGCCGACTTGACAAGTATGGGATACATTGTTTTCACACCTTAGGGTGATTAGGAACTTCGTTTAAATAGTATATTGCACGAAAATTGGTTAATTCATCCATAATCTTTAATTGCTAGTATGCGACTACAAACCCTGAATTGTCTACTTGTTCTAAGTTGTTACAAAATGATATGAAATGGATTCTTCCTCTATTTGGATGAAGTTCATATGATAAAATCATATTAGAAATCTATACAATACATCCTAATGAGAACTCCCTAAGTATTTGCAGAGGTTATAAGAGTAAACTGAAATATAGAGAATTTGTCTATGACTGGAATTTGCTGTATAAGTAAATAGAGAAAATTGCTTATCTAGATCGCCTTAGTTATGAATGGTTGTTTATCTAAATTCATAGTACATATATGTCAGATACTATCTTGGATTTTATTCAAAGTGAATAGTGTTTGTTTGATATCTCAGTAAATTAAGAGGGTGAAACCCTAGATGCGAGGAAAGTTGGATATTTGCAAATAGATATCATAAAATCCATTTGAAGGGATTTTCTTGACATGATAGACTTTAGTTATTCAATGTTATTATTGATGCATCATATCCTAGTGAATGGCATGGAAACCCAAATTCAACTCAGTTCCAAAGTTTCATACATATATTGATTTTATATGATTTGTTGATAGTAGTCTTTATTCAATGAATGTTTATGTCGCATGAAATCTTTATGGGAGCCATGTGAATAAGTTGTTGCCTAGTGAGAGGTGACAAGATGGGTGATGGCCTTGTGAGACATGAGAACACTTGTATAACCAGTGAAATGAATACCTTGGTCTAAGGACCTAGAGGTAATGGTTACCTGTTATAGAGGTAACAATGCTATGTGATGATCTAAGGGTTTGAATACCTAGATCCAGTAATCATGATAATGATGTGAAGGGATGAGAATTCCTAGTAATGTGATAAGGGATTGAGATCCCAGGTATCATGTGTTTTAAAGATTTGAAAAGTACATGATAGATGTGTTACACATTTCTTTGTAGCATTTGTGGTGATTAAATGAAACCCTAAGGGTAGGGTGTTTAATGAATCAAGTATTGTGATATCAATGTTCTTAGTTATTATTAATAATTCTTGTCATGATAAGTAATTAACTCTTAATTGAGTTATGAGATGCACAACTCAAGATTTGGGTTGATATGCACGATTCTAGTATGTATGTGCCAAGTGGAGATGAAATCTATTTATTTAAGATTTTTAGTCTGCCTGCATGTATAGTATGTTGATTACTTAGTATATTACCGTGTTTTGAATATACTTCTCTACCAAGTTCAGAATGATATACATGTTGTATTATAACTTCAAATAAATAGACGCGGCACCATCAAGATACCAGAGTCAAGTATGAGTAAGAGAAAGGTACAATGTAGAAAGAGTTTTCTAGGAATAATAAAATAATAGACTTAAGAGCCTTGACACCATAGAATCCCTATGAGAGGTCTGTGCCTTAGGGATGAAATGACATGCCCTAGAGGTGCGACCAGTATACGGGGGTCAGAACACACCCATAGAGTGTGCGGGGAGACAAATCCCTTGAGGAAGTCTCCTAAGAGAAGATAGGTTACCCAACATGAATAGGAGATCTTGTTGTTATCCCAGAGGTACCCACAGTGCGTACCAAGATGAGGCCCATAGAGCATCTCAGACTCTCTGCCTATGTGCTCAAGTTAGTGGAGGAGTCCAATTTATGGCACCATAGATGTGCCGAGGCCAGAGAGCCAATTTACCCTGTTGCAGACCAGGAGAGTAGAAAGACTTAGCTATCCCAGGGTATCGTCTAAGTCTTGTACGGTGGGATCATAGTTCACTACGAGTCTTCATATGTAGAGTACATTGCATATGATCAAGGCATAATAAAATGAATGAGAGGTCAAAAAAGTGTGTACAATTATTCAATTATTCTTTGTATGTTTTTGAATTATTAGTTCCCTTTATGATCAATCAAGCATTTCATATATTGATTCACTTTTATAGATATTTAGAGTATCCTGCCATATTTATGATTGTCAATTATTAGACTCTTTAAAGCTTACTGTTCTTATAATTTATATCAATTGCTCAAAAGTATATATGTAATTATATCAGTGCTTTAGACTGTTTCTTTGAAGTACTCATTCACTGAGCGAGTAGGCTCACCCCTCTACTCACAATTTTTAGGGAAATCACATGGACTTGAAGAAGATATCATTGCATCAGAGTAGATCTACCACAAGAGTTAAGTCTGAGTATAGTTAAGTTCAGTCAGTCCTTGTCACTCTAGGTCCTTGTATAGATGTGAGAGAGTTGTAAATGATATTTGTATCTTCGTTTCCTTAATAAGTGAGAATACATTTGATTATCATGTCGTATTTACATGAAAGTGTGAGAAACATAATGAATGTATGGATGTGTATCATTAATGTTGAGATTACATTAGAGAAATAAAAGTTTAATTCTCTTGCAAAGTTAGTTTATGTGGTTCAATTCAAGAAAACAAAGAGTTTGAAAAAGAAGAAAAAAGTTAAGGTTGATCTTTGTATTACGTTAAATCCTCAATTTATGCCCTAATCTCATGATTAGTGGTAATTGTGAGATCGGGGTGTAACACCCATGTTAAGAGGTTATCTTGCAATTCATCACATGTAGAGAGTTCCTTCAATACCTTTACATCATTAGAGAGAAATATGGTGCCTTAGGGTGCCTTGTTATGCTTTGGTTTGAGGAGGAGAGAGGAGGTGACATATTGAAGTGTTGTTTCTAGGGTTTGTTTGATGCCCTATGTGGATGCTTGACTTTTGTGTTGACTATTTGATGTTCTTGTTTTTCCTTCAACCATACTTAGTTTTCCATGATAATTCTCTGAGGTCAAATGAGGTTTTGAGTGTTTGGTAGAGTCCCTTTGGTCGCATGGACTCTCACCTTCTCTTTTAGTCGCTTGACCTAGGGTTTGGTCACTTGAAGTTCGTCACTTAGTTTCTCTGTGACCATGTGCCTTGGTGGCCATGATCCTCTTTGACCGATGGTCATTTAGAACCACATGAGGTAACTAGTTTATCTATTTGTTCATGACCTATCTTGCATACATGGTTTTAGTGGTTGTATGTTGTTTCTTTGATGGTCATGTGGCACATATGTGCATGACACTATAACCCTTCCATCTCTCTCATGCTCCCAAGTATATACCCTCTCTCCTACACATGCAACTATCTCTTCTAGCCTTCCCCTTTATCTCTTCCATCTTGTTCTCGACCCTAGTGTGCTTGGGGGTGAGGAGAAGCTCATCCTTGGTACTTGTTGGTCGAGATCCCTTCCAAGTGATGATCTAAGCTTGGAGAAGCTTTTCCTTGGTGATCTTTGGTGGTTCTTTGATCTTTGGCAAGTGTTCCCACCTCCTAATCTCATTTTCTTTGAAACCCACCTCTCTTTCTCTTATCTTGTCCGAACCCATGGTTTTCCATGGTGGTACTTGTCTTGGGATGGAGGTACTCCTACCTCTTGAGCCAAATCCTTGGTGTCACAAAGATAGTGCTCAACTTGGGTGGAGAAGATCCTCTCCATTTTTCCTCTTTTCCAATTTTCATCCTTGAGGTATTGTGTTATCTTTCTTGCCCGTTAACCTAGGCTTTCCTCTTCTCTTTTGAGGTGGTGACTAGCTTGACCATGGAGGTGATCAAAGCTAGGGAATGCTTCTTACTTTTGGACCTTCTCTTGGATGAAGTTGTATCATTGTCTAAGGTGGTTTATATAACTCCTTTCCCTCCTCTATCATAGCACTTTAATCCTACATACAACTCATTCTAAAATGTAATATCCTTCTTTTGATGATGTTATCTTGATTAGGGTTAAGTTTCAACGTTGATCTTGTATGCTCTTACTTATTTATCTAAACCCTAATTCATATGACCAAACTTTAGTGGAAGGTCATGGTGATGGTTTTGCATGCAACTAAACCTTGGTTTTGTTATCTTAGTTCATGGTTTGGTTACCTTTTATAAGGTGGAGTTGTGGATATGTTTTCATGTGCTTGATCCTATGTTTTCATTTACCATACCATGGTTATAATGTTGGTGACAAGGATGTTTGATTTTAGGGTTTTGAATATGATCTTTGCCCCAATGACTTCTCTTTCTTAAAGAGTTCTATTTTCAAGATGTTGATCTCTATTTTGATGATGTTTTCTTCCCTCTGAATCATCCTTAATGTGGTGTATCTTGTTGTGATGGCTTGGAAGTGAAGTATGGTCGCATGAGATGGTTTCTTTGGTTTAGTTGCTTGGATGACCTTTTGGTCTTCCATCGCTTAGATTGGTTTTCCCCTTCGATAGTTGGTCTGGTTGCTTTCATTTGACTGCTTGGTTTTGATGGTGTGACTTGGTCGCATGGATGGGCTGAGTTCCCATTGATTGAATGGACTTGGGTTGTGCCTCGGTCGCTAACTTAGTTTGTGGTTTGGTCACTAAAAGTGGTTGGATTCCTTCAACTGTTTAATCTTGGTTAGCTATGAAGATGATTGGTAGTTGATCTAGACTAATGACCTTCAACTATGAGTAAGTGTCATTTGACCATATTGTTTATCTCTCTCTTCAATCACATGGTTGGTAACTTGATGCCTTAGTCATCTGATGAAGGGTTATGACATGTGTTGATTATAATGGTTTCCCTAATGATAGAGGTTAACTCACATGCTCTAAGAATGTAGGGAGGTGAGATACCTATAATTTGTTGATGATGTTGGAATGTAAAACCCTAATTGTGTATACAGGTGAACACTAACACTAATCCTAGGGTATGATATTCTTGTTGAGCTTATATGGATGGATGGCATGTGATTACTCTTTCTCTCTTCTACTTGTGTAATTCTAATCATGCAGTTGATGAATGTCACATCTTCTGTATGCTATGGTAGTGATCTTATGAAATAGGGTGATGGCTATGAGCCTTGATGAAACATGATGAGATCGTATTGATGTGATGGGTCATATGACTTGATGAAGGCTTAATGCATATTGTGAGGTGATATCCTCTAAAGATGTGACTGAGATAGCCTTGTATGGTTGTGTGACATTGATGATAGCCTTGTGAGTGGTAGTTCTACAAGTACCATGTGATGATGATGTGACAAGTTCACACCTTATACATTTTATATCTTATGGAGTCGTATCATGCCCTTATCTTTATAGATTTTGTTTTGGGTTTGTACATTATAACTAAATTGATGCTAAAAGATACCCAATTAGCTTAATTAATTAAGTGAAACCCTGATCATGCAGTTGCCCTGTGCCATAGATCCATCTTCAGTGTCAGTACATGTTGGATTGTGAAACATGTTCTCCTTTAGCAGTAGCTCAAAGTCGTATATTGTTGAGTATATGCATTTCACAGTATAGGATTGGGTCATACCCTAGAAGGAGAACGGTTGAGGCTGTATCCCAATGATGTGATTTAGTATATGTATATGATATCTTTAGAGGATGGCTAAACTCATACCTCGACAAGATTGTGGCAGTAGTTGTAACTCAATTTAACTAGTATTGTGCCTATATACCAAGGCAGACTAGGTTGTTTTGCAATTAGACTTTATATGTCACAGCAGAGGACTCAAACTGACCGAGGGGAGTGGATATATCATAGCAATATGGATCCACCTAGATCTTGTATGAGTGATTTTGACTTAGTAGTGGTCAGTTGGAGCATGAGTGGTATACCTCATCTCCTCAGGGCATAATTAAAGGCATGACACTACCGTGTAGTATATTTTCTTAGGGTCAAATGTGCATAACATCGTTTGAAACCTTTTCCTTATCTTTGTACATTTTTCTTGAATTATAAGACATTAAGATAAATCAATTGTAATACATGTTCATCATATTCCTTATTAGAATATTAATTGATCTACTACTAAGTGATAACTGCCTAGTTGTTGAATCTACATTATCTGTTGGATACATATCATTTAGTTGAATCTACTCAACCTGTTACTTATGTTATCTACTTGCGATTTTAATAGATGTTTGTGGAGAGTTATATCTCTAACTGGGACGATTGGTCTCACTCATTCAGGTTTCCACATATTTTGGGTGGTCGAGCAAGAGAAGGTAGAGATCGTGATGTTGAGGCTGAGTAGTAAGAGGAGAAGGAGCTATGTAATGGTTGGATGAGCTACTTGTGTTGTAGTAGAGTCTTATGTGTTGTTCGTGTACTCTCAGGTCCTTGGGGATATTTTATAGATGTTTCATATCGAGACGACGTTTTGTCTATATGCCTTTGTTGTACATACACATGTATGTATATGTGACAAGTTACCATATGTACAAGATGTGACTAGAGAGCCAATGAACGATGATATGTAATAATCTTTTGGCAGGTTTTATATATACAAGTGGCTCTTATGGACTAAGATGTGATAAGTTCTTGTTCTTCTTCTTATATGCAAATGGTTTTAATTTCTTGAATTTTCTGGTAACCTAGTTTGTTAGTGTTAATTCCACATTTTATTTTGAGTAATCTCACTTTGTATGGCATAGGGCATCAAAGTCAAGGTTGGTATCAGAGATTTAGGTTAGCTGAGTCTACAAGGACATATGACTAGGGTTTGTGTCTATTCTAGTGTCCTCTAGTCTTTTAATGGTAACTTTTGCTTATGCAGAAGAAGAAGATGAAGAAGAAAAGAAGAGAAGATGGTTGGAGAACATGAAGAACATGCTAGTGAGAGAAGTGTTTTTGCACCTGAAGGTGGTACAAGGAGGTAGGGGAGGGTAGACGTAGTGCTTGTGACACCTCAGTTTGACCCGAACATGATGGAAACCCTTCATTTCGATCCTTGTTTGGTAAATTCATGGCAACGATGATGCACATTGTAACATCCCTGACCTGGGTTATGATTTAACCCTAGGTGTTTTAATTAAGAAATATGATTATATTCTTAATCTTATCTTGTGAAGAGTAATTAGGGCTCATGAGGAACTTATGTTTCAATTTTGGTCTTGTTTGAACAATGTTGAAGCAATGTTTTCTTATTTTGGACTAATGTGCAAATTACCCAAGTTAAAGGGTTAACTTGAAAATGTTATATAATAATATATTCCTATGATGTTGAAACATCATAAGAATTTATATGATGTAGTGGTATGGTTTCCACAAGCTTGGGCACCAAGATAGAGCTGTAGGACAATGTTTGTGCATTAAAACCTAGTTTTGGTGTAATGTGCAATTTACCCAAAACCTAGGGTTCAATATGCAAATTACCAATTCAATAAGGTCCCTAATGTTTCTTGGCATCATGTAGAGAAAAGAAAATGAGAGGGGCAACTCATTTGAATTAAATTGGAGGAGAGAGAATATTGATATTAAAATAATCAAGATTTAAGCCCAATTGAAACTCTAATTCAATTTAATACAAAAATAAATAAAATAATTGAAGGGGACTTAAACCAAAATCAATATGGTTGGATTCATATGTGTGTGGACATCCTTAAGCCTTGCAAAGGAATGAGCATATCCTATGGAGGTGAAATTCCACTCACCATTATTATAAGAAAAAGAAATTCCACTCAAAAATGGATATTGATATTATAAGGGTTAAGGTGCTTAATTTTTCCCCCTTTATTCTTGGATAATGGAAGGGAGCTCGGTGGGGATAGAGATGACTTTTCATACAAGAAACCAAGTGGGATATGGTGGCAATAATTTTGGAATAAAAAGACTTTATAAAAGTATTTTCTCTCCCATTGAATTTCTTATAAAAAGACCCTTTTCAAGCCAAATGAAAGGCTTTTCCATTTCCACTTCTTCTCTTTGCTTGGAAACCGACCAAGGGAGATAGGGAGGACCAGGAGGACGACCCCAAACCTGTTGGTAAGGTTCTTGATCCATTTCACCTTGATTCCATGGTGGAAATCGAAAATAAATTATGGATTTATTCTTATTTCGATCTCCTCTTCAACCCTAGCTAATCTTTTCAACCAAAAGCTTGAGGACGAGCCTAGGGGGAGTTGTAAAAGCTTCATCCACCATTGTTTCCATGATCTTGGAGCTTTGGAGATCAATTGGAGGCGGGTTTTATAACTTGAACCCTTGATTTTTTTATTGCATTCAATTCCTTATCAAATAATGATCGTTTCCACATTCACGATAATTGATTTGGTTGATGGGTGCAATCACCATGGAAACCATAGTAGGTTTCGTGAGTTTAGATCTTGAATATGATAAGCACACACCTCTCCAAATATCAGGACCAAACGGTCTCAACGCAAGTGCTCAAACGGTTTCCCAAACCGTTTGGGGGCAAACGGTTTCAAACCGTTTGACGAGAAACAGTTTCACCAAACCGCATGAAGCCAAATGGTTTTAGACTGTTTGGTGATGTTGACCAGGGTTGACCATTTGGGTATTTGTTCATAATGATCTCGGTTAATGACCCATCAATTATATTTGATTATCTCCAATTAGTTCATGAGTTGAAGGTCTATCAATCACCAAAACCCTAATCGGGTTAAGTGCTGATTTCTAATTTGTTTGAGTCTGAAACTTAGGTTGATTGACCCAAACAATTTCAAAACCATATGGGGATCACCCAAACGGTCTCAAGACCGTTTGGGGATCACCCAAGACCATTTCGAGGTCTAGGGTTGAGTATGGTTAGGTGGTTGAAGACCCAAAGGTACTAAGTTGAAGTGCAATCAAATGCTGATTTGGTGATCAATCCAATGATCCAAACCCTAATTGGTTGACTTGGATTTTGATGTTGACATGGGAAAATGGTCTCAAGACCGTTTGGAGGTCATCCAAACGACCTCAAGACTGTTTGGGGTCAGGTCATGTTCAATTTGGATGATGGTTCAATGCTTTCAAAGTAACTAATCTTACATTGATTAATGTTGAAGGATCATCGATTCTAAACCCTAATCCAATTGATTCAAACCCTAATTGATGACCAATTGAGGGTCAATTGAGGGTCAAATCAGTTGAAGGTTGACCTATTTAACTCAATAGAAGTATTATGATAGGTCTAATTGATGATTGATTACATGAATTCAATGGTTGAAGGAATCAACATTGGAAACCCTAATTCAATTTGATTGGTTGAGACCATATTTGGTCCATGCGGTTTTGAGGAGGTTTGGACCAAAAGGTCTCAAGACCGTTTGAGACCAAACGATCCCAAACCGGTTGGGTTCATGCGGTTTCAAAAAGGTACTTTAGCAAACGGTTTCAAGTGACCAACTTTAGCAAACGATCTTGAGAGTCACCTTTAGCAAATGATCTTGAAGGTCACCTTTAGCAAACAGTTTCAAGGGACACCTTTGGCAAACGGTTTCAACTTCAACTTTACCAAACAATTTCAAATATGTAACCAAGACCGTTTGGAAGTTTATTGAGCAAGACCGTTTGAGGTCTGATTGGTTAAGACCATTTGAGGTCTCAGAGTTCAAGATCATTTGAAATGTAATCAACCAAATTGTATGAGCACTTAAGGTGAATAAAGGTCAATTGTTTAAGTGAACAATTACATGATGTAATCCAAGATGATTATAATAATGGTACCCTTAATGAAATAGGGTGATTAGTAACCTTTGAATAATTAATCTTTAATTATCATGGTGTAATGACATAACTCATAGTGTAAATTCTTCTTTCAAATTGAAGTTGACTTAGTTTAATCAAGGCTGAAGTAAACATCATCTTATAAAAGATGAGAGAGAAGACTTCCTATATGAATGATAACCATGTAATGGTTAAGTCTTAACACTTTCAATATAAATGAATGATTAATTAGAGTATGATCCTTTATAATGAGATCATGAACCCTAATTATGAAGGTTAATAAATCATAACCCAATTGAGGGCATTGATAGGTGAAATCCTAATACATGATGATAGTATGATCTTAATTCATAGTGATGACATGAGAAACCCTAATTCAGGGTACTTTGATGTTCTCTCCTACTTGGGGTGAATAGTAAACCCTAATCTAGGGTTATGTGATGTAAATAGTAAACCCTAATCTAGGGTGATGTGATATGAATAGTAAACCCTAATCTAGGGTGATGTGATGTAAATAGTAAACCCTAATCTAGGGTGATGTGATGTGAATAGTAAACTCTAATTGTGGGTTATTGAATATAAACCCTAATTAAGGATGATTTCATGTGTAACCCTAATTGAGGATGAATCCATGATAAATCCCAATTGAGGGTAATGTTATGAGAATCCTTAATTAAGATTAATGTTATGAGAAACCATAATCCAGGGTAATGTTATGTGAAACCCTAATTAAGAGTAATATTATGAAAACCCTGAAGAATGATGTGAAGTGAGATTAAAATCCAGGATGATGCCATATAATGATATGTGCAATCATAGTCATGGTATAATGGCCAATACACTAAAGTAGGATGTGGTTATTACAATCAAGTAAGATGAGGATGTTATAACCATGAAGGGTAAAGTCGATGAACTATATGAATGATAGTGTTGATACCCTAATGAATAAGAGTCTAAAAGACAAGATGATGCCCAGAACATTATATATCTAATTTCATGTATGTGTAATAATCATATACATCTTACAATGATGAGGGTGTGGAACTCTTAGGAGTGAAGTATGTAATATTATATAATGGAGCAAATAACATCCTAAGAGTTGACATACCTAAGATAGTTAATAATGATTTATCCTATATTCAACATTGCTTAACCATTGGACAAGTCCATATCATTAAAGATAGTTGGACAATTCTAATGTATAACCTATGCACCATATGATGAAAGTGACAAGTTAGAGGATAAAGTATTAAGAGGGAAATACCTTAATACAAGGATTAGTTGATTAACTTAAGAAAGATGGAAATGAAAAGGAAGTGATACATCAAGACATGATAGATATCATATTCAGCATTTCAGGGTAGACACACCTTGATGAGCCTCTAATCCAATATCCTTGGATGAGAAACACATGGAGTGTGTGATATGCAATTGTTACAATAAAGTTGTAATAACTCAATGTACCTTTGATAAATGTTGACTAATATACCTTGAGAATGGGGTTAAGCCAAATCAATGAGCATGATGTAATCATACCATGACAAGGATGAGAAATGAACTCATACCTTGAATTGATGATCATTAATGATATATGATGAGAATGGTGATCATAAGCAAATATTTATAATATCTTTGAATACTCCTAGAGGAATGGAGCAACATATTAGAGTTGAACTAATAATGTAAGCATGAAACCCTAATTAATGTAAGATGGGAAACACTAACCCTAATTTTGGGTAAAGGGAATGAAAAGCCCTAATTGACAGATAACCCTAATCCTGATAAAGGATAGTGGTGTTACTGATATTTCATATGATGTGACAAATGACTTACATGATTGTTATCATGACTTTTAATCATGTAGACATCATGAGATGATGAACATAGACAGACCTGAGCTATGACATTCATATAATAAATATGTTGAATGGCCTTATGTACCTAATGTGTTGTTGCTTAGCAAGAGTAAAAAAATGTATATGAACCTTATGAGTTCCATGAATAACTGCTGCCTAGTAAAAGGTGATAAAATGCTTAAGGCCTTGTGAGCCATGTGAGATACTTGTGTAACAAGTATCATGTATACCTCAATCTGAGAACCTGGAGGTAATAGTTACCTAACTAGTGGTAACAGTGATAGTGATGAATTGAGGGTATGAATACCCAAAGTTGATAAGTATGACAATGATGATGTTGAGGGATATGAACTTTCAAACAAATGAAATGAGGGATTGAGATCCCAATGTCTTATAAAGACTGAGAAGTGATTGATGAAAATAGTACATATTTATTTATAGCATTTGTCTGAATAAGTTATGTTTGAGAACTTGACTGATGCTAGAAGAATATGGTAATGTACTTAATTAATCAAGTGAAATCATATCATGTAGAGCCCTGACCATAGATCCATCATCGTCAACAAATTGGTGATGGTGAAATGGGTTGCTCCGCGGCAAAAACCCAGAGGGCATATTTTTTAGTATGTGGGGGTTATGGGCGTGAATATCCTTACGCCCTAATGGAGGAATTGATGTGAAATAAACATTAAATCTCTCAATCCTTCATTACTTATACAAGGATGGATATATCACGAATCCCCCGATGATTGGGATAGATGCCGTACACATATCCCAATAATGTTAATGCCGGATCGATGGAGATAAACATGAAATCTCAAGATCACAAAGAGAGTACATCATGCCACTGTAACTCTAATAGAGAAGTTGCCTGTATACCCTGGAAAGCTATATATATATATAGCAGAGTACAAGATATCTTGCATATGATCTTGCACTGACTGAGATATGGGAGGTCTTGGTAGTCATCTCTACCATTGACCAAGTATGGTACCGATTTCGACTTCGCAGTGGTCGGTTGGAGTATGAGCGGTATACCTCATCTCCTCAGGGCATAAGTATGATTGTAAAATGTAATCAGCCATATAGCATGTTTTCTTAAGGATTGAATACGAGAACTCATTAGCTGATGTTATATTCCTTTTTATGCATCTCTAGTGGATAGATGTTATTTATATCTCCTTTTATTCATTGAAAATTACATAAATGAAGCCCCACTGGCCGACATTGCAGTCGTACCTTCAGGGATTATGGAAGATCAAGGGAACGATTGAAGTTATTTCAAGAGGTAGTGGTTATTTTGTAGTGAATTTCTCGGAGGCTGAAGATCTTGATACTGCCATTGATGGAGGTCCATGGTTCATAGCGGGGAAGCCGCTTATCATGAAGAAGTGGGAGAGAGGTTGTTCTTTGGACAAATTGAAGCTTACTGAGGTCTCGGTATGGATTCACTTGTTCGATCTACCACTGGAGCTCTGGGATGAAGAAATCTTTGCTTTGATAGGCTCTTATATTGGAACTCCTCTGAAGGTAGATAAGGCAACTTTGGACTTCAGAAGATTGGAATTCGCCCGCATGTTAGTCCTCATTCCGGCGACCTCAAGTTTCTTGTCCACTATCCCACTCCTTAGTGATGATGGAATAGAAGACAGGGTGTCTGTTCACTATGAATGGGTACCTACTAGATGCGAGGTGTGTGGTACGTTTGGGTACGAGAATACTGGATGTGAGAAGACAGCTGAGAAGGTGAAGAATGTGAAGGTTTGGGTGCCCAAGAAAAGTTTACACAAAGTTGCTGGGGAGGAGAAGAATGCGGCAGAGGAAGTTCAGATTGAAATAGAGCAATTCCTTGATGCTTCTGATGATCCGGTGAAGGAGGTTGAGATGACTCCTGAGTCTTTAGCTCCTACTCTGCTTGATTCTGAAGGTGTTGTGGGGGCTGCTGTTCAAAGGTGTGAGGAGGTGGTCAATGAAGTGAATGTTGCTCTAGTAGAAGAAATTATCACCCTAGTTAGTAGTGTGGAAGGGGAAGATGGGTTCATTCCTGTAGTTAGAAGGAATAGAAGGAAGACTAAATCTCCACCAAGGGGGCCAACCAAATCCATTGATGTAGCTTATCGCTCTGGTGTCAACCTCTCCCCTAATGCGTTCCAAAATCTATTTGTTGATGAGGGAGGGAGTGGTGGTTCTCAGAAGGAAGGAGTTACTATTGAAGGGAGGGTAGATGTTCGTCGAAATGTCACTGGGACTGGCAGGCTTCCAGTCACTCGTCCTCCTAATGGATAGTTCTTTAGCCATTGCTTCCTGGAATGTGCGAGGACTGAATCATTCAGGAAGACAGTCTGCACTCCAGGAAAGTATGGGGAGGAATAATGTGGCTATTGGATGTATTCTTGAAACTAAGTTGAGAAGGAAGAAGGTTGGGAGGACTTTGGACTGACTTTTTGGTGAAGGGGCTTGGATGTACAACCACAATTGTCATGCTCTGGGAAGGATCATTCTTGTGAATAGAAGGGAGGATGTTCATATGAGGAGTGTAGGTGAATCTGATCAGCACATACATGTTCATGTCTCGTATCCAGGGGGAGTTTCTTCTTAACTGATGTTTATGCTCATAACAATGTTGGTAAGAGAAATGGTTTGTGGGAAGCTATGAAGGTTCTTAAAGATTCTGTCAGTGGTCCGTGGATTTTCTGTGGAGACTTTAATGCCATCAGGTTTGCTCATGAGAGATTTGGTGCTCATGAGCCTTACTATAACTCGATGACTAGTTTCAATGATTGTGTGTTGCATACCTCCCTTGTGGAATTGGACCTCAGGGGCTCGAAGTTCACCTGGGACAATAGGCAGGCAGGTGATAAGTTGGTGATGTCTAAGCTTGACAGGGTTTTTTATAATGTTGATCTGTTGGATTCCTTTCCTGATTTTTGGGGTGAAGTGGTTGCTTCTATACATAGTAACCATAGAATGATTCTGATGTATATGGGAAAGGGAAGTAGAAGAAGGAAGGCGCCTTTTCGTTTCATTAATGCATGGTGTCAAAGGGAGGACTTTGCTGAGGTGGTTATGAAGGCTTGGAAGACTAAAGTGGATGGGAATCCAATGTATCGTGTATGTAGGAAGTTAGATAATGTCAGGTTTGAGTTGTCGAAATGGAATAAAAAAGTGGTTGGTGATCTTACTGATGTTAGATACCAAAAGGAATATGAGGCTTGTATTGCTCAGAATATTGCAGATCAAAACCCACATGATGCTATGGCTGTTCAGGAGGCTACTATGAAGAGGAAAGAAGCTGAGAAAGCATACAATGCTGAGGAATCCTTTCTTAAATAGAAGTCAAGAGTCAATTGGCTAAAGTTGGGAGATAAAAATTCCAAGTTCTTCTATTCATCTATCAATACAAGAAGGATATGGAATTCTATTAAATGCCTTATGATTGATGGTGTTGGTGTTACTGATGAGAACCTTATTCATGATGAGTTTGTTAAGTATTATAAGGAGTTGTTTCATGATGATGGGATTGAAGATTTTATATGGGATGATGATTGGAAGCTTCCTCAGCTTTCTGATGAACATATTGTGACTATTGGTGCTCCTGTGACTAAGAAAGAAATTGAAAAAGTCATCCAACAAAGTGATGGTGAGAGGGCCCCTGGTCCAAATGGTTTCAACTTTACTTTCTATAAAGTTGCTGGGGTATAGTTGGTGATGATGTTACTAAAGCTGTGCAAAATTTCTTTAGAAGTGGCAGGCTCCTTAAGGAGGTTAATAGGACTTTTATTACTCTTATCCCGAAAGGTGGAGATGCTATGAATGTGAAGGATTGGAGGCCCATTTCTTTGTGTAATTCTCTATATAAGATTATTTCTAAAGTGCTTGCCAATAGGTTGCAGCCAATTCTCCCTAATGTTATTAATAAAGCTCAATGTGCATTCATCAAAGGAAGATCTATATCTGATGCAACATTGTTGGTCAATGATTTGTTGAATGTGATTATGAAGAGTAATGTTCCTGGTATTTGTGTGAAGGTTGATTTGATGAAAGCTTATGACTCCATTAGGTGGAATTATCTCTATTGGATTCTTGTCAAAATGAAGTTTCCTAGCTGTTGGATTGGGTGGGTCTTTGAAATACTTCATTCCATCAGATTCCAAATTCTGATTAATGGACAACCTTCTGAGGGTTTTGTGCCTAACAGGGGTATTAGGCAAGGGGATCCATTAGCTCCCTACCTTTTTGTCATTGCTATGGAAGGCTTATCTGCTATTCTGAATTCTGCTGTCAGGATGAAGATGATTACTCCTTTTAAAGCTGGTGAAGATGTCAGTATCACACATGTTCTTTTTGCTGATGATGTAGTTCTTTTCTCGGCTGGTGTTGAGAAACCTATTGAGGCTTTGTCTAGAGTCCTCAAGGAGTTTGGAAAGGTTTCGGGGTTGTGTGTCAGTAGTCAGAAATTCTCTTTTTTTGCCAATAAACAGGTTGATACAAGTATGGTTGAAAAATTTCTGAATATCAAACATGAGATTCTCCCTGTCAAGTATTTGGGGTTGCCTTTATTTGTGGGGAGGCTATCTAGAAGTCTTTGTTCTCCTATTATTGATAAAATCAAAGGGCGTCTTGAAGGATGGAAAGCTAGACATCTCTCTTTTGCTGGAAGACTTGAGTTAATTAAGTCTACTCTTTCTTCTTTTCAAATCTACTGGGCTACTTCTTTCCCTTTGCCTGTGGCTGTCACTGAGGAGATAGATAATTTGTGCAGGGACTTCTTGTGGGGGGGTCCGGATTTGGAAAGGAAGAGTCACATGGTAGCTTGGAAACAAGTATGCTTGCCTAAGGGTGAAGGAGGTCTGGGGCTAAGGAAAGCTAGGGATATGGTGGAAGCTTGTAATGTTCTGAAATTGTTGAATGTGGCTATGAAGAAGGATATGTTGTGGGTGCGTTGGGTGCATGGTAGATATTTGAAGGGTGACTCGATTTGGAGGTGCCCCATTCCCTCCAATGCATCTTGGGTTGGAAGCATTGTCTTTATCACAGAGATAAAATTGTCAGCTCTGTTTTGTTCTCTATGGGTAATGGAAACCTCATCAAGTTATGGAGGGATCCATGGTTCGAAGGAAGTTATTTGGAGGAGGCCTTTGGGAAAGGGTGTATTATGAGGAGTGGCACAGGGAAGTTTGCTAACTTGTGCACCCTTATCAGCAATGGTGACTGGATTGATCATAGATCGAGACATATTTCTCAAGTCATTAAGGTCATTAAGGAGGCTGGATACTGTGTTAAGGATGATGAGGATAGTATTCTTATGAAAGGGAGTGCTCCAGTCAAAATTCGTGATTTCTGGGAGGCTACTAGACAGAAGGAGGATGTCCCTTTCTGGACCAATTGGTTATGGAGTGCCAGAGTGGCTATGAGGCATAAAGTGCATGGCTGGAAATGTTTCTTAGATAAGCTGCTCACCTTGGATCATATCCGTTCAAGAGGCTTCCAATTCCCCTCAAGCTGTGTGCTCTGTGAAGAAGATTCTGAAAGTTTGGATCATATTCTGTTTAAGTGTGATTATACACAAATGGTTTGGAGGAAGGCAGTTGAGGTAGAGTATCTGCCTAAGTGTCCTTCTTCTTTTGATGTGGTCTGTTCTTGGTCTTCAAAGAAGGTGAAGACTACAGTTCTGATTATTTTCCATAGCATTTGGGTGGAAAGGAATAGCAGGATTTTTGGTGGTTTTAAGAAGTGTGCAGATAGTAGATGGGTTAGTAGTAGAAAAGACATAGACATTTTTGTATAGTGTAGTTTCTATTTTTTACCTTTTTGCTCTTGGTTCGCATAGTTGTATATACTTTTCAGTTTAATAGAAATGGCAACACGCTTGTTCTGATAAAAAAAAATGAATCATGAATCTACCATGAGTAGATACAATGTTCTCCTTAAGGAAGGAGATTATTTTACTATGTTCATTCAATGTTTAACACTGTTGTTAATATATAAGAACTCCAATTCAATTTTAATCATAATAAATTGTTGTAACAATGTTTTGGCGGAGAGTTATATCTCCCGCTGGGACAATTTATAATTGTCTCACCCCCGTGGGATCCAATGTTTTTAGGTAAACGCAGAAGAAGAATAAGGAACCCTATAGCTAGGGAAAGGCTACAGCAGTATCAGAGACAGCAGTGATGACTCAGGTGGAGGCATTGGCTGCCAAGTTTTGTATAGATAGTAGTCCTATGTGTCGTCTCTGTACTCTCAGGTCCTCAGAGTTTTTATGATGTCTATATATTATGTCTTGAGACAGCTGATGTTGTAAATCTTGAGAAGAGATAGTGGAAGACATGTACTTTGAAACAGAATGTAAATGTTATACTTTGGTTCTTGAACAAAAATATTTCCTATGTGTGGATCTCTTTGCAAAAAGGTTTAATTTTTAGTGATTTTCAGTAATCCTCTACAAATGATTCCCTTCTGCTTAGTTAATCTTGTGTTTTGTAAGTTGGATGCCACACACATGGTAGACAAAATGCTCACACCACAGTCAAGGGAAGCTATTTCCATTGCTGAATTGCCAAGAACTGGGAAGACCTTTGAGAGGTTGTGGCGAGTTGGGGGTATGGAGTATGATGGTTCGGCTAATCCAGTGGATGTTGACTTTTGGTTGACAGAGTTGAAAAGGCCTTTAAGATCCTCAACATTCCTAACGAAGACAAGGTGAAGCATGTTGTGTATCTTTTAAAGGAGAGTGTTGGACATTAGTGGGCCATTGAGGAGGAGAAGAGACTAGGTGTTGAGATCAATTGGGAGGTATTCTGAAGGGATTTTTTGAGTTGGTACTTTCCTTAGACCTACCTGGATGAGAAGATCAACCATTTTGAGAGGATTCAATAGGGATCCATGTCTATCAACAAGTATGAAGCTAAGTTTATGGAGTTGCTAAAGTTCCATCATCACGTGGAAATAATAGATCAGGAAAGGATTAGAGATTTTGAGAAGGGTCTGAGTATGGAGCTGACAATGCTAGTGTCATACCTAGAGAATAGAGAGAAGTTTTCCATGTTTGTGGAGTCAGTTAGAAGTATATATAGGTAAGTTGTTGAGAAACATGAGAAGATGCCAAAAAGAGACCGACACAATACCAGGGGAAGTCATCTAGAGGCTTCAAGATGCCACGTTTCTCAGCACCGCAGTCACAGCAAAAGTCATGTGCGTAGACACAATAGTCACTGAGTAATTGCAGAGGTTGTAGTTTTCCACCAAGAGGAGCTCACAACAAATCATAAGTGACAGTGATAGAGTTGTCTAGGCCACAATACGAGACTAGGACTAGCCATAAGTGTGGACAAGTGGGACATGTGCCATGGGCAAGTCTGATGAAGTATGATGAGGTGACCCAATAGTCGTGACAGAGTCAACATGGCTCGCAACGACAATAGTTTTGCAGTAGTGGACGTCGTGGACGTGGACATGCATCACAGGCTGGTTCTTTTGGACATGCCAATAGAGGACAAGGATGAAAATAGGAAATGGATCAAGTCTACACCATGAGTTAGTCGGAAGGAGTGGTCAACCAAGAGTTGTGAGAGGTCAGATAGAGTTATTTCATTCTAATTTGTCTTCTTCTTGTTTTATATCTATTTTGGTTGACCCGTGTGTGACACACTCTTTTAGCAATTGAGATGTGATTGATAATTGTTCTTTTCCAGTTAGTCATAGATGTGATACTCTTTGTTTAGAAACCCCGTCGGTTGATTTTGTAGAGTTGTGGGAGGTGTGTCCTTCCTATGTCCTTTATTTTTTAGGGCACAACTTTTAAGTGGACCTTATACCACTTGACATGCATGGATTGGATGTGATCCTTGGAATGGACACTTTGGAGAAGTATCATGTGGTTATGTACTATAGTTCCAAAGTGGCAACATTTGTCGATGGTGATGTTTTGTGGGTCTTTTAAAGAGATAGAAAGATTCTCATGATGTATCTGGTGTTAGCTATGGTGGCAGAAACGATGATGAGGCAAGGTTGTGATGCATTTTTAGTGCATGTGGTGGATACTGAGGCAAGGAGTCTGAGCATCCACGACGTTCCAGTTGTTTCTGAGTTTGAGGACCTGTTTCCAGATGAGTTTCCTGGTGTTTCTCTAGTCAGAGAGATTGATTTAAAATCAATCTAGTTCCAGACACACAACTGATAGCACATCCACCATACATAATGGCGCCAATAGAAATTGTAAATTTGAAGAAAAAGTTGCAAGAGCTGCTTGAAAAAGGTTTTATCAGACCGAGCACTTCACCTTGGGGTGATCCCATGCTATTTGTTAAGAAGAAGGATGGATCCATGATGTTGTGAATTGATTATAGACAATTGAACAAGGTAACGATCAAGAATAATTATCGTTTGCCATGGATTGATGACTTGTTTGATCAGTTCAGGGTTGTTGCAATCTTCTCTAAGATAGACCTGAGATTAGGATATCACCAGTTGCATATCAAGGAAGATGAAATACCCAAGTCATCTTTTAGGATAGGGTATGATCACTACGAGTTCGTGGTTATGCCATTTGGGCTAATCAGCACACCGAAATCATTCATGGACTTGATGAACATGGTGTTTTGGATGTATCTAGATCAGTTTCTAGTGGTGTTCATGGATGATATATTGATATATTCTAGAGACATCCAACAACATGAGCAACATCTTCATCAAGCATTGACCTTGTTGAGACAACATTAGTTATACGCTAAGTTCAACAAGTGTGAGTTTTGGCTAAAGGAGGTGTTTTTCCAAGGACACATGATATCTACTCAGGGTGTTCATGTGGACCCCAAGAAGGTTGAATCTATGATAGAGTGGGGGAAGCTGAAGATGCCTACAGAAGTTTGTAGTTTTTTGGGCTTGTCAAGATATTATAGGAGGTTCATCAAGAACTTCATCTCAGTGGCGTTACCCCCAACAAAGTTGATAAGAAAAGAGGCACCTTTTGTCTGGGATGATAAGTGTCAATGCACTTTCCACTTGTTAAAGGACAATATGACTAGTGTGCCAATGTTGGTGCTTCTTGAGCAAGGAAAAGGCTATATTGTCATTTGTGATGCCTCGAGGAATGGTCTAGGATGTGTGTTAATGTAGGATAACAATGTGATCTCTTTTGTGTCACAACAGTCGAAGAAGCATGAGAAGAACTATCCCACCCATGATATAGAGCTTGTAGTGGTGGTCGATGTGTAATGAACTGAAATCCATTTATAATCTTATTTTAGCCTTTTCCTAAGCTTTTCCTTTCATTTATGTCCTTGATGTTGAATTAGTGAAGTTAGAAAGGTTTGGTGTACATTTGTTCCCTATATTTAACATTTTAAGGATTTATGCACAAATACCTTAGTAAAAGTTTATAAAAGGGTATAATTTGTAAAATATCCACTTAAGAGGGATAAGGATATAATAAATTGAATTAGGATTTTCTATCATCTTTTATATAAGAAAAAGAAAAGAAAATTTTAAAACTATGAAAATGTGACATTAGATGAGTTAATTTTTCAATTAAGTGAAAATAATAGTAAATTGCCTATAAATCCATAAAAGGGGAACTCAAAAGATAATTCCAAGTCCAAATTCATTTTCTTTGAGTACAAGTTTACTTGAGTGATAAGTTTAACAACTTTTGGGAAGTTAGTAATTATAATTGCATGGGAAAATATGAGATATCTCAAAAATATAAAATAAAATAATTATGACTCTAATAGTAACATTAAAATATTTCTTTGGGTGAATTTTCACTCAATTTGAAGAATATTTGATTAAAAGATGAAATCAGGATAGAGAAAGTGTGTAGAATGTTCAAAATATTAAATAAATGTACAAACAATTTCAACTTGTAAAATTGATGGAAAACTCGTATCCAAGACACTTAATGTGACTTGTGGCTGAAGCTTCATCAAATTTGGAGAATCTTATAATCATTAATGATGAATGAAAGAGAAAATAGGATATGGTTTATTTAATGAATCAAAAGTTCCCAAAAGGCAAATCTAATCAGATATTCAAATTCCTCATATCAAATAGAGGCTACGTGTCAATTTTGAATTGATTTGGAGAATGTTTGCACCCTCAAACAAGGACAGAGAAAAAGAGAAATTATTGTACACACACTTTATTCCAATTTGATTGGGAATAGATTTAATGTGAGTCACATAGTCTGATTTTATTTTTGTAGAACCATGTTATCATGAATGTCGGATCTGTGATCCAACAGCTTGTGACGTGTCTCCAAGCTAGGTCCGATTTGGTAATAGGCACCGATATTTGATGATTTTGTTTTCACGATTGCTCACTTGATTCTCAACCAAATAACATGAAATATTCACCAATAGTTTCTAAATAACATTCTTCTCAGTCTAACCCCTTATTTTTGTGATTTCATTGAGTATTTTTGAAAACCCCAAATCTTGTTCTCCAAGCAATTTTGACCACAACTCTCCTCACTTCATCCATCACCCCCACCTATAAATAACCATACCCCAAGCTTCCCTAGTTTCCTTGCAAGTCTTTTCTCCATGCAATTACTCGTGAACTCACATCTTGGCTTGACAGTGAACAAGATTTGGATGAGAGTTTGCAGCACCCCCCTCTCTTCACTGTGCTCCTTCAAACGATTCCTTACACCAATAAGTTCGTGTTGACCTCCTCTTTCTTTCTATACCCTTGGTTTTGTTAATTTTAGACTTATGTTGAATCGCCCAATCTTGGGCCTCACTATTGTTTTCAAACACTAGAAATGGTGTGAGCCGAAGAAGGGGACAATCCCCCTCGTGTTTTGATGCCTTTACCCATGCTTCTTCCCTTCTTTTCTCTTTGGTTTCTCGCGGGGGTGTTCTCATATTTTACATTCTATTTTTCCCACGTTAACACAAGACATAATTGGTGTGAACCACTGACTTGGTGCCCCATAGTTGGGCCAAGTCATGAGGCCCACTCCTCTCTCTTTGCCTCTCTAGCTTTATTTTGACGATGTGTCATCCTCTGATTGGCCAGATTTAGAAAAATTGTATTTTTGATTCCTTTGTCCAAAAATTAAAAATAAATATGTTTTGGAATCAAGAAATTAACTACTAGAAATACTTTTAAGGTTTGGTTTTGAGTTTTTTCAAAAGGTGTTTTCTAAAAATGATTTTAATACCTAAAAATCACCAAAAATACACTTTAATCATCATAACTCCAAAATTAAAAAAAATTATATGTTTTCTTAATTAGGAGAACCTAATAAGATCGATGGTGATGATTTTAGAGTCTAAATCAAGGTTTTGTCCAAAAATTCTAAAAGTTAAGGTTTCTTTACATTAATGCATATGAAAAACCTAATACATGATTATACATTAAAAATAGGAAAAGTGGACCTTGGACTTAATTAAAGTGGTGAAAGTGAGTAATATAATTCAATAAGAGAGGTATGTGCATCCTTACACCTTAAGTTGGGAATATTTGCAAACCTAATCTAATTTGCCTAATGACACACTTATTGAACCCTAATCTCTCTTTTGATATTTCTTTTGCTATATTTGCCTCAAAATCAATTTTGATAATATTTCTTAGGTCTTGTACCCCAGTGCCATGTTTCAACTGTTTGATGCTTATATTTGCCATAGTTCTTTTAGCATGTTGATTTTATTATACTATTTAACTAGTGTAGTGGTACTTTTGTACAACCACCCATAGATAGGGCATGTGTTATTTCTCCCAAGGGAATGTGTTACTCTCCCCAACATAAAATATTTGATAAGTGACTGGAATGTGTTACTCTCCCTCACCTATTTGGTTGTGGTCTGATAGGTGCCTTGACCCTACTTAGTTAAGGTAGTCAATATTAATCATGCATGAAAACCTTTTATTATTTTTCTTGTTATGGAAAGCATCTATTTGATTATGCCTCGTACTCTTGATATATTCATCTTATGATGAAATCATAGCCTTTATTTCCATTTTATTTCTTTTTTTGTCCTTATTCATTATTTTGACACATACATTGTTTCTTTCTTTTTCTGGGTGCTTTCCCAACTACCAAGTGTTTCATCAAGGTGTTGAACAAGGCCAAGGAGATCAAGATCAGGAGTAGATACCAAATTTTCTATCAAGGATGTCTAGGTTTCTATTTGCTAGATCCCAAAAGTTTTCTTTTCCATTTTTCCTTTCAAGAAACTCATGTAATGAATTGAGTTCAAAAAGCAATGTAATAACTAAGTTTCCTTTCTGCTGCTATTGACATTTTACATGTATCTGAATCATGCTTATTTACTTAAATTATCATACATGCATCCCACTATTTCTATTATTCTTAGAAAAAGTGCATGTTTTGTATTTCCTTTAAATTTTAGTAAGGAGGTGATCTCACCTCTTTACACCATGCCTTAAAGATCTGGAGACATTATCTTCATTGTGAGAAGTGTTAGATCTTCTCTAATCACATAAACTAGAAGTAGATCTTTTCACATTAAGAGTTGAACATGTGGTAGAGACATTGGATGGAGTTAACCAAGGACTATGATTGCACTATTGATTATCATCCAGGGAAGGTGAATCGTTACTAAGTGTGAATCAACATATTTTGTGGTTGGTCTCCCAAGGACAACCGAGGGTCATGATTCCATTCAGATGATCATTAACAGGTTAACCAAGTCAGTGCACTTTTTGCCAGTGAAGATGCAACACCCCTCTAAGAACATATATATGCCAGCGAAAGAAAACCCTATGTTGTCCATATCATGGGTCACTCATCTTTGAGGAACTTCACAAAACATGATATTCAATAATAATAAGATGAATGAAACACCATACATTAATTGGAAATATTGATTCATACATTATTATTTTAAAGAGAAAACTAATCTTGTAAACTATCTCATCTTTGAACTAAAACCCAATACATGAAAGGTAGAACAAATATATGACATAAATCTTCTTTGAAAACCTAGTAAGGATCTTCTATGGTGTCGATGGCACCCCATCAAGCTATGTCTTGGAATTTTCTACTTTGAAGCACTCACTTCAAATTTCTTTGCTCCTTGATCTAGGGACATCTTGTCCTAGGACCATGCGAAAACAAAGACACACATCAGTAAGTGGCACTATACATTTTATGAGAACTAAAAATAAACATATATACTTGACTTGAGAGAAAATCTTGACATGAATTTGACTTAAGCATTCTTGATTACTGTTATAACCTCAAATTTTGCTTATATGGTTGTAATTGCAATTGTTTCAAAAGAATGTACTTGTTTGCAAATTTCATGACTTATGATAAATATATGGGTTTCTTTTACAACTTTTTCCTTGGGCATGGGTTTTTGTGGACCCTTTGGTAATAATGGGTCCAAGATAATAATAGAGGAAGAAACGTTAAAAGAAAACAAATAGTGCATAAATAAGCAAGGAAATTGGAAAAAAAGGTGAAAATATAAGAAATAAATAGAGAAGTGTGGGATTGATCATAATGGATGATATTTAGAACTCCACATAGTTTCTTGAGATACAAGGAATTGAAATAAAGGAAAATAAGAGAGTAAGAGAGAGGAAAAATGATTAAAATATGCTTCACTAAATAATAACTTGAACACAAATAAAAGGCTCGTTTTCTTTTGAATTATGACCTCAAACTTGGTACTCCAATAGATTAAGTCATTATTAAGTTTCCCTTAAAATTTGGGATTAAAAGGAGCCATGGTTTGAGAGTTATGAATTTTCCAAAATTTCCTAAAGTGAGAGGATGTCTAATAGATGTCACAATTATTTTTTGAGGCATTAATCGAATATTTGATTTTGTGTGTTTGATGTAGTCCATTGGATCCCAGATCCATGGCTTCCGCTCATTGTCTAGTTCAAACTGGACTAGGAAACAGACCGATGGAGGACGATTCTCAAATCCTGATTTCCTCGAGAGTCATCACATGTGCAGACAAAGAAATAGCTTAGTTATGTTCGGGAGAGGATTCCGAACATGGGAAGACATGGTTTATTGAGGAGTAGAGGCTTCTAGAGGAAACACCTAATTGCCCTAAACTGAGGGTGTGGCAAGGGGATAAAAAACCCTCATAACCTACCCAAACCCTATAAATATGGCCACCCTCGACTTCGTTCGGCCCTCATGAAACCTAATGGCCACTTCTCGTGCCTCCTGGTGCCCTGATTTGTCTGATTGACTGCACTCCGAAGAGCTCCAAGCCACAAAACTGCCGCAAGATCATCCTTTGCATCGGGTTAGGATGAGTAGCAGCTACCGTTCGACCGGAGTCCATGGTGGATTGTGAGAAGGATCGACGGCCCTGGTCACTCTGCACTTTAGAACAACTATGAGTGGGTGTGAACACTGAGGACCACACGATCTCACTCAGTCAACGATGACACAAGATCCAACGGCTGCCGATTTTCCAAAAAGAAAAGGGTAATTCGCCTCTCTAGTCAAATTCTAGAAAATCAGTAGAACTTGCTTAATTCACTAAAAATTGATTCTTTGGCCGAAAAATAAGAGTAAATAGCGCTTTTTGATCAAAAAAATATGTAGAATCTGATAATAATAGAATTGGAATCTGATATTGTGTGCAATTCAAAAAGTATATGAAGTTACCTCTCTTAACACATTAGATCATAATAAAACCCAAAAATAATGTGAAAATCGAGTATGATGGATCTTTTAGGTTATTTTGGAGTAATATTAACCTATTTAGAATAAAAGAAAAGATGAATTTGGAAAAGATGATAGTATGCTTGTTTTAGGGTTTTTATGCACATGTTTATGTCTTAATGAATTAAAACCCTAATTTGGGAAAGTATGAGTTTTAAAGGTTTTAATCTAAAAATGTAATTATACAACAGAGATGTGATGATCGCAAACTTGTTTTAAGATTAAAGAACTGATAATGAGGATAATTGGAATAATTAGGGTTTTTGTAAATAAGAAACTTGATTTAGGGTTGTTAGCCTAAAAAGGGCGATCAAGTTGGATAGAGAACCCTAAGAAACCCTAATGAACCCTAAGGGGCTTGGAAGCCTTAGAAATCATCTTCATGTCATTAGGAAGGTGTTTTGACATTAGGTAATATATATGTTTCAGGAATTAAGGGTTGTTTGCTTTAAGGTTCTTGATTGGATATCTTGTTGAATTTGGATTCTATTGCTCAAGAATAGGTATGTGGTTACGCTTATGGTTAAATCACTTTTGTTTCCTGGAAATTCCTAAGGTTTTATCGGTTGCTTGGAAATAGTTTCTTGATTGTCTTTTATTTCATGTAACTATAAAGTGACTATGACTATCACCATAATTATATGTGCATAACTAGCTCAGATCATGGTCCTCCTTTGTAGCTTTGATGATTATGAGATAGATGACCTAGTACATGGTCTACCTGTGAGGTAGGATCATCAGGTTATCACGAATTGATGTGTTGGTCTACCCTTAGGTAGGACCACACGACTCCATGACCCTATGTATCGATCTACCTTTAAGGTAGAATCATGGGGGTTAGTTGAGATCTACCATATGAGAGGTAGTATTGATGTCCACTTTAGGGACAACACAGAGGTTAGGGTATGTAAGGATTGAGTAGTCATGTTTAAAACATACAATTTGTCTTGTTAAATTTTAATTGCTAGAAATATGTTTTTACAATTAAATGCGAGACCATTGTTTCCCTCACATACCAGTATAATTCATTATACTGACCGCCGTTTTGTTTGTTGGCGTTTTAGGTTATCAAGAAAATGGATATTCCTTAAAGTGACATTGATGGAATAAAGCTTAATAAAGAATTGGAGGATTGTAGTTAGATAATTTCTTTCTTGGGTAAAGACTTCCAATTCCTGTATTTTACAAGGTATGAATAGAAAAATTTTATTCCAGTAAAAGTTTAGTTGTAGTACAATTTATTACTTATTGTTTATTATTTTCAAAACCACTGGTCCTATTTTGGGATAACGCTTTTGACCTCTTGATCTCCCTTAATAGGGGGTTACTGGGAGGTGGGGTCGTTACAATTACATAAATCTTATAACATGAATAATTGAGTAGTAAATATATGCATCTCTCTATGATGCCCACTTAAGAGCACAAGATTTCTATGAAAGCCATAATGCTAGTAAAGCCCATAACGACACGAATGACCATGATTTGGCTATAAAAGTCCATAATTGTCACAAATGCCCATAATGACCATAAAGTTCCATGATTTGAGAAGCATATAAAAACTATTTCAATTCCAATTATCTTGACATTGACATTTCCATAAACATGAATTCAATCTTGAACTTGAATCTTAACATGATGGGATTTCTCCCTCTTGAAACATGAACTTTAAATCCATTAATCTTTGATCATTAATCATAATATTTAGTCTTAATGAACATGATAACCATAAGACATAAGATATAGCAAACATCAAGCAATTTATATGATGAGCATGATTTGAGAACTGAACTTGAAATTGAAAGCATAATTAATAATCCATACATATCATACAATTCAAACAAGGTACTTATGTATAGCGGCATGACCCACTTACCTGGAGAAAAGAAAATCCTATCTTAGTTCTTTTGATCTTGGCCAAACCCTAAGTTCCTAAAATCAACATGATTTATGTTAAATATCACCTTGGTTAATATCCTATACCCTAATCAACATGATTTATGTTAAATATCACCTTGGTTAATATCCTATACCCTAATCCCATCACCCTAACACCATAAACTAATTAGATCTCTTATTTAGATTAAACATAACTCTACTTCAAAACCATGATATAGAAATATTAGCGTTGAATGTAAATCCAAAATCCTATGTGATATAGTATTCATATTCATATATACCAATATAAAGCAAAATAAACTTATGAATGAATATATCATATATTGAGGGTAATTTTGAAACATAATTATATTTGCAAATCTTACTGAATGTAGTTATTTCATCAGAATAAAATACAATTAAAGCCATACACAAAACCAAATTAGCATATATATTAGTTATTGTCTCAAATAATCATATATTATCTTACATAATGGCCATTCAGATCAAATATCATATAATGACTTAAATATAGATGAAACTATATCAAGACTATAGAAATAATAAGAAATTGTATACTGTTGTGTGGACAAAAATCTCATATCATTTAATTGTCAAACAATGGATATAATACATAGGGTTTACATCAAAACGCAGTTAAAGAATTGAATCTAAAACATCAGGCCTTTTAATCATGTTTAACATAGAAAAATACATATATAGTAAAACATTCATAAGTTTCTAAACTTGTTTGCCATTTTTAATACACAGAAGTGTGAAATCATATAGTTCTTAGTACCTAAAATATATTAGTCATGAAACGTTGAAATCTTATGTTAAACGTATTTTTGCATAATACGACATCATAAACCATTTCTAATGATACCTTATTCGTCCCAAATAGAGCTATACATCATGACATAATTTTTTTTACAAATTTACCTTCTTTCTACGAAATCTAGATCATACCTTGTTGATTAAGAGCCCTTGAAAGGGCCAGACTGTGCACCCTAGATTGACTACTCGTGGACCTATCTTGGATCCAACAAGCATGCCTCACATAACCTGACTTCCCCCAGCCTTCTCTCTCACCCACGTGTGTGGTACTCTATTTTCTAACAGAGTTTGTCACCTCCTATTTGTTCTTCACCATCAACTTTGACTCATCGTAGGAGGAGCCCCGAAGCCAAATTTTGGCACACCGGAGTTTGACGCACCCTTCCTCATGGTCATGGATCTGGTGAGATATGCTCTTGCTCACCCGCTAGCCTGGGGAAAAGTCCCCTATTTCTCCCCTGTGTCCGCAATCACCATTTGGGGTGTGCCCTGATGCTCTGCATCATGTGCGACAATGATAGAAACCTTCCTAATCATGAGTCCTCAACGTCCTTTATTTCTTCTCCTACTCAACAAGGTCGTAGGTCTAGAGGATCATCGGGGAAACAAATACTACCCGTTGAACACAACCACCAACACTCCCATGCACCGTTTAATTCTTCAAGCTCCTGTATCCTCTAGTTTGTTTGGGTTAAAACCTAACCTTGGATTCAGATCACCCCTGACTTCTTAAATCTGAAGTTTTATATAGGTTCTCCAATCTGGGATCTTGGGTGAGGCCCCCTTTCAATGAGACTCTGTTTGATCCCTATTCCAGAAGGACATAGATCACGATTTGGGGTGCCTCCAATGAACCCGATTTTTGCTTAATAGAACCGATCCAAACCCATGTTCCAACTTCTAGTTCCTCAGCATATTACTCAATTAGGCCATAACATGTTTTATTATTTCTAATCTGGATTGAGACCCTAAAAATCATCAAAATCAAACCGAATTTGGTGTGCTACCTTAATCAACCACCAAGAGTCCCATCTAATTAGTTTCTAAATTTGGAAATCATAAGCATCTCTATTTCTTTTCTTTTTAGTATAACCATGTATTTATCATATATTCTTACTTAAAAGTAATTTGGGGTTCATATTTTAGGGAGGACAAATATTATTATAAAAAACTTGTATAAATTTTTATCGGGACTAAATATGCACATTTAACGGATCAATTCCTCTTTATCCCTTAAAGTCACTCACTAACCAATTAGGGTTATATTTGGTGAAGTTAGATCACCATAGGGTCAACTGATGTGAAATTTCTCTAACATTCATGGGAAAAATGTTTCAGCACTTTGATTAGATCTGGTTGCCATTTAGAGTTTACTTACATCAAAAGTTTTTTTAAAATAAATAGTAAAAATTTCAATTAAAACCCAAATTTTACTTTATTTAGATTCTAGGATGTAGCAAAAGATGACATACACAACAGAGAAGCTTGCACAGATATATATTGATGAGATATTGCATTTGTATGATATCCTAGACACTATAGTGTCTGATAGAGGTCCTCAGTTTGCCAGTCACTTTTGTGAATGCTTGCACACAACTTTTGGTATGCGGTTGAAGTTTAGTATTGTGTTTCACCACAGATAGATGAATAGTCTAAAAGGACGATACATACCTTCGAGAACTTACTGAGATCTTATGCTTATAGTTTTTGGGTGGTTGGGATGTGCACCTCAAATTGATAGAGTTTGCTTATAATAACAATTATTAGAGGAGAATTGATATGGTACCTTATGAGGTGTTGTATGGGAGGCATTGTAGATCTACATTGTGTTGGTATGAGACTGGTGGCGTATCAGCTTTTGGGTCCTGAGCCTGTGCAGTATATGATAGAGAAAATAAAAGTGATTCAACAATAGTTAAAAGCAACCCAAGACAGGAAAAAGTTGTATGCAGATAACTGGCATAGACCCTATAAGTTACAAGTAGGGGACAAAGTGTGTCTCAAGATCTCTCCTTGGAAAGGTATTTTGAGGTTTGTGAAGAAGGGTGAGTTGCCTTTCATGTATATGGGCCTTACCCTTTGGTGGCACATGTCGAGTAGGTGGTCTATAAGTTGGAGCTTCCACCTGAGCTGCACAGGTTGCACCTGGTGTTCCATGTATCCATGTTGAGGAAGTCCCACCCTGATACCTAGTTGGTTTACATCCAGTGGAGGTTGAGCTTGATGAGGACATATCTTAAGTGGAAGGTCATGTGTTAATCGTGGATAGGAGGATCAATAAATTGATGAATAAGGACATCATTTTGGTTAAGGTTTTATGGCATCATCATGGCATAGAGGAAGACACGTGGGAGGTTGAGGAAGAGATGCATAGGAAGTACCCATCTCTTTTCATGTAGGATTTCAGGGGCAAAATCCTTGTGATGTGCTTATGGTTGTAAGACCCCTCACCTAGCTTTTGGGCTAACCTTGTTTTCTTTTCTTGATAAGATGCTAAAACCTTAATCTAATTCCTTGAGATGTCTTAATAACATGTGAAATGCTTATGTTTTCATTTTGGTCCTTTTGAATAATGTTTGAGATATATGTGCTTGTTTTGAACCTAGTTGCAATTTACCCATGTTGAGGGGTTATCCTACAATTTGTTACATGTAGAGTGTACTTTGATACCTTGGCATCATGAGAGAGAAAGATGGTGCCTTAGGGTTCCTTGTTATGCTTTGGTTTGAGGAGGAGAGAGGAGGTGACATGTTGAAGTATTGTTTGTTTGGTTTGCTTAATGCCCTATCTGGATGCTTGTCTTTTGTGTTGACCGCTTGATGTTCTTGTTTTTCCTTCAACCATCCTTAGTTTGCCATGATGATTCTTTATGGTTGAATGAGTTTTTGAGTGTGTGGTGGAGTCCCTTCGGTTGCATGGACTCTCACTGTCTCTTTTGGTTACTTGACCTAGGGTTTGGTCACTTGAAGTTGGTCTCTTGGTTTCTCTATGACCATGTGTGGTTGTAGACATGATCCACTTTGAATGGTGGTCATTTAGGACCACATGAGGTCACTGGTTTGCCTAATTTTTCATGACCTATCTTGCATGCATGGTTTTAGTGTTTGCATGTTTGTTCTTTGATGGACATGTGGCACCTATGTGCATGACACCTCAACCCTTCCATCTCTCTCATTCTCCTAAGTATATAACCTCTATCCTACACATGCAAGTATCTCATTTAGCCTTCCTCTTTATCTCTTCCATCTTGTGCTTAGACATAGTGTGCTTGGTGGTGAGGAGAAGCTCATCCTTGGTTCTTGGTGATGGATATCCCTTGCATGTGGTGATCCAAGCTTGGAGAAGCTTTTCCTTGGTGATCTTTGGTGGTTATTTGATCTTTGGTAAGTGTTTCGACCTCTTGATCTCATTTTCTTTGAAATCCTACCTCTATTTCTCTTCTCTTGGTCAAATCCATGGTTTTCCATGGTGGTATTTGTCTTGGGATGGAGGTACTCCTACCTCTTGAGCTGAATCTTAGTGTTACCAAGGTAGTGTTTGATGATGGTTTTGCATGCAACTAAACCTTAGTGTTGTTATCTTAGTTCATGGCTTGGTTACCTTGTATAAGGTGCAGTTTTGGATCTATTTCCATGTGCTTGATCCTAAGTTTTTATTTACCATATCATGGTTATGATGTAGGTGATAATGATGCTTAGTTTTAGGGTTTGAATGTGATCTTTTCCCTAATGAGTTCTCTTTCTCTAAGAGTTCTTTTTTTAAGACATTGATCTCTATTTTGATAATGTTTTCCTCTCTCTAAATCATCCTTCATTTGATGTATCTTGTTGTGAAGGCTTGGAAGTGAAGTATGGTTGCATGAGATAATGTCTTTGGTTTGGTCGCTCGGATGACCCGTTGGTCTTTAGTCACTTAAATTGGTTTTCCCTTCGACCGCTGGTTTGGTTGCTTTCATTCGACCGCTTGGTTTTTATGGTGACTTGTCGCATGAATGGGCTGATGTCCCTTTGATCGAATGGAATTGCGTTATGCCTTGGCCGCTGACCTAGTTTGTGGTTTGGTCACTAAAAGTGGTTGAATTCCTTCGACCGTTTGAGCTTAGTCAGTGGTGGTGATGATTGGTCGTTGATCTAGACTAATGACCTTCTAACATGATGAACTTTTATTTGACCATAATGTTAATCTCTCTCTTAGACCATGTGGTTGGTGACTTGATGCCTTAGTCATCTGATGAAGGGTTATGACATGTGTTAACAATAATGGTTGCCTTGATGATAGTGGTTGACCCACATGATCCAAGAATGTGGGGAGGTCACATACCTAGGATTTGTTGATGATGTTGGAATGTAAAACCATAATTGTGTATACAGATCAACCCTAACCCTAATCCTAGGGTATTCTATGCTTGTTGAGCTTAATTATGTGGATGGATGGCATGTTATTACTCTTTCCCTCTCATACTTGTGTGATTGTAACCATGTAGGTGATGAATGTCATAGCTTGTGTATGCTATGGCGGTGATATTATTGCACTGGGTGATGGATATGAGGCTTGATGAAACATGATGAGATCATATTGATGTGATGTGTCCTATGACCTGATGAAGGCTTAATGCCTATTGTGAGGTGATATCATCTAATGATGTGACTTTCATGATAGGCTTCTATGGTTGTGTGACATTGATGATGGCCTTTTGAATGGCAGTGCTAAAAGTACCATGTGATGATGGTGTGACAAGTTTACACCTTATACATTTTTATACCTTATGGAGTTGTATCATACCCTTGTTATACATTTTTATATCTTCTGGAGTTGTATCATGCCCTTATCTTTATAGAGTTAGTTTTGGGTTTGTACGTTGTAACTTAATTGATACTAAAAGATACCCAATTGCTTAATTAATCAAGTGAAACCCTAATCATGTAGTTTCCATGTACCATAGATTCATCTTCAGCATCAGTACTTGTTGGATGGTGAAACTAATTCTTCCTTAGAGGAAACTCAGTGTATACTATTGAGTATATGCATTTCATAGGATTAGTTGTAGTCATACCCTGGAAGGAGAACAGCCGAGGTCATATCTCAATGATGTGATTCAGTATATGTATATGATATCATTTGAGGATGGCTAAGGGCACACCTGAGTAGGAGTGTGGTTCGGTTGTAACTCAGTTTCACTAGTGTTGTGCCTATATACCAAGGTAGACTAGGTTGTTTTTCAGTTTGATTTTATCTGTCATTAAAGTGGACTCAGACTGATCGAGGGTGTGGAGAGATCATAGGAGTCTGACTCCTCCTAGATCTTGTATTGCACTGATTTTGACTTAGTAGTGGACAGTTGGAGTATGATTGGTATACCTCATCTCCTCAGGTCATAATAAAAGATGTAACACAGCCATGTAGTATATTTGCTTAGGGTCAAATGCGAATAACATTGGTTGAACAATTTGCCTTGTCTTTTTACTGATTTCTTGAATTATAAGGAGATAAGAGAAATCAACTATTATATATGTTCTTCATATTCCTTCTTAGAATATTAATTAATATACTGCTCAGTGATAACTGCTTAGTTGTTTAATCTGCATTTTTTGTTGGATATATATCATTTAGTTGAATCTTCTCAACTTGTAACGTATGTTATCTACCTGGTTAGTTACTTCTACTTTTAATAGACATTGGCAATGAGTTATATCTCTTATTGGGACATTTGGTCTCACCCAGTGGGTTTCCATATCTTTTAGGTGGTCGAGCATGAGGAGGTAGAAATCGTTCTATTGAGGTTGAGAAATAAGAGGAGCAGTAGTTGTGTAAAGGTTGGATGAGCTGCTTGTGTTTTGTAGTAGAGTCCTATGTGTCATCCCTATACTCTAAGATCCTTGGGGGAGTTGTGTAGATGTTGCTATATCGAGACAATGTTTTAGCTATTTTCCTTTGTTGTGCAGATATTGCATGTATGTATATGTGATAGGTTACCATATTTACAGGATGTGGCTAGATAGCCAATGAATGATGCTACATAATAATAATTTGGCAGGTGTTATATATATACATGTGGCTCTTGTTGAATTTGATGTGATAATGTGACACCTCACCATGCTAAATGAGATTACTCAAATCATAAAACATGATCAACTATCAATTAATTACATAGTCAAAAATGTGGAATAATTAAAACCAAAATTCACATCATGATCAAGTTCTGAAACATTTACATAAAAGTCCATTTTTCCATTCTCATATATTATAACAGGAAGTACAACTTATGCTAAATGGCCTCAGCCACATCCTGTGTACAAAAGAAACATTTCCATGTTCATGGCATATATACATGCATTGGCATACTATCAAAAACTTGTGTTGATACAATTATCTTGTCTAGAAAACACTTCCCATACTCAGACCTGAGACTATAGGGATGACACTAGGACTCTATTACTAAGATCTATAGTTGACCAACCTTCTGAATCTATTGATCGCTAGGTTGGTTCTCTTCCACAACATGACCTCTACCTTGTTGCCCTGGACCACCTAAAAAGATGTGGTGACCCATGTGTGAGATCCAGTCCCAACAAGAGATATAACTCTCTCCAACAAATATTGTCTACAACAGATTAATTAATAATAAATAAACTGAGAAAAAAGGTATTGAATAAGAAATCTAAGTAGATTAAACAATTTAAGCATACTAAGCAAGTAAACTCAACATTAAGGATATTTACCCAAATATTACAAAATAGCATCTTATAAGAACTATGTAGTATGAAAGCAAGGTAAGGAATAATTTATCCAGTGTGAAACATATTTGTCTTTAACAAATATACTACACAACTTGAATTACATATTTTATTATTATGCCTTGGAAAGTATGAGTTGTACCCCTCAAAATCCAACTGACTACCTCTTGGTCACAATTAGATCCATATAAGTTCGAGGAAGAGCCAGACTCCAAGATCTTTTCCTTACTCGATTAGTATGAGTCTGCACTGTAGTGACATCTTGGTCAATCTACAAAACTATGACATATAGTCCTATAAACAACTAGCCCACCTTGGTACATGTCACAATGCTAGAAACCAAGGTATGCAAAGTAAATCCTTTATCACATGATAATCAATAATACATGAGCGTAGTCGTTCTCCAATAGAGGGCTAGGTATGACCATAGTCATCCTTCCTAAACATTTGGGGTCAGGGTAACATGTACCCCACATATTCACCAATATGTGCACTGAGTTTCCCTTAGGAATACTTGTTTTACCATCCAACAAGTTCTGACACTGAAGATGGTTTTATGGCACAGGGCACTACATGATTCGTATTACACTTAATTAGTTATTTGCCAATTGAATGAATTAAGGATTCATCATACAAATGGACATACAAATCCTACTTCATTTCTATCAAGTATATAATATTGCAACTTCAAAAGATATAAAATGCTTGAGGTATAAATCTTAACCACATTACTACATTCTATCATTCATTGCATCATAATAAACCACATGTGTCATCATATTATTTCAAGATATCATTTGTTATCATAAGTTCCAGGGTTTCAATCCTTATTGGAACATGAATAGTATTTCACCTTAATTAGGGCTCAATCATGCCCAAAGGTAATTAAGACCATCACAATATTTCTTTCATGATTATCATTATCATTCTAAGCCTTAAACAAGATGCAAAAGATCATCAACACATAATTATCCTAGAGGTTAAACATGGTAGAGCTTTATGGTATTTAATTAGCACTTCATTGAGGTTGTAACACATTGTCCCATTAATCATTCAAGAGGTCTAATTATAACTAAAAATCAAAATTTGGTCATATAAGAGTTGGTGTATCAACCGTGTTTCATTAAAAATACACATCTCTCATCTTGGTGATTTTCTCATATATTCATAGAGGGAAAGGTAAGACTACAAGATCAATGGTGACGTTTCATTGAATTCTCTTTATTAGAAACCTCTTATAAGACTATGGAACACACTTTAATCCATTAATTGCTACAACATCCAAACTTATTTTTTGGATTGAGGTCATTATTTCAAACATTAATTAGGTATGGACCACCGCATTCACTTCAGCACCGACATAAGGTATCAGTTTATACCTCCTCCATGGATAATGGTCTATTACCTTCATAGTGTAATGGTTTAAACACCAGAATGGTGTACTAGTTTACTAACATCAGGTGTGTTGACCTAATGTCAACATGGTATATCTCCATGATGTATCAGTTTAAAACCATCACAATCATGTCGGTCTATAATCACCAAGAGTGTATCAGCCATTAAGCATCACGTGTTAAGTCCATGATAGGGCGTCAGCCACAGACCATCATGGTTTGTTGCTACTGTCACCATAGACCATCATGGTTTATTTCTATGGTCAGGGCGTCTGCCTAACAACAACATGGTGTCTCGGTTTACCCACCATATGGGGTGTGTCGTTCACTAACCATTATGGTTGCCACTAATGCAAACTAGTTTATCGATGTTAGGTCGTCATGAGTTACTTCCCTAACTATGATATCATCCTATGATAAATGTACATATTGGCCACTAGCAGTCACCGTTTGGAACATGGATAGGGTGTCAAACCATCACAGTTTACCCTTTATGTGTTAAGGTGTCGGCTATAAGCCGTCATGGTTTACAACCATGCCTAGATTAATGGTGTTAGACACATCATTTCATGGCAAAGTTCAACATCAATATGGTCAAGGTCAAGATGGGGAAAGATAAGGTCTAGAATAGCAACAACCACCACCATTACCATAGTGGAAACTTTTACCAAAATAAGCACATAAACTTGTTTCTATATAAAAGGATGTTCATTTTAAGCAAGATCATAAGCAAACCAGTTTGAAGTAAGCAATATAAGTGAGGAAAGTTATAAAACTCACCTCTATTGATAAGAATAGAATTCTAGTAGCAAGTATCACCAGCAAAGAAGGTAAGGAAATCCAAATTGTAGATCTGAACTTGGCCAACTAGGTACCCTTCTCCTTAAGGAAGCAAAAACCATAGAAGAAGCAAGAAGGATAGATGCTTGAGCTATAGAGCAACCTCATACATGGGACAACAAACATCTGGCCTAGTGAGAGGTAGGATGTAGAAGAACAAGGAAGAAAATGGAGGAAAAGAGATCTTTACTTGTTCAAGTCAAATCTACCAAGAAGAAGCTTTTAGAAACCCTAAAGGATAGCAAATTGAAACCCTAAAAGATCCTTCCAAGATGATCTCCCTCTTGTCTTTATTGAGAAGGTTCTTTGCAGAAAAATAGAGAGGGAAAATGAAATGCTTTGGAAATGAAAAGTGATAGAGAGTAAAGTCTTCATATTTGCATAGTGATAAGTATATATAGTTTAGGGGATAAGTTTTGAGAAGAGCATGACGAGTACAATCAATCCTCCATGTATCCATGACTTTAATTTTTGCATGGATAAGTTAATAGAAAGTCCAGTGACTATTGGAGACTGCTAGGTTGTTGGCTTATGCCCAAGCAAGTAAATCCATCACTTGTTAGTCTTAAAGGTAGCTCATCCATGGGGGCTAAAGTCCTAATTCAACATAGAATCAAAATATCCTTCAATTCAAGGTACAATGAGAGCCCCATAACTCAAAAAGATCAAGAATGATAAAAAATATACAAGGAACATAATTAATGGAACAATTAAAAAAAAACCTTAATTGGGTAAATTGTAGAAAAGTTTAGAATGTACATGAAAATGCATAACTTACTCAAACGATGTCCAAATTGGACCAAATTTGAAACTTAAGCTTGTATTATGATTCCAAATCATAAAACAAGGTTGGATTAAGATTATAATCACTAAATTATGGCAATTAAGCTTTTCCAACATTTTAAGTAAGTTAAGAGGCCTTATAACTATAAACCCCTAATAAGGATTTTCCCCGAAATCCTAAGTAAAAAAGAGATGGGTAATTTCTATGCATCTCATCCTCTAGCTCCCACATGGCTTCCTCTACACCACAATGATGATACAGAACCTTTACTAACATTATATCTTTCTTCTTTAGCTTCTTCACTTTCCTATCTAGGATCAGCACTGGACCTTCAACATAGGATATATCCTCATCTAGATCAACCTCTACTGGCTGGATTGTCTGCTATGTGTCTGGATGCCATTTCCTCAACATAGAGATATGAAAAACATTATGCAACATTTATATCTCTTTAGGTAGATCCAACTTGTATGACACCTTTCCAACGTGAGCTAAGATAGGATATGGCCCCATAAATCTAGGAGCCAACTTATTGTTCTTTCCAAACCTCATCACACCTTTCTAGGGAGATACCTTGAGATACACTTTGTCTCCCACTTGGAACTAAAGTAGTCTATGATGATTGTCTGCATGCGACTTTTGTCTGTCCTGGGTTGTTTTCAACTATTGTTGTATTACTTTAATTTTTTCTATAGTCTGATGCACTAGCTCAAGACCCAAAAGTTGATATTCACTCATTTCATACCAACAAATAGGAGATCAACATCGCCTTCCATATGGAGCTTCATAAGGAGCCATATCTATGCTTCTCTAATAACTATTATTATAAGAAAATTCTATTAAAATCAGGTGTATATCCCAACTCCCAAGAAATTGTAACACACATTCCCTAAAAAGATCTTTTGAAGTATGTATAATCCTTTGAGATTGGCCATATGTATGTGGTTTAAAAGTTGTACTAAACCTTAGTTGTGTTCCCATTGTTGAACGCAGACGTTCCCAAAATTGACTTGTGAATTGTAGACTTCTGTGAGAGACTATAGTCACTGGAATGCCATTCAGACGGACTATCTCATACACATATACTTGTGCTAACTATTCAGCTATAAATGTTGTCTTGACTATTAAAAAGTGAGATGACTTAGTAAATCCTAGGAAGACCAGCCACAAAGTCCATAGTAATATGATCCCATTTCCACTACGGTATCGACAAGGGTTGTAACGCCCCTAAAGGTTTCTGGTGTTCAACATTTACTTGTTGACAAACTGGACATCTGGCAACATATTCTGTCACATCATTCTTTAATCCTAGCAACCAATTGTCCTTTAATTTCTAGTACATCTTGGTACTTCTACGATGCATTGTATACATTGAAGAGTGATTCTCCTCAAGTACCATCTTTGTCAATTCATTATCATCAAGAACTATTGTCCTGTTATGGAAACAAACTATTCCTTTCTCATTCTCATGGAAGCCATCATGTTTCTCACTACCTAACTATGTTCAAATATTCTATATTACAATATACTTCTATTATGCATCATGAATCTACTATCTCAAACTAGGTTTAACCTATAACTGTGCCAATAGACCTGCCAACAAGGAAACTTCTAGGTGGACATTCATCTGCCCTAGAGACATATCCCATTTACAACACACTAATGAGCATAACTTTTCCTGATCTGCAAATGATGAAGATAATTTTCTGCTTAATGCATCTGCTACGACATTCTCCTTTCTAGGATGGTAATATATTGTGCAATCATAATCCTTGATCAATTCCTTCCATCTCCTCTGTCACATATTCATCTCCTACTTCGAGAAGATATACTGCAAATTCTTATGGTCGGTGAAGATTTGACACTTCTCTCCATAAAGATAATGTCTCTAGATATTTAAAGCATGGACCACCACTGCAAGATCCAAATCATGTGTTGGGTAGTTGTCCTTGTGTTTCTTAAGTTGTAATGAAGCAAAAGAAATCATATTTTTATCCTGTATCAACATGCATCCCAACCCATTCTTTGAAGCATCACAAAAGACAATGTATGCTTTCCCTTTCTATGGCAACACTAACACTGGTGTGCTAGTCAACTTTTCTTTCAATAGCTGAAAAGAACGCTGACACTTATCATTCCAAGTAAAAGGAACATCCTTCGTAGTTAGTTTGGTTCAGGATAATGCTACAGAACTGAAGTCGTTGATGAACCTTCTATAGTAGCCTACCAAACCTAGGAAATTGCAAATCTCTATCAGTGTCTTGGCCCGTTCCCATTCAAATATGGGTTCAACCTTCTTAGGGTCTACACAAATGCTTTTTGTTGATATAACATGTCCCAAAAAAGATAATTTTGACAACCAGAATTCACACTTGCTAAACATAGCATATATCCTATGTTGCCTCAACAAGGTCAATGCCTGGCGAAGATGTTCCTCATGTTGTTGACTATCCTTAGAATATATCAGGATGCCATCTATAAACATGGCTACACACTGATCAACATAAGTTCTAAACACTCTATTCATTATATCTATAAAGGCTGCAGGTGCATTGGTCAACCCAAACGACATAACCACAAACTCGTAATGACCATACCTAGTCTTGAAGGATGACTTAGGTATGTCATTTGCCTTAATCCTTAAGGGATGATATCCTAATCTTAGATCTATCTTGGAAAACATGATGGCACCTCTCAATTGATAAAAAAGATCATCAATCCTTAGAAAAGGATATTTATTCTTTATTGTCATCTTGTTTAATTGTTTGTAGTCTATAAATAACCTCATTGAACCGTCCTTCTTTTTGACAAACAACATGGGAGCACCCCAAGGGATGTGCCCGACCTAATGAAACCTTTTTCTAACAATTCTTACAATTGTTTCTTTAACTCCAACATCTCTATTGGTGCCATTCTATAGGGTGATTGTGCTATGCGTTGTGTTCCAGGAGCAAGATTGATCTCAAATTCAATCTCTCTAGGAGCGGGAACACCAGGAAACTCATTAGGAAAAAGCACCATCAAATTCCCATACTAGTGGTACCTCCTGAATACTAGGACCTCTTGCCTTGGTATCCACAACATAAGCTAAGAAAGCTTCACATCCTTGTCTCGACAACCACTCCGCTATCATGGCTGACATCAAAGCCATGGGAAGAATCTTCCTACTACCTTGGAAAATCCATTGTACATCTCCATTATGGAACGTTGCTACTTTAGTGCTATAGTCCAAGACTACCTTATACTTTTCTAAGGTATCAATTCCTAAGATCACATCAAAACCATGCATGTCAAGTGGCAAGAGATCCACTTTAATGTTGTTTCTAGAAAAAGAAAGAACACAGGAAGAGCATACTTCTCGCAACTCAACAGAATCAACTAAAGGTGTTTCTAGCCGCAGGCTATTAGCTCTATGACTAATAGGCAGATAACAACTACTTATCATTTCTCTAGTGATAAAGGAGTGCATTGCACCCAAGTCTATTAATACTGACATGAAACAAGAAGTAGACAAATCAAAATGAAATAACTCCATCTGACCTGTCACAACTCATGGATTGACCACTGCTTCTGACTAGCTCATGGTATAGAACCAAGTAGTATCCTTCTTCTGCCCATGTCCT
The DNA here is from genome assembly GCA_963693085.1 of Alisma plantago-aquatica. NCBI lineage: Eukaryota > Viridiplantae > Streptophyta > Magnoliopsida > Alismatales > Alismataceae > Alisma > Alisma plantago-aquatica. Next base: position 793,016,831 of record OY856410.1, on the reverse strand, counting down.
CTATTTTCATATCCATAGGATACTTCCTATGATGAATGACCACGTCCTCTACCACTGCCAGTGCTAAACTGTCACTATTATGAACCCTGTTGATTCTTCCTTGGTTGTTGAGTCACCTCCTCATCCTTCTAGGGGCAATAACACTTTGTATGTTCCACCTATTCACACTTATGACATGTCTTACTTTCATTCCATGGCCTAGACGACCCTATCACTAAATTTGATGATGTGCTATGGGTTCCTGTAGGTGGAAAGTTGTGACATCGTCCCCTACTTGATATCCACTTGGATGGTGTAAATGACCTCTACTTACTAAAAGCTGACCTCTGTTGCGACTGAGATGGAGTAAACCTTGGCTTATTAAAGCCTCCAGATGATTGTCCTTGGAATTGAGCTGGTCATTTATTAGCATTAGTTTCATGTTTTTCTAGGGTAGACCTCTCTATCCTCCTTACAGACTCAACAAAGGTTGAAAACATTTCCCTATTCTCTAAGGATGATGTTGTTGTAGTCAACTCCATACTTAGGCCCTTCTTAAACCTATAGATGTTTTCCTTGTCAGTGGTCGCCATGTGAGGCTACAACCTCAAAAGTCCCATGAACTTTGACTCGTACTCATTAATAAACATTGCATCTTGTCTAATCTTCTCAAATAGGGAGATTTTCTCATCTAGATAATTCTCTAGGAAATGTCGATTGATAAACTCCCGCCAAAATTCCTCTCATCCTATCACTATTCTTGGCCTTTTCTCTTCCTCTATGTCCCACCAGTGGCCATCACTACCCTTCAATAGATAGACAACATGCTTTACTTTGTCTTCTTTAGGAATGTTCAGAATCTTGAATGCCTTTTCGAGCTCAGTAAGCCACATGTCTACGTCTGGTGGGTCAAAAGAACCAGCATATTCAATTGCCCCAACATGTCTAAGACATTCAAACATCTTTCTAACACCTTGGGATTCCAAATTAGGGATTGATTCCCTAGCTTGAGATGTTGGCACTCTATCCTATATATTTGTAATTGTATCCATCATCTGTCTAAACATAGATTGAAACTCTGGTTGGCCATCATTATCGGGTTCATCTGAGGCATTTCGGGCTAGTCTGGCCCTGTCTTTGGAACACTCTCATCGCGTGTCTACCTCCTAGCCCCTCCTCTTAGTGCCACATAATTGCTCTTAGTGTGTTCTTCATGTCCTCAGACATATCTACATAAGCATACATATGATCAAATATGTTGGATTCATAAGAAAAAACTCAAACCTAAGTCCTATGTCCTTGTAGACTCAGCGAACCTAGGGATCTGATACCAACTTAACTGTGACACCTCGCCACGCTAAACGAGATTACTCAAAACATAAAACACAATCAACTATCAATTAATCACATAGTAAAAAATACAGAATAATTAATACCAAAATTGAATTCATGATCAAATTCTAAAACATTTTCATAAAGGTCCATCTTTTCCATTCTCATATATTATAACAGGAAGTATAAATTATGTTAAATGGCCTCAACTACATCCTATGTACAAAAAAACATTTACGTGTTCATACATTATATACATGCATTGGCATACTATCAAAATCTTGTGTCGATACAATTATCTTGTCTAGAAAACACTTTTCATACCTAGACCTGAGAGTACATAGATGACACTAGGACTCTATTACTAAAATCTATAGCTGACCAACCTTCTAAATCTATTGATCACCAGGATGGTTCACTTCCACAACACGACCTCTACCTCATTGCTCATGACCACCTAAAAATATGTGGTGACCCACGGGCGAGACCCAATCCCAGCAAGAGATATAACTCTCTCCAATAAATATTGATTACAACAGATTAATTAACAATAAAAAAATTAACTGAGAAAATAAGATATTGAATAAGAAACCTAACAAGATTAAATAGTATAAGCATGCTAAGCAAATAAACTTAACAATAAGAATAATTACCCAAATATTATAGAATAGCATCTTATAAACACTATGTAGTATGAAAGCAATGTAAGGGATAATTCATCCAATGTGAAATGCGTTTTTCTTTAACAAATATACTACAAAGCTTTTATTACATCTTTTATTATTATGCCCTGGGGAGTTTGCGTTTTACTTCTCAAAATCCAACTGACCACTGCTTGGTTGCAGTCAGTTCCATATAAGATGGATGAAGAGCCAAATTCCAAGATCTTTTCCATACTCAATCAGCACAAGTCAGTACTGCAGTGACATATTGGTCAAACTACAAAAAAACGACATATAGTATGGTAAACAAATAGCCCACCTTGGTACAGGTCATAATACTAGAAACCAATGTATGCAAAGTAAAACCTTTATCACATGATAATCAGTGAGACATGATCATAGTCATTCTCCAACAGAGGGCTAGGTATGATCGCAGTCATCCTATGTAAACACTTGGGGTCAGGGTAACATGTATCCCACATATTCAAAAATATGTGCTCTTCATTTCCCTTAGGAATACTCATTTTACCATCCAACAAGTTCTGACACTAAATATGATTCTATGGCACAAGGCACTACATGATTAGGGTTACATGTAATTAATTATTTTCTGATCAAATTAATTAATGCTTCATCATACAAATGGACATACAAATCCTAATTCATTTTTAACAAGTATATAAATATTGCAACTTCAGACGATATAAAATTCCTGAAGTATAAATCTTAACCACATTATCACATGCTATCATTCATTGCATCATAATAAACCACATGTGTCATCATATTATTTGAAGATATCATTTCTTATCTTAAGTTCTAGGGTTTCAACACTTATTTGGAACATGAACAATATTTCACCTTAATCAGGGCTCAATCATACCCAAAGGTCATTAAGAACATCACATCATTCTCTGCATGATTATCATTATCATTCTATGCCTTAAACAAGATGTAAAAGATCATCAACACATAATTATCCTATAGGTTAAAAATGGTAGCACTTGATGGTATTTAATTAGCACTACATTAAGGTTGTAACACATTGTCAATTGATAATTTAAAAGGTCTAATTATAGCTAAACATCATCATTTGGTCATATAAGAGTTGGTGTATCAACCGTGTTTCATTAAAAAGACACATGTCTTGTCATGGTGATTTATCCACATATTCATACGAGGGCAAAGGTTAGACTAAAAGTTCAATGGTGATGTTTTATTGAAATATCTTTATTTGAAACCTCTTATAAGACTATGGAATACCCTTTAATTCATTAATTGTTAAAGCATACAATCTCATTTATTGGATTGAGGTCATTATTTCAAACAGTAATTAGGTATGGGTCCAACCATTCATTTCATCACCTACATAGGGTATTAGTTTATACCTCCTCCATGGATAATGGCTCGTTACCTTCATAGTGTAATGGTTTAAACACTAGCATGGTGTACCGGTTTACTAACATCAGGTGTGTCGACCTAATGTCAACATGGTATATCTCCATGATGTATTGGTTTAACACCATCAAAAGTATGTCAGCCTATCATCACCAAGAGTGTATTAGCCATTAACCATCATAGGTTATAACCATGATAGGGCATCAACCACATACCATCATGGATTATTTATGTGGTCAGGGCGTCAGCCATAGACCATCATTGTTTGTTGCTATGGCTAGGGCGTCAGCCTGACAACAACGTGGTGTCTCAGTTTACCCATGATATGGGGTGTGTCGTTCACTAACCATCATGGTTGTCTGTAATGAAAACTTGATGTTAGGCCAACATGAGTTACTACCATGGCTATGATATCAACCTAATATCAAAGTTGTCATGGTTTTCAACATGGCTAGGGTGTCAAACCATCACAGTTTACCCCTTATGTGTTAAGGTGTCGGCTATAACCCGTCATGCTTTACAATCATGCCTAGACTAATGGTGTCGGACACATCACTTCATGTCTAAGTTCATCATCAACATGATCAAGGTCGAGATGGGGAAAGACAAGGTCTGGAATAGCAAGAACCACAACCATTACCATGGTAGAAACGTTTTGCAAAATAAGCACATAAACTTGTTTCTGTATACAAGAATGTTCATTTTAAGCAAGATCATAAGCAAACCAGTTTAAAGTAAGCAATATAAGTGAGGAAAGTTATAAAAATCATCTCTATTGATAAGAGCATACTTCTAGCAGAAAATATCAAGAGCAAAGAAGGTAAGGAAATCCAAGTTGCAAATCTGAACTCGGCCAACTAGGTACCCTTCTCCTTAAGGAAGGAAAAACCCTATAAGAAAAAGCAAGAAGGATAGATACTTGAGTTCTAGAGAAAACTCATCCATGGGAAAGAAAAGTTCTGATCTAGTGAGAGGTAGGAAGAAGAAGAACAAGGAAGAAAATGAAGGAAAAGAAGATCTATTTACTTGTTCAAGTCAAATCTACCAAGAAGAAGCTTTTAGAAACCCTAAAGGATAGAAAATGAGAACCCTAAAAGATCCTTCCAAGATGATCACCCTCTTATTCTTCCTTGATTAGGTTCTTTGCACCACAATAGAGAGGGAAAACGTGATCCTTTTCAAATGCATATTTATAGAGATTAAAGGCTTCATTTTGGCATAGATATAAGTATATATAATTTAGGGGATCAATTTTGAGAAGAGCATGAGGTGTACAATTGATCCTCCATGTGTCCACGACATTAATTTTTGCATGGATAAGTTAAAAAAAAGTCCACTAACTATTGGAGACTGCTAGGATGTCAGATTATGCCCAAGAAAGTAAAGACATCACTTGTTAGTCTTAAAGGTAGCTCATCCATGGGGGTTAAAGTCCTAATTCGACACATAATGAAATCTCCATCAATTCAAGGTACAATGAGCACCCCATAACTCAAAAAGTTCAAGAATGTTAAAACAATATATAAGGAACATAATTGATGGAACAATTTGCAAAGGAAACCCCTTAATTGGGTAAATTGTAGAAAAGTCTGGAATGTACATAAAATTGCATAATTGGCTTAAATGATGTCCAAATTGGACCAAGTTTGAAACTTAATCTTGTCTTATGATTATGAAGCATACGAAAATGTTATATTAAGATTATAAGAACTCAATAATGGTAATTAAGCTTGTCAATATTTTATGTAAGTTTAGGGGCCTTACAGATAAGTTATAGTTCTTGTATTTACATGTAAATGGTTTTAATTTCCTATGTTTCCTAGTAACCTAGTTTGTTAGTGTTAATTCCACATTTTTTTTAGTAATTTCTCTTTGTGTGGCATGGGGCATCACATGAAAAGTGTGGTTTCTATTGTAATGCATGATCTTCCACATGCTACTTGATTGACAAGCGTGCAAACTCTAAGGGCATCGATGATCTTGGACAAAAATAAGGGTGAAAAATTTACTGCTTAAGCATTACGTCAAATATTGGATATATTTTGCATGGAAATTTTTTGAATCTTCTCAATCATGAAATTTGTGAATGCAAACAATGACCCTTTAAAATGTTATTACTATAAGGGTGTAATTGGGATGAACTTGATGGAAGAATTTATCAACCCATTCATCATCTTGGAAAGGTTCATATTTCTATCTATATTTTGGTCTATAAATTCCTTTTCAAAACCACTAGGTACAAAACACAAGGAAGATACAATGTAAGGAATTTTGTAACCATCTAAATCAAGACCATTCATTATGTGAATTTAATTTGTTGAGTCACATTTTGTTTGTATTTCCTTCCTCCTCAACCTCAGAATGAATTTCATTCTCATCAATTGGATTTCAAAAAAAATCATGTAGTTCATTTGATATCAAAATTACATTATTTTTTACTATCCAAAATTATTCAAAAGATTTGTGTAACTAGAATCATGATGGTTAGGTACATTATGAAGTAAAGCATCAATATTGGTATCACATGAAATTGAGAATAGAGTTCCATAATCATCATCATACTCAATTTGTATGAAAATATTGTTGGTACATATGCCCAAAGAGCCAATCATATGATGATTGAAATTGACCATCATATACTTGGTTCATTAATTATAAAGGTAATTCTATCTATTATGTTTGCCTCAATCATGACATGATGACACATACATAGTAGATGTCTAAGGAATGATATTACTCGATGACATATGTCTTTAGGTTTAGGACCTGAACAATGAGATCATATATATGATAACAATACATGCATTCTTATTATGTCCCTAGTCAGATATTAATGTGGAAGCAAAATAGACAATAGTTGTAGAGAGCTGGAATAAACCAACCCTCTACTAAAAGTATGGTAAACAAATACACCAATGTGTGGCAACGAAATTTTAAAACTTTGACTATTCAATTGTAAAAAGAGTACTTTACAAAATTTGCAAAAGGGTGTACAACTTTATACACAACAACAAGATCTAGGTAGAGGAAGACTCAAACCAAATCAATATTGTCTCCAAGGAAAAACAACTTAATATATAGGGAGCTATCTCCAAGATACAAGGTTGAACTCTTTAATCCCTATCCTTAGGCAAGGTCACCAAGCTTCAACTGCACACCCTGATCCTACACATGGGTGGTTGGGATCATCCATCAAGGGAGAGATAAAAGTATGTGTCGATCAAAAGGATAAGGGAAATTATAAATGAAAACATTTCATAATAAAAGATCCACTATACTAAGAAAGTCAAACATATGAGGCAAGTAGAATAATTAAGATTTAAGAACTTCTTCCAAGATGCATCTACCACAATAATAATCAACAAGCATGAATGATATTTTGACAACAAATATTCTAATGTAGGGTGAGGCACCTACCAGACCTCGACCAAGAGGAGAGGTGAAAATGCACATCCCAAACCTCAAAAATATATATAATATGGGGAGAAAATGCACATTGCCCAGGGTCAAATTACACATGCCCTCTATGGGTGGTTTGTACTCATGTACACTACATTAGTTTTTTGGTCAACAACTCCTCATGCTGAGTAATCCACTTAGTAGTAGTGGAAATATAAATAATATTGCATCATAGAAAATGGGGAATAAAACCCATGACACAATCTCAATAAATGAACCAACATTGGTAATAGCAATATTCAATTATTTTAAATAAGTGAGCCAGCACATGTGATAGAAGATTCAAATAAATAAAGAGCCAAATAAAGGTAATATAGAGAAGATATCAAGGCTAGCAATTGCCTCATAAGAAAATGGGGATTGGATAAAACCCAATTGAAGGATAGGTTATTAGCTCATATATTCCACATAAATAGGTGTCACATACCTCATTGTAGATTCACATCCATAATTATCACTTATTAGATTGTATCCAAGATCATTTCCCCTAATTACAAATATTTCACCATATATTAGTATGCATTAAAGCTTAAGGTGTATAAAAGACAACCATTTTAGAACTTCTTTGGAAACCTTAGATTTAGGACTCAAAACCTAAACCAATTGATTACTTAGGTTTCATTGATTAGGAAAACATATTTATTTATCAAAATCGGAGTTAGGATGCATTAGTTATCATTTTTAGAATATTTATTAAGATTTAGATGATGTACCCAATTAATATTAAAACAATACATAGATTTAGTAAACAAAAACCTTAAAATCAAATTCTACATGAAACAAGCTTTCCAATGAGTATTTATTCAAAATTTTCTGATAAAGTATCAATTTTCTATGATTTATTTACTCTGAGCCAATCAGAGAGCTGGAAAAAGCCACGTAGGCTAACTTGGCTAGCTCATGGGTGAGTAAAAAAAAGGCAAAAAGACTGAAATGGCCTTGGCATTAAAATAGAGGAGGTAAATGTGGGGGCAAAATGGTAAAAACCCATGGGTTGTCTCCTTCCTTACGCGCCATCCATGGCCGTGGAGAAGGAGCTAGCCCATAAGGGTGTTCTCTCGATACTCGACCAAATCGAACGCATATGTACTTGAAATGAAGAGGGAGATGACATGAACTCACCGGAAGCCTTAACTTTATTGTTTCCATTACCGAGGAGGTGGGATGGGGGCTTCAAGTTAGGGAGGAAGATGGTGATGTCAGGGCTAAGTGAGGAATCTCCGGGCAAATTACGAGAAGAGGAGGTACATGCGGGGGGCGACGAAGCTCCAGGTCACCTTTTATAGGCATGGGGAGGAACATGGTTATCTCTGTGCACAACGGAAAAGAGGAGGAGAAGGGTTCGAATGGCTGATTCAGTTGTGGTGCACGAGAGGCAATGAGTGGCGGCTCAAAATGTGCGGCTCGAGAAGACGAACTCGCGGCAAGAAAAATCTCATGAAATGGTGAAGAGGAGAGCGAGAACGAAGCCGAGGAGCCTAGGTGTCATCTTGGCCAGCGGGCTAGAGGTTGAAGATGAGTTGGCTACCATTGGATCAGGATCGGATTGTGATCTAGAGCGCGTGATAAGGAAATCAAAGGATAAAATGACATAAATGAAATTTGATTGATATTCTATAGTCACACTTTATTAAAACTTGTAAAATCCATTTGCATAGTCAAACGTAGTCCAACTGACCTCAAATTTTAACCATAGGTTTCTGACAACTCCTAGAACAATTATGTGCATTTAGTTCCTTGTAAATCACATGGTTTGGCCCTTAATTAATGTATTGACTATTAATGTATATATTAAAGTATAAAATGAGTGATTAATGTGAAGATAATCTTTTAATGACATAATTGAGTGAATTTCGAGATATTAGTCACATATCAATATTGAGAATCATATATCACCATATTATCCTCTTTTCATGCATTATTGCCCTTTTTGGAGGAGGGAGAAAGAAAAGGGTTAATTACTCTCATACATTAACTCAAATACACATTATTAATCATATCTTTATTCAAAATGAGATAAACACTCTAAATTATCATTATCCACTTCTATTCTCTCATTAAAGGCCACATTGCATTATTAGTCCTCAATAATTACATTAAGTGGGTTATTTGTGCAAAACCCCCAACATTATCATAAATGTGGGTAGATTGTGAATTACATCCTCAAGAAAGGCTCAATTTTAATATTGAGGCCAAAGAAGACTCAAAGGATGGGGAAATATATGAAAAAGGTCCAAAAGGATGGGTAAATATATGAAAAAGGTCGTAAATTGCATAAAGGACCCTGACATTCAGTCTGTTTCAACACTCCACCCCTTAAAGAGGATTTCGTCCCCAAAATCACAACAAGAGGGAAGAGAGAGGGTGAGTGTGTAACATCCCAGCATTAGGTAACTAGGTGTTACTTCAAATCTATGATACTTTACAAGATATATTCATAAGCCAAATCTCACTAAGGTTTCCACCATATACATAGTCTTTTATTAAACATAACAATAAAGATATTTTGGCTTATAAGAATAATCTCCGTCATGAGGAAGCATCATCTTTATTATTCTATTACATGTGTCATGTTTTACTCACATTTGTTTTAACAAGGATTACATCTTAACATTAAGTACCAAAACATATGTATTTCCCTTATAAGGGTTTTAAGCACAATTAGGGTCTACAAGGAAATCTCAACATTTATTAATCTATTAGGACACAGACCTAAATAACATGAATTCATTCTCCATTATCATTATATTACCATCATATGGAATTATCACATATTATTATGTAAGAAAAGGATAATATTACCCAACAAGTTATTCATCTTATAATAATTCCAAATCAGGTCACATAAATTAATTATCACTATGTCGCACATTGTCACATTATCTTTCATACTCATGTTAATGACATCATTAATCATTTTCTCATATGACATTTTGTTCTATGAATCACATTAAGCATTAATGCATATTCATGTGAATCCAATTACTCATAATCATATTTGAGTCACTACATGTGTTTTAGTGAATAAGATGGAACACATTATATATATGAATTGATTCATCAACCAGGTTATGATAAGGTGATTAATGAGATGTATATTAGGGAACAAGGTGATATGCCTTACATGTATTGATAACTTGATCACAAATTTGGTGATTATAATCCATCCAGATGTATCAAGGTATATTATGTGATGATGACACCTAATGTCACTAATGAATCATGAAGACATTAAGAATAGACATGTATGTATTACTAAAGATAGATGATTACATATTTGAGTTTCGGTCAACATGACCATTACATGATATGCATTCCTAGCATGCACTAGTCCCTTAACCTTGCTAACCATACTATTCGGGTGTCATGGCCAACATTATGTGTATTCACAATTAGTGATGAATAACTCACTATTATGTGCATCAAGAATTGAAAAAACACTAGAGGGGGTGAATAGAGTTTTTAAATATTTTAACAATTTATTGAACTCAAACAACCAACCACAAAATATTGGACAAGGGGACAAGGATTTAGAGTGGTTCCAACTTTAGCAAATACTAAAGTTGTCAGTCCACTACCCGATTTCTTACCCAACTGGGATTTAGAAAGAATTTAATTTTATTACCTCACAAGGACTTTACATAAAATTACAATTCTCTCCCTAAACCCTTCAAGAGCCTTCACCTAGAAGTAATCGCACCAACCTTGAAGCAGCCTTCACCTAGAAGTAATTGCACCAACCTTGAAGCAGCCTTCCTCCTGAAGTAGCTTCCCGTTGCAATAGCCTTCTTGAAGTAGCTTCCCGTTGCGATAGCCTTCTTGAAGTAGCTTGAAGTCCACCTTCTCCTCCGAGAAGAACCTTCTCCAATCCGCAGCCTCCAACCCTAGGAGTAGCAAGGAGAATACAAAGAATAAAAAGGAACAAGAAGGAAAACAGAAATTACAACTTATCCTTCTAAGCACAAGGCTTGATTTGCCTATATCAAGCGTATTGATCTCCTAACCAATGAGTGTAGAAGTGTAAGTGATGTGGAAAGGAGATGCTAGCCTATAGGACACGAAATTAGAGCAATGGGAATGAATAGCCAATGTGGGAAATGCTCTATTGCTCAAAACAGATTGCCAATGAGTATTCAAGCTCAAGTGTAGCACAAGTGTAGCTTAGGTGTAAAGAGTGTATTTTAGTGTCCTATGGCTTGTCCTATTTATAGGAATGGCCTATGGATGCTTAAGGACGTTCTAGACAACTTCTAGGGGTTTCTAAGTGCTTAACTAGCCGTTGGGTATAAGTTAGATGCATTAGTAACGGCTAGTTGCTTTATTCTGCAGTTGTTGTCAGAGACCATCTCGGTCGACAATTTGTCGACCGAGATACCTACTCGGTCGAAGTTTTGTCGACCGACAGGCTCTCTGTATCAACGTTCATTTACAACTGCCAACTACTTTGTCAGCTGTGTCTAACGGCTACTTGGTTCAATCTCTGTCGAGAAGTTTTTCGACCGAGAGTGTCTCGGTCGAGGAGTTTGTCGACCGAGATTGACTCTGTTTCAATCTTTCAATTAAGGCACTAAGTGTGTGTATGAGTGTGCATATGTGATCCTATTTGAAGGGGATGACTTATCTAAATGTGGTGTTTAGCTAGGGAAGATCTAACGCTTGATTTACATGAAATCTAAGCACTTGTACATTATATATTTGTACAAGTTTTTACAATGCGATTACATTTCATGAAAATATAACTATGTAAGCATATGGATCTCCCTAGGGCTTTGTCATCTACCTTGTTCCTGCACACTTAAGTAGCTCGTTAGATTAATAAGAATGAAATGTTTGTCATCATCGAAACAAAGGGATTTATCATAATGTCCAATTTATCCAACAATCTCCCCCTTTTTGAAGATGACAAACATTTCCTAAATATGAAATAAGGAAATATAAAACATGTGAGTGTCATACCTGAAAAGTACCTTTTGTAGCCATTCTTGTTTTGCAAGTGAGTGTTGGCCAAGATGTTATGAAACTCATTTATATTTTTGATTTTATATTCTTTCTCCCCCTTTGTCATTTCAAAAAGATATCCAAGTTGAATATTGTATATTTCTTCTCCCCCTTAATTTTATATTATGCTCCCCCTTAAATAGATATTCTATTAGGAACATGGATTTAATATCATTTTTGTCTAATTTATCCACAATTTGTTTCTCAATCATTTGCAAAGGATGTTAAGCCTTGAAATGATATGAGATTCCCTTAAGCTTATGATGAATGTATATTGATTTCTTATCTATCAAGGGATGTTAAGCCCTGAATTAAATGAGAATCATTTAATCTTAGAGTACATAAAAATGTCTCAAACCAAATGCAAGAGATGTTAAGCCCTGATTTGTTTAGAGAGTTCCTTTAAGTACAAGATATCATTTTTATGAAATTCATAAGCAAGAGTAAAAATACTAAGGTCGTATCAAGCTTCAAATGATGTTTACAATGTTTTTGTAAGCTTCTTAATTAATTAATCCAATTTGTTATTATAAGCTCCCCCTTAATCTTACAATTAAAGCAATTTAAAGCTTCTAAGGTCACAAATGATTTTAAATTTTGATTTTGACCTTTTATCAAAAATATACTAAGATTAAGTACAATAAAATAATGTCCAAATAAGCATTTTGTCAAAGCTTATTTTAGGTCGCCTTTGACTACGACCATAGCGCCCCTTGGTCAAATTTTATTTCAACCAAGAGGCAAAAATTGCAGATTTCTAATTTAAGCATTCATATGTGAAGTACTTTATTAGATATCAATTTTGAAGCATGTTTAGTGATACTCAATATGAAAACATCCTCTTAAAAAAATGAAAGCACGATTAATATCTCAAGACTTTTAAAGATGCCAATTGAGAAATTTTTATCTTATGTGTTGCAAGCATTTCTAAGAGAGATTGAATTATTTTGCTTGTCTATGTATCATTAAGGATCCATGCATATAATTATCATTATCTATTCTTGCTAACACAGCATCATCATGATGAAAATGATAATTTCATGATTGCAATCACATGATTTCTATATGGGTAGACCATAAAATACTTTAGGAAACATCATGTGAATAATGATAAAACAGAAATTTCCTTTTTATTAAGCTAAGCATAATTTCAGTTTTAACCAAATTAATCTCATATAAGTTTTCAGGGATGATTTCCAATATATACAGTCATTAATCACAAATAGATAGCAATTTGATCAATTTCAAAAAGAATTCAGCAATTTTACAGCAGACTGGAAATCAGTGTCATGCTCGGTCGACAATTTCTCGACCGAGGTTCACTCGGTCGACAGATTCTCGACCGACAAAGTTTCTGGAATATTTTCAGAACTGTTAATTTATTCCAAGCAAAATAAGATTATGCAAGTTTAGAGCTCGATTTGTGTTGAGATATGACATTTGTATATCAAGAATCAGTTTAAGTCACCTCTCAACTAGTAAATTTTAAGCTACTAAGTTTTAGGAATCCAAGCTAAATCATCATTCTTTTTCTTATATGGGCATGAAAATGAATAATGTCCAAGACGCATGCAATAATGACAGCTAATAGAGTCAACTTCATTTCTCTTTCTAGGAATTGTGTTCCTAGGTACAAACATAATCTTAGTCTTGGATGCTTTAACTCTTTTGGGTTTATTTCTTCTTGGATCATATCCTAATCCTTTTCTTCCATTATAACTAGAGGAAATTTTCAGAATATTTTTAAGCATGTCATTTCCTCTTAACTCATTTACATTTCTTTGTAACTTAGCAATATCATTCATCTTCTTGTTTATATCTTTCTTTGCATGATCTAAATCAGATACTAGAGAGTTTCTTTCTTTGACAACCTCATCATAATCTAAATGTGAACATAGAACAGGTTGTTTCTGAAGATCATTCACTTGAGTTTGCAAGTTTAAAATTTCTAAGGAAAGAAGATTGCAATTAGCTTCTACCGATTTTAACTTAAGATCATAATCTTCATTTTCCTTTTTGAGATTTTCATTTTCGGATACAAGAGCAAGAAGTTTAACATTTAAATCATCATTTACTTTATTTGATTTCTTAAGTTTCTTCTTGCACTCAATATATTTCTCATGAGTATCTTGAAGACTAGCAATTAGATCTTCTTTTGGTAGATCATAAAGACTTACCTCTTCTTCGTCTTCATTTGTTGTAGCAATGAGGCATTCTACTTCTTCTTTTTCATCATCACTATCATCACTTGAATCATCCCATGCAGCTTTATATGCTCTTTCTTTCTTTTTGTGAGATGATTTCTTCCCTTTCTTGAGTTTTGGACAATCACCTTTCATGTGTCCCTTTTTTCCACATTCAAAGCACCTGGAAGAAGAAACACTAGAAGTTTTATTAGTTTTAAAACTTTTATATTGCTTACCATTTACAATGAGAGTTTCTTCTTCACTATCATCTTCACTTGTGTCATGAGTGTCCTTGGTTGATGCTTTGAATGCAATGTCCTTCTTTTTGCCTTGTTGACGTTCACGTTCTCTTCTTTCTTCCTCTTCTAACGTTGCCTCATGAGCTTCTAGGTTGCCAATGAGTTGTTCCATCTTTAGTCGGGTGAGGTCATTTGCTTCTTCAATGGCCGTCACCTTGGGCTTGTATTTGGGAGGAAGTGATTGAAGTACCTTTGACACCTGATCTTCTTCAAGTACAGTTTTTCCTAAGGCATTCAAACCATTAACAATAGAAGAGAATTTTGCAAACATTTCACTAATGGATTCATTTGGATCCATACGAAAGTGTTCAAATTTCTGTTTAAGCATACTAATCTTAGAGTTCTTAACTTGAACCGTACCTTCATAAGTTATGGACAATCTATGCCATATTTCATAGGCTATTTCACAATTTGATATTCTATTAAATTCTCCTACTGAAATTGAACAATAAAGAATACTTACAGCCTTTGCATTCATTTGAGCCGATTTTACCGTGTTTGCATCCCATTCTGCATATTGTATTTGAGGAAGCTCGTATGGTGTTGACACCATCCTCCATAAGTCCCAATTTATGCCTTGGAAGTAAAATTGCATCCTTCTCTTCCAATATTGGTAGTTTGTTCCATCAAACACTGGTGGCCTAGCAACGAATGTCCCTTCGAGGTTAGGGTTGTTGAGCACCCCGTCACCCATTTCTTCAAGACCTTGTTAGGGTTTCTTGAAGCCTGCTCTGATACCAATTGAAAACTACTAGAAGGGGGGTGAATAGAGTTTTTAAATATTTTAACAATTTATTGAACTCAAACAACCAACCACAAAATATTGGACAAGGGGACAAGGATTTAGAGTGGTTCCAACTTTAGCAAATACTAAAGTTGTCTGTCCACTACCCGATTGCTTACCCAACCGGTATTTGGAAAGAATTTAATTTTATTACCTCGCAAGGACTTTACATAAAATTACAATTCTCTCCCTAAACCCTTCAAGCAGCCTTCACCTAGAAGTAATCGCACCAACCTTGAAGCAGCCTTCACCTAGAAGTAATTGCACCAACCTTGAAGCAGCCTTCCTCCTGAAGTAGCTTCCCGTTGCAATAGCCTTCTTGAAGTAGCTTCCCGTTGCGATAGCCTTCTTGAAGTAGCTTGAAGTCCACCTTCTCCTCCGAGAAGAACCTTCTCCAATCCGCAGCCTCCAACCCTAGGAGTAGCAAGGAGAATACAAAGAATAAAAGGAACAAGAAGGAAAACTGAAATTACAACTTATCCTTTTAAGCACAAGGCTTGATTTGCCTATATCAAGCGTATTGATCTCCTAACCAATGAGTGTAGAAGTGTAAGTGCTGTGGAAAGGAGATGCTAGCCTATAGGACACGAAATTAGAGCAATGGGAATGAATAGCCAATGTGGGAAATGCTCTATTGCTCAAAACAGATTGCCAATGAGTATTCAAGCTCAAGTGTATCACAAGTGTAGCTTAGGTGTAAAGAGTGTATTTTAGTGTCCTATGGCTTGTCCTATTTATAGGAATGGCCTATGGATGCTTAAGGACATTCTAGACAACTTCTAGGGGTTTCCAAGTGCTTAACTAGCCGTTGGGTATAAGTTAGGTGCATTAGTAACGACTAGTTGCTTTATTCTGCAGTTGCTGTCAGAGACCATCTTGATCGACAATTTGTCGACCGAGATACCTACTCGGTCGAAGTTTTGTCGACCGACAGGCTCTCTATATCAACGTTCATTTACAACTGCCAACTACTTTGTCAGCTGTGTCTAACGACTACTTGGGTCAATCTCGGTCGAGAAGTTTGTCGACCGAGAGTGTCTCGGTCGAGGAGTTTGTCGACCGAGATTGACTCTGTTTCAATCTTTCAATTAAGGCACTAAGTGTGTGTATGAGTGTGCATATGTGATCCTATTTGAAGGGGATGACTTATCTAAATGTGGTGTTTAGCTAGGGAAGATCTAACGCTTGATTTACATGAAATCTAAGTACTTGTACATTATATATTTGTACAAGTTTTTACAATGTGATTACATTTCATGAAAATATAACTATGTAAGCATATGGATCTCCCTAGTGCTTTGTCATCTACCTTGTTCCTGCACACTTAAGTAGCTCGTTAGATTAATAAGAATGAAATGTTTGTCATCATCGAAACAAAGGGATTTATCATAATGTCCAATTTATCCAACAAGAATATGTTAAGGTTCAAGCATATGAGCTATTCTCTTTGATGACTTATTAAATATATATCTTCATTTGTATATAAACAAGCAAGATGAATTATAATTATAATTTGTTTTCTCAACACTAAACATATAATATCACTAATCCCATGTCTATGGAGTTAGGGTTTCTAAAATAGAGTAACTAGATTTCAATGCAATAAGGGACTCCACACCCTTAAAGAGGATTTCATCATAAAAATCAGCAACTCCAAAATCTATCAAGGTATAAAAAGTACTACTACTAAAGTCCAATTTTCAAAAGGGTTGTGGTAAAACTATGTATGGGACCCAACACATTGTTGTTTTACTAATCACCAAACTTCAAAGTATAGCATAGGGTAAGATACTCCCTAACATTGAAAATTTAAGCCTCCTATAAGGAACTCATGAATCATAAGGTGATTCTACATGGATAACCAAAACATCATACATCAGATTCATAAGTATACTCAACAATGAGGTTCATTGCCTAAAGGTGTGTTATTTTGGGACAGTCAGTATCAGCTCAGGCCAGGCCAGTGTCATATGGATCTGGGAGTCCTCGTAAATCAAGCTAGTGGTGCGGAGGAAAATATTGCTAGCCCGCAGACCCTGACCCTTTCTAGAAACCTTTGCTTTCAACTTATGCCCTACTGGAAACCTAATAGACTAATCACCAAAAAGTTGATCAAATTATATTTCTAATGTGAAATTATTATGTTCCTAAATCAATCTTTCATCATTGGTCAACTCTAAGGTGAAAAGCTTACTAAAGGTAAACTATATAAGGTAAGAGTTTCTAACTGGGAGACAAATTGAAATAGTCAAGACTCTAACTACCTTGATGCTCTGATACCATGCTGTAAAGAGTTGGAATAAGACAACCCTCTACTAAAAGTATGGTAAAAACTACACCAATGTGTGGCAGCGGAATTTTAAAACTTTAACTATTCAATTGTATAAAGAGTACTTTACAAAATTCCCAAAAGGGTGTACAACTTTATACACAACAACAGGATCTAGGTAGAGGAAGACTCAAACCAAATCAATATTGTCTCCAAGGAAAAACAACTTAATATATAGGCAGCTATGTTCAAGATACAAGGTTGAACTCTTTAATCCCTATCCTTAGGAAAGGTCACCAAGCTTCAACCACACACTCTGATCCTATACTTTGGTGGTTGGGATCACCTAGCAAGAGAGAGATAAAAGTATGTGTCAATCAAAAGGATAAGGGCAATTATAAATAAAAACATTGCATAATAAAAGATCCACTATACTAAGAGAGTCAAACGTATGAAGCAAGTATAATAATTAAGATTTAAGAACTTCAGCCAAGATGCATCTACCACAATAATAATCAACGAGCATGAATGATATTTTGACAACAAATATTCTAATGCAGGGTGGGGCACCTACCGGACCTCAACCAAGAGGAAAGGGGAAAATGCACATCCAAAACCTCAAAAATATATATAATATTGGGAAAAAATGCACATTCCCCAAGGAAAAATTACACATACCCTCTATGGGTGGTTTGTACTCATGTACACTACATTAGTTATTTTGTCAACAATTCCTCATGCTGAGTAATCCACTTGGTTGTAGTGGAAATATAAATAATAATGCATCATAGAAAATGGGGAATGAAACCCATGAAACAATCTCAATAAATGAACCAACATTGGTAATATCAATATTCAAGTATTTCAAATAAATGAGGCAACACACGCAATAGAAGATTCAAATAAATAAGGAGCCAAATAAAGGTAATATAGAGAAGATATCAAGGCTAGCAATTTCCTCAATAAGAAAATGGGGGTTGGATAAAACCCAATTGAAGGATAGGTTATTTGCATATATATTCCACAATCATATATTCAACATAAATAGGTGTCACATACCACATTGTAGATTCACATCCATCATTATCATGGATTATATTGTATCCAAGATCATTTTCCCTAATTACAAATATTTCACCATATATTAGTATGCATTAAAGCTTAAGGTGTATAAAAGATAACCATTTTAGATCTTCTATGGAAACCTTCGATTTAGGACTCAAAACCTAAATCAGTTGATTACTTAGGTTTCACTGATTAGGAAAACATATTTATTTATCAAAATTAGAGTTAGGATGCATTAGTTATCATTTTTAGAATATTTATTAAGATTTAGATGATGTACCCAATTAATATTGAAAAATTACAGAAATTCAGTAAATAAAATCCTTAAAATCAAATTCTACATGGAACAATCTTTCCAACGAGTATTTATTCAAAATTTTCTGATGAAGTATCAATTTTCTATGATTTATTTGCTCTGAGCCAATCAGAGAGTAGGAAAAAGCCACGTAGGCTGACCTAGTTAGCTCAAGGGCGAGTAAAAATAAGGCAAAAAGACCAAAATGGCCTTGGTATTAAAATAGGAGAGGAGTCCGCGTGGGGGCAAAATAGTAAAAACTAATGGGTTGTCTCCTTCCTCGCGCGCCAACCATGGTCGCGGAGAAGGAGCTTGCCCATTTGGGCATTCTCTCGATACTCGACCAAATCGAACATATAGGTACTCGAAACGAAGAGGGAGACGAGACGAACTCACCGGAAGCCTCAATTTTTTTGCTGCTATTACTGAGGAGGCAGGAAGGGGGCCGCAAGTTAGGGAGGAATATGGTGATTTCGGGGCTAAGAGAGGAATCTCCGAGAGAATTACGAGAAGAGGAGGTACATGTAGGGGCCAACAAAGCTCCAAGTCACCTTTTACAGGCATGGGGAGGACCATGGTTCCCTCTATGCACAACGGCAGAGAGGAGGAGAAGGGTTCAGATGGCCGATTCAGTTGTGGTTCATGGGAGGCCATGAGTGGCAGCTCAAAATGTGTGGCTCGAGAAGACGAACTTGAGGCAAGAAAAAACTCGTGAAATAGTGAAGAGGAGAGGGAGAACGAAGCCAAGGAGCCTAGGCGTCATCTTGGTCGGTGGGCTGGAGGTTGAAGATGAGTTGACTTCCATTGGATCGGGATCGGATGATGATCTGGAGTGCGTGACAAGGAAATCAATGGACAAAATGACATAAATGAAATTCAATTGATATTCTATAGTCACACTTTATTGAAACTTGTAAAATCCATTTGAATGGTCAAATGAAGTCCAACTGACCTCAAATTTTAGCCATAGGATTATGACAACACCTAGAATGATGCTATGCATTTATTTCCTTGTAAATCACATGGTTTGGCCCTTAATTAATATATTGACTATTAACATATATATTAAAGTATAAAATGAGTGATTAATGTGAAGATAATCTTTTAATGACATAATTGAGTGAATTTCGAGATGTTAGTCGCATATCAATATTGAGAATCATATATCACCATATTATCCTCTTTTCATGCATTATTGCCCTTTTTGGAGGAGAGAGAAAGAAAAAGGGTTAATTACTCTTATACATTAACTCAAAACACATTATTAATCATATCGTTATCCAAAAAGAGATAAAAGATCTAAATTAGCATTATCCACTTATATTTTCTCATTAAAGGCTACATTGCATTGTTAGTCCTCAATAATTACATTAATTAGGTTATTTGTGCAAAACCCCCTACATTATCATAAATGTGGGTAGATTGTGAATTACAACCTCAAGAAAGGCTCAATTTCAATATTGAGGCCAAAGAAGACTCAAAAGGATGGGGAAATATATGAAAAAGGTCCAAAAGGACTAGAAAGCAACTAAAAGCTCAAAAGTGGGTAAATTGTAGAAAGGACCCTGAGATTTAGTTTGTTGCAATAGTTATACATAAGACTGGGTTGTGTGTTGATTGATGATAGAGTCTCCTCAGTCATGATAGGATATCAAGTTAAACACATAGGTACATGTTAGAGAGGAGTGTATCAGGCAAACCCACCTTGAGAGTGATACATGGAGACCATGGAATGGTAGTTAGAATCAACTATCATAGTGATAGTGATGATTGTGGTTCTCAGACCTGAAGTCACTATGCTCATCACATGTCGTTTGATGTATTTACATCATCCAACATGACCTTGAATAAGGGTTGCTATAAATGTGATGCTCAAGTACATTGTAACACATGGGGATCGAATGTGTGATGTAGATGGGATTAGTCCCTCCTATAGGAGATTGATACCATGTCCACATGATAAGAGAGGTAGAGAAATGTATGGACATACTCATATGACTCAATATAAGTTATGTGAACTCATATTTATCTCATATAGTATGCTCTTTCAAGGAACATGGATTGAAAGTTGGGAAGATGAGGATTTCATGTCTCAAGTTCAACAAAGAAGTATACAATCACAATAACACTGATCATAGATTGTAGGTTGAAGTTGTTATCCAACTTTCCAATCACTTGGGTAGTAATGATGTGTTCCTAGATACCGCTCATTGCTTATGATGTCATAAATTTGTATGGACATTCACTATCAATGTAATTCAGGAGCAATAGGGTCACACACGTATGATGTACTTGGAACATGAGTTTTCTCATGAATGAGGTTTAATATGATTATTGAAGGATGTAGGTATTCAATTTACACTACATTGGATAAAAATTGTTTGATAAGAATGTGAATCGACCAATTCAAGTGCCAAGTAAATTTGAACAATATTGGTTGTGTACTGGCTGAATTGGAAAATGGATTGACTGTTTCAGTATGTTACCCCACCCGTCAAGAGTCTGAATTGACCAATTTAGCATCTGAATCACTCGATTCAATGATCAATAAGATCGGATCAAGTATTGATGTTGTTGTCATGTTATGCATTAAGCATCACATTGAAAGCCAATATGTTTATGAATAGGAAATGTAGAAAACAGATCGATTCAAGTTTTTGAACTGATCAATTCACATGTTAGTCGACTGACTCAAGTGTTGAGTCAATCCACGCATGGTTCACAACATCTAGAAGTTCATGAAAATTTGTATCGCCCTAAAAGTGTTTTGATGGTGGATGTATATGTGGTTATGGCCAAAACCCATGTGGATGTGCATGCATGGTTGTTTGGTTTCATTCTTGTAATTACTTAGTTTCCATATTGAGCCTCTCTCCTCCTTTCCAAATGTAAATTAATTCTCTTCTTCCTATTCTCCCCTCAAATGTAACTCGGGTTTTCCTTTCACAATATAATATGGAATAGGACAGATTAATTTTTGTTTTGTAATGAGAAGATATTTGCACCATACGAGTTGACTGAATAAGGATTTGAGTTAATGGACTAGAGGAACAAAGAGGCCACTGACAGTAGGAGCCACATGACCAACTAAAGGCTGAACAAATTGACTGGAGGGCTCTGGTCAACCACATGAGCCTAATTTATTCGACTGACCAGAGGAAGCCAATCGACCAACCTGAAGGCCAAATGATTGACTGAAGGGTTTAGGCGATAGACTTGGCAACACATGTTATCCATTATTGGTTTCTACAAAAGATGTGGTCCTTAGGTGGTAGGAATTCTTTGTAGCTTCAAAGATTTGCATTTCCATAACCATAGAAAATATATATTATGATTGCATGTTCCACTTGTGGATATAGCATGTATATGATATATATAATATATAAGAATGTGGTGATTAGAAATGTATATGTATTTATATTTAATCCATCAATAAATGTTAACCCTAATATGCTTTCTATTAGAGACACACATGAAAAGCTAGATCAACCAATCATAATTTATGCCAAAGCGTGGTTTGTCGTCTATCTTGCGGAAGGGTGATGGTAGATATGTGGGTATGTCAAAGCATGGTGCATTGTCTATCATGTTGGTTTTCGGGTCAGGTTTAACTAGGTGACCTTAATGATATTAAGTGACTAGAAGCATACATATGGAGTGTGACAAAGAGTTGTGCACGCCATCTATCCAAAAATTTCCTTTAGATGAAGTATGAAAAAATTCCCTACCTAAATAGTCAAATTGTGTGAGGTTAGTCAAATCTTATTCATGATTTGATGAAATCTAGATATGGGTTCACTAGAAGGTTGTACGTTGAAATATTCCAAATTGGTAGTGATGACAATCAATTTGAACAAAATAGTGGGATTAGTAATTATTTAATGGCCTAATTAATATCGTCAATGTCATCAAATTAAATCAAAAGTGTTTTGATAAGATTGCAGAATTTCTTTTTGGAGAATCTAATGGCAAACTCAAATATGTTTTCATTATGATCAGTCCTTGAGAAAGACAAGCTGAATGGGAATAAGTTCCATGACTGGTTTTAGACGTTGAGAATTGTTCTCACTCAAGAGCACAAGCTTTATGTCCATAAGACACCAGAATTCGATGAACCTGCTCCCTCTGTACCTAAGGCTGACAGCAATGCTTATAAGAAGTACTCTGAAGACGTCATGGATGTCAAGTGTCTGATGTTGTGCTCAATGAACTATGAGTTGTAGAGACATCATGAGAACATGGATGTTATTGAGATGGTTACACATCTTAAGAGCCTACACCAAGATCAGAAATGTCAAGAGAGATATGATGTCTCAAAGGTGTTGTTCAATTGCAATATGGATGAAGGAGATCTATTAGGGACCCACACATTGAAGTTGATTGGGTATGTAGAGAACCTTGCTAGACTAGGATTTCCCTTAGGCTAAGAGTTGGCTACAAATATTATTCTGCGGTCATTTCCAGAATCATACATTCAGTTTGTCATGAACTACAACATGAACAAATTTGATAAGTTGTTGTCAAAATTATTTGGCATGTTGAGGATAGCTGAAGCGCAAATGAAGAAGGAGAAACCCAAATATGTGATGATGATTAGGAGAGTAAAAGGAAAGTACAAGGGAAAAGGAAAAACTAATAAGGATTCAAAAGCTATCTACAAATCCAAGTCTTCTGTATTGAAGCTAAGGGAGGAGTGAATAAGGAAGGAAAGTGCCACCATTAGCACCATCCTGGATACTAGAAAAGGAACTTACCTCTTTATATGAAAGAACTAAGGTAGAAGAAGGAGATATAGACCTCCACTTTAGGACTTGAGAATAAGTAAGATGGAACTATGCGGGGAAAGGTTACTACCACTATAGTTGGAATCTATCATTCAGTGTGATGGGCATGTAATAGAATTAATGAATTGCAATTATGTACCAACCATTAATGAAAACATCGTGTGTATTGTATGGAAAAGAATATTTTGAATAAATTGATGTGTAATTTTAATAGATGAGATCTTATATGGAAGTGACATATGTCTCATAGTCTATAGTTGATAGTTATAGAGACAGATATTTATAACACATATATACTAGATGATTCAATGACTCAAACAATGAACACCTATAGCACTGTCATCTTATGCACATAAATGAGAAATGCATTTCTAGAATCCATAAAGATGGCATTACAGACTCATTTGGTTTTTGAACCAATAGAGACATGCAAAAGTCTTATTTGTGGGGCAATATGAGAAAAGCACTTTTCACTAGAAATAGTGGAGGATCGAGTATTCTATTAGGGCTTGTACATATTGATGTATATAGACCTTTTAGAATAAATGTTAGACATAGTTAACAATACCTCCTTATGCTTAATATTGATCTTAGTAGATATGGTAGTTTCTTTTTAATGAAATACAAGTCTAAATATCTTGAAGTGTTCAAAGAGATCATGAGTGAATTACATAACCAGCTTGGTAAAAATTTAAAACACTTTGACATGGTCAATGTGGAAATTTTTTTGCAACAAGAGTTTGAGGACCTTCTGGAGACCATGATAGTGTATCATGATATTGCATCATGATAGTGTATTAGAAAGAAGTAATCACACCCTATTAGTTACAGTATGATTACCAATAAATCTAGCTAATCTTCCAAATTTGATTTTGGCACATGATTTACACTAAACAATGTACCATCTAAAATGGTTCAAAAGAAATCATGTGAGATATGGTATGGATGGTGTCCCTATATATGTCTGATAAAGATTAGGAATGAAGCTTATATAAGAAAATTGTTTCTTGAAAATCTTTTTCCACAAACCACATAAGTGTTCTTTTGTTGAATACCTATATTATATTCCAATCCAACAATAAAAGGGTTTCTTTCCAGTACAACTATATTCCTAAATGGAATCTAATTCCAAAAGAATCAATGGTAGAAAACTAGAACTTGAAAAGTTTGACACCAACAAGAAAAAAATGAACCTAATGAGGTACAACAGGAACAAGGAGAATCACAAGTTGTTGTTGGATCTCAAGTTCATTTTGTAACACAAAACCTCATAGATCTAGTAGAACACACCTTGAGCTTGAAAATTAGGATGTCTTATAACTCAAAAAGGCGGTCAATTAGTCATACACGATAAGGTAACAACTCATCTAGAAGCTATTGAGGAACCAGTATATGGAAAATAGCTTGAGTCCATGGGATCAAAGACAGACTCTATGTACACCAACAAGGTATGACCTTGGTGGATCCACTGAAAGGGTAAAACACATAGTGTGCAATTAGACCTTTAAAAAGAAGACCGATGTGGATGGTAGTGTACAAATCTATAAGGAAAGATTGATTGCAGAGAGTTTTAAACAAGTTTAAGATGTTGAACATGATCAAATCTTTTACCACATGCCATGGTTTAATCCATTAGGACCATGCTTGCAATTGCAGCTTGGTATGACTATCAGATTTGGAAAATGGATGTTAAAACTATATCCCTTAATAGATGCATTGTAGAGGATGTGTACTCGACACAGCCTAAAGGTTTTATAAATCCAATTATTACAAATAAAATTTGTAAGATACAAAGATCAATCTGTGGATTGTAGTAAGCATCTTAGAGCTAGAATATTGAATTTGACAAGATAAAGTGTTCAACTTTAGTGAAAATGAAGATGAAATTTGTGATTACAATAATTTAGTGGGAGTATATTTATATTCCACATATTGATGGGGAATAACATCCTTATGCTACAAATGTTAATGATCTGACTGGGAAGTACCTTCTCTCTGAAGGGTTTCGGTGAAGCAGCCTATATATTAATAATTAAGATCTATAGAGATATATCTAAAAAGCTTCTTGACCTAAGTAAGAGAACATAAATTGGAAAATTTTTGAATGGGTTCAACATGCAGGACTTAATGAGAGAAAATCTACCCATGTTCCATGGGACTAGTCTCTCAAGAGGCCAGTGTCCCAGTTCTTGTGAAGAATGGGAAAACATGAGTAAGATGCCATAAGAATTCACAATTGGATCTATAATATATTCAATGTTATGTACTCATCCTGATATCTCATATGCATTCGACATGATGAGAGGATATCAGTAAGATTCCAATGAAGGTCATTGGATCGCCATAATGAACATCCTTAAGTACTTGAGAAGCACTAAAAGGATTAGTTCCTTATTTATGGTTATAAGGAAGAGTTGGGTGTAAAGGGTTACACCCTGATACAAGCTTCCAAAATAACAAAAAAAAACGATCCCAATCTAAATTTGTGTTTGACCTTAAAAAAGAACCATAAGCTGGAAAAGTTTCTGAGTAAGAGATAATTGCTAATTTTACAATATAAGCCATGTATCTTGGTGTTATGAACATAAAAAAGGAAATTGTATGGATCAAGAAGTTCATTTATATGAACTTATGGGTAGTTCCAACCATTGATGGAACAATAGAAATATTGTGACAATAATGAAACTACTTGATACGCAAAGGAACCCATATAGCATGCTACAGAATTTCCATCTCATAAGAGAGATGGTATAGTGAGGAGATGTGAACACTTGCATAGTACCGACTAGAAACAGATGTTTCTAACCCACTACAAAAGAAGCTATGCAGTAGAAACATGATGAACATGTTAAGATTACTTGAAATAAGATTTATGGGTGATTGGCTCTAAGTGCAAGTGGGAGTCTGCTGGTACATATGTCCAGAGAGCTAATCATATGATTATTATAATGGGGCACCATATACTTGATTTTATAATTATAAATGTAAATCAATCAATTATTTTTTATTCAATCATGAGTTGATGACACAAACGTAGTAGATGTGTATAGAATGATATTACTCAATGACATATGTATTGAGGTTTAGGACCTGAAAAATGAGATCATATGTATAATAAGAGTACATACATTCTTATTATATCCCTAGTCAAATATTAT
The DNA here is from genome assembly GCA_963693085.1 of Alisma plantago-aquatica. NCBI lineage: Eukaryota > Viridiplantae > Streptophyta > Magnoliopsida > Alismatales > Alismataceae > Alisma > Alisma plantago-aquatica. Next base: position 792,990,163 of record OY856410.1, on the reverse strand, counting down.
TGTGGAAGTAAAGTAGACAACAGTAATACTTAAGACTAGACTATGTGTTGATTAATGATAGAGTCTCATTAGTCATGATATGAGATATCAAGTCAAACACATAGGTACATGTTAGAGAACATTTTACCAAAGAAACCCACATTGAGAGTGATACATGAAGACCATGGAATAGTAGTTAGAATCAACTGTCATAGTGATAGTGGAGATTGTGTTTTTGAAACATGAAGTCAATACACTCGTCACATGTCGTTTGATATATTTTGACATCATCCAATATGAACTTGAATAGGTGTTTCTATAAAGGTGATGCTCGGGTACATTATGACATATGGGGATTGAGTGTGAGTGATAAAGATGGGATTTGTTCCTCCTACAAGAGATTGATATCTAGGCCATTTCATGAGCAAGGCTGAGAAAAGTATGACCATACTCATGTGACTCAATAAAAGATATGTGAACTCACATGTTTCTCATATAGTCTGCTCTAGTTGAAGGAACATGGATTAAATGTTGAGATGATGATGATTCCATGAGACGAGTTCCATCTGGATATCATAGAAAAAGGAACTATACGATCATAGTAATACATATTATGGATTTTAGGTTGAAGTTGTCCTCCATCTTTCTAATTACTTGTATAGAAATTATGTGTTGCTAGATACCACTCATTGTTTGTGATGTTAAAAATTGGTTACGGACAATCACTGCCAACGTAATTTAGGGGGTCACACACATAGGATGCACCTAGAATAGGAGTTTTCTCATGAATGAGGTATAACTTGATTATTAAAGTGTTTCAGTATTCAATTTAAAACACATTGGATGAAAATTGGTTGACAAGCATGTGAGTCGACCGACTCAAGGGTTGAGTCAACTGACTCAAATGTCGATTCAATTAGAACAATAGAAGTTGTAAATTGATTAAAGTGGAAAATGAATCGACCATTTAAGTATGTGAACTGACTGGCTCAAATTCTAAACCGACCAATTCAAAGTCTGAATTGACCAGTTCAACATACAAATTGCCCAGTTCAATGGTCAATGGGTTGGATCAAGGATTGATGTTGACGTCATGTTGTGCATTAATTATCATATTGAAAGTCAATATGTTCGCGTATATAAAATATAGTGAGCCAAACAATTCAAATGTTAAACTTATTGATTCACATGTGAGTGGACCGACTCAAGTATTGGGTCGACCGGCTCATGATTTAAAACAACTAGAATTTCATGACAATCCATCTCTTTGACTCCCAGTTGATCTGAAAACTCTAACACTGGCCCTCCTATAAATCAAGTGATATTTAAAGATTTCAAAAGACACAAAAATATGCTCTAACAAATGTTGTCCTCTTACAGTTGTGACAATGTGAGAGCCTAAGCAATTCTTACCCGTAAAAGAGAGAGGCATCAAGGGAGAGACAATAAGGGAGAATGATTCAATGCTAGTATGTTGACGCGAATGCACACCTCCTTTTCATTGTCAGGCATTCATGCTAAGCATTTATTTATAGTTTTGTGTCACTATAGCCTTAAAATGTCGAAACTAACCCTAGGTCCTTATTTTTTAGTAATTTGTAGATAGTGTTGATCAACTAACCAATTTTGGAACCTACAAGCACTAAACTCAAGAAGATTTCATTTCTCCAGATCCTACCCCATATACATCGCATTTTGTGCACCAACTTAGGAGATGGTGGTCCCGCTATATCTTGTCCTTTATCGATATCTTTGACCCTATTTTTGATGGCATGTCCTTTATCTGAATGCATTCTCATCAATCAGAAGGTTCATTGACGTGGGCCCATCGATGACCAGTAATACCCCCCCATAGGGGTGGGTTTGTTCCATTAGGGTCGCGACCGTGACCAAGAAAGATGCCATGACCACGGCCAAGAAGATAATGCCATGCCCACGACCAAGAAGACAATTCCACGACCATGACACTCAGCATGACCGGGCACGGCTCAGCATGGTCGGGCCAAGGCCAAGGTGTAGCTACCACTGTAAGGGTCGCGACCGACACCCCAACCTCAACCACATCATCAGTCTTGACTACGGAATCAGCCTCGACCGTGGCATCTATCTTGACCTCATCATCAACCTCGACTGTAGCATCAGTGTCAACTGTGACCCCCGACATGACCATGCCCAGCCTGGCATGGTTAGGCGGAGACCAAGGTAGAGACTAAGGCAAGTGTCGCGACCATCCTCCGCCTTCACCTATAAATACTCACCCCTCACGACCTAGAGAGCGGTTTGGAGATTTTTCTAGTTCCACATTGTGGTTCCATACATTCTTGGTTCCCAGAGCCCCGTGGGATATTTTAAAGGTCCAAAAAGGCTAAAGTGCTCATCCTACATCCATCCCTCTAGTTTTCTTCCATCCACCATCATTTTCCACCATTACTCACTCATATCCTACCATTCTCGTCCATCTTCCACCTCCATACAACTGCCAAGCTGCTGTTTGGGATAGGATCAAAGAGAAAGGAGGCCAAGGAGTCTAGAAGACCAAGGAGGATGACCCAAAGATGAGATCCGACCAATATGGAGGCTAAGGAGTGAGCGCCACCTCTCCTCTACGAGTGAAATCTATTTTTCTTCTTCTTTCTTCTATTGGTCTTCTTTATTTCTGTATAAATGATGTTCTTCCATCTTTGTTCGGTTCCAACTATGCTTGTCCATGGCTAGTTGAGCTCTTTCTTGGCTATGTAGCCAGTTTGGGGCATGTGTATGTACTATTACCTTAAGCAAGTAGCTTTATTCTAGATCTAATATGTTTTCTATTCTAAGAGAAGGTAGTTTTGGATCTGAATCTAAAAGGAGGACAGTTCAAGGTAATTTTTACAGAACTATAGACCTGGGCATGACTGGGCCCAGCCCGACAGGTTCGGGCCCACTACTAGGTTCTTCCCAGATCACACCAATTCCTAGAATCTCAGAATATTCTAGACCTGAGAGGGTATCCAGAGTATCCTAGGGTGTTGATTTGTCATCCTAGATAGGGGTTTCATGTCATTGATGGGTTTTAGTCACACTATGCAAAAGTGAGTGGGATGACCCCACATGAACAGATATCGCAGTACATACTATGTTTTGATGTAGGTTGCTTACTAGGGTGTTCAAGGGTTGTCTACACCCCAGAATAGGTGTATAGACTACCCAACTTTTGGTTACATAGATGAGAAATCCTTCTCTCTGATTAGTAGAATCCTACATACTCTATTTTGTTTTGTTTTGTTTTACTTCGTGACAATCTACTAGTTTGGTTCTAGCTCCATACTTTTATCGACTATTGGATTGGTTTATATGACTTAAGATCATGATCTTAAGCATCCTAAACATCCCCACATCCCTCTGTTTGACCTTGTATATCTACTTCGACCCCATAATAAAGTTGTGGGGTTCCTTGAAGGTTTCAGGTTATAAATTCAAAGTTTGATTCCTTCTAAGTCTGCCTCCTTTCAAAAATGTGATTTGGGTCATATCAAGTTTCATCATGAGTCTTCCACCCTATCCAATTTGACCCCAAGATAGGTTATGTTATTATCACCTTCTTTGCTTTTCATCTTCACTATTGTGCGATTGATTCAGGTTCTCACGGTAAGATCTCCTTCTGTCTCATTTTAATCACGGTCAACTTCTCAATGGAATTCCAAACATCCTTCAAGGCATGTTATTTGTTGTGTTATCTCTGGTTACTGGTTTCCTTGTTGCCCCTTCTTGCCAATCTAGGAAAAAGAGCATTTCAGACCGCTGGGCATCTCAAGACCATGTGTTTATGCCCTTTGAGATTGGCTAGATCTTGTGAAGTGGTTGGGCGTTTCCCCTAGAGTTTTGGTTGTGGGTTTTGTGAGTTTGCCTATCGGCTCTAACCTTGTTCAACACTGGTCGTGGCTGATTCATGATGTGACTGAGAATGAAGATAATTGCCTAGAGTTATCATTTCTAGCCCTTGTTTTCCTTTCATCTTTGTTTTACCACTGAGGGTATTATTGTCTATTTACTCATCTATTTTTAGTTTACCAAGGTGTCGTGGGTTGTGTGCGTCAGGATCTGGGTGGCCAAGTTCGATTGGTCACTAGGATAGGGCACGCCTAGGTGTCCATCTGAATTATCCTCCATGGATTTTTAGGATATTTTGATTGGTCTGTATTTCTAAAAAAAATTGGTCGGTAAAAAATCTTGTTACTAAAAAGATGATGCCCAAAAACCTTGGGTACAAAGAGTTTTGCACCCCCATTACAAACCTGGATGAGAACATCCAAAAACTATAAAACCAAAAATGCTAAACACATTAAACTATTATAGTAGCCTACTATCTAGAAAAAGGGAGGAAAAGAACCCTACAAAACAACTCCTGCAGCTAATAGAACTAGCAGAAAAAACAATCCTAACTACTCACGATAGCATTGACAGTATGCTCATCCCTCAAAAAGTGTGAGGCATGGGCAGCCGAATCAAATCTTCAGCAGCCTGAAAACCACAAGAGGATGTAAAGTAGGAAATAATTCCCTTCTATCATCTAGAACATAAAGTCTCTGGCAAGCAAAGCATATGTAGAACCTGAGACCAACACACGATAAGAAGAAGGAGAGCAAGCAGCTTGACTGATCTCAGCCCCCATTTCTTTTCAACCAGCACTAATGTAATGTAACATCATCATTAGCACCTTCCCGTTACCCCAACTAAGTCGTAGGAGAGGCTTTGGCAAACTACACAACTACATTCTTCACCAAGGAAACAAGACTCTGGAACCCCTTCACACTGGCGTTAACCCCACTCACAGAATGTAGTGGAAGGAAGAACAAGAGGAAGCTCCCAAACCATCAGACAACGACATAGTGCCTCAGGTTCTTATACAACACAAATAGTGTACCAGGTTCTCAACGAGAGGATGGAATGGTTAACCTCCATCCTTTGACCTGATTCCCCTGTTTTCATAGAGGCATATTAATGAACACCTTGAGGGTGTTCCATCTCATAGCCACAGGGACCAGCCATCATATGCCAGGAAGCATCGCAGCACCTCATCCATCGATCATCCAGTGGTGGAAGCACCAGCAGAATATGGAGGGTGTCCCTTTGCTATGTCAAGAAACCTAGATCTAAGGGTGCCACCAAGAAGGGAGCGCCGCCGGCCAGGCAGGGCGAAGAAGAACGGACGATGTCATGGGCCGATGCACTAGATGAGGTTAGGTTGAGGTTCGGGAAGAAAGGAAAAGAGACAAGAGATAGAGTAGGAGGCCTAAGGACTCCCTATAATGCCTGCGACGTCGGAGCGGCTGAGCGAGAAACCTGGTCCAGCAGGGTGCAGCCCTTCTCCATCCATTCCTCTTAAATAGAATGGAGTCGACGAAGTCGATGTTGGCACCAATGACCCGGGACCTAGCTTCAAGATACACATCACGTCTCCCCCTCTCCCAAGCCGTGATCTGCCCCGAACGATAGCATCCGACATCAAGCTTTGAGACTTCCTTTCACCGGGACCGCGATTGACTTCATTCGAAAAGCCACGCTGTAGACGATGGGAGCCAGGGGGAGGAAGGCCCCAAAGCAGCACTCCCTCCCCGCAGCGGTAGCCGTCGTGGGGTTCTAGAGAGAAGCGAGAGAAAACCTTATTAATAGTAAATTATTTGTAGCTTACAAAATAAAATGAAATATGTTTTAAAATTAGGATATTATTATCTATCTAATGACATCAATTTCATCATATATTTCCAATATAACAAATACATGATTTTGTGGATTTATCTAATTGGTAAGAATTTCCAAAATCCACAACTCATAATCTATAAATCAGAAAAATAAAATAAAATATGATATAAATCTAAAAAATATAATCTATAAGTTTTATGGTTTTGATAATCTAAATCAGTAATAATAAAAAGACAATCTTTAGGGTTTGTAGAATTAATGTAAACCTAACCCTAATTTCATATATGCCTAAAATAGATTGCTTATAGACTGAGATGGAATTAAAGTTTTGATCTTGCACATATTTAGGCTTCATATGAGGTATGTTGCATTCCTTATTATTCATACTAAACAATCCCTTATATTTACTCTCTCTTGATGCTTTAGGGCACAATACCCTTTACACTTTTCTTTCTCTTTTATTTGAGAAGTTGACTCATGTAAGCTTGATGATATGAGTTTTCGCTGAATATTCTTATCAACTCTAGATTGTAGTTTGTTTCATGATGAAACCCAAATTGTAGATACGAACTATTTTTCCCACTTATGTATTGTCGATTTATTTCATGAAGATCTCATTAATTTTATTCATATGACTGAACTTTTACTTACCTCAATATTTTACATGCTTTGTGATTCAATAGAACTATTGTAAGGTACTGCTTTGGTTTTGTTGGATTTTATTCCCTATCGAGTGCTCCTTTCTACTCGTATTATATATTTGGGAGCACCTTTCCACCCAGGGTGCACCTTTCCACCCAATGTTATATTTTTGGAATCTGGCAGTACATCATTCTCTATCAAGTTATGAGTTATGTGTCCTAACTTCCAATGACTCTATATTTAACTAGTTCTATGTTTATCTCATATATGTAGGTTGATTATTGATGTTGATGGATTATGTGCCCTAAATTCTTTATATGTTCTTTTGTGGCACCTCTTGTGCTTTATTAATGCCAAGTGTAGTTCTTGATCATCATCTCATTGGAATTCATTTTTTCTTTAATATCCACTTCGATAGTATTTTTCCTCTTCTATGGGAAGCCTTATTATTTGATGTCTTTTTTCCTAATGTTACTCAATCCCCGATGAATATGTAGATACCAACTTATATGATGACAACATCCATTTTTTCTTCCCTCATGGGGTATGCTTTCAACCCCTAGGTAAAGGATATAGATGACATGACATGCAACTGTGGACCTAGCTAAGAAGTTGACTCTAGGGAGTTAGACTTGAGATAGTTTAGATATCCCTCTACTTAGATCCTAATGTTGTTGCTTTCATGTAAAGACCAAGTGGGAGAATGATGTAACCTACCACAGCCTAGAATCTTACCCTATACCATGATTAGAAGGTTTGCAAGCTTAGTTCCCTAGATTTGACCAAACAAGGATAAAGTTACGCCTTAATATATATTACTTATGCATATAACTTGAATAACTCAATAGTAACCCATAATATGTTTAGGCTTGAAAATGAATATAACATGCTAAGTAGCATTCGGTTCAATAATCAACACCAAATATAAAATTAAATACTCATATTGACATAATAACTTAATTATGTGCCAATATGTAAGTAAATTCATTAAATATGTCACATATGTTTCCTTTGCAAACTAGTATGTACATAATGGCTAAAAATATATTTAACAATAAGTATAATATGCTTAATATACATATTAGAATAATAATTGGTGTTTCCATGTCCATAAATATGAATGATGCATGTTTTCTAAATAAATATCAAATTACTAGAATTAATATGATAAATAAGAAAAATGTAGAAATTCATGCATAATAATATAATGAAACTCTTTTGGTAACAACCCAATGATAATGGACTGTAAATAATAAATAATGATGGTAATTATGTAATGTTATAATAATATAATGGTGATGAGCCCAAAATTATAACTGTATTAAAACTCATAAAAATAGTCTAAAAACTAAAATATAATGGTAAAAATGTGTTCATTGGATCTCAGTTAACTTAGGTATCATATTTCACCTTATTTGAACAATCACAACTATCATAATTTCTTTAAGAAAAGAAAATGTAAGATAATGCCAAAAAATATTAGATGAATTATTAAAAAATCTAATACATTAAATAAGAGGTATAAACCAACTTGTATGTCTTATACATTTACAATTTAGACATATTTGTATTCGATAAAAATGTTGTATAACGTAAAGGATAACAATATTGTACATATATGTTAAATCTATGGAAAATTAATCATGGTGGATAATCTTAAAATGTATTTACTTTCCAAATATAATGTGACCAGGTAATTGCAACAATGTGGAATACACGGAATATTTTAATAAATTATAATTTTCTTAAAGAATTAGTTCTCTCTACTCAATTTGTGAAAGCTATATAAATTAAAACAATCACGTTAACATATCATAAATGAAACAATTATTATAACTCGATTATATAATTATTTGGAAACAAATAAACATTCCCAAACTTTTAAAATAAATTAATTAACTCAAACAAGAAACAATAATAATCTTGACCAAATGACTTCCTTAGTAAACCTCCCTATTACCTCTGAAAATCATTACCAATAATGACTTCTTTGCAAAATGGTTTGATAAGTAATTTTTACACCCTTTTGATTTGACAATAATGTGTCTATAATAACTTGTTTTGAATATAGAAATTTAGCAACAACTATCTTCTTTGTAAATAATTAATATATTAGCAATATGTATGGTTGAATCAAATTTGGAATTTTGGATCTAACTTAATATTAATTAAATAAATGTGTTTTAGTAAAATGAAATTGTTATACATGTTTTCAATGACGCTGACATGAGTAAAGATACATTATCCTATATGAGCAGAAGACACTATCAGATAAACTGGAAGATACTAGAACAGACTCTACTACCTTAGTCCTATTTCATTGTAGACTCAGCAAACCTAGAGCTCTGATACCACTAAATTGTGGCATACAACTCACAAAAACAAGATTTACTTAAGCGGAAGTGAATCATTTGTAGAGGATTACTGAAAATCACTAAAAATTAAAACCATTTGCAAAGAGATCCATTCTCAGGAAAACTCTTTTAACAAGAACCAAAGTATTACATATACATCCTGGTTCAAAAGTACATAACTTGTACCATCTCTCCTCGAGGATTACATACAACAACTGTCCTATTAACATTATATAGAGACAACATAAAAACCTCGAGACATCAAACCAAAAATCTCAAATCGATTCATTAAAAGCACTATCTACTGACTCCGAGGACCTAAGAGTACAGAGACGACACATAGGACTCTTGACTATAAGACTCGACAGACAGTATCTCTACCTGAGATATTACTGTTGTCCCTAATGTTGTTGTTGTTCTTAATCTGCTATGGGATTTCTGACTCTTTGTTTGCGTCCACCTAAAAATGATGGTTCCCACGGGGGTGAGACAATTGTAAATTGCCCCAGCGAGAGATATAACTCTCTACCAGAAACATCATTATTGCAATTTATTAAATTAAAACTGAGCAGAGGAATCTTATATATTTAACAGTAGATAAATTGTTGTATGAACAGAATCAAGTAATCTCCTTTCCTAAGGAGAACATTGCATCTAATCATGGTAGAGTTGTAAATCATATATCCACCTTGCAAGGAATGTAAAGAGACATAATTAACATCTATCAACTAAAGATGCATAAAAAAATGTAACATCAACCAATGAATTTCCGTATTCAATCCTTAAGTAAACATGCTATACGGTTGATTATATTTTACAATCACACTTATGCCCTAAGGAGATGAGGTATATCGCTCATACAACAACCGACCACTGCGAAGTTGAAATCGGTACCATACATAGGTCAATGGAAGAGCCAGATTCCCATGACCTCCCACATCTCAATCAGTACGAGACAATATGCAGGACATCTTGTGTCTCCGCTAGATAGCTTTCCAGGGTATACTGGCAACTTCTCTATAGAGTTACAACATCAACTACACACTCATCAGAAATTGAGAGAGTTAATGTTTATCTCCACCGACCCGACATTAATATTATTGGGAGATGTGTACGACATCTATCCCAATCATTGGGAGATTTGTGATACATCCATCCTGACACTTGAAGGATTGAAAGGTTTAATGTTTAGCTTCCATCAATCTCTTCACCAGGACGTAACGATATTTTCACCCATTTACCCCCGCATATTCAAAATATGCGTTCTGGGTTTTGCCACGGAGCACCCGTTTCACCATTCAGCAAATTCTGACGCTCATGGATCTATGGTCAGGGCTCTACATGATATGATATCACTTGCTTAATTAAGTACATTATCATATTTTTTAGCATCAACCAAGTTCTCAACCATAACTGATTAAGACAAATGCTACAAAGAAACCTGTACTATTTGCACCATTCACTTCTCATTCTTTATGAGGCATTGGGATCTCAATCCCTTATTTCAATATTGGGAATTGTCATCCCTCCACCACATTGTTGCCATGCTTATCAAATTTGGGTATTTAAACCCTTAGTTCATTATTGAACATTGTTACCACTTATTAGGTAACTATTACCTCTAGGTCCTCAGACCAAGGTATACATGATACTTGTTACACAAGCATCACACATGACTCACCAGGCCATTAATTGTCTTGTCACCCTTCACTAGGCAACAACTTGTTCACATGGCTTACAATGCCACAATACATTTTATTATTTATCAATGGGCAACAATATCATATTGGAACACCAGGCCAAAGCACATGTTGTTACTTTTCAATAAGCAACAAAAGCATATCACAACATGCAATACAATAGTAATACCACCATACCCTCACCAGGGTTAGGGTTTACCATCAAATAGGGTTTTTCATCCTATTACCCAAAATTAGGGTTAGGATTTCCCATTACACAATAATTAGGGTTTATGTTCATTTTATGAATCCAACCCTAATTTAATGCTCCACTCCTCTAAGAGCCTCCTTTAATATCACAAGCATTCACACATGCTTATTGCTTTCATCACATATCATTAAATATTATTAATGCAAGGTATGAGATTATTTCTCATCCTTGCCAGGGTATGATTACATCATACTGATCAGTTTGGCTTAACCCCTTTCTCAAGGTGTGTTAGCCTATACTTATCAAAATGTATCAAACTCCTTAAATTTCATTGTATCAGTTTATATAACACATTTCATGTGTTTCTTATCCAACTAAATTGGATTTAAAGTGTAACAAGGTGTATCAATCCTAAAGTGTTGAATGTGATATCTATCATTTCTTGATGTATCACTTTTCGCATCACTTCTAACTCACTTGAATTTACCAACTTATCTTATATTAAGGTATTTTCCTCTTAATACTCTAAACCACTCACCTATCACCTTTATCATATAGTGCATATGTCACACACTAGATTTGTCCAGCTATCTTTAATGATATGGACTTGTCTAATGGTTAGGCATCATTGATATCATTATCAACCACTTTAGGTATCTCAACTCTCAAAATACTATCCACACCATTATTTAGTGTTGCATACATCACTCCTAAGAGTGTCATGTCCTCATATTTGTAAGGTGTATAGGGTTGATACATGTATGTCAAGTTAATCACATGTATAGAGTTGGATGTATAATAATCTAAGCATCACATTGTCCCTTATACCTTTACATATTAAAGTATAAATATTACCATTCATATGGTTTATCAATTTCACCCTTCATGGTGTAACATTCTCATCTTACTTGATTATGTCAGTCACACTCTACTTTAGTGTATTGGCCATTATACCCTCATTAGGGTTTCATGTCTCATTACATGGCATCACCCCAGATGGTAATTTCACATCACATCATTGCATCAAGGTTCCACATGACATTATTCTAATTCAGGGTTTCACATGGCATTACCCTAGATTAGGATTTCCTATGGCATCGCCCTCAACTAGGGTTTCTCATGGCATTATCCTCATTTAGGGTTTCACATGGAATCATCCTCAATTAGGGTTTCACATGGAATCATCCTCAATTAGGGTTTCACATGGAATCATCCTCAATTAGGATTTCCACCTTAATTACCCACAATTAGGGTTTACTATTCATCCCAATTTAGGGTTTTACATCACATTACCCTGAATTAGGTTTACAAATATCATCACCCTGGATTAGGGTTACATCCTTACCCTAGATTAGGGTTTTACTCAAAATTGCCCTGAGGGTTAGGGTTCAATAACCTTGTCAATTAGGGTTTTATGCTCATGGTTAGGGTTTTATAATCTCTTTACTAAGGATCATACCCTTAATCACCACATGAATCATAATCAAGTATGAATTCCATTCTATCATTCTCTCCACTTGATTTGGTTACATCAATCATACGATCAAGTATATACAACTATGATTAACATAGTGTACTGAGTTATTGCTATTATAAGCAATTAGGGTTTATCCCTTTATAGGTACTAATCATCTAGGTACTTTAGGGATTCAACCTTTATACCTATCATTGATTATCATTGCTATCAATCATTAGATCAATGGAACAATCATCACCTTCAATTTCCAAATTATTGGATCACATTTGACCTCTATTCGGTTTTGGGGTTTCATCACCAAACGGTTTTGAAACCGAATGGACTTGGGTCTTCAAACAGTTTGGGACCATTTGGTCTCAAACATTCTAGAGACTGTTTGGACCCAAACGGTCTTGAGACCATTTGGACTCAAACGGTCTTAAAACCGTTTGGTCCAAACCTTCTAAAAATCGAATGGACCAAAAAGTCCTTTCAACACTTACACGATTCATGATTTCAATGGATGAACCAATTATCAATTGAAGCCTTGATTTCTTTGTTACTTGAACTATTGAATCAACCTTCAATTATACCATCAATTAGGGTTTTAAACCCAATTGATCTAGGAATTCTACTCAAGAAACCTTCAATTAGGGCTTTGAATTGAGTAGCCATCAATGATCAACATTATGGAATTGATTCCATTGAAACTAATGAATCATCATAAAATTTTTGATATGACCTGACCCCAAATGGTCTTGAGGTTGTTTGGATTACCTCCAAACGGTCTTGAGACCGTTTGCCCCATCCTATCCTTGGATTTTGTAAAATTCCATTAGGGTTTAGATCATTGGATTGATCATCAAATCAGCACTTGATTGCATTTCAATTTGGTATCTTTGGGCCTTCAATTGCTCAACCATACTTAACCCTAGACCTCCAAACGGTGTTGACACCGTTTGGGCTCAAACACCCAAAAATCTAAATTAACCAAATTGAATTTCAGCACTTAACCCGATTAGGGTTTGCTAATTGATTAACATTCAACTGATGAACCCTTTGGAATTAATCAATCAAATTTGATGGGTCATTAACCATCAATATTAGCATCATATTTTCCAAACGGTCAACCATGGTCAACTCTCCCAAACGGTTTGAAACCGTTTAGCTTCAAACGGTTTGATGAAACCGTTTGCTTTCAAACGGTTTTGTTGAAACTGAATGAGCAAGTTTGTTGAAACTGAATGAAATACAATTTCTTTGGGAAATGAGTCCAAGATGATGTCATCATCATATACCTTCATCCCTGTAGATATTAGTACTTCTGATTTCATGGAATTACCAATTTCAACCAACAATTAATCAATAAGATGATGGAATCAACGAAATTGCAAGATTGATAGTTGAATAACAATGTAAAGGGGTTCAAGTTATATAACCCGCCTCCAATTGAGATTCAAAGCTCCAAGATCACGTCAACAATGGTGGATGCAACTCCTTTCACTATCCCAAGGCTCTTCCTCAAGCTTTGCGTGAAAAGGAATGGTTAGAAATGAAGATCAGATCGAGATAAGAAGAAATCATGTATTGATTTGTGATTTCCACCATGAAATCAAGGTGAAAGGGAGTCAAGAAGCTTACCAACAGGTTGGGGGGTCGTCCTCCTATTTCTCCAAGCTCCCTTGGTCGTTTTTGCAAGCAAGGAGAAGAAGTGGATTCGAAAACGCCTCTCAATTGAGTTGAGAAAGGTGTTTTTATAAGGAAATCAATGAGAGAGAAAATGCTTTATAAAATCTTTTAATTCCAAAATTGGTGCCACCGCTCCCCCCTCAATTCCTTGCATGCAAAGATATCTGGATCACCTCTGAATTGTTATTCATTATCCATGAATTAAGAAAAAGCAATTTAAGCACCTTAATCATATAATAGTAATATCCATAAGTTAGTGGATATTACTTTTTCTTTTAATAATGTGAGTGAGTTATCCATTCCTTTGGATATTTTCGTTGCCTTTGCAAGGAATAAGAACGTTCACACTTGAGCAAACTCAACCATTTCGTTTTTGGCTGAAGACCCTTCAATTATTTTTATTTATTCTTGCATTAAATTGAATTAGGGTTTTCAATTATGCTTAAATCTTGATTATTTTAATATCAAGATTCTCTCTCCTCCAAAGTGATTCAAATGAGACGCCCCTCTGGTTTTATTTACTCTACATGATTCCAAGAAACATTAGGGACTCTCTAGAAGAGGTAATTTGCATATTGAACCCTAGGTTTTGGGTAAATTGCACATTACACCAAAACTAGGTTTTAATGCACAAATATTGCTTTATCAGCTCTTTCTTGGTACTCAGGCTTCTCCCAAGCCATACCACTACATCATACTCATTATTATGATTCTTTAACACATGAGGAACATTTAGTCATGTAAAATTTGCAAGTTAACCCCTCAACTTGGGTAATTTGCACATTAGTCCAAAATAAGCAAACATTGCTTCAACATTATTCATATAGGACCAAAATTGAAACATAAGTTCCTCTTGAGCCTTAATTACTTTTCAAAATATAAAATTAAGGATATAATTAAATTGCTTATGCAAAACTCCCAGGGTTAAGGCATAACCCAAGTCAGGGATGTTACAAATTATAACAAGGATTTCGTCCCTGAAATCCCAGATAAAGGAAGATAGATATTATTCCCGCATCATATCATCATGTCTTCATATAACATCTCATTATTATGGAGACACCATAGAGCTTTGATCAATACAATGTTCTTCCATACAAGATTTTCATAGAATCTTTTACACAGGACACATACTCCACTATCTTTCTCAATATTGACTGTGGAGTTAATTTTTTGTTAGGTAACATCTTTCTTATTCAAAGAAGCATCATAAATTCTTTATTAATATCATGTTTATGCAAAGCATAAACCCCTAACATATGATGTTCATACCATTTTATTGTCAAATTGATTTTTTGGTTGACCATTCCAAATAGTCAACATAAATCATCTATTATTTCTTTAGATACAAGGATCTCTTACCTTGGCATCTGTCACATGTGTTGAAAACACATCACATATTTATCTTCCTTTCATCTTGGAACATTACTTGTTACATATATCCTCACCTTGGAACCAAAGTCCAAGATAAACGGATACTTTTCTAAGTATCCATCTCATGAACATTTTTATCTCATGCACATCAAGTGTCCTAAGATTCACTTGATTGTCATGTCCCTGAAAGGGAAGAAAACAAGGAATCATATTCCTCTTATTATTTCATGATACTCATTAGATTGTCTCTGAATGACTACTTGATCAGAGCAATCAAAATGATAACAATCTAAGAGTTTACATACTCACTTTATCATCAATAGTTGTATACATGGCCAGGGTATATAAATACTGATATTAAGTAGTATGCACTTTGTATACTATCATATTCCTTTCTTTTCATATTATCACAAGCATAAGATTTAACATTCCTAGATTTCATCCAGGTATCTTTTCTATACCTCATTCTCTTTCATAGAGGTAAGAACAATAAATATAAAACATCCATAATGTTTACTATGCAAAATGTAAGTCCTTATAGGACTAATCAAAGAAAGCTCTATCAATTACTTTCTCAATTAAGCTCAGGGAATCATACAATAACATATTAAAATGACATTATTTTGTCTAACCTATCATAATTTGTGGATGGTTCACTGCCTCAGGCTGATTCTGCCTTAGAGGTTGATTCACCATAACATTTCTGGCTGAGCAATCTCTTGCCAGATGTCCTACATGTCTACATTGGTAGCAAGTTTTGAGCTCTAGATGTGGTCTAGAAGGTTCTTTACCCTTTCCAAGTAGCCATTGCCTTGGTGCATTAGACAATGGTTGTACTAGTGGTGGTAAGAACTTTCCCTTTTTGGAACTACTAGGCCTCTATTCTTGGGTTTGGATAGGCCTTTTCTCAATTCTTCTTTTATTTTTCCTTTCTAGACAGTGTTTAATAATATGTCCAGGCTTTCTACACCCATAGCAAACCCTAGTTTCAGGTTGTAACCTATTCTTTTTACCATTATTCATTGCTCTAACATGCTATTGTTGAGCAAGAATCCTATTGGAGTTCAAAACTTCATCATTGGAGATTGGTGGTCTAGGTTGCATTGCCAATGCACGATCTACTATATGCATCATAGTTGTACTAAATTGTTCAAGAAGAGCAGGGAAAGTTGGGCTCTCTATCATGGCTAGGTCAAACTGGGGATGTGCAGGTGTATGTTCTTCTCTGCTCTGATCCCCTACATCCCTTCTTGGTGCAACATTGCTGCTTTCTATAGCAAACACCTCATGTGACCAAGTCATCTCCAAGTTCTTCTTCTCCTATATGAACAGAAGGCACTATCAGATACACTGGAAGACACTAGAATAAACTCTACTACCTTAGTCCTATATCTCTGTAGACTCAGCGAACCTAGAGCTCTGATACCACTAAATTGTGGCATACAACTCACAAAAAGAAGATTTACTTAAGTGGAAGCAAATCATTTGCAGCGGATTACTGAAAATCACTAAAAATTAAAACCATTTGCAAAGAGATCCATTCTCAGGAAAACTCTTTTAACAAGAACCAAAGTATTACATATACATCCTGGTTCAAAAGTACATAACTTGTACCATCTCTCCTCGAGGATTACATACAATAGCTGTCCTATTAACATTATATACAGACAACATAAAAACCTCGAGGCATTAAACAAAAAATCTCAGATCGATTCATTAAAAGCACTATCTACTGACTCCGAGGACCTGAGAGTACAGAGATGACACATAGGACTCTTGACTACAAAACTCGACAGACAGTATCTCCACCTGAGATATTACTGTTGTCCCTGATGCTGCTGCTGTTCTTTCTCTACTATGGGATTTCTGACTCTTTGTCCGTGTCCACCTAAAAATGTTGGTTCCCACGGGGGTGAGACAATTGTAAATTGCCCCAGCGAGAGATATAACTCTCCGCCAGAAACATCATTATTGCAATTTATTAAATTAAAACTGAGTAGAGGAATCTTATATATTTAACAGCAGATAAATCGTTGTATGAACATAATCAAGTAATCTCCTTTCCTACGGAGAACATTGCATCTACTCATGGTAGAGTTGTAAATTATCTATCCACCTTGCAAGGAATGTAAAGAGACATAATTCACATCTATCAACTAAAGTTGCATAAAAGAAATGTAACATCAGCCAATGAATTTCCGTATTCAATCCATAAGCAAACATGCTATACGGCTGATTATATTTTACAATCACACTTATGCCCTGAGGAGATGAGGTATACCGCTTATACTCCAACCGACCACTGTGAAGTTGAAATCAGTACCATACATAGGTCAATGGAAGAGCCGGATTCCCATGACCTCCCACATCTCGATCAGTATGAGACAATATGCAGGACATCTTGTGTCTCTGCTAGATAGCTTTCCAGGGTATACTGGCAACTTCTCTATAGAGTTACAACGTCAACTACACTCTCATCGAAAATCGAGAGAATTAATGTTTATCTGCACCGACCCAACATTAATATTATTCGGAGATGTGTACGGCATCTATCCCAATCATCGGGAGATTTGTGATACATCCATCCTGACACATGAAGGATTGAGAGGTTTAATGTTTACCTTCCATCAATCTCTTCACCAGGACGTAAGGATATTTTCACCCATTTACCCCCGCATATTCAAAATATGCATTCCGGGTTTTGCCGCAGAGTACCTGTTTCACCATTCAGCAAATTTTGACGTTGATGGATCTATGATTAGGGCTCTACATGATATGATATCATTTGCTTAATTAAGTACATTATCATATTCTTTTAGCATCAGCCAAGTTCTCAACCATAACTTATTAAGACAAATGCTACAAATAAACATGTACTATTTGCACCATTCACTTATCATTCTTTATGAGGCATTGGGATCTCAGTCCCTTATTTAAATATTGGGAATTCTCATCCCTCCACCACATTGTTGCCATGCTGATCAAATTTAGGTATTTAAACCCTTAGTTCATTATTGAACATTGTTACCACTTATTAGGTAACTATTACCTATAGGTCCTCAGACCAAGGTATACATGATACTTGTTACACAAGCATCACACATGGCTCACCAAGTCATTAATTGTCTTGTCATCCTTCACTAGGCAACAACTTGTTCACATGCCTTACAATGCCACAATACATTTTATTATTTATCAATGAGCAACAATATCATATTGGTACACCAGGGAAAAGCACATGTTGTTACTTTTCAATACGCAACAAAAGCATATCACAACATGCAATACAATAGTTATACCACCATACCCTCACCAGGGTTAGGGTTTACCATCATATAGGGTTTTTCATCCTATTACCCAAAATTAGGGTTAGTATTTCCCATTACACAATAATTAGGGTTTATGTTCATTTTATGAATCCAACCCTAATTTATTGCTCCACTCCTCTAAGAGCCTCCTTTAATATCACAAGCATTCACACTTGCTTATTGCTTTCATCACATATCATTAAATATTATTAATGCAAGGTATGAGTTTATTTCTCATCCTTGCTAAGGTATGATTACATCATACTCATTAGTTTGGCTTAACCCCTTTCTCAAGGTGTGTTAGCCTATACTTATCGAAATTAATGTATCAAACTCCTTACATTTCATTGTACCAGTTTATATAACACATTTCATGTGTTTCTTATCCAACTAAATTGGATTTAAAGTGAAACAAGGTGTATCAATCCTGAAGTGTTGAATGTGATATCTATCATTTCTTGATGTATCACTTTTCTCATCAATTCTAAATCACTTGAATTTACCAACTTATCTTGTATTAAGGTATTTTCCTCTTAATACTCTAAACCACTCACCTATCACCTTTATCATATAGTGCATAGGTTACACACTAGATTTGTCCAGCTATCTTTAATGATATTAACTTGTCTAATGGTTAGGCATTGTGAATATCATTATCAACCACTTTAGGTATCTCAACTCTCAAAATACTATCCACACCATTATTTAGTGTTGCATACATCACTCCTAAGAGTGTCCTCTCCTCATCTTTGTAAGGTGTATATGGTTGATACATGTATGTCAAGTTAATCATATGTATAGAGTTGGATGTATAATAATCTAAGCATCACCTTGTCCCTTATACCCTCACATATTAAAGTATCAATATTACCATTCATATGGTTTATCAATTTCACCCTTCATGGTGTAACATTCTCATCTTACTTGATTATGTCAGCCACACTCTACTTTAGTGTATTGGCCATTATACCCTCATTAGGGTTTCTTATCTCATTACATGGCATCACCCCGGATGGTAATATCACATCATATCATCACATTAGGGTTCCACATAACATTATTCTAATTCGGGGTTTCACATGGCATTACCCTAGATTAGGATTTCCCATGGCATCACCATCAACTAGGGTTTCTCATGGCATTATCCTCATTTAGTGTTTCACATGGAATCATCCTCAATTAGGATTTCACATGGAATCATCCTCAATTAGGGTTTCATATGGAATCATCCTTAATTAGGATTTCCACCTTAATTACCCACAATTAGGGTTTACCATTCATCCCAATTTAGGGTTTTACATCACATTACCCTGAATTAGGTTTACACATATCATCACCCTGGATTAGGGTTACATCCTTACCCTAGATTAGGGTTTTACTCAAAATTGCCCTGAGTTAGGGTTAGGGTTCAATAACCTTGTCAATTAGGGTTTTATGCTCATGGTTAGGGTTTTATAATCTCTTTACTAAGGACCATACCCTTAATAACCACATGAATCATACTCAAGTGTGAATTCCATTCTATCATTCTCTCCACTTGATTTGGTTACATCAATCATATGATCAAGTATATCCAACTATGATTAACATAGTGTACTGAGTTATTGCTATTATAAGAAATTAGGGTTTATCCCTTTAAAGGTACTAATCATCTAGGTAATTTAGGGATTCAACCTTTATACCTATCATTGATTATCATTGCTATCAATCATTGGATCAATTGAACAATCATCACCTTCAATTTCCAAATGATTGGATCACATTTGACCTCTATTCGGTTTTGGGGTTTCATCACCAAACGATTTTGAAACTGAATGGACTTGGGTCTTCAAATGGTTTGGGACCGTTTGGTCTCAAATGGTCTTGAGACCATTTGGACTCAAACGTTCTTGACCGTTTGGTCCAAACCTTCTCAAAACCGAATGGACCAAAAAGTCCTTTCAACACTTACACGATTCATGATTTCAATGGATGAACCAATTATCAATTGAAGACTTGATTTCTTTATTACTTGAACTATTGAATCAACCTTCAATTAGACCATCAATTAGGGTTTTAAAACCAATTGATCTAGGAATTCTACTCAAGAAACCTTCAATTAGGGCTTTGAATCGAGTAGCCATCGATGATCAATATTGTGGAATTGATTCCATTGCAACTAATGAATCATCATCAAATTTTTTATATGACCTAACCCCAAACGGTCTTGAGGTCGTTTGTATGACCTCCAAATTGTCTTGAGACCATTTTCCCCTTCCTATCCTTGGATTTTGTAAAATTCCGTTAGGGTTTAGATCATTGGATTGATCATCAAATCAGCACTTGATTGCATTTCAATTTGGTATCTTTGGGTCTTCAATTGCTCAATCATACTTAACCCTAGACCTCCAAATGGTCATGGGTGACCACCAAACGGTCTTGAGGCCATTTGGGTGACCTCCAAACGGTCTTGAGAACGTTTGGGCTCAAACACCCAAAAATCTAAATTAACCAAATTGAATTTCAGCACTTAACCCGATTAGGGTTTGCTAATTGATTAACCTTCAACTGATGAACCCTTTGGAATTAATCAATCAAATTTTATGGGTCATTAACCATCAATATTAGCATCATATTTTCCAAACGGTCAACCATGGTCAACTCTCCCAAATGGTTTGAAACCATTTAGCTTCAAACGGTTTGATGAAACTGTTTGCTTTCAAACGGTTTTGTTGAAACCGAATGAGCAAGTTGAAATCGAATGAAATACAATTTCTTTGCGAAATGAGTCCAAGATGATGTCATCATCATATACCTTCATCCCTATAGATCTTAGTACTTCTGATTTCATAGAATTACCAATTTCAACCAACAATTAATCATGAAGATGATGGAATCAACGAAATTGCAAGATTGATAGTTGAATAACAATGTAAAGGGGTTCAAGTTATATAACACGCCAAAAATTGAGCTTCAAATCTCCAAGATCACGTCAAAAATGGTGTATGAAACTCCTTTCACTATCCCAAGGCTCGTCCTCAAGCTTTGAGTGAACAGGAACGGTTAGAAATGAAGATGGGATCGAGATAAGGAAAAATCATGTATTGATTTGTGATTTCCACCATGAAATCAAGTTGAAAGGGAGTCAAGAAGCTTACCAACAGGTTGGGGGTCGTCATCCTGTTGCTCCAAGCTCCCTTGGTCGTTTTTGCAAGCAAGGAGAAGAAGTGGATTCGAAAAAGCCTCTCAATTGAGTTGAGAAAGGTGTTTTTATAAGGAAATCAATGAGAGAGAAAATGCTTTATAAAATCTTTTAATTCCAAAATTGGTGCCGCCTCTCCCCCCTCAATTCCTTGAATGCAAAGATATCTTGCTCACTTCCGAATTGTTCTTCATTATCCATGAATTAAGAAAAAGCAATTTAAGCACCTTAATCATATAATAGTAATATCCATAAGTTAGTGGATATTACTTTTTCTTTTAATAATGTGAGTGAGTTATCCATTCCTTTGGATATTTTCGTTGCCTTTGCAAGGCATAAGAACGTTCAAACTTGAGAAAACTCAACCATTTAGTTTTTGTCTGAAGACCCTTCAATTATTTTTATTTATTCTTGCATTAAATTGAATTAGGGTTTTCAATTATTCTTAAATCTTGATTATTTTAATATCAAGATTCTCTCTCCTCCAAAGTGATTCAAATGAGACGCCCCTCTGGTTTTCTTTGCTCTAAATGATGACAAGAAACATTAGGGACTCTCTAAATTATTGAACCCTAGGTTTTGGGTAAATTTCACATTACTCCAAAACTAGGTTTTAATGCACAAATATTGCTTTATCGGCTCTTTCTTGGTACTCAGGCTTCTCCCAAGACATACCACTACATCATACTCATTATCATGATGCTTTAACACATGAGGAACATTTAGTCATGTAAAATTTGCAAATTAACCCCTCAACTTGGGTAATTTGCACATTAGTCCAAAATAAGCAAACATTGCTTCAACATTATTCAAACAGGACCAAAATTGAAACATAAGTTCCTCTTGAGCCTTAATTACTTTTCACAAGATAAAATTAAGTATCTAATTAACTTGCTTAAGCAAAAATCCCAGGGTTAAGGCATAACCCAGGTCAGGGATGTTACACCTAACCTTCTCCCTTATCCTCCTATTCATGTTCCTTGGAAGTTCCATCAAAGACTTATAATATCATGAAATGATTCATATAGTAATCTTTTTTCAACTACCAGTATTTCAAAACTTGAAACCTTGATTAGGATATAAGCTTTGGAATTTGACCCATTGGCAGACATCTTTAAAGTATGTTGCATTCATCTATGAGTCATATTGAGTAGTTATTTCATTTACTCTTTCTCTTGAGCCTCTTCGAGGTATTTTGGTGAAAAATGTTCTCTTTCTTGACATGATGACCTATTTGGGTCTAATCTTAATGACTATGAAATTATTGATCCATGTTGGACACTAAAAATTTGTAATTTACTTCACGACTAAACCCTAATTATGGATTTGAACTATGTCATTTCTTGTTGTGCTAGATGGAACCTTAATCTTTCCCACTTTTTTCGTAGATGTTTTATATTGTCCATTTATGTAATGATAATCTCATTTATTCTATTTATATGACTAAACTTTCACTTGCCTACATTTTACATAATTTATGATTCAATAGACCTAGGTAGGTATGAGTGTATTGGTTTTATAGGGTTATGAACCCTTTACTTTTTAGACAAAATTTATGTGCCCCATAACTTGGGTTATGTGCCCATGCTATTTTTGGATGGAGGTTATTTTCTCCATACTTTGGTTTTGTTCCGACTTAATATTAGGAGTTTGGTCATGTCCCTTACTCTATCTGGTTTTAAGGTTAGAATCCTTAGACACCATTATTATTTATGTTTCACTAGTGCTATGTTTATTTCACGTGCATGTAGGTTGATTATCATTGTGATGGGTTATGTGCCATAAATTATTTATATATACTTTTGTGGAACCTGTTATGCTTTATTAATGTCAATTGTTTTTATTGACTATCATCTTATTGCCATTTTTACCCTCTTTGATATCCACTTGGATAGTACTATTCTCTTCTATGGGAATATTTGATATAATTGATGTCCTTTTTCTTAATGTTGCTCAATCCCCATAAAATATGCCCATACCTACTTTTTGCTGATAATTTCTAAGTTTGCCTTCTCTTGGGGGGTATGATTCCAACCCCTAGGTAGAGAGAAATGAGGAGATATCTAAGGTTGACCAACCCAACTTCAAGAGTAGTTGAACCTTCTTGGGAGATAGATTCAAGGTTGTTAGATAACCCTTTGTTGGTCTTATGCTTTAGTTTTATTGTGTATCACCGTACATGGTGAAGGATGGTGATAATATCTAGCTTTGTAATAGTTAGATCTTTTATATTCTGCAACTACATTTGGTATCTTGAATCATATTTTTTTCATTAATTGAATACCATCCCACTTTTTAATTAATTGGATTATCGTCCCTTTGCAAAAACTTGGTTGTGTGTTTCACATATGAGTTGTTTCCTTTTATTTGATTTAATAGGGAGTATATCCCCTCTCATGTCCTACTCCTTACAATTTGGTATCAGAACCATTAACTATAGGTTAATCTAACTATTTTGATCTTACCTCCCTTAAGATGTTTACTCTAGGAAGATATGAGATGAACAAAAAGTTTAGTGGACCTACCCTCTAATATGTGAGATGGTGTATTAGATGAATCTTTAGTTTTGAGATGTGATATTAGAATGACAAGGACCTAAACCTCAACCCTAGGTTTATATGGCATGTTAGTTGGATGAATGAACAACACAAAAAGTGTTCACAATTAAAAGATGTATAAGTAAAAATGATATCTATAGAAGTTGTTTTATTTTGTTAAACCGTTTAAGAGATGGAGAATAGTCGGATGATAATACATGAATGTTTATATTTTGAGGATAGAATCCTAATAAGGGGTGGAGTGCTTAACACAAAGAAACCTAGAATCTTATCCTATTCCATGACTAGAAGGTTAGTAAGCTTGGTTCCCTAGATTTGACCAAACAAGGATAAAGTTACACCTTAATGTATATTATTTATTGTTAATGTACATAAACACAAATAACTCAACAATAACACATAACATGTTTAGGCTTGAAAATAAATAAACATATTAAGTGGCATTAGGTTCGATAATCAACACTAAATGTCAAAATACACTCAGATTAACATAATAACTTATTTATTTGTCAACATGTACGTAAATTCATTAAATATGTCACATATGTTTCCTTTGTGAACTAGTATGCACATAATGGGTTAAAATATATTTAATAAGAAATATAATATGCTTAATACATATACGAGAATGGTGTTTCCATATCCATAAATATGAATGATGTATTATCTAAATAACTATAAAATTAATGGGCTTAGTATGATAAATAAGCAAAATTTATAAATTCGTGCATAATAATATAAGGAAACTCTTTTGGTAATAATGCAAATATAATGGGCTCCAAATAATAAATATTGATGGTAATGGTGTTATGTTATAATAATATAATGGTGATGAGTCCAAAACTCAAATTGTATTAAAACAAATAAAAGGAATCTCTAAAACTCAAATACAACGGTGAAATGTGTTCCTTGGGTCCCAATTACCTAGGATACCAAGTTTCACCCTATTTGAACAATCACAACTATCCTAACTTCATTAAGGAAATAAAATGTAAGATAAGGTCAAACTAGTATATTAACTATTAAAAAAATATTGTATAAAACAAAGAGCATAAACCAACTTGTACGGATTATACATATACAACTTAGGTTAAGTTGTAATAAATAACATTATGTATAATATAAAGGGAAACAATATTGTACGCACATTTTAAATATATAGAAAATTTATCATGATAGAAAATCTTAAAATGTATTTACTTCCAAATACAATGACATTGTCGATGTGGAACATGATTATTTTAATCAACTAGAAGTAAAACTTCAAAAAACCATCTCTCTCTACTCACTGCTTGTAAATATATGAAAATAATCACGTTAACATATCATAATGGACTCGATTATATATGTGTTTGGAATCAAATAAACATTCACATATTTATATAGTTATTTATCTTAAACAACAAATAATAATAATCTTGACTAAGTGACTTCCTTAGTAAACCTCTGTTATAGAACCATTTGTTACCCAAATCCTCATTAATAATGGCTAGAAAGCCAAAGGCGAGAGGACCTGAGCGTCCTTCCATAAGATAGATCACATAACATACACTACGAAAAATATGGTCTTTAACTACAAAAAACAATTGTAGCGAAAACCCCAAAATTTGTAGCCAAAAGCTTTGGCTACAATTATCCTTACATTTATAATATATAGCTAATACCTGTGTAGCTAATTGTTTAGGCTACATTTTTCAAACTTGTAGTTAGTTATGCCTCTGGCTACAAATTCATATGTAACCCTAATTGTAGGTAAAAATGTCCTTACACATAAAAATGTAGTTTCCATTGTAGCCAAATGTATGACTACAATTCAATTTGTACCTATAATATGTAGGGAGAGATGGCATTGGTTACAATTGTATTTGTAGTTCATGTATAGCAAAAATTAGCACTTGCTACACATGTAATTATAGCTAGTGTGTAGTGAAAGACACCATGTACTATACATACATATGTAGTGAGAGACATTATGTAGTCAGTCAGTCGCTTGCCAATATAGAGGAGTTTTCAATACAAATTTGTCAACAATGATACTTTTATTTATATTTGAACAATGAGTACACATGGGGAGGACATTAACCTGGCCCCTGTTTTACAATATGCATGGAAAAAAGACACAAGTATACAATATCTTCTTATGATTACATCTATGCACTGCAGACTACAAAGCACAATATAAAGAGGGCTCATCTTCCTTAGTTCCTCCACCTAATTCACAGTGAGTTCAACAGCCCTATGAATCTCATCTTTAGTGGTGAATCTTCCAATCCCAAACATGGTAGAGGTATGTGCCATGTCCTCATCAACTCCCAGAGCTCTCAACACATAGGACTGAGCATAAGAGTTACAATTTTCCTATTGGCAACTCATGTAGAGGTTCATGTATGGTTAGTTTTAATTGGTGAATCCCATGGATCAGAACATATTGCCATTTCTTCTCATAATCTATATGTTTTATACTTTTGTATGTTGTGGATCTCAAGTGCCATCAAGTTGATGGGAGCATCCACTTTGCGTGAACCACCATGGATACCTACATAGAAACATACAAGTTTTGAGATATAGCTCACGAAAGAAACAAGCAAACATAGTTTCTCCTACTCATAACTTACCTATTCAATAAACTTTCTTCTCCCAATGCATTTAAGAAAAGCTCCTACCTATACATGATGACCTCTATAGCACATAAAAATGTAGTTAAGGATTAACATTGCTGGAAAAGAAGTGAAAGAAGCATTAAGAGGACTCAAAATACCTCGATGTGAATTTGAGAGATCCAATTTATCCCAAGTAACCGTGATAGAATCTATACAAAAAGAAGCCCAATACCCAAATCATGCAGAACCAAATAGAATGTAACTCATTGTAGACAAAAGATAATTGTAACAACAACCAAAATCTTGACATCATGCCTCTTTATGTTAGCAACATTTTTCATCATTGCATTAAATATAGGTAAAAAACTAGTACTAGGAGGGAAGGGAGTTGGTGTTTTACCATAAGCGTGCCATGTTGATGTATGTTCCTTAATCCAATGATGATAGACAGCCACAAGCATACCACAATCAAGTTGATTTCGGGAACATGTACTTGCCAATATACTTGCTTTGAGGTGCGGGTTATGTTGGCACAAAATGAGAGCACGTCATTGGCTGAATAACCTAAAGAATATGTTAAATAAGTAGTTTAGAAGAGTGAGTTAGAAAATGTCCTTAAAAATTGGAAAAAGCTAACAAATTGGAAATGACTAGATGCATGATATCATGATCTGTAGCCAGTACAAATAAAAAGAAGAGGGCGACAAACTAAAAACATGGGATTTTAGGCTGTTGTTGATTAAGAATAGCCATCAAATGGCTCCCCTTTTTTTCATAGTATAGGCTGATGAGATGGATACAAGCTCACTTTCTTCCTTCTCACATTCAGACATTCTTGAGTAAGTTCTGCATGCAAGATGAAGGTTGTTGATAAAGGGAGGTAGCTTGAGACCATAATAAGGTCATGTTGATTCAATGCAAGGTATGCATTCAAGGATACATGTAAACAAATATTAGAATCTTAAAAGGGATTCAATAGGATATCTTAGAGTATGATAGATATATTTATCCCAGAGCACTGGATTCGAAAACCTCAATCAGATTATCAGTCAGAAGATAATATATCAAACCTAGAAGCAAAAACACCCATACTTGTATAATCATTTATAATAATCATCCACACAATATTAACTGCAATCTGTTTTCCTTGGGACACTTTATTTTCTCTATATCCAGATCTATGGAAGATACCTAAAACATCTACATTGATATCAATAGGTTTCCTATTATTAATAAAATTAGAAGCTTCTTGATGAAAATAAAAAGTATTTATCTTATTTTATATAATGAAAATGATGCTTATAGTTAATGTTGTAATTAAACAACTTTTATTATATCGAGTAGGACAGTAGATGGGGTATATTGTTACTCAATAAAACTCATAGTATTTCAATAGTATATTATACGCAAACATAACCTGTGTCAAAATCATCATAGTTAAACAAGCTAGTATGTTTAACCCATTTTATGATTGATAAAGTAAACTAGAGAAAGGGCAGATGTTGGATAGAAACTTTATGTTAGTTGGTTTTCTACTAGATTGAAAGAGTCGGCTGAGCGCCCAAGGAAGGGTATGATGGTCCACAAGGCATCCGAATGGGGATCCCTTGGGTAGGAATTCTGAACATTTGGAGGCCAGGGGATCCAGGAATACTATGCAGACCCGGGGTTCCTATCATCATGAAGCAAGGAAATTGAGGCCCTTGCATTGCAGAAGGCATCAAAGGAGAACCATTCATATCAACCATCCCCATCCTGAATCCCATGCTCATACCCATGCCCATCCCCATGCCCAGGCCCAAGTGTAGCATATGTGCCAGGTGAGGCTGGCGCAGCTGTTGCATTGCAGCAGGAAACATCATGTCAGGCATACACATGCTATGGCCCATGGACATAATCTGTTGGATGACGAGAAGTATACCAGTCAGTAATGAAGTTGCTAAGCAGTCGTCACCATGAACAACTGAGACCCATGTTAAGCTGGAAGAGATAGTACCTGAATCTGGAGCTGAAGAGTTTTCAGGTACTCGATTGCTTCATCCGGCATCGACGTCTTGTCACCTTGAAAAACTATAGCATCTCAGTTGCAGAAACATTATTTACTAACCAATTGACTGGAAAACTAGAGGCAAACTAGACAGAAAGAGTGAAGGTTTACCTTGTTGCAATTGGGTATGAGCTCTTGCAGTGCTCGCATCTTCTCATTGATCATGTCCCTTCGGCGCTGGTGTGAAAAAAGAATTGCACATGTTATTGCTGAACTATTAAAATAATGGTTTCAGACATACATTGCAGAGTTTTGCTGCCTGCAATCACTTACCCTTTCGGATAGATTATGCACTTTAGCAGCTCGACTTCACTTGACTCGAGCTGTGGACTGTTTCTTCATACCACCCACGGATTCATCTTCAAGACCCTGCAGCAAATGAGATGAGAAAAAGTTTGACCACAAATTATATTAAACTTGGCAGTGTGGTAGCTTGGTTTCCCTTCAATTGATGACATGACTTACCTCACTGTGATAGCCAGATTCCTCCCCTAAAAAATTAAAGGCATAAAATTAAAGGCATATGCTATTCCTAAAACAGAATGCCCTAAAAAATAGAGTTGTGCCTGTTGCTTTATGCAGCCTGTTTTTATGTTGTGTGACCAGGCTTTTACAAGGAACATTACTAAGAGAAAAGACCAGGAGAAAATGTGATAGGCCTCATTTTTCAGGGTCGCACACTGGCATGCATCAGGAAAAAAATACCTATATAATAAATATCAATGATTTCCAATATTACCTTATCAAGAAAAATTTCGTGGAGGGGTGTAGCATGCACCTCTGTACTGCAGTCCCAAAGAACTCACTCAATTGATAGCAGTTACAGTTGAATTAATATGAGAAAAAAGCCAAACTTTATGGATCCTCATTTACTAATGGATCAGATCGTTCACTTGAGTTTCATTGCAACAACAAACTGATATGTAGTGGCTCCCTATTCGTGACTTAATGTGTTAATTACTATGGTACAAAGGAGCAACGAGCCAATGAAGAACTAGGTCAATTTACCGTTCTGATTATCAACATGTGGAAATAGAACACTTCACCTAATGGTATAGATACCAGCAAGGATAAAGAAAGGCATATCACCTGCAAACAGGAATATCATAAATTAGTTGGGAAGATCAAGATAGATTACATTGGCATAACTGAAGTGAAATTTCAAATTAAAATATTTGTTCTCGTTACATGGTAGTTTAGACTCTACCATACAAGATCACCAAAAAATAGACTATTGTAACTTAACAGAAGATGAAAATTAAACTGTATCATGAGGATAACTTCTAGTATAGTGTTTGAAGCTCTATAGGTTAATACATGCTTATGGTCGTATAGCATGACAAACAACATTGGTAATGTTGAAATTTAATCATTTATGCAGTAGTAATATAGTTATAAAGTGAACAAAAGTGCAAGCCATCATCCAATATTATAAATCAACTATTCAAAAACAGTTTCCATCAATTAATTGCCTTGGTTCTATATCAACGAGCTACTAGCATACAATCAAGAATCTCATTTGTAGTTGTAGAGTTGGAAAACCAAGGTTTGTCTTGGAGAAAGGTAGGAATCTAAGTGACCTACAGATGACGACTATTTCATGATCATATTTGACATTACTTATATAAGCATATTACAACTTTTTAGATAGTTGTACTTATAAAAGCGTATTACAACTTTTTAGTCACCAGAAATGATTCTTTTGTCAAACGTGGCATCGAATTCGTGCACAGTTCCTCATAAATAATTTAGTAGAAATATGGTGGAAATACATGTTGGTGATAAAGGAGCTTATTGGATATGGATCTAGATAGGTTTTCATTACCTGGAAATGTTGATGCATTCATGTTCTAACATTGCTTATTGTCATTTCTTGGTTGTTTAAGGATCTTTAAGAGATGGTTGATTTTGTTACCTACCTCATTGGTGATGGTGTAACCCTTCCTCTGAGAAGTCTTCTACTGCCCAACAACCTAAAAAAGAAGAAATGAATGTTTTAGATGCTCACAAACTAAATTTGGAGAGTGTGGAACTCGAAGTTTTAGATGCCCCTATTGAGTACGGATAATTAAGATTATATTTCTGAGATGTGAGTAGAAATTATTCCCCATTCAATAGGGGCCTAATCAGTGGTAAAGCATCACAAACCTTTGATGTTTATGTTAGTCACTTGATTAGGGGCCTAATCAGTGGTAAACCATCACAAACCTTTGATGTTTATGTTAGTCACTTGATAAGAGAAATCAGAATGTGAGACAAGCACAGACATCGGGGCCTTCTTCACCTACTGCAAATCATTGAAATCCAGTTGAATCTGAATGAGCAAGACAATGGTGCAGGTGTTGCCTTTACTGAAGTTGTAGTATCTTATATTTTTGCTATGCATGAGACACTGAATCATGTAAGCTGGCATAATGACATAATGTTAAATTCTTAGTCACAGATAGTATCATCAAAGATCAAAATGTGTGGTGTTGCAGTTAAATTATCATTTTGGATTCAGTTGATATCTAGAAGGATGTAGTCAACATACATTAAGAACAATTACCTATCAAAGCAAACACATTGAAGTTTTTATATATGTAAGAGTTTTTTTATTCAGAAGTCCATCCTAATATGGGCCTGTTCAAGTCAAAATATGAATTGGCTTTTTGCAAAACAGCAGACCATAATTACTGAAATGTAATACAGAAATGCAATATAGAAATGCAGTATGAGAGTTCACCCAAAAAACGAAACTACATGGATAGATCCTATCCAGCATACACCCAGATCTCACATAGCAAGAGTGGAACATTGATCACTATAGGGACTGCTCCATATAATGATTTATATATGTCAAACAGTAACCACTAATCTTTCTAGTCACTAACAGTAGCATCAGCTGGATGTGGCTGGTCATGGTGACACCATGACACAATTAAGCATTGTGCCCTCTAATTCAGAGGGCACTACAAGTGCATCAATACCAACGAAAAAGAAGGGCACTACAAGTACATCAACATTAGTGACAAAGGAGGGCACTAAAAGTGCATTAACATTAATGATAAAGGAAGTTTGACAATGGGATCAACTTCTACTGCTACTGAATTTGTAGTTGAGCTTGACTTCAGAGATATTTTTTTGTATTACGATATAGATGGAAATTGGGAAGAATTTTGTGTCCTTTTACTATGAAACCTGATTAGGAAAACGGTTCAGATGTTCAATGCTATGACTAGTTTAATATCGTACCTTTTAGTGATTCTAAACAATAGGATGTCAAAGAATCAATAAATGACCACAAGCTTCGGATGGAAATGTGGCAAAGACTATCTGAGATGGGATTCAATATACTTGTGGAGTGGACATGTTCACTACGTGTATTTACTCCATTGGGTCTCGAGCAACCTAAATAATGATAAACACTGCAAGCAGTTGCCTATTTGTTTTGCAATTGGATCTTGGTAGCTATGGTAGATGTTGAAAATGAGGAACAATGATATATTCAGGAATATACAATACATGACATGTCAAGCTACACTCGTGGTGAGAAAATTGGTCCAAAGAAATGAATTGCCTTCAAGGCGACTGAGGAAGATGACCAAAGGAATATAGACACCCTGAGCATGAATGGAGGAAGCCCCTTGATAGTTTCTTAAAATTGAATATCAATGTGTCTATAGTCAAGAGAATCAACAAATATGTGATTAGTCTTATTTTAAAAATCACCAAGGAGAATGGATCACGGGGGCTACAAGGTTAGTACTGGAGCATACATACTAAGGTGGAGCTTTTAATGGACATAGTTGGCCTGATAGCAGTTTATGGTATCAGTGGACCGCTAATCCTGCAAGCAAATAGTATGACACAATTTTCTAAAAGTTGAAGACAATGTGCCTCCTAAATATAAAGCTCAATGCTTATGGATCAGGAAGCTGATAACCTACATGAATACATGGACATTCGATTCATTAGAAGAAGCTCCAAGAAGTTGGGGAACCTCATTGGGAAGTAGAAGAGGAACTTGGATAGTAACATAATAAGAGAGGATATTTACCTGGCTAGACCTGTGTTTGGAGGAAAAGATGAATATATAGCCTAAAAGTAGTTTCCAAAAAATTATCACAAGTTCAAAGTTATATATTATACAGTTCTCATCCAACTAATCAAATACCTCATCCAATTTTGTTTATTTCCATGATACAAAAAAGAAGAAGTCAAGGAGTCATTGACTTTATATGCAACATTATAGGGAAAAAAATTAAATAATAGGTTTCTATGATCTATATAATATAGTGGAAAAGAAAAAGAAAAATGTAAAACAGTTGAACCTTGGATGAAATGTATTGATCGCAATCTCAATAGCAACAAAATAGAACCAAAAAGTTCAGGCTAGAATTTCATAAGAACCTCTAGGCACGTCATCAGAAATGTAAACCACATATCATTTCGCCCTTCAGCAAGACATAGTTATAAAGTCCACACTCTGACTTGAGAAGCTCGAGTTATTCAGGGAAATCTGCAGTTCAAGCCTCATATTCAGCTTCTATAAAGATGCATGATAGGATCAAGAAAATGTAGAATGAATGCAGCTTATAGCATCAAGAAGTGTCACTTTCATGAGTCATAAACAAACCCCTCATTGTTAGAAAACCAGCAGATAGGAGCATTACAACCTGCATCATACTGTAAAGAAAAACCAAAGAAGTAGCAGCTCCATAGCATGTAGCAACCTTCTAGCATTAGCCTCCTCACAATAACAAAGGGGTAAAGAAAACTCCATCAAGCAGTTCAAGTATATACAAAGATAATCCTTTCACAAGAGAACTATTGTGCAAGTCTAAATAGGTTCAAGAATCAAACCTAGTTCATTTAACACATAAGCTTTCCTTATGAAATTTTCTGTAATAGCTGCAAAAGACTCCAAAACACTTGAATCTTTCTCAGAGGGAAAACCAAATAGTAGGAAGAAAATAAGAAGCATATCCAAGAATCAAGCCTTTAAGAACCTCTTCTTTCAATTTGCAATCAACCTCTTGCACTAAGAAAAACGAGCCTTAGACAAAAAAAAGTATTGTTACTGATTGAAGAACAAAAACAAAGCATCAAAGTTTAGACAAAAAAGAAGTGATAAAGAAACCTTATCCAAGAGACTTGTGACAGTCCTGATACTAAGCCATAAAGAATTAGCATATCTTTCTTTAAACAAGTTCAACTTGACCTTGTTCATTTTACACTAACTTGAAAGGAGTACATGTAAACCCAATTCAACATTGAAAGAGATAATTAGGAGGACAATGACAATGACGTCAAGACCATCAATTTTGTCCTAGGGTGCTCAATCTCTAATCTCCACGACCACTTTAGATGTGGCTCAAACATCGTGAAATGATAATAGAGTTACACCTAAATTTTATACCCCTTACTTCTAAATTTTTCTATTTCTTCTAGTATTGACCACATTCAGTGTGCTGCAGTCCAAATCCATTGCTCTTCTTCCACCAAGAAAGCAATAACAATAGCCCAGGACAAAATAAAGAATCTTGTTGTCTGTTTTTAGAACCAATCAGCGAAAAATATGAGGCCACCATCCAGCCCATAACAACTATATGTATAGACTATACAACTTTAACAAGAAAACACCCTTCAAGTTAGAGCAAAATATGAAACTTTGACGGCTTTATCTAGAATTAACTTATCACACTGAATTTTTATTTTTTGGTGAACTATCACACTGAACGTTAGAATTGCCAAATAAATAGATCAGCCACCATCCAACCTCAAATGAGAATAACATAAGAAAATATGATTCAAAGGTGATCTCTAAGACTGATTGTAACTAATACAAATATTGGTTTCAACTAGAAAACCAAAAGAGCTTCTGAAATGCACAAATATTGCAACAACTTTAAGCAACCAAGTTATAGTTGGATAGAGATAGTGTACTCAAGACAATTTTGAGATGGTTATCATGAGTAAGCATAAAATATCATAAAGTTTTCTATGACCATGCGTGGTTAGAATCATGTGCTACCCTACTGCTATGATACATACCAAAAAGAGGCACAACTAACCGTAGGTACAATTTAGAGCCTTCCAGCTTTCACATACATCTACCAAGGAGCTTGTATACAATATTGAGAATATGAGAAAATATATCGGTGGAGGTGATAGAGCTTTTACCTTTTCACTGAACTATAGAACCACCTAACAAAGAACTCATGAATAGATACAGATTGACCTAGAGCTATACAGAAGGAAGAATGATAGGAATTCCTGAAACATATCTGAAGCACTTTGGTGAGTCACATAGGAAACCGGTACCATATCCAAAGATAAAAATAGATAAAAAGAATCTGTTGAAATCTATCAAAGTGGAAAGTTCTACTTCTCTTTCAAGGAGATCCATATGCCACTCATCTTGGTCATCCATGCGTCTACTCCAAGTTTAAGGATGGCCTCCCCACGTATATATTAGATTAGATGTAGTAGAGATGCCATTGGAGAAAAACATTAGACATGAGCAGAATTATAAACAACTCCCTCACAAGTTTGATCAGAAATGAATAATGATTCAGAGGTTGACATTAGTAAAAGAATCCTTACTTAAAACCATGTTGGATATATATAAAAATGGATATATATCATGAACCTTTTGTGAAAATTGGTGCTCCGATCAAAGCATACTGGTCAGCGAGATGTTTCAAATTATTTTTCAACCTAGAATTTATAAGCAAACATAGAAATACTCAATTCCTTGGCAAAACTAGATTTTTATCAATAGGGGCAGAATAACAATCATTTTCCTAAAAGCATGCTCAAACCGGCAAAAGAAAATTTCTTTATAGCCTCGTACAACCAGTGTAGTATTGTTGACCTATGACATCACAAGTAGATGCTTACAAATTCAAAATCGCATGATACTTTACCAATGCTTGGATCCCCATCTCAGCTGATGAATTGCTGTCTAAGTCTCCTCAAGTCAACTTACAAAGCCTGCAGAAGAATGGGATGAATAAAAGAACTCCTCTTGATAAAAGTAAAGATTGAGAGAGAGGGGAAGCATTGTCAATGTTCATAGAAGAGATAATTTTTCATACATCATTAGTAACTCTATTATACAAATAGTGTACATGTACCACTTCTTGCTGGAAGAGCATAAAAAATATAGGGAAAAAAAGAAAGACTCGAGCAGAGATAGGTATAGACGTCAATTTTTCACACAGTTGAGCTGAGGAACCAATGCCTCTAAAGAAAAAGGAGTAATGGAACAGGGTGACCCGTACTTCACCTTATACCACTTAAACCTTAGGA
Organism: Alisma plantago-aquatica; assembly: GCA_963693085.1. Taxonomy (NCBI): domain Eukaryota; kingdom Viridiplantae; phylum Streptophyta; class Magnoliopsida; order Alismatales; family Alismataceae; genus Alisma; species Alisma plantago-aquatica. Next base: position 792,954,107 of record OY856410.1, on the reverse strand, counting down.
AGAATGATAGAGAGGTAAATCATTAATGGTTTCAAAGATTGAGCATGGGTTTCTTTATTTAGTAGCCCTTGGGCTGATTCACTGGGCCACCTCTTCCAGATGGAAACTGATACCTTTAGCTAATGTAATACGTATATGTGGAAATAGATGCCCCCTGCAGCCCTATAGACTGTTGTTTGAGCAATAGACTGCTGCCTTTTAAGTAGAATATGTAGATGTAGATGATTTGGCAGGAGTATACCTCAGTAGTTATGCTTCAGCATTGCTCCTCACATGTTTGATGCTCTGCGAGGTTGGGTTTGAACAAAGAAAGATGTATGGGAGAGTCCGGAGGAGATAAGGATGAGAAGGAGAAAGGGCGATCCGATAGGGGGTTTTGAGGGGAGAAGAGAGTGAGACATAGAACACGATGGGTAGGGATCAGGAAAAGGAAAGACTGTGTAGAAAATGTAGCTGATTTTGCTAAAGCATACCTCAGAATTTGTGCTTCAACTTTGTTCCTCACCTTCACCTTTATGTTTCCTCACAGGATTTAGTCCTTCCAGTGCCTCGAGTCCGATGATCTGCAAGATTGGGTGCGAACACAGTAGGAAAGATGGGGGTGTAGGATGAGAAGAGGATGAGAGGGGAAAATGGCGAATAGATATGGGATTGTGGGGGAGATGAGAGTTGATGGGGAGAACAATGGGTAAGCAGGGAAGGGGGCGCTATCGGGATGGATGGGGGTGTTGCACGTGAAATAAATCGTGCCAATACAGATGGCTGGCGAGCAGTGCGCGTAAATATACAAAATTCATATTTTCAGGCGTGTTAGTAATTTGGCAGTGAGGGGAGATGAGTTAGGAAGAGTTTTAATTTGTAGTTGATTCATATATGTAGTGATTTTGTGTAGCTTTTATAATTAACTATAATTGTTTTACTTACATTTTTATAGATTGTAAAGATAAGTAATTTTAGCTACAAATAAAATATATATAGTTAGAATAATTGTAGCTAAAGACCATTTTTTTTGTAGTGATATGCATGAATAAAGCCACAAACAACTAAGGTATGAGATAGGAAAGCATAAAAGAATGCTAAACTAATACCTGATAAGATCTTAGGTCCCATATATCAACCATGTGTATTCCATTTAATGTCATTATATATCATCAGAGTACGAGCAGACTATCATAAGTGCAGAAGCATTGATCATAATTAGAGATTCATAGTGTACATGTTACCTAAAATCATAAAATGGGTACACATTTGCACAACTGTGTTGAGTACGCTGTGCAAACATATAAAATTACAAGTTTGAGAACATATATTGCTTGGAAAAAGCATAAAGTAAATAATAAGAACAAAGCAACAACATGATTAAAGACTCTCTTATTAACATGCAAGCGTGTTTTATGTTCATTTTTATTATACCAACAATATCATAAGGCCTTCGACCAGCTTCTCAAATGAAGGGGTCTGTGAGGGTGCTCAAGATTAGCTACCCCATTTCAACATGAGGGACTATAAGATTAAACATTGAGAGTTAACTCTATTCATAAGGGACCTCAAGGATGTCACTAAGAGCTTACCCTTGTATCAACATGGCCTTCCCTATCATGACAACTCAAGTAGGACACCTAGCCTTGTATCCTTACCCCGAGAATACAGGAATGTATACAAGGTTGTATAATGGACATCTATCATTATGTTTTCAATTTTGTTCAACATATGCAATCAAGACCAAAACATAGTAGTCATAGGGAACAATAGCTCAAACAAGTGTATATAGCCAAGAATCTTATATTTCATACATACAAGTAATTTCAATACCACTAGTCTGGCCAATAGGAGGATAAAGTGTACCGTGATATGACCAAACTAACATTATACAACATGATTATATCTTTGAAAAGAGTCCATCAAAGAGATTCATAAGGGTGAGCCACATGTCGTTCTGTTGTTGGACGCAGACGTGTGGGTCCACGTGAGTCAGGTGGATCCCCATTTTCCTTGACCAAGTCAAACCTAATAAATAGAGGGGGGAAGAAGACTAGATGGCTGGAGAATTAGGGCCCTTTGTTGGGGGACCATCGTGATCCTTAGCACCAAATCAATGGCATCTGCACCATCATCCCCCCCCACTGACCTACGCAAGGTGCGGTGGCTAGCCTCTCTGAGTTCACCAGATATAATTGCAAAGAGGATGAGGAGGCACAAAGTAGTCTCATGAGGATGCCTCCCAAACACACCTCCTATCTATATACTTGATGGAGGCCGTTTTGGGGGCGAGGTTGCCCGAGGCAAAAATGCCCAAAACTCACAGCGGCGGCACCGACAAGATTCAAGGAATGAGCTAAGGTGATAGAGAGAGGTGCAGTGGGTGAGAGGGTGTGGGAAGATGCGAAAAACAAAGGATAAGGAGTTCAAAACTCAAAAAGGTTAAGAATAGTTCGCGAGGAGGACATATGTGCCCACCCATCATGGGTACGACCATGGTTGTCTCCATGGATGGAGGGGTGTCCCATGCCCCTCTCATAGCCCATGTCGCTACAACAAAAGTAGGTGAAAAGTCACGTAAGGTCGAGGAAGACCTACATTATCTCAATTTAGGTTTAGCGGTAGTGTAGTTCCATGCTTCTAAGGTGTCCTTTTCCTAGGGGCACTGTGGCACCCTGTTCCAAGGAAAGAGATGATCAATGGTTGTGAGATCTTTGGTGCATATGATAGCAACCATAGATTTCGTGATCCGGGGGGACATCTCAAAAAGTAGTTGTGCATGCCCCTCTTGGGCTGGACCAAGTTAGCGTAAAGGGTCAAGGCCCAACTAGGAGAAAGGAGAAGAAAAAGTGAGAAAAAATGCTAGAAAGGAGGATAAAAATGAAAAAGCCAAAACATTCACCTCAGTTACCCGACTCGGGTGAAATCTTCACCTTTGGATCACAATTTCCTCCTATTTTGCATAGAAAAGGATTTAGATCAAGATCTTGATGTTTATTCCTATCAAAAATTCAATTCTTCACCAACTTAAATTAAGTCACTCAACATTGCATAATCGAGTTCAAAATTGCAATTAGTCATCATAACTCATCAATTGAGAAACAAGTGATCCCAAAATATCCAAGTGATGATTAGGGAGATCATTGAGTCAAGTAGAGTGTATAGATGTAGGAGAGAGAAACCAAGTTGCTATATCCTCCACACCTTAAGAGGAGTTTTGTCCCCAAAATTTAGGAAAATCCTCAAATGACATTGGGACTTCACATTCCATATCATGCTTATCATAATACACCACATATAATATCACCATCTTTCATTCATCAACATAATTTTGATATCAAAAAACTAAACATCAAAGTCTCGAGATAGCCAAGCTTCCACTATGCCACTCTGATACAAAACATCATCAAATGATCACAAATTTGGAGAGATAACAATTTAGATCAAACGAATAGGAATCTTTGATTCTAGAGTAAAGCATGACTTTCAATCCCATCATTTAGGGTTAGCTTATACATTGTCCCTAGGTGGGGTTATACGTCCTTGATTTATATTTCATATTTCGACATTTTGAGACGAACATCATATTTCAATATCGTAATTTCATATAGAAATCAAAAGAAGGTCCCACCCTAGCCCACATGACAACTTATCCCTAAGTCATAAATTGAGAAAATCAACATAATCATCATTTCAAAATTTTTGAGATTTAAGAACATGAAAGTCATCAATCATAACTCGAGGGAGAACTTAAGATCCAAATAGGGTGATCATATGAGTTAAAACAAAATTGAGATGAGTCGTCATTAGTCAAGATTTTGCTAATCAATATCGAGAGTCATGATTTTGGACTACAAAAGTCATATGTCCAAAAATTTCAAGGCTAGGGAATAAGATTCCTAATTAGACAATAGGTGGGATCATTCATCCATAATCAACAATTGAGCAACAATCGAGCAATAACCAAGCAACATTTTGTGGTATCAATATCATTATCATGGTATTTAAGGTTGATGAATATTCTAGACCTAGGTCCTTCTCAGAACTTAACCACAAGCTATAGTCAACATCATCATATTTAAAGATCATCATCAAATCAAGTTACAATATCATCATAAGATCTGACTTATTACATACTTAGGTCAAGAGATCAAAAATATACAAAAGGGGTTACCTTTCCAAACTCTAAACGGTCAACAAGATAAAAATTTAGAGGTAGTCATAATATGGATGTGACCTAGGTTAGGGGAATATGAAACAAACTAACACCCTAAGCTAGCACATTTTTCCTCATTAGTCATGAAGTATCAAGTATATCAAATATAAGAGCATCATTTATCGATTTGTATTTCACAAGATCATAAGATCAAAGATCATTTATCATAATAGAGAAACCATCATTCGAGATTTCATATATTTGAGCTCATAATATTGTTACCTTCTCTTCATTATTAAGAGAAAGGGGTGTGCATAAAAATAGAGAAGTCAATATAGGATCTTTCAATTATTTGAGCATTATTGAGTATGATCAGGATATCATATTTGTCATATTATTCAAAATTCAGTTTAACAATGAGGCACTATAATGAATAGGGGATTTTGACTCTTGTATCAAATTCTTTTCTCATCATGATTTCGAGAGTCCAAAGTCATGGTCATTTCAAAGCATGATCATGATACATGTTAACAAATAGGGAAAAGGTTTTCTTAATCATGTTTGAGTTTTAATCAAAAATAGGGTCAGCATGGACTTAATCAGTAGGGAACTCATCAACAATGAGGTATAACACATGATTTCTTATTATTTCATCATATATGGATAATTATCATTTACCTCAAACATGGGAAGCACATAGGTCTTATTTGGTAAAATCAACTTTACGTGATCTGATATGTTAAACATGAGTACTTAACTTCAAGAGTACTTTCATAAATCATAATCGAGTTTTCAAATTAAGGTCAAATCATGGCATCATTATCATAATGATCAACTTTTACCAATTCATTCAAATTTGAATTTCCCCACACATAAGCTACCCATAATTGAGGGATCATGTGATTAGTTGTCATGAGAGATCACATGATGAGATGAGAGACTTCTAATCATCATATAATGAGTGGATTAGGGTAGTCCTTAAAGAAGATATGAGATGCTAGAAGTCTCTCTAAGAGTTTTAGGGGAAAAATCCTTAATCCAGTCTTGGATTCACTTTGGCCAGGTAGGTATATAATGGAGACCACAGCCACAACAACTAGGCATATAGGAGGTGCATCAACCCCCATGTAATGACCTGGTTAGACACCTTAGCTTCACCATTATGGACTTTGGTTTTCCCAAGGTTCATACAAGTTGGGTTATTAAACACACATAGAGGATATGTGATTGCTCTGATACCATCTGTCATGAAACTATTTGTTACCCAAATGCTCACTCCTAATGGCTAGAAAGCCAAAGGCGAGAGGACTTGAGCGTCCATCCATGAGATTGATCACATAACATATGCATTAATAAAACCACAAACAACAACTAAGGTATGAGACAAGAAAGCATAAAAGAATGCTAAACTAATACCTGATAAGATCTTAGGTCCCATATATGAACCATGTGTGTTCCATTTGTATGTCATTATATATCATCAGAGTATGAGCAGACTATCATAAGTGCCAAAGCATTGAATCATTAGAGATTCATAGTGTACCTATTACCTAAAATCATAAAATGGGTACACATCATCACAATTGTGCTAAGTACGCTGTGAAAACATATAAAATCATAGGTTTGAGAATATATATTTCTTGGTAAAAGCATAATGTAAATAACAAGAACAAAACAAAAACATGATTAAAGTATCTCTTATCAACATGCAAGTGTGTTTTATGTTGATTTCCATTATACCAACAATATAATAATGCATTTGACCAGCTTCTCAAAGGAAGGGGTCCGTGAGGGTGCTCAAGATTAGCTACCCTTTACAACACGAGGGACTACAAGAATAAACATCGAGAGCTAACTCTATTTGTAAGGACCTCAAGGCCATCATCAAGAGCTAACCCTTGTATCAACATGGTCTGTGCTATCATGACAACTCAAGTAGGACACCCAACCTTGTGTCCTTACCCTGAGAATATAGATAGGTACACAAGATTGTATAATGGCCATCTATCATTATGTTTTAAAGTTTGTTCAACATATGTAATCATGACCAAAACATAGTACTCATAGGAAACAATAGCTCAAAAATGTGTATATAGTCAAGCATCTCTGATTTCATTATACAATCATGTAACCAAAATTTCTTAGCTTAACCTTGTATTGAGTTCTTATCATACTTCTTATGTAATCTGTATTGTAACTTATCTATTGGGCCACTAAATAGATATATTTGAGAAACATTGGAAAGAAGGTAGTTGATTTATTGGTTACCATACTCGTAGGGTTTCACATGCCGCATTCACATTTAAGATATCTCAATTATACAAACTTGTTCCATCATAAACTTTAATTGGTAAGAAGACTACATCTAATAGCTAACATACAAACTAACAATGTATATTTTATCCTTGTGTGAAATTGAATAAGGGTTTCCACACCATTCACTGGAATATCATGCATTAAGAACAAACTGATTTAATAAAACAAAAACTCTTCAAATGAATCATTTTTACTAGCTTCCATTCTTTTTGTTCACAAAACTCCCAATTTTCACACATCTAGGGTTTCACCCACTATCTTAGATATCAAGTGTGCATTGATAAATTTGATTAAATATATAACTAATATTTGTGTGTTTTACAAAAAAGTTTATACAAAACAAGTAAATAATATACAAGAAGATTCAAATCAAAGTCTCCATCTCCTTCCTCACTCAAATCATAATTCTCCATCTCTCTCTCTTAGATTTTGTTTCTCTAGAATGAATGAATAAATATGTGAGCTAATTTAGTGTAATGTTAAACATATAGAACAATTAAGGTTCTTGTAACAATTGCAAATACGTCTCCTATTATATTTTGTTTTATTTCAGTAGAATTTTCTACGATAAAACTTTGTTGAAAATATTATTTTGCCATCCATCAAATCTCTTCCCAAAATTATGAGAAAATTATTGTGTTGTCTAAAATGAATTTTTAGAGATCCACTTAAGATTTCATCTCATTTAGAGCTACCAATATAAAATAAATATTAAACATAACATATTTAAAAGACATACAAATATTCTAAAAATTTTATACTAGCATCATGTTTGAGTTATCCAAATTATATCCACATCTCAAAATTCTAGTTACCTATAAAATACTAAAAAAATTTACTACAACACTATTTAACATATGTTATATTCATATACTATAAAATCCCTAATTTTATTTGATAGGGTTTACTCTTCTCAAACCCTAATTCTTAAATATATAAGCATTCTTAGAGTTTCACATTAGGTTTAAAACATCATAATTAGACACTCATTGTTACTAAAGCTTAAATGATGAGCAGTCTGATTAAGCATGTAATCATCCAAATAAATTCTAGTCATATGGATAAAATGAAATTGGATCATTACAATAAGAATAGAGAGAAGAGGAAGAAATCATTATGTCTAGAATGGGAGATATGCAGTAGTGATGGCCGATAGACGAGCAACATTCCAAAAAGGTAGAAACTTTGACCAATATTTTTTCTTGTCTTCCATTCCATGTTCCAAGCCTCCAAAATAGTGATATCCAATAATGGGAGTCAAACCCCTTTTCATTTGGTCAATTTTTTATTGTATGTTTGTGTTGTTAAGACAACTAATTCGTTAATTAAGTGGCTCAGCAGTGCCCTTTAATTGGGCGCTGGAAAGATTCCAGTTAATTAACTGGGTGGCCAATTGGTCGAGTAGTTATTGGCTATTGTGAAGTATGGATCCACTACATGATGACTAATAGATGGATCGAGCAAATGGATGGGGGTTGGGAATTTCTATTATGTTCGAACAACTTGTAACTAAGTGAAACAATGATCGAATCAGTGGGTTTGCTAGTGACAAGATTTTCTAGATAGTATTTTAGCTGGTCACATTGATAACTGAATTGACTGATTGGCATGTGATTGGTAAATAAATCCATTTCCCTGTCAGTTGGTTGTATGGACATTAGAGTTATTGGTATTTTCTCCCATTCGACGAACCAACTGAATGTTGTTGCAAATTGGTCAATTCACTAGATAGAATCTTGTTCTCTACAAATATGACATAACTAACAAACTATGTGATCTACTCATCCAAATGAGCATCATTTTAGTGTTGAGGTGCTTGAAACTACAATGGATCATCGCTTAATTCTTGGAGATGGCAGAGATTGGTCCAAATGGCCTTGGTAATGTGTGAATATTTGCTTTTTGTGTCTTTGAAGAGGTTTTGCAAGATTCCTACAATTAAATGAGAGTTTCTTATTAGAAATCTCAAAATTGAGACCAATGCAAAAGAACCATATTTAAGTTGAGACAAAGCAACAAGTGTAAGAATTCATGAAATTTTAAGCTAAATATGCAACTAAACTATGATGAATATGCATTCATCTGTGTGCCAAATACAAAACTATTTGATGATGATTAGTTTGGAATCTAAATAGTTTCATTCAAAACTCGGTCTATGACAGTTCTTTCTTTGTGGATTTTCAATTAATGTTAAATGTAATTCCACTACAGGAAAAGTTAGCAATAACAAAAGAAAAAGTTGGTCATAAATGTGAACAAGTTTTTTGTTAAAACTATTAATGACATGAAAAAAAAGTCGTCGCATCTTGTCATTATTGGTCCTACAGTTAATAAAGATAACGACGAACTATTTCGGTTCGTTGCTAATATAAATCACAACGACTTAGATAGTTTGTCGTTAATAGTTTTGATGACTATATTAAATGTTTGACGTTGATACTAGTTGCGACCACACAATCTTGTCGTTGATACTAATAACGACAACTAGCGGGCTTGATCACAAAGGTCAATAATGATGTCTTCTTTCTGTCATAAATAGCTATAATGACAAAAAATATATAAAATTTCTAAATTTTTCTATCATGTTTGCAACACACTTGGATCCTAACTTAGGAATCACAGACACATACACATGCATTAATTTAGCCATGGGTAAGGGGCATCACAGTTTCCAACAATATAGGCCATGAGTTAGAATACATTTTAACTCACAACATATATTAAGATCTTTAATTATAAAATTTTGCAGTATGAATATATGGAATGGTAAAATCAAGGGAAGTAAAATTTTGAAGAAGTAAAATTTTGGACACAATAGTTTTTTTTTTGTGTAGGTAATGGTGAACATGCCTATTAGGAGGAAGAATGAGATGATGTAAGGAAATATGTTGGTTGTCATGGAGAAGATGAAGAATAAGGTGTCTGGGAGGTTGAGAGGAAAGAAATGGAAGAGGATTACATGTAAGTGATACTTAAGATGTACGAGAAAGAGAAGAGGAGGGTAGATGGAGATCTAGAGATGCTAGAAAAGAGCAGGCACAAGGATGACAACACTATGCTGCTTTCATTAGGAGAACCAAATAAAGACAACAATACTTTTCTATTAAATGGACATGTTAGAGGCATGTTCGTCGTGTGTCCAAGTAGGTCCATGTCATAAATGTGTCAAAAATAGACACGGCAACACCTCCGTGAAGTGTTAGTTCTTCCTAGATCCTACAATTTGAAATTTTTTCTATGGATCAAAAAATGTGAAATCATGCATGTTTGTGCGATAGATTATCATAAGACTTAGTTTGCAAATGTCTATTACATGTATGAATGATAAAGCTTAAAACAAATTTATGTTTCAAAATCTAGTTCAATGCATCATATTTACAAAATGATAAGGCCCAACATCTTCTGATTTAGTGAGCTTTGTTGTGAAAATCTAAAGATGTGACTTCTAATACAGTGTATACAAGTCATAGGTACAACCAAGTGGGTTCAACATATATTATTTGTACGTCTGAGTACTCAATATGAATTGTAAGACAAAATTTGTATGTTTACTGTAAATTATCAAGTCTAGTATATATATTTATTATGAATAGATGAAAAGTACTTACATTCACATATATAATATGTATAAAGGAAGAGTACTTACTTTTTCAATTCCATGATTGATTGTTCTTGCACTAAAGAAATGAGGTGCTCATAGAAGTGAAGAACGTATAGAAGAAGAAAGACATATACAGTCCAGCCCCACAATGACATGCAACATAGCATGTGAATATCAATTGTCATCAGTTTGAATGATAAATGAGAACCTACAAAAGAATGTTCAATGTATTAGAAACACAATACGTGAAATGCACATATGTCTAGATGTGCATCGGACACATAAAGTCAAATGTGCAATGGACACATATCTTCGTATGTTCAACAAACACATTTTCCATATGCTCACTCGAAAACCAAAACAACATATACATTGTGCGTTGAAAAACAAAATGGCATGCGTTCAGAATTTTAGGGGATGGAGAGGGTTTTCCAAGAAGTGTTTCAGTACAAGACTTCACGTAATATTTTCCAGGTAAAATCAACAAGAAAACCTAAAAATGCAATGAAACATATGAGCATATATTAAAAATAACTATGTATCTACATATATAAAAAATATGACTTGGTTCATGATTGAAAACTTACCTATTTGTAATAGAAGATCAAATCCAAAGCATGTGTGGTATATTTATATATAAAAACTTCTCTCATATTCATATTTTGCATAAGGAAAGGATTTTGTTCACAAGTGTATCACTCCTTTAAAGCGATGTTAGATATGGATAAGGAAGCCTTTCGAGTGAATAATACATTATAGATTTCCAAATTTTCAATGTGATGTAATTCGAACTCATCGACTTGAATAACCTAAATTTAGATCAAAACATATAAAGATGAGAAAGATGCAAGAAGAACAACAAATATAGAACAACATATATAGTTAATATTGAAAAGAAGTAAGGGTACTTACTTTTTCAATTCCCATATTTGATTCACTAATATGTGAAAGAGAAGAAGGTAGTTATAAGAGCAAAGAGCGAACATATGAAGAAAATCTTGTATTTCTTGGTCACATAACTGAGTGTAGAACATATGAGAACCTACAAAAGAAAATTTGATATATTATAATATTGTCTATGGAAATCTATAAAACAACATATGAATGATATGTTGAAAAACAAAAAAACATGTGTTGAGATGGTTAGACGATCGAAAAGATTTTCCATGTAGTATTTCAATGCCAAACATTGCTAAATCAGAGCCTTTGCTAAATTGTTTCCAATTAAAATCAGCAATATAAACCTAAAAATAGAAAGAAAATATAGTAACATATACTGAAACCTATTATGATTGAAATACATGATAAGAAGAAATATTTGAACTCTATTACCATTATCTTGATATGGACAAGAAATATAATTTATTTTGAACAGATAAATGTGTAACTCCTCAACTTCCTACATCCATAAAAATTATTGCATTCCCAAATATAGTTAGAATCAATATAGATATCCTATTCAACATTTGTTTCTTAGTAATTCTCATTTCCCCTATATTTTGGTACTTCTCAAAAAATAATGAAGTATGTTTACAAGGTTTTTGGTTGGATAATATTAAAATGTATGTACTCCACTATCATGTTAGAGTGTCTACAAAAAAATGTCAATTTTCTTTCATATCCAAAGAAAACCACTTGATTCATTCTCTTGTTGACTTGTCATCAGATCCCTTACAACATCACCTGTAAATGTGAAATAAATTTTTTATGTGATATTTGATTATAATTTTCATTTTTAATATGGCTTAACAACTTGTTAATTAAAAAGGAAAATTTATAGTGAGGATAATTGTTCACCTTCAACAAAATATGCATCAACATTGCCCAAAATCTTCTCCGTGTATTTTTCTCAAGCTATCATAACCCTACAATATTGATGAAGAACAACTCAAATGAATAAAAAGGTTAAATCATAGCATAAAATGCATAATAGTTTACGAAATGGATCTCATTCACATAGCTAACCTCATAACTAGTTTAAACTACAATCTTCAGATATAGGTGGAGAACTAGCACAAGCATCATCATCCTCATCAAACTGCACAAGTTGTTGAACATTTGGATTCTTGACTATCATCTCCAATAGATTTTCCACTTTGCTCAAGTGATTTTGTGTGGCATGCTTTTCAACTTCACTTTCTTTCAAGGCTTTCTCTTGAGCATTAAAAGCATCATCCTTCTCTTTCAATGCTTGCTCCTTTGATTTTAACTTATCCAATAGGGCATTCTGTGTTTTACATGGTCCTCTAACATCTCTAGGTTTCATTCCTCCACCATAACTAGATATGTATTTTCTTGTCTGTGGTTCTCCATATACTTTTGTACAACCTCTACATGATGAAGGGATGACTCAACTTGTTGTATGTTGAGAATTTTTTCCTATAAGAGAAAGTAATTTATATAGTGAAAATATACAAATTGTGAAGTAACCATGCATGTTAAAATTCTTAAATGAACTTTGGAGACCTCCATATTAGCTAGTGTATCACCCTTCTTGTGGCTCTCAAAATATATTGTTCCAAAGTCAGGTGCATTCCTGTCTTTTCCTCCCTATATCATCACCATAAATTAAGCTATACACATAAGAAGATATCTGAATATTGGATTAAAAGACATATATTTAAACAACCTTCTACCAAGAAATTTCACTAAGAGGCATGCTACCTGTGTGATGAAGTAGCTTCTTATTCAATCCTTCTCTATTCTTTGTGTTTCTCTTACTCAAGGTGTGCATTTTTATTGATAAAATTCATTAGATCAAGAATTTCACAAGAATAAGTTCATGTAACTAAAAACTATGAAATTGAACAGTCGTGAATATACCAAAAAGTTTTCATGCCATTCCCAATCACTATAAATTTCAATTGCCATAAGCTTCTTTAATAGTTGTTGCTTCATGTCTAGCCCTTTCACCATGTGATGCATTGTTGCTCTCCATTTCACCCATAACTCTTTCATATGATTTATTGTGTGACTTTTAAAATCATCCATGTTGTTTTTGGAATTTTTTTCCTAAACAAGTGAAATATGCATTAAATATATTTATGTCTAATGAATATTTAAGAAATTTAGTAAACTTGAAATGAATTAGTTACACTCACCACATCTGCTACGCGCATGTGATCTTTTTGTCTTTGGGTGATATCATTCCATGAATGAACCTTTAATGGGAAAATGTTTCGATCATGAATAATCCTCCCCAAGTGTCTACTCCATACCTTATGGTTTTTTCCAATAGGATGAACTTTATAGAAGGTGATATCAATCTTGTTACCTTCTTTAAGTCTAGCAAGATTTTTACATTTGTTACTTCCTCAATGCATTACTGGCTTTTCAAGGACATTGGCTATAATTAAGTCCAAAAATGAATTAGAAATTCAGTATATATCACATAATATATGATATAATAACAATATGAATTAGGAAAATGGTTAGACATAAAAATTGGTGTATGTCTATACTTCACATTAATGCAAATTAGTAACCATAAAAGTACTATTTTATCCTTCAAAAAAATATTTTGAAGGAATGTTACCGTACATGTTGATATGACATTGATGGAATGTGAAGAGATTGTTTCAGTAGCCATGTGGCCTTGGTGTTGATTATGAGATTCTTCAAGAGTTGCATGAATTTCTTCAATAGGTGGAGGAGCATTTTGAACTAGTGGAGCATCACTTTCAATTGATGGAGTAACACTCTCAACTGGTGAATGAGTATTCTCAATTGGTGGATTACTCTCAATTGGAGGAGATGGAACATTTTTTTTGGAGGTAGAAGCATTCAGTGTTTGTGGAAGACAAGTTCTTTTTTAGAAGAAAAAGACATTGATTCACTATTAAAATCCAGCAAATGACTATTATATAACTCATCCATATCATTTCTATTACCTCCATTGAGATTTTGCATACTACTTTTAAGTACCAATCCATGAACTTGTATCTTACCAATTACACTTAGTTGTTGTGGCAAGAGATAATTCTTGGACTTAGATTTAGTCCTAAGATCTTTCTCATTTTTTGACTTTCTTGTAGCCATTGTCATGTACCACCATTATCAAGAATTAGAATCTCAATATCAAATAAGTATAGCTGATCAAACCATTCAAAATAATAATAATTCTTCTAGATTAAATATGAAAGTATAGGATTACTAGCAAACATGATCCTCTAGATTATGCAGTTCTAGGCTTTACCTAATAAATACATATAGACAGTAATTTTAGAAATAATTCATCTCATGTGAAACTTACAAAATACTACATTGTCATAGAAGGTCTATGAATTTCCACCTATCAATTAAATGAATCTACAACTAATATGAGAGGGCATCAAATACAAAGAATTGAGTATTGTTAATGAAGAATCAAATACTAAGAATGCCATGAATGGAATGTACACGTGTTGAGCCATTACTATTGGTATACTAGAATCTAAGTTGGCACTGTATAAGTTATTGTTATAGCTTGTTTTATCACATAATAACCTAGTCTCAATTAAAATTTAGGTGATCATTTACTGAGTTGTGCCTACTCAGTGAATGAACATGTATGGAGTATACAAAAAAATTATATGTAGAAAGTATGATCAATGCGTCGACTATTTCTTCATTTCCTACCAATGCACGAAACACAAGCAAACACATATAAAAAAGTATACAAAAATAAACCAATTGTTTATTGATAAAAAAAGACGAGAGTCGGAGCATATAGTTTATTTGTTAATAAACATCCTCCCTATTTTGATATCAACGCCAACTTTAGAAAAAATAGAAAATACTATGCTTTGTTGGGCAAAGTGCCAGCCAAAGATGGACAATGACATCATGCAGCCTATGGATACAAGCTAACCAAATCTATGGATACAAGCTAACCAAAACTATCAATTGATCACTTTCTTTTCTAATATATTTTATATTTACAAAGATTGATCATTCATGATCATCATTATAACGAGTTAACACAGTAAGCAATGAGTGTACTAGGTTGTTGGCGTTTAGCCCTAGCAGTTTCCCTCATTCATCTATTTGGAAGGGAGCCGCACAAGTACTTGGAATCATGAAATAAATGACAAAATCAAAATAAAGCCAATAGAAAGAGAGATAGATGCATTGCGCAACGATTGTGGAACATTGAGGCTATAAAAGGGGAAATAGAGCTTACCTCTTAATCTCATTTACAAGATCGTCCTTCTGTCTGTGTGCCTCTTTAGAAAAATCACAATAGGTGGACGTTGTCGTTGCCGCTAGTCCTATGTTGTGCCCAAAACTGGAGATCAACCAACAGGGGTTCGCCAACAACCATGGGTAGAGACTTGGAAGTACATGAGATGAGAGGTTGTGTGAACGGCCGACAGAGAAGAAATGAAAAGAGCAGCGACTTGACGGAGTGGAAATCGGGGGAGCCCTAATACTAGAAACTATTTTAGGTTATCCGGTCTCTGAATTATCATGTCTAAATTTGACATATAAATTTATTATATTACTACATATTGGAGCTACAATTTTTTTTATTAACATAGAATTTCTAACTATGTTTAACTGGTTGAGTTGATCGTTCTGATTTTATTTTTATTATATTGTAACAAAACATGTTCAAGTGATGGAAAGAAAGATGACTTTTAATGACGGAAAATTTGTATAATTTACGTCAGAAAAATAGACTTGTCGTTAAAACTGTACTGATAGAGGCCAAAAAATTTGCATGTCATTGTTTATATAATAATTACGGCAAGATAATAAAGTTGTCGTAAATTTTGACGTTAATACCTTAGTTTCTTGTAGTGAATTCATTCTAATTACATCTACTACGCATATGGGCAATATTGAAAGTCATACAATTATTAGAAGTGATTTAAATCAAATATCAAAGATTGTATCCATTTTTTATCTTGATTTGTGTTCATGTATGACATGATTATTCCAAATTAGGATCTGCTAGTTACAGATTTGGAGAGTGTCTATCTAAAATCAGTGAAGTAGAAGAATTAGACATAAATAAGTGAATTGGTTTAGTCATCTTCAAAATACGAGACTATGCCAAACTCAACATAGACTAGTACTCTAGTACTAGAACATCTAGGTACGAGGAAGTATCCAACTAAATAAAATAATATTCTTACAGAAAAGTAGCAAGATTTCATATGCATCAGATGGTACATTGGATCCATCTTTACTATAGTGGTCATGGTTTTGGTTACATTGCCCTCAAATTGTATAATTGAAGATCCTCCCAATTCTCTTGGATATTATTCAAACCAAATTGAACCAAGAATTATTGCTGAACCAAAACAAACATAAACCATTGTTGTGTGGTTAATTTTAGTTTTTTAGTTGCAAGTTGCTACCAAAGAGACTAAAAGGGTATCATTTTAGAATAGGCTAGATATGATATCAATGTTGATGTCATTTTATTTGAAAATGTCGAAACAAATTCATGCAATACCTAGTATTCATTTAAACATTGTTCCATTCTAATAAACCTTCTAGTAGAAATAAAACATCTACAATCATACTTGCAGGATGAAACATGTAAATATCTACATTGTGATTGTATTATGTTTCTATTGTTCTTAGATAATAGTGGTAACTCCAAAGCCTTTAAGTGCATGATGGAAGTCCTACAATTTTTTGTATTATCAATCATAAAGGAAGTTTACAAGATTAAACATACAGTTATATATAATTAATATATATATATATATATAGAGAGAGAGAGAGAGAGAGAGAGAGAAAGTCAGGCTAGAATACACTCGAGTGTACAGATCACACCGTACACCTCAATGGTGTTTGCCTATGTAGATTATATTTTTACAAAATCTAATCCATTGATCTTCATAGTTACAATAATAATAGGTCACTTACAAAATTTAAGCCTATTTGGATGAATGTATATATATAATATAAAATTTATGTACACACATACACGTTTAAATTAATGTTGTAATACTATTAGGCACATTGCCATTGGATAACATAATGACAAATGATGGCTTCGAGATTTCAAACAATGAAAGTTTTGTTTGTTGACCGAGAGATTATTCAACTAGGGTATCCAAGATATATTTACCTTGTACTATCCAAACAAGTTCGGTTAGTGGTGGTTCAAAAAATATTAAATTCACTGCATCATGCATTAGCCATACGTTGGATTCTCCAATTCCAATTAAGGTGAATTTTGTGTTTCGTACTTAGATTTCATCAGTGTCAGATTTATTTTTGTGATGGCCTACGCACCAGCCAGTTCTAGACTTTGGCGTCCCGGATTTTTCAGTGTGAAGAAATTTAGCGGAATTCTCTTTATGTCTTAAAAAGTCCGAAAATCATCTTTAAATTCTGCTAACCGAACAGAAAATTTGCATGAATCCATTTTAGAGTACGATCTAATTGGAAAAAATCTTAAAAATTAACTTACGTTTAGAAACTAGTAACTGTGTCTTGGACGTTATTGAAGTCGATATTTTTCACGACAAAGGAATAAGTTTACCCATTACCCATTTCATTATTTGTTTTAGCGACTGATGAAGAAAATTGATTCCTTACAGTACTCGTACGTTTCTTATATCGTATAAATAAACAACACTCTGTGCGGTCGGTCATGATTTCTAGTTTATGTGATAAAAATCACACATAACCTCGTGACGGCCTGGTATGGTGGTTTCCTAATGTAGTTTAATGTTTTTATTTCTGCTGACGCTACTGGATTCTTAGCCCAGGAAATAATTAAGCCGCCTTGCATTTCCACTGTTAACGCTTCAATGAGAACTGCGTACGTTTTCCAAGGGCCTGTTTGCTAGGGTATTTTTAGGTGTAGTTTAGGAAAAAGAAAAAATGAACAAATTTATTTGGTACAGTGAAGTACTGGTTCTTCGCTTTTGCATGCAAGTATTTGGTGGGTAAAAAAAAAGTAGCAGCAGCCGGTGGTCATCCGGTGATTGAAGGAGACAACGTTATACAGCTGACCCGGTAGACAGAAGTGCCAGGCTGGCAGCAGGTTAAAAGCAACGAGAGTTGCAGGAGAACCGCGGCAAACGTCAACTGCACCCGACCGCACACTAAAGGGCACAGTACAAAAGCCTCGTTTTGGAATTCGTTTGCACAGCGAGCAACAAAATAAAAATCATGTTCAAAAACGTTGAGTTTATTTGTGTAGAGTTTGTTGGACATCGTACCAAACATGCCCTATGATAGTCGATCGGAGGGAATTAACAAGTTAGTGCACAAGCGCACCAAGGCAATTGAGAAGAAATTGGCTAGAAAAATATAGAACACAGTGAATTTGTGCTGCTTAATTTCTCGCAGCATTTTCTGATTGTTTCCTCCTCTATTTATTCAATGGAAATGCAGAAGACTAGGACCACGACGTTAGTCACGATCCGCTATTGTCGTGCCATCCCACGAGCACGAATACGTGCCATGATCGGCGCCCACTAATGCTAAAGACTCGGTCTTGCCACGAACAGGCAAACCCAAACTAAAGGCACACGCGGCGTGCACAGGTTGCAGCTCACGCTTTACTAAAAAAAAAAAAGAATCGACATAATATGCTAAATCTGCATGAGTTTAAACAACACCCTAAACATACCAGCATGCTATAGACACAGAGATAATCAATACCCCTTGCATTCACTGCTGAGGGAGCAGGAGTAGGGCGCCGGCAAGGCTCGCTGAGACGGCGACCCCGGTCATCACCAGTCCGAGCAGAACGAGCGCCAGTGCGCCAATCACTACCCCGGGCTTCGAATCCATGAGCACAGCCTGCACCGCCTCGACAGCGGCAAATACGTTTCGGTAGTAGTTGCCGGTGAGGTAGTACCTTCTCTCCCACTCTGGCCACTCGTCCGTCTCCGTTGGCGGCTGATGATCAACCAGACCGTCAGCGACCATCGCTCTGTCGGATCCGTGTGCGAGCTTCTCTTCGGCCTCGACCTCGCGGATGCGGGCATATAGCAAGGGCAAGAACTTGTCGACCGGACTTGATCGGCGACCACGTTGCCGGCTGCCGTCGCTCGCTCTGGGACCATTCGAATTGTCGTTGGCAGCGACGATGGCGGGTTTCGGAATGGTGATGAGTGTCTTGGTCGACGTTGGCCGCCGGCGGTGTATCCTTGAATGGAAGAGAGACGACGGGTGCCATCCGCCGCAGCTGCTCAGGGCAACGGCCTCCATTAGCTATCGGGAGGATGGATACACGGGTCTATAGGTGGCGGGCGGAATCTGTGCATTGGTTGTCGAATGGAAACGGACGTAAAACATATTTATAGTCTGCCACCGCGAGCGACCGCACACGCTGACACCGCGTCCTCCCATGCCTTTTTAAACCAATATTATGTTTCCGATCCCCCTCGCTCCGTTTTCGGAACCTGCGATCGTATATTCGTATTCCTCTCCTTGGTTACGTGGCGACTTCAATAAAAAACGCATTACCAAGAATACGAAACATGTGATGACACACACAAAATACGAGGACACCAAGCGGAGAATTTTGAGGCCAAGGAAAGCAAAAAAGCATTATCAAGAAGGCGAAAGATGTCTTCTACAAGCTAATCATTGTTCGTGAAACCTTTGTAGGGCATATATTGAAAATCATCCCGCCAGTGTCACGCGCGGTGGACTTGAGCAGTTTGGTGGAGATAAGGTCATATTATTCATCCACCCTCCTCTTGCAGGTGAGATATATAGGTTACACATGGTTCCTACTGAAAATAGAAACTTGGTAGAACTTCTGCCATTACATATGGGAAAGAGAAGGGGATGACTCATAGGGTCGAGAGGGGATCAACATACCACTGGTCCTCCTGAGAGTTTTTGAGATGGTGTTTTGTGAGGGATTCGACTAGCTAGAGTGAGTCCCTTTTGGATTTCATAATCATCACGTCATCAATTTCCTTTATGTCTCTTTGGATGACTTGAGTCCAAGGTTATAAAGCAGGAATATAATCGTCAGTACGCTCAATTGATTCTTTTGCAATGTTGCTATTAGATTTAATAATAACTTGCGTGTACCCTCTTTCCTTTACAGTCTGCAAGGCTAATTGGATGGCTCTAACTTCTTCTTATGGAACTGAGTTGGCTCTGATAGTTCTAGCAGCTCCTCAAATCCAGTTCCCATTTGCATTGAGGACAATTCTAGCTATCACAGTTGATTCCCCTTCACAGCAACATCAATCATGACTAGATTCCCACTTCTATCACTGTTGGGCCAAACAACCACATTCTCATTCTCCCTTACTTCAGTGATCTTATGGTGAGACCAACATTCAACAACACACTTTTTCATCGAGTAGATTTGGTTCAATTGATGTGTGGTGTTTATAGTGATCCAATCGATCACCATTGTGTTCCTTGATTTCCATATAACCCAACAGGAGATAGAGTACATTTCTAATCTTCAGTACCTTGCAAATTTAACTTTAACCATGTGGCTAAGCAATTTCCTTGTGGATCAACATAGGGATCATGAATGTGTAGGAGATGCCACACTTCCATTGCATGGGGGCAATTTCTTAAGGCATGTATTGTGTACTCCTCCTTACAATCGCATCTGGGATACATAGCATTATCAGTAAAGGATCTATGTTCCTCTTAGCATTTGTCATGATAGCTTCATGGTATACTAGCTTCATGATAGCTTCATGATAGCTTCATGGTATACAGTCGCATCTGGGAAGACGATAAAGATTGCTAAGGTATTGCTCTTATTGATTGAAAATAAAGAACTTCTATGTGTTGTGCTTCTGATTGGCCATAGGAAGATCCTATAGTTGATATTGATATTCATGGAGATTTCTTAAAGACAAATCATTCTCATCAACAACTGGCAGCTCCACCCGGTCCCCAAGTTTGAGGTTTTCATATATCTCAGCACATATTTTGTGAATCTGAGACTATATATTGGAGAATTCCTTTATCCTCTCTTCCTTTTGCTATGGTAGTTGTTCGTGTACAAGAGTTATGGCAACCAGCTACAACATAACCTGCAGTAACATAATCTATGTTATGTGGGTGAAAGTAAGAGAGTATGGCACTAATTATGAGAAAATGGCGTGTACTGGAACAAGCCAATGAAATTATTGCATAGTTTACCTTTCACATGTACATGAACACTAGTCAATGGTACTCCCATCATGGTTATGCAATGGGTCATTTTGTTTATGATTAATATGTGATACAAAGGCCTTCTCTACAATCATTCTTGGCATCAAATAACCTGACCTACAAAAAAGGTCATAGTGAATGATCAAGTTGCCTTGCTAAAAGTTCTACATGTTGATTGCTTTATATTCTTATTGTATTACTATTGAATGCATATATACATTCTTCAAATTGAGAAAATTGATATAATTACCTCTAATATGGGAAATTCCTTTGTAATATCTAAAATCACAACACTTGAATTGAATAAATTGAGGATGATCTAGATTAATGAAATGATCACCTAATGATAAGGTTCCTTGGAAGGGTCATTGACATCCCACACATCATGTCATGATTCAATGATTGATCTTGCTCTACCTTGCTCCTCCAAGGTAGAAGCTTATGCCTCATCCTCCACTATCATCACAGTGGTGGTCACAATGGAATCTATACAGCTGAGACCAATTTTCATAGCATTTGCTAGGCTATATAATGAAATAGATATCCAATATCCCATGGACTCATTAATGTGGTATTTAACTATGAAATAGATAACCAATTTGAGAGATTTTCACCTCAGCTAACTTTATGATGTTGTTGCTTACGTTTCTCATTTTCCATTAGCACTACATCCCATTTCATATCTTGGCCCTGTACTTCCCCTCTCTCCTATTGTATGGCATAAAAATTGTTAGATAGGTTGTAGTCTAGATGTGAGAATTGAGCTATAGATAAAATGACCATCAAGTGAGCGTGGTAGCAGGTACAATGAACAAGAGAAGATTATATATTTTTTTCATTTATGTGTATGGTATGTGTACTTAGTGCAGTATAATATAGATAAACAAACAGAGAGCATGTTTGAGTTAAATATAATGTACTATATCAACTTTAAAAAGCCTCGAACCGACTATACAACTACATCCTTCCTTGATGATTTTCAGGGAGGTCAGTGATGCAGTTGTTGCCTTTCCATTTCTCTTGCATTTCACTATTTAAAAAGGCACACCACTATGGTATTTTAGTATGCACCTATGAACCTATATATGTTTAGAGATAAGGCATGGCAGGGTTCTGAACAGACCTTCAAGGAACCAAAATCGTCTAGTGTATAGACTAGGATGAAGTATAAAGGGAGGTATTATGGTCAAATAAATTTATTGCCAACTACCAGCAAAATATATATATACATTGAGGAACATATTTAGATATATATACCACCAAGTAGATTGATGCAAAGTGTTTGGCCTTTTACTTGGTTGATGTAAAATCCTTTGGATTACCTAAAATATCAAAAAAGTAGTTGTGAGTATTAGTTAAGAAAAAACTAAGACAAATTAGTATAAGAACCATGCAATCATGTCTAAATTTATGGGTAAATGAGTAACTTAGACAAAAAAAAAATTAAACAAATTGAATGCTATGGATAAGGTGGATGCTTGTCTAAGATGTAAATAGTGGCATATTAGGAGATGATTAAACTAAGAAGTATATACCATAGAGGAATTGTGGAGGTACATGTTTTGTGGACACTACTGGTTTGGGATTTAGCATAAGTTTAGAGAAGACCAACCTAGTGAGATGACTGAAGAAAAAAGCAGCAATACCCACTATAAGGCCCCTGAACTTGCTTAATGAGTTGAATAAGATTAATTACCATAATTGAATTCTTAGAACACTAATATAACCTTTTGATATATTTTGAAATCATAATACAAGCTTAAGTTTCAAATTTGGTCCAATTTGGACATTGTTTGAGCAAGTTATGCAATTTTCTGCACATTTTGGACTTTTCTACAATTTACCCAATTGAGAGGTTTTCTTTGCAATCTATCCATTTAGTTATGTTCCTTGTATATTCTTACATCATTATTGAGCTTGTTGAGCCATGGGGAACCTATTTAAACCTTGGTTTGAAGGTGTTTTCTCCAAGGGTATTTTAGGGTTTACCCCTTCATGGATGAGCAACCTTTAGTAGCTATCAACTAATGAATTATGTGATTGGCTGGGAAATTCGACAAAGGAAAGCTAAGAAGGTCTATAAGGATGGTGGGGGAGCTTCTTGTGTGTTTTATTGTATATTATTAATAGTTTAAGGCCATAGAAATATGGAGAAGCTACTTTTACACCTCATGCTTGCTTCCATCCTTATCCATGGGCTATATTTACCTCTTCCTTGCCCAAGTACGAAAATTTGCTTTCTTTCTCTTTCCTATAACATGGAGCAACGACTCCAGTCTGTTTTTATGCAAAACCAAGTTCTCTAAGGTGGAAGACAACCTCTTTTTGGAGAAGAAGGTCTCCTAGAGCTCCATTTAGCCCTACCTAGGGTTTCTAAGGTCATCTTCTAGGGATTTTGACCAAAGAAAGTTATTTTCTTCCTTCCTTCTCCGTTTCTCTTTCTCTTATCCTTCCTTAGACCTTCCTACAGGTTGGAACCTTTTTGTTCCATGGTAGAAATTTCTCTAAATATCTAAAACCCTACCTTTCTTGCTCCTTATGCTTAGGGTTTGCTCATTTGATGAAGAAAGGTGCTAGTGGACGAATTCATGGCTTATACTTGGATTTTCTACCCTACCTTCTCGAGATTTATTCTGTGTGGGGTATCATATTCTTATTAGAGGCAAGTTTTATAACTTGTTCCACGTTTATTTCTTACCATAAGCTTGCTAGCTCATGTTCTTACTTGAAAATGATGATTCATGCACTAAAAAGCTATGCTTGACTTGGATTTCGATTTTTATAATGTTCCCTATTCTAATTTCAGTTCTAGATGAACCTGTGATCATGTGTACGTTATTACTAAGGTATAAAATGACTTGGATTAGGTTCTTTTGACAACCTATAGTGCTAAGCACCTATAAACCAATGGTCAATTTTAGGGTTAAAAGCTGATTTCTTATATAAATCCATAACCCGATGATGTTACCATTGCTACAACCCTATGGTGTTGTCTTCATGACAAATGATGGTCATGATCAAATGTGTCAAATGATGGTGACAACCTATGGTCACCCCCTTAGGTCAGGTTTTGGATCAATTAGAAGTTTAATGATAAATCATCAAGTACCCTACTAATGTTATCAATCAATGATGACATTAGCTTAATATTTGATGTTGACTAATGAATATAGTGTTGATCTAACAACCTATGGTGATTTAATGGTCACTAATGATGTTGGATCAGGTCTCTACAACCTATGGTTAATTAATCATTGTAGTTGTAGCATCAATTAAGCCTTAAACCAATGGTTTCTTGGGTCACTTGATGTAATAGTCAGACCTATACTGTAATTGGTGGTTTTAACATATGAACTTGACCCCATGTTCAAGATATACTATTTATTTCTCCAATAAAGTGGAATTATGTCTAATGTAATATGTTGGTCCTAATAATGTGATTTAGATGGTTTCCTTTATATGATCAATTTAAGGAGCTTACTTGTTGACAATGGATGGCTTGTTTTAAATGAATAGTCGATTGTGGGTTTTACCCTCTCTCAATGGAACTTTTTGTGTTGTTAATCAAGGGATGTCTAGGGTTAAATGGTGACTCTTTATAGAGTACAAATCAAGGACTTCATAGGTGATTTATCCAAGGTATTTACTTATGTAAACAACCAATGGTCTTACCTTTTAAACATCCAATGGTTCTAGGTGACATTGTGGTATGGTGATATGGGTTGAATGATGATGGAACAAAGGGAGGGTTACCCTTAATAAGGTAGTATTACCTATGCACCCATATGAATAAAAGGTATGGTACCCATATTTTGTTGATATGTAACCCTAATGAGGTATAGCTTGTTATACCTAGCTTTAATATAACTAAATGATGGTAATTGGGTATGAATAGTCCTTGAATAACTAATTCAATCATGGGGTACTCCCTTATTGTTGTTGAAACCCTAGTATGCTATAACCCGATGGTTACACCTTGATTTATGTATGGTTTCATACTTGAGAATAGTATCGAATGTTATGGTGATGCTTCACCTTATGCATCCATGATCCAATGGGGATGTCATGAGTTAGGGTTTGGATATAAGTGTTGATTAGTAACGTTGATATAATTTTTCATGTTGAACCTAACTCTAACACAATTAGATAAAGATGAGTATTCATGTTTAACATTCTTATATGATGGAATGATCGTGGAATAACCTCCTTAATATGATCATAACCGTAATGTGTTAATTGGTGGTTATCATAGCCACATGGTTGATACTTTCTTATGCTAAACATGTGCATTATGAATATGATGAGGGTTAATCATATCGAGATTCCTTGCATGTTGATGTAATAAAGGAATGTTCTTAATGTTAATATAACCCTACTATGATTGTTCATGAATATCTCCTAGCTCATTAATGCAATATTGTGTTGATATCGTGTATTATATGTAAACGATGTTGTTGAGCCTTGTTATAAGACATGCAAAGATAATAATGACCTTGCATGGAACAGTGTGATGGTACTAATGACCTTTGGGCATGGTTGAGCCCTAAATGAGGTGTAATCCTCTTGTGTTGATAAGGGTTGATACCCTGTGATATTGTGAAAAGGATTTTATATCCTGTGATATTATGATGGTCTTAATGACCTTTGGGCATGGTTGAGCCCTGAATGAGGTGTAATCCTCTTGTGTTGATAAGGGTTGATACCATGTGATATTGTGAAAAGGATTTATATCTTTTGATAGTATGATGACTAGTGTGGTCTCATGAATGGCAATTGAATAGTACCATGTGATGGTGATATGAGAAATTATGTGTCACACATTTTATATATTTTGAGGTTGTGATATTTATGTGCTTGTTAGAAGTGAATCAGGGTTTATATGTCCATTTGTTTGATGTAGCCTTAATTCACCCAATTGGAATAACTAATCAAGTGAAACTCTAATCATGTAGTTCCCTATGCCATAGATCCATCTGAATGTCAGAATTTGCCAGATGGTGAAATGAGTATTCCTAAGGGAAACTTGGAGTGCATATTGTTGAGTATGTGGGGGTGGCAAGTTGAGGATATATCCTTTCCATCAACAATGTAGATTGTGGAGGTTGGCTATGGTCATGCCTCATACATCTGATGTGATTGAGAATGGTTGTGGTCGTGTCTCGGTGATTATATATGTGACAAGATTGGAGGACAACTGTGTTGTACCTTGGATGGTAGGGTATGCGTACCCACCTCCTTTCATCAGTATTGTGGCCTATACCAAGGATGAACTAGGCTGTTAGTAGCTTGACCTTATGTCACTATGGTAGACCCATACTGACAAGGGGCGGAGAAGATCTTAGGAGTCTGACTCTTCCTAGATCTTATATGGCACTAATTTCGACTTAGCAATGATTAGTTGGATTTTGAGTGGTATCCTCAATTTCCTTAGGGAATAATAAAAGATGTAAGATAGCCGTGTAGCATATTTGTTTAGGGTTATACACAACATTTCACATTGGATGATAACCCTTGTTTGTTTTCTTTACATAAAAATGATGCTTAGTGCAATTAAGAGATGGTATATATACTTATGTTGTGGATATGCTTAAGATTGTAGATGCATACATACAGTAGCCATGCTTATGTTGATAACTATATTGCTACTGCTGATTATAATCATGATGCTAGCTATCTCATGTTGTTAGTTATGTTTAGCATGCTAGCCATGACTTTGTAACTAGAGATACATATACTACTAATCATTCTTATCCAGGTAGTTGTGCTTATGTTGTTAGCTCTTCTTATGATGTTGATATGTTCAACCAATTAGACATGCCCATGTTGTTAGCTATGTTATGTTACAAGACTTCCTCATGATGCTAGAACTGCATATGCTACTGAATTGCTTATATATTGTCATATGCTACTGAATTGCTTATATATTGTCAACAAGATAAAGGATGATAGTCTGGATAATGATGATAGTTATTATCTACTCCTTTATGTATTTTGTTAATCATCAGTCTTGCTGATCTTATTTGTTATCTCTTATTAAACTGCTTAATTGTTTAATTTCTTAAAAATGTTGTAATCAATAAATGTTGTTGGAGGTTATATCTCTTGTTGGGACATGAGTCTCACCCTTGTGGTTCGCCACATTTTTTTAGGTAATCAAAAGTGACAAAACAAACATGTGGCAGAAAAGAGGAGCTATAGTAATGAATCTTTAATAAAGTTGATTAGATGTCTAGTGTGTCCTAGTGTCGTCCTTGTACTCTCAGGTCCGGGCGAGAAAAGTTTGTATATGGTGTTTCAAATGAATCAGACTTTTGTTAGCATATTAATACTTGTTTGTGTGGCATATACGAATATTTTTCTCCTGTGTTTATATGTGGTGGCTAAGACGATAGAACAATTTGTATCAAATTCTTGGCATAGTATGGATATAAGAAAGATGTTGGGCTCTTATGTAAATGTTTCTTAGCAGGTGTTGACGTTGAAATTGGTTTTAATTTATCCATATTTTTGGGTATGTGATTAATTAGTCATTGATTGTGTTTTATGTTTTGAGTAATCTTGTTTAGTGTAACGGGTTCTCACACCCACCAGACAAATCATTGTCATTTTGATGGAGCTTATTTGGCTAGTCAAATTAGATCATATTTTCATGTCATTCGATCTTCTAGATATAGCTTGGTTGTTTGATGACTGGATATAGTTGTAGATTGTTGTCTATTCTCATCTTGTTCAATTTTGTAATGCATCAGTCTAATGGGTAGATTGGAGGACTTTGAAAGAAAGGTGTTTTAAAATCAAGAAAAATGTCATCTATAACCTCATCATAGGATAAACACCTACTGGAAAAATATTAGCTAAGTAATTGATGCAAGCATCTTGAAGTATTCCATATTGTAAGATTCTTTTTATGAAGCTTATTCTACTACTTTGGGCTAAGCTAAATCTCTACTCAATCCCCTTGGTAGTACCGCACAAGAACTGTTAATAAAATGGAAGACTGTAACTAAGTGTTGGTGGGTAAGACTATATAGTTGGAGTTTTTTTAACAATTTCACCATGAAAAATAGCCCCAGAAAATGACATAACAATGCCATAATGTTGTTGCAGCATCTCCCAGCTCGAGCAACCCTGACTAACATAGACCAGCTCAAGTCCACTAATTTTGTATCTAGACTTGATCCTTCTTGATTACCAAATTAAACCCAATCCCATTGAAGTGAAGGCCCATTTGTCTCCATCATCTAGGAGTCCCCTCTAAAAAAAGAAGCTACTGTAAGTAAACCACTAAGAGTTCCATAGAGAAATTCCAAAATGAATAAGGATGCAAGACATAGTATGCCTTAATAAAAATGTTAGAATTCACTAGTAAGAAATATGTAACAAATACTCCATAACAAATGTAATAGTCACTTTGATAGTACCACTAGGGGTTTAAGGAAAATCTACATACTAGACCACATGTGGATGTAAGTCAGTGAATGACATGACAAATAAAAGGCAGACCCAAGAAGTACAAGAGGAAGACAATGTTTCTATATCTAACAAAATAAACTAGGTACTTTTTAGACATACTCTGTTCTACAACTCAAGATATTTACATAACATGTTTAGCAATCAAATTTATAAGGAAAACAAATTATTACTATTTCCTTCATAATCACAATATATGAATTTGGTGCCCCTAAACCTATGTTAATGACATCATTTCCATCAGGCTTTGAGCTAAAACGCCTTCTGTTTCATGACAAACTTAGGATCCAACGAATGCCCATGATGATCTAGCCAGAAAACTGAAATACCAACATCTTAAAAGTCACAATTTTCAATAAAACTCATCAGTTTCTAGATGAACAACATGCACATTTGATTTGCAAAGCAGAACTCAAAGAGCACAAGACTCCTAAATCCAAGCATACCCCTAACTGATAAAGTGCACTAGGATCTGAATAACCAGACTATGAAACTAGTTAGGTTAACTCTGTTGGAACTTCACAAAAGCAATATTCATCATACTATTTAGTAACAACAACAAAGAACATAATTTATATTAGCAGCTAGACATACCAGCTGATACATCTTGACCACCATAACAATTGGAAATAAGAGATACCAAGGGTAGGTGTTGTGTAGAATAAACCTTTGAATATCAATTTAAAACAAGACCTCATACTACTAGCAATCATGCATGGTAGGTCTTCCAATTTTCACCATTCATAAATTAGAGCTAAGCATCATTGCCTTTTAGCATAACATCAATGGAGTTGGGAGTTTCATTATGTACCGGAACATGCTAACTGTCAATTATCAATACTGAGGGGCACATGAGCACCACTATCGATTAGTTGTTGTACCACTAACAAATCCCAAGCTCATGTGAAAAATTGCCCACAATGGTTGGACATAACGATACCTGAACAAGGTGGAGACGAGGCACTTTCTTTTGTGAAATATGTTGGGATTTTTGTATACATGACATTTCTGGAATCCTTTCAAGTGAAGACTTTGGTTATCATAAGAAGTTGGTCCAACATGTTACTCTTTAACAAGAAGCTCAAGGAGCTTTTTGAGATATCAACCTAGGTATTCTGAATCCACCAGTGATATATTTTAGGGAAGTATGATCGTAACTAAAATTTATTGAACGTATACCTTTTAAATGTGTAACCAATGAGTAGTATATATAATGAGACCTATAGCCTCATTATAGTAAATTAACTAGATCTCTTTCGTTATACTTTTACACATACTGAATGAAAGAAGGAATGTATCTAAGTGGTATCTTCCTAGATTTGGTACACATAAAGATGATGACATATTGGGGGAGGTACATAATAAATATTTGGAATATCCACCATTCCCTTAGTCTGAAGGCCAATGCCAATGATTGGGTGAAGTGTGATGAGGTTGACACTATCTACAATTCTCCAAATAGCTTACACTGGAAACATTTATTGTAGTCTACACGAAACCACTGTATGCCTCTCACTGAAGGTTGCAAACCACAACTCTTCTCTAACCAGAAACGACCACTAAAGTGTTGACCTTGATGTCGGTGTTTCTACCACATGCAGTAACTACAAACACCATAACCTAAATTAATAAACAATGTACCTTTCCATGGTCACTCACCAAAGGGTATGTTAACTCAGTATCCAAGAGTGCAATGGGTATAGTCAACTTAGAGGTCACAACCAACCTGGATTTCAAGACCAGTATTCCTAGCCAGTATAATGCTCTTGAACTATGTGGGTAATCAACCAATGCTATAGTATAATGTAGTGGCTTAGAGACACTTGACTGTTTACATGGTTCTCAACATAATGTCTTCTATATATTTACTCTGACATAGCATACACTTTTACAGTCATAAATAAATATATGATCAGTTTGAAAAAAAATTCAAAAAATGTAAATATCATATGTATGTATTAATATACCTAGGTAGAATCTAAGTGTGTAATACATGATTCATATTATATCTCATTCATTAACTCTTCGTTAGACTAATTGACTAAGTTAATCTGACTAATAGGTTACAAGGTTAGTGTACCAAGATAGTGGAGAAAAATATATAAGATGATTTTGTACATCAGAATTCATTTTTAACTTATTTTATGTGCAGTGGCTACACTTGAATGGATTTCACCATGCCCTAAAGTTATAAGTCTACGATAGACCACCAACTTTAAATAGTAAGGCAATATCTTCCTAGACATGATTTACTATTGTAGATTGCCATACACGATAATGTGAATATATATATATATATTTATATATATATATATATAATGAAAATTTTATCCAAATCATCAGCCTATCACCCTATGCTTTATGAAACATATCAAATCATATGAAAAATTCAGAATAAAAACACTACAGGAAATTCCATGTGCATTATTGAGAAGGATTTTGTATAAGAGGCTATTGCGCAAAGTGAGGAGTCATTAGAGGCCTTGCATGAAGAAAATGCCAATGAACAATATAATTATGAAAATGTTAGCAAATCAGAAATTAAAGATGATATGGACTTTAAACAAAGTCTCCTATTGCAATTGCAGTGTCAACATTTGTCAGTGTAGGTGCATCATTAACACCATAATCTACCATAAAACTTAGAATAAGATATCAGTGTCTTAAATTTTTGATCCCAAATGCATATCGATTCTAGAAGACAAATACACAATATAATAGTAATATTGATACTCTACTTATTCTGTTGACTTTTGTCTTGTTCTTCATCTATAGATAGCAACCATTCCATCCTAGGAGTAGGCAAAGTGATCATTCATATCTTATCTATCTACATTCTCTAGTTATATTTCCCGCTACATTTCCCCTTATATGTATTTTGTAATAGGATTAACAGATTTAGATTTTGTTTTACAAATTTCATGTTAAAAAGTAAGCTAAACCAAATAGAAAGACAGTATAACCTGAACATAGAAGATAAGGGAAGGATTTTCATGACAATAATTTCAAACCTCCACAATATAATTGTATAGTAATAACTTCTTAGGTTTAAAAATTCTGTACGTCAAGTATTTTATAGAGTATAGAGGCATGTATGTCAGTTTAGGCCCAAAAATTGAACTGTTCAACATCCTAAATAAGTACTGCTTCTTCAGTGCAGTCAAGATTCCTTGAAACTGCAAAAGAGTCAAAGTGAATGGATAAAGAACAATAATATAATTAATGAAATTGACCAGCATGGAGCTTACCAAAAAAGACATGGAAGAGTAAGAAAGATTTAAATTTTGCAAGATCATCACCACCTAACTGAGGAATAATTTCACACTATTCTTTCAAATGCCAGCTACAATCTGTTAGTAGTGAAAACCTCTAGAGGGGGGGTGAATAGAGTTTTATAGAGATTTTAAAGTAATTTAAACTCAAACAACCAAAGTAAAGATTAAGAAGAGGAACACAGGTGTTTAGAGTGGTTCCACCTTAGCAAATACTAAGGAGTCAATCCACTACCCGGTTGCTTACCCAACCGGGATTTTGAAAGTACTAAATTTTATTACCTCTCAAGGATATTACATAAAATTTACAATACTTTCCAAACACCCTTTGGACAGCCTTCGCCTTGAAGTAGTCTTGCCAACCTCAAAGCAGCCTTCCTTGAAGTAACTTCAAGCTCCCCCTTGAAGTAGCCTTCCTCCCGAAGTAGCTTCCCGTCAAGACAGCCTTCTGAAGTAGTCCAAAGTTCCTCCTCTTCACCACGAAGAGCTTCACCCTCTCCAATCCGCAACCTCCTACCTGGAGTAGCAAGGAGAGTACAAGTAATACTAGGAACAAGAAAGAAATAAGAGAAAATACAACTTATCCTTGAAGCTCAAGGCTTGATTTGCCTAGATCAAGCGTTTGGATTTTCCTAGCCAAGATGATGGACTTGTGATTGCTAGGGTTAGGAAAATCTAGCCTATAGGACGAGCTTGAGCTAAGAGGAAAGTGGCCAGTTTATCACAATGCTCAATTCACAACAGATTGCACAAGAGGGCTCAAGTATTTTCTCAAGTATAGCAAGTGTATCAAGTGAGTTCTAGTGTCCTATGGCTTGTCCTATTTATAGAAATGGTCTAAGTATGCTTAAGGACGTTCTAGATAACTTCTAGTAGTTTCTAAGTGCTTAACTAGCCGTTAGGTACAAGTTTGTTGCTTTTACAACGGCTAATTACTTTACTCTGCAGTTTCTGTCAGAGATCGTCTCGGTCGAGAAATTGTCGACCGAGACACCTACTCAGTCGAAGTTTTGTCGACCGACAGGCTCTCTGGATCAACGTCTATTTTCAACTGCCAACTAACTTGTCAGTTGTGTCTAACGACTACTTTGGATCTTTCTCGGTCGAGGAGTTTGTCGACCGAGAGTGTCTCGGTCGAGGAGTTGGTCGACCGAGATAGATCCTATTTTAAGATTTCAAGTTAGGCATTAATTATGTGTGTGAGTGTGCATAGGTGATCCTATTGAATGGATGACTAAGGTGTTTAGCTAGGGAAAATCCAATGCTTGATTTACATGTGATTCTAAGTACTTGTACATTATATTTCTGTACAAGTTTTTACAATGATTACATTTGCATGAAAAATATAAATACTTCTTGTTGAATTTTCCTTATAGTTTTGTCATCCTGCACACTCAAGTAGCTCGTCAGATAAATAAGAATGAAATGTTTGTCATAGTCAAAACAAAGGGATTTTATAGATGTCCATTTAGCCAACAATCTCCCCATTTTTGAAGATGACAAACATTTCCAAAATATAAATAAAGGAAATATAAAACATATAAATGTCATACCTTTAGATTGCCATTTGTAACTTTTCCTCTTGTTTATAAAATGTGTGCTTATTATTCCCAATGAATTATGGAACATGAAATCCAGTTCATTTGGGAATATAGCAACTTTCAATGTAAAGCCAAGAGTATATTTATGAAACTCATTGATTGAATTTGTCATAAATACTAAGTTATAGTTTTATATATCTCTCCCCCTTTGTCATTTCAAAAAGATAACCATTTTAATAAAAGCTCCCCCTTAATTAGATATCCCATCAAATCTAAAAAAATGTCCATTGAAAAGCCAAAATGATACAATTAAACAAGTATTCGTGTTAAGAACCGCAGATATCAAAGAAAACATCTTCCAAGGGAGTAATAAGCAGTTGCTTCCTAATGCTGTTGAATTGATCGAATGGAAGCGGTTTTGTAAAAATATCAGCCAATTGATTTTCCGTATCAACATGATGAAGGGAAACATGATTCTTTGATATGTGATCCCTTAAGAAGTGATGACGGATTTCAATGTGTTTTGCCCGACTGTGTAAAATAGGATTATGTGCTAAGTTTATGGCGCTCGTGTTATCACAAAAAATAGGTGTAGATGAAAGTTTAAAACCATAATCGCTTAAAACCTGTTGCATATAAAGTACTTGAGCACAACAAGACCCGGCTGCCATATATTCAGCTTCAGTTGTAGATAGGGCAACCGTATTTTGTTTCTTACTAAACCAAGATACTAAGGCTCTTCCTAATAAGAAACATCCACCACTAGTACTTTTGCGATCAAGTCGACAACCAGCATAATCCGCATCAGTATATGCTTTAAAATCCAAGGATTGTCCTTTTGGATACCATAAACCGAAACAAGTAGTGCCAGCTAGATATCGAAGAATTCGTTTGACCACAAGGAAATGAGATTGCATAGGTTGGGATTGAAATCGAGCACAAAGACCAACGGAAAACATAATGTCCGGTCGAGAAGCGGTTAAATATAGCAAACTACCAATCATAGCTCTATATAAGGAATCATCAATAGGTTCCCCATTTTCATCCTTATCAATTTTGATAGAAGTAGCCATAGGAGTAGTAGCATGTTTGCATTGATCCATCCCAAAGCGTTTTAAAAGTTCTTTAGTGTATTTTTCTTGGCTTATGAAAATTCCTGCAGGCGTTTGCTTAATTTGAAAACCAAGAAAAAATGTTAATTCACCCATAAGGCTCATTTCAAATTCTTTTTGCATAATGTCACTGAATTGTGTGCATAATAAATCATTTGAAGCTCCAAAAATAATATCATCAACATATATTTGCACAACTAGGAAATCAGATGCATATGTTTTGAAGAATAAAGTAGAATCTGAATTTCCAATAGAGAAACCATTATCAAAAAGATATGTCTTGAGCCGTTCATACCAATTCCTAGGTGCTTGCTTTAGACCATAAAGTGCCTTTTTAAGTTTATAAACATGGTCACCTTTTTCTAGTATTTCAAAGCCCGGTGGTTGAGCAACATAAACTTCTTCTTGTATGATGCCATTGAGAAATGCACTTTTGACATCCATTTGATATAGCTTAATGTTTTTATGGGCAGCAATAGCTAGTAACATCCTAATAGCTTCAAGTCTAGCTACGGGTGCATATGTTTCATCAAAATCTATTCCTTCTTGTTGATTATATCCTTGTGCTACTAATCAAGCTTTATTCCTTATGACTTCTCCTGCTTCATTGAGCTTATTCCTAAAAACCCATTTAGTTCCTATGATGGTTTTGTCTTGTGGTTTAGGAACGAAATCCCATACATCATTTTTAGTGAATTGATTTAATTCTTCTTGCATGGCTATTATCCAGTAATCATCCTTAAGAGCTTCGGATATCTTCTTAGGTTCAATGATAGAAACGAAAGCCATGTTTGCAACATCTTTGAAGGAAGATCGAGTTTTGACTTTATCATTTGGATCTCCAATAATTTGTTCTTGGGGATGATCCTTGATAAGCCTAGGTGTAGGTTGTGTTTCAACTTGGGGTTCCGATATAGGAATTTTCTCACTATCATTGGAAATGGTTGTATTTTCGAATTGATTAGTGAGATCAATGATATCTAGATTTTCAGATTTTGATTCTTCATGAAAAGAAATATGAATGGATTCCTCAACTTTTCTAGATATAGTGTTATATACTCTAAAGGCTTTGCTAGAAGTGGAATATCCCAAGAAGAATGCTTTGTGTGATTTAGAATCAAACTTGTCTCTATCATCTTTGGTATTTAAAATGTAGCATGTGGAGCCAAAAGTATGAAAGTAGTCAACTCGAGGTTTCTTAGAGTGTAGTATTTCATATGGAGTTTTCTTCAAATGAGAGTGAATAGTTACTCTATTAAGTACATAACAAGCAGTGTTTACGGCTTCAGCCCAAAAGGTTTTAGGTGTGTTGTGTTCAAGCATCATGGTCCTAGCCATTTCCTGTAGGGATCGATTTTTCCGTTCTACTATACCATTTTGTTGTGGGGTACGTGGAGCAGAAAAATTATGAGTATACCCTTGAGATGTACAAAAGGTCTCAAATGTATGATTTTCAAATTCTCCACCATGATCACTTCTAATGGTACATATTTTATGTTGTAAAAGATTTTCAATCTTAGAACAAAATTGCATAAAGACATGAATAGTATCATCTTTAGTTGCAATAAAATGTACCCATGTAAATCTACTATAATCATCAACAATAACAAAACAATATCTTTTACCACCAATAGATTGTGTCCTCATTGGTCCAAATAAGTCCATATGAATTAATTCTAAGGATCTACTGGTGCTAAGTACATGTTTTGATTTAAAAGATGTTTTGGTTTGCTTTCCCATTGTGCAAGGTTCACAGTTTTCAGCTTGATCAAAAGACAAAGCAGGTAATCCACGAACAAGATTATATTTCACTAACTTTTTAATAGTGTGTGAACTAGCATGTCCTAGCTTTTTATGCCATAGTTGTAAGGTATTTTCTTTTGCAAGCAAGCATTTGCCTATTACTGATTTCATAGAGTTTGGTTTAAGGATATAAAGATTTCCAACTCTATTTCCTTCATAAATGACATTTGTAGTGTTTTCTATTAACAACTTGCAGCAGGTTTTGTTAAATAACACATCATAACCACTATCACATAGTTGACTTACGCTAATTAAATTGTGATGCAATCCATCAACAAGTAGAACATTTTTGATTTCAAGATTTGTTCCAACATTACCTATTCCAACGATCTTGCCCTTACCATTGTCTCCAAAGGTGACCGTTCCACTTTTCTTTTCTTCAAAAGTTTGAAATGCGTCCTTATTTCCGGTCATATGTTTGGAGCAGCCACTGTCAACTACCCATTCCTGCATTAGAATGTAGATTTTGGTACCCATATGATGGTCCGATAAGGTTAGAAACTTTTTAATTGCTTATGTGTATAAAAGTTCTGATACAGAAAACCAGTCGGTCGACAATTGTTCGACCGATTTTTGTCTCGGTCGACAATTTGTCGATCGAGCAGGTTACTGTATCACAAGTAAAAACACAGAAAATTTCTCGGTTGACCAATTTTTCGACCGAAATAGGTGCTGTAAATTTTTGATTTGTTAAAGACATCCAGTCGGTCGACAATACTTCGACCGACCCAGAGCTCGGTCGACAATACTTCGACCGACATGGTTTCTGTTTCAGCAATTGCAGAAAAATAGTAACAATACGCATAGCACCTTTTGTTGAGATAAGACAATATAAATAGCAAAATTAAGCATTTGGTCATATCTCAACTACATTCCATTCTTCTAAGTTTGGGGTTTTGGGATCCAAACTAAATCGGACTCCTTAGTCTTGTAGGGGCATGAAAAACAATAATGTCTAAGACGTAAGCAGAAATGACAGGTAATAGAGTCAATTTCATTTCTCTTTCTAGTTATTGTGTTCTTGGGTACGAACATAGTTTGAGTCTTTTTGGGTTGGTTTTTCTTTGAAACATATCCCAAACCTTTTCTTCCATTGAAAACATTTCCAACTTTCAATATGTTATCAAGAATATCTTTTCTCCTTAACTTATAAAGTTCTCTTTGTAACGTAGCAATGTCATTCATCTTCTTATGTATATCTTTTCTTGCTTGGTCTAAATCAGAAAACAATGAATCTTTTTCTTTCACAATATTATCATAGTCCGAATGGTTGCACAAGATAGGTTGAGTTTGATAATCTTGTAGTTTAGCTAGCAAATCAGTCTTTTCTTTTGATAGAAGATCAACATTGGTTTCCAAATTGAGTAGCTTTCTAGTAAAATCATCTAAAGATGTTTTTAAAGATACATTTTCAAGATCAATGTTGTTCTTTTCATAAGAAAGTTCATCTAATTTAGCAATGAGCTCATTATTTGATTTTATAGCTTTCTTTAGTTTCTTCTTGGCATCAACATACTTATCATGAGTTTCTTGTAAACTAGTAATTAACTCTTCTTTAGGAAGATCAATAAAGCTTACCTCTTGAGAGTCTTCATTGTCTTCTCTTGCCATTAGACATTCCACATTTTCATCTCCACTTTCACTTTCACTCGTTTCATCCCATGCCGCTTTATAAGCTTTTTCTTTCTTCTTATGTGAGCTTTTCTTTCCCTTCTTAGCTTTGGGACATTCATTTTTGAAATGTCCTTTCTTTCCACATTCGAAGCACCTGGGAGTGGAAGAAGAACTAGAAATTTTATTAGATTTAAACCTTCTGTATTTCTTACCGTTGACTATCAATGCTTCTTCTCCTTCTTCTTTACTGGATTCCTCACTCTCTTGTGAGAGAGCTTTTGATGCTTTGAGAGCCACGTCTTTCTTTGGCCCACGTTGATGCTCATGTTCTCTTCTCTCTTCCTCTTCTAGGTCTGCCTCATGAGCTTCTAAGTTTCCGATGAGCTGCTCCATTTTGAGGCGAGTGAGGTCGTTTGCTTCTGCAATAGCTGTCACCTTTGGTTTGTACTTTGGAGGAAGAGATCGAAGTATTTTTGATACCTGATCTTCCTCAAGAACAGGTTTCCCTAAAGCACTCAAACCATTAACAATAGTAGAAAATTTTGAATACATTTCACTAATAGTTTCGTTTGGATCCATACGAAAATGTTCAAACTTGGTTTTAAGCAAACTAACTTTAGAGTTTTTAACTTGAACAGTACCCTCATATGTTATAGATAATCTATGCCAAATGTCATATGCGGTATCACAGTTTGATACTCTATTAAATTCACCTACTGAAATGGAACAATATAAAATGCTTACTGCCTTTGCATTCATTTGGGCCATTTTTACCGTATTAGCATCCCATACTGCGAAATCGTCTTGTGGGAGTGTGTATGGTGTAGATACCATTCTCCAAAGATCCCAGTTGATTCCTTGGAAGTAGAATTGCATCCTTCTCTTCCAGTATTGATAGTTTGTCCCGTCGAATGCCGAAGGTCTAGCAACGAGCGTTCCTTCAATGTTGAGGTGGTTGAGCACTCCATCACCCATTTCTTCAAGACCGTGTTAAGGTTCCTTGAAGCCCTGCTCTGATACCAATTGAAAACCTCTAGAGGGGGGGGGGTGAATAGAGTTTTATAGAGATTTTAAAGTAATTTAAACTCAAACAACCAAAGTAAAGATTAAGAAGAGGAACACAGGTGTTTAGAGTGGTTCCACCTTAGCAAATACTAAGGAGTCAATCCACTACCCGGTTGCTTACCCAACCGGGATTTTGAAAGTACTAAATTTTATTACCTCTCAAGGATATTACATAAAATTTACAATACTTTCCAAACACCCTTTGGACAGCCTTCGCCTTGAAGTAGTCTTGCCAACCTCGAAGCAGCCTTCCTTGAAGTAACTTCAAGCTCCCCCTTGAAGTAGCCTTCCTCCCGAAGTAGCTTCCCATCAAGACAGCCTTCTGAAGTAGTCCAAAGTTCCTCCTCTTCACCACGAAGAGCTTCACCCTCTCCAATCCGCAGCCTCCTACCTGGAGTAGCAAGGAGAGTACAAGTAATACTAGGAACAAGAAAGAAATAAGAGAAAATACAACTTATCCT
This sequence comes from Alisma plantago-aquatica, assembly GCA_963693085.1. Taxonomy (NCBI): domain Eukaryota; kingdom Viridiplantae; phylum Streptophyta; class Magnoliopsida; order Alismatales; family Alismataceae; genus Alisma; species Alisma plantago-aquatica. Next base: position 792,914,623 of record OY856410.1, on the reverse strand, counting down.
TGAAGCTCAAGGCTTGATTTGCCTAGATCAAGCGTTTGGATTTTCCTAGCCAAGATGATGGACTTGTGATTGCTAGGGTTAGGAAAATCTAGCCTATAGGATGAGCTTGAGCTAAGAGGAAAGTGGCCAATTTATCACAATGCTCAATTCACAACAGATTGCACAAGAGGGCTCAAGTATTTTCTCAAGTATAGCAAGTGTATCAAGTGAGTTCTAGTGTCCTATGGCTTGTCCTATTTATAGAAATGGTCTAAGTATGCTTAAGGACGTTCTAGATAACTTCTAGTAGTTTCTAAGTGCTTAACTAGCCGTTAGGTACAAGTTTGTTGCTTTTGCAATGGCTAATTACTTTACTCTGCAGTTTCTGTCAGAGATCGTCTCGGTCGAGAAATTGTCGACCGAGACACCTACTCGGTCGAAGTTTTGTCGACCGACAGGCTCTCTGGATCAACGTCTATTTTCAACTGCCAACTAACTTGTCAGTTGTGTCTAACGGCTACTTTGGATCTTTCTCGGTCGAGGAGTTTGTCGACCGAGAGTGTCTCGGTCGAGGAGTTGGTCGACCGAGATAGATCCTGTTTTAAGATTTCAAGTTAGGCATTAATTATGTGTGTGAGTGTGCATAGGTGATCCTATTGAATGGATGACTAAGGTGTTTAGCTAGGGAAAATCCAATGCTTGATTTACATGTGATTCTAAGTACTTGTACATTATATTTCTGTACAAGTTTTTACAATGATTACATTTGCATGAAAAATATAAATACTTCTTGTTGAATTTTCCTTATAGTTTTGTCATCCTGCACACTCAAGTAGCTCGTCAGATAAATAAGAATGAAATGTTTGTCATAATCAAAACAAAGGGATTTTATAGATGTCCATTTAGCCAACAAGTAGAAATTGAGAAATAATATAAGGCTTGTTTGTATGGATGTTAATATTTCATATTCACATATCCCCTCAGTTCAGATTGCTTGTTTTAGTTAATGGATGTTAGTTCTAGTGATTTCTTGATTAACGAGATCATATATAGGAAGCAAGAAAACAACCATTCATTAATATAATGTCATAAATTTTCAAGTGATTATAAGGGGATTATGAAGTAGTCCTTGCCAAAAAAAGTCACGTCAACACTAGAACATATGATTACCCATATAAACTTCCAATATTGGCAAAGAGATTTCTGAGAAGTGCACCGTTTTCAGTAGCCTAGAAAATGAGTTTGCCATCATCCAATATATGAATGAACATACTAAAAATGTCCCTTGCATATTAGCATTTATGTTACAACTGAACTTACAACCAAAAAAATCATAAACCTTAATTTGTCCCCATCTTGCCCTAAGTGAACGTTATATGCCAATGGTTCACTAATTGTATATGTACTACAAGCAATGGTGGAACATGTATCTCTTTTTGTTTTATATTCATTGAGAATGCATCAAAATATTGAATTAAGAGAATACTATCTTCACTATGTCAAAACATCTAGGGCAAGATGTCTCAGAAGAAATCAAGTGTGGGTCCTGTTTCTAACAATCTAACCTAGTAGATGTTGGCTAGCCAGTCCTAATGGTGTAACCACTAGCTACTATTAGTCTTAGGAATTATGCAATCAGGTTCAAATTGATGTACATGAAGTATAGATGATATCTAGTCTCTAAACATACCTTAGCTTGCTTAGCATTCTATTTTCAGAAAACTATTAAATGAACATAATAGTTAATAAATTTGCAAGAAATGGAAGCAACATTTTCTAACTCAAATAGGAAAATAAGAGCATATAAATACATATTTTCATGTGAAGATTAACATTTGAGCATGCAAAATATGAAATAATGGTTCTGAAGCACAACATTAGGAACAAAATAACATATTCTTTGCATTAAAGTCCATACTTGCATTTCACTTATCCAAATTTTATTATGAACTTACAAAAAATTGTTTCTCTTATTGCCTTAATCAAGAATACAATTTATATCAATTCTTACCTTTAGTTCACAATAAATTTTGGTACATGAATACCAATCCCTATATCAATTAACTCTTTATGTCCGATGTAGTAGATCATTAAATCGGAAGATGTAAATCTTCTCAATTATTTCAAGCTCCCTGGGAGTCAAACTGATGTAGTTTGTCAAGAAATCCATCTATATGTGCTACTAATGCATGTTCATCAAGAATAGAATCAAATAGCACAACAACAAAATTTACCTATTTAACAAGGTCAATGTTGAACATAGCAGGAGGTTAGAACTATCTTTTTAGTTTACTGTAGGAAAATGGATAGATGTCAGTTATCCATGATCGGTTGATGATCTTCGCCTTCCACATGGAACACCTTCAATGATAAGTCTTTTTGTTATCTATTCCCACCATTAGAAGCAGTAAACGACAAAGCCCATTAGCAACACAGTTGTGTGGAAATTCTATCATATGCACATTGTAGCCAACACATTCAACTCCCATAGAATGGTATAGATATGGAATGGCGTCAGTATATTGGTACATTAAAAGATGAAAATCACAGATGTTTTCTACCCATTCTAACCTATAAATCATAGGCTCCATGGTGACCTTTATCATCTCAACAAAATGAGTAATAAGGTTTAAAAAGATAACATGTAGCATTTGAACTTATGATTGTTGTCAAAGTGTGTTGGGACTTGAGAATATGTTTCTAGTATCCAACGAATGGAAAGGCAAACACTAATTTCAAATGTAAATCACAAGAAGTTCTAATTTCAGAAGCCGGTGTATCCAATTTAATCTTGCTAGGAGAAATTGGTTAGTTACCTATTTGAGAGGTTGAGGATCCAAGATGTAACATCCCTGACCTGGGTTATGAGTTAACCCTAGGTGTTTTGCCTAAATATTTAATTAAATCTTTGTGATTAACTCTGAGCATATATTTAAGCTTCTCAGAAACGTATATTTCATATTTGCTCCTTTTTATTTAAAGTTGTAGCATTGTTTTGATATACAGGGACCTATGTGCAATTTACCCAGTTAAAAGGGTTAGCTTGCAATTTGCACATGATGAGATGTTCCTCTGATGTTGAGACATCATGAGAATCTCTTTGGCAAAGTTTGAGGGATTTCCCAAGCTAGAGCACCAAGGTGCAGCTGTGGAAGCAATCCCAGGGCTTGAAACCCTAATTTGGGGTAAAATGCAATTTACCCAAATTATGGGAAGCAATTTGTAAAGAATGTTATCTAAAGTATCTTGTTAGACTCTTGCCATCATTCAGAGAAGAAATGATGAGGAATTCACCTCAATTGAGTTATCAAGTTAAGAAATAGGCTCTGTGATTGAATAATCAGGGTATATGTGCAATATCCCTTTAAGTATGAACTTTATTATTAGATTGTTCTTCCTTGCCTTCTTTTCTATAACATTAAGATAAGGTTTGTCCTTAGAATAAAGAGGAAGGGACGAGCAAGTAATGAAGGAAGGACTTAGTTGGAATTAAAGGAAACTTATGAGCTAATGTTGAAAATCCTACCCCAAGTATATAAGCCCACCTTCCCTTAGTTGCAAGGGAACTTAACCTTCGTTCCCTTACTGTTCCATTTCACCAAAGACGACCAAGGGCTGCCTTGGAGCTAAGGAGGACGAACAAGGGGTGCAAGGTAGGTTTAAACCCCTCTTCTTGCCTAATTCCATGGTTAGAATTCGAATTCAAGGTCATCTCCATGGCTAATTCTCGAAACCCTATCTTTCTAGCCGTCTCTTTTCATCCTTCCTTGGAGTTTTCACCTTGGCCAACCTGTGGGAACTCAAGGACGCCATTAGAGCTTGGAGCTTGAAAGCTTGGAGCTCAAGAAACAAGCTTTAGGCGGGTTTTATAACTCTAAACCTATGCTTTACTATGTGCATCTTTATATGCGATTTAATGATAGCTCTTAGTATTTCCCTACTTTTCCCTGCTATTTTGCAAGCAAACCCGTGGGATATCTGTACTGTTCTTGAGCTAGAAGATGAAGGCGTGATTTCCAATAAAAACCCACCGCTTTTCTTTTCCCTAAACGGTCCTAACAGTTTGCTCTCACGACCTCAAGACCGTGAGAGAGCCTCGCGGTCTCGAGACCGTGAGAGGGCTCGCGGTCTCAAGACCGATTGGCCCTGTTGACCGAGCGTGGACCATATAAGAAACCTGTTCCTAATTATATAGGCTAAATACCCTCAAAATTTGGGAGACTAACTCCAAAGGAATCGGGAGATATGACCTTTTTAAGTCACAACTTTAAATGAATTAATTGCTGATTTTCAAACGGTCTGAAATTGCCTTTTTGGGCAAAAGGTCTCAAGACCGTGAAAGGTCGTTGACTAAGCGTTGAACCCATGAGATTACTGTTCAAAATTATGTTAATTAACAACTCACCAAGTTTGATGGTCTAATTCCAAACGGGCTAAGAGTTGAAGGGCGAATACTAGGGCTAACCCTAGATAAAATCAGTACTGAAATTATGGTGACCTAATTAGGGTTTTTAGGGTTGATTGACCTAAACGGTCTCAAGACAATGTGGGGTCCACCCACATGACCTCAAGACCGTGAGGACAATCACCCAAGACCATTTGAAGGTCTAGGGTTGAGTAATTTGACCAATTGAACACCCAATTGCAAATAAGTTATCAAGTTAATCAAAATTCGGATTTTGTGACCAATCATGGTTCAACCTCTATCAAATCACCTTAGATTTTGATGAGATCTTGGGCAAACGGTCTCAAGACCATGTGGGGTCCACCCACATGACCTCAAGACCGTTTGGGCCAAGTTTGGGCCCAATTGGAGCTCAATTGAAGGGTTCAACCTTGTGTTGATACACATTGTTGAGTGTTGATGGGTGAACATTGATAGACCTTAATTGAATCGATTTCAATCCTAATTGGTCAACAATTGAGGGTCAATTGAATGACCATTTGGTTAAGCATAACCTTAATTAACTCAATCCATAGGTGGTCAACTGTTATTGGACCTTTTGAAGGCTTCAACATCAGTTGACATCATCGTTTGATTTGTTGAACCTTTGTTGAAGGACCTTGTGGTTGAGACCATGAGAGGCTCACGACCTCAGGACCGTGAGGTGGCTCACGACCTCAGGACCGTGAGGTGGCTCACGACCTCAGGACCGTGAGGTGGCTCACGACCTCAGGACCGTGAGGTGGCTCACGACCTCAGGACCGTGAGGTGGCTCACGACCTCAGGACCGTGAGGTGGCTCACGACCTCAGGACCGTGAGGTGGCTCACGACCTCAAGATCGTGAGGTGGCTCACGACCTCAAGATCGTGAGGGGGCTCACGACCTCAAGACCGTGAGGTGACTCACGATCTCAAGCCCATGAGGAGGCTCACGGTCTTGGAGCTAGAAAGGGGCTCATGGACTTGAAGGGTCAAAGTGAGCAATCGGTCAACACTTTCAACCGATCTTGATTCAATTAATGATTAATGATTGGAATTAATCTATGTGACTCATGGTTGACCACATTCAATCATGTGATGGTTCAATGTTGCTCAAATCAAACACTAATGATAATCTAAGATAGTAAGGAGTTATTTGACTAAGGTTTTTGACTATGATGATGATCAATGGGGTGAATTACCAAGATACCCCTGAAGGGTCAATTGAGTTATACCTTGCTCAATTCAAACCCTAATTACATGAGAATGATGTTTTTAGTTATAATGACTCTATCTGACCTGATCTAGTCTAATGTTATCATCAACCATTAGTATGATGAAAGAGAGAGTACTCTAGAGAGAAAAAGTACCCTAGAGAGAGAAAGTAACTCTAATCACTTAATGGTGATGTTTTTGGCTATGATAGCCTATGATGATTCAACCCAACCTGTTTTAGAGTGATGTTGACATCACCTAACCTTATGATGAGAGAGAAAGTACTTCTAGAGAGAGAAAGTACCCCTTTTAAATGGAAACTCAATTGAAGCATCCCCAATACACAGAAATGAGCATAATTAGGGTATGATCCACCTGTGTGAGATCATAGAAACCCTAATTATGATAAATGATGAACCTTTAACTAATCCAAGAGCATCAATGAAGGTGTTACTCAAACATGATGATGTTATGAGTTTAATTCACCTTGATGTGAATAGTAAACCCTAATTCAAGGGTGATGACATGTAATGTGAATAGTAAACCCTAATTCAAGGGTAATGGCATGCTTTTGAGCAATAAACTCCTTTTGAGTAGAATTAAAGATTTAAATCTTATGACAAAAGTAGGAAGTACATTCCTTATTGTTGCATTACCTTTATCAGATGTATTATCCATACAAGTTCTGATATGAAGGTAATCATATCCAGGTATGGATGTTGATGTTATATTCATTGAAGGCATGTTGTTAGCCTTATGAATAAGTAAAGTAATCTGATGCCTTGCTAGTGGCATCCTATACTGATAATGGGCTGGGAGAGCCATGAACACCATCAAGGTCATGCTTTAGAGATGACTTGTGATGAGGATAATGAGAAATGATGATTAATATGAGTTAGGCCTGTTACATTTAGTATTCTTCTTTTATAGCTGCTATGCTACTGTTATTGTTTGAAGAACAATGTATGCTGTTAAAGAATACTGAATGTACCTAACTAATCAAGTATAATGTAGAGCCCTGATCATAGATCCATCATTGTCAGAAATTAAGTGATGGTGAAACAGGTTTTCCTTAGGGAACTCCTGGAGCACATACTTTTGAGTATGTGGGGTACATGGATGTGTAGAACCTTACATCCTAGTGTAGGAAAGTGATGTAGATGTGGAATCCATCCATCCTTCACTATAGTTCCATACCGTATCAGTGGTAGGTAAACATGAAACCTCCTGATGACGAAGAAAGCACAGATATCCGTATCAGTGGTAGGTAAATATGAAACCTCCTGATGACGAAGAGAGTACAGAACGCCACTGTGACTCTAGAATAGCGAAGGACCAGTTTACCCTGGTGAGCTATAGTAGTAGAGACATGAGATGTCCTACAAGTGATCCTCTTACTGACTGAGGAAGGTGAAGGTCATAAGAATCCGGCTCTCTTAATGACCTATGTATGATACTGATGTGGCTTCTCAGCGATCAGTTGGAGTATGAGTGGTAAGCCTCATCTCCACAGGGCATAATGTTGTTTGTAAAACATAATCAACCATGTAGTATAACTTGTTAGAGATGACTCCAAGTTAGTTGATTGATGTTACATTGCAATAATGATTGATATTCTCCATATCTCTTAATTTGTAGAGATCTTGTTATATCTGCAACTGTTATAGAATGCTTTGAAGGCTGTACTGTTTAGAATAATCTTTGATGTTATAATAAAGCTTCTGGCGAAGAGTTATAACTCTCGCTGGGACAATTATGTATAATTGTCTCACCCCGTAGGCTTCAACTTTTTAGGTGGACGTCAGAGACGAAGAAACCAGCCTACAAGTGATCAGTCTCAGCAGCAGCACCAGGGGCAGCAGTAGTCTCAGGTGGAGATTTGTCCTGCCATGTGGTGTAGTTAGAGTCAGTCCTATGTGTCCTCTGTACTCTCAGGTCTTGGAGTCTTGTGTTATGTGATCTTGAGATTTTGTATCTTGATGTAAATAATTACTCAAGAAGTAATTATCCTGAGATGTAAACAGTTACCTCTCTTTATGAAAGGAGTTTTTATGGATACAAGTTCTTATCTCGAAAAGTTTTAATTTCCCGTGATTTTTGTCTTCCGCTGATTACCGATTCGCTTCCGCTAAGTTTTAATCGTGTTTATGTCATGGTTTGGAGATCAGACCCCACAATTAGTGGTATCAGAGCTCCAGGTTCAGTTGAGTCTACAGAGGCATAGGACTTAGGATGTCGAGTCTACCTTTAGTACTCCTTCCTTATCTAATAGAATCTTCTGCTCCTCAGGAGAAGAAGATACATAAGAATGTCAGAACATCGCGATGAGCACGTGGCTGAGAGTAGTGCTAGTGCACCTCGAGGCGGTGCAAGAGTTCCGAGAATAGAACAACCTGCACCTGAGTCGCCAAGAGAGCCACCCCATTTCGACCCAGCTGACATGAGTGATCCAGCTGTATAGACGATGTTCGGGCAGTTTATGACTGCCATGACACATATAACCGATAGGATGCCCATTCCTGCACCTAGGGCACCTGTCCAGCCTGAAGTACAAGGTATTGGTAAGACATTCGAACGACTTCGTCGTGTCGGAGCTACCGAGTACTTCGGAACTGCCGACCCTGCAGATGCTGACTTATGGTTGACAGAGTTGGAGAAGGCTTTCAGGATTCTTATGATTCCGGAAGCTGAGAAGGTTAGACATGCTGTCTATCTTCTCAAAGGCAGTGCTGGTCACTGGTGGAACATGGAAGAGAAGAAGAGACCTGGAGTAGAGTTCTCATGGGAAGAGTTTCGTCGGGAATTTATCAATAGATATTTTCCAAAGACCATCCTAGATGAGAAGATTTCTCAGTTTGAGAAACTAAGGCAGGGTATGATGAACATTAGCGAGTATGAAGCTAAGTTCATGGAGCTGTTGCGGTTTTGTCCGCACATGGCCGCTACGGATGAGGAAAGAATTAGAAGATTTGAAAAGGGTTTGAATTCCGATATGTCAACCCCTGTGTCTGCCTTAGAAAACAGAGAGAGATTCTCTACCTTCGTTGAGTCAGTCCGAAGGATAGAGAGATCTGTTGTTGAGAAAAGACAAACCCATAAAAGATATCCCCAGTTCCAGGGTTCTTCATCTAGGGATTCCAAGAAACCTAGATTCTCTGCACCTAACCCTCCACCACCCAGATCAAGTTTTCAAACTCAATGGACACCAAGTAGAGGTAGAGGACGGAGTCAACCGCTTCAAGGGACGCACAGTTCTGCATCAGTGTCAGTTACTGGACCACCCAGACCACAGCAACAGGAGAAGAGTTGCTATAACTGTGGTAAGGTGGGACACTTGATGAAGGATTGCCGTTCTAGACCTATCGGTGTGACACAACAACCTTCGAGACAGAATCAACAGGGATCTCAGAATAGACAACATCAAGGAGCAGCTCGAGGACGTGGACAAGCGTCTCAAGCTGGATCATCAGCACCACCTCAACACCAGGCAACTGCAAGGTTCTATGCTATGAACCCACCTGAGGCAGTTGTCAATCCACGGGTAGTGGCAGGTCAGATGAAATTTTTATATTCTGATATGTCTATATCCTGTGATGTATCTGTTCTGATTGATCCGGGTGCTACGCACTCTTTCATCACTCGTGAAGTGATTCGTAACTGTAATATGACTGTTAGTCATAGGACAGATAGTTTGTTGTTAGAGACTCCGTTGAGTGGGTCTGCCGTTTTGCAGGAGGTATGTTCTCCCTGCATCCTTTTCTTTTCTGATCATCGCATTCAAGTGGATCTTATACCACTTGATATGCAGGGATTTGATATAATCCTCGGGATGGATACCTTAGAAAGGTATAGAGTTGTCTTGGATTGTGAGTCCAAGTTGGCTGTGTTTGCTGATAAAAGCAACACATGGATCTTTCAAGGTGAAAGAAAGATTCTGCCCACCTGTCTTGTATCAGCTATGGTTGCTGATAAGCTGTTGAGGCAAGGATGTTATGCATTCTTAGCCCATGTGGTAGACATTACCAAGGAAAGTTCCAATCCTGCCGAAGTTCCCATAGTCAGGGAATTCGAAGATGTGTTTCCTGAAGAACTTCCTGGTATACCACCACCTCGGGAGATTGACTTTGAAATCAATCTAATTCCAGATACGAAACCCATAGCTCAAACTCCGTATAGAATGGCTCCTGCCGAGATGGCAGAACTCAAGAAACAGCTTCAAGAGTTACTTGAGAGTGGTTTTATCCGACCGAGTACTTCACCTTGGGGTGCTCCGGTCTTGTTTGTTAAAAAGAAAGATGGGTCAATGCGGTTATGCATCGACTATAGACAACTCAATAAAGTGACAATAAAGAATAAGTATCCTCTGCCGAGGATTGATGATCTCTTTGACCAGTTGCGTGGTGCAACAGTCTTTTCAAAGATAGACTTGAGATCTGGATATCACCAACTTCGTATTAAGGATAGTGACATATCCAAGTCTGCCTTTAGGACAAGGTATGGTCACTATGAGTTCACGGTTATGTCGTTTGGACTAACCAATGCACCAGCTGCATTTATGGAACTCATGAATAGAGTTTTCCGACCTTTCCTCGATCAGTGTGTTGTCGTCTTCATAGATGACATTCTGATATATAGTAAGGATGCTCGGCAGCATGAGCAGCATCTTCGCCAAGCTTTGACCTTGCTAAGAGAACATAAGTTGTATGCTAAGTTTATTAAGTGTGAGTTTTGGCTGCCGGAAGTATCTTTTCTTGGACATGTAATATCCGCCTCGGGAATTCGTGTTGACCCTACAAAGGTAGAATCTGTTCTACAATGGGAACAACCGAAAACACCGACGGAGATTCGGAGTTTCTTGGGGTTAGCTGGCTATTATCGAAGGTTCATAAAGAACTTTAGTTCTATAGCTTTACCTTTGACTAAGTTAACCCGGAAAGATGTTCCTTTTTCTTGGAATGATAAGTGTCAACAATCTTTCCAGCTGCTGAAGGAGAGGTTGACAAGTGCACCTGTGCTAGTGCTACCTGAACAAGGAAAAGGGTATATAGTTTTCTGTGATGCTTCCAAAAATGGACTAGGATGTGTGTTGATGCAGGATAAACAAGTGATTTCTTTTGCTTCCCGACAGCTTAAGAAACACGAGGAGAATTATCCAACACACGATCTGGAGTTAGCAGCTGTGGTTCATGCTTTGAAGATCTGGAGACATTATCTCTACGGAGAGACATTCCAGATTTTCACAGACCACAAAAACCTTAAGTATATCTTCTCTCAGCATGAACTCAACATGAGGCAACGTCGCTGGATGGAGTTAATCAAGGACTACGACTGTACAATTGATTACCATCCAGGTAAAGCCAATGTTGTTGCAGATGCCTTGAGTAGGAAATCAGCAACATCAACCATGGATAGAACCCAACTAAACTCTTTAGTATGCTCTAGAAGAGATATGCTTATCTCTTTAAGGCAAAACAATGTACAGTTGAAGGTGTCATTACTAGCCGGTTTGTTAGCTGAGATGCATATTAAACCTACCCTAAGAGAGCAGATTAAAGAAGCACAGCTAGATGATGCTGCAGTTCAACATATAAGATCTGAGTATGGAAATGAGAAACAAGATGGGTTTCATGACTCAAAAGATCAAGTAGCTTGTTATAATGGAAGAATGATAGTGCCGAATGTGGACAACTTAAGGAAGTTAGTCCTGGAAGAAGCCCATTCTTCCATGTATGCTATGCATCCAGGGAGCACCAAGATGTATCGGAATTTGAAGGATCTGTATTGGTGGCCTGGGATGAAGAAGGACGTTGCAGAGTTTGTTCTGAGGTGTCCTGTGTGTCAGCAAGTTAAAGCTGAACACCAGAAGCCTGCAGGGACAATGCAACCTTTACCCATATCACAGTGGAAGTGGGACCATGTAACCATGGACTTTGTTGTTGGCCTACCCAGGACAAGCAAAGGACATGATTCCATTTGGGTAATTGTTGATAGGTTGACTAAGACAGCACATTTCTTACCTGTCAAAACAACCTATTCCGCTGAAAGGTTATCAGAGTTGTATGTTCAAGAGATAGTGCGTTTGCACGGAGTTCCTGTCACAATAGTTTCAGACAGAGGACCTCAGTTTACAAGTCGTTTTTGGGAACAGTTGCACAGTGCCTTAGGCACTAAGCTGAGGTTTAGTACGGCCTTCCATCCACAGACTGATGGACAGTCAGAAAGGACCATACAAATCTTAGAAGACCTGTTGCGAGCATGTGTTCTCCAGTTCACCGGAAGTTGGGATCTACACCTAAGCTTGATAGAGTTTGCCTATAACAATAGCTATCAGCATAGTATTGATATGGCACCATATGAAGCTTTATATGGTAGACGTTGTAGATCACCCTTGTGTTGGTTTGAGACTGGTGAGCACCAATTGTTAGGTCCTGACTTGGTACAGCAAACCACGGAAAAGATTAAAGCAATACAACATAAGATTAAGACTGCTCAAGATAGGCAGAAATCTTATGCTGATAAACGTCGTAGACCTTTAGAGTTCCAGGTTGGAGACAAAGTGTATCTTAAGGTCTCACCTTGGAAAGGGGTCCTTCGTTTTGGAAGGAAGGGGAAGTTAGCTCCTAGATATATGGGGCCTTATCCAATCATTGAAAGGATTGGAAAGGTAGCATATAAACTAGAGCTACCCCCAGAGTTACAGAGGTTACATCCTGTGTTTCACATTTCTATGTTGAAGAAATGTCACCCAAACACCGAGTCAGTTCTACAACCTATGGAAGTAGAATTGAATGATGACATATCCTATGAAGAGGGACCAGTGTCAATCCTTGATAAACGAATTAAAAAGTTAAAGAAGAAAGATATAAGTCTTGTGAAAGTCCTCTGGAATCATCGTGGTATTGAAGAAGCCACTTGGGAGTTAGAGGATGAGATGAGAAGGAAGTATCCTGCCCTTTTCTCGTAATATGTTTTATCGATTTCGGGGACGAAATCCTTGTAAGGGGTGGATAATTTGTAACATCCCTGACCTGGGTTATGAGTTAACCCTAGGTGTTTTGCCTAAATATGTAATTAAATCTTTGTGATTAACTCTGAGCATATATTTAAGCTTCTCAGAAACGTATATTTCATATTTGCTCCTTTTTATTTAAAGTTGTAGCATTGTTTTGATATACAGGGACCTATGTGCAATTTACCCAGTTAAAAGGTTTAGCTTGCAATTTGCACATGATGAGATGTTCCTCTGATGTTGAGACATCATGAGAATCTCTTTGGCAAAGTTTGAGGGATTTCCCAAGCTAGAGCACCAAGGTGCAGCTGTGGAAGCAATCCCAGGGCTTGAAACCCTAATTTGGGGTAAAATGCAATTTACCCAAATTATGGGAAGCAATTTGTAAAGAATGTTATCTAAAGTATCTTGTTAGACTCTTGCCATCATTCAGAGAAGAAATGATGAGGAATTCACCTCAATTGAGTTATCAAGTTAAGAAATAGGCTCTGTGATTGAATAATCAGGGTATATGTGCAATATCCCTTTAAGTATGAACTTTATTATTAGATTGTTCTTCCTTGCCTTCTTTTCTATAACATTAAGATAAGGTTTGTCCTTAGAATAAAGAGGAAGGGACGAGCAAGTAATGAAGGAAGGACTTAGTTGGAATTAAAGGAAACTTATGAGCTAATGTTGAAAATCCTACCCCAAGTATATAAGCCCACCTTCCCTTAGTTGCAAGGGAACTTAACCTTCGTTCCCTTACTGTTCCATTTCACCAAAGACGACCAAGGGCTGCCTTGGAGCTAAGGAGGACGAACAAGGGGTGCAAGGTAGGTTTAAACCCCTCTTCTTGCCTAATTCCATGGTTAGAATTCGAATTCAAGGTCATCTCCATGGCTAATTCTCGAAACCCTATCTTTCTAGCCGTCTCTTTTCATCCTTCCTTGGAGTTTTCACCTTGGCCAACCTGTGGGAACTCAAGGACGCCATTAGAGCTTGGAGCTTGAAAGCTTGGAGCTCAAGAAACAAGCTTTAGGCGGGTTTTATAACTCTAAACCTATGCTTTACTATGTGCATCTTTATATGCGATTTAATGATAGCTCTTAGTATTTCCCTACTTTTCCCTGCTATTTTGCAAGCAAACCCGTGGGATATCTGTACTGTTCTTGAGCTAGAAGATGAAGGCGTGATTTCCAATAAAAACCCACCGCTTTTCTTTTCCCTAAACGGTCCTAACAGTTTGCTCTCACGACCTCAAGACCGTGAGAGAGCCTCGCGGTCTCGAGACCGTGAGAGGGCTCGCGGTCTCAAGACCGATTGGCCCTGTTGACCGAGCGTGGACCATATAAGAAACCTGTTCCTAATTATATAGGCTAAATACCCTCAAAATTTGGGAGACTAACTCCAAAGGAATCGGGAGATATGACCTTTTTAAGTCACAACTTTAAATGAATTAATTGCTGATTTTCAAACGGTCTGAAATTGCCTTTTTGGGCAAAAGGTCTCAAGACCGTGAAAGGTCGTTGACTAAGCGTTGACCCCATGAGATTACTGTTCAAAATTATGTTAATTAACAACTCACCAAGTTTGATGGTCTAATTCCAAACGGGCTAAGAGTTGAAGGGCGAATACTAGGGCTAACCCTAGATAAAATCAGTACTGAAATTATGGTGACCTAATTAGGGTTTTTAGGGTTGATTGACCTAAACGGTCTCAAGACAATGTGGGGTCCACCCACATGACCTCAAGACCGTGAGGACAATCACCCAAGACCATTTGAAGGTCTAGGGTTGAGTAATTTGACCAATTGAACACCCAATTGCAAATAAGTTATCAAGTTAATCAAAATTCGGATTTTGTGACCAATCATGGTTCAACCTCTATCAAATCACCTTAGATTTTGATGAGATCTTGGGCAAACGGTCTCAAGACCATGTGGGGTCCACCCACATGACCTCAAGACCGTTTGGGCCAAGTTTGGGCCCAATTGGAGCTCAATTGAAGGGTTCAACCTTGTGTTGATACACATTGTTGAGTGTTGATGGGTGAACATTGATAGACCTTAATTGAATCGATTTCAATCCTAATTGGTCAACAATTGAGGGTCAATTGAATGACCATTTGGTTAAGCATAACCTTAATTAACTCAATCCATAGGTGGTCAACTGTTATTGGACCTTTTGAAGGCTTCAACATCAGTTGACATCATCGTTTGATTTGTTGAACCTTTGTTGAAGGACCTTGTGGTTGAGACCATGAGAGGCTCACGACCTCAGGACCGTGAGGTGGCTCACGACCTCAGGACCGTGAGGTGGCTCACGACCTCAGGACCGTGAGGTGGCTCACGACCTCAGGACCGTGAGGTGGCTCACGACCTCAGGACCGTGAGGTGGCTCACGACCTCAAGATCGTGAGGTGGCTCACGACCTCAAGATCGTGAGGGGGCTCACGACCTCAAGACCGTGAGGTGACTCACGATCTCAAGCCCATGAGGAGGCTCACGGTCTTGGAGCTAGAAAGGGGCTCATGGACTTGAAGGGTCAAAGTGAGCAATCGGTCAACACTTTCAACCGATCTTGATTCAATTAATGATTAATGATTGGAATTAATCTATGTGACTCATGGTTGACCACATTCAATCATGTGATGGTTCAATGTTGCTCAAATCAAACACTAATGATAATCTAAGATAGTAAGGAGTTATTTGACTAAGGTTTTTGACTATGATGATGATCAATGGGGTGAATTACCAAGATACCCCTGAAGGGTCAATTGAGTTATACCTTGCTCAATTCAAACCCTAATTACATGAGAATGATGTTTTTAGTTATAATGACTCTATCTGACCTGATCTAGTCTAATGTTATCATCAACCATTAGTATGATGAAAGAGAGAGTACTCTAGAGAGAAAAAGTACCCTAGAGAGAGAAAGTAACTCTAATCACTTAATGGTGATGTTTTTGGCTATGATAGCCTATGATGATTCAACCCAACCTGTTTTAGAGTGATGTTGACATCACCTAACCTTATGATGAGAGAGAAAGTACTTCTAGAGAGAGAAAGTACTTCTAGAGAGAGAAAGTACCCCTTTTAAATGGAAACTCAATTGAAGCATCCCCAATACACAGAAATGAGCATAATTAGGGTATGATCCACCTGTGTGAGATCATAGAAACCCTAATTATGATAAATGATGAACCTTTAACTAATCCAAGAGCATCAATGAAGGTGTTACTCAAACATGATGATGTTATGAGTTTAATTCACCTTGATGTGAATAGTAAACCCTAATTCAAGGGTGATGACATGTAATGTGAATAGTAAACCCTAATTCAAGGGTAATGGCATGCTTTTGAGCAATAAACTCCTTTTGAGTAGAATTAAAGATTTAAATCTTATGACAAAAGTAGGAAGTACATTCCTTATTGTTGCATTACCTTTATCAGATGTATTATCCATACAGGTTCTGATATGAAGGTAATCATATCCAGGTATGGATGTTGATGTTATATTCATTGAAGGCATGTTGTTAGCCTTATGAATAAGTAAAGTAATCTGATGCCTTGCTAGTGGCATCCTATACTGATAATGGGCTGGGAGAGCCATGAACACCATCAAGGTCATGCTTTAGAGATGACTTGTGATGAGGATAATGAGAAATGATGATTAATATGAGTTAGGCCTGTTACATTTAGTATTCTTCTTTTATAGCTGCTATGCTACTGTTATTGTTTGAAGAACAATGTATGCTGTTAAAGAATACTGAATGTACCTAACTAATCAAGTATAATGTAGAGCCCTGATCATAGATCCATCATTGTCAGAAATTAAGTGATGGTGAAACAGGTTTTCCTTAGGGAACTCCTGGAGCACATACTTTTGAGTATGTGGGGTACATGGATGTGTAGAACCTTACATCCTAGTGTAGGAAAGTGATGTAGATGTGGAATCCATCCATCCTTCACTATAGTTCCATACCGTATCAGTGGTAGGTAAACATGAAACCTCCTGATGACGAAGAAAGCACAGATATCCGTATCAGTGGTAGGTAAATATGAAACCTCCTGATGACGAAGAGAGTACAGAACGCCACTGTGACTCTAGAATAGCGAAGGACCAGTTTACCCTGGTGAGCTATAGTAGTAGAGACATGAGATGTCCTACAAGTGATCCTCTTACTGACTGAGGAAGGTGAAGGTCATAAGAATCCGGCTCTCTTAATGACCTATGTATGATACTGATGTGGCTTCTCAGCGATCAGTTGGAGTATGAGTGGTAAGCCTCATCTCCACAGGGCATAATGTTGTTTGTAAAACATAATCAACCATGTAGTATAACTTGTTAGAGATGACTCCAAGTTAGTTGATTGATGTTACATTGCAATAATGATTGATATTCTCCATATCTCTTAATTTGTAGAGATCTTGTTATATCTGCAACTGTTATAGAATGCTTTGAAGGCTGTACTGTTTAGAATAATCTTTGATGTTATAATAAAGCTTCTGGCGAAGAGTTATAACTCTCGCTGGGACAATTATGTATAATTGTCTCACCCCGTAGGCTTCAACTTTTTAGGTGGACGTCGGAGACGAAGAAACCAGCCTACAAGTGATCAGTCTCAGCAGCAGCACCAGGGGCAGTAGTAGTCTCAGGTGGAGATTTGTCCTGCCATGTGGTGTAGTTAGAGTCAGTCCTATGTGTCCTCTGTACTCTCAGGTCTTGGAGTCTTGTGTTATGTGATCTTGAGATTTTGTATCTTGATGTAAATAATTACTCAAGAAGTAATTATCCTGAGATGTAAACAGTTACCTCTCTTTATGAAAGGAGTTTTTATGGATACAAGTTCTTATCTCGAAAAGTTTTAATTTCCCGTGATTTTTGTCTTCCGCTGATTACCGATTCGCTTCCGCTAAGTTTTAATCGTGTTTATGTCATGGTTTGGAGATCAGACCCCACACAAGAGATCAGTACTAGGGGAGAATAGTAGTTACCTATGAGATGATCATGCTGATAGGTTTCACAACCTACAACATCCTTAGGGTCCTAGGTGGAGTCATGGAGAAGTAGAGTAGTTGTGGAGTCCTACGGTTGCTGTGTAGAGGCGCTAACATTGGTTAGCAGAATCCTTGGGTTGCTGGCCAGAGGTCCTGAGATGAGGTAGAGCAGTTGGTGGAGCCTTCCCGCTGCTATGCAGAGGTGCTAGCAATGATCAGCACAACCCTTGGTTTGCTGGCAGTAGGTCCTGAGATGAAGAACCACATGTGGCATCCTCAGGGTGCTGCATGGAGGAGATGAAAAGAAGCAGTGACCCAGGTGAGGTATTGAGAAATCACCATCGTGAGGAGGATAAGGTTGTGTGACGTCGTTGGCGGAGAATGCAAAGGGATTTTTGGGATTCAATTTTCCTGCTCAGCTCCTTCTTGTTATCCTTCCTCTTGTCTTCTTTCTTATCATGCCTCGGTACAACAACATATTCACTATTCGAGTCAGTTAATGCCTAAAAGCTATTTCATGTTTCCAAGATGTTGCCCGCTCCTTGGTTTCTGGGAAGGTTGTTCTTCTTGAACATTTTCCTCTTTATAGAAGCAACTAACTCTCCTTCTTCCTTCTTAATCCCTAGGTTACTACATTCATCTTTGTCTTATGCTTTGTCTGATACCTTGTGAGGCATTGCTAGATCTTCTTCATTTTGCACTGCATTCCTCGAGTCATTCCCTCCATTGCTAGTTTGACCATGTTTTTTGCTAGTGTTCTCCTGCATACTGGACTCAGTTCTAGGCTTAGTTTTTTCCCTCCATTCTTGTCTAGGACCTTCAGCACCTTTGTCTTCCCCCTCTTATCACATTTTCTATTAGTATGCCTAAAATCTATACATCCATTACACTTTAGAGGAATATAATCTGGTTGAACTTGCACTATGTTGGGTTCGTGTCCACTTACATTCACCCATATAGTGTCTTGTTGCATTTTATGGCCTCAGAGTAGGCACTGGAAACAAAAATTTTACTGGCCATTAACCCATAACAGGAGATCGCATCAATGACTATGTAATGGGAAGGATGGTTTTAACGAGATATACCTGGTCCTGGGGCTTGCTTAGTGACAATACATCACAGCCACGTACAGTCTTCAATGCCATGTCTTGAACGGTATCTGTGCAGCTCCTGGTCTTCGCCATGGACTGTGGCCTCCACCAAAGACTGTGGCTGATGTGTCCTCCTGAGTGGCAGACATCTCCCGCCTCTACAGATAGTCCACACGGACCACCTGCAACTCCTGTCATTCTAGAAGAACTAGTAGGAAGGAGACGACCCTCGTATTGGTGTACTAGCACGAACCTACTCTCCTAAACTCAGACTACTTTTCTACAGTTGTCTTTCCCTCATTGTGTCTCCCTAATCAGGTAGCACTTGCTCGGGCTCTCTTGGTTACCAAAACCAGAGAGGACATCAACTTTGCAGAGAAATTGATATTTTGAGTTGTGTGTTCTAAGAAGCCCCCAGTAACCCTCAATTTATAGTATAGGGAAGGGTCAAGGTTCCCAATCTATTCGGGAGTAGAAGGATCTAGAAATTCCATGAATAACTTGTACTACGACAGACAAACTGATCATTTTACAACTGAAACGGCCGTTCGACAAGGTGAGCTGATCGGTTCACTAGTGAACCGGTCGGTTGGGAGTGTGAACTGGTCAGTTCACTAAGTGAACCAGTCATTTTACTTCCCAAACTTGCCAGCAATTGATTTTCCTCAATTGTTTCCAATTAATGCAAAGATTAACTCTGATTCCAATTGAATTGAACAAGTGAAACATGAAAGCTTTCCTCCAAGAAGGAAAATCCAAATTTCCTCGGTTGGTAGGACTGTGAGCCACCTGCTTCACCAAGTGAATTGATCAGTTGGCTCACACTAGCCGATCGGCACACCTGAGTGAACCGGTCGGTTGGCACACACCATCTGATCGGCTCACAAGGGTGAACCGGTCAGTTGGCAATCTTGATATTGCCAATGTAGTCTCCAATCGACCTGACACTCTAACCAGCTAGTTCAACACTTGAACTTGATAGTTTTGAGTCCATTCAGTCAACATTATATTTAATTGAGTACCTAAACACCTTTACTCTAAATCTAAACATTATTCATGGACAATCTACTCTTCCAGGGGTATCCTATGTGTGTGACCCTGCATGTTCCAATTTACATTTGCAGTGAATGTTCATAACAACTTATGACATCACAAGCAATGAGCGGAATCTAGTAGCTCATCATTGCTACCCAAGTAACTCTTAAAGTTGGAGAACAACTTCAACCTACAAAATGTGATTAGTCTTACACTGATCGTATAGTTCCTTTGTCACTAACATCTGGATTGAACTCGAGGCATGAAACGTCATCCTCTTCAACATTCAATCCATGTTCCTTGACCTAGAGCAGACTGTCTGAGATGCATGTGAATTCACATATCATATATTGAAACACATGAGTATGGCCATACAATTATCAGTCTCACTTATCAATTGGCCTTGGATATCATACTCCTTGTAGGAGGGACAAATCCCATCTCTATCACTCACAGTCTATCCCCAAGTGTCAAAGTCACCCAATCATCACTGTTATAACAACCCATGTTTCAGGACTGCATTTGATGATTTCAAAGTGTACCCAATCACATGTGATGAATGCAGTGATTTCAGGTCTAAGAACCACTATCACCACTATCACTATGAGAGATGATTGTGACTACCATTCCATGGTATCCAAATAACACTCTCACAGTGGGTCTGTCCAACATACTATTTTGTAACATATATTTGTGTGCTTGACTTGCTATCATATATCATCACTAATGAGACTCTGTCATCAGTCAACACACACTCTAGTCTTATGTATTATTGTTGTCTAGTTTGCTTCCATAGTAATATCTGACTAGGGATATAACAAGAATGTATGTACTCTTATCTTACATATGATCTCATTGTTCAGGTCCTCAACCTAAAGACATATGTCATCAAGTCATATCATTCTTTATACATCTATCATGTATGTTTCATCATCTCATGACTGAGACAAACATAATACACATAATTACCTTTATCATTATCAAATCAAGTATCATATGCCTCATTACAATCACCATATGATTCGCTCTCTGGGTATACCATACCAATAGACTCCCACTTGCACTTAGAGCCAAGAATTTAGTTTCTACTACACAAGTGATTTTATAGCGGGTAAGCAACATTTGCTTCAAGTCAGTATATTGCATATTTCCCATCCCCTCATTGTATGACAACTTCAATGAGATGAAGTGTTGTAGCATGCTATCTGAGATTCCTTTACCTAACCATTAGCTCCATTGTTGTTGTAGTATTACTACTTAGTCATCAATGGTTGGAACCTCCCACAAGTTCATCCTTATGATCTTCTAGATCCATATAGTATCCTTTACAGTGTTCGTAACACTAAGGTACTCGACTTCTTATTGTATAATTAATCAATTTTTTTATGTTGGAACATTTCCAACTAACAATTCTTATTCAAAGGTCAAACTCAATTTTGTCATTTTGAAATCTTACATCGGTGTATCTCTTTACACCCAACTCTTCCTTATTACCATAACTAAAGAACTAATCCTTTTATTACTTCATAAGTACACAAAGATGTCCTTCATGATATTGCAGTAACTCTTATTGGAGTTCGACATATATCCATTTGTCATGTCCAATACATACGAGATAATTAGATATTTATATCATCTTCTCATACAAGATGATGATTTCATATCTTCTTGTCATGTCCAATACATACAAGATGATGAGTTTGTATATTCTTGTCATGTCCAATACATACAAGATAATTATTTCGTATTTTCTTGTCATGTCCCATACATACAAGACAACAAGATGAGTTCATAGATGATAGATCCAATTGCGAATGCATATGTCATCTATCCATGTGTTCCTTATCCTTCATAAGAATTGGGACACTTGACTATTGAGAGACTAACTCCATAGAACATGGATAGGTTTTCTCTCACAATGCAGAACTCTTTCAACATCTTGACAAAGTATGTTCTCTTTTCTAAGTCAAGAAGCCCTCTTGATCTATCTCTTTAGATCTTGATTCATAGGATGCTTCTCTAAAAACCTTTAAGAATACACTTCATTTCCAGATTTTGTAGTATAAGTATGATACTTCCCATCAATATGTGGAATATATATATATGCTCCCACTAAATTCTTGTAATCACCCATTACATCTTCATTTTGACTATAGTCAAACTCTTTGACTATCTTGTCAAATTGAAGATCCTATTTTGAGGTGCTTGCTTCAATCCAAAGATTGATCTATGTAGATTTATAGACTTTATCTACATTAGATACATGCTCCCATCCCCATAGAAATAAGTATTTAATGTTGTTCTCGTTCTTTTATTTTATTTTTGTTTCCATCAATGTAGTTAAAGGGTAACCACTAGTAGCAATCCATTCCCAGATTTCCTTCTTCTTGCTCCTATCACACCTTTCTTTAATATTCCATAGCAGCATGGACATATTAATGGTCTTTTTGGGATCTGGTTTTCTTTCTCAGCTCCTTCTTGTTATCCTTCCTCTTGTCTTCTTTATTATCGTGCCTCAGTACAACAACATCTTCACTATCTGACTCAGTTAATGCCTCAAAGCTATTTCATGTGTCCAAGATGTTGCCCACTCCTTGGTTTCTAGGAATGCCATTCTTCTTGAATCTTTTCCTCATTTTAGAAGCAACTAACTCTCCTTCTTCATTCTCAATGCCTGGGTTACTACATTCATCTTTATCTTATGCTTTGTCTAGCTCCTTGTGAGGTGTTGCTGGATCTTCTTCATTTTGCACTGCATTCCCCAGGCCGTTCCCTCTGTTGCTGGTTTGACCATGTTCTGTGCTAGTGTTCTCCTCCATATTGGACTCGGTTCTAGGCTTAGTTTTTTCCCTCCATTCTTACCTAGGACCTTTAGTACCTTTGTCTTCCCCCTTCTTATCACAATTTCTAATAGTATGCCCAAAAGATTTAGATCCACTACACTTTGGAGGAATATAATCCAGCTGAAACCTGCAGTGGGATGGGCTCGTGTCCACTTACATTAAACCATATAGTGTCTTGTTCGGTTTTATGGCCTCAGAGTAGGCAGTGGAAACAAAAATTTTACTGGCCATTAACCCATAATAGGAGATCACATCAATGGCTATGTAATGGGAAGGATAGTTTTAATGAGATATACCGAGTCTTGGGGCTTGCCCAGTGACAATACCTCACAACCATGTGCAATCTTCAATGTCATGTATTAGACGGTATTTGTGCAGCTCCTGGTCTTCACCATGGACTCTGACCTCCACCACAAACGGCAGCTGATGTGTCCTCCTGAGCGGCAGACATCTCCCATCTCTGTAGATAGTCCACATAGACCACTTGGAACTCCTACCATTGTAGAAGAATTGGCTGAAAGGAGACAACCCTCCTATTGGTGTACTAGCACCAACCTGCTCTCCCAAACTCAGACTACTTTTCTATAGTTGTCTTTCCCTCATTGTACCTCCCTAGTCTGGTAGAACTTACTCAGGATCTCTCGGTTACCAAAACCAGAGAGGACAACAACTTTGCAGAGCAACTGATGTTTTGAGTTGTCTATTCTGAGAAGCCCCCGGTCTTCATCTATTTATAGTAGAGGGAAGGGTCAGGGTTCCCAATCTATTCGGGAGTAGACGGATCCAGAAATGCCATGAAAAACATGCACTATGATAGACGAACCAATCATTTCACAACTGAACATGTCGTTGGCAAGGTGAGCTGATCAGTTCACTAGTGAACTAGCTAGTTGGGAGTGTGAACCGGTCAGTTAACTAAGTGAACCAATCATTTCACTTCCCAGACTTTCCTGCAATTGACTTTCCTCAATAGTTTCCAATTAATGCAAAGATTAACCCTTATCCCAGTCGAATCGACCAAGTGAAACGTGAAATTTTTCCTCCAACCAGGAAAATCCCAATTTTCTTGGTTGATAGAACAGTGAGCCACCTGTTTCACCAAGTGAATTGGTCAGTTGGTTCACACCAATCAATCAGATCACCTGGGTGAACCGGTCGGTTGGCATACACCAGCCGATCGACTCACAAGGGTGAACCGGTCAGGTTGCAGTCCTGATATTACCAATGTAGTCTGCAATCGACCTGACACTCTAACCAGCTAGTTCAACACTTGAACTTGATAGTTCAAAGTCTATTCAATCAATTGTAGATTTAGTTGAGTACCTAAACACCTTTAGTCTAAATCTAAACATTATTCATGGACAATCATCTCTTCCAGGGGTATTCTATGTGTGTGACCCTGTAGGTTCCAATTTATGTTGGTAGTGAATGTTCATAATAACTTATGACATCACAAGCAATGAGCGGAATCTAGTAACTCATCATTGCAACCCAAGTAACTCAGAAAGTCAGAGAAGAACTTCAACCTACAATCTATGATTAGTGTTACAGTGATCATACAGTTCCTTTGTCACTGACATCCGGATTGAACTCGAGGCATGGAAAGTCATCCTCTTCAATATTTAATCCATGTTCCTTGACCTAGAGCAGACTGTCTAAGATGCATGTGAATTCACATATCATATATTGAAACACATGAGTACAACCATACAATTCTCAATCTCACTTATCAAGGGGCCTTGGATATCATACTCTTTGTAGGAGGGACAAATCTCATCTCTATCACTCACAAGCTATCCCCCTATGTCAAAGTCACCCAATCATCACTGTTATAACAACCCATGTTTCAGGACTGTGTTTGATGATGTCAAAGTGTACCCAATCACATGTGATGAGTGCAGTGATGTTAGGTCTAAGAACCACTATCACCACTATCACTATGAGAGACAATTTTAACTACCATTCCATGGAATCCATGTATCACTCTCACAGTGGGTCTGTTCTATATACTACTCTCTAACATATATTTGTGTGCTTGACCTGATATCATATATCATGACTAATGAGATTCTATCATTAGTCAAAACACACTCTAGTCTTATGTATTTTTGTTGTCTATTTTGCTTCCACAGTAATATCTTACTAGGGACATAAAAAGAATGTATGTACTCTTATTATACATATGATCTCATTGTTTAGGTCCTCAACCTGAAGACATATGATATCGAGTCATATCATTCTTTAGACATCTATCATGTATGTGTCATCATCTCATGACTGAGACAAACATAATAGACAAAATTACCTTTATCATTATCAAATCAAGTATCATATGCCTCATTGCAATCATCATATGATTGGCTCTCTGGGCATACCATACCAATAGACTCCCACTTGCACTTAGAGCCAATCACCCATGAATCATATTCCAACTAATCTCAACATGTCCATCATGTTTCTACTGCACAAGTGCTTTTATAGAGGGTAAGAAACATTTTCTTCAAGTCAGTATATTGCATGGTTCCCATCCCCTCAATGTACGACAATTTGTATGAAATGGAAGTGTTGTAGTATTCTATCTGAGATTCCTTTGCCTAACCATTAGCTCCATTGTTGTTGCAGTATTACTACTTAGTCATCAATGGTCAAAAACTCCCACATATTCATCCATATGAACTTCTAGATCCATACAATATCCTTTACAGTGTTCATAACACTAAGGTACTCGACTTCTTAGTGTAGAATTAATCAATTGTTTTATGTTGGAACATTTCTGAATAACAATTCTTATTCCAAGTTCAAACACAATTTTTTCATTTTGGAAGCTTGCACAGGTGTATCTCTTTACACCCAACTCTTTCTTATTACCATAACTAATGAACTAATCCTTTTAGTACTTCACAAGTACACAAAGATGTGCTTCATGGTATTCCAGTAACTCTTATTGGAGTTCGACAGATATCCATTCATCATATCCAATACATATGAGATAACTGGATATTTATATCATCTTGTCATACAAGATGATGATTTCATATCCTCTTGTCATGTCCAATACATACAAGATGATGAGTTTGTATATTCTTTTCATGTCCAATGCATACAAGATAATTAGTTCATATTTTCTTATCATGTCCAATACATACAAGGCAACGAGATGAGTTCATACATGATAGATCCAATTGTGAATGCATATGGCATCTATCCATGTGTTCCTTATTCTTCATAAGAATTGGGACACTTGTCTCTTGAGAAACTAACTCCATGGAACATGAAAAGGTTTTCTCTCACCATGTTGAACTCTTTCAACATCTTTTAAAAGTATGTTCTCTTTCCTAGGTCAAGAAGCCCTCTTGATCTCTCTCTATAGATCTTGATTCATAGGATGCTGCTCTAAAAACCTTTTAAATACACTTTGTTGCCAGATTTTGTAGTATAAGGATGATACCCCCCATCAATATGTGGGATATATATATATATATGCTCCCACTAAATTCTTGTAATCACACATTACATCTTCATTCTGACTCAAGTCAAACTCTTTGACTAGCTTGTCAAATTGAAGGCCCAGTTCTGAAGTGCTTGCTTCAATCCAAAGATTGATCTATGCAGTCTTATAGACTTTATCTGCATTATTGGATTTATAAAACCTTTAGGATGTGTTACATACATATCCTGCACAATATTCTATTTAAGGAATATGGTTTTAACATCCATACGCTAAATATCATAATCACATTAAGCTATAATGGCAAGCATTATCCAGATGGATTTATCCATGGTAAATGTTGAAACGATTTCACCATGTTCAACACCTTGAACTTGTTAGAAACTTTTTTCAACCAACTTACCCTCCATGTCAGTCTTCTTCTGGAAGACCTAAAAGTACCCTATGGGTTTTACCCCTTCAGGTGGATCAACCAAAGTCATACTTTGTTGATGTACATGGATTCCATCTTGGATTTCCTGGCTTCAAGCCATATCTCAGTTTCTGGTTCTCATTAGCTTCTAGGTAGACTGTTGACTCATCATATGATCAACTCACCGCCTTCTTGTCCATAAGATATCATATATCATTCAAACTCTAGGCATGTTCTACCAGAATCATGAGTTATGTGTGTTACTTATGGAACTTTGAGATTCCACAAAATTTTGTGATTCCCTTTATTCCCAGTATTAAGCAGGTGCCCAAAAGGAAATTTGAAGTTTGAGCTAGTAATCACACTCTAACTCAACAAGGTGTGATTCCTTCTTTCTAACACACTTCTCATGATACACTATCATTGTGTTTCAGGTGGAGTACATCGTGATACATTATCATGATCTTCTAGAAAATTCCCAAACTCTTGGTTCAAAGTATTTCCATGTCGATCATATCAAAATTTGATACTTATACAAAGTTTGTTATGTACTTCATTTAGGATCTCCTTGACCACTTCAAGAGATTCATGTTTGCATTTCACTAAATACAAAGTATCATATCTACTGAGGTCATCGGTAAATACATTTATGTACTAGTGATTACCTTTAGCATTTATTCTAAAAGGTCTATATACATCAATATGTATAATCCTCAATAGAATAATCATGCTCCCACTACATCTAGTGAAGAACCTTTGTCATATTGCACAATTAATGAGATTAACATGTCTGTATTGGTTCAACAACCAAAAGAGTCTAGATATCCATGATATGGATTCTAAAAATGCAATTCCCATTTATGCACTATAGATGACATCACTATCGGAATTCAAGTTTGAGTTATTTATGCCATTCGTTACATGTGTCATACACATTTGTCTCTTCAACTATCAAGTATAGTTAATGAGACATAGGCATTGCCATCAAAGATCATCTCTTTGAAATCAGTTCATTACACTCTTACCCATATAAGATGTATGATGTTTTCATTGATGGCAGGTATATAATAGCAATTCACTAATTCTATTACATTCCCATGAATGTCATATTGCAACTATAATAGTAGCAACTCTTGCTCCGCATAGTTTCTAGCATGCTTTCTCTTAGGTCATTAAGTAGAGATCTCTACCTCTATAATCTTCCTGAGATCTTCTATAAAGAGGTTATTTCCTTTTCCATTATCAAACTGGTGACAATGATGGCACTTTCTTTCCTTATCTTTATAAATGAAAAAGGACATATTCCCTTTTACACATATCGCTTCTCCATATCATGAGTGATTATTTGGACCTTAGCTTCACTTCAGGACACTTCTTGACCATGCTTTAGTCAATGGAATTTACTCTACTGATCATTATCATAGGTTTTGTCCTTTCGACATTCATGCTTTGGTATCAACATGCCAAGCACTTCTGACAGTGATTTGCCCAAGTTTCTCAACATTTGATAAGCTGGCTATATGATTTACACAACAATTTGTAGAATCATATGTTTGGTCAACTCTTGACCTCTAAGAAATCACAATCAATCTATATGCACAATCATATTGAGCATATGAGACTATACTTGATCTCCATCTGTTTGATTATACTCAAACATTGCTTTGAAGGCATTATACCTTTCATTCTTAAGATGTATAACCATCTCAAGAATTTCCATGCTTCAAGCTATTTATGCAACTCATAGTTCATATAGCTCAACATAAGGTTCTTGATGACCTAGGCATCATTGGCATACTTTAAGTAAGCATCCAATTTTATCCTTAGGCACATTTGGAGTGGTTCCACTGGCTCTTGTCTTTCAAGGACTTTAGAGTTTACACTCACTATTGAGAACACTTGTCAAAGGTCCTAAATCAGATTCGATGTTTATCTCATTCATGAACTGATCACAACGATAATGTGTTTCTATTTGTCATGTTGATTCCACAAAAGAATTTTGCAACTTTGCAAAACATTTTTTATTTGTTTGATTTGATAAAGTTGATGATATTAATTAGGTATTTAATTCATTATTGCTCCCACTATTTTGATCATATTGATAACCCTTGGGTATCAATTCAGAAGATTGCAACGTACAATCTTCTAGTGGCCAAGATCCATATTTTGTTAAATTATGGGTCAACTTTGGTTGATCGCCCACAACTTGACTATTTAGGTAGGCCATCTTGCCAATTGCATAATATGCAACTCTTGGATAGATGACATGCACAACTCTTTGCCATGTTCATCTGCATGCATCTAGGCCTTAGACTCTCTAAGAATCACTAGTTAAGTCTGAACCAAAAGCCGAAATGATAAACATACACCCTTCTTTGGCATAACATACATGTCTACCGTCACACTTCCACGAGATAGACCGTGCACCATGCTTTGATGTAACGTACACTTGGTCGATCTAGCTTTTCATGTGTGCCGCTAATGGAAGGCATCTAAGACTTTAATATTGTATTTGAGGGATTTTATATAAGTACATATACATATCCAATCACCACATTTTTATAGTACATATCATATACGTGCTATAACCACAATGAGAATCATGCATTAATAATAAAAGTGATGATTATGGCCATCCTATTGTAATTACTTGGAGCCACAAGGAATTACGGTCATCTAAGGTCTACATCATATGCAACATGTTGTTGATGAAGATCTTTGTGCTTGAACCATTTTGGGTTGATCGGCTCATCCTATGCACGACTGGCTCGCCTCCTGGTTGTTGGTTGGTCGGTCTGGCCTCTGATGTTTGGACACCTCAAACAAGTAGTTGGGCCATCAGTCGGTCGGTTCGGATCCTTTGCAATCCTCCTCGGTCCTACAGGCAGTCGACTTGTCTCGTACTGAGTATCTTCCTCTTTGATGTAACAAAAAATAAACTATCCTACTTTTACATAATATTTGGGAAACCTTGAGTTACATTTGAGGGGAGAAAAGGTAGAAGAGAAAGGATCTTGAGTTATCTTGAGTTACATGTGGAATAGAAGGTAGATGATCGATATGCAAACCGAGATGCAAGCAACCATAACCAACCAAGCACACATAGGTTTATAGGTTATAATCGTGCTACACATCCACCATCAAAACCATTTTCACATATCAATTGCATATATACCATATCATATATGTATATTAGTTTGTGGTTGCCTATGGTATTGAATCAAATATGCACATTAGTCATTTGAAATATTCGCATCGTATGCAATAAATAAATGATTGTAAAACCAATATTCGATCATATTGATTTATCCCAAAGCATAGTATGTTGACATGGCTCTTATACCACTATTGGGTTTTATGGCCTCATATTAGGCAGCGGAAACAAAAATATTACTGGCCATTAACCCATAACAGGAGATCGCATCAATGACTATGTAATGTGAAGGATGGTTTTAACGAGATATACCTAGTCCTAGGGCTTGCCTAGCAACAATACCTCATAGCCATGTACAGTCTTCAACGCCATGTCTTGGATGGTGTCTGTGTAGCTCCTGGTCTTCACCATGGACTCTGGCCTCCACCACGGATTGTGTCTGACGTGTTCTCCTGAGCAAAAGACATCTCCCGCCTCTACAGATAGTCCACATAGACCACCTGGAACTCCTAACTTTCTAGAAGAACTAGCCGGAAGGAGACGACCCTCCCATTTGTGTACTAGCACCAACTTGCTCTCCCAAACTCAGACTGCTTTTCTATAGTTGTGTTTTCCTCACTGTGCCTCCCTAGTCGGGTAGCACTTTCTCAGGCTCTCTCGGTTACTAAAACCATAGAGGATAACAACTTTGTAGAGAAATTTATGTACTGAGTTGTGTGTTCTGAGAAGCCCCATGAACCCCTCTATTTATAGTAGAGGGAAGGGTCAGGGTTCCCAGTCTGTTCGGGAGTAGAAGGATCTAGAAATTCCATTAATAACTTGCACTGCGGCAAGCGAACCGATCGTTTTACAACTAAAATAGTCATTTGGCAAGGTGAGACGATCCGTTCACTAGTGAACCGATCGGTTGGGAGTGTGAATCGGCCGGTTCACTAAGTGAACTAATCGTTCCACTTCCCAGACTTGCCTGCAATTGACTTTCCTCAATCATTTCCAATTAATGCAAAGATTAATCCTTATTCCAATCGAATTGAACAAGTGAAAAGTGAAAGTTTTCCTCCAATCGGGAAAATCCCAATTTCCTCAGTTGGCAGGACTGTGAGCCAAAAATTTCACCAAGTGAACTAGTTGGTTGGCTCACACCAGCCGATTGGCTCACCTGGGTGAACCAGTCGGTTGGCACACACCAACCGATTGGATCACAAGGGTGAACCGGTTGGTTGGCAGTCCTGATATTGCCAATGCAGTCTCTAATTGACCAGACACTCTAACCAACTAGTTCAACACTTGAACATGATAGTTCTGAGTCCACTCTGTCAATTGTATGTTTAATTGAGTACATAAACACCTTTAGTCTTAATCTAAACATTATTCATGGAAAATCTCCTCTTCTAGGGGTATCCCATGTGTGTGACCATGCAGGTTCCAATTAACATTGGTAGTGAATGTTCATAATAACTTATGACATCACAAGTAATAAGCAGAATCTAGTAACTCATCATTGCTACCCAACTAACTCAGAAAGTTGGAGAACAACTATAACCTACAATATGTGATTAGTGTTACATAGATTGTATAGTTCCTTTGTCGCTGACATCCAGATTGAACTCAAGGCATGGAACGTCATCCTCTTCAACATTCAATCCATGTTCCTTGACCTAGAGCATACCCTCTGAGATGCATGTGAATCTACATATCATATATTGAAACACATGAGTATGTCCATACAATTCTCAGTCTTGCTTATCAAGGGGACGTAGATATCATACTCCTTGTGGAGGGACAAATCCCATCTCTATCAGTCACAATCTATCCCCATGTTGAAAAGTTACCCAATCATCACCATTATAATAGCCCATTTTAAGGATTGCATATCATGATGTCAAAGTGTACCTAATCACATGTGATGAGTGCAGTGATTTTAGGTCTAAGAACCACTATCACTATGAGAGATGATTGTGACTACCATTCCATGGTATCCATGTATCACTCTCACAGTGGGTCTATCTGATATACTATTCTCTAACATAAATCTGTGTGATTGACTTGATATCATATATCATGACTAATGAGACTCTGTCATCAGTCAACATACTCTAGTCTTATGTATTATTGTTCTCTATTTTTCTTCCATTGTAATATCCGACTATGGACATAACAATAATGTATGTACTCTTATCATACATATGATCTCATTGTTTAGGTCCTCAACCTGAATATATATGTCATCGAGTCATATCATTCTTTAGACATCTATCATGTATGTGTCATCATCTCATGACTGAGACAAACATAATAGACATAATTACCTTTATCATTATCAAATCAAGTATCATATGCCTCACTGCAATCATCATATGATTGCCTCTCTAGGCATACCATACCAACATGTCTATCATCTCGTCATCAACATATACTTCAACCAGTACTCTTACTTCTTCATGCTTGAGTATTCTCTCAGCAATGTGGAGTAGATTTCCAACACCTACCATAATCATTCCAGCAGCCTTCCTCGTCCATGCTCTACCAAAGGACTTGAGTGTTAACCACACTAGGATTGTAGTGAACGTATCCCACTTCATCTCGTCTCTGTGATGATAGTCTTTAGCTACCATGAGTTGGGCGTCAAACCATCTTAGCCCCATGTTGAGAAGTGCCTTTGTCTGCTGCATTGGAGAAGCGAACAAGAAATATGCCTTCCTCTCTCGATAGTAGTTTGAAGGTTCCTGATGCGATGATTTTGAGTCGCATTTATAGACCTGTTTGATATGTGTTTTGTGCTTTTATTAGTCATTTTTATGGTTAATATTGCATAATTCATCCATTTTGGCCTTTGCCATCATTTTATGTCAAATCCCCTTAGTTTCATCATTTTGAGCATTCGTTATCACATTATTATTATATGTGTGGATTTATTTGATCTTGTCTTTGAATTTTAGGAAAAACAAGTATTTGCTTCCGTCGATACCATCGACGTGACCGCAGGTTGCCAGCCAAAAGGAGCAGCAAAGAGTCGATACCATCGACGTTGATGTCGATGGTATCGAGACGTCTTCAGATTGCTGGCGAAGGAGCAGTCGATAGTATCAACACCAAGTCGATACCATCGACACATGGAGGCTACAACGTCGCAAAATGATAGAACCGACGCCAAAAAGGGAGTCGATGGTATCGAGATGATGTCGGGCGCGACAAAGGAAGGGTTTGCAGCTAGCCGCTACTGTAGCGGGTCGATACCATCAACTCGCGTTGATGGTATCGACGCCGTAGGATATGAGTTTGCTTTCTAATGATCTCAATCGGACGGTTGGAGTTAATTGGCGACCTAATTAGGGACTTATACCTAAGGACGACCGCCCAAAAGAGAGGGGGATCAGATTTTAGCTTTTGCACAAGTGCCGAGGAGCGAGAGAAAGGAGAACGGAGGCCAGAAGTTCATACCAGTCGATCCGGACGCTGCCGAAGACGGATTTCACCACCGAGAGGCGGGAAAGCACATGTTCTACGCAAAGGATCAATCAGTTCTTCTCCGTTCAGGGGTTTTCCCATTCAATTCACGTTTTTCATATGATTTCCCCTATTTCTACCATGTACTTGTGTGAGATGAACATGCGGGGCTAATCTCCTCCATCTTTAGGACCGGGAGTAGCCCGGGAATTCATTGTATGACAGTTTTATAATAGTAATTCATATTTTCTCTCTTAAATCTGTGGTATAGTTTCGTTTTCTCCATATATTGTTATGCTTGATCACCATGATAATAACCTAATGCCCTTAATCACTTCGACAGAAGGATTAATGGTTGAAAAGAGATGGAACCTACATTAATCGATAAATCCCTTGAAAAAGGTGGTGTAAAATTAATGGTGGAAACTGAGAGACCGTTCGTAATGCACTTAGTTTAGGGAATAGGTTACTACGACGGTGGAACCGACCTAAATCTAAGTAGTGAATTGCACCACGACAGTGGGTAATTCTATTTTCAGGCCACTACCCAGATAGAGAGAGAAGATTGAGGCATTATATGAAATCTAATACAATGAAAACCCGCGGTGAAACCACAATCCTAAAGATAACTTTTTGAATTGATTAAATTAACCTTTAATCGATTGTTTGCTTGGTTTTATTTTTATTTTCTTTTAATTTTGACAACAAACCCCATTTTGTTATTCGGCTTAGCTGATCGCAAATAGTTAGTAGGAGTCTCCGACAATTCTGAGTATCCATGTGTTCGACTCGGGCCTCACAAGGCCTGTACTACTCGACGCGTATACTTGCGTTTTTTAGCGCGTAGTAAAATACACGTCAAGTTTTTGGCGCCGTTGCCGGGGATACGTCGAATTGTTGGCACTTCGAGTGCTACGCGCGGCCACTCTAGGCCACAATTTTTATTTATTTTTCATTCAAATTCAAATATTTTTACATTGTGCTATAATTGTTTATACTCGTCTAAGCATAGTACTGAACTCGAATTCTCTCATTTCAGGTACATTGCATGGTGCATACACGTAGTACAGACTACAACAATCGTGCACCCGAGGTTCCATTTTCGGGACCTGAGGACGAGGAGCATTCCGAATAAGAGTACCAAGAAGAGGTAGATTCTGAATCTGAAGCAGAAGAGATGGCTGAGCCACAGACCATATGGGAGAAGATCAAAGCTTCTTCCTCATCAACTTCAAAGGGGCCTATAAAGAAGCAGGCGATCAACATACTGACATATAAGATCGATCCAGTGTTGATTAATTTGGTGAAATCAAATGCGTTTCATGGGATGAAGAATGAGGATCCTGTTGCACACATCAGCCAGTTCGTTGAAAACTGCGACATGGTAAAAATAGATAGGTTCCCACAAGATGCATTGTATCTCAAGCTGTTCCCAAGTTCCTTGGCGGGAGCAGCAAGAGAGTGGCTACATAATCTAGACGATGAGTTCGTGGAAACTTGGGACCATATGGTGGAGGTCTTCTTTGAGAGGTTCTTCCCTCCCGAGAAGACTGACGACATGATCCGGAAGATTCACAATTTCACCCAACAGGCCGGTGAAACATATTCTGAGACCTGGGAGCGATTTCAGGTTATGTTGAGGAGATGTCCGCATCACGGGCTGGACAAAGAGACACAGGTGAAAATCTTCTATTTTGCTATCTCCGAGCATGATAGGAGTAATCTGGATTCAGTCGGGTCGGGATTATTTCTGAACAATACTGACACTAGATGTTGGGAAATACTCAAGAACATGGCTAGAAAGCAGTCATGGGGAGAAAGAGAGAGAGGCCCAGTTGAGCAAGCACGAGTCGCCAGTGAATCAAAGGCAATGAGAGAGCTGAATGAGAAGATGGATCTTCTCACAAAGAAGTTACTGCAAAAAGAAGAAAATGAGTCCGAGGATGAGGCTCAAGTCAAGTACATGAGACAACAACAAGGGTACAGGAACAATGAATACTCATGGAGAAAGGACAAAAAGTTCTCATGGAAGGATCCGAACAATTTTCTACAGGATCCGGAAGCCAAGCCCGTGCCAGCTGTAGAGGACAAGAGCACGGAGTTGCTCAATCAGGTCATCAAGCAAAATCAAGAGTTAATGAACACATTCGGGCAGCAAATCAAGCAACACGGAGAATACATGAATCAATTTGGGCAGACATTGCAGAGCCATGGGGCTCAAATGAGGACCATAGAGACATCCATGGCGCAGATGGCAGCTGAAATAGCTAGTTTGAAGAAACCAGCACATCCAAGTTTTCTGGGGAATACCAATGTTCCCGGGGGAAATCAGCAAGCTAAGGCTATTCTGCTGAGAAGCGGCAAGAAAGTGTTGAATCCAAGAACGGATGAAACAAGTACACCGCAAGATGAAGTTGAAAGTAAATCCAATGAGGGGCAGTCCACACCAGTCACAGGTCAAGTTCAAGACATAGTCGTGGATGGTACTGAAGAACAAGTTGCTGCGGAGGAACCACAGAAAAAGACGCCTTATGTGCCACCCCATCAAAGGGCACAAGCTGTTCCGGTCCCTTATCCGAATAATGTGAACGCAAGGAAGGTAGATGCACAGTTCAAGAAATTCTTGGACAACTTTAGGAAGCTTTCAGTCAATATTCCGTTATTGGAAGCCATTGAGCAAATCCCTTCATACGGGAAGTTTCTAAAAGATGTCATTACCAAAAAGAGGAAAATACCAGACACTTAGGTCGTTGTGCTAAAGGAGCAAGTGAGTGCCTTCATTATGGGCACTCTACCACCAAAGAGACATGATCCAGGGTGTTTCAACATTTCTTGCTATATCGGGAAGTTTAAATTTGGAGAAGCACTGTGTGATTCAGGGGCGAGCATCAACTTAATGCCCCTTTTGACATTAAAAAAGTTGGGACTGAAGGAGTCACGGCCAAGCAATATGACTATTCAATTGGCCGACAACTCTGTGGTGAAGCCCTATGGAATCTGTGAAGATGTCTTAGTAAAGGTGGATCGATTTGTCTTTCTGGCTGATTTTGTGGTTATGGAGATGCAGGATGAGCATGGCAACGAGTTGTTACTTGGACGTCCTTTCCAAGCTACAGCCGACATGATCTTAGAGATGGGAAGAGGTCGCTTGACCTTGGGCATAGCAGATGATCTCTTTGAGATGGTCATGCCCTCTAGCACTGCGTCTTCTAAAGTAAAAGAACAATGTAATATGGTGAAACATATGGATCACAACATCTCACTCTGCCTTGGAAAACCATTTCTGGACATGGCTCATGTGATGAGCAAGATGGATAATGGAACCTTAGCTGTGGATATCATGGAGCAAACTAAGGTTGTTTCTTTGTGTAAAGTTGTGGGATTTCCAAATGATGAGAATGAGGACATTCCACCTTCTTGAGAGGATGATGCGATTGCTATTTCTGTTGTTGATGCATATCCGGAATTGCCGTTAGAGGCTTGTTTGTTGAATGTTACCTATGATTGGATGCGGAGTAAATCACTCAAGGAGTGCACTAAAATGCTTCAGATGCTTCCATTCTTCTATGCGAGGCATTATGAAGATTTAGGTGTACTTCCCCCACCGCTGCAATCATCTCTTATCAGCCCGCCAGAGTTAGAATTGAAGCCGCTGCCCCCGTATCTCAAGTATGTCTTTCTAGCTGAGAAAGACAAGTTACCGGTGATCGTATCTGCTTATTTGAGTGCGGATGAGGAGGAGCAATTGCTGATAGTACTGAAGAACCACCGTGGAGCTTTTGGGAGGTCTGTTGCAGACATCAAGGGGATTTCCCCTACTCTATGCCAGCACAAGATTCGGCTCGAGGAGGGAGCCAAGCCTGTTATTCAGCCTCAAAGACGTTTAAATCCGAGCATGATGGAGGTTGTGAAGAAGGAGGTCATCAAACTTCTTGCTGCAGGGATTATCTATGCCATATCAGACTCGACATGGGTGAGTCCCACACAGGTAGTCCCTAAGAAGGGGGGAATTACTGTCACTCAAAATTTATTGAATCAACCTGTCACCACCCGATTGGTAACCGGGTGGCGAGTTTGTATTGACTACCGTCGTCTGAATGCTGCCACACTTAAGGATCATTTTCCTTTACCGTTTATTGATCAAATTTTAGAACGCCTTGCCGGTTGGTCACATTTTTGTTTTCTAGACGGATATTCGGGGTACAACCAGATCTCGATTGATCCTTTGGATCAAGAGAAGTCTACGTTCACCTGTCCCTATGGGACTTTTGCTTACTGTCAAATGCCGTTTGGTTTATGTAATGCACCGGCGACGTTTCAACGCTGTATGCTCGCCATATTTTCTGACATGGTAGAGCGCTGTCTCGAGGTTTTTATGGATGACTTCTCGGTTTATGGTGCATCGTTTGATGAATGTCTCTATAACCTAGACAAAGTGTTGCAGCGTTGTGAGGACACACACTTGGTCCTTAACTGGGAGAAATGTCACATGATGGTGACAAAGGGAATAGTGCTAGGACACAAGGTGTCTAGCAAAGGTCTTGAGGTGGACCCGGTGAAAATTGAGGTCATTTCCAAGTTGCCCCCACCAAATTATGTAAAAGGGGTGAGAAGTTTTCTGGGACACGCTGGGTTCTATCAGCGATTTATAAAGGATTTTTCTAAAATTGCAAAACCTTTATCCGAGCTTTTGGAGAAAGATGCGGTTTTCGATTTCAATAATAAGTGTCTACATGCATTCAATGTTTTGAAAGAAAAATTGATTTCTGCCCCGGTTGTTCAAACGCCGGATTGGACAAAACCTTTCGAATTAATGTGTGACGCTTCAGATTTTGCGGTAGGAGCCGTATTGGGGCAACGGGTAGATAATAAGCCCGCTGTGATTTTCTATGCTTCAAAAATGCTGAATGATGCTCAATTGAATTATACAACTACTGAAAAAGAATTACTTGCCGTTGTGTTTGCTTTCAAAAAATTCCGGCAGTATTTAGTTGGATCTAAAGTAGTTGTATAGACTGACCATGCTGCAATAAAATACTTGATGGAGAAAAAAGATGCAAAGCCTAGACTCATTAGGTGGATTTTGCTCTTACAGGAATTTGACATTGAAATCAAGGATAAATCTGGGATTGAGAATGTAGTGGCTGATCATTTGTCTAGGTTAGAAAGGGTGGATGAAAAAGATTTACATATACCCATAACCGAGACGTTTCCGGATGAACAGCTTTTGAAAATTAACTCTAAAGAGCCTTGGTTCGCTGAAATTGTAAATTATTTAGCTTGCGGGATCATCCCGGAAGATTGGTCATATCAGGAGAAAAAGAGATTCTTTCATTCTTTAAGATACTATTTTTGGGATGATCCAATTCTTTTGAAGCAATGCAGGGACGGTATCTTACGCAGGTGTGTGCCTGAAGTGGAGTACGAGAGTGTTCTCCATCATTGCCATGCATCACCTACGGGAGTACACCATGCCAGTTCGCAAACGGCAGCTAAAGTTTTGGAGAGCGGCCATTATTGGCCAACTTTGTTTCGGGATGCCTATGATTTTGTGAGGCAATGTGATCCTTGTCAGCGAGCAGGTAATATATCGAAGCGACAGGAGATGCCCCTGAATGTATTTCAGGAAGTTGAGGTATTTGATTTGTGGGGCATAGACTTCATGGGACCCTTTGTGTCCTCGAACTCCAATTTATATATCTTGTTAGCCGTTGATTATGTGTCGAAGTGGGTGGAAGCAATCCCCACAAGGACTAATGATTCTACTATAGTGTGCAGGTTTGTGAAAGAGAATATTTTCTGCAGGTTTGGGATACCCCGAATGATAATAAGTGATGGGGGTACACACTTTAGGAATCAGAAGTTCTCGACATTATTGAAGAAATATGGGGTCAAGCACAACATTGGCACCCCATATCATCCGCAGACTCAAGGCCAAGTGGAGGTCTCAAACCATGAAATCAAGAAGATTCTAGAGCGGATGGTGGCATCCACAAGGAAGAACTGGAGTGTCCTACTACCGGATGCACTGTGGGCGTACAGAACGGCCTACAAAACACCTATAGGCACTACGCCTTTTAGGTTGGCGTATGGCCGGGCTTGTCATCTACCGGTGGAGTTGGAGCACAAGGCCCATTGGGCGCTTAGAAGGCTAAATCTAAGTTATGATGAAGCAGGAAGAAAGAGAATGTTTGAGTTGAATGAGCTGGATGAGTTACGGATGACGGCATATGAGAATGCCCGGATATACAAGGAGCGCACAAAACTGATCCACGATCGCCACATCAAGTTGCGCACGTTTAAGAAAGGAGATAGCGTTTTGTTGTTCAACTCTCGACTCAAGTTGCATCCCGGGAAGCTCAAATCCCGGTGGAGTGGACCGTTCATGGTGGAAGAGGTCAAACCACACAGCGCGATTTTAGTGCGTGATGGTGATACCACGTTCTTGGTAAATGGACAGAGGCTGAAGCTCTATTTTGGTGAGAATTACAAGAGGAAGGTGAATGAGGTTAAACTCATTACACTTTCGGATGAATGAGATGCCCGGAAGCCGTCTAGCCTAAGACGTTAAATAAGGGCGCTTGTTGGGAGGCAACCCAACCATCAGTACATTAGGATAGTTTAATTATAATCATATGTTGCTTTATTTTCATTCAATTTTTAGTGTAAAGAAGATACCTTGATCCGTTTGTTCATTATGCAGGCTGAGGTAGAGTCGATACCATCGACACCCTCGTCGATGGTATCGGCAAGGGTACAGGTTGAAGACTACAAATTTTGTTCTGAGTCGATACCATCGACGGCCTCGTCGATGGTATCGACATACCTACAGATGATCGAGAAGGAAACGTCGATAGTATCGACATAGGCGTTGATACCATCGAGATCTCTGGAGAAGTTCAGACTGATTTGTCTCAGTCAACTCGATACCATCGACGGCCTCGTCGATGGTATCGACATGATTCCAGGTTGAAATGAAAAAAGCGATGTCGCAATGAAGCCAAGTCGATACTATCGACACCTGTCGATGGTATCGACCATCCATGTCACCGATCCGAGCAAAGAAATCGACAGCGATCGCGGCTTCCACGTCATCGATCTGGCTGCAGCGTCGATACCATCGACCCAAGTCGATGGTATCGACACGACAGTGATCCAGGTCATAAGATCCAGCAATCGACGACCGTCGATACCAGTGAGGGGCGGATAGCATCGACCCAAGTCGATACCATCAACTCGCGTCGATGGTATCGACGGGCCAACAGTGATGGAGGCCAAGTCTATTTAAGGAGAACCAATACGTCATTTGACGTCACACCTTCAGAGTGATCTCCTCCCTTTGCGCCGAGCACTCCCCCGAGCCATCCAAGAGTGAAGACCAGCATCACCGAGTGACGATCCTCACCGAGCGGAGATTCATATCTCCATTCTGCACCGAGCTCTCTCTTTCTAATCCCTTTCTCGTCACCAACATGGCTCACGTTGCTGGAGCATCTTCTTCACATGCGGACCTGGAGGAGATTCAGGA
Organism: Alisma plantago-aquatica; assembly: GCA_963693085.1. NCBI lineage: Eukaryota > Viridiplantae > Streptophyta > Magnoliopsida > Alismatales > Alismataceae > Alisma > Alisma plantago-aquatica. The sequence continues at coordinate 792,874,059 of OY856410.1, read as the reverse complement.
ATTTGTGCCACCTCCTCCCGGGTCGGTTGTACGGTCGCGCATGATGCATCCTTCCACAGAGGTGAAGAAGATCTATGAGGAGATCTTAAAAAGGAAGATCGAACCCACCCGGTATGTGGACCGGGAAACGATCCGAGACCTCGGATTCGAGGCCAATCTGGCCTATGTTCTGCAGGGGCATGCGAAATGTACAAGCAGGAGGCCCGATGAGATACAGTACCATGTAGATGGCCAGCCGTTTTTCGGCGAGTGGCCAACCTACAAAGAGTTGGTGGTGGAGTTCATGGCGTCACTTGACGTCTGCGTCGTGCCCAACGACATTGTTGCCACCGACCGCGAATGGATAAAGGGCCGGGTGTCTTTCCGGCTGTACAACCGTGACTATACCCTCACGCTTCGCCAATTCAACAGGATATTCAATTGGATGCATTCTCCATACGACCACCGGCGGCCAGACAACCGCACCAACTATGATGCTCTCTTCTCCGAGTTGGTGACAGTGCCACAAGGGAGGTCGGTGAGCTACCACAACACTACGGTAGCCGACTTTGAGCACCCGTTTGTTCGGGTATTGCACCAGATGTTGAGTTCCACCATCTTTGCTCGAAGTGATCTGGAGCTAAGAAAATTTCAGGAGACTGATCTTTTCTTCTTATATCAGCTCCTGAAGTGCCAAGAATGCAATTGGGGTGCATTCTTTCTACAACGAGTGTTGGCGGTGAAGAGGAGCACGAGAAAAGCCCCGATTCATTTTGGGGGGCTTGTCACCAAGGTAGCCCTCTACTTGGGCTTGAATCTCGATCAGCTGACTCCTCTTTCTACGAGAAGCAAGGTCAACTTGCAACATCTACACCGAGCCAATCTCGTTCTTCTCCGAGCTGGCGTGGCTTTTGCGCATTGCCACGTAAATCAAGCATATCAGGAGTGTTCTCTACCTGACCCTGTCTTCAACATCGACGGCGCGCAGCATTTCCGGTGGCCAATCACAGCCATCGATTCCGATGAAGAAGACGGCGGCAACGATGGACAGGACGACGAGGCTGAGGAGGAAGAAGAGGCATTTACACCTCTTCGAGCACGAGTAGCACCCCGGAAGCGTCCTCAGATGCATCCGGGTGCGTCTTCATCATCACAACCTATGTCGCCATCACCATAGCCCTCGCAGCCTAGCGAGGATGCCTATTCCATGCAAGGCATGTACAGCATGCTCCAAGATATTCAGCAGACGCATCACAGCCACACCGCTGCGTACGCCGGTATTCAAGATACCACCAACCGACTTTTTGTCAACCAGCAGGCGATATTTGAGAATGAACGCCTTCTTTTCGCAAATCAAGAGAATATCCATGATCGGCTGCATAGGATGGAGCAGCAGCAACAGCCGTTTTACGATCATTACTGGAGCCAGAATTATTTTGGGGGGTATCCACAGCCTCCTCCGATGCCCCAGTATGATCCGACTTTCCAGGGGCAATACCCATCTTGGGACCCCACGGCGTCGCAGTACCCGCCTCCACCTCCACAAGAATGATCGGGTATCCCTGTTCCAATCTTTAAGTTTGTTTTTGACTATGAGGCCATAGTCGAATTCAAGCTTAGGGGGGTAGTTGGAACAGTTCTATCTTTTATCATTTTCAGTTTTTAGTGTTATTGCTTTTGTTCTCTTGTTATTTGTTTTCTTGCAATTTTAGCTTTTGTAGGATCCACATGCTATCTAGTGTAATTGTGGATGTCATAAAAGTTGTGTCATCTTGCTGTTAGTGCATGGGAAATTCAAGGGAAATTTAAAAAATTTGTGTCTTTGGATAGCTTGTTTTGTTTTGACCTTGGGAACACATCCTGAGAAAATGATTGATTATGTCAACTTTAAAACAACATTTCATACCTGTACTCCTAATGATTCATGAAAGTGGTCGGAAATGGTTGTTTGAGCCTAACCTAACCAAATGGTAATGAGACCTTAATTGGATATAAGAGAGAGAACCCTCTAAACTACTACACAGGTCAGTAAGGAGGGACACATAATATCTTTCTAAGGTTCAGTCATCTAGTCTTGTGATCGTTCCACTTCATTTTTCCATAATACACCTAAGAATTGGAAGTAAAGTGCAGTTTTAATTCCGTTTGTGTGCATAGCATTTGGATAGGACTTGCATTGGTATTTTCCATATGTCTGCATAAAAAAAAATATATATATATAGTGAATCATGCACATTACCTTTAGGTGCATGCCATGTAGTCGCATTCATGATTTTCATGCATAAAGTATATCATGTATCTCAATTTTTTTTTCCAATGGTGAATTAAATTGTTCCATACTTTCTAAATAGTGAAATTTTGTTTTTTTCTGAGTATGCAAGAAATAGCCCAATAAAATTATCTTTGAGCAATTATGGATATGTGGGCTGAAAAAAAAAGCTGAAAATCTGCAATATAAAAAAAAGAGAAAAGAAAAAGAATTTTGAAGAAAGTGAAATAAGGAGGAAGGAACGTAATATCACTTGCATTTCAGGATAATTGAGTACATGATGTAGCTTGACTAGATATCCATCTCATTTGAGGCGGATGGTTAGTGCATGCATCATTCCACCCAATTTTAGGCATTAGGGCATTTCTAATGTGCATTTGCATCATATAGGGCATTTTTGTATTATGCATGTTGAAACTGTACAATACTTCCACTTTCTTCCATGAGCCACCCATTTTCATCCACCCGTTGCTCGGATTGGTAGGCCACCGTGAATTTCTCCTCACTAATGAATATCAGGAGAACTGCTTCCATGTAGATGGTAGTTAGGGCGAGCAACGTAGTATAGGCGATCACAAGATGCACCAATGCCGAATCGACGAATTTTATTATGTTAACTGCCTTATGTGATAGTGTTCATCGGTTAAGAGGTTAATTTCTTTTATTGATGATTACTGTCACCTTTAGGGTAATTACTGTTCTGTGGTTAGAGAAGGCCGGTTTGTGAATGTTCAGTGGGAGTCATATGGGATGTTGGGTAGGTGTGTTGTTTTTCAGTTGACATTTGCAATTCTATTCTAAGGATTAGTTGCTCGAGGGCAAGCAACGCTCAAGCTTAGGGGAGTTTGATGCGATGATTTTGAGTTGCATTTATAGACCTGTTTGATATGTGTTTTGTGCTTTTATTAGTCATTTTTATGGTTAATATTGCATAATTCATCCATTTTGGTCTTTGCCATCATTTTATGTCAAATCCCCTTAGTTTCATCATTTTGAGCATTCATTATCACATTATTATTATATGTGTGGATTTATTTGATCTTGTCTTTGAATTTCAGGAAAAAAAGTATTTGCTTCTGTCGATACCATCGAGGGAAGTCGATACCATCGACGTGACCGCAGGTTGCCAGCCGAAAGGAGCAGCAAAGAGTCGATACCATCGACACTGATGTCGATGGTATCGAGACATCTTCAGATTGCTGGCGAAGGAGCAGTCGATAGTATCGACACCAAGTCGATACCATCGACACATGGAGGCTACAACGTCGCAAAATGACAGAACCGACGCCAAAAAGGGAGTCGATGGTATCGAGATGATGTCGGGCGCGACAAAGGAAGGGTTTGCAGCCAGCCGCTACTGTAGCGGGTCGATACCATCGACTCGCGTCGATGGTATCGACGCCGTAGGATATGAGTTTGCTTTCTAATGATCTCAATCGGACGGTTGGAGTTAATTGGCGACCTAATTAGGGACTTATACCTAAGGACGGCCGCCCAAAAGAGAGGGGGATCGGATTTTGGCTTTTGCACAAGTGCCGAGGAGCGAGAGAAAGGAGAACGGAGGCCAGAAGTTCATACCAGTCGATACAGACGCTGCCGAAGACAGATTTCACCACCGAGAGGCGGGAAAGCACGTGTTCTATGCAAAGGATCAATCGGTTCTTCTTCGTTCAGGGGTTTTCCCATTCAATTCACGTTTTTCATATGATTTCCCCTATTTCTACCATGTACTTATGTGAGATGAAAATGCGGGGCTAATCCCCTCCATCTTTAGGACCGGGAGTAGCCCGGGAATTCATTGTATGACAGTTTTATAATAGTAATTCATATTTTCTCTCTTAAATCTGTGGTATAGTTTCGTTTTCTCCATATATTGTTATGCTTGATCACCATGATAATAACCTAATGCCCTTAATCACTTCGACAGAAGGATTAATGGTTGAAAAGAGACGGAACCTACATTAATCGATAAATCCCTTGACAAAGGTGGTGTAAAATTAATGGTGGAAATTGAGAGACCGTTCGTAATGTACTTAGTTTAGGGAATAGGTTACTACGATGGTGGAACCGACCTAAATCTAAGTAGTGAATTGCACCACGACAGTGGGTAATTCTGTTTTCAGGCCACTACCCAGATAGAGAGAGAAGATTGAGGCATTATATGAAATCTAATACAATGAAAACCCGCGGTGAAACCGCAATCCTAAAGATAACTTTTTGAATTGATTAAATTAACCTTTAATCGATTGTTTGCTTGGTTTTATTTTTATTTTCTTTTAATTTTGACAACAAACCCCATTTTGTTATTCGGCTTAGCTGATCGCAAATAGTTAGTAGGAGTCTCCGACAATTCTGAGTATCCCTGTGTTCGACTCGGGCCTCACAAGGCATGTACTACTCGACGCGCATACTTGCGTTTTTTAGCGCGTAGTAAAATACACGTCAGTTCCCTTGGCCACCATGTACGTTGTATCAACACATTGAGAGGACGGTAGAAGGGGTGCTTTCCCAACACATACGCCATCATTGTGAACTTCCAAACATCCTTCATGCATTCAAATTCCTTCACCTTTGGATCTACATGGACCTGGCCCTCCAAACACCTTGGCTGCGAGAACTGCACATCGTTACTGCTCCCCGATGGTTGTTTCAAGACTTGTGTCCACACTCTTCTGCCTCTGCTAGGCTCTCCTCCATGCTCCGCAACACCCTGTCAGGTGTGGTTCTTTGCATTGCCTTGTCGGGCGTCAACCCTCGCGATGCTTTGTCGGGCTTCGTCCCTCGCGACGCTGTGTTGGGTGTCATTGTTTGCAACTCGTTGTCGAGCACCATCCCTTATGATGCTACGTCATGCATCTTTATTCACAAAACCGTGTTGACCATCTTCCTTCGCAACACCTCATCAGGCATTGTCCTCCTCACCCTCGATGTCTCATGTGATGCCCCCCATGATCACAACACCCTGTCGTGCGCCTCCTGATCTAGGGCTAGGATTGTCACTTGCTTTCTTCTTTGGGCCCTCAGTCTTCAAACCAGGGTTAGGGTTGGTGGTGGTGGTGTGCGAGGTGGGTTGGGTGTGTGGGTTGGACTCCCCCGACTGGGATAGCTGACGGCATGGGCACCATGCCCAGGGTCTTGATCGCCATAGAATCATCTAGACGATGACATAGGGGATGGATGTTGTGTAATATTGATATATATATATATATATATATATATATATATATATATATATATATATGTATGTATCGGAAATTTTTGGTAAATATATTCCCGACCCTCAATGAGGGACAAAATTACAAGCTACACCCATACGTGTAGTTTACAGACTGAAAGATCTAGATTAGACCTTAAAAAAATATGAAAGACTAGTACTTTTAGTACTTACAAAAAGACCAGTTTCAAATTAGGAACTGAGATACATTATTCAACTGATACATTTTATAGTGCATCTGAAGTTCTTTCTCAATCCTACTAAACACATCTAACTCATCTCTAGGTTTTCCTCCATGTTTCCTAGAGTTTCTTTCGACCCAGTTGACATGGATGCAAAGAGTAACCGCACAAAGGATGATCACCTTATCTTCATTTCTAATGTTGTACAGGTTCAGAAGGCACTCTTGCATGCTCGAGGATTTGATTCCACACTTCAACGCATCTCTACCCCAAAGGTATCACCACCATTTACAATCTAATGTAAGATGAATAGCAGTTTCTAACTCTGTATTGCAGAGACAACACTTACCATCCACATTCAGATTCCATTTCAGAACCTTTTCCATCGTAGGAAGTAGATTCTTGTGAGCTCTGAAAGCTGTAAAACTCCATCTCGGATTGTATTTACAGTTCCACAGGCGTTTAGCAACCTTGTCCTCTTCTTTCTTTTGTCTACAGATGTTCCAAATGTTCTCATTAGATGTGTTTTGGAACTTCGGCCAACGTTCAGTGATTCTCTTCCAATGTGTAGAGAATCCCCATCTGTTGTTTGGTTGACTGAAGTCATTCAACCCATATCTTGTAATCATCCATTTTGCCCACACTGATTCACCTTGCAGTAGGATTTTTGTTCTTTTCATCGTATGGAAGTCAGCTAGGTTTTCCAATTTCTTCAAACTGAGACCTCCCTCATCTTTAGGAAATGCAATCCTTTCCCATGAAGTCGGATGGATGGATGAGCCCCATAGGAAGTCTCCCATCAGAATCTCCATTCTATACATTGTAGATTAATTTGGTGATTTCTCCTTGAGCCATCCAATATTGGATAAGCCCCATAGCACAACTTTTAATCAACACAAGTCTACCCGAGAACGTGAGCGTGGTCCCTGGCCATTTCGTGATCATATCCTTGAGTCTATCAAGACAAGGATTGAAGTTACGTCGTCTGAGATTACCACCTGCTAATGGGAAACTCAAATAAGAGGTGGGGAGTGTGCCCATTTGGACACCCAGAAGTTCAGCAAGATCTTGCTTTCCAGCAACAGATTTTGAGAAGAAGATATTCGACTTGTAGTTGTTAAGTTTCATGCCCGATTCATTGCCAAAATCCTCAAGGATATACTTCAGATTCACTAGACTTCTATTTCTAGCTTCACAGAAGATCAGAACATCATCTGTGAAGAGCAAATGGGACATCACAGGGGTGTTCCTAATTTTGTATGTGCGGATTGTCTTCAAGCTAACAACCTTGTCGATTTTCTTAGTGAGTCCTTCCATGGCAATGGTGAATAGCAGAGGAGAGAGTGGGTCTCCCTGACGTAACCCATTTTCATTTTTAAAGAACCCTTCAGATGCTCCATTAATAAGAACAGAGAAAGACGGAGTTGAGACACACGGTTGCACCAGTTTTATCCACTCTGCACTGAACCATAGCACCTCCAAGCATTTCCATAGATAGGACCATCGAATGGAGTCATAAGCTTTTGTAATATCTAACTTAACACATGCAGAAGGAGAACTCCTCTCTACATTATAGTTAAGAGTAAATTCAGCCGCTAGCAAAGCACAATCATGAATGCTTCTCCCTTTGATAAAAGCCCCCTGGTTAGGGGAAATTATCTTAGGCATGATAGAAGCCAGTCGGATTGTAATAATCTTTGTGATAATCTTGTATAGCATAGAACAACATGCTATATGCCTGAAATCTGCGGGCGAGGAGATGATATCCTTCTTCGGGATTAGAGCAAGAAACACATGGTTAATTTGCCTAACCATATTTCCACCATTATAGAACCATTGCACAGCCTGCAATAGATCCTCTTTAATAGTTGTCCAGTTATGACGATAGAAGAAGCCATTAAAACCATCTGGTCCAAGGCTTTTGGAAGCGCCAATGGACCAAACAACCTATTTCACTTCATCTATATCTAGGATTTTGCATAGCATGTCATTATCTTCATCAGTGACCATCTTAGACCATCCAGAACTGTCAAAATCCACAGAGCATAGCTCCTGGTTATAAAGCTATTCAAAGAAATTGGTAGTTTCCTCTGCAATAGCTTCTTCATCCATGAGAAAAACTCCATCACTGTTGTATATCTCTACAATTGTGTGAAGTGCATCCCTCCTCTTGACTGTTTATTGGTATAGACGGGTGTTCCGATCTCCATTGGAAATCCAGTCCATTCTACTCCGCTGCCAGAAGTACAATTCCTCGGCCTTTTCAAGTGTTTTAATGCGATCATATGTACACTTTTCGGCTTCAATCAGCTGTTCGTCCAACGGAGTCTTCCTCAAAGCAGTGGCAATGCCATCCATCTCAGCGTGTTCTTTTTGGAGAAGGTTCTACAGATTCACATGCTTCCTTGCCCAAATTTTAAGTTCCTTCTTAAGATTTTTCAGTTTTTGGTTGAAGCAAAACTGTGGGTTTCCGTCCACCTTCTTGCTCCATTCTTCCTGAACAAGCTCATTCTGATTCACATATATATGTATGTATGTATGTATGTATGTATGTATGTATGTATGTATGTATGTATGTATGTATGTATGTATGTATATATGAATGTATGTATGTATGGGATTAAGAGAGAAAGATTTCTCCCCCCTCTCCCATAACCCGTGGCAGAGGCCGTACGCCAGGGAGGGTGATAAATCAAGAAATGTTGCATGTATGTATGTATGTATGTATATATATATATGTATATATACACACACACACACACACACACATATATATATATATACATATATATACATATATTTATACATATATATACATATATATACATATATATATATGTATATATATATATGTATATATATATGTATATATATATGTATATATATATATATATATATATATATATATATATATATATATATATATATATATATATATATATATATATATATATATATATATATCGAAACTAGGATCTTTGGAATCACTACAAATTCTTTGGAGGTTCACTTGTAACAATGATTTCTTCCATAATAAGTCGGTCCTTGGCATTATTCTACTATATTTCATGACACATTAACTAACAGTTATAATTATATCACTAATGTATATCAATCCAGTCTTTTTTGTAATATCTCAAATTTAAACTTTCACATGAGTCTAGGCATCAAGTCTTGACCCATATTATTGATGAGGTGCAACACACATTGATTATCAAACATAACAAATAATTGAAACAATAAGTGTCACATGTTCGTGTACCATTCTAATTCTCTAAATTCTATGTAAAATGGAAAAGGTATCATAAACTCATGATATTGTGCAAAAATTTTAAATAAATAAAGTATATTTAATACATAAAAGATAGATGAAGTGGATAATTGTACCCATGGCACTCTCTAATTGTTTGTTATGTCCTAATATTGAAGCCTCCAATTCTACATCCTCTCCTTCTTATCAACTACTGACATCTCATTCCCACTTGTCCCTTGGAAAAATAAACATCAGTAAGTGTTATTAGTATTCTAGATGTAAGGACCCTGACCTACGTCTTGGGATAACCCTATTTGTTTTTCTTAAGTATGTTTCTTAGCTCCTTGCTCTAATCATATGAGATGTAATTAGGGCATGTTGGAAGCTTGAGTTCCTTGTTTGAGATTCATGCTTGTATTTTGTGGAGAGGTTTGGTGCAAATTGCAATTCACCCAGGTGAAGGAGTTTATGTGCAAGTTTACCACCCCAAGACTATTCCTTCTCTTTGTTGACATCATCTAGAGGGAAAAGACAGAAATGGACATCTTGTTTGAGCCTTGGATGAGTGGTGACATACTTGGTGATGTTTTGGTCTCATGTTTGAGGTGTATCTTACATCTAGAGGTGTTGTCTCGGGCTTGAGAGCCTTGGAGAGGCCTCATATCGGTTTGTGAGAATCTTGAGGGACATCCTATCAGTTTGAGGATGTCTTGAGGAAACCTCCTATCTCTTTGTGGTGACTAGTGATGCACCATATCTGTTTGTGGTTCTATGGTTTCATCCCTATCGGTTTGTGAATGGAGTGGGTGTGTGTATCGGCCTTGACCATCTTAAGTGACCTAGATGGTGAGGCTAGGATCTTATCACATTGTTTCATGGTGTTGCATGTGGCCTTTCTTTGTGGACATGTGTCATCTAGGGTTCCTTGGTGGTGACACCTTTCCTTTTCCCTCTCTTTCATCTCTCTTGCATATATACCTCTTTCTCTCCATGCAAGAGAAACCTTTTGGTTATCTTTGCATTCTCTCCTTTATAGCAGATCTTGAGCTTGAGGAGTACTCTCCCTTGGAGCTTGGTGGATGAGGCTAAGCTTGTGGTATTCTCTTTTCATCTTCTTCCTTGGAAAGCCATGATCCTTAGCCCTTCTTTCTCTCCTTCTTTCTTCTTCTCGACCATGGACCCTGGTATCTTCTTTTTCCCTCTCATGCTCTCTTAACCTTGGTCCTATCTTCTCTCTTAGAGGTATTGTGTTTATCGAGCTTGGAAGAAATTCTTCTACATTGAGTACATGAGCTTGGAGCTTGGTGTTGATTCTTGAGGTGGGTTATATAACTTTAAACCCTCTTTGTTATTATCACCTCTACTTGTTATGTTATTCTTTATTCTTGGCTCATTATCTCTTACATACTAGTAACTTTTCTTAGTATCTTTGTGATCTATTTTGGGAAAGGAACTTTGCCTTTGCGTTGCACTTTCTTTTTCCTTGATTGTAACACCATCATGAGGTTGAAGATGATGAGGCTGATATGCTTGTGTAGTCTGATATGTATATGGAAACTGACACATAGGTTAGGCTATTAGGCTTTAAGTGGCCATCACGGCCTGTGACGCCTCTAACCGTCACCCTTTGTGATAGGTCATCACGATCTTTGGGAGACTTAGCCCGACATGCTTTACTAATGGTTGTCCTTTCTTGGCAACTCCTAGAATGATAGATGATGGATGTTACTAGAGGCTATGTTGTCACAACCATGGTTGTGTGTAATTCGACACATTTTGTGCAACCTTTGACCGAGATACCTTGCTCATCCATGGGTCATTTTAGTCTCGTTTCTGGCTGTTACCCGACATAACACTGTTGGACAATATATGATGAGGAGTGTAGTTGTCATAGCTTGGTGTTGTGACCCTGGGTACATTGTTTAGAGTGATGAACATTGCTCGTTAGGGTCCTACCCATCATGGCTTGATGTGTTGCTAAGCCCGTCACGGTGGAGGTGTTGTTTCCTGATATGTCTAGGTTGCATTGCCAGACACCCCTGTAGTCCATTGCAATGTAATGTTAACCCGATATTCTGACGCCCATCACACCCCTATGATGGCGTTACCCGATACACCTTGTTGGCCAACACCCTCTCCTTGAGGTGTTATGCCTAATACACCCATAGCGATGCATAAACCGATATACAACTTCAGTAGGTAGGTTGATACCCTACCTTGGTATGGTTGGCCGATACCTCCTGAACCATGAAGCCTAGTCCAACTCTAACCCTAACACCTTAGTGTTTCCCGTCACAACCTAAGCGTCATTGTGCCCTTGATAATGATCGACAAACCCTCCATAGGTGTTCACTGATACATTGGATTCATAAGGTGAGATCGAGATCACATAATAAGGATTGAAGGGTTTGTTTGGTTACTCAATGTTGCAAACATATGAGCAAGATATGATATAGAGGGGTGTTGTTTGGATAATGTATTAGTACTGATCATTTCTTATCCAAAAGTTAGTACACCATGGAATGATGTTATTATGAGTGGTCCATCCTCAGTTAATGAGCTAATCCCTAAAACTTTTCTATTTTGAGAGGAGTAAAGGATGTGGGGTTTGATGGTGGCATATCTGTATAATAACCTTAATCATGGAATAATATGACCCATGTGTTCATACTAAGGAAAGGTTATAATCCATGACAAGAATCTTCTATATTCCCTTTTATATAATCTTAACCTGCGGTATAAGGTTAATGATACTACAATGTGTATACACACGAGGTTGGTGGTAAGTCTTGTTGAAATACAAGGTGATAATCTTGGTGTAGAAATCATATAACAAGCCTATTGACTTATAGGTTCCTTGTGGATAGCTTGAAGTGATACCCTCTATTTATGTATCTTATGGTTCCACTTTCCTTGATATATGTGAATAATGATTTGTAGCAATGATAACACGTGGGTCACCTAATGATTAAACAACTTACTAATGAAATGGTTAATATGTTATTATAATGATTATTGCATTTATAATGTGAAATAACTGGTACTGATGGGATGGTAAAAGTTGCATATCTAACTAATGTTGTTCAAACCAATTTGGATCAGTATAATGGGTTTTAGTGTGTTTAGGGTTTGGTGGTGTAACTATGAAGTATAACCCTCATCGGTCCTATGTGAAGAGAATTGCCCCTAAGTCAAAAGGTAGGTCATAATGATCAAGTGAGTATAATAAAATTATGGTATATTTTCCTCTCAAATACATAGCTATAACGTAATGGATTATTTGGATGATATAACTTGTGAGGAACTATGAAATGGTTCCATAATATCAAGCTTACTGTTACAACCCCAAATTTTGGGTTCCTTTGGTGAGAAATGTAATTTCTCACATTAAAGATAGTGGAACAAGTAATGATATAATTTGTTTTGAATAAATGATTTTCGTTTACAATAGCCTTGATGGTTTTATTGTGGGCTTTATTGGCTATTGGGCCGAAATAACAAGGAAATTCAATTAATAAAGGAATAATTGAGAATTCAAGAAAAGAAAGATGTGGAAACCTCTAGAAGGCAAAAGAATGTGATCCAAAGGTGGATTTCGTGCCTCTTGGATTCCTTGGGTCCTAAGGAGTCCAAAGTTGTATAGAGAATGCAATAAGAAAAGAAAAGGTTAATTAAGTATTTCTTTAGTAAGAAAGAAATTGAAATTAATGTTAAAATGTTGGAAATAAGTGGAAAAAGGTATAACTGAGTTATCCTTAGGGGAATTTCGTATCCCAAGGATTCCTAATAATAAAAGGAATACTGATGAGGAAAATAGGAGAGAAATAAAGAGAAATCCTCAAAAAGGAAATATCTTAATAAGAAATAAACAAGATAATGAGAAATAATGCATATTGATGCATTTAAGGATAATGAGTATTCCTTAAAAAGGAATTTCGAATTATTAGAGTTTCTTGGGGTCCAAGGAGCCCCAATGAAGAAAGAGGAAAGAGGAAATACCAATAATGTCAAAAAAGAAGACAATGTGAATATACAATTAATGAATTTTGTGGTTTTGTTAATAAAGTGGTATTTTCTACTTAAGGAAAACTTAAGTTCGTGGCTAATGGACTAAAAGCCAAAGAATAAAGGAAAAGGTTTTCGAATTCCTAAATACTCAAATATTAGAGAATATTAAAAGGATTAAGAAGAGAGAGAAGGATTTCTTCTCCTTAAAGGAATAGGAGTCCTTATGGGAGTGGGACTTGTCCCCTCTTAGAGGGCCACGTTAGGGCGTATATTACCTCCCCTATAAAAGGGGTAGAACCCCTGGTTCGAAGTAAAAAGAAATCCCACGCTCTTCTTCCAGTTCCTTGCATACAAACCCTAAACATGGAGAATCACCCTACCAGTAGAGCAGAAAGCGGCCATCATGGGTTGCAACGATCGTTCGGTGTTCCGAGAGGTCATAGAGTTGCATGGCCATTGTGGCTATACCAGAACCGAAGCACAACAACCACCGGAGGTCCCCAACAGGGCTGCGGGTTGCAGACCTGTCCCGCGCAAGATGGCCACCTTGGTCATGGGATCTCGATGCCCCTGAGTGCGTGGGGGTAGGGCGGAGGTAGAGGAACCCTTCCCAATGGTCTTCGGGGCTAGTGGGGGAGAGGGGAAGTCGCGCCTACGGCTTCAGGCGTGCACAACTCGTCTGTCCCGAGCTTGAAGAAGATCCCCGGTCACTAGACCGTTATACCCTCTGCGAACTGAAGGCCCAACTAACTTGCGCAGGGACAGAAATGGAATTTCGAAATGTTTTAAAGGAAGCCGCATCAACGTTGCATGGGTTGGTTATGTGGCGATCTTCTACTGGTCCAAAAAGGTAAATATTTGCTAAATTCATATCTAAAGATTGGTAGCTCCGATGGAAATGTACAAAATATGAAAATTGATGAGGAGAATACGTAGAATGCAATAAAAATATATATGAAGTCTGATTCCTTATGAAATTCGAAAAGTAATCAACTTTAATGTATTAATGTTTAAAGAACCCTATGTTGATATGATTAAAGTAATTAGTAGGGTTCAGTAGATGATTAAAGTTGATACTAGACTGTTAATGATAAAAAGGAACATTAGAAAGAAAAAGGATGAACTTTGCATATAATTAGTTAATTTAGAGTTTCATATGCATGAATAAACTTTAATGAAACTTGAAACCCTAATGTTGACTAATTCGACTATTAATGGCTTTAATTGATTAATTTCATGATTAAAGTTGGAATATGCTGAATCTAAACTATTTCGAGCATTAAAGTTCCTAATTTGTGGATGAATACCCTAAGTGTAGTAATTAGGGTTTTCTTATGAATAAAAGGTGGAATTAATAGCAAATCGAGTTCATATGTGATTTGGACCATAATGAACTATGAATTGATGATAAATGTGTATAATGATCTTGTCATGGATTAAAGGGATAAAAATGGTAACTTTAATGAAAAGAAGTTTGAGGGGCTTAATTAATAGATAATTATGCCTTTAATCCAAAACTGAGGATTAGATGTTGAGATAATTAGGGTTTGCAATCAATTACGTTAAATTAGGGTTTAAAATAGTAAAAGATGAAGGGAACCCCTAATTGCAATAGAAACCCTAAAAGTGAATTAGAAACCCTAGAAAGCAAGCTAGGTTTAATGGATCTTGAGGACATGAATAATAAAAAGGGAATTACGTGATTATTTCAGGATCTTGTTGAAAATGCTTGCTTGCTTGGATTCTTATTTGCATGGATATTTCTGTTCAAATCGTCAGATCAGGTATGTGGTTCATTACGAATAACCGCCTTAGTTTCTCGAGGATTTTCCAGATGGTTAATCACATTGAATGCAAATTATCAGTTTGGATGTTCATACTTGCAAACTATAAAGTCACTATGATTATCACATTAAAAATAGAAGTATGTATTCTCGCACCTACGTGCCACTCTGATGGATGATGCCAAAGGTCAGGCCCAGATGGGTAGACCAATGGACACCTTGAGTGGTGACCCCAGGCACCATGCTCGGGAATGAGAAGGTGGCCTATGATATTGCATGACTAGTGGGCACCATGAGTGGTGACCCCCAGGCATCAAGCTCGGGATTGAGAAGGTGGCCTTAAGTCATTGGCAAAGGGCACCCTAAGGTGGGTAAGCCAGGGTTAGGGGAAAAGCAGTGGAGAATGTCATACTGAAAAGTGTAAATTGGCTTGTTAATTAATTTGATTGTCATTATTAAATTGTTAGCCATAATTGCAAGATTTTGGTTGTCCCCACATACCAATATATTTCGATATACTGATCGACGTTTTGTTTGTCGGCGTTTTAGGAACAACAATTGAAAGAACAAATAGTAAAATGACACATTGTGGAAATAAGAAATAAAGTGCAAGGAGGATTAGATAGAATAATTCAAGCTCTGGATAGATAGATTTCAAAGTTTTCAAAGGTAAGTAAAGTTTTAATTTTATACCAAATTCCAGTTAGTTAGTAGAATTTCATAATTATTATTGATTATTTGTCGAACCTTTGATCTTGTTAATTGAATAACGGCTCTGACCTTCAGGTCTCCCTTAATTGGGGGTTACCGGGAGGCGGGGTCGTTACAGTTACAATCCTTGATAGAGGAACTCAGGAATGCACATGCTTACACTAACTAATTCTTAGTCTTACACACTGCATTTATGGGAGGAAGTGCATATCAGATATGCGAAGTAGAATGATGCTTAGGGACTTTATGTGAGCTCAACATGAGGCCTAATCATATATTAGAGATCTTATGATGCTTTTCCTTCTTAAACTAAGGGTGTTTGTTTAATGTATTCTCTCTCCGAATATAATGGTTAATTGATGCTATATCAAGTACATGTGATGTGGCATAAGGGATGTGGCATGAGTAATGCTTATATACCGATGAGGCATGATGAGATAATCTTGAATCACCAGTGTGATGTGATGGGCCTTAGGACCTGGTAAAGGCTTAGTGCCTAATTCAGTTCATGCCATGTGGTACTAAAAACAGAGGTTGATATCCCATGATAAAATGTTGATGATAATGGCCTTGTGGTTGGTTTCTATACACTAGCCTTGTGACTGGAAGTGATACGATAGCCTTGTGACAGGCAGTGATACAAGGTTATGAGATGATGGGAATCAATTTATAGTTTTCAAACAGTGAGATATATTATTGTAATACTATGACCCTTTTCTTTTGAAGGATTTTTTTGTGATTTGTATGTTGTAACTTGATTGATGCTAAAAGATATTTAAATGGCCTAACTAATCAAGTGGAATATAATCTAGTAGCTTGTCATGTGCCATAAATCCATTCTAGTGTCTGTTTCATGGTTGGATGGTGAAATGAGTTTAACTCGGATCGCATATGTTTGAATATACGGGGTGCAAGTTGAGTATTCCCTTGCATCCTTAATATCAGTTTGTGTGAAACAACCATGTGTGATACGGTATCAATTTTATAAGGATGACCATGTGTGAGCCAACCCTCCTTTTAAGAATGGCCATGCATGAGCATGTTCTTCTAGCGTCGTTACCTGTACCAAGCTGGGATAGATATTATATGGATTGCCATGCGTGAACCAACCCCTTTGATGTGATTATATGTCACTTTAGAAGATGACTGATATGTCTCTACAGTGTTCTCATGTACTGACCATGAGGTGTGGGGGGTTGTCAATTTTGGCTCTTTTATTGACCTTGTATGGCACCGATTTTGACTTTGCAATGGTTGGTTGGATTTGGGTGGTACGACTCAAGTTCTCAGGGCATAATAAACACATAATCAGTCATGTAATGTGTATGTATAGGATCAAACACAAAAACATTGGATGAAGCCTTGCCTTGCTCTTTGTATAGTTTAATTTGCAACAATTATACATGTACTTCATATTCCTTTTAAATTATTAATTGTTCTATTGCTCATTAGCAAGTGCATGCTACTTCTCTAGTTACTTCATCACTGAGATATATGTCATCATATAGTTAATTTTATTCAATATGCTTAGTATTTTGATTTATCTACTTAGTTATCTATGATAATAATAAAGTTGGCAGAGAGTTATATCTCTCACTAGGAATGTGTGTCTCACCCTGTTGGTTAAATAAATTTTTAGGTGGCCATACATGCCAAGTTAAAGATCACACGGTTGAAGATGATACGAGAAGAAAACTACACCTGGTGAACATGGTATATGGATAGTGTCTAGTAATAGAGTCCTATGTATCATCCATGTAGACTTAGGTTTTTGGGGGTGTTCTCGATGTGTTTGTAGACATGACACTCGATATGTGGTTTCTAGCTTGTGTGCCTCTGGTAGTATGTATGTACTTGTGAAACAATCACTAATGTAACAAGTTGATTGGAATATGCTGATGTAACAACTTGAATATATGCTATAAAATACAAGTGTTGGTTCTTATGCAACAATTCTCAACTCTTGGTGCTTGTTGCAAAGCGGTTGTAAATTCTTGTGATTTTTGGTAATCTACTATTTATGGATGATCGGGGTTTGATTTTTGAGTAATCTCGCTGTGTGTAACAAAGGGTGTCACACTAGATATATGAAAAACTACAATGAGAAAAGACTATACATTATACTTAAGCATTATGCGTAAAATATAACATGAAATCAATAGAACACTTGAACAAGACATATGACCTTTCATTAGGCTTAGTTCGTATCTTTTAATATAACTTATTTTGTAGATATATACTCTACGATATGGGTCTCATGACCTGCACTCTGGTTCATGGGTCATATAATTTGAGTTGACCAGCACTCTAGTGCACGGGCCTCATGACTTGCACTAAAGGCATGGGTCATGTCTTTTGAGTGGACATGAACTATGGTCCTAGGTCTAAAGACATAATATAATCTCATCTTAAATCTTATCTTAACGTAATTTGAATATACACATCTTAATGAAAACAATATTTTAAATATTTAACATGAACTTGAACATTGAATATTAATGATTATGAGAAATCTTAATAAGATATATTTAAGCTGAAATCTTAAGAAATGATCACATAATCATGAATATCATACTTAATGAGAATATGTAAATATGCTAGAATAGAAAATATTGAACACTCATGGGCATGGAACAATACCTATATCAGCAAGAATAATGAACTCATTCTGCTCCTGATCTTAACCCTTAATCGACTTGTAATACCAATTAACAATTTCTTAATTATCATCCTAATTGTTAATTAAGCTAAATCTAAAAGTTCATAAAAATCCAAATTAATACATGTCATGTAACCTAGTCCATTGGATAGATGTCAAAAAATAGATTAAGTTTCATATATGGCCATCATCATCTAAGACCTACAACATATTTTATGAATTTTAAAGATCGGACATAATCTAACCAATCATATACTAGATAAATCTATCAAACTACCACTAAATGTTTGGTTGATAAAAAGGTCCAAAGACATATTTGTCCCTTATATTTTTTATAACAAGGTCATGACATGGACAATTGTAGTCAATATATCAACATAAATTACGCAGTGTATCCAATATAACTCACACAATCTACAATTATACCCTAGGTCAATGTGATAGAAAACATTTAGATACTAGGGCATGAAATTCATTGCCCTGCTTGGTTTTTTCCTTCTCCAACAAAGGCATTGAGCTACCTTATCTATAGGATTCAAACCATTATTGAAATGCAAAACCTCTATTTCCTAAAGTATATAGAAACTCAAGACGAGTTCTTCATCCTGGGTCAAATCTAGCAAGTCATGTCTAAGGCTCCAATCCATGTTTAGGGAAAGTCCTTGAGGGTAGAAGACAACATTCCAAATAAGGGAACACCACTGAGGTAGTCTATAGAGGAAATCCATATTGGGCATCATGATCATATAGGCAAACCTATATACGTTAAGAAATAAGAATATCAAGAATAGAAAAAAATCAAGACAAAGTCCCCAAGAAGCTAACAAAGGATTTAAATGAGCTATAGTTGTGAAAAAAACATGTTTAGGTCATCACAGTCGAGGAGGAATATTGAGTTCAGGAAATACACTTGAGGAGTTCCAACAAAATTTGGTGATTGACTTTGATTTATTGGTGTTAGAGGAATCTTGAAGGACTGGTCTTAGTAACTTATATGACTAGATCTTTCTTTTTCAACCTATTCCTAAGAGGGACTCTAACATCATTTTGTGAATTTTTCTTTGGAGTGAAGGAAACAACTAAGTGAGGATTTCTTGGTCTTGGGACAACATTTCAAGACTGATGGCATTGATAACTGAGGAAAATCTTAGGGGAGAGAGTGAGGTAGGTGTTACAACCTCAATTTTTG
Source organism: Alisma plantago-aquatica (assembly GCA_963693085.1). Lineage (NCBI taxonomy): Eukaryota > Viridiplantae > Streptophyta > Magnoliopsida > Alismatales > Alismataceae > Alisma > Alisma plantago-aquatica. The sequence continues at coordinate 792,854,811 of OY856410.1, read as the reverse complement.
CATATGTTTTCATAATTGAAATGTAATGATTTTATGAATATGTACTTAATTGAAAAGGTTGTATGCTTTTCTTCAAAGGATGAATTTATTTGCAATTATTCCTTTGATAGGAATTTTGTGGTTCATATTATTATGTTAATCCAATAATGGATATAAAAGACAAGAAAAGAAGAAAAGTCCAAATAGTAGAAAAAGATACAAGATAATGAATATTAAGAAAAGTATTTATGAGAAATACATGGAAATTTCTAGATAGTGGCATTAATGTCCACAATTGAGTAAATTTCATTTATATGTGATATCTAATAGAAAGAGTAGTCAAAATAAAAGAAAAGGAAAAGTAATTTATTTGAATAAAGGAATAAATAAGAAAAAGGGTAAAAGGTAAGGAAAGAGGCTAAAGAAATGTTCCCAAGATGGGATTTCAAGCCATTAAGGTTCCTTGAGGTCCAAGAATTCCAAGATAATAATTTAATAGCAAAGGAAAGAGAAAATAGGTGAGCAATATACATAATTGAGTAATAACTTAAAACTGAGGAAAGGGACACTATTTCTTTAGATGATGAGCCCAAATTTGGCATGATGATATATTAAGTCATTATTAAGGTTACCTCAAAATTTTGGATTAAACAGAGCCATGGTTTGAGAGTTATGCTTTTTCCAAAGCGAAAGGGATATCCTTTATTTCTAAAGGGAACTACCCTATTTTCCCTATTTTCTGTTTATACGGGTAGCACGACAACTATGGATCTGAGATCCAATGGCAGAGGTGTCATCCCCTACCTCCAAACTGATTGGTAAAACTATGAAATTGGGAGAGATTTCCTCTCCACTTTCCTCGCAATCCAGCCCGTCATTGGATCTGGAAGTGGGCCCTCTGCCTTTAGGAGGGCACGAGGACTCAATCCATACCAGGATTGAGTACCTGTTATAGTGGGAATCGAGTTTCCCTAATATCGGAATGCCTATGACCCGACCCTATATAAGGGGGGAGTTGTGTAATACCAGTGATCGTAGAATTGATACTCGTGAGATCGGGAGGATTGGGCGAGTTCTTTGGCAACTTCAATTGGAGAATTTGACTTGTCCTTCGCCCCTGACGAGGAAGTTGGTTCCTCCAGAGAAGGGTGGCATCGTCTCGATGCCAGGAGGAAGAGGGCATAGCAATTAGTAGGCTCCTTGAGTTCGGGAGCATGCGACGAAGGTACATGTGATCTCATTTCTCGTGTGGGAGAAACAAAGAGAAAAGTCAACCCTCGAATTGACCAGCTGCTCACGGGAGGCAAGACCTGAGGTTGAAGACGATAGAGGGGGGAAAGTACTTCACTACCCTCGCACCCCTTTTGAAAGGATTAGTCCTTTATGGTAATTTTGAAACCTCTCCCTGTTAACAAGCGCATTGCCCCACCAGCTTGCTTTTAAATCCAATAAATCTATGTGCCCGCTTCTGATTGGTAGAAAAAGGGTTATCTTATAAAATATGTATCTAATTATGGAAATATCAGATGAAGGTGATCAATATATGAAAATTTATCCTCAGAATGAGAGGAACACAAATAAATTATATTTGAAGCTTAATTATGCTTGCAATTCAAAAAGTATGAAAAGATGCTATCTTTAATGGTTTAATTGATGAAAAACCCTAATCTTTGATAATTAATGAATTAGGAAGGGTTATATGGATGTTTAAAGTTGATATTAACATGTTGATTATAAAAAGGGCACATTAGATCCAAAAAGATAATCTTTATGCATAGTTTGATTAATTTAAGGTTTCATGTACATGTATATGCTTTAATAGGCCTTGAAACCTTAATTTTGATAATTATGACCCTTAATGGCTTTCATTGTTCAAATCCATGAATAAAGCTGAGATATGATGATTCTAATCTATTTCGAGTATGAAAGTTTCTAATTGTGGATAAATACCCTTAATGTGATAATTAGGGTTTTCTAATGGAAAAATATGGAATTAGTGATAAATAGAGTTCATATGTGAATTAGACCATAATAAATTATTAGTTGTTAATCCGTAAGAAACCAAAGATTATAATTGGCCTTACTGATCGTGTCATGATAAATATGGCAGTTTTAGTGTAAAAGAGGCATAATAGACTTAATTGTCTTTCAAATGTTCCTATGATGTTGAAATTAGGGTTTGTGAACTAAAATAACATAAAAGGTGATAAATCATAATGGAGGCTAAAACCCTAATAAAACCCTAAAGTTGGCCTAGAAATCCTAAGGTGGAATCTAAGTCGATCTTGAGAATGTTTTGGATAAAACAATGACACTTGGATGTTATACATTACTTTCAAGATATTGTTGATTGCTTGATTGATTGTTCTTAAATATTCTTGCTTGGACATCAAGTTACTCTGGATCAGGTATGTGGTTACGCTTATGGTTAATCGCTTTAGTTTCACGGCGATTCCTGGATGTTTTATCAGTTCTTTGAAAATAACATATTGGATGACTTTTATTTCATGCAACTCTAAAGTGATTATGATTATCACCATAAATATATATACATTACTGGCTCAGATCATGGTCCTCCTCTGTGGCTTTTCTAATGATGAAAAGGGTAACTGGGTATAGGGCCTACTTGTTAAGTAGGACATCATGTTATCATGACTTAGGAATTGGGCTACCCACGTGTAGTGCCATGCAACTCTTTAGCACACCATGATTTAGGGAGTGGGCTACCTATGGGTAGTGCCATGGGACTCAACCCTAGATATTGATCTACCTGTTAGGTAGGATCATGTAGGGTTTAATGGGGATCTACCATAAGGAAGGTAGCATCCACACCCATTGCAAGGATAGCACAGAGGCTAGGGTATGTGTGGATTGAGCAGTTATGTTTAAAACATAGGGTTGTTTGTTAAATCATAATTGACTGCAATATGTTGTTCAAGTTAATTGCACAATTATTGTTTCCCTCACATACCAACATATTCATTTATGCTAAATGATGTTTTGTTTGTCGACATTTCAGGTACAAATCCCAAAAGGATAAACTGTAAATTGGTATATTGTGAATACATGAATTAAAGTGCAAGGAGGATTAGTGAGAATAGTTTCCGTATGTGGATAGAAGTTTAGAAATCCAAGTTTTTCAAAAGGTATGGAAAATTTTATTTTGTTACATCTTTTCAGTATAGGCTGGTAGAATTTGATAATTATTATTGATTATTTGTCAAACCTTTGATCCGGAAATTGGGATAACAGCTCTGACCTCGTCGTCTCCCTTAAATGGGGGTTACCGGGAGGCGGGGTTGTTACATTTGGTATCAGAGCATTGGTTCCTCATTTAATCTTTAGTAATTATTAAATTTTACAAATTCCATAGAACTGAGGGAGTTATTAGAGGATTTTCTGAAATACAGAGGTGTCTAGAAAAGGATCATGTTTGGGGGCTAGCAATATTTTCCTCCGCACCACTAGTCAGAATACGAGGACTCCCAGATCTGTGTGACTTCCTGGCCAATGCTTAGGATCTGACTCGAAATAAGATACTTTTAGGACTCTCTCATCTATTTTCGTCCATTCTCAACCCTAATTCTATTAAGATTCTAAGGTTTAGGGTTTTTCTCTCTCTTCCTCACCCTCTTGAGGTCATGGTATGTATAATAAGGTTAAGGAATCCTCCACCAAATTAATTAAAAGCATGTAAATAAGATTTCATGGACATAAGCTTAATAGTTTAAGCTAAACTAAAGAAGAGTTACATGCTTAGGTCGTATGACATGTGTTGTCATGCCCTCAGGAGAGACCCGAGGTTAGACCTTCTTGTTAGGAGGATGAAGTGGAGAGTTGGTCTCGGAGGAAGAAACCTCCATTTAAGGTAGAGACATGTCACATCTTATGAGGATGATGCTAAACCTAACCCTAAGTGGTGGTTAGAGAGGGAGATGGCATGATGATTTAGATGTCATGGTCGACCATGTGTGTGGGTTGACATGCTTTTGGTTTTGGATACCTATGCGAAGTGTGAGCTATGTGAGGTTGGTTGGCTTAGTGTTGTTTGGGTGACCCAACCTGGAAAGGGGTCGTGCATGTTAGGGTTAAGGATAACTCCTTCATTGATGAGGTTAGTGATGACCCTATAAAAACCCTATGGGATGATATGAGCATGGCATGGTATGCACCTTGAGTATGTCAGTAGTGATGGCAGTAGGTTAAAAACCCGGGCCAGAAGGGCATGTGGGATAGCTTATGAGATAAGCATAAAGAGTTATGGATAATCTTGAGCGAATGTAGGTTTCACCCATGTAGTTGTATGCATGTGAGCTTGATCCTCCTTAGAGAGAGAACCTCTAGTATTAAGGTTGTTTATAGGGTTAAGATCTAGAGAGAGAGAAAAATCCGAGCAAGAAGGTTGGAAGCTAAGACTCTGAGATATGAGGAACACTGAGGAGCTAGGTATGTTTTAACCTAGAATGGACAACCTATGTGGATGGCTGAGGTTGCCTCATGCATGATCCTTGGAGGCTTGTGGTATCTAGGTTGACTTTAGAGGAACCAAACCCTAGAAAGGAAAAGATACTTCTTGAACCGATCTATGGAAGTTGTAGATGCCTACCTTACCTTCTAGGGATAGGAAGAAGAGTTCCTTAGACCCTGAGGAGGTATAGTGGGAAGTTGTGAGGCCTCCTACCTAGTTGTTTGTCCTTGAGGAGGGTTCAACTATGAGGTGTTGTTTAAGTGGAAGGATAATAGGACGTGTATGATGTACCTCGTACATGCTTGGTTCATCGTTAGAACGTTGAGCATGTTGTTGGGTAGCTGTTGCATAAGAGGAGAACCTAGGATTCCCGGATCTATAAGAGGGGAAGTGGTAGTACCTGGTGCACCTGATGCTCATGATGAGATTTGACTTTCCATAGACTCGAGCATGGAACTCCTCATGTTTAGAGGAAAGGGAAACCCCTCAGATTAAGGTGTATGTTTGTTGAACCCCCACATATAAGTTGGTGACATGGGCAGGTATGGTCTTGGTTAAATGTTGATGATTGAGAACAAGTATGACCTACCGTGGAGACCTAGTATGGTTTAGAAGGTGGTTTGTTTGTTAGCTATGTGCCTTAGTAGCTTTCTAGGGCTAACATGCTCATGTGGGTGTAAACCCAAGACGTAGGGATGTTTATGACCTTGGTTGCTATCAAGAGATAGTTTCCTCCCATCCTGGGAGAGGGACCCTTTTGTAGGGTATGGATCAACTTTTGTTGAGTTTGAGGTAACCTTAAGTGGTCTCATAGAGTCTTGAGAAGCTAAGTGGAGAGTACATAGTATGAGAATGAACCTGTAGACCCATAGATAATCATGTCTAAGTGCATGTGGATGTGTTACCATGGAGGTAACCGGTATAGAGCCTGACCAAGGTAGGTAGGTCGCAATGACCCCTTTGAAAGGATGTAAGTCAGACCTGGAATGCAGAGAGATGATGGAGACTTGGGTAAGGTTTGAAGTTGGACATGTACTATGTTAGAATCCTAAGTCTATCCTAGGGTCAGGTAGGGATAAGATTGATGGGAGTAGGAGTTGCCTAATTCCCTAGTTGCACATGACCATAAGGTCAGGAGGTAACAACTATCATTGTTTGAGGGCCATGGGTTAGGATATTGATCACCTTCATGAACTCATGGGACCCAAATTGTAGATGAGGAGGGAACTCTCTGGATGCATGAGGGAAGAGGGATGACACCAAAAGTGCAAGCACCCTACAAACCTAGAGGAGATGACCAAGGATGGTATGATGACCCAAGTGGGTTTGAGATCAGTTTTTCATGGAAGTAACTTTGATATCGAGATGATCATGATGTAGAGACATGTGTTGCACGTTTCAACCTAGATTGGAAGGCGTAACGACAAGGTGGGATGCACCATATCTACTCTTAGAATAGGAAGAACTTTGTGTTTGGACGGCTGCCAAATGCTTATTTCCTCTCATTATGGGGGTGAGAGATAGGGTAGCACGCATGCCATATGCTAAGGATAGAGATTATGCGAGTTGAAATGTTTCTATGAGATATGAGGATAGAGATGCCTTTGTGGAGTGTATGATGTGTGGATGCTTTACAAACATAAAGAGAACTAAGGTAGTCATCTTATGAGGATGTTTTTATCATGAGCTATGTGGAATTTATGAGTTATACAAGGTTGAGTTCGATAACCAAGAGGATAATCTCTGAGTTTTCTTGATGAAGATAGACTTAGAGTCCGAGATGATAGTAAGTGGAATACATCGAAGTGTATGTCTCAACATTACCTAACACATAAGGATGTGAAGTGGTAATGGATGCTCTTGTTGAGAGGTAGCTATCTAGTTTAGCTAGTGGACAGGATGGAAGAAGGGGTTAGGTGAACCCTAAGTTTGTAAGATATATTTGGCTAACACTCAGATGTAAAGAGATCCGTCAATCAAGTTAGTGGTTGCCTAGCTATCCATCCTAGGGCTTGTCATGATGGAAAGATGGTTATAGAACCTCTGATGCACTTCTATGGAAAAGGAGGTGATGAAACCCATGACTAGAGTGTTTTAGGGTTTTTGAGGAATCAACCTTGAGGAATCATGACATTTAGGAGATCATGATTTTATGTTCATCATACACCATGGTGCTACTAAGATAGTAAGTTGCGGTAGAATTTTGGATGCCTAAGATGAAGTTTCATGTGGCTTGTCGCAATGCATGCCAGGAGGTGAAGGACGAATCCAGTAACCCAGTGAATTGATATAGAGGATAAAGAGTCCCAAGAGCAAATGGGAGTTCATTACTATGGATGTTGTGGTAAGTCTCCTCTGGACCAAGGAAGGTCAAGATGCAATATGGGTTATGGTAGATCGCCTTACCTAGATGACATGATCTAAGAGAAAAGAGAGAGTATTGTCAAGGGACAGATCCAGTTGAACTACATGTAAGAGAGAGAGATGGTTCAACTACACCATGATGCGAGTTCAAAAGTTCTTGAGTGTGACCTAAAGGTTTACTTCCATGCGGTGGAAGTAGGTACATGAAGAACTCGATGTTAGTACAATTTATCACCCCTAACTAATGGTTAGTATGATCCAGACTAGAGGGTCTGGTGAGAGCTTGTGTGTGCATTCAAGGTGATACACGGAGACAGTTCTTGTCCTATGTAAGATGTGATGATAACCACCATAGCCAGTATCAGGATGTAAAGAAGCTCTGTAAGGGAGGTTGTGTTGGTCACCACTTCATTATGATGATGTTGGTGAAGGGACCTCGTGAAGGTTAGAAAAAGACCAAAGTGTGTGCAGATGAAGTCGCTTTGATCGTGTGATGGCTGAAAGAGAGCCCAGGGCCGACATGAGTCGTGTGCTGATGCAAAGTAGACTGACATGCAGTTCACTGTTGGAGAATATGTGATATAAAAATTTGACCCCTCTGAGCTATACCTGAAAAAGATGAGTCCTCGATACATAGGTCCATCTGAGATGGATTGGTGGAGTTACTTATGTTTGACCTTACCCCTCAGGATAATGTGATGTGTGATGAGTTCCATGTGTCCCATTTAGAGCACTATGTGAGGTACCCGGGCCATGTGCTGAGCAATCAACCTAGTGAGCCCCAAGGGAGGCTGAAATGTCCTGAGTCACCTGTGAGGATTCTAGATGCCAAGGTGAAAGAAATCAGAGAAAAGAATATGTGATTATAAAGGTTTTTTGGAAGCACCATGGATAGGGTAAAGTCACTTAGGAGCCAATGATGGACATGGAAAATTTTTATCCTGAATTGTTTGTTTGCTTGATGGAATTTTGAGGACAAAATTCTTATAAGAGGGGAAGGATGTTACAACCTCAATTTTTGCATATGTTTTCATAATTGAAATGTAATGATTTTATGAATATGTACTTAATTGAAAAGGTTGTATGCTTTGCTTCAAAGGATGGATTTATTTGCAATTATTCCTTTGATAGGAATTTCGTGGTTCCTATTATTATGATAATCCAATAATGGATATAAAAGAGAAGAAAAGAAGAAAAGTCCAAATAGTAGAAAAAGATACAAGATAATGAATATTAAGCAAAGTATTTATAAGAAATACATGGAAATCTATAGATAGTGGCATTAATGTCCACAGTTGAGTAAATTTCATTTATATGGGATTTCTAATAGAAAGAGTAGTCAAAATAAAAGAAAACGGAAAAGTAATTTACTTGAATAAAGGAATATACAAGAAAAAGGATGAAAGATAAGGAAAGAGGATAAAGAAATGTTCCCAAGTTGGGATTTTGAGCCATTAATGTTCCTTGACGTGAAAGGAATCCAAGATAATAATTTAATAGCAAAGGAAAGAGAAAATAGGTGAGAAATATACATAATTGAGTAATAACTTGCAACTAAATAAAGGGACCCAATTTCTTTAGACAATGAGCCCAAATTTGGCATGATGATAGACTAAATAATTATTAAGATTACCTCAAAATTTGGGATTAAATGGAGACATGGTTTGAGAGTTATGTTTTTTCCAAAGTGAAAGGGATATCCTTTATTTCTAAAGGGAATTACCCTATTTTCCCTATTTTCTGTTTATACGGGTAGCACGACAACCGTGGATCTGATATCCAATAGTAGAGGTGTCATCCACTACCTCCAAACTGACTAGGAAAGTTGTGAAAATGGGAGAGATTTCCTCTCCACTTTCCTCACAATCTAGTCTGTCATTGGATCTAGAAGTGGGCCCTCTGCCTTCGGGAGGCCACGAGGACTCAATCCATACCAGGATTAAGTACATGTTATAGTGGGAATTGAGTTTCCCTAATATTTGAATGCCTATGATCCGACCCTATATAAGGGGGGAGTTGTGCAATACCAGAGATCATAGAATTGATACTCATGAGATCGGGAGGATTGGGCGAGTTCTTTGGCAACTTCAATTGGAGAATTCAACTTGTCCTTTGCCCCTGACGAGGTAGCCGGTTCTGCCAGAGAAGGGTGGTGTCGTCTTAATGCCAAGAGGAAGAGGGAAGAGCAATTAACAGGCTCCTTGAGTTTGGGAGCATGCGACGAAGGTACAGGTGATCTCAGTTCTCGCGTGGGAGCAACAAAGAGAAAAGTCAACCCTCGAATTGACCAGCTGCTCACGGGAGGCAAGACATGAGGTTGACGACGATAGAGGGGGGAAAGTAATTCACTTCCCGTGTGCCTCTTTTGAAAGGATTAGTCCTTTAAGGTAATTTCACAACCTCTCCCTGTTAACAAGCGTGTTGCCCCGCCATCTTGCTTTTAAATCCAATAAATCCACGTGGCCGCTTCTGATTGATAGAAAAAGGGTTATCTTGTAAAATATGTATCTAATTATGGAAATATAGGATGAAGATGATCAATATATGAAAATTTATCCTCATAATGAGGGGAACACAAAGAAATTATATTTGAAGATTAATTCTACTTGAAATTCAAAAGGTATGAAAAGATGCTATCTTTAATGGTTTAATTGATGAAAAACCCTAATCATTGATTATTAATGAATTAGGAAGGGTTATATGGATGTTTAAAGTTGATATTAACTTGTTGATTATAAAAAGCACACATTAGATCCAAAAAGATAATCTTTATGCATAGTTTGATTAATTTAAGGTTCCATGTACATGAATATGCTTGAATGGGTCTTGAAACCCTAATTTTGATAATTAGGACCCTTAATGGCTTTAATTGTTCAAATCCATGAATAAATATGAGATATGATGATTCTAAGATATTTCGAGTATGAAAGTTACTAATTGTGGATAAATACCCTTAATATGATAATTAGGGTTTTCTAATGGATAAATATGGAATTAGTGATAAATCGAGTTCATATGTGAATTAGACCATAATATATTATGAGTTGTTAATCTGGAAGAAACCAAATATGATAATTGGCCTTAATGATTGTGTCATGATAAATATGGTAGTTTTAGTGGAAAAGAGGCATAATATACTTAGTTGATTTTTAATTGAGCCTATGATGTTGAAATTAGAGTTTGTGAACTAAAAGGGCATTAAAAGTGATAAATGCATAATGGAGGCTAAAACCCTAAAGTTAGCCTAGAAATCCTAAGGTGGAATCCAAGTCGATCTTGAGAATGTTTTGGATAAAACAATGACACTTGGATGTTATGCATTAATTTCAGGATATTGTTGATTGCTTGATTGATTGTTCTTGAATATTCTTGCTTGGACATCAAGTTACTCTAGATCAGGTATGTGGTTACGCTTATGGTTAATCGCTTTAGTTTCACGGTGATTCCCATATGTTTTATCGGTTGCTTGAAAATAACTGCTTGGATGACTTTTATTTCATGCAACTATAAAGTGACTACGATTATCACCATAAATATATATACATGACTGGCTCAGATCCTGGTCCTCCTCTATGGCTTTGCTAATGATGAAAAGGGTAACCTGGTACATGGCCTACTTGTTATGTAGGACATCAGGTTATCATGAGTTAGGAATTGGGCTACCCATGTGTAGTCCCATGCAACTCTTTAGCACACCATGCGTTAGGGAGTGGGCTACCTATGGGTAGTGCCATGTGACTCAACCCTAGATATTTATCTACCTATTAGGTAGGATCATGCGGGGTTTAATGGGGATCTACCATAAGGAAGGTAGCATCCAGGTCCACTGCAGGGACAACACAGAGGCTAGGGTATGTATGGATTGAGCAGTTATGTTTAAAATGTAAAGTTGATTGTTAAATCATAATTGACTGCAATATGTTGTTGCAGTTAATTGCATGATTATTGTTTCCCTCACATACCAGCTTATTCATTTATGCTGACAAACATTTTGTTTGTTAGTGTTTTAGGTACAAATCCCAAAAGGACAAACAATAAATTGGTATATTGTGAACACATGAATTAAAATGCAAGGAGGATTAGTTAGAATAGTTTCCGTATGTGGATAGAAGTTTAGAAATCCAAGTTTTTCAAAAGGTATGCAAAATTTTATTTTGTTATAGCTTTTTAGTATAGTCTGCTAGAATTTCATAATTATTATTCATTATTTTTCAAACAAAAAATTGGGATAATGGCTCTGACCTCTTGGTCTCCCTTAAATGGGGGTTATCGGGAGGCGAGGTCGTTAGAGTAGGAGTCGACACCAAGTTTGGGCTCTAGTACCATCTTCAATGCAGACTTTGCGTGATGTGGAAGATTTAGTCCCTTTTCACATATCGTCATCGAATGACTGTCTGAGAGCTCGAGACATCTATCCTAAAACCAATTGTGTGTGACAAATAAATTAGATATAATTATTGCCACATAGGTAAAATGGTGATAATCAAGTGTATTGATTATATAACTAGGTTAATATGTATATAATGTCCCTCCTTTCTTACGAACATTAATTATCATAACTAGGTTTATGAGTAAAATGAAACTTGGCATTTTGGCTAATTAGACTATGATGAATCTAAAAGTTCAATCGGAGTTTAATTTGATCTAGGGAATCATGTGATTCAAAGCATTAAGTACTTAGGATGATTAATACATAAATAATTTTTGAAGAGAATTTACATCTCCAAATTTTAAGGGAAGCTCTAATATGTTATGAAATACTCAAATTTTAGATAATAGAACACAATATGTATGTATGTGGGTTCATTTATCTTTGTCCCTAATCATTTGATTTGGGGATTGGTAGTGTTCATAATTAATTTAGATGTGATATAACACTAAATTATCATGTGTAAGAACTATTCTAGGGCTTTACATTATTAGAAGAAGAAGAAAAATTAACTTCTATTTATTATTTTTATTTATTCTTAATTTAAATTTTTGAACTATATATTACAACCTACACACCATATTGAATTTAATACCCAAAATTTCCATGCATTGATATAGTACTACACACCTTTTGGTTCACATATTAATAAACCAACACATTAATCTTTTCATAAAGTCCATAATCATTGAATGAAAATGTTCATGATATAGCATATATGTGGTTACAAATGTTACGTTTAACAAGATTAACTAACCGAACTTGCACATATGCTAATTTTAAGGATTGAAACTGAATCATACCTTCATTATCTACCATGTAAAAAGTGATCACATGCCTTAATAATTATAATAATCTTATTACTCACAAATAGTGAGTCAACTAAGGTGATCTCTCAACATAACATTTCATCAAAGTGCTCATTTCTTTGAAAAGATGCTTGCACCCACTTCTTATTACTCCCATCAACTCGTTGCATTAAAGTCCATATTAACATTATAGAAACATCAAATTAATATAAATATCATAAAATAATTCTCATTACCTTTCTTCATCTTCATAACTTAATCATAAACGTATTTAACATCTATCATTGGCACAAATAATGCCTTTTTTTATAGACTAATTGTATATGGTTCAGGTGACTATCTAACTTATGTTTTTGTTACCACCTATCTTTGTAACATCCCTGAATATGTGTTGATAATGCACATATCTAATGATGTGAGCTCTCATTATGCAAATTCCACCAACGAAATAGTGCACATGTCCCATACCACATTCACTAGTAAGTAGGGAAATGCACACAATGAAAAGAGATAACATGTCACTTACAGAGATAACTTTATGACATGGGGTTCAAATTAGATGGACTATATCTCAAACACATGTCATAGAATACCGAAACCTCAAGACTTGTCTTCCTTTCAAGGAATTTCTACCTTCACCATTCCTCAAATAAAAAGGATGACTCGTCTCACCTCTTTAATTTATTTCTTCAATCTAAGAAGAATAATAATTATTTATTATATGGACCTAAAGGGACATAAAACTAATTGAGAACCACTAGTATGCATGATGACCAATTACTCTTTTGATCAGATACCTTGTTGAAACACCTCAAAATTTTAAATATTCACATGAGAAGAAGAACCAATTCTTGACTTGTACTATTAATAGAGTAACACACACATCAATAATAAAACATAAAGAATAATTGAAATAATAAACATCCAATGATCACATTTTGTTCACACCCCAAAAGCTCACATAAAAGTAAAAACTCATCACAAACTAATGAAATTGTCTAAAATTGATACATAATATACTAGCCTTAATAAATAGAAGATAGTTGAGGTGGATAATGGCACCCCACCAGGGCATTCTCTATTACTTTATTGTGTCCTTATTTTAAATTCTCTCATTCTAGTTCCTCCATCGCTCATCACCTATACACATCTTGTCCCATCCAAGTATTTGAAAAATAAATCTCCCTAGGTGGAGTGAGTATTCGAGATATAAGAAATATTGGAAGAAGAAAATACTATACATTATTCTTAAATAGTATGTGTGACAGCTAAACATAAAATTAGTTGAAAATGTGAAAATATCTTAGTTTATATCTATTTCTATAACTTATTCTAGATAATTGTACTATGATACTTGGATCTAATGACTTGCACTCTGGTGTGTGAATCACATTATCTGAGTTGGTTTGCAGTTTGGTGTTTGGGACTCATGACTCACACTAAGGGTTTGGATCATGTTTCTAGAGTTGACCTACACAAAGAGCATGGATCTCAATCCAAAATTTGATGTCATATTAAATATTATCTAAACATAAATATGAATACATGGATCTTAATGAAGTATTTTCTTAATGTATTGAAAATATTCTTTGGACTTATAAAAAATTCTTTGGAGGTTCACCTTGTAACAGTGTTGTCTTCCAACACAAGTTGATCCTTGGCAGTTGTATCTTCTAGTTTATTTTGATTCAAAGAAATAGAATATTTTACGATAATTCATATAATAGATTAAATTATAATTGTAAATATAATTCTAATTAATATTAACTTATTTGTTTTTCTATTAGTTGATGTAAGATCAACACATAAAGAGCTTAACCTTGGGGGCTCGAGATCACGCCACATGTTTAAAGATGTCATGGGTTCCACAAAGTAACTTTTTTATTTAAACAAGTTTTTTATCATCAGAGGAGGAATGTCGATCTTGTATGTTTGATCATTTCCAGTTTATGTTTGTTTCTTTCATAGAAGTTTATTATTTTGGGCCCTCATACTCTCTTTGTTAAATTTTGTCAGATCAATGATCATCTCCATTTAGACGAGAGATGTGTATTCCTCTATTTTTTATCCTTTTAGCTGATTTGTTGTTGTTATCTATGTGTTATTTATGAATGGAGCAAATAATACTATTAAGTACAAAAGTTAGTTGTAAAAACTAAAAAGTATGTTATTTTTTCCACATTAACTTTGTATACATTTTCTCATTGAAGAATATTCAATTTTTTATAATTAGCACTATCATATTTTTCACATATTTTTGCTTTAGATAGTCATTTCTTACTAGAAAGAGAGAATATTATAGATTTTAAAAAATCATAATGGTTTTCTCACACTTTAAGTTCATGGAAATGTTATAATTATCCACAATTAAAATTGTAAACAAACCTTATATTAAGTGTATAAAAGTAGAGTTCTCTTGTAGTGTTTTGTCACTATATAAAGCAATTATACATTCTTGTAGTGTCACCACCACTTATTTGTGGATGTTTTTGCGATTGCCATTTAATACGATATCTTGTAGTGTTAATTAGCTACAATCATGTTCACTGAAAAACTACATGGAGAAACATTTAAATAAGTTATATGGATGATTTACTTAGCATTCTTCAATATTTACAAAACAACACTACAGTAGTACATGTCATTAAAAAACACCATGTACCAAGACATGTTTAGTCAAAGCCACCCCTGGAATTAGTGGTTTTAGGCATCATACTTGAAATGACCACTTCACTTGGTGGTTTCAATAAAAGAGTTAATCATATTTGTAAAGTTAGATCAAAATTTTGAATTCCACTACTTTTTTTAATGTCACCCCTTGATGTGGATTCTTTTCATTTTCTTGTAACTATTTTTTTTGAGAGAGGACGGCGGGTCCTATGATTGGGGACCCTCGCCAACTAAATTAATTGGGCTAAATCAGCAAAAGCAATGTTTACAAGACTTGAAGGAAAAGACTAGAAATAAATAAACCAATCTACTTGTCCCTTTTGTGCCATAGTGGCAACTTCATAGGCAAGCTTGTTACAAGAACGACTAACATAAGAAATGCTGCAAAAAGAGAAGAGGTGTTTCAGGTTCCTAATGTCATCTGCAAGGATCCCCACATAGTCCCTCCTTGTAGAGGAGTCACTACAAGCCTCGTACAATTTCAAGAGCGTCTGTCTCCATCTCCACCTATCTATCACCATGGTTGTACACCCACTGGATTGCTGCCCTCATGGTTGTGGCTTCTGCCATTGTTATCTCTATGTGCTTGCTAATCGTCTCACCTGCTACCCCTATCAGCACCCCTTCACTGTCCCGCATCGCCATTCCTATGGTTGTCTCTCCCCCCTCCCCACATGAAGCGTCGACATTTATCTTCATTCGTCCAAGTGATGCCTTGATCAACCGTGGAGTTCCTTCACTACCCCACTGTGCATTGCTAGTTCTCCTTAGATTCTTTTCTCCTCCATCATGCTTGGCCCATGTCAGTGCCGAACGGTATAGGTAGCCACTGTGTACTTCGTCATATTGGAAAACACGCATGTTTCTCTCCCTCCAAACAGCCCACATAGATGCAAAGATCGCCTCCTTGTCTACCCTCTCTACAGCCGCCCCCATAGTGATGGTAATATCTTCATCCTTGTAGTCTTCCACCCACTCTTGGTGTAACATCCCTGACCTGGGTTATGCTTTAACCCTAGGTGTTTTTTTTAAGAAAGACAACTATATGTTAGTTCTTATATTTTTAAAAGTAATTAAGGTTCAAGAGGAACTTATATTTCAATTTTAGCCCTTTTTTAACAATGTTGAAAGAATGTTCTGCCTGTTTTGGACTAAAGTGCAAATTACCCAAGTTGAGGGGTTAAATTGCAAATGTTACATGATAAAATGTTCCTCATGTGTTGAAGCATCATGAGAATAAAGATGATGTAGAGGTATGGCTTGGGAAAGCATGAGTAACAAGAAAGAGTTGATAAAACAATGTTTATGCATTAAAACCTTGTTTTGGTGTAATGAGCAATTTACCCAAAAACCAGGGTTCAATATGCAAATTATCACTTCAGAATAGTCCCTAATGTTTCTTGGCATCATGTAGAGCAAATAAAATGAGAGGGGCATCTCATTTGTATCATTTTGGAGGAGAGAGAATCTTGATATTAAAATAATCAAGATTTAAGCATAATTGAAACCATAATTCAATTTAATGCAAAAATAATTATATTAATTGAAGTGCCCTTCAACCAAAATTGAAATGGTTGAAATCTATATATTTGGACGTCTGTGGGCCTTGCAAAGGAAACGAAAACATTTTAAGGAGGTGAAGAATCCACTCACATTATTATAGAAAAAGAAATATCCACTCATTTATGGATATTATTATAATATGATTTAAGGTGCTTAATTTGCTTTTCTTTAAATCATGGATAATTGAGAGTAATAAGAGGCAAAAGAGATAGCCTCATAACCAAGGAAGGGAAGGGGGAAAGTGTCAAGGAAATGGGGGAGATAATTCCTACTTTCTCTCTCTTAAATGAATTTTCAATAAAATTCATATATATGCTCCTTTATCCATGAGTTGAAAGGGTAATTTCGAATCCACTTTCACTTCTTGCTTGAAAAACGACCAAGGGAGCTTAGGATCAATAGGAGGAAGACCTTCAACCTGTTTGTAAGCTTCTTGACCTTCTTTCACCTGGATTCCATGGTGGAAATCACAAATCAATGCTTGATTTCTTCTTATCTTCACTCGATCTTCAATTCTAGCCATTCCTTTTCACTCAAAGCTTGAGAATGAGCTTGGGATAGTTGAAGGTGTTGCTTTCACCATTAAATAAGTGGAGGTTGAAGCTTTGAAGCTCAATTGGAGGCAGGTTTTATAACTTGAACCCTTAATATTGTTATTGCAATCAATTCCGTATCAATTGTTCTTCTTGAAATTCACTTGATCAAATCAATGGAACCTCCATGAAAATTACAGAAAAATATGAAGGATCATAGATTGATGATGATGACATCATCCTAAGCACACACCTCAAAAATATCCTAGACAAACGGTTTCAAAAGTTGGAAACCAATCAGTTTCATTGAAATTGGTTAAACGGTTTCAACAAACCGTTAGAAACCAAACAGTTTCAAACCGTTTGGAGTGGTTGAACATTTGTAATGGTTGACCGTTTGGAGATCATAGGCTGATTTTTATGGTTGAAGACCCATTAAATTCAAATTGATTAGCTTCAAAGGGTTCATCAGTTGAAGGTTAATCAATTATCAAACCCTGACCGGGTTAAGTGCTGAAATTTCAATTGGTTGATTTAAAATGTTGGGTTGATTAACCCAAATGGTCTCAAGACCATTTGGAGGTCACCCAAACAGTATCAAGACCATTTGGAGGTCAACCAAGACCGTTTGGAGGTCTAGGGTTGAGTATGGTTGAGTAATTGAAGGACTAGAGATAGCAAATTGAAATGCAATCAATAGTTCAATTGATGATCAATTCAATGATCCGAACCCTAATTGAATTTCACAAATTTCAATGATGGATCACTACAACAAATATTAGATTTCCCGGCATAATGATATGCTGTAAAAACTGCATAACTATGCTTGTATTGTATTTATTCAGCATTTTTCAATATGCCGGAAAAATGCCGTTGAAAAGCGTGCTGCCAAAAGTTTCACGGCATATTAAGAATTGCCGTAAATAGTATCAAAATCGGCATTATGTCCATGCCGGGGATAAATGGTTATCACCAGAAAATGATGCCAAACCCGACATTCTAATATGCCAGGAAGATGTCCTTTATAGACGTGCCGCTACCAGATTCTCAACATTTTCAAATTGCCTAGAAATAATGCTACACCTGGCATTACATACACGTCGATAAATAGCATGAACGACATTACAAAGTTGCCTCAAAGAAACAGACCCGACATTTCCAAGATGCCTGGAAATTAACGTATCATTATTTTAGATTCAAAATTAGTTGGGCAAAGACTTTAGAAAGCTCGGACTGTGCGTTTGGCGAAATTAGGCTGAGAACTCATTTATACATGTGCAATCCAGAATCATGTCATCCACTTCATATTTTCTTCTGTACAAAGCTTAATCTTGTTTTTTTTTGTATTCTTAATAAAGACATAAGTTAATGACTCTTACAAACCCTCGTGTAACTTATACAACACTCTTACAATTGCCTCATTGGCAGGCTAAGCCAATAGCCTTGCACCGCCTATTTCTCTTTTTTTTTACTACAGCAGTCTGATAACTATCACTAAAGGGATCTGAAACATTTTAATTCAACAGAAAATGCACCATGTTTGTTGGGAACAAAAATTTTCAGGATAAGACATTTATATAATGCCAATTTTGTTGGCCACATCGAGAGCATCATAATCAGGAGTGAGCCTTACGTAAGCTTTCTTAGTTCCATCAGGCCTGATGAGAGTGTTGACCTTCTTGACTTGGATGTCATACATCTTTTTCACCGCAGCTTTGATCTTCTTTTTGTCAGCACGAAGATCCACAATGAAGACAAGAGTGTTGTTGTCTTCGATCTTCTTCATGGCAGATTCAGTTGTAAGTGGATACTTCAGGATCTGGAATTGATCAAGCTTGTTTCCGGGCTCAGTACTAATGCGGGGGGTACTTGGGGTTCCTTTGCTTCTTAAGAGTCTTTGGCCGGTGAAATGTAACAGAAGTCCTAATCTTCTTTGACTTCTTTATGGTGGTGCCGGATTTTACAGCCTTGGCCACCTTAACAGCCTGTGCTTTGGGATCAGCTTTTTTGGCGGATGCTTTGGCCGGAGGAGCCATGCTGACAGCTGGAAAAAAAAACTCTCGCGTGACCTTGCGCGGGGCAGTAGCTGAAAGTGGCGTCGAAGGACGCCGACGAAGAGGGCTGCTGGGGTTGGGAGCTACGACGGCACGGTCATGACCTCTCACCGCCTATTTCTCTTCCCAAGATACATCAAATTTAAGCCGTAAAATTACAACATTAGAAGTTATGTGTCTCAATGAGGCAGATGTCGCTTCCTGTATTGTTGGTGAACTGTGCTTTGCAAAAGTCACCAACTCATCAGAAGAAAACCAGTCTGTAATATTATCTTCATATAAGCATGTTCAACTTTACTTGTACTGGTTGCCGTGAAAAAATTGAACACCTTGTAGATGCCTCATGACTAATTAAAGGATCATCCTCTAGTGATGCTATGCCAGAAGTTAGTGGATGTCTATTCACATATGGCTTCAACTGAAAGCTTCTTCATGGTACCCGGGCATGGGTCTCCTCCAAAAACATCAGAAGCTACGTTTACGGAACATTTTCTCTGGCCGATGCAGTTCTGCAACAAAAATATTTAATGGAGAAGATATCAGAGCAAACACGACACAAGCTTGTAAGTTACCAATTTGCAATAAATTTGATGAGACAACATCGGTTTCAGGGAGATCACGCTAGGAATTGATAGTAATTTGAGTTAGAGATTACATTTGTCCTAACTTTTTTATTTAATTGTTCCGCTTACGTTTATAGTGTTAACTTACTGATCTGCATTAAGATGGTTTCTTAGCATTGAAATTAATAAAAAAATTAGAATAGTTATAAACTGACTAAAATTATGAGAATTTTATATAGCATCAATATGATATCAGAATGTAATTTCAAAATGTTATATTAATATAGTACAATCCAAGGAAGTTAAGAAACACAGTCACATTTGGGCATATTCATTAGAAATAAATTATCTATGCAAACTTTACAAATTTTGCTAATGTTCATGGAACATGCTAATTTTTCAAGTGTTGAATTCAGATATTTTAAGGCACGTTGACTGTATGAGCATTAAAATGTTAACTTACAATGGTTGAAATAGCACCATTTAAGCAAGTAAGTTTGGGCATTTATATGTGATTGTTTGGGCATTTATATGCGATTAACACATTTTACATGTCATCATGTCACGTCATCAAATAGGACCACTTGGCTGTCAGATCAGCATGTGCAACCCATCAGAATTCCATGTCAACCGGCGTGTGAAACCCACTCTATCAGCAAGTTAACAAAATGAGTTGGCAGTAGGATAGATTCACTTACTTATAGTGTGGGCACTAAGGATCATTTAATAGGGTTGGGACAAATATCATACAATATATATAACTTGGGTATTTATATGTAAATATTCCTTTTCATAAAATTTTGTTTCATGGAAAAAAATGAAAATGTTACACAATGGCAGTGGACGTGACTTGTAAGGTTTAAAACATAAAGAGCCCTAGTATGAGCATAGCCAAGCAAGTTCTTAGCATAGTAGAGGAATTAACGCACTTCTTGAGATAATAGTTCAACTTCCTTCTCCAATCACATCCTTTCCTCATCACAATTGATGACAGCCTCAAGAGAAGACATGTCAGATGCTTCAATCTCTCGTGTGAGATGGTATATATCCATATGCTCAGGGATCGGGAGTTCTCTACATCCTATAGCAGTTAGAAGTGTTGACTTACCACAGCCATTTAATCCAAGAAGACCATAACGCCTAAGCAAATTAGAATCCAAATCAGACATGTATACATATAAACCAATTTTAAGAAAAAGGCCACACTTGTGCCTACCTTCCATAGTTGAGCTCCAACTCTGAATCCACTATGAGATCATGACCATGGAATGTTAAAGATAGTGATTCAATCTGGAGATTAAAAATGATTGAGAATAAGAAACATAGAATCAAAAGAGTTGTACTTGTCAATCAAGGAATTTAATCTCGGCAAAGAATTTGTAACAAACATCAAAAGAACATACATATAGGGAAGAGGGTTCTGTTTCTCGTTAAATATTACAAACAGTTGATGGAAAGGCTACACCGACACCCTAATGTTTTACTTGGGATACAACTTGAACTCAAGTCACCATTAGTGGTTATATCAGTTTTGTACTATCTACTAAATTGAAATATGAATGTCATACACAAAAAGATGCCCAGATGAAAGCATTAGTTCACCCTACTAGATATGTTAGATATAGATATGAGAATCCAATCCTCCATTCTATGTTTGCATTTATTTTTTTAAACACACAAGAAACATATACATGTATTTGTAGTTGCTGAAATGCATTTGAAATTTAAGGATCTGCATTTGACAATTGCTGCATAAATTTTCTAGCTAATTGTGGGTATGCATATAATTAGAAACCTAGTCATATTTTGCCCATATTCAAAAAAACAAAAACAGCTGTGTTTTGTCAATATAAAAAGGCTTATGTCCCATTAGAATCCATATCATATGAGCAATATTGACTAATCTTCTCTAGAAGCATAATAAGATTTGGAGCTGGGGCAAAGAGGTAGCCAAGGGTGACAAATACGCTTGAAATAGCAAACCAAAGAAGAAAAAGACAATACACATGAAAAAACATACTCTTGCCTTGACTATGGGTAGAAAGGATTAGTGGATGGCAACTTGGAAGCGGCTAGACTTGGTATCATCCTTAAAATCTGAAATATGGACGCATAACAAACTTGAAGCTTCATGATAGTAGACAAGTTGCATTAGATAGCATGAGTCAATCTGTCTCTGAGCTGTTCCTGTGACCAGAATGAAAAAAAGAAAATGGATTGGTTGGGTATATGTGGAAACAGAGAGATGAGAAGTGATGAATAGGAAATCGGAAATCTGAAGAAAGTAAATATCCTTACTGACATTTTCCACATTAAGAGTAGCTACCAGATTCAGATATGAGAACGAACTTCACTTTGGACACCTCCCTCCCATAAGCTCTATGGCATCCCTGGTTGCGCTTGATCATTTGATCTTAAGCACAGACATCCCCTTGATCACCTCACCATAAATTGTGCCTCTAAATAGCTTGAGAAGCTTTAACTACAGGTTTCAGGAACTCCTTCTCTTGAAACACCTACATGATGTTTTCAAGTGGAACAACATTACTAGATAAGCTTGTAGATAAGAAAGATGTGCTTCATGTGAATTAACTGAAGTGTAGATACATGCAAGTATAGTTGAATTATAAGTATATACTTGAAAAGCTTTGACGGGAGTTATGCAAATCCAAGAGCACCATCACACTAGCGAACCATTATATCATTGCTCATCCAGGCTCTGCTTCATAGCATGGGAGTTCCTTTTTGGAGGGTGATGTTGAATCATGTATTTCCATTAAGATAAACTGCTTGGTGATGGATCGCTAAACAAAGAATACAAGAAATTTGTAGTTCATAGTGACAACAAAATAAAACTTACCTTCAACATCTGTGTTTCTAGTGTTGAAGTAGTCAATGTGTATAAATGAACAAAATATTTACTACTTAATTCCAAATATATGAAACATAACCAACCACACCATGCACTCATTCCGGTCATATATAACACCTTTACTAATTCTACGAACCAGTTTGTGAGAGATTTTCCAAATCAAAACCAAAGCCCAACAAACCAAGTACCAATGCACTTCTTTATAAATGCCTAAGCTTGATGGATGCAACAAGGCTATATATATATTTAAAAGAATGATCCTAAATTAGTCATCTAAAAGACTGATTACCATCATATTCATTCCAATTACTAGAAGTTTTGTCTTAACTACAAAAAAGTAGTCAGGTAATACACTGCCAATCTTAAATTAAAAACATTTATATATTATCTACAAATAATATAATAAAAAATGATCATCTATGAGGTCCAATGCTTGATTGTGTCATCTAAAGAATGAGTTCCATAAGTCCATGAGTAATAGGAACTCCCATCTTACTCCAAAACCTGTAAATAAATAGTGTTATTAATATGACCTATGGTTATAAATAAGCAATGACTTCCATAAGTCCATGAGTTATAGGAAATACCTCATCATTAGGGTTGTCGATATTCATGCCATCTATAATCCTGCTAGACTTTATTACATTGAATAACTCTCTGATGTAAGTGTGAGCTTTTTCAGCTTTGTGATCAGCCTGTTCAGCTCTAGCTCTAGCATCTGCCGCAACTTTTTCTGCTTGTCCAACTCTAGCTCGTGCATCATTTGCTTGTTTCTTATATTTTTCAATCTCCTTCATATAAATTGAATTTCTATAGCGAAAATGACCTGCAACTGTACTTCCCCGCATACGTAAATGGCCTGGTCTTTCGGGTCCAAAGACCTTCAAGCATATTTCATCGTCGCTAATTTCAATTGTTCCATGTTCACGCTGAGACACCAAATCTGTGATTTGTGCCTAAACAACAAATTAAATTGTTAGAATTTTCAATTTGCTAATTTTTTGACATTTATGTCGAGCTATAATCATGGTTACCATCTTTTCTTCAACAACAACATCTACAAGCTTTTTGTCTTTTCTCGTTCGAGTCTTATCAAACATCCTCATGCGACTTGGCACAACTCCATTGTTATTGATAGTCTGTATTTTCATAAAAAAGATTATGAAATATGAAGTATAACCTTATACTATAAAAATAGGAACAATAAGAACAAATTTCATACTTCCTCATGTTCTATAACACTAAATCGAGTCCTTCCAGTACAATGAAGCATTGACGGTTTAGAACGACTGATCTTGTTATGAGTACTTGTAGCCTTGCAAATAAACATAAAATAAGATCAATGGATAAAAACATAAAGATAAGTAAAAAAATTGCTATAAGAAAATATAAATAATAAAGAGAGTAGATCATTGTATAGACTCATAAATTTATTTCAAATTTACCTGAAAATAGTCACTTTTCCAGTATTTTTTCACAAGAAACTCCCAATCAGATTTTGTTACATTTGGATGACAATTTCATAGAGCTTCATCATCAGTGGCGTATGTCAAATAAAGAGCATACAATTCAGTCTTAAATTCACGCCAAGCCTTATTCAATGATCGATATATTGAACGTGTTCTGAGGTCATTTTCCTCAGGTAATAACTCATCACTATGAATGATAAAATCATCCTACGTAATAGTTAAGAAAATATTAGAAATGCACATTTATTATTCAATGAAGTAACACATAAAAACTATATGAAACCTGGATCAACTGGAGCATCTTCTCCTTCTTTTCACTAGGCATGCGACTCCACCTTGTATAACTAAGAGGAGCATTTATGGAATTGCGAACAATAACTCCAATTCAACTGGCCATAAGAGTTTGGTTTTTACTTATTGGATTACCTTCAGAATTAAATTCTATCTTTATTTTAGCTCCACCACCATTTTTGAATGACCTGAAGCTTATATTTTTCGTTTTCCCTCTAACCCTCTTTCTCTTTGGTTGATCTAAAACATGAATAAAATAATGATTACCTTATTCATAATTAAGCTAGAACTAATTAATTGTTACCATGATGGTTATCCGTCTCTTGCATAACTTGATTTGGATCCGTATCTGGTTGTGAGTGATTGTCTAATGTCTGGGACCTCAAAATCCTATTACTAACATTAGTCTGCCTTATGGGTACATCATCATCATTCATTGAACCTTCGAGAACTCTATATGTGACCAAATCCTCCTCTTCAGGTTGAGCTGCCAAATATTACGAATTTAATCACTAAAATAAATATGTAAGACTACCGAACACATATAAAAATATTAGATTTACCATAATCCATTCTATCACGCACAATAGGAGATGGTACACATGGCATGTTATGTAGATAAATACCTTCACCATTGTATGACCCTCTTATTTCTTTTTCAACACCAACATGTTTAGATTTACGTGTATTACAAGTTTCACTATCAAAATTAACTGTATTTTAAAAAAACTAAAGCTAATATATTGTTTATGTAGAAGCTTTTTTGCATTAGTTATGTACAAACAAGGTCTAGTTCTCACCAGTATTCTTTTTGGTCAAATTTTGAAGTGGTTCAGTAGCTTGGTCAGAGTAATTATTAACATATTGATCCCTCAAGATTCTCTTGCCAGTGTTTGTTCACCTTACTGAAACATCATCATCCATTGTGTGACCTTTAGGAACATCATCCATGGTGAATCCTCCATCTTCACAGTGAAATATAGTCAAATCTATATAAATATATACATATGCATAGGACAAGCAAACAACACTTGAATATTTAAAATTTAAATATTACCCTGAACTTTTCTAGCATGTGCGATGGGTGGTGCTTCATGTTGCTTCACATGTAAGGAAACACCCTCGTTGTTTCGTTCCACTCGTTTTTGTTTTGCAACTCCAAAATGTTCAAGTTGATGCGGAGGATTACAAGCTTTGTGGCTAAATTTGACTGCATGTCATGAAAATGATGTTAAACCATGGTGTATATAGAAATGAATATTGTATTACTTATAGAAGTATCATTATCACCATTATTCATGTCCTTCAAATTTTGAACAATATTTTGTTGGCTAAATTGACATTAGCATAATCCCTTTTGTTTTGATAATGACAAACATTTCATTCTTGTGGTTTTAACGTGCTATTTGAGTATTTCAGGAATAAGCATATAAGGTGGTGGATAACAAAGACTTGGAAGAAACAATTTGATAAAATTGCTTTATTTTCATGATTGTAATCAAATGTAAATGCTTGTACAAGTATATAATGTACAAGTAATTAGATATCATGTAAATCAAGCATTTAGATCTTCCCTATCCACTCACAACACTTAGATAGGCCATTCCCCAAGATAGTATCACAATTGCACATTGATACACACACTTAGTAAATGAATACATTGAGTCAGTAATATTCTCGGTCGACAAATCGTCGATCGAGAAAATATCGGTCGACAAATCTTCGACCGAGAAACTCTCGGTCGACAAAATCTTCGATCGAGAATAGACCCTACTAGCCGTTAGACCCAACAGACAAAGTGGTTGGGAGTTGGAAATGAACGTTGTAAACATTTGCTCCAGGAGGTCCCTCGGTCGACAAATCTTCGACCGAGAAGGACTCTCGGTCGACAAATTGTCGATCGAGAAAAGTTCTGTCTGCACTTTTCAGGGTCAATTAACTAGCTGTTGCAAATGCAATTAGTGGACACATAACGGCTAGTTGAGCACTAAGAACCCCCTAGAAAGTGTCTAGAATGTCCTTAATCACTTGTAGGTCATTCCTATAAATAGGACATGCATTAGGACACCTAAACTAACCTAAGCTACACATGTGCTACACTTGAGATTGAATACTCATTGGCAATCTGTTTTGAGCAATAGAGCAATTCCTACATTGGCTATTCATTCCCATTGCTCCAACTTCGTGTCCTATAGGCTAGTATCTCCTATCCACAACACTTACACTTCTACATACATTGGTTAGGAGATCAAAACGCTTGATATAGGAAATCAAGCCTTGAGCTACAAGTGGTATTGTAATTTCTGTTTTCTTTCTTGTTCCTTTGTATCTTTTGTATTCTCCTTGCTACTCCTAAGGTTGGAGGCTACGGATTGGAGAAGGTTCTTCTCGGAGGAGAAGGTGGACTTCAAGCTACTTCAAGAAGGCTATCGCAACGGGAAGCTACTTCAAGAAGGTTATTGCAACGGGAAGCTACTTCAGGAGGAAGGCTGCTTCAAGGTTGGTGCAATTGCTTCTAGGTGAAGGCTGCTTCAAGGTTGGTGCGATTACTTCGAGGTGAAGGCTGCTTGAAGGGTTTAGGGAGAGAATTGTAATTTTATGTAAAGTCCTTACGAGGTAATAAAATTAAATTCTTTCCAAATCCTGGTTGGGTAAGCAACTGGGTAGTGGACTGACTGCCTTAGTATTTGCTAAGGTAGGAACCACTCTAAATCCTTGTCCCCTTGTCCAATATTTTTGTGATTGGTTGTTTGAGTTAAATAATTGTTTAAAATTGTTTAAAACTCTATTCACCCCCCTCTAGTGTTTTTCAATTGGTATCAGAGCAGGCTTCAAGGAACCCTAACCAGGTCTTGAAGAATGGAGGGTGATGGTGATTACAATCGCAACAAAAGGTGCAGCTTGAACAAATCTACAATATGTTGCAATTGGTGCTTAGGAACAAGCCACACAACAACTAGCTGCCCATGGAGATCAAAGAAGGAAGATGAACACAAGGATTGTCTTATTGCTACAACTAGTGAAGAAGAAGAAGAGGTAAGTCTTTTTGATTTATCTAAAGAAGAACTAGTTGCTAGTCTTGAAGAGACACATAATAAATATGTTGAGTGCAAGAAGAAACTAAAGAAATCCAATAAAGAAAATGATGAATTAAATGCTAGACTTCTTGCTCTCACATCTGAAAATGAAGATTTATATGCTAAATTAAATGATCTTGGTTTTGAAAAAGATAGCATTATTTCTGAAAATCATACTTTGAAATCATCTCTAAGTAGTAGTAATGTGAAGATTTTTACTCTAGAAACAAATTATGATCTTCTATCTCAAGAAAAGGTTGGATTACTTGCAAAATTAAATGATCTTCAAAAACAACCTGTCTTGTGTACACATCTAGATTATGATAATATAGTGAAAGAGAGGAATTCTTTATCATCTAATCTAGATCAAGCAAAACTAGATATTAAGAAAAGAATGGATGAGATTGCTAAGTTGCACCAAGAAGTTAGTAGGTTAAGCAACAATGGAATCCTTGATAAAATATTGGATGATTCCTATCATCAAATTGGGAGAAGAGGACTAGGTTACAAGCCTAAGGGGAAATCTTATCAACAACTTAGTTGGAGAAAGACACAAGCTTATCAATCACTATATGTATCTAAAGGAACCAATACATTTGTACCAAAGAACAACCTAGAACAAAACCAATGAAAAAGACTTGAGGTTAATTCTATATGTTGCCATTATTGCTTACGTCTTGGACACTACTCTTTTTCATGCCCATACAAGAAAAAGGATGTTGAGTTGGTATGGGTTCCAAAACCCCCAAATTAAATTGATTAGACTAAGTTGAGATATGACCAAAGACTTTAAATTGCATATCTTTATGTATATCTCAACTTAACATAAAGAGAATGATTCAAGTAATTAAAATTTCTAACTTGAAAATATACAATCTTAAACAAACCCGCAGAGACACATCTTTGAAAATTTATCTAAATTAATGTCCTTAAAACTTAAAGATTTGAATATGATTAGTTGAGATTTGATCTAACGTTACTTTGATATTTCTATGTTTATCTCAACTAAAAATGATTTTTAAATTGCATAATTGAATTAAATATAGTCTATGTTTTTTGGAAGCAATTAACAGTTCTAAAAACAGTACAGAAACCTTGTCGGTCGAGAAATCTTCGACCGAGCTGTCACTCGGTCGAGAAATCTTCGACCGAACAGGTCACTGATTTCAGTCTGCAGTAAAATTGCTGACTAATTTGATTGATCAAGTGGCTATCTATTTGTTGTTAATGACTGTTTTACATGCAAAACAAGTTGAAGATCAATTTTGGAAATAAATGATATCATTTCGATTGATCCTCTAAATAAGGTAAAACTAAAAATCATGTTTAGAAATCACTATTTTCTAATAAAAGCATCTCCTGGTCTATCTATATAGAAATCATGTGTTATGACATTTAGTTTAAATGATCACAATCACTGTATTTCATGAAATTATCACTTTATTGCTCTATCATTACACCATGGATATGCTTCATCATGATCATTATGTTTCATTGGTTTGTCTAAAATAATCTTTGATTCATATATACAAACCATGAATGGATATTATTCTTGTTCATTGTGATTCAGATACATTGAAAATGCCATTAGCATAAAAGCATCTTGACATAATAAACAATGATTGTGGACATAGCTTGTGATAAAATAATGATGTTGCTATGACAAGCCAAACGGTGCCTTTTAGAACAAAAATATTAATGGTTTTATCTATTTGTTTGTTCTAAGAAATCAAAAGCAAAAATCTTGACTTTAAGATATTAATCTTGCTTTCAAAATATATGTCTCTAAAGAATCTTATGATTAATATGAAAATAAGGGTATAACAAGAAATGTGATTTAATATGTACCCATAGAAAAGCTTATGAAAACATCATTCACAATGAATGTAAAACATGCGTTCTAGAAAAATCAAGGACAAAGACTTCACTATGATGCCCATATTAAGTCTTCATAATAGGTATATCTTAACATGCTTCAAATAGATATTTATTTAAAGCTATCTGCAGAAATTATACTTCACATATGAATGTTTAAATTGGAAATCTACAGAATTTGCCTCTTGGTTGAAATTAAAATTGACCAAGGGGCGCTATGGTCGTAGTTAAGGGCGACCTAAAATAAGCTTTGACAAAATGCTTATATTGACATCATTTTATTGTACTTAATCTTAGTATACGTTTGATAAAGGTCAAAATCAAAATTTAAAATCATTTGTGACCTTAGAAGCCTTAAATTGTAAGATTAAGGGGGAACTCATAAAAACAAATTTGATTATTTGATTAAGAAGCGTACAAAAATATTGTAAACATCATTTGAAGCCTATTATGACCTTAGTATTTTTACTCTTGGTTATGAAGAAATCAACAAATTTCATAAAATGATATATCTTGTTCTTAAAGGAATTCTCTAGACAACTTAGGGGTTAACATCCCGTGCATTTGGCTAGAGAAATTTTTATGTACTCTAAGATTAAAGAATTCTCATTTCATTTTTAGGGCTTAACATCCCTTGTAAAATGGATGAGAAATCAATACACAAATGCCATGAACCTAAAAGGAAATCATATCATTTCAAGGCTTAACATACATTGCAAATGAGTGAGAAATAAATTATGGCTAAATTTAACAATCATTGCTTTGCTTTAATCCCTTGTTTTCTAATTGAATATCTCTTTAAGGGGGAGCATAGCATAAAATTAAGGGGGAGAAATAAAATTTATTATATTGGATATCTTTTTGAAATGACAAAGGGGGAGAAATAATATAAAATCAAAAACATAAAATAAAAATATGAGTTTCATAATATCTCGGCCAACATCCACATGCAAAACAAGAATGGCTACAAAAGGTAATCTTCAGGTATGAAACTCACATGATTTATATTTCCTTATTTTATATTTAGGAAATGTTTGTCATCTTCAAAAAGGGGGAGATTGTTGGCTAAATTGACATTAGCATAATCCCTTTTGTTTTGATAATGACAAACTTTTCATTCTTGTGGTTTTAACGTGCTATTTGAGTATTTCAGGAATAAGCATATAAGGTGGTGGATAACAAAGACTTGGAAGAAACAATTTGATAAAATCACTTTAATTTCATGATTGTAATCAAATGTAAATGCTTGTACAAGTATATAATGTACAAGTAATTAGATATCATGTAAACCAAGCGTTTAGATCTTCCCTATCCACTCATAACACTTAGATAGGCCATTCCCCAATATAGTATCACAATTGCACATTGATACACACACTTAGTAAATGAATACATTGAGTCAGTAATATTCTCGGTCGACAAATCGTCGATCGAGAAAATATCGGTCGACAAATCTTCGACCGAGAAACTCTCGGTCGACAAAATCTTCGATCGAGAATAGACCTTACTAGCCGTTAGACCCAGAAGACAAAGTGGTTGGGAGTTGGAAATTAACGTTGTAAACATTTGCTCCAGGAGGTCCCTCGGTCGACAAATCTTCGACCGAGAAGGACTCTCGGTCGACAAATTGTCGATCGAGAAAAGTTCTGTCTGCACTTTTCAGGGTCAATTAACTAGCCGTTGCAAATGCAATTAGTGGACACATAACGGCTAGTTGAGCACTAAGAACCCCCTAGAAAGTGTCTAGAATGTCCTTAAGCACTTGTAGGTCATTCCTATAAATAGGACATGCATTAGGACACCTAAACTAACCTAAGCTACACATGTGCTACACTTGAGATTGAATACTCATTGGCAATCTGTTTTGAGCAATAGAGCAATTCCTACATTGGCTATTCATTCCCATTGCTCCAACTTTGTGTCCTATAGGCTAGTATCTCCTATCCACAACACTTACACTTCTACATACATTGGTTAGGAGATCAAAACGCTTGATATAGGAAATCAAGCCTTGAGCTACAAGTGGTATTGTAATTTCTGTTTTCTTTCTTGTTCCTTTGTATCTTTTGTATTCTCCTTGCTACTCCTAGGGTTGGATGCTGCGGATTGGAGAAGGTTCTTCTCGGAGGAGAAGGTGGACTTCAAGCTACTTCAAGAAGGCTATCGCAACGGGAAGCTACTTCAAGAAGGTTATTGCAACGGGAAGCTACTTCAGGAGGAAGGCTGCTTCAAGGTTGGTGCAATTGCTTCTAGGTGAAGGCTGCTTCAAGGTTGGTGTGATTACTTCGAGGTGAAGGCTGCTTGAAGGGTTTAGGGAGAGAATTGTAATTTTATGTAAAGTCCTTGCGAGGTAATAAAATTAAATTCTTTCCAAATCCCGGTTGGGTAAGCAACCGGGTAGTGGACTGACTGCCTTAGTATTTGCTAAGGTAGGAACCACTCTAAATCCTTGTCCCCTTGTCCAATATTTTTGTGATTGGTTGTTTGAGTTAAATAATTGTTTAAAATTGTTTAAAACTCTATTCACCCCCCTCTAGTGTTTTTCAATTGGTATCAGAGCAGGCTTCAAGGAACCCTAACCAGGTCTTGAAGAATGGAGGGTGATGGTGATTACAATCGCAACAAAAGGTGCAGCTTGAACAAATCTACAATATGTTGCAATTGGTGCTTAGGAACAAGCCACACAACAACTAGCTGCCCATGGAGATCAAAGAAGGAAGATGAACACAAGGATTGTCTTATTGCTACAACTAGTGAAGAAGAAGAAGAGGTAAGTCTTTTTGATTTATCTAAAGAAGAACTAGTTGCTAGTCTTGAAGAGACACATAATAAATATGTTCAGTGCAAGAAGAAACTAAAGAAATCCAATAAAGAAAATGATGAATTAAATGCTAGACTTCTTGCTCTCACATCTGAAAATGAAGATTTATATGCTAAATTAAATGATCTTGGTTTTGAAAAAGATAGCATTATTTCTGAAAATCATACTTTGAAATCATCTCTAAGTAGTAGTAATGTGAAGATTTTTACTCTAGAAACAAATTATGATCTTCTATCTCAAGAAAAGGTTGGATTACTTGCAAAATTAAATGATCTTCAAAAACAACCTGTCTTGTGTACACATCTAGATTATGATAATATAGTGAAAGAGAGGAATTCTTTATCATCTAATCTAGATCAAGCAAAACTAGATATTAAGAAAAGAATGGATGAGATTGCTAAGTTGCACCAAGAAGTTAGTAGGTTAAGCAACAATGGAATCCTTGATAAAATATTGGATGATTCCTATTATCAAATTGGGAGAAGAGGACTAGGTTACAAGCCTAAGGGGAAATCTTATCAACAACTTAGTTGGAGAAAGACACAAGCACATCAATCACTATATGTACCTAAAGGAACCAATACATTTGTACCAAAGAACAACCTAGAACAAAACCATAGAAAAAGACTTGAGGTTGATTCTATATGTTGCCATTATTGTTTACGTCTTGGACACTACTCTTTTTCATGCCCATACAAGAAAAAGGATGTTGAGTTGGTATGGGTTCCAAAACCCCCAAATTAAATTGATTAGACTAAGTTGAGATATGACCAAAGACTTTAAATTGCATATCTTTATGTATATCTCAACTTAACATAAAGAGAATGATTCAAGTAATTAAAATTTCTAACTTGAAAATATACAATCTTAAACAAACCCGCAGAGACACATCTTTGAAAATTTATCTAAATTAATGTCCTTAAAACTTAAAGATTTGAATATGATTAGTTGAGATTTGATCTAACGTTACTTTGATATTTCTATGTTTATCTCAACTAAAAATGATTTTTAAATTGCATAATTGAATTAAATATAGTCTATGTTTTTTGGAAGCAATTAACAGTTCTAAAAACAGTACAGAAACCTTGTCGGTCGAGAAATCTTCGACCGAGCTGTCACTCGGTCGAGAAATCTTCGACCGAACAGGTCACTGATTTCGGTCTGTAGTAAAATTGCTGA
The DNA here is from genome assembly GCA_963693085.1 of Alisma plantago-aquatica. Classification (NCBI taxonomy): domain Eukaryota; kingdom Viridiplantae; phylum Streptophyta; class Magnoliopsida; order Alismatales; family Alismataceae; genus Alisma; species Alisma plantago-aquatica. Next base: position 792,821,795 of record OY856410.1, on the reverse strand, counting down.
CTAATTTGATTGATCAAGTGGCTATCTATTTGTTGTTAATGACTGTTTTACATGCAAAACAAGTTGAAGATCAATTTTGAAAATAAATGATATCATTTCGATTGATCCTCTAAATAAGGTAAAACTGAAAATCATGTTTAGAAATCACTATTTTCTAATAAAAGCATCTCCTGGTCTATCTATATAGAAATCATGTGTTATGACATTTAGTTTAAATGATCACAATCACTGTATTTCATGAAATTATCACTTTATTGCTCTATCATTACACCATGGATATGCTTCATCATGATCATTATGTTTCATTGGTTTGTCTAAAATAATCTTTGATTCATATATACAAACCATGAATGGATATTATTCTTGATCATTGTGATTCAAATACATTGAAAATGCCATTAGCATAAAAGCATCTTGACATAATAAACAATGATTGTGGACATAGCTTGTGATAAAATAATGATGTTGCTATGACAAGCCAAACGGTGCCTTTTAGAACAAAAATATTAATGTTTTTATCTATTTGTTTGTTCTAAGAAATCAAAAGCAAAAATCTTGACTTTAAGATATTAATCTTGCTTTCAAAATATATGTCTCTAAACAATCTTATGATTAATATGAAAATAAGGGTATAAGAAGAAATGTGATTTAATATGTACCCATAGAAAAGCTTATGAAAACATCATTCACAATGAATGTAAAACATGCGTTCTAGAAAAATCAAGGACAAAGACTTCACTATGATGCCCATATTAAGTCTTCATAATAGGTATATCTTAACATGCTTCAAATAGATATTTATTTAAAGCTATCTGCAGAAATTATACTTCACATATGAATGTTTAAATTGGAAATCTACAGAATTTGCCTCTTGGTTGAAATTAAAATTGACCAAGGGGCGCTATGGTCGTAGTCAAGGGCGACCTAAAATAAGCTTTGACAAAATGCTTATATTGACATCATTTTATTGTACTTAATCTTAGTATACGTTTGATAAAGGTCAAAATCAAAATTTAAAATCATTTGTGACCTTAGAAGCCTTAAATTGTAAGATTAAGGGGGAACTCATAAAAACAAATTTGATTATTTGATTAAGAAGCGTACAAAAATATTGTAAACATCATTTGAAGCCTATTATGACCTTAGTATTTTTACTCTTGGTTATGAAGAAATCAACAAATTTCATAAAATGATATATCTTGTTCTTAAAGGAATTCTCTAGACAAATTAGGGGTTAACATCCTGTGCATTTGGCTAGAGAAATTTTTATGTACTCTAAGATTAAAGAATTCTCATTTCATTTTTAGGGCTTAACATCCCTTGTAAAATGGATGAGAAATCAATACACAAATGCCATGAACCTAAAAGGAAATCATATCATTTCAAGGCTTAACATACATTGCAAATGAGTGAGAAATAAATTATGGCTAAATTTAACAATCATTGCTTTGCTTTAATCCCTTGTTTTCTAATTGAATATCTCTTTAAGGGGGAGCATAGCATAAAATTAAGGGGGAGAAATAAAATCTATTATATTGGATATCTTTTTGAAATGACAAAGGGGGAGAAATCATATAAAATAAAAAACATAAAATAAAAATATGAGTTTCATAATATCTCGGCCAACATCCACTTGCAAAACAAGAATGGCTACAAAAGGTAATCTTCAGGTATGAAACTCACATGATTTATATTTCCTTATTTTATATTTAGGAAATGTTTGTCATCTTCAAAAAGGGGGAGATTGTTGGCTAAATTGACATTAGCATAATCCCTTTTGTTTTGATAATAACAAACATTTCATTCTTGTGGTTTTAACGTGCTATTTGAGTATTTCAGGAATAAGCATATAAGGTGGTGGATAACAAAGACTTGGAAGAAACAATTTGATAAAATCGCTTTATTTTCATGATTGTAATCAAATGTAAATGCTTGTACAAGTATATAATGTACAAGTAATTAGATATCATGTAAATCAAGCGTTTAGATCTTCCCTATCCACTCACAACACTTAGATAGGCCAATCCCCAAGATAGTATCACAATTGCACATTGATACACACACTTCGTAAATGAATACATTGAGTCAGTAATATTCTCGGTCGACAAATCGTCGATCGAGAAAATATCGGTCGACAAATCTTCGATCGAGAAACTCTCGGTCGACAAAATCTTCGATCGAGAATAGACCCTACTAGCCGTTAGACCCAGCAGACAAAGTGGTTGGGAGTTGGAAATGAACGTTGTAAACATTTGCTCCAGGAGGTCCCTCGGTCGACAAATCTTCGACCGAGAAGGACTCTCGGTCGACAAATTGTCGATCGAGAAAAGTTCTGTCTGCACTTTTCAGGGTCAATTAACTAGCCGTTGCAAATGCAATTAGTGGACACATAACGGCTAGTTGAGCACTAAGAACCCCCTAGAAAGTGTCTAGAATGTCCTTAAGCACTTGTAGGTCATTCCTATAAATAGGACATGCATTAGGACACCTAAACTAACCTAAGCTACACATGTGCTACACTTGAGATTGAATACTCATTGGCAATCTGTTTTGAGCAATAGAGCAATTCCTACATTGGCTATTCATTCCCATTGCTCCAACTTCATGTCCTATAGGCTAGTATCTCCTATCCACAACACTTACACTTCTACATACATTGGTTAGGAGATCAAAACGCTTGATATAGGAAATCAAGCCTTGAGCTACATGTGGTATTGTAATTTCTGTTTTCTTTCTTGTTCCTTTGTATCTTTTGTATTCTCCTTGCTACTCCTAGGGTTGGAGGCTGCGGATTGGAGAAGGTTCTTCTCGGAGGAGAAGGTGGACTTCAAACTACTTCAAGAAGGCTATCGCAACGGGAAGCTACTTCAAGAAGGTTATTGCAACGGGAAGCTACTTCAGGAGGAAGGCTGCTTCAAGGTTGGTGCAATTGCTTCTAGGTGAAGGCTGCTTCAAGGTTGGTGCGATTACTTCGTGGTGAAGGCTGCTTGAAGGGTTTAGGGAGAGAATTGTAATTTTATGTAAAGTCCTTGTGAGGTAATAAAATTAAATTCTTTCCAAATCCCGGTTGGGTAAGCAACCGGGTAGTGGACTGACTGCCTTAGTATTTGCTAAGGTAGGAACCACTCTAAATCCTTGTCCCCTTGTCCAATATTTTTGTGATTGGTTGTTTGAGTTAACTAATTGTTTAAAATTGTTTAAAACTCTATTCACCCCCCCTCTAGTGTTTTTCATATTTTGGGCCAGTCCTTCCTCTACATATTGAACAACCATACATTAGGAACTATCAGTATATACTTATGTAGGATAATAGACACATATATAAAAAAATTAAAATTTGGATATTACCTTGAACATTTCTAGCATGCACATCAGGATGATCTTTGCTTTGCTTGTCATGTAGAGAGAAACCATTACTATTTGATGCCCCTTTTTTTGCTTTCACAACACCAAAATGCTCAAGTTGATGTGGATTACAAGATGTTTGGCTGATTTTGACTGCATTTTATAGAAATAATGTTAAAATATTATGTATACATAGGAAATATAATCTACATGTAAAGATACAAAGTCAAATTGTCACCAGAGTTATTCTTGATCAGATTTTGAGTTTGTTCAGCAGTCTGCCCAGCATTTTGAGACTTTAGGGCACTGTTGCCAGTATTTTTCTGCCTTACCGCAACTTCATCTTTGTTCATGTAATCTTCTCAAAGATTATTCATGGCTAGTCCCCCATCTTCATATTGAACTGATATACATTCTTAACTTTATCAATATTTGTAAAAATATATGATATATATACATACATATAAAAACACAGATTTAATGTTACCTTGAGCTTTTGTAGCATGCACATTTAGAGGAGCTTTGCACTACTTGTCATGTAACGATGACCGTATCTTTTCATTCGAAACACCAAAACATTCACGTTGATGCAGATTACAATTTTTTTGGCTATTGTTGACTGCATTTTACACAAGTATTGCTAAAACATAATGCTCAAAAGGTATTATGTATTAATTGTAAGCATACAAAGTCAAATTATCACCAGTATTTTGAGTGGATAGATTTCTTGGACCAGACATCAACATATGTGAATGTTTTTGCAAATTGTCAAGGGCTAGTGTTTCTAAAAGAAAAAGGAAAGAAGAATTTAGCATAAAGAACACATACTTCTTCCTTAAAACTAAAATATAGAAGTCAACAACTAATAGAACTTCACTCATCTTTCTCATCAAAAAGTCCTTATAGGTTTGAATCTATTGAAGAAAACCATCATGCAGGGCATCTACATTCTTGTCTTGAGAAATTTGAATTGGACTTGCTCCCATGTGAGGAAGGGATGGTGCCCCATTTTTTTCTTTTGCAAGTACAAAACCTTCAACTTGATGAGGGTTTTGAATATTGTCGCTAGTTTTAGCTACATTTCATGAACATAATTTTATACTACTGTATGCATAGAGACATATATTAATTTATTTTAAAACTAAACTTGGATTGTTGCTGGATGAATTCCATGGACCAGCCATCAACATGCGTGCACGTTTTTGTGCAATCTCATCAATAGATTTTTCTGCAAAGATGAAGTTATTAAGTGGAAAAAATTAAGTATAAATTTTTACTTTTTTAACTGATCTGCATAATTAAAATTTAGCAAGCTACGCATGACATTCAATTGAAACATTTAAAAAATATAGCATAGATTACTTATTTTGGGTCTTGCTACAATGGCCAACCATTAGAATCTCGTAATTACCAGCAAGTTGGTTGTGGGTACTAGACAGATTGACCACATTTCCTACATGTATCTCATCATATAATTTAAAAGGGTAATGATCCAAAAAGATATCAAAAGAAGCAATCAAAGGCAACATTTATAATCATTTGCTAATTGTAATCACATTTTGGTAGATAACACAAGGGAAATGATATCCATCAATGTTCACAAAGAAATTAGTAAATTTAACCAAAGTCTATAAAGAAAATACAGATTAACAAATTATAAATTTAGTTCATTGTTTCCCATGTATGGTCTCCATCTTTTTCCAGCCATCCTTTTTTCTTTGTAGATTTCATGGACAAAGACTTCACTACATCATGCCTCTTCCAATTTGAAACATCAAATTCATCCGAGGCGAATGATGAAGATGTAGATAAATTTGATGTGTTTTCTTGAAATGCACTTTCATCATCAATAATAGCTTCATCTCCATGTGTCATGTTGTACAAGTCGCGTGGTGGTGATTCAGTAGCAACAATCCAATTACTTTTGGAAAGGTCACGGGCATTAAAGCATTGTTCTACTTGGCATGCTAGTATAAACGGTTCATTGGTTTTCAACTTGTATTTTGTATTTAAACTAACAAGACCATATTTGTTTCGCTCAAATCCTCTTCCTTCATTATGCATGTCCCACCACTCACACCTAAAAATATGAGCTTGTCTTCCACCTGTGTATCTCAACTCTAAAATTTCAGTTAAAACACCATAATAGATAAAAGGTCCATTGGTGGAGTCTACTTTAACAAGAACACCACTATTTTGTGTTGTTAACCTATCATCACGATCTTCAGTATGGAATCGAAATCCATTTATGTCTAGACCTGTAAAAGATAACACCTCTTTATCAGGACCGCGAACTAAACTTAGAAGTTCATCGTCCACTCTTCCTTGTGTATGTAATTGAACCACCTATCATAATAAATAAATACACATTAACCACAATGGTATATTTTTTTTTAGTTTAAATTAGTTTAGAGTAATTTAAAAGCTTACCTGACTCTCCAACCACTCAAAGAAGTACTTTTTATGGTGCGCCTCAATATTGTGAACACCCATATCTTAGATTAGTTGTTTGTGCTCACTAAAAAAATATTTATTTTAAAATTGGAAAACTAAAAATCAAGTCAAGTAAAAATGTAGCTAAATAAATATAAGTTACCTTATAAATGGTAATATTGCATTTGAATTTTCAAGAACATACTTATGAGCTTGCTGCCATTCATTAACACTAAGGCTAATGGTTGTGCCTACAGATAATGTTTTCCCGATATATTTGAAAACTGTATATTGAGATGAAATGTTTGTCTCTCTAGTGTCATGGTATCGTGTCTGATTAAATATAGTTTCATTCTCCTTCATGTATCTTGAGCAAAAAATCAAGCATTCATTGGTGATATACATCTCTGCTATCGAACCTTCTGCTCGGTTTTTATTCCGCACATATGACTTTAATGTTCGGAGAAACCTACGAAACCAAGGAAAATTTAAAACATAGAAAATTTAAAAAACAATTATGTAAAACATAATCACCTCTCAATTGGATACATCCATCTATATTGCACAGGTCCTCCAAGAATTGCTTGGTTTGCTAGGTGAACGGGAAGGTGTACCATTACATCGAAGAATGATGGTATAAATATCTGCTCCATTTTACATAGTGTAACAACAATATGATCTTCTAACCTCTTCAGATCTTCTACTGTTAAAACTTTAGAGCACAACTCTTTAAATGATATACTAAGCTCCGTTAATGTCTCAGATACATCCTTTGGAAAGATTCCACGGGTTGCAAGAGGAAGGATTTTTTTGTAAAAATACATGAAAATCATGAGATTTCAACCAAGAAATTATACGCTCATCAACATTCACACATCTAGAAATATTTGAGCACAACCCATCTGGAAATTAATTTCTTTTAAGAATTCACAAAACCTCTTTTTTTTTCCTCAGATGATAAAGTAAAACATGGAATAGGGACTTTTAACTTTCCATTCACAATACATGGGAGAAGCTCCTGCCTTATATTCATATCTTTTAAGTCTTTGCGAGCTTTTGAATTATCCTTAGTCTTCTCATCAATATCCATAATCGTTCCAATTAAACTATCACAAACATTCTTCTCAATATACATTACATCAAGATTATGGCGAACACGAAGACTCTTCCAATAAGGAAGTTAAAAAAATGCTTTTTTTCTTCCAAGAATGAGAAGGTTTTTCTTTTGAACTTCTTTTCTTTCTCTTTCCCAGGTTTGTTTCAAAGATGTCATGTAGTTGACTCAAAGCTTCTTCTCCAGATAGTTCTTGAGGACGAGGTCGTGGTTCTTGTTTCCCATCAAATGTGTGGTCATTCCGCCGCCATCTATGATCTTGTGGTAAGAATCTACGATGCCCCATATAACAAAATTTTCTCCCATGTTTCAATCTGAGAGACCAAGTATCCTTATGACAAGAAGGGCATGCTAACTCACCTTGGGTGGACCATCCAGACAAATATCCATAAGCAGGAAAATCATTAATTGTCCATAATAGAGCCGCATGCATTTCAAAATTTTGTTTTGACACAACATCATAAGTTTCAACTCCTACATCCCACAACTCCTTTAACTCCTCGATCAATGGTTGTAAATAAACATCAATCTTGTAGGTAGGAGACTTTGGCCCAGGAATGATCAAGGATAAAATAAGATAATCTTGTTTCATACAAAGCCATGGAGGTAAATTATATGGAATAAGGATAACGGGCCATATGCTATAAGAATGACTCATGTTCCCGTATGGATTAAATCCATCAGAAGCTAATCCAAGCCTAACATTGCGAGGGTCTCTAGAAAAAGATGGATTCATCCCATCAAATATTTTCCACTCTTCATCATCAGCTGGGTGTCTTAGTTTACCATCATTTATGCGCTTTTCTTGATGCCATCTCATCTATGAAGCTGTTTGATAGCACATATACAGTCGTTTTAATCTTGGTATTAGTGGAAAGTACCATAGAGTCTTAACAAAAACCTTTTTGACTAACTTAATTTTTTTCCTTTTTTTAGTCTTGTCTTTGGTTGTGTTGTCAAGAGAGGTATACTTCCACCTGCTAGCGCCACATTTTGAACATACATCTTCTTTCTTTTGATCCTTCCAAAACAACATGCAATGTTTTTCACAAACATCTATCTTTATGTAGTCAAGTCCCAGGTCAGTAATATACTTTCTTGCTTCATAGAAAGATTTAGGCAATCAACAACCCTTGAACGCCTTTGATAACAATGCAATCAGACTATTAAAGAGATTATTGCTCATTCCATGAAAACCCTTTAGCTGTAGTAATTTCATGGTGAACGATAACTTGGAGTGTTCATCATAACCATCATAAAGTGGTTCCTTCACATCTTTCACTAGCCTACAAAATGTAGCAAGTTCATCACTCAACTCAATAATTTCATAGTCTCCATCCATTTCATCAAAGTTTGGAACATGGTTATCAGGAAATCCTAGCCCATCCCTTATCATTCGCTCAATATCATCAGCCTCATCCACAACGTCATCAGCATCATCCTCAACGTCATCGCTATCATTTTGATAATTGACATGACCTGATTCACCATGGGCTACCCAGCATGTGTAGCTCTCAATTATGCCATACACTATCAGATCAGCTGACACATCATCCTTTGTCTTGCAACTTCCGTTGTTACATTTAATGCAAGGGCAAGGTATTAAGCCATCAACTTCTACATTTCTAGATGCAAATTGAATAAATTTTTCAACACCATTTCTGTATTCTGGTGATAACCTGTTTTTATTTTTCATCCAGCTCTTATCTATTCCAGACATTGAATCCTACAAAGAAATGAGCTACAATTAATTCTAGATTTTAAGAAAATCATTTAAATTGGTTACTCGATAATTTTTGTGTCAATATTACATAAATATCAAACCATGTGAGCATTAACACTCAGAAAAAAAAATTGGAGTACATATAAAAATTCAGTGTATACGGTAAGTAAGTATACAACAAGTTATCTAAACTTTGATATGTAAACGGACATAAAAAATTTAGATAAAACTCACTCAATTCCATGGGTTGAATGGAGCTCCTTTTCATTATAAACCACCCAATGCTTAAAAATCAAAATCGCAATACACTATATTGAGCGGGGAGAATTGTTATTAGAGAACAAATTTAAAATATATAACCAATCATATATTGTATATTTCAGCAAATATGAAGATCAAATATTATGGTGCAAACTACCATTAGAATCCCTTAAATATTTTATCTCGATAGAAAACTTGTTAGTCAGGTGTAATATCGGTAAAACATTTATGATTTGCCATTTTGGACTTCCTTTTCACCTACAACATGTTCCATGATATGTAAAAAGGACATTCAAAAAGATCTAAATATTGGTGTGTGTGACCGAGAAACAATGTCTAAATTTTAGCATAAACTCCTACCTATAGTACATGATATTGAAATTTCTTTTGATCTCGTTCAACTCTGTTTTACTGCTAATATGATTTTAAATATATAAGGCCAGGAATTTTATTGTAACAGACATCATCTTCATTTCAACTTTGCCACATATAGAAGTCTACTATATTTCATGAGTGAGACAAACATAATAGATGGAATTACCTTTATCATTATCAAATCAAGTATCATATGCCTCATCGCAATCATCATATGATTGGCTCTCTGGGCATACCATACCAACAATGTAGATATATCACATGAAATAAAGATTTACACTATTAGACATATGGTAGTTTCCTTTACACAATTATTTGATATGCACTCTAGAAAAAAAATTGAACCCTATATTTTGTGATAGTTGCTTTATTGTAGGACATTCTAGGTTATAAAATGATCATGAATATATAATGAGGTGCTTCTTATAAAACTTATTTGTTTTTTTTTAATTCAAATGTAGTAGTTAATATCTTTTGTTATTTATGTTTCTTTTTGTACTAACTTCTTTTCTAGAGCCGAATAAAGAGAGATAGGAGAAATATCTTTAAGCCTTTATGTATATATAGTGAGTTAAGGTAATATATATGGAACCACTTATGGTTTTAGCATCATGTATAGTTCATAAGGAATGATTAACAAAGTATCTACTTTTGTGAAAACCATACTAATCTAGTAAAAATAAGTACAAACATACAATATATATATTATTTTCATGTATATATTATGTCTTTTGATATATATACATGTACATGTACATATATATATATATATATATATATATATATATATATATATATATATATATATATATATATATATATATATATATATATATATATATATATATTCAAATTTGTCGTTTTATGGGAACATTAATAAACATTAAGGTTAAGCAAGTTCTAGAGTGAATATCCTAAAGAACATGCTTTTTCATTGTTTATCTCAAAAAGTTTATGTTAGTTTTTTATAATTAGAAGAAAACTTCAAATGCAATTGTGAAAAAATAAATAACTTGAATAAGGGGATAAGACAATACAACCTAGAACTATATGTACCATGGAGTGTTTGAAAATTTTGTGAAAAGACAAATCTAGTAATATTTTTCTCATGTGTTCATCATATATATTCTTAGAGAGACTTATGTAAAATATTTAGTACTAACAACCAATTTCATTTTCATTTGAATAGGCATAACTTAACATTAGATGCATTTTGTTTTATTAAACTAAAAAAATGGTTTAGGTAGTTTTTAAATGATGACCTATTACTATGTCGAATCACAATAATACCTTAGAAAATATTATGACTTATTCCTAATGTATAAGGACAAGCATAATGACAGTATTTTTTATGAACAAATGAGAGAACTCATGATAGTATAATGACATTTCATATAAGAGTAATGCCATAAGTTATACCACTAGTGTAGTGTTGTAATCATTATAAATTTTATCATATAACAAACAATCATAAGATAAGTTGTCTTTCGATCATGAAATACTCATGGGATTAATTCATATTTGTATAATTTAAGTTGAAAAAACATCATTTAGATTCTAATCAGGGGTACCATTCTTATACTTTCCTAGGCATATGATTTTACTAATATGCATCACCTGAAGTCTAAGTGTCATGATCTTTAATTTGTGAGAAAACAAGTCAAAATTCACATAGGAATATGAATACAACAATACACCTTAGAAATACATATTTATTTTTTAAAGTGAACATGAATATATCCATATGCTAAGTGGTATAAGACTTGCATAAGAATAGGAAAATATACATATATTAACATGTTTTTGTAGTGTTTATAAAACATTTCAAATGAGGTTATTCCAACGACATCGAAACATAGAATGCCAACATATAACACTTTCATCACACATCAATTGTATTTGAGGCATTTTCACTTATTTCTTATGGTTACTTTGGTGTGCATTGCTTGTTATATGGTAAAAATTTTAGATGTGAATTTGAAGACAGATAGTATTTGGCATTCCTATCTCCAAATATTTAAGTTGCTCAACTACATTAATTAAAGATGTTGGTATCATGTAATACTCTTTTCTCGTAGTGTGTATCTAAATAAACTCCTTATGAACAATATCAAAATTTATATGACATCTACATTTACTGAGTAGTGAGTACTGACTTAAAGACTCTTATGTATGTCTAATGGTCAATATTCCGAAATTCAGCAGTGTGGTACATCATTGGACTGAATCCGTGAAGTCTATTCTTAGACTAGGCTACAGGAATTGCAAAAAATGCTTACTCTTTATTAAAATTTCCTCAATCTTTTTGTCTTTTGATTATTTTAGACTTCAAAATACACAACTTCAGTTCTTGGGGTTTCTTTACATCATTTCATATGAGTCCCATCATACACATTAAAATCTTGAAATTGAATTCTATTTTGTCATGTTTCAATCTCTCTTATTTGATCTACCGGTCTCTCCTCTTCTTTTTAATTTTTATCTCTCGTCATGTTTGGGTATTACACATGGAATATGAATAGAAGTCAAATTGTTTTTTTAACGTGTATTTGACATAAAAATGAAAAAGCCTCTTTTATGATATTCTACTTCAATGTTTCAATGTTGTGGTTATACAATCGCCAATTGGTTTCACTTTTGAGATTTATCTTAAATGAAGTTATATTGTCTAATTATCTATTTTTTGTTTCTTATGTGTATATATATATATATATATATATAATATATCTATAATATATATATATATATAGTTTAATTTTTTTAAAATGTCGTGTCCATAGCCGTGTCTGTGTCCTATATTTTCCAAAATTGCAGCCGTGTCCGTGTCTGTGTCCGCTTCTGTGCTTCCTTGTTAGGAAGTAAAAAAGGGAGGAAAAAGAAGAAACATGGGAACCAACTCATCTAGCAAGGTATGGAGATATAGAAGATAAAGAAAGGAAAGGGGAAGGATACTCATGATGAATAAAAGAGGCCATGTACCCCTCTCGTATGCCCTTTTCTTATATCTAATATAGCTGATAGATATAGAAAGGGAAGGAGAGGAGTCGTCAGGTGAATAACAAGGTTGATAGTTAGAGAAAGAGAAGGAGAAGGATAGTCATGCGGAATAAAAAAGTCTTCGTTTCCTACATTTCAATTTTTTCGAACTCAATTTCCTACGTTTTCCTAACCAGTTTCATTGAACCAATCCAGAATGTAACGTAAAGTTGTTTGTTGGTAATTACAGAACGGATGGGGCAAACTCAATTTCCTACGTTTGGCAGAAGTGAAGGACATGATACTATAAGAACGGATGGGGCAAACTTGTGGTTTCAAAGACGAAGATGTGATACCTTGAGGCAGTGCAGCCTGGCGCTAGGTGAAGACGCAAGCTGACGATGAGGGATTTCCGACTACCACAACTGTGTAAATGGTGGCCTATAGCAGGAGCGCAAACCAGCAAGTCAGACCGAAGACGATCGCAAACAACGTCAATCACTCTCAACAACACAAGCGTCGTGGTAGGGGACTAGCAACTACTGTGACGTCCCCGGATTTTGATTTCCCCAAACCCTATTGGGAATGAGATTTTAGAATCCGAGAACATCATCCAATCATATCAGAGAGCGATGCGGAATCATAATATGCATACATGAACATATAACCATAACATTTCTCATCATTCAACATGTACATTATTACAACATCATTTATAATTGTATATTGAAAGGAACTTATACACAAGTCTAAACATGTATGCTAACAGGATCTTAGACAATAGGTACAACCTGTACAACTTGCTCACATCCTATTCTTTTATCCCATGCTAGCTGGGAACCTAGAAAATACGAGAAACAAAAACATCAACAAAAGTTGGTACGTGGAATTAAAAGCTATACTATGCTGGCATATAAAATACTCGAAATTGAAGAAACAGAAAGGAAACATTATTTAAAACGAAGAATCAGGTAATCCCAAGTTATTAGCCATATTTCAATGGACATGTATTACTATGGTGGACTTAGCATAAACATAAATATTGGGCCCTATCCCTACGTACCTTGTACCATTAGGGATCTCCCTACGTACCTTGTACCATTAGGGAGGTGCTAGTCAACATTAATGCTTTCCCTCTCTAATAGGGAGATTAATGAACCATCAGTAACTACATTCCATTTTATTTCCTTAGTGTTCTTATTGTTTAAGGCGGAAATGACAATACATATAGATGTACATCCAACAAGATATTCAAGTACAAGCAAGCAAGTACATATATTTATCATCCAGCAAATCTAGTCATATAATTATATCCACGTACCTGAGTTTAGAGATTCTTTATACATCCATGATCATATAGACAATCTGGTTAGCACCTGATTAATAACAAAACCACATACTATCATCAGATTCTTTTCATTTACATCTCATCTTAACCCTAATCGTATTCATTTTAGGGTTTTCTTAACTCATTAGGATATTCTCATCATTACTTGCATTCTTGTCTTAGAATTATCTTAATGATGTCATTTTCCATATTATGGTTCATTATCTGAACATTAGGTTCCATATCCTTTTTGTGCACATATTAACCCTAGTTTATATATTATTCAATTTAGGTTTACAACCCATGTATTAAGGGTCATCTTCATATAACATGAATTCTATGCATATAACTGATCTCAGATATATATATTATATTCCAGTTACAGATATGAGGGTTCTCTGTAAATCTCATCATTTATTAAGCATGTATGAATTTAATACATTATCTTTAGTGTTATTAGCCCTAATTAGCCATATTAATCAAATTACATAATTTAGTACATCAACATGGTCATATCTGACATCAACTGCATTATATACATGATTATAGACTCAGTGACATTTTCCCATAATTTTATATCATCAATTGATATTTCTTATCTATGAAACGAGCATTACAAATCTTACATGATATCACTATTATTACTTCTTCCCAAGCCTGATATTATGCTTTCATTTTGTTCTACTCATTTTTCTGAGAATTTCGGTACCTTATTTGTATTTTTCTGATAATCATACTAATTACTATGGCTTTTGCAAGATTTGGTAAATTATTGAAGATTTACCTTTCTGGAAAATCATAGGTCGTCGGATTATATGGATGACACCTTAGATGGATGCCACGTAGCTCCTAAGGAAAGCTCACCACACTCCCTGCCTTGCCTTGAACTGGCTGATTTGGTTGATTTGGATCTGTGAGCCGGGTGGTTCAGGGGATTGGACCCGGTTCATCTTGGTCTGACCTGGTCCACACGATCAGTCCCAAGCGGGACTCTGATCTAGAAAGGCGCCGCCGTGAGGGCAAGGCTCCGGCGAGGTGATGCCAACAACACTGTGGCCTCCGTCCAACTCCAAGACTGCCATCAGATCCGGTGATTCCTCCTCCACGCCGCCGTCCTTGAAATTCAGTGCCTTCGGCTTCTGCTTGCGATCTGGGCAGGCTCGCCGGCAACAACGGCTGGTGCGGCAGAGGGAAAAGGGGAAAAACTCCCTCGTGCTTTGAAACTCCACAAAAGCTTCTAGCAAGCTTCCCTAGGCCTCCACGAACTCACCTGCCACCTCTCTTTGAAGTGGAAAGGTCTGAGGAGTCGTGTAGGCTTACTCCTTCTCCTCCAGCCATGTTGGCTTCGTCCACCTTCAGGACCACCATGAGGGTCTGCGAAAGAAGCTTGTTTGGACTCCCCTGACGCCGATCTTCGTTTTCCCCTTCTCGGTTCTCCTCCATGAATACTATTGCTCGGTTCTATCTCCTCGGCCACCACCTGCTCTCTGCGGTGGAGAGGCGCTGGCAACGGAGGGATCATCCTCCCTGATCCAAGGGCAAGGGGGTTTGAGTGAGGGCTAGCTAGGTTCGGTTTGGGGAGACGAGGTCGTCTAGAGGGATGAATCTCCGAGATTTGGTGTGAGGTGGCGCCTCGCTGATGAACAGACTTGTTCTCACCTCCCCGCCCTTTGCGGGAGGTTGAAGACGCATTCCCCGCCCTTGGATCAGGGTGGGAAGTTGTGGCGTAGGATCAGACGGCTGAGGGTTGGCCCTCCATCAAACGGTCCGCGCCCAGCCTGAACATGGGCCGCGTGACACATATTTGCCCCATTAAACTGAAATCTTAGGTCCTAAGGTTGAGAACAAGGCAAATATACACATAATTCAAATGCGTATATCTCCTAATTCGGTGGTCCAATTGCAATGGAATTTTAGGTGTAGTTTTATAATGTCATGATGTAGATGTGGCATACATTTGGGAGTGAAATTCAAAGGTTGGCCATGTCAATTGACTATGTGTCATATTTCATGTAATTTGACTTTATAAGATACTAGGGGTGGTAATAAGATAAATTGATAAGCCAAAATAATCAAGGTTGACATCAAACTCTAACATTGGTTCATATATACATAATTCCTCCAAGAAAATTAGTCCACTACTCACTGGATCACTAAATGTATGATTGGTCTCATGAGGACTTAATTAATCAAAATTTCACAATTGAATTCAATTAGGCATCATAGTCCTCCATCATATTTCCAATCACCTAATTTGGGTGAAGGAATCCATGATTGTATAACCAATTCCTCAATTTGGTATTTGGACATCTTACATAGAATGCTTGTCTCTTAATTATTGTATTAGTTATTAAAACTCAAAAATCTAGGTTATCACATTCACCCCACCTTATTTGGAATTTCGTCCTCGAAATTCAAATAATCTCATCCTTAAGAGGCTATTTTTGGGGTCGAACTTCATATACATCATTATTTCCTAGGTTCTAAGACCACCATAATTGAGTGCAGTCTAAGTTTCCAGCTTAGGGTCTAGATATTCTTGGGTGTGTCCACCCCACCTCATATATGTGGAAGCATTACTTAATGTCTTATCCATAACATGACATTATGATATCTTAGGGTTACATCACCCCTAATGGTACATGTTTTATTCATACTTTTAAAGTTCAAGAGGAATTCGTTTATATGCCATGGTATTCAGATCATTCACATCTAACATTATTAATATCTTACAATGATTTCAGCATTAGAGGAGATTTATCTTCATCCTTGATATTAGAATTTTTCTTAAGAAGGGCTTACGTAACATGTTTGACCATTAGGGTTTCACCCTATGGTGTGATATTCTTACTTAACTTAGAAGCATACACTGGGAAGGATCAAAGTTACAAATTATATTTCTGATCATATATCCTATGATCCAAAAATAACTTATATCAAGTTCATGAGTTCAACCTTTTATGTCTTGTATGTATTATGTGAAGGAAAAAAAAAGAATATACTAAATTTATCCCATGATCTCAGCATCATATCTTTCATATTTCATGTGAAGGGATAAAGAATATTTTATTGTCAAACTTATCAGAATTTCAATCTTGGTGCTACATGTATGATATAGGGGGGGAATATAGAATAGGTCAAGCTTATACGAGTGACTCCTCATATATAAATCATCCATATAGCTCAAGTGAGGTTTCTATCATCATATATTAAGAAAGAGAAGAAGAAGGGAGAACATGTATTTTGAGTATCTTTTGCACAAAGCATCATACTCTCATAACTAGAGTTCATATATTACCTCACTTGCAACTAATGATGAGATTCACAAAATATGTCACTCCAGCTAGGACCTAACTCAGCCAAATGATTGACTTTATCATATGGGTCATCTACCCATCCTTTTATTTTACCCAATTCTCATATATAGATGTGAATCATGCATAAGGACTCAACTCAACACTCGAGAGTAATCTAGTGTAGGATTTTATTTTTAACACATATCTCATATATTGGAGGCTAGGTCCTATGACCTTCTCCCTGTGGGTCTTACTCTCTCTAGAGTTCACCACATATCTCATCCTACCACTAGACATACTCCTTGTATAATAGCTTGAAGCTCATGCACACTCATCTCTATCTTAAATTAGCTTATCTTAAGTAGGAAAAGAGAATGTACTTTCATCATCAAGACTTTTCTTAAATTCTCCAAAATTGGATTCAACTAATATACAACTTAAACCTATATAATAAAACTTATACCATCAGAGATCAAACTTAGATAAGATTTCACGTGCTTATTTCAACTGTCATTCTATCATCTGCTCTATGTATCACATATCTTGATAAGGCTCTAGACATCTAATCTTGACTACTCTCTCTTCTAGACTGATGTCACTCCCTTTCACTTAGATTGCATGAACACTAACTACTCTCCAGTGTGAGGGACACATTTTTATATTTACATATAGGTAATAAAATATTATATAGTTTTTCTCCGAGAAAGAAGACGTCAGAGAAAATACTCGAGGCTCGAGCCGATTGGAAAACAAAACCAAATCAACAAAACCGAGTGTCCCACACACAGTAGATAGTGTAGTGTCATGTAACCTAGTGAAATGGTGAGAACGAGATGTAGACTAGTGTAGCTACCCAATACATATGAGCTCTATATGGAAAGGGTTTCTCACACTTGTCTAAACCTAGTTCTCGAACATCTAGGTTATAACTTAGAGGCTAAGTCAAACCTTATTCCTATAGAACAACTTACTAAGTTTCTAGGGTTTAAGATGAAAAGGTGAGATTTAGATTTAATGTTTCATGGTGAGCAATAGTCAGGTGTAGCTAATGTTCATGCTCTGATACCAACTGTGACGTCCCCGGATTTTGATTTCTCCAAACCCTATTGGGAATGAGATGTCAGAATCTGAGAACATCATCCAATCATATCAGAGAGCGATGCGGAAGCATAATATGCATACATGAACATGTAACCATAACATTTCTCATCATTCAACATGTACATTATTACAACATGATTTATAATTGTATATTGAAAGGAACTTATACACAAGTCTAAACATGTATGCTAACAGGATCTTTGACAATAGGTACAACCTGTACAACTTGCTCACATCCTATTCTCTTATCCCATGCTAGCTGGGAACCTAGAAAATATGAGAAACAAAAACATCAACAAAAGTTGGTATGTGGAATTAAAAGCTATACTATGCTGGCATATAAAATACTCGAAATTGAAGAAAGAGAAAGGAAACATTATTTAAAATGAAGAATCAGGTAATCGCAAGTTATTAGCCATATTTCAATGGACATGTATTACTATGGTGGACTTAGAACAAACATAAATATTGGGCCCTATCCCTGCGTACCTTGTACCATTAGGGATCTCCCTGCGTACCTTGTACCATTAGGGAGGTGCTAGTCAACATTAATGCTTTCCCTCTCTAATAGGAGGATTAATGAACCATCAGTAACTACATTCCATTTTCTTTCCTTAGTGTTCTTATTGTTTAAGGCGGAAATGGCAATACATATAGATGTACATCCAACAAGATATTCAAGTACAAGCAAGCAAGTACATATATTTATCATCCAACAAATCTAGTCATATAATTATATCCACGTACCTGAGTTTAGAGATTCTTTATACATCCATGATCATATAGACAATCTGGTCAGCACCTGATTAATAAAAAAACCACATACTATCATCAGATTCTTTTCATTTACATCTCATCTTAACCCTAATCGTATTCATTTTAGGGTTTTCTTAACTCATTAGGATATTCTCATCATTACTTGCATTCTTGTCTTAGAATTATCTTAATGATGTCATTTTCCATATTATGGTTCATTATCTGAACATTAGGTTCCATATCCTTTTTGTGCACATATTAACCCTAGTTTATATATTATTCAATTTAGGTTTACAACCCATGTATTAAGGGTCATCTTCATATAACATGAATTCTATGCATATAACTGATCTCAGATATATATATTATATTCCAGTTACAGATATGAGGGTTCTCTGTAAATCTCATCATTTATTAAGCATGTATGCATTTAATACATTATCTTTAGTGTTATTAGCCCTAATTAGCCATATTAATCAAATTACGTAATTTAGTACATCAACATGGTCATATCTGACATCAACTGCATTATATACATGATTATAGACTCACTGACATTTTCCCATAATTTTATATCATCAATTGATATTTATTATCTATGAAATGAGCATTACAAATCTTACATGATATCACTATTATTACTTCTTCCCAAGCCTGATATTATGCTTTCATTGTGTTCTACTCATTTTTCTGAGAATTTCGGTACCTTATTTGTATTTTTCTGATAATCATACTAATTACTATGGCTTTTGCAAGATTTGGTAAATTATTGAAGATCTACCTTTCTGGAAAATCATAGGTCGTTGGATTATATGGATGACACCTTAGATGGATGCCACGTAGCTCCTAAGGAAAGCACACCACACTCCCTGCCTTGCCTTGAACCGACTGATTTGGTTGATTTGGATCTGTGAGCCGGGTGGTTCAGGGGATTGGACCCAGTTCATCTTAGTCTGACCTGGTCCACACGATCAGTCCCAAGCGGGACTCTGATCTAGCAGGGCGCCGCCGTGAGGGCGAGGCTCCGGCGAGGTGATGCCAGCAGCACTGTGGCCTCCGTCCAACTCCAAGACCGCCATAAGATCCGGTGATTCCTCCTCCACGCCGCCGTCCTTGAAATTCAGTGCCTTCGGCTTCTACTCACGATCTGGGCAGGTTCGCCGGTAACAGCGGCTGGTGCGGCAGAGGGAAAAGGGGAAAAACTCCCTCGTGCTTTGAAACTCCACAAAAGCTTCTAGCAAGCTTCCCTAGGCCTCCACGAACTCACCTGCCACCTCTCTTTGAAGTGGAAAGGTCTGAGGAGTCGTGCAGGCTTACATCTTCTCCTCCAGCCATGTTGGCTTCGTCCACCTTCAGGACCACCATGAGGGTCTGCGAAAGAAGCTTGGTTGGACTCCCCTGACGCCGATCTTCATTTTCCCCTTCTCGGTTCTCCTCCGTGAATACTATTGCTCTGTTCTATCTCCTCGGCCACCACCTGCTCTCTGCGGTGGAGAGGCGCTGGCAACGGAGGGATCATCCTCCCTGATCCGAGGGCAAGGGGGGTTTGAGTGAGGGCTAGCTAGGTTCGGTTTGGGGAGACGAGGTCGTCTAGAGGGATGAATCTCCGAGATTTGGTGTGAGGTGGCGCCTCGCTGATGAACAGACTTATTCTCACCTCCCTGCCCTTTGCGGGAGGTTGAAGATGCATTCCCAGCCCGTGGATCAGGGCGGGAAGTTGTGGCCTAGGATCGGATGGCTGAGGGTTGGCCCTCCATCAAACGGTCTGCGCCCAGCCTGAACATGGGCCGCGTGACACATATTTGCCCCATTAAACCGAAATCTTAGGTCCTAAGGTTGAGAACAAGGCAAATATACACATAATTCAAATGCGTATATCTCCTAATTGGGTGGTCCAATTGCAATGGAATTTTAGGTGTAGTTTTATAATGTCATGATGTAGATGTGGCATAAATTTGGGAGTGAAATTCAAAGGTTGGCCATGTCAATTGACTATGTGTCATATTTCATGTAATTTGACTTTATAAGATACTAGGGGTGGTAATAAGATAAATTGATAAGCCAAAATAATCAAGGTTGACATCAAACTCTAACATCGGTTCATATATACATAATTCCTCCAAGAAAATTAGTCCACTACTCACTGGATCACTAAATGTATGATTGGTCTCATAAGGACTTAATTAATCAAAATTTCACAATTGAATTCAATTAGGCATCATAGTCCTCCATCATATTTCCAATCACCTAATTTGGGTGAAGGAATCCATGATTGTATAACCAATTCCTCAATTTGGTATTTGGACATCTTACATAGAATTCCTGTCTCTTAATTATTGTATTAGTTATTAAAACTCAAAAATCTAGGTTATCACAACTACGGCGTGTGCATCGTTGATCACGATCAGCAGCTGGAGCAAAAACTGGGGTAGAGATAGACTGTCATCAAATAGGGAAAATTAATTAGGGGTCGAGCAATGCGGGAGATAGGGCATAATATTTTGGACACACAGGAGTATATTCTAGGTTTTGGAAAGTGTGAAGTGCAAAGTGTGCGGATTTTCCTACTTGAAGCGGGAAGCGCGAAGCGGGTTTCGAAGCGGGTTTCGAAGTGGACTGAAGCGGACACTTTATGAAAAAGTGGTTTGCATTAATTTTAAAAATTTAGAAAAATTTAGTGATATCCATACTACCAACAAAAAGAAAAATTACTCAAAATTCACATATTTTGCATGAAAAATCATTTATTTGTAGTGCAATATTATGCAGACATCAGATTGATACTATGGAATATTTGCAGATATGAAAATTTTCCAAAAGTAGTTTGATATTATGGAACATTTGCAAAGAATAATTAATACTACTCTTGTTTCTTAGAGTATCATGCAATCTTTGATAAAATTGTAGTGCTGAAATTACTTATTTACCCGTTCAAAATTTATTACAGTAGGTAAAGGGAAATTTTTATACAACCTACAGTAAGTGTAAGAATCAAGAATAGATTATTAGGACGTTGCTAGTAGGTGACAAGGTGTACATTTACACTAGATGATTTAATAACATTAGAACAACAGATGTTTTCATATGGATCGGTTACCGATAGCATTAGGCTATTAGTAAGGGAACAATCAACAAGGAAGAGGGACAATTAACTGATTAACCGTACACGGCAATCAGACAATTAATCGTAACAGGATACTTATCAGAACAATGCAAAGTAATGTATCCTACTGGTCAAACCATGGTACTGATCAAGACAACAGAACGCATACAGAGTACGTATTAGATTAGCATTAGATACATGATTTCAGACTTTCAGCATTAGTAGTGGCCGCACTTCAGTAGCACGGAAGAGAAAGGAACAAATCAAAAACTTTGGAGATCATATTGCATTGCAATTTAACAGACGTATACATGTGGATTAGTCAGCAATGTCATCTGCATTAGAAAGGAAGAGAGGTTGAAGGAACAAGGAGCAAGGAACAGGGAATAAACCGTACGATCAGTTGGGGACATGGGGTTTATCCAGTTGAGAAGTAGGTGGAGAACAGGGTAAGAAGACTTACTTGAAACCTTTCAGCTGGAGTCGATCGCTCTCCTTGGCAGCTCTCTCCTTGACTCGTCTCCACTGGGCGCCTGATAGAGACCTCCTTCAACCTTGGAGCTCTGCACCACCCCGCCGCTGGAAGTGGGTTGCTAATACTCCCACCTTGTCTCTGCTTTGCACTTCTAGTGGGGAGAGAAACTGTAGGGAAGACGGCTATTAGTAAGCCAGTTGACGGGAATCCTTTCCTCATCGGGAAAGTCCCTTTGGGTAGCTGCCGTTTTTGAAAGGAACCGAGCGTTGAGGAGTAGGGAACTCGTATGTTCGCATTATTTCCGAAAAACCAGAGCAGCGACTCATAAATGATAAAGCATGGCCCAAACGAGGAAAGTGAATCAACGCGCCCGCTCCAGCCACTGCAGCGGCTTCTAGATAAGCGGCCAAAAGCGGCCGCTACAGTAAAAAAAAATGCAAAACTGCCGCAAAACCCATATTTGAAGCGGAAATGTAATTCTGGAGCAGAAGCGGACTCTTAAGCGGCTGGTGTGGTCGCTTTTTAAATCGCTGTATATTAGAAATAATAGTACCTTCTCAATTACACGATTTTGTCCTTTCCTTCTCCCTGAATGGCTGTCGTAGTGTCTGACGCCTTCTCAGCACACATGCGGCGACCTCGAATAGATCGGAAGGGGATAGCGCGCGTGCCGATTGTAGTATTCTGTTGACTGAGGCGCGCAGGCCACACTTCTAGACGATTTAACAACTTCTCCGCAAAGACATGCCTTTCAGTGTGTGAAAGAGGAAAAGGGTGTGCGGAAGGGAAGAGGAAGAGGGCGTGCGGAGAAAGGGGAAAAGGAAGAGGGCGTGCGGAGAAAGGGGAAGAGGATGAGGGCAGTATTGTGCTCGCTTGCGTTTGTTTTTCATTTTGGAAAAATAAAATACCAGGAATGAGGGGAAATGTGGTCCCACGCGTGGGAAGATCGGGTGTGGGGGTGCGCGCGTGGAGAGTGCTGACCAAGACTAACTAATCAATAATTACTTTATGGTATTTCCTTTTAAAACTACCGAAACGTAATGTCGTCGAATGAGTATTCTGTTGTAGTAGATGGGGCAAACAGTCTCAAGACCATTTGGAGGTCATCCAAACGACCTCAAGACCGTTTTAGGTCAGGTCATATCATAATTTGATGATGGTTCATTGATTTCAATTGAATTAGTTCCACAATGTTAATCATTGAAGGTTCCTCGATTGCTAAACCCTAATTGAAGGTTTCTTGATTATAAATCCTAGTTCAATTGGGTTCAAAACCCTAATTGATAGTCCAATCGAAGGATGATTCAATAGTTCAATTGATGAATGAATCAAGGATTCAATTGATAATCGGATCATTAATTAAAACCTTGAATTGATTAAGTGATGAAAGACCTTTTTGGTCCATTCAGTTTTGAGAGGGTTTGGACCAAACGGTCTTAAGACCGTTTGAGTCCAAATGGTCTCAAGATCATTTGGGTCCAAACAGTCTCAAGACCGTTTGGTTCCAAACGATCTCAAACTGTTTGGAGACCCAAGTCCATTCGATTTCAATACACTTCTTGCTCAACGGTTTTAAGGGAAATTTTCCCAAGCGGTTTCCAAACCGTTTAGAGAGTAAGGGTCAAGGTCATTTAGTAATTCAATGTGATCATATCAATTGAAAACTTATTGTGATGAAGGATCAATTGACTCCATGATTGTTATTTATCTATCTCAAAGATAATCACTAGAGTTGTACCTTTAAGATACTAAGTGATTGATAATCCTTAGATGAGTTAATCCTTGAAGCTTAAGTAAGCAATAACTCAGTACACTATGTCAATCATAGTTGTATGTACTTGATTGGAGGGTTGATGTAACCTATTCCAGTTGAAAGGATGATAGAAAGGAATTCATACATGAGTAGTAATCATGTGGTGATTAGGGTATGATCCTTAGTAAAGAGATCATGAAACCCAAATAAAGAAGGTTAATGAACCCTAACCCTAATTCAGGGTAACATAATGTAAAACCCCAATTATGGGTAATGGAATATGAAACCGTAATTGGGATAAATAGTAAATCCTAATTATGGATAGTTGAATAAGAAACCCTAATTTTAGGGTAAAGTGCATGAAACTCTAAACTAGGGTAATGGGATGTAAAACCATGATGTATTGATATGATGTACAACTCAAATCTAGGGTGGTGCTATGTAATGCTATATGAAACCTTAATCTTGGACAGTGTTGTGATAATTTATAATCTTGATTTGGGTAAAGGGATGAGTATCCCCGATTGACATGAATTGAGAAACCCTAATTGAGGTTGATTCCATGAGAAACCCTAATTATTGGTGATTCCATGAGAAACCCTAATTGAGGTTGATTCCATGAGAAACTCTAATTGAGGTTGATTCCATGAGAAACCCTAATTGAGGTTGATTCCATGAGAAACCCTAATTGAGGTTGATTCCATGAGAAATCCTAATTGAGGTTGATTCCATGAGAAACCCTAATTATGGGCAATGTGATGATTCCATGAGAAACCCTAATTGAGGTTGATTGCATGAGAAATCCTAATTGAGGTTGATTCCATGAGAAACCCTAATTATGGGCAATGTGATGTGAAAGCCTAATGAAGGGAGATGGTATGTGAAATCTTAACCCTAATGAAGGGTGATGTTATGTGAAACCCTAAACCATAGTAAAGGGTGATGGCATGGGAGACCTAATCTAATAATGGAATAGTGATTATTACACTGATAAGGGAAATACCTAAAGTGATTGATTATAGGTAACCATATAGCAAGCAATGCCTTAACCTGAGATGAGCCCCTATCATTGAAGATAGTTGGACAATCCTTATGTGTGTTTAATGACCTATGCACTTCACATTAAAGGTGATAGGTTAGTATATGGAAGTATTAAGATGGGAAATACCTTAATACAATATAAATTGATAAACTCAAGTAAGTTTAAAGTGTTGAGGGAAGTGATATATCAAGACCTCATAGATATCACATCCAGCTCTTTAAGAATGATATCCCTTGATGTATCTCAAATCCAACATACTTGGATGAGTAACATATAAAAGAGTGCAATCCTAATCATTACATCAAGATGTAATGTGTTTTATGAACCATGAGAATGGTTGTTGCCTAGTGAAGGGTGACAAGATGTTAAATGTGCTTTATGATCCATGAGATTAGTTGTTACCTAGTGAGAGGTAACAAGATATTTTAATAAGGCCTTGTGAACCACACAAGTAAGTTGATACCTAGTGAAAGGTACCAAGATAATTATAAAAGTCCCCTGTAAGAGATGATAATGTTCTTAATAAACTTAGAAAATGGAGACTTAGTAACATAATAATTATAACAAAAAGATACAATAATAATGATGGAACCTTGATTATACAAGTGTGGAGAAGAGAGGGATACTTGTATTACATAAAGAATGTGATTGAGCATGATGGCATGGTCAAAGTTTAAATGTCAGTAGAAGAATGAGGTACCCAGTGTTGTGTAAACAGACATGGGATGTAATCACGGGATTGGCATAGTCCATTACCTGGAATAATAACACGGGATTGGTCATAACCCAATACCTGGAATAATATCACGGGATTGGTCATAACCCAATACCTGGAATAATATCACGGCATTGGCATAGTCCATTACTTGGAATAATATCACGGGATTGGTCATAACCCAATACCTGGAATAATATCACGGTATTGGCATAGTCCATTACCTGGAATAATATCACGGGATTGGTCATAACCCAATACCTGGATAAATATCACAGGATTGGCATAGTCCAATACCTGGAATAATATCACGGGATTGGTCATAACCCAATACCTGGAATAATATCACGGAATTGGCATAGTCCATTACCTGGAATAATAACACGGGATTGGTCATAACCCAATACCTGGAATAATATCATGGGATTGGCATAGTCCATTACCTGGAATAATATCACGGGATTGGCATAATCCATTACTTGGAATAATATCACGGGATTGGTCATAACCCGATACCTAGAATAATATCACGGGATTGGCGTAGTCCAATACCTGGAATAGATGCACAGGTACGGCATAGTCTAATACCTGGAATGGTTGTATGAGATTGATAATGATTTAATCTGAGATGTTTATACAGGATTGGTTAAGTCCAATACCTTGCAAAGGCATGGAGTCTATAACTAAGGATTGGCGTAGTCCAAAACCTAAATAGGACATGATGATATACAATCATATGACTGGTATAATTGAATATCTATTTAGAAGATTGGCTAAGGCCAACAGATGGAAACAAGAATGAATCATGAGTGACCCATCAGAATGATGAGTGTCATAAGAAAAGTTTGAAATGTTGAGAATGTATGTTAGACAAATGATATACATGTTCTTTCTATTCCTTATAAAGAGAATAGATGATTTTATGCTATATTATAGATAGTTGCAATACTTTAAAGATGAGAATGATCTAAACTGCTTATCCTCTACTCAATTTTATATTAATTAAATTGCAATAATGATGATTCTGGCAGAGAGTTATATCTCTCTCTGGGGCAATTTTCAATTGTCTCACCCCCGTGGGAACCAACATTTTTTTAGGTGGACGAGTACGAAGGAGATTGAGAACATCTTGCAGAGGAAGAACTTCAGCAGCAGTAGGTACAGCAGCAACAACTCAGGTGGAGTGTGCTGTCTGTCATATTTGTAGATAGAAGTCCTATGTGTCATCTTTGTACTGTCAAGTCCTCAGAGTCAGTAGTTAGTACTTTTAATAAATCGGTTTGAGATTTTGGCTTAATGCGTCGAGGTCCTTATGTTGTCCGTGTTTAGATTTTAACAAGGCAGTTGATGTTGTAACCCTCGAGAAGAGACGATACAAGATATGTACTTATGAACCAGGATGTAAATGTAATACATTGGTTCTTGTTTAAAGAATTTTCCTACGATTAGATCTCTCTGAAAAAGGTTTTAATTTTTAGTGATTTTCAGTAATCCACTGTTAATGATTGTTTTCACATGTTTTATTGTTCACTTGTTATCCTAATGATAGAGGGTTTTTCAATTTAGTGGTATCAGAGCTCTAGGTTCGCTGAGTCTACAGAGACATAGGACTAAGGTATCGAGTCTGTTCTAAGTGTACTCCAGTGTATATTATAGTGCCTTCTTCTTATGCAGAAGAAGATATATAATTCAAAGATGTCTAAAGAACATGAGGGACACGTTGCTGCGATCAATGTTGTTGCACCAGTGGAAGGTGCAAGGGATCAGGCAAGGGAGGAACCAGTGCCTAAAAATCCACATGTTGATGAAGTCATGAGAGGAAACCCAGATGTTCATAATCTTTTTGGGCAACTCATGACCACACTGAGGTATATGGCAGGCCGGATGCCAGCACCGGCACCTAGGGCACTAGTTTCCAATGAGGGATATGGGTCTGGTAAGACCTTTGAACGACTACGTCGTGTAGGAGCCATATAATATGTTGGAACAAATGACCCAACAGATGCTGATCTCTGGCTCACTGAGTTAGAAAAAGCCTTTAAGATCCTTAGTATCCCAGAGGCTGACAAAGTTAAACATATGGTGTACCTTTTGAAGGGTAGTGTTGGACATTGGTGGGCTATAGTGAAATAAAAAGGAATGATGAAGAGGTTGGTTGGGAGGAATTTCGTCGAGAATTCAACAACAAGTATTTTCCAAAGACATACTTTGTTACAACCCCAATTCTTGGGTTCATTGGGTGAGAAATGTAATTTCTCACATTAAAGATATTTGGACAAATAATGATATAATTCGTTGCGAATAAATGGATTTCATTTAAAATAGCCTTGTTGTTTGATTTGTGGCCTTTATTGGCTATTGGGCCCAATAACAAGGAAATTCAATTGATTAATGAATAATTGAAAATTTGAGATAAGAAAGGTGTGAAAACCTCTAGAAGGAGAAATAGTAATCCAAAGGTGGATTTCATGCCTCTTGGGTTCCTTGGCTTCCAAGGTGTCCAAAGTTGGATAGAGAATGCAATAAGAAAAGAAAAGATCAAATAAATATTTCCTTATCAAGAAAGAAATTGAAAATAATGAGAAAATATGTGAAATATGTGGAAATGAGTTTAATTGAGTTAACCTTGGTGGAATTTCGTATCCCAAGGATTCCTAATGTTAAAAGGAACTCCCATAAGGAAAATAGAAGAGAGATAAAGAGAAATCATTAAAAAGAATAAGGAAATAAGTAAGATAATAAGAATATGGATAAAAGATAAATAAAAGGCTAAGGGATATTCCCAAGATGGAATTTCGAGCCATTAAGGTTCCTTGAGGTATAAGGAGCTTAGAATAATAATGTAAAGACAAAGGAAAGAGAAAATAGATGAGAAATATATATAACTGAGTAATAACTTGCAACTAAAGAAAGGGATCTGATTTCTTTAGATAATGGGTACAAATTTGGCATAATGAAAGATTAAGTTATTACTAAGCTTCCCTCAAAATTTTGGATCAAACATGTAAGCGGTTTGAGAGATACTATTTTTGGAAGTTTTCCTAATGTGTAGAGGAAAATATTAATGTCACGATTTTTTTCAATATTAGATTATTTTCCTTGTTCTTGACGCATCGCTGATAGTCGTGGATCAAGGATCTAATGGCATATGCACTCCAATGGAGAATGGGAAACGCAGATAGGGACATGGGATTTTGGGGCCAGATTCCTTGTTAATCAAGGATCGAGCACCTATGGGAAACTTTCCCATTGCATTTAGAAACCCAATCTGGGTAGGACAAGCCCCAGCTTAACCTGGTTCGTGAAAGATAGTGGGTTTCCCTAATTCTCAAGACACCCATTAGATCCTTTTGGGATCGATCGGTATATAAAGGGGGTTTGAGTACCCTATGAGAACTCCAAAATGCTTGCACGATGGTTCTAAAACACCCGACCCTTATTTCTTCTTCCAGTTTGGCGCGTAGACTAGCCGCCGGAGTAGGTTCCGTCGAGGAAGCAGCTCCTTTTTGTCTACTAATTTTGGGCCATCTCTGACCGAGCTTGCATCCCCAATGAGTTCGGGGGGTGGAGGCGGAACTACCAGTGTTGTTGCCCTCTGCTCGGAGGCATGGAAGCATGGAGTCAACCCTTGCGTTGACTCCACAGAGCACCAGGGTCACGAACCAGGTGACAGGAGGTTGAAGGAGAAGTCTGTGGCTTCTTACAAGTCTACCCCCAACGCGTGTGAAGGAAACCAGGGGCAAAAGAATAAAATCGTGGGTCTAAAGGCCTTTGCTCGCGTGAGAGTGCGCAGCTGAGGAGGCAAGGTCCGGTTCGCTGGACCCTGACCCAACGAGGAAAAAGAATAAAACAAAGTCACCAAGATGATGTGGCAACATCCCATTGGCCGAGAGGTAAATACTTTACAAAAATCATAGTAAAAGATTGGTAACTCTGATTAAGATAAGTAAAATATGAAAATTGATCGGGAGAATTCGAAGAATCTAATAAAAATACTTCTAAAGCCTGATTTGGTTCCTTTTTGCAAAAGTGTTCTAATCTAATGAAAAGTGCTTATAGATTAGATTAGAAACCCTAATTGAACATAATGGTTAAGTTCATATTGTTTAGTTGATGAAATTGAGTAATTACAACCTGTCAAATAGGTAATGATGAACTTAAACTGGATTTAGATGCTTCTTGCATGTTTTAGGGTTTTATTCTGAATAAGAATGATTAAACACTTAGAAACCCTAATTATGTTTGGAAATTGGGTTTAATGTCTTAATTATGTTATTTTGGGATATAATAACCTGTGGAGAATAATAAGAAGGATTGAACCTAATTAAGTTGATATCATGCCAGTTTTAGGGTTTTGTATGCATAAAGTTGCATAATAGCTTAGAAACCCTAACTT
The DNA here is from genome assembly GCA_963693085.1 of Alisma plantago-aquatica. Classification (NCBI taxonomy): domain Eukaryota; kingdom Viridiplantae; phylum Streptophyta; class Magnoliopsida; order Alismatales; family Alismataceae; genus Alisma; species Alisma plantago-aquatica. The sequence goes on along the minus strand of OY856410.1, from coordinate 792,791,604 downwards.
AAGGTTAATAGTTGCTCACGAGATATGATTTGAAGTCCTTTGTATAAAACTGATGTTAGGTTAACCTCGGTCTAGTATATGATAAAAAGGCTTTAATGTGAATATGGGAGTAATTAGGGTTTTGCACCTAGAACTACTGTTTTAGGGTTTTGTGGATACAAATGAGGAAAGTTGTAAAAAGATCTAAAAAGAGCTCTAATGAAACCCTAATGCGGATGAGAAGCCCTAGAAAGTGAATCCAAGTCAATTAAATAGAAATATTCTTGGTAAAGTGTAGTAAATAGGTTACATATGCTTTTCAAGAATTATGTGATTATTGAACTGCTTCTTGGATTACTTGCTTGCTTGGAATTATTAATAGCTTGTTGAATCTGCAAAACAGGTATGTGGTTAATTATGATTAATCGCATTAGTTTCCAGAGGGTTTTCTGGATGTTTCCTCACATTGAATGCAATCTAAATAGTTTGGATGTTCATACTGCAATTATAAATTCACTATTGCTATCACAGTTATATATACATGTGAATTCTCGCACCTACATGCCACCCTGATGGAAGATGCCATAAAGGTTAGGCCCAGGAGGGTAGACCCATGGGCACCATGGGAGGTGACCCCAGACACCAAGCTCGGGAATGAGATGGTGGTCTATGATGCATGACTATGGAGCACCATGAGAGGTGACTCCCAGGCACCAAGCTCGGGATTGAGAAGGTGGCCTTAAGTTAATGGCAAAAGAGAAACCCTAGAGGGGTATGCCAGGGTTAGGGAAAAAGCGGTGGAGAATGACACATTGAAAATGTAATCTGTCTTGATAAATAATTTGATTGTGATTATTAAATTGTTAGCCATATCTGTGAAGTTTTGGATGTCCCCACATACCATCTTTAGCTGATCGATGTTTTGTTTGTCGACGTTTTAGGTACAACCCTGAAATGAACAAACAGTAAGGTGACACATTGTGAAATTAAGAAATAAAGTGCAAGGAGGATTAGATAGATTAATTCAAGCTCTGGATAGGTAGATTTACAAAGTTTTTCAAAGGTAAGTAAAGTTTTAATTTTATACCCAATTCTAGTTTAGTTAGTAGAATTTCAAAATTATTATTGATTATTTGTCGAACCTTTGATCATGTTAATTGAATAACGGCTCTGACCTTCAAGTCTCCCTTAATTGGGGGTTACCAAGAGGTGGGGTCATTACAATTGGTATCAGAGCATAGGTTCCTCACTTAATCTTTGATAATTATTAAATTTTACAAATTATATAGAATCCAAGGGAGTTATTAGAGGATTATCCGAAAGACAGAGGTGTCTAGAAAAGGATGATGACCGGGGGCTGGCAATATTTTCCTCCACACCGCTAGTCGGAATACGAGGACTCCCGGATCCGTGTGACTGCCTGGCCAAAGTCTTAGGGTATGATTCGAAATAAGATACCTTTAGGACTCTCTCATCTTGATTCATCCCTTCTCAACTCAAATTCTGTTAAGGACCTTAAGGATTAGGGTCTCCTCTCTTCTCCTCACCCTCTTTAGGTATGGGTAAGGTTGATAAGGATTAAGGAATACTCCACCAAATTAATAAAAAGGATGTAAATAAGATGTCATGGACATAAGCTTAATAGAGTAAGCGTAAAGGAATAGATACATGCTTAGGTCGTATGATACGAGTTGTCATTGCCCTCAGGAGAGACCTAAGGATAGACCTCCTTGGGAGGAGGATGAGTAGAGAGAGTTGGTCATGGAGGTAGAGACCTCCATTAAAAGTAGGGACCTAGGACATCCTTGGAGGATGATGTTAACCCTAACCCTAAGTGAAGGTTAGTGAGAGAGATGACATGATGAGTTAGATGTCATGGTTGACCAGGTGTTTGGTCAGACATGCATTGGGATCACCATACGATCCATGAGAGGTTGGATAACCTGGTACCTTTGGCGACCCAACCCTGGATGAGGGTCGTGCATGTTAGAGCGAGGGATATCTCCTTCATGGATGAGGCTAGAGGAGAACCTATAGAAACCATATGGGCTTAGGCAAGTAGGGTATAGCTTGCACCCAGAGTGCGTTAGTAGTGCTGACAGTAGGTTGAAACCATGGTCAACGGAGTATGCTTATGTGATAAACATAAAGAGCTAAGGATAATCTTGAGCCAAACATGAGTTGAGCAAAGGCTTCACCCAGGTAGGGATATGCTTGTGAGCTTGATCCAACTTCATGTAGTGAGGTTGGATGTGGAGTTAGATCTAGAGAGAGAAAGCATGACCCAAGAAAGAAGGTTGGAAGCTAGATTCTGAGACATGAGGAATAGTGGGGAGTCGAGGATGATGCAACCTAAGTGGATGATAGTGGTTGCCCTATGCTTGACCCCTGGAGGCTGATGATGTCTTGGTTATCTTGAGAGGAACCAAACCCTAGAGAGAGGATGATGCTTCTGGTACCTATGGTATAAGTGATTACCTACTGGATGAGATAAAGAGTGTTTTAGACCCTGAGGAGGTTTAAGTCACCAGTTGTGGGGCTTTATACCTAGTTGGTTTTCCTGGAAGAGGAATCAACTCCGAAGTGTTGCTCGAGTAGAAAGATCATGGAAGTACATGACATATCTTGGACATGCTTGATTCGTGGTTAAGAGATTGAGCATGTAGTTGGACACCCGAAGGTGAACCTAGGGTTCCTAGGCCTAAGAGGGGAAGCAGTGTATCTGATGATCACGATGAGATTTGAGCCTCTATAGTTTCAAGCATGATACTCCTCATGTGTAGAGGTAACAAAAACCCCTTAAGTTAAGGGTATGTTTGATGAACCCCTCACAACTAAGTTGATCCAGTGTTGAGGAAAGAGAACAAGTACGACCTAGCATGGTTTAATAGGTGGTCAGCTTGTGCTTTAGTATCTGTTGGGTTAGACATGCTCATGTGAGGGTAAACCCTAAGGAAGGTTGTGACCTTTTCATCAAGAGTGGTAGTTTCCTCCCATCCTGGGAGAGGGACCCTTTGGTTGGGTGTATACCAGTTTTGTTGGAGTTAAGGTAACCTAAAGAGGTTTTATAAGATCTTGAGAAAGCTAAGTGAAAAGTACATGGCATGAGATTGAACTTGTAGACCCATAGTTAACCATCTCTAAGTGCATATGGATGTGTTACCATGGAGGTAACCAGTATGGGACCTGACCAAGGTAGGCAGGTTGCCATGATCCCTGAGAAAGGATGAAAGACAGCCCAAGAATGCAGAAGGAGATGATGAAGGATTGGGTAAGGTTCTAAGTTGGACATGTACTATAATAGAATCCTAAGTCTATCCTAGGGTCAGGTGGGAGATAAGACCGATGGAAGAAGGAGTTGCCTAATTCCCTACTTGCACATGACCATAGGGTCAGGAGGTAACAACTATCATTGTCTGAGGGCCATGGGTTAGGAGATTGACCACCTTCATGAACTCCTGGGACCCAAAGGGCAGATGAGTAGGGAACTCTCTGGATGCATAAGGGAAAAGGGATGAACCTAAAAGTGCCAACACCCTATAGACCTAGAGGAGATGACTAAGGATTTTGTGGTGACCCAAGTAGGTTCAAGACCAGTTTTCCACGTAACTAATTTTGATATCATGATGTTTGGGATGTAGAGACATAAGTTGCATGTTTCAACTTAGAATTGAAGGTGTATTGGCAATGTGGGATGCATCATCTCTACTCTTGGAACAGGAAGAACTTTGTGTTTGGACGGATGTGAAATGCTTATTTCCTCTTGTTATGAGAGGGAGAGATGGGATAGTACGCATGCCATACACCAGGGATAAAAGATGATGCGAGTTGGAACGTTTCGATGAGGTATGAGGACAGAGATGGTAACATACCTTGGTGGAGTGAATGATACATGGATGGTTTACAAACACTAAGAGAAGTAATGTAGTCAGCTTATGAGGATGTTTTATCAGGAGCTATGTGGAATTTGCAAGTTAACCAAGGTTGAGTTTGATCACCAAGAGGATGAGCTCAGAGCTTCTTGATGAAGACCAACTCATAGTTTGAGATGAGATGATAAGTATAATACATGGAGGTGTATGTTACCTAACACCTAAGGATAAGAAGTGGTAATGAATGCTCTGGTTGAGATATAGTGCATAGTTTAGATGGGAGCTAGAAGAAGTTGAGGTTGTTAGGCTAACCATAAGTTGAGAAAAAGAGAAAAGTTTGGCTAACCCTCAGACATATGAGATATGTTGAACAATATTAGTGGTTGTTTGGATAGACAGCCTAGTCCTTGATGTGGTAGAAGGATGGTTGTAGAACCCTAGATACACTTCTTTGGATAGGAAGATGATGAAACCCTGATGAGAGTGGTTTATGGATTCTGAGGAATTGATCTTAAGGAAATCATGATCACAATACACCATGAAACTACAAAGATAGTAAGTGATGGTAAAGCTTTGGATGCCTGATACATGTAGCATGTGGCCATGCAAGCCAGGAGGTGAAGGACGAACACCAGTCACCCAGTGTATGGATATAAAGTATAAAGAGTTCCCAAGAGGGAATGGGAGTTCATCACTATGGATGTTGTGAGTCTCCCCTAGACCAAGGAAGGTCAAGATGCAATAAGGGTTATGGTATATCGCCTTACCTAGATAACACGAGAAAGGAAGAGTTTGGTCACGAGACAGATTTGGTTGAACTACTTAAGAGAGAAAGATGGTTTGACCACACCATGATGTGAGTTCAAAAGTTCTTGGGTATGACTAAGGTTCACTTCCATAAGGTGGAAGTAGACACATGAACAACTCAATAATAGTATCGTTTATCACCCCGTACTAATGGACAGTATGATCCAGACTCGAGGGTCTGATGAGAGCATGTGTACTCATTTAGGGTGATACATAGAGACAGTTTCTAAGATGTGATGTTAACCACCATATCCTTTATCAGGATGCAAGAAGTTCTAGAAGGAGGTTGTGTCGGTCGCCACTTCATTAAGATGATATTGGTGAAGGAGGCCTCGCGAAGGTCAGAAAAGAACCACAGTGGGTGTAGATGAAGACGTTTTGATCAAGCAATGGCTGAGAGAGAGAGCCTAGAGGCGACATGAGTCGTGAGATGATGCAAAGTATACTGACATGCAGCTCACTGTGGGAGAGTATGTGATGTGAAAATCCGACCCCTCTAAGCTACAGCTGAGAAAGTTGAGTCCCTAATATATGGGTCCATTTGAGATGGATTGGTGGAGATGGTTGTGTATAGCCTTACCCCTCAGGATAACATGATGTATAATGTGTTACATGAGTCCGATCTAGAGCACTATGTGAGGTACCCAAGCCATGTGCTAAGCCCTAAACATATTCAACTTTTTGAGAGGCTGAAAAGTCCTGAGTCACCTATGAGGGTACGATATACCAAGGTAAGAAAGAACTCAGATGGAAGAATATGAGATGATGAAGGTTCTTGGGAAAGCACCATGGAAATGGTGAAGCCACATGAGAGCCCTGATGGACATAATAAAGGCTTATCCTGTTGTTTGTTTGCTTGAGGGAATTTTGAGGGCAAAATTTCTATAAGAGGGGAAGGATGTTACAACCCCAATTCTTGGGTTCATTGGGTGAGAAATGTAATTTCTCACATTAAAGATATTTGGACAAATAATGATATAATTTTTTGTGAATAAATGAATTTCGTTGAAAATAGCCTTGTTGTTTGATTTGTGGGCTTTATTGGCTATTGGGCCCAATAATAAGAAAATTCAATTAATTAATGAATAATTGAGAATTTGATATAAGAAAGGTGTGGAAACCTCTACAAGGTGAAATAGTAATCCAAAGGTGGATTTCGTGCCTCTTGGGTTCCAAGGAGTCCAAAGTTGCATAGAGAATGCAATAAGAAAAGAAAAGATCAAATAAATATTTCCTTATCAAGAAAGAAATTGAAAATAATGAGAAAATATGGGAAATATGTGGTAATGAGTTTAATTGAGTTAACCTTGGTGGAATTTCGTATCCCAAGGATTCCTAATGTTAAAAGGAACTCCCAAAGGAAAATAGAAGAGAGATAAAGAGAAATCATTACAAAAGAATAAGGAAATAGGTAAGATAATAAGAATATGGATAAAAGATAAATAAAAGGCTAAGGGATATTCCCAAGATGGGATTTCGACCCATTAAGGTTCCTTGAGGTACAAGGAGCTCAGAATAATAATGTAAAGACAAAGGAAAGAGAAAATAGATGAGAAATATACATAACTGAGTAATAACTTGCAACTAAAGAAAGGGATCCGATTTCTTTAGATAATGGGTACAAATTTGGGATAATGAAAGATTAAGTTATTACTAAGCTTCCCTCAAAATTTGGGATCAAACGTCTAAGCGGTATGAGAGATACAATTTTTGAAGTTTTCCTAATGTGTAGAGGAAAATATTAATGTCATGATTTTTTTCAATATTAGATTATTTTCCTTGTTCTTGACGCATCGCTGATATCCGTGGATCAAGGATCTGAAGGCGGATGCACTCTAATGGAGAACGGGAAATGCAGATAGGGACATGGGATTTCGGGGCCAGATTCCTTGTTAATCAAGGATCGAGCACCTATGGGAAACTTTCCCATTGCATTTAGAAACCCAATCCAGGTAGGACAAGCCCCAGTTTGACCTAGTTCATGAAAGATAGTGGGTTTCCCTAATTCTCAGGACACCCATTAGATCCTTTTGGGGTCGATCGGTATATAAAGGGGGTTTTTGTAACACCCCTGACCTGGGTTATGACCTAACCCTGGAAGTTTTGCCTAAATATGTAATTATTATACTTGTGAACACTCCCTGGCATGTAATTAAGTCCCTCAGGGACATTCACTTTCATATCTTGCTCCTTTTGCATAAAGTTGTAGCATTATGTTGTATGCAGGGACCTATGTGCAAATTACCCAGTTTAAGGGTTGAACTTGCAAAATTCACAAGATAAGATGTTCCTTTGATGTTAAGACATCATGGGGATGTCTATGATGAGGTTTGAGGGATTTCCCAAGCTTGGGCACCAAGGTGCAGCTGTGGAAGCAATCTCCAAGCTCAGAAACCCTAATTTGGGATAAATTGCAATTTACCCAAATTGAGGGGTCCAACTTGTAATTTCACCATCTAGAACATCTTTTATGACTCTTGTCATCATTTAGAGTAGAAATGATGAAAGAGTTACATCATTCCCTAATCAGATAAGAAAAATGATCTTTGTGGTAGAAATCACCTAAAATGGGTACAAGACCCTAACATGTATGTACCCTAGTTGAAGGTTGGATTCCTATACCCTTAGATCTTGAGTTTTTCTAAGATTTGCATAAGGTTAGATGGGCTTGGACGTGCCCTTGAGCAAGGAGGGACCTAGATGCGAATTTTGGCTTTAAAAGGTCATTATGTTAGAAAATAGCCTAAAACTATAAAAGCCTTTCTTTTGCAAACGAGCAAACGATCCTTCCCTGTTCCATTCACTTCCTTTCTTTCTTAAACGGCCAAGGACTTGCTCTGGAGAACAGGGAGACGAAGTAGCTTGCTCTAGGTAAGAAACCTCATGTCTAGCTCGAATTCATGGTGGTTTTCACTTTCTAGGGTTGGTTTCATGGTTAGCTTAACTAGTCTTCTTGTTCTAGCCAACCAAAGCTTCGATTCCTTGGAGTTTTCATCCCTGATCGAGTTGTGGAAGCTCAAGGACGCCATTAGAGCTTGGACCTCAGAGTCTTGGAGCTTTAGGATCAAACTTGAGGCGGGTTTTATAACTCTGAACTTGTGCTTTATAATCATGCTTTGTTTCTTGCAAATTTGCTAGTATATCTCCTTCTATCTCCCTTCTTCTTTGCACGATTGCAATTGAACCAGTGGAGAAACCGACCTTGCAAGAGGTTGAAGATGAGGGGCGTGATTCCCTATGTTGCTTTTCCAAACGGTCTTGGATCCTTTTGGTCCAAACGGTTGCAAACCGTTTGGGTTCAAACGGTTTCAAACCGTTTGCTCTCAAACGGTCTTGCAAGACCGTTTGGATTGAAACGGTCTCAAGACCGTTTGAGGGCGTTGACCAAGGGACGACCATTTGAGGGTCTGTTCCCAACAGGTTGAATCTCATCCCTGCAAAGAATCAAAGCCTAATTCTTAACCAATTGGGAGTTGAAGGCACTTCAACATGGAACCCTAATCGGGTGAAAAAGTGCTGATTTAACACATAGATCTTGTTGAGTTTTGGGTTGAAGGACCCAAACGGTCTCAAGACCATTTGGGGATTCCTCCAAACGGTCTTAAGACCGTTTGGGCACAATCCAAGACCGTTTGAAGGTTTAGGGTTGAGTTAATCTAGTGGTTTGAGGGTCCAATTGTAGGAAATTGATGCATTGATTGAAAAGTGCTGATTTTGACCTAATTGGACTTCAACCTGAGTCAAAACGGTTTGGATCTTGGTCAAACTTTGGGCAAACGGTCTCAAGACCATTTGGGTGATGTCCAAACGACCTCAAGACCGTTTGGGCCAAGTTTGAGCCCAATTGGAGGTCAATTGATAGGTTCAACCTTGAATTGATTCACACTGTTGAACATTGATGACCAATCAATTTGAAACCCTAATTGAGAACGATTGAACCCTAATTGGTTTGCAATTGAGGGTCAATTTGATGATTAAGTGGCTAAGGCTAACCCTAATTGACTCAATTTATAAGTGGTTAGCATAGCTTTAACCAATTGAGGGCTTCAATACACTTATCTATAAATATTGGTGATCTTTGAACCCTTTTGGAGGTCCAAACGGTTTGAGCCCATTTGGGCCAAACGGTCTCAAGACCGTTTGGACCCAAACGGTCTCAAGACCGTTTGAGACCAAACGGTCTCAAGACCGTTTGGGCTCAAACGACCTCAAGACCGTTTGGGCTCAAACGACCTCAAGACCGTTTGAGCTCAAACGACCTCAAGGTCGTTTGGTCCAAACGACCTCAAACCGTTTGAGGCTCCAAACGGTTTGGAAGTCAAACTTCCCAAACGGTCCTCACCTCCAAACGGTCTCAAGACCGTTTGAGACCAAACGGTCTCAAGACCGTTTGAGGATCAAACGGTCTCAAGACCGTTTGGATGGTTGAGACCGTTTGAAAGTTGGAAACCACTTGGAGATTTGTGGGGATTTATGCTTAACCATTTGATGGTGCCAATGGCTTAATGATGACTCCATCTAAACCCTAATGGTAACCTAGGTCATTAAGGGACTATGTGATTAGTGAGTTAACCCATGATGGTGATCATGTGGCAAATTACCAAAATACCCTCGAGGGGTCTAAAGGGGTAAAACCCTAATCTAATCAAACCCTAATCACATGATGTTGATGCTTTGGCTCATATCAGTCAATGGAGACTTGTCTCAACCTAATCTAGAGTGGTGTTGCCACCATCTACTAGAGAGAGGAAAGAGAAAGTGTTTCTAGAGAGAGAAAGTATCCTAGAGAGAGAAAGTGCCCTTTTTAGGAGGAATCTCTAGTAAGATACTTCTTTTACACATGAAGGTGCATGATTAGGGAATGACCCACCTATGAGAGGTCATGGAAACCCTAATGATGATATCTAATGGATCTTAATGATAATTAAGAGTCTTAATGATGATGTTTCTCTTACATGATGATGTAATGAGTACAATTCACCATGGAGTGAATAGTAAACCCTAATTTTAGGGCGATGACATGAAAGATGAATAGTAAACCCTGATTGTAAGGGTTATTAAGTGGAACCCTAATGGAAGGTGATTCCATGTGGAACCCTAGTTGTGGGTGATCCCATGTGGAACCCTATTTGAGGGTGATTCCATGTGAAACACTAGTTGAGGGTGAATCCAAGTGAAACCCTAATTGGGAATGTATCCCTATTTACTAAATTATTTACAATTATCTATTGAATTAACTATGCAGGTTGTTATGAGATGATGGTCACACCCAGGTATGGAATACCATGTTATATTCATTGAAAGCATGTCTTATGCTTTATGAATAGTGAACCATCTTGATGCACTATTAAGTGACATCCTTTGCGATTTATGGGCTGTAAGAGCCATAAATGTTATCAAGGTCATGCTTGACAGATGACTTGAAGATGAATATCTGATAGTTGTGATAAGTTAGGCCTGCTACATTTTGTATTCTCATATATAGCTGTGTTACTGTATGATGATTGGAATACTGAATGTACCTAACTAATCAAGTGAAATGTAGAGCCCTGATCATAGATCCATCATTGTCAGTTGTCTAAATGATGGTGAAACAGGTTTTCCTAAGGGAACTCCTGGAGCACATACTGTTGAGTATGTGGGGTACATGGATGTGTAGAACCTGACATCCTAGTGTAGGTATTTGATGTAGATTCTCGTAGTCCGTCATACCTTCACTATAACAGAAAGGGTGAGTGGATGATGTAGATTCTAGTAGTCCATCAGACCCCACCCCAAAGTTTTAAAGGTGAGCTGTATCTCTACACTCCCTTAAAGACATAAACCCCGTATCGGTGAAAGATAAACAAGAAATCTTCCGATAGCGAAGAGAGTACAGAATGCCACTGTAACTCTAAAAATAGCAAAGGACCAGAGTACCCTGGTGAGCTATTACATAGACATCCCGCCAGATGTCAAACAATCAATCCTCTAACTGACTGAGGAAGGTGAGGTCATAAGAATCCGGCTCTCTTAATGACCTATGTATGATACTGATGCGACTTCTCAGTGATCAGTTGGAGTATGAGTGGTATACCTCATCTCCACAGGGCATAACAATAATGTTTGAAAAACGTAATCAATAGCGTAGCATATCTGTTAAAGTTAGCTACGAGTTATTTGATTGATGTTATCATTGAATAGCATGGAGGTTCTCATATTGCTAATATTGATTGAACTCTGCTTATCATAGAACTGCTAGTGAATGACTTGAAGGCTCTTAATGCTTTAGTTATTCCTGCCTTGCTTATAAAGCCTAATGGAGAGTTATAACTCTCGCTGGGGCAATTGTGTATAATTGTCTCACCCCGTAGACTTCTACTTTTTAGGTGGTCGTCGAAGACGGAGGAATAAGAACTCAGGTGAACAATCCCAGCAGCAGCAGCATCAGGAGCAGTAACTATCTCAGGTGGAGATCTAGTCTGCTTCATGGTGTAGTTAGAGTAAAGTCCTAGATGTCCTCTGTACTCTCAGGTCCTGAAATGTCTTGTGGTTCATTCTTGAGAAAATTTTGTAAGCATGTTGCATGTAATTACTCAAGAAGTAATTGGTCTGAGTTGTAAACAGTTAAATCCTTTTTCTATGGAAAAGGTTTGTGGTTTCAAGCTCTAATCTCGAAAAGTTTTATTTTCCCGTGATTTTCGTCTTCCGCTGTTTACCGAGTGCTTCCGCATGTGTTTAAATCGGGATTAATCCATGGTTTGGAGATCGGAGCCCACAATTAAGTGGTATCAGAGCTCTAGGTTCGCTGAGTCTACAGAGGCATAGGACATAGGAAGTCGAGTCTATCTTTAGTATTCCTTCCTTATCTAATAGAATCTTCTACTCCTCAGGAGAAGAAGATACTTAAGATGTCTGAGCCACATGATGAGTATGTGGAAGAGAGCAGTGCCAGTGCACCTCAAGGTGGTGCAAGAGTACCAGAGGTGGAGCAACATGTACCAGAACAACCCAGAGAGCCACCCCAGTTTGACCCAGCTGACATGGGTAATCCAGCAGCCCAGATGATGTTCGGGCAGTTCATGACTGCCATGACACATATAACTGACAGGTTGCCTATGCCTGCACCTAGGGCACCTGTCCAGCCAGAAGGGCAAGGTATCGGGAAGACGTTCGAGCGACTACGTCGTGTCGGAGCTACCGAGTACCACGGGACTGCTGACCCCGCAGATGCAGATCTGTGGTTGACTGAGTTAGAGAAGGCTTTCCGAATCCTCAACATCCCTGAAGTTGAGAAGGTTAGACATGCTGTCTATCTTCTCAAAGGAAGTGCTGGTCACTGGTGGAACATGGAAGAGCAGAAGAGGCCTGGAGTAGAGATCTCGTGGGAAGATTTTCGGCGGGAGTTTGTTAATAGATACTTCCCAAAGACTTTCCTAGACGAGAAGATCTCTCAGTTTGAGAGACTGAGACAAGGAATGATGAACATTAGCGAGTATGAAGCTAAGTTCATGGAGCTATTGCGGTTTTGTCCGCATATGGCTGCCACAGAGGAAGAGAGAATCAGAAGGTTTGAGAGGGGGTTGAATGCTGACATGTCTACCCCTGTGTCTACCTTAGAGAACCGCGAAAGATTCTCTACCTTCGTTGAGTCAGTCCGAAGGATAGAGAGATCTGTGGTTGAGAAGAGGCAGACTCAGAAAAGATATCCACAGTTCCAGGGTTCTTCATCTAGGGACTCTAAGCAGCCTAGATCCTCTGCACCTAACCCTCCACCATCTAGATTTAGTTCTCAGACTCCGTGGTCTCCTAGTAGAGGTAGAGGAAGAAGACAACCGCCTCGGGAGACACAGAGTTCTGCCTCAATGTCTGTCACCGGACCACAAGAGAGAAGATGTTACAACTGTGGAAAGGTGGGACATTTGAGGAAGGACTGCCGATCTAGACCCGTCAGTGTGACACAGCCTCCGAGACAAGGACAACAGGGATCACAAGGAGGACAATCTCAAGGAACAGGACGAGGACGCGGGCAAGCGTCTCAAGCTGGATCATCAGCACCACCTCAGCAACAGGCTACGGCGAGGTTCTATGCTATGAACCCACCAGAGGCAGTGGTCAACCCACAAGTGGTGACAGGTCAGATGGAACTTTTATATTCTGATATGTCTAAATCTTGTGTAGTATCTGTTTTGATTGACCCGGGTGCTACGCACTCTTTCATCACTCGAAGAGTGATTCGTAACTGCAATTTGACAACTAGTCATAGGGCAGATAAGTTGTTGTTGGAAACCCCGTTGAGTGGGTCTGCTGTTCTGCAGGAAGTATGCTCTCCTTGCGTACTTTCCTTTTCTAAGCATCGCATTCAGGTGGATCTTATACCGCTTGACATGCAAGGATTTGATATAATCCTAGGGATGGATACCTTGGAAAGGTATCGAGTTGTCTTGGATTGTGAATCCAAGCTGGCAGTGTTTGCTGATGAAAGCAACACATGGATCTTTCAAGGTGAAAGAAAGATTCTGCCCACTTGTCTTGTATCAGCTATGGTTGCTGATAAGTTGATGAGGCAAGGATGCTACGCATTCTTAGCCCATGTGGTAGATGTTACCAAGGAGAGTTCCAACCCTGCTGAAGTTCCGATAGTCGGGGAATTCGAGGATGTGTTTCCCGAAGAACTTCCTGGTATACCACCACCCTGGGAAATTGATTTTGAGATCAATTTGGTCCCAGATACGAAACCCATAGCCCAGACTCCGTATAGGATGGCGCCTGCTGAGATGGCAGAACTCAAGAAACAGCTTCAAGAGTTACTTGAGAAGGGTTTCATCCGACCGAGTACCTCACCTTGGGGTGCTCCAGTTTTGTTTGTTAAAAAGAAAGATGGATCGATGTGGTTGTGCATTGATTATAGACAACTCAATAAAGTAACGATAAAGAATAAATATCCTTTGCCGAGGATTGATGATCTTTTCGACCAGTTGCGTGGTGCAACAGTCTTTTCTAAGATAGACTTAAGGTCTGGATATCATCAACTCCGCATTAAGGACAGTGACATATCTAAGTCTGCCTTTAGGACAAGATATGGTCACTATGAGTTCACGGTCATGTCGTTTGGACTAACCAATGCACCGGCTGCATTCATGGAACTCATGAATAGAGTCTTTCGACCTTTCCTCGATCAGTGTGTTGTCGTCTTCATAGATGATATACTGATTTATAGTAAGGATGCTCAGCAGCATGAGCAACACCTTCGCTAGACTTTGACCTTGCTAAGAGAGCATAAGCTATACGCTAAGTTTAGCAAGTGTGAGTTTTGGTTATCTGAAGTATCCTTCCTTGGACATGTGGTATCTGCCTCGGGAATTCGTGTTGACCCTGCAAAGATAGAGTCTGTATTGCAATGGGAACAACCGAAGACACCGACGGAGATTAGAAGTTTCTTGGGGTTAGCTGGTTATTATCGAAGGTTTATTAAGAATTTCAGTTCTATAGCCTTACCTTTGACCAAGTTAACCCGGAAGGATGTTCCTTTTACTTGGAGTGATAAGTGTCAACAGTCTTTTCAGCTGTTGAAGGAGAGGTTGACAAGTGCACCTGTGCTTGTGTTGCCTGAGCAAGGAAAGGAATACGTAATCTTTTGTGATGCCTCCAAGAATGGACTTGGATGTGTGTTGATGCAGGATAACCAAGTGATTTCTTTTGCTTCCCGACAGCTTAAGAAACACGAGGAAAATTATCCAACACACGATCTAGAGTTAGCTGCTGTGGTTCATGCTTTGAAAATCTGGAGACATTATCTCTACGGAGAAACGTTTCAGATTTTCACAGACCACAAGAACCTTAAGTATATCTTCACTCAGCATGAGCTCAATATGAGGCAATGTCGTTGGATGGAGTTAATCAAGGACTACGATTGTACAATTGAGTACCATCCAGGCAAAGCCAATGTGGTTGCTGATGCCTTGAGTAGGAAATCAGCAACATCAACCATGAATAGGGCACAACTAAGTTCTTTAGTATGCTCTAGAAGAGATATGCTTATCTCTTTAAGACAAGACAATGTGCAGTTGAAGGCATCATTGTTAGCTGGTCTGTTAGCTGAGATGCAGATTAAACCTACCCTGAGAGAGCAGATAAAGGAGGCTCAACAAGTAGATGCTTTTGTACAGCAGATTAGATCTGAGTTTGGTGATGAGAAACGAGAAGGTTTTCATGAGTCAGATGACCAGGTGGCATGCTATCATGGAAGAATGATAGTGCCAGATGTGGATAACCTGAGGAAGTTAGTCCTGGAAGAAGCTCATTCTTCGATGTATGCTATGCATCCAGGGAGCACCAAGATGTATCGGAACTTGAAGGATATGTATTGGTGGCCTGGGATGAAGAAGAATGTAGCTGAGTTTGTTCTGAGGTGTCCTGTGTGTCAGCAGGTTAAGGCTGAACACCAGAAACCTGCAGGAACAATGCAACCCTTACCCATACCACAGTGGAAGTGGGATCATGTGACCATGGACTTTGTTGTTGGCCTACCCAGGACAAACAAAGGACATGATTCCATTTGGGTAGTTGTTGATAGGTTGACAAAGACAGCCCATTTCTTGCCTGTCAAAACAACCTTTTCTGCTGAGAGGTTATCCCAGATATATGTTCAAGAAATAGTACGTTTGCACGGAGTTCCTGTCACTATAGTTTCTGACAGAGGTCCCCAGTTTACAAGTCGCTTTTGGGAACAGTTACACAGAGCCCTAGGCACCAAGCTAAGGTTTAGTACAGCCTTTCATCCTCAGACTGATGGACAGTCAGAAAGGACTATACAGACCTTAGAAGATCTGTTGAGAGCATGTGCTCTCCAGTTTACCGGGAGTTGGGATCTACACCTAAGCTTGATACAGTTTGCCTATAACAATAGCTATCAGCATAGCATTGATATGGCACCATATGAAGCCTTATATGGTAGACGTTGTAGATCACCCTTGTGTTGGTATGAAACTGGTGAACACCAGTTGTTAGGCCCTGATCTTGTGCAGCAAACTACAGAAAAGATTAAAGTTATACAACAACAGCTGAAGACTGCACAAGATAGACAGAAGTCATATGCCGATAAACGTCGTAGACCCTTAGAATTCCAAGTTGGAGACAAAGTGTATCTCAAGGTCTCACCTTGGAAAGGAGTCCTTCGTTTTGGGAAGAAAGGGAAGTTAGCTCCTAGATTTATGGGACCTTATCCAATTGTTGAAAGAGTTGGAAAGGTAGCCTATAGACTAGAGTTACCCCAGGAGTTACAGAAGCTGCACCCTGTGTTTCACATTTCCATGCTGAGAAAATGTCACCCAGATACTGAATCAGTTCTACGGCCTATGGAAGTAGAGTTGAATGAAGATGTAACATATGAGGAGGGACCAGTATCAATCCTCGATAACAGAACCAAAAAGTTAAAGAAGAAGGATATAAGCCTTGTAAAAGTCCTCTGGAACCATCGTGGTGTTGAAGAAGCCACTTGGGAACTAGAAGATGAGATGAGAAGAAAATATCCTACTCTTTTCTTATAATATGCTTTATCGATTTCGGGGACGAAATCCTTTTGAGGGGTAAAGAATTTGTAACACCCCTGACCTGGGTTATGACCTAACCCTGGAAGTTTTGCCTAAATATGTAATTATATTACTTGTGAACACTCCCTGGCATGTAATTAAGTCCCTCAGGGACATTCACTTTCATATCTTGCTCCTTTTGCATAAAGTTGTAGCATTATGTTGTATGCAGGGACCTATGTGCAAATTACCCAGTTTAAGGGTTGAACTTGCAAAATTCACAAGATAAGATGTTCCTTTGATGTTAAGACATCATGGGGATGTCTATGATGAGGTTTGAGGGATTTCCCAAGCTTGGGCACCAAGGTGCAGCTGTGGAAGCAATCCCCAAGCTCAGAAACCCTAATTTGGGATAAATTGCAATTTACCCAAATTGAGGGGTCCAACTTGTAATTTCACCATCTAGAACATCTTTTATGACTCTTGTCATCATTTAGAGTAGAAATGATGAAAGAGTTACATCATTCCCTAATCAGATAAGAAAAATGATCTTTGTGGTAGAAATCACCTAAAATGGGTACAAGACCCTAACATGTATGTACCCTAGTTGAAGGTTGGATTCCTATACCCTTAGATCTTGAGTTTTTCTAAGATTTGCATAAGGTTAGATGGGCTTGGACGTGCCCTTGAGCAAGGAGGGACCTAGATGCGAATTTTGGCTTTAAAAGGTCATTATGTTAGAAAATAGCCTAAAACTATAAAAGCCTTTCTTTTGCAAACGAGCAAACGATCCTTCCCTGTTCCATTCACTTCCTTTCTTTCTTAAACGGCCAAGGACTTGCTCTGGAGAACAGGGAGACGAAGTAGCTTGCTCTAGGTAAGAAACCTCATGTCTAGCTCGAATTCATGGTGGTTTTCACTTTCTAGGGTTGGTTTCATGGTTAGCTTAACTAGTCTTCTTGTTCTAGCCAACCAAAGCTTCGATTCCTTGGAGTTTTCATCCCTGATCGAGTTGTGGAAGCTCAAGGACGCCATTAGAGCTTGGACCTCAGAGTCTTGGAGCTTTAGGATCAAACTTGAGGCGGGTTTTATAACTCTGAACTTGTGCTTTATAATCATGCTTTGTTTCTTGCAAATTTGCTAGTATATCTCCTTCTATCTCCCTTCTTCTTTGCACGATTGCAATTGAACCAGTGGAGAAACCGACCTTGCAAGAGGTTGAAGATGAGGGGCTTGATTCCCTATGTTGCTTTTCCAAACGGTCTTGGATCCTTTTGGTCCAAACGGTTGCAAACCGTTTGGGTTCAACCGGTTTCAAACCGTTTGCTCTCAAACGGTCTTGCAAGACCGTTTGGATTGAAACGGTCTCAAGCCCGTTTGAGGGCATTGACCAAGGGACGACCATTTGAGGGTCTGTTCCCAACAGGTTGAGTCTCATCCCTGCAAAGAATCAAAGCCTAATTCTTAACCAATTGGGAGTTGAAGGCACTTCAACATGGAACCCTAATCGGGTGAAAAAGTGCCGATTTAACACATAGATCTTGTTGAGTTTTGGGTTGAAGGACCCAAACGGTCTCAAGACCGTTTGGGGATTCCTCCAAACGGTCTTAAGACCGTTTGGGCACAATCCAAGACCGTTTGAAGGTTTAGGGTTGAGTTAATCTAGTGGTTTGAGGGTCCAATTGTAGGAAATTGATGCATTGATTGAAAAGTGCTGATTTTGACCTAATTGGACTTCAACCTGAGTCAAAACGGTTTGGATCTTGGTCAAATTTTGGGAAAACGGTCTCAAGACCGTTTGGGTGATGTCCAAACGACCTCAAGACCGTTTGGGCCAAGTTTGAGCCCAATTGGAGGTCAATTGATAGGTTCAACCTTGAATTGATTCACACTGTTGAACATTGATGACCAATCAATTTGAAACCCTAATTGAGAACGATTGAACCCTAATTGGTTTGCAATTGAGGGTCAATTTGATGACTAAGTGGCTAAGGCTAACCCTAATTGACTCAATTTATAAGTGGTTAGCATAGCTTTAACCAATTGAGGGCTTCAATACACTTATCTATAAATATTGGTGATCTTTGAACCCTTTTGGAGGTCCAAACGGTTTGAGCCCATTTGGGCCAAACGGTCTCAAGACCGTTTGGACCCAAACGGTCTCAAGACCGTTTGAGACCAAACGGTCTCAAGACCGTTTGGGCTCAAACGACCTCAAGACCGTTTGGGCTCAAACGACCTCAAGACCGTTTGAGCTCAAACGACCTCAAGGTCGTTTGGTCCAAACGACCTCAAACCGTTTGAGGCTCCAAACGGTTTGGAAGTCAAACTTCCCAAATGGTCCTCACCTCCAAACGGTCTCAAGACCGTTTGAGGATCAAATGGTCTCAAGACCGTTTGGATGGTTGAGACCGTTTGAAAGTTGGAAACCACTTGGAGATTTGTGGGGATTTATGCTTAACCATTTGATGGTGCCAATGGCTTAATGATGACTCCATCTAAACCCTAATGGTAACCTAGGTCATTAAGGGACTATGTGATTAGTGAGTTAACCCATGATGGTGATCATGTGGCAAATTACCAAAATACCCTCGAGGGGTCTAAAGGGGTAAAACCCTAATCTAATCAAACCCTAATCACATGATGTTGATGCTTTGGCTCATATCAGTCAATGGAGACTTGTCTCAACCTAATCTAGAGTGGTGTTGCCACCATCTACTAGAGAGAGGAAAGAGAAAGTGTTTCTAGAGAGAGAAAGTATCCTAGAGAGAGAAAGTGCCCTTTTTAGGAGGAATCTCTAGTAAGATACTTCTTTTACACATGAAGGTGCATGATTAGGGAATGACCCACCTATGTGAGGTCATGGAAACCCTAATGATGATATCTAATGGATCTTAATGATAATTAAGAGTCTTAATGATGATGTTTCTCTTACATGATGATGTAATGAGTACAATTCACCATGGAGTGAATAGTAAACCCTAATTTTAGGGCGATGACATGAAAGATGAATAGTAAACCCTGATTGTAAGGGTTATTAAGTGGAACCCTAATGGAAGGTGATTCCATGTGGAACCCTAGTTGTGGGTGATCCCATGTGGAACCCTATTTGAGGGTGATTCCATGTGAAACACTAGTTGAGGGTGAATCCAAGTGAAACCCTAATTGGGAATGTATCCCTATTTACTAAATTATTTACAATTATCTGTTGAATTAACTATGCAGGTTGTTATGAGATGATGGTCACACCCAGGTATGGAATACCATGTTATATTCATTGAAAGCATGTCTTATGCTTTATGAATAGTGAACCATCTTGATGCACTATTAAGTGACATCCTTTGCGATTTATGGGCTGTAAGAGCCATAAATGTTATCAAGGTCATGCTTGACAGATGACTTGAAGATGAATATCTGATAGTTGTGATAAGTTAGGCCTGCTACATTTTGTATTCTCATATATAGCTGTGTTACTGTATGATGATTGGAATACTGAATGTACCTAACTAATCAAGTGAAATGTAGAGCCCTGATCATAGATCCATCATTGTCAGTTGTCTAAATGATGGTGAAACAGGTTTTCCTAAGGGAACTCCTGGAGCACATACTGTTGAGTATGTGGGGTACATGGATGTGTAGAACCTGACATCCTAGTGTAGGTATTTGATGTAGATTCTCGTAGTCCGTCATACCTTCACTATAACAGAAAGGGTGAGTGGATGATGTAGATTCTAGTAGTCCATCAGACCCCACCCCAAAGTTTTAAAGGTGAGTTGTATCTCTACACTCCCTTAAAGACATAAACCCCGTATCGGTGAAAGATAAACAAGAAATCTTCCGATAGCGAAGAGAGTACAGAATGCCACTGTAACTCTAAAAATAGCAAAGGACCAGAGTACCCTGGTGAGCTATTACATAGACATCCCGCCAGATGTCAAACAATCAATCCTCTAACTGACTGAGGAAGGTGAGGTCATAAGAATCCGGCTCTCTTAATGACCTATGTATGATACTGATGCGACTTCTCAGTGATCAGTTGGAGTATGAGTGGTATACCTCATCTCCACAGGGCATAACAATAATGTTTGAAAAACGTAATCAATAGCGTAGCATATCTGTTAAAGTTAGCTACGAGTTATTTGATTAATGTTATCATTGAATAGCATGGAGGTTCTCATATTGTTAATATTGATTGAACTCTGCTTATCATAGAACTGCTAGTGAATAACTTGAAGGCTCTTAATGCTTTAGTTATTCCTGCCTTGCTTATAAAGCCTAATGGAGAGTTATAACTCTCGCTGGGGCAATTGTGTATAATTGTCTCACCCCGTAGACTTCTACTTTTTAGGTGGTCGTCGAAGACGGAGGAATAAGAACTCAGGTGAACAATCCCAGCAGCAGCAGCATCAGGAGCAGTAACTATCTCAGGTGGAGATCTAGTCTGCTTCATGGTGTAGTTAGAGTAAAGTCCTAGATGTCCTCTGTACTCTCAGGTCCTGAAATGTCTTGTGGTTCATTCTTGAGAAAATTTTGTAAGCATGTTGCATGTAATTACTCAAGAAGTAATTGGTCTGAGTTGTAAACAGTTAAATCCTTTTTCTATGGAAAAGGTTTGTGGTTTCAAGCTCTAATCTCGAAAAGTTTTATTTTCCCGTGATTTTCGTCTTCCGCTGTTTACCGAATGCTTCCGCATGTGTTTAAATCGGGATTAATCCATGGTTTGGAGATCGGAGCCCACAATTTTAGTACCCTCTAAGAACTCCAAAACGCTCGCACGATGGTTCTAAAACACCCGACCCTTATTTCTTCTTCCAGTTTGGCGCGAAGACTAGCCACCAGAGCAGGTTCTGCCGAGGAAGCAGCTCCTTGTTGTCTGCTGATTTTGGGCCATCTCCGACCGAGCTTGCATCCCCAATGAGTTCGGGGGGTGGAGGAGGTGCTACCATGGTCGTTGCCCTCTACTCAGAGGCATGGGAGCCTAGAGTCAACCCTCACGTTGACTCTGTAGAGCACCAGGCTCGCAAACTAGGCGACAGGAGGTTGAAGGAGAAGTTCATGGCTTTTTACAAGTCTACCCCCAATGCGTGTGAAGGAAACCGGGGGCAAAAGAATAAAATCGTGGGTCCAAAGGCCTTTGCTCGCATGAGAGCGCGCAGTTGAGGAGGCAAGGTTTGGTTCGCTGGACCCTGACCCAACGAGGAAAAAGAATAAAACAAAGTCGCCAGGCTGACGTGGCAACGTCCCATTGGCCGAGAGGTAAATACTTTACAAAAATCATAGTAAAAGATTGGTAACTCTGATTAAGATAAGTAAAATATGAAAATTGATCAGGAGAATTTGAAAAATCTAATAAAAATATTTCTAAAGCCTGATTTTGTTCCTTTTTGCAAAAGTGTTCTAATCTAATGAAAAGTGCTTATAGATTAGATTAGAAACCCTAATTGAACATAATGGTTAAGTTCATATTGTTTAGTTGATGAAATTGAGTAATTACAACCTATAAAATAGGTAATGATGAACTTAAACCGGATCTAGATGTTTCTTGCATGTTTTAGGGTATTATTCTGAATCAGAATGATTAAACACTTAGAAACCCTAATTATGTTTAGAAATTGGGTTTAATGTATTAATTATGTTTTTTTGGAATATAATAACCTGTGGAGAATAATAAGAAGGATTGAACCTAATTAAGTTGATATCATGCCTGTTTTAGGGTTTTGTACGCATAAAGTTGCATAATAGCTTAGAAACCCTAACTTAAGGTTAATGGTTGCTCACGAGATATAATTTGAAGTCCTTTGTATAAAACTGATGTTAGGTTAACCTCAGTCTAGTAGATGATAAAAAGGCTTTAATGTGAATATGGGAGTAATTAGGATTTTGCACCTAGAACTGTTGTTTTAGGGTTTTGTGGATACAAATGAGGAAAGCTGTAAAAAGATCTAAAAAG
This sequence comes from Alisma plantago-aquatica, assembly GCA_963693085.1. Taxonomy (NCBI): domain Eukaryota; kingdom Viridiplantae; phylum Streptophyta; class Magnoliopsida; order Alismatales; family Alismataceae; genus Alisma; species Alisma plantago-aquatica. The sequence goes on along the minus strand of OY856410.1, from coordinate 792,769,486 downwards.
AGCTCTAATGAAACCCTAATGCAGATGAGAAGCCCTAGAAAGTGAATCCAAGTCAATTAAATAGAAATATTCTTGGTAAAGTGTAGTAAATAGGTTACATATGCTTTTCAGGAATTCTGTTATTGTTGAACTGCTTCTTGTATTACTTGCTTGCTTTGAATTATTAATAGCTTATTGAATCTACAAAACAGGTATGTTGTTAATTATCATTAATCGCATTAGTTTCTTGAGGGTTTTTCGGAGGTTTCCTAGCATTGAATGCAATCTAAATAGTTTGGATGTTCATACTACAATTATAAAGTCACTATGGCTATCATAGTTATATATACATGTGAATTCTCGCACCTACATGCCACCCTGATGGAAGATGTCATAAAGGTCAGGCCCAGGAGGGTAGACCCATGGGCACCATGAGAGGTGACCCCAGACACCAAGATCGAGAATGAGAAGGTGGTCTATGAGAGGTGACTCCCAGGCACCAAGCTCGGGATTGAGAAGGTGGCCTTAAGTCAATGGAAAAAGAGAAACCCTAGAGGGGTATGCCAGGGTTAGGGAAAAAGCAGTGGAGAATGACACATTGAAAATGTAAACTGTCTTGATAAATAATTTGATTTTGATTATTAAATTGTTAGCCATATCTGTGAAGTTTTGGGTGTCCCCACATACCAGCTTTGGCTGATCGATGTTTTGTTTGTCGGCGTTTTAGGTACAACCCTGAAATGAACAAACAGTAAGGTGACACATTGTGAAATTAAGAAATAAAGTGCAAGGAGGATTAGATAGATTAATTCAAGCTCTAGATAGGTAGATTTCCAAAGTTTTTCAAAGGTAAGTAAAGTTTTAATTTTATACACAATTCCAGTTTAGTTAGTAGAATTTCATAATTATTATTGATTATTTGTCGAACCTTTGATCCTGTTAATTGAATAACGGCTCTGACCTTCGGGTCTCCCTTAATTGGGGGTTACCGGGAGGCAGGGTCGTTACATACTTAGATGAAAAGATCTCACAGTTTGAGAAGATTTGACAGGGATCCATGTCGATAAATGAATATGACGTTAAGTTTATGGAACTTTTGTGATTTTGTCCTCAAATGGAAGCAACTGAGGAGGAGAAGATCCGACGTTTTGAGAAGGGATTGAATGCTGAGATGTCCATCCGGGCATCTTCCCTAGAAAGTAGAGAGAGGTTTTCCACATTTGTGGAGTCTATACAGAGGATAGAAAGGTCCACGATAAAGAAACATGAGACAACCTTAAAAGGAAGTCTACACATTCATGGGAACAGTGGAGTAGTGGCAATAAACAACCAAAATCTTCACCAGTTCAACCACGATATAGTGCACCTATGCAGGGGTCATCAAGTTGGGGTCGAGCTTGTCATAAATGTGGATAGATAGGACATTTTAGACAACAATGTCCAAGGAGAAATAGTGAGGTAACCCAACAGTCAAGGCATAATCTGCAAAATCTACAAGGACCTCAGTCCAGTGGAGCAGAAGGTGCAGGATGAAGACAAGTGTCACAGTTTGGTCCATCTAGTTCTGGTAGTAGAGGACAAAGACAATAGATAATCTGTAAAGGTAACATGTCGAATAAAACTTTCATTCTAAATTATTTTTCCTTTTTCTTCTCTCTGCCTACTAATTATGAGTAAGGTGATTATTAATAAGCTTTCTACAGTCAGTTCTTTAAAGACAAGAAGAAGAGATGAAAAGGATGGAAATATATATATATATATATATATATATATATATATATTCAGTTCAATATTCTTTTGATTTGTTTATAATTTCTCTCTCTTCATTAATAAAGGGGAGAGATGTAAAAAGGAACTCAGAGAAAGTCTGAGATATTACGTATATCAAATTTAAAGGGACAAAAACATAAAATAAAATAAATGCATACTGCCTAATTTCAGTCCTTGAATACCCTGGCCAGGTATTCATTTATTGAAGGCAAGGTAAGTATGACATACCTAGATTGTTATCTTTCTGATTACTCTGATCAAGTAATCATTTTGAAAACAATCTAAAGAAAGAAGTAGGAGATGTGGCATGGATATTTCTACCAAATTCTAATTGATATATGAAGGAATTTGATTTAATAATAAATCAATTTGTAAACAAAAGAAGATGTTTAGTATAATGTATACCCTGGTCTGAAGACCTAGAGGTAATAGTTACCTGATGGAAGGTAACAATAATCAGTGATGAACTAAAGGTTTGAATACCTATATCTAGTAATCACGGTGAAAATGATATTAAGAAATGATGACAAGTAATCATCCTTATAATTCCTATGCTGATGGCAAGGAACCAAGGATAAAATAAGGGTAAATGACTCATGAACATAGAAAGTTCATGCAAAAAATTAGAGAATATGATAATCTCTTCTCATTATAATACAACCTTGGATAATAATTGGTGATAAGAAGAATATGATTCTTTGTTTTGTTTCCTTTCCAGGACATGGCAATCAAGTGGGTCTTAGGACACTTGACGTGCACAATTAAAAATGTTTATTTGATGGATACGTAGAAAAAATATCAGTTTGTCTTGAACTTGGGTTACAAGAAAAAGATGTGTGTAATAAGTAATGTCCTAGGATGAAACAAAGATGAATATGTGACGTGTTTCCAGCACATGTAATGGATACCAAGGTAAGGGATTCTAGTATCAGATAAATTATGTGGACCACCTGGAGTAGTTAACTGTGAAATCAGATTGGTTATATAATATAACATGGACATCATATTTTAGGGGTTTATGCCTTGCATAAACATGACATTGGGATGTTATGTGAAGACTTGATGAGATGATATATGAATTATATCTATCTCCCTTTATCTGGGATTTTGGGGACGAAATCCTTGTTAGGGGTTTATAATTTGTAACATCCCTGACATGGGTTATGCTTTAACCCAAGGTGTTATGTTTAAGAAAGACAACTATATGCTTGTTCTTATCTTTTGAAAAGTAATTAAGGTTCAAGAGGAACTTATATTTCAATTTTAGCCCTTTTTGAACAATGTTGAAATAATGTTTTGCCTATTTTGGACCAAAGTGCAAATTACCCAAGTTGAGGGGTTAAATTGCAAATGTTACATGATAAAATGTTCCTCATGTGTTGAAGAATCATGAGAATGAAGATGATGCAGAGATATGGCTTGGGAAAGCATGAGTAATAAGAAAGAGCTGATAAAGCAATGTTTATGCATTAAAACCTAGTTTTGGTGTAATGTGCAATTTACCCAAAACCCAGGGTTCAATATGCAAATTATCACTTCAAAATAGTCACTAATGTTTCTTGGCATCATGTAGAGAAAATAAAATGAGAGGGGCATCTCATTTGTATCATTTTGGAGGAGAGAGAATCTTGATATTAAAATGATCAAGATTTAAGCATAATTGAAACCCTAATTCAATTTAATGCAAAAATAATTATATTAATTGAAGTGCCCTTCAACCAAAATTGAAATGGTTGAAATCCATATATGTGGACGTCCTTGTGCCTTGCAAAAATATCTTAAGGAGGTGAAGAATCCACTCACATTATTATAGAAAAAGAAATATCCACTCACTTATGGATATTATTATAATATGATTTAAGGTGCTTAATTATGGATATTATTATAATATCCACTCACTTATGCAAAAGAGATAGCCTCATAAACAAGGAAGGGAAGGGGGCAAGTGGCAAGGAAATGGAGGAGATAATTCCTACTTTCTCTCTCTTAAATGAATTTTCAATAAAATTCATATATATGCTCCTTTATCCATGAGTTGAAAGGGTAATTTCGAATCCACTTTCACTTCTTGCTTGAAAAACGACCAAGGGAGCTTAGGAGCAACAGGAGGACGACCCCCAACCTGTTGGTAAGCTTCTTGACCTTCTTTCACCTTGATTCCATGGTGGAAATCACAAATCAATGCTTGATTTCTTCAAATTATCACTCGGTCTTCAATTCTAGCCATTACTTTTCACTCAAAGCTTGAGGACAAGCTTGGGATAGTTGAAGGTGTTGCTTTCACCTTTAAAGACATGGAAGTTGAAGCTTTGAATCTCAATTGGAGGTGGGTTTTATAACTTGAACCCTTAATATTTTTATTGCATTCAATTCCTTATGAATTGTTGATCAATTGTTCTTCTTGAAATTCACTTGATCAAATCAATGGAACCTCCATGAAAATTACAGAAAAATATGAAGGATCGTATCTTGATGATGATGACATCATCCTAAGAACACACCTCGAAAATATCCTAGGCAAATGGTTTCAAAAGTTGGAAACCAATCAATTTCATTAAAATTGGTTAAACGGTTTCAAACCGTTTGGAGTGGTTGACCATTTGTAATGGTTGACCGTTTGGAGCTCATATGATGATGTTCATGGTTGAAGACACATTAAATTCAAATTGATTAGTTTCAAAGGGTTCATCAGTTGAAGGTTAATCAATTATCAAACCCTAATCGGGTTAAGTGCTGAAATTTCAATTGGTTGATTTAAAATGTTGGGTTGATTAACCCAAACGGTCTCAAGACCATTTGGAGGTCACCCAAACAGTCTCAAGACCGTTTGGAGGTCAACCAAGACAGTTTGGAGGTCTAGGGTTGAGTATGGTTGAGTAATTGAAGGACCAGAGATAGCAAATTGAAATGCAATTAATAGTTCAATTGATGATCAATTCAATGATCCGAACCCTAATTGAATTTCACAAATTTCAATGATGGATGGGGCAAACGGTCTCAAGACCATTTGGAGGTCATCCAAACGACCTCAATACCGTTTGAGGTTAGGTCATATCATAATTTGATGATGATTCATTGATTTTAATTGAATTAGTTCCACAATGTTAATCATTGAAGGTTCCTCAATTTCAGAACCCTAATTGAAGGTTTCTTGATTATAAATCCTAGTTCAATTGGGTTCAAAACCCTAATTGATGGTCCAATTGAAGGATGATTCAATAGTTCAATTGATGAATGAATCAAGGATTCAATTGATAGTCGGATCATTGATTAAAACCTTGAATTGATTAAGTGATGAAAGACCTTTTTGGTCCATTCGGTTTTGAGAGGGTTTGGACCAAACGGTCTTAAGACCGTTTGGAGACCCAAGTCCATTCGATTTCAATACACTTCTTCCTCAATGTTTCTAAGGGCAATTTTCCCAAACGGTTTCAAACCGTTTAGAGAGTAAGGGTCAAGATCGTTTAGTAATTCAATGTGATCATATCAATTGAAAACTTATTGAGATGAATGATCAATTGACTCCATGATTGTTATTGATCTATCTCAAAGATAATCACTAGAGTTGTACCTTTAAGATACTAAGTGATTGATAATCCTTAGATGAGTTAATCCTTTAAGCTTATGTAAGCAATAACTCAGTACACTATGTCAATCATAGTTGTATGTACATGATTGGAGGGATGTTGCAACCTATTCAAGTTGAAAGGATGATAGAAAGGAATTCATACATGAGTAGTAATCATGTGGTGATTAGGGTATGATCCTTAGTAAAGAGATCATGAAACCCTAATCAAGAAGGTTAATGAACCCTAACCCTAATTCAGGGTAACATAATGTAAAACCCCAATTATGGGTAATGGAATATGAAACCCTAATTGGGATGAATAGTAAATCCTAATTATGGATAGTTGAATAAGAAACCCTAATTTTTGGGTAAAGTGCATGAAACTCTAAACTAGGGTAATGGGATGTAAAACCTTGATGTATTGATATGATGTAGAACTCAAATCTAGGGTGATGCTATGTAATGCTATATGAAACCTTAATCTTGGACAATGTTGTGATAATTTATAGTCCTGATTTGGGTAAAGGGATGAGTATCCCGGATTGACATGAATGGAGAAACCCTAATTGAGGTTGATTCCATGAGAAACCCTAATTGAGGTTGATTCCATGAGAAACCCTAATTATGGGCAATGCGATGTGAAAGTCTAATGAAGGGAGATGGTACGTGAAATCTTAACCCTAATGAAGGGTGATGGTATGTTAAACCCTTAACCCTAATAAAGGGTGATGGTATGGGAGACCTAATCCTAATAATGGAATAGTGATTATTACACTGATAAGGGAAATACCTAGAGTGATTGATTATAGGTAACCATATAGCAAGCAATGCCTTAACCTGAGATGAGTCTCTATCATTGAAGATAGTTGGACAATCCTTATGTGTGTTTTATGACCTATGCACTTCACATTAAAGGTGATAGGTTAGTATATGGAAGTATTAAGATGGACAATACCTTAATACAATATAAATTGATAAACTCAAGTAAGTTTAAAGTGTTGAGGGAAGTGATATATCAAGACATCATAGATATCACATCCAGCTCTTTAAGAATGATATCCCTTGATGTATCACAAATCCAACATACTTGGATGAGTAACATATAAAAGAGTGCTATCCTAATCATTACATCAAGATGTAATGTGTTTTATGAACCATGAGAATGGTTGTTTCCTAGTGAAGGGTTACAAGATGTTAAATGTGCTTTATGAGCCATGAGATTAGTGGTTACCTAGTGAGAGGTAACAAGATATTTTAATAAGGCCTTGTGAACCACACGAGTAAGTTGATACCTATTGAAAGGTACCAAGATAATTATAAAAGTCCCCCATAAGAGATGATAATGTTCTTAATAAACCTAGAAAATGGAAACTTAGTAACATAATAATTATAACAAAAGGATACAATAATAATGATGGAACCTTGATTATACAAGTGTGGAGAAGAGAGGGATACTTGTATTACATAAAGAATGTGATTCAGCATGATGGCATGGCCAAAGTTTAAATGTCAGTAGAAGAATGTAATACCCAGTGCTGTGTAAACAGACATGGGACGTAATCACGGGATTGGCATAGTCCATTACCTGGATTAATATCACGGGATTGGTCATAACCCAATACCTAGAATAATATCACGGGATTGGTCATAACCCAATACCTGGAATAATATCACGGGATTGGCATAGTCCATTACCTGGAATAATATCACATGATTGGTCATAACCCAATACCTGGAATAATATCATGGGATTGGCATAGTCCATTACCTGGAATAATATAACGGGATTAGTCATAACCCAATACCTGGAATAATATCACAGGATTGGCATAGTCCATTACCTGGAATAATATCACGGGATTGGTCATAACCCAATACCTGGAATAATATCATGGGATTGGCATAGTCCATTACCTGGAATAATATCACAGGATTGGTCATATCCCAATACCTGGAATAATATCACAGGATTGGCATAGTCCATTACCTGGAATAATATCACGGGATTGGCATAGTCCATTACCTGGAATAATACCACGGGATTGGCATAGTCCATTACCTGGAATAATATCACGGGATTGGTCATAACCCAATACCTGGAATAATATCATGTGATTGGCATAGTCCAATACCTGGAATAGATGCACATGTATGGCATAGTCTAATACCTGGAATGGTTTTATAAGATTGATAATGATTTAATCTGAGATGTTTATACAGGATTGGTTAAGTCCAATACCTATCAAAGGCATGGAGTCTATAACTAAGGATTGGCATAGTCCAAAACCTAAATAGGACATGATGATATACAATCATATGACTGGTATAATTGAATATCTGTTTAGAAGATTGGCTAAGGCGAAAGGATGGAAACAAGAATGAATCATGAGTGACACATCAGAATGATGAGTGTCATAAGCAAAGTTTGAAATGTTGAAAATGTATGTTAGACAAATGTTATACATGTTCTTCCTATTCCTTATAAAGATAATAGATGATTTCCTACTATATTATAGATAGTTGCAATACTTTAAAGATGAGAATGATCTAAACTACTTATCATCTGCTCAATTTTATATTAATTAAACTGCAATAATGATGATTATGGCGGAGAGGTATATCTCTTGCTGGGGAAATTTTCAATCGTCTCACCCCCGTGGGAACCAACATTTTTTTAGGTGGACGAGTACGAAGGAGATTAAGAACATCTTGCAGAGGAAGAACTTCAGCAGCAGCAGGTACAACAGCAACAACTTAGGTGGAGTGTGTTGTCTGTCCTATTTGTATATAGAAGTCCTATGTGTCATCTCTGTACTCTTAGGTCCTCAGATTCAGTAGTTAATACTTTTAATAAATCGGTTTGAGATTTTAGCTTAATGCCTTGAGGTCCTTATGTTGTCCGTGTTTAGCTTTTAACAAGGCAGTTGATATTGTAACCCTCGAGAAGAGACGGTACAAGATATGTACTTATGAACCAGGATGTAAATGTAATACATTGGTTCTTATTGAAAGAATTTTCCTACGATTGGATCTCTTTGAAAAAGGTTTTAATTTTTAGTGATTTTCAGTAATCCACTGTTAATGATTGCTTTCGCATGTTTTATTGTTCACTTGTTATCCTAATGATAGTGGGTGTTTCACTTGGGTCCCTCTTTCCAGTTGTTCCCAGACCTCAGTAGCATTCAGATACTGGAATAGCATATGTGGAATAGTTTCCTTTTCCGACATGCATAGCTGACATGTCCCATCCTCAATACAATGTCTGTCGAACAGCCTCCCTTTGGTTGCTAGCCCCCCAGTGCACACTCTCCAAATGAAGTGTGCCATCTTGGGTGCCCACCCCCCTCTCCAAATGTGCTGCCATAAGGTGGCACACTGCTGCCTTATATGCTTCTGGGCCTCCTATTTTCCAAGCATGCCTAACCAGTATGCTGATCGCACCATGAATATACCTTTCTTTGTCAGCCACCACGAACATATATCATCTTGTTCATGTACACTGAGCGGGATAGCTTTTATCCTTTCTATGTAAGATGGTGGGAAACATGCCTCAAGCCTGTCAGTATCCCAGCCAAGGCCATTTGGTGTCATAAGCTCACTCACCTTCCCGTAGGATATGTCATCTGAGATCTTGAAGCATGCAAGATTTTCCTCCTCTCCCGACAGCCATGAGTCTTCCCAAATGTCCACATCTTTCCCATTTCCTACCCTCCACCCCATTCCTTCCTTCAGCAGTGCCTTTTCTCCCCATAAGCTCCTCCATGTATAGCTAGGGTTATAGCCTCTCCTTGCATCCCATATAGATGTTCTAGGAAAATATCTGGCCTTCAAAACCTTATGAACAAGTGACTGCGGGTTCACTCCTAACCGCCATAATTGTTTGGCTAGCAGTTCTTGGTTGAAAATATGGAAATTCTTGAAGCTGATTCCTCCCTCCTTTTTTGGTTTACACATGTTTTCCCAGGTTGTCCATGCTAGATTTCTTTCATTTCCTTTTGCACCCCACCAAAACCTTTCTATGATACTTTGAATTTCATCAAGTGTGCCTACTGGTATCTAGAAAATACTCATCACATATGTCAGGATAGCCTGTGCCACTGCCTTGATAAGGACCTTGTAATGCCTGGGCCCACTTCCCAGGGCTATAGTAGAGTTTCAGGAATGACGACTGGCCCCACAGACCACCACTAGCCTTAATTGTGCACTTTGTCCACACTGACGCGCAAGTTAGGATCAACTTCTCGTACTGGTCACCCATCCTAGTACTACTCCAAGCTAAGCACACTTAACTATGGAGTTCTTTAGAGATGGGCTCCCGGAAAAGGAGGTGCACCTTGGTGATATGGGTAGTCCAATCATTCCTTATAAGATCTTTTTATCCGAGGCCTCAAATCTTGGGATGTTACAATCTCCCCCACTTAAACTCTTGACGTCCTCATCAAGGATCAACTATAAGGTCTCATAATCTCTTCCCCATTTCAGTGCAGACCCACAATGACCCATGGACACCCAGCTCCTGATCACGGAACACTAGCGCAAGGGTGGCTACGTCAACCATGGACAACCCTTTCCTACATGTCTGGACCGCACGGCTCAAAACTGGCATGCCATGCCCATGTGGGCCCCACCTACTGGAGGGAAATTGACTCTAATACCATTTGTAATGTCTGGGCCCACTTCCCAAGGCTATAGTAGAGTTTCAGGAATGACGGCTGGCCCTACAGTCCACCACTAGCCTTAACTACGCACTTTGTCCACACTGACGCGCAAGCCAGGATCAACTTCCCGACTGGTCACCCATCCTAGTACTACTCCAAGCTGAGCATGCTTAACTATGGAGTTCTTTAGAGATGGGCTCCCGGAAAAGGAGGTGCACCTTGGTGATATGGGTAGTCCAATCATTCCTTATTAGATCTTTTTATCTGAGGCCTCAAATCCTGGGATGTTACATGGATCCTTCGGATCCATTTAACTGGATACCCGGTCCGGCGTTACAAATGGTATCAGAGACATAACCCCTCCAGTAGGTGGGGCCCACATGGGCATGTGGCATGCCAGTCTTGAGCCGTACGGTCCAGGCAAGTTGGAAAGGGCTATCCGCAGAGACGAGATGGAGCCGCCCTTGCGATGGTATTCCGTGATCGCGAGCTGGGTGTCCATGGGCCATTGCGGGTCTACACTGAAATGGGGTCAGATTATGAGGCCATATAGTTGAGCCTTGACGAGGATGTCAAAAGTTTAAGTGGGGGAGATTGTAACATCCCAGGATTTTAGGCCTTGGATAAAACACTCTTAAAAGGAATGATTGGACTACCCATATCATCAAGGTGCACCTCCTTTTCTGGGAGCCCATCTCTAAAGAACTCCATAGTTAAGCTGCTTGGCTTGGAGTAGTACTAGGATGGGAAACCAGTCGGGAAGTTGATCCTGGCTTACGCGTCAGTGTGGACAAAGTGCGTAGTTAAGGCTAGTGGTGGTCTGTGGGGCCAGTCGTCATTCCTAAAACTCTACTATAGCCTAGGGTAGTGGGCCCGAGCATTACAAAAAGAAGGAGTTGCCTAATTCCCTAGTTGCACATGACCATAGGGTTGGGAGGTAACAGCTATCATTGTCCGAGGGCCATGGGTTAGGAGACTGATCACCTTCATGAACTCATGGGACCCAAAGGGAAGATGAGTAGGGCACTCTCTGGATGCATAAGGGAAAAGGGATGACCTCAAAAGTGCCGGAACCCTATAGACCTAGAGGAGATGACCAAGGATTGTGTGGTGACCCAAGTAGGTTCGAGACCAGTTTTCCATATCATGATGTTTGTGATGTAGAGACATAAGTTGCACGTTTCAACTTAGAATTGAAGGTATACTGGCAATGTGGGATGTATCATCTCTACTCTTGGAACAGGAAGAACTTTGTGTTTGGACGGCCGCCAAATGCTTATTTCCTCTTATTATGGGAGGTAGAGATGGGACAGTATGCATGCCATACACCAAGGATAAAAGATGATGCGGTTTGGAACGTTGCTACAAGGTATGAGGACAGAGATGATAACATACCTTAGTGGAGTGAATGATACATGGATGGTTTACAAACACTAAGAGAATTAGTGTAGTCGGCTTAAGAGGATGTTTGATTAGGAGCTATGTGGAATATAATGGTAAATTAACATGATCATGATATTAATGACGATAATTAGACTTTCTAATCAATGCATCTGAATAATAAGGTTTAAGGATTCTAACTTGTTAATTTAATTAATGTAAGTGATCATAATGTAAGAATGAAATATATTTGATGATCATGGATACACCTAATGTGAATTAGGGTTCTTGATCCATTAAATGAAAAACATGTGGTTTAGGGTTTAGAAACCTATCGCTAATGATAATTTTGATGCTAAGAAAACCTAAACCCTAGACTAGGTTTGGGTAGGGTTTAATGTGATTAATAATGTGAAGGTGACAGTTTAGGTTTTATATACATGCAGATTATAGACGATGAATGCTTGATTTGCTTGGATCTTTTGATTGGCTTGATTATGTATACATGGAGTAAATGTTGAATAATCTGCAGGACCCACCATTGAGGTATGTGGTTACGCTTATGACTACCCAAATTAGTTTTTCGGGTTTGTATCGACGTTTCTATCGTGGTTTGAATTAAACTATTGGATGTATTTAATTCATGCAAAGTATAATGTGAATATGACTATCACATAAGAGATATGCCTACTAGCTCAGATCCTAGTCCCCTCTGTAGCTTAATGGGTTGACCTAGTAAATGGCTACCAATGGGGTAGGCCCATCAGGTCATTGGATGACTTAGTAAATTGCTACCAATGGGGTAGGTCCATCAAGTCACATTGAGTTAGAGATTGGACTACCTATGGGTAGTTCCATGCGACTCAACCCTAGATATTGATCTACCTGTTAGGTAGGATCATGCGGGGTCTAATAAGGATCCACCTAGAGAGAGGTGGGATCTCAGTCCACTACAGGGACAACACAGAAATAGGGGATAGGAAAGGATTGAGTAGTATGGTTTAAATCGTAATCTTGGATGTTAAATGATAATTGGCTGATTACTTTGTTATTGTAGTTGCATGATTGTTGTTTCCCCCACATATCGGCTTCGTGCTGACCGACGTTTTGTTTGTCGACGTTTTAGGTACAATGAAAAGAACAAACAGTAAAGTGGCATATGTGGAATTAAATGATAAGTAACGTGCACAGGAGGATTAGTTAGTTTAGCGTCTTCATGGATAGAAGTTTAGAAATCCCAGTTTTTCCAAGGGAAGAAAAGTTTTATTTTATACTAGTTTTCAGTTTAGTTGGTAAAGTTTATTAATTGTTATTGATTATTTGTCGAACCTTTGATCTTGTTAATTGAATAACGGCTCTGACATTCGGGTATCCTTTAATTGGGGGTTACCGAGAGGCGGGGTCGTTACAATTGGTATCAGAGCATAGGTTCCTCATCTAATCATTAATAATTAATAAATTTTACAAATTTCGTAGAACCCAAGGGAGTTATTAGAGGATTATTCGAAAGACAGAGGTGTCTAGAAAAGGATCGCGACCGGGGGCTGGCAATATTTTTCCTTCACACCGCTAGTCGGAATACGAGGACTCCCAGACCCATGTGACTGCCTGGCCAAAGTCTTAGGGTATGAATCGAAATAAGATACCTTTAGGACTCTCTCATCTTGTTCATCCCTTCTCAACTCAAATTCTATTAAGGACCTTAAGGATTAGGGTTTCCTCTCTTCTCCTCACCCTCTTGAGGTATGGGTAAGGTTGATAAGGATTAAGGAATCCTCCACCAAATTAATAAAAAGCATGTAAATGAGATGTCATGGACATAAGATTAATAGAGCAAGTGTAAAGGAATAGATGCATGCTTAGGTCGTATGACACGAGTTGTCATTTCCCTCAAGAGAGGCCTAAGGATAGACCTCCTTGGCAGGAGGATGTGAAGAGAGAGTAGTCTTGGAGGTAGAGACCTCCATTAAAAGTAGAGACCTAGCACATCCTCTGAGGATGATGTTAACCCTAACCCTAAGTGAAGGTTAGAGAGGAAGAGGACATGATGAGTTAGATGTCATGGTTGACCAGATGTTTGGTTGGACATGCCTTTGGTATGCCATAAAAGGGTAGATGACCTAGTACTCTTGGCGACCCAACCCTGGAGAGGGTCATGCATGCTAAAGCGAAGGATAGCTCCTTCATGGATGAGGTTAGAGGAGAACCTATAGTTACCCTATGGGCTTAGGCAAGTAGGGTATAGCTTGATGAGACCCTGGTTAAGAGATCATGATGGATGTCTTATGAAATAAACATAAAGGGCTATGAATGATCTTGAGCAAACATAAGTTAGAGCATAGGCATCACCCATGTGGAGGTATGCTTGTGAGCTCGATCCTTCATGAAGAAGGGACCTCGGGTAGTAAGGTTGATGTGGAGTTGGATCTAGAGAGAAAAAGCAGGACTCAATCATGAGGGTTGGAAGCTTAGATTCTGAGACATAAGAAACAGTGGGTAGTTGGGGATGATGCGACCTAAGTGGATGATAGTGGTTGCCTTATGGCTGATGATATCTTGGTTGCCTTTAGAGGAACCTTCTGGTACCCATGGTATAAGTGACTACTGGCTGGATGAGATAAAGAGTGCCTTAAACCCTGAGGAGGTTTAAGCAACCAATTGTGAGGCTTTATACCTAGTTGGTTGTCCTTGAGGAGGACTCGACTTTGAGGTGTTTCTCATATGAAAGGTTCATGGGAGTACATGACATACCTTGGACGTTCTTGATTCATGGTTAAGAGATTGAGCATGCAGTTAGATACCCAAAGGTGAACCTAGGGTTCCTAGGCCTAAGAGGGGAAGTAGTGTACCTGATGCTCATAATGAGGTTTGAATCTCTATAGTTTCGAGCATGGTACTCCTCATGTGTTGAGGAAAAAAAAGGGAAACCCCTTAAGTTTAAAGGTAGGTTTGATGAACCCCTCACAACTAAGTTGATCTTTTGTTGAGGAAAGAGAACAAGTATGACCTAGCATGGTTTCGTAGGTGTCTGCTTGTGCCTTAGTAGCTTGCTAGGGCTAAGAATGCTCATGTGGATGTATACCCTAAACATAAGGACGTTTATGACTGTTGTTATCAAGGTATAGTTTCCTCCCATCCTGGGAGAGGGACCCTTTCGTAGGGAGTTTACCAGTTTGGTTGGTTTTGAGGTAACCGAAGGAGGTTTCATAGGATCTTGAGAAGCTAAGTGAAGAGTACATGGCATGAGACCGAACCTATAGACCCATAACCATCTCTATGTTCATGTGGATGTGCTACCATGGAAGTAACTGGTATGGGGCCTGACCAAGGTAGGCAGGTCGCCATGATACCTGAGAAAGAATAAAAGACAGCCCAAGAATGCAGAGAGAGATGATGAAGGATTGGGTAAGGTTCTATGTTGGACATGTACTATAATAGAATCCTAAGTCTATCCTAGGGTCAGGTAGGGATAAGACCGATGGAAGGAGTGGCCTAATTCCCTAGTTGCACATGACCATAGGGTCGGGAGGTAACACCTATCATTGTCCGAGGGCCATGGGTTAGGAGACTGATCACCTTCATGAACTCATGGGACCCAAAGGGAAGATGAGTAGGGCACTCTCTGGATGCATAAGGGAAAAGGGATGACCCCAAAAGTGATGGCACCCTATAGACCTAGAGGAGATGACCAAGGATTGTTTGATGACCCAAGTAGGTTCGAGACCATTTTTCCATATCATGATGTTTGTGATGTAGAGACATAAGTTGCACGTTTCAACTTAGAATTGAAGGTATACTGGCAATGTGGGATGTATCATCTCTACTCTTGGAACAGGAAGAACTTTGTGTTTGGACGACCGCCAAATGCTTATTTCGTCTTGTTATGGGAGGTAGATATGGGACAGTATGCATGCCATACACCAAGGATAAAAGATGATGCGGGTTGGAACGTTGCTACGAGGTATGAGGACAGAGATGATAACATATCTTAGTGGAGTGAATGATACATGGATGGTTTACAAACACTAAGAGAATTAGTGTAGTCGGCTAAAGAGGATGTTTGATCAGGAGCTATGTGGAATATAATGGTAAATTAACATGATCATGATATTAATGATGATAATTAGACTTTCTAATCAATGCATATGAATAATAAGGTTTAAGGATTCTAACTTGTTAATTTAATTTAATGTAAGTGATCATAATGTAAGAATGAAATATATTTGATGATCATGGATACACCAAATGTGAATTAGGGTTCTTGATCCATTAAATGAAAAACATGTGGTTTAGGGTTTAGAAACCTATCATTAATGATAATTTCGATGCTAAGAAAACCTAAACCCTAGACTAGGTTTGGGTAGGGTTTAATGTGATTAATAATGTGAAGGTGACAGTTTAGGTTTTATATACATGCAGATTATAGACGATGAATGCTTGATTTGCTTGGATCTTTTGATTGGCTTGATTGTGTATACATGGAGTAAATGTTGAATAATCTGTAGGACTCACCATTGAGGTATGTGGTTACGCTTATGACTACCCGAATTAGTTTTTCGGGTTTGTATCGACGTTTCTATCGTGGTTTGAATTAAACTGTTGGATGTATTTAATTCATGCAAAGTATAATGTGAATATGACTATCACATAAGAGATATGCCTACTAGCTCAGATCCTAGTCCCCTCTGTAGCTTAATGGGTTGACCTAGTAAATGGCTACCAATGGGGTAGGCCCATCAGGTCATTGGATGACTTAGTAAATGGCTACCAATGGGGTAGGTCCATCAAGTCACATTGAGTTAGAGATTGGACTACCTATGGGTAGTGCCATGTGACTCAACTCTAGATATTGATCTACCTGTTAGGTAGGATCATGTGGGGTCTAATAAGGATCCACCTAGAGAGAGGTGGGATCTCAGTCCACTGCAGGGACATCACAGAAATAGAGGATATGAAAGGATTGAGTATTATGGTTTAAATCATAATCTTGGATGTTAAATGATAATTAGTTGATTACTTTGTTATTGTAGTTGCATGATTGTTGTTTCCCCCACATATCGGCTTCTTGTTGACCGACATTTTGTTTGTCGGCGTTTTAGGTACAATGAAAAGAACAAACAGTAAAGTGGCATATGTGGAATTAAATGAGAAGTAACGTGCACAGGAGGATTAGTTAGTTTATCGTCTTCATGGATAGAAGTTTAGAAATCCCAAATTTTCCAAGGTAAGAAAAGTTTTATTTTATACTAGTTTTCAGTTTAGTTGGTAAAGTTTATTAATTATTATTGATTATTTGTCGAACCTTTGATCCTGTTAATTGAATAACGGCTCTGACCTTCAGGTCTCCCTTAATTGGGGGTTACCGAGAGGCGGGGTCATTACAGACCTCCTTGCCGGGCTTGGACAACAACTTCTCATACCAACCTTGTAGTTGTTTCTAAATCCTCTCCTTCACGAAGCTGAAAATATGTTTTGTTGATCTTCCTATCGCTGTTGGGAGACCAAGGTACTTTGCATGCCTATCCACCTCCTTTACTTGCAACAAACCCTTGAGTTCATCTCACTTTGTTGTCGTCACCCCTTTGCTAAAAACTACCTCTATCTTTGATAGATTAATTTGTTGACCGGATGCCTGTTCATATTGGCTGATAATTTTAGCTATCTTCAAGCATTCTGACGAGGTTGCTTTAGCAAAAAGGATGTTGTCATCTACAAAGAAAATGTGAGATATGTGTGGCACCCCTCTACACGGAGTGATATTTTGTATAAGGTTGTCACGAACAACAATACATAACATGGTAGAAAAAGCTTCTACACATATGATGAAAAGGTAGGGGGAGTGAGGGTCACCCTGGCGAAGTCCCCGTGAAGGTTTTGTTCTCCCGGTCCGGTCCCCGTTGATGGCAAACATATGTTGGACAGATGTGATGCAGTCTTGAATCTTCTCCCTCCATACCACCCCAAACCCCATTTTCTCCATCACATAGTTTAGGAAACTCCATTCGACCCTATCATAAGCTTTGGACATGTCTAGCTTTAGAGCAAGACTGCTTTTCTTCTTTCCTTTGTCCCTCTTCATAGCATGGAAGAGTTCATAAGCAATGAGAGCATTATCGGTGATCATGCGCCCTAGAATGAAAGCACTTTGATTCTCCATTATAATACTGTTCATGAGAGGATTTAGTCTATTAGTCATCACCTTAGAAGCAAGCTTGTACATCACATTGCAAAGGCTGATCGGGTGAAACTCTCCAACTGTTTTGGGTTTTTCAGTCTTTGGGATCATCACCACCAGTGTTTCATTGACCTCCTCTAAGCCCCTTTCTCCTTTCCACCACCCTTTAATGTAGTTGGCCACGGCTTGGCCCACAATACCCCAATACTTTGGATAGAACATTGCTTTCATACCATCCGGTCCCGACGCTTTATTAGGATGCATCTATCTAAGGGCTGCCCATACCTCCTCGCTTGTGATCTCTCTTTCAAGATTTTCTTTTTGTTCCTCACTGATCATCCTTCTAATGCCTCTTGCTGCTTGTTCAAACCCCATGGGATTGCTAGTTTGGAACATGTTGGAGAAGAAGTTGGTGATGATGGATGAAATTTCTTCATCATCTTTTTTAAAATTCCCTTGATCGTCCTCAAGACCCTCTATCCAGTTTCTTCTTTTCTTGCTGGACGCCTTTTGATGGAAGTAAGATGTGTTGCGGTCCCCCTCCTTCAGTTCTTTGACACGTGCCCTTGCTGCCCAGTACTCCTCATCTCTCTTTAGCCAATATTGCAGATCTCTAGATATCTCGTCTGCCCTTTGAAGGTATACTTGGTCTGGATGTTGTGCCTGGATTTTCTTTAGCTCACCTTCAAGTTCATTGATATTTTTTTTTTGATTCCCAAACTTATTTACAGCCCACCTATTGAGTTGATCTTTGCAAGTATTTATCTTTGTCTTTAGGTCTCCACCACTTGTCCATACTTCCCCAATAATGTTTTTGCACTCCTCCTCTCTTGCCCACATGGGCTCAAAAGCAAAGAACTTTCTTCTCCTTCTTCCTTTCCATTTTCTATTATTGGCCGTCAAGATGATAGAGGCATGATCCGAATCATAGATAGGAAGATGGATGATCTTGCAGTGACTAAATAAATCCTACCAACTAAGTTCCAGAAGATATCTATCAAGTCATTCTTATACAAGTGTTCTTTCTGACAACCCTCTTCTCCAGGTGTAAACGTTTCCTTCAAAACCAAGATCTACCAATTCACAGTCATCAATAGTGTCCCTGAAGTTTTGCATGACCTTTTCCTCTCTAGGTGGTCCTCCTTTCTTTTCAGAATTAGATACAATCTCATTAAAATCACCGAAGAAGAGAACCAGCTCCTCAGCCTTAGATTTTAGCCTCCTCATCAAGTCCCAAGTCTTTTGTTTGCTCTGTTGATCTGCCCACCCATATATCCCAATGGCATGCCAAGTGGTCCCTGTATCATTGTCTTTGACTAGACTGGTGACAAATCTATTAGAGTAGTTGAGTACCTCCACCTCTGCATCTTTCCACCAAAAATTGATACCTCCTTCCTGGCCTGTGCTAGAGATGCACAATCCATCTTTGAACCCACATCTTATTTGAACTCCTTCCAGCTTCTTCCCAGCAATCATAGTTTCCATAATGAAAACTATATTCGGGCGCTCTCTCCAACACCATGATCGGAGAGTTGTGCACGTGTCAGGGTCTCCCAAACCCTGACAGTTCCAACTAAATAGTTTCATTGTTCTTCGCGGGATTGGACACCGCCAATCTCCGCTACTTGGGTCTCATAAATCCTGGTTGAGGTCGTTCCCCCTATTGAAGTTTGCTTTTCCTTCTTCTCACCAGTCCCAATCGTTGGTAGTTCATCAAGCTCCATGTCACACCACTCCGAGTTCCTATCACGCTTTCTTACCCTTTTTTCCCACATCACCTCCTCCTATGGGATGCCAAGTCGGGCACCTCTACTCATCTTGTACACCCACGGTTGATGTTTCTTTTTTGTTCGGGTTGAACTCGAACATTGCTTAGCTTTTGGTCCAACAGCCTTCCTTCTTTATGCTCAAGTGATTGCACAATGATCCCCCTTAGCTTTTTCAATGTTGTGTCCCTCGTCATGTTGTCATTGCAAGAGAGGTGTCTTTGATCTAGAGATGTTCTCATGTTTGCTCTTCCCCTCACCACCGTGTTGCCAAGTTGTCTTTCCTACCCCTTCCCCGTCACCCTCTTCCTCCTGCACTACAGGTGCAACTTCATTTATTATGACACGCCCATACCATTCACCTTCTTCATCCATACAACGTTCCTCATGCTGCCTATTGTGCCTCGTTCCCACCCCAACAAACCCCGATGTCTCCCTGATGTCACGCCCTGTTGGGCGTTGCGTTGTGTTGCTCCTTCCCCCCGTCCCGCCCCGCTTGGCCCCCATCGTTCTCCATCCCGTCTACCCATGTATTGCTCCATATCTCACCCCCACCGCTGCGCCCACTGCCCCGACGACCATCTTCTTATGGTTGAAACTTGCCCCCTGCCACCTCCCCTTCGGCACAACCCACAAACCTCTATGACTCCCCATCAATGCCGCCCTACTTTGTTCTTATCTCAGATGACGCAGTGTCATCATTCCGCCCCACACCCCTCTCCTCCCTGCCAACGCTGCATCCATAGTGACGCAACGTTACTCCGACTCCCTTCTCCATCGACGATACCCCGCCATCATCCTGAGCCCCCACAGAACGTTTGGTACCACTCGATGCGTCCCTGACGTTGCGCCCATGCGACGTTCGGTTTGCACCCTCTATCTAGCTGTTACTTTGGTTTTCAGGCTGCCTCTCACCTAATCTGCTGCGTGCAAAGCTTCCCTGTTGGGACAACGTCTCCGGCTTCTCCTTTCTAAATGTGAGTTTGCGCCTTGTTGATCCGTTATATCCTATGTTGTCGCACTCTAGCCACCGTTGCTTCCATGGTGACGCCCGTAGCCAGTTCCCCCACTGTTGCACGTGGTCTTGCTCAGTGCTGGCACCCTAGCAGTCCTTGTCGATGTGCCCAAGCACTCCACACACAAAGCAAAAGTTGGATAGGCATTCATATTTCACTTCTATCTCCATGACGTTGCCCGCTTTCACCCTGATCTTCAGCGCCCACTTCAAGGGTTTGATGACATCAAGAAAGACCCTAACACGGGTGGACGCATCCCACCCCGAGCCGTCGACGTCCACTTTAGTCACGTCTCTGACCCGTCCAGCAATTTCACGGACCGTGCCTTCTCCTCTATAACCTAGAGGGAGGCCATACAACCGAATCCAAAAGGGGCTCCTGTTAATGGTGACATGCCCTGGTTGTTCCTCCTAGCAGACCTCTTTGAACATCAGTAGTCGTCCATCAAAGTGCCAAGGAGCCCCGTCGATGATGCTCTGTCTGTCGCGCCAATGAGTGAACTGCATTACAAAGATTTCCCATTCCAATTGCTTGAAATCAACCTTCTCTTTGAGGCTCCATGCCTGCGTTAGCGTACGCTCCATAGCTCGGAAGTTGTATGTGTGATCTGTCAACAATTTCCCTATCAATGCCAGCTCCGTATGGTCCTCCTCGTCGCCGATGCCCACTGGTTGGACATCAATGGGTTCCTCCTCCTCATCCGACAACCGAAGACCTGCATATCTGTCTACTAGCTCTGCCGCCACTAGGGGACGGGACCAGAAGACAACCTAAATGCTTGAACCTGCAAGAGAAGAAACCCTAGATGGGTGGGGAAGCATCCACTGCTCGGAACCCTAATCGCCAGAGCGACGGGAAGCGAGGGGACGGGATTAACAATAGCTGGGTAGTTGATGAGGTATGTGATTCATTTTCTTGTACCTTTTTCAATGTGAAAATCACCTTATGTGCAATTTGAAATTAGGATAAAACAAAAAAAGATGTGAATGCCCTCACTTTTGTATAAATTGATTTTTAAAAATAGTAGCAGTGTATTGGTGAAGCCGCCAAATTGATTAATTGTTTCAGTTTGCAAATTCATAATTTAAGAAAAAAATAATAATTCATTCATCTAGTTATGTTGGGATTTGAACTTGTGACCTCTTAGCTATACAATATCAACTTTACCACTTAGGTATCAGTACATTAACACCAAATCCATGATTTGACTTTAGTTGAAAATGTACCGATCTGGGAACCATGAATGCTACAATAGTTATTTTGTAAAGCTTGGTTTGTCATACTTCTTTTTTTCTGTTTTATTTCTATGTGTTTATTGCCGTGGTACTATCTTTCTTTACGTGAACAAAATATTGCACCAGACGAGCTTTCAGATTCCAGGAGGAAACAGGGAAAATTTCATTTACCTTATGTTTCTTGTATTTTGTTCGATCGCATCCCGTATTCATCGTTCTCCCGTATCCTTTAAAAGCGTAATTTCTCAAAGCAGACAGTAAAATCCGTCTCCTCTTTGCTTTCTTAGCGTTGGCACTGACAACGATTATGAAAATTGAGGGAAGTGGATATGAGCTAGTGATTCTACATGAGATCTTTGCTTGATATTGTTGATATATACTGTTTTTTTTTATTTCTACTGTGTGATATATACTATCTTAGTAAATAGTGATTTTGATAAATTGAAACGTGTATATTTCAATTTCAGTATAAATTGTATGAGGTACAGGTGGGCTAGTACATCTGCATGGGATCTATGCTTGATAATGTTAACATAAACTATCTTTACTATGAAGGTAATATATGCTATCTTAATAAGTAGTGAATTAGATGAAACAGCGATATGTGAATATCTCGTTTGCTAACGTAAACACATTGTTTAATTAATTCTTTTATGGCGACCGTAATCAATGACTTATTTTGAGATGTGATCCATTGCCCCACCAACGACGGCGAACGCGTCGGCCCATGCAATGTATCCGTATAGTTGCCGCAGAAAGAGAATTTTTAAAGAATACATAAGGCCATTTTTTTGTTGGTGCCTCTGTGAATCGAGGTTTTGCCGGCTGGAAGAAAGGACATGCCAGCAGGCAGCAAGGTACATATTATCTGAAGAAGCGTTCCCGACGCCGCCGAGAAAGGATCCCTTGATCGGCAGTTAGCTGGAAGAAAGGATCCCTTGATCGGCAGTTAGCTGGAAGAAAGGACATGCCAGCAGGCAGCAAGGTACATATTTAAATCATAATATGGCCCCCAACCCTCAATAGATCCTCATTATCGAGATATATTTACCCTTGCCCCCTGGTTTGGTTTTCTAATCCGGATTAGGGCTTTCTTTTACTTGAGGGTAGCCGAGGTTATTTACTACCTGATCCACCTCGGAAAAGAACGCAAACCCCTCCAACTCCAGTTCGACAACTCTCTCCTCTGCCCAACTCTCCCCTTTCTCCTCTCTCGTGCACCGCTTCAAGTTCAAGCTGCATTGCGTTGTTGCCTCACACTTTTCTTCTTCACCACCAATGCCATCGGCAGAAGGAATCTCCCTTGTGGTTTTCTCTAGTTGAAGTACCAGCCAAAATGATTCATCTCCTCGTAAGTCGTAACCCCACAGTTACTTATCTCTGCAACATTTCTATCTAAAATCCTAGCCCACGATGGGAGATAGGGTTCTATGTATCAAGCCACCCCAACCTGAGTATGCCATGTGTCATTCCTTCCCTCATCATCTATTTGTCTCTTCATTATGTACTGATTTTTCTATTATTAACATGTATTTTCTTTGATTTTGATACCGCCTAAGAATCTCCCTTGTATCGTGTGTTTCCTCCTAATTCTGCTTCAATGCTTCGTCTTGTCAAATAACTTCTTTACTATGATCATGTTAAATCGTATTTGGGATGAGAAGACATAATTATAAGCTTTGTTTGCATGATTGAGACCTAATGTGCAATTTTGCTCTAGTTGGTGATTTTTTTATTCTTGCTCTATGTTGTGTTGGTTATATCTGGTCATCTTCATTCTTCCATACGCACATCTATTTTTATGCTTAGTTATATCTCGTAGTGGTTTTTTCTTTTATATTCACCATATTTGACATCATTTTGTATCATATCCTTCTTTTTATTATGTAACTCAGCTCAACCTCTATCTAATGAGGATTGATCTACTTTCAAACATATGCGTCCTTTGTGATCGTTTAATTGGATAATTATTATTGTTTTGTTGTTTACTTGGGATACCATTGTCACTCACTAATTTGGCATGCATTTGGTTATTTATTTATATGGTCTAAACACCAATTTTAGATCAATTTTTAGTTTAAGTTTTAGATTTAGTTATTGATCATTTACGACACATTTATTTGGGATAAGTTTTATATTTAGGCTTATTGTGCATGACAATTAGACATGCTATGTGCCCTACTTTGAGATATATTGTATTTGTTATGGGGTTTGACACACTAATATGTGATACATTTTTAGGTTTAGTTTAGGTAGATTTGGGATGAATTTGTTTGGTATGCATTAATTTGAGATGTTTTATTTTGTTAGTATTTTAGGTTAGGTTTACTTGAACATAATATCCAGAACTTTTATGTACCCTAGTTTTACGAAATTAGCCTCGTTGTCAAAAATGGGAAACTATTCTTATTAGTGTGTGTGTGTGTGTGTGAAATGAAGACTTCTCATATAATTACCATAACTACTTGTTTTTGGGCTTAATTTTATGGTTGTTTTAGTTTGGGTGTGCATAACATAAAATATTTCAACACACACACATATGTGTGTGTGTGTGTATTTGTGTATGTATGTGTAGGAAATGCCATTTTCTCTACAATCATGCTACATTTAGCTACTGGTCAAGCTATCTTTGAGGATATTATTCTAGTTGGCAGTTAGGTGAGTGGAAACTTGTTAGTTTGAGATTAGCATTTTTTTCATCATATTTTGCAGACTTTAGTACCTTGTATGTTCGTATCTATGCACATCTATATGTCATGGTTGTTAGCATGTGTCTGCATAGCATTCATATATCTCATGTGCCCTTATTTTTTAATGAAGAGCCCCATGGATTATAAATTTTATACTAGGTGCTAATTCAAATCCTCATTTCTTACATTTATGTGATGGTTGAGACAATTTTACTTTCACCTATGTTTATTTAACTATTGATTCAATAACCTTGGATAACATCATTCTTAGTTGATATTTATTTCACTGGCATTGATCTTAATCTATTAGTAGTAATGTTGTTTGTATAATTTGTAGATTTTAGTGTGTTTTATGTTAGTATCTAGTCTCGTTTATATGTCACGGTTGTTAGTTTGTGAGTTGGCACAAAATTCAGACATCTAATGTGCCCTGATGGTTACATGATGAGACACATTGACAAAAAATTGACCAAGATCTATGGTAATTTGAATCATCCAGCCTTGCATGTAAATCTTGTCAGTGCCAATTCCACATTCATATATGCTATATTTAGCTATTGATTCATGTTACTTTTGATGACATTACTCCAAGTTGATATTGATTTCATGTGGACATATTAAGCTAGCTTTAATTTAATTATATCATATTCTAATTTCAGTCTCAAATTGATATGATATTTCCTAACCTACCTTGTACTAATGAAAAAATTGTCATTTATCTTAGCTACTAGATCTGATGTCAACCACATTATTGTTTCCCATTTCAATAGACTATAACAGGGCTAGTTTGGACTTAAATTTATCTTTTATAACATCCTTTAATTGATACAATGAGAAATTTATGCCTAAATTTATGTGTTAAATTCAGTGTGAACTAGGACAATGTTTCCCATTAGATTTACTTATTAAATTTATTATTGTAGTGACATTGCTTTATTTTTCTTCTTCCTATCACACAATATTTGTCTTCAATGAGAGAACCCATCTTAGATCATTCTCCAATACGATTGTCAATATTGATTAAATATTTAAATTTGAGTAAAATAACATGTCCTACCTTCATTTTTCTTTATAACATTGATTATATTTTGTTCTACTTGTGATTTTTGTCAACACCCCATCTCCTTTATATTAGGTATAGTTTTTTATCAATATTGCCATCCACCCTATTTTCTTATCACATCTAGTTTTGTACCTCCATCATTAGATTTCCACTAGGCTTGAACATTTATTGCTCTATGTAACATGTAGAACATCTTGACATCAAGTTCTATAATTGCATTTGACCTAGTTGGTCTGATTACATATCTATTTTCAATTATTTTGTTTAGCCTTGTTCTAATTAGTATGTTAATATGATGCTAATTTTGTATATACTAATCATATCTATAATGTCATGTGTTGTTTACATAATTGGGTAATATCATCATATTTAATTAAAAATTTAAAATATAATTACATAGTAGTGTGCAAATCTAAGTACTCCCATTTGTATTAATTTACAACTTATATTAATCATCCTTGATGGATACAATATTACAACACACACCTTGTGATGTCGCCCTATTTTAGAGCTTCATATTGTGTCATATTGCATTTCAATCACATATATACCTATTAGATTACATGTTATTTCTCCTAAGATGCATATTCATGTAAAATGCACTTATCGACATTATTTGCATGTTTTTCAGGTATTTAGACCATGCTTGGTTGGAAGAGAGAGAGAAGGAGTGATCTTATGGTTTCTCTACCCTTAGAGAGGCCTAAAGTAAAGTCTGAGGCTCCCTCAAACTACCCCTAGTGGCCAAGGCTCCATTGAAGCAAAGATGTCTAAGAAAACCCAAGGAATCAAGTCAAAGTATTGCAACAGAGACCACCACAGTCGTGGTACATCAGAACGACCATGCTGGCTCTTCTAAGATCAATACAGTCACATTGAAACAAAGTAGGAATCACAATAGCCATGCCACTCATAATGGTCGTGGTGGACTGACCCAGAACGATCGTGCCACCTTGCACGACCGTGTGGCAGCTGATGTAGAATCACCGTGGAGCCATAAACAGGCAGAGCAATCCAAGGTAACGTGGCTGTGGTGACCACCATGGATGTGCTACCCTAGCCCCACCACACCCGTGGTGACCAACACAGCCATGCTACTTCATGAACAAATTTGACCAAGTTACTGTGATTTTTCCCCATTTCTCACCACAGTCATTCCACTCCATCGCAACTGTTCTCACCCCTTCCCACTAGGGTCGTGGTACCTTCCATATCATGCTACTGACAAAAACCTAGCTAGTTTTAAACTACATTCCCTACTTTACCCCTACTTGACCTATTGCTTCCTCCACACCTATATATATGTGGGTGGCGGCTGTAGGCCAAGGTTAGCTACCTTCTACCACCTCCTAGCTCCCCATTTTTGCATTCCACCCATTCCACTTAATTTCCACCTCTAGTCTACTTCATTTCACCATTTCAAACCAACCAAACCCTAGTTTTCTAGTGTTTTGACCCTATTCCACCATCATCCCATGTCGTTTGACCTTGGAAGAAGGAGTAGGACGTCTTGTAGTAGCTGAAGAGGAGGATTACTTCATCTACACCGAGATCCATGACTTATTCTACCTTTTTCTCCTCTCTTTTTGTATTTTGCATTTCCATGAGTAGCTAAGCCCCTTAGGTGTACTATTTGGGGTCAAAAATGTTACTTTGATACCATGTTGGGGGGGGGATGATATATTACAATTTCATTTGCTAAGGATTATGTTCTATTTCTATCTCACTCTTCATGAATTTCTTGTTGGTTTGTGCTTGAAATCACTTAGGAACTTAGGGATTTTGTTTATATGTGTGAATTTTGGGATTTGCTCCTAGGTCCAATTCATGGATCCCTAGCTAGCTACCCATCCTCCTACATTCTAATCAATTATCCTAGCCCTAGTTGAGATATCTAAGTAGCTAGTTTAGATGACTTTTGTGTACTTAGAATGGAGCTTTCTCTAGGATAGGATGTGGGTGATGTGTGGCCTAAAACCTCATTTCCACTCCTATTACTACCCTCAACCCCTAATCATCGTGAGATCATCTAACCTAGAAACCTAGGATTGTTTAGCCTCTAGTTGAATTACACCTAAACCCCAACCCAATTGAGCCTAGCAAGGGTACTAGGGGGTGTGAGGTACTAGTTACCTTGTACACAACCTAGCATATCCATGGCCAGTTAGTAGTTTAGGATAAGTCATTAGACTCTAGCTTGTTGTTTGGTTTGGTAATCTAAATGAAAGCATAATGTTCACATGTCACCCCCAACCTAATTGATATGTTCATCCCCCAAACAACCCACACACCCCTTTATTGATTTAAAACCCTAATTGCCTTCTTTCTTAACTTGTGTTAGCTTAGTTAGTTCTTTACTTGCTTAGTTAGCTTCTTTCCTTGTTCTTTCTTTGCTCTCGCTAGTTTTGGTCTTTAATTGCACTTTTGCCATGTTTGCTAGCTTAGTGTAGTGTAGACCTTGTATTGCTTACCATAGTGTAAATTGATCTTTTCTTTCCCTTACTTGTATTTTCGTGCTCAATAGTATTAACTGTCTAGGGTTAACTTAGGTTTTAATCATGTTTGCCTTCCTTTAATTACTTTCTTGCTCAACTTAGTGTAATCAATCAAACAACCTTCAAACCCTTAACTCTAGACTCTGTAGTGGGAACCTAGCCCATAAACTAACCTATCTCTAGAGCCCCCTTTTCTCCTTATGGATCGACCCTATACTTTCTACCCTCATGTACTACTACACGACCCCGTGCGCTTGAGGGTGTAGTGTTTTAGTAGAGTAGATGTGTTGGTTTAGGTCACTTATAAATTTTAAAAGTTATCCCACCATGTGTTGTTTGCTCGCGGAGTTGCATCTACTCAAGTTCCAATTGTGTAGTATGTAACACCATTATAAGGGACACACCAAGCTTTCTGGCACCGTTGCTGGGGAGAAAAGCAAGTTAGTTTTGCTTTGATATTTACCTAACTACCCTCATCATTGCTATTATTTATTCTTTATTCTTTATATTCTTTGTGCATATTGGTTTGCTAACTTGCTTTCTTTTGGTTGGTTGTGCCTTATGCATGTGACAAGCCACTAGGGGAAGAAAAGATGGAAAGCCAAAATGCACCTCACAAACCACTTCAAGATTACTTCATGCCTAGCAACTACAAATCTCCATTTTCTAGCTGAGCTAACCAAATGCCAGGGGAGCAATTCTCCATCCCTCCATGTCTTCTTAGGCTCCTGCCTGCCTTCTATGGCACAGAGAGTGAGAAACCCTACAAGCACTTGGACTCATTTCTTGACGTATGATCCACCTTCAGGATGTCGACGGTCAGTGATGACACAATCCGATTAACCTTGTTCTCTTTTTCCCTCAAAGACAAAACCAAAGATTGGTATGAATTAAGGAGGGACATCATGATCTGGGAAGAGGTGAAGAATGCCTTCCTAAGGCAGTTCTACTCCATTACAAGGTTGACACAAATGCGACATGCCTTATCAAGTTTCAAGCAGATGGGTAATGAGTAGTTTCACAATGCTTGGGAGAGATTTAAGAAGATGTTGAGAGAGTCCCCGCACCATGAAATCCCTTTGTGACAGCTAGTTTTGTCCTTTTACTCCAATCTATCTCCAAAGGATCAAGCTACATTAGATTCTTCTTGGGGAGGAGTTTTCATGGCTAGGCCACTTGAGGAGATATGGCCCTTGTTTGAGCATCTGGCAGAAAGTTCAAGAATTCGAACTTCTAGCATGATGAATGATGATGATCACCCCTGTGGTGTGACATATCTGACTCATAATGACTCAAGCCCATAAGTGATGAAGATTCTTGGTGACATGGTGAGCTTCATGAAGAACCAAGTGACAAATGTTCCTTGCCATTGGTCAATTCTATTGAGTTCTATGGTGAAGAAAAGAAGACACCTCACTCCTATAGCTACAAGGAACCACAAAGTCCAAGATATAGCTTGAGGTTTGAGGAAGAGGTTCTCTCTAGGTTAACGAGATTTGATGACATACAAATGAATGTGACAAGACTTGAGGAAACAATAGAGCATCTATCTTCCATACTTTCTCTCTAAGAAGAAAAGTTATCTTCAAGGCCCATAATGAGTTTCAATGAAGCAAGTAGACCTACGCAATCCACACAAGTTTTCTATAGTCCACCTCCCATGCAAGTGAAACCCATATACTACTTCCAAGGCAATCCCAAGCCTTAAACTCCTCCTCCCCCTCAATCACTAGAACTTTCTCAACAATTCACCTTCCAACCTTAGTTTCCCCATCCACCTCAATTTCAGTACCAAGTACCACCTCCACCTCCTCCATAACATAACTAGCACCCCTATCCACCATGAGCAAGGAAGTGCTATGATTGTTCTAAGGAGTGGGAAATCTCTTGAGCATCCTTCAAGTCAAAGAAAGGTTGATAAAGCAAAGCAAAGGCAGCCAAGGGGTGATACTATGATTGAGATTGTCGATGATTATTTTGTGATGCCCCTGTTGAGTTTGGGATACCATATGCTCCGCCTCACACTCCATTTGCACGTCCCACCATCCCTAGTATTACACCTCATATTGATTCAAGTAAGGCCAAAGCTAGTGACCCACCATTCATTGAAGTGTTAAATGATCCACCGAAAGTAAGGAGAAGACAAAAGCACAACGTTGACATTCTTGAGGTGTTTCGCCAAGTGAAGGTCAACATTTCATTGTTGGATGCTATCAAGAAGATCCCATCATATGCCAAGTATTTTAAGAACCTATGCACTATGAAGAGCAGGTCAACGTGTAGAATACCAAAGAGAATCAAGTTGACCAAACAAGTGAGCTCAATCCTCCAACATTCACCTCCAGTGAAGAGGAAAGACCCAGGAGCCCCAATCATAGCTTGCTACATCAGGGGACATCACAAAGACAAATCCCTACTTGATTTGGGATCTAGTGTGAATTTGATGTCATATAGTGTCTATGTTGAGCTTGGCTTATGCAAGTTGAAACCGTCACATTACAATCTCTAATTGGAAAACCATTACATCAAAGTGCCAAAAGGAAGGGTGGATGATGTAATGGTGATGATAGACAAGGAAAGAGGCACAATTTTTCTGACGGATTTCATTGTTCTTGACATCGAGCCAGATGATTGGAAGATCCCCATCATCTTGGGAAGACCATTCTTATCTATAGCTGATGTCGAGATACATGTTCACAATGGAATAATGACAGTCTCATTCATGAACATAAAGATAAAGATCAACTTATACAAGTCCTCAAATTGGCGAGTTCAAGATGAGGATATTGGACATAGTCACTTCAAGAGTCTGATTGGTCATTTGAGTGAAGGGTATATGGATAAAAGACTTGATGATAGCTTTGGTGATCAAAGGGATGAGGACCATAGGTTGAGTGCAAATGAGAGATGCATTTATTGCAAGAATGGACACATGAAAATTCCAAATGGTTGAGAAATTGAAGAATCTCCAAGAAGCCCAGCTGAAGGCATGAAACTCAGCACTTGTGGGAGGCAACCCACATAGGTTTGGGAATTGTTCACCCAACCATCCATTTTTGATACTTTTGGTTATGTTTGCACTTTTCCAAGAAAACACACACACACCCACACTTGTTTTTAATAGTTTTTGTTTAGTTTTAAGATGTGCATGTGAAAAGAAGTTAAATGAGGAGAATTAGATGAAATTGAGAAAATGTTTCAAAGAAAAATCACATTGGATCAAGATTTTGATTTTTTGATGAAAGTTCAAGTGAAAGTAGCAGCTACAATGCTCACCACAGTCATGGAACATTGGAATGGTCGTGGCAGAATACATACAAATGGAGCAACGCCCTTGGAATCCAAAGAAAACTGAGAGAAATTGACAAAATGAGACAACACGGCCGTGCCATATGGCACATCCATGCTGCATGAAGACACCACATCCGTGCATAGCACGACTGTGTTGCAGCCTGACTTCAACAATTGAAGTCAGAATTCATCAATTTTTTAAAACTTCTCTATTTCATTTCTCCAAGAATAGAATGGTCGTGCATGCGACCTAGCAACTGTGCAGCCACTCCCAAGCAACCTTCAACCTTTTATTCATCCTCAAATCACCCCCAAACCTTGTCCAATTAATCCCCTACTATTTCCACTACTCTAACCTCTAGATTCCATCCATATGTAAAATGCTCCATCAAATTTCATTTAGCATGAGGGTTTGTGAAAATACAACAACAATGGATAGATAGGTATAGAGAAACACTTACCGTATATGAAGATGTATCACGACCCTAGAATCATGCACAAAGTGTAGTTCATTGTTCATGACATTAATACTAAATGTTGACAACTCCAACTTTCGATTTCACTTGGGTAGCACTGATGTGTGACTAGGAACCGCTCTTTGCTTGTGAAGTCATAAGTGTTATGGACTTTCACTGCCAACGTAAAATGGACATGCATGGTCACACACATAGGATTTAACCTGGAAGAGGAGTTTATCCACAAATGATGTTTAGATTGATTACTAAAGGAGTTTAGTAGTTCAATTAAACACTCAGTTGATTGATAGCTCAAAATCATAGTGTTCAAGGTATTGGACCAATTGATTAGAGTATCAGATTGATTAAAACTGCAATTGACTGATTTTGCACAGTTTTCACTCCCAACCGATCGACTCATGTGATGAACCGATCGGCTCAGGTTGGTGAACCGATCAGCTCGAGTGGTGAGTCGATTGGCTCATGTGTCAATGAAACAATCAGCTCAATTGTTGAACCGGTCGATTCGTGTGACCAAACGAGATTGTTTGGAAAGTCAGAAGACTCTTTTTGCAAAAACATATTTGTTTCACTTGTACAAATTTGATTTGGACAAGGACTAATATTTGATTAGTCGGAAATAGACATGAAAGTCAATTTGAGTTGGACCAGGACTACGAACCGATCGACTCATGCTTGAACCAACCAGCTCAGGTGTCCTAACCGATTGGTTCAGGTGTGAACCGATCGGCTCAGGTCCCCAATTGATCAGTTCATGCTTGAAATGATCGGTTCAGTTGGCACAGTTGGCTGTTTTGTGGAAAATCTCAAAACAAGTTCTTCCATTTCCCTCCAATCTGGCCCAACAACCCCATTCTTTGGAGAAAACCTAAAATCCAAAATTTCTCCACTAAAATATGTTCAACATGAAGAAAATGGACATGAAGACAATGGAGAAGACTAAGGGAATGCTTTCCTACCAACAGGATCAAGAATGGATCATCTTCAACTCTGGCATCTACCGCTCCACTGTCCGCCTTTGGCTCTGACAAAACTACCCATTTGATAGAAGTTGAATTTAATGCTTTGATAGATCCAATTGTGTAGGAAGTGTCTTCACAGCCACAACATGCACCACCCTAGCCATCTCTAGCCTAATATTTAGTTTTTGCAGGTCGGTCGTCAGTTTTAGCGGCATGTCCTTCGACATCCTCGGGACCATAGCCGCAGCCAGCCTCAACCTCAACCTCAACCTCAAGCACTGAGACAATTACTTCTAGATGATGAGGATGAGGTGATGCCAGATGCACCATAGCCAGAGGCACCGTACACTACAAAAAACTGGGCCATTATTCACGGGAGAGTCCTGCCACAAACCCCTCTCTACAGGCCCTCAGAAATAGGGACGGTTGAGGGTCTGGCCCTCACAAATGGTCCGTGAAGAGAACTCACGTGACAAATACCAGTGGCCCTCACGAATACAATTGTGAGGGACTATTTAGCCTTCATAAATACATTTTTGAGGGACTATTTAGCCTTCATAAATACATTTTTGAGGGACTATTTAGCCTTCATAAATACATTTTTGAGGGACTATTTAGTTCTCATAAATACATTTTTGAGGGACTTGGATGGTCCTGGAGAATATATTTTTGAAGGGATAATGCCTTCATTAATATTATTTCTGAGGGGCTATGTGGTCGTCATCAATGCAATTTTGATGGTCAATCTGGACCTTCATCAATATATTTATGAGGGACTACTGTAAATGATTTGGTTATTGATTATTGTTAAATGATAATTAATTGTTACTATAGTGAATATCAAATTTTAAATGAAAACTTCATATACATAACCTCAAGCAATATTTTTATAAGAGTCACATGACATCATAAGAAATTTCAACACCAAAATGACACGTAAAATGTTAAATGAACTCAAACAAATTTCAATTAATGAAGCAAAATATTATCCATACATTGCGTGCTCAACGTTGATATAAATAACGAATACATATGATTCTAAATTTTGAGATTGATGACAATCAACATATCATGCTAGAAACTCTTAAGATCTGTAATGTCTCCATATTCCTTCAAATGGTGTGGTGCTCTTCATCAATGCCAGGCCTCATACGGTTGGGTACTCATTTCATCTGTGAAGTTGGAATGTAGAGCATTTCCGACACTATCCACTATAACAGATGTCGTCATTGAAGATTCAATACAAAGTATAGCTATGATTGCGTCCAGCCTAGTAACTTCATTTCTAAACATGAGCCTAGCATCTGCTGGATGAAATATGATCAGGAATCACAAACCGATAAACTTTCAGTATAACTTACAAAGTTTTGACATCGATCTGTAATAGGAAAACTGCAGCAACAAGGTATCAACAGATACCACATACCTTAGGCGAGCCGAATCAAACTCTCAAGTATGCGAACAGTGGTTCTAGCTGCAAATTTACTCCAGTCAGTTTTTTTGATACTCGTGACTTAAAAAAAGGAAATCGGCAAACCTGCATTGTCAGCAGCCATCTTACAATACACTAGTTTGTACAAATATGGACAAAGGTTTCAACCCCGTCCCCAATGTGGCCTCATTCCAAAAATCACAGCAGATTCAGATAATATCACTGATAAAATCAAGATTTCATATAATTAGGCTCATCAATCAAGATCAAAATATTGACTAAGAAACATGCAATGTGTTATACTGATGCAAGAGGTCACACTACTGCAAGCAAAGTTGCAAAGACACAATTCAGTATTCTTCTTATCGATTTGTCAATAAGACACAATACTGATGCAAGAGGTCACACTACTGCTATAGCTACAATTGCATTTCAGTGTTAAATTCGAGCTCTCTTGATGTTAACCACGTATTTACTATAAGAATTTACTATTAGTACTAATTATGATGTTAACTATTATTATTAATATTTTGTTTCAGTATTTACAGTTACACTCCAAGTGATTGCAAAGAAGGTTCTCACAAACGAAAGTTTGAAAACCACATTGAACTCTGACATCATGTCTATATTGGGCTTCTACATATTATGTGCAATGATTGAGCAGCTTACTTTTAAGCAAAAATAAGCTAAACTAAGAGCAACGTGATAGCAGGAATAGATAAAAAAAATGAACTTCACGTATGGCACATGGTTGATAGCTAAACTAAGGCCCTAGCTTGCTAATTTCAACAAAAGCAAATGCTTCCCTAAGATTTTTTATCTTCAGTTACCATAAATTAAGAATTGAGATAAACAGGCACCTAAAACTTACAAAGTATCCAAGTTACCAATTCCAGATAGCTCAACTGGGATCGGACCCCTTAAGTTGTTTGAGGACATGTTCCTAGATAAAACAAGTAAATAAGTTAGGTATTTTATTACAATGGCATCACCTCAAAGGACAGCAAAAGTACCAATAACACTTAGTTTAGTTGCAGTATAAAACACCAACGACTCAGCAACTAACTCACAAATATGTCATGCTTTCAAGATTTTTCAACACACGAGGGATTGATCCATTAAGCCGATTCCCATGGACATTCCTTTATCATGAAACATACTAATTAACATTTCAAGCAGAACTACAACAATTGAGGGGATTACAAGAATGTGAAAATAAATTCTTACAGGCTATTAAGGTTCACACATGAGCTCAGATTTTCTGGAATCGGACCCTCGAAACGGTTGTTAGCAACATTCCTGAAAAACAACCGCAAGTATATTCAACCTTGTTCGATCATACATAAATATAAAACAAATAGCGTGTTGTTAGCATACAAGTCAAAAAGCTCAGTAAGCTTTCCAAGTTCAGGAGGTATCAAACCGGAAAGTTGGTTGTCATTCAACTCCCTGCAAGAACATTACCCATCACACTTTGATCTCAACAGAAATTTGCCAAAAATCCAGAGTTAAAACACTTATAGATAATGAAGTCTACTCATGTTACCAAGTTCAGGAGGAATCGGCCCACTTAAACTATTGCCCTGTAAGTACCTGGACATTTAGAAAAACAGTTCTAGTGTCATCCATAAAATTGTTGACTGCTAGGTGAGATGTAAAATTCTAATCATAATGAAGATGGGAAGAAAGTCATGCTTATGCTTATTTGAAATAGACTTGTGTTAAAGTTCATAACTAACTTCCACTATAGAAAGTGAACAATTATATCCATCATGTCAAATGTAATCTCTTTAAAGCATTTGAAGGAGAACCAGATTAAACTAAGAAACTTAAGATGTGAGTAGACAACGGCTATATAGTACATAAGATATTGGATATACATAGAAGGCAATGGAATCACAACAGCCACTTACAATTTCTCAGTATAGGACAAATTGCCCAGGATATTTGGAATTGGTCCAGTCAAAAGATTGCAACTGAGATCTCTGCATAAATTAAGTCACAACATCTGTGAAACCATAATTCCTAAAATGAATATGATGGAGCATAACCGTCCAGCTAGACATTAGAAGAAAGGCACTGAACTTACAATACAGCAAGTGCCTGCATGAGACCAATAACACATAGCATCAGATAACACACTGCACACATAACATTTTACCTATTGAAAGTCAGAGATGTGTTGCAGAGGGAGAATTTTCCACCTAAAATAAGATAAACATGCATTTAATCTCAATCTAAACAGTTGTCATGGAGCAATTTAGAAATTAGAAATTATAAATGTGTCATGTAGATCACCTAATAGAGCAATTAGGGGAAACAGAACTATATGATGGTGGAGCAGCAGTAAGTTGAAACTCAAAAGTTCATTAGCATGGCAGCATCTTGCTGCTTGGTTGAGCTGAGGATTAAAAAAAAAGATGCTGAAAAGTGGAGGAGCATGCAACAACAAAGTTCTGCTTGGTGAACCATGAGAAAAAGGAAAAACAAGATTGTAATTAAAGAATGACAGCACATAACAAACAGAGAAATGGGGAAATGAGAACAAAGAATAAACAAAAAAAGAGCCCAAGATAGGCCCAACAGCCGCCTAGGCAGCAGCTTGGACCACCCAAACGCCTAATAGGCTGGACACCCAGGATCAGCAGCTCAAGTGTCCACCTAACTTCCGCTTGGAACAAGTGAAAAGACTTGTTATATTTTAAGACAGCCAACCTTGCAGACTACAACTGGCTTCCATGTGGTCTGCATTTTCTTAAGTTTTAAAATGGTTTCGTGAGATGAAAAGGAACCCACAAAAACATAGAAGATATCCAAATCGGTGAAGATTTTTAAATCTATTACTAAGTTGAAGCAATAAATGACAAAAAAATGCAGCAAGAGGTACTAATGTGTACCTGGTATCCCTTTAAATTGACCTTCTCCAGTATCTTTCTCGATGCAGTAACCTCATCACAACTGCAAAATATAGATAATTCAATACCATGCAAATTACAACTCATGTGGAATCTAATGCAGGGACTCAACTACCTTCCATCTATGGCCTCAGGAGCAAGGAGACCAAAATGATCAATCCTCTACTTTATACACTTGTCGGTACCACCGATAGCAATGTCAGTAATAGTGAGCTGAGTCAATTCTTGTCACTTTCTTGAAATCAACAAAAAGATCATCAATTCCAAAATCATTGATAAATAGACATGGAACAATAAAAATAATGATTATTTGATGCAATTGAGAGTCGTGGGATATTAATGTAAATCAAGCACAACAATATCAAACTGAGCAAGAAGTTCACCAAATACATAATAAAGAGCCTGTGAAATGCAACAATAAATCAGTGCTGAGCATTTCACATAAACAAACATTATCTTAGCTTCTCACACTGTTTACTTAAAATGACAAATGAGATGAATAGGTGTCTCTTGAAGTTGGAAGATGATGAAGAAATTAAGAGAGAGTGTTTTCTATAGGTGCCTCTAAGGCATCTGGTCCTGATGGCTTTAATATCAAATTCTTCCAAGCTTGCTGGTCTAATGTGGGACAAGATGTGTCCAAAGGTATTCATTGGTGTGTGGTTGGGGGTAGAATGGTACAACAAGACAATCATACATTTATCAGGTTGATTACAAAGAAAACATCCTCGACTTCCTTATTGGATTTCTAGCTGATTGCATGTTGTTCTTTCACCTACAAGATCATCTCCAAGGTGTTGGAGAGTAGACTTAAAAATATCCTTCATGATGTAATGTCTACTTACCAAGTTGTGTTTGTCAAGGGTAGGTCTATCTCTAATAATATGTTGCCAGCTAAAGAATTTCTGGTGGATTTCAGAGTAAAGAATACCATGAAGAAAGCTTATATCAAACTAGATATATCCAAGGCATACGATAGAGGGAGAGGTCATCTCACAGAAGCTATGGGCTTGCTGGAAGGTCAATTCCCAAAGAAGGAAGCAATGTTGTAGATCAGGAACCGGAGTATAGGAAGTAAAAGTGGTAATGAGGGGGCGGGAGGACTATAGGAACTGACTTACCTAAGAAAATTGAGTCAAGTAGAGTTGATTGCAACTTACAAAAGCTCACATGATAAAGCAAGTCAATTGATTCTGCACTTGTTTGGTACAGTGAGAAAGGAGGGGTGCCTCAAGGTCAGCAAGTTTCTCAAACAATGGCACGACCCTCAATGGCTTCTTCACTCGGCACTCACGTTGCAGGAGTTCCACAGCTAGGACATCTGAAGGGGCAGTTGACATTGAAATGATGTAGGCCCCAAAGTTGTCAGAAGGAAGTTCAGATATTACATGTAAAGTATCCAAAACATCAGCAATTTCTTCAGTCTTTGGAAGATCAGGACCAAATAAAGGATGTTTTCCTCTAAGTTCATATAATAACCATTCTTGGCATTTTTCCTCTGACCACTCACGGTATGATCCAATTCCAAGATGATTTGTGATGGCATCCATTACATCTGTATGCCTATCTGATTCATGCCTAATACCAAGTAGAATAAATACTCTTTCACCCTATGAATGATTAGGTTGTCAAATTCATAATGAAGAATTAGGGCCAAATTAGTTTTGTGGCTACAAAAAGAAAAAAGAAATAACAACATATATGTTTGATGAGTTTCAAAACTCCCATAAAGGTTTTAGACAAAATTATTACTATAATTTGCATTATTTATTTGAAACCTCAAGAAATGTCTTTTGCATATGAGCAAACCTTTTGTATAAAATCAACAAGATTAAAGTAACTCATTTCTTTTGTATTGTCTTATATTCTTACATATCTTGTGATAACAATAATTTGTAGACCCTGCCATAAATGTTATCACTTACATGTTAGGAAGTATGATTTTCTGTTAGTCGGTGTTACATAAATGCAGTAGCACAAGGGGAATGTGAAGAATAGTCTACCCCAGATATTGTGAATGACAAACCCCGAATATTACCAACATACTTCTAAAGACTGAGTATAAATATTGCAACCTCAGTTAATGAACCTATTGGAGGTTCTTCCACCTTTCCTAGACCCTGCCAGTCATGATGAAACCAAACATGGGTTGTAGGAAGCCAAAAATAGTATAAACAATCTCTACCATGAAAATCATAGTAGATATCTCATAAAACTCTCCATGGTCAAGAAAAACCCAAAATAGAGCATGATACAGTTGGTAGAGGCATATTGAATTTTTCATGAAGCTGTCAAATGCAAAGGAAACATGATACTTGTAGTTGAAATCAGATCTTAGTCCTAGTAGCATCATATGGACAGAGGGGGAAATCAAGAACAACTATAGTTAGTTGCAAATGGAGGAATCGACAACTTCATGTGGAAACTTGTATCATATCTGGACCCTTGACATTGTATATATTGGCATCAATCATGGTTATTCAGCAAAAAAATAAAGTTGGGGGATGGGTAGCGATCTAGGTAGAAGGGCAAAGTATTTTGTTATATATGAGTTGAGAGGTGATATGAAAATTACTTATACATGCCTCAATTACAACCTCATTTAAGATTAGCATAATTTTAACAACAACATAAATCCTTATCTCAATATTTAGATTTATTTTCAATGAAAGTAGAGATAGTGTATAAAACTTATACTATATGCAATGAAAATCATGTATGGTGTTTAACTTGGCAGGTATCTATTTCTCTTGCACCTACTTTGTGACTTTGATTCCTATATGATCCTATAAACAAATTAAGAAAACATGTTCACCCAGTGGAGTCGACTAATGCAATAAGAGAACATATCTCATGATCTAGGAGAACAAGGTACATTGACATATATGTAGTAGGAAATTGATTCCTATATTGTAAGGATGGATAAACATATAGTCCCTTTATTTCTCAAGAGTTGTTTACAATCTGATTGACAAAGCCATATTTTAGAATCATGCATCGAACTCGTTACCTTTATTTTCAAATCGGTCAATACAATGAATAATAATAGCCTAGTATATAAAGCAAAATAATGAAACTGTTCTAATGGACATAAACCACATGTATAGGGTTACAACTATGTTTTAATGGATAGCAGGGGCAACACTGTCAGCTTTTAGGTTTTCCCTTGGCTAAGCTGCTGAGTAGTCTAAGTATTAAGACATTGTTTCTGTGTAATGTGAATATATACAAGGGACTACTCGGCAGTTTAAGAATTATCTATGTTAAGGATAATTATCAAAGGTCCTACCAAAAATCTTATAATTCTTCAACTAGTTCACCAACATCTAGAGGACAAATGATTAACTAGTATGGCACATATTCTAGAGGCAAACCACATTGTTGGATACTAGTCTACTATTGTATGTTATCTTTTTTAGCACTTTTTCCATGAAAATCACCGGCATAACAAAATACAATACAGAGAAACAATTGATTAACAAGTATAGGCAGACGCCCTGGTTAGGGGGAGGTTATGGCTGTGACTTGTATGGTGCAAGTACTAGTGGTCATAGCTGTATCTGTGTGGGTTCTGTTTGTATAAACAGTTGCTGGTAGTGAATTAGCAGCACACAGGTGCTGTGAGACATGCCAGCTAATGCATGGACATGAAGAAGAGGGGTACAGCAGCATATACGACACATTTACTAAATTTCTTAACCAGTTCTGTATGTACAACTATTGCTTACCACCTGCTACAGCCGTACTATTTTATATAGGACCTATATTCATATTATCTTAAAAGAGTATTATGTTATTATCCTGAAATACAATGCATCAGCATCATAATACTACTGCTTGCACATACGTTAGAATTTTAAGCAACTTGAGGCATTCAGAACTTACGCATACATAATAGCATCCAACTAATGAGGATTAATCCATTGATTAAATCCTATACGTACACAATAATGCGTGTAAAGCAAACAATACTTCCACCTATATATCTTATCAAAATCAGAGCTATTTTAAGTAAAGGTTCAAGTTAAGACCAGTTTCAAAGATCAAAACATTTTAGATCAAGCCTGCTCTGGAACTTCAGAAATATCAAACAACTACATGTACTACAACTATTACTATTATAGTTCCATTTACTACTTCAACACGAAGAAATGAGTTAAATTGTTCACAGGAGACCACCTTATACAATAGAGAAGAAGTATCAATTATTACATACCTAGTTTTATATCTACATGAATATACATGTTTCTTGAATGGGTCTATAGATCTAGTATAATTCTAGAAGCATAAATGATATCACTACACCAGGCCCAACACTTGCACAAATTCATTTTAAGCATATTCAGTTTGTTAGCATTTTGCATTTCACCTCAATTGTCATGGTCCAGAACAGGGTAACCAAGACAGATGTATCATATTAAAGTACTCAAAGATCAGTAAACAAAACTAGAAGGACAATGCCATAATAGTGTCCTATGTAGGCTTTTAATTAGGTAAACGATTATGAATGGATAGAAGACTTATCACATAAAGCTACAACATATAGGGTTCATCACAACCAATATGGTAGACTGCCTCGATGTCAATCAATTTTGCAACGTGAACAACACTCCGTATTTCCCATTCCATAACATTTTAACTATTAAAAGTCAGAGATGTGTTGCAGAGGGAGAATTTTCCGCCTAAAATAAGATAAACATGCATTTAATCTCAATCGAAACAGTTGTCATGGAGCAATTTAGAAATTAGAAATTATAAACGTGTCATGTAGATCACCTAATAGGCTAATAGTTCCATTCTGGTCATTGAGGACAACAATGTTGTCACCATCAATGTTTCTTCAGATTGACACCTCCTTGCTTTAGTTCTACATCTTGTCATAGAGTATCCCACCATGTTGTGACCCAATTTTTGTTCAGTTAGGCTGAATTGCTTTGGCTTCATTACTTAAAATTGATCATAAAATCAGTACGAGCTATCTCAAGCTTTAAGAAACAACAAGCTAACATGTGAGGTAAGGATTTGGTTGGTCTAGTACAATATTTAACTCTATATATGTATAGAACATGTTGCACAAACTGCAGAATCTATGTTGTCATTACTGGACAAAGTGCATACAATGTAGAAACAACTTATGTTTCATATATTCATAGTCAAGGCCTACATGACATGGTTAACATCTATAGGTTTTCCGTAGGATTTCCCTAACGTATGGTGTTCATGACAAAAGTAATGCCCTGTTAGATATCTTGGTGTACATTAGGCAAGAATGATCAATGGTCAAGTGGCTAAGTCAAAATGATGACAAGCACAACAACACCCATTCTTGGGCATAACTCGGCCATGATATGGAACTAACTAGTCAATGACATGTCCTTTTTATATGCAGTACAATGTACTAGTGTATAAGAACTATGCCCAATTTCCTAACAAGTATTCACATAAATCATTGTATGTTCAGGATACACATAATACAAGATCAAGGTGTAGGATTCATTTTAATTTCTCAGATATTCCATGGTTTTTATGGTAAGAATCACTTCCATTGGTCTTCTTCAGCTACCTTAAATGTGGCTCATACTCATCCATCTTCATTGTTTCTTGTCTAAATTGATTGTGAAAATGTCAACATTCAATCATGAAGAAACACATGCAATACTCTCTTCTCTATAATAAGTTTCCCAACGGCTTCCTTGCCTTCCTAAGTTCCCAGTTTAGGAGTTAGGTCTACATCCCTCAATTTTTGGGTCTATCTTTCCCTAGGCACAAACCCATCCCACCTGGATCCCAAGAGCCCATATTTTGACACCTTCTCCATAGTCTATTCATATTTGTAATTGTGTAATGCCATTATATTTCATAATAATGTAACTATTACACAATACTGTATA
Source organism: Alisma plantago-aquatica (assembly GCA_963693085.1). Classification (NCBI taxonomy): domain Eukaryota; kingdom Viridiplantae; phylum Streptophyta; class Magnoliopsida; order Alismatales; family Alismataceae; genus Alisma; species Alisma plantago-aquatica. Next base: position 792,726,724 of record OY856410.1, on the reverse strand, counting down.
GTACTTAGGCTAAATCACACCCGAACTTTGGGGCTCCTTTCCCTAAAAGTAATCGTTATAAACTTTAATTCAATTAAGTTTAACCCAGTCAAGAATTGTGATAGTGATTCTATGTTATCATGGTACCTCAAATAGGGTGGAATCCTAGTTTGGCGTGCAAGGCAGAAAAATGTTAGGTATTTACAGATTGGTCAAGCTATGGTCACTATTCTAGATTGACTATTTCCCTATTGGTATTTATATTATTATTCTGAGATCTTGCAATTAACAGAACCTCGCAGCATGTTCTATGACTATACATTCATTTTTCATCAAGCATTGAGACTTTAAGCTCCTAATTATGGCTATGCTAGTTTTTGTCTACTTCTACAGGTGTACATACTTTAATTACTTTGGAATGCAAGTGAGAACACCGATTTCAAATGGAAGACCGATCCGACCTTCACAGGGAAGGGGAAAAGGATGAAGAAACAAAGAAAACACATACAAACATGGCTGAGCTGCGCTAGGAGATGGTCCTCGGCGGCACCGCAAGAGGAGTTGAACTTGAGAAGAGGCTTGAGCCTCTCGTCGGCCCTACTGGCACCGATGACCTGTAGATCCAAGGCCTGGAGCCAGCGCAAGACTCCGCCCTCGAAATTGCCACTCCCAAGTGCCAGATCTGCGTCGGCATCGGCATCCTAGAGGAGAATACCTCGAAGCCTCCGACCCAGCCTGGGGCTCCTACAGGAAGGAGGAGCCCCCTCCGTTGACGAGGAAGACGACGAGCCGCCATCTGAGTCGTCATCCCGGCGAGGAGCGGCCGCCGAACTTTCCGGGACCTCGTTGTCGTCGGGGGAGTCGGGAGGAGTCGGGGGCGATCGGGGCAAAACCTCGCCAAAAGTGACGTATTTTGGGAAGTCCGCGGAATCCAAATGGTAGAGGATGGAGGGAAGGGTTACGAGAGGGAGGGAAACATTTGACACGGAATTTTTCAGGGAGTGATTAGTGAGTAATATATTTTTGACGGAACAAAAGGTCTAAGGATGTTAAAAACACGGTTGAGGGATTTGGTCCCATATTTCAAGGATGAGCCCTCACAAATAGACATCATTATTCACGATTTTTGGTTCCTCACAAATGTTCTTCAACAAAGGCCAAATTGTTTGTAGTGGTAGAAGTATCCTGAGAGAGAGTGTGAGGTTACTAGCAGTCAAGTAAATAAGTCAAAGCACTTGGATTACTAAACATGTAAGGTGATTGCCACCTGTTATGCATGTTAGGAAACAATGGAGAGCATGGGTTTCTACCCCAATTTCTAGGGCATAATGGAAGGAGTGGGCCTATTCAACATCTTGGCAACACCACATGACATTTAAGTAGAGCTGACACATCTATTCTACGCCACCTTAGAGAAAGTCTCTAATGATGGTGAGGATGCCATTAGAGTGATGATTGGACATAATCACTGGGTTCTCACTTCAAAGATGCTAAATAAAAAAATTTCCCTAGTGATGAGATGGAAGACCTAGTAGAAGGGGGAAGGATAGAAAATGACTTGAGCACCACTTACATAACCATGTGGAAGTACTTCACCAGCCATAGAAACTGTGTAGTTGGGAAATCCAAAACAAGTCTGATTCATAGCCCATTCATCTGCTATGTGCCGAAAGTGCTTGCAAACACAATCTTTTGTAGGTATGAGAACCACATAAGCTACACAAAGAAGGACCTTTTTGCCTTGGGTTGGTAGATTAAAGGGAAATATTTAAATTTGGGTGCTTTGTTGATAGATCATATGAGGACAATCCCCTCCAAGAACAAGAATCCATTCATTATGTCGGGGGGGGGGGGTTGTGATGTCTATTGTTTTCGCCCTATATTTCTAGATATACCAGGTTAGAGGGGGGAAAGTTAGTGGACCTACACTACTTGGTTCATTCTTCTATGATTGCACTAGTGGGTCAGAAAAGCATATATCAGGTCATTCCCCCATATATAGGTGTCTCACTGGAGTTACCCTACTACACTCCACCTCTCCTAGAGTAGCATGGGCTCACCCCAAACTTCTTGGAGATCCTAAGGAGATATGAGGAGGATCACCCTAGAGAGGAAGGAATACTAGAGGTGATTCTAGTTGAGGGTATAAGAGAGCCCTCATGGGTGATAGAGAAGAGGAGAGAAACAAAGGCTAGAGACGCATGTTAGGTAAGGAGGCGAGAGGCTGAGATATCACAACAACCACAATAGCCTTCGGTGAATGCATACCACATGTCAACTACACATGCACAACCGGAGGGCATCCAGAGCACATAAGACAACATACTGAGAGCCCAGGAGGGCATTTTGAGGGCACATGAGGGATTCCAACATACCCAAGATGCTATGTGGTTAGACCATCAGTAGATGCACTATCAAGTCAACCACATGTATTAGTTTCAACATGCTCAAAGCCCTAAGGAACCCCTAGTGGGGGGAATATTGGTGAAGCACACGGTCACCATATCAGGATAACTACCCACCTCCATAGTTGGACTACTGGGGTTCCTACTACCGCCATCCTCCTCCATAGGGAGGATCATGCGGCCCCCACCATAGTGATCATCTACCCTATCACTCTTAGGCTTTAGTGTCATGCTGAGGACAACATGATTCAAAAGTTTGGGGTGGTAGGGAAGTATGTCGTATTCTCATTTTCATTCTTTTTTCATTTTCAGATACCATTTACTTTTGTATTGTTTCTTTTTCTATCTAGGTTAGAATTTACCTACTTTTCATGCTTGCATGTCATGTAGTTTACTTTCTTGCATTTTTGCGTAATTTTCAAAAAAATTGCTCTTTTTTCCATGCATTGCACATTATGTAGATTGTTGGTAATCTTTGCATGTTTTAACTAGGATTTTCTTATCTCCTGCTTAATTTTTCCATAATGATGTCTTAGATGTGATTGCAGGCAATTTGGCACCATTTTGGCCAATTTTGCCCAAATTTAGAATTTCTTGGCTAAAAAGTGTGTTTTGACCCAATCTCTACTTGTTAGATTGAAAATGATGACCTTTGACAAATGCAAGTGAATTATCATGGTATATTGCTAAATGGCCTCAATTTTGAATTTTTATATGTGCACCACCTCTCTTATGCTTGTGAACTATTTGGCTGAATTGTGACTGAAGCAAGTCGCAAACACTTAGAGTTTATAGAATCTCATGATAGAAATGTGGTTTTAATATTGCTTATTCATGTGGTATGTCATTACTTGATGAAATTTTTGGAGTAACTTTCATTGAGGAGATCTCATGTTGAAGTCCACATTAGTAACCCCTCTTTAACTCACTTTCCTTCTACCATTTCTTACCTCCCCGCCTCAAGAAATGATGCCAAAGTGCACATATTCAGCCGTGGCCACCTCCAAAAGTTTGGGGTGGCCACATCTATATCTCCCCACTTCACTCTCATCACCATGTGCCCTATATACACCAAGGGAAAAGAAAAATAAAATAAATGCAAAAATAAAACAAAAGATGCTCCTGTTTAAGAGCGTCTAAATAAAGAAAAGATGAGTGTGTAAAAGCACTCCAAAATCTTATAGCAACCCTTTCTTCCTTTTGCATGCCCATGGATCTAGGAAACATCAAACCTAGCTCATTTTTCCCTTTTCCATAGACACGTGGGTTATTTAGTGTAGATGGACATATGAAATTGAATGCATGAATGTAAAACAACAAAATTAGTCAATTTTGAACTTTTCTACCATCAAACAATTTACCCACAGTGATGTGACATCCAAATGGAGTGATTGTGTTTTCTATGCTCTATATTTGAAGTTTGCAAGCTAAGTTCTCTAATCATTATTGGGTTGTGAAAGAGGAGAGGAGAGAGGTGGAATGCATGTACTTAGTCATCTTTGAGCCCATCTAGGCAATATTCATCTATTGCATTGCATTTGTCATTTCTTGATTTTGAAAAAAAATGCAGAGAGATTGAGTGGAGCATACTTGAGGACAAGTATATTTTAAGTTTGGCGTGGTGATGAAGCCCTATTTTAGGGCTTCATATTGTGTCATATTGCATTTCAATTACATCTATACCTGTTAGATTACATGTTATTTTCCCTAATATGCATATTCATGTACAATGCACTTATGGACATTATTTGCATGTTTTTCAGGCATTTGGAACATGATTGGATGAAAGAGAGAGAGGAGTGATCCTAGGGTTTCTCTACCCTTAGAGAGGCCTAAAGTAAAGTTAGAGGCTCCCTCAACCTACCCCTAGTGGCTAAAGCTCTATTAAATAAAAGATGTCTAATAAAAGCCAAGGAATCAAGTCAAAGTGATGCAATAGAGACCACCACAGCCGTATTACATCAGAACGGCCATGTTGGCTCTTCCAAGATCAACAGAGTCACATTGAAACAAAGTAGGAATCACCACGGTTGTGCCACTCAGAATGGCTATGGTGGACTGATCTAGAACGGCTATGCCACCTTACATGGCCGTGTGGCAGTTAATGCAGAATGATCATGGAGCCAAGAACAAGTAGATCAATTCAAGACACCACAGTCGTGGTTATCATCATGGCCATGCTACCCTTGCCCCACCACGGCCGCAATGACCACCATGGTCGTACAACTTCATGTACAAATTTGACAATGTTACCGTGATTTTCCCACATTTCTCACCATGGTCGTTCCACTCCACCACCTCCATTCTCATCCCTTCCCACCACGGCCGTGCTACCCATAAAAACCTAGCTACTTTTGCACTACATTCCCCATTTTACCCCTACATGACCTATTGCTTCCTCCACCCTTATATATATGTGGGTTACAGATGGAGGCCAAGGTTAGCTACCTTCTACAACCTCCAAGCTCAACATTTTTGCATTCCACCCATTCCACTCCATTTTCACCTCTGTTCTACTCCATTTCACCATTTCCAGCACCAAAATCCTAGTTTCCTAGTGTTTTGACACTATTCCACCCACATCCCATGCCCTTGCACCTTGGAAGGAGTAGGAAGTCTTATAGAAGATGAAGAGGAGGATTACTCCATCTAGACTGAGCTCCATGGCTTCTTCTACCTCTTTCTCTTTTCTTTTTGTATTTTGCATTTCCATGAGTAGCTAGGCCCCTTAGGTGGGTTGTTTGGGGTCAAAAATGTTACTTCGATACCATGTTGGAGTAAAATGATATGTAAACATTGAAATTTCATTTTCTAAGGATTAGGTTCTATTTCTTTCTCACTCTTCATGAACTAGTTGTTGGTGTTTACTTGAAATAACCTAGGAAATTAGGGAAATTGCTTATATGTGTGAATTTTGGGATTTGCTCCTAGGTCCAATTCATGGATCCCTAGCCAGCTACCCATCCTCCTACATTCTAGTTAATTATCCGAACCTAGTTGAGAGATCTAAGTAGATAGTTTATATGAATTTGGTGTTCTTAGAATGGATCTTTCTCAATGATAGAATGCGGGTGATGTGAGGCCTAAAACCTCATTTCCACTCTCATTACTACCGTCATCCCCTAATCTTCCTAAGATCATCTAACTTAGAAACCTAGGCTTGTTTAAACTCTAATTGAATTACACCTAAACCCTAACACAATCGAGTCTCACAAGGGTAGTAGGGCGTGTTAGGGACTAGTTCCTCTATACACAACCTAGCATATCCATGGCACCCCCAACCTAATTAATAAGTGCATCCCCCAAACAATAGACACACCCCTTTATTGCTTTAAAACCTTAATTGCCTTCTTTCTTATCTAGAGTTAACTTAGTTAGTTCTTTACTTTATTAGTTAGCTTCCCGTCTTATTCTATCTTTGCTCTCGCTAGTTTAGGTCTTCAATTACTCTTTGGCCATGTTTGCTAGCTTAGTGTAGTGTACACGTTGTCTTGCTTGCCTTACTGTAAATTGTTCATTTCTTTCCTTTCCTTGTCTTTTCTTTCTTAGTAGAATTAACTGTCTAGGGTTAACTTAGGTTTTAATCTTGTTTGCCTTCCTTTAATTGCTTTGTTGATCAACTTAGTGTAATCAATCAAAAAACCTTCAAACCCTTAACCCTATACTTCATAGTAGGAACCTAGCCCAAAAACTAACCTAGCTCTAGAGCACCCTTTTCTCCTTGTGGATCGATCATATACTTGTCTCCCTCATGTAGTACAACATGACCCCGTGTGCTTGCGGGTGTAGCATTTTAGTAGAATTTTAGGTCACTTATAAATTTTGAAAGTTATCCTACAATGTGTTTTTTGCTCATGGAGTTGCATCTACTCAAATTCCAATTGAGTTGTGTGTAACATTATTAGCAGAGACACACCACCTTGTTGTAAAAAGTGTTTCTCAACTCAATACAATATTATATTGGTTCATTTTGAATAGTGAATGCTAACATTTTATATGATTAGGAAAATTTTGACCACATTTTCCATCTCACTACTATTTAACTCTGATAGGTGGTTGAGCTACATAGCTTGTACATACAAACTATGTACATAATATGTGTATGCCAATATACACCATAGTATCAGGTTTATGATTATCCTTAATACCACCCATCCATCATGTTTCCATAGTTGCCATCGTATTACATATTAATAGGTCATTTAAAAATGTAACTAATCTAAATAGATAGTAGTCTGATTGTGAGGAACATAAGTGCACAAAGTCATGTGAAGATGAGGTCTAGCATATTGATTAGCAAGTGTGTTAATTTTCAAAATTTCATTAGTGTTTATATATTTAAGGATGACTCCTTATAAATGAGTCCATTGGTTTCTTAATCTTTTTGTAATAATTTTTTGGGTCTTGGGTGCATAGAGAAGTTTCTTGTAGTCCTCCCTTACTAGTTGTGAAGCTCAACAAACACTCCATTCAACCTATTTTCCTAGATACTGATTGAGGAAATAGAAATGCTTTAGGATCAACATTCAATTAGGAAAGATTGATTTAATGCAACATACATTGTGTAGATACACATCCCTCATACTATTTAGGTTTGTCTACTACACTAGTTTATGTGTCTCTTGTGAGCATTATTTAGACAAACTATGGCCTAATTTTGACTATCCTAGTTGTAATTCTAATTCTCACAATTGTAGCTTCTAGTTTTAAAATTTCAACATCCACCATTTTTTTTAAAAGTGTGGAAATAAAATCGATCTAATGCTTACAACCCATTTGGTCTGAATATTGATCCATTTTAGATTATGAATATATGACATTAGTTTCTCCATCTACAAATAGCCCTCTGTGTACATGGTTTGCAAACATTTTTAGAGTGTTGCAGGTAAATTTTAGACACTGGTATTCCTTAATGTTTACATGGTAAGGAATATGGATTAAAAATTTGGCTAAGTTCATCCAATTTATATATTAAAAGTTAAAACATTTCTCTTTCAATTATGTGAATTTTAGCTAATAAATCATGATACATTGGTATATATCACTCCTACTTTGTAATTTTGACAATGTCGTCATTTTTCATCTTCTAGTTGGAATGTTGTACACATATTTTATAGATATTAGTACCTTGTATGTTGTACCTATGGACATTTATATGTCATGGTCATTAGTGAATGTGTGCATAATATTTTGATCTATTATTTTCCAAGATGTTTACAACATGAGAAACATGGATTTGAAATTTGACAAGCTATGTGCTAATATATATCTTCATAGTGCCAATTTCTATGTCAGTTATACTACATGTACCTTCAAAATCATGTTACATTTAACGATATCATTCAAGTTGGTAATTATGTTAGTGCCATCATTGTTAGTCTTCTAATAGCAATGTTGTATGCATATTTTGTAGATTTAGTACCATTCATATTAGTAGCTACAAAGATTTCATATTTTTTGGTTTTTAGTTTGCGTTCGTGCTTAACATTTAGACATATAATGTTCTGTAATGTTTACATGATAAGGAAAATGGGTTCAAATTTTGCCAAGCTCTTTGCTAATTTGTATCTTGCTAGTTTTGATTTATCTTTCAATTATGTTGTTGTTTATTTACTAAATCATGCTACAATTGACAATATCATTCTTAGTTGGTAATTATGTTAGTGGAATATGTAATAGTTGTTGGAGAATAGGGACGACAGAGAAGGTAGAGGAAACAAAATATTTTGCCCCTATCCCTATCCAGAGAGATTGTGCCAATGATGATGTATCTAGTAAAGAAGGTAGCAAGAGATATACCTGGTCCTAAACCAAGTCCAACAACTACTCTTGTACAACGATGTGCACTCTTTGCTAGACGCACACAAATGACTAGGCATGGCCTTCTGATGAAGCCCCACAGACGAAGGTGCTTGTTATCCTCCTAGTGTGGCAGCAACAACCTCCACGCCTCTATATAGTCCACGCAAACCACCAAAAACTCTACATTATGCTACCAGAGCCAACGAGAAGGAGTTGTCCCTTTGACGTTAATGTGCTAGTACCGAATCATTGTCCTTTTATGCTTTAACTTGATGTCTCTTCATTTATAGGTAAGACTTGATAGGCTCTCTAGTCACCACAACTGCGAGACAACAACATTTTGTGGTGTCTTCTAAAATCCTTGACTACCCCTCTATTTATAGGAGGGCTAGGTTTGGTATCTCTAGATCAACTGAGAGTTAAAGAGACAAATTTTCATGAATTTTTGGCTATTGCAAACCATGAGCCGATCAAATCACCTATGAATTGGTCGGTTCAACACTTCAACTTGTCAGTTCAATATATTTCCTATTCGCATACATTTTGCTTTCAATGTGAGATTTAAACACAACATGCATCAGCATCAATGCTTGATGCAATCTTATTGATCATTAAACTGTGTGATCCAGATGTTGAACTGCTCATTTCATATTCTAAAATTGTTTCTTCACATCTTGAACCGGTTGATCCATTTTCTAGTTCAGCCAAAGTACAACCAACATTGTTCAAATCGACCTGACACTTGAGTCGGTCGACTCATCCCTTGAGTCGGTCAACCAATTTTCATTCATTGTTGTTTAATTTGAATGCCAAACACTTCATTAACAAAGTTAAACATCATTCATGAGTATACTCCTATTCTAGGTGAATCCTATGTGTGATACCCAATAGGTCCCATGTTATGTAGGCAGTGAATGTCCATAAACAATTTTTGACATCACAAGCAATGAGCGGTATTTTTCAATACATCATTGCTACCCAAGTAATTGGAAAGTTGAAGAGTAACTTCATCCAACACCCCACGACCCATGTTATCATGATTGGATATTTCCTTTGCTTAGGATATACAAATTGAACTCAAAGCATTAAATCATCATCCTCTTCAATATTCAATCCATGTTTCTTCAAGACTGTTGAGATACACATGAGCTCAGTATCACATATTGACTCACATGAGCATGGACATGCATTTCTCAGTCTCACTTATCAAGTGTTCATGTTATAATCTCTGGTAGGAGGGATAAATCTCATCTACATCACTAATAATCATCCCCATGTGTCACAATGAACCTAAGCACCACCTTTATGCAACCCTTATTCAAGGTCACTTTGGATGGTGTCAAAATACATTGAACAACGTGTGATTAGTGTAGTGATTTCAAGTCTAAGAACCACAACCACCAATATCACTGTGAGAGTTGATTCTAACTACCATCCCATGGTCTCCATGTGTCACTCTCAAGGTGGGTCTATCCAGTACACCATTCTCTAACAAGTACCTATGTGTTTGGTTTGATATCACATAGAGTGATGAGATTTTGTCATCATCCAACACACACTCTAGTCTTGTGTGTTAGTGTTTTCTATTTTTCTTACATAGTAATATCTGACTAGGGACATAACAAGAATGTATGTACTCTTTTCATACATATGATCTCATTGTTGCGGTCCTCCATTTAAAGACATTTGTTATTGAATATCATCATTCTTTAGACTTTTATTATGTTACATCATTATCTCGTAACTGAATCAATCAGAATAAACATAATTACCTTTTATTATTATCAAATCAATTACATCATGCCACATTACAATAATCACATAATTGGATCTTTGGGTATACATACCAACAAACTCCCACTTGTACTTAGAGCCAATCGCTCATGAATTTCATTCCAAGTGATCTAACATGTCCATAATGCTTCTGTTGTGAAAGTGCTTTTGTCAGTGGGTCAACAACATTGCCTTTAGTTGTCATTATGCAAATCTTCACAACTCCTAACTATACAATCTCTCATATGAGGTGGAACCGACGTAGTTTGTGCTTCGAATGGTGATGTGATTTAGGTTCCTTAGCTTGTGTAATAGCTCCCTTGTTGTCACATACAACTCTTTTTCATAGTTATTGCTTGGAACCATGCCAAATTCACCGATGAACTTCTTGGTCCAGAAAAATTCCTTTGATGCATTGTATGGAGCAATATATTCAACCTTTGTTGTAGAATAAAAAAATGTCTCTTGCTTGGAACTCTTCCAGTTGATAGCTCCATTATTCAGGCAAAACACAAATCTTGATTGTGATCAATAATCATCTTTGTTAGTTTGTAGCTTGCATCGATATTTCCCCTTACACCTAACTCTTCCTCATTGCCATAAATAAGAAACTCGTCCTTAGTTCTTCTAAGTATTTAAGGATGTTATTTATGGAAATCAAGTGACCCTCATCAGGATCTGACTAATATCTACTCATCATGCTCAAGGCATACGAGATATCAGGATGAATGCATAACATGCATACATGATAGATCCAATTTTAGACACGTTTGGAATCTTACTCATGTGGTTCTGTTCTTCATAAGAACTGGGACATTGGGATTCCTATTATTGTTTTGTACTTATCTCATCATGACACTTTTTATTTGCTAACCGTTTGATGACACTGGGTGGGGGTCTCCAGCCCAGATCTCCAACAGAGTACAACCCGTTATGTAAGTGTGAATTCAAAGAGGAGTTGATTTCCCATTGCATGTCCTTCCTATTCTATATCATTCTCAAGTGAAGAACTATTAAACAAATTAAATTGTAGGATGCTTTTAGTTTCCATGGTATTTCACCTTTGTTTTGAATTGTTTGAAATACAAGTATATGTATCCACATTCACTCCATATCATTCAAAAGTAGTTCAAATTGAGACATGATATTACAAGAAGGAATAATGCAGTGGTAAGAATCATATGAGTGGAAGTTGAGTTTTGCTGCAAATGGTAGTATATTGGACACGTAGCACTGAGGGAGTAATGGGAAAATTTTGTGAGATAACATATGTGCTTTCTTCTAATTTGGCGTGAAATGTGAGTATCCTATTTTGTTGGACATGATGTGCACAATACTGAACATACATATTAATATATTACTTAAAAGTAAACAATCATCTTGGAATAATTTCAACCCAATATCTACTTACACAACAATACATAATTGGATGTAGGTGAAATGTAGATTAAGAATCAATTTGGATGAGATCCCCAACAAGTACATGCCCCCATTTTCTTTCACTTCTAAGAACAATTTGTGAGAACCTATTACACTAAACAAGATTACTTAAAACACAAAACACGATTACTCATCAATTAAACATACACCCCGAAAACATGGTAAATTAAAACTGATTTCAACATTTCCCAATTGCTCAGAAAAAATTGCATAAAAGCCTTTCAATTTGTTGTATTTCATATAATGCTCAATATCCTTTACAACTTCTTTGTAGCCTCAGCTACATCATACACTTTACAAAGGAACACTATCTAAATTTTCCACATATACCAACATCAACATGCTATTGAACACTTGATTCAATCAAAACATCATTTACCACTTTTGACCCGGATCTAAGAGTATAGGGACGACTCTAGGACACACTAGACAACTAAATAACCATCTCTAGGGTTCATAACCTTAGATTCTCTTTGTTGCTATGGTTTTTCTGCCGCTGTTGTTGATCACCTAAAAAGATGTGGTGAGCGATAAGGTGAGACCCAGTCCCAACGAAAATTGTAACTCTCTCCTACAGATGTTGATTACATCAGATTAAATAGTAAAAAACGGTGCATTTGAATTATTTATAGTCATTTGATCAGATTGAACAATTCAAGGATGTTAAATAGATTAAGACAATAAGCTTTGCAACAAGTATAATTATCAATGGATGTATAAGAAATAGATAAATCCTTTTCTTCTATCAGATATCTACTCAGATTTCATAAGATTGAATCTAATAGCAATTGTCATCATTTATCTGACTATCATCATATGCCTTGCTAACATCATAAGAAATCTAGAAGCATACACATCTCTAGCATCATGAATATGTCTAGCAGCATAAGTATATCTATCATTGTTAGCATGTCCTTCTAGTTGAACATATGCACATCATAAGTAGAACATACATCAAAGTACAATTATCTACATAAGCATGATTATTAGTTTAAGCATTTCTCAATACAAAGGCATGGTTAGCAATATTAGACATAGCTAGCAACAAAATCTTAATTATCAGTGTTAGTATATTTGACAACATCAACAGGTTTACAACATGAAAATATCTATAACATTAGCATATGTATCATCTCTTATTGTACAATAAATCATCACTATATAAGAAGAGCAAATAAAGGTTATCATCCAATGTAAGGTGTTGTGTATAACCCTAAATATATATTCTACACAACTATATTACATCCTTTATTAAGCCTTGGGGAGTTTGAATCGTACCATCCAAAGTCCAACCGACCCATGCGAAAGGCTATTCGGTTCCATACAAGATCTAGGAGTGTCAATATCTGAAGATCTCTCTTCTACCCGGTCAATAATGGCCAAAAATGTAGTGACATAATAGTTAATGTTGTCAATATAGTGACATATAGTCAAGCTGCTAACAACTAGTCAGCCCTCGTCACTGGTCACAACACTAGAGAACAGGCTCACGCATGTCCGTTCTATAAGGGGCATCATGTAGTTATACTATTGCCTATCACACATCACAATATCATAATATTCAAGGCATGACCTTAGCCATCCTGAATTTCTTGATATTAGGGTACTAAGTTGTCCCTGCATACTCAACATGTCATGATGCACTCCAAGTTTTCCTTCAGAATACTCATTTCACCACCAGCATGTTCTGACGCTGAAATGGTTCTACGAAATAGGGCACTACATGATTAGAGTTTCACTTGATTAGTTATTGCTAATTGGGTGAATTAAGGCTGCATCAAACAAGTGAACATACAAACCCTAATTCATTTCTAGAAAGAATTAACATATAACATCTTCAGATGATATAAAATGTATGAAGCTTATTGTTACTCATCTCATCATCACATGGTACTATACACTTGCCATTCATGACACTGCACTTGTCATCATACTATCACAGGATATGAATCTTGATCAAAATATCACAGGGTATCAACCCTTGTGAATATAAGAGGATTATACCTCATTCAGGGCTCAACCATGCCCAAAGATCATTAAGACCATCATACGATTTCCTACAAGTTCATCATTATCTTTCTGTGCTTATAACAAGGTCAACAAATATCATCACATGTGATTCACAAGCTCAACACAATTTGCATTTAAAGAACTAAAACATGTTCACAGGATGATATTATAAGATTATATTAGCATTTAAGAGCATTCCTTATTGTAATAACATAAAAGGAATCCAGGTATGAATTGACCATCATCTACAAGTTTAGCATGAGAAAGATTAAATCATGAAGCTTTGATGACCACCAGTTAAACACATTAGAGTTTCAATCAATCAGTAGGAAGGATATTCCATCATTATATTAATCATTCAAGAAAGGATAACATGATTAATCACCATTTTGTACTTGCATTAGGGTTAGGTTTAGCAAGGTAGGTTACATTCACTATTTGGGAAATCGGTCCGTACGGCCGCGTATACTCCCGCTTATGCCTATTCAGTCACCCTACCACACCACATATTGCTAATTGGTCCATTAAGCGGTCATGGGCCGCATATACTCCTGCTTGGACGATTAAGCGGCCGATTAAACTCCACTTTTTGAAAAACCCTCAACTTATATTCACACATCTCATACATATATGCATACATATACACACATTTCATTACAAATTAAAATTTAAATTTATAGTCATTTATTTATATGTATACATTGTAATACATACAAAAATTTTGTCGTACTTTTGTACATTTATATGAATATATTTTGACATTTTCATATGTATACATACATATATGTTGTACCTACATATAAAAACACATATTTGGACCTGTATGTATACATTTTGATTTATTCAAATTTATAGACACTCATACATTGATATACATACATTTTTATATTCATACATATATTATTCCATATATTGACATATATGCATAAATAAGCATATCATACATTCATATTTGTATGTTTATATATAAATATATATTAGTACCTAATGTATATATTTATACTTTATATTTATGATCTCTATATATTATATATAATTATTTTGTTGAAAGAAAAAAATCCAAAACTTCATATACTCCCATATATACTCCCGCATACCGCATATACTCTATGCAATACCCCCTCTGCCCGTACACCGCACACTGCTTTCCTGAACAATGGTTACATTAATGTTATAGTTTAGCATTCATTCACAAACATTGACCATAGCATCCCCATATAATCTTGGATGCATAAAGGCACATTTTCATCATCACATTCCATACCATTCTCTAGTATGTATCCACACACCACTCAAGATATAACCATTAGGTTAAAGTATACCATAGATCCATAATAATAAGAGAGACACCATTCTTCTATTATTCCACTAAGAAAGGCTAATCATAGTTAATCACCATCACATGATTTCATTAGGAGTAAGTGTAATGAGTTATATCCCATTAGGGTTACATATCAACACAATATGGCCATTATCCATTCTATTCATATGAGGGAAAGGTAAGACTACCGTATTAAGGGTAAATCTCCATTGGTTCCATCATCATTTGACCCATATCACCATACCACAACAACACCCAGAACCATTGGATGTTGAAAAGGTAGGACTATTGGTTATTTACATAAGTAAACACCTTAAATAGACCATATGTAAAGACATCAAGTTTTGATCTATAAAGAGCCCCCAATAAACCCTAAGCATCCCTTATGTAATAGCATAAATGGGTACCATATATTTTGGCATTAAAACCCATCATCTATTGTACATTTTAAACAACCCATCATATCAACCATCAAGCTCCATGAATTGATCACATGAGGGAAACCATCAAATTCAGATTATTAGCACTCACATGTAATACTATGGGTTTTAATAAAAACCATATGATGTTGAAGCATCCAATCTCAACCATTGGATCAAGTCCATTATTTGAAACTATTACATGAAGAAGTGTTAGATCCTAACCATTGGATTGGGTTCATATTTCAAAACCATCAATTGGAGTGTAGGTCTAACCCTTGAATCAATTGACCCAAGACACTTTTGGGTTAATACTTAATTGATGATACAAATACATCCTTAACACACCATTTGTTGTAATGACCTGATCCACCATTGCTTGTGATCATTAAGTCACCATCGGTTGTTAGATCAACACTATATTCATTTAGCATCATTGGATATTAAGCTAATGTCATCATTGATTGATAGCATCATTAGGGTACTTAGTTGTTGATCATTAAGCTTCTAATTGAGCCCAAACCATGACCTAAGGAGTGTACATTGGTTGAAACCCTTGGTAACCACCATCGGTTGTCATGATAGAAACACCATTGGTTGTTGCATGATATCACCATCGAGTCATGTTGTAGTGAAAGAATTAGCTTGAAACCCTAATTTGGACCATCAATTGTTAGGTTCTTAGCACCATGTATTGTGTTACCAACCTGTCCTAGTTCATCGTCTACCTTAGAAAGGATGCACACCTATTTACAAGTTTATTTAGAACTGGAACAGTACAAGAAACACCACAAAAATTCGAAACCCTTAACAAGCATGGTTTCTTTATGCTTAGATCATCACTTTTAAGCATAAACGTGAACTAAATAGCTTTTAGTAAGCAATATAAGCGAAGTAGGTTATAAAAATAGCCTCTACAGAGAATAACAGACTTCTTGAAGCAAGAAACTTGAACAAAAAAGGCAACAAAACCCAAGTTCCAGATCTGAACTCGGCCAAGTAGGAACTTTTCTCCACAAAGAAGAAAAACCCTAGAAGAAGAAGTTAGCAAGGTAGATTCTTGAGTTCTAGATCAACTTCTACCATGTAACAACAAGGTTACAACCTGGAGAAAGGTAATAGGAAGACTAAAAGAGAAAGGAATGGAGGAAAGAATGGGATACTCACTTGTTAAGGTCAAGATCACCAAAAAGGAGATTTACAAACCCTAAAAGAAGCAAATCATAACCCTAGATGCTTTTACCAGGAAGATTTTATTCTTTATTTGAAAGAAGATCCATGGACAAATAGAGAAAGGATAGTTCTCTTAGAAGGAGGGAAGTGGTATAGAGAAAAAGTTTCATTTGGGAGCTTAAGGATAGATATATAAAGCTTGGAGGATAAGGTAGACAAGAAGCATGAGGTGTACAAGTAGCTCCCCATGTTTCTATGGCCTTAAACTATTAAGGATATACAAGCAACCACAAAAGTAGATTACCCACCATTCATGAATACCTTCTTATTCACTATTTGTTTAATTTCCAAGATAAACAAATAAACCATTGGTTGATAGCTCCTGAAGGTAGCACATCCATAAAGTGGTAAATCCTAAAATACCCTTGAAGAAAACACCTCCAAAACAAGGTACAATTGAGCACCCCATTGCTCAAAAATCTCAATAATGATAAGAGATCATCTAAGGAACATGATGAATGTGACAAATTGCAAGTAAAACCTAATATTTGGGTAAATTGCATAAAAGACCAAAATGTGTGTAAAATTGCATAACATGCACAAACAATGTCCAAATTAGACCAAATGTGAAACTTAAGCTTGTCACATGATACCAAAAGATATAACAAGGTTATATTAGGGTTCTAGGATTTCAATTATGGTAATTAAGCATGTTCAACCATTTAATCAAAGTTAGGGGTCTCACAACCATAAACCCCTAATAGGGATTTCGGCCCCCAAATCCAAGATACACATAGATGGATACTACTCATGCACGTCATCATGAATCTTACACATGGTTACTTTCATCACATGGTGATGTCACATCATTCATATATAAGACATATTCTTCTCCCTTAACTTTTGCATGTGTCACCTTGGTTCAACATAAGAATTGTTGTTCCAGCTGTACATGTCTAGTTGTACCTTTCAACTTCGGACTCTAACTATCGTCATAAACTATACTATATGTTGTACCACATATCAATTACTCGGCATACTTGTTGGTTCTTACCAAGCATAGAAAATCATGTATCTCTTATCATATGTAACTTTACAAGGTTTAATCACTGTGCTCCTTTAATGATTGTTGTAATTAGCAACTCAATCAATCATGTGGGTATCCCCTAATTGTCAAGAACTATAAGGCATATGTTCTTAGAAAATTATTCAATCATCTTAATGATGGACTGGCCATCAATCTAGTTGAAGAATCACATACTTATCTATGACTATTA
Organism: Alisma plantago-aquatica; assembly: GCA_963693085.1. Lineage (NCBI taxonomy): Eukaryota > Viridiplantae > Streptophyta > Magnoliopsida > Alismatales > Alismataceae > Alisma > Alisma plantago-aquatica. Next base: position 792,709,125 of record OY856410.1, on the reverse strand, counting down.
AAAACTATAATATCCTTGTTGACCTTATTAGGGGTAGGGTAACGACATTGTCTTCATCTTCCCAAGATTCACACAACACACTTAGTAGATGTATCATAACTTCCAAGAGGATGCTTTAGTTGACCCACAACTTACTCTTGTTGAACTTGTCACACATATGTATAGTTTCTTCAATATTCTTAAGGTTTAGCAAAGATGTTAACCGTGCTACTGACCATCCCCAAAATACTTTGAGATGTCATCATTCAAAGCTTGTCACACTTATGAGACATGACCTAAGCACTCTGTTCCTCTTAATAATGAATGCTATGATACATTGCTTAGTGTAAACGACATGACCCTAAACTCATCATGGTCATGTAACTTATGTCATCCACTATAACTCTTATCCATCACTATTATGATGCTAGGTTTATCTTAAAGGATCACAATAACACATGTATGTTGATCAATAAACCATCTATCCTTGATAGTGGTTTTGCCCAACTATCAACATACCATACACAACATCATATAATCACTCATTTTCCCAAACAACACTTGTAGGATCAACATCAACTCTTACTCTCTAATGGAATGGAAAATTGGATAGTTCATCTAATAGATGTATTTAACTCATAACTACTGATACACTCTGGATACTAGGATTCATTACCTTGGCATCCATTACATGTGCTATATAGAACTCATACCTTGGTCTCATCCACTTCCTCAACATAATATCTAGCTAAGAACATATAGGAGGAATCCCCCTAACTCTTGGAAGGCTCAAAAAGCATGTTCATTACAAAACATTAAGATTTTGTAACTATTGTCCAAGGCAACCATACATCATATTAAAATATCCATCCCCAGAATTTCAACAAATCATTGTGTACCAAGTAGCATAATATCCACTTAAAGGCTATTCTTCAAAATGAATAAACACAAAGAGAAACACACTTTCCACATCACTGCATCATTGTCTAGTATCACAGGCAAAAGGTAACCAATTCTATTTTTCCCATGAAGGTGACACATTTGATGTATCATCTTACCTCTTACAGCTTGGGCTCCTTGCCATTAACAAAGGAATTATTAAGATTATCACATCTCATAGCTCTTTTCTCATGAAATCTTCATCATTCATATGTATATTGTTTCATGTTATCATGTTTCTCAACCACTTATCAAGGAATAGATCATCATATTCCACATTTTATTCATTAGACAGGGATCATGTCCATTAATTTCTTCCATATGTAATGAAGATTGTTCTTAGATACATAGGTTTGTCTGAGATTAACTCAGGTTCCACTTTATTCATCTACCATTGTTCTCATTCATCTTCTCATATTATACTTATCACAAGATTCCTCTCCATCTTATGTGAACTTCATATCTTGAATCACTTTATTAGCACAAACTTATCTATCTTTTACCTTATTATCTTCTTGAATTATAGCTTCAAGAACTCCTCTTTAGCTTATTTGTATTCAAATTTAGGTTTCATGGTGTTGTATCTTTCTCTTGTGTTTACCAAATATTCAGGTTTTGATAAGTTATGATGAAATTCTCATATTCTTTAGGGTAGGTTTGAGATATCTACACCATGATTTCTATTTTGTTATGCTCTTTAGATTGTCTCAAAATGACTACTTAATCAGAGTAATCAGAAAGAAATCAATTTAAGAGTTACATACTCACCTTTTCTTCAATAATTGAATACATGGCTAGGGCACCCAAGTACTGAGATTAGGTAGTATGCATCATATTTTCATGTCATAATCCTAAGTTAGACGTCATATTAGTCCTAAGTCCTAGTGTCCTTGTAGACTCAGTGAACCTAAAGTTCTAATACCAACTTGTGAGCACTTGTTACACTAAATGAGATTACTCAAAATATGAAACACGATTACTCACCAATTAAACATAAACCCAAAAAATATGGTAAATTAAAACTGATTTCAACATTTCCCAATTGCTCAGAAACATTTACATAAAAGCCTTTCAACATGTAGTATTTCATATAACACACAATATCCTTTACAACTTCTCTATAGCCTCAGCTACATCATAAACTTTACAAAGGAACACTATCCATATTTTCCACATATACCAACATCAACATGCTATTGAAATCTCGATTCAAATGAAACATCTTATACCACTTTTCACCCAGACATGAGAGTATAGGGATGACTCTAGGACACACTAGACAACTAAACAATCATCTCTAGGGTTCATAACTTCAGATTCTCTTTGTTGCTATTATTTTTATGCCACTACTATTGATCACCTAAAAAGATGTGGTGACCCACAAGGTGAGTCCCAATCCCAACGAGAGATATAACTCTCTGCAACAGATATTGGTTACATTAGATTAAACAGTAAATAACTGAGAAGTTGAAGTATTTACAGTCATTTGAACAGATTGAACAGTTAATGGACACTAAATAGATTAAGCAAATAATCTTAGCAACAAGTATGATTATCAATGGATACACATGTAACAAATAAATCCTTTTATTCTATCACATATCTACACATATTTGATAGGATTGAATCTAATAACAATCGTCATCATTAGTCTAACTATCATCATATGCCCTGCTAACATCATAAGAAATATAGTAGCATACATATCTCTAACATCATGAATATGTCTAGCAGCATTAGTATAGCTAACTTTGTTAGAATTTCTATCAAGTTGAACATATCTACATCATAAGTAGAACAAACATCAAAGAACAATTATCTACATAAGCATGATTGGTATTTTAAGCATTTCTCATTGTAGAGGCATGACTAGTAATATTATACATAGTTAGCAACATAATTTTAACTATCGATGTTAGTATATTTGACAACATAAACAGGTTTACAACATGAACATATGTACATCATATGCATATATATCATCTCTTATTATACTATAAATCATCTCTATATAATAAAAGCAAATAAGGGTTATCATCCAATGTAAGGTGTTGTGTATAACCCCAGACAGATATGCTACATGATTGTATTACATATGTTATTAAGCCCTAAATGTTTGAATCGTACCATCCAAAGTCCAACTGACTCCTACAAAGGGCTGTTCGGTTTTGTACAAGATCAAGGAGTTCTAATATCCTAAGACCTCTCCTCTACCTGGTCAATACGGGCCAAAAAGGCAGTGACATATCTGTCAATGTTGCCACTACGATGACCTATAGTCAAGCTGCTAACAACTAGTGAACATATAAACCCTAATTAAGGCCGCATCCAACAAGTGAACATATAAACCCTAATTCATTTCTTGCAAGCATTAACATATAACATCTTTAGAATATATAAAATGTATGAAGCTTATTGTTCCTCATCTCATCATCGCATGGTACTATTCACTTGTCATTCATGAGATTGAATTTGTTATCATACTATCACAGGAAATGAATCTTGATCACAATATCACATGGTATATAGGAATACCATTTAGTTGACCTATGCCTATTTGAACAACCTCAATTAAACATGTCTTTCTTTGATAAAAATTGATATGATCCCTATAAGGTTCATATAAGAGGATTATACCTCATTCAAGGATCAATCATGCCCAAAGGTCATTAAGACCATCATATCATTTTCTGCAAGTTCATCATTATCTTTCTATGCCTTATAACAAGGCTCAATAAATATCATCACACATATGATTCACAAGCTCAACACAGTTTACATTTAAATAACAAAAAAATGTTCACATGATGATATTGTAAGATTATCTTAGCATTTAAGATAATTCCTTATTGGAAGAACATAAAAGAAAGCCAGGTATGATTTTCTATCATCACACTTATAGTGTACAAGTTTAGCATGAGAAAACCTAAATCATGAAGTTGTGATGACCACCAGTTAAACACATTAGAGTTTCAATCAATCAGTAGGAAGGATATTCCATCATTATATTAATCATTCAAGAAAGGTTAACATGAATAATCACCATTCTCTGCTTGCATTAAGGTTAGGTTTATCAAGGTAGGTTACATTAAAGTTATAGTTCAACATTAATTTGCAAACCTTAACCCATAGCATCCTCATATAATCTTAGATGCATAAAAGCACATTATCATCATCACATTACATACCATTCCCAAGTATGGATCCACACACCACTCAAGGTGTAGCGATTAGGTTCAATTATACTATATTTCCATAACAATAAGAGAGACACTATTCTTTTATTATTCCACTAAGAAAGGTTAATCATAGTTAATCACCATCACCTGAGTTCATTAGGATTAAGTGTAACAAGTTATATCCCATTAGGGTTACATATCAACACAATATGGTCATTATCCATTCTATTCATATGAGGGAAAAGGTAAGACTACCATATCAAGGGTAACCCTCCGTTGGTTCTGTCATCATTTAACCCATATCACCATATCACAACAGGACCCAAAACCATTAGATGATGAAAAGGTAGGACTATTGGCTATTTACATAAGTAAACACCTTAACTAGACCTTATGTAAAGACATCGAGTTTTGACCTTGAAAGAGTCACCGCTAAACCCTAAACATCCCTTATTTAATAACATAAAGGGTAACCCTAGATCGTGGGGTTAAAACTCATCATCGGTCGTACATAAACAAGCCATCATATCAACCATCAATTTCCCTGAATAGATAACATGAGGGAAACCATCAAATTCATATTATTAGCACTCACATGTAATACTATGGGTTTCAATCAAAACCATTGGATGTTCAAGCATACAATCTCAACCATTGGATCAAGTCCATTATTCAAAACTATTAGATTTAGAAGTGTTAGATCCTAACCATTGGATCGGGTTCATATTTCAAAACCATCAATTGTAGTGTAGGTCTAACCCTTGAATCATTTGACCCAAGAAACTATTGGGTTAGGGCTTAATTGATGCTAAAACTACATCCCTAACTCACCATCAGTTGTAGTGACCTGATCCACCATTGGTTGTGATAATTATGTCACCATCAGTTGTTAGATCATCAATATATTCATTTAACATCATTGGATATTAAGCTATTATCATCATTGATTGATAGAACATTAGGGTACTTCGTTGTTGATCATTACGCTTCTAATCAAGCTCAAACCATGACCTAAGGTGTTATAACCCCAATTTTTGGGTTCAATTGGTGAGAAATGTAATTTCTCATATTAAAGATATTTGAACAAATAATGATATAATTTGCTTCAAATAAATGGATTTCGTTTACAATAGCCTTGATGTTTGTGTTGTGGGCTTTATTGGCTATTGGGCCCAATAACAAGTAAATAACAAAGAAAATTCAATTAGTGAATGAATAATTGAATATTTGAGAAAAGAATAATGTGGAAACCTCTAGAAGGAAAATCCAAAGAGAATTCCATGCCGCTTGGGTTCCTTGGGTCCCAAGGAGTCCAAAGTTGCAAGGAAAGTAAAGATCAGTTAAATATATATATTTTTTTAAAGGAAGGAAAATTGTAAAAGAAGTCTATGAAAGGGAATATATAGACAAGTTAACGAGAATAGGAATGTTTTCCAGCAGTTAAACATGATCCACAGTTATCTTACGTATGAGAGAAAGGGAAACGTTGACCTCCCTCCCCTTTCCTTTCATGATACATGGGAAACCTTTAGCGTTTTAAGTAATGTGCCTATATAAAGAGATTATAGGTTGCCCTCTTGCCACCAGGAACACCCTACCCCTAGCCGTCCGTCATGTATGTGGTTTTCCACCGTTCCTCTTTGTGCTATGCCCTTCCTCATCCAAGACATCCTAGGGTTCTCGTTGAGGCAAGATGCATGTCAACCCAATGAGCTAAAAGAAACGATGGATGATCTGCTTCAAGTTGCTATGTCGTGACCTTTCCATGGGAAGCAAACACAACCTATCGCATGACCCAAACCAGCGACGCTCAAAACCATACCAGTAGTGCCATGGACTCCACCCCTTTGTCTTTGTGACTGCAACCCTCAAGGGCGGAACCCTGACTGCTGAGAAGCAGTAGCGTCGAAGGCCGTGCAGGTGACACGAAGGAGGAAATCGAGGCAGCGGCAGACATCACTGCAGGTCCAAGCGTGGCCTTGGGCTTGTCATGCACATGATGTAGGAAGAGGAGGAGAAAGATTAGAGGTGCCTACGGAGGCGGTACTCTGGCTGCCGTGCCGCACAAACCCGGGCAGGCACCACACCCTGCGTGAGGGAAAGAGGGCGGGCGGAACCGGTAGTCTGTATGATGCTCAGGGAGCATCGGTGTGAGAGAGAAGAAGAGACCTTGGGATCTCGACGACAGTGTCGACCGCAGGAGCTGGGGCTATGGCGGTGAAGGCGGAGGAAACCGACAGATCTGAGGAGTGAGCGGCGTGCGATGAGGAGGTGGCTGGCAATACAGGTCGGCTGGGTCAGGGGCGTCGCAACCTGTGCGTCTGAGTTCCCGATCGCGACGAAGAAGGGACAGAGTCAAAAGACTCTTATGCCCCTGCCTGCTAGTTCAAGACACAAGGGTACGCTTGTCCTTCTACTTTTTTTAGCGGCTGTTGACTTAGATAATTATAATGACGTGGCTTCCTACGATTGGCTGATTAATGCATATTTTGGAATAATGATAGTAAATCATTGGTAACTCGGATTGCAACACGTAATATATGATTTTGCTCAGAAAATCGAGAGGGATCTAGATAAAATATAGTTGAAGCCTAATTCTGCTTGAAATTCGAAAAGTAGTATAAGTTATTAACTTTAATGTAATGATGATTAAGAAACCCTATTTTGATGTGTTTAATGTGTTTAATAGGGTTTAATGGATCATTAGAGTTGATGTTAACCTGTTAAATGTAAAAAGGTACATTACGTTCAAAAAGGAAGAACTTTGCACATGATTAGTCTAACTTAGAGTTTATATGCTTGAAATTGGAAAAGTACATAAAGTTATCATCTTTAATGATTTAATTAAAGAAAAATCCTTAGATTTGATGATAGATGGACTTAATGAAGTTATTTGGATAGTTCAAGTTGATATTAACATGTTGTTAATAAAAGTGAAAATTAGGATCTAAACAGATGATCTTTTTATATAATTGGTTTAATTTAGGGTTTTGTGCATGATTATGCACTAATGAGCTTGAAAACCCTAATCTAGAAGAATATGTCTTTTAATTGGTTTAATTGTGTAAATCCACGAATAAAATAGAGATGTGATGATCCTAAGCTAATTTGAGCATAAAAGATCCTTAATATGGATAAATTGAGTAATTAGGGTTTTTATGAGTGGAAAAGTCATTTTAGGGTTTGTTGACCTAAAAAGGATACAGTTTGAGAAATTGATCTAAGAAACCCTAATGCATCCAATGAGACTTAGAAACCTTAGAAAGGTGTCCCAAGTCAATAAGGAGTTGTTTGGGATATGCTTGTGACATTTAGACATTATACATGTTTTCAGGATCAATGTTTGCTTGATTGATTGATTGGCTTGCTTGATTGGACATCTAGTTGGATTTGGATAAATTGTTGCTTGAGATCTCCAAGACAGGTATGTGGTTACGATTATGAATAACCGCTTTAGTTTCCCGGTGGATTCCCGAATGTTTAATCGCATTGAATGCAACTAAACTGTTGGATGTTTATTTATTTCATGCCACTATAAAGTGACTATGATTATCACCATAAATGTGTATATATAACTGGCTAGATCCGGGTCCACCTCTGTTACTTTGAAAAGGCTAAAAAAGGGGTAATCCTAGAGCAAGGTCTAGGTTACCGTGAGTTAGAAACTGGACTACCTACGTGTAGTGCCATGAGACTCTTTAGCAAATCCCAAGTTAAGGAGTGGTCTACTTACGAGTAGTGCCATGTGACTCAACCCTAGAAACTGGTTCACTTATAGGTGGATCATGAGGGGTTTAATGGGGACAACACAGAGGATAGGGTACTCTTGGATTGCGGAGTTATATCTAAAACGTAATATTGGTTGTTAAATAAGTAATTGAATGATTACATTGTTATCATAGTTGCATGTTTATTGTTTCCCCCACATACCAGCTACGGCTGACCGACGTTTTGTTTGTCGGCGTTTTAGGTACAATGAAAAGAACAAACAGTAAAGTGGCACATGTGATACTAAATGAGAATTAAAGTGCAAAGGAGGATTAGATAGATTAGTATCGGTGTGGATAGAAGTTTAGAGATCCCAGTTCTCAAAAGGTATGTAAAGAAAAATTTTATTACCATTTTCAGTATAGTCTGTTAGAATTTAATAATTGTTTATGGTTATATGTCGAACCTTTGATCCAGGATTAATGGGTGCGGCTTCAACCTCATGGTCTCTCTTAATTGGGGGCTATCGGGAGGTGGGGTCGTAACATAAGGAGTGACCATTATTTGACACCCTTGGTCACCACCATCAGTTGTCATGATAGAAACACCATCAATTGTTGCATGAATATCACGATTGAGACATGTAGTAGTGAAGGATACAACTTGAAACCCTAATTTGGACCACCAATTGTTAGGTCATTAGCACCATCTATTGTGTTAGCATCCTATCCTAGTTCATATTCTACCTTAAAAAGAGGTACACCTATTTACATGTTCATTTAGAAATGGAACTATATAGGAAACACCATAAAAATGTGAAACCCTAAAAAAGCATGGTTTGTTTATGCTTAGATCATCACTTTGGAGCATAAACATGAACTAACAAGCTTTTAGTAAGCAATATAAGTGAATAAGGTTATAAAACTCGCCAATATAGAGAATAAAAGACTTCCTATAGCAAGAAACCTGAGTAAATAAGGCAAGAAAATCCAAGTTTCTAGTCTGAACTCGGCCAAGTCGGCACTTTTCTCCACAAAGAAGCAAAACCCTAGAAGAAGAAGCAAGAAAGGTAGATTCCTGAGTTCTAGAGAAAATTCTACCACAGAAAAATAAGGTTCAGACCTGGATAAAGGTAGGAGGAAGAAGAAAAGAGAAACAAATAGAGGAAAGAAGGGGATACTTACTTGTTTAGCTCAAGATCACTAAGAAGGAGATTTAGAAATCCTAAAAAAAGGAAATTGTAACCCTAAATGTTTTTACCATGAAGATCCACACCTTCTTTCTCAGAGAGAAGATCTGTGGACAAACATAGGAAGGACCATTCTCTTATCAGGAGGGAAGTGGTAGAGAGCAAAAGTTTAATTTGGGAACTTATGGATGGATGTATAAATCTTGGAGGATAAGGTAGCGAAGAAGCATGAGGTGTACAAGTACCTCCCCATGTGTCCATGGACTTACACTATTAAGGGTATACATGAAACCAAACAAGAAGCTGCCCTAATATTCATCGAGACCTTCTTAAGAACCACTTGTTGAAATTCCAAGCCAACAAAATTAATCATTGGTTGATAGCTCCTAACGGTAGCTCATCCATAAAGGGGTAAACTCTAAAATACCCTAGAAGGAAACACCTCCAAACCTAGGTACAATTGAGAACCCCATGTATCAAAAAGCTCAAGAATGATAAGATAACATCTAAGGAACATAATGTAAGTGACAAATTGCAAGTAAAATCTCCTATTTGGGTAAGTTGCATAAAAGTCCAAAATGTGTGTAAAATTGTGTAACTTGCACAAACACTGTCCAAATTAGACCAAATTTGAAACTTAAGCTTGTCACATGATACCAAAACATATCACAAGGTTATTGTAAGGTTCTAAGTTATGGTAATTAAGCATGTTCAACCATTTAAGAAAGGTTAGGGGTCTGACATAACTGTTGGAGTTTTCCTTTTAGAATTTTTTGAAGGTTCACTATATCTCCTAAGAAAAGAAAAATAATATCCCAATTTATTTTATTTGTTTGTTTTAGGGTCTAAGTTTTATATTTTCTATAAATTCGACCCCAAGTCTTTAACATCTTTAACTTGTAATTAATGATAAGAATATGTTATACCTAGTAGTCTCTAATTGAAACTAGAATATACTTTCTATTGGTTGGTATTGGCATACAATTATATATCAAGTAACACTAGTACATATGCCACCTATAGTGTAGGTTAAACTAGACATGTAGGGTTGGTTTTGTATTGAAACCTAAGTAGGCCACACTACAACTAAGAACCTTCTATGTTAGTTTATAGGGTAAGCTAAAACTAACAACATAGAGCCAATGTCGATTGATATGAAAATAGAAACCGATGACACAAAGACATATCAACAACAATTACAAGATTATTCTGGGATTATAGGTGTTGATTAAATAGAAACAAACTAAACCTAAGGATTTGTGTCATTGGTTCTAAGTAAAGAAATTGACACTATAGATCATAATATAGTAATCAGTTTCTGTAAAGCAATCAACATTGCATGTATCTTTTTTTATAGTAGGTTTACAAACCCTATGTGTCAGTCATTTGTCTTAAAAGAACCAAAGTGATACGATGCGGCCATGATGGACAATATGGTTGGGTTGCAGACGGTGTAGTATGACTTTATTGGGTGGCATGGACGTATTAGAAATGTTGTGACATCAATTTTTTTTTTTTGAAAATTGATGATGCAGATATATAGTATCAATTTTCTTTATAAAAAAAGATGTTGCATGTATAATTTTGTTATAGTAGGTTTATAGAACTGTTGTATGGCTATTCAGCAGGATGGACAACATGTAACTCATTAGAACTATAAGTTCCATATTGTGTTCAGCTTAACAACATGCCAGCATACCTACAAAATCTACAATAACAAACACATACAAATAGTCCAAATCTATGCAATTCATTTACATACATTCATTTCCAATCTCACTAACACATAACTCCATTACCACGCACATACACAATTTATAAAACACACATGCAATGACCACCTTCAATTCCATTTTCATCACATGTACAAATGCAACTTTCATTGTATTCATTCCTCTTCAAATTCATTCACACACATATGCATATATGAACACATCATTTACATATGCACCAACAATTTACTGGAATCAATTTACAGTTGCAAAGGTCAAAACCATCACATGCATATAGAAATAATAACATAAAAGTTTGGGAAACTCATATTTGATCTCAATCAAATGCACTGTTTACTTCTTTAATGAATGACTCTTCCCTTACTTCTTGTATCTCATTCAACTCCTTTTCTATTTAGGGTTTTGTCGTGTCAAATAGTTGTAAAGAGAATGACATAATTCAAGACTTTGATATGACTTTTTATATTATAAAATAAGACTATTTAATTTTGATGATCAAGACTGTATAGATTACCTTTTGTATATAATGGATGTCTAGTGCCTCCTGATTGACCATAAGGTCCATTTACCACATCACATGTATCTACATGCCTAATTATTATCTTCGATAGAGCACTATAAATTTACAGTTATGTGAAATGTTAATAAATAAAAGTAAGCAAAATGGGCAAATATATATACACATTGGAGTCATAAAACTACCTTAGTATTTTCCCAATTAATAACTTATTTTTTTATCAATCTTTCCTCTGGCCTTTTTGAATGCATTTATACCTCTATAAGTTAAACTAATACATTTGATTGAATTAGTAAATAGTCATTTAATGATGAAAAATGTTTGTATTGTAGACATACAATAAAATTTACTAACGTACTAATGCAATTTTCATTGCGTGTCCCCACTCCCTATTTGGCCACCTGAAAGATCTAGATAACACACAAATAACATCTCAGTGACAAATACCAAAAACTCTCAATGTGTATTATTGAGTGAAAAGAAGGAATCTAAAATAAAACTCAAATTCCAATATGAAATAAAAACCATAAGTAAAAATTATAAGCAAAGTGTGCCAAACTTACCCCACATTGAAAAGGTGCAATTATGAGGCTCTTTCCCAGAGTACCAAAAATATATAAATATGATAATGCAGTAATCACTAATAGATATTGGATCTTTATCTTCATGGAGAATCAATGATGGAACTAAAAATTCACATTGGTACATAAGAACCATCTACACATTGTATATAAGTAGCTACAAAATATATATGTATGGATTAATATATAATAAAACAAATCAACGTATATTTTTGCATATGTAAAACAAGGTATTTAGCCATAAGATCTCCCAATATCTAAAGTTTTGTCATAGTTGGATTCAATCAATAATAAGTAAATACCTCCAAAATATCTATCAAGAATATACTAGTATCGTGATCTTGACCTCTACCATCTTCCCAGATATAAACTTCCATAGTCGACCCTTCATCTAAAATATGTAACCATAGTGTCAATCCCCTATCGTAGTGATTTGAATAGGTTATTTGTAATCCAAGAAGGTAATCAAGGAGGAACTAGACGAGGAATTGCAGGGGCCTTTTTAGGTATTATGACCTGCATGTATTCTCATATTGGTTTTCAATTATATTCACAAATAGAAAAGAATCACAAATACAAATGCAATGTAAATATATCATATATTTTAATAGAAATATATGGATTTGTGTAACACAACCACAACATTGTATGCAACTTCAATCGTGTTGTGATCAGAGTTGGTATACTGTAGTGGTGTATGTCTCCAGGTGGGTGGAGAAGCCTGATAGTCACACAAACTGCATGGTTGGGCAATGGAACATCATAAATCATGTCCCCTAGAAGAGGTGGAAAAGCCACGTCTAGTGCAACGACATTGAATCTACGTTCTAAATGTAAGATGACTTGGCCTCAATGCCTAAATTTTTTTATATGTTGTTATACATACCCAAAAATAATATATTATAAATCCACCTAAAAGACTATTATATCACAAAAAACATACCTCGAGCGTGCCTGTTCGGTCCATTGGATTACTCACAACCACCTACGTATGAGGAGAATCCACCTCATAAGAAGAGTAGTGCGACTAAAGTTGTATCAGAGGATGTTGAGACTGAGAAGCATGAAAATGTTTCCTTGCTTCCTCTATTCACTTTGTAACCCTCTTTTGTACCTTCTCTTGTGACAATCCTTGTTTCTTAATAGATTTGCAATTTTTCTCTCAAGTGCCAAAAATTGATCTTATACCGACACAACCCCCACTGCCTTAGCATGGCTAGGATGCTCTAGAGTACCTAGAGAAACTCACAATTCATCTCTTTGCCCCTCACGAATGAACTTACCTTCATTTCTTTACTAACTCCCTCTGATAATCATAAATAGTAATTGGTCAATAAGTAAAACATAACAGTCAAGGTCAAAACTGAGCATGCACTCTGAGAGTTGAATTTTATCATTTTTACATCCAGCTTAGAGGTTGTAAGGTTGGATATTTCTTCAGAGTGGCTTGTCCTCATAGTTGTCCACTCCGCGTGGTGAAGTAAAGTTGCATGAGTAATAGAAGACTCATCAGACCCAAGAGTAGGCTACTCAGAAGAAGACACTTCTAGTCCTTGTTGGCAATGCCTTGTGTAATCACCTAGACCCAACGTGTGGCCGTGCACATTCTTAGCATGCCTTTCTTTTTTTAGCATCGTGTGAAACATGGTTAATACAACACACATGTTAATTACATATTACATTGAATTCATTTGTCTAATCATAAGAATATATTTTAAAGGATGAGGATTAATACCCATTTCAAGTAGGTCCCTGTTGGGTTTTATGGCCTCAAAGTAGGCACTGAAAACAAAAATTTACTAGCCATTAACCCATAATAGGAGATTGCATATGACTATGTAATGGAAATGATGGTTTTAGCGAGATATACCTAGTCCTAGGACTTGACCAGTGACAATACCTCACATCCATGTGTGGTCATCAACGCCATGTCTTGGACGGTGTCTGTACAGCTCATGGTCTTCACCATGGACCCTGGCCTCCACCACAGACTACAACTGACGTGTCCCCCTGAGCGGCAGACATCTCTTTCCTCTGTAGATAGTCTACACGGACCACCTAAAACTCCTGCCATTCTAGAAGAACTGGAAGGAAGGAGACGACCCTCCTGTTGGTGTACTAGCACCAACCTGCTCTCCAAAACTAAGACTACTTTTATGCAGTTGTCTTTCCCTCGTTGTGCCTCCCTAGTTGGGTAGCACTTGCTCGGGCTCTCTCGGTTACCAAAACCAGAGAGGACAAAAACTTTGTAGAGCAACTGATGTTCTGATTTGTGTATACAGAGAAGCCCCCAGTACCCCTCTATTTATAGTAGAGTGTAGGGTTAGGGTTCCTAGTTTGTTCGGGAGTAGAAGGATCCAGAAATTTCATGAATAATTTGTATTGCGGTAGGTAAACTGATTGTTTCATAAGTGAAATGATCATTTGGCATGGTGAACCGATCAGTTCACCAGTGAACTGGTCAGTTGGGAGTGTGAGCTGTTCAATTCACCCAGTGAACCGGTCGTTTCACTTCCCAGACTTGCCTGCAATTGACTTTCCTCAATCATTTCCAATTAATGGCTCATAAGGGTGAATCGGTAGATTGACAGTTCTGACATTGCCAATGCAGTCTCCAATCAACCTGAAATTCTAACCAGCTAGTTCAACACTTGAACTTGATAGTTTTGAGTCTAGTCACTCAATGTATGTTTAATTGAGTACCTAAACACCTTTAGTCTCAATCTAGACATCATTCATGGACAATCTATTTTTCCAGGGGTATCCTATGTGTGTGACCCTACAAGTTCTAATTTAAGTTAGTAGTGAATGTTCATAACAACTTATGACATCACAAGAAATGAGTAGAATCTAGTAATTCATCATTTCTACCCAAGTAACGTCGAAAGTTGGAGAACAACTTCAACCTACAATCTGTGATTAATGTTATCGTGATTGTAAAGTTCCTTTGTCATTGACATTCAGATTGAACTTGAGACATGGAATGCCATCCTCTTCAACATTAAATCCATGTTCCTTGACCTAGAGTAGACTATCTGAGATGCATGTGAATTCACATATCATATATTGAATCACATGAGTATGACCATACAGTTCTCAATCTCTCTTATCATGGGGCCCTAGATATCATGCTCCTTGAAGGAGGGAAAAATCCCATATCTATCACTCACAATCAATTACCCATGTGTCAAAGTCACCCAATCATCACTGTTATAACAACCCATGCTTCAAGACTGTGTTTGATGATGTCAAAGTGTACCCAATCACGTGTGATGAGTGTAGTGATTTTAGGTCTATGAACCACAATCACCACCATCACTATGAGAGATGATCGTGACTACCATTCCATGGTATCCATGTATCACTCTTAAGGTGGGTCTATTCGATATACTATTCTCAAACATATATCAGTGTGCTTGACTTGATATCACATATCATGACTAATGAGACTCTGTCATCAGTCAACCCACACTCTAGTCTTATGTATAACTGTTGTCTATTTTGCTTGTTCATAACACTAAGGTACTCGACTTGTTATTGTAGAATTAATGTATTGTTTTATGTTGGAACATTTCCAACTAAAAATTCTTATTCTAAGGTCAAAACACAATTCTATCATTTCGAAAGCTTGCATCGATATAACTCTTTACACCCAACTCTTCCTTATTACCATAACTAAAGAACTAATCCTTTTTGGTACTTCACAAGTACATAAAGATGTCCTTCATGGTATTCCAGTAACTCTTACTGGAGTTTGACAGATATCCATTCGTCATGTCCAATACATACAAGATAACTGGATATTTATATCATATAGTCATACAAGATGATGATTTCATATCTTCTTGTCATGTCCAATACATACAAGATGATGAGTTCATTTATTCTTGTCATGTCCAATACATACAAGATAATTAGTTAATATTTTCTTGTCATGTCCAATACATACAAGATAACGATATGAGTTGATACATGATAGATCCCATTGAGAATGCATATGGCATCTAGCCATGTGTTTCTTGACCTTCATAAGAATTGGGACACTTGGCTCTTGAGAGACTAACTCCATGGAACATGGACAAGTTTTCTCTCATCATGTTGAACCCTTTCAACATTTTTCCGATGTATGTTCTCTTTCTTAGGTCAAGAAGCCCTGTTGATCTATCTCTATAGATCGTTATTCCTATCACATAAGGTGCTTCTCTAAAAACCTTTTAGAATGTACTTCGTTGCCAGATTTTGTAGTATAAGGATGATACTCTCCATCAATATGTGGAATATATATATATATGCTTCCACTAAATTCTTGTAACTACACATTACATCTTCATTCTAACTCAAGCCAAACTCTTTGATTATCTTGTCAAGTTGAAGATCCAGTTCTGAGGTGCTTGCTTCAATCCAAAGATTGATCTATGCAGTTTTATAGACTTTATTTGCATTATTGGATTTATAAAACCTTTTAGGCTATGTTACATACACATTCTGCACAATATTCCATTTAAGAAATGCAGTTTTAGCATCCATATGCCAAATATCATAGTCACATTGAGCTACAATAGCAAGCATTATCCTGATGGATTTATCCTTGGTAACTGCTAAAAAGATTTCATCATGTTCAATACCTTGAACTTGTTAGAAACTCCTTGCAACAAAATTACCCTCCATGTCAGTCTTCTTATGGAAGACCCAAAAGTGCCCTATAAGTTTTAGCCCTTCAGGTGGATCAAACAAAGTCATACTTTGTTGATGTACATGGAGTCCATCTTGGATTTCATGGCTTCAACCCATATCTCAGTTTTTGGCTCTCATTAGCTTCTAGGTAGACTGTTGATTCATCATATGATCAACTCACCACCTTCTTGTCCATAAGATATCATATATCATTCAATCTCTAGGCATGTTCTACTAAAACCATGAGTTATGTGTGTTACTTAAGGAACTTCGAGATTCCACAACATTTTGTGATTCTCTTTATTCCCAGTGTTAAGCAGGTGCCCAAAAGGAAATTTGAAGTTTTAACTAGTAATCACACTCTGACTTATCAAGGTGTGATTCCTTCTTTCTGATACACTTCTCATGATACACTATCATTGTGTTTCATATGGAGTCCATCATGATGCATTATCATGATCTTCCAGAAGGTTCTTAAACTCTTGGTTCAAAGTATCTCCAAATCAATCATATTGAAATTTAATACTTATACCAAGATAAGTATGTACTTCATTCTGATCTTCTTGAACACTTCAATAAATTCATGTTTGTATTTCACTAAATACAAACTATCATATCTACTGAGGTCATTAGTGCATACATTGAAGTACTAGTGATTACCATTAGCATTTATTCTAAAAGGTCTATATACATCAATATGTATAATCCTTTATAGAATAATCATCCTCCCACTACATCTAGTGAAGAACCTTTGTCATATTGCTCAATGAATGAGATTAGCATGTCTCTATTGGTTCAACAACTAAAAGAGTCTAGATATCCTTCATATGGATTCCAGAAATTCAAACCCATTTATGCACTCTACATGACATCACTATAGGCATTCAAGTTTGAGTTGTCATGTCATTCATTACATGTGTCACACACATTTGTCTCTTTAACTATCAAGTAAAGTTAGTGAGACATAGGCATTGCCATCAAAGTTCATATCCTTAAAATGAAACATCAATCCATAACACTCTTACCCATACAAGATGTATGATTTTTTTCATTGATGGTAGGCATATAATAGCAATTCACTAATTCTGTTACATGCCCATGAATGTCAAAATGTAACTGTAATGGTAGAAACTCTTACTCTGCACAATTTCTAGCTTACGTCCTCTCAAGTCCTGAAGTAGATATCTCTATCTCTATCATCTTCCCAAGATCCTCTATAAAGAGGTTATTTCCCTTTCCTACTTATTGATAACACCCAAATTTAGGCATCCATGCTAAGAATTTATCTATGGTTTGGTGTCACTATAACCTTAATATGCCCAAAACATCCCATGTTTCTTATCTTTTAGTAATATATATCTTTTCATAGATAAAGTTGCTCAAACTAGCAAATTTTGGGACTTGCAGGCACCAATCCTAAAAAGACATCTACTCTCTAAGATTTCTCCCCAACACATGATTTTTGCAGCAGCTAGACTTCCATTGTTACAACCCCAATTTTTGGGTTCATTTGGTGAGAAATGTAATTTCTCATATTAAGAATGTTTGAACAAATAAAGATATAATAAATGGATTTTGTTTACAATAGCCTTGTTGTTTGTGTTGTGGGCTTTATTGGCTATTGGGTCCAAATAACAAGGAAATTCAACTAGTAAATGAATAATTGAATATTTGAGAAAAGAAAATGTGGAAACATCTAGAAAGCAAATCCAAAGAGGATTTCGTGCCTCTTGGGTTCCTTGGGTTTCAAGGAGTCCAAAGTTGCAAAAAGAAAGCAATAAGAAAAGAAAATATTAATTAAGTATTTCTTTATTAAGAAAGAAATTGAAAATAATGGTAAAATGTGGAAAACAAGTAAAAAGAGGAGTAATTGAGTTATTCTTTGTGGAATTTCGTATTCTAAGGATTTCTAAGGATAAAAGGAATACCAATGAGGAAAATAAAAGAGAAATAAAGAGAAGTCCTCAAAAAGAGATATTTTAATGAGGAATAAACAAGATTATGGGAAATAATAGATATAGATGCCTCTAGAAGGATAATGAGTATCCATTAACAATTATTTCAATTTATTAGGGTTCCTTGAGGACCAAAGAATCCAAGAAAATAATTTAATAGCAAAGGAAAAAGAAAAACAAGTGAGGAATATACATAATTGAGAAATAACTTGCAACTAAAGAAAGGGATCCAATTTCTTTAGATAATGGGTCCAAATTAGGCATAATGAAAGATTAAGTTATTACAAAGCTTCCCTCAAAATTTGGGGTTAAAAGGGTACACAGTTTGAGAGATATTGATTTTACAAAAATCACAAAAGTGTGGACATTATAAAAGGAAAATGATGAATGTAACAATTTTGTTTTTCTACTGGGATTTTATTTGTTTTTGCGCGTGGCATAGCAACCGTTGATCTTAAATCCAACGAAGTCTACGTCATCACCCACCTTGCGCCAAGATAGGAAACTGCAGCAGGATAAGGGATTTTTTGAGGATAATTTCCTCACATCCTAGTGCGTGACAGATTTGGGAAAGTGTCCCAACACGTTCAAGAGCAAAATCTGCATCTAGACATCCTAGATCTTGCCTGGTTTGGAAACATGTAGCAGATATGCCTGATTTGCAGGCTCCAAGGTAGCTTCCCCTATACCCATACTCTATGTAAGGGCGAATGAGTCCAAGGGAAGGACACCATCATGTTCGCAAGACTCCTTGGAGTCCAACCCATGCTTCACCAACCTCTAATTTCCCAAAGACCTTCTTCTCCGCTCTCTATTTCTCCTGTATGCTGTTGGCCAACAGGGCTAGTATTCTTCTCTGTTTGTACTGGTTCAGACCAATTAGAACTCGGCTTCAGCTTCGGAAGGTCCAAGCGAAGGCGAGCACCCCTTTGCCTGCTTCTCCGACGCCCCCAACCGCGGGGTCAACCTGCCAGTTGACTAGGTGGGTGCCTATTTCGCTGGCTGAGCGTCGAACGGAGGTAGAAGACAGTGGAGCTGGACCCGGGTTGCGGGTTAAGTGGACCAGAAGGAGGATCCGTGAGCCAAATCTCTGGAAAAAAAGAGAGAGCAAATAATGATGTGGTGCTCTGTGATTCGTCTGAAGGTAATTATTTTAGGAAATTCATATCAAATGATTAGTAACTCGGAATCAGATATGTTATATATGAATCTTACTCAAATTAATACAAGGAATCCAATAAAAATACTAGTATAGACTAGTTTTGATTCTAGTTCTAAAAGTGCACAAAGTTAAGTAACTTTAATGCTTTTCATGAATGAGAAACCCTAGTTTTAATGTTAGGGGATCGAGTAAATTGATGCACATGGTTTAAAGGAGTATTAACCTGTTATTATTAAAAAGGATGATTTTGATCTAAAGGAATGATCTTCATACATTATTGACTTAATGTAAATAAATATTCTTTAATGGGCCTTAAAACCCTAATATTAGCAAATGCGATTCTTAATGGCTTGAAGTATTCAAAACTGTGAATAAAGTTAAGATATGATGTTTCTAAGCTATTTTGAGATTAAATATTTCTAATTATGGGTAGATATCCTTAATATGAAATTAGGGTTTTCTAGTGAATAAAAAGTGATTTTAATGATATATAAAGTTCATTTGTGAATTAGATTATAATGAACTATGAATTGATGACAAATGAGCATAATGATCTTGCCATGGATTAAAAGGATAAAAATAGTATCTTTAATGTAAAAGAGGCTTAATGAACTTGATTAATAGTTGATGGTGCCTTTAATCCAAAATAGGGTTATATGTTGTTAAGATAACCTTAATATTGTAGAATAGATGAGATGATTAGGGTTTATGAGTAATGGTATAAAAATAGGGTTTAGAATAATGAAAGATGAAGTGAAACCCTAATTTCCAAGGAAACCCTTAAATTGGAATAGAAATCCTAAGGAATATGATGATATTGGATAAATATTAATAAAAGGAAATTGGTATATTTATTTCAGGATTCTATGCATATTTGGTTGCTTGAATGGCATTTCTCTATTCTGGTTAATTCTATCTCAAATCTGCAATCAAAGGTATGTGGTTACGCTTATGAATAATCACTTTAGTTTCACGGTGATTTCCGAACGTGTTTATCGGTTGCTTGAAAATAACTGTTGAATGTCTATTTATTTCATGCAACTATAAAGTGACTATGATTATCACTATAAATGTGCGTATATATCTAGCTAGATCCGAGTCCACCTCTGGGGCTTATAAAGGCTAAAAAGGGGTAACCTTGAGTAAGGTCTTGGTTATCGTGGGTTAGAAATTGGGCTACCAAGTGTAGCGTCATGAGACCCATTAGCCTGCCATGAGTTAAGGAGTGGGCTACTTACGAGTAGTGCCATGTGACTCAACCCTAGAATCAGGTTCACCTATAGGTGGGACCATGAGGGGTTTAATGGGGATCTACCATAAGGAAGGTAGTATCCAGGTCCACTGCAGGGATAACACAGAGGATAGGGTACTCATGGATCGTGGAGTTATATTTAAAACGTAATATTGGTTGTTAAATGATTAATTGAATGATTACATTGTTATCATAGTTGCACGTTTATTGTTTTCCCCACATACCAGCTTCGGCTGACCGACGTTTTGTTTGTCAGCATTTTAGGTACAAGCTAAAAGGACAAAAAGTAAATCATCATATTGTGAAACACATGAAGTTAAATGCAAGGAGGATTAGTTAGAGTAGATTGTGTATGTGGATAGAAGTTTAGAAATCCAAATTTTTTTTCAAAAGGTATGAAACATTTTATTACAGCTTTTCAGTATAGATTGATGAAAATTTAATAATTGTTCTTGTTTAAGTGCCGAACCTTTGATCCGGAAGTTATGGGTGCGGCTTCGACCTCTCGGTCTCCCTTAATTGGGGGTTATTAGGAGGTGGGGTCGTAACATTTGGTATCAGAGCGTAGGTTTCTCACTTAACCATTAATACTTATTAAATTTTGCAAACTCCATAGAACCCAAGGGAGTTATTAGAGGATTATCCGAAAGACGGAGGTGTCTAGAAAAGGATCACGACTAGGGGTAGGCAATATTTTCCTCCGCACTGCTAGTCGGAATACGAGGACTCCCGGATCCGTGTGACTGTCTGGCCAAAGTCTTAGGGTATGAATCGAAATAAGATACCTTTAGGACTTTCTCATCTCATTCATCCCTCCTCATCACAATTTCTATGAAGGACCTTAAGGATTAGGGTTTTCTCTCTTCTCCTCACCCTCTTGAGGTATGGGTAAGGTTAATAAGGTCTAAGGAATCCTCCACCAAATTAATGAAAAGCATGTAAATAAGATATCATGGACATAAGCTTAATAGATAGATACATGCTTAGGTCGTATGACATAAGTTGTCATGTCCTCAGAAGAGACCTGAGGCTAGACCTTCTTAGCAAGAGGACAGATAAAGAGAGTTAGTCTTGGAGATAGAAATCTCCATTGCAAGTAGAAGCCTGGCACATCCTCTGAGGATGATGTTAACCCTAACCCTAAGTGAAGGTTAGAGAGAGAGAGATGGCATGATGAGTTAGACCAGGTGGTTGGATGGACATGCTTTAGATGACATATGAGCCATGAGAGGTCAGATGACCTAGTACCTCTGGAGACCCAAAACCTGGGATGGGTCGTGCATGTTTGAGTGCAGGACAACTCCTTCATTGATGAGGTTAGAGAAGAACCTATGGAAACCCCATGAGCTCATATGGGAATGATAGGCACCCTGAATGTATCAGTAGTGTGAGCAATAGGAGGAAACCCTAGCTGGGAGAGTTTGATGGATAGCTTAGGTGAGAAGCATAAGGGCTATGGATAACCTTGAGTGAACATGAGTTGAGTAAAGGCTTCATCCAGGTAGGGGCATGCTTTCGAGGTTGATCCATCCTGAAGAGAGGACCTCTATAGGTGAGGTTAGTTGTAGTATTATCTCTAGAGAGAGAGAGAGCAGGAAACCTAGCAAGGAGGTTGGAATCCTAGACTCTGAGATACGAAGAGAAGTCGGGGTCGAGGATGATGCGACCTAAGTGGGTGATAGGGGTCACCTAGAGGTTGATGATGTCTTGGTTGCCATGGGAGGAACCAAACCCAAGAGAGAGGATGAGGTTTATAGTACTTATGTGCCTATGGTATAAGTGTTTACCTTCTGAGAAAGGAAGAAGAAGTTCTGTATACCTTGGAGAGGTTTAGTAATAGGTTATGAGGCCTTGTACCTTGTTGTTTGTCCTTGAGGAGGACCCAACTCTAAGTGTTGCTTGAAGTTGAAGGATGACAGTAAGTGCATGTCATGCCTGTTGCATGCTTGATTCGCGGTTAAGAGATAGAGGATGCAGTTGGACACCTAAAAGTGAACCTAGGGTTCCTAGGCCTAAGAGGGGAAGTGGTGTACCTAATGCTCATGGAGACAGTTGAGTTTCTATAGATGCGAGCATGGTACTTCCTATGTTAAGAGGAAAGGAAAACCCCTTAAGTTTAAAGTATGTTTGATGAACCCCTCCCAGCTAAGTTGTTGACATGGGAAGGTATGACCCTGAACTAATGTTGATGAATAAGAACCCAAATGACCTAGCCTGGTTTAGTGGTCTTCTTATGCCTTAATAGCTTACTAGGGTTAAGCATATGGATGTAAACCCTAGACCTAAAGATGTTTGTGACCTGGTTGCCAAGAGTTGTAGTTTCCTCCCATCCTGGGAGATGGACCCTTTGGTAGGGTGTATACCAGTCTTGTGGTTCTAAGGAAACCTAAAGGGGTCTCATAGGATCTTGAGAAGCTAAGTGAAAAGTACATGGTATGAGGATGAACCTGTATACCTATAGATAACCATCTCTAGGTGCATATGGATGTGTTACCATGGAGGTAACCGGCATGAGGTCTGACCAAGGAAGGCAGGTCACCATGACCCCGATGAAAGGATGACAGTCAGCCCATGAATGCAGAGAGGGAGATGATGAAGGCTTGGGTAAGGTTCTAAGTTGAACATGTACTATAATAAGAATCCTAAAGTCTATCCTAGGGTCAGGTGGGGGCAAGACTGATGGAAGTAGGAGTTTCCTAATTCCCTAGTTGCACATGACCATAGGGTCAGGAGGTAACAGCTATCATTGTCTGAGGGACATGGGTTAGGAGATTGATCACCTTCATGAACTCATGGGACCCAAAGGGCAGATGAGTAGGGCACTCTCTTGATGCATGAGGGAAGAGGGATGACCCCAAAAGTGCTGGCACCCTATAGACCTACAAGAGGTGACCAAGGGATGTGGGTAAACCTCAGTAGATTCAGGACCAGTCTTCCATGGAAGTAACTTTGATATCGAGATGATTGATATGAAGTGACATATGAGGCACATTTCAACTTAGATTTAAAGGTGTACTGGAAAGGTGGGATGTACAATCTCTACTCTTGGAACAGGAAGAACTTTGTATTTGGACTGCAGCCAAATGCTTATTTCCTCTTCTTATGGGTGTGAGAGATAGGACATTACACATGTCATACACCAAGGATAAGAGATGAGGTAGGTTGGAACGTTGCCACGAGACATGGGGACAGAGAAGATAACATACCCTGATAAAGTGAATAATACATAGATGGTTTGCAAACACTAAGAGAAATGAGGTAGTCACCTTATGAGGATGTTTTCATCTAGAGATATGAGTCATACAAGGTGGAGTTAGATCACCAAAGGATGAGCTCAAGGTGTTTTCAGTGAAGATAGACTTAGAATTTGAGATGATAAGTGAAATACATGGAAGTGTATGTCTTCAATGTTACCTAATACCTAAGGATGTGAAGTGGTAATGGATGCTCTAGTTGAGATATATCGGACTAGTTTGACTAGAAGCTAGAAGAGGTTGTTAGGCTAACCCTAAGTTTGGAAAGGAGACATGTTTGGCTAACACTCAGATATAACGAGATATGTTGAAAAAGTTAATGGTTGTTTGGTTAGCCAGTCTAGTCCTTGATGCAATGAAAGGATGGTGGTAGAACCTCATATGCACTTCTTTGGAAAAGAAGGTGATGAAACCCCGACTAGAGTGGTTTAGGGGAAACGATCTTGAGGAATCATGACATACACGAGAGCATGATTTTAAGATCACCATACACCGTACCACCAAGATAATAAGTGACAGTAGGACTTTAGATAAAGTTGCATGTGGTATATGGCCATACAAGCCGAAGGTGAAGTACGAACACCAAAAACCTCGTGATTTGATGTAAAGGATAAAGAGTCCCCAAAAGAGAAAGGGAGTTCATCACTATGGATGTTATAAGTCTCCCCTGGACCAAGGAAGGTCGAGATGCAACATGGGGTATGATAGATCGTCTTAGCCAGATGACATGAGAGAGAAAGAGTTCTATTAAGGGACAAATCTGGTTGAACTATCCATGAGAGAGATGGTCCAACTACACCATGATGTGAGTTCAAAGGTTCTTGAGTTTGACCTAGAGGTTCACTTCCATAAAGTGAAAGTACGTACATGAAGAACTCAATGTTAGTATAGTTTATCACCCCTAATTATGGTTAGTATGATCCAGACTAAAGGGTCTGATGAGAGCATATGTGCTCGATTTGGGTGATAGTTAGAGATAGTTTTTGTCCTATGAAAGATGTGATGATGACCACCATAGCCAGTATCAGGATTTAAAGAAGCTCTGTAAGGGAGGTTGTGTCGGTCACCACTTCAGTAAGGTGATGTTGGTGAAAGGACCACATGATGGTTAGAAAAGGGCCACAGTGCGTGCAAACAAAGTCGCTTTGATCATGCAATAGCTGAAAGGAGCCTAGGGACGACGGGAGTCATGAGCAGATACAAAGTAGACTGACATGCAGTTCACTGTGGAAGAATATGTGACATGAAAATCTGACCCCTCTAAGTTACCGCTACGAGAGCTGAGTTCCCGATGCATGCATTCTTTTGACATGGATTGGTGGAGAAGGTTCAGTTTGATCTTACCCCTCAGGATAAAGTAATGTGTGATGAGTTTCAAGTGTCCAATTTAGAGCACTATGTGAGGTACCCCGACCCTGTGCTGAGCAATGAACCTAGTGAGCCCTAAGGGAGGCTGAAATGGCCTGAGTCACCTGTGCAGTTTATAGATGCCAGGATGAAAGAACTCAGAGAAAAGAATATGTGATGATAAATGTTCTTTGAAAGCGTCGTGGGTAAGGTAAAGCCACATAGGGGCCAATAGTGGACATGGAAAAGTCTTATCCTGAATTGTTTGTCTGCTTGATAGAATTTTGAGGACAAAATTCCTATAAGAGGGGAAGGATGTTACAACCCCAATTTTTGGGTTTATTTGGTGAGAAATGTAATTTCTCATATTAAGAATGTTTGAACAAATAAAGAAATAATAAATGGATTTTGTTTACAATAGCCTTGTTGTTTGTGTTGTGGGCTTTATTGGCTATTGGGCCCAAATAACAAGGAAATTCAATTAGTAAATGAATAATTGAATATTTGAGAAAAGAAAATGTGGAAACCTCTAGAAAGAAAATCCAAAGAGGATTTCGTGCCTCTTGGGTTCCTTGGGTTCCAAGGAGTCCAAAGTTGCAAAAAGAATGCAATAAGAAAAGAAAATATTAATTAAGTATTTCTTTATTAAGAAAGAAATTGAAAATAATGGTAAAATGTGGAAAACAAGTGAAAAGAGGAGTAATTGAGTTATTCTTGGTGGAATTTCGTATTCTAAGGATTTCTAAGGATAAAAGGAATACCAATGAGGAAAATAAAAGAGAAATAAAGAGAATTCCTCAAAAAGAGATATTTTAATGAGGAATAAATAAGATTATGGGAAATAATAGATATAGATGCCTCAATAAGGATAATGAGTATCCATTAAAAATTATTTCAATTTATTAGGGTTCCTTGAGGACCAAGGAATCCGAGAAAATAATTTAATAGCTAACGAAAAAGAAAAACAAGTGAGGAATATACATAATTGAGTAATAACTTGCAACTAAATAAAGGGATCCAATTTCTTTAGATAATGGGTCCAAATTCGGCATAATGAAACATTAAGTTATTACAAAGCTTCCCTCAAAATTTGGGGTTAAAAGGGTACACGGTTTGAGAGATATTGATTTTACAAAAATCCCAAAAGTGTGGACATTATAAAAGGAAAATGATGAATGTCACAATTTTGTTTTTCTACTGGGATTTTATTTGTTTTTGCGCGTGGCACAGCAACTGTTGATCTTAAATCCAAAGAAATCTACGTCATCACCCACCTTGCGCCAAGATAGGAAACTACAGCAGGATAAGGGAATTTTCGAGGATAATTTCCTCACATCCTAGTGCGCGAGAGATTTGGGAAAGCGTCCCAACAAGTTCAAGAGCAAAATCTGCATCTAGACATCCTAGATCTTGCCTGGTTTGGAAACATGTAGCAGATATGCCTGATTTGAAGGCTCCAAGGTAGATGTCCCTATACCCATACTCTATATAAGGGCGAACAAGACCAAGGGAAGGACACCATCATGTTCGCAAGACTCCTTGGAGTCCAACCCATGCTTCACCAACCTCTAATTTCCCAAAGACCTTCTTCTTCTCCGCTCTCTATTGCTCCTATACACTGCTGGCCAACAGGGCTAGTGTTCTTCTCTGTTTGTACCGATTCAGACCAAGTAGAACTCGACTTTAGCTTCGGAAGGTCCAGGCGAAGGCGAGCACCCCTTTGCCTGCTTCTCCGACGCCCCCAACCGCGGGGTCAACCTGCTAGTTGACCAGGCGGGTGCCTGCTTCGCGGGCTGAGCGTTGAACAGAGGTAGAAGACAGTGGAGCTGGACCCGGGTCACGGGTTAGGCGGACCTGAAGGAGGATCCGCGAGCCAAATCACTGGAAAAAAAAGAGAGAGCAAATAATGATGTGGCTCTCTGTGATTCGTCTGAAGGTAATTATTTTAGGAAATTCATATCAAATGATCAATAACTCAGAATCAGACATGTTATATACGAATCTTACTCAAATTAATTCAAGGAATCCAATAAAAATACTAGTATAGACTAGTTTTGATTCTAGTTCTAAAAGTGCACAAAGTTAAGTAACTTTAATGCTTTTCATGAATGAGAAACCCTAGTTTTAATGTTAGGGGATTGAGTAAATTGATGCACATGGTTTAAAGGAGTATTAACCTGTTATTATTAAAAAGGATGATTTTGATCTAAAGGAATGATCTTCATACATTATTGACTTAATGTAAATAAATGTTCTTTAATGGGCCTTAAAACCCTAATATTAGTAAATGCGATTCTTAATGGCTTGAAGTATTCAAAACTATGAATAAAGTTAAGATATGATGTTTCTAAGCTATTTTGAGATTAAATATTTCTAATTATGGGTAGATATCCTTAATATGAAATTAGGGTTTTCTAGTGAATAAAAAGTGATTTTAATGATATATAAAGTTCATTTGTGAATTAGATTATAATGAACTATGAATTGATGACAAATGAGCATAATGATGTTGCCATGGATTAAAAGTATAAAAATAGTATCTTTAATGTAAAAGAGGCTTAATGAACTTGATTAATAGTTGATGGTGCCTTTAATCCAAAATAGGGTTATATGTTGTTAAGATAACCTTAATATTGTAGAATAGATGAGATGATTAGGGTTTATGAGTAATGGTATAAAAATAGGGTTTAGAATAATGAAAGATGAAGTGAAACCCTAATTTCCAAGGAAACCCTAAAATTGGAATAGCAATCCTAAGGAATATGATGATATTGGATAAATATTAATAAAAGGAAATTGGTATATTTATTTCAGGATTTTGTGCATATTTGGTTGCTTGAATGTGATTTCTCTATTCTGGTTAATTATGTCTCAAATATGCAATCAAAGGTATGTGGTTACGCTTATGAATAATCGCTTTAGTTTCACGGTGATTACCGAACATGTTTATCGGTTGCTTGAAAATAACTGTTGAATGTCTATTTATTTCATGCAACTATAAAGTAACTATGATTATCACTATAAATGTGCGTATATAACTGGCTAGATCTGAGTCCACCTCTGGGGCTTATAAAGGCTAAAAAGGGGTAACCTAGAGTAAGGTCTAGGTTATCGTGGGTTAGAAATTGGGCTACCAAGTGTAGCGTCATGAGACCCATTAGCCTGCCATGAGTTAAGGATTGGGCTACTTACGAGTAGTGCCATGTGACTCAACCCTAGAAACTGGTTCACCTATAGGTGGGACCATGAGGGGTTTAATGGGGATCTACCATAAGGAAGGTAGTATCTAGGTCCACTGCAGGGATAACACAGAGGATAGGGTACTCATGGATCGCGGAGTTATATTTAAAATGTAATCTTGGTTGTTAAATGATTAATTGAATGATTGCATTGTTATCATAGTTGCACATTTATTGTTTTCCCCACATACCAGCTTCGGCTGACTGACGTTTTGTTTGTCGGCGTTTTAGGTACAAGCTAAAAGGACAAACAGTAAATCGTCATATTGTGAAACACATGAAGTAAAATGCAAGGAGGATTAGTTAGAGTAGATTGCATATGCGGATAGATGTTTAGAAATCCAATTTTTTTTTCAAAAGGTATGAAACATTTTATTACAACTTTTCAGTATAGATTGATGACAATTTAATAATTGTTCTTGGTTAAGTGTCGAACCTTTGATCCGGAAGTTATGGGTGCGGCTTTGACCTCTCGGTATCCCTTAATTGGGGGTTATCAGGAGGTGGGGTCGTAACATCCATCCATCACGACTGTTGTGGACTAAGAATTGCACTATGTGCACCAGCTTAGGAGACAGTGGTCCTGCTAACTGACTAGAGACTGTGATGCTAGAAGACAAACTGTGACCGCAACACTAGAAGACAGACTATGACCTCGACCATGACCGTGACCTCGATAATAACCGTGACCGTGACCTCGAATACCGTGACCGCAATCATGACCGTAGAATTAAGTTGGTGCACACCTCAGCCACAGTACTAAGTCAATGATCTGAGCCTATAAATACACACCCCCCACGATCTAGAGAGGGGTTCCGATCTGGGGGGAGTTTCCACCTTGCGGTTCTAACCCCTCTTGGTTCCCCGAGCCCCGTGGGAGAGTTCCAAGGACATGGAAAGGCCAACGAACTCATCCTACATCCGTATTTTTAGTTAGCTTCCATCCATCATCACTTCCACCTCCGTTCACCCATTTCCCACCATTTATATCCATCTTCCACATCCACACATCCACCGAGCTACTGTTCGGGGTAGAATCAAGGAGAAAGGAGGCTGAGGAATCTACAAGATTAAGGAGGATGACCCAAAGATGAGATATGGCCCATAAAGAGGCTAAGGAGCGAGAGACACCTCTCCTCTATGGGATAAATTTCTTCTTCTTCCCCTTTCTTCTATTGTCCCCCTCTGTTTCTATACAAAAGTGTTCTTTCATCTTCGTTCGGTACCAACTATGCTTGTCCATGGCTAGTTGAGCTCCTTCTTGGCTATGTAGCCTGTTTTGGGCATGTTTATGTACTTTTACCTTAAGCAAGTAGTTTTATTTAAAACCTAGCATGTTTTATGTTCTATCTCCTCTTTCTGGTTATGATTGCTAGTTTGGTTGATCTCTTTCTTGCTTGAAATACTATTTCTGCCTATATCGAGAGATTCTTTATAGAAATAGACAAGAGAAGATAGTTTGGATCGAAATCTAAAAGGAGGACGGTTCAAGGTTGTATGTTCCAAATATCCTAGAATATTCTAGACCTGAGAGGGTATCTAGAATATTCTAGGATGTTGGTTTGTCATCCTTGAGAGAGGTTTCATATCATCGATGGGTTTTAGTCACGCTACGCGACAGCGAGGGGGATGACTCCACAGGAACAGATAACATGGTGTATACTATGTTTGGATGTAGATTGCTTGCTGGGGTGCTCGAGGGTTGTCTATACCTGAGCACGAGTGCATAGACTGCCCGACCTATGGTTACATAGCCAAGAACTTCTTTCTCTCTAATTTAGTAGAATCCTACAAACTCTATTTTGTTTTCTTTTCTTTATTTTGTTTTAATTTGTTACAACCCACTAGGCTAGTTCTAGCTCCTTACTTTTATCGACTATCGTCTTGGCTTATCTGACTCAAGAACAAAATCTCAAGCGTCCTAAACATCACCATGTCCTTGTGTTTGACCCCATATATCTACCTTGACCGCGTAATAATGTTGCGGGGGTCCTTGAATGTTTCAGGTTATAAATTTAAAGGTTTGATTCCTTCTGAATCTACCTCCCATTTCGGATGTGCAAATTAGGCCGATCAACTTTTTGGCGTTGTTTTCGGGGATGTGGTTCTCCATGTTTACACGACTAAAAGATTTTGTTATGTCACTCTTAAGCCCATATATATGCATAGTTCTTACTTTGTTTTAAGCATACTTGTTCATATATATATATATATATATATATATATATATATATATATATATATATATATATATATATATATATATATATATATATTGAAAAGCTTTCCTTTTTCTTATAATTTTTCAGCCATGGATCTTGCTTCTGTAAGACAAGTCATCTTGTCCACCTGCCCTCCTAAATGTTTCCATAGTTTTGATTGCTGGTGAATAATAGAAAGTTGTGCCCTACAACTCATCGAGTTATATTCTCCCCCACCGTCGCCATATGTAGAAGCTCCAACAACGAAGAGTGCCAGTCAGCCCCCGACTTCCGTGCTATCAAGGGATCAAGAGATGATTAAGGCAGTAGTGATGGTCAGAGAGCTTAGCTCCTCATCTCCAAGGAAATGTCGATCCACTCCAACAACTACTAGAAAGGTAGAATCAACAAATCCAAGTAGCCACAGAGATTGCAGACCACATTAGAAGCATATTTCAAACTAATGAGCAAGGACTCATCCAATCACATCAGTTTGATATAGGAAGTCTACAACTGGAGTGTAAGGCAGGATTGGTGGATCTTGAAAGCATTATTGCACAAATCCAACAACTTCATGATAAAGATGGTGAACAAGACAGGAAGCTTCAAGAGATCATCAATTTGGCTACCATACAGTTGCAAGCTCTGTCGCATGACCATGAAGATTTTAGTCATCAAGACCATTCCATTGGGTTTGAAGTAGAGTATGCCCCACGATCCTATTCAGACCATCAACTACATTCATCACGATTTTTTGTGAAGACCAACCCACTTGGGGAGGCCCTTCATTTTATCTCGATGATTCAGCTGATCGACCAATGAAAAATACAAGCCACGAGCATGAATGGTTTTATGATGATGATGGTGAAGACTCTTATCCTCACCATAATAGTCAAACAATCTCGCAACAAGAAAGTTGGTTTGAGGAACTTGAGTCAGACATCGATCCGGACCAGAGTGATAGCTATGACATTGAGACTTGTCACTTAGCCTTGAGCAATACGCCAATCATAATTTGGAACAATTTGTTTGATGACGACGATGATGACTTCTCAATTTGGAGCAGTGAATATACCGATGACGATGAGTTGGAGCAGCATGAGATGAAATTTACCACAATTTCCTTAAAAAGCTTGGTGGATATCGATGGAGTAGGATGGACAATCTACTACAACATGGCTGCTGAACATGAAGACATCCTGGACCCCACAGAAGGCGAAAATCTTGGGGTCGTAGAACCACAAACAGATTCTTCTAGGGACACTTCTTACTCAAAAGATGATTGGATGACTCAGATTGTATATGAAAATTTATCTGAGCATCCAGCCTCAAGTTTAGAGATAGAGAAAGGAGAGATAACAACCCACTATCATCTTGGCTTTACTGACTCTGTTTTGTTTTCTTTTCTTTGTTTTGTTTTAATTCATGACAACCTGTTAGACTAGTTCTAGCTCCTTACTTTTATCACCTATCATCTTAGCTTATCTGACTTAAGAAAGAAATCTCAAGCATCCTAAACATCACCACATCCCAATGTTCGACCCCGTATATCTACTTTGACCTCGTAATAAAGTTGTGGGGTCCTTGAAGGTTTCAGGTTATGAATTTAAAAGTTCAATTCCTTCTGAGTCTGCCTCCCTTTTTGGATGCATGAATCAGGCCAATCACTTATCCCTCTCCATATCTTGAGTGATGAAGACTTGGACCTATTCTTGGCTTCAGAACACTTCTTTACCTTGCTTTAGTCTATGGACTTCACGCTGGTAATCATTATCTCAGGTTTTGTCCTTTCTTCATTCATGTTTTGGCATCAACATGCCAAGCACTTTAGACAATGGTTTGGCCAAGTTTCTCAACATTTGATAAATTGACTATATGATTCACACAATGATTTATAGAATCATATGTTTGGTGAAATCTTGTCATATTAGAAAACATAGTTAATCTATATGAATGATCATATTGAGCATATGAGATTATACTTGATCTCCATCTGTTTGATTATACTCAAACATCACTTTGACGTCATTATACTTTTCACACTTTACATGATTCTTAAGATGTATAACCATCTCAAGAATGTCCATGCTTCATGTTGTTTATTCAACTCATAGTTCATATAGCTCATCATACAGTTCTTGATGTCTTAGGCATCATTGGCATACTTCAAGTAAGCATCCAGTTTTACCCTTAGGTGCATTTGGAGTGGTTCTACTGGCTCTGGTCATTCAAGGACTTTAGAGTTTACACTCACCATTGATAACACTTCTCAAAGGTCCCAAACCAGATTTGAAGTTTATCCCGTTTATGAATTGATCGCAACGATGATGTATTTGTGTTTGTCATTTGGATTCTAAAAAACAATTATGCAACTTTTCAAAACAATTTTTGATTTGTTTGATTTGATAAAGTTGATGATATTAATTAGGTCTTTAATTAATTATTGTTTCTACTATTTTTATCAAATTGATAACCCTCATGTATCAATTTGGAAGATTGTAGTGTACAACCTTTTAGTGACCAAGATCCTGACTTCCTCTAAGTTATGGACCAGAGAGAGCTGTCACCCACAACGAGATTCTTTCAGGTAGGCAACTTTTGCCAATTGCGTCATATGCAACTCTGGATAGATGTTATGCACAACTCTTTGTCATGAACATCTGCATTCCTCAAGGTGCTTAATCCTATTAAGATCATCGTGTTAAGTCTATTCCCAGAAGCCAACACAATGAGTATGCACACTATGAAGGAAGATACACATACCCACTATCACACTTTCACGATATAGATGGTGCACCACGCAAAGGCGTGCCCACACTTAGTCGATAAAGCTTTTCATGTGTGTTGCTTTTATAAGGCATCTTAAACTTAATATTTATATTTGAGGGGTTTGATATTTATATACATATACATATCCAATCACCACACATATATATTATGTATCATATACATTCTATATCCCACAAGAAAACATGTGAAGCAATAAAGTGATGATTATGGACATCCTATTGTAATTCCTTGACCCACAAGGAATTATGGTAATCTAAAGTCTACATCATATGCAACCTATTGTTGATGAAGATCTTTGTGCTTGAACCATTCTGGGTTGATTGGCTTATCCTATGACACAATCAGCTTGCCTCTTGGTTGGTTGGTTGATCAGTCTGGCCTCTAATGTTTTGACACCTCCTACAAGTGGTTGGACTATCAGCTAGTCGATCTGGCTCCTTTGCAATCCTCCTCGGTCCTCTAGGTAGTAGTCTGGGCACCCATCATTCTTCGATATAACATGAAATAAAACTATCCTACTTTTACATATCTCTTTGAGAAACCCCGAGTTACATTCGGGGGGAGCAAAGGTAGAAGAGAAGGGATCTTGAATTATCTCAAGTTACATGTGGAATAGAAGGTAAAGGCTCGATATGCAAACTGAGACAGAAACAACCATAACCAACCAAGCACACATAGGGTTTATAGGCCATAACCATGATTCACATCCACCATCAAAACCATTTTAGAGAGACACATATCAATTGCATATATACCATATCATATATGTATATTAGTTTGTGGTTGCATGTGTTATTTAGTCAAATATGCAATAAATAAATGATGATAAAATCAAAATCTAATCATATCAATTTATCCCAAAACACAGTACATTGACATGGCTCTGATACCACTGTTGAGTTTTATATCCTTAGAGTAGGCAGTGGAAACAAAAATTTTACTAGCCATTAACCCATAATAGGAGATCGCATCAACAACTATGTAATAGGAAGGATGGTTTTAGAGAGATGTACCTAGTCCTGGGGCTTCCCCAGCGGCAATACCTCGAATCCATGTGCGCTCTTCAACGACATGTCATGGACGGTGTCTGTACAGCTCCTGGTTTTTGCCATGGACTTTGGCCTCCACCACAGATTGCAACTGACGTGTCCTCCTGAGCGGCAGACATCTCCCGCCTTTACAGATAGTCCACACGGACCACTTGGAACTCCTACCATTCTAGAAGAACTGGCAGGAAGGAGAAGACCCTCCTGTTGGGGTACTAGCACCAAACTGCTCTCTTGAACTCAAACTAGTTTTCTACAGTTGTCTTTCCCTCATTGTGCCTTCCTAGTTGGGTAACACTTGCTCGGGCTCTCTATGTTACCAAAGCCAGAGAGGACAACAACTTTGTAGAGAAACTGATATTCTGAGTTGTGTGTACTGAGAAGCCCCCAATACCTCTCTATTTATAATAGAGGGCAGGGTTAGGGTTCCCAATCTATTTAGGAGTAGAAGGATCCAGAAATTCCATGAATAGTTTGTACTGCGGTAGGCAAACCAATCATTTCATAACTGAAATAGTCATTTGGCAAAGTGAGCCAATCAATTCACTAGTGAACCAGTCAGTTGGGAGTGTGAGTCAATTGGTTCACCCAATGAACCGGTCATTTCACTTCCTAGACTTGCCTACAATTCACTTCCTCAATCATTTCTAATTAATGTAAATATTAATTCTTATTCCAATCGAATTGAATAAGTGATTCATGAAAGTTTTCTTCCAACTGGGGAAATCCTTATTTCCTTAGTTGGAAGGACTGTGAGCTGCCCAGTTCACCAAGTGAACCGGTTGGTTGGCTCACACTAGTCGATCGGTTTACAAGGGTGACCCGATTAGTTGGCAGTCTTGATATTGCCAATGTAGTGTCCAATCGACCTGACACTCTAACCAGCTAGTTCAACACTTGAACTTGATATTTTTGAGTCCAGTCAGTCAATTGTATGTTGAATTTAGTACCTAAACACCTTTAGTCTAAATCTAAACATCATTCATGGACAATCTCCTCTTCCAGGAGTATCCTATGTGTGTGACCCTACAAGTTCCAATTTACGTTGGCAGTGAATGTTCATAACAACTTATGACATCACAAGCATTGAATAGAATCTAGTAACTCATCATTGCTACCAAAGTAACTCAGAAAGTTGGTGAACAACTTCAACCTACAATTTGTGATTAGTGTTACTGTGATCATATAGTTCCTTTGTCACTGACATCCAGATTGAACTCGAGGCATGGAATTTCATCCTCTTCAACATTCAATCCATGTTCCTTGACCTAGAACAGGCTGTCTGAGATGCATATGAATTCACATATCATATATTGGATCACATGAGTATGGCCATACAATTCTCAGTTTTGCTTATCAAGGGGCCTTGGATATCATACTCCTTGTAGGAGGGACAAGTCCCTTATCTATCACTCACAGTCAAGTCCCCGTGTGTCAAAGTCACCCAATCATCACTCCCATGTTTTAGGACTATGTTTGACGATGTCAAAGTATACCCAATCACATGTGATGAGTGCAGTGATTTCAGGTCTAAGAACCACAATCACCACCATTACTATGAGAGATTATTATGACTGCCATTCCATGGTATCCATGTATCACTCTAAAGGTGGTTATGTCTGATATATTGTTCTCTAACATATATATGTGTGGTTGACTTGATATCACATATCATGACCAATGAGACTCTGTCATCAGTCAACACACACTCTAGTCTTATGTATTACTATTGTCTATTTTTCTTCCACAACAATATTTGACTAGGGACATAACAAGAATGCATGTACTCTTATCATACATATGGTTGCATTGTTCATGTCCTCAACTTGAAGACATATGTCATCGAGTCACATCATTCTTTATACATCTATCATGTATGTGTCATCTCTCATGACTGAGACAAACATAACAGACAAAATTACCTTTATCATTATCAAATCAAGTATCATATGCCTCATTGCAATCATAATATGATTGGATCTCTAGGCATACTATACCAACAATCCCATTTAGAATTGATGCCATCTTTAGCCATACCCGATATATTCAATAGAGCACCAATGATGATATAATAGACATCTTATTTCAACTTACATGACATCGTGACAATGCTTAATTGTTAAAGAACTTAAATAAGGAAGATCTAAGAATATTGACCTCTTCTTGAATAAGGATTTGTCACTCCCTTTGAGAATAGAACATTGTGATCTCTTACCAATTGCATTGACATAGTCTTTAACTACTTTATAACGTCCTCAACTTAATATAGGTTCAGGGGAACTCCGTTCCTCATTTGAACCATTGAATTCTTTGAGCAACCTTTGGTATGGATGCACTTTTGTAAGAAATATTTTATGACCAAGATATACAATCTTTTTTCCATGTTTCAAATTGAGTTAGTGTTATTCTCACATATATGACATATGTTGGATCCTTTTACATTGTATCCAAAAAAAATACCCATATGTGGGAATGTCATTAATAGTGCAAAACAACATAGAATGCAAACACACTATTTCTTTATGTGAAGCATCATAGGTCATCACACATTCTTGTGAGAGTTTCTTTAAGTCATTTTCCAGGGGCTAAACAAATCTCAATATCATTCTCAAGTTGTATTATGGTCTGATATCAATGAGGAAAATATGACATATTTATTTTTTATACACAACTAGGGAGGAAGATTGTATATAACAATCATAACATACCAAGTTGTATTTTGGATGCTTAATGTTCCACATGGATTCAATCCATTGGCACAAACCTCGAGTCTTAGAATCCTCACTTGTTCACCAAATTCAGAGTGCAATAAATCATTTTTTTTCAAATGTGGGGAATCACAACATGTCTAAGATCCTATCATTTATTTTTGTCACCTCTGTACGCAAATATAATTTATGCACATCCATGGTATTGACAAACAAGTATTCAAATTGTGGTATTATAGGTAGATACCACATAACCTTGGAAGGAGAGCCAGTTTTGGACTTTTCCAAAGTCATCATTTTGTACCTTTATGCCCCACATTTTTCATAATCTATCAAATCAATATAGTTCTTTTGAAATAATACACAATCATTTGGGCATGCATGCATCTTCTTAGCCTCAACTCCTATTAGGAACTACATTTTCTTTAATTCATATGTTGACATTAGAATCTTGTTGTGCTCAGGAAGAATTTCTTTCAACAAAGACAATAGAAATATGAAGCTTTTGTCACTCAATGTATTGTTAGCCTTCAAAGTATACAATCTCAACACAACACTCAACTTTGTAAACTTAGTACAACCTTAGTACAATGGTCTCTCAACATCTTTCACAATGTTTCTAAATAAGAAAGTGAACATGTAAGATTTACCCCACAACTATATAGCATTGCATCAACCATGTCTGTCAAAATTTATTCATCGACATCTACATCATCGTCAATTACTTCATCAACACAAGTGTTGCTTTTGATATCTTCTAATCTCATATTAAGAATTTCTCCATGTCAGTACCATTATGTATATCCCTGTACAATCCTAATGAGCATGACATGACTATTGATTCTTTCAACAATGTTGACCTTCAAGTTGTTACTACAATTCCTATATAGAAAATAGAACCTATCTTTAGGTGGTTTTCTATGTTCCTCCACAAATTTTATAAAGTCATCAAGACCACTAATAAACTCTGAGTGTAGCAATTTGGAATCGACATCTATGGTCAATCCATTCTCTGATCATAGAGCAAATGGGTATTGATTTGTGTATTAGTGTATAGGTTTATGGTTTAGGGTTTAAAGACTAGGGTTTACAGATTAGAGTTTAGTATTTACAGTTTACATATTAGGGTTTACTGGTTAGGATTTACAAACTAGGGTTTACAAATTAGGGTTTATAGATTAGGGTTAACAGTTTAGTAACAAATGTATACCACCTATCCCATTCTAGAGCACCTAGTCTCTCTACCAAGTGTGTAATTTGTATTCGATCTTTAAAAATATTTCAGCAGTATTTTTTCGTAGTTCATCAAGTACACCGATGTAGATGGGAAAACACCCACCTTCATATGTACTCAGAGAAAAATTGGGGAAATGGTGATAAAACTTCTTGAAAATTGATTACACATTATACACTTACATCCTAAGTGAGAGTTCAAGAAAAGTCCTCAACTAAGGACTATTCTTTTAATGAGTAAAACTTTGATACCTATCTAGGCCAATAGATAATTTTTTCATTTATATACCTAGGATCTTAGTGTCATCATTCATATTGTAAGTGCAAAGAAATGTGCATTAAGACATGCATATTCTATTTATATGATGTAGACAATATTTAACAAACCAAACAAAAATCCATTGATCATTCATTTTCCTAAGCATAATTTTATATTCTAATTAAATACATAATTAAAATTTAGTGACCTAGCATAACTTGATATACATGCATTTTTATAACAAATGCTAATATAATTAAGAATTTAATAACTTAAAGGTTATATATATATATATATATATATATATATATATTCATAATTAATTTAGAAAAAAAACTACCTGGATGAAGTGAATGAGAGAGAACTACTGACGACAGAAGAAAAGGACTGGCGATAATGGTAGCCGAAAAATACTGGTGACGACAGTGATGATATTAGGGAAGCACTGGCAGTGCGGCAGCAAAGCAACGACGCAGCTCTAGAGGGACAACGTCTATGCTAGAAGCAGAGAAGCACCAGTGATGGTTTCAACAACACAAACATCGTTGCCACCGATGACCCTAGCAACAACAACAGAGAATAACGATAATCACCAAGGCAATGAAACAGAGAATGTGGGTAGAAGAAATTTTACAGGTGCTATTAGGTGGGATTTGGTCGTTGGTTGCTATCTAGAAACCGAAACTAAGTACTTTATCATCGTTTTGCAGTTAAAAAACTTACGTAATATGTACTTATTTCTATTAAAAATGTCAAACCCACTAGAATTGAGTCATAAGTTGTCGTATAAAACCGACGACATAGTTCAAACTTTGTTGTCGGTTAGCCACCGATGAACCGATGTCATATATACTTATATCTACAAAAAAAATTAAACCGATTGTGTTGTTGGTTTTTCAGCAAAGCCAACGACATATGCACGTTATCCCTTTTAAAAAACGTCAACCTCAATAAGACATATGTCATCAATCTGTAAAAATAAAACAGACGACATAATCCAAATAAGGGGGAAATATCATCTGAGGGGCACGTAGTGAGAACCTTTTGTTGTCAATTTTTAAAAAGGAATCGACACCACAAATTTCCGGACGTAAAATTCTTCACGATAGGTGTGCACTAACATGTCATTTTTTGTGGAGTACAACCGACAACAAGGGATTTTTGGAGGAAATAATTATTTTACAGAAGGATTAGTTTTTTTAGAACCGATGCTAAACACCTTTATCAAAAAAATTCACTTCAAAATTGAATTTCACGGACTTTATGCAACGTCACTTCTTCAAAAAAAAAACTGATATTATAATAAAATCGATATCTATATTTTTTTTGGAAGACTTTACCAGTAATGGCGTTTGTGTTTTACCAACTGAGGCTATAAACATATGGTGTTGGTTTTTAATTAAAAACGACGTTAAAGAAAGGAACACTAGAAGTAAAAAATGCATAATGTAAGTTTTATTATTCAAAACAGATTGTGCAGTTATGCTGCTTGGGTATTAAAACCGACCACCTTCTAGCTAGCATCCCACAAGTTCACCGATCCACTAGGATTCCATTGCTTATTCATTATTATGAAATGATTTGTTGCATGTCGATCATTTTCTGTGAAAAGTACATATTTTAAAATGATGGAAAGAATGTTCATTATGCAACATGTCAAATGTTTTGTTTTGTATATCAGAAGACGCGTCACAATCTTAGTTTGCCATGCC
Source organism: Alisma plantago-aquatica (assembly GCA_963693085.1). Taxonomy (NCBI): domain Eukaryota; kingdom Viridiplantae; phylum Streptophyta; class Magnoliopsida; order Alismatales; family Alismataceae; genus Alisma; species Alisma plantago-aquatica. The sequence goes on along the minus strand of OY856410.1, from coordinate 792,668,468 downwards.
ATGCTGCTTTACGTGTTTTTTTATTCGGTTTCTAGTCGGCGAAGAAAGTTGTTCCTCAAATTTGGTTTCTGAAATGAGAATTGAGCATGCAATGTAACGAGACACGGCTCGTTGGAGTTGCCTTTAAGTAACTGTGAGGAAAAGGATTATAAATCAAAATAGCACGATTTCATAAAAATATGTACTGAAATAACACCATAGTCATCTTAATTCCCGAAATAGCCCACTTTCCAGAGAAAGCGCCAATATTTTTGGCGTTTTACTGTATCCAGGCTGAAAGCGCCAAAAAAATGGCGTTTTCAGCTGAAAGCGCCAAGTTTTTGGCGTTTTTCATGCAAAAGCGCCAAAAAATTGGCGTTTTTTTTTTTTTTAACGCTTTTACATTGAAAACGCCAAAAACTTGGCGCTTTCAGCTGAAAACGCTATTTTTTTGGCGCTTTTAGCCCCCGGATACAGTAAAACGCCAAAAGTACTGGCGCTTTCACCCGAAAGTGGGCTATTTCGGGAATTAAGATGGCTTTGGTGCTATTTCAGTACATATTTTTATCAAATTGTGCTATTTTGGTTTATACTCCTGAGGAAAATGTTCTGCAGCTTCTCATATATACAATAGACAGTTAAAGCCTCCGATTGCGTAGTACGTATGATATTGTCGACATCCACTAGTAGGCCCACGCGGTTTCGGCCTTTGCGCCTTTTCCCCATGTCCATTTACAAGGATATAAAAGGCTTCCATGAGGGCAGGGCCTGCATGTATCATCGTTCCAACGTTAAGAATTATCTCCGGGATTAGAGGGTACCAATTGGTACTCATAGGCGGCCTACTTCGAGAAATGGAAGTTGCTGCAGCCATGTCCTCATTCGCCCCTGTTCTGAGACATGGCGGCAGAAGTCGTCCGTCGTCTCCTCCTCGCACAAGGCTTCACCGTCGATTAACGACGGGCTGGATGTTTCTCCACGTACCAAAGGCCGTAGTTGCTAGCGCAGACTCCCGCCCGGGTCCGAAAGGCGATGACGGTAGCCGCCGTCGTGGTCGTCGGGCCAGCCCAGTGGACCAGTTCATGCCCTTGCTCTATGCATGCATCCGCGAGGTCGAGACCGTCGAGAAAGTGGAGCGCGCATATGCAGCAGCATTGGCGCCGGATCAACCTTTTTCAGCCGCCGGCAGAGACGGATAGGTGGCCAGAGTGGGGAACGAGTTACTACCGCACGGGTGGATACCCACGTGACGTGTTCGTAGCGTTAGGGGCGCTGCAGACCTTGACCATGGATGCAAGACTCAGCGTGGTTCTTCGATCACTGGCTCTAGCTCTGCTCCGGCTGATCACGACCGGGATCGCCGTCTCCGCGAGCCTTGCCGACACCGTTGCCCATGTGGCAGCTACTGCTTCTGCAGGAGCTCACCGTTCATTGCAGAGAAAATGAGTTACTTTATCTTTCTTCGTATACGTATGATTCCGTCACCCACAGAGAACCCAACCAGCTTAGCCGCAAATTCACGCTAGAAGATTAGTCTCTAAATGTTGTGAAGTCTTATGATAGGATTGGATACTCCAAATAAACGATTGATGTTGTGTAGGCTATGAGAATTGAGTTGTTCTTTGATATCAATAAAGATATAAGTTTTGTATGTATGGCTTAAATGCATTGTTTTCTTTTCTATTATGTCTTTATTGTATTGTTACCAACCTATATAATATTGCACCCAAGGTTCAGGTTTAAATTTTTTGTTCACCTAGTTCCTGCGGGGGTCACAATTGGATAACTTAGTTAGATTCAAACGGAAAGGTATGTACTGAAAACACAATATGGATGACTCAATAGTAGAGCACACTACATATTGGACTTTGTGGGGTTGTTAGATATATGGCTGGTACAACCATGTATATAGCATGAGTTAAGCCTAATGTAGTGCCAATAGTACATGTGAGAAAGATAGCTTTGTGTCTAGTGTAAATGGAAAAAAAGTTTTATCCCACATTGCTCACTCCTAGAACTTTTGTGATCCTTATATGTAGGACTACATGTGACACTAGTGTCCAAGCGTCCTAGGGGAGGCATGCTCACCTTCTTAGTGGGTATGGTGACCATAACACACACGCACACACACTCCACATCACGCCTCGCCTGGCCTGACCGGACTGGGTCGGGCACGGGGTCAGGCTTTTGTGGATTGTTGATTGTGTAGAATGTCTTCCATTCTTTTTACACTAGGATACAACTACATAATTTATTATTAATTTAATTAATTATTTCTTTTCTAATCGGATTTATTAATCCTAACTGGAAAGTGTCTCTTTGTAAATTTTTCCATAATGTGGCCGCGTCTTAACGAGAATAGGATTACAGGGCGTGTAAGGCTATAAATATGTCTCTAGTCGTTAGGGTTAAATAAATCTTTCTAACAAAGAACCGTCAACATTTGAGTTCATGTTTGGCAAACCCTACAGCCAGAGTCTTCTGTTATCGTCGCTTCAGTGGTGTTGTGTGGAGATCTTCTCCTGAACATAGCAAGTTTGTTCATCCTCTCCCTTTCGAGACCTAACCTGTTAGGAGGTGGTTCCTGCGGTCGTTGAGTTGTATTGGTGGTGCAAGTCGTCTTCATCTGCATCGTCCGTCGTCGAAACGAATGAGATGATCTCTTCTGCAGGTTCGTGACTGGGTCGACTAGGAGAAGGACACATATCCAGAAGAGTTGCAAGGCGCTAATTTCTTTAAGTATATCACGTTCGTTTTCTCACGAATGACCTAATTTGATTCCTGACCTTTTTTGCTTTTGTTCTCCTGTATTGGTTTATTCTGCGCTTATTTGGATCGGCCTGAACTGTTAATCTAATTGCACATGTAATAACGTAGTTAAAAATTAACAGTGTATTTAGTCTGATATGGGCAATAAGACATATATAGAAGCATATTCTATTGAATATAGTCCATCGGTGAAATGTGTGCTCAACATGTATCCAACATCTATTATACATGTCACGTGAAAGCTTTAGGATTTATTGGTCCCATGTGAATATCAAATAGCCTACACTCCATACCAGTTCAGATCAAGGCCATGTGTCACGACTATTTAACTGATTTAACAAGATAACCAATGGTGTAGCACAACCCGTGTTTATAATGGGAGTGGTAGCAAATCTGAACACGACATGATAAGAGTATCATTTCAGCGCAAGCGTGATGCCAGTATTTCGTTCAATCGTTCGGAGGTTGATAGGATATTTTATAATGAAAAAAATTAACTTGACACATTTTTGTTAGAATAATTTTATTTATTACGCCAAAACATTTTGAGAAAAAAACGATTTGGTGTAAAAACGCCACCAAATGTAGCGGTTCAAATTAAAGTTTAGAAAGCGCCAATTTATTCAATATTCTATACAAAAATGTGAAAAAATAATGCAAATAAAAAATATAAAAAAAATACCACACAGTGTGGTGCTTTCTTGATTTTTTATTTTTTATTTTTATTTAAAATGTTAAATAAGTTAGCGCTTTTTGAACCATGTGCTATTTTAGGAATTATTTTACCTAAAGTGCTTTAGATAAAATTATTTTTACAGTGTCTATGCTGTTTTTTATTGTACTTGTGTCTCTTTATCTTAGCAATAGTTGTGGTGTTATCACAGTGACCTAAAATTGCAGCAAGTGGCTTCTTTACCATAGGTAAACTAGACATAAGTTCATGTAGCCATTCAACTTCCAATCCAGTTTCATCTAAAGCACACAACTCTGCCTCAAAAGTAGACCGAGATAATATGGTCTATTTCTGAGACCTCTAGGAAATAGCTCCTCCTCCCAACATGAATACATATCCTGAGACACCATTACTCCTAAAGTTGATGGAAATCTAACTTCCATCACTATATCCTATGACTACAGAAGGATTTTTGTTAAAATGTAGCCCAAGAAGTTCCCTTGATATGCCTCAAAACTCTATCAAGAGCTTCCCAATGGGTCTTTTCGGGACAAATGGTGTATCTACTTAACTTGCTCACATCAAACACAATGTTTGGTCATGTGCAGTTCATAAGATTCATCAAACTTTTGATAATCTAAGAGTATCATAATTGAGACACTAGAACCCTAGTCTCATTCTTGAACAAGGACTTAGATGAATCATATGGAGTCTTAATAGGTTTATGTGATGTGTACTCAAACCTCTCCAATATCTTCTCAACATAATGAGACTGTGAGAGAGTTATACCATCAGTAGACCTTATGATTTTAAGCCCTAAAATCACATCAGAGACTCCCATATCCTGCATCTCAAACTTGCTATACAAGAATGTCTTTGTCTCATTTACTACTTTCATTTCAGAACCAAAAAGTAGGATATCATTGACGTATAAGAATAACTAAATGAATCCATCATTGATGATTGTATAGTAGAGACACTTATCAAATTCATTAGAAATGAAGACAAACGATGATATCACCAAATCAAACTTCTCATGCCATTACTTAGGGGCTTATTTCAAGCCATATAATGAATTAACAAGTTTACACACTTTGGACTCATTCCCCGACCCACAAATCCCTCAGGTTGTTCTATATATATCTCTTCTTGAAGATCACCGTGCAAGAACGCGGTCTTCACATCCATCTGATGGATACATATATTATAAATGGAAGCCAAAGATATAATCACTCAGATTGCGGTCATACGAGAAATAGGGGAATAGGTATCAAAATAATATATTCCTTCCTGAAAAACACTAGGGGGGGTGAATAGAGTTTTTAAATATTTTAGCAATTATTTAACTCAAACAACCACAAATGAAGAATGGAAGAAGGAGATCGGTGTTTAGAGTGGTTCCAACTTTAGCAAATACTAAAGTTGTCAGTCCACTACCCAGTTTCTTACCCAACCGGGATTTTGAAAGTATTAATTTTATTACCTTCACAAGGATTTACACAAAATACAATACTTTCTTTACACCCCTTGAACAGCCTTCACTTGAAGTAGATGCACCAACTTGAGGTAGCCTTCTTGAAGTAACTCCAAGCTCCCCCTTGAAGTAGCCTTCCTCTCTAGAAGTAACCTCCCGTTGCACCAGCCTTCTTAAAGTAGCTCAAGGTCCCCTTCTTCACCAAGAAGATCTTCAACCTCTCCAACCCGCAGCCTCCAACCTAGGAGTAGCAAGGAGAGTACAAACAACAATAGAGAACAAGAAAGAAAATAGAAATTACAGCTTATCCTTTTGTAGCACAAGGCTTGATTTGCCTAGATCAAGCGTGTAGATCTCCTAACCAAAGTGTATGGAAATGTAATTGCAGTGGATAGGAGATGCTAGCCTATAGGACACGAATTTTGAGCTAAGAGAAGAAGTAGCCTATTGTCACTATGCTCAGTTTACTCACAAACAGGTTGCTCAAAGTATGCTCAAAGATTTCTCAAGTGTAACAAGTGAGTTTAGGTGTCCCAAGGCATGTCCTATTTATTGGAATGTCCTACAAGTGCTTAAGGACGTTCTAGACACCTTCTAGGGGTTTCTAAGTGCTTAACTAGCCGTTAGGTACAAGTTTGTTGCTTTAGCAACGGCTAATTAATTAATTCTGCAATTGTTGTCAGAGTCCATCTCGGTCGAGAAATGGTCGACCGAGACACCTACTCGGTCGAACTTTTGTCGACCGACAGGCTCTCTGAATCAAGTGTTTTGCAACGTTTATCTCCAACTGCCAACTACCTTGTCAGATGTGTCTAACGGCTACCTGGGTCTTTCTCGATCGAGAAAATTGTCGACCGAGAGTGTCTCGGTCGAGGAGTTAGTCGACCGAGATTGACCCTGTTTCAATTTTTCAATTAAAGCACTAAGTGTGTGTATGAGTGTGCATATGTGACACTTATTTGAAGGGGATGACCTATCTAAATGTGATGTTTAGCTAGGGAGAATCTAACGCTTGATTTACATGAAATCTAAGTACTTGTACATTATATATTTGTACAAGTTTTTACAAAGTGATTACATTTCATGAAAATATAAATATGTAAGCATATGGATTTCCCTAATTGCTTTGTCATCCACCTTATTCCTGCAACACTCAAGTAGCACGTTAGATTAACAAGAATGAAATGTTTGTCATTATCAAAACAAAGGGATTTACAAATGTCCATTTAGCCAACAATCTCCCCCTTTTTGAAGATGACAAACATTTCCTAAATATAAAATAAGAAAGTATAAAACATGTGAGTTTCATACCTGAAGATTACCTTTGTAAATTTCTTCTCTTGTTTATAAAATGTGTGCTTATTATTCCCCATGAATTATGGAACATGAAATCCAATCCTTTAGGGAATATAGCAACTGTCAATGTAAAGCCAAGAGTTCATGAAACTCATTGATTGAGTTTTGCACAAATACTAAGTTTTATATTTATTTCTCCCCCTTTGTCATTTCAAAAAGATATCCGTTTAAGAATAAATACTCAATTAAGCCACAATTTTTTTTAAATTTCAGGTTTTGCAAAAATGTCATCCCTTTTTATTTATGACATATTTATTACTCCCCTTACTTTGTATGCTCTACTAGAGTAGTCTTATAATCCATATTCGAATGATGCCATAGAGGAATATCCAATAGAATCAGTAAAGATAACCATTTCATGTAAAAATAACTATTTCATTTCAAAGATCACCATTTTATTACAATCATGCAAGGATAACCATTTCATTACAATCATGCAAAGATAGTCATTTCATTACAACTAATACAACGGTCACTCTAAATCTCACTGGAAAGACTTGAGTATTACATCAATATCAGGGTCTTTTCCAAGAAATGGCTCAGCTCCATAATATTGGACTAAAGTTTGCCACTCCAAAGCACCTGTCTTGGTTAAAGCATATGCTTCCAAGAAGGTAGGAACCCGATCAAAATGGAAATGAGCAGCAATGTCTTGTAATTGTATTGAGGAGAACTGAGTGTGTGTGAGATCTGTAGATGGTGGAGGTGGAGGTTGGTAGTAGTTGTAAGATGGATTATATGGGTTGAGCATGCCAGGATTTAAAGAATAAGGATATTCATCTGGTTGATTTGGAGAGAGGGTTTGCATTCTTTGATTTAGGTAGGTCATGGCATGGTGGTTATAGTCTAATTGTCTACTTAGATGATATTGTGACCCAGCAACATAGGTTAGGGTGTTTTGGATGGGATCATAGGGTAGGTTGGTAGGAGGAGGTGGTGGTGGTATATCTTGAGTAGATGTCTCACCTTCCGTCCTAGCCCTCTTGTGACCAAAATCATTTCCCATTTTCTCTACTGTGTTTTTGCTTATTTTTTGTGGTCTTCTTTCCCATGTGTATCCCATATCCTCAATTTGTGTTTTAAGAAAGTGTTGAGTGATTTGGCATACAAAATCAACATATGGGGGATTGCCAGAAAACTCAAGCATGTTCTTAAGGATTATGCAGATAAAATTTACGGGAATACATTTGATAATGGCATAAATTAAACACATGCAAAAAATAGGAACTTCAGACTTGTTTGCTCTAGGATGTATGTTTGTGGAAAAAATAAGATTGACAATCCTAGCAGCAGGTTTGAGATTAATGGCATAGTAGGTACCCCTATCTTCGTGACACGTAGTATTAGATTGAAAAATGGCTCGTTTAATGTCACTAAGACTGACGATATGATCACCTTGGGAAAATATATTGAGTGGATTTGCAGTTGTGAGGTCAAGAGTGTCTTGATATTCATCTAAGTCGATGTTGAGCATGTCAAGAATATCCTCTTCAGTAAATCGAAAGCTATGCCCATTGACCATAGAGCAGAAGAAGGTATTGTCATTTTCGGAATGGGAGATTAGGTTTGCATAGAACTCATTTACCACTTTTGAAGAGTAGGAAGGGAAGGAAGGGTTAAGAAATTCTTTCAAATTTTGCACCTCAAAAAGATCTTCCAGGTCGACGATGCTGAGGAAGTCCAAGACGTCAACCGGCCATCGTGGAAGAGGAGTCTTGGAGGAGAGCCTGAGATAGCGATCATCAGCATCTGCGTCGACGAAGGGGATGTCGTTGATGATCGTCAATGGTGGAGTAGCCTCCCTTCCTTTCTTTCTAGCAACTTTCTTCTTTCCACGTGTAGAGGATGAAGCCATTTCTTTGTTTTAAGGTGGAGAAGAAGCAAGAAAGTTTTGGGGATGAGGAAGCTAAAGGATTGCACAAGAATACACTAGAGAGAAGCTATGGAAGTAAGAATATGAGAGTGTGCAACAATGACCCGTTTTTGGCCCTTTTTATAGTAAATTAGTGACCAGGTCGGTCGACAATTTGTCGACCGATCGACCGCAACGGTCATATTCCAGACGCGCCACTCGGTCGTCCATCGGTCGAATGGTAACGGTCAGTCACTCAACGGTAACGGTTGGATTCCAACGGTCAAATCCCAACGGTCAATTCTCGGTCGAACAATTGTCGATCGACACTAGCTCGGTCGAACAATTGTCGACCGAAAGTGTGTCCGATGTTATTTCTGTCTGAAGTCTGTCGGTCGAAAGAGATAGGCTGACCGAAATATTTTCGGTCGAAGAATTCGTCGACCGACAGACTTACTGACTATGAATTTTTAAGCTGATTTTTAATGCAAATGATAGACTAAATTTGTAGAGCATATACACTTTCTAAGGGAGTAATATTGTGATTATTGTTACCAATATTTGGACAATTTTGTGATCATAAATTAATTGTTCTTTTAATCACAATTTTTATATAGAAAATGATATTCAAATAAGTATTGTGTCAAACTTATTTTAGGTCGACTTTGACTACGACCATAGTGCCCCTTGGTCAAATTTCATTTCAACCAAGAGGCAAATTTGCAGATTTCCAAATTGAATAAATGAAGTATAATATCTGCATATAATGTGATCAATTTGAAGCATAATACTGAATATGAAAACATTTGTCTTTGATTTTTCTTGGAATATAAACTTTGCTGCAGTTACATGAATATCAAATTTCACTTCTTCTTGTATCCTCATGAAAGTACGATTAATATCTTAGGTCTTCAAAGATACTAATTAAAAATTATCTTATGTGATGCAAGCATTTAAAACAAATCATTTTGCTCGCCTATGTATCATCAAGGATGCAATAATCATTGTTCATGAAACAAGCATCAACGTTATGTATGAAATGTTGAGAGTATATCCATGATGTAATGATAAAACAGTAGCAATATGAAATTCAACATATGGTTTCTATGTGAGTAAATCAAAGAATACTTAGGACAGACCATGTAGTTAGTAATTTGACTTAAATCAATATGATCCATAGTTTTAACTAAAATCATTTAGAGAGTAAACCAAGTTAATCTCATATAAGTTTTCAAAGATGATTTCCAGAATGTATACTTTGTTTTGCATGTACAACAAGTAGATAGCAACTTGAAAATCGAAAGTAGAAGATTTATTTCAGACTGGAAATCAATGACCTGTTCGGTCGACAATTTCTCGACCGACAGTTCTCTCGGTCGACAGTTTCTCGACCGACAAGATTTCTAAAATGTTTTCTGAACTGTTAATTGCTTCCAAGTAAAACACAATTATGCAAGTTAGATGTTTAGATACTGGAATTAATTTGATATCCCATTATGTTGAGTTGAGATAGACATAGAAATATACAACTTAGGTCTTTGGTCATATCTCAACTTAATTCCATTCATTTAGTTTGGAGGTTTTGGAACCCAAACTAACTCAACATCTTTTTTCTTATAAGGACATGAAAAAGAATAGTGACCAAGGCACAAACAATAATGACAACATATAGAATCAACCTCATATCTTTTTCTATGATTTTGGTCTAGGTTGTTCTTGGGTATATTTGTATTTGTGCCTTTAGGTACATACATAGATTGATGTGCTTGTGTCTTTTTCCAATTAGGTTTATGATAGGATTTTCCCTTAGGCTTGTAACCTAGTCCTCTCCTTCCAACTTGATGGTAAGGATCATTTAAGATTTGATCAAGAATGCCATAATTATTTAGACTACTAACTTTTTGTTGTAACTTAGCAATCTCATCCATTCTCTTCTTGATATCTAGCTTTGCTTGATCTAGATTATATGATAATGAATTTCTTTCTTTTACGATAGTATCATAATCTAGATGTGAGCACAAAACTGGTTGTTTTTGAAGATCATTCACTTGAGTCTACAAATTAATCTTTTCTAGAGAAAGGAGATTACAATTTGCTTCTACAGATTTTAGCTTAATATCATGATCTTCAATAACCTTTTTGAGATCTTCATTTTCAGATGTAAGAGCAAGAAGCTTAGTATGTAATTCATCATTTGCTTTATTGGATTTCTTTAATTTCTTCTTGCACTCAATATATTTATTGTGTGTCTCTTCAAGAGAAGCAACTAGCTCTTCTTTAGATAAATCAAAAAGACTTACCTCTTCTTCTTCTTCACTTATTGTAGCAATAAGACATTCTTTATGTGTATCTTCCTTCTTTGACCTCCACGGGCAACCAAGTGTTGCATGGCTTGTTCCTAAGCACCAACTGCAACTTGTTGAAGGTTGCCCCATACTTTTCCTTTGTTTGCGGTTGTAGACACCACCACCCTTCATACTTCAAGACTCGATTAGAGCTCCTTGAAGCCTGCTCTGATACCAATTGAAAAACACTAGGGGGGGCTGAATAGAGTTTTTAAATATTTTAGCAATTATTTAACTCAAACAACCACAAATGAAGAATGGAAGAAGGAGACAGGTGTTTAGAGTGGTTCCAACTTTAGCAAATACTAAAGTTGTCACTCCACTACCCGGTTGCTTACCCAACCGGGATTTTGAAAGTATTAATTTTATTACCTTCACAAGGATTTACACAAAATACAATACTTTCTTTACACCCCTTGAACAGCCTTCACTTGAAGTAGATGCACCAACTTGAGGTAGCCTTCTTGAAGTAACTCCAAGCTCCCCCTTGAAGTAGCCTTCCTCTCTAGAAGTAACCTCCCGTTGCACCAGCCTTCTTGAAGTAGCTCAAGGTCCCCTTCTTCACCAAGAAGATCTTCAACCTCTCCAACCCACAGCCTCCAACCTAGGAGTAACAAGGAGAGTACAAACAAAAATAGAGAACAAGAAAGAAAATAGAAATTACAACTTATCCTTTTGTAGCACAAGGCTTGATTTGCCTAGATCAAGCGTGTAGATCTCCTAACCAAAGTGTATGGAAATGTAATTGTAGTGGATAGGAGATGCTAGCCTATATGACATGAATTTTGAGCTAAGAGAAGAAGTAGCCTATTGTCACTATGCTCAGTTTACTCACAAACAGGTTGCTCAAAGTATGCTAAAAGATTTCTCAAGTGTAACAAGTGAGTTTAGGTGTCCTAAGGCATGTCCTATTTATAGGAATGTCCTACAAGTGCTTAAGGACGCTCTAGACACCTTCTAGGGGTTTATAAGTGCTTAACTAGCCGTTAGGTACAAGTTTGTTGCTTTAGCAACGACTAATTAATTAATTTTGCAGTTGCTGTCAGAGTCCATCTCGGTCAAGAAATGGTCGACCGAGACACCTACTCGGTCGAACTTTTGTCGACCGACAGGCTCTCTGAATCAAGTGTTTTGCAACGTTTATCTCCAGCTGCCAACTACCTTGTCAGATGTGTCTAACGGCTACCTGGGTCTTTCTCGGTCGAGAAAATTGTCAACCGAGAGTGTCTCGGTCGAGGAGTTAGTCGACCGAGATTGACCCTATTTCAATTTTTCAATTAAAGCACTAAGTGTGTGTATGAGTATGCATATGTGACACTTATTTGAAGGGGATGACCTATCTAAATGTGATGTTTAGCTAGGGAGAATCTAACGCTTGATTTACATGAAATCTAAGTACTTGTACATTATATATTTGTACAAGTTTTTACAAAGTGATTACATTTCATGAAAATATAAATATGTAAGCATATGGATTTCCCTAATTGCTTTTTCATCCACCTTATTCCTGCAACACTCAAGTAGCACGTTAGATTAACAAGAATGAAATGTTTTTCATTATCAAAACAAAGGGATTTACAAATGTCCATTTAGCCAACACTTCCCTCTATGTGCAACACTTAGAAACTATGCTAGCCTTATACTTATTGATTGTCCCATACATTAAGTTTCTTCTTAAAGATCCATTTGTATCTAACTACAGAACAACCATGAGGCAAATACACTAATTCCCAACTTCCATTTGAGAGAATTGATTGGATTTCATTATTAACGACTTCTTTTCAAAACTTAGCTAGATTCCATGGCTTGTTTGAAAGTTACAAGATCATCCTCAACATTGTACGTGAGAAACTCACTTCCAAAGTCCTTGGATGTCTTTGGCCATTTACTTCTCCTTGGTTCAACTATTTCTTCAAAATCATCAGATTCAGAAATAGCTCGTTCTGATTCGCCCCCCACATTTGTCATCCTTTCCACATGCTCGGGAATGGAACCTATGGTGAATGAATCCTATTGAGATACTTCATTGGGCACACCAAATTTTATGGGAAACACATACTCAAAGAATCTAGCATCACGTAATTCCACAATTGTATTGACCTCAACGCCTGAGATATCAGATTTTACAATTAAGAATCTATAAGCATAACTTGTCTCTACATACCCCAAGAATATGGCATCAACCATTTTCGGTCTCAATTTCTTCCTTTTGTGTTCAAGAACAACTACCTTAGCAAGGAACCCCCACACTCAAACATATTTGAGACTTGGTTTCCATCCTCTCCATAACTCAAATAGACTACTCTCTACATATTTATTGGAAACTCTATTCAGAATATGGAAAATCGTATCCAAAGCTTCCCCCCACATGAAGTTGGGTAGACTTGAGGTTTGGAGTAAAGAATTAATCATATCTATTTGGGTTCGATTTTTACGTTCAACTATTCCATTACACTGTGGTGGATACGAAGCGGTAACCTCATGAACTATACCATGTAATTAGCAAAATTCCAAAAACAAATTTATGGTATATTCTCCTTCCCTATTAGACCTTAATCTCTTAAATACTTTTTTGGTTTGAGTTTCATCTTCTTTCTTATAAATTTTAAATTTATCTAATGCCTCATCTTTACTTCTAAGTAAAAACACATAATAGTATCTAGTAGCATCGTCAATAAAAGTTATAAAATAAAGCTTTTGATCCCTTGTAGAAATTCTATTAAATTCACAGATATATGTATGCACTAAATCCAATATTTCCGAATTCATGTTCACATAATGAAAAGGTTTCCTAGATATTTAGCCAGCACATAGATTTTACATTTATTATTACAAATATTAGATTTAGGAATTAAATTTAGATTCATCGCACATTTCATTGAGCCAACATTCACATGTCCCAAATGTGCATGCCAAACATCAGATGATACAAGATTCATGCATAAAGAATATTATCATTCAAATTTAAAATAGAAGTTGAAACAGGTTCTCCATATCACATAAATACTCCTTGACAAAAAATAAAGAATCACGAAGGTGAGTAATAATAGCCTTATTACACTTGCAATATATTATAAAACCATCTCTAACAAAAATTATGCCACTAATAATATTGTGTCGTATTGATTGAACATGTCTGACTCTATGAAGCGTCAGAACCTTTCTCGAAGGAAACTTCAAGTCCACCTATCCTCTGCCTTTGACTTCTACAGTGCTGGAATCGGTCAAAGTCACGAATCGAAATTTAGAGGCATGGTAAGACACAAACATGGACTTGTCATCACAAATATACACATTAGCCCCAATGTCTATAATCCAATATAGTGATTCAAAAATAGAAAGAACTTTAAGTTTTATTGATGCCTACCCATCATTGAGGTTCAAGGATGCAATCATCATGTTGACCACAGCCTCCTCAGTTGAAGATGTGACATTTCTTTTGGCCTTCTATAAAGGACGATCCTTGTTCCAGTGGCCAACCTGTCCACAAGTTCAACAAGGTTTGTGTAAGGCCCCTCCAAGCACATATATAAGTCAACAAAAGCAAACCCGATGTTGTCCATAACATGGGTAGCTCAGCTTGGAGGAATGTCACAAAATATGATAATCATTGCAATAAGATAGATGAAACATCATGCATTCAACTCAAAATGTAGATTCATACACTGTTCATGGAAGGAAAAGACATAACTATCTCATCTGATATCAAAATCTATTACATGTAGGCTAAGCAAGACTAAAGCATAAAATGTCTCATCTTGATCTCAAGTCTAACACATGTAAGCTAAGAAAATCTAATGGAAAGATAAACTAAACTAAAGGATCTACTAAGTGGTAGATGGCACCCCACCAAGCTAAAGTCTCCTGATCAGCTACACTTGAATTCTCGCTTCAAATCCCTCTTGCTCCTTGATCTAGGGACATCTTGTCCCACGACCATGAAAAAGAAAGCATCAACATCAGTAAGCGACATTATGCATGTTATAAAGACTGAAAATAAACATATACTTGAACTTGAAATAAACTTTACATAACTTGGCATTACAAATTCTCATTAAGCATTAACCTTCATTACATCAATGAATTAAGAACATTATTATATGCGTTCTCTCCTCACTGCCCACATGGGGCACATCATGCTCGGAAAGCCCATCATTGCTAGGAAGCCCATTATGAGCATAAAGGTCCATCATTTTGAGAAACATATAATAAGTTACTTAATTCTCTTAACTTAACATTAACATCTTTGTTCTTATCTTGCCATCAATGTAAATTGTCCTCATCCAATAATTGCATCGAAGTGCTCATCAGGCCGGTTTAGGCTCATCTTAGTTGCACCAAAGTGCTCATCAATCCCATAAAGACAAATTAATATAAAGAGGAACAATTTACAACATTAGTGCATTATCTTAATCATCATGGGATTTTCCCCTCTTAATCTTAACATTAACATTACATGATTTCCATGATTCTTTATTCAATTTTTTAATCATTGCATAAGCATAGCATTAAACTAATTAACAACAGTGATAAGCATATGACTTTATGAACATAACAACAAGCATCATATAATATAATCAAATGCATCATCATCATCTTGATTAACATTGAATTCTAAAAGCATAATCTCAAATCATACATAGTAAGCAACTCATCTAAAATACATATGCATAATTACATGACCTGCTTACCTTATTAGAGAAAAACCTAATCTCAGTTTCCCTAATCTAGAGTCGAGTCCTAGGTTCCTGAAATTAATCATGGCTGGCATTTATTATTAATTTAATTACACCTTAAACCCTAATTGTCTCAAACTGACACTTCGTTAAAACCAAACCAAAACATGTCTCAAAACACTGACCATTGGATAGATCTCAAAAAACTGAACAAAATACATATATAACTTGACCCCATTTGATCTACCAATTAAAAGTTATGAATTTTCATGCATTGGCCAATCAGAAAGTGAGGAAAAGCCACATGTGTATTATTAAACCAAAACTGGCTACAACAGGAACCGGGCCCGCACTGATGAGGACAAATCACATTCAGTCAACTTGCACTAAGGCCCACCCCAGAGGATGAGTAGTTAGAGAAAACAGGGCTAGTAAAATTCCCTATGTACCCATATAGGAGTTACAGTTGTATTCAACAACCCAGGGTAGAAGTGGTAATTTTCCACCTGGGATCTTCGTTCGGATAAAGTGAAGAAGGAAAATGAGATAGAGAAATCGGGCAAACGATCAATGATATCCCAGATTTCTGAGATTAAAAGCAAGCGAGAGACCACGGTCAGTAACGAATTACCTGCATTCTTACGAAGACAACAAGCCCAGGCTTGGGCTGTCTTGACTCTTGGAGAGCCAGCATCCCCACCCACCATGGCCGGAACAGCGTATAAGGAATTGGAGCGCTGAAACCATCGATTTAAAGCAAGATACTCTAAACTAAGACTCACAAAGAAAAAGTCAGAGGAAGGCGAAGGCAAAAAGGAGATTTTCGTGACTAGAGCAGAGTCTGGGTGATGAGGTGTTGTATTGTCGGTGAGGAACAAAAGTGAGTTTATAGAGTAACACAAACGAGATGACCACATGTAAAACTAATAAAGAGAAAATAAGCCTGGAGGTTCATAGATGCTTACCTATGTGACGATTTAACTTAGATGGGTAGAACCTTTAGAACCAGACTGTCGCCGCTGGGGAAGAAACACGAGCATGTCTTGAAGCTCAGAGGTGCAAGGTATCAAATTGAGGGTAGAGGAGGGTTGTTCTAGGTCTGACGATCGTTTTTTTACCCCTTAAATATATGTTTGGTTGGCTTGGGAGTCCTCTATAGAACGAAGGCGGCGGAAGGAGTCCTAGCCCTATTGGGCATTTTGTGGATAGGGCACAAAGTCTAGGTAAATATGGGATCGTTGACCTTGTGTGGCACTCCCGATCTCATCGGTGAAGAGACCAAAAGAAATGGGACATTGTGGAAGCCAAAAGGGGAGGGGGGTCGGATAAGGAGTCAGGCTCTAGTTGCCTGATTCCGATCTCCTACTGAAGGTAGGAGACGACCCTACGTCCATACGATCAAGAACGAACTGTTGGGAGTGACCCCCTTTAATACTAGCACACGTGACACTGACCTCAGGTGGAAAAATCTGATAAATAATAGTTTGACATTCAAATAAGTGAAATCTTAGGCGGATAAATCACATTATCTAAGAATAATTAACCCAAACTATATGTTAACTTCCCTAATGTATTTGAAGGGTCAAATGAAGCCATATCGACTCCAAATTTGAACTACAAGCTTATTAGGACCACTAGAATCTCCCTATCCACTTATATTTAGGTTTTCATTAACTTTTATTCATTAACCCCATATAGGTTTCTATTTAATGAACATATTATTAAAACGTGACATTGATAGAATTATCGTTTACTATATGAGCTATTTAATCCAAAGCTAGGTTTATGAGATTATTTCATCATATATTGGACTAAGATGTCCCATTGAATTCCATTTTGTTAGCTAAAAGCTTAAACTTGCAAGCTAGGGTTTCACATTAAGGTACATTAATAGATCTAGGATTTTGAGGATGTTACAATTATACCCACCTTAAATAAATTTCATCCTCAAAATTTTCTCATGCTAGACACCTTAGGGTTTCACTTATTCTGTCGACACTAATCATCTTAAAGTATTATTCTCATGGTAGAACACTATCTTGACTTCCATGTGGGTATATTATTCATGATACTATTTAACATCATCATTTATATCTCTGAACTCTTCTCTACGGTTTCAAATTTTACCATGGATCTTACTTGCTTATCTATGTCAAATATCTACTCCCCCTACTCATGCTCGGTCGTACTATGTGTCTTGACCAGGTTTAGGTGACTACATGTCTAACTTTTAATGCAAAGTCTTCTTTTATTAGTCATCTTTGGATACATGACGTCCGATCATATATTCTAAGATGAGTTATCTTATCACACTCATCTTAGTACCTCCCCCTTGCACATGTCCCATACCACATTCAATTGGAAGGACAAGATAAGCATGATTATGCATATAACATTCTCTCTACAAAACCCCATGAGCCTATGTCCCATACCATATACACGCGAGAAAAAGAGAGAGTATGCTATATACAGTTCAAGAGTTAACATAAAAATCCAAAACATCGAGGCACATAACCCTAATCATTATCTTAACTTATGTCTTCTGACTAGATCTCTACTTTGGTTCCTAACACTACTACAGAACCGACCTTTGGTGTCGATTATTTAAGGCCTTTGGTGAGGGTTAAAATGTGACACCTATGTGGGTGACACTAAAAGGTGAACCCTTAGGCGTCGATTTGAAAATCGATGCCAAAAACCTTCACGCCACCTAAAACGCGCCAACAGGGGCACTATAGGTGTCGGTTATTAGTGGGGAAACCGACGCCAGAACCATTCACGCCACAAAAAGGGTGCCAGTAGGGGCACTATAGGCGTTGGTTATTAGTGGGGAAACCGACGCCAGAACCATTCCCGCCATAAAAAGGGCGCTAGTTGGGGCACTATAGGCGTCGATTATTAGTTGGGAAACCAACACCCAAACCCTTCGTGCCACAAAAGGGCGCCATCTAGGACACCATCGACGTCGGTTTCTTAGTAATAACTGAAGCCAAATCACCTGCCGTCACGACCGTGTTGTCTGGCCACATTAGGCGGTAGTTTTTTCCTATTAACCGACGTTGTAATCCTTTGCTGTCGATTTTTGACTAATAATTGACGCCTATGTTTTGATTTTTTTTCCTTATCATTTTGCAGGCCTGTTGTGGATGGTCGCCGGATAAAGAAACCTACAGTTCAGTGGAACTGAACTGTAGGTTTACGACATCCATTGATATCAGCCAACAACATGCCATAAACCTGCAAATTTAACAAGATTCATTTTCACACATTTAGCAACCTGCAGTTCCATTCAATTTTCACACATGTAGAAACATTCAGACACATGTAGAAACATTCATGTAGCAACCTGTAGTTCCTTTCATTTTCACATTCACACATGTAGAAACATTTGACACATGTAGAAACATTCATGTTGCAACTTGTAGTTCCTTTCATTTTCACATTCACACATGCACATGTAGAAACATTCATGTAGCAACCGACATTTCCATTCATTTTCACATTCACACATGCATAAACATTCAGACACATGTAGAAACATTTAAACATGTAGAAACATTCACACATATGACAATTCAGAAAAATTCATTTAGAAAATATCATTCATTAGTCATTATCGCTATCAACATCTCAATTATATTTTAAAACCCCCACTACTTGTATGGATTTTGTCCATTCTTCTCTTTTATCATTTAATTATTCTGTCATATAGGAAGCATGTACATCTTATAAGTCTTTACATGTAGTGGGGTCAGTTTTAAACACCTGCAAAGAGAATGATGTATATATATAATTAATCATATATAAATAAGATTGATATATTGCATATTATCTAATGAGACTATTTATAATACCTCATGTATGGTATCGATGTCCAATGTGACATATTTGATAATTCACATAGTATTCACATGCCCAACTGTTGTCTTGTGTAGCACACTATAAATTTAAACATACAAAATATTAAAAAATACAACTAAGCACAGTTCACATAAATAATATATACATTGGAGTCGGGAACTTACTTCCACATTCTCCCAAATTATTGGCTAGTTCTATTTCCGGGGGACCTTTCCTCCATCCTTTTTGAACTCATGTAAACCCCTACATGTTAATGTAACACATTAAATTGTATAATTAAATAGTAATGTAATAACATATGTTAACAGATATAAAAATGAAATATTTCTCACCGGAATAATACCATTTTCATTGCATGTCCATATTTTGGATTCAATTTAGTCCCCTTAGGATCTAGATAATAGACAGTGAGCGTCCCGGGGACAATAAATAGTAACTCCCAATGCGTACCCCTAGAGGTAAAAAAGTTAAAAATTAATAACTCGAAATCCACAATAAAAATGTAATTTTCTTAAGTCCAAATTATAAGCAAAGTAAACTTACTCCACATTGAATGGAACTATTATCATTGTCTTCTTATTTTGACCAAAATTTGTAAAAGCATCATAGCAGTATTGTTGAACTGACGAAGGGTCTTTAGCTACTAGACTAATCAAAGATGGAATGAAAAATCATACATGTTCAAATGAAAAATCTACACATATCTTGTCTAAGTATCTGCAAAACATGTATTACGTATGCATTAATATATAAGAAACCAGATCACCAGATCCTACACAAGGTATATGGATGTATAAATAATATCTCATCTTATCCATAGCTCTATCACAGATGTATTCAGCCAAAGATAGCTAAAAAACTCCAAAATATCTTGTATAAATAGTTTGTTTTCATATGGTTGACCTACAACATCCACATCTATAGAAATATTTATAGGGGAATTTATATCATGTTCGCCTAACCATACTGCCATACCCCTACAATTAGGACCTAACGAGGCATGTAGGTCTTGTGGAACCTAACTTGGTAATGTAGGAAGTGGAGGTGGAGGCCTAGATGCTCTGGGGTGTCTTCGTTTTAACTTGTATATATAATTTCAGATCAATTGACCTCATATATACACACTAACAATTTAACGTAATATAAATTTACCATACAATTTTAGTATAGACGACATCCACTTTAGGCCACAATATCACTCCGCCTTCTGCCTCACCAAGCATTTCACAATCTGGGTGGGCATATGACAATAGAAGATCTATCCAATTGGGGAATATACATATATAGCGGGCTCACAGGAACCCAAGCATTTGGTAATGGAGATCCATGAAACATTTCCCCTGGAAGGGATGGGTAAGCTGATGCCTCTGCAATGATGTATTCATTACTTTTAAGATGGCATGGCTTCAACCCCTACAAATTTATGTAAAGAATGTTATATACATATATACATATCATCTTGAAAAGACTAGCTACTATGTATAAAAATACTTACAGCGGATGTGCTAGGTGGTGGATCTAAATGATTACTCGCAACCTCTGTAGTAGGAGTAGAGTGGGACGCCATAGGTTTTGTCTGAGCGGCAGTCAGAGATTCCTGCCACTTGCTCATTGCTTCATGGAGTGTCTTATCAACTACTTCCTTGACTCTCCTTTCAACTATCTTATCTACCTATACATGGATAAAAGAAATGTTAGCTTCTAATTATTGAATTCCCTTTTACAGTAGCATTGTAAAAAAAGAATAGGTTACCTCTTCTTTTGAAATTCTCGCTTTTGGGACATGTTTGCGTAGGGATGGCCCAAAGAATGCTTTGATGCCCACACCAGCATCTGCACCCATAACACGTCCAAGATGCTCTGGGTTACCCAAAGCAACTCTCAATTCATCCCTTGTACCCTCAGGGATGAACTTGCCTTGTTTCCTCAGCTCCTGTAGCTCCTGCTAATTGCCATCAATAGAAATTGGTAAGTAAACACCACAAATAATCAATATTTGAATGATTTCTCTAAGAGTTGTATTTTACCATTTTTGCAGCCGCCTCAGCAGTTGCGGGCTTCTTTGTTTCTCCCTTCTTGTTTTGCCTCCTCGCTATCCAGACATCATAGCGAGGTAGAGGTGTGGTACCTATAGTAGAAGATTCCTGAGTAGCAGTAGACTGAGCAGTACACTCAGCCTGTAATCTTTGACGAATGCATGCATAGCCCTTTGGACCCATTGTGTGGTCATGCACATTCAGTGCACACCTTGCTCTTTGCGCCTCACTGATAACCTAGTTAGTATGCACATTGATATGGTTAGTAACACTAAAGGTTAATCTTGAATAGGTGAATACAAGATATATTAATTAAATAGGGAGTAACACCTAATACCTTTAATTCATCAGTGTTTCTTGAAGCAACAAATGTGTCCCATTCCTCTTGGTCCAGGAAGTTCCACTGTTCAGTGGCTGACTTCTTCCTCTTCTCACCATGTTTTATGTATTCTTGGGTGAGATTTGTCCTATAGCTCCTTAGGACCTTCCCACAGCGTTGCATCACACATTTACGATGCAACTTTTCATCCAACACAAATATACTCTGCAAAATAGAATTGTTATTAACTAGTATCCAAAAAATTAGTAATCTACAAAATAGAATTGCAAATAATAATAGCTCACGCATAAATACTTCCATATTAAGTCTTTCATCTCCTTAGGAACTTTATGCCAAGAATCTATCTTACAACCACAATGGCTACGAGTAACATACCTAAGATATGAAACAAACAAATTGCGATTCACTCCAATTGCATTTCCTGCATTATCAAAATCCACAACCAATTTGGGTCCATTGCCCCTTAGCATTGTTAACTTCTTCATCATAGTGATGCCCCTTCTCTTGTCAATCTTTTGGTACTACTCATCAAGTTTCTCCAGTGCTTCAGAGGGAACATGTGCATCATCAACCTAAAATTTGACAAAATAAACACACTACAGGATATAAACTATAAATGGACATATAGATAGAAATATATGATATATTTTTAAAACTTACATTGTGAGGCGGCATATTGGTATCCTCACCATGCTCATCATGGACATCATGGTCATCATGCCCATGCTCAGCCATTTGAAAATTTCAATAAAAATCAAACATTCAGCCTTTGACATAACTAGAAGATAATGAAACATTGAAAAATGAAACATTGTATAGTTCACATATACAAATGAAACATTGAAAAATGAAACATATAAAAAATATAAACATGCATGCCTCTAATATTGCGATCATTTATCAATTAACAATCCTTCATTGTGATCTCTATGCACATACAAGTCATCATTAGCTTCAATATTTTGTGGTGTTGGCAACTCAACTGAGAATGGACTGGAGTCATCATACTTATCATAGTACTCTTCTTCATCTATAGCATCTTCAATGAACTGTCTTTTACCATGAAGAACAACTGACCGTTTATCATTTGCAAGATCATCGATATAAAATACTTGTTTCTCCTGTGATGCCAATATGAATGGTTCACCCTTCTCGCCAATCTTTTCAAAGTTCACTAAATTGAAACCCAATTCATCCACTATAACTCCTTTGGTGTTATCAACCCAATTGCATTTGAAGAGCAGAATTCTGAAATCTATGTAGTCAAACTCCCATATGTCTTCAATGACACCGTAATATGACATTTTAGCTTCACGTGGACTCTTATCCTTTGTACATGGAAAAAACATAGTCGACGCTTGAAGGGTGACCCCACTGTTTTGGACGACACTCTTATCATCTTGGCACTTTGTGTAATATGTGAATCCATTAATGTCATAACCTTTATAAGACATAACATTCAATTTTGGTTTAAAGGCAAGACAGTTGATAGTTTCAGTAATATCATCTAGTGTTTGAGATAGTTGATGTAAGACTTTATCTTCAAACCACTTAATAAATGTCTTGTTATGCAATCTAGCAATCCACATTGAATTGGCTCAAGGATATTGTCTCTTGATGAAATTGGTATGTTCCTCGATATAAACACTCACTTCATCCATGTTGAGTAAAATATACAAGTAACCTTGTTCCAACTTCTCACGGCTGATTACTTTCACCTGTGATCCCAAAATTCCTTTGCCAAATTGCTCCTCAATATTGTTGTCATTACTAGGAGTGTCATTACCACTCAGAAAGTCATTGCAAAAATCCATAACCTCTCTTTCAACATAACCCTCAATAATACTACCTTTAGGCCGATACCAGTTTCGAACATCACTTTTAAAAATGCTCATGTATCGTTCAAAGGGATACATCCAATGCAAGAAAACTGGTCCCAACATTTTCACTTCCCTAGTCAAGTGGACAACAAGATGTACCATGATATCAAAGAACGAAGGAGGGAAATACATCTCAAGCTGACATAGGGTAGCAACCACTTCTCTTTGCAAAGTATCGAGAGTATCAGGGTCAATAACTTTGCTGCATAGACTGTTGAAAAAGAAACAAAGTCTGGTGATTGCAAACCTTACATGCTTCAACAATATAGATCGAATTGCCACATGCAATATTTGTTGCATTAGAGTGTGACAATCATGAGATTTAAGACCTATCAACTTCAGATCTTTCATTGATACCAATCTACAGATGTTGGATGAGTAACCCTGTGGTACCTTAACATTTACCAAGCATTTACAAAAAGCTTTCTTCTCCTTTCTAGATAACGTGTAACAAGTGGGAGGTAAGTATGTTCTCCAATTTCCCATTTCACATAATTATGTAAATTCTGACCTTATTCCCATTTCATGTAGGTCCAGTCTGGATTTTATCCCATCTTTAGTCTTATCTGGTATATTCAACAAAGTACCAATGACGCTGTCACAGACATTTTTCTCAATGTGCATGACACTGATACAATGTATGACTATCAAAGAACTCCAATAAGGAAGATCCCAAAATATTGACTTCTTCTTGAATAAAGATTTGTCACTCTGTGTGGCCATAGTACATTGTGATCTCTTACCAAATTCATTGACAAAGTCTTTTACTCTTTCATAAACAACCTCCCCCGATATAGATTTAGGTGCACTCTGTTCCTCATTCCATCCATTGAATGCTTTGCGCTTCCTACGATACGAATGGAATTTTGGAAGAAACCTTCGATGACCAAGATATACAGTCTTGCCGCCATGTTTTAGTCTTGTTGAATCAGTGTTCTCTTCACATATAGGACACACTTTAGCTCCTTTGACACTATATCCAGACAAATTCCCATATGCTGGAAAGTCATTAATAGTGCAAAACAACATAGCGTGCAAACTAAATGTCTCTCTTCATGAATCATCATAGGTCATCACACCTTTACCCCAGAGTTTCTTTAAGTCATCAATCAGAGGTTCAAGATAAACATCGATATCATTTCCAGGTTGTTTAGGGCCTGATATCAACAACGACATCATATCATACTTATTTTTCAAACACAGCCAGGGAGGAAGATTGTATATAACAAGCATGACTGGACAAGTGCTATGTTGGGTACTCAATGTCCCATATGGATTCATCCCATTTGTACAAAGCCCAAGTCTTAGATTCCTGACTTCTTCACCAAATTTAGGGTACAATAGATCAATCTTCTTCCACTATGGGGAATCAGATGCATGTCGTAGGATCCCATCATTATTTTTCTTAACATGTACATGCCACTGAAAATTCTTCGCATCTATCAGACTGGCAAACAAGCGTTGAATCATGATATTATAGGTAGATACCACATCACCTTGGCAGGAGAACCAGTTTTAGACTCCCCCTAAGTCGTCAATTTATATCGTGACGCACCACATTTTGGACAATCTTTTAAATCCATATAGTCCTTTTGAAATAATACACAATCATTTGGGCATGCGTGTATCTTCTTGGCCTCCATTCCCATTGGGCACAATAATTTCTTTACCTGGTATGTTGAGATTGGCAGCTCGTTTCCTTCAGGAAGCATTTCTTTCAACAAAGACAACAATGACGTGAAGCTTTTGTCGCTCCATCTATTGTTAGCTTTCAGCTTATACAATCTCAACACAATGCTAAGCTTCGTAAACTTAGTACAACCTGTATATAATGATATCTCAACATCATGCACAATGTTTCTAAACATGGGATGTGGATCATTTTCGCTGTGCTCTACCCCACATCTATCTAGCATCACATCAACGATGTCTACTGGAACTAGTTCGTTCACATCTACGTCATCGGAGGCAATAACTTCTTCCACACAAGCACTGCTATCAACATTCACTGGTTTCAGGTTTGAAATCTCTCCATGCCAGTGCCATTACTAGTACATAACCGACCTTTAGTGTCGGTTATTTAAGGTCTTTAGTGTCGGTTTCTAAGCGACACCTATGTGGGCGACGCTAAAAGCCCAGCCGTTACGCGTCGGTTCAAAAACCTACGCCAAAACCCTTTGCGCGCCAACGAAAACGCACCAGCAGGGCACTATATGCGTCGGTTATTACCTAAGAAACTGACGCCATATACCTTCACGCCACAGAAGGGCGCCAACTTGGGCACTATAGGCGTCAGTTATTACCTCCGAAACTGACGACATATACCTTCGCGCCACAGAAGGGCGCCAACTTGGGCACTATAGGCGTTGGTTATTAGCTAATAACCAATGCCATATAAGTCCCAACACGGTCGTGCTGGACAGCACGGCCGTGGTGTCTATTCTGCTACCACGGCTGTGTTGGCCAGCACGGCCGTGGTGTCTGGTCCGCTGCCACGGTCATGCTGGCCAGCACGGCTGTGGTGTTAAGGAAATAGACGTCGATTTCTATTACAAACTGACACTATAACTATTTGGCGTCGGTTTTATACAAATAAGTGACGCCTATTTTTTGTTTTTTCTTTGCTATAGGTCTGCAGACCTGCTGTATGGCTGGTCGCAGGATGAGAAATCTGCAGTTCAGTTATGAACTACAGGTTTTATGACATCCATTGATATCAGCCAACAACAGGCCACAAACCTGCAAAATTAACAACAAAAATATTCACACATTTAGCAATGCAACCTGTAGTTCCATTTGATTTTCACATTTAGAATCATTCATGTAGATAGCAATCTGTAGTTCCATTCATTTTCACATTCACACATATAGAAACATTCATATAGCAACCAACCGTTTCATTCATTTTCACTCAGACACATGTAGAAACATCTAGACATGTAGAAACATTCACACATATATTATAATTCAGAAATTCATTTACAAAATATCATTCTTTAGTCATTATTTGCTATCAACATCCCAATTATATCTTAAATCCCCCACTACTTGTATGGCTGTTGCCCATTCTTTTCTTACTTCATTTAATTCTCCCTTCGTATAGGGAGCATGTACATCTGGTAAGGCCGTTCCTATCGTGTGTTCAGTTTTAAACACCTGTAAAGAGAATGATGTATATATATAATTAATGAGCTATAAATAAGATTGATATATTTCATATTATCTAATGAGACTATATAATACCTCAGCAATACAATCGATGTCCAATGCGGCATATTTGATAATCATGTGCATAAATCGCATCACATAGTATCCACATGCCCATCCGTTGTCTTGTGTTGGACACTATAAATTCAAACATACAAAATATTAAAATTTACAACTAATTAAGCATTGTTCACATAAATAATATATACATATATTGCAGTCGGGAACTTACTTTCACGTTCTTCGAAATTATTGGCTGGTTCTTTTTCGTGGGGACATTTCCTCCAGCCTTTTTGAACTCATCAAAACCCCTACATGTTAATGTAACACAATACATTGCATAATTAAATAGTAATGTAATAACATATGTTAATGGATATGAAAATGAAATATTTCTCACCGGAATAATGCCATTTTCATTATGTGTCCATATTTTGTATTCAATTTACTCCCCTTAGGATCTAGATAATAAACAGTGAACGTCTCGGGGACAATAACCAGTAACTCCCAATGCATACCACTAGAGGTAAAAAAGTTAAAAATTAATAACTCAAAATCCACAATAAAAATGTAATTTTCTTAAGTCCAAATTATAATAAGCAAAGTAAACTTACTCTACATTGAATGGAGCCATTATCATCGTCTTCTTATTTTGAGCAAAAATTGAAAAAGCCTCACAGCAGTATTGTTGAACTGACGGAGGGTCTTTAGCTACTAGACTAATCAAAGATGGAATCAAAAATCCTACATGTTCGAATGCAAAATCAGCACATATCTTGTCTAAGTAGCTGCAAAATATGTATTAATTACGCATGCATTAATAAATAAGAAACCAGATCACCAGATCCTACACAAGGTATATGGATGTATAAAGAAGATCTCACCTTATCCATAGCTCTATCACAGATGTATTTAACCAATCATATCGAAACAACTCCAAAATATCTTGTATAAATAGTTTGCTTTCGTATGATTGACCTGCAACATCTGAATCTATAGAAACAGTTATAGGGCAGTTTATATCATGTTCGCCTAACCATATTGCCATACCCCTGCAGTCAGTACCTAACGGGACAGTTAGGTCCTGTGGAACCCAACTGGGTAATGTAGGAGGTGGAAGTGGAGGCCTAGATGTTGTGGGTATCTTCTTTTTAACTTGTATATATATATATATATATATATATATATATATATATATATATATATATATATATATATATATAATAATTTCAGATCAACTGACATCATAAACACACACTAACAATTTAACGTAATGTAAATTTACCATATAATTTCAGTAAAGATGACATCCGCTTTTAGCCACAATATCACTCCGCCTAGTGCCTCACCAAGTGTTTCACAATCTGGGTGGGCATATGGCAACGGAAGATCCATCCACTTGGGGAATATATGTACCGGGCTCACACAAATACAACCAGCTGGTAATGGAGACCCGTGAAACATTTCCCCTGGTAGGGATGGGTAAGTCGACGCCTCTGCAACGACATATTCATTAACTTTTAGATGGTATGGCTTCAACCCCTACAAATTTTTGTGTAAAGAATGTTATATACATATATACATATCATATTGAAAACATATCATCTTGAATTAAAAAACTAGTTACTATGTCATAAAAATACTTACAGTGGATGTGCTAGGTGGTGGGTCTATAGGATTACTCCCAACCTCTACAGTAGGAGTAGAGCGGGATGCTATGATAGGTACTGTTTGCTGAGTGGCAGTCTGAGATGCCTGCCACTTTTTCAGTGCTTCTTCCAGTTTCCTATCAACTAGCTTATCTACCTATACATGGATAAAAGAAACGTTAGCTTCTAATTATTCAATTCTCTTTTTACAGTAACATTATAAAGAAATAATATGTTACCTCTTCTTGTGAAAGTCCCACTTTTGGGACATGTTTGCGCTGGGATGGCCCAAAAAAAGATTTGATGCCCACACCAGCGCCTGCAGCCCTAACACGTCCAGGATGCTCTGGGTTACCCAGAGCAACTGTCAATTCATCCCTTGTGCCCCCAGGGATGAACTTGCCTTGTTTCCTCAGCTCGTGCAGCTCCCGCTAACCGCCAAAACAAAAATTTGTAATTATGTAAACACCACAAATAATCAATATTTGAACGATTGCTGTAAGAGTTGTATTTTACCATTTTTGCAGCCGCCTCAGCAGTTGCGGGCTTCCTTATTTCTCCCTTCTTATTTTGCCTCCCAGCTATCCAGATATCATGGTGAGGCAGAGGTGTGCTACCTACAGTGGAGGACTCCTGAGTAGCAGCAGACTAAGCAGTAGCCTCAGACTGTAGTCTTTGGTGAATGCCTGCATACCCCTTTGGACCCATTATGTGGTCATGCACATTCAGTGCATGCCTTGATCTTTGTGCCTCACTGAGGGCCTAGTTAGTATGCACATTAATGATTTGGTTAGTAACAGTAAATGTTAATCTTGGATAGGTGAATACAACATATATTAATGAGATTGGGACTGACGCCTAATACCTTGAATTCATCCGTTTGTCTTGAAGCTACAAACGCGTCCCATTCTTCTTTGTCCAGGAAGTTCCACTTTTCAGTGGATGTCTTCTTCCTCTTGTCAGCTTCTTTTATGTATTCTCGGGTGAGATTTGTCCTATAGTTCCTTAGGACTCTCCCACAGCGTTGCATCACGCATTTACGATGCAACTTTTCATCCAATTCAAATATACTCTGCAAATTAGAATTGCTATTAACTAGTATCCACAAAATTAGTAATCTACAAAATAGAATTGCAAATGAGTAATCTACAAAATTAATAATAACTCACGCATAAATCCTTCCATATTATGTCTTTCTTCTCCTTAGAAACTTTATGCCAAGAATCTATCTTACAACCGCAATGGCTACGAGTAACATACCCAAGATATGAAACAAATGAATTGCGATTAACACCAGATGCATTTCCTGCATCATCAAAATCCACAACAAGTTTAGGTCCATTGCCCTTTTGCGCTATTAACTTCTTCATCATAGTGATGCCCCTTCTCCTGTCAACTTTTTGGTGTTGCTGATCAAGTGCCTCAAGTGCTTCAGATGGTACATGTGCATCATAAACCTAAAATTTGACAAAATAAACACATTTACAAGATATAACTATAAATGGACATATAGATATAAATATATGATATATTTTTAAAACTTACATTGTGAGGCGGCGCATTGATGTCCTCACCCTCACGGTAATCATCAACACGGTCATCAGGAGAATGCTCAGCCATCTGAAAATTCACATTCACATTGTAAAGTTCACATTGTAAAGTAATTCAAATTGTAAAGCTCACATTGTAAAGTTCACATTCACATTGTAAAGTAATTCACATTGTAAAGTTCACATTATAAAGTAATTCACATTGTAAAGTTCACATTCAGAAAAATAAAACATATAAAAAAACATTGTATAAACATGCCTCTAATATTGCGATTGGGTATGCGTGTATCTTCTTGGCATCCATTCCCATTGGGCACAACAATTTCTTTACCTGGTATGTTGAGATTGGTAGCTCGTTTCCTTCAGGAAGCATTTCTTTCAACAAAGACAACAATGACGTGAAGCTTTTGTCGCTCCATCTATTGTTAGCTTTCAGCTTATACAATCTCAACACAGCGCTAAGCTTCATAAACTTAGTACAACCTGTGTATAACGGTATCTCAGCATCATGCACAATGTTTCTAAAAATGGGAGGTGGATCGGTGTGCTCTACCCCACAACTATCCAGCATCGCATCAACGATGTCTACTGGAACTAGTTCATTCACATCTACGTCATCGTAGGCAATTTCTTCTTCCACACAAGCACTGCTATCGACATCCACTGGTTTCGGGTTTGAAATCTCTCCATGCCAGTGCCATTCTGTATAGCCTTGTATAATCCCGTTGCACATGACATGACTTTTGATTTCGTCACCAGTGTTGACTTTCAAGTTGTTACCACAATGCCTACATGGACAGTAGAACCTATCTCTAGGTTGTTTCCTATGTTCCTCGGCAAATCTAATAAACTGGTCAAGACCAGAAATAAACTCTGGGGTGCAGCGATTGCGAATGGACATCCATGATCTATCCATTCTATTATCAAAGAGAAAACAAGTATATATTACAACAAGATTAGGGTCTTGGGTTAACAAATACATGTGATGCCATTATTATATATAATAAATGTGTACCACCTATCCCATTCTTGAACACCTAATCTCATTAGTAAGTGTATAATGTGTATTGGGTTTTCAAGAAAATTTTGGCAGCATTTCCCCGCTGTTCTCCAAGTACATATGTACTTAGAGAACAAACGGGGAAATGCTACCGAAATTTTCTTGAAAACCCAATACACATTATACACTTACATCCTAAGAGAGATTAGGTGTTCAAGAACAGTCCCAAACTGGGGACTATCTAATATTTACTCCTAATGAGTAAATCTTGGACGGGTTTCTAGGCCAACAAATAATGTGTTGTCATTCTTATACCTAAAATCCTAGTTGTCATTCAAAGCATGTCACATGTTTGCATTACAATTCATCATTAAGCAAGAAGGGTGATTAGGATTCTCACCAAGAACGGGTTTTGATTTTCTATACAATTTTATAAAAAATGCACATGTATGCATATATATACTATACTTTTTGGAACTTTTATACATATTTGAACACCCTAAATAACCATACTAAACACCCAAATACTTTATAACACAACTATAAAACAATGATTATAGCTAAACTATTAAACAATAGACTTGTCACACATAAAACACCCTATACAACTATAAAACAAAAAAGTATTAAGATATGCATGATACAATAACTATTTTGCATCACATTACAGCAGACTTATCATTGATACCTTACTAACTTATTGCTACATTTACATATCATCACTTGATCAAAAATTACAGTAATACATTTAACCAAAGTATGCATTCTAAAATCTATGTCATGATTAGTTACATGTAATTTACATGGATATACAACAGTACCCGATTACTATGTCTTACATACAAAGTATGCATATTAAATTAACTAAGGCTTATCATAGAACATGTATTGTATATAAGTTCAATATATTACAGTCAATAATTATTTTACTTTCAAAAATTACTTAATGTTACAGGCTTGCAGCTCTAATATAAAGAGTGATCAACTAAGGCATTGCCATAGATCAGTGTATATGAGTTATTTATCAAGTTACCAATAAGTAAATAACTTAAAATAAAATAAAAAAATGCCCAGCAGCAGCCTGGGTAGCACGGCCGTGTGGTCGGCCAATACAGCAACGGTCGTGCCAGCCCACACGGCCGTGGTTGCTGTTGGTAAGGAGAGGGAGAAGAAAGAAGAAGAGCAGGGCGGAGCAGAGGAAGAAGGAAGAAGGCCGTGGTTGCCTTGGCACCGCCCAAGCAGCCGCCGGAGCAGAGGAAGAAGGAAGAAGGTAGGGCGGGCATACCTTGAGGGCAGAAGAGAGCAGCGGCCGGAGCAAGGAGAGGAGCGGCGGCGAGGAGCGGCGGCGGAAGGGAGAGCAGCAGGAGCGGCGGCGAGGGCACGGAGCAGCGGCGAGGGCACGAAGCAGGAGCATGGCCGCCGGTGAGCACATAGGGCAGGAGCAGGAGCACGGCCGCCGGTGAGCACAGAGCAGCGGCGAGGGCAGGAGCAGGAGCATGGCGGGCGCGAGCACGGAGCAATGACCGGCGGGGCGAGCAAGAAAATCTCCGGACCTAACTGAAATCGGGAATGAAACAGGGAAAGGGGAAGAGTCGCTCGCGCTGGTGAGCTATTAAGTTGACAATAAGCGTCAGTTATTCAAAATAATCGACAACTAAACCAAAAGTGTCAGTTCTTTTCCAACAACCGACGCCTATACTAGATTATAGTCGTCGGTTTTTAACTAAAAGACAACCGACAACTATTCCTATCCTGCGAATAACCTTTAGTCGTCGGTTATTCATTTATGAACCAACGCCATATGTCAAATTTTGGAGGTAATTTTTTCGCTGGAATTTTGGTTTTGGCGGTTGATTTTAGGTGTCGGTTTTTTATTAATTAACCGACACTTAATAAAAGCGGTACCCGTGTCTGGTCGACCTTCATAGATTGGATGTCAGTTTATGTTATCAACCGACACTGTAGAGTTTAGGTGTCGGTTTATGTATACAACTGACACCTTGAAAAGTGACTTTATAAGCCATTTCTGTAGTAGTGCATTCTGTATAGCCTTGTACAATCCCATTGCACATGACATGACTTTTGATTTCATCACTAGTGTTGACTTTCAAGTTGTTACCGCAATTCCTACATGGACAGTAGAACCTATCTCCAGGTTGTTTCCTATGTTCCTCGGCAAATCTAATAAATTGATCAAGACCAGAAATAAACTCTGGGGTGTAATGATTGCGAATGGACATCCATGATCTATCCATTCTATGATCAAAGAGAAAACAAGTATATATTACAACAAGATTAGGGTCTAGGGTTAACATATTAGAGTTTAAGCATGGTTAAAACTTTAGGGTTTAAGGTCTTATATATAATTAATGGTTAAAACATCCTAAGTGAGATTTGGTGTTCAAGAACAGTCCCAAACCGGGGACTATCCAAGATTTACTCCTATTGAGTAAATCTTAGACGGGTTTCTAGGCCAACAAATACATGTGTTGTCATTCTTATATATAATAAATGTCACTACTACAGAAATAGCATTCAGTGACACTTTTCTGGGCGTCGATTATTAGGAAAAACTGACGCCTTCTATGTTAGGCGTCGGTTGTTTACGACAACCGACGTCTATATTCGAAGACCAGCCAGACACGGGTACCGCTTTGTCTTCAGCGTCGGTTGTTTATAACAATCCGACGCTTAAAGTCGCCCGCGAAAAATAGTGTCCTTTTCAGCGTCGGTTATTTAGGTGGAAACCGACGCCTATGTGTGATGAAAATTTGCGCGAAAAGTGTCACCTTCAGCGTCGGTGATTAAAGGATAACCGACGCTGAAGGTGGTTCCCGCCAAACAATTTCATGAAATTATCGCCCAGTTGGACGTCGGTTTTCTCGGACAACCGACGCTAAAGACATTTAGGCGTCGGTTGTTGTAAAAAACCGACGCTATTTGGGACTTAATAACCCGCGGTGCCCGACTCTTCCCCTTCCTCCTGTTTCATTGCGAGCCCTTTCTGTTTCTCCGTCGATTCCCCACCCTGTCGCCGGCGATTTTCTTCTCCTTGTTCTCCACGACAGCGCCGTCGTGCCGCCTTCTCCGCGCCCCCTTCTCCGCGCCCCCTTCTCCGCGCCCCGCCGCCGCCTTCTCCGTGCTGCTGGAGCTCCCTTCTCCGCCGCCCCGCCGCCCCGCCGCCACTGCTGACGAGCCTGGAGCCCCCTTCTCCGCCGCCCCGCCGCCACTGCTGCTGGAGCTCGCCGCCACTGCTGCTGGAGCTCGCCGCCGACGCCTGACGAGCCTGGAGCTCGCCGCCTCAGCCTGCCTGACGCCATCAGCTTCCACCTGACTCCCGCTGCCTCCCGCGCCAACAGGTATGCACCAACTGGTTTTCTGGATATACACTATAGGCCTTGTTTGATATGAAGTGCATTGCTCTGCAATTCAAGTCTTAGAGAATAGGTCCAGATGAATTCCACGTTTTCAGACCCTCTCAGACTACTACATAATATTCAAGTTTTTGGACCTTGCGTACAATGAATGCAGATTGCTTAATCCATTTGAGCACTATGACTTCCAATATGTATTTTTGAACAGTATCTGTCAATGATCACAAACTATCTAAATAAAGGAGCTAAAACATTATTGCACTTGAATTCGAAAACGATTTCCTAATAGCAATATCACAAACGTTTAGGGCAAGTTTCTTTATTTTCACCTTGTCGGTAGAACAGATTAGATTTACGTACGTCAAACCTCGGATGGATCCGTCCAATTTATTTTTGTGGCACCAATAGGAGATTCTTAAGATTATTTTAACATAGACCAATTGGGAACTAAACTATCATACAATCTCTATAGTGGCTCGCAAAGCTAATAATCACTTAATATATATCCATGTTTGAGTGAGTCAAAAACTGATCTGTGAAACCAGCTACCCCACTCATCTTTCTTTTTGCCAGTACACAACCGAGTGCATCCCCCTGCTCGTACCTGGGAGCGAGTCAAAAGTGGACCCCACCAACCCCCCAACCCCCCAGTCAGGCATCTCCTAATGTTGGACAATGTGTTTGTTATAGGTGGTTTACATTTATTATATAAGAAAACGAATCTATGTTTCAAGTGTTGAACCTAATGTTGGACAATGTGTTTGTTATAGGTGGTTTACATTTATTATATAAGAATGACATCACATGTGTTTGTTGGCCTAGAAAGTCAACAATCATTGTTCTTTATATTACTTGTACATTGGTATAAATTAGAATGAACAATCACTAAATTATATACTGTTTGTATGGAGTCCGGCTTCATTGTAGATGTCTATTATTGTGTTTGTTGGCCTAGAAACCCGTCCAAGATTGACTCATTAGGAGTAAATCTTGGATAGTCCCCGGTTTGGGACTGTTCTTGAACACCTAATCTCACTTAGGATGTAAGTGTATAATGTGTATTGAGTTTTCAAGAAAATTTTGGTAGCATTTCCCCGTTTGTTCTCTAAGTACATATGTACTTAGAGAACAGCGGGGAAATGCTGCCGAAATTTTCTTGAAAACCCAATACACATTATACACTTACTAGTGAGATTAGGTGTTCAAGGATGGGATAGGTGGTACACATTTATTATATATAAGAATGACATCACATGTGTTTGTTGGCCTAGAATGTGAACAATCATTGTTTTTTATATTACTTGTACATTGGTATAAATTAGAATGAACAATCACCAAATTATATACTGTTTGTATGGAGTCCGGCTTCATTGTAGATGTCTATTATTGTGTTTGTTGGCCTAGAAACCCGTCCAAGATTGACTCATTAGGAGTAAATCTTGGATAGTCCCCGGTTTGGGACTGTTCTTGAACACCTAATCTCACTTAGGATGTAAGTGTATAATGTGTATTGAGTTTTCAAGAAAATTTTGGTAGCATTTCCCCGTTTGTTCTCTAAGTACATATGTACTTAGAGAACAGCGGGGAAATGCTGCCGAAATTTTCTTGAAAACCCAATACACATTATACACTTACTAGTGAGATTAGGTGTTCAAGGATGGGATAGGTGGTACACATTTATTATATATAAGAATGACATCACATGTGTTTGTTGGCCTAGAATGTGAACAATCATTGTTTTTTATATTACTTGTACATTGGTATAAATTAGAATGAACAATCACCAAATTATATACTGTTTGTATGGAGTCCGGCTTCATTGTAGATGTCTATTATTGTGTTTGTTGGCCTAGAAACCCGTCCAAGATTGACTCATTAGGAGTAAATCTTGGATAGTCCCCGGTTTGGGACTGTTCTTGAACACCTAATCTCACTTAGGATGTAAGTGTATAATGTGTATTGAGTTTTCAAGAAAATTTTGGTAGCATTTCCCCGTTTGTTCTCTAAGTACATATGTACTTAGAGAACAGCGGGGAAATGCTGCCGAAATTTTCTTGAAAACCCAATACCCATTATACACTTACTAGTGAGATTAGGTGTTCAAGGATGGGATAGGTGGTACACATTTATTATATATAAGAATGACATCACATGTGTTTGTTGGCATTTCCCCGTTTCTTCTCTAAGTATATATGTACTTAGAGAACAGCGGGGAAATGTTGCCTAATCTTTTCCTAATATATACTTGTTTCCTAATATATACTTGTTTTCTCTGATCATAGAATGGATAGATCATGGATGTCGATTCGTAATCGTTGTACCCCAGAGTTTATATCTGGTCTTGATCAGTTTATTAGATTTGCCGAGGAACATAGGAAAAAACCTACAGATAGGTTCTACTGTCCATGTAGGCATTGCGGTAACAACTTGAAAGTCAACACTGGTGAGGAAATCAAAAGTCATGTCATGTGCAACGGGATTGTACAAGGCTATACAGAATGGCACTGGCATGGAGAAATTTCAAAATCGAAACCAGTAGATGTCGATAGCGATGACGTAAATGTGAACGAACCAGTTCCAGCAGACATCGTTGATGCGATGCTGGATAGTTGTAGGGTAGAGCACACCGATCCACCTCCTATCTTTACAAACATTGTGCATGATGCTGAGATACCGTTATACACAGGTTGTGCTAAGTTTACGAAGCTTAGCGCTGTCTTGAGATTGTATAAGTTGAAAGCTAACAATAGATGGAGCGACAAAAGCTTCACTTCATTGTTGACTTTGTTGAAAGAAATGCTTCCTGAAGGAAACGAGCTTCCAATCTCAACATACCAGGTAAAGAAAATGTTGTGCCCAATGGGAATGGAGGCCAAGAAGATACACGCATGCCCGAATGATTGTGTATTATTTCAAAAGGACTATGTAGATTTGAAAGATTGTCCAAAATGTGGTGCGTCACGGTATAAATTGACGACTTCGGGGGAGTTCAAAACTGGTTCTCCTGCCAAGGTGTTGTGGTATCTACCTATAATATCACGGTTTCAACGCTTGTTTGCAAATCCGAAAGATGCGAAGAATCTGAGGTGGCATGCAGATGTTAAGAAAAATAATGATGGGATCCTACGACATGCGTCTGATTCCCCACAGTGGAAGAAGATTGATCTATTGTACCCTAAATTTGGTGAAGAAGATAGGAATCTAAGACTTGGGCTTTGTACAGATGGGATGAATCCGTACGGGACATTGAGCAGCCAACATAGCACTTGGCCAGTCATGCTTGTTATATACAATCTTCCTCCCTGGATGTGTATGAAAAATAAGTATGTTATGTTGTCATTGTTGATATCGGGCCCTAAACAACCCGGAAATGATATCGATGTTTATCTTGAACCTTTGATTGATGACTTAAAGAAACTTTGGGCTGAAGGTGTGATGACCTATGATGCTTCAGCAAAAGAGACATTTCGTTTGCACGCTATGTTGTTTTGCACTATTAATGACTTTCCAGCATATGGGAATTTGTCTGGATATAGTGTCAAAGGAGCTAAAGCGTGTCCTATATGTGAAGAAAACACTGATTCAATAAGACTAAAACATGGCGGCAAGACTGTATATCTTGGTCATCGAAGGTTTCTTTCAAAATTCCATCCGTATCGTAGGAAGCGCAAAGCATTCAATGGATGGAATGATGAACGAAGTGCACCTAAACCTATACCAGGGGATGTTGTTTATGAAAGAGTAAAAGACATTGTCAATGAATTTGGTAAGAAATCACAATGTAGTATGGCCACACGGAGTGACAATTCTTTATTCAAGAAGAAGTCAATATTTTGGGATCTTCCTTATTGGAGTTCTTTGACAGTCAGGCATTGTATCGATGTAATGCACGTTGAGAAAAATGTCTGTGATAGCATCATTGGTACTCTATTAAATATACCAGGTAAGACTAAAGATGGGATAAAATCCAGACTGGACCTACGTGAAATGGGAATAAGGTCAGAATTAACAGAATTACGTGAAATGGGTAATAAAAGAACATACTTACCTCCCACTTGTTACACGTTGTCTAGAAAGGAGAAGAAAACTTTTTGTGAATGCTTGGTAAATGTTAAGGTGCCACATGGTTACTCATCCAACATCCGTAGATTGGTATCAATGAAAGATCTGAAGTTGATAGGTCTTAAATCTCATGATTGTCACACTCTAATGCAACAAATATTGCCTGTGGCAATTCGATCTATATTGCCGAAGCATGTAAGGTTTGCGATTACCAGACTTTGTTTCTTTTTCAACAGTCTATGCAGCAAAGTTATTGACCCTGATACTCTCGATAATTTGCAAAGAGAAGTGGTTGTTACCCTATGTCAGCTTGAGATGTATTTCCCTCCTTCGTTCTTTGATATCATGGTACATCTTGTTGTCCACTTGACTAGGGAAGTGAAAATGTTGGGACCAGTTTTCTTGCATTGGATGTATCCCTTTGAACGATACATGAGCGTTTTTAAAGGTGATGTTCGAAACCGTTATCGGCCTGAAGGGAGTATTATTGAAGGTTATGTGGCGAGAGAGGTTATGGATTTTTGCAATGACTTTCTCAGTGGTAATGACACTCCTAATAATGACAAGAATATTGACGAGGGCAAAGGAATTTTGGGATCACGGGTGAAAGTAATCAGCCGTGAGCAGTTGGAACAAGCTCACTTGTATATTTTACACAATATGGAAGAAGTGAGTGTTTATATCGAGGAACATACCAATTTCATAAAGAGACAACATCCTCGAGCAAGTTCAATGTGGCTTGCTAGAGAGCATAATAAGACTTTTACTAAGTGGTTTGAAGATAAAGTCTTACATCAACTATCTCAAACACCAAATGATATTACAGAAACTATCAAATGCCTCGCCTTTAAACCAAAACCGAATGTTATGTCTTATGAAGGGTTTGAAATTAATGGATTCACATATTACACAAAGCGCCAAGATGATAAGAGTGTCGTCCAAAATAGTGGGGTCACTCTTCAAGCGTCGACTATGTACTTTGCAAGTGCAAAGGATAAGAGTCCACGTGAAGCTAAAATGTCATATTACGGTGTCATTGAGGACATTTGGGAGTTTGACTACATAGATTTCAAAATTCCGCTATTTAAATGTAATTGGGTTGATAACACCAAAGGAGTTATAGTGGATGAATTGGGTTTCACTTTGGTGAACTTTGAAAAGATCGGCGAGAAGGGTGAACCATTCATATTGGCATCACAGGCGAAACAAATATTCTATATCGATGATCCTGCAAATGATAAATGGTCGGTTGTTCTTCATGGTAAAAGACAGTTCATTGAAGATCCTATAGATGAAGAAGAGTACTATGATAAGTATGATGACTCCAGTCCATTCTCAGTTGGGTTGCCAACTTCACAAAATATTGAAGCTAATGATGACTTATATGTGCGCGGAGATCACAATGAATGATTGTTAATTGATAAAAGATCACAATTTTAGAGACATGTATGTTTATACAAATGCTAAATGTTTGCCTTTTTCTAGTTAATACAAATGCTAAATGTTTGCCTTTTTCTAGTTAATACAAATGCTAAATGTTTGCCTTTTTCTAGTTAATACAAATGCTAAATGTTTGCCTTTTTAATGACATTTTCAGATGGCTGACCATGATGAGCATGATGTCCATGATGAGCATGAAGTCCATGATGAGCATGGCGAGGATACTAATGTAAGTTATAAAAACATATCCTGTATTTCTATAAAATTCATTATCTTCTAGTTATGTCATATATCCTATATTTCTATATTGGGCTAAATTAGTGTGTTTTATTTTTGTCAAATTTTAGGTTGATGCACCTGTACCCACTGAAGCACTGGAGCAACTTGATGCGCAACACCAGACACTTAACAAGAAAAGGGGCATCACTCTGTTGAAGAAGTTATTAGCGCTAAGTGGTAGTGGATCTAAATTGGCGGTGGAGTTTGATAATGGAGGAAATCCAATTGGAGTGAACCGCAATAATTTTGTGAACTATCTTGGGTGTACCACTCGGAGCCATTGTGGTGTTAAGTATGACAATTGGCATAAAGTTCCTCAAGCGAAAAAAGACTCGATATGGAAGGATTTATGCGTGAGTTATTATTATTTGCAATTCTATTTTGTAGATTACAAATTCTATTATTTGCAATTCTATTTTGGATACTAGTTAATAACATTTCTATTTTACAGAATCTGTTTGCATTGGATGAGAAGTTGCTCTGGGTAACCCAGAGCATCCTGGACGTGTTAGAGGTGCCGGCGCTGGTGTTGGCATCAAAGCATTCTTTGGGCCATCCCAGCGCAAACCCAGAGCGGGACTTTCTCAAGAAGAGGTAACCTATTCTTTTTTTAGAATGTTACTGCAAAAGGAAATTCATTAATAAGAATCTAATGTTTCTTTTATCCATGTATAGGAGAATAAGAGAGTTGAGGATTTAGTTGCTAAGAAGGTCAACGATGTAGTTGCTGAGAAGGTCAAGGAAGAATTGATGCGGTGGCAGGCATCTCAGGCTTCCAATACGCCTATGGCGACCCACTCTTCTCCTGATGCACACACTGCGAGTAATCCTGGAGACCCATCGCCTAGCACGTCTGCTGTAAGTATTGTTTATGACATTGTAGTTAGTCTTTTCAAGTTGTTATGTTTTCAAGATGATATGTATATATGTATAATATTCTTTACGTAAATTTGTAGGCATTGAAGCCATGCCGCTTAAGAATGCAAAACTACGTTGTCGCAGAGGCGCAGGCTTACCCGTCCCTTCCTGGGGCAATGTTTCACGGGACTCCAATGCCACAGGGCTACGTTCGTGTGAGCCCGATACGTATGTTACCCGATTGGAGAGAAGCTACATTGCCATATGCCCACCCGGATATTGATACACTTGGTGAGGCAGAAGGCGGGGTCATATTGTGGCCCAAAGCAGATGTCATCTACACGACTGAAATTGTAAGATAAATTTACATTGATTTAGACTGTTAATGTGTATATATGATGTCAACTGATCTGAAATTATATGTACAGGTTAAAAAGAAGACACCAGGAGCACCTAGGCCTCCACTTCCAGTTCCCACATTACCCGATTGGGTTCCAACTGACCTAACATACCCGTTAGGTCCTGCTTGTAGGGGAATGGCATGTTGGCTACGGGCACATAATGTACATTGCCCTATAATTATTTCTTTAGATGCAGATTATGCAGGTCAATCATACGATAGCTCTTTATTGATAGAAGATATTATTGAGCTGTTTAAGTATGATTGGCTGAATACATCAATGATAGAGACATGGATAAGGTGAGATCTTGTTTATACATCCATATACCTTGTGTAAGCTCCGGTGATCTGGTTTCTTATATATTAATGCATACGCCTATATGTTTTGCAGCTACCTAGTCGAAGATCATTGCAAACAATTTGCATTTGATCATGTGGGATTTTTGATTCCATCATTGATTAGTTTGGTAGCTAAAGACCCTGATAATGTTCAACAATACTGTATAGATGCTTTTACAATTTTTGGTCAGCAAAAGAAGAAGATAATAATAGCTCCATTCAATGTCAAGTATGTTTACTTTATTTATAATTTGGACTTAAGAAAATTCCATTTTTATTTTGCATTTTGAGTTATTAATTGTTAACTTCTACTTGTAGCGGTAGACATTGGGAGTTACTAGTTATTGCCCCCGAGACATTCACTGTTTATTATCTAGATCCTGCGGGGAGTACATTGAACACTAAAATTGGACACGTAATGAGAATGCCAATATTCTGGTGAGAAATATTTCATTTTTATATCCGTTAACATCTTTTATTACATTACTATTTACTTATGCAATTTATTGTGTTATATTAACATGTAGGGGTTTAGATGCATTCAAAAAGGCTGGAGGAACGGTCCCAACGAAAAAGAACCAGCCAATAAATTGGCAGAACGTAAAAGTAAGTTCCCGACTCGAATATATATATTATTGATGTGAATTGTGCTTAGTTGTATTATTTTGTATGTTTCAATTTATAGTGTGCTACACAAGACAATGGCTGGGCATGCGCATACTATGTGATGTGATTTATGCATATGATTATCAAATATGCCGCATTGGACATCGATACCATACATGAGGTATTATATATAGTCTCATTAGTTAGTATGCAATATATCAATCTTATATTATTTTTATATTATTACTTATATATATACATCATTCTCTTTGCAGGTGTTTAAAACTGACCACACTACAGGTAAACGTTTAAAAAAAATAAATGCTCCATATACGATGGAAGCATTAAATGAAGTAAGAGAAGAATGGGCAATAGCTGTACAAACAGTGGCAACTGTAAGATATAATTGGGATGCTGATAGTGATAATGAATGATACTTTGTAAATGAATGTTTGTAAATGAATGTTTGTGAATGTTAATGCATGTATTTGAATGTTTCTATATGTGTGAATGTGAGAATTGAATTGATGTCTGAATGAATGTACTTGTGTAGAATTTTGCTTGTGACTTTTGCAGGTTTGCGGCCTGTTTGTAGGCTGATATCAATGGATGTCGTAAACCTGCAGTTCAGAAAACTGAACTGCAGGTTCTCATCCTGCTGACCAGCCACAGCAGGCCTGCAAACTGATATGAAAAAAAAAAATATAAATAGGCGTCGGTTATTTATCGAAAACCGTCAGGAAAGACCTACAGCGTCGGTTTTTTAATATAAACCGACGCCTTATGTGGCCAAAGCAGTCCTGGAATTGGCGTCGGATATTCATATCAAACCGACGCCTATTTAAACTATAGGCGTCGGTCGTTTAGTAGATAGCCGACGCCAAACAGGGTCCGCGCCACAGAAAATGGCGTCAGCTAGGGCACTTTCTGCGTCGGTTTTGAGATGAATAACCGACGCAGAAAGTGCCCTAGCTGACGCCATTTTCTGTGGCGCGGACCCTGTTTGGCGTCGGATATCTACTAAACGACCGACGCCTATAGGCTAAATAGGCGTCGGTTAAAAAACCGACGCCGAAGTGTTCGACCTTTAGCGGCGCCCACATAGGCGTCGGTTGGAAACCGACGCCAAATGGGGTTAAACGACCGACGCCAAAGGCCGTTTCTGTAGTAGTGTGTGTACCACCTATCCCATTCTTGAACACCTAATCTCACTAGTTTGTGTATAATGTGTATTGGGTTTTCAAGAAAATTTCAGCATCATTTCCCCGCTGTTCTCCAAGTACATATGTACTTAGAGAACAAACGGGGAAATGCTACCGAAATTTTCTTGAAAACCCAATACACATTATACACTTACATCCTAAGTGAGATTAGGTGTTCGAGAACAGTCCCAAAATGGGGATTATCCAAGATTTACTCCTATTGAGTAAATCTTGGACGGGTTTCTAGGCCAACAAATACATGTGTTGTCATTCTTATATATAATAAATGTGTACCACCCATCCCATTCTTGAACACCTAATCTCACTAGTAAGTGTATAATGTGTATTGGGTTTTCAAGAAAATTTCGGCATCATTTCCCCACTGTTCTCCAAGTACATATGTACTTAGAGAACAAACGGGGAAATGCTACTGAAATTTTCTTGAAAATCCAATACACAGTATACACTTACATCCTAAGTGAGATTAGGTGTTCAAGAACAGTCCCAAACCGGGAACTATCCAAGATTTACTCCTAATGAGTAAATCTTGGACGGGTTTCTAGTCCAACAAATACATTTTCTATCATTCTTACACCTACAATCCTAGTTTCATCATCCATATCCTAGTTCTTCAAGTTAGGGTGATTATTTATGTCTTTAGAAGCATGATTGACAATTTATCTAGGGCAAAGTTTCATCATTTACATTCCAAGCATGTCACGTGAGTGCATTAGAGTTCATCATTAAGCAAGAAGGGTGATTAGGATTCTCAATATACTCAACAAGGAAACAAGTTAATTACCAATTTCATAGTT
Organism: Alisma plantago-aquatica; assembly: GCA_963693085.1. Lineage (NCBI taxonomy): Eukaryota > Viridiplantae > Streptophyta > Magnoliopsida > Alismatales > Alismataceae > Alisma > Alisma plantago-aquatica. Next base: position 792,624,446 of record OY856410.1, on the reverse strand, counting down.
AGGACCGTAGAGATACCCTAAGATCTAGATCTAATGGTTCATAATGAGCCTGTAATAAAGTTACATCTCTAGATGATTATATAATTTCAAAAGAAGTACACAAATAAATTCAAATGAGTAGATAACTAAATAAAAAGTAGTAGACAAAAAATACAAATAAGTAGATGAATAAATACAAATATGTTGATAAATTAATATAAATTAGTAGATGATCAATTAATTCCTGAATCTGTACAATAATAAATACAAATAGTAGATGAATAAATACAGATCAATTGATATATAAAGTTAAATCAGTTGATAAATAAAGTTAAATAAGCAGATGATTAAATAATAACAAAATCAGTACATAAATAAATACAAATTAGTAAATAACTTAATAAAAAAACACACAACAGTAGGCTAGGCGTTCCTTTACGCCACCCAAGCGTCTGCCCAGGATGCCCAGAGGCCTAACTAGGCTGGGCGTCTCAGTTTGGGACCCTCGGTGAACACCTGTGCCACCTAGGCACTGCTTGGGCAAGGTCTAGCAGGTCAGCGACAAAGGAGGGTTAAGCTCAGAAAAGGAGGGTATACCTTGCTTAGGTCAGAGCAGTAGGCGTGGCGGAGCAGTAGCTAGCGGTGGAGGGCGGTAGTAGGCGTGGCAAATTAGTAGCTAGCGGCGGCGGCGACGACTGGAGCAGTAGCTAGCGGCCGGAGCAGTAGCTAGTGGTGGCGGTGGCAGGCGTGGTAGTGGTGGTAGGTGTGGCGGCGACGAGAAGCGGTGGCAGGCGTGGAGGCGGCGAGTAGCGGCGGTAGGCGTGGAGGCAGTGAACAGGCCATCAACTATCGAGAATCGCCAGACCTAAACAGTCAAGAATGAAATAGAGAAAGGGGAAGAGTCTGCTTTGCGGGGGTGCTATTAAGTTATCAATTGCCGTGGGTTATTAAAACAAACTGACTCTTATAACAATAGGCGTCGGTTACCACAAAAAACTGACACCTATTATCAATGATAGTCATCGGTTTCTACTAAAAAAACCAACATCTATCTGCATATGCCGACAAAAACAAAATGTTCTCGAATTATGACCATAGTCGTCGGTTGTCGTAGAAAATCGACACCAAAGGGGGTGAAAATTTTCGCGGGGACAGCGTACGAAAACACATCGGTGTCGGTTATTGCAAATAAACTGACCATAAAAATGGGCCCAATTTCTGTCCTTAAGTCATCGGTTGTTTTGTTTACAACCGACGATGTATGTTAAATTTCGGAGGTAATCTTTTTAAGTGGAAAAATTGGATTTGGCGAGCAATTTTAGGCGTCCATTTCTTATAGAGGAACCGACGTTAAATAAAAAGCGATACCCCTGTCTGGCCACTCCTAACAGATATATGCCAGTTTGTGTATTCAACCAATGATGTAGGGTTTAGGCATCAATTTATTGTATACAACTGACGTCTCTAAATGTGACATTATAAACCATTTCTTTATTAGTGTAATATCCTTCACCTACTTCTTCTATATCTAGGGTTAGAACATATGAATCTTTAGCTTAGTAGCCATCTACTCATTGCTCTGATACCATATCGTAATGCCCCTCCAAGCACATATGTAAGTCAGCAGAAGCAAACCCGATGTTGTCCATAACATGGGTATCTCAACTCGGAGGAACGTCACAAAATATGATAATCATTGCAATAAGATAGATGAAATATCATGCCTTCAACTCAAAATATAGATTCATACACTGTTCATGAAAGGGAAAGACATAACTATCTCATCCGATATCAAAACCTATTACAAGTAGGCTAAGCAAGACTAAAGCATAAAATGTCTCATCTTGATCTCAAGTCTAACACATGTAAGCTAAGCAAATCTAATGGAAAGATAAACTAAACTAAAGGATCTACTAAGTGGTAGATGGAACCCCACCAAGCTAAAGTCTCCCGATCAGCTACACTTGAATTCTCACTTCAAATCCCTCTTGGTCCTTGATCTAGGGACATCTCGTCCCACGGCCATGCTAAGGAAAGCATCAACATCAGTAAGAAGCATTATGCATGTTATAAAGACTAAAAATGAACATATACTTGAACTTGAAATAATCTTTACATAACTTGACATTACGAATTCTCATTAAGCATTAACCTTCATTACATTAATGAATTAAGAACATTATTATATGCGTTCTCTCCTCACTGCCCACATGGGACACATCATACTCATAAAGCCCATCATTGCTAGGAAGCCCATAACGACCATAAAGGTCCATCATTTCGAGAAATATATAATAAGTTACTTAATTCTCTTAACTTAACATTAACATCTTTGTTCTTATCTTGCCATCAATGTAATTATCCTCATCCAATAATTGCACCGAAGTGCTCATCAGTCTGGTTAAGGCTCATCTTAGTTGCACCAAAGTGCTCATCAATGTCATAAAGACAAATTAATATAAAGAGGAACAATTTACAACATTAGTGGATTATCTTAATCATCATGGGATTTCTCCCTCTTAATCTTGACATTAACATTACATGATTTCCATGATTCTTTATTCAATTTCATAATCATTGCATAAGCATAGCATTAAACTAATTAACAACAGTGATAAGCATATGACTTTATGAACATAACAACAAGCATCAGATAACATAATCAAAGGCATCATCATCATCTTGATTAACATTGAATTCGAGAGAATAATCTTAAATCATACATAGCAAACAACTCATCCAAAATACATATGCATAATGACATGATCCGCTTACCTTATTGGATAAAAACCTAATCTCAGTTTCCCTAATCCTGAGTCGAGTCCTAGGTTCCTGAAATTAATCATGGCTTGCATTCACTATTAATTTAATTACACCTTAAACCCTAATTGTCTCAAACCTTACACTTCATGAAAACCAAACCAAAATATGTCTCAAAACACTGACCATTGGATAGATCTCGAAAAACTGAGCAAAATACATATATAACTTGACCCCATCCGATCTACCAATTAAAAGTTATGAATTTCCATGCATTGGCCAATCAGAAAGCGAGGAAAAGCCACATGTGTATTATTAAACCAAAACTAGCCACACCAAGAACTGGGCCCACACTGATGTGGACGAATCACATTCAGTCAACTTGCACTGAGGGACGCCCCAAAGGATGAGTAGCCATAGAAAACAGGGCTAGTAAATTTCCCTATGTACCCATATAGGCGTTACAGTTGTATCCAACAACCCAGGGTAGAAGTGGTAATTTGCCACCTGGGATCTTCATTCGGCTAAAGAGAAGAAGGAAAATGAGATAGAGAAATCGGGCAGACAATCAGTGATATCCCAGATTTCTGAGATCAAAAGCAAGTGAGAGACCACAGTCAGTAATGAATTACCCGCATTCTTACGAAGACAACAAGCCCAGACTTGGGCTGTCTTGACTCCTGGAGAGCTAGCAGCCCCTCCCGCCATGGTCGGAATAGAGTATAAGGAATTGGAGTGCTGAAACCATTGATTTAAAGCATGATACTCTAAACCAAGACTCACAAAGAAAAGTTAGAGGAAGGCGAAGGCAAAAAGGAGATTTTTGTGACTATTGCAGTGTGTGGGCGATGAGGTGTTGTACTGTTGGTGAGGACCAAGAGTGAGTTTATAGGGTAGCACGAACGGGATGACGTAGGTAAAATTGATAACGAGAAAAGAAGCCTGGAGGTTCATAGATGCTTACCCATGTGACGATTTAACTAAGATGGATAGAACCTTGGCAACCAGGCTGTCGTCGCTGGGGAAGAAACACGAGCAGATCTTGAAGCTCGAAGGCGCAAGGTATCAAATTGAAGGTAGAGGAGGGTTGTTCTAGGTTTGACGATCATTTTTTACCCCTTAAATATAGGTTTGGTTGGCTTGGGATTCCATTATAGAATGAAGGTGGCGGAAGAAGTCCTATCCCTATTGGGCATTTTGTGGATAGGGCACAAAGTCTAGGTAAATATGGGATCGTTGAGCTCGCGTGGCACTCCCAATCTCATCGGTGAAGAGACCAAAAGAAACGGGAGATTGTGGGGGCCAAAAGGGGGGGTCGGATAAGGAGTCAGGCTCTGGTTGCCTGATTCCGGTCTCCTACTGAAGGTAGGAGATGACCCTGCATCTCTGCGATGAAGAACAAACTGCTGGGAGTGACTCCCTTTAATACTAGCGTGCGTGACACTGACCTCAGGCAGAAAAATCTGAGAAATAACAGTGTGACATTCAAATAAATGAAATCTTAGGCGGATAAATCACATTATCAAAGAATAATTAACCCAAACTATATGTTAACTTCCCTAATGTATTTGAAGGGTCAAATGAAGCCCTATTGACTCCAAATTTGAACCACAAGCTAATTAGGACCTCTAGAATCTCTCTATCCACTTATATTTAGGTTTTCATTAACTTTTCTTCATTAATCTCATATAGGTTGCTATTTAATGCACAATTTATTAAAACGTGACATTGATAGAATTATCGTTTACTAAATCAGCTATTTAAGCCAAAGCTAGGTTTATGAGATTATTTCATCATATATTGGACTAAGATGTCCCATTGAATTCCATTTTGTTAGCTAAAAGCTTAAACTTGCAAGCTAGGGTTTCACATTAAGGTACATTAATAGATCTAGGATTTTGAAGATGTTACAGTTTGTTCGTTGGCTTCTTCTGGATCTTGGCCTTATGTTTAAGTGAATTCTTAGATTTTTATCCTTATTCTTAGCAATAGTTAAATTGACATTGGGATTAACATCAATGGGAACTTTGACAGTCTTCTCTCTCAGATGCTCTTCTTGAATATTGATGTCTATCATGAGATCGTTTATTGACATATCTCTTTGCGATGTTTAAGAGTCATGCCAAACAACTCCCAAGATATTGGGAATTTCTCAATGATTGACATTGCAACAAACATTACAGGAAGTATCATGCCAGCATCAGCAAGATCTTGCACCAAGAGTTGAAAATCATGTGTTTGATAAGAAACAAACTTTCCCTCAGACATGAAACTTAAGAAATTTAGAGACTCAATATTTTTTCGTTCCTTGATTTTCGGTATTATATTTCTTTTGTAATGCCTTCCACAAAATCTTAGATGTAGTAACATTTGGATTTGAGTATGAGCCATACAATTTAATTTAATGCAAATAAAAATCAACCCTCGGCACGTCTTATCACCCTTCTTCCAGGTTGCAATTAAATTAGCATTATCGAAAAGTTTCATCAGTTTTGGGTTTGTTTTCTTTTAAATATTGATCATACCTTACCATGTTAATTCAGATTTGCATCCTACTTTGCCAACGAGTAAAATTAGTTCCAGTAAACTTTTTAGGCATACTAAACGTATCAATTTTCATTCCAAAACCATAAACAACCATAGTTAACTAACGATAGATGATGATTTCTTCAGGACTGTTGTTAATTTTTTATTACATCATTAAATGGTGCAAATTAGGTTAAGAGTTCAAGACGATCCAGATAAGAATGCATAGAATAAACCAATGCAGGAGAATAAAAATAAATAAGGTCAGGAATCAAACCAGGTCGTTCGTGAAAAATGAACGTGATGTACATAAAAGAATCAGCGCCTTACAACCCTTCTGGATAGATGTCATTCTCCTAGTCGATCTAGTCACGAACCTGGAGAAGATATCGTCTCATTTGTTTCGACGACAAATGACACAGACAAAGACGACTTGTACCACCAGTGCAACCCAGTGACCGCAGGAACCACCGACTGAGAGGTTGCTTCTTGGAAGGGAGAGGATGAACGAACTTGCTACGTTCAGGAGAGGATCTCCATGAAGCACCACGGAAGCGATGACGGCAGAAGACTATGGCATTAGGGTTTGCCAAACACGAACTCGAACGCTGACAGCTGTTTGTTTGAAATATCTGTTTAACCCTAATGACCAGAGAAAGATCCGCAAAGAGACACTTTCCAATTAGGATTAATAAATCTGAATAGGAAAGAAATAATTAATTAAATTAATAATTAATTACGTAGTTGTATCCTAGTGTAAAAAGAAGACGGAAGGCGTTCTCCACAATCCACCCGGGATTGAGCCCTATCCGGCCCGGCCTGGCCCGACGTGTGTGTTGTGGTCACCATACTCACTAAGGAGGTGAGCATACCCTCTCCTAGGCCCCTGGGTCACTAGTGTCACATGTGATCCTACATATAATGACCACAAAAGTTATAGGAGTGAGCAATGTGGGATGAAATTTCTTTCCCATTTGTACTAGACACAAAACTACCTTTCACACATGTATTAGCTGCACTACATTGGGTTTTAACTGATGCTATATATGTGATTGTAGCAGTCATATATGTAACAATACCAATTTCATTTAATGATCTGCGAGCCACATTAGTTATTCTTCGATATTGTTTTAGGGAAAAAGTTATTTGACTAATATGTATTTGGTATCTAACCGGGAGTGCAGATTTGTTGCTCCGAGTTAAGAAGCGAGTAAGCGACACTTTTGATTATTTTCAATCATATGTAAATGCAATAAAATCTGTTGGTTTGAATTAAATATTTAAGACATGTAACAATATTCTGATAAGGGATGTAGACTATTCCGTATTTATACGAGACTAGCAGATCACGAGGCGTCTAATTTGATATGATTGGTTTGGTTATTCGCTCCAATATGTGGTTTTTACTGGTGACATACATAAATCTTTGTGGGACCTATATGTCGATAACGGGTTGGATACGTGTTATACTTATATATTTGATGGACTGAACCGATTGAATATGTTGTTATCGGATGCTTATATCTGCGCGAAATTTTCCGGTTAACAATGTTGTTACAAACGAACTGCATTCCATTTAATCGCTGTCTTAATTGATAAAACTTGTAGGGGTTGTAGTATATGTTATGAATTAAAAACCCATTTAAGCACCTAAAAGTGAAATTTGTATAACAACAATGAAAGTCATACATCAGGTTTACAACGATGTTGTGGACCCCTTCATAAAAAAAAGATTCGGGTTTCATCGAACTGTGTTAGTTAGTTGTCGATTGAGTTTTATTTCTTCAGATCTTTAAAAGAACTTGCGTTCATTAGGTTGATATACACGAGTGACCCGTTAAAGCACCTAAAAGTGAAATTTATATAACAACAATGAAAGTCATACATCAGGTTTACAATGATGTTGTGGACCCATTCATAAAATATATAGATTAGAAAAACCGAACTGTGTTATTTTTCGATTGAGTTTCGTTTCTTTAGATATTCAAAAGTACTTGCGTTCATTAGGTTGATATACACTGGTGACCCTATTCAATGTGCAACTCAGACTGAATGCTGGGGAATTTGTTTTAGCTTTTTGGATAAGACGTAATTGATGTTTCTTTAAGATGTTGTCATGAATTTTTTAATATTTATATCTGGGAAAATGGCAGTAACAATCCCATGCGTTTAGCGGGACATCATATTCGTCAGCTAAAAAGTTCAGATTAATTTTGTGTTGTTTTTTCGTCCTTACACTTTTGTTGCATTTTGTATGGATTCGTGCTATATATCGACATGACACAAGTTGACATCAAATTTGTTAATGTATGTTAAGTAGTCTTCAATTTTAAAAATATTTGAGAAAATGTATGTTGTCTCTTTAACCAATCTTGACAGTCAAGTTGACGTAAGATGGAGGTCTTAGGTCATATATTAACAACAATTTTTATGTACATGGATTACAATGATAGGAACAATATATGACATAGATTAAGATGATTTCAAAACAAAAAGTAAAGTCCCTAATAAAGGTTCAACAAGGGTATCAATGTGGAAGGTGAAAGATGAAATTTCTATCAATGATGGTTTAGGTTCTTTTATATATATGTAGCTCATCGATTTCTTAAGATCGGAAGTATGATACATAATTTATTACCTTTTAAAGTACTTTGTTACAAAATTTGTAAAATTTTATATGGTAGAGGGGAAGATAATAACCAGATCATGATATTTCTCTAGTATGAACATAATAAAAAACTAACTAGGTATCTTCAATAAATTCTTGTTATATTCGTACTAGAGAATTATCAAACATGGAACGGCTTTGATCTATATGTGAAATACAACATGAAATATTTTACAAGATGGTTTAATGATTTTCTTGAAATGGAGTAAGAACATAGAAATCATAAGTAGATCATGCAAATGGAATATAATTCTAAGGTTAAACATACATCAGAATTTTGTTATCATATAAAAAATTAGAAATTAACTAAATATCTAAGACCTAGATCTTGATAAAAATATCAATTTGTGTTGGTTTAATTGGTCAAGTTGGCTAGTGGTCTAAGAAGTGACCTCAAAGAACAAGAAACTTAGGGCCAGTTATAGAGATGTGGTTAATATAATAGCATATAATTCTTCCAACCATGTGTACATTCCTTTTAAAACAAAAATATTCACATAGTTAAACCACTATATTGGATTATTGATCTTGTAGATAGTGTGAATGTTTGTGCAAAAAAGACTATACTCATATTTTACTAGACTATCAAGGATTGGTCAAGACCTAGGGAGATAACTCCTTCATGATATTCAAATGTGACTATCATGTGGCTTGATGTCACCTCTAAGAATGGTTCTAACTCTACATATATTACCCTATGATTAAAAGGAATATCAACTACTAACATGTATACATAAATAGGAACATTTTATGTATGATCTAAAATATATTAATGTATGATGACTCGTGTTTCTAAAGAATTGATATATGTAAGAGATAGTTTTTATGATATTCATGATTGATTGAAGGTTCATATGTTGAATTTATTTATTTTCTCAAAGTTTGGAATTTCTATTTGTCCCACATTCTCATGGTATATAGAACAGAATCACTATTACAATTACTAGTGACATCAAAAAGTAGATTGTAATTATAGATCATATTAACATTAGAAATTAAAATTCATATATTGTTCAAGCTAATACATACTAACCTACATCATCAACTCCTATCATTTTGGTAGACACATCGGAGGTTGGGTGTCCGGTCTGGTACTTCTCTTGTTCCCTTAGATAGTTTGAGTACAATCTTTTCTGGATTATCAATGAGTGTGTTTTTGGATCTGTTGTAAAAGGTGATTAGGAATTTGGTACTCTTCTCCGATTCAACCTTTACGAACTCAAATATGGGGCCATGTTCTCCTCATTCCCCATGTTTCCTCCTTAAAGTTCTCATGTTAGTAACAAATCCGAGTGTATGATGCATGTTTCCAAGAATTTTGTACTCATTAGAGTTGCATTGTAGAACACATGCATTTCAACATTCAAAATATCAACATGTAGTGTTGTTTTCTATGTCATCAATAACTACTCTCCATGTGCATCCTTAGAAATGGAGCATGCTTCTAGTTTCTTAAGCAATCACTTCTCTTCCATGTCTACTTCAATGAGAATATCCCCTTCTTGCAGGTAATGTCCACCTCTCCCTAGTGTCATTTCTTTGTGCATTGCTTTTTGTCTTGGGTTTTAGGCTAGAAAAGGCATGAATGCAATCATTGTGTGGCTTTGTGATGCATGTCTCAATTCTCTATGAGATAGGTCTTTTTACTTTGAAGATCCATTAACTATGTGACTTCCATAGTAGCAACCACGTGCATGAAAACATTGTTAGCCAGTCCTGTATGGCCTTGTACCATTGAATTTCTTGTGTAAATTGGTCTTGAAACTCCATCTGATTGAAGAAGGTGATGCCAATATGTTGATCAAGTAAGCTCCAAATTAGTTCTGCCTTTCCACAGTCTTACATGATATGCATTAATGTATCCTCCACTACAATCATGCAAAGCATAGTAGGATAGCTTCCAGGTGCATCCAATATCACCTTCCATTCATCATAACTCCATTATGCATACATAACCACATAAATGGCCATGCCTTCATTGGAAATTTAATATTTAATAGGGAATTTGACCTCCAAGGTGTGAAGATTCTTCTTCTTTTGAGTGTGTCCTTTTACTTTGATGTTGTAGTTAGAATTTAGCTTGTCTGTAAGTTCCAAGTCTTGTAATCCCCCTACATGGGCGTTAGGAGGTGTTCAGAGAGTAATTTCATTCACCCACTCTGTTGGATCAAGGGTTCTAGAGGGGGTGAATAGAGCTTCACAAATCTCACAAAATGGATTAGACCTTCAAATTATATTAAGTGCAAAAGCTGAAGCATATAGCCAATTTGAAGTCCTAACTAACAAGCATATCAAGGATGAGAGACAATGATAGCATACACTAGGAAAAAGTAGTTTAGAGTGGTTCCACACTTCAAACTAGAAGTGAGTCAGTCCACTACCTAGAGGTGGTTAGCTTCTAGGACTTTGCAATCTTGGTGCTCTTATATTCACTCATAAGATTACAAGACAAAACCACATTAATTCAAGGACTTAATACCTCTAGCAAGGATCTTCAACCAACCGAAGGAACATACCCACTTAATCAAAGGAGTCTTCAGCCTTCAATAAGGACTTACCCACTCCATCTTCAAGTCTTTGGCCTTCCAGAAATTACCTATCCATCTTAAACATCTGCCTTGCCTATCTCCTTCACTCAGAGATCTTGATCACCATGCTTTCTTTGACCTTAAAGAACAAAAACTTCTTCTCCTTCACTTGGAGAAGATCTTCAAGCCTTTTCCTCAATGAGGAAAGGGGGTAGGAAGATGGAGGTGGAGAGCTTTACATGGATACAAGGAATAGCTCTCTTAAAATGGATCCTAACTCACTCATCTTCACAGATTTGAAATGAAAGTAGAGAGAGAAAGGGGCTCAAAGGGGTGCAACAATCTCAACTAGGCTTGTACCAAGCTATGCAATGGAAGAGCAAACTTGGGATGAAGCCTAAGGGGTCCTATTTATAGTTGTGGGTGCCCCTTTGATAGTGGGAACACTTGGGGACAAAAAATAGCCATTTTACAACTTGCAATGGATCTATTTTCGGTCTCAACACATCTCTAACGGTTGGAATTGCTTTTTATGCATTTCTAGTACAGTCCAATCAATCGAGTTTTCATAAAGGTAACTCGACCGATCCACTATCCGACAAAGTTGATTTTTGAAGTGTCAGTCAAGTTTATATAAGGAAACTCGACCGATTGACCAAAATCAGTTTTAGGCCAAATGATCGATCAATCGAGTTCTGTGAAGTGTAAACTCAACTGAATCATCCAGATTCCAAAATCCACACATATCGGTCGAGTTGGTAACTCGAGCCACAAAGTGCTTGTGACAACTTTTAACGAATTTGATTTGGATAATCAAACTGTGGATTTTTGTGTCCCAACCATTTTTCTCATCTTAGTTACAATACATAACATGTATACATGTGATTACAAAAATTTCTCTAGGTCATTTGGGGCTATTTCCCAAATTGGTCACTTGCATGTATTTTTGCTTGAACTTGATGAGTTTGATACATGTAGAATTTGATTCTTTTCTTGTACCTAATGTCTGAAATCAATCTTAAATAGATACATTAGATGCATATGAATGGAATGGTTGAGTCATTATCAAAATATGGACAATGTGCGATACCTAGGTCAACATTCTCCCCCTTTTTGATAATGACAAACCATTCCTCAACATATTGAAAAGAATATGAAATTTATACCTTTTCCTTGAGAATTTCAAGGGGATGCATGTTTGAACAATCTGAATTGATCCCCCTCAATTCATGCTTACCTAAGCCTTCATGGTTAGTTAAACAACATGCAACCATTGCACCTATATAGTCTATATGATTCTTAAACAAGTCATGTTAAATTTCAGTTTAGAAGATAAGAAAAGAAGCATATAAGCAATAAAACAATATGTTTGAGCTATTTCTCTCCCTTTGTCATCTCAAAAAGGTAGGGGGTAGAAGAGCTCCAAAAGAATAGGTCTTCGCCATAAGAAATACAAACCACAAAATAAAGATCACCGCAAGCTCAAAACATACAAACACAAAGAGAAACACCAAACAATAGTCATAATCAAAATATGGTAGGAACGTACTCCAAATCATAAGATATGATAGATGAATGAGTCACAATACATAAAGATTAAGATTACAACAACAAAGGTGTCCTCACAGATACAAACTAAAAACAACATACAACGCATAAAATGAGAAATAGTACATCTCAGATGATGTGCCTAATGTCATAAGTACAAAATAGTCCAGCAAGATAATATGATCAGCATACATGACTAGAAACCTAGACATAAGACATCTATATCATCTATATCTATCTGGTCATCATCATCTACCTCGGACTGGTAGTCCTCATCGCCGTATGAAGGAGTTGCATGAGTAGCCTCGTCTCCAAATGCTCCAAAAAAGCCATCATCAGAACCATTAGAGCTACTATCTCCATCATCCTCATCAACATCCTCATCAGGCATGTCCACGTCAGGGGAACTATAGCCATGGCCCAACCATATGGCGTTTTGCTCGGCCCAAGACATGTCAAGTGAGTGTAACTCATTGGCCTTTGGAAAGTAAGGAACAAAAGAACAAATCCTGACAAGAAGCTCAGCCAAGCGACCAGCAGGAAGGGGTAATACTGGGTACTAAGGTCCACCAGTTGAGGGACCAGCGGAAGTAGCAGGGGGTGGAGCTGGGTAGAAGTGATTGTATGGGTAGGAAGCATAGTCACCACTAGGATAGGGCTAGTAGGTGGGGTAGGGATGGTTGTAAGATAGGTTCATGGTCGACATGATCTGGAAAAGATCCTGGTGTAGATGTTCTTGGACCTGTAGGTTATTCGCCTGTTGATGCATCATATAGCCTATAAGGGTTTCATTTGACACATTGAAGGAGGCGCGTCTAGGCTACAGAGGGCTAGCTGGTGGAGGAGGTGCCCTGGAAGAGGTCGAGGTGGAGCTCCAGGTGTGGTAGAGGCTGGGGTAGGAACACTCTTGAGAAGTGTGGACTCACTGATGCAGACTCCCATTCTTGTAGGTTTGTAGAGGAAATCCTAAAAGAGAGACTTGCCAGTGGCTTTGTGAAAAAGACCACAAATCAAGGCGGGATAGGGAGGATGGGTGGATCAAGTGTTCTTTCCGGAGTCAAAGCAAGTCATGTGGTGAAGAATATATCAGGACCACTTGACTTCGACATTCTTAAGGACACAAAACATCATAACCGCAATGTTTTCTGCAATGTCCATTTGATTCTTCTTGGGATGGATATTGTAGTTCACTACTAGGGATAGGATGCGGTTTCTAAGGTCTAGGATAGATTATGGTAGGGTTCCCTTCTTCCTATATGGAAACAGAGGTTTCTTCAGGTACATGTGAATCTCAGACAGGTTAATGTCGAGTTTCTTGTAGAAATTCTCAGGATCCAAAAGATCGAAGTTCTCAGGGTAGTCACGCCTCCAGGAATCAGTCTCCTCATCACTGTAACAAAAGATATTAAGGGAATCTTTAGTGATTTGAAACTTGTTACCGACTATCATCGAGGTAAGAAGTACCTAAGCGTCAGGAGGGGGAACTCTAGTGTCATAATTTCACTACATATTAGCATAGAATTCATGAACTGCTTTCATGCTTCTGATGGCATTGTCGTAGCATGGGCATTCGACACATAGAGAGGATAGGTGGTAATTGTATAGGTAGATAGCTACCCTTTCTAGCACAACTTCCTTGATTGGATTAGGCTCATAAAGAGGTCGGAAAGGAAAGAGGCTCCTAGGGAGGAGGTCCTTGTACCGATTCACATCCTCAGAGGAGATGAAGAATGTATCATCAAAAGGAATGAGTTTAGAGGATGAGGAAGAAGAGGGAGCACCAGTGGAAACAACACGTTTCCTCCTTTGGGACGCACAGAGATGAGAATGGAGAGGAGGAAGGAGCAAACCGCAGAGACAACACCACCAAATCGGTCAGCAGACCTAGGGGAGCAAGGAATAAGGTCGAGAGAGGTCACACTAGGTTGGATTAGGGATAGGGAGAGGAGGGTCGGGACTAGGGTTGAGGGAGGCGGAGCTGCTCTTGAGGATTCAGTCGATTTTTCTCTAGTTGAGAGGGAGAAAAGGCGACTGAATCGAGATATAAGTTGCAGCTCTGCCATCGATCGGTTGAGTTATGTCCAGGGAAACTCGACTGATTGGTTGTAAAAAGCAAGCCCTCGACCTCGATCGGTCAAGTTAGCAACTCGACCGATGGTCAACATGACCAAAAATTGACAATTTCGATTTCTAGCCACATACATGCTAATAAAAATTATTTTGCTGGTCCATTATGCATATTAAGTATATTTAGGCACATTCCATTCATCATTGAGTACTATTTAGAGATAAAAACCCAAAATTCAAAAAATGCCCAAAAAAAGTGAAACTAAGCATAACAACAAGCATTTTTAACAAATATTAGCAATTTTAGGCAAGCAAGGTGATTTAAGCATGAGCAAGACATATAGAATAAAAGCAACTAAGTAGATAACATGTCTAATCATCTAAAGAAATTATGAGCATTTTAGATCTAATGAAGTTAAATTGCTCTCTAGCTAGAGGTTCGGTGATAAGGTCCGCCAACTGATTTTCTGTGTCCACATGCATGATATAAATATCCTTGTTGGTAATGTGATCATGAAGAAAGTGATGACGAACCTCTATCTGTTTAGCTCTACTATGCAATATTGGATTATAAGATAGATTGATTGCACTAGTATTATCACAATATATAGGAGAATCATCAAAATGTATGTTAAAGTCATGGAGCATTTGCTTCATCCATAGGACCTAGGCACAACAAATTATGGCTGCAACGTACTCAGACTTGATAGTTGATAATGCCACGGTGCTCTGTTTCTTGGAAAACCAAGACACCAAGCATGGTCCTAGGAGGAAGCAAGTTCCACTTGTGCACTTTCTATAAATCAAACAACATGTGTAATCAACATCACTATATGCTACAAGAGTAAAGTCCCTTGACTTAGGGTACCATAGTCCAATGTTTTGGGTTTTGTCTAAGTACCTCAATATCTTCTTAACAGCAATAAGATGTGATTTCCTAAGACTTGATTGAAAGTGAGCACACAAGCCAACACTAAACATTATGTCAGGTCTAGAGGTAGTTAATTAAAGTAAACTTCCAATCATACCTCTATAGAGCATCTCATCTACCTTCTCACATTCTTCATCTCTATCAAGTTTGGTGGTGTTGGACATGGGTGTCACCATCGACTTCATATTCTTCATTCCAAAGCATTTGAGCAGCTCATTGGTGTACTTGCCTTGGTTATTGAAATTTTCTTCTTTGGTTTGCTTGATTTGGAAGCTGAGGAAGAAAGTAAGCTCACCCATCATGATCATCTCGAACTCACTCGACATAAGAGAACTAAACTCCTTACAAAGATCAAGATTAGTTCCGCCAAATATGATATCATCAACATAAATTTGAATGATAAGGAAATTGCTAGAAGTGTGTTTTAAAAATAAAGTAGAATCAACTTTGCCCATGACATAGACATTGTCTAACAAAAAGTTCTTTAATTTCTCATACCAAGATCGACGTGCTTGTTTGGATCCATAGAGAGCTTTTTGTAGCAAATAAACATGGTTAGGTAGCTTGTCATTTTCATAGCCTGGAGGTTGAGCAACAAATACTTCCTCCTCGATTGTACCATTCAAAAAAGCACTTTTAACATCCATTTGATATTGCAAGAAATTCTTATAATTATCAAAAGCAATTAGCATTCTAATAGATTCAAGTCTAGCAACAAGATCATAAGTTTCATCAAAATCAATACCTTCCTACTGATTGTAGCCTTGAGCCACTAATCGTGCTTTGTTCCTTACCACCTTGCCATTTTCATCAAGCTTGTTGCGGTAGACCCATTTGGTGCCAATGATTTTTCTGTCACTTGGTCTTGGCACTAGAATCCACACTCGATTCTTCTCGAACTGCTCTAGTTCCTCCTGCATGGCTAGAATCCGCTCGTCATCTCCAAGAACTTCCTTGATGTTCTTTGGCTCCAGCTGTGAGATGCAGGCACTATCTGATTGTTCTTTGTTGTAGGCAACTCGTGTCTTCACTATTACACCTCGATCTCACAATTTCCACTAATCATGAGATTAGGGTATAAATTGAGAATTTAACGTAATACAAAGATCACCCTTAACTTTTTCTTCTCTTTCAAAACTCTTTGTTTTCTCGCATTGAACCACATATACCAACTTTACAAGGGAATCTAAACATTGATTTCTCTAATCTGATTTCAACAGTAAAAATGCATGTATGAACATTCATTATGTTCCTCATACTTTTAAGCACATAAGACTTGTTGATTCGCACGTATTGCTAAAAGAGGAATAATGGTATACATCATCATTTCCAACTCTCTCTTCTTTCTTTACAAGGACCTAGAGTGACAAGGACCGACTGAACTTAACTATACTCAGACTCAACTCTTGTGGCAGATCTACTCTGATGCAATGAAATCTTCTTCAATTCCATGTGATTTCCCTAAAAATTGTGAGTAGAGGGGTGAGCCTACTCGCTAAGTGAATGAGTACTTCAAAGAAACAGTCTAAAGCACTGCTATAATTATAGATATACTTTTGAGCAATTCATATCAATTATAACAACAGTAAGATTTAAAGAGTCTAATAATTGACAATCATAAATATGGTAGGATACTCTGAATATCTATAAGAGTGAATCAATATATGAAATGCTTGATTGATCATAAAGAGAACTAATAATTCAGAAACATACAAAGAATAATTGAATAATTGTACACACTTGTTTGACCTCTCATTCATTTTATTATGCCCTGATCATATGTAGTGTACTCTACATATGAAGACTCGTAGTGAACTATGATCTCACCGTACAAGACTTAGCTTAAAACCTGGGAAGCTAAGCCTAGAACTGAATCCGAGTCTGCTTGACTCGAACCATCATGTCTGACTAAGGCGGCTAAACAGCTGGCCTTTAACTGGACCTCTCCTTCTAGGCTGAGTACACAGGTAGAGGGTTTGAGATGTTCTGAGGGCCTCATCTTGGTATGCTCTGTGGGTACCTCTGGGTTACCACCGGGATCTCCGGTTCATGTTGGGTAACCTATCTTCTCTTAGGAGACTTACTCAAGGTCTTTGTCTCCCCACACGCTCTGTGGGTGTGATCCGATCCCCGTATACTGGTCGCTGCTAGGGTGGATCATTTCCTCCCTATAGTGTAGACATCCATAGGGAATCCACGGTGTTCAAGGAACCTATGTCTATTATTTTATTATTCTTGGAAAGCTCTTTCTACATTGTACCTTTCTCTTACTTATACTTGACTCTGATATATGTATGGTACCACATCTATTTCATTGAAGTTTATAATACAACATGTACATCATTCTAAACTTGGCAGAGCAGTATATTTAAAACATTGTAATTTACTGAGAAATCAACATATTGTAAATGCA
Source organism: Alisma plantago-aquatica (assembly GCA_963693085.1). NCBI lineage: Eukaryota > Viridiplantae > Streptophyta > Magnoliopsida > Alismatales > Alismataceae > Alisma > Alisma plantago-aquatica. The sequence continues at coordinate 792,607,026 of OY856410.1, read as the reverse complement.
GGCAGACTAAAGTTCTTAAATAAACTGAATACATGTCAACTTGGCACATATACACTAAAATCATGCAATTGAGCTTCTTAATACACTGATAAGACTTAATTACTTGACATACGAGTAATCGTCATTTGCACCTATAAATTATTTGTACTCTCTTGGTAAATGTGCACCTCAACCCAAATCTTGAGTTTTGCATCACCACATCTCATACTGAGAACAATTGATATCAAAATACTTGATTCATTGAACACCCTATCTTTAGGGTTTCATTTACCTCGTTCACTTATCACATTACTCTCATAAGGATTTCATGCGACATAAACATTCACTAAATAAAGACTACTATCAACAAATCATATAAAATCAATATATGTATGAAACCTTGGAACTGAGCTGAATTTGGGTTTCCATGCCATTCACTAGGATATCATGCATCAATAATAACATTGAATAAATAAAGTCTATCAGTCAAGAAAATCCCTTCAAATGGATTTCATGGCATCTATTTGCAAATATCCAACTTTCCTCGCATCTAGGGTTTCACCCTCTTCACTGAGATACCAAACAAACACTACTCACTTTAAACAAAATCCAAGATAGTATCTGACATATATGTACTATGAATTTGAATAAATAATCATTCAAAACCAAGGGGATCTAGATAAGAAACTTTCTCTATTTACTTAAAAAGCAAATTTCAATCATAGACAAATTCCCAATATTTTAGTTTTCTCTTATAACCTCTGTAAATACTTAGCGAAGTCTCATTAGAATGCATTGTATACATTTCTAATATGATTTTATCATCTGAAATTCATTCAAACAAAGGAAGAATCCATTTCATATCATTTTGCAACAACTTAGAACAAATAGACAATTTAGGGTTTGTAGTTGCATACTAAGTAATTAAAGATTATGGTTGATTTAACCAATTTTCGTGCAATATACTATTTAAAGGAATTTCCCACTCACCCCAAGCTGTGAAAACACCTTAAAAATGCAGTTCATCCCTAAAAATCTCGATCTCATATCAAATCCCTAGCAATTCACCCAATTCTTCTTCCTTTCAACTCAGAAACCCTAAAAATGAGGGATTATGAAGAAAGAGTGAGAAAAGGGGAAGTTTTGATACCATTTTGGATCAAATCAGATAAGGGATGGAATTTTGAGATGTGAGAGAAGATTCACCATGAAAATATATCCAAAGAAGCTAAACTTACATGATTTTGTCATTCCTCGGACTGCAAAACCCTAGGTCAGCATCTCCATCAATTTCTCCTCTCAAACCCTAACTCTCTCTCTCTCTAGGATTTCATTTCTCTAGATTGAATCATGAATTATGAGAGATCCTTGTGTGTTAGGTTGACCATATAGAGCAATTGAGCTGCTTGGGTTCATTGCACATTGACCCCTCGCTAAACGTTTTCTTATTTCATCATATTTTTCTGTCATAAAAAGGTTTCTGTGAATTCGAGTATTTCAGAGATCAAACCTTCTCCAAAATTTATGATAATTTTTAATGTTGTCTATAATTGAGGTACTAAGCTTTAGTTAAAATTTTAGATCATTCCAACTCTCCTTAAATAAATAAAAATCAAATAGTTCACTGCTATCTAGAATTCTACAGAAATGTCAGTTACTGTAATTCGTCTACTGATAAGGTCTAAACGCATCCAAAAATTATGAAAATTTTAAATGTTGTTTATGATTGAGTTTCAGATCTGTAGTTAAAATTTCTGATCATTTGGAGTTACCAATAAATAATTAAAAATAAAACACTACACTACTGAAAAGCACTCTGTCAGCATTTTGGTTGAAGTATAGTTTGACCGAGAACCACATTCAAAGAACATTCAAATATTCTGAAATTTTTCTCCAATATGCATGATTGAGTTATTCATATCATAATGAAAATTCAATTAAATAAAAATTTGTAGAAAATATGAAAAATCATTTACGACATTGCTATCCTGATCAAATTCCATACTCATGTACCATCAAAACCCTAATTTTAGCCAACTAGGGTTTATATTTCTCAAACCTTAATTTCTTAAACAATAGAACACTTAACATTCTTATTAGTTTTAAAACATCATAATTTAATTATCATCATTAATTAGATTTAAGCATGATCGATCCAATTAAGCATATAATCATCCAGGTAAACCCTAGTTTACCAATTAAGCTCGGATGCGGTCATAACAGTTCTCCCCTTAAAAAGGTTTCGTCCCCAAAACATAAATATGAAAGGAAAGTACATTCAAGGTTTATTTTAAGCTTCTAAAATCTTACATGTCATTATATTCTTGTATTTCATACTTGAATGCATTTTTCAACATTAAGTCCTTTATTCCTTTACTAAATCACAATACGTTTGAAATAGTTCTCAATGATAACAAACAAATTCTCTATGCCACAATCAATAATAGGATAGAGAGAGAAACAACCATTTCAATATTTTCATACTCTTGAGGTGTTACCTCAACATCGATAATCTGATCCAACTATCTCAAATCATACTGCTAAATAAGTACTAGTGTTATGTATTACCTCTAAATCACGAAAGAGAGTTCACCATGTTCTATTGAATTTTACTATTGTGCTACTCAAATAGCAAAATAGTCTTGAGTTAAAAGACTAGATTCAACAAAAAATTTACATTACTACTCACGACATCCCCATTGGATCATGGATGCATAAGGTGAAACATTACCATAACATTCCATACTATTCTCAAGTATGAACCCACACATAATTCAAGGTGTAACCATCGGGTTACAGCATACTAGGGTTTCAACAACAGTATCAGAGTACTCCATAATTGTATTAGTCATTCAAGGACTATTCATACCCAATTACTGTCACTTAGTTATATTAAAGCTAGGTATAACAAGCTACACCTCATTAGGGTTACATATCAATACAATTTGGTTATCATCCCTTCTATTCATATGAGTGAATAGGTAAGACTACCTTATTTAGGGTAACCCTCCATTTGTTCCATCATCATTCAACCCATATCACCATACCACAATTGTACAATACTAAGATGGATTACTGGTATGAATGACTTAAACTATTAGTCACCTTTAATTAACATATTGCTGGCACATGTGCACTAAAATCATACGTAGAACCAATTTACATCCCTTAATATACCTTCAACAAATTATACTTCTAAAAACAAATTCACATATTACTAAAAGCCATTGTTTTCTCTTATCTCTCTCCTCATTCATTACTACATACTTTTTGCTACTTATCCTTCTCATTTTAATCATGTAGATTAAACATCCCTAAAATTGAAACATACAAGGTATGAATAGATTATTAGTCATTCTTACTATTACTGCAAGAATTTATTTCATATCACAATTCACTCATATTGTATTTCTCCTTTTGTTCAAAACACACCTGTTAAATTTCAAATATATTTCTTATCCTTTGCTCTAAATTATTTCCATATTGTTTATCTACCTTTCAGATTAGCTAGGATTACTATCAGTGCTAGTTTACTTCTCATAGTGCAAATTTCATGATCTTGTTTTGTAGAGATGCTAGTATTCAATGTCAAATCACTAGTGACAACCCTTGAACTACTACAACACTAAATATTCTAGGTTTTGGCTTTTATCAATAACATGATGTTATTGTGGTGTGACTTTGCTCCCTTAATTTGAAATTCAAACTTTGGATCTCACAAGTTTTTACTAAAGTATTCCTTATCTTATCAATTGAATTTCCTTCATATTAATTGGCCATTCAGATAGATTACATTCTCAATTTACCCTTCTAGGGTTTCATCATCATATTGTGTGTCATTATTACATTCACTAGATGCCTCTACCATGGTGGTTATGCATCAGATATGATTCATTTTCTTATCACATCATTCCCACATTTCTCTCATTAAGTAATATATAGAAGACAAGACAGTTTTGAGACTTAGAATTCTTATTTTCAAACATCCCATTAATACATTTATCATATGTAGGTTTAATTAGTTATCAACAAGGATACTTGACTAACTAGCACTTGATTTAATCTCCTAACCGCTTTCTTTTATAATCTATATTACTCCACCATGTTTCAAACCCTTCCTTACTTTCCATAATCCCCTTATCATATACTACTCTTCCACTTGTTATCTTTAACTTCTACTTTTCTCTTATGATCATGTTGCTTATTCATGTGTTTGATCATGTATACCATGTTGCACATATTTCTTTTTATCCTTCTACTAATGTGAAGTTGAAATTCTAAATCAATAATCTCTCTACTAATTTCAACTCATGTTTAATACATTACATGTCCTTCATTTTAAATCAAACAGCTCAGGCATGGGTGAAACATAGTTTCTCTTATATCAAGTTTTTCCTTCCTGAGTATAGTCTAACTTTGTATAACTTATTCATTTTGTTAAGCTACACTTTTGTTCTTTTTTTTAGAAACTTGTTTGTTGTTCTATACAGACTTGCATTCCAAAGGTAGTAAGGATGAATGCATTAAACTTATTAATGAAAGTATACATTCCATGCTCTCAATTATATCATAACCCTCATTCCTTAATCAAGCTCATCATTTCTAGCATTTATTTTTGTTTTAACTTATTTTCTTATCCTAGTCTTATGATTTACATATTTATCTAATTCTCTTTACTTTAACTCTTCTGAAGACTCTTCACTTATATTTACTTATTGTATACTTAACTCTTTTCTTCCATTTTTCCTTTGCTTTGGAGTACATAAAAACATTATACTCGGTTATATAATCCATTCCTCATGATTGATTCTTACTACCTTGGCCCTTACATACTTTTCTCATATCTTTTACATATTTCATATTTAGAATTCATATAATATTAATCATTAAACTTAATCTAAACCTTACGTCATGTTCCTTTATTCCCAATTAAGGATTTCTCATATGAGGCCCCAAAGTTGGGTCTTAGATATCAGTTCCAATTGATTCTTAGCTATTCTAATCTTTCCCGTATCTTTCAACATCTTAGTGTATGTACATTCTCACTATGATGTGGGTCTAATTTATCCAGAGTCTACTCTTATCATATTGTTAATAGGAGTCATTGGATCCCAGTAATGCATCCTGCCAGCCAGACCAGGCCGAACCTACAGTCCTGAAGCCAAGAGCTACTTAAGATTAACCAACTCCTATTAATCTCAAACATGTGGAAAGAATATTCACTTGGGAAAGTTCATTCAAAGATCATTTCTAGTCTACTTGATACAACGAATATAATCAATAAATGCTACAACTACATAGTGTACAACAAATCTTAAAGACCCATATATATATATTTCAAAATACTGAATATCTGAATTCAAACATATAAGAAATTGACCTTGCAAAGTATCAATACTATCAAGATGTAGCTTTTCATTTTGATCTAGAATCTCAATCTTAGCATAAAGATCATCTATAATCTTTCCTAACCTTTTCTTTTTAGCTTTGCATTTAGTAAAAGATGACCGGCTAGCATAAAGCATATCAATAAGAGTTTCTTAAGACAACTCATGCAAACTAACTTCACTTACCTCACCTACATCATCACTTGTAGAGGCCATGAGAAAAAGGTGGCATTCTCCATCTTCAGAGCTAGAAAAACTTGAGGAAGACATCTATCCGAAAACACATCTCCAATGGTTGGAATTGTTTTTTCTACATTTCTAGTACAATCCAATCAGTCGAGTTCATAAAGGTAACTCGACCGATCCACTATCCGACAAAGATAATTTTGAAGTTTCCATCGAGTTTATCTAAGGAAACTCGACGGATTGACTAAAATCAATTTTGGGCCGAATGGTCGATCGACCGAGTTCTGTGAAGTGTAAACTCGACCGAATCATCCAGATTCCAAAATCCACATAGATCGGTCAAGTTGGTAACTCGACCGAAAGAGTGCCTGTGATAAATTTTAAGGAATTTCATTTGGATGATAAAATTATGTATATTTGTGTCAAAAACATTTTTCTCATCTTAGTTACAATACATAACATGTATACAAGTGATTACAAAATTGTTCTAGGTCATTTGGGGCTATTTCCCAAATTGGTCACTTGCATGTCTTTTTGCTTGAACTCGATGGGTTTGATACATGTAGAATTTGATTCTTTTGTTGTACCTAATGCCTGAAGTCAATCTTAAATAGATACATTAGATGCATATGAATGGAATGGTTGAGTCATTATCAAAATATGGACAATGTGCAACACTTAGGTCAACACACTCCTCATTTAACAACTCCTTTGGATGTCCATCTTTAGTTTCCTTCATCCATCCTCACTAGTATCCCCTACATTGTAGAATTAGTCATCCAAACTAGTTCTTCTCAACCTAGTCGTTGGGTTCCCTATCCCATTGATCAAACGTCCATTCCATGAAGAACTTACACACTCATCCATAATACATCTAGTGTGGTTCCTTAGCACTAGATTTGTGTGGATCAAAATACATATCTAGATCATTGATACTCCTCCCCTAGTTGATGTTCTCCTCCATACTTTTCTCATAGTATTGCATACCATGTCACAGACCATTCTTGTAGGAACTCGCATGTTACCTTCTTTAGTAGATCGACATTGAGATCTCTAGCTGATCTGACATCCAAGCCTCCTTTTCCCTGTTACGAATTACCTTATCCTATGTAGCCTTTCTCATTCCTCATCCCTAGATTTAGTCACTATGCATGAATCAAAGCAGAAAATTATTTATTTCTACACATATTGAGCTTGACAACTATGTGTTCTTCATCGTGGAAGAATATAAAGTGTTCAATGTTGCATGCACAAATGTGACTCTCTCCTCTATTGTTAACCTTTGTACCACTAAGTTTGAGATGTGTTCCCTCATTATTTTTGTATAATTTTCATATGCAACTCTTCTAATGTGTTTTGTGAATAATAGGATTGCTGAGATATCTTCCAAGCATCTTTTTAATTGGTATTTTAATGGGCCCTTGATCCACATTCATGTTGGAAATAGGGTGGAATTAGATAAAAACATGGCCGGTTTTTCTCTAGATAATTGGTGATTGGATGTCTTGCTAGACTCTATAAAAGAACTAATTAATGCTCCAACATGGTCAACTAATGCTTCACCAAAGAGCACAATATCATTGAGAGATTGATGTGATCTTGACTACTTCCTTATTCAGTAATAAAGAATTCCATTTCCCTTCTTATACAAAGCTTACCAACATGTCTACCAATTACTACAGCCTCTACAGACATGAGGTCAAATTGGATCTCCTTGCCTGACACCTCCACTTGGAATTTTTATTTCATGTATCTCCCCATCCCAAATGATTCATGTTTCTCCATTCATGATTAGTTGCATAATAATATTGATGAGAGTAAGTGAGATTCTAGTGTGAGCCAGTGTGTAGGCAATAAACAACCTCCTGATTTGGTCGTATGCAATTTAAATATGTCCACCATCTTCTTTCCCTTTTTTTGGTGTGTGTGTGGAATTGGTTATTTCATGGACCAAGATTATATTATAAGATATATTTAACCCCATGATGAAGCTATATTGAAAGGTTGACATCCATCATAGTAGCATACATTGGAGTCCTTCCATGATGATCTTTGATAAATGTTTTACCTTGGCATTGTTGAGTGAAATTGGTCATTATAGGTTGTGGGATTTCTTACTTTTGGGAATAGGACCATGGTTAAGTGTGCTATGGTATCAGGCAATGTTCACTCATTAAACATGTCTGTGATCATCATTTTAATATGACTACAAACAATTTCCTAGTTATCCTGTAAGAATATTGCTTCAATTTTCATAGGTCTAAGTACCTTTGATGGCACCACATTCATAATGGAATTTCTCAAAACCACTTTTGAATCAACACATTAATTTAAATCATTGCCTCCTCAATCATCTTTGCAAATTCTTTTATTTATTATAAGTATTTAGTAATCCTCCTCTCTATGTGTTTTACGATGAAGAGTATATGGAAATATTGTAGGATAACCTATTTGAGTTCCTCCTTTTCAAGGATCCAATCCTGAGTCTCATCCCACAGCCTAATGACCATGTTTCACATTTTTCAGGACTGTAAATTCTAGAACAATTTTGTTTTTGCATCAACTAAGTCATATGTGTACATCTTTCCTTCTATAGGGAATCATTATCTTCAACTCACAACAAATCTTCTTATCTCAACCTGGAGCCTTAGAGCGGTGACTATATGTAGGGGATATATCCCCTCTGATTTTTAAATTGATCATATGTGTGTTCTCTTTCTCATTGAAGTTCATCTACCTCAAATCTCCATCCCGATATATAGAATATTTCATGCACTTCTCGATCATTTTCTCATCAGTATTGTCATGTCTCCAAGCGTGGTGAAGGAACATTCTGAACTCTGAATGTTGCTGCCATGATTTAATCATGCAAATATATCACTTAGTTTATTCTATCTTTGATTCTTATTGAGATTCATAGGGGAGATTGGTATGTGACAATCCTTAGCAACACCTTTACAGTGGTGTTGTGCTATGTGTCATTAACATGTTTTTTATTACTCTAATGATCCGAGCTTGCATAGTGTCTGTTATTAAAATCATGGATGGACCAATTAATCCCAAGTCCACCTGCCCGACCTCCTCCATCATTGATTTGAAAGCTTGGGTTGTAGATGTATTCAATGTTTTTGGGCCAATTATTTCTAATCGAACAAGTTTTGCCTAAAAGATTCCAATAAGAATAAATGATTTTCTCACCCCATGGGTGATTTATTTGATCTTCTCCTACAAGTGTCTCTTTCTTCTTTGATATGGTAAGCCATAGACAAAGGTGATTGCAATACATTTTTTGAATGAGAAATGAATATATTACTAATGGATATCATGCACTTATACTTCATACTCTCCCTCATTCCATATAGCCCATATCCCTCCTACAAAATCATATGCCTCCAAACTTTATAAGTGTGTGAACCCTAGTCTTTCACCACTTTGTTTACTACACTCCCAACCATTCTTGTTCTATAATATCTACAACATCTAGCCTATATTTGGAGTGAGTTCCCTTAATTTGTTTTGGGTATTCCTACAAGATATACGCTACACAATCCTTACTAGGAAGTAAACATATAGTTGGTAGTTATAGGTGGTGGGGACCAAACCTTATCCATCATCCATATTTTTCTTATTTTCTTCAATCTCTTATTCCTCTGGTTGATATTTTTTCCCTCTCTTCCTTAAGAATCTAGTTCCTTCCCAGTACTCAGATACACTGTGCTATACTAGAAGTATATGGTTTCTATCCTACCATTTCCATTTGTTGGTATCCCCCTCTATAAGAGGCTAAAGGTGCTATAATGTTGGTCTCTACCACAATGACCTCGTCTCACTCAACATGATTTTCCTTGTAATGCTACTACCTACAGCTAGCCTACTTGTCTCCTCTACTATCTATGTTGCTTATCTATCCCTTATTTCAGTGATTGGTGTTGTCACCAAATGGTTTTCTACTATCATTGCTTTACATTCAGGGTTGGTGGTTCCTACTTAAATTGTTTCTATTTTCATGCCTCCTATCATCCCATCTATCCTCTCCCTTAGTTGTTGTTGTCCCTCACTTCTTTTCATTGATATCCTCCCCCAGCTTCACTTATCTATGGGCCTTCTTTCAATTCTTGTTGTTTCTCTTTCAGTATGTGGAACTGATTATTCCTTCTATTTTTGTGCTTGCTAGTTTGTTGTGCCACTTCTTTTTATCTTTATTGTTTTATTTGCATGAATTTCTTAAATAAAATTACACTATTATCATGTTCCACAACTATTGTGGCTTCCTCCATAGTTGCACTCACATCTTCTAATGGCATCGCTCTATGATGAACACACTTTTGAACCTAGTTACCTACCCACCCACACTTCATGCACATGGCAGATATATTATCATAAACCACTAAATACTTCCATTGATAGATTATCACATGTGGTTTGAGTATTTATTCATGTTTATTTATACTATTATCTATGAAAATATCCCCTTTTTTGTTTTCCACATGTTGGGTCCGACCCTTGATTGTGCTACCAATAGGATTTCCCACTCTATCAAATATATGCTCTTTTCATATACATATGGGATGATTCGAGATGCAAATCCACACTATTAGGAACTCAGTTTCTTACTTCTTAGTGAAAATTATACGTGCCATACTTACATGCTCAGGTAGGATTTCCCATGGGCACCTACTAAGGATCCTACATAGTCTTCCTTTGTAATTAATTGGATTGTATAGTAACCATTATCCAAGTCTATGATCATGAATGCTCCCTTTGGCTTCTACATTATATGAATTTATCCTTTAGGTTTAGAAATATCTGACCATTCTACTTGTAAATTTTATAACCATCATATATTTCCATGGCATGAAAATGATAATCTCTTTATGTCCATTCATGGGATTGGTGCTTCTTTCTAAACATTGAAATATTTTCTCAAAAGACCAATCTTTGATTATCGGCTATGTTTCTTGATTTTGCATACCCTGTTGTAGGATAACTTACTCTTGTGTCTCACTTCTATATCATTCATTTTTATTCCATCAAGAGTGACATGCTCATGATTACCACCTACAAGGTTACACAAAATTGCAAACTTTATTTAATCATCACTCTCAATGTACATATTAGTATCCTACTACAAGAAATGTTCCATGCTTGTTATGAGAGAATACTTTTGAGTTTCCTAATTAGTTAAACTCCATTTCGACTTCATCTACTATTTCCACTAGACTTTTACTAAAAAATTGTTGGAAAATTGACCCCCCTTGTGACATCCCGCTATCACACAGACAACAAAATGCCATGTGCAAACGTGTGAAACCATCATAAACATCATATTACCAAAAACACGATTTAATTAAAACTGATTGCGGAAAGCACATAATAAAGGAACTATTACATCTAGATCCTTATCCTGCAAGGAAATATGTTATATAAATATACATAAACCTTGATATAGGGCTACAACCCAAAGGATTGGCCAACACAAAGGGAACCCGACACACCACATATCATCCAATAAGATCTAGGGCTCATAACGGGCAGCAACATACCCAACTAAAACAAGAAGAATTACTAAAAAGATATGTAAGGCCGATCAAGTTAGCATAGTAATGCAACATAAAAGGAAGGTAATATAGCTAGGGTAGGAGTTATGTAACCCGCCTTAAGCACAACTCCAAGCTCCAAGCTTCGCCCACCAATAGGAGAAGAAAAGAAGAAGGATGTATCGACCACCACCAAGGAGAAAGTAGCAACAACAACAGCTATATCGTCCACCTCCTCTCCTTCCTTCTTCTCATTCTCGGCCAACAAGGGAGATCAAACATCTAAGGGGAAAAGAGATCCCAAGCAAGAGAAAAGAGAGAGATATATATAGAAGAGAGTAAAGGGTAGGAACAAGAAAGGTGTTGTCCTCCCTAAGAACACTTGTCCATAGCCTTTGCCACCTTGCTAGCAATAAGCACCAAGTGTCCATAAGGGGTGACACAAACAATGCTAGGTGGAGGGGTGTGTGTCACCCAACATGGAAACCCATCACACCCACCATCACCCTCTGGTCAATATGCCTCCCTGGCTTATACACCACTACTCGACACACCTCTTGGCCGACACACCCTTCTTGACACACCAAGCAAGGAGGTGGCACCAAGCTCAAACAAGGCCCAAGAAAGCCCAACAACAAGCCTAAGATTTAACAAGCTCAAACGAGGCCCAAAGCAACTCAAGCAAGTTGCCCAACTCATCCTCTCAACCCTAGAGGATGCAAGGAGAGAGAAAGACATCTCTCAAGGTGAAAAACTTGCACACCAACCCTATAACTTGGGTAATTTGCAAGTTGCACCTAAACCTCTTAACAAGCACAAACAAACCCTAATCACAACTCATGTGATTAGGCAAGCCTCTAAAAAAAGGGTTTAGGCAAAGCAAATAGCGTAAGCCCAAAATGGAGGTCAGGGTCCTTATACCCCTCCACCGTTGGAAAGGAATCATGATTTTAGGGAGCATTTTATCAAGTATTGTCACTAGATGGCTATAGTGATTTTTTAAACCCTTTCAATGTGCACCCTTACATTCATGTTGAACTTATTTTTATTTCATAATTGAATATGTATAATCTGATAGTTTCCTGGTCTAGAATAATTACTCATTTTAATGAAAGGTTGGTACATGCTGAATTTATTCCATGACAATAATGTGATGTTAATCTAATCCCTAATATTGTTATATTATATTAAATATTGTGATGTTAATAAGGAAGGCATCCTTCTTGGTTGATAGAAGATGTAGTATAATATATTTATTGCATACAAACATTTACGAGTAATGATGTAACAACTAGGTATAGTAAAAAATAAACTTCAAAACGTTCATCAATGATTTTATTACAAATTGTTACATATGCATACATAATATTCAATGTGAAGCACTAAAATACTTTAAAATTTATAATCATGATACCGAAACAAAAACATGAAATCTATATATGAAACATTGTGTGACAGTGGAGGAGAGTGTTCCTAAGCCTTTATTTAATGGTACAACGAAAATAGAGTATAGTGCATAATTACACATCTACATGCTTACCAACATTAATGGAAAATAGGACCATAAGAAAAAGATCCTTATATACTCATTTGGTAAATACACCACTATAAAGCTTTGACCTACCTATGTATACATAGGGTGATGCTTTGGTTATGGTTTCCCATATTAAGAAAAGGGATCCCTTTAAACATAATAAAAGTATCCCTATGGACTTTTGATGAGGTAGGAAAACAACTCTTAAATATTTCAAATTTTGGGAGAGTGTGTCAAGTGTTATTATTCAAGAGGTCAAGAGAAAAATATTGGCATATGATTAAGTAAATTGGGACATGGTATGCATACATACATTTTATCATTATGACATATTACTTGCATAGATGTGAGCATAGTGTATCTGACAACCTCGATTCTCTCTCATTATTTTTACACTTCTTATCACTAATCATGACCCAAATTCACGCAATTGAGTTTAGTTTCATAGTTAGATGTAATTGAATGCTCTAATAGACATATTACTTGCATAGATGTGAGCATAGTGTATGTGACAACCTCGATTCTCTCTCATTATTTTTACACTTCTTATCACTAATCATGACCCAAATTCACACAATTGAGTTTAGTTTCATAGTTAGATGTAATTCAATGCTCTAATAGAGCCACATTGATTCTATATTTCAAGTTGTGACTATGTTGCACGGTTTACCTATATTACATGACTTAATGTATCATGATTTTGTCTTTAATGTTGATCCTCATCATGTTGTTCTCTAATCTCTCCAATGTACATCAAGATGTAGATGATTCAAACACCAATCGAACGACTCAAGAATCACCCAAATTGGACCTTCAAATCCGGAGTTATGAGTTTATGAAGGTTGTCTTAAACTATTCTCGGTTTAATCGATTTTATATGGAAAATGAGCCTTATTGGGACCAATTTTACATATGCGTCCCATCTACCCGGTTCATTCTTTCTCCCCCCTTCCGCTTTGGGAAATAAATCCTTGTACGGAGGGTTGTCTCCCTCCCCCAGACAGATCGAGAAGCATGCTATGGAGTGCTAGGATGATCACAACAACTTCAAAACATAAAGCTTGCATATTTATAAACCCCCAATCGAACCCTAGTTTCTCTTCTCCTTTTCTTCTTTCTCCTTGCACCACTTCCCTTCCACCTTTCTCATCTTTTCTTAGTTCAGATACCAGTACTAATACCAGCTCTTTGGTCCTCACCAGTGCAAAGGGGCAGGGGTTGGGGACGAACCCTAGGAGTAGGGTCACAGGTGGCACCCTCTAGACTCCAACCACCTGGACCAACCATCTCCTTGGCTTCTGCAGCTACTCCAATGCCGGTGAGAAAAGGATGAGATGTCCCCTATTCATGATCTATTCTCATAGAGTGAAACAGTGGTCATGACCAAGCAGGGCCATGGGAGACCGGCACACCGATGATCTGGGGTTTGTGACCTCACATTTGTGGTGGCTGGTGGGCGAGAGCAAGCTGTCATCACTGGTGGACCCCTTGGAATGGTAGCCAGTGTCTCAGGACAGCACGAGCACCTAAAGAGTGCACCCATCCAAGTGTGGGTGGTGATTCATATGATCGATATCAAATGGTCGATCGAATCACATGAATAATGGTAACAACCTCCACCCCCCAATTTCCATATAGTTCTTACACAATAATTGTAAATTTCATATCTCTTACTTCCCTCATCCAAAATATACAAAATTATATATCAGATTGATCCTTTCAAAAATATCTACAACCTGGGAATGGTTTCATAAAATGGAAATGCTCCCACTTTCTCTGTTTTGCAAAAATATAATATTTGACTATGTTTGACTACATCTAGTGCATACTAATGATAAAAACTTGAACCTTTATTTATTGCACTTTCACCCTCTTGCTCATCTTATCAATAATGTAATGCAACATTTTTAACTATGTGAGGGTCTCAATCACTTTGTTGCTCATGAATGGCCTTAATTTTACATATGCGCCTAGTTTGGGACTTTAGTGATGTACTCTTCCCTAAGTTGCTAATTTTGCATCTAATATGAAATCTAGCCTCATTAACTCAGAAATCAGTATCTTTATGCTACCATATGGTACTCTTATCCACCATTGTCCTCTTTTACTATGTTGAGGTCATATGACACCTAATGCTTTAGATGTACCCCAACTATTTGAACATTTTGACTACACTTGAACCAATTGTGTGTTTGACCTACTTTGTGGACCCAAATACCTTAGATAATTGAAACCACTAACCTTGTGACACATAGTGACATAAATTCCTGAGGTATATTTTTCCTTTATACTATGATGGTACTTGTGACACATGATACATCCATAATGATCCAAAGTATTCTTAAATGACTTGTTTGTCTTTCTTATGTCCCAACCATGATATGGATCTACTTCTTATGTCTTCCACTCTCAAATCAGGATTTGTTCTAATACTTTTCCCATATGATTTGGATGGTTCACTTAAGTCACATGTTGAATCTATAAGCTATGTATAATTGGATGTTGAATATAATGATGACCCTTTTGAGGCTAGACCTAGGTGACCATCCACCCATCCTTGAGATATGCTAATTGTATCTTTTCCTTGCTGATTTAAACCATATTTGATGCTTGGATCCCTTGTCTTGATGATCCTTAACCTTATCTTGCTCTATTATGAGTCATTGACACAAGAATGTGCATAAGTGACTCAAATCTTCAAATGCTAATATAATTTGAACGGAACATCAGAATGACACAAAATTTGAACCACACCTTCTTGATGACCACTAAATTAGTAAAAGATATTCAAATGAACTAATAATCAACATGGAACCTAACTTGGCCAAAAACCCTAAAATAAAGATAATTAGGGTTAATGATGAGAATCTAATACATGTATGTAATCTTGTGCTTAACCAGGTGTTGCTTGAGATCTAGATGGTCAAGGATAGGTTATGAAATCTCTAAAATTAGGTTCGAGCTTTAATAATTATATGGCTTTCTTGCTTGAATGTGATACATATGTATTCTTGTTTACTTGCCCAAGTATTGTCTTCTAGTACTCTAGTATTGCACTCGATGTTTGTCTCGTATCGATGTTTTCCAACTTGCAAACATAATATAGAAACTCCATTATAAAAACCTCATACACCTAGCTGAAGTTTTGGGGTAAGGACATGAGGATGGGCATCCTACTCAAGCTATCAAGATAGGGCAGATCATTGATAAAAAGGGTCAGCTAATCTTGAGCACCCTCATAGACTCTTATAGTGAGAAGTAGTCCATAAAAGGCCTTACGAATACATGATATTGATGAATGCACAAAATGAAGGTATAATCGGAGTGAAATGACGTAAAACACAGGTTCTCACTTTGGTAAATACTTAACTTATTTATTCATGTTCGTTACTTCTGCAAATCTTTTCAAATTAAACAAAGTTTATGTATATGTATCTTTTAGCCCTGTACTCGGCACCTTGTGTGCTTGACCAGTCTTGTTTCACATCTTTTATAGGTTCAAAGATGGGTAGAAGTTGATGGGCTTGGGGAGCTATGTCTGGTGTTCTTGTTGTTTGATCCATAGTGTACATGAGTAGACTTAAAAATTTGTACTCTTGAATATGTAATTGAAATCTTGTAATAAACAATGTTGCTTAATATATATTGTTTATTGTTGAGATTATGAATGGTGCTTTTATCTTGTTATTTGTTCATGTATGCTAAGAGTTACGCTTCTTCATTTTCTCTTTGATAATACCATGCTAGGGACAGACACCTAGGTCCTATCGCTATTGACTTTATAGTCATTTGGAGTTAGGATTTGGTTAACGAATGGTTCTGTGATATTGTATTACTTCTTTCATGCTAATCTTTATAGAGGATGTATAGTTAGTGAAAAATGGTAAACCCCAAAGTAAATTATTAGGATATCTTAACTCTAGATTTTCCATTCCTGATAAGGGGAAAGTATATTTATTTTTTTGGTGGTAATTTAGTCCTTCATTTTCATATCATTTCATTGTTAGAGTCTTTAAGATGTGAATGTCAATTAATAGGAAAGGGGATAAATTTTATTTTGCTACTTAAAATATAAGTATGAGACTATTTCTAATCTAAAGCTTGAGATTGATTCATTGAAATTCAAGTTTTCTAACTAAGTCGTTATCAAATATATCAAATCAATTCATCCTAAAAGATGGGAACATATGGGTTTGCCACCTCTTTGCACTAAAGATGGAATCAGACTATAAATAAATGCACACAAAAACATTTATATGTATGAGAAAATTTAATCACACAATGGGAGGAAGTATATTTTTTCAAAAAATACATTTATATTTTTCGGCAAGCAATAACACAAGTGGTCGCAGCACGGGGTCCATTGCGAAGGGTCCTGGGTTCAAATCCCCCTGGTGGTGCTGTTCAGAATTGTTTCTCCCGTAGCGCAGCTGGCCTCTGTGCGACTTAATGGGATATGTTCCATACGGGATGGGGCTGAGCTCCCCAGGTTGGGATCGACGCAAGACTTACGACTATCCTGGGTTACCCAAAAAAAAACTTAAGCTATTTATTGTACGACCAAAATTTTAGTTGATTCCGAAGGGTCCCTATATGATTTCCCTATCTACTCTAGGATATCTAGGCTACAATTTTTCATGGTGATATTTAGGAGGAATTTATGAATCAATAAAAGAAATTTGTGGCATATGGTTATGGATCCAAGTAGTGTAAAGCTATGTTATATGTTTTTTCATTTGAAACAAGACCCTATACAATAACATGCAAGATTTGACAATGTCTGATTGTGTTTTTCTTTCATTTATAATCAATTTGATATGGGTGCCTACTTAGAAATGCTCATTCATGGTCTTATCACTTTATGCTTATTGTGTCCATGTTTTCAACATGCACATCATGCTCATATATACCAATAGGACTAACATCCCCTTGGGTAAGTATCCTAGTTTCTTATGTTGTTGATGACATCATGGGTATCTCAGTAGCCTCAACATCAAAGTTTGGAGTAGGGTCAATCAGTCTCAACTATGTAATCAAATATTGATCTAGTATAATCCTTTTCCACATGTGGGGGAGGTCTAACAAGATGTTAAGTTCCAAAATGAAAATGTTGTCAAGAGGATGCCAGTCTATAAGGAAAGGAAATACAATAAGAGGTGAGTCTGAATAAGAAGGTGGAATTGAGTAAGAGGGTGGGGAAAAGTTTACTAAACTAGGATATGCACCTACATAGTGTGTTTGTGCCTTCAGTTTGGTAGCATGACTATACAGGAAGATGATCCTTGATAGTATTGAGCAATATGCCCCAACATTTTACAACTAATGTCGACATATATGGTGGAATGGAAGTTGAAGACTTTGATTGAGTCATGTATTATCTGAAAGGTACAAGCTCTTCTGAAGTCATGTAAGCTGCAGTTGTTTGTAGTTGAACATAAGAACAAGTGGCTAGATTCATATGCTCTTGAACCTACATCATAAACTCAATAATGATCTAAGAACATCATCATGTAGATAATGAGGTGAACTCTCTTTACACCCCATATCCTCTAAACATCTTGAACATGTCACAAGTTTTTCTCAAATCAAAATTTTCCCATGTAAGTAAAGGTGCATATAGAGTTAGGTTTACATGAAATATATTTGTGAAAATAGGGTGTCTGCATGTATGTTAAATGTGATTGTGTTGATGGTTGTGTTAAGTGTTTATGCTAAAACCATATAAATTGGTCATGTTTTTCAACATGTGATAGCGGTTGAAATATATTTTGTCGCCTCTAAGGCTAGATTTGAATCTCCTGCCTACAACAATATCCACAATCAATGGTAGCATTCCCCCTTGCATCTACCCTATCAACGCATGAAGTAGATACTTCTAAAATATTTTGAAAATGTCTATACCATCATAGAACTTTTTTGGTTAAGTGCAAATTAATCGTGTAGTATATCTCATGCCAAATATTTATCTCTTCCCTAAAGACACTGAGGACAAATATATGATAGCACTTCCTCTATGGTGGATCAAATATTATATGTTTCAATTGTGATTCACATTTAATATCTAACAATTATTAAGAAAGCATTACTAAGTTATTCTAATAAATATCCAATTATGGTTATGTGATCAAATTGGTTGAATAAAAACTCTAGCGTACATATTAACTAATTAATGTTTTTAGCATGATTAGGGATTTGATGAATGTATATTCCTCCTAGTGGTAGTCTCATCCTTAGCCTAGTTTAGCATTTTGTTTGTGTATTATACATTTGATTTGGTTCAAATAATTTCATTACTATCTTATCTATCCTATATTATTTTAATGGGAATCATTAGCTATTAATGTAGGAAATGCACATCTGGAAGGAAGTGAGATATGAATCCTTCCCTCATAAGCACTTGAAGGAAATTTCGGTCATCACTCCCAATTCCAAGGAACTAGAGTGATGGTTTCATACTTACCATATACAAATAACCCAACCACCCAATCAGTTGTATCACCTAGCAAATCATTTGAGAGAACCTTCATTAGAATTTTACCCAACAAGTAAGATGGTTGGTCCACTCTATGAGCCAGTCAACTTACCACATCAGGATACATCAATAAACCGCTAGGGATCCTACCTAGTAGAACAAAACTCCAGTTTGATTAACCGATACCCTCCTCAAATTCTACAATACATGTGAGATGGTCAAAATAAAAATCTTCACAAAAATGAGTTTAGAAACTAGTTGGTCAAATCACCATGTCAGATGATCAGCTGGTCTACCTGCAGAAGCATAAGTAAATGCCCAACTATTCTACTCACTCCTTGATAAATTTGATTAAGATCAAGGAGAACAGATAAATACAATTGAGATGTTTTGTTGGTAATCTATCTGGTACTCTTGGTTCCTTTTTGAACCACAAATAAGGATCATTCAGACAACTATGTTCTAGGTTTTTGGTTCTGGTATGTAATCGAGAGGTGTTCCTATTTCTCACAATTTACCATTGTAAGTTGATGTGAAGAAGATAAAAGGATGATGTAGGGAGCAATGTGGTTATTAGATTGGATCTTTCCTCATTGCTTTATTGAAGATAGATAACTATAGACCACCTGTGAGGACAAACTCCAAACATCGGATAATGATTAATGCGGAAGAAAACATTAGTAGCGGATTAATAAAAATCACTAAAAAATAAAACCATTTACAAAGAGATCCATTTCCAGGAAACTCTCATAACAAGAACCAAAATATAATATACACATTCTGGTCCACAAAGTACATACCATGTACCTTCTCTTCTCGAGGATTACATACAATAGTTGCTCTACTCAATCTACACATAAGCAACATAAGACCTCGAGGCATTCAATGCCAAAATCTCAGATTGATCATAAAAGCACTAACTACTGACTCCAAGGACCTGAGTGTATAGAGACGACACATAGGACTCTTATCTACAAGACATGACAGTCAGTATCTCCACCTGAGATGTCACTATTGTCCCTGATGCTGCTATCCTTCCCTTGCTGTAGGGTTTCTACCTCCTCATCCTCGTCCACCTAAAAATTTGGATCCCACGGGGGTGAGCCAATTGAAATTGTCCTAGCGAGAGATATAACTCTCCTCCAGAAACATTATTATTGCAGATAAATAGTAATAAACTGAGTAGAGGAATCTTTATTGAATAGCAGGATTTAATCATTATTAAGCAGAATAGAGCAATATCATCTTTTAAGGCATTACAGCTATAAATGATAAAGCAGTAAATCATCTATTCATTTTAATAAGGAATATGAAGAACATGTATAACATCTATCCATTTAGGATACAATGAGAAATGTAATATCAACCAATGAGTTCTATAATTCATCCTTAAACAAATATGCTACACGGATGATTACATTTTACAATCATTCTTATGCCCTAAGGAAGTGAGTCGTACTGCTCAAATCCAACATTCGGTTGTGAAACCCAAAATCGGTGCCATACAAGATCAAAGGAAGAGCCAGACTCCTCGATCTCATCTGTCTCGGTCAGTGCGAGACCACAAGAAGGACCACGGTCTCTTACTTAAGTGACCTCAGTCACATGGTTATCTCTCATAGGCTACCCATCCTCTAGCCCGCCTTGGTACAGGTCCCGACACTAGTAAATCTGAGCCACAAGCCAGTTCACTATGCTCTCTGAGCCATGAATGCATTCAAGGTCCATCACACTAAGACATGGGCCTATTCACCATGCTCTTAAACATATATTGAGTCTACAACCAATGTTGCACTCTAATCCTCCTATTCTCAGCTAGGAGAAACCTCGTATATTCAACAATATACACTCTTGGTTAACTAGTAGGAAAACTCGTTTCACCATCACCAGCTACAGACGATGACGGATCTATGGCCAGGGCTCTACATGATAATATTCCGCTTGATTATCATGACAAGAATTATCATGACAAATGCTTCAAAGAAACATGTGTTACTTGTATCAAGTGCTTTTCAAAACTTTATAGAACATTGGGATCTCAATCCCTTATCTCATTACTGGGAATTCACATCCCTCAACAATACCATCATCATGTTTACCGGATCTGGGTATTCAAACCCTTAGTTCATCACTGAACAAGGTTACCACTTATCAGGTAACTAATACCTCCAGGTTATCTGACTAAGGTATTCATGATACTTATTACATAGGCATCTCACATAGCTCACCAGGCATATTCAACTTCGTGTCACCTCTCACTAGGCAACAAATAAAATAATGGCTCACATGGCCCATTAACATCATAGCTCATACGTGGTTATGCTCATCATCTCATGATACATGCATGGTTAGTATACTTGATAATAACCATATCAATTACACATCAACATTATGAAATAAAAGGATAACATCACTATTCCCTCATTAGGGTTAGAGCTTCCCTTCTTTAACAATTAGGGTTTCACATAACATCACCCTATATTAGGGTTTCACATAACATCACCCTATATTAGGGTTTCACATAACATCACCCTATATTAGGGTTTCACATAACATCACCCTATATTAGGGTTTCACATAACATCACCCTATATCAGGGTTTCACATAACATCACCCTATATCAGGGTTTTACATAACATCACCCTATATCAGGGTTTCACATAACATCACCCTATATTAGGGTTTCACATATGTATTAATTAGGGTTTCTTATCCCATTACCTGAAATTAGGGTTTTACATAACATTACCCTACATTAGGGTTAGGGTTCCTCATTCCATTTCAATTAGGGTTTCTTAACCCGTTACCCAAAATTAGGGTCAGGGTTTCTCATCTTTCTCGATTAGGGTTTCATGATCACATTATCAAAGATCAAACCCTAATTCAAAACTCCATGCACCTTAGAAAATGCATTGTTATTACAATTAATATCCAAAACCTAACTCATTGATCCACATGTCTAGAATTACATAATACCTTCATAAGTATTCAAATAAACTTATGAATTGTAATTTTCTTTATTGGTTAGGGTTTCCATTCTCCATTGATTAGGGTTTTATGATTACTTCATTAATCCAAACCCTAAGTCAGTGCTTCCACATATCATGGAACACATAGCATTATTTAAGTATCAAATCATACTTATCATTGTTTCATATACTAGGAACACACATCGTCATCATACCTTATTCAGTTGACTTAATCTTTCACTAAGTGTATACACCTATGCCTATCATAGTGTATTGAGTTTATTACTTTCATAGGCACCAAGTGATAATCACTTTAATTATACTAATCATCTAAGTACTTTAGTGGTGCTTCCATTTGAAACAACCTTGATATACTCTTCAACCACTTATGGGGTTATTAGTACTTACATGGTTTGAACCAATTAGACCTTCAAACGATCTTGGACCAATTGAACCTTCAAACGGTCTTGGACCAAACCTCCAAACTGTCTGAGACCGTTTAGACCTTCAAACGGTCTTGGTCCAATCCTTCAAACGGTTTGGGATCGCTTAGACCTTCAAACGGTCTTGGACCAAACCTCCAAACGGTCTGAGACCGTTTAGACCTTCAAACAGTCTTGGTCCAATCCTTCAAACGGTTTGGGATCATTTAGACCTTAAAACGGTCTTGGTTTAGTTGAACCTTTAAATGGTTTGAAGACCATTAGACCTTAAACGGTCTTGATCTCTTGCTTATCAAACAGTTTGAAGACCATTAGACCTTAAACGATCTTGATCACTTGCTCATCAAATGGTGTGAAGACCGTTAGACCTTAAACGGTCTTGATCACTTTCTCATCAAACGGTCTAAAGACCGTTAGAACTTAAATCATCTTGATCACTTGCTCATCAAACGGTTTGAAGACTGTTAGACCTTAAATGGTTTTGAAACCGATTGGTCACCAAACGGTTTGAAACTGTTTGGTCTCTAACGGTTTGAAACTGTTTTGTCTCTAACGGTTTGAAACCATTTTACCAACCAAAAGAAACTGTTTGCTTCTAATTTTCTTAAGGTGTGTGCTAAGATGATGTCATCATCATCAAGCTTCAGACCTCCAATTTCTACTATCATATGCATGATAAATTCATCAATTATTCAAGAAGAAAACAAAAGATCAACATATGATGAGAAATTGAAATAAATAATAACATTGATGGGTTCAAGTTATATAACCCACCTTCAAAGTAGCTTCAAAGATTCAAGCTTCACGTCTCTAATGGTGAAATAAGCTCCTTCAACTATCCAAGGTTCATTTCCAACTCTTTGGATGCAAAAGATAGCCAAGGTTGAGCATTGGATGGAAGAGAGACGAAAAACAATGTTGAAATCTGATTTCAACCATCAATTCAAGGTTAAAGATGATCATGGAGCTTACCTTCAACTTGGGTAACATTTTCCTCCTGCTCCTAAGCTCCTTGGTCATTGGCCAAAGCAAGGAAAGAAAGTGGTTTGCAAAATAGCCTTTCAAGTAAGGAGAAAATGGAGTATATGTAATTGATTTTCTAGGAAAGAGAAAATAGAAGAAAATCCATCCAATTTCTTGCCACATGCCCCCTCCATTCCTTCCCTTCGAAGCCATGTTCCTTGCCCTCAATTTACTTTCATTTATCCTTGAATTAAAAGCAACTACTTAAGAACCTTAATTAATATAATACTATTATCCATTTTTAGTGGACATTACTTTTTAATTAACAAATGTGAGTGGGTTTCTTCACCTACTTTGGATATTTCGGTGCCACTCAAGGCATTTGGAAGTCCTTGGATTATATGATTTCTCCCATAACATTTTTAGTTTATGGGAACTGCAATTAATATATTTATTTTTGCTACAAAATCAATTAGGGTTTCAATTATGCTTAAATCTTGATTAATTTATTATCAAGATTATCTCTCCTCAAAATTAGTTCAAACAAGAAACCCCTTTCTTTTTATTTTCTCTAAATGATACCAAGAAACAGTTGGGATATAATAGAGGTGGTATTTTACATATTCAACACTAGATTTTGGGTAATTTGCAAATTACACCAAAACTAGCATTCAATACACAAGCATTACTCAAACAAGCTCCTTCTTGGAACTTAGGCTTGTGGAAGCCATGCCTCAGCATCATTCTCATTCTTATGATGCTATAACACTTGAGGAACATTTATCATGTAACATTTGCAAGGTAACCCTTTAAATTGGGCAAATTGCACTTTAGTCCCAAAATAGGTAAAATATTGTTTCAACATTATTCAAATAGGACCAAAATTGAATCATAAGCTCTCCTTTAGTCTTAATTACTTTTCAAAGGATAAAGATAAGAATCTAAATGACTTACGTAAGTAAAACTTCTAGGGTTAAGCCTTAACCCAGGTCAGGGATGTTACAATTATCCACCTCTAACAGGGATTTCATCCCCAAAATCATCAAGAGAAAAGAGAAGGGTACTTCCTCCTCATCTCTTCCTCTAGCTCCCACGTAGCTTCTTCAATGCCACGATGATGCCAAAGAACTTTCACAAGAACTATGTCTTTCTTTTTTAACTTTTTAATTCTCCTGTCGAGAATCAACACTGGTCCCTCTACATAGGACATATCTTCATTTAACTCTACCTCCAAAGGTTGCAAAACTAACTCTGTGTCAGGGTGACACTTTCTCAGCATGGATATATGGAATACTGGATGCAATCTATGTAGTTCAGGTGGAAACTCCAACTTATAGGCTACCTTTCCAATATGTTCAATGATTGGATAAGGCCCCATAAATCTAGGAGCTAACTTACCCCCTCTTCCCAAATCTAAGAACACCTTTCCAAGGTGAGACTTTGAGATATACTCTGTCTCCAACTTGGAATTCTAAACGTCTTCACCGTTTATCCGCGTATGATTTTTGTCTATCCTGTGCAACCTTTAACTGTTGTTGTATTACTTTAATCTTCTCAGTTGTCTTTTGCACTAATTCAGGACCCAAAAGTTGATATTCTCCTGTTTCATACCAGCACAATGGAGATCTACAACGTATACCATATAATGCTTCATATGGTGACATGTCAATACTATACAGATAACTATTGTTGTAAGCGAATTCTATTAAACTCAAGTGTATATCCCAACCTCCTACAAACTGAAGGACACATGCCCAAAGAAGATCTTCCAAAGTTTGTATAGTCCTCTCAGATTGTCCATCCATCTGTGGGTGAAAGGCGGTACTAAACCTTAACTGCATACCCAAAGCTTTATGTAGTCATTCCCAAAAATGACTCGTGAACAAGGGACCTCTATCAGAAACAATTGTAGCTGGAACCCCGTGTAAACATACTATCTCATCTATATAGATCTATGTAAGTTTCTCAGCAGTATAGGTTGTTTTGACAGGAAGAAAATGTGTTGACTTAGTCAACCTATCAACTATCACCCAAATGGAATCATGACTTTTGGTTGTTCTTGGTAAACCAACCACAAAGTCCATGGTTACGTGATCCCATTTCCACTGTGGTATAGGTAAAGGTTACATTGTTCCTGCGGGCTTCTGATGTTCAGCTTTAACCCGTTGACAGACTGGACACCGCATAACAAACTCAGCTACATCTTTCTTCAATCCAGGCCACCAATACATATTTTTCAAGTTATGATACATTTTGGTGCTCCCTGGATGCATTGCATACATGGATGAATGATCTTCCTCCAAGACTAACTTCCTTAAGTCATTGACATCAGGTACTACCATCCTACCATGGTAACAAACTACCTCATCACCTGACTCATGAAAACCCTCCCATTTCTCACTACCATACTCTGACCTGATCTGCTGAATCACAGTATCAACTTGTTGTGCCACTTTGATTTTTTGTTTCATAGTAGGTTTTATGTGCATCTCAGCTAATAGTCCAGCTAAAAAGGATACTTTAAGTTATACATTGTTTTGCCTCAAAGAGACAAGCATGTCTCATTTAAAGCACAATAAAGAGTTCAACTGTGCTTTGTCCATGGCTGGTGATAATGATTTTATGCTTAGTGCATCAGTCACTACATTAACCTTTCCTGGATGATAATCAATTGTACAATCATAGTCCTTGATTAATTCCATCCAGCGGTGTTGTCTCATGTTCAACTCATGCTGTGAAAAGATGTATTTTAGGTTCTTATGGTCCGTGAAAATCTAGAATTTCTCTCCATAGAGATAATGTCTCCAGATCTTCAATGCATGAACCACTGCAGCTAATTCTAGATCATGTGTTGGATAATTTTCCTCGTGCTTCTTAAGTTGTCAAGAAGCAAAAGAAATCACTTGATTATCCTGCATCAACACACATCCTAGACCGTTCTTAAAGCATCATAAAAAATAATATACCCCTTTTCCTGCTTAGGTAATACTAACACAGGTGCACTGGTCAACCTTTCTTTCAACGACTGGAAAGAATGCTGACACTTGTCATTCCAGACAAAAGGAACCTCCTTCCTGGTCAACTTGGTTAGGGGTAATGCTACAAAACTTAAGTTCTTAATGAACCTCCTATAGTAGCCTGCCAGTCCTAGAAAATTGTGTATCTCCGTTGGTGTCTTTGGCTATTCCCACTCCACGATAGATTCTACCTTTTTAGGATCATCACGGATACATGAGGCAGATATTACGTGTCCAAGAAAAGACACTTCTGATAACCAAAATTCACACTTACTGAATTTGGCATATAGTTTATGCTCTCTCAGTAAAGTCAGGGCCTGACGAAGGTGCTACTCATGTTGTTAAGCATCTCTACTGTAAATCAGGATGTCATCTATAAAGACTACTATGAATTGATCAAGGAATGATCGGAAGATTCTATTCACGAGTTCCATGAATGTAGGTGGTGCATTAGTTAGTCCAAAAGACATAACTATGAACTCATAGTGACCATACCTTGTCCTGAAGGATGATTTAGGTATGTCACTCTCCTTGATGCGTAACTGATGGTATCCTGACCTCAAATCTATTTTAGAGAAGATAGTTGCACCACACAACTGGTCAAACAGTCATCTATCCTTGGCAGAGGATACTTGTTCTTTATGGTTACTTTGTTTAGATATCTATAGTCGATGCATAATCACATAGACCTGTCCTTCTTTTTCACAAAGAGAATCGGAGCACCCCATGGTGAAGTACTCGGTCGAATAAAACCCTTTTCAAGCAACTCCTGCAACTATTTCTTGAGTTCTTCCATCTCAGCAAGTGCCATTCTATAAGGTGTTTGAGCTATAGGTTGCATACCCGAGATTAGATTAATCTCGAAATCAATCTCTCGGGGTGGAGGAACACCTAGAAGTTCCTCCAGAAACACATCCTCAAACTCCCTAACAATCGGAGCTTCAGAATGACTAGGACTCTCTGCTCTGGTATCTACCACATGTGCCAAGAATGCTAAGCATCCTTGTCTCATTAACTTCTTAGCTACCATAGATGACACTAGACAGGTTGAAAGAATCTTTCTGTCCCCCTGAAAGATCCATGTAACACCATTGTCGGTGAACATAGCTTGCTTGGAACCACAATCCAAGACAACCTTGTACTTTTCTAGGGTGTCCATTCCAAGGATTATGTCGAACCCATGCATCTCAAGTGGTATAAGATCCACCTGAATGCTATGTTCAGAAAAAGAAAGAATACAGGGAGAACATACCTCTTGTAACACTATAGATCCAACTAATGGAGTTTCCAATAAAAAGTTATCTGCTCTCTGACTGACAGTCATATTGCAGTCATGAATCACTTCTCGAGTGATAAAGGAATGCGTAGCACCCGAATCAATCAAAACAAATAAAAAATAGGATGAAGACATATCCGAATGAAATAATTCCATCTGACATGTCACGACTCGTGGGTTAACCATTGCTTCTGGCTGATTCATAGCATAGAATCTTGTCGTTGCTGGTTGTCGACCACTCGCCCTGTTGTTAGATTTATAACTTTAATCTATACAACATATACATGATAAGTGAATTACATTATAAAAAATAAACAATGAACAAGTTCAACAACAGTAGACTAGAACAACTAATATTTGATAAGGAAATATGAGCTTCTTCATTTATTCCCCAACTGTAATGCTGGAAAAGTAATTTCTGATGAGTATTTCCATCAAATTCAATGTCAAGTAATGGTAGAGATATTGGACTAAAATGAAAATCTGATGATGGTTTTTCTTCTCAAATAAATTCCTATAACCAAGAAAAATGACTAAACCTAAAAAAATTAGGATCTAGAAATAGCTAGAAATGTCATCACTCTCCTAATGCAAGTATCGCAAAAAGAAAATGGACTAATAAGCACTCCTAAATGACAACTAGATGGTAAAGAAGTTGACATTGACATGTACAACCGATATAATAAGGAAACAAAAACAACACAAAAATAAAAATGAAGAAGTGGTAAAGGGAGCCTAAACCTCAAGTGGAACGACACTGCCTCTCGGTAACCCCCAATTAAAGGAGACCAAGAGGACAAAGTCGTTATCCCAATAAACTGGATCAAAGGTTCAACATTTAATCAATAATAATTATGAAATTTTACCAACTAAAATGAAATATGCTATAAAATAAAACTTTGCATACCTTTTCAAAAAATATGGAAATATACTTCTATCCACAGCTCGTATCTATTCTATTTAATCCTCCTTGCACTTTATTTCTTATTTTCACAATGTGTCACTTTACTATTTGTTCATTTCAAGGTTGTACCTAAAATTCCGACAAACAAAATGTCTGTCAGCATATAAGAATATGCCAGTATGTGTGGACAACCAAAATTTCACAAATATGGCATACAATCTAATTATCACAATCAAGGTAATTAACAAGACAATTTATGTTTCAATGTGTCATTCTCCACTACTTTTTCCCTAACCCTGGAATACCCCCTCTAGGGTTTCTCTTTTTCTATTGACTTAAGGCCACCTTCTCAATCCTGAGCTTGGCGCCTGGGGTAATGTTGTGTGAATTATATATCATCTTTCCACATGCTTTCACACACAAATTTTATTCATTTTGATAAGATTTAGTCTCTTTTCATATTACTTTTTCCATCATTTCGTTAAAACACTTTGCCATATCTTGCCTTGCCATTTTACCATGAAAATCACTCACTTCAATGTTTATTTGTGCAAAAATAGTAAAGTGCACGACGTTCAAGGTTGTTGTATGGCGTGCAACATTCCAGAAAGACTACTTCTTACCCTGACGCACTGGTGAACGGCGTGCAAAGGCATTGCACGGCGTTCACATGGAGCGCAGAAGTCCAGATTATGTTTCTGGAAAGTCGTACGGTGTGCACACCCATGGTGCACAGCGCACAACTTTCCTGTAGAATTCACAGAAGAATGAACGGCGTGCAAAGGCGTTGCACGGCGTTCACATGGAGCGCAGAAGAGCAGGAAATGTTTCTGTAAACTCGTACGGCGTGCACATGCTCCGTGCACGGCGTACACTGCACAGTTAACTGCCGTCATTTTGTTAAGTGCACGGCGTGCAAACACTTTGCACGCCGTTCAGCCGACAGTTTCAGAAATTCGAAAATCAAGAATTCGAATCTAAAACGAGGAGGGAAGCGTTTGGACGGTTATCACTGATCATTTGAGACTCTTTGCTCGTTCCAGAAGCAGAGGAGACGACAAAGAAGGCGATTTTGAAGAGATCCAAGGTTTTTCTTGAGAAAGGAGGCCATTTCTCTTCTTCTTCTTTCTCGATTGCAGTTCCAAGGTGCAACAAACTTCTCTGACTCCGAGGAGCTTCCTTGGCGAGAAGCTAGTACATTTTGGAGGAGTTTTAGAAGAGGAATTTCATCCTTCAACTGGAATTCCCTCTTCTCTTGGTTACATCTTGGTTCTGTTTGTCTTTTCCTCTCTTACTAATGTTGAGAACTTCATTTTCTGCTGAAATTGTGCAAGGTGTATCTATGGACGAGTAGTTTTCTCCTTCTTGGGCATGGGAGAGTAGCTCCCATGCCGTAGCATGTGTGGAACTATGTGATCTCGTACTAAATACCTATGTTTCTTGTCTCTATTTATGAAAATACCAGTTTCTTTCTTCTTGCATATGATGTTGGCCGCTTTATGTGCATGTTTTCTGCATTTGTGCTTGATTTGAGAAAATAAGTATTAATGTATGGAGGTATCTTTCATAACAACTCTTTCTAATCCATGAGAGTAGTTGGAAATGAGTTGAAGGTTTGCTTGTGATCTAAAATGAAATTCAGACATGAGAATGTTGTTTTAAGTTGAGATCGTTGCACGTATATCGAGAGATGAAATGCAACACATCAATCCTTTGAGATAAAGAACTTGTGTATGTTTAAATTGCTTAGTTCTCTAAATGCTATGGTATGAGAATGAAATCCCTACTGTCCAAGATCGTTAATCAATTGACTAGAACCCTTTTGTTAATCTCTTCTACTTGTATAAATTTAGCTTTTATACATTTCTTTGTCTTAGAAATTAAACAATCAACTTCTTTTAAAACCGATCTAGATTGCTGAAAATTAGGACTGTTGCGTTCATTTGTTTACTAAAGCTCCTTGTGTTCGATCCTGACTATATTACCTCTGTATACTTGCGGAGTTTGGTTGAATCGGGTAAAAGATCATTAATTTGATTGAAACTCGTTGCTAAAATAGCCAACAAGTTTTTGGCGCCGTTGCCGGGGAGCTACGGTAAATTAATTGGAGTAATAAGTGCTGATTAGTATTCAAGACTAGATCATCATTTTCATTTTCGAAATTTCCACATACCTTTTAGTTGTGTTCTCAAATTTTTCTTGTTATTTTCAGGTTGCATGAGTCGCTCGCAACGAGGTCTCCAAACAACCCCGTTGTTAGACCTTGAAATAGAGCGGAGTATTTCAAGCTTGAGGAGATCAAGGAGAAAGGAACAGTTACTTCTAGAGGGTACTCCATCACCATCATCACCCTCTTCATCATCCGTTGAAGGAGCTTCACCAAGCACTTCAACCATGGAGGACGATCGTCCATTGAAGGATTTTGCTATGCCGGTTGCCACCAACATATGTGGAGCCATTGACTTGCCTGCCGTAGAAGCGAACAATTTTGCTATTGCTCCTTCTATGATGCAGATGATTCAACAGAACCGTTTCGGGGGTACCGCCAATGAGGATCCAGGTCTTCATATTGCAGAATTCTTGGAGTACTTAAACACTTTCAAAATTAACGGTGTATTTGTTGATGTGATAAGACTTATGCTATTTCCCTTTACTCTAAGAGATAAAGCCAAGGTTTGGCTTTTGTCTTTACCAAAGAAGTCTATTAAAACCTGGGATCAACTTCTTAGTGTCTTTCTTGCAAAGTATTTTCCACCCAGCAAAACTGCTCACTTGAGGAACCAACTTACAAACTTTTCTCAAAACGATGGTGAGACTCTCTATGACACATGGGAGAGGTTTAAAGACCTTCAACGTATTTGCCCACACCATGGTCTTACAAATTTGTTACTTCTTCAGACCTTCTATAACGGACTGTTCTACAACACCCGGTTGACTCTAGATGCTGCAGCCGGTGGTGCTCTTATGACTAAGTCCTACAGGGAGGCCTATGACCTTATTGAAGACATATCACTCAACCATTGCCAGTGGGGAGGTGATAGGGGATCTAAATCATCATTTTCTACTGCTAGTTCTTCAACCCCAAAACAAGGAGGAAAATACACAGTTGATGCCGTTGATCTCATAGCTGCAAAACTAGATGTACTTACTCAAAAGTTTGATAAGCTGACTACATTGTCGATCCAATCTGCTGAAGCCACATGTGAAGCTTGTGGTAATCCAGGGCATACTTCTTCACAATGTTTTGCTCCAAACACTATGGAGGGAGGTCTTGAACAGGTTAATGCTATTGATATGCAGAGGAACAAGCAATATAATCCTTATTCAAATCAATATAATCCAGGGTGGAGGGATCACCCCAACTTCTCTTACAAGAATACTAGCAATGCTCAAAATTTTCAGCAAGGGCAACAACAACCACTGCAGCAATCACAGTTCAACCGCCAAGGTAATCAACACGGTTACAACAACAGAGGTTATCAACAACAGCAACAACAACCTCAAAATTCCTCTCTTGAAGCCATGATGGAGAAATTCATAAACACACAAACTCAGCAAAATGAAGAGCTTAGGGGGAATGACAAGCTACTTAAGGATGCTATTCTTCAACTTTCTGCCAAAGTGGACAACATATCCACTCACACAAAGATGCTAGAGAATCAAATAGCTCAACAAGCTCTTTCTCAACAAGGACAACAGTCCGGTTCTCTCCCTAGTGTGCCGGAAGTAAATCCGAGACAGCAGGCCAATGCTATCATTCTAAGGAGTGGGGCTGAGATTGAAAGATCTTCACCATCTAAGGAAAAGGACATGAAGATACTTGATGAAGAAGAGCCTAGTATTCCTATTTGCAGCAACGACAAAGGTAAAATTGAATATCCACATCTTTTAAAGCTACTGCACCTTTCCCTCATAGGCTTGTCAACAATAAGGATGATGTCAAGTTCAAGAAATTTATGGACATTCTTAACAAGTTGCAAGTTAATCTTCCCTTCATTGATGTTATTGCTGAAATGCCTTCCTATGCCAAGTTCCTTAAAGATATCTTGTCTAAAAGGAGAAGGGTTGATCAAGTAGAAACAGTTAAGCTTTCTGAACGTGTGAGTTCTGTCATTCAAAAACGCACTCCAACTGTTCCGAAAAAGCTAGATGATATGGGACCTTTCACATTGCCATGCAAAATCAACAATGTCACGTTTGATAGAGGTTTAGTGGATTTGGGGGCTAGCATTAGTCTCATTCCAACCACCCTATGGCAGGAATTAGACCTAGGTGATCTAAAGCCAACCAAGATGGTTATAGAGTTAGCCGATCATTCTCTTAAACACCCAAAAGGTGTTTTAGAAGACATACTTGTACAAATTGGCAAATTCTATATACCATGTGACTTTGTAGTTCTTGATATGGTGGAGACACCCCGCAATCCAGTTCTTTTTGGAAGACCTTTCTTGCGGACTGCCGGTTGCCTCATAGATGTTAGAGAAGGAAAGCTAACTCTCCGTGTGGGTGAAGAAGAGATAGAGTTCTCTATTTCTGATGCCATGAAAGCACCCACACAAGTCAAAGAAATCTGTTTGTTTGACACCATTGATCCCATAGAAGAGTTTGTTGATGACATGATTGAATTTATGAATAACTATTGCGATGATATTACTGCTGAAAATCACGTTCCTGAAAATTCTGAAGCTATTCCTATTTACAAAGCTCAAGCAAATAATGTGGAAGCTCTACATGATGAAGAAAAGGTTGATGAAGGAACAACAAAGAATAAGGTAGAACTAAAGGCCCTTCCACCGGGGCTGAGGTATGCTTTTCTTGATCCAAACTCCTCATCTCCTGTTATCATAAATGATAAATTAACCAATGAACAAGAGAATAAATTGCTTGATGAACTGCGGTTATATAAAGATGTCATTGGTTATTCTATTGATGATTTGAAAGGTATTTATTCTAAAATCTGTATGCATAGAATAAACATGGAGGATGATGCCAAACCAACTATTGAACCACCTAGGCGTTTAAATCAAAACATGCTTGATGTGGTTAAGAAAGAAATCTTTAAATTAATGGATGCCGGAATCATTTATCCCATTAGTGACAGCCCCTGGGTTAGTGCTATTCATGTAGTACCTAAGAAGGGGGGTGCAACTGTCATAAAAGGAGATAATGATGAGTTGATACAGACACGCATGGTCACAGGCTGGCGTATGTGTATTGACTATCGGCGTTTAAACAAGGCAACCCGCAAGGATCATTTCCCATTGCCTTTCATTGATTTAATGTTAGAACGCCTTGCAAAGCATTCATACTTTTGTTACTTGGACGGGTATTCCGGATTTTTTCAGATTCCTATCTATCCGCCTGATCAAGAAAAGACCACTTTTACTTGCACATATGGTACCTATGCTTATCACCGCATGCCTTTCGGTCTTTGCAACGCTCCCACTACTTTTCAGCGATGTATGATGGCGATTTTCTCGGATTTCATTGAAAACATAATGGAAATTTTCATGGATGATTTTAGTGTATACGGTGATTCATTTAATCAATGCTTGTAAAATTTGTCTTTAGTCTTAGCCAGATGCAAAAAGGTTAACCTAGTACTAAATTGGGAGAAGTGCCATTTTATGGTACAATCCGGTGTAGTACTAGGACATGTGGTATCTAATAAGGGTATTGAGGTTGACAGGGAAAAAGTTGAAGCTATTGAGAAAATGTCTACCCCGTCTTCATTCAAAGACATCCGAAGTTTCCTTGGACATGTAGGTTTTTATAGAAGATTTATCAAGGACTTCTCAAAAATTGCAAAGCCATTATGTTCACTTCTTGCAAAGGACACAGATTTTGTGTTTGATGATGAATGTCAAAAAGCTTTTTCTACACTCAAGGAGGCTCTCATTTCTGCCCCTATCATTCAACCCCCGGATTGGGACGCTCCATTTGAGTTGATGTGTGATGCAAGTGATTATGCTGTAGGAGCAGTGCTAGGACACCGGAAAGACAAGAAACTTCATGCTGTCTATTATGCAAGCAAGACCCTTAATGATGCACAAATCAATTATACAACTACGGAGAAGGAGATGCTGGCCATTGTGTATGCTTTTGAAAAATTCCGACAATACTTAGTGGGATCTAAAGTGATAGTGTACACCGATCATGCTGCAATCAAATACTTGCTGAGTAAAAAAGATGCCAAGCCACGCCTCATCCGCTGGGTATTGCTTCTACAAGAATATGATCTTGAAATCCGTGATAAAAAGGGGACTGAAAACAATGTTGCCGACCACCTTTCTAGATTGTCCACAAAAGCTGAAGACTCATTACCTATTTATGATCATCTGCCAATTGAAAGACTCTATGCGTTGTCATTCGTTCAAGCGTCGTGGTTTGCTGACATAGCTAATTTCCTTGCTACAGGACAGCTTCCACCGGGTTTGACGTTTCAACAAAAGAAGAAGTTCTTTCATGATGTCAAATTTTACTATTGGGATGATCCTTTCTTGTTCAAACATGGGAGTGATGGGTTAATTCGCCGTTGTGTGATTGAAGAGGAAATTCCTACTATTATTTCTGAATGCCATGATTCATCTTATGGAGGCCACTTTGGAGGAGAGAAAACTACAGCAAAAATACTTCAAGCCGGTTTCTATTGGCCTACACTGTTCAAAGACGTGAATCTATTTGTCAAGTCTTGTGATAAATGTCAAAGAACTGGAGGTATATCCCGCCGTGATGACATGCCACTCAACTCTATCTTAGAGGTTGAGGTGTTTGATATATGGGGTGTAGACTATATGGGACCATTCCCATCTTGATGTGGTTATCAATATATTCTTGTTGCAATTGACTATGTGTCCAAATGGGTTGAGGCCATTCCAACCCAAGCACCGGATGCCAAATCCGTAATTAAGCTCTTTCAGAAGATCATTTTCCCCCGGTTTGGAGTCCCACGTGCTATTATTTCTGATGGAGGGACACACTTTGCTGAAAGACAATTCAACAATCTTCTCTCCAAATATGGCGTCACTCATAAAATCTCTACACCTTACCATCCTCAAACATCCGGGCAAGTGGAGATCTCCAACAGGCAATTGAAGAACATTCTTGAGAAGACCGTTTCTAGTTCAAGGAAAGATTGGGCATTGAAGCTGGATGATGCATTGTGGGCATACCGCACAGCCTACAAAACTGTCATAGGGACAACTCCTTTCAAGCTGATCTATGGAAAGTCTTGCCATCTTCCGCTAGAGCTAGAGCACTATGCTTTATGGGCAATCCAACTCTTGAACTTTGATATGAAGAAAGCAGGGGAGAAACGTCTTTTACAATTGCAGGAATTAGAAGAACTTCGTCTTGATGCTTATGAGAATGCAAAGCTATACAAAGAGAGGACAAAAGCATGGCATGATAAGAGAATCAGAAGGAAGGACTTCCAAGAAGGAGACCAAGTGTTATTGTTCAACTCAAGGTTGAAATTGTTTCCAAGAAAGCAAAAGTTGAAATGGTCCGGTCCATTTCTTGTATTGAAGATCTTCCCGTATGGAGCTGTGGAACTACAAGGAAAGGATGGAAGTTTCAAAGTGAATGGACAGAGATGCAAACTTTATTCTTCTTCTGAAGTGTTAGACAAGGGAGCCTCTTGCCCCCTCCAAGACGCATGAGATGATTGAAGAGTCCTACTCCGGACTCTAAACGGAGGACCTTGTGGGAGTTGACCCCATATTAGGATAGATTTGTTTTAAGTTTTTGAGTCAAGAAATTTCTTTAAGTTTACTTAATAAGTTGTCATGGATGAATGTAATATTGAAGACTTAATCTACACTCAATTCGTTGCAAATTGTGCTTACTGCTGCAATTTTCATGCAGGAAATTCCACTTTGAACGGCGTGCAAAACCATTGCACGGCATGCATTACAGGGAAAAATAAGACAACAAAGTTCTGGAAACTTTCTGGAATCTTGAACGGCGTGCAGTATCGCCTTGTACGTCGTGCAATCTGAACAAACGATTGCAGAATGCCTAACTGAAGTAATTGCACGACGTGCAATTCATCTGAACGGCGGCAACGTTTCTGTAGATTTCAGCAGAGTTTTCTGGAAAAGTGAACGACGTGCAAAATGGACTTGTACGGCGTGCACCTGTGTGCTGTAGAAAACCAAGTTTCAGGACTTTTGCACGGTGTACATCTTTTTGCACGGCGTGCACTTGTTCGAAAAATTTGAACAAAAGTGGGCTGCGTGTGTGCCCTAACCGCCAACCCTAATTTTGTCTCTCAGCTACCCAACCATGCAGCCGCCTCTCCAGCCGTGCGTTCTTCTTCTCCGCCGCCCGTGCAAGATCATCCGCCGTGCAAGAGAGTCGTGCAACCGCCGTCCGCCGTGCAGCAATCCTTCTTCTTCTCCACCGAGCAAGAGGAAACCTTGCACCTCCGCACGTTCTTCTTCTTCTCCGCGCAATCCTCCATCCAAGTTGCACCGCCGCTCCTGCAAATCCGGCGTTCGTGCATCTTCTTCTCTCCACGCCGCCGCACAGCAGCTCCGCCCGTGCGTCGACAGCAGCCGTGCACATCAGCTTCCTCGCTCAACCACCGTCCAGCATCACTACCACGACGCCGCTGCTCCAAGGCGCCGTCGCAACACCCCCAATCGTGCAACCGCACGCCACCAAGCCGCCGTGCACAGGAGATCCGCCGCTGCCCGTGCACTGACCGCAGCAGCTCCATGAAGCAATAGCTGTGCACCAGATCTTTTTTCCCACTGTCCGCCCGTGCAAGCACCTCAGCCGCCCGTGCACGATTTGCACGCCTTGCCGCCAGCCGTGCAGACTTCTCCTGATCTGCATCTGGAACATCTGACAGAGTGCACGCCATTCAACCGAATTGAACGCCGTGCAAAGTGCTGCTGCAGGAATCTGTCTTGACTTTCTGCACGCCGTTCAAGCATCTGCACCCCGTGCAAAATTCCTGCAGAACTCCAATGGCACATATTAAGTGAGCAACAAAGCGCCCAGCTAGAAGACCTTCTTCAGGAACTCAGGGTGAGGGTTCTCAATCTGCTCCAATCAACTTCATACCTTCTACCCAGTTCAGGGTAACTCCAGAAGAAGATGCCGCTTACCAGTACCTGATAGCTAGGCGGGTTCTCCCCACCCGCTACATTAGTGAGGACACCCTCGACAGACTGCAATGCAAGAATGAGGTATACAGCCATTTGACTCTTACTGGTCTTCATACCCTTTGCACAAGAGTATGCAAGACTTATCCTCATCTAGTATATGAATTTCTGACTACTTTTAAAGCACGACAAGATCCTGAGCGCCGCCTGACACAGTATCTGCACATTAGTTTTCAGCTTTTGGACAAGCCCTACACTATGTATCTTCGCCGTTTTTCTGAGTTACTTAACTGCAACTATGGTGGCTACATTGATTTCCCTCCAGCTTTCCAAAGTGACCGTTTTTGGACTAAAATTTCTTCAGAAACGCATCACCATGCCAATAAGGCACGTGCTACTTCGATCTACAACCCGGTTTTCAGACTCTTGCATCGTATTCTTAGTGTCGGTCCGTTCGCTAAGAATGAAACACAAGGGGTTGTGGGTAAGACCGACCTTTTCTTCCTATGGTGTATGGCGCATGACAAGGAAATATCTACTAGCTTCTACATTGTGCAAAAAATCTTAAACACCATCAAGAAGAGGGAGGGAAAAGAAGGAGGTGACATCATGTGTGGCGGCATGATTACTCTACTTGCAATGAACCTTAATCTTGATCTTACACATTTAGAGCCAACTCCTGGAAAGAACCTCTTGGACATGTCTTATCTTATCTCTTGTGGTGTTCTGCATCGATATGGTAATAATGATGAAAAGTTCAAGTTTCATATCACCAAGAAGTAGTTTCTCATTCTTCCCAACACATCGAAGAATGACATCAGGAACAAGGCAAATTGGAAATGGGTTGGACCGGATCCAGATGAGGCACCTGCTACTCATGGTGCTAGCTCTTCTACGCTAGCACCTGCTCCTTCAGATGCACCGCCACTTCCTCCTTCTACCGGCACTCAGACTGGATACTCTTGGGTGAATACGGACATGCAGCATCTTTATGGGTATGTTCAGCGGAGGTTTGATCACATTGAGACGCGCTTTGATCAGATTAGCGCCCACTTCGACACCTGGTATGACAGCTTGGCCACACAGTACACATCTACATATGATATGGTCAGCCAGATGGATAGTTGGCACATCTCTCAGGGCCACTATCCTCCACCTCAGCCGTTCCAGCAACCCTTTGAGCAGCAGCACGAGTTCTACGAGCAGCCCCAGCCACAGCCTGATTTCCCAGAGCAACCACACCAGTCTCCAAAGCAGCAGCATGATCCATCCACACGGTCGATGGACGTTCTGGATATTGTCAGTCAGTTCTTCCCCGACCAAGGGGGTGACAGATCTTTTCTCTGATTCATCCATGATGACAGGTACTCAGTTGTGTACCTCTTGAATTTTGAATGAAGCAGTGAGGCCACTGCTGATTTCAAGCTTAGGGGGGACACAACCGGTCGGTATTTGTATTTTGTTATCTTCATTTCAGTGTTATCTTTGTTTCAGTTTTCTTTCTTTGAGTCTGTTGTGTCAGTCTTTTCCTTTTCATGTCTTATTTTTCGATGGCAAAATTCATATGATCAGATATTATCTTGTTGAGATGAACCCCCTTTCCTTTTATTTCCTCTATGTATCCATTGGCTATATTTAAGAGAAAAATTTGGAATATGTTTGAATGAAATGAAAGCTGAAATTTATTCATGTACATTGATGAGAAGTGTGCTTGTAATTGATATCTCATTTTTCTACATCATAGACTGCTCAAAACATGTAATGGTTCAAAAAATTTCGCAAATCACCCAGCTTGCAGCACTAGTTAGAATACGGGATACTTTTACCAAATGTTTAGTGCATCTGAAAACAACATTTTACAATGAAAATTTTGAAAAGAATGATTCAAATCTTGCTAGCCTTGACCTTCTTAATTGACTCTTTGTTTGTATTACACATTCATTACCCAGCAAAAGATGGCCCAATGGCCCACATATTATGCTAGCCTAGTGTAAGTCTGATCTGGCAACGATGGTTAGGTGATATGAGAAATGAAAAGAGGGTAATTGAAATGCCCCAACCAGCATTCCACGTGAGCGTAAGCCTAAATTAGCAGCCGAATGCTGGAAACCCAAAATCCTTATCGCTATATCCTTATGAAAAGAGTTCAATTAAGTTGGTCAAAGATAACAGTCATTGATATTCTAAAATCCATATAGCTGAAAATTTTTGTTATGCAAATGCACTAACCTTTGGTTTGAGTATCCAAATTCTCATTAATGTTGATAGTTGGGTATTTGCTTGATTATTGGATCAACCTCAATGAACTAATTCTTTCTATCTTGATGTTGAGAATTTGAAGATATCTTCTACAAACACAAACCCAATGCACATATGTTTCTGAGCTTAAGGCACATCTGCTTCTCTTTTCATCCATACATGATTTAAATTTTTCTTCTTTCATATAGCCTTGTTCCTTTTTGCTTGAGGACAAGCAATAATTCAAGCTTAGGGGGATTTGTTGTGTGAATTATATATCAACTTTCCACATGCTTTCACACACAAATTTTATTCATTTTGACAAGATTTAGTCTCTTTTCATATTACTTTTGCCATCATTTCGTTAAAACACTTTGCCATATCTTGCCTTGCCATTTTACCATGAAAATCACTCACTTCAATGTTTATTTGTGCAAAAACAGTAAAGTGCACGGCGTTCAAGGTTGTTGTACGGCATGCAACATTCCAGAAAGACTACTGCTTACCCTGACACACTGTTGAACGGCATGCAAAGGCATTGCACGACGTTCACATGGAGCACAGAAGTCCAGATTATGTTTCTGGAAAATCGTACGGCGTGCACACCCATGGTGCACAACACACAACTTTCCTGTAGAATTCACAGAAGAATGAACGGCGTGCAAAGGCGTTGCACGGCGTTCACATGGAGCGCAGAAGACCAGGAAATGTTTCTGTAAACTCGTACGGCGTGCACATGCTCCGTGCACAGTGTACACTGCACAGTTAACTGCCGTCATTTTGTTAAGTGCACGGCGTGCAGACACTTTGCACGCCGTTCAGCCGGCAGTTTCAGAAATTCGAAAATTGAGAATTCGAATCTAAAATGAGGAGGGAAGCATTTGGATGGTTATCACTGATCATTTGAGACTCTTTACTCATTCCAAAAGCAGAGGAGACGACAGAGAAGGTGATTTTGAAGAGATCCAAGGTTTTTCTTGAGAAAGGAGGCCATTTCTCTTCTTCTTCTTTCTCGATTGCAGTTCCAAGGTGCAGCAAACTTCCCCGACTCCGAGGAGCTTCCTTGGCGAGAAGCTAGTACATTTTGGAGGAGTTTTAGAAGAGGAATTTCGTCCTTCAACCGGAATTCCCTCTTCTCTTGGTTACATCTTGTTTCTCTTTGTCTTTTCCTCTCTTACTCATGTTGAGAACTTCATTTTCTGCTGAAATTGTGCAAGGTGTAGCTATGGACGAGTAGTTTTCTCCTTCTTGGGCATGGGAGAGTAGCTCCCATGCTGTAGCATGTGTGGAACTATGTGATCTCGTACTAAATACCTATGTTTCTTGTCTCTATTTATGAAAATACCGGTTTCTTTCTTCTTGCATATGATGTTGGCCGCTTTATGTGCATGTTTTCTGCATTTGTGCTTGATTTGAGAAAATAAGTATGAATGTATGGAGGTATCTTTCATAACAACTCTTTCTAATCCACGAGAGTAGTTGGAAATGATTTGAAGGTTTTCTTGTGATCTAAAACGAAATTCAGACATGAGAATGTTGTTTTAAGTTGAGATCGTTGCACGTATATCGAGATATGAAATGCAACACATCAATCCTTTGTGATAAAGAACTTGTGTATGTTTAGATTGCTTAGTTCTCTAAATGCTATGGTATGAGAATGAAATCCCTACTGTCTAAGATCGTTAATCAATTGACTAGAACCCTTTTGTTAATCTCTTCTACTTGTATAAATTTAGCTTTTATACATTTCTTTGTCTTAGAAATTAAACAATCAACTTCTTTTAAAACCGATCTAGATTGCTGAAAATTAGGATTGTTGCGTTCATTTGTTTACTAAAGCTCCTTGTGTTCGATCCTGACTATACTACCTCTGTATACTTGCAGAGTTTGGTTGAATCGGGTAAAAGATCATTAATTTGATTGAAACGCATTGCTAAAATAGCCAACAGGTAACCTCTCATGGTGCCCAATAGTCATGCAACATAGACCACCTTCTCATTCCCAAGATTGGTGTCTAGGGTCACCTCTCATGGTGCCCATTGGTCTTCCCTTCTGGGCTTGACCTTTTTGCATCACCCATCAGGGTGGCATGTAGGTGCGAGAATACACACTTATTTTACAATTGTGATAATCATAGTGACTTTATAATTTGCAAGTATGAACATCCAAACTAATAGGTTGCATTCAATGTGATTAACCATCTGGAAAACCTTTGGAAAAACTAATGTGATTAACCATAATTAACCACATACCTGTCAAGTTGACTTGAGTGCAGAAATAATTCAACCAAGCAAGAACACAAGTTGATCGTGAAATATGCACCCAATTTTCCTATCATTAATCATGCTATCATGGTCTATTAAACTTAGTTGTTTCCTAGGGTTACTAGTCCTTTTCAGGGTTTTTATTACAATTAGGGTTTCACTTCATTTTTATTATTTTAAACCCTAATTTTATAAAATTACTCACACACCCTAATTATCTCATCTTTCTTTCACAAAAGATCCTAAGATCATCTTTTAGCAACATGAAACCCTAATTTCAGATCAACTACTCTTTTCTTCCTTTTTTCCCTTATTTAGGGTTTCTAAGGATATTAACCATCATATTAAGTTAAAAACCCTAAATCTTACAATTTCATCTTCAAAACAGGTTAAGATCCATCTTTATCATTAAACAAGTTAACAATGCTCTAATTAACTTATTTGCAATATTAAATCTATCCTTTGGCATCAATTAGGGTTGCTAACCACAATTTAATACTTTTTCCATCAAAATTATACACTTTTGCAAAAAATACTGATTTAGGTTTCTAAACTAATTTTAACTTATTCCTCATATTTTTTTGATCAATTTTCATGATAAACTTTCCCCATCTGAGTTTTCTAGCAAAAGATATGATTTTTGCAAGGAAAATCCTTTTTACTGCTTTATTCAAAAACCCTAGAAAATCGAGGACCATTTGATCCATGGTCTGTTGGACCACGTGACATCCCACGACTCAGGATTCACGTGCCAATCTTATGATCTGAAATACAAGAAAGAAGAAAGCAGCCTTACCTTGTTAGATGGAGATGGGAGGGCACGTTGGTAAAAGACCACAGGGTCGTCTTCCTCCTCGCGCCAAAGCACAGCGAGTCTGTGGTCAACTTGGTAATTGACTTCTCGATCCCGTCCACTTATGAGTGTGCCAAAGGGTCAGGGAGCTCTGCCTTACTCCATAGAACTCATCTAGGGGTTCAATTGTGCACCAAGAACACACTATGACCTCCTACTCACTGGACTCTGGCGAGGCTTGACGAGAAGACGAGGGTGCAGGTCAAAGTAGAAGGAACAAGTGGAGGCACGAGAGCACTCCTTGCAATCTGCCGCAACAT
The DNA here is from genome assembly GCA_963693085.1 of Alisma plantago-aquatica. Classification (NCBI taxonomy): domain Eukaryota; kingdom Viridiplantae; phylum Streptophyta; class Magnoliopsida; order Alismatales; family Alismataceae; genus Alisma; species Alisma plantago-aquatica. The sequence goes on along the minus strand of OY856410.1, from coordinate 792,563,630 downwards.
TTAGGGTAGCAAATAGGCATGCTGGTACCCTCCCTCCCCCTCCCCTATATATAGGGTTGAAGGCAGGTTCACAAGAATTGGGAACTTCCCCAAACGACGACCAAACCACTACAAAGTAGGGATGGTTCTCATCAGACTCCTCTCCTGAGTCCAAAGGAAACAAATCATGGCTTGCAAACGTTTAGGATCGCGAGGAAATTGAGAGGGAAAATCCCTCTGTAACTCGGAAGAGTCCTAGTCCGTGTGGCTAGACGATGAGTGACAAGCGTTGGATCAAGATCCAACAACTCTCATTACACGCGATCAACCAAAAAGGAAAATCTTATTCATATTTGCAAAATAATTCCATATTTTGGAGATAACTTGATAAAATCATATCTCTTAATCTGTAACTCATTTTCATCTCAAATTTTAAGGGAAATTTCGTCTTGGAATTATCCAACTATTTATAAAATTTGGGAAACAAATTCCAATGGATGAGAAGACTTGCTTACCTCCCAAGTTATCCATTAATTAATCCAAAATTAATTAGTATTTCTTTTCCCTTTGCCATTATCTTGTTATCTTGGGTCCCTTGGACCTCAAGAAATCCTAAAGGCATGAATTCCCATATTGGGGAATATGTATTTGCCTTTACCCTTTTATTTATGTCTATTTCACATATTCTCCTTTTATTAATTAAATCATTTTCCTTTTTATTTCTCTTTTCTTTTCAATTGGGCTCAATGGCCAACAAAGCCCATTATCAATCAATCAAGGCCATTTCACATGAAATCCATCACAAATAAAAAATATAGATTTCATTTATTCTTTAAAAGAGAATTACACATTTCTTTACATACTTAGGAAATTGAGGTTATAACATCCTCCCTTCCTAATAGGAATTTTGCCCTCAAAATTCAAGCAATCAAATAAACAAATCAGGGTATGCTTTCTCCATGTCTGCCTTCATCTCCCATGTGACCTCATCCTCTCCATGGTGCCTCCAAAGAACCTTTACCATTTCTATATTCTTGCATCTGAGCTATTTCACCTTGGTATCTAGAAACCGCAAAGGTGTCTCCGGATAAGTCAGCTTCCCTTGAAGCTCAATAGGTTCAATGCTCAACACATGGCTCAAATCTTGCACATATCGCTTCAGGTTGGACATGTGAAACACATCATGCATCATGCTATACTGAGTGGGTAACGTCAAATAGTATGCAGCTTCACTAATCCATTCTTACACTTCAAATGGACCCATGTATCGGGGACTCAACTTTCCTCTATTCTTAGCTATAGCTCGGAGCAGTCGGATTTTCAGAAACACATGCTCTCCTACAGTGAAATTCATATCAGTCCACTTTGCATCAGCATAGGACTTCTATCGATCCTGGGCTCTCTTCATCCTTTGCTTGATCAAAGCAACTTTATTAGCATACACTTGGATCTCATATGACCTCAATAAGGTCCTCTCACCCACATCATCCCAGTGAAGTGGGGACCCACACGGTCTCCCATACAAAGCTTCATACGGAGGCATCCTGATACTGTCTTGGTAGTTGTTCTTGTAAGCAAACTCAGCTAAAGGTAGGTATTGTTCCCATCAGCCACCCCCAATCGAGAACACAAGCTCTCAACAGATCTTCTAATGTTTGGATTGTCCTTTCTGACTGACCATCCATCTAGGGGTGATAAGCGCTACTAAACTTCAACCTAGTAGCAAGTTCTTCTTGAACTTGCTTCAACAACTTGGAAGTAAACTTTGGGTCTCTATCAGAGATGATCGATCCTGGTACGCCATGCAAACACACTATCATTCTGATATACAGCTCAATCTAGGTTTGACACCTTAGCAGTGGTCTTTAAGGCAAGGAAGTGTGCTGACATGGTAAGACGATCTACCACGACCCATATCGCATCATGACCTTTCTTGGTCTGGGGTAGACCTACCACAAAATCCATGGTGATCTACTCCCATTTCCATTTTGGAATCTCTATCGACTGTAAAAGCTCGTTGTGTCATTGGTGTTCAGCCTTCACCATCTGGCACGTAAGACAGTTGGCCACACATGCCGCAATGTCTTTCTTCATTCCTGGCCACCAAAAAAACCTCTGCAAGTCCTTGAACATCTTAGTAGTTCCTGGGTGCACTGTGTATTTGGATCCATGAGCATCTTGCAGGATACGTTCCTTTATCGATGAATCCACCGGAACCCATATGCGATTCTCAAACCTAATTCCTCCGTCTACTCCCACTGATAGATGAGTCTGTGGTTTCATCATCAAACCTTTCATCTTTCCTAGCTCTTTATTGGTCAACTGTGTTGCTATGATCTCACTTAACAACTCAGATTGTATCTGGATATTAGCCAATCGAACTCAATCTTCTAGCAGTTGTGGAGTCCACTCCACCAGCTCCTCCAAACTCTTCCACAGACTGGACAAAATAGATGCACACTTAAGCTGTTTCTGACTCAAAGCATCCACTACGACATTCACCTTACCAGGATGATAGGTGATGGTGAAGTCGTAATCCTTCAAATATTCCATCCATTGTCACTGTCGTAGGTTCAAGTCTCTCTATGTCCGTAGGTACTTAAAGCTCTTATGGTCGATGAAGATCTCAAAGGTAGCACCGTACATGTAATGCCACCATATCTTCAAGGCACGGATAATAGCATCTAGCTCTAGGTCATGTGTCGGGTAATTCACCTCATTGGGCTTGAGCTGTCGGGAAGCATATGCAACCACATGCCGATTCTGTTCCAAGACACAGCCAAGTCCCATCTTCGAAGCATCGGTGAAAATCATGAAACCCTCATTGTTGGAAGGTAGAGTCAACACAGGGGCGGTGGTTAGCTTCTCCTTCAACTCCTAGAAGCGAGCTTCACATAAATCAGACCAAACAAACTTCACATCCTTTTGGGTTAACATGGTCAGTGGAAAAATAGTCTTTGAGAAATCCTTGATGAAGCGACGGCAGTATCTGATCAACCCCAAGAAGCTACAAATCTCGGAGGGGTTCTTTGGTACCGACCAATCTCGAACTACTGATACTTTGGTTGGATCTATGGAGATTGTTCCTCCTAAGATGATGTGTCCAAGAAACATGACTTGGTCTAACCAAAAGTCACATTTTGAGAACTTTCCAAAAAACTTGTGCTTTCTCAGGATATCAAGGACTCTACCCAGGTGGTCACAGTGTTGGGCTAGGTCATCAGAGTACACCAAGATGTCGTCTATGAACACTATCACAAAATATTCAAGGAAAAGTTGGAACACACTATTCATGAGGTTCATAAAGACACTAGGTGCATTGGATAATCCAAACGGCATGACCACAAACTCATAGTGGCCATATCAGGTTCGGAAAGCTATTTTAGGTATATCCTCACTCCTTACTCTCACCTGGTGGTATCCTGACCTCAAATCGATCTTGGAAAAGACTCAAGCTAATTTTAGTTGGTCAAACAGGTCATCTATTCTAGGCAAAGGATACTTGTTCTTAATGGTTTCCTAGTTGATCATCCAATTGTCAATACACATCCGAAGCGACCCATCCTTCTTCACAAAGAGGATTGGCGCTCCCCAAGGTGATGTATTGGGATGGATAAAGCCTTTATCCAACAACTCATGCAACTGGGTTTTCAACTCAAGCAACTCTATAGAGGCCATTCTATAGGGTGCCTTAGATATAGGGTTAGTCCCAGGAGATAACTCGATGGAGAAATCCACCTCCCTCTTAGGGGGAATCCCTAGTAGATCATCCGAAAACACATACTCATACTCTCGAACCACCTCTATCTCCTCTAAGGATTTCCCCTTAGCCTCAGGTATGGTAACTATGGCTAGGTAGGCTCGACAACCCTTGGATAGCATCCGTTCAGCTTTCATGGCGGACACATAATGGCTGGTCATCACATCCTTCCTCCCTCGAATGGTGAAGTGTGGATGGCCGATTTTCCTAATAAGGATCTTCTTCTCTCTACAGTCAATCTGGGCTCTGTAGGTGGAAAGCCAATCCATTCCAATGATTACATCAAAAGCATTCATATCGAGGAGGATGAAGTCAGTGGGAAGCTCATGGTTCAAATACTTAACTGGAAAGATAGGGGTTTCCAAAAGAGATGTATAAATACGACCACTTGGGGTTGTGACATCCAAAACATAACCCAAATCCTTGACATCCAAACAAAGCATAGTTGTCAGATTTCTCAAAATAAAAGTATTAGTGGAAATAGAATTAAAAAGTGCTTTTACATTGTGCCCCATGACTTCCAGAAAACCTACATAGTTCATACCACATTAGAAAGCTACTACATGATCTACTGGACTAAAATGAAAACTCTAGGGGTTATTACCCTCGATCAACCTATTAGCATTCTCCTGAGCTTCTTCATTGTCGATGGCGAACACTCTAGATTGTCTCCTCTCTCCAGCTGGGGGTGCTCCGACTAGTGCTCGTATTGGGGGTGTTGTAGCCACCAGTTGTGTTGCCACTGGTTGTGACCCCAAAGGTCCTCTCGGGTCGGGCTGAGGGCAATTGGGGATAAAGTGTCCCTCTTGCTGACATCTAAAACACACCTTCTTCTCAAAGTGGCACTTCCCAGGATGTGTCCGTCTACAGGTGTGACACTGCTGGAGGCGACCACGGGGTTGGCCTTTGTGTCCATGCTTGCTTTTGTTTTGGTTGCACCCTTGCCCCTTCTTATTTTTGTTCTTCTGCCCCTGAGCTCCTTCAGTGAAACCTAGGTATCCCTTGGAGTGATTCTATGCAGGTATCACCATCCTTTCCATGTCCAAGATGGTGTTGTAGGCTTCCGAGAAGGTCTTGAACTTACTAGCCATCACATGTGGCTTGATGGCACGGTGCACACACTCTATGAAGTGGTCCACCCTCCTCTCTTCATCCATCATGTGTCAGAAATGTTCCAGGATGCGGAACTTACGACCAAAGTCCGCAACTAACGAGCTTCCTTAAGTCATGTTAGTGAACTCTCTTTCCTTCTCCTTCTTGGCTGAGACGGGGATGAATATGACGGCAAAGATGGTCTTGAAATTGGTCCACGCCATAGGTTCTTCGCTTAAGTCTCTTCCCGTGATACGGTTCTCCCGCCATATCTTGGTTGCATCTTCCAATAGGTGAGCAGCAAAGAGAACCTTCTTGTTTGGCTGCACCTCGATCATACAGAATCCATTCTCGACTCCAAGCAACCAAGCCTCCGCCTTGTCAACCACTTTAGACTTATCTTCTCCCCAGAACTTCTCGATGTTCATCTTGACGAAGTCCAAGATGGTGGCTCCTAGTCGAGGACGAATAGGAAGTGGCTCTCCATTCTCACCTGTAGCCATGTCTCTGAGGGCCAGGGCACAGATCGCCTCAGTTAGATGTTTCTGGTGCTCCATCCATACCGCATCCGTAGTGTGAACCACCATAGTTGGTTCCAGACCACCAGACTGGTTCTCCTCCATCTGGGCTACCTCCTTGTATACATGTTCCTCCTCATATCCTGGTGCCTCCTCTTGTTCAAGGTTGCTGAAACGTATTAGTTCAGGGTTGGGGGCCTCATAAGTAGTTTCTGTATGTCTCTTCCTCTTCTTTGAGGATTCGCCACCATGGTTCTGCTTCCTCTTCTCCGAAGACCCCTTCTCCTTGCTAGGAGGTCCACCACTATTGGTGGCAACCGGGATATCAACGATCTTTGTATGAGCCATCTACACAACATGCAAACTAACCTCTAGTCTATACTCAACCAATTATACTTATGTCAATGACATCTTAATTATGTATCTTTTATTAATTTGGTGGAGGATTCCTTAAACCTTATCAACCTTACCCATACCTCAAGAGGGTGAGGAAGAGAGATAAAACCCTAATCCTTAAAATCCTTAACAAAATTTGAGTTGAGAAGGGACGAACAAGATGAGAGAGTCCTAAAGGTATCTTATTTTGAATCAAATCCAAAGACATTGGCCAGGCAGTCACACAAATCTGGGAATTCTCGTATTCTGACTAGCAGTGCAGAGGAAAATATTGCCAACCCCTAGACGTGATCCTTTTCTAGACACCTCTATTTTTCAGAAAATCCTCTAATAACTCCCTCGATTCTATGGAATTTGTAAAACTTAATAATTATTAAATATTAAATGAGGAACCTATGCTCTGATACCAAATGTAACGACCCCGCCTCCTGGTAACCTCCAATTAAGGGAGACCAAGAGGTCAGAGTCGATATCCCAATAAATTGGATCAAAGGTTCGAAAATTAATCAATAATAATTATGAAATTTTACCAACTAAAATGAAAACTGGTATAAAATAAAACTTTGCATACATTTTCAAAATTTTGGAAATCTACTTCTATCCACAGCTCAGATCTATTCTATCTAATCCTCCTTGTACTTTATTTCTTATTTTCACAATGTGTCACTTTACTATTTGTTCATTTCAAGGTTGTACCAAAAACGCCAACAAACAAAACGTCGGTCAGCATATAAGAATATTTCAGTATGTGGGGACAACCAAAATTTCACAAATATGGCTAACAATCTAATTATCACAATCAAGGTAATTAACAAGCCAATTTACGTTTTCAATGTGTCATTCTCCACCACTTTTACCCTAACCCTGGAATACCCCCTCTAGGGTTTCTCTTTTGCCATTGACTTAAGGCCACCTTCTCAATCCCAAACTTGGTGCCTGGGGTCACCTCTCATGGTGCCCAATAGTCATGCAACATAGACCACCTTCTCATTCCTGAGATTGGTGTCTGGGGTCACCTCTCATGGTGCCCATTGGTCTTCCCTCCTGGGCTTGAACATCCAAACTGATAGGTTGCATTCAATGCGATTAACCATCTGGAAAACCTTTACAAAAACTAATGCGATTAACTATAATTAACCACATACATGTCAAGCTGACTTGAGTGCACAAATAATTCAACCAAGCAAGAAACCAAGCAAGCACACAAGTTGATCCTAAAATATGCACCCAAATTTTCCTATGATTAATCATGCCATCATAGTCTATTAAACTTAGTTGTTTCCTAGGGTTACTAGTCCTTTTTAGGGTTTTTATTACAATTAGGGTTTCACTTCATTTTTATTATTTTAAACCCTAATTTTATAAAATTACTCACAAACCCTAATTATCTCATCTTTCATTCACAAAAGATCCTAAGATCATCTTTTGGCAACATGAAACCCTAATTTCGGATCAACTACTCTTTTCTTCCCCTTTTCCCTTATTTAGGGTTTCTAAGGATATTAACCATCATATTAAGTTAAAAACCCTAAATCTTACAATTTCATCTTCAAAATAGGTTAAGATCCATCTTTATCATTAAAAAAGTTAACAATGCTCGAATTAACTTATTTGCTATATTAAATCTATCCTTTGGCATCAATTAGGGTTTCTAACAACAAATTAATACTTTTTCCATCAAAATTAAACACTTTTGCAAAAATAAACTAATTTAGGTTTCTAAAATTATTTTTAACTTATTCCTCGTATTTTTATGATCAATTTTCATGTATAAACTTTCCTCATTCGAGTTTTCTAGTAAAAGATATGATTTTTGCAAGAAAAATCCTTTTTATCGATTTATTCGAAAACCCTAGAAAATTGAGGACTGTTTGATCCAAGGTCCGCTGGACCATGCGACATCCCACGGCTCAGGATTCGCGCACCTATCTTACGGTCTAAAATACATGAAAGATGAAAGTAGCCTTACCGTGTTAGACGGAGATGGGAGGGCATGTTTGCAAAAGACCACAAGGTCGTCTTCCTCCTCGCGCCAAAGCACAACGAGTCTGTTGTCAACTTGGTCGTTGACTTCTCGATCCCATCCTCTTGCGAGCGTGCCAAAGGGTCAGGGAGCTCCTCCTTCCTCTGTTGAACTCATCTAGGGGTTCAATTGTGTGCCAAGAATAGGCTGCGACCTCCTCCTACTCGTCAGACTCCGACGGGGCTTGCCGAGAAGACGAGGGTGCAGGTCAGGGTTGAAGGAGAAATTGGAGGCACAAGAGCACTCCTTGCAATTTTCCACAATGTTTAGGGTAGCAAATAGGAGTGATGGTATCCTCCCTCACCCTCCCCTCTATATAGGTTTGAAGGTAGGTTTGCGAGAATGGTGAACTTCCCCAAACGACGACCAAACCCCTACAAAGTAGGGATGCTTCTTGTCGGACTCTTCTCCTGAGTCCAAAGGAAAAATATCCTGGCTTGCAAACGCTCAGGATCATGAGGAAATTGAGAGGGAAAATCCCTCTATAACTCAGTAGAGTCCCATTCCGTGTGGGACTAGATAATGAGCGACAAGTGTTGGATCAATATCCAACAGCTCTCATTGCACGCGATCAACCAAAAAGGAAAATCTTATTCCTATTTGCAAAATAATTCCATATGTTGGAGATAACTTGAGAAAATCATATATCCTAATATGTAACTCCTTTTTATCTGAAAATTTAAGGGAAATTTCATATTGGAATTATCTAACTATTTATAAAATTTGGGAAACAAATTCGAACGGATGAGAAGGCTTCCTTCCCTCCCAAGTCATCCATTAATTAATCCAAAATTAATTAGTATTTCTTTTCCCTTTGCCATTATCTTGTTATTTCAGGTCCCTTGGACCTCAAGAAATCCTAAAGGCATGAACTCCCATATTGGGGAATATATAGTTGCCTTTTCCCTCTTATTTATGTCTATTTCACATATTCTCCTTTTATTAATTAAATCATTTTCCTTTTTATTTCTCTTTTCTTTTCAATTGGGCTCAATGACCAACAAAGCCCATTATCAATCAATCAAGTCCATTTCACACGAAATCCATAACAAATGAAAAAAAATAGATTTCATTTATTCATTAAAAGAGAATTACACCTTTCATTACATACTTAGGAAATTGAGGTTATAACATCAAGTGTAGTTGGGAGGATAGCACTTCCAATTCTTCCCAAAAGCACCATCAAGAGATCATTGGAGTATGTCAGAATAGATCCAAGACATCCATCAAACACTGCTACTCAAAACAACATCAAAACTTGGACCAAAGACCCATCCACCAGCATTGTCTGATAGAATAATAGTGGGCATAACCAGAATATGCCCATCACCTACTAATGGGGCTATGCAATCTTGGCGAGGGGGGGGCTGCTAGGTGAGGGCCTGACACTTATTAGCAACTAGAATCCCTCCCCCAAGTCATCCACCTTACATAGGAGAAAAACCTAGTGGGACATGAGAAATGTATCTTCTATCACTTTCTAAATAAAATGAGTAATTACACTCTTACTCATTTGGCCAACTCAAATTCACATTGATTATCTTCTATGCATAGAAAAAATTGAAATTTAGGATTGAAAAATATATTTTGTTTGTACTAAATTTCATATGAGAACTTTGCGAGTGTAATCTTTTAGTCATTGGTCAACACGAAGATGAGATCTCATTGATTTTTATCCATGCACATTCTTCATTCTTATGGTTCACACATGCCATAATTTAGGGATAATGAACAAATGCAAGAGGAGATCATGAAATATCTCTCACCTTAGTGCTTCAATATTTGATGAAACCCATATATATTTGATATATGTTTCTTTCTACCTTCTAGTTTAAATGATAAGCCTCAACTTGTATATATAAATAGTAGTTCTAATTTGGATTACAATAAGTAAAATAATTCTCAAAATAATTCTTTCCTAGTGTCTATTTCTTAGCTAGACTATGATAAAACCTATCCACATGGGAGTGGGGATGATCATGCACTTGTCTAGGTAAATATGTAGCTCTTTACTAAATTAATATGTAGTGTGATAAAAATCACATTAAACTTTGATGCCATTGTAGGGGATAATGAAATTAATTGATTACTTGTTTTTTGATAGATTAATTATAGATTTTGATTTTAAAATTGAGTGTATTGCATATATTCTTGAATTAATAAAATTATTGTCCCATATGACTAGTGTTCAATCATTTTGTCATAGGTACCATTATGTGTAGGTGATGTTAGACAAATGGTGATTTGGTGTGAGATATTGATACATATATAGAAAGATTATATCATAGACAGAACTAAGAATATATGCAAAATGGATGAGGTAGAGATTCAACATAGGGTGGAATAGTATCTAACTAGATAGAGGGACAACCTTCTTTGGGAGACCTGGATAGTCACCCAAGAACAAATTTAGGCATTTTGCATAGTAGCTTAAGGGGTAGAGTGATAGAGGGAACTTAGGGACTTTCTTTGCCAAAGGCAACTAATGTCCATCAATATGTGGTACACTCGGTAATCTATAACATATAGACATGTGGAATTACTACCCATGGGAACATGATTCTATTTATCTCTAAGAATATGATCAACAAATAATCATTATATTAATTAGTGTATTTTCTCAAAAAAAAATAGTGCATTTAATTTGGATATATAAAATATTTTTTATTTGGAAACCATGACCCTAACCTCAATATGATCCCCTCATATAAATAATATGGCACCTTTAATTTACAAATAAGATGTATATATTGGTGTATAAGACGTGGAATGTCCTCTATAAAATTACAAACCTTGGGATATACATGAGATATATTTAAGTTTAAAAACCATTTAATAAATAAGTGGATAAATACAATGATACTTATTAATGACTACTCCTAATAATACCAATAATGCTTGGATAGTATCAAATTTTCCTTATTACGAGGTATATGCTAGAATCAGTCTAAGATATATGAATCATATATATTGGGCATTCACATACGTTGGGAAAGTGAAGTTGCCTTTCCTTAAATGAAATTTTAATAAGTGGACATAGTTTCAAATCAGAATGATATGTGCTATTTTATCAAAGATAAAATACATTCATCTTCTCTCTTTGGTAAATAACCCAAAAATAATTGGATATACCAAATATAATAAATTACTCAAATTATTATAATATTTTTCTAAGGTATACTTCTAAACTCCCTTATATAAATCGTATAATAATTGATTCCAAAAATAAAAAATTAATGTGAGATTTGGATTTTAATTCTAGTTGGAAAATGATAGAAACCTTAATATGATGTATAAGAGAATAGGTATAAATTGGAAAAATCAAATGTTATGGTCAGTTAGACGATTTTATTTCTTGACTAATGGTCATGTCATGTCAAGTTCCTATGTCCTGAATTTTTTAGTTTCTTCAGGCTCAGTAAGAGTTGTAAGATCTTTATTGTTTTGTTTGGAGCTTGCCTCCAACCTATATTCATAAAGAAAACTAGCCAATGACAATATGTACCTTTCCTCTTTGTTGGATTCACTGCATACTAACCCTCTCTCTCCCCTTTCTATTTCTTCTATATCTGAGAGATTATTGCAAATAGATTGATCCATGATAGGAAGCCTCAAGAGAACTAAATTGTATAATTCCAAAATTTTCGTGTATGCCCTTTCTTGTAGATAAACTCGTAGAGTCTTTCTCCTCATAGAAGAATTCATGCATATGCAACATCTTGTCAAGCATCTAAGAATCCTTGGAAGGTAGTCTCTTAATAATATTTCCCTTCATTTCTCTCAAAACTTTCCTTGTATTAAACAACCCCTTCTCTTATTTCTTTATTTTGATATTGGGTTCCTATGGTTTGTCCTATCTCAGCCAAATTGTCATGGACAAATAGCCTCTATTGGTCTATGGATGCTCCCATGACTTATCCACCCTTAGTTGGCCAAACTATTTCATATTATTAGAGTGAATAATTTAGGAGGATGAGAACATCATCAGATCTTAGGAGTGTAATGATTGAGTCTAGAATGTGTTTTTGAAGCTTGCATGCATCCTCCTCTCCTTAAACTTTTGTAATTCTCCTTACTCTCAACATATACGTGGGGTGGCTAAATAATTCCTTTCCCACATGATGTTTGTCCTTGGTTTTAGTTATGCTAGGATACAAGAGTCTCTTAGAATTCCAAGGATATAATGAAGTCATTTCATGTACTAGATATTCTTGTATTATATCTTCTCTATAATGTTTCATAGACTTGGTATTTCCCATTTCTATGTAGTCACTCTTTACATTTTCACCCTTTGCACATTGTAGACTCATCAGTTTGTATTCCTACTAAAGTGATTATATCTAAAATATGGTATATTATTCGCAATCTTTCCCATTCTTGGAAGGAGAGAAGATACTCCATGGTTTAGTTAGCGAAGGATTACCCTGAGGCAGAAGTGAGGGAAAAGTACAAATTCCCTGATACACCCTTGTTTCATCTATTTTTATCACACAGATCACGGAATGTTTTAGTCATTTATCCATTGATTTTTTAAAATCAAGTTGAAGTTAGTATTGTTGATATTACACACTACCCCATCCATTAGTTTCTAAAACATATGTCATGGTATGGACATATTTTGAAAGATGTTCTTATTTAAAGTCACTTAGTAAATACAAATATAGTAAATAAATCATAAAATATATTAGTAACTCATTAATCAAACTAAAATATTTCCATTGTTATTCACTAGTTTCTCCATTATTGATTATTTAAAGTTATGCTTCTCTAGTATATGGGTCAAGTAACCCAAATATTCTAATGTTAGATGTTTTCATACCTTTATGTACTTGACTACTTTTTGGACCCAACTTATGAGTTGTGTTCATTATTATAAATGTGTGATTTGGTTGAACATACCTTGAAGTAGATGAATCCTACTTACAGGCTCCAAGGTTTGTTGCTCCATAAAAACATGAATACTTTTGTCATCCTACTAGTAAAAAAGTTTTGGTCCCCCTATGGTGCTATGTTTATTTAGTACTGAGGTTTTATTTCTCCCATCCTTGATTTAAAAATTATGGGTCGTATCTACTTTTTAGATAATGCTAGTCTTTCATATAATCAACATGCTTTCATTTATTAGTTTATGGATGAGATATATTTTAAAGTTAAGATCTTCATGATTATTGATTATCCACCTTAATGAAAAGTGTCATTACACTTAGGCATCATTATTGTTTTTTATTCTTTCTATTGAATTTGCAAAATTGTTCATATCTAGATCTGAGTTGGAGAACCGCTACTCATGGTACTTTTTTCTTTATAAAGCCATGTAACTGTTTATTTTCTCACACAAAAGTACTTGATTGACACATACCTTTCTTTTTTTTCTCTTTTATGTATGGTGTTTCGAAATTACTCAGATGTAGGTAATTTAGACAAAATGTCTTAACTTGAATTTGAAGGTTAGCTTGAGATGGACGGGAAGTGGTCCATGAGTATTAGTTATTTATGGTTTTCTTTTATGTAACAAAACGTTTTTGGAGTGGAATAGCACAAATGAAATATCTTAAGATAATGTAACATTTTTTTTAAATAATTATTTTTTTTGATGTTGTTCTTTCATTGGATTCATTTATTTATCATACTTTTGAGAAAAAAAATAAAATGCATCCATTCCTTCATACACAATTAGAATTTTTGTAATAGGATGGGATTTATTTCAGATTACTAAAGAATGGATCTCCTCTTAGGAGTTATTCCTTACCAGTATGGTATCAGATATTTAGAAGGCTATTTATATGGCTATTTAAAGTTATCATATATTGCCTAATGTAGGTAGTAAGATGACTTGTAGAGTTTTTGGGGTTTTACATTAGAGTCGAGGGATACCAATTAGGGTTTGGTACATGCATAACTTGGTCCCCCCATTTCCCAATCCAATTTTATTTTTGTGACTCAACATATGCTAACCCTCATTTCCCCAACCACCTCCTTAGTGTATAGAACATTACCTATATAATAGATTAAAATTTTAGTGACTAGCTCCTCTCTCCAACTTCTATGGGAACAAATTTCAACACCTATAAATTTTAGTCTACCTTTGATAGACTCATCTATGTTAAACCTTGTTTCTACCTTGACCCTCCTATTAGGTCCCCTTCAAGTATGCTCTTAACTATTTTTCCTTAAGAATGAGAATTTTTATAAACTTACCTTTTCACAGTGGATTTTGTTTCTCAAGTAAGTTTCCTACTTTTTATTAACTGATAACCTGAACTAACTTCATTAGGGTTTAATTGGACTACCTAAAACATATATTTACTCCAATATAGTTTTTGTTGGTGATATGCCCTGAGAGCCAATCATATGATGGTTTGATGGCACATCTTGTAATTTATTTGATTATTCATGAAGGCAATGTTGATTATTGTGTTTTCTTCAATACAAGGTAATGAATAAATATAACAATGTCCTAAGAATTTATGACTAAATAATTGTGGATTTAGGTTGAGGACCTGAACATGAGATCATGTGTATATTTAGAGTATTCGTTCTTATCATAGTCACTAGTTGGATATTATTATGAATATTAGGACAACAATATTTCATTAAGACTAGTATTTATGTAGGTTTATAACTATGTCTCATTAGTCATGATATTGGATATAAAATCTCATAGGTATTTGTTATGAATAAGTGTACTAGACAGAACAACTTTGAGTGTGATACATGGAGGCCAACAATGGTGGTTAGAATCACATCTCAATGCGATAGTGGTGATTGTGGTCCTTAAACCTGAAGTCACTACAGTGGTCACATATCATTCAGTATGCTTTCACACTACTTAATGTGACCTTGAATAAGCGTTGATATACAAGTAGTGTGTAGGTGCATTGTGACACATGTGGATTACTATGAATGACGTAGATGGAACTTTTTCCTCCAATTGGATTGATATCATGGACACTTGATGAGTGAGACTAAAAAATGCATGGTGATGCTCACGTGAGTCAATATATGATATTGAGCTCATGTGTATCTCAAATAGTCTACTGTAGATCAATAAACAAAAACATTGAACATTTAGAGGATGATGTTTCCATCCCTTGGATTCAATCCGGATATTAGAGATGAGGGGATTATACAATTACCATAACGTTGGTCACAATACTAGGTTAAAGTCATTCTACTAACTTCTCCTATTACTTGGGTGGCAATGAAGTATTTCTAGATATCAATCATTTCTAGTGAAGTCATAATGTGATTATGAACATCACTACCAATGTAACACATAAGATGCATTGAAACAGAAGTATAATTTTGGACATGAAATGAAATTTTACAAGTCAACATGATTACTAAAATGCTTACTTAATAAACTAGAATAAAATTGGAATATAATTAAAGATGATTGGTTAAATTTTTTTAGCTAATTGATTGAATTTAAATTATTGACTGATATGATAAGTCGATCTGGTAACCCCAATTGACTATTTAAGGGTTACATCTAAGTATACAAAATTAGTTAATCAATTAATGTGATTAATCGATTAGTTAATTAATGAAATGATTCCAAAATATTTTATTTCCTATTTGGATATCCTCTAGAGGCCCGGTTCAAACACAACTGCAACTTTTTGTTTCCCATTGTTATAAAACCCTTGCTTCCTTTCCACTCCATATTAAAGGGTCACGAAGACCATATCATAGATAGATTCTTAGATATGTAAACCCTAGCTATCAACTTCCCAGAGAAAGAGAGTAGAAGAATGAACACGATGCTACAGATCACCAAGTGAGAGGCTTCTCCTCCCCGTCAGTGCAGGTAGTGCAATGAGGTGTTCTAGTCTTTCTGCATGGACTCTTTAGAGGTGCAGGAAATGTGTGACCACATTCAGAGAACATAGACAAGGATTGTCCATGAACATGAGGAGCTGTACACACCGCCATGTGAGGGTTACATATGGACTTGCTCCATGACTACATATACATTGTTATCAATGATATCTTCTTATAAGATACATGGAGAAATTTGTGTTGTTGTTTCCTATGCATTCGTCGCCTCCATGAATCCTAATAGTTTTTTCCAATGCAACATAAGCAGGTGTCTAGTAGGAGTTGATATCATATAATAGTAAACCATATTCGTCTCTCACATTCTACAATTTAGAAATACTTTTGGTATTTTTTACTACAAATTTGAGTAATTAGACTCACTTGGTGGAATGAAGCAATGATAAAATAATCGGTGTAAGCATGGTTTTGTGGAAGGTTTCTGACTTGATTTTCTTATTGATTTTGGCACATTTTTTAGATACACATCTCAAAATTTGCATTTTTAAACTTAATATAATTCATACTATATATACTTCAAATTTATATATATATATATATATATATATACATATATATACATACATATATATATACATATATACATACATATATATATATATATATATATATTATAGATGGTTTCATTAGTCTAGTCTGCACCATCTGAAATTATAAGTAGTAAGAAATTACTCATGAAGCACCCTCTTCTTGGTTAGGTCAACCCTAATACCATATAACTATGAGTAGAGTAATGACTTAGAATGTCTAGATATATATAAATATATATGCCTCAGTTGATTTGCACTTTGATACCTCTTTATATGGTTAGTTTAGAAAAGATAAAGCCTTTCAAGGGGTAGAGTAATACCTTCTAGTCTTTAGTTGTACAACTCCTCTTTAGAATTACCTTTATTAAAATGGATGCAAAAAGAACTATTGGGTATTATCCAAACAAATACATTTCCTAACTAACTAGGGTAAATAAGTTGACATTGGTAATGTTGACTTACATTAATGTTAGTTAAACAATTGAAATATGTTTTGAAAAAATATCACTTCTATAAAATGATGGGCATATTATTTGTAGTTGATAATGTTGTAATAACATGAAAAACAATTAAAGAATTAAACTTCTTACATGTTTATCCCAACTTTCTATAAACAATTCATGGTAGTAAAACCATATTAGGCTATCGTGTAACTCTCGTTACCCAACACCTAGTATGATAAAACTAATGGTGATATTATGCATGGGATGAAATAGTTTCATCTTGGAAATAGTATAAAAATGTGATATGGGATGGTATGCAAAGACCCTAATAACATGAATTCCATCAAGGATCGGGAAACCTATAGTTGGTGTAGTATGTATAACTTAGACACTAGGTTATGAATGGTTACATTTTTGGGATGATATTTCCCTCAACGAGTAGAGTCTAGTATCATACTAAAACCTAGAATAACTTATCATGATAACTATACTTTAATTAGGTAATAAAGGGATTGGTGAATAGTAGTTTACATAAGTTATTAAAATGTGAGAAAAGTATATGTACCTTTATGTACCTAATTTGGATACGTAAAATATATTTATGTGTAAGCCTTTACCCTAAAATGAGTATGACACCTTGATACAAATATATGACAGTTTAATCTATATAGTTGACTCAAATGATGAGATATAATAAGTAGAATATAGTTTATAAATTTACCAACCTTGGGGTAATATATGAAAATATTTTTAAGTCCAATTTCCATCTAATAAATAATTGGATAAATAAATATGTCACATATTTAATTGAAACACCTACTAATTCCAGTATGGGTTGGATATAATAAGAAATTCCTAATTGTGATATATTATTTATAATATTCCTTAAATATGAAAATTATATATATTGGGAATTGACAGAATATGGGTAATTCAAGTTTCATTTTCATAAGTGAAATTATATAGAATGGAGACAACTACAAATTGGAGAGTTATGTGTAGTTTAAGGAGAGATGAAATACAATCAAGTTCCCTCTTGGGTGTATAATCCCAAAGTAAGTATAAATACCAAAAAAGTAATTATATATGATGTTATACTTGTTATTTGGGAAATATGAATAACGTTTTATAAACTGAATGGCCTAAAAATTGATTCTAATATTGAAACCAATCATAAATTTGGATTATGTGTTCCTAGGTATCTGTTAATTTACATTTAATTGAAATATGGTAGCTACCTTAAATAATATAGAGCATAGAAGAGATGTATAATAAAAAAGATAGAAGGTTATTTTCAATTAACCAATTTCATTTTGTGGTTAATCATCTTGTTACACAAACGTTCTCATGTTCAAAATTTATGAGTTTGTATAGGCTCATTAGGAGTCATCAGATCTTTTTCAAGTTACAAGCAGCTTGTCTCCTACTATGTTAAAAATTGATACCAGAAAAATGCATAGCCTCCCACACTTCTTCCCTGTATCACTTGGTACTAACCCTATCTATCCTCATTCATGTATCCTCTATTTATAAGACATTATCCAAATCATTGATCCATAACATGATGATTTTTTTGAAATGAACCGTATAACCCCAACTCTATTCTATATACCTCTCTTGTAGTTAAACAATCGAATCTTCCTCCTAATAGAAGAATTCACACATATATAATGGCTCCTCAGGAATATAAAAAATCTACCAAGATGGTTTCATGCTTCCATTTCCTTTGATTTCTCCCAATTACCTATCTTACCCCTGTCAGCCAACCATGTCACTTGTTTTGCAACTATAGTGTTGGGCGATTGTGGTTTGTGGCATCACATCATACTTTCCATAAATAAAATAATCCTGACATGTTTGTGGATGATCCAATAGGTTTTCTTCTTTTTGTTGGATCCTTGTTATCTAATGACCCAATGCACTATAACATTGTAAAGAATATTATCTAGGTGGGTGTGAGCCTCATCATATCTTGAGAGTGTAATGGTAAGTTGTTGAATCTTTCCATGTCTTTCTTCCTCAAAATTTGAATAATTATTTGTACTCATATTCCTCTCTCTTCCATTTCATATGTGGGGAGGAAAGATAACTCCTTGCCTAGATGAATTTTGTCCTTGGTTTTGGTTACATATTGCTCTAGGAGTTGCTTTGAAGTGTAAGGATGTACTAAAGTTGCTTCATACATTGTTTTTCCTAGTTTTTTGTATGGTCAATGATTTTTTGTGGCCTAGGTGTTACTCAATTCTTGGTATATTACTTTCATCTTCACCCTTTTCTCATCATGACTCGTTGTCTTGTATTTTGATTATAGTGAGTGATAACTAGAGTATGTTGGTCTCAATCTCTCCAATATTCTAGAAGACAAATAGCATGTTATTTCATGCAACTTACCTATAGTTTTGTTCATGTTGGATTGCTCTTGGGTGGAAGATAGGCCAAACAATACCTAAAATGTCCTTGTTTCATTCATTTTTGTCATGAGGATATAAGGGGGTATTTTATTCTTTTGTCCATGAGCATTGTCTTAATATTGCATATTTTATATATCTTATCACATTCTACTACCCTCATGAAGCATTTTTGTTTGAAAATTATGTGTCAATAAGGATGTGTTTAGACGGAGGTTTTGATTTATGAAAACTCCATAAATATATATAGTAAATAAATCATATAATAGCATTGATAACTCAGAAAAGTAAACTAAAAATATATTAAGAAATTTGAAAAAATAAGATATATATATTGTTTTGTTTTTAAAACGAAATGGCTTTAGTGAAAAAGGCAATTTCGGGGTTTTGAATCATGAAAAGAAAGTTAATTAAAATTTTAGAGGAACATTCTAATAGGTGCATTAAGGGACTAGTTTGGACTTGAGGTTGACCCTACATGTTTTACATTCATATAGAAGGTATATAAATCTTCTTTATTTTATTTAGGCTATAATGA
The DNA here is from genome assembly GCA_963693085.1 of Alisma plantago-aquatica. Classification (NCBI taxonomy): domain Eukaryota; kingdom Viridiplantae; phylum Streptophyta; class Magnoliopsida; order Alismatales; family Alismataceae; genus Alisma; species Alisma plantago-aquatica. Next base: position 792,544,104 of record OY856410.1, on the reverse strand, counting down.
CAACCCTGTTTGTTATCAATGAGGCATATTTTGAATTGCAGTACCTTTTTGTATATTTTGTAATTATTTTTGCAATATCCATTTTGACTCATTGCTTTCTGTAATATTTTTTATTGAAAATCATCTTCTCTTTTATATGGTTCATGTGACCTCAATTCCCATATTTTGGATGTTTCAACTCTTCTATACTTGATTTTTTTGGATTGAACATATGAGGTCTCATTCATTATGTATTCATGTGTTATTTATTTGTCATATATGGATGTAGAGTAGTCTTAATTTTGAGCACTAGGATTTCAGTCCTCCTTCCGGACATTGAGGTCTCAATCATCCTGCCAATAGTTACAGTTTTTGTCCAGCAACCATAGTTTACATTTAGGAAACAAGGTTTATTCACGCTAACAGGCAATGGGGTATTACTCCTCCTTTCATTCTATATTTATTTGGCACTACGGTTTTAGTCGTCCTTCCTTGAGTTTGAAATTTATGGGTTATATCCCTACTTTTCAGATAAAACCTAGACTTCCTTATAATCAACATGTATATATTTAAATTTTTATTACAAAAAAAAAATTACGAAGGTAAGAGCTCCATTGTCATTTGTTTTGCAAAAACTAAAGGATTAGTTGTTATTCTCTCTGATCCATATTGAAGGAAAAAAATCCATTTGTATATATATTCATACTGCACTGTATCCAGGAAGGCCATATGCTAGTAAAGGAAACATGTGTAGAGTTGCCTAGGGGGTTCATTAACAAAGAATCAACTACTATATTAAATTGTCTAGGGATAGAAGAAATGTTGATATAATGTATAGTAGAGAATAGTTTTTTAGATCGTTTGACGAATGGTAGCTTTCTACAATGTGTATCGCTCACTGACATAATCATGGATACTGCTTGGAGAGAGTTTGAAATAATGCCGCCTAAAGTATATTATTTAGACATGCATATAGCTTGTGCTTCCTAGATTGATTTGATTTCTTCCTCAAGTACATTACTCAGATCAGTGGTTAAGTTGCATCCCATGATGCAATTACCAGTGTTATTCATAGCATGAATGTTGATGCCCATAGATTTTTCTTCCTTTGTGAAGGTAGTATCCACAAAGATGAAGAACTGGCTAAGTGGGGGGATGTTCACTATAGGTTTCATTGTGGTTTTGGGATGTGTTGTGTCTGATTAAGGATGATGTAGAATCAAATTGAGTAAATCATTGATGAAGAAACTCATAGATTCCATGGGCACAAGGTATCTAGAGTGAGAAAAATCATGTATAAACTTCCATAAATGCCACCATGTGAGTGCTATAGTGGTTAGGATATGTTGATTCCATGAATGCTTATCAATGGTTAGCCTCAACCAAGTATCGATAAGGATATCCTTCATATCATGGTATAGGTTAAAAGTTGATCAAACCAGATTTCTCATTGGGCATCCCTCATGCAGCATAGTAGAGTGTCATATGGGTAGCTACAGACATGGTAGGAGGCATCCTTTATAATATTTTGTCTCATATTTTAGAGTTAATAAGATGTTCTCAGTGTTGAAGAAGCCATAGGAACATGTGCATCTTTTTAGGAAATTTTGAGGTCCATATTATTTTATTATCCTCTCCATTATTGATAGATTTGTAGCACTCATCTTTAATGGTCTCAAGGTGTTTCCTTATAAACCGTCATGCAGTACCACATGGTCTAAATGTGTTTCCTTATGAACCTCCATTAAGATATGGATCTCCTTTAAAAAAATTATGTCATGACAATGACCCATGGCTTGTTCTCATAGTTTAGTTAGGACCAAACATTTTGCATCATCAAAGCATAATTTTAACCCCTGGCATCTTTGATACCCAGCCCACCAATATTCTTGCTTAATGTCAGATTCCTTCATGAGACCATAGACAACTATATAACTTTGCTTTTACCTCACCAAATGAACTTTCTGACGTGGTTATTAATTTCTTCATAGAAAACTTGAGAAATGTACCAATACATGGTGTAAGTTGGAATAGAGAAGTTTTGATTTAGCAAATCTAATCCTTCCAGCAAGGGACAAATGCCATATAGACCATCTATTCATTTTAGCCTAATTTGTTTCTTGCATAGTAGCATATGTTGACTTGTTGACATGGTGATGCCAAATGGGAACCCTTAAATAACGCCCCACATCATTTGTATATGGGATGGGCCCATCTGGTTGTTGATCCTTCACTTATCACTAATGGGTGTGTTGTAGGAGAAGAAGCAACACGATTACTCCATGGATACTAATTTGACTAGAAACTATGGAAAAATCGTTAAGAAATTTCATTAATTTCCATCTAGATTGGACTAGCGACGTAGTTTCTTTCCTGCTTGTCCCCTAGTTTGATGTAAATTGTCCTTTTAAAGATATTTATAATAGTAGTGTGTGTTTGGGAAGATTCAGAAAGGAGGATAAGGTCATCCATAAAGAAATAATATGTGATAGGTGTACCACCTCTACACAGCGATACTAGTTTCCAGTTACCTTGTTTGATAGATGTAGATTTAATTTGGGTCAATTATTCAATACATAGAATGAATACATATGGGTTAACTGAATCCCCCATGTAGACCCCATGTTTGGTTTTCTAAGCTTCAAGTGGTGTCGCTTCCCAAAGAATGGAGGTTTTTCTAGTGGTGATTGTGCTCATGATGACTTGATTAGAACTAGAGAGAGTCCCCTTTTGTCAATTTGTCTAGGATAAAACCCCAATCATTATATTGAAGGACTATGAGAGGTCTATCTTTGTAGGCACAAGTTTCTTTTTACCCTTTTTATAGCTCATAGAGTGTATCATTTCCTGGACAAGCAATATGTTGTCACCAATTTTCTTGCTCGGTGTAAAGCTAGATAGGTTTGGCGAGATCCAATTATTTAAGAATGGCTTGATGAGCTCAACTATCAATTAAAGATGATTTTCAAGCATGACTTGTTGAGGGAGATGGGCTTGAGATCATTGAAGCTTTGTAGAGTTGAAGTTTTCGGTACAAATACCATGTGAGCATTAACAATGCGATCATGAATGGTACCCAAATCGAAAACCTTTTAAACAATTGTGATTACTCACTTACAAACGATGACTCTAGTTTTCTTAGAAATATTTGTTACAGGTTCCATTAGGGTCAGATGCTTTGGAGTATGGAGTTTGAAGGTGATATCATTAATCTCATCAGCTGAGGGAGGCATAGCATGTCCCATCATGGAGCTCAGTGATGGGCCTTCAAATGACCTTGGGTAGTTGCATAAAGAATCAGGTGTTGGTGAGGTAGCAATAGTAGTAAGATTCTTAAAGTCATTGAGAATGATCCTATGAAGTTTAATTAGATTGGTAACCCAATTCCTAACCTCATTTTTGAGCTATGAGATCATGTTTTGGTTATGTCTGGCACAAACATAAGATTAGAAAAACTTTGTATTTCCATATCCCCATCTGATCCAGCCATTGCATGATTTCTGCCTCCAATCCAATTCCTCATGGAGAAGGATGGAGATATATTTCTATAACAGAGTAGTTATGTTTAAATCGGTGTTAGTAGTAAAGCTAAGGGCTCTTTGTGTGTTGCCATCATTTAGTTGATGTAGGATTTTTTATTTCACTTTATGTTTTTGATGAGTGGAGTTTGCTTCCCACTTCATAAGTGAGGCTTGAAAGGAAGATATTACATCCGTCATGACCTACTTTTTGTCCCAGTGTAGGAGAAGGTACTTGTTGAAATTTGGTTTTAGTTTCCAACTAGGTTTAGTTCTAAAAGTTTTTTATGGTCTCATCCTGAATGATATGCTTTGAGGATAATTGCACTATGATCACAAACTATATATGGAAAAGCCATAGACTTAGATGCCAAAAAATGTTAGATCTGCAAAGCATTCACTAGAATATGATCAGTTTTTTTTCCAAGAAATGTTTCTTCTTAAAAGTAAAGGGATGCACTTTAATTTTAGTGTCAAGAGTTTAGAGTTTACCAAAAAATTGTTTAATCTCCTACTTGTCATGTTGTCAAAATACTTGCTACCACTTTTCTGTGAGAGTCTAAGCATTATATTAAAATCACCACAAATTGTGCAAGGAAGTCAGACATCATGAATAATATTATCTAATCTATACCAAAGAGACAACCTCTTTCCTGGATGTGGGTTACCATAAACATAGGTAACCAGTAGGTCATTATTTACTTTACAATGGATATATTGGCAATAGTTTTGTAGAATTTCAAGGCATCATTGATTTTGATTCCATAAAATACAAATACCACCAAGAAGCCTATAGCCTCAACCCCATAGGATGAATCAAATCCCATTGACTTAATGATATAGATGACCACAGATCATTGGAGCAAGGTTCAAGTACTACCATGATATGAAGCATGTCATTTCTTTTCATTTCTTTGACTAAACGAATCTTTTCCTGAGAGTAGGGGGCTTGAATATTCAAGCAAATTTATTTCATCTTGGAATATAAAGTTAGTTGTTGTAGTACACACATAAGGGATACAATTGGCACCTTGCACCCCTGTGAAATCCTCATCACTTGTATCATAATATGAATTTGCAGAGTCATTCGTATCAATGTTATCTTGAGACCCTTCATTGAATGGTTTGGTTGAATTCATTTTTCCTTTCTTATTGGCTCTATTTGGACCTGTAATTGGATTATTTTAGAAAATGGCATGTCTATTCCTTAGGCTAACCTATCTCCCTAGCGATCCCCTTGAATCACCTGATGGGTCACTGCTGTAAACCGCCACTTGTGAATTGTTTTAATGTTGAGTTTATCTACTTTCAATGACTTCATCCTTGTCCACAATGATGAGGGTGTTGGTGAGAAGGAGGTTCCCTAGCCCTTTTTAGTGGTTTCTTTTCACCCTTTAGTGCGTTTGTTTTCCTCTTATTTTCCTTGCTTTGAATCATTTGCTAGTCATCATCCTCCCTAGTATTTGAGTCATTACGGTTTCCTTCCTTTTCCGTATTATGGTAAAACTTGGGATCTTCTTTGGTGGACACTTTAGGAGAATCAGAGGGCTTCTTAGGGCTTGGATGTTCCTTCCTTTTTCATGTATATCCATGGTATAAATAGGTTGTTGTGGAGTTGGCATTATATGGTTTTTAGAGATTATAGGTGGTTTTTCACTTGACACTTCCTTGGACATGGGGAAATGAACTATCACCATAACAAAGTAATATGTAATCTATGCATATTAATGGTATATTTTGGTATTCAATTGTCAATTTCTCACCGTTAACAATGATAGTTTGCAATAGGGGGTGTCGTTTTCACTTCAACTTCTATACGTACAAACTTCCCCTAATCTCATGCCTCACTTTTTTAGTGGATATTAATGGTGTGCCCTATTCCTTGAAGTAGGAAAGATTGATGGAGGAAGATAGGAAGACCATTTATCCTTACCCACACCAACAACTGACATGGTATGGCATCATCTGGTGGAAAATCTGGTGACCATAATTGAACATATATGTAGGTACCAAATATTGTCCATTACCCTTCTATTATGGAACAAATGAAATCTTTGGAGTTCGAGAACTAAATAATGTAGTAACCAAATTCTAAATCAATAACTTAGTATAGCTCATATGATTTTGATAGGATATATTGTCTGTTGACTAAGGCTCTATAGTCGACTCCGATCCCAATTGCTTTAATTAGTACTGAAATCCTACAAGGTTCAAGAAGCGGCACTATTTTTTCATTAGAGATTGTTAACATGGGTATTGGGTGACATCGATCTATGATGATGTCTAAATCCTTTAGATAGTCTGCAGGCATACGCTTCAGAGGATTTCCACTTTTACTGCCGCATAAAATATCTTTGTAAGAGGGGTGTGGTGTTCTTGAGTTAACATTGTTGTTGTCTAGTGCATTGAGGTTTTCTGTTACCAATACATTTACTATCACTAGTATAGCATTCGGTTGAGTTAGGATCACATTCCCTCATAGTGATTGATTAGGTGACTCATAGGGAGGTCTTTTTGGCCCCCTAATACTTTTCCTCCTCTATTTCCACATCATCCTCTCCTACCACCGCTACTAACAAACCATAGCACCATAGCCTACCCTACAAGGGTCTATTTGACCGACTAGATCTCCATCATGATTAAATATCTATTTAAATGGAAAATCTCCTTACTAGTTAGCATCATTATCCTTTTGTATTGTCTCTCTTGAAAATTCCTTTCTTTGTAGCCCTATTTTTACTAGGATAATCCTTACATATTGTAATTTATCCTATAAAAATGCCCAAGAAGTTCTTTATTTGTACACATATTAATACATTACTAACAGATATGTTGTATCTTTTCTTGGTATTGTTCCTAAACCAACCAAATATAGGTAATTAAGAGTAAGATGGATCATGTGGAATATATAGAAGTAACCTCAATAATGGCTTGTGGTGGCTACATTACCCTCAGCAACTAGTCCTTTTGTATTAGTTAGTAGTGACTTTTCTTTTATGTGATTCCACCTTTGTGAGAGGAACAATTGCAACAAAATAACTTGTGATAATATTATAGTTATATTTTCTATTGATATATCATAATATTGCTTTATGTATCACACTTTTGAAAAATGAAATATTATACCACCCTTAGTTCATACAATCTTAGTATGTTGGTCTGGTATGTGATTTATTCCTCCCTAAATAAGGGTTGGAACTCTAGAGTTCCTCTCATTACACAAACAAATCATAGGCTTTTGAAATAAAAACTTAATGGGTGCAACTGTTGCAAAATAATTCCATAACAGACTGAGTAGGGCAAGATGCTCATGATTATTTGTAGATATTCACCGAACTATACACCAATAGTGAAAAGCTAGGAGTGTCAAATAATGCCAAGAGATTGTGTCTTCAATTTCTCCCACAAAGATACGGTAAAACTTTGCTACAATTCTTACAAGGATGACAACTTTATCACTTCGGAGGAACTTCAGAATAATCTTAGAGAAGTTTGACCTTCCCTTTCCAACACATCAAATTTGAGGAAATATTACTAAATTTTCACACCTCCCAGCTGAGTCCTTAGCTTAAGCTTGAAAGATATATGAGGAACTTCTACAATAATCCCCTCATCATGACATATTCTAGGTGAAACTCGTTGAGACTCTATGTAGAGGCTTGGATGATGATATGAATAAATTACTTGATTCTTCATTAGGAGGGAATTTCATGAGAAATAGATTCAAAAATACTTGGAAGGTTGAAAGACTTAGAGATGAAAAATAATCCATCTCAGATAACACAAGCAAAATGGTGTTCTAAAGGTGGCCATGATAGATGAAATGTATTAAAAAAACATCCATAGCAGAGTTGCTAAACTGCTTGTGATGTATAAAGACACTTTAGAGACCTCATTTAAAGCTTTTTATATGTGGGGACAAAACCCAAAAAATGATTAGGTCATTCAAGAAGTATGTTAGTCTTGCAAGGATGAATGGCACACAAGCATGGACTGAAATTGGCTCTACAAAATCATGACAAACCTTTTGCCAACTCAGTTTAACATTAGCATAATGGAAAATACAATTCCTATATAAGAGTATTAAAACCCCAATTAGTAGAGAAATCATAATGGCTTTTAGTATCCTAATCCCATAGGATCTGAAAAGAACATCAATGTCATACAGAAAGGAGTGGGTGAAACTCAAGATTGTACAGGAATCCAACAAAATTTTAGGCAATACAATGTGAACTAGGAATAGTAATTTCAAAATATTAATCAATGGCAATAGTTTTAATAGAACAACTAGCCAATGAAGATGAATCAACATGATATCTATAATTCTTTAGAGAATGACAAAAAAAAACTCCACTAAAAATATGCTTCTGTCAGAATATTATTCTCTTTAATCTATAGTCACTAAGTCTATGAAGACTAAATTGGAATATGTTGTAACTTCTCTTTGCGCTCCAACGGTGTTGTAACTTCTCTTTGTGCTCCAACGGTGTTGTAATTTCTCTTTGCGCTCCAACGGGTGGTTTTATAGGGAAACATAAAAGTAATCCAAAGAACTCGGAGCAATTGAAAACAAGGACTATAAGGCCATGATTGATTGTACCAGAGCATATGACTCTAGGCATAAAGACAATTATCATCGTTGCAAAGGATGCTACTAAGGTCATCAAGGATATAGTAAATTGAACACAAGAATTGATACTACAGAGCAAAGAATGGCCAATGATATTATGATTCCAACACATGCTACACTATTTATTTATGAGTAAACCCGTGTTATCCTTTCAAGAGTCATATTTCACAAAGCTAGCCTTGAGATACTATTCATGAAGCTCAATTAGGCTACAAGAAAATTCACATGGACATTCCTTTTCTTGACACATTTAATTAATTACCTTCTTTCACCAAGTTTTTAAAGGCAATACTCATGTGCAAGTACATGATAGGCATTACGCGACTTTGAAATTGGCAAGCACAAAATATGATATTAGAGATATGAAATTCAACTATAATATCAAGAATCCAGGTTCCTTTTGGGATTTCCTATTTTATTTGGGATACTACATGCCAAAATGGGATAACTAATCTATGAGATAGAATTATTTTCATGTCCCAAAATGATCTACAAACATCATTCCTATGATAGTAAGTAAAATGCTTACATGTTGTACGATTTTTGGTGGTGGACATTAAAGAGGATCTCATATATACTCTTATCTTACACCACAAATTTTTAGCTACATCTAGATGCATCATTGACATATAGGTATATACTTTGAATCTAAGGTGGGGTACATATTCTATATATTTCAAGGAGCTTTCTAGTTTGACCAGACCCACCGTACTAAAGGAGGTGTTATTGCTTGAGTGTATTGACAACATTACACATTTACAATTAGGGAAAAATTTATTAGATGACCCACCTAAGATGACGCTCATTTACCCAAGGGCTTATGAGACAGACCATAGATCCATAGGGGGAGAAGTTACTTATTCACCTAGACAACATAGAAGTGGACCCACAATTTTAATGTGATTTGTAAGTTATCTATTGTTATGCATTAGATCAAGGTGCCCAATGCACATTAGATGGTGACTCTAACTAAGGGGATAAAGTATATGTTTCTTCTTGGGTTGAAGGTGTGACCCATGATTACTAAGGCACATCTTAAAGCTAAATAAGAGGATAAGCTTTTCACAGAGTGAAGGAAAAGATAGAAACTAGGTACAAGATGACTAGTTAATAAGAGTTAGCCAAGTTTTTTACATGTATCATACTAATATTTTAGATGACGACTTTTGAGACTCAACACTACTTGAAACAAGACATGAACGAAACAAGTACAGTTTTAGACCAACAAATTGTTGTTATCAAGGATGTTTACTATATTTTCAACTCACGTTGGGTGAGTCATGTGAAAGTTGTGCCCAATAAGGGAGGCACCATGATGGGGATTAATTGCATGAATTTGTTGCTCCCAACATGCATAATTACAGGATGGAGCATGCCTATTGAGAATGGGACACTCAATAAAGGAAATAAGAAGACTTATTCCACCCTTCCTTTTTTAACATTCCTTGAATAGTTGGCACATGAAGATCTTTTTGGTACTTGGATGACTAGATTCTACCAAAACTTGATTCATCTGATGATCATGATAAAACCATGTCTACTTCTCCTTTTAGAGCCTACTCTTTAGCAGTATTCCATCAACATATGTAATGCAGATATGACCTTTTGGTGATGTATGACTTTATTTTTCTTGGATAGTAGAGATCATCAAGGAGTTCTTCGTGTATGACTTACCCATGTATAAAGACTCCTTCTACCCTTGATTATTTAACTTGTCCATTGTTCTTGAATTATGTGAGGAACCAATTTTGGTTCTAAATCGGGAAAAATGCCACTACATGGTGAAGGAGAGCCTTCACTTGGGACACACAATGATTAGTAAGGAGATCAAAGTTGATTGTTCAAAGATTGTGATAGAAAGCTTTGCTCACCAATTTACCATTAGGGAAGTAAGATCATTTTGGGGCCTTGCCATGTTAATCTGTAGACCATTCATTCATGGCATCTCAAAATTGATGAACTCATCTTTAAAGTTGTGAATTTTTATTTTAATGTTGTCAACATGAAGAGTTTCCAAGATCTAATGGAAACCCTAATTTCAAAAATATCATCTAGGTGCTAGAGTGGTCTCTTTGTTTTAAGATCATATGTGACACTGATTCCTATGGTATGGAAGTTGTCCTAGGGTAACTAGTTGACAAGAAACATCATGTCATCCATTATGGCTCAAACACATTGGATGGTTCTAAAAGATAAAATGTCAGAATAGAGAAGGAACACCTTGATATTGTTTATACTTCTGAAATTTTTTGATATAATATAGTGGGTTCATGAGTAATTGTGAATATGGACCATGCTTATATCACATACTTGTTATTGAATAAATGTGCTAAGCCAAGATGTCTAGTGGATGCTTCTCCTTTAAGAATTTAACTTTAAAACACAAGATAAGAAGGGAAGTGAATATGTTGTCATTGGCCACCTCATTTATCTTCATAGACATTGCAATTATTCAACTCCAATCAATGAGGTACCATAATATTGGTTGATGGGAGAACATGAATAAATGCCTTGTTATGAATATTTTATGAACATTTAGCTATGAACATACTACATCCCAATTGCACTAGTAACACCAAAGACATATTCATTCATGACAATCAACATTACATCCACAATAAGAAGTATTTATTCATTTTAAATGTTGATGGCCTCTATTGCAATTGCATCGAAACACCCCTCATTCTGAAGAAATGCTACTTAGGCCCTACTGAGGGCCACGTGAGCTCCAATAGAATTGCCTCAAAGGTGTTTTACTGTTTTTTTCTTTTTTTGGACTATAATCTTTAAAGATGGCCATCATTTTTTTCAAATAATGTGAGTATTTATAGGATAGGTAGCATATCTAAGTGGGATTTTATGCTTTTACATGTGTGGTAATAGTTAGAATCTTTGTTATTAAGGGTGGCCTAAATGTTTCCGTTCCCCATCTTATTACAATATCTCCTACATCTTGGTTGTAGTGTATTATATTTCAAAATGGGTGAAATACATTCCTAGGATTTTAATTGACTCCAAAATTATTATCAATCTCTTCAAATAGTAGGCCAGTTGGTACGAATCATAGGTGAGCTTTGTGTTGAATCAATAGATCAAAGTAGCATAATGGAAGCATGGTAGGTCTTATAATATCAAGTAAGTGACATAATGCATCTCTGGTCTTTCTTTGGAAGTAGACATGTTGAGGTTTGAGAAGGGTATGGCGAACCTTCAAGTTTGAGAATCTTATCATACGATGTGGTAAGTTTAAAAGGTGATACTTAAGAAAAAGTTGACCCCTGAGATAAATAAGGATAAGTATGTATTGTGCTTCTATGGCTAAGAAAGTATCACCTGGCATAGGTGAAAACTACTAGAGGGGGGTGAATAGAGTTTTATAGAGATTTTAATAATTAATTAAACTCAAACAACCACAATGAAAATATTGGACAAGGAGACACAGGGTTTAGAGTGGTTCCAACTATAGCAAATACTATAGCTGTCAGTCCACTACCCGGTTGCTTACCCAATCGGGATTTGAAAAGAAATTTATTTTATTACCTCGCAAGGACTTTACATAAAATACAATTTCTTTTCCCAAACCCTTCAAGCAGCCTTCACCCAGAAGTAATCGCCCAACCTTGAAGCAGCCTTCCCTTGAAGTAGGTGCACCAACTCCTGTTGCACCAGCCTTCTGAAGTAGCTTCCCATGCGATAGCCTTCTTGAAGTAGCTTGAAGTCCCCTTCTCCACCTAAGAAGTCAACCCTCTCCAATCCGCAGCCTCCAACCCTAGGAGTAGCAAGGAGAGTACGAAAGATAAAAAGGAACAAGAAGGAAAATAGAAATTACAATACCGTTGTAAGCACAAGGCTTGATTTTCCTATATCAAGCGTTTATATCTCCTAACCAATGTGTATGACAATGTGATTGTAGTGGATAGGAGATACTAGCCTATAGGACACGAAATGGGAGCAATAGGAATGAATGGCAAGTGTAGGAATTGCTCTATTTTTCTAAAACAGATTGCAAGTGAGTATTCAAGCTCAAGTATAGCACAAGTATAGCTTGGGTGTATTTTGGTGTCCTAAGGCATGTCCTATTTATAGGAGTGGCCTATGAATACTTAAGGACGTTCTAGACAACTTCTAGGGGCTTCTAAGTGCTTAACTAGCCGTTAGATATAAGTTAAGTGCATTAGTAACGGCTAGTTACTTTATTCTGCAGTTGCTGTCAGAGACCATCTCGGTCGACAAATGGTCGACCGAGACACCTACTCGGTCGAAGTTTTGTCGACCGACAGGCTCTCTGGATCAACGTTCATTTGCAACTGCCAACTACTTTGTCAGCTGTGTCTAACGACTACTTGGGTCATTCTCGGTCGAGGAGTTTGTCGACCGAGAGTGTCTCGGTCGAGGAGTGTGGTCGACCGAGATTGACTCTGTTTTCAATCTTTTAATTAACCACTAAGCATGTGTATGAGTGTACATATGTGATCCTATTTGAAGGGGATGACCTATCTAAGTGTGGTGATTAGCTAGGAAGATCCAACGCTTGATTTACATGCAATCTAAGTACTTGTACATTATATATTTGTACAAGTTTTTACAACAGTGATTACATTGCATGGAAATGTAAATATGTAAGCTCTTTGGATTTTCCCTAGTTACTTTGTCATCCACCTTAATCCTGCACACTCAAGTAGCACGTTAGATCAACAAGAATGAAATGTTTGTCATCATCGAAACAAAGGGATTTATCATAATGTCCAATTTATCCAACAATCTCCCCCTTTTTGAAGATGACAAACATTTCCTAAAATATGAAATAAGAAAATATAAAGCATGTGAGTTTCATACCTGAAGATTACCTTTTGTATCCATTCTTGTTTTACAAGTGAGTGCTGGCCATCAAGATGAAACTCATTTATATTTATATTTTTGATTTTATATTCTTTCTCCCCCTTTGTCATTTCAAAAAGATATCCAGGTTTAAACATTTTATTTCTTCTCCCCCTTAATTTTATATTAAGCTCCCCCTTAAATAGATATCCTATTAGGAACATGGATTTATGTCTAATTTATCCACAATTTGTTTCTCAATCATTTGCAAAGGATGTTAAGCCTTGAAATGATATGAGATTCCCTTAAGCTTATGATGAATGTATATTTATTTCTCATCTATCAAGGGATGTTAAGTCCTAAATTAAATGAGAATCCTTTAATCTTAGAGTACATAAAAATGTCTCCAACCAAATGTAAGGGATGTTATGCCCTGATTTGTTCAGAGAGTTCCTTTAAGTGCTAGATATATCATTTTTATGAAATTCATAGATTGCTTCATAATCAGGAGTAAAAATACTAAGGTCATAACAATCTTCAAATGATGTTTACAATGTTTTTCTAAGCTTCTTAATCAATTAAACCAATTTGTTGTTATGAGCTCCCCCTTAATCTTACAATTTAAGCAGTTTGATGCTTCTAAGGTCACAAATAATTTTAAATTTTGATTTTGACCTTTATTAAAAGTATACTAAGATTAAGTGCAATAAAATGATGTCCAAATAAGCATTTTGTCAAAGCTTATTTTAGGTCGCCCTTGACTACGACCATAGCGCCCCTTGGCTAAATTTTGTTTTAACCAAGAGGCAAAAATTGCAGATTTCCAATTAAGCATTCATATCAATTTTGATGCATGTTTAAGTGATACTAAACATGAAAGCATAATGAATATTTCAAATCTTTTAAAAATATCAATTGAAAACACTGTTCTTTTTGCAAGCATTTCTAAGATATAAATCACCAATAAGTCCTTTTGCTTGCTTATGTAATGATAGAACAATTAAAAGCATGTAATGATAAAACAGAAATTTTCTTTAAACTAAGCATAATTTTGGTTTTTAACCAAATTAATTTCACATAATCTTTCAAGAATGATTTCCATAATTTATGCTTTATTTGTACAGTCATTAACCACAAATAGACAACAGTTTTGATCAATTTCAACAGAATTCAGCAATTTTATAGCATTCTGAAAAGCAGTGACATGCTCGGTCGACAGCTTCTCGACCGAGATTCACTCGGTCGACAATACCTCGACCGACCAAGTGTCTGAAAAGTGTTCAGAAATCGATTTCAAGCAAAAAGAAATATACAAAGTAGAGCTCAATTGTGTTGAGATAAGACATTATGATATCAAGAATCAATTTAGGTCAAATCTCAACAATTTATTTTTAAGCTACTAAGTTTTAGGAATCCAAGCTAACTCATCTTTCTTTTTCTTAAATGGGCATGAAAATGAATAATGTCCAAGACGCATGCAATAATGACAGCTGATAGAGTCAACTTCATTTCTAGGAGTTGTGTTCCTAGGTACAAACATAATCTTAGTCTTGGATGCTTGGACTCTTTTGGGTTTAATTCTCTTTGGATCGTATCCTAATCCTCTTCTTCCATTATATCTAGAGGAAATTTTCAGAATATTTTCAAGTATGTCATTTCCTCTTAACTCATTTACATTTCTTTGTAACTTAGCAATATCTTTCTTTGCCTGATCTAAATTGGATACTAGAAAGTTTCTTTCTTTGACAACCTCATCATAATCTAAATGTGAACATAGAATAGGTTGTTTCTGAAGATCATTCACTTGAGTTTGTAAATTTGACTTTTCTAAGGAAAGAAGATTGCAATTAGCTTCTACCGATTTTAACTTAAGAGCATAATCTTCATTTTCCTTTTTGAGATTTTCATTTTCGGATACAAGAGCAAGAAGTTTAGCATTTAAATCTTTATTTGCTTTCTTAAGTTTCTTCTTGCACTCAATATATTTCTGATGAGTATCTTGAAGACTAGCAATTATATCTTCTTTTGGTAGATCATAAAGACTTACCTCTTCTTCGTCTTCATTTGTTGTAGCAATGAGGCATTCTGCTTCTTCATCATCGCTATCATCACTTGAATCATCCCATGCAGCTCGATATGCTTTTTCTTTCTTTTTGTGAGATGATTTCTTCCCTTCCTTGAGTGTTGGACAATCACTTTTCATATGTCCTTTCTTACCACATTCGAAGCACCTGGAAGAAGAAATACTAGAAGTTTTATTAGTTTTAAAACATTTATATTTCTTACCATTTACAACGAGAGTTTCTTCTTCACTATCATCTTCACTTGTGTCATGATTGTCTCTAGTTGAAGCTTTGAATGCAATGTCATTCTTTTTCCCATGTTGATGTTCATGTTCTCTTCTTTCTTCCTCTTCTAGATCTGCCTCATGAGCTTCTAAATTGCCAATGAGTTGCTCCATTTTGAGTCGAGTGAGGTCATTTGCTTCTGCAATGGCTGTCACCTTTGGCTTGTATTTCGGAGGAAGTGATCGAAGAATTTTTGATACCTGATGTTCCTCAAGAACAGGTTTTCCTAGGGCACTTAAACCATTAACAATAGTAGAGAATTTTGAAAACATTTCACTAATAGACTCATTAGGATCCATACGAAAATGTTCAAACTTTGTTTTAAGCATGCTAACTTTGGAATTTCTAACTTGGGCTGTACCCTCATAGGTTATAGATAGTTTATGCCAAATGTCATAAGCTGTATCACAATTTGATATTCTATTAAATTCTCCTACTGAAATAGAACAATATAAAATACTTACAGCTTTTGCATTCATTTGGGCTAGTTTTACCGTATTTGCATCCCATTCCGCAAATTCATTTTGAGGAAGCACATATGGAGTAGACACTATTCTCCATAAATCCCAGTTGATTCCTTGGAAGTAGAATTGCATCCTCCTCTTCCAATATTGGTAGTTTGTTCCATCGAACGATGGAGGCCTGGCAACAAGTGTCACTTCAATGTTGAGGTTGTTGAGCACTCCATCACCCATTTCTTCAAGACCTTGTTAGGGTTCCTTGAAGCCTGCTCTGATACCAATTGAAAACTACTAGAGGGGGGGTGAATAGAGTTTTATAGAGATTTTAATAATTAATTAAACTCAAACAACCACAATGAAAATATTGGACAAGGAGACACAGGGTTTAGAGTGGTTCCAACTATAGCAAATACTATAGCCGTCAGTCCACTACCCGGTTGCTTACCCAACCGGGATTTGAAAAGAAATTTATTTTATTACCTCGCAAGGACTTTACATAAAATACAATTTCTTTTCCCAAACCCTTCAAGCAGCCTTCACCCAGAAGTAATCGCCCAACCTTGAAGTAGCCTTCCCTTGAAGTAGGTGCACCAACTCCCGTTGCACCAGCCTTCTGAAGTAGCTTCCCGTGCGATAGCCTTCTTGAAGTAGCTTGAAGTCCCCTTCTCCACCTGAGAAGTCAACCCTCTCCAATCCGCAGCCTCCAACCCTAGGAGTAGCAAGGAGAGTACGAAAGATAAAAAGGAACAAGAAGGAAAATAGAAATTACAATACCGTTGTAAGCACAAGGCTTGATTTTCCTATATCAAGCATTTATATCTCCTAACCAATGTGTATGACAATGTGATTGTAGTGGATAGGAGATACTAGCCTATAGGACACGAAATGGGAGCAATAGGAATGAATGGCAAGTGTAGGAATTGCTCTATTGCTCTAAAACAGATTGCAAGTGAGTATTCAAGCTCAAGTATAGCACAAGTATAGCTTGGGTGTATTTTGGTGTCCTAAGGCATGTCCTATTTATAGGAGTGGCCTATGAATACTTAAGGACGTTCTAGACAACTTCTAGGGGCTTCTAAGTGCTTAACTAGCCGTTAGATATAAGTTAAGTGCATTAGTAACGGCTAGTTACTTTATTCTGCAGTTGTTGTCAGAGACCATCTCGGTCGACAAATGGTCGACCGAGACACCTACTCGGTCGAAGTTTTGTCGACCGAAAGGCTCTTTGGATCAACGTTCATTTGCAACTGCCAACTACTTTGTCAGCTGTGTCTAACGACTACTTGGGTCATTCTCGGTCGAGGAGTTTGTCGACCGAGAGTGTCTCGGTCGAGGAGTGTGGTCGACCGAGATTGACTCTGTTTTCAATCTTTTAATTAACCACTAAGCATGTGTATGAGTGTACATATGTGATCCTATTTGAAGGGGATGACCTATCTAAGTGTGGTGATTAGCTAGGAAGATCCAACGCTTGATTTACATGCAATCTAAGTACTTGTACATTATATATTTGTACAAGTTTTTACAACAGTGATTACATTGCATGGAAATATAAATATGTAAGCTCTTTGGATTTTCCCTAGTTACTTTGTCATCCACCTTAATCCTGCACACTCAAGTAGCACGTTAGATCAACAAGAATGAAATGTTTGTCATCATCGAAACAAAGGGATTTATCATAATGTCCAATTTATCCAACAATAGGGTTGACTTTGGAGCCAGTAATGGAGAGTATAAGTTGAGTATGTGCCTTGTACAGAGATCATGTATTGACCTTGGATGGAGGAATAGTATGTTCGTCAAGTCTTATGACATTTCCCTTACATCAAGGAACTATGTGAAAGTTTGAAAGTGTAATGCATAAGTAATATCCATCCCCTTTTTCTTGGGATTTCAGGGGCGACATCCTTGTTAGGGGTTTATGATTTGTAAGGACCCTGACCTGGGTTTTGGGGTAACCCTAGAAGTTTTTCTTAAGTAAGATGATTATAACCTTGTCTCAATTTTTTGAAAAGTAATTAAGACTTAAGGATAGCTCAAGTTTCAAGTTTGAGCCTATTTGAAGTTTGTTTGTGTTGTATATGATAGCTTTGGTGCAAATTGCAATTTACCCAAGATATGAAGTTAATGTGCAATTTAACACCTCTAGAGTGGCCCTTCTCTCTCTTAGCATCATCTAGAAGAAATAGAAAGGAGGGGGCACCTTGTTTGAGTCTTGGTTGAGTGATAGCACTCTTGGTGGTGAAAGAACTAACAAATTTTGAGTATCTTGAACCATGGATGAGGTAATGTTTAGTTATGTAGAGTATATGGGAGTTCATATTGGTTTAGAAACCAAAGAAGAGGTCCCCTATCAATTTATAAACTTTTTTGAAGTATTCATATCAGGATAAGCACCTCTAGTAGGTAAAGCCTATCGGTTTATATTCTCCTTGCAAAAGTTGTATCGGTTAGTGCATAAGTGATATTGGGTTGTGATATCTTGTCAAGAAAGATACCCAATGGTCGATACCTTACCCTTTAATTATCCACAAGAATTTTTCATGACAATATAATCATGGTTGCATGGTTCCACCATGCATGGACATGTTTCACCAAAGAGCATATGGTAATGACACCTTACACACACTCTTTTCATGAGCCTCAACTATATAAGCCCCTCTTCTCACAAACAAGTAAACATTTAGACTTCTTTACCATATCCTTCTTGGTGGGCGACCCTAGGATCTCAAGGAGTAATAGGAAGGTCAAGAATCTTGCCTAAGGTGAATTTATGGTCATCTTCAACCTTGGATGGACTATGCTTCTCGAATCATTGTTCCTTTCCTTCTTTTTTTCTTCACCAAGTTCCTAATATGGTATCTTCTTTCATATAGAGGTGTTGTGATCAAAGTCTTGGACTTTTCATAAGTCATCTTCAACCTTGGGAACGTGTATCTTTGAAGCTTGAAGCTCTAGTGGTGATTTTGAGGCGGGTTATATAACTTGAACTCAACTCTATTGTTATTCACCTTTACTCAGGCAATACTTGATTATTCCTTTTCAATTTCAACTTTCCTTGATTGAATGATGGTTCTATGAGAATTAAAGGATATATGGGGCTGTTATCCATAAACTAGAGTGTTAGGGAACGAAGGTTTAAAGCTTGAAAATGACAAAGTCATCACATACATTACGTTGTGGCTGGTCGTCATGACCCAGAAGTACCTAACTGATATGTGATGGTAAATTGATAGGCTTGGAGAGAGTTAGCCCATCATGACCATGGGGGTGCCTTGTATGAGTTGGTCTACTTGAGTGCTAAACCATGACACCCTGACTTAGTAAGGACCAACACACTTTAGAGAAGGGTTGCTTGATACACCTTGAAGTGGTAAAACATGATGCCTCGTTGAAACCCTAACCCTAGTAACCTGATACACCCTTAAACACTGTTACACCTCTATCCCGATACAAGTATGATGGGTGATACACCTAGGCCGACACACCATGTGAAAGTATGCAAAATATACTCTTTGAAGTCATGGCCGACACACCAAGTAGTGGCGAGGCCGATACCTTAATAGGTGAAAGAATATAGGGTGTTGATGAGGGTTATCCCGATACAATCAAAACCCAAGAACCTGATCTGAATAAAAATCCTAGAGGCCAATATCATTTGGTGATAGAAATGGAAGACACAAGTAAAGTGTGTCACGTCTGATACATGTGTTTAGGTCGATACAAGGGTTAGATTGTAGGCTGATACACCTTGATGAGTGTAGGCCGAGACACCTTGATGAGTGTAGACCGATACACCTTAAATATAATTAATTGATACACTATGAAGTAATGAGATGGATTCACTTTAATAGGTGTAGGGTGATAAACCCTAAAGAGAATTAAGCCAGTCTATTAAGTATGTTGGAATCAATATCAGAGAAAGGATGAAAGAGAAACCTATACTACTCATGTGGGAAACATAATACCTCATGTTGATAATCAATTGATGATAATTGATGAGAGTAATTAAGTATGCTTGAATACGTATAGAAATAATACAAATTCTTATGATGTGAATTAGGGTTTGGTTGTTAAATATGAAATTGAAAACCCTAATCGGCTATAAGGGGAAACCCTAACCCAAATTATGAGAGGCAGTGGCGGCGGGAGGGGGGCAAGTAGGGGCAAGTGCCCCCCTCTAATTTTTAAAATTTTTGAGCATATATATATATATATTATGTATATTTACATGGTATCAAAGTTAATATTAATTTATATATTTTATCTCCTTCACACGCTAATTAACCTAATTTTGAAGTATATAAACTCTTTTCCATAAATAATTTCAATACTAATACGATTTTAGGTAAAGAATCATAAATTAAAATACATCAAAATAGAATGTATTTCTTTATTTTATAAATATATCTCAATTTTGTATACCTAACGAATTGTTCTTTATTAAACATATTAACAAGTGTATCAAAACACAAATGTCAACTTATTAACTGTTATTTTACACTTATTTGTATAATGACTATATAAAAAATAGATATCTATAATTAATAGTATTCTTTATTAAATGTAAAATATTTTTATATCATATATAAATAATTAAATATATAACAAACATAGCAAGTATGTAGTTGTATGGATAATGAGGAAACAAAAATAGATATCTTTTGTCAATGATATACTTTATGAAATACCAAATACTTTATATAATATATAAACAATTAAGTGTGTAACAAATACAGAAAGCACATATGTGATGAGGTGAATGAAAATTAATATCTATATACATTGATAATAGAGAGAAAGAAAATCGATATATATAATTAATGGTATAATCCATGAGATGTCAAATATTGTTGTAATTAAATGTATAACAAATATATCAAGTAAACAGTTCTATGTGTGTATCTTTTACTTGTACAAATGGTGTATGCTTATTATTTTCTATTATAGGTGTGCTATTAAAGATAAAATAAATGAAATATGATAGTTTTTTAGTAGTACATGGTGTCACGATAAATTTGTTAATATTTTTTTTAACAAAATATGTGTATTGTTTTGAATTGTTATACATCAATAAAAATTTATTAAAATAATGTAATATCATGTGTCATCATGAAAAAAACACTTACAATTATTCTTCTATTCACAAGTTATGCAAATATTATTTCTCTAAATTATGAACATTATTTCATCTTAATATCAAGGATAATGAATTTTGATATTTTCTTAGTTTCCAATGCAACATAGAAATAATTATCTTTAGAACTTAGTGAACAATGAATTGTCATAAGATCTATTACTTTATTAGGTAAATTTATGAATAAGTTTAATACAATCATAAGTATCTTTATTTAACTTTAAACTATTATAGTATTGGATTTCTTGATTTATATATAATAATAGTAATTTCTATATGGAACTACTTATATATTCAATTCTTAACTTTATGTTATTTTTTAGTTACTTACTTGTCAAACTCATCATGTAGGAAATTATTTATGTGATCTTAAAAACTAAATAATAATCCACACAATTAATATTGAACATTAAATTTATGTGGTTTTTCTAATATGGAGAATTAATATAAAGGAATAGTTGGTATTATACAAAGAAATTAAATATCTTCAATGCAAATGGCCGTCATTTCAAACTCATCTTAAATATATAAAAATCCTAAATATATGTAGAATGTTGTAATATACATAGTAATACCCAATAAAATATATACACAGAAGGTTATTTGAATCAGATCTAAAATAAATAATCCACAAAGTGATGAGATATGTCTCCAACCTCGTCTGTTATTTATGTAAGACTCATCTATTTTTCTTACTAGATCCAAGTAAATAGGTCAATGTCATGTCTTTGAGACATGCCCACACTTTATTTGTCTCATGGTGATTATTTAAATCCTATTTATATCTGATTTAAAACAAAAATAATATCAATCTCATATAAATACATAACATTATTTTTCAAGTGCCCCCCCTTCATTAGAGGGTTGGCTCCGCCACTGATGAGAGGGTTGCAATTTGAATCTTTCTCTTTATGGCATGGTGATGAAATTTACTTGATATTGCTTTTACCATGAAATCCTAAGCATGCAGGTATTACAAGATGATGAGCATAGCAAGGTATGAGCTATGATGTTCTAACATGATACAGATTATATGAGACTTTGTGAGCCATGAGAAATACTTGTACAACATATATTATAGGTCTGATGATCTAGAGATGATTGTTTCCTAGTAAGAGGTAACACTATTCAATGATGAACTAAGGTTTTGATAGCAGAACATGTGATCACGATAATGAAAATGTTAAAGGGATGATATTTCCTAGTATTATGTTTAAGGGATTGAGATCCCAGGATAAGGGTAACAAGATGTGTTCTAATTGATACAAGATTCCTCAAAAAACATAGTACATCTTTCTATGTAGAATTTATCTAAAATTATGCTTGTAACTTGGTTGATGATAAAAGATGTTGTAATGCACTTAACTTATCAAGTGAAACTAAAAATGCAGTTTTCCCTGGCCATAGATCCATTCAGTGTCAGAACTAGCTGGATGGTGAAATGAGTTTTGCTTGGAGTGCATATTTTTTAATATTTGAGGGTGCAAGACAAGTATTTCCCTTCTTCCTACAAACCTCAAGATTAGCTATAGGCCATGCCCTGAAAAGAGTGCAGTTGTAGACCGTAGGTCTAATGCAAAATTGGTATTGGTGGTAAATCCATACCCTAAGAAGAGTATGGTTGTATGCCATGACTCTCTCTCTCTCTCCCTCTCTCTCTCTCTCTCTCTCTCTCTCTCTATATATATATATATATATATATATATATATATATATATATATATATATATATATATAGGATTGATTGTAGGTCATACCGTGAACAGAGACCAAGATGCGCTTGTATCTCTATAGCATTGAGCCAATATACCTTGGCTAGCTAAATTGTAGTTTGACTCATAATATCACTACCAATATTCTTATACTGACCAAGGGGATGAGGTGGTAGAGTCTGGCTCTTCCATGGACCTTGTATGGAACCATTGCTACCTAATTTTAGGTTGGTTGGAGCATGAGCAGTATATGTAATCTCCTCAGGGCATAAGATTGATTGTTGAAAGATGTAATCAACCGTGTAGCATACTTGCTTAAGGATCAAATACGGAAACATTGAATGAGGTTGCTATTGCTTTTGTATGTCATAGTTGATAAATACTATACATGTTCTTCATATTCCTTATAAAAGTGGTTAAATGATCTATTTCTCTGTTATAGATATTTGAACTACTTAGATGATGAGACTTCTCTACCCTACATATAAATAGTAGTTATACATGCTGAATTCAATAAATATTTCTTCTTCTCTCTTTCAAAAATGTTTATATATGATAATAATATTGTTGATGGAGGTTTATATCTCCTTATGGGACTTTTTTCTCACCCTATGGTTTCAACAACTTCTTAGGTGGACATGCACGAGATAGAAGAGATTATGTAGCTAAGACAGGACAACAGTAGGAAGAACACCTATAATTTTGAGGAGGTGTGTTGTCAATTGTTATATTCACATGCATTGGAGTCCCTCACACTATTATCTGGTAAGGGGGCTTCTACTTCCTCTACTGCAATTTTGAGGCTCACCTCATGAAGTATGGCACTCTCACAGGGTACCCACTCCATACAACCCATAGAGTTTGTATGGACTAGGTACCCTGTGAGAGTGCCATACTTCATGAGGTGAGCCTCTTTTGTATGAGCAAAATTGAAGACTTTGTTGAGAAAAACTCCCTTTAAATGATACGAGTTTGTTCCATCTTCATGTGGAGCTCAACACAAAACCTTGGTGGGAAACCAAGATTTTGAATTTAGACATTTGTGCAATGGGAGAGAGTAGAAAACTATAATTGGAAAAACTTTATGAGTTCCATGTGACTGTGTATCACAATGTATGGATAGACAAAGAAAGAAAAAACATGGGGTATGGAGACCATTTAACGAGTAAAAATTAAGAGGTTGGAGATCAAGTATCGGTGCACAATTCATGCATATGACTATTCCTAGAGAATTTGCACACATAATGGTCCAAATAATAAATAACGAAGTACGGTTAAAATACTCTATCTTCATTCTATAATACCTCTGGTGTCCCTTACATTTCATCCCCACATATAGTAGAAATGATTGCATTCATGTTGCATTAGTTAAGTGGTTCACGACTGGGATTAGTTGGGACAAACAAACAAATAGAGAGTAGATACAGAAGATGTGGAGCAAATGAATTACATATACCCACATAGCACATTTATTATTTTGAGTGAGAATTTTGGTGAATTTATTTTGAATGGTCAACCTATTAAGAGTTTGTTGATTGTGTCCAACATGAAAGTTGACTACTTACTATCACTCGCCATTCTCAATTTGACACTGGAGTTATATTTTAGCCGACAAAGTAAAATAAGGTACTTGTTGGGAGATAACCTATCGATTTATCATTTTCATATATTTCAATTTCATTTCTAGATCATTTCATTACATCTCGTTATTTCAATTGGTTCATCTTCACTGATAGATGATTCCATTTTTAGTATTATTATTATTGTATCAAAGGTTTAATTATAGGTGGACTGAGTTACCATTTCAGTGTTGCAGACTATCACATTAATCACAAAAAATGAATTGGACATCCTAATTATCAAGTGAGATGGGTAAAAAATCACATGAAGTTGAATACACTAGTGTGATGACTAGTTGTCTTCCCATCCACTCAATTAACTAGTAGCAATTAGGAGCATCATCTAGACCAACTAGTCATCTCATGAATCAAGCTGATTGTTTGCATTTTCTTTAGTTGGAAATAAGTTATTTTCCAATTGATGAAGCAATCAACTAAACACCTAGTCAATTAGCTCGTATGTGATACTTTGTCCCATCACTAAGATATCCAACAGGCTCATCCCTTGACTTGGTTGGTTAGCTTTGTTCCTACGTGTATCTGTTCACATCATAAAATTCTAAAAGCTGCAATACAATTTTTCAGATTCTCAACTGACCACCCAAAAAGTGGATTGATTGGAGATTCACCAAGCTAGTTGGTGGCACATTTATTGGGAGATCAGATGACCATGTTCAAGATTTACATAACAACTCTGAACAAATTGGCTCATTCTTCACCCGATCTGTTGGTTGGGGACCAATTGTTGCATTTAATGCAGGCATCGACTAAAATTTTCCACAGATGGGCTCATTTACAACATTAACCATGGTTTAGTGAGGAAAGGGAATCCATAATTCTTTAATTCTATTTACACAGACCCCCACATCCAACCCTTGAAACAAGCATCCTTGATATGTCTCACCACATTGGATTAATATCCATATGTCTAGATTTTTTAAAGCATAGTGAGCCACCACCTTACTAGTAATGTCCCCCTCCTCCCATTATCCCCTATAAGGTGGACTAGAGAGGAAATGGATGTTATGTATATATCACCAACGATCTGGATTTAAATAAATATCCATAATCATTAATAATCCCACAAAGGGGTATTGTTTACAAAGGAAATATAAAACTTCACAATGGATTTACATATGTTTTCAAAGGGAAAGAACTAATGATATGAAACATTATCTCTTACATCTATATTATCCTTCTTGTGACATTAACTTAATGATCTTCAATATATTCATCTAAATTGTCATATCTTCAATCCTTAATATATGATGGCTACCAACAGCATGACAAACAAATAGGATCGATATATTACTATATTGTGTATGGGATACATACAAAATTGTACATATAAGTGTAAGAACATATCAGCCATAATAAAAAAATATTAACAATATTCAAACATTTAGCTTGTTATATAATTCTTCAATCCACATTTCCCCCATCTTTCAGGGTGTACTAGTTTACATTTTGGTTCCCTAGGATCCATTATGTTCCCTTTCATTTCATCATTGGACTCTCAGGGATTCATGGTTGCTTCTCCATCAATGCCTTTATGTCCCATGATTCTCAGTGTATTCTAGCGATGTTGCTATGACTTTTTCGGTGTTCTCAGATTTCCCACAAGGTAGAGTGTTGGGTTCAAAAAATTATTCTTAATATATGTGATAGATGTAGTGAACTATCTTGAGCTAGAAATAAATAAATAGGCAAACAATTTATTATGAAATTTCTATAATTTTCATAAGTCTACAATGTGGTTAGACATAAAAAGAACTTGTACATGTACATGTGTAAACAATGAAGTATTGATTCATGTACTTCATTTTTGTATCATTCAACCAATCAAATGTAGATTCAAGCAATCAATCTATTTCTAACTATTTTGGTATGATGGGAGAGCCATGTCTTAGGGACTTCACCCATAATAGAGAAGAAGAATTATGCTCTCTGTCAACTCCCTTTTATGTGTTGTGCTAGATGAATCCCAACCTTTCAAGATGTCTTCCTTTTTTTTGTGTGTTGTTGAGAAAAGTGAATAAAGTATAGATATTTCTTGGATAATGAGTGGACTTTTGGGTGACTCTGGTGGTAAAATTACAATGGAAAACACAACTATTGGTCATGGTTATCTGGTATTACATAGAGAGAAAAGGAAAGGGAATCTGGAAAAGGGTAAACCAACGAGTATCAAGACCACCAAAAATAAATTGTGTATTGTGTGGAATTCATGGGTTCCCCAACTGTCTATTTATGTGCAAGACAAAGAAGCATTTCTTAGTAGGAATTCAACAAAATAGCACCTTATATATGTTAATTATATTCTTTCCCACTATGATAAAATATTACCTTTTCCTTTAATTATTTATTTATAGCATACAATATTCCTAGAGTAATAGCACCTTGTATATGTTAATCATATTCTTTCCCACTATGGAAAGATTACCTTTTCCTTTAATAATTTATTTATAGCATACAGTGTTCCTAGAGAGGCAAGTTCATGTCTGACCAAATAATGTAAAATTTATATATTTAGCACATGATACATAATTAATTATGTGTCTTGTTATGAAACTACAAAAATCATAGAATCCTTTGATGTGTCATTCCTTATTCATTGTTAACGATTTGCAAGTTAGTCACAACATTAATTATTATTTCTGATAAACCAAAACTCATGCAAGCTATATATCAAACCAAAGAGGAAGATTATTGATGGCATAACAACTTCTCCCATTAATGCATATTTTCAAACTTATTTTCCATCAAAAAATGTGTAGAACTCTTGCAATTTTGTAAATTAATAACTTTCAAATTGCAAGTTCAATTCCCCATTAATTTAATCCGTTGTTTCCTTGTTACATGAGATTTATCTTGAAAAGATTTTATCACCTTTTTATCACCAAAAGGCAATTTTTGATTGTCCAATTTGAAACATTAAGGAAAAATATACATGGGTGGTTCACTAGATAATTAATGCATTTTAGACCACTGAGAAAGTATTAATGACTTGCAATTCTAGGATTTCCTTTACTTTGTCTCCATATTGCTACCATAAAAATATGGAAATGAAAATTATGTTAAATTAATATATTTTTTCTTTGAAGCAATCCTTGCATTAAATTAAATTAAAAGTCATCAAAGTTACACATTATTTCATAAAATATCAAAACGATGGATATAACTTTCCACAACAGTGTTACCAAATTTACACATAAATTTGATCAAAATTTTAAACCATGGAAATAAATTTCTAAGACAATATTAAAAACTTGAACATAATCTTATAAAAAAATAAACCATGGAAATAACTTTTCAAAGCAATATTACCAAAAAAGGATCATAACATGTTATTTTACTCTATTAAACTATTATTTGAATTACTTTATGTCACAAAGGATATATTAGTGAATATAAAAACAACTATACAATTATTTAAGAGGGTTATGCTTTAAGAATAATTTTTATTACAAATTATACAAAAGTTAAAAGGATAGGAATTTCCAAGTCCACATACTGCTCATAGATCTCAAAATACATTTATTAATCTTATTCACTATACCACCTCAAATACAATAATATAGGTTAATGGGATCTCCACCATCACCACTACATGTCATTTGTCCTACTTCCACAACACAATGTGACAATATGTTAACCATATGTCACATAATCTAATACCAAAGAACTTTAGAACATCAAAAATATAAGACATTGTGTTTCTCTCATCGGCATAGACTTAAGAAAAGAAAAGAATATTTCCCACATAAGAGACTAAATCACCATGCTATGGAAAATATAGATAAAGATAGAGATGTGATGGCAGCACAAAGTTAACTTATCCATGTTCCTAGATTTTCCTTAATAATTGGCAACAAAAGTCTTCAAGTGAGTAGGTCCCAACGTTCATGTAATATCCCATAGGAATATATCCATCCATGACAAGGATCAAAAAGAAAAATACATGTGCAAATGATGGTACTATATTCTTATTATTGATCTATTCGAATGTATGAAAAAAGTATCATTCAAATTCAATCTCGGTTTTAGGAAGGTATTTCTTGGTGGACATAGGTTAACATAGTAAGGATCAAATTGCTCAATTTCTAAGATGGTAATTTCACAAGATTGTATATTTTTCACTATGCAAGATAATTCAATTGTCAAGTTATAAGAATGTGTAAAAATGTTCACAATCATATAATCACCTTCATAATTGAAAATTGATCATGGGTATATCATAACATTTTCTAGGTCAAGGTCCCTTGGGTTCTTTAAAATTTATGACACAATACCATTGTTGCATAATTTCATTTGCAAGAAATTTACATGGGGACAACTAATCTATTACGACCATTGGATAGGGTGGTGGGTTGCTACCCATCCTTAAGTGAGACAATTATCTAAAGGGTACAAATATCAAAGGTGCCAAAGTCTAAAAAGGGGTCAAACCTAATTAGAGTTAAACATGCAAATAGAAAAAGACAAGTGACATTTTCATATTCCATTATTCAGGAAATTCATTAATTATTGATGATGACCTTCAAGAGGCTAGAAAAGGTTTATCAATGATTTTAGATTCCACACCATATAAGATATCATGCATTGAATTTAAGAGGGAATGACAATAACCCAACTATAAAATAGATAATCCAATACCTTATTTCAATATATAGTTCCAACAAGGTGCATCATGGTTCAAAGGGTTTAATTTCTCAATGATGTGGAAAAAAGTTACTAGTGTTATCATATGTGACATGGCTTGGTAATCACATCAAAGGTTCTTATTTGGTGAATCTACCATCTATTTTCTAGATGGGTAGAAACCCTAATAAATAGATTGCTAGTTCAACATCTCCTTGTTAAGTCATAAAGAATATTTCCATCAATGGAGTCGTCATCTTAACATGTGGGTTAAAAGAATGATATACTAATCATTTAGTATTAATATCCATAAATCATATATGTTCGTAAATTCATATCTATATTTTATAGTTTACCATGTTAATTAGTGACTTATTTTCACATTATTGTAATCTTATATTGTTAGAGTTTGAGATAAATGCTTAGAATCAATAACCTTCCCATGTCCATTACTTAACATAATGATTAATCATTATTTTAAATTATTATGTACTTAGGTCTCATGCATGAATATTTGTTGAGAGAGGGTTATATGTGGTGGGATAGGGGTGCAGCAAACTAAAAACTTCATTTGCAAATTTTAGGGTATTTTCCTATTTTTATCCTTATTTACAATTATTTACTCCATTTCATCAATTAATTAATCATATACATGCAATTTCTAATCATTTATAAAGTAAACTAAATTGATATGTAAAACTTATTAAAGCCAATCATCAATGCCACATTTTGGATTATTTTCTACTTTAGTAAATTTCAAGAATATGAATCCTAGTTATGATATTTCTCATTTATTTCATACCTAATCTTATGGTAGTGAGTAGTGATATATATCGATAAGAGAGATTAATCCACCATGACATATAAACATTATACTAGTACTTTAATACTTATATTTGTCTAATATATTTTGATAATGATATTTTTAAAATTAACTTTATTAGTGCATATATCACTATTATTTTTCCCTTTCTGTCTATGTGAATCACAAAACAAATATCAAAGGGAAAAGGGGTAACATGTCAAGCATGTTAGAGGGCTCACTATAGTAAGTGGACGATGGGGCTTTGAGGTAAACTAGACTTAATCTTGTGGCCATCGTGGTTCCTTGGTGGCTACCAAAGTTGGACTCGAACTCAGGTGGTGTCATTGTGGGGTAATGTGGAAGAAACATATTGCCATTAGTCTATATCCTAGTGGAACAAGGTCAAAATTGCTCCTATTGATAGGGATGAGCATCGGGTCGGGATATACTGGGTTTTGTCTGTCCCAAACCCAAACCCACATTTTAAAGTGGGCCATGATCCGAGTTCAGGCCTGGATAAAAATGAAAAATGTCAGCCCATACCCGGCCCATATAAGAATGCAGGGTTTCGGGCCGGATTTGGGTTTTCCCATATAACATCAAATGAGCATACCAAATATTGCTAGATCCAACTTGCTAACATGAAAACTAAACTAGTATGATATGTATTTTGTGATCAACCTTCAAAAGAATATATATATATATATATATATATATATATATATATATATATATATATGTTGTGATAAATGTAAATGTAGCCAGAATATGTACACCTTAGTTGTGTGATTCCCTACAACAATGAATGGATATTGAAAGAGAAACAAATCATCTTCTCGTACATGTTAAAAAATAAGTGGAATCCACAATGTTTTGCCTTTGTGCTTCTCATCCTATATGTATATACAATGAAATGGGTTTTGGAAGGGTAAAAGATCATTTGTCTCCTACATGTGGGCATATGAGAAAAAAAATGAGCATAATCTACTATGCACTGAGCAAAAGATCATTTATCCCCTACATGTGGACAGAGTGAGATCAAAATAATGAAATCAAGTACGCCTATCCATATCAATGATAGTTATCTTACTAGCATCAATTCACTAATCATGTTGATTGAATATAGATTATCCATGTTGCCATTGGTTGGATACATACTACATATTGCATCAAGAAATATGTATGTTTTTCTTTTAGGAAAAAGACAGATGTATACATCTATAATGTACATAAAATCTAATTTGGGTATTTGGGTTTTCGGGCCTGGGTTTACCTTCGTTCATACCCGGCCCAAATAAAATATGGGTTTAAATTTTAGGCCCGGCCCACCCATATTATAAATTGGGTTCAGGTCTGGATCAGGTTATGTGGGTTGGGTCGCGGGTCGGATCGGGTCGGCCCAACCTGATGCTCATCCCTACCTATGGATGAGGAGGACAAGGTCTCCATAGGTTAGGAAGATATTGGGGGCATTAGGGAATGTGTAGGTGGTGGCCGAGCAACTTGTTATGTGAAGGATATCTCTAGTGTCATTGAACCCATTGGAGGTGGAGATGAATGGTGGTTCAGCAATGCAGGTCATGTTTTAGTGATGTGAAAGTATGATTTAGTGAGAATAATGGCCAATTGTAGTAGGTAGGCAAGGGTGAAAGTGTTGAAAGAATTCAATGTTGTAGAAATAAGTGCTTGTCGATAGGGTATGGCTACAGCTTTTGTTGGAGGAATTGGGTATGCAGTTTGATTCATGTATTATAGGAGAATAGGAAAGAAAATTAAAAATTCTAAGAGTGTTATGATGTTTGGATGCTTGATATTGTTAGAGAACCACCCAGTTGGGTATTAAATTGTTGAAAAGATAAATGGATGCGAGAATGCTATTGAAGTACTAGAGAAGGAGATGAAGTCAATGATTTAGAGAATTTAAACTAAGGTGGAGGGAGGAGGGAATAATTTCTTCATTTAGGTACCCCAACCTTCATTGAGGTTAGGTTAAACATCATAACTACACATTGATTCCTTCCTCTTTCATGGGTGGCCTAGATCATCTAGGGCCCACATGATAGAGATTCTGAAATCAATTATTTTAATATTTGGTATTTTTTTACATGCCATATTTGTACTCCTTTTTATATCTTACATACGTAGTAGCATGACATTTGAGTCACACATTTTGTATAAATACTAACTTACATTAATCTCTTCTTAGGTTCCTTCAAAAAGTTACCTTCACTATTTAATATACTATATCATTGATTTGAGCGACCCCAAAGATAGTGAGTATCAGTTGGACCAGAATAACATGTGATGGGTCCTAATCAATTTATATTCAATCAGATAGACATGGAATTAAATTCTTTCAAAATATGCAAGAATTATGCAAATGGGGTCAAAATATATATAACAAATTGCAATTTTATATTTTTAGGAGATGAATTTATCCAATATAGATTAATTATTTAAATAGCACAAAATTTCAATATTTTACTACTTATTCCCCCAGAAAGGGATTTTATATCACATCCAAAACTAGGCAGATTGTTAGGGGTAGATGTACATCATCTCATATTGTAACTACTATGTTTCTTCCTTGCGTCCATGGTGCTTCCAGAACAACTTCTACGTTGAGTATCCTTACTCAACAATTAAATTTATCTAGTGTAATGAGTCATCTTTACATATTGTTCATATGTCAAGTCATACAGAGTCTCTAGGGGCTCAGTGCTCAAGACCTGATATGGGTCCTTAACATTCCTCTTAGGGACACATGACATGTGTTGTCGATATTCTCATAATAAGGAGGTACACTACATTGTATGCACACTTGTCTCAAAAGGTAATAGATATTGAGGACTCGGATTTCCCTTAGTATTTTACTTGGAAATATATTTCTAGGGATTAACCATTTGAATATAGAGTCTCCTGCAAGAAACATTTTTTGTATCAGGTTTTGGTCATCATACATTTTATGCCTATCATGTGTCACTTTCATTCTCTTCTAAATCACATCAAGTTCCTCAACAAAGAATTTGAACTCCTCATATTTTAGCAAAGGTCTTTCAACCATGTCCTCCCAATGTAAGGGTAATCGGAAAGGTCTACCATACAAAGATTCACATGGTGGAATCCTAATACTAGCATGTTAACTATTATTATACAAAAATTCGTTCAAAGGAAAGTACTAGTCCCAAGATCCACTCCAATCCACAACAGATGAATGGAGCAATTTTTCCAATATACCATACACTTTGTAATCTCAAGAGGATCCAGGTGTCATGTAGGAACTTTGTGCTATATATTGATTTGATGTCACTTCAATCAATTTTCCATGTAAATGATGGAATTCTTCATGTTCTTCCACTCGAAATAAGTGTTTCATGTTCTATTACATCATCATTGTCCCTAGACGAATGGTACATGTAGAATAGTGGGATTATTACATAACTTTATCCCTCAAAGATCATACATTAGGTACCTAAAGTCTTTGATGAAAGTCTAAATCACCATCTAAGATTACTTGCATCTATGTCTAATGCTTATTGGCTTATTTCATGACTTATTCTAGCTCATGGCTAGTCTTTTAATATCATATGATCTCAACAATCCTGATAGGGGTAATCGAAAGAGTAGCATTCTTGACTTGCAATTCGTAGATCCTTTTGGATTACCACTCTGCCCATGCATTCTAATTCTCCCACTTAGTTATCTGTATAGAAGCACACACAAAGAGTACTCCTATGCTCCATCCCATCATGGATAGCAAGGAGTATATTGGGGAAGATTTTAGGTACTCCTATGCTCCATCCCATCGTGGAAAAGAGCATTTGAACATTGATTCCATCAACTTTTGGGTTTTCATTGTGAATATTAGGATATTATCATGCTTTTACTGTCTTAAGATCACTACTTTTTCACCATTAGGGTGTGTGAGAACAACTTGCTTCTTCCCGATCATGAGATAAGCTTGGTGAATGGACAACTAGCCCATTCCAAATATTTTGTTGAAGTTGACCATTTAGAGAAGGTAAAGGTTGACAAAAAAAAACTTTCCCGGCAAGGGAGATGTCCCTCAATATTATTCCATGACAAGTGGAACTTACACGACCACTATGTGTATTGGCATTCAAGATAAAATAAATATATTTTGTTTCTAATTACTTGGCTTTTACTAGGGATTCCTAGATGAATTTGTGGATTCATGAAAGATAGGTCCTTTACAGGTTCTCTAGAAACAATAACCACACCTTTTATAACAACATAATTGTTCACATTTACTTTAGTGTTCATAACATAAAGTCTCGCAAAATGATACTTTTCTTTTGTTTTTGTCATAGTTTCCCCTCTAGCCCAAGGTGTTGGAAGGATTTTCACAACCGGATGGAAATGAGTTGTGCATCCTTCAGGTCTCGTGGAAGTCCATTTAGAGGTGTAGTGTATTGAATCAGATGTTGTAAAGGGGATTAAAAAGCAAAGCTCTATAGAGTGATTCTTACCTCCATTGTGGTAGAAAGAGTAGGTCCCTAGAGTAGGACGAGGGCTAGATTGAGGAGGCATACTATGGTTGTTTTTTGTTTCTGATGTTTTGTGTGGCTATGAGGGATTGTTCTTATGGTAGTCATGCTTGTTATCAAGATGATAGTAATGGACTCCATGACTAGGTTTTGTTGTTCCTTGGAAGTGTAGTTGCAGGTGTAGTTGTCGAAAACCTTTTCTCTTGATCATGCATCTCATTAAACTGCTTCTTAGATACCAATTTCTCTGTGTTGAGTGCTAATTATGGGGTCACAACATCATTTAGATTCTTGTGATTCCTTGCATTAACACTTGTATCTTCCTTTTCTTAGTGATTTCAATTGCACATCATTCGTGGATGGTGAAGCAATGCTAGAACATAGTCACTTAGTTGATTCCTTGATGAACTAAGTTAAAATTCATCTCCTTCTTGATAATTAAGTACTTACTGAAAGATGTATTGTTGATGAAATAGTTCTCATAATCCTTCCTTATTATTGTAATAGCATCCTCATGTTGGAAATGAGCAATGTTTTACACCACACCTCAGTCAAACCTTTCAAGACAAAGATGGCATACTTCATCCACATATGCTCAGAGTAGATCATACCCTCCAACATTTCTTGGGTGGTCAATATCTGGTTCTTAGCCTTCTTTACCATCACCCTCATACTTTCCCTCATTAACTCTAGAAGGTTTCAACTTGATGAAGTCAACAATGGTAGGTCGCATGGGGTCTATGTTCTTGTCGATGATGCCCTCCACGTTGTCACAAGAATGAAATCAAGTTGATCTAGTTGGTTGATAGGATGATCACCCCTAGGTATGGGAGGTCCCTTTGAAAGTATGGTAGAGGATGTCATGTACTTCTTGTGGGAAAGGGACACCCTATTCATTTTCTGCCTCTTGGACTTGGTCTACTCAAAGGTAAAAATGTGGACCTTCATATAAGATGATATAAGGAGACTATGTATCAATGTCAATTGTTGCCTTGATTTACCACACTCCACCATGGGTGTGGGAGGGGGGGAATCTTTCTCTCTTAATCCCATTAAGAGACTATGTATCAATGTCATTTCCAATACAAAACACTAGTGTTGAGCAAGGAAGATGCCAATTTTTGATGACTCTGACACCACTTCATGTAACAACATATCTCCAAACCACATGTAACATAATATTTTCAAAAGGTTGGTGAATATGTTAAATCCATCACTAGGGAATGAACTTCAGACCCTCTTGGTAAGGATCTAAAAAACATGGTGTCTCATCTTAGACATGTACAATATGATATAAAGTACTTCATAACATTAGAAATACAAAACAATATTCCTTTCTTCCAATATATAATATATCATATTGAGCCCTATAATATCATAAATTTTGTAGGATTAGGTTCCATGTCTCCTCACCATCTATGAAATAACAAATATGCAACCTAATTTCTAACTTGCTTGAGCAACAACTTATTGTGGTTAAGGAGACAAAAGATGTTATAAGTTCAAGATGTGTTGCCTCCATGGGTGAAAATACTAATATGTTGGTTCTTGATAAAACTCCAACAACCTACCACATTAAGAGATGAATATCTTCCAGTGCTGTGTGACCCATTCCATACCTTCCATTTGACTTCATCACTATGGAGGTTCATATATGGGCCTAATGGAGGATAAACAAACATGCATTCAGTTGGAGAAGTATATATAGTGTCATAAGATAAATCATACATACTTCATGTAGCATTCCCACTATCAATGTCCCTCCAGATTCCTCTTACTAGGCATATTATTATGCCAAGGTTCCCCTAAGGGAGCATAATCCAGACCTACAACATTAGAACAATGGTTCAACCCACAATATTTATCTTTTGAAAAACTCCTACAATCACACTAGGATGATAGGTTATAGTAAGGTGACAACCACGTTTGAGTTTTTGAAAATGATTTTCTTCCCCTCCCTCTTAAGTTTAGTTTTTGATTGGGGATGAGCATGTTTCAAAGCTTAAGGTGGATGGTGGGTGATACATATCTCTTTGATCCACCCACACCTATTTTTTGTTATGTAATTGATCCTAATTGAACGTCTATTTTTTAGATCATGGCACTTCATTTAGCATACAATTTCTCTTCTCATAAACTTCTAAATTTCTTATGACTTAGTCCATGTTTAGATTAATCAATCCATTACCTGACTGGGTTAGATTTCAATTATTGATAAACATTCATGCAGTCATGTTTGACATTATCTTACAACCCCCTTGGATGATGTACATCTTCATTGTGACCATTACTTTGAAAATTATTCGATAATTAAAAATCAGCCTATGTAGCCTAGGATGTTAATTACCATGATCCTAGAAAAAGATGGCAAGTCAATGGTTCGAATAGGGATCAAATGTGATGTTCCTCGTATCAATGTTTTAATCATATTAAAGGAATCACCATATCTGCCTTGTGTCATATTATTATTGATGAGTTGTAACAGAAGAATAACTTGATACTCTTAACTCTTATAAATGAATTTGCACATGATCCAACCCCTATTCTACACTTCTTCCATTTCAAACCTACAATCCACCAAAAATAGAAATAAAAACGTAACATGTGCCAAACTCCATGTTCGGGGTGTCACACCCTCTTTCTCCATGTATTTTTTCTTACATATACCTCTTGGTGTAGTAGTGACGCACTTCCAAAATAAAGAGGAGAAAAAAGTGGGCAATACAGTCCAACTATGCAAATCATTTAAGGAAAAATAAACAAACAGAAACCAATCTTAAGTTCAAATGAGATAGGTATGCATTTTCTCACTTCATAGCCACATTCACTCTCTTTTCTACCTAGAGGCCTTCGCATGCTCAATTTTTACCCTATACACCCATCTTTGTGTTATATTATGTGTATATTTGTAGATTTTGTAGGATTCTTTTAGTTTTCATGAATGTGTGACATCTGTAGATTGTGTTGAAGAAATGGTGTTGTGAAAACAATGTTTGGCATGAGCACATAGCTAATGAAGTTCTTTGATCCCAAGAGGATAGGAATTCTTATCAATATTTGGAGGTAGGGAATTAAGCACGTTGTTTTAGAGAGGCACATACATGAGTTGTTAGAAAATCTGGATACTTTTATAGTTTTGTTTTATAATGAGGATGAGAAATTTTAAATTTTGACGTTGTTTGATGAGTTCATATTCATAATACTTCTAGTTAAAATTTTATCATGATTTAGTATTATATTGACTTGGTTTAAATCACGTTTGTTTTACCTTTTTGTCTATTTTATTGAATTTAATGGGAATTAATTTCTCTCATTGCAAGAATGCACCTATAGTTGACGCATGACTCTAGCCAACCAGCTAAATCACCCTCCCGGTCAGTTTGAGGGAAGCCTTTGTTAGCCATTCACCTAGCAAGTGATATGGTCAGTTCATTATGTCATCTAAATAACTATCACATCTGGATATATCATTCAAAATCCACGAGTCCTAGTCGGTCAACTCGACCTCACAATTGACTGAATAGTACCACTTCTTAAAATATACAATATATCTGATATGACAAAGCATTTCTTTAGACGATCGGCTCACAATCTTCAAACAACATAGTTTACAAAGCAAACAATCAACTCACACCTTGATATGGTCGGCTTGTCCACCATTAGAAGAACAAGTGAGAACCAAACTAATCGACTCACTCATTGAGACAATCAATTGAAATTTTAGGCCAAAAAGGCTACAACTGTGATGATCATCTAGTCATCCAACTGATCATCTTGGATCACCATCAACCTAGTACTAAGTACTAGACTGGCCATTTATGTTCTAATTGTGTAGTCCATTATTTGGGAAATCGGTCTGCACGACTGCATATACTCCCACTTATGCCTATTTGGTCACCCTACCACACCGCATATTACTAATTGGTCCATTAAGTGGTCATGGGACGCATATACTCCCTCTTAGCCGATTAAGCGTCCGATTAAACTCCACTTTTTGAAAAGCCCACAAGTTATGTCCACACATTTCATACATACATGCATACATATACACACACATTTCATTACATATTAAATATATAGTCATTTATTTATATGTATACATTGTAATACGCACAACAATTTCCTCACACATTTGTACATTTATATGAATACATTTTAATAATTTCATATGTATACATACATATATATACCTACATAATTACAAACACATATTTCGGCATGTATGTATACATTTTTATTTATTCAAATCTACAGATATACATATATTTTAATATTTGTACATATATTACAAACACATTCCATATATAGACATATATACATATATAAACATATCATACACACTTATTTGTATGTTTATATGTAAATATATATTTGTTCCTAATGTATATATTTATAATTCTATTTATGATCTCGATATATCATTTTATACATAATTAGTTTATTGAAGAAGAAAAAAATCCAAAACCGCATATACTCCCTTATATACTCCCAAATATCGCATATACTTTATGCAGTACCCCCTCCACCCGTACACCGCATACCACTTTTCTGAACAATGGTAGTCCCAATTCCTAAAGTGTATAATTAATAATAACCTAGTTGATACGAGTTTGGGTTTCTCTTGATTATCAGTTGTGATTTGACACAAAGGAGGAGAGAAGGATGACACATGGACCATTCTAGGATTAGATTAGATCCACCCTTTCTTTACATTGAAGACAGATACGTAGTGACCACAACTCTCTCTATCTTTTTGTCAATGAAGATAATTTATTCTATTTGCCTTTTCTTGTTCAATTTCTAATATCATGGGAAATTATCACCCTTCTTGTATCCTTTTTACCCCCATTTTTTAGATCAATTTGTGTTTCTCTTGTATGAACAAGGTTAATTGTGAATGAAATAGTGAATTGGTTTCTATCTTGGTTGACCAAATCATTTCCATGTTTATGATATCCTAAGCATAGAGAAGTTTGAAAGTTAGACTTGAGACTCTCATTTTGTTTGCATTGACTAACTAATAAGAACTTTGGAATGTTCATTTTTGGGGTTTGATGTACAACCCTTGGTGATATTTATCTATGTAATTTCCTCATTTTGAAGGAATTCAAAATCATGCAGCCTTAGTCATATGATTCATATCTATGGTAATCGGTGAAATGATCGAATGAAGGTGGTGGTGGTGAAAGCTCTCACCCGGATGTTTCCATTTTTATTAAATACATGTTAATTTGAATTTATTTCTTATTAATAATTAGTTTAAAAAAAGATCAACTTAAACATTCAAATTTATATTTGATTTTAATTTGGATTAGATTTATTATAAAAATTATTAAATAAGTGTTTCTTGTGATACGACCCTTTTTATACTATGAGCTATGACGTCGCTCTCGAACCCTAGTAGCGACGACACCCCGAATGGCAGCAGGGGGTTCCCGGAGGATGATGGAGATAGTGTTCCCCCTCATGGAAATCCCTTCTCCATGTCATTGGGCATGACAGGCATTAACCTGGAGTTCGCGAGCAATAGACCAAACCTGTTACAACCCCAATTTTTGGGTTCATTTGGAGAAAAATGTAATTTCTCATATTAAAGATATTGGAACAAATAATGATATAATTTGTTTTGAATAAATGAGTTTCATTTACAATAGCCTTGATGATGGTGTTGTGGGCTTTATTCGCTATTGGGCCCAATAACAAGGAAATTCAATTAGTAAATGAATAATTGAGTTTTTGAGAAAAGAAATATGTGGAAACCTCTAGTAGGCAAAAGTATATAATCCAAAGGTAGATTTCATGCCTGTTGGGTTCCTTGGGTTCCAAGGAGTCCAAAGTTGCAAAAAGAAAAGAAAAGATCGATTAAATATTTCTTTATTAAGAAACAAATAGAAAATAATGATAAAATGTGGAAAATAAGTGAAAAGAGGTATAATTGAGTTATCTTTGGTGGATTTTCATATCCAAAGGATTCCTAATGTTAAAAGGGATTTCAATGAGAAAAACAAAAAGAAAGAAAAAGAGAAATCCTCAAAAAGAGATTTTTAATAACAAATAAATGAGATAATGTGAAATAATGAATATAGTTGCATCTAAAAGGATAATAAGTATCCTTATAAAGGAATTTCGAAATCTTGGAGTTTCTTGGAGTCCAAGGACCCCCAATGGAGAAGAAAGAAAGAGAAAATACCAATAATGCAAAATAAGAGGATAATATGATGTTGAATTAATGAATTTCATGGTATTGTTAAAAAGGAAGTATTTTCTACTTAAGGAAAATATACTTTCGTGGCCAATGAAGTAAAAGGCAAGAATAAAGAGAATAACGAAAAAGATTCTCATATTCCTATATATCCAAGTAATAAAGAATATTAAAGGAATAGGTTAGGAGAGAGAAGACTTCTTCTCAATAAAGGAATAGGTTTCCGATAAGAGTGGGACTTGTTTCCTCTTGGATGAACGTCTTTGGGTATGGATACCCACCACTATATAAGGGGTCAGCCCTTGGGCCGAGTCTAGAGAGATCCCACGCACCTCTCTCTCCCTTCCTATTGTTTCTTGCACGCCAAACCCTAAAAAGGGTATAGTTCTATCTCTGGAACGACCGAAGGTTGTGGTTTGGTTCTGTTAGAGGCTCGACGCACCCACGCAGCCGGAGGGAAGCCCGGCGGTCGTCTCTTCGCCCTAACCTTGACGCAGCGGCCCCTGGATGGCTACAGGGTCGGCTGCATAAGCAGACTTGGCCAGTGCGGGCCAACATATTTGACTGCAAGATCTTGGCATCTAGGGGAGCGTCGAGGAGCGTCGGAGATGGAGGAACCATCTCTGGTGATCGTTGGGGCCTAGGAGAGGGAGGAGGAGGAGCGCAAGCCGCGGCTAGGGCTTCTGTAGCAACCGATCGCAAGGTTGAAGATGAGCTGCATGCGTTGGAAAAAAAATACCCCTCTGGGCATTGATAAACCAACAACTTACCCGAGGGCGAGAACGTAACTTGGTCATAATCTCAAGTGGGATGCGTTGCATGGACAAAGGCTACGTGGCACCTCTCTATTGGCCAAAGTAAGTGGATTTTGTAAAATTCATAGTTAATTATTCGTAGCTTGGATTAGCACGTATAAAATATGAAAATTGCTCAGAACAATGACAGGAATATAATAACAATAGTTTTAGAGGCTAATTCCTCTTGCAATTTGAAAAGTAATGGATGTTTTCAACTTTAATACTTTAATGATTAAGAAACCCTATTTTGAGATGATTACTGTGTTTAGTAGGGTTTAATGGATGATCAAAGTTGATATTAACATGTTTACTATAAAAAGGTGCATTAAGAATAAAAAGGATGAACTGTGCACGTAATT
This sequence comes from Alisma plantago-aquatica, assembly GCA_963693085.1. Classification (NCBI taxonomy): domain Eukaryota; kingdom Viridiplantae; phylum Streptophyta; class Magnoliopsida; order Alismatales; family Alismataceae; genus Alisma; species Alisma plantago-aquatica. The sequence goes on along the minus strand of OY856410.1, from coordinate 792,502,570 downwards.
AGTTTAATTTAGATATTCATGTGCATAAATATGCTTTAATGGGCCTTGAAACCCTAATATTGGTAAATGTGACTCTTAATGGATTTAATTATTCAAGGTCATGCATAAAGTTAAGATATGATGATTCTAAGCTATTTCGAGTATGGAAATTCTTAATTTTGGATAAATATCCTTAATATGATAATTAGTATTTTTCTAATGGATAATGGTAGAATTAATGATGAATAATGTTCATATGTGAATTAGATCATAATGAACTACGAATTGATAATAAATGAGCATAATAACTTTGTCATGGATTAAAAGGATAAAAATGGTAGTTTTAATTAAAAGAGGCTTAATGGACTTAATTGATGGTTAAATGTACTTTAATATGAAATTAAGGTTGTGTGTTGTTAAAAGATAACCTTAATAACTTTCGTGAAGGATAGATGAGAAAATTAGGGTTTAAAAGAGTAAGATGAAGTAAAACCCGAATTGAAAAGTAAACCCTAAAAGAGATAGACATCCTAAAAAGGGAATAGAAACCTTAAGTATCATGATGGTTTGGATAGATTTTGATAAACAGGAATTGGATGTAATTTCAGGACTCTTGTACTTGCTTGATTGGATGTCTTGATTGATTGGACTATTTTATCTCAATTTAGCCTAACAGGTATGTGGTTAATTACAATTAATCGCATTAGTTTTCTCGAAGGTTTCCCGGATGGTTAATCGCATTGAATGAAACTAAACAATTTGGATGTTCATACTGCAATTATAAAGTCACTATGCTTATCACAATTATAAATACATGTGTATTATCACACCTACATGCACCCTGATGGAATATGCCATAAAGGTCAAGCCCAAGAGGGTAGACCAATGGGAACCATGAGAGGTGACCCCAGACACCAAGCTCGGGAATGAGAAGGTGGTCTATGTTGCATGACTATGGGGAACCATGAGAAGTGACCCCCAGGCACCGAGCTCAGGATTGAGAAGGTGGCCTTAAGTCAATGGAAAAAGAGAAACCCTAGAGGGGTATTCCAGGGTTAGGGCAAAAGCGGTGGAGAATGACACATTAAAAATGTAAATTGGTTTGCTAGTTACCCTGATTGTGATAATTAAATTGTTAGCCATATTTGTGAAATTTTGGTTGTTCCCACATACCAGCATATTCCTATATGCTTACGGATGTTTTGTTCATCGGCATTTTAGGTACAACATTTGAAAGAACAAATAGTAAAGTGATAGATTGTGGAAATAAGAAATAAAGTGCAAGGAGGATTAGATAGAATGAATCCAGGTTGTGGATAGAGTAGTTTACCAAAGTATTAAAAAGGTATGCAAAGTTTTATTTTATACCAGTTTTCAGTTTAGTTGGTAAAATTTGATAATTGTTATTGATTATTTGTCGAACCTTTGATCATGTTAAGTGGGATAATGGCTCTGATCTCTTGGTCTCCCTTAATCGGGGGTTACCGGGAGGCGGGGTCGTTACAAAACCAGTACATAGTTATCGGATAGGATACATACGCCATGGAAGTTGACTCATCCACCCCCACATGCATCACAATTACCTAACTTTACCAGCCAAATGTAAGGCACCACGGCTGATAAAGGACCTGTGATCAACCAGCGGCTCTCGTACAATGAGACAGTGGGGAGGAAGGTGATGGAAGACCAACATAGCTACATCAAAATTGACACTGAGGACTACGCCATATGACTGAAACCAGATGACATACATGTATCCACTAAAGAAGGATATCTGGCATTTGCCATACATAAGGAAGTCAAAGACAATCTCCTGAAACCATTTTAATTCTCTATGGTTGTCAAACTCCATTTTAAGGGCATCAGATACCTAACCGTAAGGGATAGAATCTGCATGATGTGGAAGCCAACGGGAGACTTCAATTTGATTGACCTTGCAAACAATTTCTTCATTGTCCAAGTGCAATGTGAGGATGATTACATTCACGCTTTGACCGGAAGTCCTTGGCTGATTTTCATATTCTATATCATCGTGCAAATATGAACCCCCAACTTCTCCATGAAATATGGGGGTTCGCCAAGATTTGTGGCCTAGATACACATCCCCTCCTTGACTATCCATCTCTATAGGGAAGTCTTGCTGGAGGGAATTGGCAATGCTGGAGGGAAGACAATCAAAGTCAAATTCAATACCATCACCCAGCGTCAAGGTCATTTCACCCAGATCTCTGTGGAGCTTGACATCTCTAAACCATTGGTCCCCTTTGTGATGATTGAAGGTATCAGATATAGGTTGGAATATGAGAATACTCCTTTCATATGCATGTATTGTGGAAGGGTAGGCCACCTTGAAAAAGATTGCACCAAGCACATCACCGATGAAAATGGTGCCTTGAAAGCCAAGGAGAATGAAGGCATCAATGTCAACACCACATTGCCTCCTATGAAAGGATTCACACAATACATCCACGCAAAGATGATACAATAGAAGCCAAGAGAGACCAAAAATGCTTCCTCTCACAAAAATGCCACACAACATTCCAATCGCTTGCAGTCTCCTAAGGACCAGAAGATGAGGATGGCACCCATGAAATCATTGTTGTGAGTGGCAGAAAGGGTAGCTAGTGGTATTCACTGCAACTCTAGAAAGAAGAACCCCAACTCCAAGACATTTAAGAAATCCAATGACCATCCTCTCAACTCACAGTCCCACCATCATTCCTCCTCTGTCATGCAGCAATAGAAGATCTCCCCACACATCTCCTCTGACCATTCAACCACTGCACCCTCAGGCGACACAATCATTCATGTTCGAACATTCGACCACCCCTTTGTCACCACTCGCTTTAGCCTGGGAAACCAGGATAAAGGAAACCACACACCACAACTACTCCAGAGTCTAACCCACAACTCGTCGGAGATCCACCTCTGAAACTGCAAAATAATTCAGTCAAACGACCCTAGTTCATTAATGACTAGGAAGAGAGGTAAAACCTCTCTTTTATAGGACCCGGAGAAGTAGGCAAAGGAAATGGGAGACTCCACCTCGTCGACCCTGACAAATGAATGTCCTCTCATGGAACACACAAGGTATTTGCGACAAGGATACCCAAAACAATGTGAAAGAACTTATCCAGAAATATAGAATCCCAGCGGTCAATCTGCTTGAAACGAGATGCTATGGTGCTCACACTTTTGGCATCATCAAGAAACTTGGCTTCAGTCAATCTTATAGGGACAAAGTCGTTGGCTTCTTGGGAGGCATATGGATCCTATGGAACCACATGATTCCAGTAGAGATCATCCTCTCCCATAGGAAATTCATGCATTGCAAGATCAAAAGTACCTTCTACACCTTCGTATACACCAACACTACAATAGGCGGTAGGAAATTGCTCTGGAGCTAGCTCCAGTCCCTTGTGTCCTCTATGAATGATCCATGCGTCATTGTTGGTGAATTTAACATCATCATGTACCCATTTGAGAAATTTGGCAGTAACATCTTTGACAGCACCAACAGCAGATATTTCTTAGACTTAGTCGACTCTTGCTTCATATATGACCTCAGAGCCCGTGGTGCTCAGATGACCTTCGGGAGGGGATTGCTACACATATGCCTAGATAGATCCATGGGAAATAGGCAATGGATTTATCAGTCGACACTCCACTCTGTCATAGTCCTTGAGAGGAACCACTTGAACCATGCCCCACTATTAATCTCTACACTTATCCCCTCTTGGTTGTAGAACCATCTAATCTAAACCTCAACTACATGGGAGTCTACTCTGGGCTTCCAAGACTTCCTTCATCATAACTAGAATTGGAACACAACTTTTCAACATGTTGCCACTAGTTTCCTGAACAAGGCGGTGGTTTAGATCACACAACTAGGAAGGTCGATCACATCACAAAGGAGCACCTATCCAATAAGATAAAATGGAATCAACTTCAACTATCTCTATGTTTCAACCATGAGATCGCCATGAACACCATCGATCTTCAAGCTCAACTCGACTACATCTAGAGAAGGGAGGAAATGGAGTGGCAGTAGAAATCACACTACGACTGGATTAAACTGGGAGACAACAACACCTGCTTCTTCCACTCTCAGTTCAAAGGAAGAAGATGTTCAAGCAAAATTACCCGCATCAGGGACCAACAGGATGTGTGGGTCGAAGATGCAGATTAGATTAAGCAACTAACCCTTTCTTTCTTCTCCAATGTTTACCAGGAGCACGAGGATGCAAGAAGACACTTTGCTAGCACAAAGGAGTGCCTATCCAACAAGATAAAATCCTAGTACTTTGAGGATTGATTAGTACTTTAAGGATTGATCAATACCCTCCCCAATGACAACCCTAGTACTTTGAGGATTTTTTCCTTGAACCCCCTTGAAATCATCTAAGACTGGATCAAGGATCAAAGGGCCTCAAAAAAATTGGCTACTAGCAGTAAGGTGTTGCCATGGCTAGGATCTCTATCGCCCATAGATCTGGCAAGTTGTTCAAGTAGTAGTGTCACCGTGTGCGAGCATCTCGCATGCTTGCCCAGTTGTACGGGCACATATTGGGTCAAAATCCATGAGCCAGGTGGGTTCCATCCTCAATTAGATGACCTGGGGTGTTGTCTAGTGCTACCCCCTCTCTTGCTGATGAGTGTGTGTTGGGGACCGTGGATCCATGGATGCACCATAGTGATCTTGCATCTGATGCCTTGTATTTTTCTAAAAAATCAGTACAACTCTCCTCTCTCAACTGAAATACCAGAAATCCTCTAAAATTTAAATGAAGTAGTAAATGGCTCATTTATCCAAAAATAGTTATCTTATATATGTTTTGTACAAAAAATTGTGATCTATCTATTAAAAATTGTTTCACAACCAAAATGTATTCATGGAACCCCCTTGAAATCATCTAAGACTAGATCAAGGATTGAGGGGCCTCAGAAAACTTGGCTACTAGCAGTAGGTGTTGTCATGGCTAGGATCTCTATCGCCCAGAGATTTGGAAAGTTGTTCAAGAAGTAGTTCCATTGTGTGTGAGTGTCCTGCATGCTTGCCAAGTTGTAGGGGGACATATTGGGTCAAAATCCATGAGCCAGGTGGGTTCCAACCTCAATTATCCGACATGGGGTGTTGTCTGGTGCCACCCCCCTCATCTTGATGAGTGTGTGTTGGGGACCTTGGATCCATGGATGCACCATAGTGGTCCTGCATCTGATGCCTTATATTTTTCTAAAAAATCAGCACAACTCTCCTCTCTCAACCAAAATACCAGAAATCCTCTAAAATTTAAAAGTAGTAGTAAATGGCTCATTTATCCAAAAATAGTTATCTTATATACGTTTTGACCAAAAAATTGTGCTCTATCTACTAAAAATTGTTTCACAACCAAAATGTATTCATGGATCTCGTGTTTTTGTAAAGAGTGAAACGTTTATGCCGATTGAATGATCTTTATCTCCTATTATGGTTCCCTTGTGTCAGTAAAGATATGATGTTATCCTAAACATCTAAATCAGTAACTTCACTCTAGTTTGGACTTATTTAAATTCTTTGAGACATTTTGATATACACCTCATGACTATGTTTACCTAAATTTAATGCTTTAGTGTTAATTGGATGATGATACCTAATCAAGACTTGAACTTTAACTCTACCACTTATCAAATGTTATCCCACTTTAAAATAAGTAATATTTATTTTTTTGTGTCATGATCTACTAAGATCGTATGCCTTCCTTTCATGATGTAACTCATGCGATCTTAAGATTTACTTTTTTACCATAATATGCCCTATAATATGGTGTTCAAATACTTGTAGGATGGGGTCCTTAATCCTTATGAAAAAGTGGATACTTAATGTCTAAATCTCCATGTTCACCTTCAAATTACTCCTTACAATGACTAATGACATGAAATTCCATGTAACACATTCTTATGAACTCTTGATTGCATGTGACTTGCATATGACACCTAACATGATCTATATACACATGTTAATTTTTGGCCCCTAACATTTCAAGAATCATGCTCTCATATAACACATGTATATTTTTCAAACTAGTGGATTTATCATACCTGTAGATCTAATTCCCAAATCAACCTACTTAATTCTTCTATGACTTGGAAATGTGACCATGTTGCATGGAATTGATCTAATATGACTAGTTATGATCTTGAATGATTAGACTTTTATGATGATCTTGTTGGTATGTATGCCTAGAGAGCCAATCATACCATGATTTTAATGGGGCATTAGACACCTAACTTGATAAGAATAAAGGTAATTTTGTCCATTTTGTGGGTCTCTATCATGAGATGATGACACTGACATACTAGGTGTCTAAATAATTATGTTGCTTGATGATATATGTCTTTAGGTTGAGGACCTGAACAATGAGATTATATGTATGATAAGAGTACATACATTATTGTTATATCCCTAATCATATATTATTGTGGAAGAAAAATAGACAACAATAATACATAATAATAAATGTGTATTGATTGATGATAGAGACTCATTAGTCATGATATGTGATATCAAGCTAAACACATAGGTACTTGTTAGAGAACAGTGTATTGGAAAAACTCACATTGAGAGTGATGCATGGAGACCATGGAACGGTAGTTAGAATTATCTATCATAGTCATAGTGGTCATTGTGCTTCTTAGACATGAAGTAACTACACTCATCACATGTCATTCATTGTATTTTAACATCATCTTAAATAAGAGTTGCCATAAAAGAGATGCTTAGGTATGTTCTGACACATGGGGATTGAGTGTGAGTAATGTAGATGTGGTTTGTCAATCCTATAGGAGATTGATATCCAGGACACTTGATAAGAAAGACTGAGAAATGTATGTATATACTCATGTGACTGGATATGAGATATGTGAGCTCACATGCATCTCATAAAGTCTGCTCTAGGTCAAGTAACATGGATTGAATGTTGAAGAGGATGACGATTCCATGCCTCGAGTTCAGTCTGGATATCATAGAGACATGAACTATACAATCACAATAACACTAATCATGGTTTTACGTTGAAGTTGTTCTCCAACTTTTCATTTACATGGGTAGCAATGATGTGTTTCTAGATACTTCTCATTGCTTGGGATGTGATAAGTTGGTTATAGACATTCAATGCCAACTTAATTTGGAGCCTATAGGGTCACACACATAGGATGCACGTGGAATAGGAGTTTACCCATGAATATGGATGAACTTGAGTACTAAATTGTTTTGGTATTCAATTTAAACAATATTGGTTGTATAGGGGCTGAACAAGAATTTTGAACTGCCAGGTTCAGAACATGAAATGATTAGTTCATAAATGAGATGACTGTATCAATGTGTGAATATGTGAAATGACCATTTTGATTATTAGTATGACTGGATCAAGGATTGATGCTAACGTCATGTTGTGCATTAATCGAATATTAAATGCTAATACAATTACAATTAGGAAACATAGTGAAATGACTAGTTCAAGTGTTGAATTGGTCATCCATAATGATGGTTGTCTAGACTCTTTTCATTAATGAACCAATAGAGACATCAAAGTCTTATTTATTGGGCAATATGACAAAAGCACTTTTCACTCGATGTAGTGGGAGAGTGAGTATTCAATTAGGACTCATACATACTAATGTATATAGACCTTGTAAAATCAATGCTAAAGGTGGTTAATAGTACATCATTTTATGTATTGATAATTTTAGTAGATTGGTAGATTGTATTTAACAAAATACAAATAAGAATATCTTGAAGTGTTCAAGAAGTTCATGAATGTAGTATGTAATCCACTTGGTAGAACTATTAAGACGCTTTGGTATGATTTATGTTGAAATATTTTAAATCAAGAGTTTGAGGACCTTCTGGAGAGACTGTGATAGTGTATCAGAAAGAAGGAATCACACCCTGTTAAGTCATGGTGTGATTATCAATAAATCTAGATAATCTTCCAGATTCCTTTTTGGGCACATGCTTTACACTAAAACAATGAACTGTCTAAAATGGTTCAAAAGACAACATATACGATATTCCATGGGAGATGTCATGATATATATTTTATAAGGATTGGGATTGAAAGCTTGTGTAAGAAAATAGTTTCTTAAAAAGCCTTGTTCATAAATCACATAAATGTTGTTTTGTTGAATACTACTTTAATATTCCAATTCAATAATAAAAAGTATGTTTTTGGGATGGATGAAATCCTAAAGAGGAATTTAATTCCAAAGGAATCAGTGGGAGTAAAGTAGAACTCAAAAAGTTCAAGACCAATAAAAAACATTGAACCTAAAAGAGGTACAATAGGAACAAGGAGAATCACAAATTGGTGTGAAATTTCAAGTTCCTTATGTAAGGCAAAACTCTTAGATCTAGTAGAACACTCCTTGAGCTTGAAAGATTATAATATCTTATAACTCTGAAAGGAAGTGAATTGATCATATGATGATGATCCAACAATCTATCTATAAGCTATTGAGGGACCATCATCTGGGAATTGGCTTGAGGCCATGAGATCCAAGATGGACTTCATGTACGCCGACAAGGTGTGACCTTCGTGGATCCACCTGAAGGGGTAAACCCCATAGGGTGCAATTGGATCTTCAATAAGAAGACCAACATGGATGGCAGTGTACAAACCTATAAGAAAAGATTGGTTCCAAAGGGTTTCAAACAAGTTCAAGGTGTTGAACATGATGAAATATTTTCTCCTTTTGCCATGGTTCAATCCATCAGGATCATGCTTGCCATTGTAACTTGTTATAAGTATGAGATATGGCATATGGATATTAAAACTACATTCCTTAATAGGAATAATTATGAGGATGTGTGCATGACACAAACTAAATGTTTTATAAATCTAATAATGAAAATAAGTTTGTAAGACACAAAGGTCAATATGTGCATTGAAGCAAGCATCTCAAGAGCTAGAATCTTCAATTTGACAAGATATTCAAAGAGTTTGACTTTAGTCAAAATGAAGATGAAATTGTGATTATAAGATATTGTAGGAGCATATTTATATTCCACATAATTATGGGGAATAACATCCTTATACTACACATGTTAAAACATGGCAAGGAAAGTACCTTCTCTATGAAGGTTCTGGGCGAAGTATCCTATATGATAGGAATCAAGATCTACAGAGACAGATCTAGAAAGCTTCATTACCTAAGTCAGAACATATACATTGGCAAGATGATGAAGGGTTCAACATATGGGACTCAATGAGAGAAAATCTATCCATGTTCCATGGGATTAGTATCTCAAGATCCTAATGATCCAATTCATGTGAAGAATGGGAAAACATGAGTAAGATGCCATATGCATTTTCAATTGGATCTATCATATATGCAATGTTATGTATCATCTTGTTGTCTCAAATGTATTAGACATGAAGAGAGGATATATGTAAGATCCTAGTGATGGTCACTGGACTGCCACAAAGAACATCCTTAAGTACTTGAAAAGAACTAAAAGGATTAGTTCCTTAGTTATGGTAATAAGGAAGAGTTGGGTGTAAAGGGTTACACTGATGCAAGATTCCAAAATTGACAAATAAACTTAATGATCACCATCTAAATTTGTGTTTGACCATGAAACAAAAACTGTAAGCTGGAAAAGTTTTGAGAAAGAGACAATTGTTTAATTCTACAATAGAAGTCAAGTTTCTTGGTGTTATGAACACATTAAAATGATATTGTATGGATCAAGAAGTTCATTTGGATGAACTTGTGGGAGGCTTAAACCATTGATGACACAGTAGAAATACTATGCAATAAAGGAGCTAGTATATAGACAAAAGAACTCAAATAGAATACTATAGAAATCCCATCTCATGCAAGAAGTCACACAACAAGGAGATATGAAAACTTGAAAAGTATCGACTTTAGCAAACATTGCTAACCCTATATAATAGCGCTTACGCAACAGAAGCATGGTGGACATGTTAAGATCACTTGGAATAAGATATGGGTAATTAGCTCTAAGTTCAAATGGGATTTTTTGGTATGTATGCTTAAAGAGATCATCATACGATGATTATAATGGGGCATTAGAACCCTAATTCGATAATAATAATAATAATAGTAATTATATCTATTATGTTTGTATCAATCATGAGATGATGACATAGACATAGTAGATGTCTAAAGAATGATGTTACTCGATGATGTATGTATTTAGGTTGAGGACATGAACAATGAGATCATATGTATGATAAGATTACATACATTCTTGTTATGTCCTTGGTCAAATATTATTGTGGAAGCAAAATAGACAACAATTATACATAAGACCGAATTTATTGACTGATGACAGAGTCTCATTAGTCATGAAATGTGATATCAAGCCAAACACATAGATACTTGTTATAGAATAGTGCATCAGACACACCCACCTTGAGAGTGATATATGGAGACAATGGAATGGTATTCAGAATTAGATCTCATGGGGACAGTAATGATTGCGGTTCTTAGACCTAAAGTCACTACACTCATCACATTTTGTTCAATGTATTTGGACATCATCCAATGTGACCTGGAATAAGGGTTTCCATAAAGGAATCCCCATGTAAGTTGTGACACATGGGGATTGAGTGTGAGTGATGTAGATGGGATTTGTCCCTCCTATAAGAGATTGATATCTAGGCCAAATGATAAGCAAGGCTAAAAAATGTATGGCCATACTCATGTGACTCGGTATGTGATATGTAAGCTCACATGCATTTCATACAATCTTCTCTAGTTGAAGGAACATGGATTGAATGTTGAAGAGGATGACAATTCCATGCATCAAGTTCAATCTAGATATCAGAGACAATGGAACTATATGATTACAATAACACTGATCATAGATTGTAGGTTGAAGTTGTTCTCCAACATTCCATATACTTAGATAGCAATGATGTGTTTCTAGATACCGCTCATTGCTTGTGATGTCATAAGTTGGTTATGCACATTCACTACCAATGTAATTTTTGGGACCTATAGGGTCACACACATAGGATGCACTTGGAATAGGAGTTTACTCATGAATATGGTTTAACATGAGTACTAAAGTGTTTAGGTATTAAATTTAAACACAATGGTTGTACATTGCATAAATAGGAATTCTAAACCGCCATGTTCAGGAATGAACCGCTAGGTTCAAAACATGAAATGACCGGTTCAGAAATGAATTGACTGTTTCAATGTGTGAAACGGTAGTTTCAATGATCAGTATGACTGGATCAAGGATGGTTTTTCATCATGTTGTCCATTAATCAAATATCAAATTCCAATACATTGAGATTAGGAAACATAGTGAAACGACTAGTTCAGATGTTGAACTGATTGTCTCATGTATGAATTGGCCGATTCACTGGTGAACGGAGCGTATAATGGTTTTGTAGGTTCCAAAAAATTCATTAAATTGCATCTCTTCAAATCTCACTCAGAATAGATTTTCAATCATTGACCCTCCTATAAATAGAGAGGTAGTTGAGTCTTTCTAGAGACATAATAGTTCTCTCTAACAAGTTGTTGTCCTCTCTAGTTGTGGTAACTAGATTGCCCGAGTAAGTCCTACCTGTAAAGGGAGAGATAGCAAGGGATATACAACATGGGAGAGCGAATGAACCCCAGTAGGTTGATGTTCGAAGGGACAACTCCTTCCCATTGGATTTGGTAGCAGAACATGGAGTTTCGGGTGGTCTGCGTGGACTACTACAAAGGTAAGGAGGTTGTTGCCACCCGTTAGGATGGCACAGTCAATTGTTGTCCATGGTGATCAACCAGGAGGCAACAGTCAATGCCATCCAAGTGAAACTTGAAGAAAGAAGAACACTGTAGCAAGGGATAGTAACTAGACTTTCTCTAGGACCATGTATAAACCTTGCAAACTTTTATTCCCAATTCATAGTTGTTGACGCAATCTCCCATATAAGGGGAATATGGCAATAAAAATTTTATTTATGTTGCCTTACTTGATGCCATATTTCCCTACAGATCTAAATATCATGCTTTTCATATTACCAAATCAAAGATTATCTTACTCTTCTGACTTCTCGAATGTGGATGTCCCATCTAGACCTAAAGTACCTTTATGATATTGTGCTATGTTGAATCAATGCATACATGTTGATATGTTAAAACTAGGCTTGAACGATGTAGAACCTAGGTCTAGGAGAACGTCCACATGATATAAATCAAGCTTATACCATCCAAATATTTCTGATGTAAGACCCCATGTTATATATTTTTATGAATTATGTAACCTAGGGTTGAACTTTCAGTAGGAATTGTACTAAGGGATCATAACTTGCTCACAAAATGCAATGTACGCTTAATCTCTTGGCATGCTATGACATGGACTTGTTTGTATGTATGAACTTATAATTTCTTGGTTGCTTAGTTATTGGTTTGAGATATTATTCCTATAATTACTACTTTCCTATGTTTTAATTGCACTATATTGACAAAATTTGAACATAATATAGAATTCCATTATATAACCCTTGTGTACCTTCTTGAGTTTGTATTGTAAGTGAACAAGGCATGTTAAAGTAGGGTTAGCTCATTGGCTTTGGTCTTGCAGTCCCCCACATACAAACATGGTGACATTCATGCTTTTAGCATCATATTCTCCTCATAGACCCTTCATTTCAAAGGTGGTCAAAGGCCTACATGTGGATATAATGGAAAATAAAACCTGAAACATGCTTTGTAAAAAAGAATGTCATCTAATGTTCTCACCTTGTTTCTTCTTCTTGATTATTAAAATTTTTCTATTCAAGCAATGTTTATATTACACTTCAACTATGCATACATGAGCTTTCATAGAGTACTCAATACACTCACATTGATATATTTTTCTTATCTATGTTTTGGATGGTAAATGAAGATCCACTAAATGTAGGACAACTAGTTTTGAAATGAAATACCAATTGGATATCTTTGATATACAAATGGTTACATGACTCTCTTCTTGTTTACATATCATGTTATGTATGTTATTTATGGTGTTTCCTTTTCATATATACTTGTGTGAAACCATGTTCCATTCTAGGTACATAGCCTAGGTCCTCTCATCTTTGGTTGCCTATCCATTAGAAGTAAGGATTTGGGTAGTAACCAGTTTCATGACAAATGGTACCAGAGCGATCCATACACGCCTCTATGTATGTTTAAGGCATAAAAACAATAATTACCTAGGGATAACCTAAATCTATAGTGGTGAAACTAAGGCAATAAGTGTGGTGCAAAATATAGGTATTTTGTCTAGAAATCACCTCTTACCCGCCTAGTTGTAGTTTTTGAGGTTCGTTTGCACACTTACCTACCCAAAGTGGATCTAAAATTGAATAAGGTTTCTTCCATTAAAGCCTATAGAGTCTTCTTGCATCTCACAATTTCTTTAAGGACTACCTAAGGCACCCAAGTAGATGATGATTAGTTAGTTTTTTTATCTCATGTGATTATTTTCTCATGACCATTATTCAGATGATTCCTCGATTATATATAGCTTATGCATGGGACAACTTAAATTCATTTGAGTTCATGAAATTTCATTTATATTATGATTTCATGATATAATGTTAATATAAAAATCCTATTCCTCTTAATAAAAGTAATCATGGAATTATTGTACTCAATTGAAATGCCTCAAATCATGCAAACTCAATGTTACAAAATCTACTTATGTGCTTTCTATGTTTGAGGTGAATCATAAAAAATACTATATATGATGTAATAAGGTGGAATTCTTATTTACACCTCATGATTGATTAGGTCCCTATTGATTGAACCTATGTTGCCTCTATTTTTGACCAAACTACAAACACTATTGAGAAAACATATGTATCATACCCCATACTTCGATATGACTATGTCTTTAGACCCCTAGATCATGATGGAAAGATTGGTTACAAGATCCAAATCCCCTATTGACTATTATGCCTCTTTGTAAGGTTCAATTTTGAATAATACAAACCATGTTGAGTTTTGACCATATCTTATGATGTTCTAACTCTTGGAGTACACTTTTTTACTCCTATTTTTCTATCTATCGACCTTTCCTTGTCTTGTGAAAGGAAGGGAAAAATACTATGATCCCTAATTTGCTAAAAAACTTGAAACATGGATGATTGATGCTTTATATCATTATGTAATACAAATAAATAGTCACTTATCCCCCTATTTTTCTATGATTTATGTTTCATGTCTAATGATGTAAAATATGGTAGGTTAGGGTGGTAGTATGATTCCTGATATCCCCAACAAAAATCACATACCTAATATGACCTTCTTCACATTTTCAACTCTTAATTATTTACATCTTGGAAAGATAACCCTTTCCTATGATATTGATTTATTGACCTACAATCTTAAATTGGTCAAATATATTAACATTTGATCATGAATCTTGATTTGACTATGTGCTTGTCCTATAAAATTGAAAATCTTTTTATAGAGTGTGTATTGGGATTTGAGTTGAGGGTACTAAGTTGAGTGGGGGTTATTGTTGGTTTTCCCTAGTTTGACCATAATACACTTATTATACATATTATACACTTACTAGTGAGATTAGGTGTTCAAGAATGGGATAGGTGGTACATACATTTATTATATATAAGACCCTAAACCCTAATCTTTTAACCCTAAACCCTAATCTTTTAACACTAAATCCTAATATATATTTGTTTTCTCTTTGATCATATAATGGATAGATCATGGATGTCCATTCCAAATAGTTGCACCCCAGAGTTTATTGTTGGTCTTTTATCAGTTTATTAGATTTGTGGAAGAACATAAGAAACAACCGGGAAATAGGTTATATTTTCCATGTAGGAATTGCAGTAACAACTTGAAAGTTAGCACTGGTGATGAAATCAAAAGTCATATCATGTGCAACGGGATTGTACAGGGCTATACATAATGGTACTGACATGGAGAGATTTCAAACCTAAAATTAGTAGATGTCTATAGTAGTGCTTGTGTGAAAGAAGAAATTGCATCTGATGACGTAGATGTGAATGAAATGGTTCCAATAGACATCACTGATGAGATGCTGGATAGTTGTGGGGTAGAGCACACCGATCCACCTCCCATGTTTAAGAACATTGTGCATGATGCTAAGAGACCATTATACACAGGTTGTACTAAGTTTACAAAGCTTAGCATTGTGTTGAGACTGTATAAGATGAAGGCTAACAATAGATGGAGCGATAAAAGCTTCACGTCATTGTTGTCTTTGTTGAAAGAAATTCTTCTTGAACGAAACGAGCTTCCAATCTCAACATACGAGTTAGAGAAATTATTATTCCCAATGGGAATGGAGGCTAAGAATATACACGCATGCTTGAATGATTGTGTATCATTTCAAAGGACCATGTCAATTTGAAAGATTGTCCAAAATGTGGGGCGTCAAGGTATAAAATGACGACTTCGGGGAAGTCCAAAATTGGTTCTCCTACCAAGGTGATGTGGTATCTACCTTTAATACCACAGTTTCAATGTTTGTTTTCCAATCCAATAGATGCGAAGAATTTGAGGTGGCATGCAGAGGTTAAGAAAAATAATTATGGGATCCTATGACATGCCTTTGATTGCCCACAATGGAAGAAGATTGATTTATGGTACCCTGAGTTTGGTGAAGAAGTTAGGAATCTAAGACTTGGGATTTGTACCGTTGGGATGAATCCATATGGGACATTGAGAAGCCAACATATCACTTGGACTATTATGCTTCTTATATACAATCTTCCTCCCTAGTTGTCTATGAAAAATAAGTACTTTATGTTGTCGTTGTTGACCCTAAACAATCTGGAAATGATATAAACGTTTATCTTGAACCTCTGATTGATGACTTAAACTCTTGGGTGAAGGTGTGATGACCTATGATGCTTCATGTACAGAGACATTTCATTTCCATGCTATATTGTTTTGCACTATTAATGACTTTACAGCATATGGGAATTTGTTTGGATATAGTGTAAAAGGATCTAAAGCATGTCCTATTTGTGAAGAGAACACAGATTCAATATGACTAAAATATGGTGGCAAGACTATATATCTTGGACATTGAAGGTTTCTTTCAAAATTTCATTCGTACCAAAGGTTGTGTAAAGCATTTTGGAATGAGGAACGGAGTGCACCTAAACCTATATTAGGGGAGGTTATTTATGAAAGATTAAAAGACTTTGTCAATGAATTTGGTAAGAGATCACAATGTACCATGCCCACACTAAGTGACAAATATTTATTCAAGAAGAAGTCAATATTTTGGGATCTTCCTTATTGGAGTTCTTTGGTAGTTAGGCATTGTATGAATGTCATGCATGTTGAGGAAATTGTTTGTGATAGCGTCATTGGTACTCTATTGAATATACCAGGTAAGACTAAAGATGGAATCAAATCCAAAATGGACCTACATGAAATGGGAATAAGGAAAAAATTAACAAAAGTAGTTAGTACTAATCAGAGAACATATTTACCTCATGCTTGTTACACGGTGTCTAGAAAGGAGAAGAAAGCTTTTTGTGAGTTCTTGGTTAATGTTAAGGTACCATGGGATTACTCTTCCAACATCCGTAGATTGGTATCAATGAAAGATCTAAAGCTGATAGGCCTTAAATCTCATGATTGTCACACTCTAATGCAGAAAATATTGTACGTGGCAATTTGATCTAGACTACTGAAGCATGTAAGGTTTGCAATCACCAGACTTTATTTCTTCTTCAACAGTCTATGCAACAAAAGTTATTGATCTTGAGAATCCAATAAGTTGCCAAAAGAAATGGTTGTTACCCTATGTCAGCTTGAGATGTATTTTCCTCCTTCATTCTTTGATATCATGGTACATCTTGTTGTCCACTTGACTAGGGAAGTGAAAATGTTGGGACCAGTTTTCTTACATTTGATGTATCCTTTTGAACGATACATGAGTGTTTTTAAAGGAGATGTTCAAAACCGTTATCTGAAGGGAGTATTATTGAGGGTTTTGTGGCGAGAGAGGTTATGGATTTTTGCAATGACTTTTTGAGTGGTAATGATGCTCCTATAAATGACAAGAATATTGAGGAGTATTCTAACAAAGGAATTTTAGGATCACAGATGAAAGTAATCAGCCATGAGCTATTGGAACAAGCTCACTTGTATATTTTACACAACATCAACGAAGTGAGTGTTTATATCACGAAACATAACAGTTTCATCAAGAAACAATATCCTCAAGACAATTCAATGTGGCTTGCAAGAGAGCATAATAATACATTTATTAAGTGGTTTAAAGATAAAGTCTTACATCAACTATCTCAAAAACCAAATAATATTGCTAAAAATGTCAAATGCCTTGCATTTAAACCAAAAATGAATGTTATTGTTATGAAGGGTTTGACATAAATGGGTTCTCATATTACACAAAGCGTCCAGATGATAAGAGTGTCATCCAAAACAGTGGGGTCACCCTTCAAGCATCTTCATTGTTTCTTTCTAGTGCAAAAGATAAGAGTCCACGTGAAGCTAAAATGTCATATTATGGTGTCATTGAAGACATATGAGAGTTTGACTATGTAGATTTCAGAATTCCACTCTTTAAGTGTAATTGGGTTGATAATACCAAAGGAGTTATAGTGAATGAATTGGGTTTCACATTAGTGAATTTTGAAAAGATTGGAGAGAGTATGAAATTTTACAGAGTATATTTGAACTGGATGAAAGCCTACATCGTAAAAGGTGATGCAACGTTGTGGGAGGGTCCTAAGGAACTATAGGACAACTCTCAACTGACAATACATATGAGATGTTGATAAGAGGAAGAAGTTATCCCTTTAGAAATGGAACTACATGGACCCAGATGAGTGGAAGGCATTTGTTGATAGAAGAAATATTGATGAATTCAAGGTATTAAGTGTCACTCCCAATTTAATTAATATACATT
The DNA here is from genome assembly GCA_963693085.1 of Alisma plantago-aquatica. Taxonomy (NCBI): domain Eukaryota; kingdom Viridiplantae; phylum Streptophyta; class Magnoliopsida; order Alismatales; family Alismataceae; genus Alisma; species Alisma plantago-aquatica. The sequence continues at coordinate 792,484,656 of OY856410.1, read as the reverse complement.
CTTATGAATTCACATGTTCACGATTGACCTTGGTTATTACTAACCAATTCAATGTGATTACTAATAAGGATATGAGTGATGCTCAAAGAGCAAGGTGTTCACTAAATGTGCATGACCACACGATGGGTCCATGTGGCTATGTAGCTTTTCATGAAAAACTATAGACATCTTTCGTTCAACAACCCACTGCTCCTAATAATGAGACTAGTAAGTTCTCTACTATTACTCCCGCACCTCTGCATCGCCATGATGTGTGGATAGTTGGGAGACAAAACAAAAAAGGAGATATAACCAACCTCGCAACTACTGAGGTGGCTGCAAAAATGGTAAAATTCAACTCTCAGAGCAATTAGTATTGATGATTGTTATATTTACTTACCAATTTCTATTGATGATGATTAGTGGGAGCTTCACGAGCAGTAGAAGAAAGGCTCGTTCATCCCTAAAGGCACAAGGGATGAATTGAAAGTTGCTCTCGGTAACCAAAGAGTATTCTGGACATGTTAGGGCTGCAGGGGCTGGAGTGATCCTAAGAGCCTTCTTTGGGCCATCACAACGCAAACATGTCCAAAAAGGGGGAATTTTAAAAGTTGAGGTAACCAATTATTTTTTTAGAATGTTATTGGAAATGGAATTCATGATTCAAAAAGTGTTTCTTTTGGCCATGTATAGGTAGATGAGTTAGTTGATAAGAGAGTCCAGTAAGTATTGAGCAAGTGGTAGGCATCTCAGTCTACCACTCTGATAGTACATGTGGTGTGCCGCTCTTCCTCTACAATGGAGGTAGTTGGGAGTGATCTTGTAGAGGTGGTTGGGAGTAATCCTATAGACCCACCACCTAGCACATCCTCTGTAAGTATTTTAATGAAATAGTATCTAGTCTTTTCAAGATGATATGTTTATTTATGTATATAACATACTCTATGTAAATTTGTAGGGGTTGAAGCCATGTCGTGTAAAATTGAATGAATTTGTCATTGCAGAGGGTGAGTCTTACCCATGCTTTTCATGGCACACAATTCATGGAACTCCAGTACCTAATGGTGCGGTTCACGTGAGCCCGAGACTTGTGTTTTCTACTTGGAGGTAGCATCCATTGCCATATGCCCACCCAGATGCTAGTACGCTTAGTGAAGCAGAAGGTAGAGTGGTCTTGTGGCCCAAAATGGATGTCATCTATATCATGTATGGTAAATTTACATTACGTTGATTTGTATATATGTATATATATGACAATTGATATGAAATTATATATACAGGACAAAGGGAAGAAACCCGCTACAGCTCGTCCTCCTCCACCTCCACCTCTTCCTAAAGTACCTAGTTGTCTTGCAAAGGACCTATACGACTCATTAGGTCCTCAATGCAGGGGTATGGAAATATGGATAGGCAAGCATCCCAAAAAAATTCCTATGAATGTTTCTATTAAGGAGGAGGCTGCAGGCCAATCATACGATAATAATATATTTATACAAGATACTTTAGAGTTGTTTACTTATGCTTGGCTGAATACATCTATATTAGAACTATGGATATGATGAGATCTTGTTTACATATCTATATACCTTGTTTTATATACAACGATCTATTTTCTTATATATTATTGCATATGTAATATATGTTTTGCAACCACTTACATAGGGTATGTACAGAATTTTCATTTACCCATGTGGGATTTCTAATTCCATCCTTGATCAGTCATGTACATAAAGACCCTTCATCAGTTGCCTTATATTTCTCTATTACTTTTAAATATTTTGGTAAAGTAAAGAAGAGTGTGATAATACCTCCATTCAATGTTGAGTAAGTTTACTTTGCTTATAATTTGGACTTAAGAAAATTACATTTTATTGTGGATTTTGAATTATATATTTTTAACTTTTGTATCTCTAGTCATAAGCATCGAGAGTTACTGGTTGTTGTTCTCGAGACGTTGTTGTTTATTATCTAGACCCTGAGGGGAAGGAATTAGATAGTTCGGGACACATAATAAAAAGGTCATTATTCACATGAGAAAATTTTTATATTTATATACGTTAAAATCTATTATTACATTACTATTTAGTAATGCAACTTAATGTGTTACATTAACATGTAAGGCTTTAAAAGGTTTCAAAAAACATGGAGGAGACATGTGCAAGAAAAAGAAATCATGAGTCTGGGAGAATGTGAAAGTAGTTTCCTGACTACAATGGATATACTATTTATGTGAACTAAGCTTATTTTTATTTATAAACATTTTGTATGTTGAAATTTATAGTGTGTTGTACAAGACAACGGCTGGGCACGTGGATACTACATGATGTGGTATATGGACCTAATTGTTAGATATGCAGCACAAGAAATCAAAAACATACAACAAGTATTGTATATTCTTGACCATCATATATAAGTATAGTCTCATTACATAATATGAAAATATCAAACTTATTAATTATATATATACGTCATTCTCTTCGTAGGTATCTAAAACTAGTGACTTCACTATAAAGGAAAAGTTATTAGATGTACATGATCCCTATACGATGGAACAATTAGATGACATAAGAGAACAATGGGCAAAAACCTTTGAAATGGAGGCAATTTTTTATTATAGTTGGGGTAGTGATGATGATAAAGAATGGCATTTATAAAATTTTATGTCATAATTATTTTAGTATTTGATGAAATTTCTAAACTTCGAAAGACAAGGTTATATGTACGTGTGTGAATGACCATTTTTGAATTGTCTTATTGAAATTTGATCTATATACACGTGTGAATGTGAAGATGAATGAATGAATGTGCTTCTACATGTGTGTGAATGTGAAAAGAAATGAATGAATGGAACTGTAGGTTGCTACATGTGTGTGAATGTAAAAATGGAGGAATGAATCGAACTACAGGTTTCTACATGTGTGTGAATCATATGAATGAATTAATTGTGTCTATACATGTGTGTGAAACGCATGATGTATATATAATCTTGATCATCTTGTTATTGTAGGTTTGTGGCATGTTGTTAGATGAAATCAAAGGATGTTCTAAACCTACAGTTCAGAACTGAACTGCAGGTTCTACATCCTGCTGACCAGCCAGACAGTAGGCCCTTAAGCTAATAAAAAAACAATACATATTCATCGGTTATTTAAAAAATTGTCACCTAATGTCAATGGTGTCAGTTAAATATAGGAAACTGACAGGTATACTCTAACCCGGGCCAACTTTTTTGTTTGAGCATGGAGATAAGTGTCAGTTTCCTACCAAAAAATCGACGACTATACCAGATTATTTTTTGAGATATGGCGATAGGCATATCTTTTTTGGTTGCAATCGGGCCAGGATCTATGTCATCGATTCCAGAACCAATGTTGTATGATTCTACCATTAGTGTCACTCACTTGGCTGTCGCTTGAAATTCAATGTGAAAAGCCCATTTTAACTGACACTATAGGTCGTATCTATACTAGTTGAGTGGGAAATATATGTATTTTCTCACCCAGAGATTCCCTTTGTTAGGGGGAGAAGGAATTTTTGCAACTGGGATGTTTATCATGTTTCTCTCCTTAGGGAAATACCAAGTGGTTGGGTGATTAATGAGGCTAGTGAAGATGGTGGGGAGCACGTGTGGATTTTTCCACTGGAGCTTGATGGTGAATTTGATCTCTTCAACCCTAATTTTTTGGGATTCTAGTAGATAAATCTATTATGTGATAGAAAAAATACCTTTTAGATAAGTTTCATGGGGTTGGTTCACAAAGAACAACTTTTCTATAAATAAAATATAAGCACCTTCCAATTAAACTTATTAGGTGCACATAGACATGTAAAACCAAATCATCTATATTAAGAAGCAAAGTTGTTGCAATATACAATAGAAAAACTTTTAACTCCAAATTGTCTCTTTTCCTATTATTTTAGGTATAAACACATCAACCAGCAAGTTTTTTTTTATTTTTAGAGTCAGATATTATTTAGAAAGACAATTAGTTACTAAATTCTCCATTAATATATATCAAAGTAGGAAGTCTTCTCTTCTTTTTTTTATCATAATGCTTAATTTTTATTCATCATGTGCTCTACTAGAAGAAGAAAAGCTATAGAATGAGATGTTTACATCTATGCTTATCCAATATTTCTGAGTAGAATAAAAAAACATTAGATAAAGAAGACATGGAAACATGAGAGAGAATATATAGTGTTTTATGATTAAATCTGACATAGTATTCAAATCATGGGAGATGTGTTGTATATACAAAACATATTGAACAGAATCATGAAGTTGTTCAAACCTTCATCCTTACATATGATGGTATATTAGATGACGGATATAGTTATGGAATCAATAATGACATGCCCATTAGTGGGAGCCCTATACCGATGATGCAAGTATTGGATGCATTGGAAAAAAGAATACACATGCTTGCATGCCTAGAATTAGGTTGGAAATATACATCAGTGAAGAGTTCGTAATATGCAGCCCTAAGTTTGAAAAAGGCTTGGGAATTACTAGTCAAAGGTCCATGTCAACCTCGAGGAGGCAGTGCAATGATGGTGTTTGTGCATTATGTAATGAAAGCAACTCAAGACTCTACAAGCAGCTTCTTCCTGGAGTGTATTAGGTCATTTTGGGCTTGCCAAATGTGCTAGAAATCTATAAGCAAAAGGTTGGAAGTTATTGAATCACTAGAGAGGTGATGATAGTTATAATCCACTACTCTTTGCCCATCATGAAGAAATATAAAACATGTAATATATGACTCCATATTGGTTTGCTTATGGAGAAATCACATGGACCATGGAGAAGGGAATTTGGGGCATTATTACATGTCGGGTAGGTATGTCCACATTAATATGCCATATATTCTATTCTGCATTATTTAGAAGTGCTTTATATTTTAGGATCCACATGAAGACACAAATTCTTTGAGAGACACTTAGATTTTTAGATGCAATTCTAGTTAACCTCAACATAAATAATTTTCGAGGTACACAAGATTACACCCACATCCCACGATAACCTCTAATCATGTATTAGGGCATAAGTTGAGGGTTTAACTTAATACAAAGATCAGTCTTGACTTTTTGTTTGATTTCAACTCTTTGTTTCATCACATTCAATCACATAAACTAACTATACCAGGGGATTTAAAACTTGATTAATTTAGTCTAATTTCAACAATAAAGATACATATCTAAATAGTCATTATGTTTCTCACACTTCCATGTACATATGCCATTACAATTACAAATATTCTCTATTATTAAGGAAACAAGTTACAAATCATCATTTAAACCTCTCTCAACTCTATATAAGGACCTAGAGTGATAGGGACTGACTAAAATTAACTAATATGATACTTAGCTCTCGTGGTAGATATACTCTGGAATTGAAATTCTTTATTATCCACATGGTTTCCCTAAAATTTTGTGAGTAGAGGGGTGAGCCTACTCGCACAGTGAATGAGTACTTCAAAGAAACAATATAAAGCACTTTAATAGATAAATATATATTATTGAGAAACTAAATTCAAAGAAGAACAATAATGATATATAGAACTAATATCCACAATCACATAGATGAATGGATACTCTAGGTATCTACACAGAGTAAATCAATATTTGAACGTACTTAATCAGTCACAAAGGGAACTAGCAATTTAGAAACATATTGAAAATAAAGGTATAACTTCAAAGACATGATTAATCTCTCATTCATACTATTACACATCGGTATCAATATACAAATATCTAAACATTTTCCTCAGTATTATCTTTCTGATCTTTCATTAACTCTAACTTTGCTTGATTACTGCATTGACTACTAACATGCTTGCCAACTAAAAATAACTGACTAAGTTGAATATTGAGCTCTTTATCTGAAATCAATTGAACTCAATTAACTTTTCTTTTACTTTGCCCATGAACTCTCTTACATTGTACCATCTAAGAGAAAGACACTACTACATGACTCACTGTACAAGTCTTAAGGTAAATCCTGGGACCTTAAGACTGCTACTACTATCTTGGTCTGCTTCAAGGGAGTCTCCTAAGGGCTGATGATGGCCAAACAACTAGTTGTATAATTGTGGCCCCTTATCATGGGTACTCAAGAAGGGTGCCTCTAGGCTAAAAAACCTCTGCCTCATTTAATGTGATTCCTCAAGATCTAACACACAATACAGAGCAACTACCAGAAGGAGTAGGCCCACAAGTCCTATATACTCCAACTTGTGGGTACTAGTCGATCTCCAGTTATTGTTGGATACCCTTAATACTGAAATAGTACCACCATGATCTTCAATTATTGTTGGGTACTCTGCTACTAAACTGAAGTACCGCCAATACCCAATTGATTGATGTTGGATACTCAATTCTAGGGAACATGTTCCTATATCTCATAGTCCATAGCTTGTTTCACCCAACCTCTACAGACCTACAAGGAGGCTCTACGGTGTTTAGGGTATCTACTACTAATGTAATTTTCTTATTTTATCATCATACATCATACCGAGAAACAAAAAAAAATGAAAATACTTGATTAACTGAATACCATATCCTTAGAGTTTCATTTGCCTCATTCACATATCACATGACTTGCATAAGGATTCAATGCATCGTAAACTTTCACTAATAAAAGACTAATTTCAACAATTCACATATAACCAAGCATATATATCAAACCCTAACGTTCACTGGACTAGAATTTCCATGTCATTCTCAAAAATATAAAGCATAGAGAATAACCTTGAATAAATAATCTTTAATGATAAAAGCATCACATCAACTGAATTTTATGGCGGCCATTTACAAACTTCCAAGTTTCCATTAATCTAGAGTTTCACCCTTTTTACTGAAATATTAGGCAAACAATGATAACATCAAATAAAATTCAAGATACTGTATGACATATCTATACTACGCATTCAAATAAAATAATCATTCAAAAATAAGGATATTCAAATAGGCAAAGTTCTTTATTCAATTATACAACAATTTCAGGCATAACCAAAAACCCTAGATTTTGATATATTCTTATAACTTCTACAATAACTATAGTAATTCTACTTTAGATTATTTATATCCATTTCTAAAATAATTTAATCATATGAAATTCATCACAATAGAAAAATATTACATTTCTAGATCATCTTTCATAAGATTAAACTGAAAGACATATGTAGGGTTTGTAGTTGCATAAAAAGAATTTGAAAATTCTTTGAGGATTTAATACAATTTCATGCAATCTATTTATTAAAGGAACTACCCACTCACCTAAGTGTGAAAACACCTCAAAAACGTAGCGCAACATCTGAAATTCTCAAATGCATATTAAAATACCTAGCAAATCACCGCTTTCTTCTTCCTTTCAACTTGGAAACCCTAGCAATGGTGAATTATGGAGAAAGAGTGAGAAAGGGAAGTGATTTTTTATCTTTTTCAATCATATCTTAGGATGGACAAAATCTTCACATGTGAGTGAAGAATTACTAATAAAATCTATCTAGAGATGGCAAACTTACTTGGTTTCATCGACTCTAGCAAGAGAAAAACCTAGACCACCATCTTCTCCACTTTCTCCTTACAAACCCTATCTCTTCCTCTTTCTAGAATTTTGTTTCTTTTGATTGAATCATGAAATATTAGAGCTCCTAGCATGTTTGTTTATTCATATAGAATGATGAGGTGCTTGGGTAATTTGCAAATTGACCCCTCACTATACTTTCTTTTATTTTGGTAGGTTTGTTTTCATAAAAAATGTTACTATAAAGTCTTTATTTAGAAAATAAAAATTTCTTCAAAAATTACTAAAACTTATAATATTGTTTGTCATTCAGCTTCAGAGTTCTAGTCAAAATTTTAGATCATTTCAACCTATCAATAAATAATTTAAAATAAAACATTACACTATTGAACAATAGTCAACAACATGACCGATCGAATTATAGTTCGACCGATAACCACACTCAAAGAACATCCAAATATTCTGATATTTTTCATTAGCACATGTGATTGAGTTATCCGTATCACACACAAATTTCAAGTAAATCTAAGTTACATAGAAAATATGATAAATCATTTATCATACTGCTATACCTATCAAATGTTGTATTTATATACTATCAAAACCCTAATTTTGGCGATTAGGGCTTACACTTCTCAAACCCTAACCCTTCAAGTTAAAATCATGAGTACATTCCTTATTAGGTTTGAAACATCACAATTGGACTACCATCATTAATCAGGTTTAAGCGATGATCAATCTAGTTAAGCATGCAAGCATCTAATAAACCTTAGTTTACTAATTAAGCTCAGATATGGTCATAACATACAACCATGTATATGTAGAATAAGTGAGATCACTCCATGTTGTTCTTGGGGCCAATCCAACTATCCAACCTAGATAGACGGTTTAGGGGAGGAATGAACTTCTTTTCTTCCCATGTTTTAGGAGTAAGATATATTTAGATCAAGTTGTGAACACAATCTCCATCATCTAGGACCATGGAATTGGCAGTAAGATCGTCTACTTCAAAAAAGATCTGAAATTAGGTATCAATGTCTTGAATCTTCAAGCTATTGTTCCATGTATTGTTCCATACATGAATAGAGGACCCATATTGAATTACTTTGGATATTTTATCCATTATGGATTTCATGTTCTTCTTGATGAAAGACCTAGAAAGACAACATGGATTGTTTCTCATATGACCTTCCCACATGTATTTTTCCTTCATAACCCTTAACCACATTAGATTGGGCTATTTGAGAAAGTGTCAAACATTGTTAAGAATTAAGGCTTAGTTTTGGTCATGTGAATCCTTACCTATACCTCTGCCTTCCATTTTTGAGGTGGTTTTTTCCATGAAACAAGAAATAATTTTTGATGTTCATCCCCCTGACCAGATTAGTTCTTCACATGTTTATTTATATCATAATAGAGACTATGAAATAGTCAGACTGGTGGCATGGTAGATATTTTTTGAAGAGTTGACTTAGCAAGGGTGGTTTGGCCAACCAAGGAAAACTGTCAGGCTAATATTCATGCTCTCTTGTAGTGTAGAGATGATGCTTGAATGAGTTTCTTTGTTAAGACGGTGATGGCGAATGAGAATGTTGAGGTAGAAAACCAAATACTCAATTCTTGAGATGCAAGAGGGGTGTTCAAGGGGAGGAATCAATGTGACTTTTCTTTTGAGATAGCCTGATCAGACTCTGATGCAAACTTCTGAAGGACCCACATTATAACTTCAACATGCTTCTTGGATGCCTCTTCCATTAACATATTTTCATTTGCAAAAAAGATATATGATATTGATGTACCATTCCTATCAAGAATGATGGGATTCCATTGTCCACAAGTGACTTCATGAGTGATTTCTCGACTCAGACGCTCCATACATAGAAAAAATCATTTGGTCTTACAGGATACCCTTCCTCAGTCCCTGAGAGTATTTGGAAGGAGGAAGGGATGAGCCTTCTCACATGAAAGATGTAGAGACACCAGAGATAATCTCCATGATTAGAAGACTATGTTACCTGGATGTCCCATCCTTTTAAGTTTTTTGAGTATGAAGGGCCATTTCATTCTGTCAAACTCCTTCGAGAGGTTGAGCTTGATGATGATCTAATTCGTGATCATACTCTTGTTTGCATGGACTGGATGAGTTTTAGAAATCAGCTTGAAGTAGGAGTTGTTGAGTGAGATAGGGAAAGGATCACTATAGTTTTGTGATTTACACACTTTCATAATCAACAACATATGTGAGTCTGAATGTTTGGGGTAGATCTTAGCAAAGTTGAAGGCATGTTGCATTGTCTGAATCACAAAGTGACCTACCTGGGGATAGTGGGATTTGATGTATTCATTATGAATTCCATTGGGCCAAGGGGCCTTAATAGGTTCCATCATAAAGGAGACTTTCTTACCTCTTCAACTCCAATCATACAAGAAATATATTTACCAATATGCAAGATGATTCCCAAAATAAACACCTCTAAGATGAGATTGTCACAGTATTTTCCTATAGAGAAGCATTGGTTGTCATCAATTGAGAAAAGTAGTCTCACATGAGTTGTTGGATTGTATCTCTATCACTAACCCACTCACTAGTGTCATCGTGGAGTCTTGTGAGCTTGTAAAGATGACATCTAGTCTTCACGAGGGTTTAAAAATACTTCATCTTGCAGTCCCTTTTTCATAGCTAGTTGATGGGGGCATGTTGTTGCCAATATGCTTCCTTGTGCATGAGGTTGCAATGGTATTGTTCTTCAAGTTCACTGGCACAAAGTTTATTAGAGGGGAAGGGAGAGAGTTTCAGAGTACTGACTCTATAGGGAAATATGGCAACAGAGCAAGCAGTAGAAGCAAAAATTTAACTGCCATATTCCCCTTTCAATAGTAGATTGTATCAATAACTATGTAATGGGAAATTTGGTTACGAGATTATACCTTGAGTTTGAGTAAGTCTAGAGACAATTCCCTCATTGTAGCAGGATCCTTTCTTCAAGTTGCACATAGACAATGTCTACGTCATCCTCCTGGTTGTTCACCATGGACAACAGTTGCCCTTGTCCTCTAAGCGGCAGGCAATGACTTCCTCACTTCTATAGTAGTCCACACAGACCACTGAGAACTCATGTCATTCTAGAAGAATGGACAAGAAGGAGTAGTCCCTTCTAGTTGTTGTACTAGCACCAACTTTCTCTCCCACAATTATTCTCCCTTGCTATCCCTCCCTTTATCATGTAGGACTTGCACAAATTATCTTGGTTACCATAACCAGAGAAGGCAACAATTTTCAAGGCTAATTGATGTGTCTAAGATGCCCCTAGTAACCCTCTATTTATAGGAGGGTAAGGGTTAGGGTTCAAAGTTTGAGCAGAGTCGTAGGAGACGTAATTTCATGAATTTTCACATCCTATGAGCAGCAAAATGGTCAGTTCATGGGTGAACTGATTGGTTAACATGTGAGTTGATCCAAATCTCATAGTCATGATAAGATGCAATGGCAAGCATAATCCTGATGGACTTAGCCATGACAATTAGTTAAAAGTTTCATCATAGTCAACACCTTGAACTTGTTTAAAACCATTTGTAGCCAATCTTCCCTTATAGGTTTGTATATTACCATCCATGTCGGTCTTTTTCTTGAAGGACCACTTGCACCCTATGGGTTTTACTCCTTCAGGTGGATCCACCAAGGTCCATACCTTGTTGGTGTACATAGATTCCATGTCAGATCTCATGTCCTCAAGCCATTTCTTAGAGTTTAGTCCCTTAGTAGATTCTAGATAGGTTGTTGGTTCATCACATATGACCAACTCACTGTCTTCTTATGGTCACAAGATAACCAAATCTTTCAAGATCAAGGCGTCTCCTACTAGATATATGAGGTCCTTGTGCTACATTAGGAACTTGAGATTCCACAACAATTTGTGAATTTTCTTGTTCATCTTATACCTCTATTGGTTCGATGTTTACTTTTTGGTCTCATACCTCTTTGAGTTCTACTTTCCTCCCACTGATTCCTTTGGAAATAAATTCCTTTTATAGGAATGCAACATCCCTGGAAGAAAATACTTTATTGTCAGTTGGGTTATACAAGTAGTATCCCTTAGTTTCTTTGGTATATACAATAAATTATCATTTATCAGATCTAGGGCCAAGATTTTCAAGAAACATTTTCCTCACATAAGCTTCACATCCCCAAACTCTCATAAAAGATATTTTGGGACGCTTCCCAGTCCATATCTCATATGGTGTCTTTTGAACTGATTTAGATGTACGCGATTAAGTGTAAACGTTGTGGTTAGAAGAGCATGTCCCCCTAAGGAAGTTGGAAGATCAATAAAACTCATAATTGATCGCACCATATCTAGTAATGTGCAATTTCTTCTTTATGATACATAATTGTGATGCGGTGTTCTAGGTGGAGACCATTGTGATATGACCCCACAGGCTCATAGAAGGTCCTCACACTCTTGGCTTAAGTATTCTTCAACTCAATTACAAAAAAGTGTATTAATACTTTACCATGTTGGTTCTATTTTTTCATTCATGAAATCCTTGAATTTTTCAAGAGTTTCTGACATATGTTTCATCAAGTAAACATAATCATACCTACTAAAGTCATTAGTGAAGGTAATGAAATACTGATAAGCACCTCTATCATTTGTTCTAAAAGGGACACACATATCAGTATGTATCAGTCCTGATAAATCACTCTCCCTCTCATTATTTCCAGTAAAGGGATTCTTTGTCATCTTTCCCAACAAACAACATTCACATGTCTCTATTGATTTGAAATCAAAAGAGTCTAGATAACCAAATTTATGGAGTTTGAATATGTGTTTCTAATTTATGTGCCTAAAACGAAAATGTCAAAGGTATATTTGGATTAATTTGTCAAGTTTTTGTTTGTTGGTATTTACATTATGCACACTTGTCTCCAGATCTATCAAGTATAGACCAAAAGACATCAGGGCACTACCATAAAAGACCCCATCTTTACTAATATAACATCAACCATTCTTTATAAGAAATGTGAATCCATTCTTATCCAAACAAGATACAAATATGATGTTCCTATTAAATGCAGGAACATAATACCAGTTATCTAACTCTACTACAAGCCCACTTGGTAGAGAAAACTCATAGATTCCAACTACATTGGAAGCAACTATTGATCCATTATCAACACACAGTTCAATTTCACCTTTCATTAAAGGTCTACTTCTTTTCAGATCCTTCACATTTGATCAAATGTGAGATCCACATCTGGTATCAGGTACTCTTGATCAAGAAGTAGCAAAGATAATCTTAATTATGTATATACCATAAGTAGAGATCTCTATCCCTTGATTCATCTTCCTAGGTTTCCTTCCCCCTCTCCTTATTTAGAGTGCATAATACTTGGACTTCAGCTTAGCCTCAGAACACTTCTTAGACTTGCCTTTATCCTTGGACTCTTTGTTTCTAATCACCATCACAACTTTGTCCTTTATTTTTTCTTCGACATATATCAAGATGTCAACCAACTCAGACAGTGGTTTAGTCAGGTTACTTTTTTTTTGCTCTGTTAGTTAGGTTACTCAAGTGATAACACTTCATAAATGGGCTATATGATTCGAGCAATGATTGTAGAATCATATCTATGGCCAACTCTCTACATGTTACACATGCTCAATCATATTGAGCACTTGGGGATCTACTGGATCTCCCTCTTTCATTTTGCACTCAAACAACACCTTAAAGACATTATACATTTATTGCTTGTAATGTTGTTAATGTAACTCGTAGTTCATACAACCTAGCATAATATTTTTGGTGTCTATAGCATTATTGGCATGCTTCAAGTAAGCATTCATTTAATCCTTGGGCTCATATGGGGTGGTTTCTATTGGCACTGGTTCTTCAGGAACATAGAGAACACTTATCAAAATCTTGAACTAGTTAAGGAAGTTTATCCCATTTAGATTGTCCTTCTCAAGGACTAATGACAATGGCGATGTGTTTTCCATTTATCTAAAAGAGTAAAATTTGCACTTTGTCAAAACACTTTTGATTTGATAATATGGACGATATTAATTATGCCTTTAAATAATTATCACTCTTACTATTGTATTCCAATTGATAGGCCTCACTATCAATTCAGAAGTGTTAATATGGATGTGTAGGGACCTACTTGTAAATGTTAGAAAAGTTTTGGTCCTTATGTGTAAATTTTGTAATGTCTCTTATATATATATATATATATATATATATATATATATATATATATATATATATATATATATATATATCTGTGTGTGTGTGTGTGTGTGTGTGTGTGTGTGTGTGTGTGTATAACACAAGCACCCTGATCGTGAGTACGGTGTGTGTTCCCCCCATCATCTTCTTTTCTACATGGTATCAGAGCAAGGGAAAACCTAGGGGAACCATCCATCTCTCCAAAGAAGTCTTAGTGCATGATCATCACGATTTAGAGGTCTACTTCCATCTGAAATAGCACCAGCTTAAATTTTCTCATCTGCACTACAGTACATGTACTATAGCACGTCGGCCACTATAGTGGTTACTTCTCTCTCTTAGGTTGGATTTATCTCTTGCCCTTCTATGGCATCCTTCCTCTTATTCCTATATCCCATATGGTCCTTGGGGATAGCTTCTACGCCTCCATATCTTCTCCATATCAATCATGCATTAGGTTGTTGTCAACAACCTTTTATCCCAGTTGTTTTGGGCTTCAATAAATACGGTAGGAGGGGTTGATTTTCTCCTTAAATCTGGTCTAAAGGGGACATTCCTAACTTAAATTCATTTCCCTAGAAGGTCATAGGCATAAGAAAAATGAGGAGGGAGCAGTAGGTCTTCATATCCCAATACATCATCGGCAGAGTATGTAGCATAGTGTTTTTGGTCTACTGTAAATGTGCAAAGTATGTATATATTGACCATTCCAGTTCATTGATTCTATGCAAAATAATATTTGGCCCTATTCTAGTGCATTGTTACTACTAAAGTCAAGTTGTTTCTACAAGATCACGCCTCGACCTATAAGTGGTCTTGTTTGTACAAATTGATGCCCATCTTCACAACAACCAGTACAAGCAATCTTGCGATTCCATTGGACTTGGGTGGAGTCATCATCTACTAGAGTCAACTATTGTATCATCTATATTTCTACAATCATTACAATACGTGCAAATAGTCTGATTCTTATTTGGAATGATGTTAAAGAAGAAATAAGTCACTTATTAGGTGAAATTGTCTGAAGAAGAGAACTCACAATTGATGCACATTTGAGATTCGCAATAGTCTACACCTTTAGTTGTCTCTCTTATTCTAAGAGTTTCTACTTCAACATGCCTCTCTCACGCTTTCAAGGCAACAATGTCCAAGTCTGACTGGGGTTCTCAATTCAGGTGCAACCGTTCATACACAGGGGTGCCAGAGATGTCCACCACCTATGCCCATAAGCCTAACCTACCCGGTGTCACCCTTGTAGATGGCTCGATTGCCTCTATTAAGGGAACTGGGATGGTTTCAATGACTCCACAAATACCCCTTTTGTCTACCTTTTTTATTCCTCATTTTCCTTTTAATTTATTATCTATTAGTAAATTAATTCATGCTCTTCAAGCCTCTATTATGTTCTTACCAGATACTTGTCTAATACAGGACTTGAAGATGGGGGAGACAATTAGAAAAGGGTATGAATTGACCATTTTCGACTACTTGCAAAGATCGATTGTAGCATGTGTCACAACTTCTCCTTTGGTGGTTCATAGTCATCTTGGTCTTGCTTCCTTAGATAAGTTGATGGTCTTGGTTCCAAGTTTGTCCAACTTGGAAAGCTTGCAGTGTGAGCCATGTCATCTAGGGAAACATACAAGGTTTGTCTTTAGGTCTAAAGAAAGTCAAAGAACAAAGTCCACTTTTGAGTTAATCCATTTAGACATTTGGGGACCGAGTCATGTTACTTCCCAGCTTGTCTATAAGTATTTTCTAATCTTTGTAGATGATTACTCACGTGCTACATGGCTTTATTTGATTAAAGAAATATCTGAACTCTTATCTATATTCAAATATTTTTGTGTGGAAGTAGAAACTCAATTTAAAAAGAAAGTGTGTACCCTACGATCTGATAATGCTAGAGAATGCTTCAGCCATGACTTCACTCATTTTACTACCACCCATGGAATCATCAATCAGTCATCATATCCATATACACCACAACATAATGGAGTGGCTAAAAGAATGATTTTCCATATTGTTGAGACCTCCCGCACTCTTCTTCTTTGCATGCATGTACCTAAGGAGTATTGGGACAATGATATACTTACCACTACTTTTCTCATTAATTGCATGCCGTCAACTATCATTCAGAATTGTATACATGTTCAGATTCTTCATCCTATGAAGCCATTGTATCATGTTCCACCCAAGGTGTTTGGTTGTGTTTGATTTTCCCACTACTTCAGTCTTGGAGTGGAAAAATTGGATCCCAAGGCCACCAAGTGTATCTTATTAGGTTACTCTAGAGTACAAAAGGGGTATAAGTGTTTTAGTCCTACCTTACATCATTTCTTTGTATCTGTGGATGTCACCTTCTTTGAAGAAACACCCTTCTTTGATGAAATTGCTTCAATGAGACCAGTTGTTGTAGAGACCAGTTTTTGTAGAGAAGTTCTCACCTCTTCATGTTGTTGTTCAATTTTTTGTTCCTTTGTCTCATGGTAGTGTTTGTCCATGTGATGATGTTATACCCAGTTCCACTAGGCCACCAATCACTTAGGTTTATACTCGTCCTACATGAGTAGGTGGACAATCTGATTCAGGTACCAATGTAGGTGGAATAGAGACATGTGCCAGTTCAACTCCTTCTCCAGATGCTTCCTTGTTAGAAGTTCAGGTAGAGACACTTCCTTCTCCACCTCTACAACAAAATCTTCCTATTGCTTTAAGTAAAGGTGTTAGATCTTTCACTCTTAAAAATATTCCACATTCCATTTTTAACTTTGTTTCATATGGCCATCTTTCACCTTCATATTATGCCTTTGTCTCTTCTATATCCTCTATCTCTATACCCTTGTCTATTTTAGTTGCACTTGATCACCTAGGTTGGCATCATGCTATGGAGGAAGAGATGTCAGATATTCACCTTAACAAGACGTGGTCTCTTATTTCATGCCCACATGGCAAGTCTGTTGTTGGATGTCGTTGGGTTTACACTGTCAAAGTGGGTGCAGATGGTTGTGTTGATCGACTCAAGGCATGTTTGGTTGCTAAAGGCTACACTCAGGTTTATGGAGAGGATTACTCATATACCTTTTCTCATGTGGCAAAGATGGCATATGTTCACATCTTCTTATCTGTGGTTGCTACTCACTCTTGGCCTCTACACCAACTTGATATAAAGAATGCATTTTTGCATGGCAATCTTGATGAGGAGATTTATACGGAGCAACCACCTGGGTTTGTTGCTCAGGGGGAGTCAGATCTAGTATGGCATCTTCACAAATCTCTTTATTGTTTGAAGCATCACCTCGTGCCTGGTTTGGTAGATTCAACAGTGCCCTTTCTGAGTTTGGACCTCATAGATGTACCATGGATCATTCAGTCTTCTAATGAAGATAGAGTTCTGGGAGAATTTTCTTGGTGGCATATGTCGATTGTATTGTTATTACTGGGGATGACAAGCATGGCATTGCATGACTAAAGCTCTTTCTACAGGGCCAATTTTAGACAAAGGACTTGGGCAGTCTGAAATATTTTTTGGGGATTGAAGTTGCCAAGTCTAAGTTTGGGATTACAATTTCATAGAGGAAGTATGTTTTAGATCTTCTCACTGAGACAAGGATGCTTGGGGATAGACCTGTTGATACTCCAATGGAACCTAAAGTCAAATTACCCATGGAGCAGGGAGAGTTAATTGATGATCCTCGGAGGTACATGCGACTTGTTGGGAAGATAATTTATCTAAATGTTACTCGACCTGACATGGACTTCATGACTAGTGTTTTTAGTCAATTTATGGATAAGCCATGCCTAGGTCATATGAAGGTTATTATGCACATCCTGAGGTATCTCAAGAAGTCTCCTGGAAAGGGACTTCTTTATCAAAATCATGGACATCTATAAGTGCAAGGTTTCTCAAATGCAGATTCGGCTGGATCTAGCATCGATAGGAGGTCTATTACTGGTTATTGTGTATTTGTGGGAGGAAATCTCATGTCTTGGAAGAGCAAAAAGAAAACTGTAGTAGCAAGGTCTAGTGTAGAATCGGAGTATAGAGTTATGGCCCTAGCAACATGTGAGTTGTTATGGATTCACCACTTGTTAGAGGAGATTGGCTTCATGCAGGAAGCTCCCATGGACTTGAAATGTGACAATCAGGCTTCTATCCACATTGCCCAGAATCCTATCTTTCATGAGAGAACCAAACATATTGAAGTTTATTGACATTTTCTACGAGAAAAGAATTAACAAAAGTTGATTCAGTTGTTACCAGTCCAATCAGAAGACCAGTTAGTTGATTTGTTTACACAGTCCTTGAATGGTTTCTGAGTCTAATACTTATGTAATAAGTTGGGCACATATGATATATATGCTCCAACTTGAGGGGGAATGTTAATATGTATGTGTAGGGACCTACTTGTAAATGTTAAAAGGGCCAGGCCCTTATGTGTAAATTTTGTAATGTCTCCTATATATATATATAACACAAGCACCCTGATCGTGAGTGGGTTGTGGGTTTCCCCCTAGAGTACAATCTTCTTGTGAGCAAAGATCCACACTTCATCACATCATGAGTCAGCTTTAGCTAAACGCCCACAACTTTTTAGGTAGGCAGCTTTTTCCGATTGCATTTAAATGCAACTCTTGGATAGATGGTGTGCACAACTCTTTGTCACAATCCATCTCTATACTTATAGATACTTAATCTCATTCATATCACCTAGTTAAGCCTGACCCAAAAGCCAACACGATAGAATATGTACCCTACTTTGGCAGATCTACATATCTACCATCACACTTCCACGAGATAGATGACACACCATGCTTTGGAGTAACCTATACTTAGTCAATCAAGCTTTTCATGTGTATTGTTTATGGAAACCATCTTAGGGTTAATTTATATTGAGGGATATGTATTTTTAAATGCATATACATATACAATTTCCACATAATTATAGAACGTATCATATACATGCTATATCCCACAAACAAAAAACATGTAATTAAATCATAATCGATGGTAATGGCCATACTATTGTATTTTCTTGGAGCCACAAGGATTTACTACCACTTAAGGTCTACATCACATGCAGAAATCTATTGTTGATTAAGATCTATGCTTGAACCAATCTGGGTTGATCAGTTCAACCCTTGAACCTACTAGCTTGCCTCCTAGTTGGTCAGTAGGTCTATCGGAACGGTCATTTAGTCTCTATTCCAACATCTTCTGGAACCCTCTAGTCGATTGATTGGGCCACCATTCGATTGGTTTGGCTCCTCCTATCCTTTGTCCTCAATCTTCCAGCCAATCGGCTCATATTTTGAAATGGCTAGATCGTCTGGTGTTGAATGTTTTCATTGTCATAATAAGAATTAAAACTATCCTAATGTGATTTAACATATTACAAAGTAAAAATAAACCTTGAATTATATTTGAGGGGATAATAGGAAGGAGAGAATAATACTTATACATATGGAAGAGAAGATTGAGGCTCAGTATGCAAACTACGATATAAGAAGGAATAAACAACCACACAGACATGCACATAGATCTGGGTTATTGGCCATAACCATGCTTCACATTCACCATCAAAACAATTTTTAGGGGCGACCATGTAAATTGCATATATATCATATCATATATTGATTAGCTTTGTGGTATTTAATTAGATATGCATTAACATAGAGAACACTTCGTATGTGGTATTTAATTAGATATGCATATTAATCAGTTTAAATATTCATGTTGTATGCAATTATTAAATAACAAAATCAAAATCTGATCATATTAATGAAATCTCAAAGCTTTGTAAATTGATGTGGCTCTAATACCACTGTAAGGAAATATGGCGACAAAACAGGCTGTAGAAACAAAAATTTAACTGTCATATTCCCCTTTGAACAGTGATCCTATGAATAACTATATAATGTGAAAGATGGTTGCGAGATTATATCTGGTCCTATAGCAAGTCCAACGACAATTCCCTAGTTGTAGCGTGTGACTAACATGGAACCGAAATCCCAGGCCCATGAACCAAACGAATACTAAAGGCAACATGTGGAAGCATAAAGCTTAGCACACATGAACAAATAACAAGATAAAGGCAACAACACAGTCTCAATATTCAACAAGTATAAATTACACAAGGTACATCATATTCATGAGTTCAATTACACATTTCTAAAGACGAGGTGCAAGTCATTCATGTGCACTAAATCTGTATCTTACAACAAGTACACCTAGCATAGCTCACCAAGTCCATCAACCTTCTAGCCATCTCTGAACCTAAAAACAAAATATGAGAAACAGGTCAACACATGAGGTGTTGAGTATGGGGAAGAAAGATACATATATATGTATAAGCTTTGCATAATTTGAAAAGGATTTGAAGATTAAACGAACAAGAATAAACATATTAACTATTTAACAAAATGTGAAACCATTTTTTATGTCATTTCACTCCATTATACCAACAATATCAAGCATGTTTAAGGCCTACCATCTTTCCATCAAAAGGGTCCGTAAGGGTGCTCAATATTACCTAACCCTTTTATACGAGAGGGACCTTAAGGCCATATCCAAGATCTAACCCTTTATCAACACTTTTATAACGGAGTTCTATATATATATATATATATATATATATATATATATATATATATATATATATATATATATATATATATATATATATATATATATATATATATATATATATACTACTATAAAAAGAGCGAGTTTGATGCTGCTCTCTCCTTGATTCACTCTATTCTCTCCTTTTTTCAAGGAATTTTGCTCCTACAAATATTTATTTTCACTCTCCTATTAAATTTTATTATCTTTAATTCTGTAGTTCTCTCTCCATCCCACGGAAACGGTTCCTTGATTCTCTCCTTTCAAACAACCAACAAAAATATCTTTTACCATAGGGACCCTTTCACGGACGAGTCCTCTCCCCGCACATTTCCAACAAATTTTATATTTCACATGCATGTGTACATGTGCGTTCACTAGTATATATATATATATATATATATATATATATATATATATATATATATATATATATATATATATATATATATATATATATATGTGTGTGTGTGTGTGTGTGTGTGTGTGTGGGTGTGTTCCAGTTATAAAACCGACGAGGCAAACATCGAGTAAGACATAGCAATACTACACGGAAATATTTGAGCAAGTAAACAAACAAGCATACAATACATGTCTTTTCAAGCAAGAAAGCGATATTCATATAACTAGATAAGGCCCATACCTGATTTAGAGATTCCATAATCTAATATATCCTTCATCATCTAGCCACATGTCAAACATGATTAACAACAAGATTACATATATACATTAGATTCTCATCATTAACCCTAATTAGATTCGTTTTTAGGGTTTTGGCCAAGATAGGTTCCAAGTTGCTTATCAATGCATTAGATGATCTTTTCCTAATCTAGGGGTCATCATGAAGGTGGGCTTCGGGTTTCAAGTCATTCTAAGGTTCCATTCATTTTTTAAGAGCATTTCAAGGTTTGAGTCACTTACTTGCATATTAGGGTCAAAGGACCCATAATAGAGGAAACATGGTCAATATTCATTGAGGCAAGAGGACCAATCATGAGATATGGTTTATATCAACAAACTAGTTTCATAAGAATCTTATTGAAAGATAGGTGGATATCCCCTAGAGTATGGGAACCACACAACCAACATTAGTTTCAACATATTCACATACATTCAACCATCAACGTAGTTCATATATAGGCCATCAAGGTTCAAGATTTAACTTAGGTAGAACTTACTTATTCGGGGTATAAATGTGAGAAAGGATTTCCTGATTTAGAAGGGGAAGGACAAGGGATAAGATCCATATCACATTTGATGGACAAGGAAGACAAGTAAGCGATAAAATTCACATAAGTAACTTCTAGGGTACTTAGGGTTATACACACCATCATAGGTTATGTGGGGCTAACCTTAGGCATTATTATCACCCACCATCACAAGATTACTGATTTTAAGATATGAGAGTGGTTTAAGTAATAAGGATCCAAGTCTTATCATCAATATACATCCACTATACTCAAGATAATCAAAGCACACATCTTTTAGGCAAACAGGGAAAAACTAAGTGAAACTAGGGTCTGAAACTATGACCAAATTGTAGATCTTTCACAAAGGAACAAATTGATATATTAGATCATGTATTTTGGACTTAGGGTCTAGGAATTATCATATTTTGAAGTTTAAATTAGGAACTATATAAAAACTTGATTGAGTATTACCATGATAAAGGTCATCAAGTCATGGACGATTCACATACAGTCTGGACCAGATCTGGTTCAGTCCTGGTTCACCTGCACCTAGGCTGACTCTCCCTATCTATCCCCAGTGGCTACATTCTCTGTTCTCCCTGTTCCAAATAGGGGATAAATAGGGAACAAGGTGGAGGTGTCAGAACCCATCGGCGACGAGTAGGAGATGAGGGGCTAGACCTCGGATAGCCGTCGGGGGTGTTTTCAGTGGTATGCTAGGGTCGCCTCCTTTCCTGCGCCCTTGGCCACTATGATTGGCTCATAGAACACTGCTAGGATGGTGTTGGAGCTGTTCTGGATCAGGCGATGAGGAAGGTAGATTGAGGAAGATGGTCGGAGGCTATAAGGATTTGGGGGTGTGTCGTCGTCCTTTCTTGAGTTTCCCCCATCGTGCCTACCTCGGGTATGTCGTTGGCATAAGGGCAGCCAGCAACTTGCTTGGCACCGAGAGCGTGAGGGGTAGGCAAGCATTCTGCCATTGCTATGGAACTAGAGGAAAGGAGAAGGAAGGAAGAAGAAGATGATGGAAATAGGCTAGCGAAAAGGGTTTGTAACCAAAGTTAAAGCGCTAGGGTTTAGATTCCAAGCATTTATGAGTTGTCCCTTGTTGCCCAATTTGGCTAAAGGTGGCAGACGTGCTTCCCAATTCTTGTGATTTTTCCCCAAAATGGAAGGGGAAGAAGGGGCAAGAAATCGGGCCTCAATTTGTATTTGGGCCCAATAAGGTTCCAAAATCCAAATAACACAATACATTAGATGGATGCATTCAAATAGCCATATCTAATGATTTATAACCCTAGTTTAGGTGATTTTTGGGCCGTTGGATTTGTATTCAAATCATGTATAACTTGATACCCAATTTGTATCAAGGAGAGTTTATTGAATCAGTTAAATTTTGATTACAAGTTGGTGATACATAATGGGCACGATACTTAGGTTCAAAATTCAAGTTAAAGTCACACATTGTCAAATTGACCATCGTAGTGGCTAAAAATAAATATCACAATTCTCCAATTATGAAACTAACATCAAATTGAGTAAAATATCACATGATGAGAGCGTAAAAGAATACAATAAAGGAGAGAGAAAATCAAGGTTGTCACAGTGACTTTCTTCAAATTGCACCTGGACAACGTCTGTGTCAGCCTCCTGGTTGTTCACCATAGACAATGGTTGACTTTGTCCTCTGAGTAGTAGGCAACAACCTCCTCACCTCTATAGCAGTCCATACGGACCACTGGAAATTCCTATCATTCTAGAAGAATGGACAAGGAGGTGTACCTTCTAGTTGGTGTACTAGCATCAACTTGCTCTCCCACAATTGTTCTCCCTTAGTATCCCTCCCTTTATCGGGTAGGACTTGCTTGGGTTCTCTTGGTTACCACAACCAGAGAAGACAAGAATTGTAATAGCTAATTGATGTGTCTAAGAAGCCCCAGTACCCCTCTATTTATAGGAGGGTAAGGGTCAGGATTCTCAGTCTGAGCAAGAGTCGAAGAAGACAGAATTTCATGAATTTTCACATCTTGCGAGTGGAAAAATGGTTGGTTCATAGGTGAACCAATTGGTTGACATGTAAGCTGATCGATTCAACCTTGAACCGATCAATTGGTCATGTTTCCCAATTTTAATTATATTGACAATTAATATCCAATTAATGTACAACATCACATCATCACTATTTCTTGATCTAATCAAATTGATCAATGAATCGGGCAGTTCAAGCTAGTGAAAATGGTTTATAACCAAATGAAAAGTGTTAGGGTTTAGATTCTAAGCATTTATGAGCATTCCCTTGTTGCCCGATTTGTCTAAAGGTGGTAGACGTGCTTCCTAGTTCTTGTGATTTTTCCCCAAAATGGAAGGGGAAGAAGGTGCAAGAAATCGGGCCTCGATTTGTATTTGGGTCCAATAAGGTTCCAAAATCCAAATAACATAATACATTAGATGGAGGCATTCAAATAGCCATATTTAATTATTTATAACCCTGATTTAGGTGATTTTTGGGCCACTGGATTCGTATTCAAATCATGTAGAACTTGATATCCAATTCATATCAAGGAGAGTTTATTGAAGTAGTTCAATTTTGATTACAAGTTGGTGATACATAATGGGCATGATACTTAGGTTCAAAATTCAAGTTAAAGTCACACATTGTCAAATTGACCATCATAGTGGCTAAAAAGAAATATCACAATTCTCCAATTATGAAATTAACATCAAATTGAGTAAAATATCACTTGATGAGAGTATAAAAGAATACGATAAAGGAGTGAGAAAATCGAGGTTCTCACATCCTTCCCTCCTTACAAGGAATTTCGTCCTTGAAATTCACCCAAGACCATAGTTAGAGTCAGAGTCCAAATTGTCATGTCTAGGTATTCAATCATATTTGTAAAGGCATTCCCCACAATGGGATGCACACATAATTATCATCATCAAGGGTGTACTGTAACGACCTCGCCTCTCGGTAACCGCCAATTAAGGGAGACTCGAAGGTCAGAGCCGTTATTCAATTAATAGGATCAAAGGTTTGACAAATAATCAATAATAATTATGAAATTCTACTACTAAACTGAAAACCGGTATAAAATAAAAACTTTACTTACCTTTTAAAATCTAGGATTTCTATACTTCTATCTATGAAGATACTAATCTAACTACTCCTCCTGTGTACGTTATTTCTCATTTAGTTCCACATATGCCAATTTACTATTTGTTCTTTTCATTCGTACCTAAAACGCCGACAAACAAAATGTCGGTCAGCAAGAAGATGGTATGTGGGGGAAACAATAATTGTGCAACTATATTAACAATGTAGTCATTCAAATATCCTTTAACATCCAAAATTACATTTTAAGCGATACTACTCAATCCTTTCCTATCCCCTTTCTTTGTGTTGTCCCTGCAGTGGACATGGACACTACCTCTCTCATGTGGTAGATCCTTACCCCCATGGCCCTACCACACAGGTAGCCAATTCTTAGGGTTATGGAGTCACATGGCCCTACCCAAAGGTAGCTCAATCCCTGACTCATGATGACTTGATGGTCCTACCCCATTGGTAGCCATTTACTAAGTCATTTAATGACCTAATGGACCTACCCCATTGGTAGCCATTTACTAGGTCAATCTATAAAGCTACAGAGGGGACTAGGATTTGAGCTAGTAGCCACATCTCTTATGTGATAGTCATATTCACATTATAATTTGCATGAATTAAATGAAACCAACAGTTTAATTCAAGTCATCGATAAAACCTCGAAAATCCTTGAGAAACTAATTCGGGATATTCATAGGCATAACCACATACCTGATTTGATGATTTCAGAAGCAATAAGCAAATCCAACCAAGCATGCAATCCAAGTAATTCAACAATCACATAATTCCTGAAAAGAATATGTACTCTATTTATTACACACTTTATCAAGAACCTACTTTATTGACTTGGATTCACATTCTAGGGTTTCTGTATCCATTTTAGGGTTTCATTTTGCAATTAGGGTTTCCCTTCATCTTTGACCATATTAAACCCTAATTTTATGCCATTACTCATAAACCCTAATTATCTCATCTATTCCTCAACATTAAGGTTATCTTAACAACATATAACCCTATTTTCATATTACAGGCACATTAATCACCAATTAAGTTTCTTTTTATTTAAAGATAATATTTTTATACTTTTAATCCATGGAAAGATCATTATACGCATTTATCATTAATTCATAGTTCATCATGGTCCAATTCACATCAGAACTCGATTTGCCATTAATTCCACCTTTTATTCATGAGAAAACCCTAATTACTACCATTAGGGTATTTATCCGCAAATTAGGAACTTTAATACTCGAAATAGCTTATAACTATGAAAACTCAGTTCTATTCATGAAATCAAATAATTAAAGCCATTAATAGTCCTAATTACTAACATTAGGGTTTCAAGGCCCATTAAAGCCTATTTGTGCACATAAACTCTAAATTAAATGAATTACATGGAAAGTTCATCTTTTTCAATCTTAATGTCACTCTTCATGATTAATAGGTTAATATCAACTTTAATCATCCGTTAAACCCTACTAATCACATTAATCATATTAAAATAGGGTTTCTTAATCACTATTACACTAAAGTTAACAACTTCCATTATTTTTCGAATTACAAGAAGAATCAGGCTCCCATTATATTTTTAATGTATTCCCCTCATTTTTCTGAGCAACTTTCATATTTTATGCGTGCTAATCCGAGCTACGAATAATTAACTATGAATTTTGCAAAGTTCACTTACTTGGGACCAATGGGGGCTGCCACGTAGGCGCCTTCCATGCAACGATCTTGCTGGTTTTGCAAACATAACGCAATGACCTTCGTACCCTCACATAAGTCATTAGCTCTTCAGCCCGCTGAGGGGCGAAATGGTCCAATGGCCCCTTTCTTCTTCCTCCTACGCGTGCCCTAGCGCTGCGTAGTAGTAGGGAGCAGGTGTGACTGCACCGCCCCTCCCTGGACCTCGCCGGCCACTAGGAAAGGCTCCCCTACATCCACAACCCCTTCCAAGTCTGCAGGTGCCCCAAGACAGGGTCATGGTGGTCGGGATCGGCTGGTGGAACCTGCAACTTGCAGCCGCCATTACAGTCGTGATGTTGTTGTCGCGTGCAGCTAGGGTGAGGCAATGATCGGCCAAACACCCCTCGATGTCGTGGGAGTGGCAAACCTCCATCGCAACTCCATCTTGCCGCCTCCTGCTTTAGGTTCGCGTCGTACCTTTTAGTTAGGGTTTGGTTGCCAAGATCATGAAGAAGAAGAGGAAGAAAGAAGTGTATGTGGGATCTCTCCCTCCTAGACTCGGTCGAGAGCTCTCCCTCCTTTTATAGAGGGGGTGACGAAGCCTTATGATGGCTATCCCCGAGTTTCCAAGTCCCTTTCCTACTAGGATTATTCCTTCATGAAAAAGCAACATTTTCTCTCAAAACAAACTTCCTTGATATCCATTATTCTTTAGACATTATGATTTCAAAAATAACTTCTTTTATTCTTTTATTACTTGCCCTTTATTCTAATGGCACGAAATTATATTTTCATTTAATAGGAAAATACTTTCTTTTAATCAATATCACAAAATTCATTAAGAATGTATCACATTATCCTTTTATTTTGCAATTTTGGTATTTTCTCTTTCCTCTTTCTTCATTGGGACTCCTTGGATCCCAAGAAACTCTATTATTTCGAAATCATATTTATTGGATACTCTTTATCCTTCTAGATGCATCTAAATGCATTGTATTTCACTATTTCTCATTATCTTGTTTATTTCTTATTAAAATAGTTCTTTTTTAGGATTTCCCTTTATTTCTCTTCTATTTTCCTCATTGGCAT
Source organism: Alisma plantago-aquatica (assembly GCA_963693085.1). Classification (NCBI taxonomy): domain Eukaryota; kingdom Viridiplantae; phylum Streptophyta; class Magnoliopsida; order Alismatales; family Alismataceae; genus Alisma; species Alisma plantago-aquatica. Next base: position 792,457,231 of record OY856410.1, on the reverse strand, counting down.
TCCTTTTATCATTAGGAATCCTTGGAATACGAAATCCCACTAAGGATAACTCAATTATACCTCTTTTCCCTTGTTTTCCACATTTTACCATCGTTCTCAATTTCTTTTGTAATGAAGAAATAATTAATTGATCTTTTCTTTTCTTATTGCTTTCTTTTTGCAACTTTGGACTCCTTGGAACCCAAGGAACCCAAGAGACATGAAATCCATCTTTGGATTACATTCTTTTTCCTTCTAGAGATTTCCACATCTCTCTTTTCTCAAAAATTAAATATTCATTTATTGATTGAATTTCCTTGTTATTGTGCCCAATAGCCAATAAAGCCCTCAACACAACATCAAGGCTATTGTAAATGAAACTCATTTATTCAAAACAAAATATATCATTATTTGTTCCAATATATTTAATATGAGAAATTACATTTCTCACCAAAAGAACCCAAAACTGTGGTTGTAACATCCTTCCCCTCTTATAAGAATTTTGCCCTCAAAATTCCATCAAGCAAGCAAACAAACAGGATAAGCCTTTCATATGTCCATCATGGCTCCCATGTGGTCTTACCCTTTCCATGGTGCTTCCCAAGAACCTTTAGCATCTCATATTCTTCCATCTGAGTTCTTTCTGACCTTGGTATATCGTACCCTCATAGGTGACTCAAGACATTTCAGCCTCTCAAAAGCTAAATAGGTTCAGGGCTCAGCACATGGCTTGGGTACCTCACATAGTGCTCTAGATTGGACTCATGGAACACATTACTCATTATGTTATCCTGAGGGAAAGTCTAAACACAACTATCTCCACCAATCCATCTCAAATGGACCCATATATCGGGGACTCAGCTTTCTCAGTTGTAGCTTAGAGGGGTCGGATTTTCACATCACGTATTCTCCCATAGTGAACTGCATGTCAGTCTGCTTTGCATCAGCTCGTGACTCATGTCATCACTGGGCTCTCTCTCATCCATTGCACGATCAAAGCGACTTCATCTGCACACACTATGGTTCTTTTCTGACCTTCGTGAGGCCTCCTTCACCAATATCATCTTAATGAAGTGGTGACCGACACAACCTCTCTATAAGACTTCTTACATCCCGATAAAGGTTATGGTGGTTAACATCACATCTTAAGAACTGTCTCCATGTATCAACGCTCTCATCAGACCCTCTAGTCTGGATCATACTATCCATCAATATGGGGTGATAAACTATACTATCATCAAGTTCTACAAGTATCCACTTCCACCTCATGGAAGTGAACCTTGGTCGTACCCAAGAACTTTTGAACTTTCATCATGGTGTAGCTGGACCATCTTTCTCTCTTAAGTAGTTCAACCGAATCTGTCCCGTGACAGTACTCTTCCTTTCTCATGTCATCTAGGTAAGGTGATCTACCATAACCCATATTGCACCTCGACCCTCCTTGGTCTAGGGGAGTCTTACCACAACATCCATAGTAATGAACTCTCATTCTCTCTCGGGGACTCTCTATACTTTATATCCATGCACTGGGTTACTGGTGTTCGTCCTTCACCTCCTGGCTTGCATGGCCACATGCAACATGTATCAGGCATCCAAAGCTCTACCATCACTTACTATCTTTGTAGTCTCATGGTGTATGGTGATCATGATTTTCTATATGTCATGATTCCTCAAGGTCGATACCTCAGAAGCCCAAAACCACTCTCCTCAGGGTTTTATTACCTTCTTATCCAAATAAGTGTATCCAAGGTTCTACAACCATCCTTCTACCACGTCAAGGACTAGGCTGGCTATCCAAACAACCACTAGTCTTGTTCAACAGATCTCGTTATATCTGAGTGTTATCCAAACTTATCTCTTTTTCTCAACTTAAGGTTAGCCTAACAACCTCAACTTCTTCTAGCTTCCAGCTAAACCAGGCAGCTATACCTCAACCCGAGCATTCATTACCACTTCTTACCCTTAGGTGTTAGGTAATGTCGAAGACATACACCTCCATGCATTATACTTATCATCTCATCTCAAACTCTAAGTTTGTCTTCATCAAAACTCTGAGCTCATCCTCATGGTGATCAAACTCAAACTTGGTTAACTTGCAAATTTCCACATAGCTCCTGATAAAACATCCTCATAATCTAATTACACTACTTCTCTAAGTGTTTGTAAACCATCCATGTATCATTAACTCCACTAAGGTATGTTATCCTTTCTATAGCAATGTCTCAACTCACACCATCTTTATCCTTGGTGTATGGCATGCGTACTGTCCTATCTCTCATTCCCATAACAAGAGGAAATAAGCATTTGGTTGCAGTCCAAATACAGAGTTCTTCATGTTCCAAGAGTAGAGATGGTACATCCCACCTTGCCAGTACACCTTTAAAGCTGAGTTGAAATGTGCCACACTTATCTCTACATCACAACCATCATGATATCAAAGTTGCTTCCATGGAAAACTGGTCTCGAACCTACTTGGGTTACTACACAATCCTTGGTCATCTCCTCTAGGTCTATAGGGTGCTGGCACTTTTGGGGTCATCCCTCTTCGCTCATGCATCAGAGAGTTCCCTACTCATTTGCCCTTTGGGTCCCATGAGTTTATGAAGGTGATCAATCTCCTAACCCATGGCCCTCAGACAATGATAGTTGTTACCTCCCGACCCTATGGTCATGTGTAACTAGGGAATTAGGCAACTCCTACTTCCATCGGTCTTATCCCTACCTGACCCTAGGATAGACTTAGGATTCTCTTATAGTACATGTTCAATGTAGAACCTTACCCAAGCCTTCATCATCTCTATTTCTTCATCCTTGGGTTGTCTTTCATCCTTTCTCAGGGATCATGGCGACCTGCCTACCTTGGTCAGGCCCCATACCGGTTACCTCCATTGTAACACCTCCACATGCACATAGAGATGGTTATCTATGGGTCTATAGGTTCATTCTCATGCCATGTACTCTTCACTTAGCTTCTCAAGATCCTATGAAACCTCCTTAGGTTACCTCAAAACCAACCAAACTGGTAAACTCCCTACCAAAGGGTCCCTCTCCCAGGATGGGAGGAAACTACACCTTGATAACAAAGGTCACAAGCACCCTTAGGGTTTACATCCATATGAACATGCTTAAACCAGCAACTACTAAGGCACAAGCGTACCTACTAAACCATGCTAGGTCACACTTGTTCTCTTCCTCAACATTTGACCAACTTAGATGTGAGGGGTTCATCACACATACCTTTAACTTAAGGGGTTTCTTTTTCCTCTACATATGCTCAAAGCTATAGAGACTCAAATCTTATCATGAGCATCGGGGACACTATTTCCCCTCTTAGGCCTAGAAACCCTAGGTTCACCTTTGGGTGTCCGACTGTATGCTCAATCTCTTAACCATGATTCAAGCATGTTCAAGGTATGTCATGTACTTCCATGATCCTTCTACTCGCAACACTTCGGAGTTGAGTCCTCTTCCAAGACAACCAACTGGGTATAAAGCTTCACAACTGGTTACTTAAACCTTCTCAGGGTCTAAGCACTCTTTATCTCATCCAGCAGGTAATCCCTTATACCATAGATACAAGAAGCATCACTCTCTATTTAGGGTTTGGTTCCTCTAAAGGACACTAAGATATCATCAGCCTTCAGGGATCAGGCATGAGGAAACCACTATCATCCACTTAGGTCACATCATCCTCAACCCCCACTATTCCTCAAGTTTCGGGGTTTTAGGCTCCCAACCTCCTTGTTGGGGTCTTGCTTTCTCTCTCTAGAGCTAACTCCACCTCCAGCCATACTACTAGAGGTCACTTCTCTATGAAGGCTCAAGTTCACAAGCATACCCCTATGTGGGTGAAGCCTATGCTCAACTCATGTTTGTCTCAAGATTATACCTAGCCCTTTATGCTCATCCCATAAGCCATGCATACTGGTCAGGGTTTCAACCTACTATCATCCACTGACGTACTCTGGGTGCAAGATATACCCTACCTGCATAAGACCATAGGGTTCTATAGGTTCTTCTCTAACTTCATCCATGAAGGATCTATCCTTCGCTCAAACCTGCACGACCCTTCCCAGGGTTGGGTTGCCAAAAGTGCTAGGTCATCAACTTCTCATGGCTCATATGGCATCCAAGGCATGTTTATCCAAACACCTGGTCTAATCTCATCATGCCAACTCTCTCTCTAACCTTCACTTAGGGTTAGGGTTAACGTCATCCTCAAAGGATCTGCTAGGTCTCTACTTTTAATGGAGGTTTCTACCTCCAAGACTAACCCTCTCTACTCATCCTCCTACCAAGGAGGTCTATCCTCATGTTTCTCCTGAGGGCCATGACAACTCATGTCATACGACCTAAGCATGTATCTATTCTTTAGTTTGCGCTTAATCTATTAAGCTTATGTCCATGACATCTTATTTACATGCTTTTCATTAATTTGGTGGAGGATTCCTTAGACCTTATTAACCTTACCCATACCTCAAGAGGGTGAGGAGAAGAGAGATCGGCCAGGCAGTCACACAATCCGGGAGTCCTTGTATTCCGACTAGCGGTGCGGAGGAAAATATTGCCATCCCCCGGAAGTGATCCTTTTCTAGTCACCTCAGTCTTTCGAATAATCCTCTAATAACTCCCTCGGTTCTATGGACTTTGTAAAATTTAATAATTATTAATGATTAAATGAGAAACCTATGCTCTGATACCAATTGTAACGACCCCGCCTCCCGGTAACCCCCAATTAAGGGAGACTCGAAGGTCAGAGTCGTTATTCAATTAACAGGATCAAAGGTTCGACAAATAATCAATAATAATTATGAAATTCTACTACTAAACTGAAAACTGGTATAAAATAAAAACTTTACTTACCTTTTAAAAGCTGGGATTTCTATACTTCTATCCATGAAGATACTAATCTAACTACTCCCCCTGTGTACGTTATTTCTCATTTAGTTCCACATATGCCAATTTACTGTTTGTTCTTTTCATTCGTACCTAAAACGGCGACAAACAAAACGTTGGTCAGCAAGAAGCTGGTATGTGGGGGAAACAATAATTGTGCAACTATATTAACAATGTAGTCATTCAAATATCCTTTAACATCCAAAATTATGTTTTAAGCGATACTACTCAATCCTTTCCTATCCCCTATCTCTGTGTTGTCCCTACAGTGGACATGGATACTACCTCTCTCATGTGGTAGATCCTTACCCCCATGGCCCTACCACACAGGTAGCCAATTCTTAGGGTTATGGAGTCACATGGCCCTGCCCAAAGGTAGCTCAATCCCTGACTCATGATGACTTGATGGTCCTACCCCATTGGTAGCCATTTACTAAGTCATTTAATGACCTGATGGACCTACCCCATTGGTATCCATTTACTAGATCAATCTATAAAGCTACAGTGGGGACTAGGATCTGAGCTAGTAGGCACATCTCTTATGTGATAGTCATATTCACATTATAATTTGCATGAATTAAATGCAACCAACAATTTAATTCAAGTCATCGATAAAACCTTGAAAATCCTCGAGAAACTAATTCGGGATATTCATAGGCGTAACCACATACCTAATTTGATGATTTCAGAAGCATTAAGCAAATCCAACCAAGCATGCAATCCAAGTAATTCAACAATCACATAATTCCTGAAAAGAATATGTACTCTATTTATTACACACTTTATCAAGAACCTACTTTATTGACTTGGATTCACTTTCTAGGGTTTATGTATCCATTTTAGGGTTTCATTTTGCAATTAGGGTTTCCCTTCATCTTTTACCATATTAAACCCTAATTTTATGCCATTACTCATAAGCCCTAATTATCTCGTCTATTCTTCAACATTAAGGTTATCTTAACAACATATAACCCTATTTTCATATTACAGGCACATTAATCACCAATTAAGTTTCTTTTTTATTAAAGCTACTATTTTTATACTTTTAATCCATGGAAAGATCAGTATATGCATTTATCATCAATTCATAGTTCATCATGGTCCAATTCACATCTGAACTAGATTTGCCATTAATTCCACCTTTTATTCATGAGAAAACCCTAATTACTACCACTAGGGTATTTATCCACAAATTAGGAACTTTAATACTCGAAATAGCTTATAACCATGAAAACTCAGCTCTATTCATGAAATCAAATAATTAAAGCCATTAATAGTCCTAATTACTAATATTAGGGTTTCAATGCCCATTAAAGCCTATTTGTGCACATAAACTCTAAATTAAATGAATTACATGCAAAGTTCATCTTTTTCAATCTTAATGTCACTCTTCATGATTAACAGGTTAATATCAACTTTAATCATTAGTTAAACCCAACTAATCACATTAATCATATTAAAATAGGGTTTCTTAATCACTATTACACTAAAGTTAAAAACTTCCATTATTTTTCGAATTACAAGAAGAATCAGGCTGCAATTATATTTTTAATGGATTCCCCTCATTTTTCTGAGCAACGTTCATATTTTATGCGTGCTAATCCGAGCTACGAATAATTAACTATGAATTTTGCAAAGTTCACTTACTTGGGACCAATGGGGGGCTGCCACGTAGGCGCCTTCCATGCAACGATCTCGCTGGTTTTGCAAACATAACGCAATGACCTTCGTACCCTCACGTAAGTCATTAGCTCTTCAGCCCGCTGAGGGGAGAAACGGTCCAATGGCCCCTTTCTTCTTCCTCCCGCGTGCGCCCTAGCGCTGCGTAGCAGCAGGGAGCAGGTGCGACTGCACCGCCCCTCCCCGGACCTCGCCGGCCATCGGGAAAGGCTCCCCTACGTCCGACGACCCCTTCCAAGTCCGTAGGTGTCCCAAGACAGGGTCGTGGTGGTCGGGATCGGCTGGTGGAACCTGCAACTCGCAGCCGCCATTACAGTTGTGTTGTTGTTGCCGCGTGCAGCTAGGGTGAGGCAATGATCGGCCAAACACCCCTCGATGTCGTGGGAGTGGCAAACCTCCATCGCAACTCCATCTTGCCGCCTCCTGCTTTAGGTTCGCGTCGTACCTTTTAGTTAGGGTTTGGTTGCCAAGATCATGAAGAAGAAGAGGAAGAAAGAAGTGTATGTGGGATCTCTCCCTCCTAGACTCGGTCGAGAGCTCTCCCTCCTTTTATAGAGGGGGTGACGAAGCCTTATGATGGATATCCCCGAGTTTCCAAGTCCCTTTCCTACTAGGAAGTTATATTCCTTCATGAAAAAGCAACTTTTTTTCTCAAAACAAACTTCCTTGATATCTGTTATTCTTTAAACATTATGATTTCGAAAATAACTTCTTTTATTCTTTTATTACTTGCCCTTTATTCTAATGGCACGAAATTCTATTTTCATTTAATAGGAAAATACTTTCTTTTAATCAATATCACAAAATTCATTAAGAATGTATCACATTATCCTTTTATTTTGCAATTTTGGTATTTTCTCTTTCCTCTTTCTTCATTGGGACTCCTTGGATCCCAAGAAACTCTATTATTTCGAAATCATATTTATTGGATACTCTTTATCCTTCTAGATGCATCTAAATGCATTGTATTTCACTATTTCTCATTATCTTGTTTATTTCTTATTAAAATAGTTCTTTTTTAGGATTTCCCTTTATTTCTCTTCTATTTTCCTCATTGGCATTCCTTTTATCATTAGGAATCCTTGGAATACGAAATCCCACTAAGGATAACTCAATTATACCTCTTTTCCCTTGTTTTCCACATTTTACCATCGTTCTCAATTTCTTTCGTAATGAAGAAATAATTAATTGATCTTTTCTTTTCTTATTGCTTTCTTTTTGCAACTTTGGACTCCTTGGAACCCAAGGAACCCAAGAGACATGAAATCCATCTTTGGATTACATTCTTTTTCCTTCTAGAGATTTCCACATCTCTCTTTTCTCAAAAATTAAATATTCATTTATTGATTGAATTTCCTTGTTATTGTGCCCAATAGCCAATAAAGCCCTCAACACAACATCAAGGCTATTGTAAATGAAACTCATTTATTCAAAACAAAATATATCATTATTTTTTCTAATATATTTAATATGAGAAATTACATTTCTCACCAAAAGAACCCAAAACTGGGGTTGTAACATGTACTCATATCGATCGTATATGTGTTACTTCGTGTTTTATCACATAATGACATCATAATGGCATTGGAATTTTCCCATCCCTTAGCATCCATACATTAGGGTTTTTGTCCACATATTCATATGAGACCAAGGTGTATTATCCAAACTAAGTTATCAATTCTCAAACGGACATGTTCATGGTCATGACTTTAAAATGAGACTATCATCGAGTGTGTATCTCATCTTTATTTTAGATTTTATGCATGTTTTTTATTTTTTAAGTCCTACCAATTTTTCCCTATCATGTTCATCATTACTCATTCTTGGGTATGAATTCGATCATGTTACCCCTGATTATTCAAGCTAAGATCTCTAGGCATCATCGTATCAAGTTCATGATTTCAAGGCTACATATTTTATGTATAGCATGATTTCATACTAGTTCTAGCTTATGAGAGTGGCTCATCGCTCATATATCAAGTTTTAAATGTAAGTGAGATTATTTTCATGTATCAATCATCATTTAAGAAACAACATTATCATCAACGTTGAGGTTTTGAAACATTCTCACTTGTATCCAGAAAGAGCTCCCAAGCTCAAACCACTCAAGCTAAGACATATATATGTCCAACAAGACATGCTAACCACAACCTTCTACCAATAACAAAACTTTCTACCCATATTTTAAGAAACAAGGATAACCACTAGATTCCTTTATATACAACTACTGACCCGAGTATGAGGCTCATCATGGATATCACACATCATGTACATTATCTTAGGGTCTTGGGACATCTCCCTCACCTATATAGCAAGCATCAAAATTTCAATTGCCTCTTTCTCTAGGGTTAGATATTTTCATAGGACATCTAGGGTTCAAAACTTCCAAGTAAACCACCCACTAGATCACTCAACTCATATACTCAGAAGTAATCTAGCTAGGGACTCATCATCATGTATTTCATCGTGCATATTTTTCAACATTTCAATATTTTGGAGTTTAGGTACTCTGACCTTCTCCCATGGAAGATCAACTCATATCAAAAGGTCACCCTATTCATATGTCCCATAATATAGGTCCTCCTTTGTAAAGAGATCAAGGCCCTTGTTGGTCTCAAACCATATATCATATATCATATATCATATATCATATTTCAACATGTATAAGAGTAGGTACAAGCAAGCATGCCAACCCACTAGCTATGTTTAGCACATCAACCAAGTCATATGTATCATATAAGGTTCTAGGTTTAGATAGGGTTGCATGGTCAAACTCATCTCATATTATCAACCTACTTGAACTTCTCAAGAACAAACTTGGGTTTTATCAACATCATTAACAACATCAACATCAATATCAACATCGAGGTCAACATTAACATCATTATCATTATCATCATTATCATGTTAGGTTATTTAGGCTACTCACTAACCTAACTTTTATCATGGATCTAGACAACTCTAGAGACTACAACTATCATCTAAACTCTCTCATCTAGACTTGATGTTACATCTCTTTTTCCTAGGTTACATGGACACTCACTGCCTTTCAGCGAGTGGTAACATTTTTCATATGTACATATACTAATACTTGAAATAGGTTGTCTCCAACGGTGAAACATGCGATGCAAACCATGATACTCCATGCGGTCAAAACCAAAACCAAAATGAGTTACCACACTCATTAGGCAGTCTGGTACCACAACACCTAGAGAACTAGCAAGAACGTAGTGCACACTTGTGTAGATACCCTAAGCACATGTCGCGACCATATGTGTAGGGAGGTAAATTACACAAGTCTACACCTAGTTCTAGAACATCTAGGTTCTAACCTAGAGGCTAAGTTAACCTAATCCACAAGGATATTTCATTAAGTTTCTAGGGTTGAGATGTAAGGTGAGTTTAGTTTTTGTTTCATGTGAGCAATGTTTAATATAGTTATTGTTCATGCTCTGATACCATTTGTCATGGAACCGGAATCCCAGTCCCATGAACCAAATGAATCCCAAAGGCAACATGCAGAAGCATAAAGCTTAGCACACATGAACAAATAAAAAAATATAAAGGAACCAATACAGTCTCAACATTCAACAAGTATAAATTATACAAGGTACATCATATTCATGGGTTCAATTACACATTTCCAAAGTTGAGGTACAAGTCATTCGTGTGCACTAAATTTGGATCTTACAACAAGTACACCTAGCATAGTCACCAACCCCATCAACCTTCTAGCCATCTCTGAACCTAAAAAAAATACAAGAAACGGGTCAACACACGAGGTGTTGAGTATGGGGCAGAAAGATACATATATATGTATAAGCTTTGCATAATTTGAAAAATATTTCAAGACTAAACGAACAAGATTAAATGTGTTAACTGTTTAACAAAATGTGAAACCATATTTTATGTCATTTCACTCCATTATACCAACAATATCAAGCTTGTTTAAGGCCTTTGGCCATCTTCCCGTCAGAAGGGTCTGTAAGGGTTCTCAAGATTAGCTAACCCTTTTATACGAGAGGGACCTCAAGGCCATAGCCAAGAGCTAACCCTTTATCAACAATTTTATAATGGAGTTCTATATATATGTGTGTTCAAGTTATAAAACCGACGAGGCAAACATCAAGTAAGACATAGCAATACTACATGGCAATTTTTGAGTAAGTAAACAAACAAGCATATAATACATGTCATTTCAATAAAGAAAGTGATATTCATATAACTAGATAAGGCCCATACCAGATTCAGAGATTCCATAACCTAACATATCTTTCATCATCTAGCCACAAGTCAAACCTAATTAACAACAAGATTACTTGTATACATTAGATTCTCATCATTAACCCCAATTAGATTCGTTTTAGGGCTTTGGCTAAGAAAGGTTCCAAGTTGATTATCAATGCATTAGTTGATCTTTTCCTAATCTAGGGGTCATCATGGAGGTGGGGTTCGGGTTTCAAGTCATTCTAAGGTTCCATTCATTTTATAAGAGCATTTCAAGGTTTGAGTCACATACTTGCATATTAGGGTCAAAAGACCCATAATAGAGGAAACATGGTCAAGATTCATTGAGGCAAGTGGACCAATCATAAGATATGGTTTATATCAACAAACTAGTGTCATAAGAATCTTATTGAAAGATAGGTGGATATCCCCTGGAGTCTGGGCACCACACAACCAACATTGGTTTCAACATATTCGCATACATTCAACCATCAACGTAGTTCATATATAGGCCATCAAGGTTCAAGATTTGACTTAGGTAGAACATACTTATCCGGGGTATAAATGTGAGAAAGGATTTCCTGATTTAGAAGGGGAAGGACAAGGGATAAGATCCATATCACATTTGGGGGACAAGGAAGACAAGTAAGCGATAAAATTCACACAAGTAACTTCTAGGGTACTTAGGGTTACACACACCATCATAGGTTATGTGGGGCTGATGTTAGGCATTATTATCATCCAACATCACAAGATTACTAATTTCAAGATATGAGTGTGGTTTAAGTAATAAGGATCCAAGTCTTATCATCAATATACATCCACTATACTCAAGATAATCAAAGCACCCATATTTTAGGCAAACATGGAAAAACAAAGTGAAACTAGGGTCTGAATCCATGCCCAAATTGTAGATCTTTCCGAAAGGAACAAATTGATATAATGGATCATGTAATTTGGACTTAGGGTTTAGGAATTATCATTTTTTTTTAAGTTTCAATTAAGAACTATATAAAAATTTGATTGAGTATTACCATGATAAAGGTCATCAAGTCATGGCCGGTTCACGTGCAGTCTGTACCATATTTGGTTTGGTCCTGGTTCACCTGCACCTGGGCCGGCTCTCACTATCTCACCCCAGTGGCCACATTCTCTTTTCTCCCTGTTCTGAACAGGGGAGAAACATGGGCCGAGGTGGACATGTCAGAACCCGCCAGAGACGAGTAGGAGATGAGGGGCTAGATCTCGGATGGACGTCGGGGATGTTGTCGGTGGTATGCCTAGGCCGCCTCCTTACCTACACCGTTGGCCACTGCGATCGGCCCAGAGAAGATTGCTAGGATGGTGTTGGAGCCGTTCTGGAGTAGGTGACGGGGAATGTAGATTGAGGAAGATGGTCGGTGAACATAAGGATTCCGGGGCGCACCGTTGTCCTCGCTTGAGACTCCCCCATTGTGCCTACCTCTGGTATGCTATTAGCATGAGGGCAGCCAGCAACTTGCTTGGCGTCAAGAGCATGAGGGGTAGGAAAGCATGATGTCACTGCTATGGAACTAGAGGAAAGTAGAAGGAAAGAAGAAGAAGATGATGGAAATAGGCTAGCGAAAAGGGTTTGTAACCAAAGTTAAAGCGCTAGGGTTTAGATTCCAAGCATTTATGAGTTGTCCCTTGTTGCCCAATTTGGCTAAAGGTGGCAGACGTGCTTCCCAGTTCTTGTGATTTTTCCCCAAAATGGAAGGGGAAGAAGGGGCAAGAAATCGGGCCTCAATTTGTATTTGGGCCCAATAAGGTTCCAAAATCCAAATAACACAATACATTAGATGGATGCATTCAAATAGCCATATCTAATTATTTATAACCCTAGTTTAGGTGATTTTTGGGCCGTTGGATTTGTATTCAAATCATGTATAACTTGATACCCAATTTGTATCAAGGAGAGTTTATTGAATCAGTTAAATTTTGATTACAAGTTGGTGATACATAATGGGCACGATACTTAGGTTCAAAATTCAAGTTAAAGTCACACATTGTCAAATTGACCATCGTAGTGGCTAAAAATAAATATCACAATTCTCCAATTATGAAACTAACATCAAATTGAGTAAAATATCACATGATGAGAGCGTAAAAGAATACAATAAAGGAGAGAGAAAATCAAGGTTGTCACAGTGACTTTCTTCAAATTGCACCTGGACAACGTCTGTGTCAGCCTCCTGGTTGTTCACCATAGACAATGGTTGACTTTGTCCTCTGAGTAGTAGGCAACAACCTCCTCACCTCTATAGCAGTCCATACGGACCACTGGAAATTCCTGTCATTCTAGAAGAATGGACAAGGAGGTGTACCTTCTAGTTGGTGTACTAGCATCAACTTGCTCTCCCACAATTGTTCTCCCTTAGTATCCCTCCCTTTATCGGGTAGGACTTGCTTGGGTTCTCTTGGTTACCACAACCAGAGAAGATAACAATTGTAATAGCTAATTGATGTGTCTAAGAAGCCCCAGTACCCCTCTATTTATAGGAGGGTAAGGGTCAGGATTCTCAGTCTGAGCAAGAGTCGAAGAAGACAGAATTTCATGAATTTTCACATCTTGCGAGTGGAAAAATGGTTGGTTCATAGGTGAACCAATTGGTTGACATGTAAGCTGATCGATTCAACCTTGAACCGATCAATTGGTCATGTTTCCCAATTTTAATTATATTGACAATTAATATCCAATTAATGTACAACATGACATCATCACTATTTCTTGATCTAATCAAATTGATCAATGAATGGGGCAGTTCAACTCTTGAACCCATCATCTCAGACCTTAAACCAAGCAATCTTTTCATGCCCTGGTTCAGACATTATTCAACCAATGTGTTTCTAATTGACCTGACACTTGAATCGATTAGCTCACCACTTGAACCGGTCGGTTCACAGTCCAGTCAGTCATTTTTCAACTGTTGTTTTTTAAATTGTATACCTAACTCGTCAGTAATTAAGTTTCAACTGTATTCATGAATAAACTCCTATTCTAAGTGTATCCTATGTGTGTGACCCTATATGTTCCAAGTTATATTGGTAGTGAATGTCCATAACTAATTTATGACATCACAGGCAATGAGCGGTATCTAGAAACACATCATTGCTACCCAAGTAATTCAGAAAGTTGGAGAACAACTTCAACCTACAATATGTGATTGGTGTTACACTGTTTGTGTAGTTCCTTTGTCACTAATATCCATATTGAATTTGAGACATGGAATTGTCATCCTGTTCAACATTCAGTCTGTGTTCCTTGGCCTAGAGCAGACTGTCTGAGATATATGTAAGCTCAATATTATATATTGACTGACATCAACATAAACATGCATTTCTCAGTCTCTCTTACGAAGTGGCTAGCATATCATACTCCTATAGGAGGGACAAATCATATCTATATTACTCATAGTAATCCCCATGTGTCACACTAGACCCGAGTACCACCATTATGACAACCCTTATTCAAGGTCACGGTGGATGATGTCAAAGTACACCACACGACATGTGATGAGTGTAGTGATTTTAGGTCTAAGAATCACAATCACCGCCAATAATGTGAAAGATGATTCTGAGTATTATGTAATGGTTTCCATGAATCACTCTCAAGATTCTGTCTGATACACCATTCTCTAATAAGTATCTACGTGTTTGGTTTCATATGACATATCATTACTTAATGAGACTCTGTTATCAACCAACATGCATTCTAGTCTTATGTGTTATTGTTGTCTATTAGCCTTCTACAATAACATCTGACTAGGGAGATAGCAAGAATGTATATAATCTTGACATTTGTATGATAGCATTATTCAGGAGAACAACTCGAAGACATACGTCATTGAGTAATATCATTCTTTAGACATTTATTATGTTACGATATTATCTCATAACTGAGTAAAACAGAATAAATTGAATATTGTTTTTATTATTAATCAAATCATTTACAAGACATGCCATTACAATCATCATAAAATACATACCAACAGACTCTTGTCTAGTTAGTGAAGTATTGGACACTTTTCTCTGTATTGCTTCTTGAGGTTGTTAATTTCCCACTTAGATCTCATAGCTTGGAATGGCGGAAGGGCATCAAGGAAGGGCTTCCGACTGTCCCATTAGGGTAGAAGCACTTTTCTCCAACTAGAGTTGGGATTTTTTTCTTTCAAGTTCAAAACAAACTAACGATGGTGTTGTCATTTAACATAAAGACAAGTATCCAGTGACCTTGTTGCTTTATTTAATTAAAATTAAAATAATCCAATCATGATTTGCTACTATTACAAAAATAACAACAAATTATGGTCAAAACCACTGCACATTGAACATTAATAAATAAGCTTTCACACAAGTGCAAAATACCACATAGAAGTTGCTCGCAACACAAAATCGACTCTTCATATTCATACAAGTATATGATCACTAGCAAATGGCGTTACTCATGGGTGCCTATTGCTCAATCCATAATTGTTGACCAAATCCTCTACCTAAACCCGGATTTAGGGAAACCAGCTGTGGGTCAATGACCCAATTTGACAGGTTCGACGTTCAACGTTTTAAATTTTTTCAGTGCACGTCCTTAGACTCCATTTCCGGACCAGCGACCTACTTAGGCGTTTGGGGTTTCAGAAGCTACCAAGATCTTGCATCCTGCGAGAAACAGGAACCAACCGCCGCTGTCAATATTCACTTTCTAGCTATTGCCGAGGTAGCGCAGCTGCGACGTGAGCAAGGGCGCCGGCAAGACTTGCGGAGACAACCATCCCACTCGTGATTAGCACGAACAGTGCTAGAGCCAGCGAGCCAATTGCTACCATTGGCCTCGTATCCATGAGCAGGACATGCAGTGCTCCCACTACCCCGAACACGTCGCGCTGGTAGCCACCGGTGACGCAGTAACTCCTTTCCCATTCCGGCCACCTAGCAGTCCCCGCCGGCGGCTGAGGAGGCAGACCCAGCGGCAATGCTCTCTCGGACTCGTGCCCGAGGCTCTCGGCCGCCTCGACCTCGCGGATGCGGGCGTGGAGCAAGGGCATGAACTGGTCCACTGGGCTCGTCCGACGACCACGACTGTGGATACCGTCACCGCCTTTTCCGTCGGGGTGGGAGTTTGCGCTTGCAGTTATGGAGTTCGGTGCAACGGGGAACATCCACCTTGTCGTCTGTCGACGGTGGAACCCTGTCTGGTAAGGAGATGAGGAAAGACTCCTTCCACCATATCTCAGAATACGGGTGGATGAGGAGATTGCCGCAGCTACTTCCATATCTTGATGACGGCCACCTACGTACGTGTCCCAATGGTATACTCCGTTACTGGATCAATCAGATAGTTTTAGCGTGGGTATATGATGATGCATGTAGCCCGTGCCCTCAAGGTATTTATATCCTAGTCGATCGTAGTGTCGAAACAGAGACCAAAACCGCGTCCTCGTATAAGTCGTGATTGATATAACACGTATACCCCAATTCCAGGCTTTCACTGTCTACTTTATGATTAGAAGGTTCGTTTCCTTTTCCTCTCAGTTACTTGAGGGCAACTCCGAAAAGCCGTGTCGGGTTATATTACACGCTCAAATACAAGGAAACCAAATGAAAGCTTGAAGAGCAGTTACCTTCGCCCATAAGAAACCCAAAAAGAAAATAAACAAATAAAACGAGAAAAACGAAGTGGTGCACTAGATGGAAAATTTAGCTTGTGATGCGACTTCTATTTATACAAAACAAGGTCCTTTGGTTTGAACAAGATTCAAAAATATCCCTTCTATCTGTAGCATTCCAAGAATAATCTTCATTAGAGAACATAATTAATCCATTCATAACTAATTATTCCATAGTTCATTTACAGCAGTTGCATCCTAGTCAGTAACAACATATTAAATTTTAGCTTGTTTGACGTGAATTCCAGTATTAGTGTCACTATCTATTTCAAAAAGTTAAATTTGCTTGATTACTAATCTATGCCATCCTATCAACCAACAATAAAATTATCTCCCGATTTCAATTAGAGACCATTAGGTAACGTGTTTGCATAATGCGAACCAATTATTGGAATTAAGAGAGAAAGATCTGTGATGAAGGTCGTACGTTTAGGATAGCGGTAACTTAAGAAATACTTGTTTGTGTGGTTCAAAAACGAGTTTCCACATTGTGGACCATCAGAGTTCGCCAACCACATTATCTGTTGTCAGTATCAATTATTAATTGAAGATAGTAAGCAATTGATATAAATTTATCGACAATATAAACCTTCAACTTTCTAATGAACAAATAAAAGCCGTAATCATGTTTCAATTCTTAGCATGTTGGATCCGCTAATTTTCTTATTCCAAAGAAAAATTGTGGCCTACAACTTGTGCTTAGAACAAAAAAAGAAATGAGAATAAGTTCTCATTGGGACATATTGACTCCTAAGCCATATGCTAACCTAGACTTTAAGAGGATTGTCTCGTGACTAGATTTTGGGAGGACAACAAAACAAGATTATTTTACCATCCAAATTTTCATAATTAAATTGAAGCCTAGGATATGGTTTTTCTTAAATAAAGATATATGAGAAATTTAATGTAAAAACATCATAAAATGAAATCCTTATTGAATAATGAAGTGATAAAATCAAATGGGAACTCAAGAATACATTTTCTCTTTCATATATGCAATAATGTGTTTCAATTACAAGAAGATGATAATTAGTTTTCTCTTCTCTCTCTCCTACCATTTTGGAAGTTCTAATGAAATAAACAAAGAAAAATAAAAGAATTGAAATTTGAAAATATAAATTGGATCACTTGACTTAGAAGTTTTCTTTTATTTCTGATAGCTTTTAACAGATAAGTACATATCATTGTTCTCTTTATTTCTCTCGCCTTCTAGATATTTTCTCCAAAAGGCATACATGGATATAAAGGTGGGTAATCATTAATGTCCTCAATTTTGGACTCAAAGAAATAGTTAGGGAAGGATGTTCCTCATTATCTCACCGTTTATTACACATAATTTAATATAATGACATATAATAAATTGATGGGTATAATATGTTCAAAACGGAAATCCTATTAGACAGGAAGGATGTAGACTATCTAATTAACCTATGGTCTAAGACTAAAGTCATTATGACTTTGTTTGACCCTCTAAACAACTTGGGAAAGAGTTACATATAGTTTTGAATACAATTCAATTGACATTATCATTAATGAAAGGATGAACCTAAAGTCCCAATTTTTCTCACCTATCACGCATTACTCATGATTTCTTTTTTTTCTCACATGCCATCCAATGGTTGAGTTTTTCATTTGTGTGATTGAACGATCCAACCTTTGTGACCTTCCTTAGTTTCTTTCATTGGCCTGCATGAGTTTTTAGTGCCTACCTTCATCAATGCCTCTCTGTCTCATCTCTCCATATCTTCACAAGATTACTTCTCCTTTGGATCTGTGTCTCTCTTACATTTCATATAAACCCTAACCCATCCTTTCTCGTGGCCTATCGAAGAAACACCTACATTGGCGGCCAGCCTCCCTCACAACTAGTACATCTCATGGCTATCTAGTCTACACCAAACCTATATATTAGGGCTCCAAAAGCACCGTCAGATGCCATGCTTTTCTCCTCCACTTCCAATTTCATCTCCTCTACCCTAACTTTCTCCAACCTACTTGACTTTGTTTTCTGGATACCACTGATCAGTCTCTGACTCCCCTGCCTCCTTTGATGCAATTGAGCACCTAGTAAGCTCCCACTAATCCCCCTCTTCTCTTTCCCATCATCTATTTCCTTAACCTTAGCCCCAATCGCTATACCATCTAGGCCTTTTGCAAGTTCTTGTCAACAATATTTTCCATGCCACTTCTGTGGACCTCCAACATACGAAATCATTGATATGTCTTCGTAAGACTTCCAATTCCCTGATTTATAATGTTTCTCATTAGTTAGGTGTCTGACTTCCAATTCCCTGATTTCTCAATGTTTTCTAATGAACCTTGTGGACACAGGGAATGTCCACACTCAAAATTGTTTCTTTATCACCTCCTTGGCCCCGTGAGGATTTTTAGTTAGTGAAGCAGTTTGGGTACCATTCTTCCTTGAGTTCACTCACCTCATCTTCCTCCATTTTCATGGTTAGGAGCTTGGTGCTCTGGTACGCCCCAGAGTTTGTACCTTGGCTCGTTGGGTTTGGTTGGGCACAAGAAAGCCTCCAGTTACCTCTATTTTAGTAGTTTATTGCCATCCCTTGAGTTTGACTGAAGATTTTAAAGCTCGATTGTTGCTCCTCTCACTGGGGTGAAGAGGAAGATCCCTAGGAGTGAGTTTACCTTGCTTCTCTTGTGGGCATAATCAGGCAAGAAATATCACAAGGGTCTTCTTGTGATTTCATGCACACTTTTCATTTATCAACCACGAGATTGTATTATAACTGAATGGTGCTTTACACCCACATTATTAGTTACACGTGATGCACACCTAAGGTATTCCCATATTTTCACTATTTATTTGCATCATTTGCATTTATGATTTTAGTTTATGTCACACTATGATTTTCCTATTTTCTGATTGGTCCATGGTGTAAAATTCATGCTAATTGCATATGACCTAATAAATTACAAAAAAAAGATGTGTTGGAACGGATTTTTAGCTACCTGTCAATCTAGCCTACTTTAAAACATTGTTTTCCACATCCAAACGATTCAATATTTTGATGAACAAAATTGGAATTAATGATTATGAACTAATGTACATATCATGGTATCAATCAAATCACAGATGTTTAAGTGCTCAATCAAGTCAAAGGACTTGACCTAAGGAGGTTTGATCTAGGTAATTGGCCATGCTTCTTGTCAAAATTTGATTAGATGTTGTATCTTTACAATTATGCCATTATTATGTTTCATAAAACTATGAATGCTTTCTTAATTGACATCAAGTATAGATATCACTGCATAATTGATTTCTTATTTATGGTCAAATTGTAAAACCCTAACTATGAATATGACTTATGATTGACGAATTATAAGGGAGAAATACCATTACAATCTAGGAAAGGAAATTTTTCATTAAGACATTATGAGGGAGAAATCCCATTATGGTTCAAGAAGGGAGAAATTCCATTATTATTTATGGGGAGAAATCCCATTATGACACTAAGAGGGAGAAATCACATTATTGGTTAAGATCAAGATTAAAGAGATTAATGATTAAGTCAAGTTCCAATAGAATGATCAAAGTTAAGGAATTGGCTAGGTTTCTATGGACTTATTTGTAGGTTGTTATGTGCTTTCCTAGCATTATTTTCTTTCCTAGAAATTATGGGATCCTATGAGGCATTAAAAGAGGAAATATACATTGCCTAATCCAATTCATCATGTTTAAATGATTCAAAGAATGCTTAATATAATTGATGATCAAGTTTATGTCAAATTTATTTTATGTCATGTATACTTCATGTCAAGTTATAGTTACTATCTATTTTATAATGTGCCAAGTACCTCTTACTTATGTTTATTTTGCATGGTCGGGGATGTGAAGTCTATAGGATTTGAAAAGGTTGAAGAATAAAAGGACAAGATAGGATGAGGAGATTTTCAAGCTTAACCTGGTGGGGTCCCATCTTCCTATCCAATATAGTCTTTTAGATATCATTTATTTCATGCCTTAGTTTTTTAGCCAAATATTGGCTCAATAGATTAAGATTGTTAGATGAACAAGTTTTAGATTTCATTTCCATGAACTATGATTCAAATCAATGTATGGTGTTTCATTTACTCTAATTACAATTATTAGCATTTTCTGACATCCCCCCTTAGAATCATGCTTACCTCAGCAATGTGTCACACACTTTGCTCTCTTAAGTTAAATCTTGAGCTCTGTATGAGCCGTCAGATTGGCATTGCATAATGGATCAGTTTACTCCTACCTCTAGTCTGCTAGCTCTTGGACTCTACAGTTTGTGAAATCCTCTCCCCTTCTGATCTCTATCCTCACAACACCTCAACGAGAACTGATACTCTCTCCAAAATCCTCACAACAAAATGAATACTACCATACCTAATCCAATAGGGCTTCTCTCCTTATAACCCTCAGTCATCTAGAAATTCTCCCTTCATCCCCTATTTCCACCTCTACAGGTTCCTCGTCACCCAGACCTTGAAGCCTATATAAAAGACCCCCCTCCTAAAACCTTCACCAAGCATCCTTGAACAAAATCTCATAGTCGGTTGACCCTCAATCACCCCAACTCCCTACAAACCTACCTCACCTATCTGATCTAACCACCACGATCTCACCCAGATGGATCTTCCGTCTGCGAACCCTGAGACTAGTGGAGAACCTTCTTTGTGGAATCTCAATGCTTTTGGAGTCTCCAAATCTTTTGAAACTAAGGTAATTCCTATGACCCCAATTTTCCACCTTTTCGTCATATCTTTGACCATCAAGGAATCTCCAGGCATCTGGAATTTGTTTCAAGTTCTCCTACTACTTTCTGTACCAATGGACTCTGCCAAGTCCACCCCTATTGTTTTCATCTATCCAGGAAACCAAGTTGGCTTTCCCCAATGACATGGATCCTATCCCAGCCATGGAGGGAGGTGGTTATAGAACACCAGACCACATGGTAGTCCAAGCTAGGGCTCGTTAGCTTCGGGGCAAGGCAAATAACTCACTTATGTTGCCAATTTGCAAGAAGAAGGGAATAATCAGGTAATTGAATGAAGGATTCAAGCAGTGTTCATTGTGGTTTGAGAAAGATGAATCGAGCTTAATGATTTCCTTTTTTGCCCTTAGCAATTTAATTGACTAATTTTCATTGCTAGGGTTTTTCTAGTTTTTCATGTGTTTGGTTGACTATGTGAGTTGGCCATTGTGGACGACCCAAATTGGGCCAACTATCCAAGGGCCCCATTGCCTACCAGATAATTACACATGTGCCTTTTCTCTAATGTGTGATTTGTCATTCTTTAGGAATTCATAATAAATCAACTATTTACCAAAAAAATGCCCAAAAATATGTTTTGGAAAGAATTTTTCAAGTAGAATCTGATTTCAATTTTTTCACATATTAATTCCATCGTCTCTAATCATGATTCCTTAAAAGACCCAAATTAGGGTTTAGGATGGTGTTTAAAGTGATGAATAATATAAATCATGTAATTTCAGGGAACTTAGGATTGACTTAAGACCGGGGAGACTAAACTAGGATTTTCTTTGCTCCACGTAAGTGGGTCATGCCACTATACATATGTACATTGGTTGAACTGTATGCTATGTATGAGTTGTAAGTTATGCTTTAGATTTCAAGTTCAATGCTCTAATAAGGTTCATTATATAAATTGTGTGATGTCTTTTGTATCCTATGTCTTATGGTTATCATGCACATTAGAATTAGAGATTATGATTTATGATTAATGATTAATGGATTTAATGTTCAAGAATCAAGAGGGAGAAATCCCATCATGTTAAAGATTAAAGTTCAAGATGAAATTCATGTTCATGGTAATGTTAATGTTAAGATAATTGGAATTGAGCTAGATTTTATATGCTTCTCGAATCATGGACCTCAAGGGGTCATTATGTGCATTCATGTCAATTATGGGCTTTTATAGACAAATAATGGGCATTCGTGCCAATTATGGGCTTTCCTAGCAATCTAAGCTCTTAAGTGGGCATCATAGACATATGTATATATTATTGCTCAATTCTTCATGTTATAAGAATCATATAATCAACAATGCTCAAGTCAAATACATGTTAATATTTTCTCTCAAGTCAAGTATATATGTTTATTTTTTAGTTCTAATAAAATGTATAGTATCACTTACTGATGTGTGTCTTTGTTTTCGCCTGGTTGTGGGAGGAGATCTCCATAGATCAAGGAGAAAAGGAATTTGAAGAGAGTGCTTCAACGTAAAAGTTTCCAGGACCTAGCTTGGTGGGGTGCCATCTACACCTTAGAAGACCCAATATCAAGCTTCTAAAGAAGATTTATGCCTTAGATTTATTCTATAGTTCAAGGATGAGATAGTTTATAGTATTAGTTTTATCTTTCAAAGAACAATGTATGAATCCATATTTTCAATTAATGTATGGTGCTTCATTTATCTTGCTGCTATGTATATCATGTTTTGTGATGTTCCTCCAAGCCAAGTGACCCACGTTATGCACAACATAGGGTTTGCTTCTGCTAACATATATGTCCTTGGAGTGGTGTTACAATATGATATCAAAGAAAATAAGTAGATGGACACCAGACAAAATCCAGATTCACATGTTCTAAACCCTAGGTATAGAAGATTAAGTTAAAGATATTAGAAATCAAAGTAGAGATTTAGTTAGGAGATTGAAGTTAAGATAAGGATTAGGGTTATTTTCCTATATGGTTTTGGACTTTTCTGTTAACTCAAGAACAATATATAGCATGCTCTCTCTTTCTTTCCCACATCTTTTTCATATGGGACATAGACTTATGGGATTTTATAGAGAGAATGTTATATGCATAATTATTCTTGTCTTGTCCTTTCAAGTGCATGTGGTATGGGACATGTGCATGAGGGAGGTGCTAAGATAAGTGTGATACAAAATGTCACCTTTGAATATATGAGCGACCGGTATATATCCAAAGGTGACAAAGAAAAACAATAGTTGCATTAAAAGTTGAAACATATAGTCACCTAAACCAGATCAGACACATAGTAAGACCAAGCATGCATATAAAGAGTAGATATTTGACACTGATAAGCAAGTAAGATCCATGGTAGAATAAGAACCCCTACAAAAGAGGTAAGAGAGGTCCTTTGACATGTCAGTGATAATGTGAAATAGATTCATTAGTATACCCACATGTTCATAGTATTTTACCATGAGGATGAGACTTTAAGATGATATTAGAAATGAGTGTACATAAAATAAGTAAAGCCCTAAGGTGGGTAGTATGAGAAAATTTTGAGGAGGAAATATATTTAATATGGGTAGTATTGTAACATCCCAAATTCTAAATAAAATAAGTAGGATCTTATTTGAAAATTTCCTATTATAAAATTTAAAACTTTGACATTAATGCAAATTACTCCAAATATTGAATCCCTTAAATGAGATTTAGCATAGAAAGAAAACAAAATGTGCATCCTTTAATTTCTTTATGATTAAATGAGTCCATTACACATAAAAGTAAAATTAGCATTATCCGTTCACTTTCTCTATATACTATTCTTGAAAAATGCTTAAACAAAATAAAAAGGTAAAGTGGAAAAGGCTTTGAATTCAAAAATATAACTATGGAGTAGATGCCTTGGCCAAAAAGTTATGCTTTTTCTTTTTATACTTTATAAGAGGAAATTATATATAAACTCTCTTTTCCTCTCTCCTCCATAATAGATTCTCAAAAAGGAATAAAGTAAATATGATATGAATTTCTAGAAGACAATTATTGTTTATCTTGTATATGGACTCAAAATTTCACTAAGGAAGGATATTACCACTTATTTAATAAATTAAATGCACTAAAATTTAGTTTAATGACCTATATGAAAACTTGTGAAAAACATAAAATATAACTACACGAGAAGAATCTAGACTCCATAATCAACTTATGGTTCAAGTTTGAGATTAATTGGGTCTTATTTGATCACCTATTTGGATTATGAAAGAATTTATATAGTTTGAATGCTTGAATACCTATGATTAGGTATTAATTGAACATTTTCCTAACATAGCCCATGATTTCATCTATTACACACCTATTTTCTCATGTTTCCTAAGTTATCAGTGTCACACAGTTTGCTCTAAAGTTAAATCTCAAGCTCTGCATGAGCTGTCGGATTGACATCGCATGGTGGATGAGTTTTCACCTACCTCTAGTCTGTTGGCTCCTAGACTCTATTGTCCAAAAAATCATCTCCCCTCCCAATCTCATTCCCTACAATACCTCAATCAGAATTGATACTCTTTGCTAAACCCTCACACCAAATGAGTACAACCATATTGATACAATAGGGTTTTTCTCCGTATAACCCTCAGTCATCTAGAACTTCTCCCTTCATCCCTATTTTGGACCTCTACAGATTCCTCACCATCTAGACCTTTAATCCTATATAAAGGACCCCCACCCCAAAAAAAACCTTAACCAAGAATCCTAGAATAGAATCGCGTAGCCGGTTGACCCTCATTCACCCCGACACCCTACAAACCTACTTCGTCTATCTGATCCGACCACCATGATCTTGCCCCAATGGATCTGTCATCTGCGAACCTTGAGACTACTGGAGAACCTTCTTTCGACATCTCCCTAATTTTTGAGTCTCTAGTTCTATTGAAACTAAGGTGATTCCTATGACCCCAGTTTTCCCCCTTTTCATCGGATCTTTGACCATTAAGGAATCTCAAGGAATCTAGACTTTGTTCTAAGTTCTCCTGTTGTTTTCTGTATTGATGGACTCTACCAATTCCACCCCTACTGTTTTCATCTGACCAGGTAGTCATGTTGGCTTTCTCCAATGGTCTAGATCCTATCCCAGCCATAGAGGGAGGTAGTTTTGGAACACTAGACCACATGGAAATCCAAGCTAGGGCTTGTTAGCTTTGGGGTAAGGCACTGAACTCACTTTTGTGTTCAATTTATAGGAAGAAGGGAAGAATCGGGTGCTAGATTCAAGGAAAGCAATGTTCTTCACGGTTTGAGAAATATGAATCGAGCTTAATGATTTCCTTTTTTCCCTTAGCAATCTAATTGCCTAATTTTGTTGCTAGGGTTTTTCTATTTTTTTAGTGTCTGGCTGACTGGGCGAGTTGGCCCTTGTGGGCGGCCCTGACTGGACCAACTAGCCAAGGGCCCCACCTCTTACCAGATAATTACACATGTGGCTTTTCTCTAATATGTGATTTGTAAGTTCTTTAAGGATTCACAATAAACAACTATTTATTAGAAAAATACCCAAAAATATGTTTTGGAAAGGATATTTCGAGTAGAATCTAATTTTAGTGTTTTCAAACCCTAATACCATTGTCTATGATCATGATTCCTTAAAAGACCCAAATTAGGGTTTAGGATGGTGTTTAAAGTGATGAATAATATAAATCATGTAATTTCAGGGAACTTAGGATTGACTTAAGACCGGGGAGACTAAAGTAGGATTTTCTTTGCTCCAGGTAAGAGGGTCATGCCACTATACATATGTACATTGGTTGAACTGTATGCTATGTATGATTTATGATTTTATTTTTTAAATTTCAAGTTCAATGCTCAAATCATGATCACTATATATATTGCATGATGTTTTCTATACCCTATGTCTTATGGTTATCATGTTTATTAAGATTAGATATTATGATTAATGATTAAGGATTAATGGAATTAAAGTTCAAGCTTCAAGAGGGAGAAATTCCATCATGTTAAAGATTAAAGTTTAGGATCAAATTCATGTTCATGGTAATGCTATTGTTAAGATAATTGGAATTGGATCATTTTTTATATGCTTCTCCAATCATGACCTCAAGGGGTTGTTATGGGCATTTGAGCCAATTATGGGCTTTTATAGCCAAATCTTGGCCATTCGTGCCAATTATGGGCTTTCCTAGCAATCATGTGCTCCTAAGTGGGCGTCATAGAGAGATGCAGATATTTACTGCTCAATTCTTCATGTTATAAGAATCATGTAATCAAGAAGTCTTATGTAAAATACATGTCAAGATTTCCTCTCAAGTCAAGTATTTATGTTTGCTTTTCAGTTCTTATAAAATGTATAGTGTCGCTTACTGATGTTTGTCTTTGTTTTCACATGGTCGTGGGACGAGATGTCCCTAGATCAAGGAGCAAAGGAATTTGAAGAGAGTTCTTCACAGTAGAAGTTTCCAGGACCTAGCTTGGTGGGGTGCCATCTACACCTTAAAATATCCAATATTAAGTTTCCATAGAAGATTTATGCCTTAGATTTATTCTATCTTTCATTTATTAGATTATAGATCAAGGATGAGATAGTTTATAGTATTAGTTTTACCCTTCAGACAATAATATTTGAATCCACATTTTCAATGAATGCATGGTGCTTCATTTATCTTGTTGCTATGTATATCATGTTTTGTGATGTTCCTCCAAGCCAAGTGACCCATGTTATGGACAAAATAGGGTTTGGTTTTGTTGACATATATGTTCTTGGAGGGGTGTTACAATTTTAGTAGTTGATCACCATGCCTCAAGTTTGATCAAACATTTTCAATCCTAGTTGCTACTCCTCGTGCTAAGGTGAAGAGATAGATCCCAAGAAGTGAGGTTACATCGCTGCCCTTGTAGGTGGAATTGGGCAATCAATATCACAAGGGTCTTCTTGGGATTTCACGCACACTTTTAATATATCAACCATGGGATTTGTTTTATAACTGAATGTTGTCTTTGCTCCCACATATGTAACACACACCAATGTTTTCCCCTATTTTCTCCTTTTATTTAAGTTTCATGCTTTTCTAAATTTAGTCAATGTCAAGCTATGGTTTTCCTATTTTCTAAATGGTCCATAGTAAAAAATCATAACAATTCCATATGACCTCGAAAAATGATAGAAGAATATGTGTTGGAATGGTTTTTTTATTCTCTATTGATCTTTCCTATTTTCAAACCCATTTTTGACATCTAAATTTTGAATATTTCAATGAACAAAATTATAGATTACTGATTATGTACTATACATATCATGTTACTAATAAAATTATAAGTGTTTAAGTTCTCTATCAAGTCAAAGGACTTGACCTAAGAATGTTTGCTCTAGATAAGAGAGCCATGCTCATTGACACAATTAAATTTGGTTTGATTGAATGTGTTATCTTTATAATTATGCACAATATTATGTTTCATGAAATTGTGAATGCTTTCTCAATTGACATCAAGTATAGATATCATTGCATAAATTATTGCTTACTTATGGTCAAATAGTAAAACCCTTACTATGACTATTACATATTATTAATGAATTAGATCAAGAAGGGAGAAATCCCATTATGGTTCAAGAAATTAGAAATTCCATTAACACATTATGATGGAGAAATCCCATTATGGTTCAAAAAGGAAGAAATCTCATTATGTTTCAAGAAGGATGAAATCACATTATGATTTAAAGGGAGAAATCCCATTATGTTACTAAGAGGAATAAATCATTTTATGGTCAAGATCAAGGTTAAAGACATTAATGATTAAGTAAATTTCCAATAATAATCAAATTGAAGGAAATGGCTAAGTAATATATGCACCTCGATCATGGACTTATTTATAAGTAGTTGTGGGATTTCATAGAAATTATGGACACCTATGAGGCATTAAGATAGGTGACATATATTAGCATATCCATCTCATCATGTTTAAATGATTCAAAGGTTGCTTAAGATAATTAATGGTCAAGTTTATGTCAAATTTATTTTATGTCAAGTTTACTTCTTATCAAGTTATAGTTACTTTCTATTTTATTAAGTGCCAAGACCACTTCCTTATATTTATATTTGTTTTGCATGGTTGGGGACAAGATGTGTAAAGAGGCAAGATCACCTCCTTACTAAAATTTAAAGGAAGTACAAAACATCCATCTTTTTAGAAAGATAAAAGATATTGAGGGATGCATGTATAATATTCCAAGTAAATAAGCATGCACCAGATACATGACATAATGTCAATAGCAGTGAAAATAAAAGTACTAATCCTATTACATGGCTTTCATTGTTCATTACATGATTGTTCCCAAAATAAAAAGATAAGAGAAAAGGATCTAGCTATAGCAACCTAGACATCCTTTTAGATAGCTTGAGATCTACTCCTGAGATGAATTCCTTCAAACTTGTCCTTCTCCTTACTCAGCACCAGCACCTGGGTGGTTGGGAAAGCACCCAGCAAAAGGGGAAAGAAAACATGGTATGTGTCACAAAACTAATCTGGGATATCAAGATAAGTACAACAAATAAAAACAGGCTAGGGTTCATCATATGATGAAGATAACAAGAATATGAGGCTATATTCAAAAGAAACTTGCCATTAACAATTATATCAAAAAGGATTTGCATGTAAGATAATTATGCCTACCTAACTAAGTAGGGTTGAGGCACCTACCGGACCTCTAACCTTAGGTGAGGGGAGAATAAGACATTCCCAGTCACCTACAATATTATGGGGATAATAAGACATTCCCCAGGGCGATTATTTACATGCCCTCTATGGGTGGTTGTACATAAGTACTACTACTTTAAATTAAATACAACATAAATCCACATGCTATAAAAGTAGTCATGGAAAGATTAGTCATAATATTCAAGAAGCATGGAAGTGGGGTATAATACCCAAACAAGAAGAAATTATAATCTAATTTGAGGCATGAACAACATTAGGATTCAAGAATAGAATATTTAGGGTTCATTTAAGCCTCATTAGGGAAGTATAGGGTTTGGATGCAATTATCCCAACATAGGGTGTAAGGAATGCACATACCTCTCTTACTGGTATCAATTACTAACTTTCACCACTTTAATTGAGTCCAAGTTCCACTTTGCCTATTTTCAATGTATTAACATGTATTAGAGTACATAGTGCACATTAATATATAGAAACCCTAATTTTAGAGCTTTTTAGCAAAATTCGGATTTAGCTTTAGAAAATATCACCAATGAACTTATTAGGTTCTCCTGATGAAGAAAACATATTTTTATGTTAATTTTGGAGTTATGATGATTAAGATGTAATTTTTTTATGGATTTTATGCATTAAATTCGTTTTACAAAAATCACCCTTCATCAAACCATGAAATCAGACCTTGAAAATATTTTTATTAGATATATATTAATTTTTCAATTCTAAAACATATTTATTTTTCAAATTTGGATAAGTGGTTTAGAAGATATGAATTTTTCAATATAGACCAATAGGAAATTGCCACATCATCAAACCGATCAAGATAATTAAAGAGAGAGGGAGAGGGAGAAAACACCATTTGACCCAAGATCAGGTTTGAAGTTTCTTAGATAACCAAACTAGAGATTCTAGAGAAGATAAAATAGCAAGAAACCAAAACCTTAGAAGAACATGGTAAAAAGAGATGGAAATCATCGAATATCAACATAGAAGCATGGGTTTTAAGCATGTACTTAGCAATATATGAGAAGGGGGTTAACCAAAACTTGCCTCTAGGAATGTAAGAAGGTCTAAACAGAAATGATCCCGAGATTATAAGGTTTGGTTGCTCCAAGCCAAACTCCTTTCTTGAGAAAAGATCACCTTATCCACTTTAGAGGTGCAAACCCTAGTAAAAGAGCATGGAGATGAGATGTTTTAGAGTTTTAGGTGGAGTTTTACCATGTATGGTCATGGTTCCGACCTATAAGAAGGTGTAAGGAAGACTAACAATATAAAAATAGGGAAGGAAGGGAGGAAACTTACTAGTTTTGGTCGAAATTACCAAGGAGGAGATTTAGAAACCCTAATAGAGCAATTTGGAAGCCCTAGGAGCCTTCTTCACCAAGGTAGGCTCCCTCTATTACCTTGGGACAGCAACTTCGTGGTTAAATATAGACTCCAGAGAAGCAAAGCTTCAACAAGCAAGTAGACCTGGCTTCAAACAAAGAGGTTGGGTTGTTCACTTCATTGATTTGACTCCGCATTCCCATTATAATACCCGGGCCGGGCGGATAGCTACAGCTACAAACTGGAGTTCACCGTTTCACCCCAGAGGATCAACACATACCAAGGGTGCACGCCTATGCAGAAAGTTCCATGTGTCTTTAGCCTAGGGATTGATGGCCATGCAAGAGGACAGCTCGTGTGCTCTTCTTGGATATAAAAATTCGGTCCTAAGAGCCCACAGATCCTTCAAGGCCATCCCCATCATTTTTCAAGAAAGAAATAACCTCATTGGTTGATAGCTTTTAAAGATAAGCACTTTTATAAAGAGGGTAATCCCTATAATGCCCTTGGAAAGAAATACCATCAAACCAAGGTTAAACTAGGTTCTCCAATGGTTTAAAATCTCGTTAATGGTAAGGGAATATCTAAGGATTAAAATTAAGTTGATAATTTGCAAAGAAAACCTCCCAATTGGGTAAATTGCATAAAAGTCCAGAATGTACCTAAAATTGCATAATTTGCACAAACAACATCCAAATCGAACCAAATTTGAAACTTAGCCTTATTTTATGTTTTCAAATCATATCAAAAAGTTATATTACGGTTTATAGAACATAATTATGGTAATTAAGCTTTCACTGAGGTATTTGTACATAAACCCTTATATTGGTACAATTAGTGAATAAATGTTCACTAAACCACTATAAATTCCACTAATTAAACATAAATGACATAAAGGATAGAAATGAGAGGGAAACTTGGGAAAAAGGTTTACATGGAGATTACATCTAAGATTCATTATGTTACAAGATGTTTGCCAAATTTGGAGAAATTGGAGAATAAAAGTATGAGCCAGGACTAGGACACTTTCAAGCTTAACCTTGTGGGGTGCCATCTACCAAGCCAATCCAATATTTTAGGTATCATTCATTTCATGCATTAGTTTTGTTATCCAAATATTGGCCCAATAGATTTAGACTTCTATATGAACAAATTATATATTTTGTGTCCATGAACTATGTTTCAAATCAATATATGGTGTTTCATTAACTCTTATTGAAATAATTAACATTTTGTGACATCTCCTCTTATCATGCTTCCTCTCTACAATATATATGTTTTACAAAATGGGGATGTTACAACTATCCTTTTTTCTCCTCCATAAATTAATTATTTTGTGTGTCAAACTTTTGGAAAATATTAATGTAAAAAACACAAGTCTTTCGCCTATTATTCAAAAATAAATGACCAAAAAACTTTATTTCACTAGATTTGCTCCTTACTCCCTCGATGCTAATGTCCATATTGTGAAACATTGTATAATAACCAAGATTTAGATAAGAGTACAGATACACATGATGCATTGCATCAATCACATGATCATGGTTGAGATCTTGTTCAATATAGTATACTCACATGTAACTAACATTATACCCAACTGCAACAAACTAACTAAACTCCTTATGTAATATCCCCCCTATGTTGGGATTTGTGTGATGAGATTCA
Organism: Alisma plantago-aquatica; assembly: GCA_963693085.1. NCBI lineage: Eukaryota > Viridiplantae > Streptophyta > Magnoliopsida > Alismatales > Alismataceae > Alisma > Alisma plantago-aquatica. The sequence goes on along the minus strand of OY856410.1, from coordinate 792,425,346 downwards.
GGCTTAATATACTGATCTTGGAATGTTCTATCATGTGCTAGGTAACTATGTTAAGTCATGTATTTAAGCTATTAATGAGAGATGAGTAAAGGTGACAAGAGATATTACCATAGATTCTACCTTCTTACTTATTCTCAATTGCTACCAGAGCTCCAAGAGTAGGATTCCCCATCCTCTCAGGATCCATGGTGTTATCAAGATAGAATAAATCATCTTCAACCTCTATATATCTCTATCTTATCAAAAGGAATCTTAAAAAATAATCCATCATGGCTTCCTCTAGACACTCCAAGATCCTCCATATCTATATTCTCTACGTATGACTTCACTAAGCTACAAGAAGTTGATCTTATTCACTAAAGATTCCTCATTTCATCTACAAATATTAACATCAATATTTGATCTTTGTTTCCTATGGAGATATCTGGTGACATCAAGTTCGAATATAGTTCTCAGTATCATAAGATTCATCGATGTTCCTCTTATATGTCTCTCTTTATAGGAAAGAAATCTAGAAAAAAAGATGTTAATAGTCCTGAAATGCAGAAGTCTATGTGTCTCTCTAGTTTCTTCTTGTGTATCAAAAATTGAGGGACTTGCCATACCTCCAATCTATCTTAATCTGATCAAAGTAAATGTGGCTAACTTCATGTCAGTCATGTTGAACTTGTTTGATTTCTTCTTTTGGGAGGCACATATGCTAGCTCTAGTGGAAATAAATAGTAAAGAAGGTTTGTTGGATGGTTGTGAAATACCTCTGCATGCCTACATATTTGATAATAAACAAGGAGATAAGTTTAACCCTAACTTCAGATCTTGATGGTGCCCAGATCAATCGATTAAAGCATGGGTCATGGGAACTGTAAAGAGGTGAAATCAATCCACCTCTCTACTAATAACAATGGTAAACAAAACACATTTTGGATAGCAGCGGAAGATAAAAAATTCTGACTATATTCAATTTCATAAAAGATTGTACAAAAATACATCAAATTCTCCCTTTTAGGGTTACATCATCATACACAACTAGGATCTAGATAGAGGGAAGTCTAGACTACTCCACTTTTCTCTTCGAGCAACATATCCATCATCCAAGTCCATGCCAAAGCTACGATCTTCATGTCATATCCATCACATTGCTCCATATCTGGGTGGTTGGGAAAACACCCAACAAGAGGGAAGGAAAAATAAAAGTATGTGTTACAAAAACTATTCTAAGATGGCAAGATAAGAAAAACATGTAAAAGTAGGCTAGGGTTCATCATAAGATGATGATACAAGAGAACGAGGCCATTTATATAAAAGAATATTTCAATAGATGTTTGCCATAAACAATATATAACCAAGAATTGCATGTATGATTAATATTGACGATCTTAACTATGTTGGTTTGAGGAACCTACCGGACCTTCAACCAAAGGGTGAGGGAAGAGTAACACATTCCCATTCACCTGCACATATTTCATGTGCGGGGGAGAATAACACGTTCCCCAGGGGAGAAATAACACATTCCCCAACTATGGGTGGTTGTACATACAAGTACCACTACACTAGTTAATTAGGTTAATAAAATTAACATGCTAGAAAAAGAGTTATGGCAAGATTAATCAAAGGATTTATATAACATGGCAGTGGGGTATAAAAACCCAAACAAGATGATACTACAACTAATTTTTTAGGCATAAACAAATTAAGTTTCAAGAATAATGAATTAGGTCAGATTAATCCTCATTAGGGAATATGGGTATTGGTAATAAATTTTCCCAACTGAAGGAGGGTAGATGCACATACCTTAGCCTCAAGAGTTCTAGAAACCACTTTCCAACCCTTTACACAAAATCAAAACCCACTTTCCCTAATATCATCATTATATCTATGAATTAGAATTAAGTATACTCATTAAAGGTTGAAAATCCTATATTACTAACTTTTTTCCAAACCATCGAATTAGACTCCAAAAACATCAACATCATCTTAGTTAGGGTTTTCTGATCAAAATAACATATAATATTAAGTATTTTGGAGATATGGACTTTTAGGGTTATTTTTGGTGATTTTTAGTTAATTAAATCAACTCGAAAAATACATATTCGAAAATCTCATAATCATCCCACCAAAACATTTTTAATGGGTAGATCTCGTTCTTCTGATTTCAAAACACTGTTTATTTTCAATTTTTGACCATTGGATGAATTTATAGGAATTAATTTACTACGGCCAATCATAGCCTGCCATGTAGGCAAGGCATGCGCGCACAAAGTAGGAGAAGAGGGGAGTGGGCCCCACACTACTGACCTGGACCAATAAGCTATCTTGCGCGTGTAGGCGCCAGCAGACTCTCGCAAAGTCAAGTCAACGCGCGCGGGTCAATGAAAGACGAAAAGACAAGGTTGCCCCAAGTGTGATGCAAAGAATACCAAGGAACATATGGGGGTAAAATCATAATTCGGACGGGGATCATCCCCTTCCCCCAGCCCCGCGCCATTGCTGCTCGAAGCAGCAGGCTGTGGTCGGCCAAAGATTGGGGAAAAACCCAATACTCGACCAAACTCAAAAACAACAAGACAGAAAGAAAAAGGGAGAGGAGTCGGACCTGCTGGTGTCGACAATTAGACCAAAGACGAAGGGAATAGAGTGTGAGGAGTGCCGCAAACTGGAGGTCATCGACGGCTAGGTGTAGGCCAAAACTTCCATGAAAACCGAAATTGGCAGCGTGGTTGAGTTGCAAATTTTATATTCTGACTTATTTACATTTTTGGATCATTAACACTATACTCTTATGATATCACATTATCAACATTATATTAATTATGTCATGTTATATTCACTTTATTGCCAAAAGGGTTATATTTCATTATTATCCATGAAACTTTATATATGTATCTCATTTTTCTTACTAAGAATTTTAGTACAATTAGGGGTTACTCAATTATCTCAATACATTTGATCATTAATAACTTCGATTTACACTTCATTATCATCATATTATCACTTTATTGAGTTATAACAAATTATTTTACATGAAATAAGACATTCTATGTAATTTGTCATTAAGCATACAATTATTTCAATTAATGTCACATTAGTTACTTATATTCATATTAACGTTGTCACAATGTCACATTATCTTTATTGCTCACATTAATGTCATCATTAATCATTATTCATATTTATTCATTTATATTATTGATTTTGCACATTAATGTGAATTCCAATCATCTCATGTTCATATTGAATCCATTATATGTATTTTAATGATCAAGGTGGAACATATGTCATATTAATTATTTGATTCACATTAAGTGACTAATAACATGTGTATTAGATAAGAAGGTAACTTGCATTTTATATTGATGACTTGATTAATATGTGATTAGATGATTATATATATATCATTTATGTATACCAAGGTATGTTAACTAATTATGGAACTGAACATCATTAATGTATCATGAAAGACATTAAGGGTGTATATGTTAAGGTTAGAGGATTACAACTTTAGGGTTTAGGTCAGCATGACCATTATATTTCACTTATTAATTTCTTGGCATGCATTAAGTTAAATATTAGGTCACTATTATCTTTCTCATCATATAATTATGGTTTATTTGTTCATGACATAATTAACATCTTACTTATTGATAATTAGCATTGATATTCATATTATGTGCATTATGTCTTCATTTGGGTTCAAGCACATGCATTATTCCTTAGATGATAATTATATGTTCATTACATATTGACAAGCATGTTAGGGTTACGATTATATCTTGTTTGGTCAAAACCAAAGATCCACGCACTCTAACCACCTAAGTATGAGGTTAGGGTTTCTAAAGATAGATTAGATAGACTTGAAGATGTTATAGGGTTCCATCCCCCCTAAAGAGGATTTCGTCCTCGAAATCTAACCACTTAAACATCATCATCTAACCATAATCCACCCCTTAAAGGGTTCGACCTACTACACTAGGGTTAAAGGGTAAGTCTAACTAAACCATACTCAAGATCCATCATGCTTCCACTGCACACTCTGATATCTTCCCAAACATCCAAACTCCAAGGTCTAGGTTCTATGGATAAACTATTCAAGCATATAGTCCTAAGGGATATAAGGAACTATATAGGGTATATATCCTTAAACAAGTCAAAGGTTATCATATTAGGGTTCTAGGAGAAACCAGCATACATGTGAAACTTAAGTCAAACTATTAGGATACCCAAAGATATACAACATAGAACTGTAAGGTTACTATTGCCTAAAAGCAAACTATTTCGAGCAATTCGTATCAGCGTAGGCCAGGTCGGTATCATATGGGCACGGGAGTCCTCGTATACCAAGCTAGTGGTGCGGAGGAAAAAATTTCCAGCCCCCGAAACCCTGATCCTTTCTAGACACCCTTTCTTCAACTTCCTGCCCTAATAGTTTCCTAAAGGCAAACCTAAACAACATCAAGTTATGCATATTTTAATTATAAGTATTTTAGGATTTTATTCATCAAGGTTCTAATGTGGAACTATTGGTTCCTAAGTCAACCTATCATCAAGGTAGATCAAATCTAGGGTAACCATGTAACTTAAGGGATACTATGCAAATCTAGGGTTCTAATTAGGGAGACTAACTGAAATAGTCAAATTTCCAACTACCATGGGCTCATATACCATGCTTTAAAGAGGTGAAATCAATCCACCTCTTTACTAATAACAATGGTAAACAAAACACATTTTGGATAGCAGTGGAAGATAAACATTTCTGACTATATTCAATTTCATAAAAGATTGTACAAAAATACATCAAATTCTCCCTTTTAGGATTACATCATCATACACAACTAGGATCTAGATAGAGAGAAGTATAGACTACTCCACTTTTGTCTCCGAGCAACATATCCATCAACCAAGTCCATGCCAAAGCTACGATCTTCATGACATATCCATCACCTTGCTCCATATCTGGGTGGTTGGGAAAACACCCAGCAAGAGGGAAGAAAAAATAAAAGTATGTGTTACAAAAACTATTCTAAGATGGAAAGATAAGAAAAGCATGTAAAAGTAGGATAGGGTTCAATATAAGATGATGATACAAGAGAATGAGGCCATTTATATAAAATCATATTTCAATAGATGCTTGCCATAAACAATATAACCAAGGATTGCATGTCTGATTAATATTGACGATCTTAACTATGTAGGGTTGACGCACCTACCGGACATTCAACCAAAGGGTGAGGGGAGAGTAACACATTCCCAGTCACCTACACATATTTCATGTGCGGGGGAGAATAACATGTTCCCCATGGGAGAGATAACACATTCCCCAACTATGGGTGGTTGTACATTCAAGTACCACTACACTAGTTAATTAGTCTAATAATATCAACATGCTAGAAAAAGAGTTATGGCAAGATTAATCAAAGGATTTATATAACATGGCAGTGGGGTATAAAAACCCAAACAAGATGATACTACAATTGATTTTTGAGGCATAAACAAATTAAGTTTCAAGAATCATGAATTAGGTCAGATTAAGCCTCATTAGGGAATATGGGTATTGGTAATCAATTTTCCCAACTGAAGGAGGGTAGATGCACATACCTTAGCCTCAAGAGTTCTAGAAACCACTTTCCAACCCTTTACACGAAATCAGAACCCACTTTCCCTAATATCATCATTAGATCTATGAATTAGAATTAAGTATACTCATTAAAGGTTGAAAATTCTATATTACTAACTGTTTGTGCAAACCATCGAATTAGACTCCAAAAATGTCACCATCATCTTAGTTAGGGTTTTCTGATCAAAATAACATATAATATTAAGTATTTTGGAGATATGGACTTTTAGGGTTATTTTTGGTGATTTTTAGTTAATTAAATCAACTCAAAAAATACATATTCGAAAATCACAGAATCAAACCACAAAAACATTTTTAATGGGTAGATCTCGTTCTCCTAATTTCAAAACACTATTTATTTTCAATTTTTGACCATTGGATGAATTTATAGGAATTAATTTACTGCGGCCAATCATAGCTTGCCACATATGCAAGGCATGCACGCACAAAGCAGGACAAGAGGGGAGTGGGCCCCACGTTGCTGACCTGGCCTAATAAGCCGTCTCGTGCGCGCGGGAGCCCAGCAGACTCTCGCAAAGCCGAGTCAACACGGGTCAAAGCAAGACGAAAAGACAAGGTTGCCCCAAGCGCGATGCAAAGAATACCAAGGAACGTATGGGGGTAAAATCGTAATTCAGGCGGGGATCATCCCCTTCCCCCAGCCCCGCGCCATTGCTGCTTGAAGCAGCAGGCTGCGGCCGGCCAAAGATTGGGGAGAAACCCAATACTCGACCAAACTCAAAAACAACAAGACAGAAAGAAAAAGGGAGAGGAGTCTGACCTGCTGGTGTCGACAATTAGACCAAAGACGAAGGGAATAAAATGTGAGGAGTGACGCAAACTGGAGGTCCTTGACAGCTAGGTGTAGGCCCAAACTTCCATGAAAATTGAAATTGGCAACGTGGTTGAGTTGCAAATGAGATGGTGGTCATTGGGGTAGGTATATATATAGGCAAGGAGACCTAGACTAGGGTTTGTCTAGATGGGGGTAGAGAGAGGCGGTGCAAGCATTGGGCATTTCTCGAATATTCATCCAAATGTAAAAATTTTGGAATATATCTGTGCGGAATTTCGTGAGGGACTCATAGAACCAAAAATTATCAAAATCCATCGAGTATATCTCCGGATATTTGGATTTGAAAACTTGGAAAGCAAGGAACCTATTGCCAAAACGGACCGAGGAAGAAGACAGATTGTGGATCCTAAGATCAAGATCCAACGGCCGAGATTTAGCGCCAAATCACAGTTGTAAATTTGATTCCCATTCAAATTCGACTAAAGTGATTTAATGCTTTTATCTCTCCTCATTTGGAGGCCCAAACGTTATCCAAAAATTACCAAATTTTATATTCTGACTTATTTTGACACGTAGAATCCAAATATGAAATTAGTTTTGTCTTTTAATAAACTTAAATGTGTTAAATAATTCAAAACACATTTTATCTTTCCTCATTTATTTATGACTCTATGATTATAAAAAAATTACAAAACTTGACCCACAAGTCATATAAAGTATGTTGGACACATATTTGGTATTATTTACATTTTTTGAAGTTGTTTATTATTTTAAATAATGATTTGAAAGTTTTGTACACTTTCTCTCTCCTTAATTTATCTTCTCAACAAATATTTTCCAAATTGAGTCAAAATTCATCCAAATATATATTTTAACATGTAGAACACGAATTTGGCATCATTATATTTTTTTTGAAAACTTTATTATTTTATTTAATTCATTTAAATTTTATCACTCATTTAACCTTTTAATTTATTAGAGGCATCTAGAAACTTTCTAAAAATATAAAACTTGGCTTATAAGCAATAATAAATGTGTGGAACGTGATTTTAGCATTAATTAATTTTTTACAATATATATTTAATATTTTTGGTCTTTAAGTCATTTTCTCTCTCCTAAATAAAATAAAATATTAAACATTGACCAAATTAAATGCAAATTTTCCCAAAGGCTTATTTTTATGTTTAGATTATGAATCTGGTGTTAGTTTTCTAATTTGAGGGCATTAAATATTTTATCTCTCTTTCTTGGCTTATTTCCCATTATCTTGTATTAAAGGCATTATGTATTTATTTATTATCCAAATTAGATGATACTTGGCCATTAAGCAACTTTTAATTCAAGAAAACGAAATTGATATATTTATTATCCAAATTATCTTCTTGGGTTTCTATTTAGGATTTTTGGAACAATATATTCCTCATTCTCTTCTTTTGTCCAAAATATTCCATATTATCCCCAATTATTGCATTTATCATCTCCTTTATTTATATTTCAGGATTTTCTTTCTTTTTCCTATTCTAAAAAAGCACTAGAAAGTTCTAGGATGAATTATTTATTCTTTTTATCACTTAAGTGGATATTTTTCATATTTGACCCATTACTAAGCTTCCACTGAGGTATTTGTGCATAAACCCAAATATTGGAATAAAAGGTGAACAAATGTTCATTAAACCATCATATTGTCCACAAACTAAATAGAAAGGACAAAGAGGATAGAAATGAAAGGAAATGATGGAAAGAGGGCCAAAAAGGCAAAAAGTCCAAAATTTAGTATGTTACAGGAACTCTTATTGAGGAAATGCTCAGAGAAGGGGTAGGTCTGAATACCTCACAAGATGTATGGTATGCTTCTATAATTACATTATAAAATCTATATAATCTCAATAATTTGAAATATTATCACAACTGATATCCAAAGAAAAAGGAAGTAATGACTTAGCCATGTATCTGAGTAGTTTTAAACTTGTATTTGATCAATTCAATGTCTTAGAAGGATTGTGAGTAAGTATGAGATCTTGCTTAAGATAGTATACTCACATGTAACTAAAATTATCCCATCTACAACAAACTAACTACCCTCCTTAAGTAATATCCCCCCATGTCAAGATCAGGCTTGATATAGTGATCTTGGAATGTTCTATCATGTGCTAGATAACTATGTTAAGTCATGTGTTTAAGCTATTGACAAAAGATGAGTAAAGGTGACAAGATATATTACCCTAGTTTATATCTTCTTACTTATTCTCAGTTGCTACCAGAGATCCAAGAGTAGGATTCCCCATCCTCTGAGGATCCATGGTGTCATCAAGATAGAAGAAATCACCTTCAACCTCTGGATATCTCTCTCTTGTTAAAAGGCATCTTCCAAAATAATATATCATGCCTTCCTATAGACAACTCCAAGATCCTCCATATCTGTATTCTCTACGTATGACTTCACTAAGCTAGAAGAAGCCAATCTTCTTCACTGAAGATTCCTCATTTCATCTACAAATATTAACATCAATGTTTGATCTTTGTTTCTATGGAGATATCTAGCAACATCAAGCTAGAAGATAGTTCTCAGTATCATAAGATTCGTCAACATTCCTCTTATATGTCTCTCTTTATATCATGAAATGTAGAAGTCTATATGTGTCTCTCTAGTCTCTCGTGTATCAAAAATTGAGGAACTTGCCATACCTACAATCTATCTTAATTTGATCAAAGTAAATGTGACTAACTTCATGTAAGTCATGTTGTCATTTGATTTCCTCTTCTGGGAGGCACATATTCTAGCTCTAGTGGAAATAAATAGTAAAGAAGGTATGTTGTATGGTAGTGAAGTACATCCACTTACCTATACATTCTGATAATAAACAAGGAGATAAGTTTAACCCTAACTTCAAATCTTGATGGTGCCCAGATCAATCGATTAAAGCGTGCGTCATGGGAACTCTTATTGAGGAAATGCTCAACGAAGGGGTAGGTATGAATACCTCACAAGATGTATGGTAAGATTCTATAATTTCATTATAAAATCTATAGAATCTCAATAATTTGAACGATTATCACAAGTGATATCTAAAGAAAAAGATAGTAATGACTTAGCCATGTATCTGAGTAGTTTTAAACTTCTATCAATTCAATGTCTTGGAAAGATTGTGAGTAAGTCTGACAAGTTTTATACTCTATTAAGCAGTTAAGATGGTTCATAATATGATTCATTCTCTACTTCCATATTGAAACCCCAGTTTCCACATCATGATGAAGTTGTTACACTGCTAAAGAGTTTCAGAGATCAGTTACTATAACATCTGTGTTGGGTTTTAGGGGAGGCAGAGAAGGCAACGAAAATAAAAAAAAAATTCTCCCCCAAACCCAGAACAAGGAAACACGTCAACGTCTATATAATAGGAAAGGACGGTTTGTGGAATCATACCTTGTCCCGAGTCTTGCTCGGCGACAATACCTCGCGCCTTGCGCGGTCTTCACCTCCGGTCTTGGACGGTGTCTGTGCAGCTCCTGGTCACACCAGGACTGACGACTCCTCCTCTCACCGGGACTGTCGGGGTTGACAGTTGTCCTCCTGAGCGACAGAAAACCTCCCGCCTCTGAAGTAGTCCACACGGACCACCTGGAACTCCACACTCCTTGTCCCACAAGGAGTTGGAAGGACTCACACCATCCTGTTGACGTACTAGTCACCAACACACTCTCCTGCTGCCAGTTGCAACTGCAGTTGTCTTTCCCTTTTTGCGCCTCCCTTTGCGGGTAGCACTTGCTCGGGCTCTCTCTCGGTTACCAAAACCAGAGAGAACAACAACTTTGCAGAGCAACTGGTTGCACTGAGTTGTTCTTTGAGAAGCCCCCAATACCCCTATATATAGGAGGGTCATGGGACAGAGTTCTCTATCCCGGGCAATGCGGGACTAAAAGTAGGAGTAGAAGGGTTCGAGATTTTCCACAAAAGCAACCAACTCGCAACCTGAACCGATCATTTCACAAGTGAAACGGTCAGTTGGGACACCTCAACCGGTCGGTTCACAAGTGAACCGATCGGTTGGTGGTCCTGGTCGGTTCCCGATTGACTTTCCTTCTTTTGTTTCTAATTGGTATTGAATACCAATCCTATTTCCCAATCAAATTGGGCAATTGAAACGAAAGGAAAATTCTCACCAATCTTATTTTCCCAAGTTGCTCGGTTGCACCAGTTGAATCGATCGTTTCAACACTTGAAGCAATCGGTTCACCCTGATCTTGAGCTGATTGTCTCAACACTTGAGCCGACCGGTTCACCAAGCTCAGCCAACCGGTTCATCACATGAACCGATCAGTTAGGAGTACATGTTGTGTAGAAACAGTAAATTGCGATTTCAATCAATCTGATACTCCAATCAATGTGTCCAACACCTTGAACATTATGATATTGAGCTATCAATTGACTGAGTGTTTAATTGAACTACTAAACTCCTTTAGTAATAAATCTAAACATTTCTTGTGGACAAAACTCCTCTTCCAGGTTAAATCCTATGTGTGTGACCCTACAGGTCCATTTCACGTTGGCAGTGAAAGTCCATAACACTTATGACTTCACAAGCAAAGAGCGGTGCCTAGTCACACATCAGTGCTACCCAAGTGAAAGTAGAAAGTTGGAGAACAACTTTCAATCCTACAATCCGTGAATGGTGTTATAGTGAATGTATAATTCCTTTGTCGCTGATATCCCGTATGAACTCGAGGCATGGAACAGTCATCCTGTCAACGTTCATTCACTTTCTTGATCTCAGAGTAGATTGGAAGAGATATTTATGACATCAATATCACATACTGATTCACACATGCGTGCGCATGCCTATTTCAATCCTACTCATCAAGTGGCCTTGGATATCAAACTCCCTCAGGAGGGACAAATCCCATATCTATCACTCACCCCTCAAAATCCCCATGTGTCAAAGCCACCCAATCATCATCTTTATAACAACCCATGTTTCAGGACTGCGTTTGATGATGTCAAAGTGTGCCCAATGACATGTGTTGAGTGTAGTGATTTCAGGTCAAAGAATCACACTCACCACCATCACTGTGAGTATTGACTGTGACTACCATGTCATGGTTCCATGTGTCAAACTCACGGTGGGTCTGTCCGGTACACTTGTTCTCTAACAAGTACCTATGTGTTTGGTTTGATATCTCTATATCATGACTAATGAGATTATGTCATCAACCAACACCACAATCTTGTCTTGTGTGTCATTTCTGTCTATCTACCTTCGACAATGACATCTGACTAGGGACATTACAAGAATGTACCAACTCTTAGCATCCGTATGATCTCATCGTTCAGATCCTTAACCTAAAAGCATACGTCATTGAGTACTGTCATTCTCTAGACATTCAATATGTTCTATCACTATCTCATATGACTGAAGCAGAAAGAATTGGAAGCTTGTCATTGATGTTTATCAAATCAATCTTAATGTATCCCACCAATCATCCCATGATTGGTTCTCAGGGCATACACACCAACAGACTCCCACTTGCACTGCGAGCCAATCACCCTTGAATCATATTCATAGTGATCTTCAAACATGTCCCACATGTTACTGTGCTCTAGTGCTTAACATAGTGAGTAATTGCAACACCTTGCCAAAGTCAGTATAAATTGCATGTCTATCATCTCTTCGTTGTACGTCACACGTATGAGATGGAGGTGTCGTAATATGTGATCTATTATTCCTTTGCTAACCTTTAGCCACATTGCATAATCAAGGATTCCATACTTGTCATCAATGAGCGGAATATAAGTTCATATCATGAACTTCCAGATCCATATAGTATACACTGATGTTCTCTAACACATAGATACTTGACATTTCCTTTTAAATGGATTTATTGGAACACTTCCAATTATCAACAAACTTTCACTTTTATATATCCTATATATATTTTGCGATTAACTTTCTATCCTTTCGGAAGTTCGCATCAATGTAACTCTTTACATTGAACTCTTCCTTATCTCCATAGAACCAGCACTTCTCAAGTACTTATCAAGTTCTCATGGTATTCCAGTAACCCTTACTGGAAGTAGACAAACATCCACTCGTCATGTCTCACATACGAGCTATCAGGATGAGCACATCATATTTCCATGTCCTACATACAAGATGATGCATGCATTTTGTTCTTTCCATGTCGATACATGCAAGATAATGGGATGATTACATACATGATAGATCCATATCTATTCTTAGTGTTCCCATTCTTCATAAGAATTGAACACTTGGCCTTGGGATACTAACTCCATGTAACATGGACAAGTTTTCTCCCACTGAATCTGTGCATACTGAACCCTTCAGTACAGATTGCCAATGTATGCTTTCTCCTTATAGGTCAAGAGGTTTTCGAGAACTATCTCTATAGATCTCTATTCCTATCACATAGGAAACATCTCTATCTTCCTTAAAGATAATTTCCACTTTTGGATTTCCATTCTAGAACATTTCCATTTCACATCAACATGTGGAATGTGAACACGCTCCCACTAAATCATAGATCCCTTCTTTATCTTTGACATATCAGTCAAACCCTTTGACCATATCATCATAGTAAGGATCCAATTCTGAGTTTCTTGTACTCAATCAATCACATTGATTAGTCCATTGTAACTTATAGATTTCATTTGCATTAGTGGATTCATAAACCTTATAGGTTGTGTCACGTACACATCCTTGTTTTATTCCTCATAGGAATGCGGTTTAAGTATCCATATGCTAAATGTCTTAGTCATTAAGTTGCAATCAACAAGCATCATCCTTCTCAAAATGTTATCCATGTGTCTTAACACTTAAGACTCATTTGCACTTATGGACTTGATCCAATGAGTGCTATCATCAAGGTCATACCTTATGGTTCACATGGATGTCATTTAGGATGTAATGGTCATAAACCATAACTCAAAGTTCGGTTCCTCGTATTCATCTAGATAGTTGACTCATCATATGAACAACTCATCACATAGATAATTGAGGTGTATCTGTCAAGGATATAAGAACTCACAACTCCTTGTGATTCTTAATGTCCTTTATTAGTGAAGCGTATTCTTTATTTAAGAAGAATTCAGTTATTTGATAATCATTCTCTAACTACTTATAGTATGACTCCTTCTTGATTTAGACATCACCATGCCTTAATCATGAGTTCACTATGATACACTATCATAATCACTCATAAGGATCTCAAACACTTGGTCCAAGTATTTCATTCATTGATCTCATCAAGAATTAGCACTTTACCAAATTTGCACTTCATCTATGATAATCTTGAACACTTCAAGATATTCATATTGGTATTTCTCTAAACACCATTTGAAGTATTAGCATTTACTCCAATAGGTATGTAAATACATCAAATGTATTATACCTAATAGGATAATCATTCTCCCACTACCTTTAGTGAATATTGATTAATCATGTCCAAGATATTCATGTCTCTTACTGGTTCTCCAACCAAAAGAGTCTAGATTTAAACATCACATGGAAACTAGAAATGAATTTCTCATGATTGATGCTAATTTGATTGTTTGAGTTATCTATAACTTTTAGGTATCATTTTATCTTATGCATATCAAATACCACAAGATAAATAAGGCTTTGCCACAAAGATCATATCTTTAAGATTGAAAACTCAACTTTATTAATTGCCATCATTGTCGCACAATATGCAAAAATAAAGTGTTTCTATCTATTGGCAAATATGAAATAGCATTTCATAACTGTATTACATGCCTTATAGGCTGAAAATAAACTAAAGTACTCCTATCTATGGTGGAAACACTTGCCCCAATTATGAGTGCTTTACACTTTACATCTTGGTATCATATACCTCAAAAAGTTTTACAAGTTTACTTTCATGACACCTTTAAGTAGAGACGTCAATCTCCTCCTTCTTCTTTTGTTTTTCTAGATAGAGAGGACAATTCCTTTTACAATGTCCTAGCTTTTGACAATGGTGGCAATTTCCTTTCTTGGTCACGCCTCCCTTGGCCTTGAGAGCTAAAGATGTCTTGGGCTCCTGGCTAGCATCAGAACCTTTCTTAGCTTTGTCCTTGCCCTTGCGCTTGGACTTGCATTTCTTGTTCATGATCACCATCACAGACTTAGGCTTGTCCTTCTTCATCTATATCTCAGCTGTGCTCAACATGCCCAACAACTCTGACAGTGGCCTATCAAAGTTGTTCACGTTGTAGTTCATCACAAACTGACTGTAGGATTCTGGCAACGATTGCAGTATCACTTCAGTAGCCAACTATTGGCTCAGTGGAAATCCCAGTCTTTGCAGGTTCTCCACATACCCAATCATCTTGAGTGTGTGAGGACCAAATGGATCTCCTTCTGTCATGACGCACTTGAACAGCGCCCTTGAGACATTGTATCTCTCTTGCCGTGCCTGATCTTCATACATGTTCCTGAGATGCTGAATCATCTCAATGACACCCATGTTCTCATGTTGTCTCTGTAACTCGTGGTTCATAGAGCACAACATCAAGCACTTTGCATCAATGTCATCATCAGAATGCTTCTTGTAAGCATCCCTTTCTGTCTTTGGTGCATTAGGAGCAGGTTCCTCTGGAATTGGAGTATCCAGGACATAGAGCTTTCTCTCTTGAGTGAGAACAATTCTCAATGTCCTATACCAGTCATGGAAGTTTGTCCCATTTAGCTTGTCCTTTTCAAGGACCGATCGCAAAGAAAGTGATTGTTGTTTGTTGCCATTTGTACTACAAAGGAAAATATGTAATTTTAGTCCAAAAAATTATTTTTGACTTATTTGATTGATTTGAAAAGTTGACAATATAATTAGGCCTTTAATTAATTATCGCTCCCACTATTTTAGTTCAAATTGATATCCCTCACCATCAATTCAGAAGATTGCAGCGTACAACCTTCTAGTGGGAAAGATCCTGAAATCCTCTAAGTCATGGACCGGCTTGGGCTGTCACCCACAACTTAGATCTCTCAGGTAGGCAACTCTTGCCAATTGCATCATATGCAACTTTTGATGAATGAATATGTGCAACACCTTGCCATGAACATTCCTTGCCTCTGGACTTAGACGCTCTGAGAATCACCAGTTAAGTCTAACCCAAAAGCCAACATGGTAAACATGCACCCTGCTTTGGCATAACCTACATGTCTACCCTTCACACTTCCACAAGATAGACGGCGCACCACGCTTTGGCGTAACCTACGCTTGTTCGATCGAGTTTTTCATGTGTGCCGCTAATGGAAGGCATATAAGACTTAATATTTAATGAGGGATTTGGTTTTTATATACATATGCATATCCAATCACCACAATACATAGTACGTATCATATACATGCTATATCCCATAGAAAACATGCAAAACGATAAAAGTGATGATTATGGCCATCCTAATGTGATTCCTCGAGCCAAGAGGAATCATGGTTATCTAGGTCTACATCACATGCAACCTGTACAAGATGAACTTTGTGCTTTGCCTTTGGAGTAGATCAACTCATCACATGATTGACTTGCTCATTCTGGCCCGGTCGTCTGGGTGCCACCAGCCGATCGGTTGTCTCCTCCAACCGATCGGTTCGTCCGGTCATCGTGCATCTCGTCATGGCCGCCACCCACTCGTCTCTCTCCTCGAATCGGTCATCAACCGATCGGTTCACTCCTTGAACCGATCATTTGGAACGTCAACTGATCGGTTCACATCTTGAATCGATCATCTCAGCTGTCGTCTGGATGTCCTTCATTCTTTGACATAACAGGAAATAAAATCTATCCTAACTTTACATTGCTTAAAAGGGAAACCCTGAGTTACATTCGGGGGGAGCAAAGGTAGGAAAGAATCTCGAATTATTTCGAGTTACATCAGGAATAGAAGAGGGAAGATTGGCGTGCAGACCGAGATTTAAGCAACCACATACAACCATACACATATAGGGTTTATTGGCCATAACCACGCTATACATCCACCACAAAACTCGTTTAAGGGCGACGTGTATCGAGTGCATTAATAATACATATCATATATGTAATTGGGATTTGTGGGTTAGGATTGGACATGCATAAAGCCAATTTTATTCGCATCGTATGTAATAAATAAAGGCGACAAACCAAAATCGATCATATCGATATTCCTAAAATATAGAGAAGTTGACGTGGCTCTGATACCATTGTTGGGTTTTAGGGGACGCAGAGAAGGCAGCAGAAACAAAAAAAATTCTCCCCCAAACCCGGAATAAGGAAATGCATCAACGTCTATATAATAGGAAAGGATGGTTTGTGGAATCATACCTTGTCCCGAGGCTTGCTCGGCGACAATACCTCACACCTTGCGCGGTCTTCACCTCTAGTCTTGGACGGTGTCTGTGCAGCTCCTGGTCGCACCGGGACTGACGACTCTTCCTCTCACCGGGACTGTCGGGGTTGACAGTTGTCCTCCTGAGCGGCAGAAAACCTCCCGCCTCTGAAGTAGTCCACACAGACCACCTGGAACTCCACACTCCTTGTCCCACAAGGAGTTGGAAGGACTCGCACCCTCCTGTTGACGTACTAGTCGCCAACACACTCTCCTACTGCCAGTTGCAACTGTAGTTGTCTTTCCCTTGCTGCGCCTCCCTTTGCGGGTAGCACTTGCTCGGGCTCTCTCTCGGTTACCAAAACCAGAGAGAACGACAACTTTGCAGAGCAACTGGTTGCACTGAGTTGTTCTTTGAGAAGCCCCCAATACCCCTATATATATAGGAGGGTCATGGGATAGGGTTCTCTATCACGGGCAATGCGGGACTAAAAGCAGGAGTAGAAGGGTTCGAGATTTTCCACAAAAGCAACCAACTCGCAACCTGAACCGATCATTTCACAAGTGAAACGGTCGGTTGGGACACCTCAACCGGTCGGTTCACAAGTGAACCAGTCTGTTGGTGGTCCTGGTCGGTTCCCGATTGACTTTCCTTCTTATATTTCTAATTGGTATCGAATACCAATCCTATTTCCCAATCAAATTGGGCAATTGAAACGAAAGGAAAATTCTCACCAATCTTATTTTCCCAAGTTGCTCGGTTGCACCAGTTGAATCGATCGTTTCAACACATGAAGAAATCGGTTCACCCTGATCTTGAGCCGATCGGCTCAACACTTGAGCCGACCAATTCACCAAGCTCAGCCGACCGGTTCATCACATGAACCGATCGGTTGGGAGTACAGGTTTTGCAGAAACAGTCAATTGCAATTTCAATCAATCTGATACTCCAATCAATGTGTCCAACACCTTGAACATTATGATATTGAGCTATCAATTGACTGAGTGTTTAATTGAACTACTAAACTCCTTTAGTAATCAATCTAAACATTTCTTGTGGATAAAACTCCTCTTCCAGGTTAAATCCTATGTGTGTGACCCTGCAGGTCCATTTCACGTTGGCAGTGAAATTCCATAACACTTATGACTTCACAAGCAAAGAGTGGTGCCTAGTCACACATCAGTGCTACCCAAGTGAAAGTAGAAAGTTGGAGAACAACTTTCAATCCTATAATCTGTGAATGGTGTTACAGTCAATGTATAATTTCTTTGTCGCTGATATCCCAAATGAACTCGAGGCATGGAACAGTCATCCTGTCAATGTTCATTCACTTTCTTGATCTCAGAGTATATTGGAAGAGATATATATGACATCAATATCACATACTGATTCACACATGCGTGCGCATGCCTATTTCAATCCTACTCATCAAGTGGCCTTGGATATCAAACTCCCTCAGGAGGGAAAAATCCCATATCTATCACTCACCCCTCAAAAGCCCCATGTGTCAAAGCCACCCAATCATCACCTTTATAACAACCCATGTTTCAGGACTACGTTTGATGATGTCAAAGTGTGCCCAATGACATGTGTTGAGTGTAGTGATTTCAGGTTAAAGAATCACACTCACCACCATCACTGTGAGTACTGACTGTGACTACCATGTCATGGTTCCATGTGTCAAACTCACGGTGGGTCTGTCCGGTACACTTGTTCTCTAACAAGTACCTATGTGTTTGGTTTGATATCTCTATATCATGACTAATGAGATTTTGTCATCAACCAACACCACAATCTAGTCTTGTGTGTCATTGATGTCTATCTACCTTCCACAATGACATCTGACTAGGGACATTACAAGAATGTACACACTCTTAGCATCTGTATGATCTCATCGTTCAGGTCCTTAACCTGAAAGCATACGTTATTGACTATTGTCATTCTCTAGACATTCAATCTGTTCTATCACTATCTCATATGACTGAAGCAGAAAGAATTGGAAGCTTGCCTTTGATGTTTATCAAATCAATCTTAATGTATCCCACCAATCATCCCATGATTGGCTCTCAGGGCATACACACCAACAATCTGGGCCCACTACCCAAAGCTTCGATAGAGTTTTAGGAATGGTGATTGGCCCCATAGACCACCACTACCCTTAATTGTGGGCTTTGTCCTCACTCACATGCAAGCCATGATCAACTTCTCGATTGGTCACCCATCCTAGTACTACTTCAAGCTAAGAACGCTTAACTATGGAGTTGTTTAGAGATGGGATCCCTAAAAAGGAGGTGCACCTTGGTTATATGGGTAGTCCAATCATTCCTTATAAGATCATTTTAGATGCAGCCTCAAATCTGGGGTGTTACAAATGGTATCAGAGCCATAACCCCTCTAGTAGGTATGGCCCACATGGGCATGTGGCATGCTAGTCTTGAGTTGTGCGGTCCAGGAAAGTTGGAAAGGGCTATCCGTGGTTATGTAGCTATCTTTCTTAGATATCTCTAACATCTTTTATTGATATGAAAATTCCACATGTTATTACCAAGATCGGTACGTGAATTCAATTCAAGGTATATCCACATCCTTGATATTTACATGACACCATCTCTTAGTGTTTTCACTTCCATTTATGATTTCAATTTCAATTGGTGATTATCTTTTCACCTAGGTTTCCAACCTATTGTTCATTTAATTCCACATAAGGTTTAGGTAACACCTCTAACCCTAGGTCATGTCATAAAAGTATAACTTAAGGTATTCATTCTCATATGCCATCTTTAAGCATAACATGGGTCTACCCAATCTATCCTACTCATAATGAGATAAAATAAGAACTAGACTGCAACCCAAATACAAAGTTCATCCCATTCCAAGAGTAGAGATGGTACATCCACACATCACCTCAAAATTTCTCATTTTAGGTCGAATCATTATCATCATGACTATAAGTCATATATACATTTTAATTCCACATTATTCTTATATTTCATACATATAAATGGTGTTGGTATTATTGTTGATAATATGTTGAAAGATGATGTTGTCAACATCAAAAGGATGTGTGATAGAATCATAGCTATCAAGGTTTTTCTTGGGGGAAATATTTTTAACATTATTAGTGCTTATGCCCCCAAGTTGGCCTTAGTGAGGATGGTAAGAAAGATTTTTGGAATGACATGGATGAATTGATTCGGGGAATATTGATAGAGGAGAAGATTATTATTGGGAGTGATTTAAATGTCCATGTGAGGAGTGGTAATGTTGGATATGAGAGAGTTCATGGTGGTTTTGGTATGGAAGCAAAAATGGAGAAGGAGAGAGGATATTAGTTTTTGTAGTTGTATATGATATGTTTTTGGCAAACACCCATTTCAAGAGAAGAGAATTCATAAGATTACTTTCAAGAGTGGGCACAATTGTAGCCAAATTGATTACCTCCTTACGAAGTGGGTGGATCGTAACATATGCAAGGATTGTAAAGTGATTCCTAGTGAAGAACTCACGACCCAACATAGGTTGGTGGTTTAGGATATTAACATGAAGATCAATAAAGGAAAGCATAACATAAACAAAGATAGTAAGATCAAGTGGTGGAATCTTAAAGGAGAAAAGAAATTGACTTTTCTTGATAAACTCATCAAGGATGGAACTTGGAACATGGAGTCTGATGCTAACACTATGTGGCATAAATGAGCTCCTGTATAACAAAAATTTCCAAAGAGGTTTTGAGGGAGTCCAAAGGTTGTGGACCTCCACCAGAAAGAGATTTGGTGGTTGAATGATGAAGTACATAAGGCTATTAAATTGAAAAGAGAGACCTATAGGAGCTTTCCCAAATCTTGAGATGATGCAACGTTTAAAAGATACAAGGAAGCAAAGAAAGAAGCTAAAAAGGTTGTTCAAGAGGCAAGGTCTAGATACTTTGATGATATTTATAAGAATTTGGACACAAGAGAAGGGGAAAAGATATATATAAAATGGCTCGTATAAGAGAAAGGAAAGTAAGAGACTTGAGTCAAGTAAAATGCATCAAGAATGAAGATGGTAAAGTGTTGTGAAGGATGATCATATCAAGAACCAGTGGAGAAATTACTTCCATAAGCTTTTCAATGAAGATACTGCAAATAATGTTTGAGACTCATGTGACATGATTACAAGAGATATCATTTACACATGACGAGTTTCACCATTTGAGGTCAAGAATGATTTGAAAAATATGAAAATGAAAAAGGCATGCAAACCATATGGTATTCCCATTGATGTATGGAAGAGTATGGGGGATGAAGGAGTTATGTGGTTAACAAAGTTCTTCAACAAGATCATGAAGACCAAGAAGATGTCAAATGAGTGGAGAAATAGTACTATAGTCCCCATCTACAAGAACAAAGGTGATGTTTAGATATGAACAAACTACAGAGGTATCAAGTTGATGAGTCACGCAATGAAGCTTTGGGAGAGGATTATTGAGCAAATGCTAAGATCTATAACACAAATATCAAACAAAAAATTTGGTTTCATGCCTGGACGATCTAGAACATATGCTATTTTTCTGATAAGGAGGCTTATGGAGAAGTATAGAGAAAGTAAAAGAAATCTTCATATGTTTTTTATTAATTTTGAAAAGACTTATGATAGAGTACCAAGAGAAGTGTTGTGGATGGTTTTGAAGAAAAAGGGTGTGCCCATCCAATACATTGACTTGATCAAAGACATGTATTATAGCTCTAGTACAAGTGTGAAGACTCCTGGAGGAGTGACAACAACTTTTCCTATCACAGTTGGGGTACACCAAGGATCCACACTCAGTTCATGTTTGTTCATTCTTGTTATGGATGAGTTGACAAAGAATGCTCAGGATGACATTCCTTGGTGTATGTTATTTTTTGATGATATTGTTTTGATTGATGCAACCAAATATGGATTGAATAATAGAGTTGAACATTGGAGAAAGGCATTGGAATCAAATGGATTAATGATTAGCAGGAGCAAAATAGAGTATATGCATTGCAATTTTTTCCAATCTCGCAATGTGAATGATGGAGTCAAGTTCGATGGAGTAGATATAACAAAATGTGATAAATTTTGTTACTTGGGTTTAATTATTCAAATATATGGGGATGCCCAATATGACGTTTGTCATAGGATCACTACAGGATGGTTGAAATGGAGGAGGGAAACTGGAGTTTTATGTGATCAGAAGATCCCTCTCAGGTTAAAAAGTAAGTTCTATAGAACAGTTACGAAACTGAATGTTTGGCAGTGAAGAAACAAGGTCTCAACAAGATGAACGTGGTTGAAATGTGTATGTTGAGATAGATGTGTGGGAAAAAAAGAAAATATTGCTTGAGAAATGACTATATCAGGAATAAAGTGGGGGTGGCGAGCATTGAGGACAAGTTGTGTGAGGGTCGAATCTGATGGTATGGAAATGTGCAACGCAGATCAACTAATGCGCCTATATGAAGTAATACTATAGATTCAAGCACAATAAATAGAAGAAGAGGAAGACCTAAATTAACATGGGATGAGATTATAGATAGAGATTTTGAATCTCTACATCTCAACCAAAATATGGCCCATGATAGAGCTGAGTGGAAACGAAGGATCCATGTAGCCGACCACGACATAGTTGGGACTGAGGCTTAGATGATGATGATTATTATTATTATTATTATTATTATTATTATTATTATTATTATTATTATTATTGTTATATTTCATTAAGTCGAGTGTTTTCTCACTTTTTGAGTTTTTATGCAACTCCTCTTAGGATTTCATCATTACATGACTTCTTATATCTTTTACATTTACACCTCAGGTATTATGAGCCTTATCCCCTTCCTTGAGGTCTCTAGGGGTATAGGTACTTTTGGAGTGATCTCATCCTTATGTATCTATGGAGTGCCCCTCACATTCACCCATTGGCCATATGAACATCATGAAGGTAGCTAATCTCCTAAGACATGGGACTTGGGGAAACGTAGTTGTTACCTCCCAACCAAATGGTCTTGTGCATTCAAGGAATAATCAACTCCAAATCCCATCGGTCCATGTACCTTTAATACTCCCTACTTGACCTTAGGATTGACTTTGAGATATATCCTTCCAAAGGGTTCATCATTAGCACATTATTTTTGTATCTAATTCTTTAAACCAGATTCCTCCATCTACTATAATGCTCATTATTAACTTTATGTCCCCTCATTGGAGTCATGGCAACATTTTATGGCAGCATTTCTTTTTCCGGACTCGGTCTCAATCATACTCAATATATGTGCTTTCATTTTATATTTGGTGGCATTCATGGTTACCTCAATATTTAAATCAATTTAGTCAACTTACCTTTCTAGGGAAGGTCCTAACCTAGGGTGCCTTCATGGCTCATAGGAGGAAATTAGGTTCTCTAGCCACAACTTGACCCCAAGGTCTAAGGTTTAGTCTCCCTCATAGGTCATCTTCCCACTCTTGGTTTGACCCACCTTGGGTTGGCACACTAGCCTTAAAGGTTTCATATTTCCATCTTTATTATTATTATAACTTCTCAACTTTTATTTTCCCAATCTCTATGGTATACCCACTCGTTGAGTGCATTCATACTCACTCACTGGGAGTATTCTCAATGATCTACCCACTCTTTGGGGACAACATACCCACTCATCTGGGGGTATTCTTTATCCATCCATTCCCTGAGAGATTGCATTAGGGCGATGAGCAAGTTATATTATACAACATGTTGAGTGTCATGAAATATGACTAGTGGGTCGAATGATTAGATCTAGTTATATTATACTACATGTTATATTATACCACATGTTTGTACATATTTAGGAGAAACCCTAATGATCATATGATGAGAGAAAGGAAGGGGAATCCAAATAAAATAGTGTCATATTATAATTATGCTTTCATTTCAACAATGGTGTAATGATGGTTAAAGTGGTGATTAAAGCATAAAACCCTAGTTTTGAGTATTAACATGTTAAATATGTTAAAACGACTTGTTTTGCACTACTATCTGATGTTGTTGGACATAATGAGAATTTAATATGACCATGATAAAAAAAAATTAGGGTTTATAAGGTGGATAGCTATACATGTGGATTATGAAATCAAGGTCATATCTTGTTATGTTGACTAATAAACTTAATCTGGTATAAATGTTCATGGGTCTATAATATGATAGATTTAATGATCATGAAACCACCTAATATGAATCAGGTTTCTTAATTCATTAGATCAATGAACATGGATATTGGGGAATCAAACATAATGAAAACTTAAGGACAAGGAAACCTAAACCATAGATCACAACTAAGTTATATAATCTTCCCACTCTTGGTTTGACCCACCTCAGGTTGGCACACTAGCCTTAAAGGTTTCATATTTCCATCTTTATTATTATTATAACTTCTCAACTTTTATTTTCCCAATCTCTATGGTATACCCACTTGTTGAGTGCATTCATACTCACTCACTGGGAGTATTCTCAATGATCTACCCACTCTTTGGGGACAACATACCCACTCATCTGGGGGTATTCTTTATCCATCCATTCCCTGAGAGATTGCATTAGGGCGATGAGCAAGTTATATTATACAACATGTTGAGTGTCATGAAATATGACTAGTGGGTCGAATGATTAGATCTAGTTATATTATACTACATGTTATATTATACCACATGTTTGTACATATTTAGGAGAAACCCTAATGATCATATGATGAGAGAAAGGAAGGGGAATCCAAATAAAATAGTGTCATATTATAATTATGCTTTCAGTTCAACAATGGTGTAATGATGGTTAAAGTGGTGATTAAAGCATAAAACGCTAGTTTTGAGTATTAACATGTTAAATATGTTAAAACGACTTGTTTTGCACTACTATCTGATGTTGTTGGACATAATGAGAATTTAATATGACCATGATAAAAAAAAATAGGGTTTATAAGGTGGATAGCTATACATGTGGATTATGAAATCAAGGTCATATCTTGTTATGTTGACTAATAAACTTAATCTGGTATAAATGTTCATGGGTCTATAATATGATAGATTTAATGATCATGAAACCACCTAATATGAATCAGGTTTCTTAATTCATTAGATCAATGAACATGGATATTGGGGAATCAAACATAATGAAAACTTAAGGACAAGGAAACCTAAACCCTAGATCACAACTAAGTTAGGTTCGATATGAATAACATGAATATTTAGTGACACTTATGTAGTATGCATGTTTCAAATACTATTGATTGATAGTGGATTTCCTTGATGATTGGATTTCATAACAAGTGAACTTCAAATATTCTACATGAATTTCGCATGGAAAAGGTACGTGGTTACGCTTATGATTACATGTATCGACATCCAATGTTTTCCAAGGTTTCTCAAAGATTGCATAAATGATATATGTTGGATGTTTATTTATTTCATGCAAATTATAAAGTCCCTATGAGAATCACATAAAGTAAATAATGATATTCTAAACCCTAGGTATGTTGATCTAAGGGTATCACACATAAGTCCAATGATGGATAATGGATACACCTGAGATAATAGACCAGATATGTGTTAGAATATGGAAAAAATACATGTTCTTATGTGCAAATAATTGATGGTTGATTATATGTGCTTGTGATTATTGGATAAACCCACGTAGTATAGAAATATGTTGATCGTGTTTTGTTTTTTGACATTTTAGGTAGTGGATACACAAGATACAAACTTGAAGATAAAGATGAAATCAATGGAAGGTATTAAATATATGTAGGAGGATTAGATAATTTAGTTACTTATTCTCAACATGTATTAGTTTTATGAGGAATAGCATTGTACAATTTGTAAACAATATTTGGAATAAATGAAATTATTTGTTGTTATTTATTATTTGCTAAATCTGGATCCTTGGGAAATTTTTATAGATAATGAATCTCACCTTTTTGGCCTTCCTTAATTGGGGGTTGTCAAAAAGTGAGGTCGTTACAGTTACTCAAACAATATCCACAATACTTCAATGGCTTTTTTAGACAAAGAGATGATTACAACTCAGGGAGCTAGAACCAAAACAACTATAGAAATAACATGAAGTATAGTGGATGAGGGATAAACTCACAGGAGGTTCTTTTAGGACCATCCCCTAGAGGAAGAAACAACTTCTCATGACAAGGATGGGATTTTTCACAAGCTATAGGCTCTAGGGGTATTCAATAAAATAGAGAAAATTTATATAGGGAAGGCCAGACGCATTGTGTTTTTTTGTCACTAAAACTCCTTTTCTTTTTTCATCTCTGTGAAGTTTATGTGAATGAGTAATGAAAGAGACTACCAAGCTAGTAGTCTATCAAAGAAGGAAAAAGTGAATGTAAGGATTGGCATGTAGGCCAAAGAATACACATAATTGAAACTAGAGGAGAATAAGCTTTTCCACATATACATCATGGAATCAAAATTGTCAAACCCAAGAATTAGAATCTACAACACCACTAGAATCAACAATAAGATATTGAATCCATCATAAACTCCAAAAACCCAAAAACTCATGCATGATATAATTCCAAACTATTGATACAGAGTTCTCCCTATCTTCATGAACTCTAATATTCATCTCCCACCAGACATGGTACAGAGAACAAAATAAAAAAATTATGCTTCCTCACAAAGATATTCATAATATTATACCATGAGCATAAATTGAAGACAACATTATGGTATCTCTATGAACAATTCCATTTCTCTTTGTAAAAAAAACAAGGAAGGAGAATATGATCAGGTGATTCACACTCTATTTTGCATAGAAAACATCTAGAAGGAGTAGGGATTCTTCTTCTCCTGGTATAATCCAGAGTAGGCAACATATTATGAGCAATTTTCCAAAAATTTAGTTGATGCCTATGTGGAAGATTACCATTCCATAGCCAAATAAAAACATTAGAGTCTGGCTTGGAATTTCTCACTGATTTGTAGATTCATGTTAGCTTAGTATCCTTAGAATCTTTAAAGGAAATGTAGTTTGTATCATTGTTGACAGGAATGTTCATAAAAAAATCACACACCTTCTTATTGTTACTATTCTCAGGAATGACCCAATATCACCCACAAAGCACTATATTGATCCTAAATTCGTGAGGAGCTATGAGCTTTAGAATAAAATCCTTGCCCTTAGGATCACTAAGGAACTTCTTATCAGGGAGCCAAGTATCCAATCACATAAAAGTATTGTTACCATTACCAAAATGGAACTTAATATGGACGAGAAGATCTAGCCTACTCTTCAGATTCTTTTGAGAAAACCAAGACATACATGAGTTGGTTCCAACAGTCCAAAAGCATGATTTAGCTAAGTACCTTTCAATGATGCATTTCATCCAAAGGATGTCTTTGTTATAAGATGTGTCCCAACAACTCAGGAGAAGACAAGCATGATAAACTATAGCAAACTCCCTAATAACAAGTCCACTTCTCATTTAGGTGTAATGACTTGTTCCCATTTCACTAAATGGATATGATATTATTATGTATTCTTTCCCCAAAGGAAGTCCCTGCATAATCTTTCAATATCCTCCATTATAGCATTGGGAATAGGAAATGAGTAGCACAAATATAGGAAAATTGCACTTGGCATAGAATGGATAAGTTACAAAATGCCTACAATAGATGATAACTTATATTTCCAACCTTCAAGCTTTATTTTAACTTTATCTACAAAGACTAAAAAGGCCAACCTAGGAATCCTCCCAAAAACTAAGGTATACCTAAATAAGTAGAAGGAAGCCTACATTCATTCAACATCAACTCTTCTAGGATTTCTTTCCTTGAAACATTCTTACTAAAAATCACTTCACTTTTGAGTGGATTCGTTCTATGACCAGAAGGATTTCGAAAGTTATCCAAAACACTAAGCACTACTTTAGCATTCTTAATATTTCCTTCATGAAAGATCATTAATTCGTCACCAAAAATCAAATGTGATGTCAAAATATGATTCCCTAATAAGATTTTATAGGTTGGTTTAAACTACTTGATTCCTAAGGATTGTGAATGCCTACATAATGATAACAAAGTGATAAGGAACCATAGAGTCTCCTTGATAAAGACCATTTGAATGATTGAACCTAGAAGTTGGTTCCTCATTAAACCAAACTTGATACGAAGTAGAATTGAAGATATTAAAAACCTAATTAATCCAGATAGATTGGAAGCTCATTATGTGCAGAACTATATAGAGAAAATCCCTGTTAACATTGTCATAAGATTTATAAATATTGATTTTAAGGCACAATTTGTTGCCAGCCCTGTTAAAATCGTGTAAGATTTCATTAAAAAAAATAATAGAGTCTTTGCTATTTCTTCCTTTAATGAAGGAAAATTGATTATCACTGGTGATATGAGGATGAATGTTTTGAAGTCCATTAGCCATGATTCTTTACATTAACTTGTAGATAACATTACATAAAGCAATAGGGCGCCAGTTCTTAACTTTCGCTTTGGAATAAGAGTAACAAAGGTGTTAATTCAATTCTTTGAGAAGTTTTTGATTAGAGAAAAAGTCTTTAATTTCTCAAGAAATATATTCACGATGATCACCCAACCTTTCTTGATGAAAAAGGCATTATACCAATCTGGATGGGGTGCCTTATCACAGTTCAAAACAATGTCATCTATCTCAGTCTGAGTTACACTCTAACAATATTAATCTTTTGTTAAGATAAAAAGCTTGGACCTGACCAATAGAATTCCTTGAGTCTTACACATTCATTGTTTTTGTTGAACTAGTATAATACTTAAGGACATAATCTTTAATAACACTTAAGTCATTAGAAATAAGATCATTGATATTCAAGCTTCTATAGTAGTTTTTCTATCATCTTGTTATAACATCAGAGTAAAAGAACTTCCAAGTTACGTCTCCTTCATTAAGAATTGAACCCTCAAATTTTGCCTAAGTAGGCTTTATTCAACACTTTTAGCTTCAAGGAGCTCTTTCCTAAGAATCTTCCCATTGTTCTAAAGAACTTTATTTTTAGGATCAAGATCTGCATCAATTTGAGTTTGCAATAGCTTTAAAATTATCAAAAAATCTTACCAACATAATTTTGATTCCACTCTATTATAAGGTCTCTGAGGGAATGGAAGTTTTGCAAACATTATACATGGTAGTACCTTCAACATTTTCTTCCCAGGATCTCTTACCAATGTTGGGAAAATCGTCTCTTGAATCCCAAGAATTAATAAATTGGAAGGGCGATTTTGATCACTCTAAAATTCTTAATAGTGAATAAGATAGACCTATGCTCACTTATAGTTGTAGAAATAAGCGCCTCAGTTAAATCCTCAAGTAAGACCATTGACAAAGAAATTAGAATACTCTATATATCTTAGAGGTAATCATATCATCACCAGCTCGGTGATTATCCCATGAGAAATAAGACCAATAAGGTCCAACTCATAAAGCCCACAGTTCAAAATGAATGTATTAAATTCATTCATAGGTTTACTTGAAAGAGAAACTTTACCTAATATTTCAAAGTCTTTTCTAACTGCATCGAGTCCCCAAAGATAATCTAGGGCTTACTAACACTCTAATGTATATTTTCAATAGTATTCTAGAGAGAAACTCTGTTGGGAAATACAGGCACAAAGTATAGAAGCAAAAATAAAAACTTATCTATATGTATTCCTATAACAACAAGATCATGTCAACCACTATGAAATAGAAGAGATGGTTTAGTGAGTTATATCCGGTCTTGGAGAAAGTCCAACGATAACAATTCGCATCAATGCAAATGTCAACTAGTTGCTCCTGGATGGTTACTGTGCGGCTCCTGGTCTTCACCATGAACAACGAACATGATAGCTTCTACAATGACTCATGTGGTCTCGCCAAGGACTGCAGGCTATAGTTGTCCTCCTAGTAGAGTCTAAAGGACTCCTACATATAGAGTAGTCCACATGGACAAACCATAACTCCTATCATTCAACTGGAACAAACAGGAAGAAGTTGTTCCTCCCGTTAGTGTACTAGTCACCAACTTACTCTCCCATAACAACGATCATGAGTTGTTCTCTCACGTCGCTATCCCTCCCTTTTTGGGTAGGACTTTCTTGGGATCTCTCTATTACCACAACCAGAGAGGAAAACAATTGTCAGAGGAATTCATTCTCGGTTGTCTATGTTGTGCTTTGGGAAGCCCCCAGTTTCCCTCTATTTATAGGCGGGGTTAGGGTTAGGGTTCCCAGTCTGTACGGGATTATGCAGGAGTGGAAAGAAAAAAAAGATCTTGAATTTTCACAACTTGTGGCACTCCAAACGGTCGTCTGGCAGTTTCCCAATTGCATACAAAATTGGCAATTTGATTCCAATTAATATTACATATTAATTCCTTGCACCACAAGTAATGTGCAATCAAACAAGTTCAGGAAACATCTAAAACCTTTGTTTGGACCAACAAGCCATCTCATCTGGGTGATATGCCCGTCTCATTCAACCAGATGCTCGTCTAGTGAATTGGTCTGAACCAATCGGTTCAACTGATCGATTCATAGAGCATAACTCAGCCAATTCAAACTCTAACCAGTTTGACAACCCAAACGGTTGTCTCAACACTTGAGAAGCCCATCTGGCTACCCAAACGACCATCTCAACACTTAAAATAGTCATTGGGAAGTTCAGTCAGCCAATTTTTTGCGTGAATTGAATACATAAACACTTTAGTAATTAATCCAATCATCATTCAAGATAAACTCCTTTTCTAGATGAGTTCCTATGTGTGTGACCCTATAGGTCCCATATCACATTGGCAGTGAGTGTCCATTACTGTCTTATGACATCATAAGCAAGGAGTAGTGCCTAGTCACACATCAATGCTACCCAAGTGAATGGAATGTTGGAGAACAAATTCAACCTACAATCTGTGTAAGGTGTTGTAGTGATTGTATAATTCCGTTGTCTCTGATATCTAGGATGAACTCAAGGCATGGAATCAACATCCTCTCTACGTTCAATCCATGTTCCTTGAACCAAGATCAGGCTGTCTGAGATAATGTGACCCCAATATCATATATTGATTCACATGTGTATGAGCATGCATTTCTCTGTTTTCTAGTGGCCAGGATATAATACTCCAGTAGGAGGGGCAAATTCCATATCTATCACTCACAATATATTCCCATGCTCAATCATCACCTTTATAACAACACATGTTTCAGGACTACGTTTGATGATGTCAAAGCGTATCCAACGACATTTGATGAGTGCAGTGATTTCAGGCCTAAGAATCACAATCACCACCTTCACTATGAGAGATGACTATGACCATCAATGATGGTTTCCATTTCTCATTCTCAAGGTGGCTTTGTCTTATACACTGTTCTCTAACATGTATATGTGTGCATAGTTTGATATATCCATATCATGACTAATGAGATTCTACAATCAACTAATCCACACTCTGATTGTGTGTGTTATTGTTGTCTACCAACCTTCCTCAATAACAACCGATCAGGGACATATTGAGAATAAGTATATGTACTCTTAATATCGGGATGATTTCATTTCCCCAAGGCTAATACTTGAAGACATACATCATTGAATATTATTATTCCCTAGACATTCATAATATTTCCTCATTATCTCATAATTGAGTGAAATAGAATAATTGGAAGCTTGCCTTTATAAGTATTAATCAAATCCTTTATGGTATATGCCATGTCAATCATCACATGATTGGCTCTATGGGCATACCTTACCAATAGACTCCCACTTGCACTTAGAGACAATCACCCATGAATCATATTTTTGGTGATCTAAACATGTCCATCATGCTTGTGCTGTGCTAGTGCTAATTTAGTGGGTTAGTAGCACTTTGCTTATAGTCAATATATTGCATGTTTCCTTGTCTCTTTGTTGTATGATTTCTTGTATGAGACGGAACTTCTGTAATATGGTATCTGATATTCCTTACCTAACTAGTAGCTCCATTGTTGTCACACTATCACTACTAAGTCATCAATGATTGGAACATCTACAAGTTCATCATATGAACTTTTAGATCCATATAGTATCACTCTATGTTCATAATACAAGTATACTCAGCTTCTAGTGTAGAATAGGATTAATGTCTATTAGTTTGAACCCTTTCAACTAAAAAGATTTCTCCTTTTGAATCAAACATATTTTATTATGATCACTTTGTCATTATGGAAGCTTGCATCGATGTAACCCTTTACATCCAACTCTTTTTTTTGGTCGGTCAAAAAGCGTGTTACTATTAATACCAAAAACTTTGGGCACTGGGTACCCCATTACATAGCCAGGAGCTAAGAAGCTCAACAAGGATCAAAATCCCCACGCAGGGGGACACTCCAGAAACTAATCCAAAAAGAGACTAAGAAGACTAATCAACTAAGCAAGCTAGAACGAGACAATCCTACTAGAAGAAGTCTATACAAGCCACTATTACATGCATTCAGCGTACCCACAATTAGTAACAACAATGCTGACATAGAACAAAAACTAGCAATCCTTCTGGTAACTAGCCATGAAGTCTCTGGTCTTCTTAGCTACTCAAGACCAGGTCTCTCACGGGAAAAAATCCAAAAGGACCTCTACCATCAGCAATCACCCGAAGGTAAAAACCTGCACACAAAAGCAGCATGGACTAAGGAAGAAAAAGGGGATCAACCCCCCTCTTAAGCCCAACCCTCATGATGCACTTGACTGCATATCATCCAACACCTTGAAGGTGTTCTAATCCAGCTGTAGCAGAGGAGACAAGAAGCAAAACAGGGTTCATCCCTTAGCTGACTACCGATTTATGTCCTTGAGCTAGACAACCACCGTTCCCCCACTGGCATTTGAAACATTCCCTGAATGTGTGGGATCCAAGTAGAAATCCAGCCCCTCATCATAGGTCGGCAAACAACTGAAAACCAGAAACCTGTAAGCTCGACTTCCCACAACTGCAGCAAGGATTAGGAGGAGAAGAAGAGCACCAAGCCTCCCTCTGAACCCAATCCCACCTAAGGCCCCTGTATGCACAAGGACCCCTTGTCGAACACCTTGAGGGCGATCGATTACTTGGCTATGAAGAGACACCTGACCCTGCACTGCTGTCACCAGACAGGCACCTAGGACTCTAGCAGCGTCACCGCCGAGAGAACAGCCGCAACCCCACACGGGAGAGACGACCGCCACAACGGCGCACAGCTAGACCCTAAGGGGTCGGGTACCTGCAAGACGCACAAGAAAAGCCAACAAAAAACTGCCGGTGAAGCACAAAGCCGGCGCGACGGATGAGTCGAGGGCGAAGCCAGCGGAGCAGGCAGCAGCGCCAAGGGCCACCAGCACCGAACCACACCAGGAAGGCCGCCACACGCCAAGGATGGAGCACCCGACGCCGCAGCAAGGGCCACACCGTCAGCCAAGGGCGAATAGGCACCAAAGGCAGGCGGAGCCACCAAAGCACCACCACAGCCACCACAAGGGCACGAAACCCCTATTCACCACACCACCAAAGAGCCGTCGACCGGCAGCACCACAACAGGGCCCGTCATCACCCGCAGCTCAGGCGCAGTGAAGCACCCCCAACAGAAGGCGACGCCGCCCGAGACACAACACAGGAATCCCGGAGAAGCATGAACCGTGCTAAGAAGCACATGGCCACCAGCACGGGGCCTGCAGCATCGGGCGGGGCGCCAAAGGAGAAGCAGGTCACCAGGAGACCCACCGCTCACCACGAACAGCCCGGAGCAGAAGCGAGGGCCCGGACCAGACCACCAGGGAAGCCACCGGGCCCGCCACAGGGAAGGCAAGCATAGCGCCCAGACGGGGAGGGGAAGCGTCGAGGTGGTTGGAATGGAGAAGCACCCGCAGCCTGCGGAATCACCAACAGAAGGTACGATCTAGGGCACAAAGCCACCATGGAGCAACGCACCAGGGAGCCACGAGCCCCCTGAGCAGCAGAGCCACCAAGGCAAGACCCCCGCACGCCGAGGAGCCGCAGGTCACCAGGAACAACGACAGCCACCAGTAGGGCCACTGGTGGGAGAGACTAGGGAAGGGCGGGGAAGGGTAGGGAGGAAGGTGGGAGAGGCAGATCGGGTGGAGAAGAAGGGCCAAGGGGAGGGCACGCCAAGGGACGACGCCCCTCCCCCAGGCGGAGAAACCCTAGCGCGGGTTAGAGAGAAGGCAGAGTGATTTCTAAAGAGAGAGAGAGAATCGGGGAAGGGTTCCTCCGCCAAACTGAAAGCTACATTGACTAGTAATCTACCCATAAATACTTCACAAGTATTAATGGATATCTTTAATGACATTCCAATAACCCTTATTGGATTTAATATCATCTTGTCATGTCCCATACATACACAATTATATGGGATAAGTACATTTATAGCATTCATGATAGATCCATCATATGGCATCTGATTCATAACACTTCCATTCTTCATAAGAATTAGAATATAAGGTTCATGAGAGACCAATCTAGATTCTCTCTCATTGAATCCTTTAGTGTTGATCTCCTTCAACACATTGCTATTGTATGTACTCAAAATTCCATTATGAAACATTCAAGAACTATCTCATAGGACTTGATCCTTATCTCATATGATATTTCACCTTACCCTTCATTGTTGAAGGTGTTGTTTATGCCAGTTCTCAATAGTAATTATATTGAGATACTATTCCTCATCATATGTGGAATATTCATATATGCTCTCACTAAATCTTTTGTAATCACATATTCTATCTTTTAACATGATTCAAGTCAAACTATTTGACTATCTTGTCAAATCAAAAGATCCCATTTCTTAGATGCTTGTTTCAATCCCAGATGGAACCTTGTAGTTTGTATACTTTATTTGCATTCTTTGAAGTTATGAAACCTTTTAGGTTGTGTCATGTACACCTCTTCTGATATATTCCTTTAGGGAATCTGGTTTCTAACTTCATATGCTAAATCCCATAGTCTTTTTTAACTACAATAACAAGCTCAACAATTGTAAAAGGAATTTCTATCATGTTCAACAACTTAAACTGATTTGAAAAATTTTATTCAACCAATTTGTCCTTTTATGTTATCCATGTAGGTCTTTGACACAAGATCCTATTTCACCTTTTAGGTGTTACCCTTTATAGGTGGCACTATCAAAGTCCTACTTTGTTAGCATACATGGATCCCATAATGGTCTTTGAGCCATTACTCAGATTATGCTTCTTAATAGATTCTAGTTGACTAGTTGGCTCATCCTGTTATGACCAACCTATCTAAATCATTGAATTCACAATCCTCCAATCTCATATGTGTTCTACTAGAACTATTTTGTTATGTGTTACATGATGAACTTGAGATTCCACAAAAAATTGTGATTCTTTTAGTTCTTACTATACCTCTTTGTTGACCTTGAACATTTTGAGTTCTACTTTTAGTCCCATTAATTCTTTTGGAACTTAGTTATCCTATCAACCAAACACTTTTGTTATTGGATTAGTATTAATAGTAATATTCAACATTTATGGTTTGTGGATAAACCTTTTCAAGAAACTACTTTATCAATGTAGGTTTCAATCCTTTAGACATATTGGGACATTCCCAATTCATATCGTATATGATGTCTTATAAACCATTTATATGGTACCTTATTTAGTGATAGGTATATATTTATGAGGATAACAAGATTAGATTAATTAATTGATAATCATATCATGACTCATCAAGTATAATTCCCTCATTATAACACATCATCATGTTCAGATGGATCTGACTTGTGATACATTATCATAGTTCTTTCTTTGAAGGTACTCAAGGTATCGCTTTTAAGTATTTCAACATTTTATCTCATCAAAGTCTATTAATACCTTCATGAAAGTCATACTTCATATATAATCTCCTTAAACACTTTAAGATATTTCCATTTTACTATGTACATATCTTTATATTACCAATAAATGAATGCAAGGTATCATTGATTATTTATATAACATTCATTTCACAAGATCTTCATGTATCATATGAATGAGGTCTAATAAAAAGCTTATCCTCCCACTACATCTAGTGAAGGATGTTATTTCACATCGTACGTAATTTAGATTTGCATATTTCCTCATGTTCAATAACCAAGGGAGTCTAGATTAACATCAATATGTATTCTAGACATGTATATCTTATATGTACGCCCAAGATGACTATTGCTAATGATAATGTTAAGTTATAAATCATAATCCTTTGGTATTTAACATTATAAACATTCATATCAAAATCTTTCGTACAAATACCATTTAGATGCTTGGGCATTGTCATGCAAGATCATATCTTTGAAACAGAAACAATAATATCTTACTTTATTGATTTATCATCCTTGGCATACAAGATGCTTTAAAGTAAATGTTTCTATTTATTCTCATAATGAAATAGCAATTCTACTAACTCTATTACATGCCCATTGGGATAAGATAAATTTAAATGTAGACTAAATCTTCTGTAACACTTGCTCATCTTTGTCCATCTTTGTCCTTCCATGAAGGGCTTTAATTCTTGTCAGATCTTGCACATCAAGTATGTTTGATATTTGTTTGGTATCACATACCAAATTGAAGAAGTAACCAAATTTATCTTATAATGTTTATACCTGAAGTGGAGGCCACAGTTCCTTTCTTCTTCTTCTTTAGTTCCTCTAACCAGAGTGGGTAATTCCTTTTCCAATGTCTAGGCTAGTGACAATGGTGGCAATCACCTCTTATTTTCTTTACACCTCCCTTTGCTTTGAGATCTAAAGACATGGGTTTCTGGCTAGCTTTAGAATTCTTCTTAGCTTTGCCTTTGCCTTTAGACTTCTCCTTTGTCTTGTTGATCATCATAACTGACTTGCACTTGTCTTTCTTCATTTGTGTCTCAGCTATTGTCAACATGTCAAACAACTCTATCAACGGTTTGTCAAAGTTATTCATATTGTAGTGCATGAAAAATTGACTATATGACTCTGGCAGAGACTGCAGAATCATGCTAGTGGCCAATCTTGACCCCAGGGGAATCCTGATCTAGCTAGGTTCTCCACATACCCAATGATCTTGAGTATATGAGG
Source organism: Alisma plantago-aquatica (assembly GCA_963693085.1). Taxonomy (NCBI): domain Eukaryota; kingdom Viridiplantae; phylum Streptophyta; class Magnoliopsida; order Alismatales; family Alismataceae; genus Alisma; species Alisma plantago-aquatica. The sequence continues at coordinate 792,388,540 of OY856410.1, read as the reverse complement.
ACCTATCGGGTCTCATTCTTCCATGCTACATTTGAACCGCACCTTGGAAACATCATATCTCTCTTGTCTTTCCTGATCTTGGTACATGTTCTTGAGATGTGTGACCATCTCAATCACACCCATATTCTCATGATGCCTATGCAACTCATATTTTATGGAGCATAGCATCAGACACTTGACATCCACAACATTTTCAGTATGCTTCTTATAAGCATCCATGTCATCCGTTGGTGCATTTTGATGTGGTTCCTCTGGTTATGGCGTTTCCAGGAGATAGAGCTTGTGCTCCTGTGAGAATGATTCTCAATGTCCTGAACTAGTAGTGGAAGTTGTTCCCAGTTAGTTTGTCCTTCTCAAGGACTAATCATAGATAAAAGTGATTGTTGTTTGTTGCCATTTGAATCTACAAAAGAATTTGCAATTTTGTCAAAAACTCATTTTTTATTTGATTTTATTTTATTTGATTACAATTGGGTGATAAGAATTAGGTCTTTAATTAATTATTGTTCTCATTATTTTGTTCATATTGACAGCCCTCAAGTATCAATTCAGAAAACTACAATAAATAATTATCTAATGAGCCAATATCTAAAATGATATAATTATTACCCGGCCTACACCAGCATCCACAATCAACCATTAAGGTAGGCACTCATGCCAATTGCATCATATGCAACTCTTAGATAGATGATATGTGCAACTCTTTGCCAAAATCATCTACATGCTTCTGGGCTTAGACGCTCTAAGAATTATCAGTTAAGCCTAACCCAATAGCCAATATGATAATAATGCACCTCGCTTTGGCAGAACCTACATTACTACCATCACACTTTGACAAGGTAGATGATGCACCACGCTTTGACGTAACCTACGCTTAATTGAAAAAGTTTTTCATGTGTTACGCCGCCTGGGGGGGGTCACTAATGTGGCGCTTCTGCGGGGGTGGTTCTCTCGTACTCCCAATCTTAGACTTAATATGTTTGATTGAGGGATATATATATATATATATATATATATATATATATATATATATGTATATGTATATATCATATATATACATATACTATATCCAATCACCGCATATATAGTATGTATCATATACATACTATATCCTACAATGTAAACATGTAATATAAAACAAAAAGCCATGGTTATGGCCATGTATACTTCTAATTCCTTAGAACCACAATGAATTACTACCACTTAGGTCAATCATCACATCACATGTATGAACCTGTTGTTGGTGTAGATGTGTACTTGCCAATCTAGGTAGATCGGTTCAACCCTTGAGCCGATCGTCTCACCTCTTGGTTGGTCGGTTGGTTATCACAGACAGTCGTCTGTCCTCCAGTCCAACCAATATTTGGACTCCTTCCAAATGATCAGTTGGGTCCTCCAGGCAGTCGGTTGGGTCCACCAGGCAGCCATTTGGCTCCATCCTTCTATCCTCCATGGTCCTCCAGACAGTCAGCTTGTCTCACGAACTGCTCGTCTCATCTGATGATGATCATCTTCTTCAACATTGCAAGATAAAGAAAACTATCCTATTGCACTTTATTACATTGTAAGAGAAACCTTGAGTTACATTCGAGGGGAGAAAATGTAGGAAATAATTAACTTTACATTGGGAAGAAAGAGGTAGAGGCTCGGTCACAGACCGAGATAAACATGACCAAAACCAGACCATCCAAGCACAAAAAATTATTTGGTATTGGCCATAACCACTCTACACATCCACCATCAAAACCACTTTTAGGGCGACGCATGTAAATTGCATATATATCATATATATATATATTTATTTATATATATACATACATACATATATCATATATATATATACTAGTTTAGGATTGTGTGGTCTTTGATCGGATACAAATAAATATTCACAATGTATGCAATAAATAAACAATTAAACCAAAAATCTGGTCGTATCGACTATCCTAAATCGTAATAAATTGACGTGGCTCTGATACCACTGTTCGAAAATACAGGCACAAAGTAAAGTAGCAGAAATAAAAATTTATGTATCCGTATGCCCATAACAACAAGATCGTGTCAACTACTATGAAATATGAAGGATGGTTTAGTGAGTTAGACCTAGTCTTGGAGCAAGTCCAGCGACAACAACTCGATTCAATGCAAATGTGAACTCGTTGCTCTTGAACGGTGGTCTTGCGGCTCTTGGTCTTCACCACAAACAATGAACATGACAACTTCTACAGTGACTCATGTGGTCTCACCATGGACTGTAGGCTGCAGTTGTCTTCCTAGAAGCAGCCAAAGGACTCCTATCTCTAGAGTAGTCTACATGGACCAACTAGAACTCCTGTCATTTAATTGGAACAAACATGGAGGAGTTGTCCCTTCCGTTGGTATAGTAGTCACCAACCTGCTCTCCCACAACAATGATCCTCAATTGTTCTCTCCTGTCGCTATCCCTCCCTTGTCGAGTAGGACTTGATTGGGCTCTCTCAGTTACCACAACCCGAGAGGACAATAATTGTCAGAGGAATTGATTCTTAGTTGTCTATGTTGTGCTCTGGGAAGCTCCTAGCACCCCTCTATTTATAGGCGGGGTTAGGGTCGGGGTTCCTAGTCTATACAAGATTATGCGGGAGTGGAAAGTACTAGAAGATCTTGAATTTTTACAACCAGTGACACTCCAAACAATCATCTGGCACACCCAAATGGTCATCTTATGCACGAGATGGCCGTCTGGCAGTTTCTCAATCTCATACATAATTGGAAATTCTATTCCAATTAATATTACATATTAATTCCTTGCACCACAAGTAATGTGTAATCAAACATGTTTGGGAAACATCTAGAAACTTCATTCATCCCAACCAATCTATCTCACCCAGCTGATACACCCGTATCATTCACCCAGACGTCCGTCTAGTGAAACAAGCCGGACCGATCGGTTCAACCAGTGTGTTCATAGAGCATAACTTAGCCAATTTGAACTCGGATCAGCCAGACAACCCAAACGGTCGTCTCAACACTTGATATGCTCGTCTGTTGCCCAAACAATTGTATCAGCACTTGAGATCGTCATTTGGAAGTTCAGTCAACCAATTTGTTACATGAATTGAATACCTAAACATTTTAGTAATAAATCTAATCATCATTCAAGATAAACTCCTTTTCTAGATGAGTTTCTATGTGTGTGACCCTATAGGTCCAATATCACATTAGAAACAAGTGTCCATAACTGTCTTATTACATCACAAGCAAGGATCGGTTCCTAGTCCCACATCAGTTCTGCCCAAGTGAATGAATAGTTGGAGAACAACTTCAACCTACAATATGTGTAAGGTGTTGTAGTGTTTGTATAATTCCTCTGTCTCTGACATCCAGGAGGAACTCAAGGCATGGAATCATCATCCTCTCTACATTCAATCCATGTTCCTTGAACCAAGAGCAGACTGTATGAAATAATGTGACCTCAATATCATATATTGACTCACATGTGCATGCACATGTGTTTCTCAATCTTACTTATCAAGTGGCCAGGATATCATATTCCAGTAGGAAGGGAAAATCCCATATTTATCACTCACATTCGATCCTCATGTGTTAAAGTCACCCAATCTTCACCTTTATAACAACCCATGTTTCAGGACTGCATTCGATGATGTCAAAGCGTACCCGACAACATGTGACGGGTGTAGTGATTTTAGGTCTAAGAATCACAATCACCATCTTCACTATGAGAGATATCCATGACCACCAATGATGGTTTCCATGTGTCACTCTCAAGGTGGGTCTGTCCAATACACTATTCTCTAACATGTATATGTGTGCTTAGTTTGATATAGCCATATCATGACTAATGAGATTCTATCATCAACTAACTCACACTCAGATCTTATGTATTATTGTTGTCTATCAACCTTCCACAATAACAATTGATTAGGGACATATTGAGAATAAGTATATGCACTCTTAATATCTGTATGATCTCATTTCCCCAAGGCTAATATATAAGACATTTGTCATTGAGTAACATTATTCTCTAGACATTCATAATATTTTCTCATTATATCATAACTGAGTGAAATAGTTTAAATTGGAAGTTTTCCTTTATAAGTATTAATCAAATCATTTATGGTATATGCCATGTCAATCATCACATGATTGGCTCTATGGGCACACCATAACAACACACTCTATCATAATTGTCTTTGTGCCCATACAAAGCTGAGAGAAGAAGGTTAATATTATCAATATTAACCTCATAGAGAATGAGCTCATTAGTTTCAGAAACTTTAGTTACACCACAATCTATAGGATTCTAGATGACAAATATCCTTCCAAAAACATGAGAATCTTTATCAAATATATGATTACTATGACAACCTGAATTTTGTCACTCCTCTGGTGTTCTCTTTCTCTCTCTTTTGTGTCTCATATTAATCATTTGGATATCAAATCAATAATTCTAGTGTGTTGATGCTCCAATCTAATCATATCAATGACCAATTTAATGATATGTGACTTTAATTTGAGAATTTACTTAAGTATCAACCTTGCACACATCACCTTCTTGCATCCATTTTTGAACTACATTAATATGATCACTTATATCTTTTATATATTTTATGAGATATAGGATTCAATTATCTTTCCAACGACTTAGAAATCGCCTTAATCAGACCTCCAGAGCCCAAGTTACGGACTTATGAAGTTTGGGTCAAATTACACGTGATTCATTAAATTTGATTCAGTTTTGACCCTGATTGGGCCAAATGTGGAGCGCGGCCCATCAAGGGGGCGCCCTCCCTAGACATATCACCAATCCTTTTTTTGCTTTTTGGGCGATCTCAGCCCTCCATTCTTTGCCCCACGGATTGAGCCAGGATCCAATGGCTTACAACTTTTCCTCTACCCCTGAGATAGGTTTGAGGTAGAAGGATTAGCGAGATCTGATTATAATTTCAAAATATTTGGTCTTTCCCCATTAATGCACATTTAGATGATTTAAACCTCATATGAAATTCTAGAAAATAGACCAAACATCAAAAAAATATGAAATTTGTACCAAACCCTAAAAATGACATCTTGATCACTACAAAAATACTAGAGACATATTTTAGATTAGTAACATCTAGATTTGACCTACACCCTAAACTGGACCTAAATACCATTAATAATGGTGAACCTTGTATTAATGATGAATGTTTGTTATTAATCAGGTGATGACCAGAGATGTAGATGATCCACAATATAAATAGGAATCTTTGAACTCAGGTATGTGGGTTTTATTAAGTATAAGACTAGTTTTCATGGATGCATAATGATATGATGTACTTTGGAAGCTTTTATTTGCATATAAATTCTTGGATGCATATTAGTAGTATATTATTTGACAAACATAAAAGAATTTTGATGAGTTGTAACTACTGAAGTTAGCACAACCCCATAGCCTAATATGCAGGGAATGGCCCAATATGGATGTATGATAAATTGCCCATTATGGATGTATGATAAATTGCCCAGTATGGATGCATGATAAATGCCCATGCTTGATGTATGATAAAGTGCTGATATAAATAGTAGTACAACTACATCTAAAGATATGGCCAAAAATATGTATTTACCTGATTATCACATTAAATAATGTTTTCTTTTACCTTTTCTTCTTTCTCAAAATTTTCAAGTATGAAAGCACAATATATATGTATCTTTCACCCACGTACACAACTTTTGTTGATTCGTCTATTTCACATATTTTCTAGGTTTAAAGCTAGCATGGGAGAAAAGATGTGAATGAGTAGTTGTACAAGTTTACCTATTGTGTTAAGATCCTAACATACATGTTAGACTTGTTTAAATATCCTTTCAATATGTAATTTGTAAGCCATGTTGTTTAATTCATTTTGTAACATATACATGTTGAATTTTGAGAAATATATGGTGTGTATTATGGTTGTATGTTCATGTATGCATATTATGCTTCTACATTGCTTTATGAAACAATTAGCTAACATTTTTGGATTTGTCCTCTTGGGCCTCTTAAGTCTTGAGATGGTAGAATCTGGGGACGTTACATTCACTATCCTTTTACTCAACCTCAATAGGATGTGTAGGACAAAATATAAGTGCATGTCCATACAACTTACAAATATGTCATCTAAAAGTGATATGTTCATGCTCGAGCAAAATCTTTTGAAGCATGGAACCCGTATCACTAGGAAAATCAATAGAAGTAAGAAATGTTGAATCTGAATCCCTTAAAACTTGGATTCTATCAAACTTTAAACAAGTAAATTCTTTTGTAGATCTGCATGTTCATAAAGAAATACCCATAATCAAGCCAACTCTCTCCAACATTCTGATATCACATAGCTATAGTGGAAGATCTCTTATACAGATCCATACTAGAATGTTCTTCAATCCCAATTTTCTCAATAACAATCCAGGTTGTCACTTCATGAGTATCAATGGATGTTGTTTGATGTACCAAAGACCTCTCTCTTGAGCATATTCCATATTTGGGGCCTCCAAAAATCTAATAATGAATATCATGTGTTCCTTATTGATAACCTCCAAATCTCCCATTGTGTTCCAGCGGATGAGTAGAAAATGTAGGTCTGAGGAAAAATCAAGGACATATCCAGCTAGATAGTGGTTCCATCATGTAACATTTTTCTCAACTTCCGCATTGGAAAAAATGAGTTTGCCGTCAACCACCTTGATATTAGTTTTGCAAAGAGTAGTTTCAGCAGACCAATCTACCACACGGAAAATATCATTCCAGTCTTTTGGAGTATCAAGAGAATAGTCATTCGAGGGCAACTTATTCCTTGAGATCTAGTTAGCATCATTTCTGAGGTGGAGGCAGTGTTGAACCACTAGAGGTCTCTCTCTAGGCATGAAGATAGGAAGTTTAATGGTCACACATCTAGAAACTTTGTGACTTTGGCACAAATATAATAATAATAACTATACAAGGATAGATACACCTAAATTTCTCAATGCAAATGGCAAGGCTCTTTGTACAATGCAACTTGGAAATGCTAAATAAGAAAAATGGCATGTTGACATGGAGAAACAAATCAAATTACTTCAAACTCAGGTATGATAAAATATGTGATTCCTTAATGAATAAATGTATCCATATTGGTTGGAAATGGATCTCAACTACCTATTACTCATATAGGTCATGGTTTTCTATTGAAAACAAGTGATAACCTCTAATGCAAGTTGTTATGACCGCTTTTGTGCTTAATTTCTAAACTAGGGTTTACCCAGATAGTTACATGTATAATTAGATTGAACATAATTTAAAGCTAATTAATAATGTTATCTCGATTATGATGTTTCAAACCTAAGAAGGAACTCTAAGCATTCTTCTAATTTTAATAATTAGGATTTGAAAAATGTAAACTGTAGTCGGTAAAAATTTGGGTTTTGATAGTACATGATTATGGAATTTGATATGGATAGCAGTGTAGTAAATGATTTTTCATATTTTATATATAACTCTAATTTATCTGAAATTTGGACATCTTATGGATATCTCTAATGCAAACGACATAGAAAAATATAAGAATTTTTTGATGTGTGATGGACCTATTGGTCGATTGAGTTTTCTCAGGACAAACTCAACTGACTAGGCATTCAGACTATAATATAGCAGTGTAGTATCTAATTTTTATTTATTTATTGGTAGCTCAGAATGATCTAAAATTTTTATTGGTGTCCTGCTATGAAATGGTAGACAAAGTGATAATTTTTCATAATTTTTGGAAGATTAGTTACCTATTCAGTAAACAAATTACAATTACATTTTTATGATAGAAAATTCTACTGATATAAGAGAAACTATAGTGATGGGACAATTTGCAAGTTACCCAAACACCTCTATTGCTCTATATGAGCAATCAAGCACCCGACAAGCTCTCATATTTCATGATCCATTACAAAGAAGTGAAATTTTAAAAAGAGAGGAGAGCTTGGATTTTGAGAGGAGAAAGTGGTGGATATGTTGATCTAAGGTTTCACTAACCAAGATAAATGAAATTAAGCTTTCCAAGTTAAAAGGAAGAAGAAAGTAGTGATTTGCTAGGGTTTTGATATAAGTTCAATAATTTAAGGTGTGGGCTATATTTTTAAGGTGTTCTCACACCTTAGGGTGAGTGGATCCTTCCTTTAAGCAGTTGATTGTAAAAGAAATGAGTTCAATCAACAATAATTTTCAATTACTTTGTATATGACTACAAATCCTAAATTGTCTTTCAGTTCTAGGTTGTGCAAGATGATATGAAATGAATTTTTTCTATGTTGTGATGAATTTTAGATGATAAAACCATATTAGAAACACATACAAATATTTTAAAAGAGAGTTCCTAAAGTAATTGCAAAGGTATACTAAAATCTAGGGTTTTCAATTATGTCTGATATTGTAGTATAATTGAATTAAGAAGTTTAGCTATTTGAATCTTCTTGTTTATGAATGATTATTTTATCTAAATGTGTAGTAAAAATATGTCAGATACTATCTTGGATTTCACTGGAGGCTATCAGTGGTTTCTTGATTTCTCAGTAAGGAGGGTCAAATCCTAGATTAATGGAAAGTTGGAATTTTGTGAATAGATATCATGAAATTCAATTGTTGTGATTTTTTTATCATTGAATTTAGTTATTTAAGGTTATTCTTGTTGAATGATATTTCATTACTGACATGAAAACCCTAGTTCAACTCATTCATGATTTCATATATATGTTGGTTGTATGTGAATTGTTGAACACATTCTTTTATCAGTGAATGATCATGATGCATAAAGTCCTTATGCAAGTTGTATGATATATAAATGAGGTGAATGAAACCCTACGGATAGGGTATTTAGTGAGTTAAGTGTTTTCAATTCAATATTCTTCAGATAGATAAGTGGTGTTGCATAATTGCTCAGTTTACGATACAAATTGTTGATAATATATGAAAAAGACTGTTTATGAGGTTAAATTAAGAAATGTTGATGTGATGATTGAACTATAAATCTCAAGAGTGAATTAGACTTTTAGATGCCCTAAACACTATAGAATCCTTCATAGGAGTCCTGCACTATAATGAGGAAACATGCTTCCTGACCGGAGGTCTCACATAGGTCAAGGTAAGCCGGAGCACACTAGTTGGGTGCGGGGGTCTAGGACAGTGATAGAGAACTCCTTAAATGTTTGGTATCCAACACCAACTAGAGATGTCGGTGGTACCTATGTTATGAGTTGTGGCGATTAGTGGACATCTTCTGTAGGTCCACTAATGCACAACAAGACTAAGGGTTTTGACTCACTGCATGAGTACCCAGGATGAGAGGTGGTGTTTGAGATATCTGACTGCTCCCATTAGCCACAGAGAGATAGACATGGCGGGGCCCGCTGCAGACATGGTCTTACTCGAGAGATATGCTTAGGAATCTTGGCATGCTTCTAAGCCTTATACAGTGAGATTGTAGCTTGTTGTGATTCTTTCGCATGTTGTGGTACACCTCATGTGGGTTCAGGGCATAATAAGATGAATGTGAAATTAATCAAGTGTATGCAATTACTGATTTACTCCTTGGGATTTTCTAGAGTAACTTGCTATTTGTGTGTTTCTGAATTACTGGTTTCTTTTTTGATTGATTAAGAATGTTCATTGATTGATTTACCAATTGCAGTCACCTAGAGTAACCCGCCATACATATGTTTGTGAATGTATTTCCTTTTTAGCTTGTTACCATTCTACTTTAAATTTAGTTGCTCAATATTATATCATTGTTTATCTGTGTGCTTTATACTATTTCTTTGAAGTACTTATTCACTTAGCAAGTAGGTTCACCCCTCTACTCACAAACTTCTAGGGAAACCACATAGATTGAAGAATGTCAATGATAGAGTAGATCTACCACATAAGCTAGGTATCGAATTAGTCAAGTTATGTCAGTCCTTATTACTCTAGGTCCTTGTAGGTAGTGAGAGAGTTATAAATGATGATGTGTAACTTTGATTCCTTAATAATAGAGAATGTATCTGATTATCATATCGTATATACATGGAAGTGTGAGAAATAGAATAAATATTTAGATATTTATCTTTATTGTTGAAATTGGATTACAATGATCAAGTTTCGGTTTCCCTTCTAAAGTTTTTTATGTGATTGAATGTGAGAAAACAAAGAGTCAAAAATTTTGAAATTAGAAAAAAAAGGTTACGAGTGATCTTTGTATTCTCTTTAATTCCCAACTTAGGCCCTAATCTCATGATTGATGGTTAATGTGGGATGTGGGTGTAACAACTTGGTATCAAAGCCTAGGCTGAGGTCATCTGGGACCATTAGGATAGAAAGTCAGAGTTATAAGTGTAGTAGTTAAGAGGTTATGTCTCAATAGCTCTGGGAAGTTTGACTATTTGGATACCCTGGCCCGATATCTAAATACCTAGTTGAACAATATCAAGCTACTCTATCTATTCTTCTCTGGATGCCTTGGCCAGGTATGCAAAGAAATGGTGGGATAGAGAGAAACCCTAGAAATATTAGGGTTAGAAGACCAGAAAGTAATAAAGGAATAAGAGCATAAAGATAGAATGTGATATAACTTTTATTTTGTATTGATGTTTGATTGGAGATCAATATAAATTCTCTTATATATTTGAATTCAGATATTCCATTTTTAGATATATATGTGGTTCCTTAATATTGTTTTACACTAAGAAGTTACTTCAGTTTTCTTTACATTCTTAGTATAAAGTAGACTCGAAGTTATTTTTAAGTGAGTTTTCCCTAGGTGGATATTCTTTCCACATGTTTGAGATGAATTAGAGTTGGTTAATTTTGAGTAGCTCTTGGCTTCAAGATTACAGGTTTGTCATGGTCTGACTAGCAGGATGCCTTTCCAGGATCTAATGAATCCAATTTATTAATCTAATAAGAGTAATTAAACTATGGAGAGGTAATCTCAAAATTTAATGAGTATGTACATACACTAAGATATTGAAACATAAGGGAACGACTGAACTAGCTAAGAATTAGTTGGAACTAATATCTATGATCCAACTTTGAGGCCTTAGATAAGAAACCCTAATTTGGGAATGAAGGAAGAGGGAATATCGATACAAGACACATTTTAGTATCTAACTACAAAATGAAGAAGAAATGATGGATAAAGAGAATTAAATCATATAACTAGTTGAGACACTTTATTCAATTTGAAATCAATGAAAGATAAGAGAGAACTACATAGGAAGCAAAGATAGAAAAAATCAATTATGATGAATGGATCATATAATCAAGTAAAATGCATTTATGTACTCCAAAATAAAGAGAAATAGGATAAAGAGTTAAATATACAATAAGTACACATAAGTGGAGAAAAAAATTAAAGTGAGGAGAACTAAATGAACATGACTAGGATAAGAAACTCAAATGAAACAAAAGGAAGTTATGGAAATGATGTGTTTGATTAAGGAAGGAGGGTTACATCATATAAGTGAGAGAATGGAATGTATACTTCTATTACAATGTTTAATACATTCAAACTTACTCCATTTAGATTCAAAGTCTCTCTAGGGTAACAACCTAGTTTCCCTCAAATGTACTCAGTAAGTCATTGTGATGAAATGTAACTACTTTTCAAAGAAAGAACAAAAGTGTAGCTAAACAAGTGAACAAGTCATATAAAGGTATATTATATTCATAATAGAAAAGCTTGATTGAAAATGAAACTATGGTTGACCCCTACATGAACCTTTGATTTTAAATGAAAGACATGTCATGTATTAAACATAAGATGAAACTAGTAGGGAGAATATTTCTTTATAATTTCAACTTCACATTAGTAAAAGGATAATAAGAAATATATGTGTCATGAAACACATAATCAGACACATGAATGACCAACATGATCATAAGAGATAAGTAGAAGTTAAAGATGATAGGTTAAAGAGTAGCATATGCTAAGAGGATTATGGAAAATAAAGAAGGGTTTGGAATACGAGGGAGTAATATAGATTATAAGAGAGAGATTGTGAGATTCAAGAAAGTGATAATTAGTCAATTATCATTGTTGATAACTAATTAAACCTAGATATGAGAAATGTGTTAAGTGAATGTTTAAATATAAGAATTCTAAATCTCAAAATCATCTTCTCTTTTATATCTTCCGTAATGAGAACAACATGGGAATGAGGTGATAAGAAAATGAATTCTATATGATGCATAACCACCATGATAGAGACATCTATTGAATGTATTAATGACACTTAATAAGATGATGAAACCCTAGTAGAGTAAATTAAGAAAGTAATCTACCTGAATTGCCAAATTAGAGAAAGGAAAGTCAAGTGATAAATGTAAGGAAGACTTTAAGGGAGTAAAATCATGTCACAACAAGATCATATTATTGATAAGGATCAAACCCTAGAATGTTTAGGGTTGTAGTAGTTCACGGGATGTCACTGGTGATTTTACCTTGAGCCTGAACATCTCTATAAAATAAGATCTTGAGATCAAAAATATGAGAACAAAATAGCAATGATAGTAATCTAGGGTTTGAAGGTAGAAAATGAGGAAGATAGATAAAAAAACATGGAAATGACTATGAATGGAGGGTAAGAAACAAAATTGAAATGTAAGAAATGTGATTTGAATAAAAGGAGAACTGTTACATGAGCAAAGTGTTATATAAAATAAATTCTTGCAGTGATGGAAAGGATAACAAATAATATATTCTTACCTTGAATGTTTCAATATTAGGGATGTTTAATCTATATGATCAAAATGAGAAGGATAAGGAAGAAGAAGCATGTGGTCGTGAATAAGACAAGAAATTTGAGGAAACAAATGGTTTTTAGTAATATGTGAATTTGTTTTTAGAAAGTATAATTTGTTGAAAGTATGTTAAGGGATGTAAATTTGTTTTACGTATGATTTCACCTGTACATGTCTGTATGATATGCTGATTTCAAAAGGGTGTTATGGCTTTAATCACTCGTCCTGCTAATCCAGCTCAATATTGTACAATTGTTATTAAATCTAGCCTTACAACTTTTGAGTGCTTTGCTATTGTAGTAGAACAATAGTAAACTTCAAAATAACAAGGTGAACCCTCTCTAGTAACCTAGATGTGATATAGAACAATAGTACAGATTGAACTATACATATTGATATAGTAGAATCGATTAATAGTATTCAGATAACACCTTAAGAGAGTATAACATAATTGAAAATGGTTGATTTCTCTTTCTCTTTCCTAGTGATTGATTGTGACATATAAAATTCTTCTTCCATTATTGTGGTCTTATTTCAAATGGTTGCGATTAGAACAAGAACAAAGGTCCCAATGCTAAAGACATTATTAACATATGAAATACAAGAATGTAGTGGTGTATAAGATTTCAAAAATTTAAAAGAAACCCTAAATCTACTTGTTTGTGTATATATGTTTTGAGGTCAAAACCTTTTAAGTGGGGAAGAATTGTTATGACTGCATTTGTGCTTAATTGGTAAACTAGGGTTTACCAGAATGATTACATGTTTCATTAGATTGAACATTGTTTAAACCTAATTAATGATGTTAGCTCAATTGTGATGTTTCAAACCTAATAAGGAACTATAAGTATGCTTCTAATTTGAATAACTAGGGTTTGAGAAATGTAAACCTTAGTCGGAAAAAATTAGGGTATTGATAGTACATGATTATGTAATTTGATTAGGATAGCAGTGTAGTAAATGATTTTTCATATTTTCTACAATATTCTAATTTATCTGAAATCTGGTTATAATTTGGATAACTCTAGCATAAGTGATCTTGCAAAATATCAAAATTTTTGGTTGTGTGATGGACCTATTTGTCGGCCGAGTTTCCTCAGGACAAACTCAACCAACCAGACATTATGACTGTAATATAGCAGTGTAGTATTTGATTCTTAATTATTTATTTGTACTTCAGAATGATCTAAATTTTTTACTAGAGGTCAAAAGCTCAATGGCAGACAAGATTTTAAATTTTCATAAATTTTGAAAGATCATCTACCTATTTAGTAAAAGAACTATAATTACATTTTTATGATAGAAAATTTTATTGAAATAAGAGAAATTATAGTGAGGGAACAATTTGCAAATTACCCAAGCACCTCAATTTCTCTATATGAGAAGCCTGCCACCCAAGGAGCTCTTATATTTTGTGATCCATTACAGAGAAATGAAATTCTAGAAAGAGAGTAGAGATAGGGTTTTGATAGGAGAAAGTGGTGGAGATGTTGATCTAGGGTTGCACTATCCGAGATATGATGAAATCACAGCTTCAAAGTTGAAAGGAAGAAGAAAGCAATTATTCACTAGGGTTTTGATATGAGTTTGATAATTTCAAATGTGGGATGCATTTTTAAGGTGTTTTACTTCTTAGGGTGAGTGGGTGCTTCCTATAAATAGTTGATTACACAAAAATGAATTAGATCATCAATAATCTTCAATTGCTTTGTATGCGACTACAAACCCTAATCTGTCTTTTAGTTCTAGCTTGAGTAAGATGATACAAAATGAATCATTTCTCTGATGAATTTTAGATGATAAACCCATATTACAAACACATACAAATCATATAAGTGAGAATTTCTAAATTAATTGCAAAGGTTATAAGCATATATTGAAATCTAGGGTGTTCAGTTATCACTAATATTGTTGTAAAATTGAATAGAGAAGTTTTCCTATTTGAATCTCCTTATTTATGAATGATTATTTTATCTAAATTCATAGTACAAATATGTCTGATATTATCTAGGATTTCACGATATGTTATTAGTGTTCGCTTGATATCTCAATCAGGAGGGTGAAACCCTAGATGAATGGAAAGTTGGAACTTTGTGAATAGACATCATGAAATTCAGTTATTGTGATTCTTTTATTGTTGAATTCATTTATTCAAGGTTATTATTATTTCTAAATATTTCATAAATGGCATGAAAACCCTAGTTGAGCTCATTCCAGGGTTTAAAATATATGTTGGTTCTATGTGAATTACTGAAAGCATTCTTTTATCAGTGACATATTATGATGCATAAAGACCTTATGTTAGTTGTGTGATATGTGAATGAAACCCTAAGGATAGGGTATTTAGTGAATCAAGTGTTTTCAATTCAATATTCTTTAGAGAGATAAGTGGTGTTGCGTAATTTTTTAGTTTACAATACAAATTGCTGATAATTTATGAAAATGACTGTTTATGAGGTTAAATTAAGAAATGTTGATATGCTGATTGAACTATAAATATAAAGAGTGAGTTAGACTTTTCGATGCCCTAAAATTTGTAGAATCCTTCACAGGAGGCCCGTGTTGTGTGAAGGAAACATGCTTCTTGACTGGAGGTCTCATGTAGCTTGAGGTTAGCCATAGCACACTAGTTGGGTGAGGTGGTCTAGTCCAGTGAGGGTGGACTCCTTAAATGTTTGGTATCCAACACCAATCGGGGATGTCGGTTGTACTTGTCTTTTGTGTTGTGGTGATCACTGGACATCTTTGGTAGGTCCACGAGTGCACAACAAGCCTGAGGGCTTTGACTCACCTCCTGAGTACCCATGTTGAGAAGTGGAGCCTGAGATATCTGTCCGTTCCCATTAGCTGCCGAGAGCCTGATGTGGCAGGGCTTGTTGCAGACAAGGTCTTACTTGAGAGATTGGCATAGGAAACCCATCATGTTTCCAAGCCTTTTATAGTGAGATCGTAGCTTTCTGTGATGATTTCACATGTTGTGGTACACCTCATGTGGGTTTAAGTCATAGTAAGATATATATGAGATTAATCAAGTGTATTAAGTTACTGATTTACTCCTTGGAATTTTCTAGAGTAACTTGCTATTTGTGTGTTTCTAAATTACTGGTTTCTTTTGTAATCGACTAAGAATGTTCAGTGGTTGATTTTATCATTGTAGTCATCTAGAGTAACTTCCATACATATGTTTGTGAATGAATACTTCCTTTATACCTTATTACCATTTTACTTTACATTTAGTTGCTCAATATTATATCACTAGTTATCTGTGTGCTTTACACTATTTCTTTGAAGTAGTCATTCACTGAGCAAGTAATCTCACCCCTCTACTCACTTTTTTTTGGGGAAACCATGTGGATTGGAGAATGTCAATGCTAGAGTAGATCTACCAGTAGAGCTAGATATCAGATTAGTTATGTTATGTTAGTCCTTGTCACTCTAGGTCCTTGTAGAGTAGTGTGAGAGTTATAAATGATGATTGTAACTTTGATTCCTTAGTAATCGAGCATGTGTTTGGTTATCATATCATATATAACTTGAAGTATGAGAAACATATTGAATATTTAGATATGTATCTTTATTGTTGAAATCAGATTGGAATGATCATGTTTTAGTTTACCTTCTAAAGTTGTTTATGTGATTGAATGTGAGCAAAGAAAGATTTTTCAAAATTTGAAATCAGATGAAAAAGGTTAAGGGTGATCTTTGTATTATTATTAAATATCAACTTATGACCTAATCTCATGATTAGTGGTTATCATGGGATGTGGGTGTAAAATAAGTCCTTGTAGTTCCACAAATAAAGATGTATCTTCTATAAATTTCTAAACTGACTGCACAGAGTTCTTGTTATGTCTCATTCTTGTGAGATAAAGTCTTTATTATGGACATGAAAGACGCATGGCATTACTCTCAAGAAGATTTCACAAGACTACAAAGGATATGTGGCATTAAAGACTTGGACACCCAAATAATGATGTAGTTATGCAACTTAAAGAAGCAAAACACATCAAGTTTCTTCCACTTCAACATAGTAATACTCAAATATGCTCACACTATGAGCTAATTAAAGTTAAGAAACATCCTTTTAAAAGAAATAATGAGAGATATTCTACTCTCTTTTTTGTGATCCATTGTGATCGATGAGGTAAAACTCATGTAATAACTAACCAATCCTATCATTACTACTACATATTTTTGGATGATTGTATACCCTATCAAAATAAGACTGAGTATACGACTATCTTCATTCTATTTAATAAAGTAATTTATGCACAGTTTGGCATGTATATTAAGACCCTACACACTAACAATGGTGGTGGATTTTTCAATAATGCATTATCTAGTTTTCCTAAACAAACATGTATTGTGTAGAAAATGAACTATCTGCATGTTCATGAGCAAAATGGAAGATCTGTATGAAACCATATACATATTTTTGAGATTGGTTTAGCTATGCTTTTTATTCTTGTATGCCTAAAAAATAATGGATGGAATATTTTCTTACTTTCTTATACATTATTAGTAGATTCCTTCTTTGTCTTTACATTTATTTTCCCCATTCGAATTGGTTTACAAAATGAAATTTTATTACACATCACTTAGAGTCCTTGGAACTCTATGTTTCCTACATTTGAAAGATTATGTTTTAAGCAAACTTGACTTATATCGTTGACATCTATGTTTGTTGGATATAATGGTGCTCATAAATGTTGTGGATGTCTTCATCTACCTACATATGGAGTATACATCTCTCATCATGTTATCTCCAATGAGTACAATTTTCCTTTTAAGGGACAACATAATAAGTCAATAACTCTACTCGTCTCGAGTACTTATCAAATTTCAAAATGTGTGATGACTCTGTGTCTTCTTTTTCAAATCATATAAAACTAGACCCTCACTCTTTTTCATCTAAAAAAGTTTGTCCCAGATCTGATACAAATCAAACTAATACAAAGACTAAAGCTAGGAAATTTTATTCTAACAACAATGTGTCACATAATACAAAAGATCAAGATTTCGATTCTAAGTTGGTTCCTAAATTATAATTATATATTTCTACATCAACTTTGACCTTTATTGACCGTGTTGAGCCTATCGATATTATACTTGACCTCACTAATGATAATATTAAACCACAATATCATAGTGAATAAAATAAGAATCATATGGTAACAAGAAGAAAAGCTAGCATCACCAAGCCCAATTCTCAATTTGAACTACTAAGTTCCATAATTATGAAGATACTATTGAGGATGCAATAAAAATGATGAGTGGCAATTAGCTATGCAATCTAGGATTGATGTACTTCATAAAAATAAAACATGGAGTCTTGTTCCCTCTAAATCTCGACACAATGTAGTCGGATGCTAATAGGTATACAAATAGAAATTTCAAATGGATGGCTCTCTTGAGAGACTCAAAGATGGTTGCGAAGAGGTTTTCTCTTGAGGAAGGAATTGATAGGAAACATTTAGTCTTATTGTATAGGGTCCATATTCAAATCATTCTCAACACAGCCATTTCCAATGGATGACCTCTATGCCAATTGGATATATGCAATGCTTTTCTTAATGGTGATTTTACTGAAGATGTCTTTATGCATCAACCATCAAGTTTCATTGATATAAATTTCCTATACATATATGTAAATTGAATGGGGACCTTCATGGCCTACCTAGGCAAATCGTTCCATGTTTAAAAAAATGAGTGATTTTCTATTTGACTTTGTCTTCTTCAACAATTCTTATGATTCCTCATTATTTACTTATCATCATCAAGATGCTAGTATGTATTTGCTTTGATATGTTGATGATATAATTCTCACTGGAAGTTCACCAAGTCTTGTAGAAACCTTTAAGTTAAGGTTTACACACTCATTTCTCAACTAGATATCTAGGATCAACTCATTTCTTTAAGGGACTATCTCCTTCTTCTACTTCTACTAACCTATTTCTTCATCAATAAAAGTATGCACAAGAAATTATAAACATGGAGTACATCACTGACTATAAAACCATACCTATGCCTATGTCACTCATCTTTCATAAATAACTACAAGACACTTCTACTCAACTCCTTAAAAATCCTTCCATGAATCAGTAGGCAGTGGACAATCTTGAAAATATAACATTTACATGATTAAATCTCTGCTATATAGTGAATACAATGTGTCAATTCATGTCTTCTCCAACTCAGTTTCATCATGATCTTCTAAAACACATACTTTGCTATGTAAATGGAACCATTCATCTTGGTCTTCACATTCCAAACTCTACATACTTGGCTATCTCATCTTCCAGTGATGCTTGCTGGAATGGTTGCCCTATCACTTGCAGATCCACCTTTTGAAAATTGTAACTTTGTTGGTTCAACTTGTGTTTCATGGAGCTCCACGAGGAAACAAAAAGTTTCCAGATCCAATATTGAAGTTGAATATTGTGCCCTTGCTCAAGCAACAACTAGTATGACTTGGACTGCAACTCCACTTCAAAAACTTCTCATCTCTTAGTGTCAACTTGACCTTCTATACTATGATAATGTTAGTGCTTTGCACTTGACTATAAATTCGGTCTTTCATGCTAGAACTAAGGATGTTGAGCTTGATTATCACTTTGTCTGGAAAAATGGTAGCTCTTGGTCACATTCAGACTCATTTTGTCTCTTCAACTCAGCAAATTGTTGAAATCTTTGCTAAGCTCAAATTTAGTTTCTAATGGGGAAAACTAGGCCTTCATTTCACACATGTCCATTTTGAGAAAGCATGTGAAACATTGGATGATGATCATGTTTTGGAGGAAGAGTACATATACACATGATGCATTGAATCAATCATGTGCTCATGGTTGAGAGCCTATTCAAAATAGTGTACTCACATGTAACTAACGTTGTACCTTCCTCTAACAAACTAACTACCCTCCTTATGTAATATCCCACATATGTCAGGTCTGTGTAACAAGATATAGGCTAAATATAACTAATATTGTAATCTTCTAGCATGTGTTAGACATCTATCATAAGTCATGTATTTAAACTCTTAATGAGAGATGAGTAGAGGTGATAGAGAGAGATTACCCTAGTTTCTATCTTCTTCCTTATTCTTATACATATAATTGTTTAGTAAATCATGTCTTACATGTTGGGTAACTTTTACTTTTACCCTAATCCTCATTTACATCCACAACTCCTTGTGATTTTTTTATCGAATAGGATGTTATTTTTTTGAATATGGATGCACATTCATGCAAGTTGAAGAGTTCTGAATGGAGATAAAATTTTATAAGAAATATAAATGACGGAAGTGAGAGTTTGGTGTACTAATAGGCACATCTAGTAACCTAGAATAAATATCATTATATCTATAAATGTGTTAAACTCCATAAAACCCATCAAAAGATTTTTATTAAGATCATATCCGATTCTTTTCTGTTGCTCAATATGATATTTATTTTCATGCAAGTTTCTTATTGAAGCTTTGAGAATATATCCAAATTAGATTTCCCAGTGTCAGTGCACATCACTTAGAATATCTATACTTATGTGGTTGTTCTATTTATGGATAGATACCAAGGAAAAATAGATTTGACACATACTAGACAAATTATTTCCCTAAAAAATATGTGTTGATCCTTCCATACAAAGTGGTGTGTGCTAAATTTATTGCTAAAAGACACCGTGGAATTACCAGTTCTACATAATAATTCAAATGTTTGAATAAATAAAATCTATAAAAAATATATATGTGACTTTTTTAACCATATAGGTTGAAAATGACAAACTATATATCATTTGTAATTTTTTTATGTTTGTTTCTATCTTCTTTATTGAAACCATAAAATTGCAGCGGAACCTTTTGACTATTATTTTGGAAAACATTAGTTTGTGTGGCATTTTGGGAGCAAACATGGGAGTAGATAGGGTGGGTTGCTGAGTCTCTAGCCCCCCACCCACCCCCAAATTCAAAGACAATTTTTTAGCTTAGAGTCACAAAGATATATAAATTTAGTTTTTAAGCTATCTAAGATGATGTAGTGACTTGATTTCTATGCAACTGTAAGGAGTGGGACACGATAATGGGCCCACTCAATGGTATAAACATGAGCCATGAAATATTTAAACAACATAAAACATAACTATTTACAAAGTTACAAAATATTTCTATGTACATAACTTTCTCACCCAAATCGTGGTACATTAAATGAAAATATTACATCTATATACACATAAGCCCATATGTAGAGGGTAACAAGGTAGTCTCAAGCTATCCTTATGTTCACCAATTAGCTCATGATCATCCTGAGTCTCTTCCCTATAAGGAACCTACACTTGGGTGGAGAGAACACCCAGAAAATAGGAAAATAAGGTATGAATCAACAAAAGCTGAGTATGCACATTAGAAGTTTAACTGGAGCATTAATCATTACAGAAGTAAAGTAAGATGTTCTCATAAAAATGGGGGCCATTAAAGCTAGGTAAGTTTCAATGAGAAGTAATAAGAGAAGGAATTTCGAAAAGAATGAGGCATATAAATAAACAAGTGAAATAACACATCTTGCCATTAACCATTCACAATATCACAACAATCATAATAATTTGCACATAGATATATTGGACTAAAGTAACTATAGTAGGGCCATGACACCACTGAGTCATTGACCTAAGTAAAATGGGTGGAAGTAGAGCACCCTAGGCGGTAGTAGCACTCCTCTGTATATATCAAGGTGGAAGTAGCACACCCCGGGCAAAAATAGCACACTCTAATGGTTACGCATACAATAGTTAAATCAATCAAATACCTAACATGCATAAATACAGTGGCAAGATAGTTTACATTCACCATTCACATTTCCAAGAATGATATGCAAGTAAGTGGGGTCATTGACCCAATTCAACATGATAATAATAATTTCAAGGGAACAATAATAAGTCACAACTGAGAGGATATGCCATTTTAACAAGTATAAATAAGAAAAAGTAGCCCAAGATCTTCCTCATTATGGGAAAATTTAGTCATATAAATGCCCAATTATAAATAGGGAAGAGTACATACCTTATCTTCATGGTTTATGGTTAGTTCAATAGGCGTAATTGGTCTCCAAAGTCGATTATTCATCCTAGGAGCACATTATGTATGTTAGATCATCTACATGAACAAATGTGTATATTATATTATAGATTTTCATATTATTCTTATTCTAGCCCCATCACCTAATGTTATATCAGGATTTTCTATCTTATTAAGTGAGCATATTATCCAATATATTACTATCTAGTTAGTGAAATATATACTAATGTATTTTTAAAATATTAGTGAATGTTTCCATATATGAATGCATACACTAACATGAATATGGGTAGGGACCATTAGTTAAGAAAATATTAAATAATAACAACTACTATTACTAACATGTTTACATATATGGTAGGGAACAAGACTATCTAAGTCATTCTTTTGTATATCCCTCAGACGCACACATGTAAATTTATCAAAGTGGTTAGTATATGTATTAAACCACCCTAGATATACTTTTACATCTAACATTCGATCGTATAGTATCATTACCAATTTTACATACATTTTTCACTTACCCTCCACCTTTAAGCAATAGCTTATTATTTCTAGATATGTATTTCATTTTCTCAAGGTTTAGAAGTTATAAAAGGACCAACAGACTTACATGCCATAGTATTTACTTTTTTTCATTGTGATCCAGACACACTAGAAAGATTGAAACCCCTAGAGTCAATGGTCTTGTATGTCACGCCCCAATTTCTCATTAACCACAAACCACGAAATTAGGATGTGACAGGATGGGATTAACACATAACCAACCACTCGTCGCTTTTTAAAACAATTTAAGATATTTAAATGATAACCAATTTAAGTTGTAAACAGAAACTAAACAAACTGCAGAAACTTTAAAGTAGTCAAGTTCGACAACCAATGCATTTTCTATGGCATGTTTCAAGAGAGACTTGCTTGTAGATATGCGAAGGTTGAACTTGGACTTGGATGTAACACGACAGAGTGGGTTGATTGCTCAGATGCAAGTCAGACCTACTTTTTATAATCAGATTAAGGAATTACAGCAGAGTGATGATGAGTTGTGGCAAATCATGCAGGAAATGTCAGAAGGTAAGAGAACAGAGTTCAAGTTTTCTGATGAAGGCATGTTGTATCTTCATGATAGGTTATGTGTACCTGGAAATAGTGAGTTGAAAGAGCAGATTCTTGAAGAAGCGCATACTTCTATGTATGCTATGCATCCAGGTAACACAAAGATGTACAGGAACCTCAAAGAGCTGTACTGGTGGTCTGGCATGAAAAAGGATGTGGCTCAATACGTGGCTTGGTGTGGGGTGTGTCAGCAGGTTAAGGCTGAGCATCAGAAACCTGCTGGTACTTTACAGTCACTTCCTATACCAGAATGGAAATGGGAACACATCACGATGGACTTTGTGGTAGGATTACCCAGGACGCCGAAGGGTTCAGACTCGATATGGGTGATTGTGGATAGACTAACTAAGTCTGCTCACTTTCTTCCATTCAAGTCAACCTTTGACATTTCTAAGTTGGCTAAAGTTTATGTGGATGAGGTAATCAGGTTGCATGGGATTCCAGTTTCCATTATTTCTGACAGAGATCCAAAGTTTACATCTAGATTCTGGAATCAGTTACATCGTGCATTGGGCACAAGGCTGAAGTTCAGTACAGCGTTTCACCCGCAGACAGATGGTCAATCTGAGAGGACCATTCAGACCCTTGAAGACATGCTGAGAGCATGCGTGCTATAGTTCAGAGGTAACTGGGAAGAACACTTAAGATTGATAGAGTTTGCATATAACAACAGTTACCATTCTAGTCTTGGAATGGCTCCATATGAAGCTCTTTATGGCAGGAAGTGTAGATCGCCAGTTTGTTGGTATGAAGTTGGTGAAAAAGAAATTCTTGGACCTGAGCTAGTTGATGTGACTACAGAAAAGATATCTGTGATCAGGGATCAGTTAAAAGCTGCTCAGGACAGACAGAAAAGTTATACAGAAAGACGACGTCGACCTCTTGAGTTTGAGGTTGGTGACGAGGTTTATTTGAAGGTTTTGCCGTGGAAAGGAGTACTGAGGTTTGGCAAAAGGGGTAAGTTGACCCCTAGGTATATGGGTCCATATCCTATCGTTGAGAGGATTGGACATGTAGCTTACAGGTTGGATTTACCGTCTGAGTTGGCAAATCTTCATGATGTCTTCCATGTGTCTATGCTAAAAAAGTGTCATCCCGGTACAGAAAAGATTCTAAATCCAGAACCGGCGCAGCTTAGAACAGATGTTTCCTATGTTGAAGGACCAGTGCAGATAGTTGATCACCGGATCAAAAAGCTTAAGAACCGCGAGATTCCTTTAGTGAAGGTTTTGTGGAGAAATCATAATCTTGAGGAAGCTATGTGGGAACTAGAGTCTGAGATGCATAGCAAGTTTCCTTTTCTCTTCTAGGAATTTCGGGATGAAATTCTTATAAGGGAGGGAGATTCTTACGACCCGCGTCGAGCTTATCCCGTAAGTATGCTGTTAAGCATGTGATTAGCTGATGTGCTAAGTTTAAGCCTATTTTTGTTAATAACGTTTAAAATGGATATGATATGTGCTTAGTGTGTTTTCTAGCTCCTAAAGCATGTAGGATCTTACTCTTGAAGCGTTGCCAGAGAAATCGTTCGAATCCGACCTTCGAGGCAAAAGTTGCATGTTTTTGGGCTTATAGGGACCCGTTTGTAATTTTTGAAAGTTTTGAACTTTGCATTTAGTCCCCTAAGTTTTCCTCCTTATCCTCTCTTCTCACTTATCTCGTTTCATTTCTCAGAAACGAAGAACGCAGGAAGCGTTCTCCTTCCGTGCGTGAGAGAGAGAGAAAGAGAGAGACAGAGAGAGAGAGAGAGCTAAGAAGGGAGAGACGTCGGAGCTTCATTTTGCTCCGATCAGCTGCTGTAGCTCGTCCTCTTCCCTCCGTTGATCTTCTTCTCCATCAATTCGATCCGGTTTGCAGCAGGAGCTGTGTTCGCAGGGGAAATGACCAAGAGATTGGGGCGCAAAGAGCAGCCCTAGCTCGTTTCTCTTCCCCCTTCAGGTCCGTTTTGGTGGTATGCATCGATTGCGAACGTTTTGTGGTGATTGTTTGCGATTTGCCCGTCGATTCAAGAAAAATCGACTCTTGCAGGCCGTTTTTGTTTTCTGCCTGTGTGCGGTTCGGCCGAGTTTCTATTCGGTCGGCCGAGTTCCTTCTTAGAGCAATCGTACAGAGTTTTTGGTCGGCCGAGTTTGGGTTTTGGATCGGCCGAGTTTCTTATTTAGATAAACGAACAGCGTTTTTGTCGGCCGAGTTTGGTCCTGATCGGCCGAGTTTCCTTGTAGGTATATAAAGTGGTGTCTCGATCGGCCGAGTTCCTCATAGGATCGGCCGAGTTTCCAGCTGGTCGGCCGAGGTTGGTCGGCCGAGTTTCAGATTCTGGAAAGTGTTCGGCCGAGTTCCATAGTGATCGGCTGAGTTTCAAGTGGTGAGTGGCAGTTCATTTAGAAATCATTATTAAACTCATTTTAAATGCTTAATTGCTTCAGTATTAGTTGATATGAATTTTAAACAGTGTAGCATGTACATTTTAGTATGATAAGTTCATTGGAACTTGAAATGCGTGATATGAATGATGAAAAAGAGGAAATTCTATGTCTTACAGTTGCTATGTGATATTTCTGTCTAATTGTTTATCTGCTTTTTAATTATTAGACTTAGGTGCCCTAACACCGTAGAACCCCTAAGAGGGAATCTGCAACTTAGGGGTGAAACTCGTGTTGCAACATCATCCGTGCTTGTGTCACGGACAAACGAGGAAAGAGAGGCAGTGTCCAACAACAATCGTGCTTGTGTCACGATGGCACTGGGAAAAAAAAAGAAAACATGGTTATCTAACACCATTCGTGCTTGTGTCACGAAGGTAACCCTGTGAGACTCTCCGCCGGTGTACTCAGGTTAAAGGAGGAGTCGGGTGCACTCAGAGTAGTGCTTTGAGGCCGTAGAGCCTATGTTTCTGGCCGAAGAGCCAGGGGTCCTGTGGCAGAGCAGGACTGGAGTCAGACTTAGCATTTTCCGGGTGTGTCGCTAAGTCTTGTACGGTGGGGTCGTAGCATGAACTTGCTGCGGATCTTTATATGCAGAGTACACTGCATATGATTAGGGCATAATAATAAAATGAATAAGTAATCAAGTAGGTTCACAGTAAATTTGTATAACTGTTCATCTATCTGAAATTTCGGTTGATGCTTAGAAATGTGATTATTATCTGTATATTTGCTATGTTAATAGAATTTCCCTGTTTGAACTGTATATATGTTTATTTTCAGTTAATAAACCTGACGAGTTGTTTAGTGATAGCTAAGTGAAATGTTATTCACTGAGCAAGTAGGCTCATCCCTCTACTCAAACATTTTCAGGTCAGCATCAGCATCAGGAGTCAGAAGGATCGTTTCATCCTAACGCCTAGTTGATAGAAGGTTTGTAGTTAGTCTAGTTAGAGGTCTCTTAGTCCATTCCCCTCGATCTTCAGGACAAGGTGTGAGTGGGAGAGAGAATGTGTACAATGATGTAAATTAAATGTTATGCTTTCTTTATGTTAATCAATGTACTATGTTGTAGACTTGCTTGTATCTTCTATCAGTTCAATAGAAAAGTTTCTGTAGTTTGTTTAGTTTCTGTTTACAGCTTAAATTGGTTATCTTTTAAATATCTCAAATTGTTTTAAAAAGTGACGAGTGGTTGGTTATGTGTTAATCCCATCCTGTCGCGTCCTAATTTCGTGGTTTTTGGTTAATGAGAAATTGGGGCGTGACAACTTTGGTATTTTCTGGAAGCTCCATCAGGCGAAAGACCTTTTCTATCTGTCTAAACCACTCATCAGCTTCGGCGGGATCTTTGGTGCCACTGAACTCTGTGCCACCAAGCTTCTTCATAAGCTCATACGATCGCATCAGATCCTTACTGCTGGTAGAAGAAGAATCTCGCCTATCAGCCTTGTACCTTTCTTTGGTCTCCAGGAACATCCTGTACATCCTGGATGCTTCATCCACGTGGTCACCACCACCTGGACCCAAGTACCGAGGTTCAGGGCCAATATGGCTCTCGGCCTGATCATCACGATCAAAGCCTCTTTCTGCCATCTGCAATGATATAATAGAATATTTCCTATTAGAAAACTACAGATAGAAGAAAGACACCTAAACCTTAATCCTATTGGTCTCTTATCGTCCCCTGACCTTGAGTAACTAAGTACTCAAACCTAAGCTCTGATACCAAGTGTTTATGATGTGCCTGTGGTTCATGAGTTCTCTGACGTTTTTCCAGAGGAGTTACCAGGCTTACCTCCTGTCAGAGATATTGATTTTGAAATTCAGGTATATCCAGGTAGTCATCCAGTAGCACTGCCAGCCTACAGAATGGCACCTGCAGAGTTGAAGGAACTCAAGGTGCAGTTGCAGG
This sequence comes from Alisma plantago-aquatica, assembly GCA_963693085.1. Classification (NCBI taxonomy): domain Eukaryota; kingdom Viridiplantae; phylum Streptophyta; class Magnoliopsida; order Alismatales; family Alismataceae; genus Alisma; species Alisma plantago-aquatica. Next base: position 792,361,268 of record OY856410.1, on the reverse strand, counting down.
AATTGCTAGATAAGGGTTTCATTAGACCCCGTTCTTCACCGTGGGGTGCTCCAGTCCTGTTTGTTAAGAAAAAGGATGGTACCATGCGTCTCTGTATAGATTACAGGAAACTGAACAAGATCACTATTAAGAACAAGTATCCATTGCCGAGAATAGATGATATGTTTGATCAGTTGCGTGGAGCGACGATCTTCTCTAAAATAGATTTGAGATCTGGATATCATTAGCTTAGGATAAAGGCTTCTGATATTCCCAAAACAGCTTTCAGAACCAGGTATGGGCATTATGAGTTTTTGGTCATGTCGTTTGGACTGACCAATGCCCCAGTAGCCTTTATGGATATGATGAACCGGATTTTCAAACCGTTCCTAGATCAGTTTATTGTAGTCTTTATAGATGATATTCTGATCTACTCCAGAGATGATGAACAGCATGAGCAACACTTGAGAGTAGTGTTGCAGTTGTTGAGACAACACCAGTTGTTTGCTAAATTTAGCAAGTGCGAGTTCTGGTTGGCCGAGGTAGCATTTCTTGGACATGTTATCTCGAGAGATGGAGTTAGCGTGGATCCTAAGAAAGTTGATTCTGTACTTCAGTGGGAACAGCCTAAGACTCCTACTGAGATCAGAAGTTTCTTGGGATTAGCAGGTTATTACAGAAGGTTCATACAGAACTTCAGTGTGTTGGCATCACCTTTGACACGCTTGACGAGGAAGGATGTACCGTTTGTTTGGTATGATAACTGTGAGAAAAGTTTTCAGATCTTGAAGAAGAGGCTGACTTCAACACCAGTGTTGGTTTTGCCTGAAGCAGAAAAAGGCTATACAGTGTTCTGTGATGCTTCCAGGAGAGGTTTTGGCTGTGTACTGATGCAAGAAGGCAAAGTTGTGGCTTACGCATCTAGACAGCTTAAGAAGAATGAAGAGAATTACCATGTTCATGATCTAGAGTTAGCTGCTATAGTTCATGCTCTTAAGACATGGCGTCACTACCTGTATGGTGAGACATGTCAGGTGTTTACAGACCATAAGAGCCTGAAATATATCTTCACTCAGAAAGATTTGAATTTGAGACAACGCAGATGGCTTGAGCTGATCAAGGATTATGATGTGACAATCGATTACCATCCTGGTAAGGCGAATGTTGTAGCTGATGCCTTGAGTAGAAAGTCAAGTTCGACAACCAATGCATTTTCTATGGCATGTTTCAAGAGAGACTTGCTTGTAGATATGCGAAGGTTGAACTTGGACTTGGATGTAACAGGACATAGTGGGTTGATTGCTCAGATGCAAGTCAGACCTACTTTTTATAATCAGATTAAGGAATTACAGCAGAGTGATGATGAGTTGTGGCAAATCATGCAGGAAATGTCAGAAGGTAAGAGAACAGAGTTCAGGTTTTCTGATGAAGGCATGTTGTATCTTCATGATAGGTTATGTGTACCTGGAAACAGTGAGTTGAAAGAGCAGATTCTTGAAGAAGCGCATACTTCTATGTATGCTATGCATCCAAGTAACACAAAGATGTACATGAACCTCAAAGAGCTGTACTGGTGGTCTGGCATGAAAAAGGATGTGGCTGAATACGTGGCTAGGTGCGGGGTGTATCAACAGGTTAAGGCTGAGCATCAGAAACCTGCTGGTACTTTACAGTCACTTCCTATACCAGAATGGAAATGGGAACACATCACGATGGACTTTGTGGTAGGATTACCCAGGACGCCGAAGGGTTCAGACTCGATATGGGTGATTGTGGATAGACTAACTAAGTCTGCTCACTTTCTTCCAGTCAAGTCAACCTTTGACATTTCTAAGTTGGCTAAAGTTTATGTGGATGAGGTAATCAGGTTGCATGGGATTCCAGTTTCCATTATTTTTGACAGAGATCCAAAGTTTACATCTAGATTCTGGAATCAGTTACATCGTGCATTGGGCACAAGGCTGAAGTTCAGTACAACGTTTCACCTGCAGACAGATGGTCAATCTGAGAGGACCATTCAGACCCTTGAAGACATGCTGAGAGCATGCGTGCTACAGTTCAGAGGTAACTGGGAAGAACACTTAAGCCTGATAGAGTTTGCATATAACAACAGTTACCATTCTAGTCTTGGAATGGCCCCATATGAAGCTCTTTATGGAAGGAAGTGTAGATTTCCAGTTTGTTGGTATGAAGTTGGTGAAAAAGAAATTCTTGGACCTGAGCTAGTTGATGTGACTACAGAAAAGATATCTGTGATCAGGGATCAGTTAAAAGCTGCTCAGGACAGACAGAAAAGTTATACAGAAAGACGACGTCGACCTCTTGAGTTTGAGGTTGGTGATGAGGTTTATTTGAAGGTTTCGCCGTGGAAAGGAGTACTGAGGTTTGGCAAAAGGGGTAAGTTGACCCCTAGGTATATGGGTCCATATCCTATCGTTGAGAGGATTGGACCTGTAGCTTACAGGTTGGATTTACCGTCTGAGTTGGCAAATCTTCATGATGTCTTCCATGTGTCTATGCTGAAAAAGTGTCATCCCGGTACAGAAAAGATTCTAGATCCAGAACCGGCACAGCTTAGAACAGATGTTTCCTATGTTGAAGGACCAATGCAGATAGTTGATCACCGGATCAAAAAGCTTAAGAACCGCGAGATTCCTTTAGTGAAGGTTTTGTGGAGAAACCATAATCTTGAGGAAGCTACGTGGGAACTAGAGTCTGAGATGCGTAGCAAGTTTCCTTTTCTCTTCTAGGAATTTCAGGACGAAATTTTTATAAGGGAGGGAGATTGTTACGACCCGCGTCGAGCTTATCCCGTAAGTATGTTGTTAAGCATGTGATTAGCTGATGTGCTAAGTTTAAGCCTGTTTTTGTTAATAATGTTTAAAATGGATATGATATGTGCTTAGTGTGTTTTCTAGCTCCTAAAGCGTGTAGGATCTTACGCTTGAAGCGTTTCCAGAGAAATCGTTCGAATCCGACCTTCGAGTCAAAAGTTGCATGTTTTTGGGCTTATAGGGACCCATTTGTAATTTTTTAAAGTTTTGAACTTTGCGTTTAGGCCCCTAAGTTTTCCTCCTTATCCTCTCTTCTCACTTATCTCATTTCATTTCTCAGAAAGGAAGAACGCAGGAAGCGTTCTCCTTCCGTGCGTGAGAGAGAGAGAAAGCTGAGAAGGGAGAGACGTCGGAGCTTCGTTTTGCTCCGATCAGCTGCTGCAGCTCGTCCTCTTCCCTCCGTTGATCTTCTTCTCCATCAATTCGATCCGGTTTGCAGCAGGAGCTGTGTTTGCAGGGGAAACGGCCAAGAGATTGGGGCGCAAAGAGCAGCCCTAGCTCGTTTCTCTTCCCCCTTCAGGTCCATTTTGGTGGTATGCATCGATTGCGAACGTTTTGTGGTGTTTGTTTGCGATTTGCCCGTTGATTCGAGAAAAATCGACTCTTGCAGGCCATTTTTGTTTTCTGCCTATGCGCGGTTCGGCCGAGTTTCTATTCGGTCGGCCGAGTTCCTTCTTAGGGCAATCATACAGAGTTTTTGGTCGGCCGAGTTTGGGTTTTGGATCGGCCGAGTTTCTTATTTAGATAAACGAACATCGTTTTTGTCGGCCGAGTTTGGTCCTGATCGGCCGAGTTTCCTTGTAGGTATATAAAGTGGTGTCTCGATCGGCCGAGTTCCTCATAGGATCGGCCGAGTTTCCAGCTGGTCGGCCGAGGTTGGTCGGCCGAGTTTCAGATTCTGGAAAGTGTTCGGCCGAGTTCCATAGTGATCGGCTGAGTTTCAAGTGGTGAGTGGCAGTTCATTTAGAAATCATTATTAAACTCATTTTAAATGCTTAATTGCTTCAGTATTAGTTGATATGAATTTTAAACAGTGTAGCATGTACATTTTAGTATGATAAGTTCATTGGAACTTGAAATGCGTGATATGAATGATGAAAAAGAGGAAATTCTATGTCTTACAGTTGCTATGTGATATTTCTGTCTAATTGTTTATCTGCTTTTTAATTATTAGACTTAGGTGCCCTAACACCGTAGAACCCCTAAGAGGGAATCTGCAACTTAGGGGTGAAACTCGTGTTGCAACATCATCCGTGCTTGTGTCACGGACAAACGAGGAAAGAGAGGCAGTGTCCAACAACAATCGTGCTTGTGTCACGATGGCACTGGGAAAAAAAAAGAAAACATGGTTATCTAACACCATTCGTGCTTGTGTCACGAAGGTAACCCTGTGAGACTCTCCGCCGGTGTACTCAGGTTAAAGGAGGAGTCGGGTGCACTCAGAGTAGTGCTTTGAGGCCGTAGAGCCTATGTTTCTGGCCGAAGAGCCAGGGGTCCTGTGGCAGAGCAGGACTGGAGTCAGACTTAGCATTTTCCGGGTGTGTCGCTAAGTCTTGTACGGTGGGGTCGTAGCATGAACTTGCTGCGGATCTTTATATGCAGAGTACACTGCATATGATTAGGGCATAATAATAAAATGAATAAGTAATCAAGTAGGTTCACAGTAAATTTGTATAATTGTTCATCTATCTGAAATTTCGGTTGATGCTTAGAAATGTGATTATTATCTGTATATTTGCTATGTTAATAGAATTTCCCTATTTGAACTGTATATATGTTTATTTTCAGTTAATAAACCTGACGAGTTGTTTAGTGATAGCTAAGTGAAATGTTATTCACTGAGCAAGTAGGCTCATCCCTCTACTCAAACATTTTCAGGTCAGCATCAGCATCAGGAGTCAGAAGGATCGTTTCATCCTAACGCCTAGTTGATAGAAGGTTTGTAGTTAGTCTAGTTAGAGGTCTCTTAGTCCATTCCCCTCGATCTTCGGGACAAGGTGTGAGTGGGAGAGAGAATGTGTACAAAGATGTAAATTAAATGTTATGCTTTCTTTATGTTAATCAATGTACTATGCTGTAGACTTGCTTGTATCTTCTATCAGTTCAATAGAAAAGTTTCTGTAGTTTGTTTAGTTTCTGTTTACAGCTTAAATTGGTTATCTTTTAAATATCTTAAATTGTTTTAAAAAGTGACGAGTGGTTGGTTATGTGTTAATCCCATCCTGTCGCGTCCTAATTTCATGGTTTTTGGTTAATGAGAAATTGGGGCGTGACAACTTTGGTATTTTCTGGAAGCTCCATCAGGCGAAAGACCTTTTCTATCTGTCTAAACCACTCATCAGCTTCGGCGGGATCTGTGGTGCCACTGAACTCTGTGCCACCAAGCTTCTTCATAAGCTCATACGATCGCATCAGATCCTTACTGCTGGTAGAAGAAGAATCTCGCCTATCAGCCTTGTACCTTTCTTTGGTCTCCAGGAACATCCTGTACATCCTGGATGCTTCATCCACGTGGTCACCACCACCTGGACCCAAGTACCGAGGTTCAGGGCCAATATGGCTCTCGGCCTGATCATCACGATCAAAGCCTCTTTCTGCCATCTGCAATGATATAATAGAATATTTCCTATTAGAAAACTACAGATAGAAGAAAGACACCTAAACCTTAATCCTATTGGTCTCTTATCGTCCCCTGACCTTGAGTAACTAAGTACTCAAACCTAAGCTCTGATACCAAGTGTTTATGATGTGCCTGTGGTTCATGAGTTCTCTGACGTTTTTCCAGAGGAGTTACCAGGCTTACCTCCTGTCAGAGATATTGATTTTGAAATTCAGGTATATCCAGGTAGTCATCCAGTAGCACTGCCAGCCTACAGAATGGCACCTGCAGAGTTGAAGGAACTCAAGGTGCAGTTGCAGGAATTGCTAGATAAGGGTTTCATTAGACCCCGTTCTTCACCGTGGGGTGCTCCAGTCCTGTTTGTTAAGAAAAAGGATGGTACCATGCGTCTCTGTATAGATTACAGGAAACTGAACAAGATCACTATTAAGAACAAGTATCCATTGCCGAGAATAGATGATATGTTTGATCAGTTGCGTGGAGCGACGATCTTCTCTAAAATAGATTTGAGATCTGGATATCATCAGCTTAGGATAAAGGCTTCTGATATTCCCAAAACAGCTTTCAGAACCAGGTATGGGCATTATGAGTTTTTGGTCATGTCGTTTGGACTGACCAATGCCCCAGTAGCCTTTATGGATATGATGAACCGGATTTTCAAACCGTTCCTAGATCAGTTTATTGTAGTCTTTATAGATGATATTCTGATCTACTCCAGAGATGATGAACAGCATGAGCAACACTTGAGAGTAGTGTTGCAGTTGTTGAGACAACACCAGTTGTTTGCTAAATTTAGCAAGTGCGAGTTCTGGTTGGCCGAGGTAGCATTTCTTGGACATGTTATCTCGAGAGATGGAGTTAGTGTGGATCCTAAGAAAGTTGATTCTGTACTTCAGTGGGAACAGCCTAAGACTCCTACTGAGATCAGAAGTTTCTTGGGATTAGCAGGTTATTACAGAAGGTTCATACAGAACTTCAGTGTGTTGGCATCACCTTTGACACGCTTGACGAGGAAGGATGTACCGTTTGTTTGGTATGATAACTGTGAGAAAAGTTTTCAGATCTTGAAGAAGAGGCTGACTTCAACACCAGTGTTGGTTTTGCCTGAAGCAGAAAAAGGCTATACAGTGTTCTGTGATGCTTCCAGGAGAGGTTTGGGCTGTGTACTGATGCAAGAAGGCAAAGTTGTGGCTTACGCATCTAGACAGCTTAAGAAGAATGAAGAGAATTACCATGTTCATGATCTGGAGTTAGCTGCTATAGTTCATGCTCTTAAGACATGGCGTCACTACCTGTATGGTGAGACATGTCAGGTGTTTACAGACCATAAGAGCCTAAAATATATCTTCACTCAGAAAGATTTGAATTTGAGACAACGCAGATGGCTTGAGCTGATCAAGGATTATGATGTGACAATCGATTACCATCCTGGTAAGGCGAATGTTGTAGCTGATGCCTTGAGTAGAAAGTCAAGTTCGACAACCAATGCATTTTCTATGGCATGTTTCAAGAGAGACTTGCTTGTAGATATGCGAAGGTTGAACTTGGACTTGGATGTAACAGGACATAGTGGGTTGATTGCTCAGATGCAAGTCAGACCTACTTTTTATAATCAGATTAAGGAATTACAGCAGAGTGATGATGAGTTGTGGCAAATCATGCAGGAAATGTCAGAAGGTAAGAGAACAGAGTTCAGGTTTTCTGATGAAGGCATGTTGTATCTTCATGATAGGTTATGTGTACCTGGAAACAGTGAGTTGAAAGAGCAGATTCTTGAAGAAGCGCATACTTCTATGTATGCTATGCATCCAAGTAACACAAAGATGTACAGGAACCTCAAAGAGCTGTACTGGTGGTCTGGCATGAAAAAGGATGTGGCTGAATACGTGGCTAGGTGCGGGGTGTATCAGCAGGTTAAGGCTGAGCATCAGAAACCTGCTGGTACTTTACAGTCACTTCCTATACCAGAATGGAAATGGGAACACATCACGATGGACTTTGTGGTAGGATTACCCAGGACGCCGAAGGGTTCAGACTCGATATGGGTGATTGTGGATAGACTAACTAAGTCTGCTCACTTTCTTCCAGTCAAGTCAACCTTTGACATTTCTAAGTTGGCTAAAGTTTATGTGGATGAGGTAATCAGGTTGCATGGGATTCCAGTTTCCATTATTTTTGACAGAGATCCAAAGTTTACATCTAGATTCTGGAATCAGTTACATCGTGCGTTGGGCACAAGGCTGAAGTTCAGTACAACGTTTCACCTGCAGACAGATGGTCAATCTGAGAGGACCATTCAGACCCTTGAAGACATGCTGAGAGCATGCGTGCTACAGTTCAGAGGTAACTGGGAAGAACACTTAAGCCTGATAGAGTTTGCATATAACAACAGTTACCATTCTAGTCTTGGAATGGCCCCATATGAAGCTCTTTATGGAAGGAAGTGTAGATTTCCAGTTTGTTGGTATGAAATTGGTGAAAAAGAAATTCTTGGACCTGAGCTAGTTGATGTGACTACAGAAAAGATATCTGTGATCAGGGATCAGTTAAAAGCTGCTCAGGACAGACAGAAAAGTTATACAGAAAGACGACGTCGACCTCTTGAGTTTGAGGTTGGTGATGAGGTTTATTTGAAGGTTTCGCCGTGGAAAGGAGTACTGAGGTTTGGCAAAAGGGGTAAGTTGACCCCTAGGTATATGGGTCCATATCCTATCGTTGAGAGGATTGGACCTGTAGCTTACAGGTTGGATTTACCGTCTGAGTTGGCAAATCTTCATGATGTCTTCCATGTGTCTATGCTGAAAAAGTGTCATCCCGGTACAGAAAAGATTCTAGATCCAGAACCGGCGCAGCTTAGAACAGATGTTTCCTATGTTGAAGGACCAATGCAGATAGTTGATCACCGGATCAAAAAGCTTAAGAACCGCGAGATTCCTTTAGTGAAGGTTTTGTGGAGAAACCATAATCTTGAGGAAGCTACGTGGGAACTAGAGTCTGAGATGCGTAGCAAGTTTCCTTTTCTCTTCTAGGAATTTCAGGACGAAATTTTTATAAGGGAGGGAGATTGTTACGACCCGCGTCGAGCTTATCCCGTAAGTATGCTGTTAAGCATGTGATTAGCTGATGTGCTAAGTTTAAGCCTGTTTTTGTTAATAATGTTTAAAATGGATATGATATGTGCTTAGTGTGTTTTCTAGCTCCTAAAGCGTGTAGGATCTTACGCTTGAAGCGTTTCCAGAGAAATCGTTCGAATCCGACCTTCGAGTCAAAAGTTGCATGTTTTTGGGCTTATAGGGACCCATTTGTAATTTTTGAAAGTTTTGAACTTTGCGTTTAGGCCCCTAAGTTTTCCTCCTTATCCTCTCTTCTCACTTATCTCATTTCATTTCTCAGAAAGGAAGAACACAGGAAGCGTTCTCCTTCCGTGCGTGAGAGAGAGAGAAAGCTGAGAAGGGAGAGACGTCGGAGCTTCGTTTTGCTCCGATCAGCTGCTGCAGCTCGTCCTCTTCCCTCCGTTGATCTTCTTCTCCATCAATTCGATCTGGTTTGCAGCAGGAGCTGTGTTTGCAGGGGAAACGGCCAAGAGATTGGGGCGCAAAGAGCAGCCCTAGCTCGTTTCTCTTCCCCCTTCAGGTCCATTTTGGTGGTATGCATCGATTGCGAACGTTTTGTGGTGTTTGTTTGCGATTTGCCCGTTGATTCGAGAAAAATCGACTCTTGCAGGCCATTTTTGTTTTCTGCGTGTGCGCGGTTCGGCCGAGTTTCTATTCGGTCGGCCGAGTTCCTTCTTAGGGCAATCATACAGAGTTTTTGGTCGGCCGAGTTTGGGTTTTGGATCGGCCGAGTTTCTTATTTAGATAAACGAACATCGTTTTTGTCGGCCGAGTTTGGTCCTGATCGGCCGAGTTTCCTTGTAGGTATATAAAGCGGTGTCTCGATCGGCCGAGTACCTCAGAGGATCGGCCGAGTTTCCTGCTGGTCGGCCGAGGTTGGTCGGCCGAGTTTCAGATTCTGGAAAGTGTTCGGCCGAGTTCCATAGTGATCAGCCGAGTTTCAAGTGGTGAGTAGTAGTTCGTTCAGTAATCATTATTTAACTCAATTTAAATGTTTAATTACTTCTGTATCAGTTAGTATAACTTCTAAATAGTGTATTACATACAATAGAGTATGTTAGTTTCATTGGAACTTGAAATACTTAATATGCTTAGTGAAAATGATGAAATTTCCTGTATTACAGTTGCAACGTAATTGCTGATTTAAAAATAGATGTTTAGCATCGAAAGTGAATAAATGGTACTGAATCATGTTTAATGATGATAAAGGATATATATTTGCTTCATGTGTTATTCAGATTGTGCAATATGTATGAAATGTGATATTCCTGTTTAAATGTTTATTTGTTAATCAGTTATTAGACTTAGGTGCCCTAACACCGTAGAACCCCTAAGAGGGAATCTGCAACTTAGGGGTGAAACTCGTGTTGCAACATCATCCGTGCTTGTGTCACGGACAAACGAGGAAAGAGAGGCAGTGTCCAACAACAATCGTGCTTGTGTCACGATGGCACTGGGAAAAAAAAAACATGGTTATCTAACACCATTCGTGCTTGTGTCACGAAGGTAACCCTGTGAGACTCTCCACCGGTGTACTCAGGTTAAATGAGGAGTCGGGTGCACTCATAGTAGTGCTTTGAGGCCGTAGAGCCTATGTTTCTGGCCGAAGAGCCAGGGGTCCTGTGGCAGAGCAGGACTGGAGTCAGACTTAGCATTTCCCGGGTGTGTCGCTAAGTCTTATACGGTGGGGTCGTAGCATGAACTTGCTGCGGATCTTTATATACAGAGTACACTGCATATGATTAGGGCATAATAATAAAATGAATAAGTAATCAAGTAGGTTCACAGTAAATTTGTATAACTGTTCATCTATCTGAAATTCCAGTTGATGCTTAGAAATGTGATTATTATCTGTATATTTGCTATGTTAATAGAATTGCCCTATTTGAACTGTATATCTGTTTATTTTCAGTTAATAAACCTGACGAGTTGTTTAGTGATAGCTAAGTGAAATATTATTCACTGAGCGAGTAGGCTCATCCCTCTACTCAAACATTTTCAGGTCAGCATCAGCATCAGGATTCAGAAGGATCGTTTCATCCTAACGCCTAGTTGTTATAAGGTTTGTAGTTAGTCTAGTTAGAGGTCTCTTAGTCCATTCCCCTCGATCTGTGGGACAAGGTGTGAGAGAGAGAGAATGTGTATAAGATGTAAATTAACTGTTACGCTTTATTTTATGTCAAACAATGTAAAATGTTGTATACTCTGTTATATTGCTAGTCAATTAATAAAGATGCTTCCGCAGTTTGTTTAGTTTCATTTGACAGCATAAATCAAATTTTCCTATTAATGTCTTTAAATTGTTTGAAAAGTAAAAAGTGGTTGTCTTGTGTGTAAATTCCATCCTGTCGCGTCCTAATTTCGTGGTTTGTGGTTAATGCGAAATTGGGGCGTGACATTGTAGGTACTGCATTTAGACATAATCGGTGGATGGAGGAAGTGATTTGAGTAGCCCATACCAAGACACGATCTCAGGAAGAAAAGAGTAGCACGCCCCAGGTGGTTGTGGAGAGATCAGGAGGCAGCAACAAGATCTGACTTGTGGGTGATTATAGAGGTGGTTGGGGCTTCAAGTTTGTAGGTGTCGAGGCTTGTAGATGAGGATCTACAGGAGGCCATAGTGACTACTGTGTTCAGGGCAAACCACGTCGACGACGACCCTCCAGTAGGTGATGGGATTGCTTTCGGTGATGAAGGAGGTGAACCCTGGTGGTGGAAGAGGAAGTGAGTTAGAGGATAAGTGGGTAGATCGGTGGTGGCACCCCTGACCGATAGGTTCAATGTGACCTTCACAACTACAAAAGTCCATGATCGATGCCGGTGTCTCTGCCTTATCCAGATCCGGTGGCCGTGAAATCCCTAGATATAGAACTGCCCATGATCATTGGATGGCATGATGATCTGTATTCACGATGGCTAGTGTGACACCTCATCACACTAAATGAGATTACTCAAAACATAAAAACAAACAATCAATAATTAACCACATACCAAAAAAATATAGGTAAATTAAAATCGTTTTCAACGTCAACACCCGCTCAGAAACATTTGCATAAGAGCCTAAAATCTTTCTTGTATCATACTATGCCAAGATTTGATACAAATTGTTCTATCGCCTTATCCACAATGTATATACATATGAGAAATATTTTTGTATGCCACACAAACAAGCATTAACATGCTAACAAAAGTCTGATTTGTTTGAAACACCATATACAAACTTTTCCTACCCGGACCTGAGAGTACATGGACGACTCTAGGACACACTAGACATATGATCAACTTTCTCAAAGATTCATTACTATAGTTCCTATTTTTTGCCAAAGGTTTGTTTTCGTCAGTTCCAATTACCTAAAAAGATGTGGAAAACCACAAGGGTGAAACCCATGTCCCTGCAAGAGATATAACCTCCAATAACATTTATTGATTCTAACACTTTTAGGTAATGAGATAGTTTAAACAGTTGAATCATATATAACAAATAAGCTTAACAACACTGATGATTAACAAAATACATAAAGGAGCAGATAATAACTATCTTCATTATCCAGAGTATTCCCATATCCCTATTAACAATATAAGGAGTCTAGCAGCATGAGAATTTCTAACATCATTAATAAGTCTAGTATCAAAAGCATAGCTAACAACATCAACACGTCTAACAAGTTGAACATATCAACATCATAAGTAGACCAAAAATATAAGTACAACTATTTGCATAAGCATGATTAGTAGTATAGGCATCTCTAGTTACAAAGCCATAGCTAGAAATATAAGCATAACTAACAACATGTGATAATGAATGTCATAATCATAGTCAACAGTAATAATATCTCTATCAACTTAAACATGACTATTATATGTACACATTTATAACATGAGCATATCCACAACATAAGAATATCTACTACCTTTTAATGCATTAAACATCATATCTATGTACAGAGAACAACAAGGGTTATCATCCAATATGAACCGTCATGTATAAGCCAAAATAGATTTTCTAGATGGCTATATTACATCTTTTATTATACCCTGAGGAATTTGAGGATACCACTCAAAGTCCAATTGACCACTACTAAGTCAAAATAAGTGCCATACAAGATCTAGGAAGAGTCATACTCCTAATATCTTCTCCACCCCCAGTCAGTATGGGTATGCCACAACGACACATAAGGTCAACCTACCAACAACCTACTCTATCCTTGGTACATGTCACGACACTAGTGAAAGGAGGTGGGTACACATACCCTACCATCTAAGGTACAATCGTAGTTGTGCTCCAATCTCATCACATATATAATCATCGAGGCATGACCACAGTCGTTCTCAAACTTAGGAGTTAGGTATGACCAAAGTCATCCTAACTAAATACTTGGATTTAGGATGACAAACACCCTACATACTCAATAGTATGTGCTCCAAATTTCCCTTAGGAATACTCGTTTCACCATCTGCCAAGTTATGACACTCAGATGGATTTATGGCAAAGGGCACTACATGATTATAATTTCACTTGATTAATTATTTCCAATTGGGTGAATTAAGGCTGCATCATACAAGTGGATATACAAACCCTAATTCATCTCTAGAAAACATTGCTATATAACAATTTCAGAAGATATAAAAAATATGATATATATATTGTTCATCATCTCATCATCACATCATGCTATTCACTTGCCATTCATGAGACTTCACTTGTCATCATACTATCACAAGATATAAATCCTTTTCACAATATCATAGGATATCAACCCTCATCAACACAAGAGGATTATACCTCATTCATGGATCAACCATGCCCAAACGTAATTAAGACAATCATACTATTCCCTGCAGGATCATCAATATCTTTCCATGCCTTATAACAAGGCTAAACACCATCACTTACATATAATACATTGGATAGTACAATATTGCATTAATGAGCTGGGAGATATTCATAAGAAAGTATCAACCATGTGGCTATGATAACCACCAATTAACATATTAAGGTTATGATCATATTAAGGAGGTTATTTCACCATCATTCAATCATATAAGAATGTTAAACATGAATACTCATCTTTATCTATTTGCATTAGAGTTAGGTTCAAAAAGATAAATTATGTTAATGTTACTAATCCACACATATACCCAAGCCCTAACTCACGACATCCCCATTGGATCATGAATGCATAAGGTGAAGCATCACCATCACATTCCATACTATTATCAAGTATGAATCCACACAAAAATCAAGGTGTAACCATCGAGTTATAGCATACTAATGTTTCAACAACAATAAGAGAGTACTCCATGATTGTATTAATCATTCAAGGACCATTCACACCCAAGTACCATCATTTAGTTATATGAAAGCAAGGTATAACAAGCTATACCTCATTAGTGTTACACATTAATTCATTATGGTAATTATCAATCAAAATCATATGAGGATAAGGGTAAGACTACAAGTTTAAGCCATTGAACCATCAAATTCTCATCATTAGAATCATAACATTACACTATAGGCTTCACCCAAAACAAAGGGAATATTGAGGCATCAACTTCTAACCATTAAATTTTGAAAAGGTAAAGCCATTGGTAATTTACATAAGTAAACATCTAACAAACCACCTATGAAGTAATTGAGTTGTTCTCTAGAAAGAGTCACCATCTAACCCTAAACATCCCTTAATTAACTACATAAAAAGTTCCTTCGAGAGTAGGGTAAAACCCACAAGCAATTGTTTATTTAAAACAAACCGTCAATAAATGAGCTTCTTAAGTTGATCTCATAAAGGAAACCATTTAAATCACTTTATTAGGACCAACATATTATATTTAGGAATCATTACAATTTATTGGATGAAGAAACATTAGATTTTAACCATTAGGTCAAGTTCATATATTAAAACCATCAATTGGAGTATAGGTCCAACCATTTCATCCAATGACCCAAGAAACCATTAATTTCAGGCTTAATTAATGCTATATCTACATGCTTAACTCACCATAGGTTGTGGAGACCTGATCCACCATCACTAGTGACCATTAAGTCACCATAGGTTGTTAAATCAACACTATATTCATTAATCACCATCGAATATCAAGCTAATGTCACCATTGGTTTATAACATCATTAGGGTACCTAGTTGTTAATCACTAAGCTTATAATTAGGCCAACACCTGACCTAAGGGGTGAATATCAGTTGACAACCTTGGTCACCACCATCATTTTTCATGAAGAAAACACCATCGGTTGTTGTAATGGTATCACCATTGAGTCATGTGTTTATAGAAGAAATCGGCTTTAAACCCTAAAATTGACCATTGGTTGATAGGTGTTTAGTCCCATCGGTTATCAAAAAAACATGATCCAAGTCATATTATATAATAGGAATAATGTACACATGATCACATGTTCATATAGAACTGAAATCAGAATAGAGAACATTATAAAAATTGAAATCCAAGTCAAGCATAGCTTTTTAATGCATGGATCATAATTTAAAAGCAAGAACATGAACTAGCAAGCTTATGGTAAGCAATAAACATAGAGAAAGTTATAAAACTTTCCTATAATTAGAAGATAAAATCCCAAATAGAATAAAACACGAGCATGTAATGTAGGAAATCCAAGCATAAGCTATGAACTCCTTCATCTAGCACCTTTCTTCATCAAATGAGCAAACCCAAAGCATAAGGAGCAAGAAAGGTAGGGTTTTAGTGTTTTAGAGCAATTTCTACCATAGAAAAGCAAGATTCTGACCTGTATAAAGGTAGGAGGAAGGATAAAAAAGAAATAAATGGAGTATAGAAGGGGATTCTTACTCTTTTAGGTCAATGTCACTAGAAGGAAGCTTTTTAAACCCGAAAAGGAAGTCAATTGCAACCCTAGATGCTTTTCCCCCAAGAAGATCCCCACTTTCTTCTTCGTTGGATAGAAACTTCGTAGTAGGATAGATGGAGAATGAGGTTCATAGTAGGAGGGAAGTTGTGGAGAGAAAATGGTTCATTTGGGTGCTTAGGGATAAGTATATAAAACTTTAAGATCAAGAAAAAGAAAAAGTTAAAGTTCTAGTATCTTTACAAGTATCCATGGCCTTAAACTATTAAGAATATACAAGAACACAAACAATAAGCTGCCCCACATATCATAGAGACCTTCTTATCCGTAGTTTCTTGAATTTTTAAGCAAAACAAATAAATCATTAGTTGATAGCTCCTAAAGGTAGCTCATCCATAAAGAGGCAAACCCTAAAATACCCTTGGAGAAAACACTTTCAAACTGAGGTTTAAATAGGCACCCCATGGCTCAACAAACTCAAGAATGATGAAAGAACATACAAATAACATAATGAAAGTGATAAATTGCAAAGAAAACCTCTCAATTGGGTAAATTGTAGAAAAGTCCAAAATGTGCATAAAATTGTATAACTTGTACAAATAGTGTCCAAATTGGACCAAACTTGAACCTTACGCTTGTATTATGATTAAAAAGCATATAAAAAGGTTATATTAAGGTTATAAACATTCAATTATGATAGTTCAATATGTTTAACACTTTCAACAAGGTCAGGGGTCTCTCAACCATAAACCCCTAACAAGGATTTTGCCCCCGAAATCCAAAGTAAATAAAGATGGATAGTTCTCATGCACCTCATCCCCAATCTTCCATATGGTAACTTTAATCTCATGATGATGTCACATTATTCTCATAGAAGTCATATTCTTCTCCCTCAACTTCTGCATGTGTAAACTTGGTTCATCATAGGAACTGTTGTACCATATGTACATGTCTGGTAGTACCTTTAAACTTTGGGACTTGATTGTCTTCTTCAACTATTCTACGTGTTGTATCACACATCACTCGGAGGCCACTTTACAAGGTTTTATCCCTATGCCCCTTTAATGGTTGTTTTAATTAACAACTCAATCAACCAGGTACACATCTCCAAATTTTCAAGAACTATGAAGCATATTTTTTAGAGGATTCTCTAATCATATCAATGGTGAACTGACCATCTATTTGGTTAAAGAATCATACATTTGTCTATAACCATTAACAAATATGACATCCTGATTTACCTTGTTAGGAGTAGGGAAACGACATTGTCTTCATCTTACCAGGATTCACACAACCCACTTAGCTGATGTACCATAATTCTATGAGGGTACACTAGTTAACCCCCAACTCAATCTTTCTAAACTTGTCACACATAAGTACAATTGCTTCATTATTCTTAAGGTTTAACAAAGATATTGACCATGTTACCGACCATCTCTGGAATACTTTGAGATGTCATCATTCAAATCTTTCTACAACTTATAAGACGTGACCTAAACACTCTGTTCCTCCTATTCATAAATTCTATTGGTACATTAGTTAGTCTAAAGGACCTAACCATAAACTCATCACGATCATGAAACTTATGTCATCCACTCTAACTTTTATGCATTGATATTTGATCCAAGGTTTATCATAAAGGAACATGGTAGCACATGTCTACTGATCAACAAACCATCTATCCTTGATAGTGGTCTTGCCCATCTATCACTGAACCATACACAACATTATAGAATAACTTTTGTTTTTGCTTCCAAACAACATTTATAGGGTCATCATCAACTCTCTCTCTCTCTCTCTTTCTCTCTCTATAAGGGAGAGGAATACTTGGAATGTTCATTTAATAAACATCTCTAACCTTCACATACTTCCATACTATTGATACATCTTAGATATTGGGATTCATTACCTTGGTATCCACCTCATGCACTATAAGGAACTCACATCCTTATCTTATCTACTTTTACCAAAAAAAAAAAACTCAAGACATATAAGAGGAGTCTTCCTAATTATTGGAAGGCTTAAAAGTAAACTCATCACAAACTTTATGATCTTGGAACCATAGTCCAAGAAACCTTATGCTATAATAAGCTATCCACCTTCATGTTTACAATGAATCCACACATACCAAGTGGAAATGATCCACTTGAAAGTTGTGCCCTAGAAAGGAAAGACACAAAGGGAATCACACTTCCCACATCATAGCAGAATTGTTCAAGGGTAACTAGAAAAAACCTAACCAATTCTATTTTCATTATGCACGTTACAACTTATTATGTATCATTTTATCTTTTTCATTTCAGGTTCCTTGCCATTAGCATAGGAATCATCATGATTAACATATCTCATTACTCCTTCCTTGATGACTATGCATCACACTTGGATATATTCTCTTATTTTAATGTTTTCAACCACCTATCCAGAGGTAAATCATCATATTACAGATTTTCTTCATTAAACAAGGATCATCTCCCTTAATTTCTTTCACATGCCATGCCAATTTTACATTAATATTTTCTTACGTACATAGGTTGGTCTGATATTAAGTCAGGTTTCACTTTATTCCTTTGTCATTGTTCCCATTCATCTTCTCATTTTATACTTATCATAGGAATTCTCTCCGTCTTATGTGAATTTCATACCTTGAATCACTTTATAAGCATAGACTTATCTGTCTTTTACTTTATTATCTTCTTGAATCACATCTTCAAGAACTCCTCTTTTTCTTATTTGTATTCGGATTTAGATTTCATGGTGTTGTCTATTTCTCTTATAGTTACCAAACATTCACGTTTTGATAGATAATGATGCAATTCTTATCTTCTCTTGAGGTAATATTGAGTTATATGCACCATGATGTCTAATTCATTATTCTCTTTAGATTGTTTCAAAATTATTACTTGATTAGAGTAATAAAAAAGATAACAATCTAAAAGTTCCATACTTACCTTTTCTTCAATAATTGAATACCTAGCCAAGGCACCCAAGTATTAAGAATAGGTAGTATGCACCATGTTTTTATGTCATATCCCTTACTTAAACATCATCCTAATCCTAAGTCCTAGTGTCCCTATAGACTCAGTGAACTTAAAGCTCTGACACCAACTTAACTATGACACCTCATCATGCTAAACGAGATTACTCAAAAAATAAAAATAATCTATCACCAATTAACCACATACCCAAAAATATGGGTAAATTAAAACTGATTTCAACATCAACACCCACTTAGAAACATTTGCATAAGAGTCAACATCTTTCTTGTATCCATACTATGGCAAGAATTTGATACAAATTGTTCTATCACCTTAGCCACTATGTATATATAGAGGAGAACAATATTCGTGTATGCCACACAAACAAGCATTAACATGCTAACAAAAGTCTGATTTGTTTGAAACACCATATACAAACTTCTCCTTCCCGAACCTAAGAGTACAAGGATGACTCTAGGACCCACTATACATCTGATCAACTTTCTCAAAGATTCATTACTATAGTTCCTCATTGCTGCCACAAGTTTATTTTTGTCACTTCCAATTACCTAAAAAGATGTGGCGAACCACAAGGGTGAGACCCATGTCCCAGTAAGAGATATAACCTCCAACAATATTTATTAATTCCAACCTTTTAGGTAATGAGAAAGTTTAAGAAGTTTAATCATATATAACAAATAATCTCAATAGCACTAACGATTAACAAAATACATAAAGGAGCAAATAATAACTATCTTCTTTAGCCAAACTATTGTCATATCCCTATTAACAATATAAGGAGTCTAGAAGCATGAGCATTTCTAACATCATGAATAAGTCTCGTATCATGGGCATAGCTAACAACATCAACATGTCTAACAAGTTGAATATATCAACATCATAAGTAGAGATAAAAATATAAGTACAACTATCTGCATAAGCATGATTAGAAGTATAGGCATATCTATTTACAAAGGCATAGCTAGCAATATAATCATAACTAACAACATGTTATAACGAATGTCTTAATCATAACAATCAGTAATAATATCTATATCAACTTAAACATGACTATTGTATGTACACATTTATAACATGAGCATATCCACAACATAAGACTATCTACTATCTTTTATTGCATTAAACATCATCTATATGTATAGACAACAACAAGGGTTATCATCCAATATGAACCATCATGTACAACCCTAAATAGATTTTCTAGAAGGTTGTATTACTTCTTTTATTATACCCTGAGGAATTTGAGGATACCACTCAAAATCCAACTGACCACTGCTACGTCAAAATTAGTGCCATACACGGTCTATAAAGAGCCGGACTCCTAAGATCTTCTCCACCCCCCGACAGTACGGGTCCGCCACAGTGACACATAAGGTCAAGCTGCTAACAGCCTAGTCCGTCCTTGGTATAGATCACTACACTAGTGAAAGGAGGTAGGTACACATTGTTGGTATGTATGCCCTGAGATCCAATTATATGATGATTTGGATTCAGATACATTATGATTGATTTGATAAATATCAAAGGCAAGCTTCCAATTTATTCTGGTTCAATCAATTATGAGATAATGATAGAACAAAATGAATGACTAGAGAATGATAGTACTCAATGATGTATGTCTTCAGGATGAGGACCTGAAGAATGAGATCATATAGATGCTAAGAGTTTGTACATTCTTGTTTTGTCCCTAGTCAGATGCCATTGTGGAAGGTTGATAGACAAAAATGACACAACAAGAGTAGAGTGTGTGTTGGTTGATGACAGAGTCCCATTAGTCATGATATATGATATCAAACCAAGCACATAGATACATGTTAGATAATAGTGTATCAGACAGACCCACCGTGAGAGTGACACATGGAACCATGACATGGTACTCACAGTCATCTCTCACAGTGATGGTGGTGATTGTGATTCTTACACCTAAAATTACTGCACTCATCACATGTCATTGGGTACACTTTGACATCATCAAACACAATCCTGAAATATGGATTGTTATAAAGGTGATGGTTGGGTGACTTTGACACATGGGATTTTGACTGTGAGTGATAGGTATGGGATTTGTCCCTCTTGAGGGAGTATTATGTCCATGGAAACTTGATAAGAAAGATTGAGAAAGGAATGAGCATGCACATGTGAGTCAATATGTGATATTCATGGCACACATATCTCAGACAGTCTGCTCTGGATCAAGGAACATGAATGAACGTTGAAAGTGTGACAACTAGTGTTTTCAAAACTGAACCAGACTGGCCGGTCCGACCGGTCTGACCGGTAAACCGATAGTTGACCGGTCCAGAAGCCTAAAAAACCAGTTATGTATTTTTTTCCGGTCCAACTAGTTTGAAAAATTGTCCGACCGGTCCAACCAGTTGACTAGACCGAACCGGATCGAACCAATGGTTCAGATCAAAGAAAATTAATAAAATATATAATACAAAAATAAAGTTGTGACCCACATAACCGACCATATTCTGATTACATAAAAGAGAGAAAATGATTTACTTGCTTCGAGGAGGAAGTATGATATATATATATATATTTATATATGTGTGCATATATATAATTATATGTATATATGTTTATATAAATGTACATGTGTTTATATATCTACATACATATACATATAAATATATACATATATCTATATGATATATATACATACATATATATAAAAAATAAATAAATAAATAAATAAAGAAATAAATAAATAAATAAATAAATAAATATATATATATATATAGCGTGTGCCCAGTTCAACTGGTCCGACCGATCTGACCGCTAGTTGCCTTATACTTTGGTCACCGGTTTGGTTTTTCCGATTCAAAATTTTTTTTGACGTCATGCTGACGTCATTTCTGGTCCGACCAGTTCAACCACTCCAGTTGAACCCAACTCAACCCGATTTGAGTCAACATCGGTCCAACCACTAGTTTGGTTCTTAAAACATTGGTGACAACTCCATGTCTTGAGTTCATTGAGGATATCAGAGACAAATGAATTATATATTCACGGGAACACCAATCACAAACTGTAGGATTGAAAGTTTTTCTCCAACTTTCCTTTTCACTTGGGTAGCACTGATGTACGACTAGGCACCATTCTTTACTTGTGATGTCATAAGCTAGTTATGGACATTCACTTCCAACATAAAAATGGGACCTATAGGGTAACACACAAAGGATCAACCTAGAAGAGGATTTTATCCATGAATGATGTTTGGATTGATTACTAAAGTGTTTAGGTACTCAATCAAACATTCAATCAATTGACTTGACTCAGAATCATCAAGTTCAAGTATTGAACTAACTGATTTGAGTGACAGATTGATTGAGAACTGCATTGACTGTGTTATGCACAATCTAGATCACCAACTGTCTGGTTCACTGGGTGAACCAATCGACTCAAGGTCAGTGAGACGACCGGTTCACTTGGTGAACCGATCAGTTCGACTGGACCAAACGAGCAAGGTTGGGTTGTCCCAATTTGCGAGAAAAGTTTTCATTTCACTTGTCCAATTCGATTGGGACAAGAATTGATCTTAGTATTAATTGGAAACGAAAGAGGAAAGTCAATTGGAGGAGAGTCAGGAATGTGAAATGACCAGTTCAACTCGTGAACTGATCGGATCACACTCCTAACTGACCGGTTCATTTATGAAATTACTAGTTTGGTTGCCGTAGTGAAATCAATTCATGGAAATTCCAGACCCTTCTACTCCCACGTTAGTCCCGCATTGCCTTGGGCTGAGAACCCTGACCCTAACCATTCCTATATATAGAGTGGTATTGGGGGCTTCCCAGATAATACAACTCAAAACATCAGTTTCTATGTAAAGTTGTTGTCCTATCTAGTTGTGGTAACTGAGAGAGGCCAAGCAAGTTCTACCCGTCTAGGGAGGAACATCGAGGGAAAGACAACTACAAGACAATAACTGGTTGTGGGAGAATGTGTCAGTGACTAGTACACCGACAGAAGGGGACGACTCCTTCTAGTGTCCTATAGGAAAGGATGACTAGAGCTCCCGGTGGTCCGTGTGGACTATCTATAGAGGCAGGAGACTTCTGCTGCTCAGGAGGACGACTGTCAACTGCAGTCTGGGTCAGGAGCAGGAGCTGCATAGATGTCGTCAAAGACTAGGTGGTTGAAGACTGCACTAGCTGTGAGGTATTGTCGCTGAGCAAGCCTCAGGACCAGGTATATCTTGCTAAACCATCCTTCCTATTTCATAGTCATTGATGCGATCCGTGGTTATGGTTTTGTGGTGAGATTTTTTTTATTTCCACTGCCTTCTCCCTCGCCTAAAACCCAACAGTGGTATCAAAGCCAGGTCAACATACTGTGTTTTAGGATAATCGATATGATCGATTTTTGGTTTTACCTCCTTTTATTTATTGCATAGGATGTGATTATTTAACTGGCTAAATGTGAATATCCAATGAATACCACATGATCCCAAACTAAATATATACATATATGATATGGTATATATATGAAATCGATATGCATCGCTCAAAATAGTTTTGATGGTGGATGTGTAGTGTAGTTATGGCCTATAAAACCCTATGTGTGTGCTTGGTTGGTTGTGGTTGTTTGCTCTCGGTCTGCGCACCGAGCCCTCTTCTTCTTTTCCTGATGTAACTTGAGATAACTCGAGATTCTATTCTACCTTTGCTCCCCCTGAATGTAACTTAGGGTTTCCCAAAGTTTATGTAAAAGTAGGATAGTTTTATTTCCTATTACGTCGAAGACTAGCGGGCACCCAGATGAACGACTGGATGTGCGAGACGATTGGCTGGAGGAGCCAATCAATCATCTAGTTGATCGAGCCAACTGACTGATGGTGCAGCTGGTGGCCTGACGAGGAGCGAGATGAGCTGACAAACTGATTATCTGGAGGAGCTAGATGATCAGTTGAAGACAACCAACTAACCGAACAGAAGGTGAGTTGATCATTTGTGTGACGAGCTGATCAAACTTGGAACGGCCTAAGAACAAGATCTTCATCAACAACAGGTTGCATGTGATGTACACCTAGATGACCATAATTCCTTGCGGCTCAAGGAATAACAATAGGATGGCCATAATCATCACTTTATCATTATTGCATGTTTCACTGTGGGATATAGCATGTATATGATACATATTATATATGTTGTGATTGAATATTTATATGCATATATAAGCATATTATAACCCCTAAACATAAATATTAAGTCTTAGATTCCTTCCATTAGCAGCACACATGAAAAGTGTGTTCGACCAAGCGTAGGTTACGCCAAAGCATGGTGCGCGGTCTATCTCGTAGAAGTGTGATGGTAGACATGTAGGTTCTGCCAAAGCAGGGTTCATGTTTATTGTGTCAACTTTTGGGTTAGACTTAATTGGTGATTCTTAGAGAGTCTAAGCTCCATAGGCATAGAGATGATCATGGCAAAGAGTTGCACATGTCATCTATCCAAGAATTACATATTATGCAATTGGCATGATGGCCTACTTAAATAGTCTGGTTGTGGGCGATCAGCCAAAGCTGACTCATGATTAGATGAAATATGGATCTTGGCTCACTAGAAGGTGGTACGATGTAATCTTCTGAATTGATGGTGAGGGATAATTTGAATAAAATAGTGGGAGCAATAATAATTAAAGGCCTAATTATATCAACAAAATTTTCAAATCAATCAAATTAAGTTAAAAAAAGTTTTGGACTAAAATTGCATATTTCCTTTTTGTAGAACAAATGGTTGTCAACAATAATCACTTTTTGTTGCGATCGGTCCTTGAGAAGGACAAGATGAATGGGACTAATTTCCACGACTGGTTTAGGACATTGAAAATTGTCCTCACTCAAGAGTGAAAGCTCTATGTCCTAGATACACTAGTGCTAGAGGAACCCACTCCCACTGCACCAACGGTAGAAAGGGATGCTTACAAGAAGCATACCGAAGATGCCATTGAGGCGAAGTACTTGATGTTGTGCTCAATGAACTATGAGTTACAGAGACAACATGAGAACACAGACGTCATTGAGATGGTTTAGCATCTCAAGAACATGTATCAAGACCAAGCACGACAAGAGAGATATGATGTCTCCAAGGCACTGTTCAAGTGCGTCATGAAAAAAGGAGATCTAGTTGGTCCTCACACGCTCAAGATGATTGGGTATGTAGAGAACCTGACAAGACTGGGATTCCCTCTGAGCCACGAGTTGGCTACTGATGTGATAGTGTAATCATTGCCAGAATCTGACAATCAGTTTGTGATGAACTACAACATGAACAACTTTGAAAAGCCATTGATAGAGTTGTTGGGCATGTTGAGGATAGCCGAGGCACATATGAAGAAAGACAAACCCAAATATGTGATGTTGATCAACAGAAAGAATGGTAAGTATAAAGGTAACGACAAGGGAAAAGCAAAGAAGGGTTCTGATGCTTGCTAGCAGACTAAGTCATCTTTAGCTCTCAAGGCCAAAGGAGGGGTGAATAAGGGAGGCAAATGTCACCATTGTCAAGAGCCAGGACATTGGAGGAAAAATTGCCCTCTCTATCTATATGAATAAAAGAAGAAGGAGGGGATGGAAGTCTCCACCTCATATATCATGAAATAACCTTGAAACACTTCTTTAATCTGAGGTATATGATACCAAGACATAGATCTGACATATATGATATGCATGATCTAAAAATAAATGATGGCCTTTGTGAAAGGACCAAGAAGGAGAACTCATCATTAGAGAAAGTGTTTCTACTATAGATAGGAGTACCTTTTAGTTTATTTCAGCAAAAGGGCATGTAATAGAGTTATGAACTGCTATTTCATTTTGCCAATAAATAGAAACACTTTATTTCTGCATCTTGCAATGACAAGGATGTCTATCAATAAAGTTGATGTTTCAATTTCAAAGATATGATCTTTTGTGGCAATGCCCTATTTATCTTGTGGTACTCGGTATGCATAAGATAAAATGATACCTAAAATTTATTGATGACTCAAACAATTAATTAACATAATCATAAGAAATACATCTCTAGTTTCTATGTTGATGGATAAAGCTAGAATCTATTGGTTATGAACCATTAAGAGATATGAATGTCTTAGGCATGATAATAAGTCAATCTTCACTAGATGAAGTGGGAGAATGACTATTCTATTGGGTATAATACATATTGATATATTCACATACCTATTCGAATAAATGCTAATGCGTTAGATGGAGTTTATTGAAATACCAATATGAATATCTTGAAGTGTTCAAGAATATCATAAATGAAGTACAAACTTGGTAAAAGCATTCATTCTTTGATGAGATCCATGAATGGGATACTTAAACCAAATGTTTGAGGACCTTGTGAGTAATTATGATAATGTATCATAGAGAAGTCATGATTAGGGTGTAGTGATGTCTAAATCAAAGAAGTAATCATACTCTAAAGAGTTAGAGCATGATCATCAAATAACTAATTTTCTAGAATTATTCTAAAAGAACATGCTTACACTAAATAAAGGAGATTAAGAATCACAATTGTTGTGGATTCTCAAATTTCCTTATGTAACTAATACACCTCATATATCTAGGTTATGAATTGGTCATATGATGTGCCAATAATCTAAATGATGTTGAGGGACCAGATTTTGAGTCATGGATTGAGGCCATAAGATCCAAAATGACTTCCATGTGAATCAATTAAGGTACGACCTAATGGTAGCACTTGATTGGGATAAAACCCATAGGTGCAATTGGGTCTTAAGAGTTAAGACTGACATGGATGACATTTAAAGAAAGAATCATGCTTGATGTTGGAACTTGAAAGACTATGAAATTTGGCATATGGATATTAAAACCACATTCTTGGCAGGAATAAGATAAGGTTGTGTACGTGACACAACCTAAAGGGTTTTATGAATCCAATAATGCAAATGCAGTCTATAAGTTACAAGTGATTAATCAATGTGATTGATTAAGTGCAAGCAACTCAGAACTGGAATCTTTACTTTGATAATATAGTCAAGGGTTTGACTGATATGTCAAAATAAAGAAGGGATCTGTGATTACAAAGATTTAGTCACACCGTATTCACATGTCACATGATGATGAGGAATGAAATGTTCTAAAATGGAAACTGGTGTGGAAATACCTTCTTTAAGGGAAGATAGAGAAATGTCCTATCTGATAGGAATAGAGATCTATAGAGATAGTTCTCAAAAACCTCTTGAACTGGTAAAGAGAGAGCATACATTGGCAATATGTACTGAAGGGTTCAGTATGCACATATTTTGTGGGAGAAAAATTCTCCATGTTACATGGAGTTAGTATCTTAGATGCCAAGTGTCCCAAATTCTTACAAAGAATAGGAACAAAAAGATAGATATGGATCTATCATGTATGTAATCATCCCATTATCTTGTCTGCATTATACATGAAAAGAAAATATGCATTCATCATCTTGTATGTATTGGACACGACAATATGATCTGCTCATCCTGTTAACTCGTGTAATGAGTGGATGTTTGTCTACTTCTAGTGAGGTGATGGAGCTAGAACTTACACCAAAAGATTACTCTTCCAATGGAAGTCCTAATATGCACCAAAAACCCTAGAGAGTTGATGTCCTCTCTAGGTTTACCTACAACTGGTGCTAGATAAATGCTCCAACCCCACAAGAGTGTGGAAGCCTTATCATAGTACAGGTTTAGGATCGAACCCAAAGGACAACGTTAAGAATCTGAGTGTCTTTTTCTTGTTTCGTATCAATCTAAGTTAATCATCTAAGACCAGAAGTTTGATTTGAGTTATTTAACCTAAAGCATGCAAAAGTAAAGGCAAGAGAAAAAACTAGTTTAAGGATTAAAAACTAAGATTAGCAGATGATGATGGATCACTGGGGTGATGCAGGTGTTCGCCACCACTACACATGAATTGTACTTGTACCAAACATAGCAAGACTTGTAAGCAAGATACATGGATGTTGTACAAAACCGATGTCTTATAGGACAAGAGCGGTGCACACATCCTTCACGGGTTGAGTAACTCTCATTCGGTACGTATCTACGTGTCAATGAAGATATGTAGTCTCCGAAGAGAAAATCTTACTCGACCTCGTGAAACGTGCATCGGAAAACTTAACAAGCGAGCGATAATTACCAAATCGATTAGTATCCTTATAGACTATCCCTCTTTCGAGGATATAGCTACGAGAAACGTGAGAGTGTTGCAACGTCAACCATTCTCGAACGAATGGTCAAGTACTTTGCACCACTCTCTCCTCAGAGTGTGTTCCTCGACCTGTCAAGAGCGCACTTTTGTACGTCAACTGATTCCATTTCATAGTACAAAAGTACAACGATGGAGGTGAGTTTACTCCACTCCTTAGAAAGCGTTCCTAGATACCGAAACGGGTGCACGGTGGGTACACGCACCAGAAACCAAAACTAAATCGGTATTCGAGTCTCAAGAGCGGTCGTAGAAAAACCACAACGAAAGACAATAGATGCATACAAGAACGCGGCCAACATTCAAGCATGTATGAAACGATTTAGTATTGAAACGGAATGATAACATCTTTTTAGTACAAGATACAAAACACGGGCAGCGGGGCTAGTCCCCGCACTCCAGTGGATGGAACTACTCGCTCCTCATAGAGGGAGCAACAAAGAAAGAGAAGAGAGAGAAAGAAAGCATCGTCAGAGCAGAAGAGTAGATCTGTGACAGCCCGGTGTAGATCGTCGCAGTCTCCGGGACTGCTCCGTCGTGGTCGATGTCGTCCGTTTCTCCGCCTCGATCTTCGGGTCAACCTCCGGAATAGAAAACGTAGGATGAGGTGGAGCTATGGTGTGAGCAATGGTGAGATGGTGATGGAACAGCCTACTAGACCTGCGCCCGAACTGGCTGCTCACCGGATCTAGACTCAGGATGGGATTCTGAGGTTGTGGGTGAAGTTTGGTCAGAAACGGTGCTCGGGAAATCTGGCGGCGTTCCGACACTGGTCCCAGTCCGGCAGCTTTTGGCCGTAGTGAGATCGGATGCCCCCTGGACCATGCCTCTACCCTTCTATTTATAGGCTTGGCATGTGTTCTAGGATGGGTTGGATTGGATCTGCAAATTGCCCAAAATATCTTCGACGTGCCCTTTTGTCCACTTAGCCTTCTTTATACAATTTGAGAGAGGGAGAGCCTCTGTTCTCTCGGTCTCTGTATATCTGTGTTCAGTAATTATCCAAACGGTCCTACCTTTCCTTTTCTCGGTCAAAGTGCTGCATACACTTTTCACGTTCTCACGGTCTTGGACCTTTCCAACCAGCCCTCGCGGTCTCGCATGTTCTCACGGTCTGGAGCCTTTTCAACCAGCTCTCGCGGTCTCTCTCCTTGGCCTCGCGGTCTCGTTTCGCGGTCTCGATCATGCACTTCGCGGTCTCGGTGCTGTGCTCTTGCAGTCTTATTCTTCTTGTCTCTCGGTCTTGCTCACTTCTCTCGGTCTTGCGCTGCTGGTTTGCTTTATTTCATTCAACCGTGGCAGCTTCCATCACGTGGACGTACAGGCTGCTATTTCACGTGAACACTACTAGACAAAAGGTGCCTCGCGGTCTCGTTTCTTCACAAGGCTGCATTTACGTGGAGCAACAGGCTGCTGCAATACTCCATTTAAAATCACGTGAACACTACTAGCTTTACTAGTACTCCATTCAATCATGCCTTGCGTTCTCCATGCAAGCCAGCGGTTTCACGCTTCTCAATATTCAATTGCATGTGTACTTGATCTCCACTATGTGGCCAAATGGTCTTTATGTGGCCAGCCATTATCATCCGATTTGTATGCATGCATTAATCATGTGGTTTTCATGCTGCGACCAAATGGTTTTGCACTTTTAATCACTCAAACGGTCTTCGTACAGCTCGAATGGTCTTCGGCTATTGGTCTTTGAGATCGTGAGGTCTCTCGCGGTCTTGAGACCGTGAGGGTTCTCGCGGTCTTTGGGAACGTGAGGCCTCTCGCGGTCTTGAGGCCGTGAGGGTTCTCGCGGTCTTGAGACCGTGAGGGTTCTCGCGGTCTTTGGGATCGTGAGGCCTCTCGCGGTCTTGAGGCCGGGAGGGTTCTCGCGGTCTTGAGACCGTGAGGGTTCTCGCGGTCTTGAGACCGTGAGGGTTCTCGTGGTCTTGAGATCGTGAGGGTTCTCGCGGTCTTGAGACCGTGAGGGTTCTCGCGGTCTTGAGACCGTGAGGGTTCTCGCGGTCTTTGGGATCGTGAAGCCTCTCGCGGTCTTGAGACCGTGAGGGCTCACGTAGTCTAGAGATCGTGAGAGGAGTTGTGGAGGCAAGACCGAATGGCTGGATGAAGATGGGCCGTTAATTCGTGATCTGACGGTATTAGATGCTCACGGTTTTGAGATCGGGAGAGAGAACCAAATGGTGGTCAAAACTGAATGAGGTCAAGACCGAATGCATTCGGGGCCGAATAGATGAAACCGAACTGTTGGATCTCGATCGGATGGTTGCGAGTGATCTGCAGAGGGAAAAGAGAATGTGTAAGAGATAATATCATCGAATAAACTAGTAATTAGAACTATTTAGGAAAAATTTGCAAGGAATTAGTGAAACACTCAAGGTGAACCAAAGAGAGGGTAAATCACTCAATACGAGGAATAAAATCCTTAGAATTGGCGACTGTGCAGATGAATCTGGAGGATTCATCATCACACCGAACTTGAGCGTTACTCGTCCCAAGGAATGTAGAAAAACTTAAGATAGCCGACAAAAAGCTCGTTCGTCTCGTAATTACCTCATCTGTATGTCAGATTTTTCATGAGAAAAAAGAAAAGGGAAAATGAGACAAAACAAAATTAGGGAAAAAACGTTAAAAATCCTTTGCATTGGTGACTGAAGGTGGATCTGGAGGATTCATCGCCACCCCGAACTTAAGCGTTACTCATCCCGAGGAACGAAAAACTTAAAACAGTCGCCAAAGAAATCGTTCATCTTGTGATTGCCTCATCCTATTGTCAAATCGTAATTTTGTTCATGGCTCGGATGGATACAGTATCAAAGCTTCCTTAGATCACGGAATACATCTTGTGATATCCTCATTTCCGAGTTTACTTTACTAAAGTACTTCCTTCTCACTCTCTGTTGTATCGGTCATGTTAAAGAGTTTTATAGGATTTTGAACAGACCCACATAATCAACAAAATGCATATGATCTGTCACTGGTGTTGAAAGAGGAGAGAATGGGGGTGTGATCAAAAGATAAAAGTCTTTCCTCTGATTGAATCAAGACTCTTAAAATTAATTGACTCATCGAGATACTTTGAATGATTTATGCACAACTCTGGTTGGCTTAGCCTTACACCCTATTTTTTTTCTCTAAAGGTAACTCAGAAGTGTGTATAGGTTGGCTTAAGGCTTTTGGCTATTTTACCTCTTTGAGAAGAGGTTAGGGGTTATTTTTGGATCCTTAGGATCTCACTACCGATCACGACACATCTGCCTTCATGAGGGCAGCTAATGTACCGGCCGGGCGAGACCTTTATCGGTTATCCTTATTCAGGGCACAACTCTCATGTTTTTATTCACACTCTGGCTTTTATTCATTCTCACCTGGCTTAGGACAAAGGGTATTTTTGGATTTTTTTCATATTTGGGCTGCCAGGCCTCTTTATGGAATCGGGGTAGATTTTTCACCAACCTTGGTATGTGCACAAACATCATAGTATGCTCTTTGAGAAGGTGGTACGCCCCCGTTATGTATTGAGGGGTATGGAAGAAGCGGTAGGGGAAAGAGGGGTGTGGTGTACCACACCGAACTTAGAGTTTTGCCGAGGTGTGGTTTACCACACCAAACTTAAAGTTCGGCAATGTTCTAGTTTTCACTAGAAAGGAGTGTGGCGTGCCACACTGAACTTAAGACTTTGGCATGGTTAGTGAACAGAGGGGTATGAAAATGAAAGAAGAAGTGTAGAAGAGTGTTTGGATCATGATGCAGTTTGCTTAGCGATTCCATGCGACGGGTCTCTATTCTCCATCACACTCTGCTCCAAAAGAGACATGATGAAACATCAAATGAGAAATCCATACAACAGATCCATTAATCAGATAAAGGCATGATGTATTTGATCTATCTCAGCCTTATTGAAGTGTATCATCTTTTCCTGTATGAGATATAACATTAGGATTCATAGACAAATCAAAATGAAAAACATGCATTGGCTAGTTTTAAGTATTCTTTTCCAGGAAATTTGCAACGCAAAAGAGGTGATGATCACAGATTCGTAAAGCAAAATCCGACTAGGTAAAGGCTTTATATTTAGAAAACTAACAAAAAGGCAGAAAGAATTACGAAAAAGAAACTAGAATGGAAAAGCAGGAAACAAGAAAGATAGAGGGTGGAGTGAAAGTCATACCACCCGCCCTCCACCTCGAACTCATAAATTCATTCATTTCTGAACAAATATTAGATTCGAGGTGGAGGGGAAGGGTTGCGCGATGTTAACCAGGCGGTCCTCTTAGTTGGAAGAAGGTCTGACTAAGATGCCTTGCGATAGCTGGTGCCGAAAATAAGGAAGTGGTCTGAACAACTTGTTGGCTGGGAAGTTGTGGTAACTTGAACGAATCTTCTAGATGACTTGGATGCACCTCACTTTGACCTCGTTGTCCTTCCAGTAGAATCCAGAGACCTTCCCCCATCAGCGAGGGAGGTGGAACATAAGCAGTCAAAACTGGAGGTCTATGCGAGAAATCAAGGTTATGCCCACTTGTGCCTTCCAGTTGTGGCGCACCCTCGAAGTTCAAAGTAAACTACTTTCTTCAAAATCTAGGGCAGTTGATTGAGGGTCGGCTACTTGAACTTCCTCCTGTCTAGGATCAGGTGGTGGGTCCGGTTCCGGCTTCATTTCATCACCTGGGTTTTCTTGTGTAGGATATGGTGGCCAGGGTGATGTTTCTTCTTCAAAGGAATTATTTTGAGAAGTATCATCATCTTTATCAATATTGAATTTGGTAAGAGTGTCGTTCCTCTTTTCAAGGTTTTGTTCGGAGTTTTCTTCGTCGAACATCCTTAATTCATCCAAGTAACTAGAAGAGGATTTGACTGGTAGAATGAACTCTTGCTCGGGTGAGGAAGTCATGGGATCCTGAGATAGGAGTTCCAGTGATGTCTCTTCATGAGAGGGATTAGTCCCTGACATATCATTTTGAGGGCTAAAATCCCTTGATGAACCCATTTCTTCAATATTGGGACTGATATATTGTTGTTCCAGTTCTTCTTCATAACACTCCTCTAGTTCAATTGAGTGCTTGGGAAGAGTTTCTATGAGAGGAATGGAAACTAGCTCAGGTAATGGATAAATCTTAGTTTCGTGAATGTTAGGGGGGGCTTCTTCATAGGGATGCGTGGCTATAAAGGGATAGGTTTGTGGCTTGATGTCATCCCTGGGGTCCTTTTTGTTATTACAAAAGTTTATGATAATATCATAATCCGTCCCAAAGTCAACAGATGGTCCATGTTTTTCTTCATGGTGCACTTTCAAATCGTTCAAGTGACTAGAAGGAGATTCAATAGAAAAATCATGTTCTTGTTCAAGGACTGGCTCCGTCAGAACTCCTTGTGGTGGTGTCATCTCATGGGAAGGACCCGTCATAGGATTGTCATCTTGAGACCCCTCATCCTCCCTTGATTCTGTTTCATCATCAGTGAGAGTGGTATGGTCCGTCTCTGGATCAGGATCTTGGTCAGTCCCGTCCTCGAAGTTTGTTTCTAGATCAGCTGAATGATCAGAAATGTCTCCATAAGGACAAATCAAATCCTTTTCCAGTAATGGAATCATTTGAGTCTCTTGCATAAAAGACGTCTCCTCATCTGAATCAGTTTCATATTCATCTATATCTGACTGAGAAGGAGTGTAGAGTTCGTGTGACGTAGACCCTTCTTCATTGGAATTCAACGACAAGACGGTTGAAGTTGAAGAACATTTGTCATATAGGGAGTCAATCATTGATGATTGTCCCTCAATCTGTATGGTCAGATCTGAGTCTATGGGGGGAGAAGATGGATAAACATTAAAATTTGTTCCCAATTTATCTCCCAATTGAAGAAAATCTTCATATTGGTTGCTCATTCTTTCATCTAAGAGCATAGTGCAAGAGTCATTATCCGGGTCAGACTTCGGCTCGAAGAATGATTCATTTTTTTGTGGTGGGGTGAAGGTATCATCCTTGAGTTCAGTCATTGGTTCTGAGGATGATTCCCCACCCTGTACTGGCACTTGAAAATCATTGGGAGGCACATTCCGCATGATTTCGTAATCATCATCACAATTTATTGCAACATGTGGACTAGAGATGTGCTTAGTTGAATTTTGTGGCTGTTCTACATGTTGCTCAGGAGCATTGACAAGTTGCGTAAGTTGATTAAGGTCGGCTATCAACTTCGTGGTCGTGGTTGTCTGATCAACTAGTTGTTGAGCCACCGATGTTTGTAAGGCACGTAGTTCTTCCATCAAGGTGTGTTGATTTTCATGAAAAGGCTCTTCATGGCACCTGTTTGATTGATGTTGATAATAGCTTCCTTCATCATAGTATGGATGTGAGTTGCTTTCCAATTGCCCTCCTGTATTGCAGTCCATGCCTTGAAATCCGACATAGTTAGGTTTCTCGTAGTAGCCTCCGGGGTGATATGGAATATAACCTGCGTTATATCCATAGTTGTATGGAGTGGCTGCTCTGAGTTTCCCGACTATACGATTCATGATTACTTGACGCAAGGCCATCAAGTAGTGAGGATGAACGTTGAAATAGTTGATCGATGTATGAGAATAGTCGCCACAGAATTGACAGATATTAGTTGGTGGCACTGACTGCTTCATTTTGAAGAGAATTGGTACCTGAAATCAAAAAAAGAGTTTATCAAGTTTGACAAACCACTTCAAATCCAAGATGATATGCAAGATTAAGTCCTTTACTTTTTAGGTTTTTGAAAAGAAAAAGAAAACCCTAGAGAAACCTAAATCGACAAAAAATTTGAAAAAGACAATTCTTATACCGTTGTCCCCGGCAACGGCGCCATTTTTTGATGGAGCTAGAACTTACACCAAAAGATTACTCTTCCAATGGAAGTCCTAATATGCACCAAAAACCCTAGAGAGTTGATGTCCTCTCTAGGTTTACCTACAACTGGTGCTAGATAAATGCTCCAACCCCACAAGAGTGTGGAAGCCTTATCATAGTACAGGTTTAGGATCGAACCCAAAGGACAACGTTAAGAATCTGAGTGTCTTTTTCTTGTTTCGTATCAATCTAAGTTAATCATCTAAGACCAGAAGTTTGATTTGAGTTATTTAACCTAAAGCATGCAAAAGTAAAGGCAAGAGAAAAAACTAGTTTAAGGATTAAAAACTAAGATTAGCAGATGATGATGGATCACTGGGGTGATGCAGGTGTTCGCCACCACTACACATGAATTGTACTTGTACCAAACATAGCAAGACTTGTAAGCAAGATACATGGATGTTGTACAAAACCGATGTCTTATAGGACAAGAGCGGTGCACACATCCTTCACGGGTTGAGTAACTCTCATTCGGTACGTATCTACGTGTCAATGAAGATATGTAGTCTCCGAAGAGAAAATCTTACTCGACCTCGTGAAACGTGCATCGGAAAACTTAACAAGCGAGCGATAATTACCAAATCGATAAGTATCCTTATAGACTATCCCTCTTTCGAGGATATAGCTACGAGAAACGTGAGAGTGTTGCAACGTCAGCCATTCTCGAACGAATGGTCAAGTACTTTGCACCACTCTCTCCTCAGAGTGTGTTCCTCGACCTGTCAAGATCACACTTTTGTACGTCAACTGATTCCATTTCATAGTACAAAAGTACAACGATGGAGGTGAGTTTACTCCACTCCTTAGAAAGCGTTCCTAGATACCGAAACGGGTGCGCGGTGGGTACATGCACCAGAAACCAAAACTAAATCGGTATTCGAGTCTCAAGAGCGGTCGTAGACAAACCACAACGAAAGACAATAGATGCATACAAGAACGCGGCCAACATTCCAGCATGTATGAAACGATTTAGTATTGAAACGGAATGATAACATCCTTTTAGTATAAGATACAAAACACGGGCAGCGGGGCTAGTCCCCGCACCCCAGTGGATGGAACTACTCGCTCCTCATAGAGGGAGCAACAAAGAAAGAGAAGAGAGAGAAAGAAAGCATCGTCGGAGCAGAAGAGTAGATCTGTGACAGCCCAGTGTAGATCGTCGCAGTCTCTGGGACTGCTCCGTCGTGGTCGATGTCGTCCGTTTCTCCGCCTCGATCTTCGGGTCAACCTCCGGAATAGAAAAAGTAGGATGAGGTGGAGCTATGGTGTGAGCAATGGTGAGATGGTGATGGAACAGCCTACTAGACCTGTGCCCGGACTGGCTGCTCACCGGATCTGGACTCAGGATGGGATTCTGAGGCTGTGGGTGAAGTTTGGTCAGAAACGGTGCTCGGGCAATCTGGCGGCGTTCCGGCACTGGTCCCAGTCCGGCAGCTTTTGGCCGTAGTGAGATCGGATGCCCCCAGGACCATGCCTCTACCCTTCTATTTATAGGCTTGGCATGTGTTCTAGGACGGGTTGGATTGGATCTGCAAATTGCCCAAAATATCTTCGACGTGCCCTTTTGTCCACTTAGCCTTCTTTATACAATTTGAGAGAGCGAGAGCCTCTGTTCTCTCGGTCTCTGTATATCTGTGTTCAGTAATTATCCAAACGGTCCTACCTTTCCTTTTCTCGGTCAAAGTGCTGCATGCACTTTTCACGTTCTCACGGTCTTGGACCTTTCCAACCAGCCCTCGCGGTCTCGCATGTTCTCACGGTCTGGAGCCTTTTCAACCAGCTCTCGCGGTCTCTCTCCTTGGCCTCGCGGTCTCGTTTCGCGGTCTCGATCATGCACTTCGCGGTCTCGGTGCTGTGCTCTTGCGGTCTTATTCTTCTTGTCTCTCGGTCTTGCTCACTTCTCTCGGTCTTGCGCTGCTGGTTTGCTTTATTTCATTCAACCGTGGCAGCTGCCATCACGTGGACGTACAGGCTGCTATTTCACGTGAACACTACTAGACAAAAGGTGCCTCGCGGTCTCGTTTCTTCACAAGGCTGCATTTACGTGGCGCAACAGGCTGCTGCAATACTCCATTTAAAATCACGTGAACACTACTAGCTTTACTAGTACTCCATTCAATCATGCCTTGCGTTCTCCATGCAAGCCCGTGGTTTCACGCTTCTCAATATTCAATTGCATGTGCACTTGATCTCCACTATGTGGCCAAATGGTCTTTACGTGGCCAGCCATTATCATCCGATTTGTATGCATGCATTAATCATGTGGTTTTCATGCTGCGACCAAATGGTTTTGCACTTTTAATCACTCAAACGGTCTTCATACAGCTCGAATGGTCTTCGGCTATTGGTCTTTGAGATCGTGAGGTCTCTCGCGGTCTTGAGACCGTGAGGGTTCTCGCGGTCTTTGGGATCGTGAGGCCTCTCGCGGTCTTGAGGCTGTGAGGGTTCTCGCGGTCTTGAGACCGTGAGGGTTCTCGCGGTCTTTGGGATCGTGAGGCCTCTCGCGGTCTTGAGGCCATGAGGGTTCTCGCGGTCTTGAGATCGTGAGGGTTCTCGCGGTCTTGAGACCGTGAGGGTTCTCGCGGTCTTGAGACCGTGAGGGTTCTCGCGGTCTTGAGACCGTGAGGGTTCTCACGGTCTTTGGGATCGTGAAGCCTCTCGCGGTCTTGAGACCGTGAGGGCTCACGTAGTCTAGAGATCGTGAGAGGAGTTGTGGAGGCAAGACCGAATGGCTGGTTGAAGATGGGCCATTAATTCGTGATCTGAAGGTATTAGATGCTCACGGTTTCAAGATCGGGAGAGAGAACCAAATGGTGTCAAAACTGAATGAGGTCAAGACCGAATGCATTCGGGGCCGAATAGATGAAACCGAACTGTTGGATCTCGATCGGATGGTTGCGAGTGATCTGCAGAGGGAAAAGAGAATGTGTAAGAGATAATATCATCGAATAAACTAGTAATTAGAACTATTTAGGCAAAATTTGCAAGGAATTAGTGAAACACTCAAGGTGAACCAAAGAGAGGGTAAATCACTCAATACGAGGAATAAAATCCTTAGAATTGGTGACTGTGCAGATGAATCTGGAGGATTCATCATGAGGGTCACTGGAATACCATGAAGAACTTGATTGGTACTAATGAAGTACTAGTTCTATGGTAATATAAGGAAGAGTTGGGTGTAAAGAGTTACACTGATGCAAGCTTCCAAAATGACAAAAAATGATCGCAAAATATAAAATATAAAAGTGAATATGAGTTGATAAATGGAAATGTTCCAATTTAAAAGTCATTTAATTCTAAAAGGGAATACTGAGTATCCTTGTGTTATGAACAACAGAGGATACTATATGGATCTAGAAGTTCATAGAGATGAACTTATAGATATTCCAACCATTGATGAAAACTAGTATTACTGAGTCAAACAATGGAGCTAAGTGTTAAGCAAGGAATATCAGTTCACATATTACCGCAACTCCATCTCATACAATATGTCGTACAATAAAGAGATGTGAAACATGCAATCTACTGACTAAAGCAAAGTGTTGCTAACTCACTGTGTTAGCACTAGAGCAGCAGAATCATGTGGGACATGTTTGGAGATCACTAAGAATAAGATTCAAAGGTGATTGGCTCATAGAGAAAGTGGGAATCTATTGGTATGTATACCCTGAGAGCCAATCATCTGATGATTTGGATTGGGATACATTATGATTGATTTGATAAATATCAAAGGCAAGCTTCCAATTTATTCTGGTTCAATCAGTTATGAGATAATGATAGAACATAATGAATGTATAGAGAAGGATAATACTCAATGACATATGTCTTTAGGTTGAGCACCTGAAAAATGAGATCATACACATGCTAAAAGTTTGTACATTCTTGTTTTATCCCTAGTCAAATGTCATTATGGAAGGTTGATAGAAAACAATGACACAACAAGACTAGAGTGTGTGTTGGTTGATGATAGATTCTCATTAGTCATGATATATGATATGAAACCAAGCACATAGATACATGTTAGATAATAGTGTATCGGACAGACCCACTGTGAGAGTGACACATGGAACCATGACATGGTAGTCACAGTTAGCTCTCATAGTGATGGTGGTGATTGTGATTCTTGGACCTAAAATCACTGCATTCATCACATGTTGTTGGGTACACTTTGACATCATAAAACACAGTCCTAAAATATGGAATGTTATAAAGGTGATGGTTGGGTGACTTTAACACATGGGGTTTTGACTGTGAGTGATAGATATGGGATTTATCCCTCCTGAGGGAGTATGATGTACATGGCCACCTGATAAGAGAGACTGAGAAAGGCATATGCATGCACGTGTGAGTCAATATGTGATATTGATGGCACACATATCTCAGATCTGCTTTGGATCAAGGAACATGAATGAACATTGAAAAGATGAAAACTCCATGCCTTGAGTTCATTCAGGATATTAGAGACAAAGAAAATATACATTTAATGGAACACCAATCACAGACTGTAGGATTGAAAGTTGTTCTCCAACTTTCCTTTTCAATTGGGTAGCACTGATGTGCGATTAGGCACCACTCTTTGCTTACAATGTCATAAGCTAGTTATGGACATTCACTGCCAATGTGAAAATGGGACCTATAGGGTCACACACAAAGGATTAACCTAGAAGAGGATTTTATCCATGAATGATGTTTGGATTGATTACTAAAGTGTTTAGGTACTCAATCAAACATTCAATCAATTGACTTGACTCAGAATCATCAAGTTCAAGTGTTATGTACAACATTGATTGTGTTAGATTGAGTGTCAGATTGATTGAGAACAACATTGATTGTGTTATGTATAATCTGGACCACCAACCGACCAGTTCACAAGGTGAACCAATCGACTCAAGGTCAGTGAGATGACCAGTTCACTTGGTGAACCGATCGATTTAATTGGACCAAACAAGCAAGGTTGGGTTGTCTCGATTTTTGAGAAAAGTTTTTCATTTCACTTATCCAATTCGATTGGGACAAGAATTGATCTTAGTATTAATTGGAAACGAAAGAGGAAAGATAATTGGAGGTGAGTCAGGAATGTGAAATGACCGGTTCAACTCGTGAACCAATTGGCTCACATTCCCAACCGACCTATTTGTTTGTGAAATGACCAGTTCGGCTGTCGCAGTGCAATCAGTTCATGGAAATTCTAGACCCTTCTACTCCCACGTTAGTCCCGCATTGCCCAGGGCTAAGAACCCTGACCCTGACCCCTCCTATATATGGAGGGGTATTGGGGGCTTCTCAGATAACACAACTAAGAACATCAGTTTCTCTACAAAGTTGTTGTCCTCTCTGGTTGTCATAACTGAGAGAGCCCAAGCAAGTTCTACCCGTCTAGGGAGGAATAGCTAGGGAAAGACAATTGCATGACATCAACTGGTTGTGGGAGAGTGTATTGGTAACTAGTACACCAGCAGAAGAGGATGACTCCTTCTAGTGTTCTGCAGGACAGGACGACTAGAGTTCCCGATGGTCTGTGTGGACTATCTATAGAGGCAGGAGACTTCTTCCGCTCAGGAGGATGACTCTCAATCGCAGTCCAGGTTAGGACCAAGAGCTGCACAGACGCCATCGAAGACTAGGTGGTTGAAGACCGCACTAGTCGCTGAGCAAGCCTCAGGACTAGGTATATCTTGCTAAAACCATCCTCCTTATTTCATAGTCGTTGATGTGATCCGTGGCTTTGGTTTTGTGGTGAGAATTTTTTTTTGTTTCCACTTCCTTCTCCCTCACCTAAAACCCAATAGATACCCTACCATCTGAGGTACCACTGTAGTTGTCCTCCAATCTCATCACATATATACTCAGCGAGACACAACCACAACTGTTCTCAAACCGAGGGCTAGGTATGACCACATTCATTCTCCCTAAACACTTGGATTCAGGATGATAAACACCCCACATACTCAATAGTATGCACTCTGAGTTTATCTTAGGAATACTAATTTCACCATCTAGCAAGTTTTGACACTCAAATGGATGTATGCCACATAGCACTACATGATTATAATTTCACTTGATTAATTATTTCCAATTGGGTGAATTAAGGCTACATCATACAAGTGGACATACAAACCCTAATTCATCTCTAGCAAACATTTCTATATAACAATTTCAGAAGATATAAAACATATGATACATATTGTTCATCATCTCATCATCACATCATGCTATTCACTTTCCATTAATGACACTGCACGTGTCATCATACTATCACAGGATATAAATCCTTTTCACAATATCACATGGTATCAACCCTTATCAACACAAGAGGATTACACCTCATTTAGGGCTCAACCATGCCCAAAGGTCATTAAGACAATCATACTATTCCTTGAAAGATCATCATTATCTTTCCATGCCTTATAACAAGGTCCAACACCATCACTTACATATAATACACCGGACAACACAATATTGCATTAATGAGCTGGGATATATTCATAAACAATCATAGTAGGGTTATATTAACATTTAGAAAATTCATTGATTACATTAACATGCAAGGAATCTATATATGATTAACCCTCATCATATTCAAAATGCATAGTTTTAGCATAAGAAAGTATCAACCATGTGGCTATGATAACCACCGATTAACATATTAAGGTTATGATCATATTAAGGAGGTTATTTCACCATCATTCTATCATATAAGAATTTTAAACATAAATACTAATCTTTATCTATTTGCATTAGAGTTAGGTTCAACAAGATAAATTATATTAATGTTACTAATCAACACTTATACCCAAACTGTAATTCATGGCATCCTCATTGGATCATGAATGCATAAGGTGAAGCATCACCATCACATTCCATACTATTCTCAAGTGTGAATCCACACATAAATCAAGGTTTAACCATTGGGTTATAGCATACTAAGGTTTCAACAACAATAAGAGAGTACTCCATGATTGTATTAATCATTCAAGG
This sequence comes from Alisma plantago-aquatica, assembly GCA_963693085.1. Taxonomy (NCBI): domain Eukaryota; kingdom Viridiplantae; phylum Streptophyta; class Magnoliopsida; order Alismatales; family Alismataceae; genus Alisma; species Alisma plantago-aquatica. Next base: position 792,319,815 of record OY856410.1, on the reverse strand, counting down.
ACTATTAATACCCAATTACCATCATTTAGTTATATTAAAGCTATGTATAACAAGATATACCTCATTAGGGTTATCCATTAATTCATTATGGTGATTATAAATGATAATATTACGAGGGCAAGGGTAAGACTACAAGTTTAAGGAATTGACCCATCAAATTCTCATAATTGGAATAATAACATTACACTATATGCTACACCCAAAACAATGGGAATATTGAGGCATCAACTTCTAACCATTAAATGTTGAAAAGGTAAAACCATTGGTTGTTTACATAAGTAAACATCTTTAACAAACCACGTATGAAGTCATTGAGTTGTTCTATACAAAGAGTCACCATATAACCCTAGACATCCCTTGATTAACAACATAAAAAGTTCCATTGCGAGTAGGGTAAAACCCATAAGAGATTATTTATTTAAAACAAACTGTCAGTAAATGAGCTTCTTAAGTTGATCTCATAAAGGAAACCATTTAAATAACTTCATTAGGACCAACATATTACACTTAGGAATCATTCCAATCTATTGTATGAATAAACGTTAGATCTTAACCATTAGGTCAAGTTCATATATTAAAACCATCAATTGGAGTATAGGTCCAACCATTTCATCAAATGACCCAAGAAACCATTGGTTTAAGGCTTAATTGATGCTATATCTACATGCTTAACTCACCATAGGTTTTAGAGACCTGATCCACCATAACTAGTGACCATTAAGTCACCATAGGTTGTTAGATCAACACTATATTCATTAATTACCATCGAATATCAAGCTAATGTCACCATTGATTGATAACATCATAGGGTACTTAGTTGTTAATCACTAAGCTTCTTATTTGTCTGAAACCTAACCTAAGGGGTGAATGTAAGTTGACACCCTTGGTCACCACCATCAGTTTTCATGAAGACAACACTATCGGTTGTTGTAACGGTACCACCATTGAGTCATGTGTTTATAGAAGAAATTAGTTTTAAACCCTAAAATTGACCATTGGTTGATAGGTGTTTATCCCCATCGGTTGTCAAACCAACCTGATCCAAGTCATATTATACCTTAGGAATAATGTGCACATGATCACACATTCATCTATAATTGAAATCAGAATAGGGAACATTATAAAAATTGAAATCCAAGTCAAGCATAGCTTTTTAGTGCATGGATCATCATTTAAAAGCAAGAACATGAGCTAGCAAGCTTATGGTAAGCAATATACATGGAGCAAGCTATAAAACTTGCCTATAATTAGAAGATAAAATCCAAAATAGAAGAAAACATGAGAAGGCAGGGTAGGAAATCCAAGCATAAGCTGTGAACTCGTCCATCTAGCACCTTTCTTCATCAAATCAGCAAACCCTAAGCATAAGGAGCAAGAAAGGTAGGGTTTTAGAGTTTTAGAGAAATTTCTACCATGGAACAGAAACGTTCTGACTTGGAGAAAGGTAGGAGGAAGGATAGAAAAGAAATAAATGGAGAAAATAAGGGGATTATTACTCTTTTAGGTCAAGATCACTAGAAGGAAGCTTTTTAAATCCCAAAAGGAAGTCAATTGCAACCCTAGATGTTTTTTCCCCAAGAAGATCCCCACTTTCTTCTTCCTTGGACAGGAACTTCGCAGCAACATAGAGGGAGAATGAGGTTTGTAGGAGGACGGAAGTGGTGGAGAGAAAATGGTTTGTTTCGGTGCTTAGGGATAAGTATATAAACTTTAAGATAAAGAAAAAGAAAAAGTTGAAGTTCTAGTATCTTTCCAAGTGTCCATGGCCTTAAACTATTAAGAATATACAAGCAAACACACAATAAGCTCCCCAACTGTCTATAAAGACATGATTATGCCTCATTTCTTGAATTTCCAAGCAAAAAAAATAACTCATTAGTTGATAGCTCCTAAAGGTAGCTCATCCATAAAGGGGTAAACCCTAAAATACCCTTGGAGAAAATACCTTCAAACCAAGGTTTAACTAGGATCCCCATGGCTCAACAAGCTCAAGAATGATGAGAGAACATCAAAACAACATAATGCGAGTGATAAATTGCAAAGAAAACCTCTCAATTGGGTAAATTGTAGAAAAGTCCAAAATGTGCATAAAATTGCATAACTTGCACAAATAGTGTCCAAATTGGACCAAACTTAAAGCTTAAGCTTGTATTATGATTGAAAAGCATATCACAAGGTTATATTAAAGTTCTAAACATTCAATTATGATAGTTAAGTATGCTCAATACTTTGAGCAAGGTCAGGGGTCTCTCAGCTACACTCATGGGTAGAGGGCTTCTGATGGACATGATCAGGTGCCTTTATAGGCTACCATCCTTGGTTGTTGGAGGGCGACCATGGATGAGGAGGATGTCTTCAGGTGATGTTGCTGATCTAAAGAAGGAGGGCAATATAGTATGGCTGATGACTATCCTAGAGATGATGGACAACAGAGAGGGTCGGTCATCAGCTTGCTCGTTAGTTGATGCATGTGAGCATGGTTGGCGCCGGGCCAGAGAGGATAGATGTGTGGCCATTGTAGGCAAGGGGAACATGTTGGTCATCATTAGAACTTCTATCAGCCATATCTATGGAGGGTGATGCTTCTTCTCAGTCACAATGGTGGAGTGTAGACGGGGATGAAGGAGAGACAACTGCTAGGGCTTGGGGCAATGAAAGAAGGAAGAGGAATAAATAGAGTGGCGAAGAAGAGGAAGAGGAGGCTAGGAAGAGAGGGGAATAGAAGAGAAGAAACAACTTGACCCCAGTATCAGGCTTTAGGGTGCGTGACCATGAGAGACAACTGGAGGGGGAGTCTACGGGAGTCAGGGAGGATGAGAAAGAACGTTGCAAAGGGGAGAGGGTGGCATCCATTATCACTGGCGAGCGATCTGTCACACTCCCGACTGCACAAGATATGGGTCAAGGTATGTGTAAGGAGTGGGATCCCAGATGGGAACCACTCCCTACTAAAAATTTGAAGAATAGAACCTCCAGTCCAAACACACCTAAAAGATATATTGGAGTGAGTGTAAAATTTTCAAATCTTATGTATGGTACTCAAAACAACCAAAGTGTAGTAGAGGAAGAAAATAATGAATATATTAAATTTCACATAAGGGTACAAAAGAACATCTTAAACTTACATGTAAAGTTACATCACAAGGATCCACGTAGAGGGAAATCTATACCACCTCAAGATTGCCTCCAAGCGTTAACTTCACAATCTAAGTCCATGTCTTTGAGACATGTCCACCATATCCTTCACCTAGGGTTGAAAGTATACCCATGCAAGAAAAGAAAATAGATAACATCAACAAAGGCTGGTATGATCATACTAAAAATTCAATTGAGCAATATATGAAATATGGACATCAAATGTAAAAGGCTTTCCATAGAAAAGTAAAGTACCACCCAAGTGGGCATCAAGACAAAAGAATTACAATAAGGAGATACTTGCCATAAAAACTCATAAACATATTGTGTCATATATACATCCACTACCATGGTGGGAAATGAAGCACAAGTACGGCACACACCCCACAATCATCATTAATATCCTGCATGCATGTGAGATAAACACAGCCCTAGAACAATATAAAGACATGGCAGCCAAGTCCCATAAACCTGAAGCCTGATAGAGAATGGCACATAGACAAACTCCCAAATATATAAAACAGGGGCCAAGAATCATACATCTTACCCGAGTATGAGGTAATCTTACCATCCCAAAAGAGTAGGAAATTACACATCTTCTTGACAGGAAATTACACATCTGCCATAAATAGAAACCAATGCAATTTTACTCTAGTGCTAATAATCACATAGCATGTAAAATGTAGAGGCAAGTAGAATGTATAGTCAGATTATACAAAAGTAGTCACCAAAAAAGTGACCAACATATACATCCACCTTATAAGTGGGAAAAAGACATTACATGTCATCATATAAAGTTCCATCATGAACCAAGCATAAAATAAGAGTCCAAAGGAATATCCATGATTACATGATCAATAACCAATAAGGTAGTTCACTTGAACCATGATTTCCGAAAGAAATGACATATGTGTAGGCTATTGTCCATAAGACCAAGAGATAAGAAAGTAGGATAATTGGTCAATAAGAATAATCAGGGATGCAATACCTCAACATCTGAGTTAAAATAGTCCAAGCAAGATCTAGGTTAAAACCTATGTCTCCAAAGCACCTATAAAGCATATGTAGATTTTGTGTCAATTTAATATTCCTTATGCAAACCTTAGAAAACACATTTTTCTTCATATGTGAATTAGATTATAAAAATCATGCCAAATTTAAGATTATCTTTTTCTGAACTCAAAAGTATTTTATTATATTTTTCTGACTTATAAATAATTAGTTATGAATTTTACAAGTTAATATATAATTAGGAAAGTCCATGAAATATCACATATTATTATTATTAAATTTTGGCAACAAAACTAGTATCATTAGAAAGCTCATATTTTTCTATTTCCAATGACTATTTATTTGAAATTTTTGGACAATCAAGGAATTAGTTATTGATTTCACAATTTGTGACTAGTAAGAATTCACTAAAATTCCATGTCATCAAAGAGACCCAGTCAACGGGTCCAAAATGCTGAGTTGGACTAATAGTGGGTGGCCAACCTGACTGGGCCCATTATTAATGAGGTGTAAAACTCTGAGCGAGAAGAAGAAACCAATAAATGATGATAAGACCATTTTGCCCTTATCAGATAACAAATCAAGAGAGTCTTACAAGGGACACCCAGGAAAAACACTGCATGTCCTCTTCTCCATCAGCCAAAGCTTAACACGAGGGAATCAATAACAAACACAGATCCCTGCTCAAGAGTCAAAACTTTGGAATCTAGAAATGTAGTTGAGAACCAACATCTCTGTTGAGTTCTTGGTGATACGCTTTTAGGGAAGGCAAAACCACCAACTTTCAGACCCGGGAAAAAGAAAGATAGAGTAGGCTCATCGTCGGACAAAGGTGGAGACAACCCTGAGAAAAAAGGGGGAAATAAAGAGGCATCACCAAATTACCCAATTGAAGACACCAGAACCTCTGTGATGCCACCCCGAAGACAGAGTAGTGAACTACAGAGCTTGAGAAGGCCCCACGCCTCCGACCGAAGCCACTTCACAATACACATATAGGTAGAACATGTAAAACCTAAACATGCAGAAGTTAGCCCAAACCAAGATGGCAGAATCATTAACGGTGATTGGGAAAAGATTCTGCTGGGTTTTGAAGAAGACTGATGATCACAAAAAGCAAGGATGCGGGGAAAAGAGAAGAAGCAGGCCGCGAACAGGGGAAATGAGCGGCACTTTGTGGTTCCCGATATATAGCTGAAAAAACCCTATAAATATTGGGTTCAAATGGAGCAGAAAGAAGCGAGGAAACTGTAGAAAAAAGAATCGAGAAGAAAGATGGAACGAGGCATGAGGAAAGCCAGTAGGAAATTCACATTCACTGTTCATTATGAGTTGGTCTCCTACCCATGGTAGACCTACCCAAGGTAGACCTACCCAAGGTAGGAGATGACTTTTTGCTGTCAGATCAAAATCAAGAGGTTGCGATCAGAGTGCACATAAGTCATCTCCACATGACAATGTAATCATAAGAAATCCAGAAATAAAGGATGCAACATTTAAATCAAATACAAATCCGATTCAAATAAAGTTTGAATGGATTATTTCCTTATTTTCTCTTTCTTAAATTGGAGGTCTAAACCTTATCCAAATTAAGTGAAAATTTGTACATAGGCTAAATTAGGCATGCAGATTCCGATCCTTCAATTAGATTTTCCTTTTAAAGAATTTATATGCATTAATTATATGAATCTTAGTTTCTCTTTCCTTATGCATTAATGACATTAGGATTATCAAAATTTTACAAAACTTCTCCCAAAAGTCACATTTAATGTGTTGGATAAAAAATTTCCATCAATTTTACATGTTGGAGTTATTTGTACAATTATTTAATATTTTGAAGATTCTACACACTTTCTCTCTCATGATTTCACCTTTTAAGCAAACTTTCTCCAAATTGGATGAAAATTCACCCGAAGGCTATGTTTATTATGTAGATTATGAATCCAAGATTATTATCCTCTTTTGGAGTCATATATCACATTATTTATTACTTATGCCTTTTCTTCATTTTCTCTCTCCTAAACTTACTCTATTATTTTAAGGTTTTCCAAATTAGATGAAAATTGACATGTAGACTTATTTTCATATGTAGATTATGAATTTGAAGTTTGTTTCCACGTTTGAGACTTATTTTTATGAGATATGTCATATGGCCCATTAGTGGCCCATTAACCAAAACTATTCATCCAATTAAGTTCTTTAACTTCTTATTACCATCCAAATGAGTCATATGTGACTATTAAGCACGAATTATCATGTATTCCCTCATATACTTGATGTGGCACATTTTATGTTCCATTATTATCATAGGTCTAATGTGAGAACTTTAGGTTACATTATAGTGATTTATACATGCATTATCTTATTAGGATTATACTAAACATCATATAGATCTAAAACTTAACCTTGTTTGGCTACGTCCAAAAGATCAAACGTCTAGGGTATGGTTTGAGATCTAGTATGTTACAACACTCTACCCCTTAAAAGGATTTTGTCCTCAAAATATATAGTTCCAAACATCAACAACTAATTGCTTTCCACCCCTTAAAAAGGTTCAACCTAACAAGTCAAACTAATCAACGTTTGGGGTTACCCACATATCTTTTAGTTGTGAATGTTTTAGAGATTTATGTTGTTCATGTATCCACCTAACAAGCTAGAACCATATAGGGTTGAGTTTTAGGTCCTTGTGTCTCTAACCTAACAACCCCTAGATCCAAAACGTCATAGGGTAGGTCATCTATTATATCAATCCTAGTCACAACTCTAAAGTCAGAACTAGGGTTACCACTAGGTTAAGGGTTTTGCTACCAAAAATTCTCAAATCTTCATTGTGACTTAGTTTAATAAAATCATCAAGAAAATATGAGAAACTTTTGTACATATAGTAGTATAATGATTTTTTTCTGATAAGAAACATTGCAAAGTAAAACCAACAAGTTGGCTAAAATTCAATATGAAAACCAAGTCAAAATATTTCCATATTAGGACTTTTTATCCTACTATGTCCCCATAACATAATTGCATCCTCAAGCAAAACCTCATATCATCATGAGATACACATCATAATTAATCTATATGATAGGGTAAGATCTCCTAAAAACCTTATCACATATTAAACATATATCAATTCTAGGGTGAACATCTCACCTAGAGGGAAACTATGCAAGGTAAGGGTTCTAAAAGGGAGACAAAATTAAAATAGTCAGATTTCGAGTACCATGGGCTCAGATACCATGCTATAAGGAGTGGGATCCCAGAGTGGAACCATGCCCTAATAAAAATTTGAAGTATAGAACCTCTAGTCCAAACACACCTAAAAGATATGTTGGAGTGGGTGTAAAATTTTCAAAGCTTATGTATGGTACTCAAAACAACCAAAGTGTAGCAGTGGAAGAAAATAATAACTATATTCAATTTCTCATAAGGGTACAAAAGAACATCTTAAACTTACATGTAAAGTTACATCACAAGGATCCACATAGAGGGAAATCTAAACCACCTCAAGATTGCCTCCCAGCTTTAACTTCACAATCTAAGTCCATGTCTTTAAGCCATGTACACCATATCCTTCACCCAGGGTGGGAAGCATACCCCAACAAGAAGAAAATATAGATTACATCAGCAAAGGGTGGTATGTGCATACTAAAAAGTCAATTGAGCAATATATGAAATAAGAACATCAAATATAAAAGGCTCCCCATAGAAAAGTAAAGTACCACTCAAGTGGGTATCAAGAGAAAAGAATTACAACAAGAAGATACTTGCCATAAAACCTCATAAAAATATTGTGTCATATATACATTGTTAATGCATCGAAGTGCACTAAAATCACTAAGATAATAATCCTAGAGTTTAATCCTTTTTCTACTTTCTGATTAAGGTTAGTATACAAAGGGTCGATCCCAAAGGACAATGTTTTCAAGGTTGTTAACTCTAATCCCAATGGTTTTGAAGAACTCTTTATTTCTTTTTAGTGATTTTGGTTTTAGAACATAAACTAAATATCGAGTTGGGGTTTTATGGTTATCAGAAAGATAGAAAGAAAATATAAGAACAAGATTGCACTTAACAATACATAATTCACCCTGTCACAAGGAAAATTGAGATGATTGCTAGTGTTGGGTTTTAGGGGAGGCAGAGAAGGCAGTAGAAACAAAAATTTTCTCCCCCAAACCCAACACGAGGAAACGTGTCAATGTATATATAATGGAAAGGGATGGTTTGTGGAATCATACCTTGTCCCGAGGCTTGCTCGGCGACAATACCTCGCGCAATGAGCGGTCTTCAACTCCGGTCTTGGACGGCGTCTGTGCAGCTCCTGGTCGTGCCGGGACTGACGACTCCTCCTCCTACCAGACTGTCGGATGACAGTTGTCCTCCTAAGCGGCAGTGACCTCCCGCCTCTGTAGTAGTCCACACGGACCACCTGAAACTCCACACTCCTTGTCCTACAAGGAAGTGGAAGGAGTCGCACCCTCCTGTTGACGTACTAGTCGCCAACACACTCTCCTGCCTGCCAGTTGCAACTGTAGTTGTCCTTCCTTTGCTGCACCTCCCTTTGCGGGAAGCACTTGCTCGGGCTCTCTCTCGGTTACCAAAACCAGAGAGAACGACAACTTTGCAGGGCAACTGGTTGCACTGAGTTGTTATTTGAGAAGCCCCCACTACCCTTATATATATAGGAGGGTCATGGTACATGGTTCTCTATCCCGAGCAATATGGGACTAAACACAGGAGTAGAAGGGTTCGGGATTTTCAACAAAAAGCAATTGGTTCACAACATGAAATGATCGGTTCATAGCTGAACCGATCGGTTCGGCCATTGAGCCGATCGATTGGACCTGAGCCGACCGTTTGGGGCACTCCAACCGATCAGTTGGTGCCCTGAACCGATCGGTTCATGGTCCTAATCCGGCTCAAAAAGACTTTCCTTGTTTCTTTCCCAATTGGTATCGAATACCAATATTATTCCCAATCGAATTGGGCAATTTGAAACCAAAGGAAAATTCTTGCCGACATGACTTTCCCAACTGGTCGGTTGCACCAGTTGGGCCGATTGGTTCAACCCTTGAACCGGTCGTTTCAACCTGGTCATGAGCCGATCGGTTGGACACTCCAGCCGACCAGTTTAGCAACCTCAGCCGACCGGTTCAACACTTGAGCCGATCGGTTGGGAGCACAGGTTGGGCAAAATCAGTCAATTGCAATTTCAATCAATCCGATACTCCAATCAATGCGTCCAACACCTTGAACAATATGATATTGAGCCATCAACTGATTGAATGTTTAATTGAACTACTAAACTCCTTTAGTAATCAATCTAAACGTTGCTTGTGGACAAAACTCCTCTTCCAGGTTAAATCCTATGTGTGTGACCCTGCAGGTCCATTTCACGTTGGCAGTGAGAGTCCATAACATTTATGACTTCACAAGCAAAGAGCGGTGCCTAGTCACACATCATTGCTACCCAAGTGAAAGTAGAAAATTGGAGAACAACTTTCATCCTACAATCCGTGAATGGTGTTACAGTGAATGTATAATTCCTTTGTCACTGATATACCGAATGAACTCGAGGCATGGAGTAGTCATCCTGTCAACGTTCATTCACTTTCTTGATCTCAGAGTAGATTGAAGGAGATATGTATGACATTAATATCACATACTGATTCACACATGCGTGCGCACGCCTATCTCAATCCTACTCATCAAGTGGCCATGGATATCAAACTCCCTCAGGAGGGACAAATCCCATATCTATCACTCACCCCTCAAAAGCCCCATGTGTCAAAGCCACCCAATCATCATCTTTATAACAACCCATGTTTCAGGACTGCGTTTGATGATGTCAAAGTGTGGCCAATGACATGTGTTGAGTGTAGTGATTTCAGGTCAAAGAATCACACTCACCACCATCACTGTGAGTACTAACTGTGACTACCATGTCATGGTTCCATGTGTCAAACTCATGGTGGGTCTGTCCGGTACACTTGTTCTCTAACAAGTACCTATGTGTTTGGTTTGATATCTCTATATCATGACTAATGAGATTCTATCATCAACCAACACCACAATCTAGTCTTGTGTGCCATTGTTGTCTATCTACCTTCCACAATGACATCTGACTAGGGACATAACAAGAATGTACAAACTCTTAGCATCCGTATGATCTCATCGTTCAGGTCCTTAACCTGAAAGCATACGTCATTGAGTACTGTCATTCTCTAGACATTCAATCTGTTCTATCACTATCTCATATGACTGAACCAGAAAGAATTGGAAGCTTGCCTTTGATGTTTATCAAATCAATCTTAATGTATCCCACCACTCATCCCATGATTGGCTCTCAGGGCATACATACCAACAGACTCCCACTTGCACTGTGAGCCAATCACCATTGAATCATATTCATAGTGATCTTCAAACATGTCCCACATGTTACTGTGCTCTTAGTGCCAACATAGTGAGTTATGGCAACACCTTGCCAAAGTCAGTATAAATTGCATGTCTCTCATCTCTTCGCTGGACGTCACACATATGAGATGGAGTTGCCGTAATATGCGATCTAGTATTCCTTTGCTAACCTTTAGCCACATTGCATGATCAAGGATTCCATACTTGTCATCAATGAGAGGAATATCTATAAGTTCATCTCATGAACTTCCAGATCCATATAGTATCCACTACAGTTCTCTAACGCATAGATACTCGACATTTCCTTTTAAATGGTTTTATTGGAACACTTCCAATTATTAACAAACTTTCACTTTTATACATCCTATGTATATTTTGCGATTAATTTTCTGTCCTTTTGGAAGTTCGCATCAATGTAACTCTTTACATCAAACTCTTCCTTATCACCATAGAACTAGTACTTCTCAAGTACTTATCAAGTTCTCATGGTATTCCAGTAACCCTTACTGGAAGCAGACATACATCCACTCGTCATGTCCCACATACGAGTTAACAGGATGAGCACATCAAATTGTCATGTCATACATACAAGATGATGAATGCATTTTATTCTTGCCATGTCCATACATGCAAGATAATGGGATGATTACATACATGATAGATCCATATCTATTCTTAGTGTTCCCATTCTTCATAAGAATTGGACACTTGGCCTTGGGATACTAACTCCATGTAACATGGACAAGTTTTCTCCCACTGAATATGTGCATACTGAACATTTTAGTACAGATTTCCAATGTATGCTTTCTCTTTTCAGTTCAAGAGGTTTTTCGAGAACTATCTCTATAGATCTCTATTCCTATCACATAGGAAACATCTCTATCTTCCTTAAAGATAATTTCCACTTTTGGATTTCCATTTTAGAACATTTCCATTTCACATCAACATGTGGAATGTGAATACGCTCCCACTAAATCACATATCTCTTCTTTATCTTTGACATACCAGTCAAACCCTTTGACTATATTATCAAAGTAAAGATCCAATTCTGAGTTGCTTGTACTCAATCAATCACATTGATTAGTCCATTGTAACTTATAGACTTCATTTGTATTAGTAGATTCATAAACCTTATAGGTTGTGTCACATACACATCCTTGTTTTATTCCTCATAGGAATGCGGTTTTAGTATCCATATGCCAAATGTCTTAGTCATTAAGTTGCAATCAACAAGAATCATCCTTCTCAAAATGTTATCCATGTGTCTTAATACCTTAAGACTCATTTGCACTTATGGATTTTATCCAATGGGTGCTACCATCAAGGTCATACCTTATGGTTCACATGGATGTCATTTAGGATGTAATGGTCATAAACCATGACTCAAAATTTGATTCCTCATATTTATCTAGATAGTTGACTCATCACATGAACAACTCATCATATAGATAATTGAGGTGTATCTGTTAAGGATATAAGAACTCACAACCCTTGTGATTCTTAATTTCTTTTATTAGTGTGGGGTATTCATTTATTAAGAAGAATTCAATTATTTGATAATCATTCTCTAACTCCTTAGAGTATGATTCCTTCTTGATTTAGACATCACCATGCCTTAATCATGAGTTCACTATGATACACTATCATAATCACTCAAAAGGATCTCAAACATTTGGTCCAAGTATTTCATTCATTGATCTCATCAAGAATTAACACTTAACCAAATTTGAACTTCATCTATGATAATCTTGAACACTTCAAGATACTCATATTGGTATTTCTCTAAACACCATTTGAAGTATTAGCACTCATTCCAATAGGTATGTAAATACATCACATGTATTATACCTAATAGGAAAATCATTCTCCCACTACCATTAGTGAAGATTGATTAATCATGTACAAGAGATTCATGTCTCTTACTGGTTCTCTAACCAAAAGAGTCTAGATTTATCCATCACATGGAAACTAGAAATGAATTTCTTATGATTTATGCTAATTTGATTGTTTGAGTTATCAATATCTTTAGGTATCATTTTATCTTATGCATACCATGTATCACAAGATAAACAAGGCATTTCCACAAAGATCATATCTTTTAAGATTGAAACATCAACTTTATTAATTGCCATCATTGTCATACAATATGCAAAATAAAGTGTTTCTATCTATCGACAATATATGAAATAGTAGTTATCAACTCTATTTCGTGCCCTTTAGGCTGAAATAAACTGAAAGATACTCCTATCTATGGCAGCAACACTTGCTCCAATGATGGGTACTCCTTTCTTGGTCCTTTCACAAAGGCCATCACTTCTTTATGGATCTTGCATATCATATATGACATATCCATATCTTGGTATCATATACCTCAGATAAAGAAGCGGTTCATTTCATGATACCTTAGAGATAGAGAATTGAGTCTTTAGGGGTTTTCACCACCTTAGCCTAGGTGAGAATAGACTAAATCCCTCAAAATGACGATTACAATGAAGGCATGAAAATTAATAAAAATCTACAAAAGATGGACTTCACATGAGCCCATTGGTCCTGGTTCTCATGTTTCTTAATCCATCATCCCAAAAGAGGAAGATCCATGGTCATTTCAAAACCCCTATGCGATTGATTCTATTGTTCTAAATCCAGATTTCCATGGTCATTTCCATCTGGATTAACATGTAATCAAACCAATTAATTACTTTGATAGATCAACGATTATTAGAACCAAAAGCCATCTAGAAGTCATTCTAAGGAAAAAGTCAATTTAAGACATGGCTAAGGGGCTATTCCCATTTCCTGGATAGAGAACTACTCACTCATGCTTGTGGAGAAAAGGGAGACAGAGGAAAGAAGAGTTCTAGCCATAGTCTAGACTTATCAAAGAATTGGATCCTTAGGCTAGAGACAATGAAATGGCCAACCCTTAATTCCTTTCTCCACTCCACGGAAGAAGAAGAAGAAGAAGAATAAGAAGTAAACTAGATCTAAATAGGAAATATGAAAAAACACAGATTGAAGAACACCCTTAACTTACAAATAACCAAATTTTTATTGATGAATCAAAAACAAGAACATAAGAACACATGAATGATAGCTCGGAAATCTCTAGTAAAAAAGATGATATATGAGATGATGATGTTAGGAGGAAGTGCCCCTCCTTTTATATGAGAAGTAGTAGGCCTTTACAACTAGGGTTGTGGGCAAGTGGGGATGGAGGCTACAAATTTGAACTGGTCATGCACTGGCAATCGATCGGTTCAATATCGAACCAGTCAGTTGGAGATCTGGCAGGGGGGAGTCGGGGCAGTAGTCGGTAACCCTAAGTCTCGGGTGTTGGCGCTCCTTGACCCTCTCAGTTTGGGAGGGAGCACTGAAATGGCCGTTTGAAATTCAAGGGGCGCGCCATCTAGTTTGAATGTTTGGACAAGGTCGGTGCTGAGGGACGGCACCAACCGATCAATCAGAAAAGTAAGCTGAGCATCTGGATCAGGTGAGATGATCGGTTGGAATGAGAGAGTCGCTCATCTGGAGTAGGTGAGATGATTGACTGATCAGGTAAACTGTTTGTCTGGTCTGATTCACTATTTTAGGTGAGATGAAGTTCAAGTGTTATAAAAGGAAGCAACTAGCAATTTGTTTCTTTGTAGTGGATAAAGATAAGAATTTCCATGTGACATGACTAAAAAGGTTGTGAAAAGAGGTGCTAAATTAGCATGCATCAAAATAACACATACTTAATCTTTTGCTTGTCCTCAAGCAATTAAAATATCAAAATAATTCAAAAATTTTCTTCAAACAGAATATTCATCCTCCCTTAATTGGAAATATCTTCTATCCTCTTCATGGCCAAGCAACCCATCTCCAAGAACCACAAAATACAAGTTCTATATTTCTTACAACAACATTTTTCATAACTTTTTTCTTTCATCTTATACTTTGCAAATGCATTCTTAATCCTACTTGCATTTCAACACTCAATTTTTTTGGCACGAGAATGAAAAAAGGTGAGGTGTGGAAAAAAGGGTCCCTCCTCTATTCGACTTGGGATTTTAATTTCATGGATTTGTGCCCCTATTAAATTTGCAAGGGGTGTGTACGAATAATCCATCCTCTATTCGACTCAGGATATTGACCACAATTTTTGTGTGTGCTCTTTTTGGCATCTTTTGGCGATACACCTGTATTAAATTTAACAGGGGTATGGAAGAGGGAGAGAAGAGGAGCACACCACCCTGAACTTAGGGTTTGGCGTGAAGATTATTTTCCCATGGTTGTTGCATCAGTATGAGAAATCATGTAAGTAAATCATATGAGAAAGATTGATTAGTTAATATAATGCTAAAGATAAGAAAGTTTGCATTTGATTCTATTTGATACTCTAAGGCTTGCCACCTTTTCCAAGAATATTACTAATTGAGGTATGGAGAATTTGGTATTTAAAAAAAGAGAAATGAAAATTTTGAGCAATTTTTTATGGGAAATAAAGATTTATCTAATTTGAAAATGAAGATACATCATTTGGCTGTCTAGGTAAAGGCCAAAGTTTTGAAAAGGGAAAAAGTGCTAAATTTCAAAATACAGATGTAAAATGCTAAAACGGAAGATAAGGGGTGGAATACGTACCACCCACCCCACCCTGGACTTAGAGTTTTGCTCATCCCGAGCAAACCCTTAGAATAAGATGAAGGGAAGAAAATCACTGCGGTGGTTGATGTTGCTGGTAGGAGGCGTAGTAGTTTCCCTAGTAAGGAGAGTGGGGATCTGGGTAGGTCTGTTGGGCTCCATACTTCTCGTAGGATGGGCAGCTAGGGTCATAGTGGCCGCAGTCCACATGCCATGACTCCTGTGAATGTTGCATGAGATACATATGGTTGAGCTGGTGGTCCTGGTGCTGCTGCTTGTGTTGGATTTCATACAGATTCTACTGGATCTCATAGAACCCATAGTCTCCAGAATCATCATTTGGTCACCGCATGGTGCGATGGCGGGGTGGTGGAGGTGGACCAGAGGCATCATCGTGAGCCTCCAAAGAAACACTCCTCATGTGGGCCTGTTCCATGGGGACATCATATGGGTCTGGGTGATCCAGAATGTACCTCTGGATGTGTCCTGCTAGATCAGTGAGCTCATAGATAAGGTTTGCTACGACAAACATTGCATGAAGAGGAAGCGGTAGAACCTCCTATAAATCCTTGAAGAGCAGGTAGTAGACACCATTGGAACCCATGAAGATGAAATTGTTAGTTTTTAGGTAGATAGTTATCAGTCTAGTGATTTTTAAGTGGGAGTGGTGTGAAAGGGATGTGGGTGTAGCCAAGAAAGGTGGCAAGCTAAGTGATGAAATGTCCAATGAGAAATGATGAAGAGGTGGTACGGCTGATCTGGGTGCTGAAGTGATCCAAAACAACATTCCCCCAGTTGAAGGGTTCTTCATTCAAAAGGCACTAAAGGGAGTAGAGATCAATATGGGTGATGGCTCCCTAGGTACTTTCTCTACTGAAAATGGTATAAGGAAGGATACAATTGAGGTAGCGGATCATTGGGTTGTGAATGTTGGAAGCCTTAGGCCCACTAGGAAGGCGGGGAACAAGGATAGTGATCTCATCCCAAAACTTGTCTTTCTCATATCGGTCGGGGTAGGAGTCATGGGGTCTCTCCAAAGAATGATTTAACTAGTAATTGTCATCGCCGTTGAGGATGAAGGAAGTGAACTGACGGAAAGATATCTCCAGATTTTTGTCGAAAATCTGGATCTTGTAGCTAGAGTTGCCTTGGGAACAATTATAGTGGCAAAAGGTAGATATGAACTCAAGAGTGAGATCACTATACACTAAGGTGACATGGTAGGGGAAGAGGAGGATGTGGTTTCTGCAGAGAATGTTGTCGGTGGCTTCATGGATTCTAAGGGAGTCGAGGGTAGTGCCACATGCCCAACTGGGGAGGGAGACACCTATAGAAAACAAGTTTTCATAATGTTGAAGGTGGTCAGTGCTGGTGAACTAGACATAGCTGTCGAGAATGGGGGTTATGCGCGGTGAATGGGTGGTAGTGGAGTCCGGGTCATTTCTCACCTTTTGGTTTCTCTCCATCTCTCAGAGAAGATCTTCCGCCTCATTGGTGTCATTGAGCATGTTCTCATTGGGCTTGGGTGAGGACTCACCGGTGGGGGATGGTGTGCGGAACTGAATCCCAGTGTGAGATCTAGATCGGCGAGGTGGGTCCTGGGAGGAAGAGGCTGCAGACTTCCCCTTATTCTTCTGAAATCTACTGAACATGGCTACTGTGGGAAAGATGAGCTGATCGGCTCGAGATCTGAGCCGATCGTTGGGTTGCTGTGATGAGCGACCGAGGTTGAGGACAGGCATCTCAGTGCTCTCCGCTGTGGATCGAGGGTGAAGGCAGGCCGAGTGGGTCAGGACCCATGCTCTCAGCTTTGTGGAGCTAGTCAATCGGCTCACCTGTAAGATGAACGGCTCAAAGGTGTATGAGGTGACCGTAGCAGGCAGAGGCAATGAGGTGATGGCTCGAGATGAACAACGAGCACGTGACACGGGCGGCTTGAGGAGCAGGTAGAGTGGAGTCGAGCAGCTTGTAGAGTAGATGAGATGAGTGTGTCAGGGCAGAGGTGGTCGACTGAGGTGCAGATCATTCGGCTTGCAAAGTAGTCGAGTGGCTTCCTTCATGCGGGGTGGTCAGCCTACTGAAGGGGTAGGTTCATGGAGAACAAGCTCGAGTAGGAGAGGTGGCTGCTCACTACAGCGCCAGTCAACTGACGTTGCTAGGTGCTCGACTAGCAACTTCACCGGTCGGTTGGGAGGCAGATCGCTCGACTAGGAAGGAGCTCAGGTGGGTGAGAGAACACATGTAGTTGACAGTGGTGGCTAGATTAGAGTGGAATGGGTGAGGGTGAGGCTTGCCCCGGGGAGTTTATATAGCCAAGTAAGGATGCCGAACTGATCGGCTGGTGATGAAGCTATTCGGTTCAAGATTTTTATTGACACAGTCATAGGGAGGGATCTGAGGTGTTGGGATGCCTCACATTCGACCAACGGTCGGCTCAAGGGATGCTTGACTAGATCCAATTAATCGGTTTATGTACCAACCGATTGTTTGAGCTGCAGAAGGGCACGCTGTTCAGGAATCCCCAAACGATCGGTTGGCTTTGTGAGTCAATAGGTTGGAGTGTCAGAGAAGGAGAAAATACAACAAGATGAAATAAAAAAGTAAAGGAAAAGCAATAAAAGGAAGATAGGGTTGGGTTGCCTCCCAACAAGCACCTTGTTTATAGTTGGAGGCTCGACAGGTAAGATACCACTTTATTATGATTCTATGGGAGGCTGAGGGTCTGTCAAGTTGAGATCTTCCAAGGATGGGCGTTTGTTGGTATATGAAATTACAAGGTCTTCATTGGTGATGTATCTTTTAAGTCAATTCCCATTAACCTTAAATTCACCCAAAACTTTATCCCAAAGAAGAAAGGTGCCATGTGGATAGGCACACTTAACGAGGTAGGGACATACCATCTAGATTTGAGCTTTCCAAGAAAAAGCCTTAGTCTAGAATTAAACACTAGAACTTGGCTGCCTTCTCTAATGTCTTTTTTCTTGATGTGACTGTCATGCCAAAGTTTAGTTCGGTCCTTGTAGATTCTCATATTTTCATAAGCGCTCATTCTAAGTTCGTGTAGTTCATTTATTTGGAGAAGACAATTTTCTCCCATAGTAGAGAGGTCAAAATTCAGGCTTTTGATGGCCCAGCTGGCCTTGTATTCTAACTCTATTAGAAAATGTCATGATTTTCCATAAGTCAACCTGAAAGGGGTGGTTCCTATGGGTGTCTTGTAGGCAGTACGTTATGTCCACAGAGCGTCATTGATTTTCAACGCCCAATCTTTCCTAGTGCATCCAACAATTTTCTCTAGAAAGGATTCAATTTCTCTGTTGGATACTTCAACCTTCCCACTGGTCTGAGGATGGTAAGGAGTGGCAACCTTGTGGTAAACCCATATCTTTTCAATAGAGCCACAAAACCTTTCTCCAAAAAATGGGATCCCCCATAAACAATGATGGCGTGAGGAACTCCAAATCTAGGGAAGATAATGTCTTTAAAGAGTTTCTTAATAGTTTTGGAGTCACAAGTTTTAGTGGGTATGGCTCCAACCCATTTTGACACGTAATCAACTGCGACTAAAATGTAAGAAAACCCAGTAAAAGAAGGAAATGATCCTATGCAATCGATCCCCAGACGTCGAAAATCTCTAATTCCTGCCAAGAGGTTAGGGGCATTTGGTCACACTTGGAAATGTTACCCATCCTTTGACATTGGTCACATGAGAGAACATAATCATATGAGTCTTTGAAGATGGTGGGCCAATAGAAACCACATTGTTGGACTTTCCTGGCTATTTTCTAGGAACGTATGTGTCCACCATAGGGGATCAAATGACATTGTTTCAAAATGTCAATACTTTCTTCTTGAGAGACACAATGATGATATAGACCGTCATTACAAAGTCTATACAGATAAGGTTCATCCCAATGATATTTTTTGACATCATGTAAAAATTTAGCTTTAGAATGTCCCTTGTACTCAGGGTGCAATACACCGACAGCTAAATAATTTATGAAATCGGCAAACCAAGGAAATTGGGAGTCCACCTTAAGTAATTGGTCATCAGGAAAATAGTCATTTATGGGGGTTTCATTGATTGGGATATAACTAGGTCGACTTAGGTGATCAACCACGATGTTTTCAAACCCCTTTTTGTCTAAGATCTCTAGATCAAACTCCTACAATATCAAAATCCATCTTATGAGTCTGGGTTTGGCATCTTTTTTGGTAATGATATAGCAAATGGTTGCATGGTTAGTGTAGACAATAAATTTAGAGCCTACTAAGTATGTGTGAAATTTATCAAATGCATAGACAATGGCTAGAATCTCCTTTTCAGTCACAATGTAGTTTTGCTGAGCTTCATCTAAGGTCTAGGATGCATAGTATATGACATGATGTTTCTTATCGATGCGCTATCCTAAGATGGCACCTACAACATAGTCACTAGAATCACACATGATTTCAAAGAGTTGGGCCCAATCTGGTGCACGAATGATTGGAGTGGTTGTGAGAGCATTTTTCAAACATAGAAATCTATCCATACATGCCTTATCAAAATGGAAAGGCACCTCCTTATGAAGAAGATTGGTGAGAGGTTTTGTGATTTTGGAAAAGTCACAGATGAATCGCCGATAGAAATCGGCATGTCCTAAGAAGGCTCAGGTGTCTTTGACTGAGGTTGGGGGTGGAATCTTGGTGATAACTTCAATTTTTGCTTTGTCAACCTCTATACCTTGGTTGCTAACCTTGTGGCTAAGAACGGTGCCCTACTTAACCATGAAGTCACACTTTTCCCAATTAAGGACCAAGTTTGACTCAATACATCTGTCAAGAACAAGGGTGAGATTCCTAAGGCATGAATCAAAGCAATCTCCATAGACGGAGAAGTCATCCATGAATATTTCCATGATGGTTTTGGTCAATCTTGCAAAGATGGCTGACATACATCGTTGGAAGGTGGCTGGTGCATTGTACAAGCCAAAGGGCATTCGTCTAAAAGCATAGGTACTAAAGGGACATATGAAGGTGGTTTTCTCTTGATCTTCATGATGGATAGGAATCTAATAAAATCATGAGTAGCCATCTAGATAACAGAAGTATTGTTGATGGGCTAAGCATTCAAGAACTTGGTCTAGGAAGGGAAGTGGGAAGTGGTCTTTCCTAGCTGCTTTGTTGAGCTTCCTATAGTCAATGCACATTCTCCACCATGTGATAGTGTGAGTGGGAATGATCTCATTCTTCTCATTTTGAATGACAATACTCCCTCCTTTTTTGGGAACAACTTGAACTGAGATGATCCTTGGGGAGTCAGAGATGGGATAGATGATTGTTATAGTCAAAACTTTAATCAACTCCAGACAGACAACTTCCTTCATGTCTGGGTTGAGTTTTCATTTTGATCTCGAGAAGGTTTGTGGTATTCTATCACTGAGATTTTGTGGATGCAAATGGATTGATCTATTCCAACTAGATCTGTCATTTTGTACCCTAAGGCAGCTCCTTTTTTCCTATGTTCACCCATAAGTTTGTTCTTTTGTTTGAGGGTAAGTCAGAATTTATGATAAAAGGGCACAATTCTAGCTCATCAAGACAGACATATTTCAACCCTATGGGAAGAGTCTTCATTTCTGGGGCCTTTGGCGGTTTAGGTTTGTCTTCTATGGTGGATATCATCTTAAGGTCCTCAATTTCAGCATCAGGGATCTCCTCAAAGTTATC
Organism: Alisma plantago-aquatica; assembly: GCA_963693085.1. Taxonomy (NCBI): domain Eukaryota; kingdom Viridiplantae; phylum Streptophyta; class Magnoliopsida; order Alismatales; family Alismataceae; genus Alisma; species Alisma plantago-aquatica. Next base: position 792,298,923 of record OY856410.1, on the reverse strand, counting down.
TACATGCGCCTTACATTGATTTAATTGTTCATTATCAAAATCACATTCGGAGGGGGTAGTGAGGGCTGTGTGTAGGGGGTCATCAACTAACTCCCATTCCTGCCTTAGTTGGGATAATTTATCAATAAAATCAAGGAGGTAGACCTCTTCCTCAAGACTAGGCCCCTTCATGCTTTCAAACACTCTAAACTCTAGGGTTTGCTTCCCTAATCTTAACAGAATTGTACTGACCTCAACATCAATCACGGCTTGGGCAGTGGCTAAGAAGGGCCATCCAAAAATGAGAGGGTAGCATAAATATTCCTTTATGTCCATGATCACAAAATCATAGGGGACATAAGCATCTTTTCCAACCTTAATCGAAATGTCTTCTATGATTCTCATGGGTTTGGTCATGGATGAGTCCACCAGTTGCATAGTCAGGGCTATGGGTAACATGTCATTAAATCCTAGTATTTTGCAAAGGCTGTAGGGCATGATGGATATACTGGCTCCTAAATCAGCTAGGGCCTTTCTACAGGCATTGTCACCCAAGTAGCATCCTATTCCAAAAGAACCAGTGTCCTTATATTTTTTAGGCATCTTACTTAGGATTATGTCTGAAGTGGTCCTAGCATGTTTGACAGTCTCGTATTCTCTAGTAGCATACTTCCTAGTCCAAATAGATTTCATGTACTTGGACCAGGTGGGCATGTCTGCTAAAGCATCAAGGAAGGGAATGTCGACATGTAGTTTTTTCATAGCATCCCTAAATTTCAAGAAGTGGGCGTTAAGCCTTGTTTGTTTGAGGTGGGCTTGGTAGGGAGTTCGTGGCTTGTAGATTAGTTCTTCGGCTTCGGCCTGAGGGGTTATAGGGACAGTTGGTTCAGGTGTAGCTTCAGGTTCAACAACTACCGTGTCCTCATCCTTGAATTCCAGAGGTGGAGCCAAAGGTTTTTCTAGATGGGGAGGGGAGTGCATCTTTCTCAAACGAGTGGAGACAACCTTGAGTTGTTCAGGATGTTTGGGGTTTTTTTTAGGTTGCCCTACACAAGTTCTAGTAGGGAGTTTCTGTTGGGCGAACAAGCGAGCTAGCTGTCCGTCAGTCGCCTTTTTATGGGCTTGTTGGGCAATGATGATTTGTTCCATGGTAGCTATCCTTTCATCAACTAAGAGGGTGGGAGTAGGACCACTTGGTGGTGGTTGAGGAGGTGGCTGATTGAGATTTTGAGGGGGAAAATTTAAGTTTTAGAATTGTTGTCCTTGATATGGTGGTCGGTTTGGGTGATTTCTTTGGTAGTTTCCTTGGGTTCCAAAGTTCCTTTGGTTGTTGTATGGGAATCCAGGTGGTGGTCAATTGTTGCCTTGAGGGTAGGGAATCCTTAGTTGGGATTGGAGTTGGCTAGAGTTTTCAGCACATGCAAGGTTCCCATATTGGAAGCCAGGATGGTTTCTAGTCTGGTTGGGGTTGTAGTAACCTTGGCCTAGTATGGTATGGATTGAGTTGAGGTGTTCTAGTTGTTGTCCCATTTTTGCATGCATGGGTGTATTGTAGAGGTATTGATAGTGCATGGTGGTGTGATCGTATCCTTGGAAAATGCCACAAAGGGAGTCCACAACTTTTATTTGTTGAGGTAACTCCCTAAGGGTGTCTAGGGATGACTCTAACAAATCTTGTTTTAGGGCAATTAATTTGAGGCTTTCTGCTATGCTTTGGATATCATGATTTACTTCAGCGTTAGCTACCTTAAGGACTCCACCAATTCCCCTTCTAGTCCTTATTTCAGAAGCCCGTTTGACCACCTCCCATGCACTAGTCAGACTTTGGTGCATGAAATTTCCTCCAGATGAGGAATCAAGAAAGAATTTGGTATCATCATCAACACCACGATAGAAGATCTCTATGAGATGGGATTGAGAGATATCATGGCGAGGGCACTTTCTAAGTAAATTTTTGAACCTTTTCCAAGCTTCTCCTAGATATTCTCCTAGGGACATAGAAAAGTGAGTGATTTGTCCCCTGAGTTCATAGGTCAGAGAAGGGGGGTAAAATTTATCAAGAAACGTATTTTGTAGAACTTCCCAAGTTGTGACATGTTATTCACTCTCCATGGTGTTGTACCAGCTACTAGCTTGATCAGAGAGGGATTACTTGAACAATCTAAGGCGGATGGCATCTTCAAAGATGCCTAGGAGTTTGTTCAAAGAACAAAGGTCAATGAACCTTTGAAGGTGATCTTGGCAACTTTCCCCATTATTTCCTGAGAAAGGATTTGCGTGGATCATGGTGGTCCATTAGGTTTAGATCTCAAATTGGGGGGCAAAGATGTCAGGAGGCACAAATGGGTGTTGGGCATATGCAGATTTGGGAATAGAAAAATCTTTCAATTGTTTTTGCCTTTCAGCTTTCCTCCTATTAGCTTCTAGGGTTTCTTGTTCAGCCATGTAGGCTGCTCGTAGATTGGCTTCTCTAGCCGCTTGTTCAGCTAAGATGTGCTTTCTTTGAGCTACTAAAGCCTGGTTGATCCTACAGACGACTTCTTCCTTGTACAACATATTTTGATTTTGATGGTTTAGATGGTAGAAAGTTCTATATATCTTAAGATCAAATGATTGAAAATTAGCTTTTAGGCATCACATGCACAAAATAAATTGTTAATCGTGTGAAAAAAATGGACTGTCGGAATGGAAACTCGGCAGAAGGAGGAGTAGCACTTCTGGAATGTTACTCAGAAGGCATAAAAAATAAAAAAAAAGGTTTTTCAAAAGTTTTTGGGTTTCGAGAAAACAATCCATTATGCCCGACAACGGTGCCAAATTTTTAATGCATCGAAGTGCACTACAATCACTAAGATAATTATCCTAGAGTTTAATCTTTTTTATACTTTTCGATTAAGGTTATTATAGAAATGGTCGATCCCAAAGGACAACATTTTTAAAGTTGTTAACTCTAATCCCAATGGTTTTGAAGAACTCTTTATTTCTTTTTAGTATTTTTGGTTTTAGAATAGAAAGTAAAGATCAGGTTGGGGTTTGATGATTATCACTAAGACAAAAAGAAAATATAAGAACAAGACTACACTTAACAAGAAATAATTCACCCCGTCACAAGGAAAATTGAGATGATTGTTAGTACAAGTAAACTATTATGAATGATAGACTAGAATGTAAAGAGAGCAGATCAAACACAAGAAAAAATCAAGAGATGGAGAATCGAGGCTTTAGGGGTTTTCACCACCTTAGGCTAGGCGATAATAGATTAAATCCCTTAAAATGATGATTATGATGAAGTCATGCAAATTAATAAAAATCCACAAAAGATGGACTCCACATGAGCCCATGGGTCCTGGTGCTCATGTTTCTTAATCCATCATCCCAAAAGAGGAAGATCCATGGTCATTTAAAAACCCCTATGCAATTGATTCTATTGTTCTAAATCCAGATTTCCATGGTCATTTCCATTCAGATTAACATGTGATCAAACCAATTCATTACTTTGATTGATCAATGATTATTAGAACCAAAAGCCATCTAGAAGTCGTTCTAAGGAAAAAGTCAATTTAAGCCATGGCTAAGGGGATATTCCACTTACCTCGATAGAGAACTACTCGCTCATGCTTGTGGAGAAAAGGGAGACAGAGGAAATAAGAGTTCTAGCCATAGTCTAGACTTATAAAAGGATTGAATCCTTAGGCTAGAGACAATGAAATGACCGACACTTAATTCCTTGCTCCAATCCATGGAAGAAAAAGACGAAGAAGAAGTAAACTAGATCTAAATAGGCAAGGTAAAGGAACAATGATTGAAGAACACCCTTAACTTGCAAAAAACCAATCTTTATTGATGAATCGAAAACAAGAACAGAAGAACACAATAATGATAGATCGGAAATCTCCAATACAAAAGATGATATACGAGATGATGATGTGAGGAGGAAGTGCCCCTCTTTTATAGGATAAGGAGGAGACCTTTACAACTAGGGTTGTGGGAAAATGGGGCTGGCGGCAGAAAATTTGAACTGGTCACGCACTGCCAACTGATCAGTTGGGTAGCGAACCGATCGGTTGAAGATCTGGCAAGGGTGGGATTCGGGGCAGTAGTCAATAACCCTAATTCTTGGGTGGTGGCACTCCTTGACCTGCTTGGTTTGGGAGGGAAAACTCCCACTTGAGCTCTGAAATACCCATTTGATATTCAAGGGGTGTGCCATCTTGATTGAATGTCTGAACAAGGATCAATGTTGAGGGACGAAACCAACTAATCGATCAGAACAAGTGAGCTGAGCTTCTAGATCAGGTGAGATGATTGGCTAGAATGAGAGAGCCGCTCGTATGGAGTAGGTGAGACGGTCGGCTGATCAGGTAAACTTCTCGTCTGGTCTTCTGAGTCTACAAGAAATTCACCATTTCGAGCGTCATTAAGTTCAATTGTGATAAAAGGAAGCAACTAGCAATTTGTTTCTTTTTTGTGGATAAAGACAAGAATTTCCATGTGACATGACTAAAAAGGTTGTGAAAAGAGGTGCTAAATTAGCACACATCATACATCCACTACCATGGTGGGAAATGAAGCACAAGTAGGGCACACACCTGACAATCATCATCAATATCCTGCATGCTTGTGAGATAAAAATAACCCTAGAACAATATAAAGACATGGCGGCCAAGTCCCATAAACCTAAAGCCTGATAGAGAATGGCACATATCCAAACTCCCAAATACATAAAACATGGGCCAAGAATCATAAATCTTGCCCGGGTATGAGGTAACCTTTCCATCCCAAAAGAGAATGAAATTACACATATTCTCGGCAGAAAATTACACATCTGCCATAAACAAAAACCAATGCAATTACACTACTCTAGTGATACTGTATCACATATCATGTAAAATGTAGAGGCAAGTAGAAAGTACAGTCAAATTATACAAAAGTAGTCACCACAAAAGTGACCAACATATACATCTACCTCATAAGTGGGAAAAAGACATTACATGTCATTATATAAAGTTCCATCATGAACCAAGCATAAAATAAGAGTCCAAAGGAATATCCATGATCACATGATCAATAACCAATAAGGTAGTTCACATGAACCATGATTTATAAAAGAAAAGACATATGTGTATGCTATTGTTCATAGGACCAAGAGAAGTAAGAAAGTAAGATAATTGCTCAATAAGAATAATTTGGGATGCAAACATACCTCAACATTTGAGTCAAAATAGTCCAGGCCAGATTTAGGTTAAAACTTATGTCTCTAAAGCACCTATAAAGCATAAGTAGATTTTGTGTCAATGTCATTTTCATTATTCAAACCATAGAAAACACCTTTTTCTTCATATGTGAATTTGGTTATAAAAACCAAGAAAAATTTTAGATTATCTTTTTCAAAACTCAAAATGGATATCATTATATTTTTCTGACTTATGAATAATTAGTTATGAGTTTTACAAATTAATATATAATTAGGAAAGTCCATGAAATATCACATCTTATTATTATTAAATTTTGGCAACAAAATTAGTATCATTAGAAAGCTCATTTTTTCAGATTCCAATGTCTATTTATTTGAAATTTTTGGACAATCAAGGAATTAGTTATTGATTTTACAATTTCTGACCAGTAAGAATTCACTAAAATTCCATGTCATCAAAGACACCCAGTCAATGGGTCCACCATGTCGAGTTGGACCAATAGTGAGTGGCCAACCCGACTAGGGCCATCGTTAACGAGGTGTAAAACTCTGAGCAAGAAGAAGAAACCAATAAAGGATGAAAATACCATTTTGCTCTATCGGATAACAAATCAAGAGAGTCATACAAGTGGCACCCAGGACAAACACTGCCTATCCCCTTCTCATTCAACCAAAGCTTCATGTGAGGGAATCAGTGCCAAACACAGATCCCTACTTAAGAATCAAAACTTCAGAATCCAGAAACGTAGTTGAGAACCAGAATCTCTGTTGAGTTCTTTGTGATACAACATTAGGGAAGGCAAAAGAACCAAACTTTCAAACCCAGGAAAAAGAAAGACATACTAGGCTCATCGGTGGCCAAAGGTGGAGGTAACCCCGAGCAAAAAGGAGGAAATAAAGAGGCATCACCAACTTACCCAATTGAAGACACCAGAACCTCCGCGATGCCACCCCGAAGATAGAGCGGTGAACTGCAGAGCTTGAGAAGGCCCCCAAGCCATCGGCCGAAGCCACTTCACAATACACAGATAGGTAGAACAGGTAAAGCCTAAACATGAAGAAGGTAGCCCAAACTAAGGTTCCAAAATTGTTAACGGTGACAGGGCAAAGCTTCAGCTGGGTTTTGAAGTACGTCGATGATCACGAAAAGCAAGGATGCGGGGAAAAGAGAAGAAGTAGGCCGCAAACAGGGGAAACAAGTGACACTTTGTGGTTCTTGATATATAGCTAAAAAATATATATATAAATATTGGGTTCAAACAGAGTGGAAAGAAGTGAGGAAACTATAGAAAAAGGAATCGAGAAGAAACATGGAACGAGGCGCGAGAAAAGCCAGTGGGAAATTCACATTCACTGTTCATTACGAGTCGGTCTCCTACCTAAGGTAGGAGACTACTTTCTGGCCATCAGATCAAAATCTATAGGCCATGATCAGAGTGCACATAAGTCGTATCTGTGGTACAACGCAATCATATGAAATATAGAAAATAAAGGATGCGGCATTTAAATCAAATACAAATCCGATTCAAATAAAGTCTGAATGCATTATTTCCTTATTTTCTCTTTCTTAAATTGGAGGTCCAAACCTTATCCAAATTAAGTAAAAATTTGCACATAGGTTAAATTAGGCATTTCGATTCTAATTGTTCAATTAAATTTTCCTTTTGAAGATTTTAGATGCATTAATTATTTGAATCTTAGTTTCTCTTTCCCTATGTATTAATGACATTAGTATTATCCAAATTTGATGAAACTTCACCCACAAATTATATTTAATGTGTTGGATATGAACTTTCCATCAATTTTACACGTTGGAGTTTTTTGTACAATTATTTAATATTTTGAAGGTACTACACACTTTCTCTCTCCTAATTTCACCTTTTATGCAAACTGTCTCCAAATTTGATGAAAATTCACCCAAAAGCTATATTTATTATATATATTATGAATCCAAGATTATTATCCTCTTTTGGAGTCATATATCACATTATTTATTACTTATGCCTTTTCTTAATTTTATCTCTCCTAAACTTACTCTATTATTCTAAGGTTGTCCAAATTAGATGAAAATTGACATGTAGACTTATTTTCATATGTAGATTATGAATTTGAAGTTTTTTTTCCACTTTTGAAACTGATTTTTATGAGATATTTCATAAGGCCCATTAATCAAAATTATTCATCCAATTAAGTTCTTTAACTTCTTATCACCATCCAAATGAGTCATATGTGATTATTAAGCATAAATGATCAGGTATTCCCTTATATACTTGAGGTGACTAATTTTATTTTCCATTATTGGCATATGTCTAATGTGAGAATATTAGGTTACATTATAGTGATTCATACATGCATTATTTTATTAGGGTTATACTAAACATCATCTAGAGATAAACCTTAACCTTGTTTTACTACATCCAAAAGATCAAACTTCTAGGGTAGGGTTTGAGATCCAGTATGTTATAGAATGAGAGGGTAACATCCGTATTACATAAATGAGGGGAGGAGAATAAATGAATTAGACTTATGAAATAGGATTTAATGTATTGTTATCAATATCTTATAACTTGTATTAATTAAATGGAGGGTAAGAAATTTTTGAGTTGACTTGGAATTTTGGAGTGTTGGCTAAATAAGACATGATAATATAATTTTATTGTTATTTTTGTCTTTTAAAAGAATTTAATTATTTATTTCTTATATGTAAGTTAAGTATTAATTTAATGTGTTTAATGTCTTTATTAGGCAAATTCATACATTATTTCTTATTTATTTATTTCCTTTTATCCATTAAACTTAGAATTATTTTTGAGTGTTGATTTTGGGTCAAGGTTAATTAATATATGAGTTTATGTCCTTAACTTCCTAGAGGGAGAGCTAATAGTTAATTAGTTATCAACACCATACAAAAGGATGTATGTTAAACCATCATATTTTTTAGGACCAATTTCTCATATTTAATATAATTAAAAAAATGGATTCATATTAGCATTATTGAAAGGCATAAGAAATGGGGAATATTAAGCTAGATATCTAGGTTTCGATATGTTACAAAACTCCACTCTTAAATAGGATTCCGTCCCCAAAATTCATTTATTCACAACCGATCCCACCAATATGACTAACTCAACTAAGCTACATTTTATTTTAAATTTAAGTGATCTAATTAATGTCCAAAGTATGCATCTTAACTATGGTGTACTTATATCATGTGACATTCATTGAGATTTTTGTAAGGGTTATTTGGTGTATGAATTATTAAGTTCAGACAATACTAAAGTTTGAATTAATAACCCTAACTATTAGGGTACAAGACCCCAACCCTAAAAGGATTAACTTATCATCTAAGTAACAACTTAATGTGGAATGAATGGTGGATCTACAAGTCATATATATCTGACATGTCTTCTTACTTGTTGTTCTATACTTAGGTCTAGGGTTTTTGGGTTGACTTAACCAAACATAGGGTCCTACTACAAAGGGGTTTCTTAGCAATCTAGACTTCATATAGTCGTGATTTGATTCATGACAACATCGATAAAAACCATAAAACCTTTTTTTTACATATTGTACAATAATGAAAGTGATTTTTAAGAATAAAATCTTGCGATGTAAATAAAAAAGTGGTGCCAAAAGCAATCGGAGAACCAAGTCAACCACTTCCCATTACACTACACACCTATTATCATTCTTTCATTACTTAATTCCACTAAGAGAGTCTAATCATTACTACAACTAGGAGGGCACAATCCTGATATCCCTAACCTATATCATAGGGAGAAAATGTTTCATGTTACACATGGTCAACTTCTATTAAATCATAGTAAAGTACGACATCCATCATTCTTCAACATAATTTTCACTACCTCATATTGAGACATGCGTGAGTCATATGGACATCCAAAATAATAGGAAGGAGTTAGGGTTGTCTACTCATTTGCTTGTTTACATTTAGGTGTCTAGGTGAATTATATAGCTATATCATACACCACCTCATTCATTAGGAAATATAATTTCAACATGGAGGTGAGAGAAATGGACTCTTAGGAACACCAACAAGACACATCACATTACCTTTATCAATCACACTTAGGAAGGAATCATAAAACACTCAATGAGATGTGTCCAACTCATAGATAGGTAAATTTGGGAAGAGCTTATGTAGGGTTAACTCCCTGATGGAGGCAATATTTTCTTAATAATAATCAAGCTAGTGTCAGATATCACTTACCATCAAAATTCTAACTGTTACTTAGGTTTCCACATTAGTTATCCATGCATACTCAACAACAAGTGAATGTATGCGAGATATGCTAGAAAAAAAACAGAAAGGGTATAAGGTGAGAACTAGGGTTACACCTAGCTATGAGTGTTCAAGTCAACATGTACATCATAGTGGTTCAACAACCTTTTTATATACTAGGAGAGACAATAACTATTCACTATAAGGCAAACTCCGATGTATGTGATATCTCAACCTCCACCAAGAAAGTAGGGGTGATTATGGTTACTCAAAACTGAGTCTCCATGAAAGTTATGTTAACGTAACTCCATGTTGTAGGAAAGACAAGCCTAACCTTAAAGGATTTAGTTCATACCATCATGTACAATCATTGAAAATCTCAAAATCTAAAACCCATGCAAATGTTTTAAGTTTGTATCCATGCATGCTCAGTTCACATAATGTGCTTATCATAGGCATGCTAGGTAACAACAAAAGTAAAAGGGTTGATGACTTGTACTAGGGTTACACATAATAATGTGAATTTAAGTCAACCTACTCTCTATAGTAGATGAATTGTCCTTCCTAAAGGCAGGATGTAGAGGCTACTTCCTAGGAGAGTCAACCTTTATGTATAGAAATCCATGCCCATAATGAGAGGGTAAGATTGATAAGAGTTTACCCAAAACCTAATAAATGGCTTAAACTGCTTGGAGTGAATATCACCAAGTTGGACGGGGATCAAAACCATATCTGGTAACTCAAAACTCAGGTTTAGGTATGACAACAACCTCTAAAAGGTCACCTACCTACTAAGGAACAATCTAGGATAACTTGAAATAGTCTAGTTACCGACTGCTTAGGCTCTGATACCATTCTATAAGGAGTGGGACCCGATAGTGGGCCTACTCAATGATATAAACATGAGACATGAAATATTTAAGCAACGGAAAACATAGTTATTTACAAAGTTACAAAATATTTCTATGTAGATAACTTTCCCATCCTAAGGGTGGTACATAAAATGAAAACATTACACCTATATACACATAAGCCCATATGTAGAGGGTAACAAGGAAATCTCAAGCTATCCTTATGTTCACCAATTAGCTCACGATCATCTTGAGTCTCTCCCCTATAAGGCACCTATACCAGGGTGGAGGGAACACCCAGAAAATAGGAAAATAAGGTATGAATCAGCAAAAGTTGAGTATGCACATTAGAAGTTTAACTAGGGCATTAATTATTACAGAAGTAAAGCAAGATGTTCCCATAAAAAAGGGGCCCATTAAAGCTAGGTAAGTTTCAATGAGAAGTAATAAGAGAAGAAATTTCCAAAAGAATGAGGCATATAAATAAACAAGTGAAATAACACATCTTGCCATTAACCATTCACAATATCACAACAATCATAATAATTCACATGTAGATATATTGGACTAAAGTAACTATACTAGGTCCATGCCACCACTGAGTCATTGACCTAAGTAAAATGGGTGGAAGTAGCGCACCCTAGGCAGAAGTAGCACACCTATATATCCAGCTGGAAGTAGCACACCCCGGGAAGAAGTAGCGCGCCCTAATGGTTATACATAAGCATCTATGATAGTTAAATCCGTCAAATTACCTAACATGCATAAATACAGTGGCAAGATAGTTTACATTCACCATTCACATTTCCAAGAATGACAAGCAAGCAAGTGGGATCATTGACCAAATTCAGCATGATAATAATAATTTTAGGAGAACAACAATAAGTCACAACTGAGAGGATATGACATTTCTACAAGTAGAAATACGAACAAGTAACCCAAGAGCTGCCTCATTATGGGAAAATTTAGTCATATAAATGGCCAGTTATAAATAGGGAGGAGTACATACCTTATCTTCATGGTTAATGGTTAGTTCAATAGGCGTAATTTGTCTCCAAAGTCGATTATTCATCCTAGGAGCACATTATTTATGTTAGATCATCTACATGAACAAATGTGTACATTCTATTATAGATTTTCATATTATTCTTATTCTAGCCCCAATCACTTAATGTTATATTAGGATTTTCTATCTTATTAAGTGAACATATTATCCAATATATTACTATCTAGTTGGTGAAATCTATACTAATGTATCTCTATAAAATTAGTGAATGTTTCCATATATGAATGTATACACTAACATGAATACGAATAGGGACCATTAGTTAAGAAAAGATTAACTAATAACAACTACCATTTCTGACATGTTTATATATATGGTAGGGAACAAGACTATTTAAGTCATACTTTCGTATATCCCTCAGACTCACACATGTAAAGTTATTAAAGTGGTTAGTATATGTATCAAACCACCCTAGATATAGTTTTACATCTAAAATTCGAGCATATAGAATCATTACCAGTTTTACCTACATTTTTCACGTGCCCTCCACCTTTAAGCAATAGCTTATTATTTCTAGACATGTATTTCATTTTCACAAGGTTCAACATTAATAAAAGGACCAACAGACTTACATGTCATAGTAGTCACTTTTGGTCACTGTGATCCGGACTCACTGCCAAGATTGAAACCCCCAGAGTCCATGGCCTTCTAGTTACTGCATTTAGGTACAATCGGTGGAGGGAGGCAACAATTGGAGTAGGTGAGAGTAAGACATGATCTCAGGCAGGAAAGAGTAACGCGCCCAGGGTGGTTGTGGAGAGATCAGGAGGCAGCAACTAGATCTGACTTGCAGGTGATTATAGAGGTGACTGGGGCTTCAAATTTGTAGGTGGAGAGGCTTGTAGATCAGGATCTATTGGAGGCCGCAGTGACTACTGTGTTCAGGGCAAACCCTGTCAACGAAGACCCTCCAGTAGGTGATGGGATCGCTTTTGGTGATGAAGGAGGTGAACCTTGGTGGTGCAAGAGGAAGCAAGGTAGAGGATAAGTGGGTAGATTGGTGGCGGTGCCCCTGCCAGATAGGATCAAGGTGACCTTCACAACTGCATACCTCCACTCGATGGAAGTGTCTCTTCCTAATACGGATCTGGCGGCTGTGAAATCCCTAGATATAGAACTATCCACGATGACCAGATGTCATGGTGATCTGTAGTCATGATGGCTAGACTCATGGGTAGAGGGCTTCCGATGGACATGATCAGGTGCCTTTGTAGGATGCCATCCTTGGTTGTTGGAGGGAGGCCATGGATGAGGAGGATGTCTTCAGGTGATGTTGCTGATCTACAGAAGGCGGGCAATATAGTATGGCTGGTGACTGTCCCAGAGTTGGTCCCCAAATCAAGTGGAACCTTTCTTTGAGTTGTCCAATTTTCTTGAGGTAAGGCAAAATTCGTCAGCGGATTCTTCTGGAAAAATAGGAGGTCTCCAACTAGGACCACACACACACACGCACGCATGCATTAGGCCTCTTTTCTTTAGTTATATGGACAACAGAGGGTGTTGGTCATCAGATTCCTCATTAGTTGATGCCCTTAAGCATGGTTGGCATCGGGCCAGAGAGAACAGATGTGCGGCCATGGTAGGTGAGGGGAACATGTTGGTCATCATTAGAACTTCTATCAGTCAGATCTATGGAGGGCGATTCTTCTTCTCAGTCACAATGGTGGAGTGCAGACGGGGATGAAGGAGAGACGACTACTAGGGCTTGGGGCAATGAAAGAAGGAAGAGGAATAAATAGAGTGGTGAAGAAGAGGAATAGGAGGCGAGGAAAGGAGGGAACAGAAGAGAAGAAATGGCCCGAACCCAATCTCAGGCGCTAGTGCGCGTGACCAGGAGAGACAACTGGAGGGGGCGTTTGCGGGAGTTGGGGAGGATGAGAAAGAACGCTACGAAGGGGAGAGGGCGACGTCCGTTATCACAGACGAGCAGTCTGTCATGGTCCTGATTGCACAAGATACGGGTCAAGGAATGAGAGGGTAACATCCGTATTACATAAATGAGGGGAGGTGAATAAATAAATTAGACTTATGAAATAGGATTTAATGTATTGTTATCGATATCTTATGACTTGTATTAATTAAATGGTGGGTAAGCAATTGTTGAGTTAACTTGGAATTTTGGAGTGTTGGCTAAATAAGACACGGGAATCTAATTGTATTATTATTTTTATCTTTTAAAAAAATTTAATTATTTGTTTCTTTTTTGTAAGTCAAGTATTCAATTAATGTGTTTAATGTCTTTCTTAGACAAATTCGTACATGATTTCTTATTTATTTATTTCCTTTCATCCATTAAACTTAGAATTATTTTTGAGTGTTGATTTTGGGTAAAGGTTAATTAATATATGAGTTTATGTCCTTAACTTCCTAGCGGGAGAGATAATTAGTTAATTAGTCATCAACACCATACAAAAGGATGCATGTTAAACCATCATATTTTCTTGGACCAACTTCTGATATTTAATATAAAGAAAAAGGATTCATGCTAACATTATTGAAAGGCAAAAGAAATGGGGAATATTAGGCTAGATATCTAGGTTTTAGTATGTTACATCAACGACGCATGGTTCAATTACCTTCCACGACAATTTTTGAATTAAATAGGGACCGTCTACGAGAAATAGTTTAGTGGATATCTATATATACAATGTTTTCTATAATTACAATCATAAGTCTAGCACAGTTGGTAAAATATCTATAGTTTATACCTAATCAACTCAAGTTTGACTCTTGCCTAGATTAATACTTTTTGGTCCTCTACTTTTCCAATTATTGGTTAGAGTTCCATCTATCAAGCACGTAGCTAGGATGTAGTGTTTCAAAGAGTCAGTTTTTCTATCCTTATTTGTCTTTTATTTCATTGTAAATCTTTTTCTTAAAATATGGAACAATTAGTGGCCAAAAAATTTACTTCATCTCCAATCACCCGTAGGGATAGATATGTTGAACCAGGGTTAAAAAAGATACAATAATTAATTTTTTATTGTTATGTGATAGGAAGATAAGTTATAAAAAAGGAAAAAAGGAAGGAAAATGATGTGAAATTCTTGTTGACTTGGTCGATGTTGTTATTCTTGTGAGTAGAAGTTTTCTATAAATCTATATTGATATAGTACACTTGAATTTCTTATTATTTTGTATTCTCAATACTTCTATGTCTGTAATTTTATCAAAATTTGGGCCAAATACTTGTTAGGAACATCAACATTTTTTTACATAATTAAGAAATGATGAACTAGGTTCGTAGAAGCTATGAACCATGTCGGTTCTAGGTTCAAACATAGATCAAGATTGCTAAGAAATGTGGTAGCTAGATATATTTGAATTATAAATTAAAATATATTTAAAACGAAACTGATATAAGAATCCAGGTGAGGTACATGTCCATGTTCGAGTAGGAGTTGGGCATGGACAATGTTGGAGTAGTATGTATAATCCCTACCGTGATGATAAATTCCTCAAGTACCCATACTATATGTTTTTGGATGTATAATGTTACTGATGCCTTATCTAACTCATCCCTCGCTACTACAAATTTCTAGATCTGCCACTTGGGATGAGCAAGTGTAGTTAAGTGTCCCAAATTTCGAGGACTTGGAAATAGACAAACTCAGTTTCAACTAATGATTTGTACTTGGACGTGTTCCTTTGATTTGTCAAACACTGAAATCACTCATTCGGCAACACGACAAAATTAAATAAAAATTAAAGTTACGCTACACATAGTAACTTCTATACCCGGCCACCCACCTGTGCGGAGTCAACAAAAGTCTAATCCCAGCCAACTTTTATGATATGAATTAACTCCATGGGAATTAAATCCATGCAGAAGGAGAAAAGTGTTGCGGTTCTCTCACTACTCCTCTCTCCAACCGCAATTAATGCTAATTCGGTTTCTTTTTTACAACTGCTCTCTCTAGTCACATTCCACCCCATTAGCATTCGCGCACAAGTACAGTACATCTGATTCGTAGCTACAAGAGAGACCATTTCACTACAGCGCGCTGCCCAAGTAATGTACCTGGTTCCAGCTTCCTCTGTGTTTTTCCTTCTCCCTCACCAAGCTTCAGCACAACACCTCCGCTGACTCCATTCTCAGCCACATATGTGCCTTTGCCCAGTCGGTTTACATTCATGACACTCTCTGGAACGTACTGTACATGGTTCCAACTTCTCCCGTACTGTACGTTTAGTACTATATATTATCTATGTCTCATACTGTACATTGTCATACGGCGCATCTCGTACTCTACGTCTAGTACTTTATGTCTCGTACTACATCATGTACTTCTTATACTATGACATGTACTGCACCTGATGTACTATACTCAAAATGGAATCAAAATCTTTTGTACAAAATGTGGTGGTTAGTATTATATTTTTGCACAATGATATTGTTAGTACTATACTTCGTGTATGTAATTTTGTATAATGTGAAATAAATTACAAATAAAAAATATCAACAAATGTATGTACAATACGTGCGTATTTTAGAAAAAAATCTAGACCATAAGAAATTTGGAGGCAATAGATCTTTTAAAAAAAGTTGGAGGGAATTAAAAATGAACAAAAACAATCTAAGATTTCCATAATATATGGTGGACTAGGATATCACAAGTGCAATTTCTTGAGAAATGGATAGAATATCTACACTTTATATGAGATTAGCATGATTCTTGCATGAGCAATAATATAAATAGTCTGCTGCAGGTGGAGCATTATACCACACATTAAATATCACATTTTTTCAACTTTCAGGTAGACCAACGGGCAGATAAGTGACTATGGGTATAATTTTTCTATTATATTGGGTACTAGCTGAGCGGGACCACACATTAAAATACTAGTTTGTGCAAGTGCGTTGCACGTGATATTTAAATCCACATTCTACTAACAATTCAGTTAAAAAGATGTGGTAGATAGTAAACAATACCAACACCATACCCACATATGCATATTTATATAACTATGTATATACACACATATATACCACATTGTACTAATACACACACACACACACACACACACACATATATATATATATACATATACATATATATACATATATACATATATATATACATATATATATACAGATACATATATATACAATATATGTATATATATATATATATATATATATATATATATATATATATATATATATATATATATATATATATATATATATATATATATATATATATATATATATGGTTAATACTTACTACCCACGCGGGTAACCAGCTAAACTACCCTCATCTAAGTAGTGGTGGCATCTTTCATAAATAATAAAGTGTCATCCTTTTTGTGTAAGCTGAAGTGGTGACATTCACTTGTAATTATGACAAATATTTCGTGTACGTTTGGGAGGACGGAACGGTGGTGAGTGGATATTGTGATGGTTGAATAATTAAAATTCTTATTTCCTGATACTTCTGTATTATGGTTTGGCAATCTAGGAGGTAATATGTAGTCACTAATATAGGAATGGTCTGTAGCGTCGGTTTTTTAAAGCCAGCTGCGTCACTTTTTAACCGACGCCTAGGTGGCCGTCGCTACAGAATTTGGTCTATAGCGTCGGATTATTTAACCACATAAAACCGACCTTACAGAGTAAACACCGATGCAAAAGGTTGTAAAAATTCTGACCTAGGTGAGAAAAAAGGAGCCTGTAAGGTCGGTTATTTCATAAAAACCAACCCTGTAAACGTTCTCGGTCGAGAAAATTGTCGACCGAGTACGTTTACAGGGTCGGTTTTTATGAAATAACCAACCCTAAAGATTGAATAACATTAAGTGATAACACTCGGTCGAGAAAATTATCGACCGAAAATATTTCGGTCTCGACCGAGAACTCTATATAAGGTCGGATTTTTGAAATAACCGACCCTAAAGATTGAATAGAACATTTCAGTGTAAGAATCGGTCGACAAACCTCTCGACCGATACTAATTCGGTCGAGAAGTTTGTCGACCGAGTCTTACACTGAAATGTTTTATTCAATTTTTAGGGTCGGTTATTTCAAAAATCCGACCTTATAGAAGACATTTAGACTCGGTTTTTTACAAAAACCGATGCTAGAAGTTATATTTCGGTCGAAAATTTTCTCGACCGAAGAGTGTACACTGAATTCAATCTTTAGGGTCGGTTATTTAAAAAACCGACGCTAAAAGTTACGATTTTTTTAAAACAATTTCTGCAGAAATTGATATAGAACAGAAGAACAAGAAGATTCATATATTTTGGGAGAGGGGAGCATTGATGCTCAACCGTCACCATTCAAAACCACACATTCATAACAAAAATGATAATAAATATCATAATTTACAAAATGATAGATTGCAAGTCTGAGATGACATATATTACAAAAGTAAAAATATGAAAGAGTACGTACTCAAACCACATACATAAATGGAGCCGACATATTTAATCCAATGCTATTTCGACTTCACTTATAAAACACTTTGACCACTCTTCTCGGAATTCATTCAAGTCCACATGTGTGTAAGGCTGAGTTGTAAAGATCTGTAATAGAAAATGCACATGTTAATATTTTATAAAAATGACTACAATCACTTGTAAATTTATGATGTTATTCTTTATTACCTGACTTATACTCTGAATGTCATGTGATGCTTGTTTGACAATAGTTTGCATATATTTCATTACATAGTAGCCACAAGCCCAGTCATTATTTTGCATAGGACACTACAAATAACAAATTATACTTAATGTTAGTAAACTACTATAAACAACAATTGAGATAAGAGTATAAGAGTTGACATATTACAGTTGAAAATTAATACATAAAGAGTAAGCAGTTGTCAAAGTAGCTACCTTGACATTTTTCAAAGTCAATGTCTTTAATTTTGTGGGTATTTGTCCTTCAGCTTCACGAAAAGCCTTTATACCCCTATCAATTAAACGATAGTTGGTCAAATAGAAATTCTAAATAGAAATATCATGTTGAAGCAATTGATTAAATTTATGCTTACTCCATAGCTGACAATTTCAGTTTGTGACTCCTTGTTGTTTTACCCATTGGGTCAAGATAATAAAGAGTCATCAATTTTGGGACAATCACCAGTAATTCCCAATGTCTAGCTCTGAGTAAGAATAAAACAAATATTAAAATAAATAGTTTCATTCATTATTAAAATTATATTGAATAATAATACTTACTGGAAGTTAAAAGGACTTACTGGAAGTTAAAAGGAATTAGGATAATTTCCTTCCCCTCACTAGTAAAATATTTGAATGCATCAGAGAAGTACTCATTCACATCCTCAATATTTGTCTCCACCTGACTAGTGACCGAAGGAACTAAGAATGCAATATTCTTTATATCAAAGTTGGTGACCTCGGTATATAAATGGCTGTTAAACATTTGTAATTATTTTCATATGTAGAAATAAGCTAAAATGTGTATTGGAATTTTCTATATATATTGATAGATCCTTATCTTATCCATACTTTTATTATCGAAGTGTTCAGCCAATCATACCGGAACAACTCTATAATATCATCAAGAAAAATAAAATTCTCAAAGTCCCTCCCAACTGTATCTTCTGTTAACTTGACCATCATATGTGATCCCGATCTTTGGTTGGCTAAGTATTGACACAAACATTTAGATTTGCTTCCCAATTCGTCCAATGTAGTTTCGGGAATGAAAGATGGCTTGGGCATAGGAGGATGACTAGCAGAAGTTTTATTTTTTGATTTACAAACCTGTTAATTAAATTACATACTTATATTACATGAGTTCATATATGCAGTAAAATATGAAAAATATGGTAGAAATAAGGTATACCTTGTCATTGATAACCAAGTGTCTAGGCCAACCCACCATAGCACCCTCAGCTTCTTCAACTGTACTATATTCAGGATTAGGTATGGGTAGTGGTTTGTCCCCCATTCTGTCATACACAAGATGGATGGACACACGACCGATGTCATCAGTAATTTGTTGGCAATGCAATGTACCACCAAGGTTGTACACTTTGCCCGCTGCCACAACATTATATTCTGGAACCTCCACTTCAAGTTTACAGTTCATACCAACCTAGATTGAAATAATATAAGTTATATAAGAAACAGTAGAATAGATACATATTACAACTATATATATATTATCATATATTTATCATACTAATAACACAACATATATAGAACAAAAACTTACTGCAGATTGTTGTGGTGGTTCATCAGGAGTGCTCCCATGACCTTCTAAAGCTGTAGCATGGGCTTGTAACTCATCACTTGAGAGACGTGCAATATGAATACGTTGAGAAGGTTGAGTAGGCTGAAATGAAGACATTATTTCTTTTACTTTCTGTGCTACTAATGCTTCAAGATCCTCTTGTGTAAAACCTCCTACACGACCTCTTTTAGATTGCGAAGGGCCAACATAAGACTTGAATCCTATGCCAGCTCCTAATCCCCTAACACGGCCAGGATGCTCCTTCGTACCAAGAGCAACTGCTAGTTCATCCATGTAGCCAGTTGGGATGAACTTTCCTTCCTTCCTTTGCTCATGGAGATCAATCTATTCATAGTTAATAAAAATATTAAATCACAATATCAATTAGATATAAATAAATCTAAGTTTGTGGAAGTTACTCTTTACTTAGTTGGGATAAACCTACCATCTTTTGTGCCACCTCCTTAGTTGCAGGGTTGACAATTTCACCGGCTCGATTCTTTCTAGCATCAATCCATGTCATGTGTCGGGGTGGTCGCTCAACTTGAGTTGTACTAGATTCTTCTCCAGAAGATGATTGCTTCTCTTGTAGTTGGCGGAGGAAGGCATAACCACCGGGCCCCAAGCGATGGTCATGCACATTTTTAGCCCGTCTTTCCTTTTGAGCATGGTGAATAGCCTGATCATTTAAAATGAGGTATTGCAATTTAGAATTGGCAAACATGTATAAAAAGATTCACCTCCTTAATTGTATAAAATTAAATATTCATACAATACATCACAATCTTTATTACCTGAAACTCTTCTGATCTCCTAGCTGCAACAAATCTTTCCAACACCTCAGGATCAATAAAAATATATACATCTGTAGCTTTCTTCTTTTGTTTAGGATTATTTGTAAATTCCCTTACAAGATATGTCTTAAAACCCCTCCATCGTACACCACAACATTGTAGCACTCTTTTCTTGTGATCTTTTTCATTTAGATGAAAAACACCCTATACATACAAAAGAAGCAATTAATAATGTTGTTTTGAAAAGGAATTAATTCCAAGCAAACTAAATTAGAATCAATAGATAAAAAACATATCACTTCCACTCATAGATATATCTTTCCATATGAGGTCTTTTTTGGCATTAGGAACATCATGCCAATTTTCTATATCTATTGGCACCTTAGTGCGCTCGGTCGCCCCTACGTAATGCTTGCAAGCACTAGCATGTTCCCCAACAGGTGCTCCTGTCATATCAAACTGGACTGGCAATTTATCCCCTTTAGCCCTGAGCTCCTGTAGCCTACACATCAATGTAGGACCTCTACTGTTCTTAGCATCACCACTACCATCCTCATGGTGCTCATGCTCAGAATGTTCATCTTCATGGTGCTCATGCTCAAAATGTTCATCTTCACTCGCCATTTTAGAACCTGCAAGTATACATGATAAAAAATAAGTGATAATAAAAGTACAAGTGATAAGGTATACATGATAATAAAATAAATAATTCAAAGAATACATGCCTTTAGTATTGGTTGAGTTGTTAGTCAAGGAAAATTCCTTCAGCATGGCCTTGATGTTTATAATATTCATCGGTGTTATCTTCAACATTTACGCTTGGCAAACCAACTAAGAATGGACTGGAATCATCATACTTTTCGTAGTATTCTTCTTCATCTATAGGATCTACAGTAAACTGTCTTTTTCCATTAAGAACGACAAACCAATTTTTATTTGCCGGGTCATCAATATAGAATGCTTGTTTTGCTTGGTTTGCCATGATGAATGGCTCATCTTTGAAACCAATCTTTTCAAAATTTACCAATTTGAAACCCAACTCATCCACTAAAACTCCTTTATTGTTGTCAACTCAATTACACCTAAATATAGGAACTCGAAAATTTGTATAGTCCATTTCCCATATGTCCTCAATGACGCCGTAATATGACATCTCAGCTTCGCGTGGTTTTTTATCTTTGGCACTAGCAAAATACAATGAACAAGCTTTAATAGTGACCCCACTATTTTGAACTACACTACTTTCATCTTGACGCTTTATGTAGTATGAAAATCCGTTAATGTCATAACCTTCATATGACATGACATCCATTTTTGGCTTAAAGGTGAGCCATTTTATGTTCTCAGCAACATTATTTGGTGATTCAGATAGTTGATTAAATACTTTCTCTTCAAACCACCTAATAAATGTTCGATTATGCTCTCTTGCAAGCCACATTGAACTGGATCGCGGATGATTTCTCTTGATAAGATCATTGTGTTCTGTGATGTAGCTACTAACTTTATCGATGTTGTGTAAAATATACAAATGCGCTTGTTCCCACAACTCACGACTGATTCCTTTCACTCGTCCTCCCAGAGTTCCTTTTCCACAATAAGATCCAGTGTGATGGGAATTTTTTTGATCGCTACAAGTTTCATTGCAATTCAAAAAATCATTACAAAAGTCCATCACCTCCCTAGCCACGTAACCCTCAACAATACTCCCTTCAGGACGATAACGATTCCGAACATCACCTTTAAAAACACTCATGTAGCGTTTAAATGGATACATCCAGTGTAAGAAAATTGGACCCAACATCTTTACCTCCCTTGTAATATATACTACAAGATGAACCATGATATCAAAAAATGAAGGAGGAAAGTACATTTCAAGCTGACACATGGTAACAATTACATCTTTCTGTAATTTATCGAGAGTATCAGGATGTATCACTTTGTTGCATATTTCATTGAAGAAGAAATAGAGTCTTGTGATTGCAAACCTTACCTGCTTCAGAAATATAGATCGAATAGCCACAGGTAAAATTTGTTGCATTAAGGTCTGACAATCGTGAGATTTGAGACCTCTCAGTTTCAGATCCTTCATTGATACCAATATACGAATATTAGAAGAGTATCCTTGTGGAACCTTAATATTATACAAGAACTCACAGAAAGTTTTTTTATCTTTCTTTGACAAAGTGTAACAAGCCGGTGGCAAATATGTGTGGCAACCCCTGATCTCCACTGATAATTCTTTTCTAATACCAATTAATTCTAAATCTTTTCTAGATTTGATGCCATCTTTAGTCTTTCCTGGTATGTTCAATAGCGTACCTATGATGCTATCACAAATATTTTTTTCAACATGAATGACGTCAATGCAGTGTCTAATTGCCAATGATCTCCAATAAGGAAGATCCTGGAATATTGACCTCTTCTTGTATAGATATTTGTCACATGCGAGTGTATGACTACGTTAGCTCTTTCCAAATTCATTAACAATATGTTTCACCCTATCATATACAACATGTCCTGGTATAGGTTTAGGAGCACTTCGTTCCTCAGTTGATCCATTAAAGGTTTTGCGTTGCCTTCGATAAGGATGCACTGGTGGGAGAAATCTCTGATGACCAAGATATACGATTTTACCACCATGTTTCAGTCTGATTGAATCAATATTTTCCTCACAAACAAGACATGCTTTGTATCCTTTTATGCTATATCCAGACAAATTTCCATAAGCTGGAAAGTCATTAATCGTGTAAAATAACATAGCACGCAAACTGAAGATCTCTTTACGTGAAGCATCATATGTCATAATACCTTCTTCCCATAGTTTCATTAGGTCATCAATTAGAGGTTGAAGGTAAACATCAATATCATTTCCAGGTTGCTTGGGCCCTGATATCAATGTTGACAACATCACATACTTATTTTTCATACACAACCAAGGAGGAAGATTGTATATAACAATCATAACAGGCCACATGCTATGTTGGCTTCTTAATGTACCATAGGGATTCATTCCATCTGTACAGAGTCCAAGTCTTAGGTTTCTTGGTTCTTTAACAAATTGAGGGTATAATAAATCAATTTTCTTCCATTGTGGTGAATCAGATGCATGTCGTAGGACGCCATCATCATTGACCTTTAACTCCCCATGCCAAGACAAATTTTGCGCATCTTCTATATTAGCAAATAAGCGTTGAAATCGTGGTATTATTGGTAGATACCACATCACCTTGGCAGGAGAGCCATTTTTAGCCTTAGTTGAATTTGTAGTCTTATACCTTGACGCACCACATTTTGGACAATTTATCAAATTACTATAGTCCTTCTGAAATAACACACAATCATTTGGACATGCATGAATCTTCTTAAACTCCATTCCCATTGGGCACATTATTTTCTTTGCTTGATATGTTGAAATTGGAAGCTCGTTGCCTTCAGGAAGAATTTCCTTTAACAAAGACAACAGTGAAGTGAAACTCTTATCGCTCCACCGGTTTTGAGCTTTAAGAGTGTATAATCACATCACAACACTCAACCTCGTGAACTTAGTACAACCCTTATATAATGGTTTTTCAGCATCATGGACAATGTTTGCAAATAAAGAAGGTGGATCAATGACATTGTCCCGACAACTACGTAGCATCTCATCAATCATATCATCCTGAATCTGGTCATCTTGAATCGGTTCATCATTAACATTATCATCATTATCTATATCTTCTATGCCACAACTATTAGTATCGACATTTTCTGCTCCATAATTCAATTTCTCTCCATGCCAATACCATTCATTATAACCTTGTATGATCCCATTGCATATGACATGATTCTTAATTTCCTCACCAGTATCAACTTTCAAATTGTTACAACAATTTCTACATGGACAATATAGCCTATCTGTAGGTAGTTTCCTATGTTCCTCAGCAAATCTGATAAATTCATCAAGTCCTTTGGCAAACTCTGGACTGCAACAATTCTTGATAGACATCCAACTTCGATCCATTTTCTATATCACATTAAAATTAATTATAAAACTAACAGTTTAATATTGATACTATAATAATCTGTAAGTTTTTATTGATAGAAAGTTAATTTTATATACTAAAGTGTACCACCTATCCCATTTTTGAATATTTAATCTCACTAGTAACTGTATAATGTATGTTTATTTTGAAGAAAATTTCAGCATCATTTCCCCTAAGTTCTCCAAGTACACTGATGTAAATGGCAAATAACCACTCACATATGTACCCATAGAACAAATGGAGAAATACTACTGAAATAATCTACAAAACTAAACATACATTTTACAGGTACATCCTAAGTGAGATTAAAATATCCAAAAACAGTCCCAAACTGGGGACTATCCAAAGTTTACTCCTAATATGTAAATTTTGAACGGGTTTCTAAGTTAATATATAAATGCATTATTTTCATATTTATATATTAAGTTAAACATCATGCATCAACCCTAAAGTGCCAATCTAGGAGTACACATGTCTAATCTAGTATTAATTTCTAAAATTTATATAATGATTACATATGAAAAAAGACATGCATGTTTTAATTATTGGGTTATCAAATCATATAAAATGGAAAATACTTTTACAAATTAGCAAAGTAAGGTCGTTTCCAACAGTCCAAAGATTGAAATCATTATAATATTCATAACTATTTGTGAACATTACAGCAAATATGATTAAAACATTTATAGCTCAAACATAAATAAGTTCCAAGTCCATCTCGGTCGACAATTAGTCGACCAAGAGCCCACCTGCGCGCAGTGTCCAGGTCCACTCTCGGTCGACAAATTATCGACCGAGAGTGGACCTGGACACTGCGCGCAGGTGGGCTCTCGGTCGACTAATTGTCGACCGAGATGGACCTAGAAGCAGCAATGGCGGCGGGTGGGAATGAAGGAGAACAAGGAACGAAGGAAGCTCGAACTTACTTGGAAATGGCAGTGAGCTTCGTGGAGGAAGAGAAGAACTTCACGGAGAGGCGGCGACCTTTGTGGAAGAGTGGAAGGCGGCGACGGTGAGCTTTACGACAACGAAGAGCTTCACGGCAACGAAAAGCTTCACGGCAACGACGGGCTTCGTGGAGGAAGAGTGAAGGCGGCGATGACGAGCTTCACGATCCTCTTCGCGGTGACAACGAGCTTCACGATCCTCTTGGCGGCATGGAGAGGCGGCAGCGGCTTCACGGAGAAGCGTTCGCGGCAATGGCGGAATGACAAAGTGAAAAAGGGTTTCGCGGCGCCGCGGGAGAGAGATTAAAAAGAGAAAAGGGTTTTGCGGGAGGAAGAAAGACTAAAATTTCGGCTTTTTGCACGGAGCGAAAAACTGTAGCGTCGGTTAACAACTAAAACCCGACTCTACAGATAAACGGTGCCTGTGTCGAGTTGTTTAATAACAATC
The DNA here is from genome assembly GCA_963693085.1 of Alisma plantago-aquatica. Taxonomy (NCBI): domain Eukaryota; kingdom Viridiplantae; phylum Streptophyta; class Magnoliopsida; order Alismatales; family Alismataceae; genus Alisma; species Alisma plantago-aquatica. The sequence goes on along the minus strand of OY856410.1, from coordinate 792,273,173 downwards.
AAACGCAAACTCGGTCGATGAATTTGTCGACCGAAAAGACCTATAGGGTCGGTTATTAGGTAAAACCGACGCTACAAGTGCTAATACGAAGAAATCTGGCTCGTTTCGGTTGACGATTTGTCGACCGAGAAGGAGCATGATTTCCTTCATACAAGCACCTCTAGGGTCAGTGTTTTCGTATAACCGACCCTAAGGTGCTTATACATGTGTGAAAAACTAAATTGGATATTGTCGGTCGATAATATTATCGATCGAGACCCCCTATAGGGTCGGTTATTAGAAAAACTGACCCTAGAGGTTCTTCTAAGAAAGAAATCTGGCTTCATTCAGTCGACGAATTCGTCGACCGAATGTGTGTCGGTCAAGAAGTATGTCGACCGAAGATGCGTGAAAAACTGGATCGAAAATTCATGTCGGTCGACAATAATTGTCGACCGGGGAGCGTTTTAGAGTCGGTTATAAAGGAAAAACTGACCCTATAGGTGCTTATACACGTGAAATCTGCCTCTATCTCGGTCGACAAATTCGTCGACCGAGGAGCTCTAAAGTGTTTCCACAACCCTAATAATGATGTTATGTGAAACCCTTATATGGAATGATGTTATGTGAAACCCTAATATGGAAATGTTATTTGAAACCTTAATATAGGGTGGTGTTGTGTAAAAACCCTAATATGGGATAATGTTATGTGAAATTTCAATATGGGATGATGATATGTGAAACCCTAATTGATAAAGATGGGAAACTTTAACCCTAATGAGGGAATATAGATGTTATTTTTGTATTGCATGATGTTGATATGAAATTGATATGGTTGATATGAAATTGAGATGATTGTGTAACAAATATCCTGAATACCTTGGTCAGATGACCTGAAGGTAATAGTTACCTGATAAGTGATAACCATGTTTAGTGATGAACTAAGGGTTTGAATACCCAGAATCAGCAAATCTGATGATGGTGTAATTGAGGGATGTGAATTCCCAACAATGAGACAAAAGATTGAGATCCCAATGCTTTATAACGTTTTGAAAAGTAACTAAACTCTATTCAAAAATTCTGTCGGTCGACTATTTGTCGACCGAAAGAGCTCTAGGGTCGGTTATAAGGAAAAAACCGACCCTAAAGTCATCCTCGGTCGACAATATTGTCGACCGAATTTGTCTCGGTCGATAATATGTTCGCCCGAGATTAACCCTATTTTAATGTTTTAAATTAAGTACCAAGTGTGTGTGTATGAGATTAACCAAGTGATGCTTTGTCAAATTTAGCCATAATTTATTTTTCAATCATTTGAAATAACAATATTCTTAAATAACATGTATATGTCCAAATGAAGCCATGGAAAACACTTTTTATCACAACAATTTAATGCCCATACACTTTATAAGATGAAACATGACATACTTTCTTTATAAAAAGATATACATTACATCATTACAAAGATATCTCATAATCTCACTGGAAAGACCGAAGGATTACATCAATGTCTGGGTCTTTTCCAAGAAAGGGCTCAACTCCATAATATTTGACCAGTGTCTGCCACTCCAAGACACCTGTCATGGTTAAGGCATAAGCTTCCAAGAAGGTGGGAACACGATCAAAGCGAAAGTTGGCAGCAATGTCTTGAAGTTGAATTGAGGAAAACTGAGTATGTGTGAGATCAGGAGATGGTGGAGGTGGAATTTTATAGTAGTTGTAGGAAGGATTGTATGGATTTATCATGCCAGGATTAAGGGAATAGGGATATTCATCAGGTTGGTTAGGAGAGAGAGCTTGCATCCTTTGGTTTAAATAAGTCATGCCACGGTGATTATAATCCAATTTCTTACTTAGGTGATATTGGGAGCCAACAATGTATGTCAAGGTATTTGTAATAGGATCATGGGGTAGGTTGGTAGGAGGAGGTGGTGGAGGTATGTCTTGGGTGGATGTCTCCCCTTCAGTCCTAGCCCTTTTGTGGCCAAAGTCGATTCCCATCTTTTCCACCGTATTTTTACTTATCCTTTGGGGCTTTCTATCCCATGTGAAACCTAAGTCATCCTCAATATTCTTCTTAAGAAAATGTTGAGTGATTTGGCATACAAAGTCAGCATAAAGTGGATTTCCAGAAAACTCAAGCATATTCTTAAGGATGATACGAATAAAGTTTATGGGAATACCTTTGAGAATGACATAGATAAGGTACATACGAAAGGTGGGTACTTCAGATTTGTTTGCTCTAGGATGGATATTGGTGGCAACAATGAGATTTATGATCCTAGCTTCAGGTTTTAAATTTATGGCATAATAGATACCCCTATCTTCATGACAAGTCGTATTTGATTGAAAGATGGCTCTTTTGACATCACTAAGGCTAGTTGTAGTGTCATCTTGGGAGAGTTTGTTGAGTGGATTTCCTCTAGTGAGATCAATAAAATTTTATATTCTTCTATATTTATGTCAAGCATATCAAGAATACCCTCCTCAGTAAAATGCAATCCATACCCACCAACCATAGAGGACAAGGAATCATGTTCAGGATGTTCGGCTAAATTGACATAGAATTCATTAACTACTTTGGAGGAGTAGGAATGGAAGGAGGGATTTAGAAAATCAGTCAAATGTTGCACCTCGAAAAGTTCCTCCAAATCGACAATGTTTTGGAAGTCCATGACGTCGACTGGCCGTCGTGGAAGAGGAGTTTTTGACGAGAGCCTGAGGTAGCGGTTGCCTATAGCTGCATCGATGAAAGGGACGTCGTTGATGAACGGCAGCGTTGAAGAGACTGTCCTTCCTTTCCTACCTGCAACTTGCTTCTTTCCGTGCGTAGATGATGAAGCCATTTGGTTGCTTTGAAATGGAGAAATAGCAAGCAAGAATTGGATGTAGAGAAGCTGAAGATTTTCACAAGAATACACTAGAGAGGAGCTAGAGAAGTGAGAATGTAAAGGTGTGAAGAAATGGATCGTTTTGGGTGCTATTTATAGCAAAACAGAGTCAATTTTGGTCGACAATTTGTCGACCGACGCCCGAAACGGTCATTTTCTGTACCGTTCTTCTGGTCGGCCAACGGTCGTATTTATAGCCGTTACGACGGTTGAAATTCTAGCCGTTACGACGGTTGATTTTTTTAGCCGTTACGACGGTTGATTTTTTAGCTGTTAGGACGGTTGATTTTCTAGCCGTTCCTCGGTCGACAAATTTGTCGACCGATATGTTGCGGTCGACAATTCATCGACCGAGATTGAGCCAAATTTCATTCGCTTAAGTACCTCTAGGGTCGGTTTTTAGGAAAAAACCGACCCTAGAGGTACTTATTCATGTGTGAAATACTAAACTGGATCCTAGTTTATCTCGGTCGAAAATATTGTCGACCGAATGGACTTCTAAGGTCGATTATAAAGAAAATACCGACCCTAAAAGTTGCTTATACACTTGAAAACTGACTCCTAATCGGTCAATAAATTTGTCGACCGAGAAATGCTATAAGGTTGGTTATAAGTGAAAATCCGACGCTAGAGGTGCTTATACATGCATGAACTATCTGGATCCAGAATATATATCGGTCGACGAATTGTCGATCGAGAAAGAGCCAGATTTCCTTCGCATAAGTACCTCTAGGGTCGGTTTTAAGGAAAAAACCGACCTTAGAGGTACTTATCGGTCGACGAATTTGTGGACCGAGTGAGTCGGTCGAAATATGGGTCGACCGAGGAAGGCTCTAAGGTCGGTTATAAGTGCAAATCCGACGCTTATACATGCGTGAACTATCTGGATCCAGAATAGATATCGGTCGATGAATTTGTCGACCGAGAAGGCCTTTAAGGTCAGTTTTGTAAGAATAACCGACCTTAGAGGTGATGAACCGAAGATGACTGTAAGGTCGGTTATAAAAAAAAACCGACCCTATAGGTGCTTGTATTCGTGAAATTCAAATCTTATTCAGTCAACAAATTTGTCGACCGAGGAGCCCTTAAGGTTCGGTTATAAGGTAAAACCGATGCTATAGATCGAGGCGCGAAATTAAAATCAAACAAAATTTTGCCACCGGAAAAATTGTCTATAAGGTCGCTTGTTTTAGAAAAACTGACCCTATAGAGATGTACTACAAGGTCAGTTATTTTAAAAAAAGAGACTCAAAAGGTCTTAAGTGGTGCCCGCGTTTTTTATATATATATAAGGTCGATTATTTGAAAAACCGACCCTATAGAGATACACTACAAGGTCGGTTATTTTAAGAAAAGCGACCCAAGAGGTCTTAAGTGGTGCCCGCGTTTTTTATAAACATATAAGGTCGGTTATTTGGAAAACCGACCCTATAGAGTTACATTACAAGGTCAGTTTATTTAAAAAAACCGACCTAAGAGGTCTTAAGTGGTGCCCGCATTTTTTTAGACATATAAAGTCAGTTATTTGGTAAAACTGACCCTACATGTAGTGACGTTATAACCCATTTCTGTACTAGTGAGTGGATGGATAAAATAATATATACATCAACGACACATGTGATTGATGTGGGTGGAAGAAGTTACAGACAGAGAGAAAAATGAAGTCTTTGAACATACAAAAATTACAATACCGTAATGTAATAAGATAGTGTCATATGTAATATGGACAATCACATTGTAATAGGCAAGAGCCAACCGTAATGTAAATGACCGTTTTGTAATATGGATACTCATACTGTAATAAGTAAGTGTCATATGTAATATGGATAATCACATTGTAATAGGAAAGAGCCAACCATAATATAGGTGACAGTTTTGTAATATGGATACTCATATTGTAATAAGCAAGTGTCATCTGTAATCACTACCAAAAAACATAGTATAGGTGACAGTCATGTAAAAAGTTATGCACTTTAGGTGACATGTTTGTACATGACTTATAATTTGTGTAGGCCTACGTAAAATAGATGACATACATTTTTGTATATTAGAAGGGGTGACCTACTTTAGGTGACATGCATGTATGTCACCTATAGTCTATGCAACATAGGTGATAGACATTTTATCATACTTGAAAGGGTGACACACTATAGGTGACATACATTTGAATCACCTATGTTCGAATGGAGGTTTACACATGTATATGAGTCAAGTGTAATATACAAGGAGACATAACATTTAGGTGACATGTATGTGTGTCACCAAAGTTATAGATGACATAAATTCATGTCACCTAACCTTAGATTTTTTATAGAATTACTATGAGAGGACACTATCTTGATATGGGCCTTGAACTCTTGCAAATGCATTACAGGGGACTTACTGTTACAGGAAATTCTCGTGATATGGGCCCCAACCCTCACATATGCATTTTTAGAGAATTGTCGTGAGTGGACATTGTCACTATATGGGCCCCAGTTCCTAAGAAATGTATTGAAAGGGACTTTTTGTGAGAAGAAATGTGTCATGGCTCCTCCGAGTGTATTTTTGTTGGAATATATCAACACTTATTTGGTCACCGTGCGTTGGACGACGTCGCGATGCGAGGGCGCTGAGCCCATGTATGTGATGTGGGCACCGATGACGATTCTATTTATCTCCCACCTACCTCTGATTAATTATTGCACCTACCCTGGTATCGCTGATGGCGGGGGTTCTCTGCTCCTCTCGTTACCCCACACCATAGTATCCAGATCCGGCTTCCATAGTGTCTCTCGAACGCGAATGGAAGGCGACCAGAAAGGTCCGGTGGTAACTTCATGTCTGATTCAACTTATCGACTTTTGTTGGACTTGGCTAGACCGGCGGTGGTTGCCCTTTTTTCGACAGCCATGCCCATAGAAGCAAGGGATTAGGGCATGAGCGCACTCAGAACATCCCTGATGGCTAGACGTCCAGGTCTCAGCACGTTGAGGATCGATACGATAGAGACCGACATCAATCCCCAGAGGCGACAACCCACACATGATTCCCTATAGTCGTGTGTTAAGCAGGCTTGGCGTTGGTCAACCCAGCAGGAAGGACTACCCTGTTGGCCGCCATACATGGGAGGGTTCCCTCATGTCCCGGTTTTGCTCTCTTTAATGGCAAAATTCAGTTCTCCCACATCGGCAACAACACATTATGACTGTCTTGCTACGTCACAGGTGAAAAGTCGTGAGGTTGTTCCTATGGTCCCTTGCCACGTGGGGCCTACATCCTGCATGGTTAGACCTACTACACAAGTTTCATGTCCTTTTAGGAGCCTCCATACATGTCACGACAAACCGTTAGCAGCTAACAATTTTGCTAATCATCTTTGGGTTGTTAATTTATCTTCACTGAGTTGTGTTGATGGAATCCGTAAGGCATTGGAGTATGCTGATGTTTGGAGGGCTTGGTGTTTGCTCTTTGTTCTTCCAAGCATTGGATGTGTGGTGTATGCTTTGGCATCCTGCCATGGTCTAAAGCATATCCTCATCAAGCTTCTGATGGCTCTGATTTTACTACCACTCTACGTGGACAGCCTAGTGAGGCATCACTCGATGTGATAGTTGGTTTGCCTGCTCCCATCAATTCTGGCTTTCCAGATTCTGTTCCTTGCACGATCTCAACTCGTCAGCGTATTGAGCCACCGCCTCTGCATGTTGACCAACTACAGCTCGACACAAATCTTCTAGATTCTGTCTTCCGCACAGGTGTCCCTACCGTAAAGAGCATCCCTCTTCTTTGTCGTTTGCCCTTTGTCGACACTCTTTGTGCTTGCTTACTCCAGGTGGCTTCTTGCCCATGCTCTATTGATGCATGGATTCGTCTTTTGTTGCTTCCAGCATGTGTTATGTATCACTTCTCCCTTAAGTCTACTCAAGATCAGTCTTCTAAAAAATGATCTCTCTACAACAACTTATGATCCTTAAGGCTTTGGAGACTTGGAATTCAGGACCTAAAGGCATTCAACAACTCTTGGCTCAGATTTTGGCTCATTGTTGTCTTATTAGGCGAGAACATTCTTTTGAAGCTTGTATTTTATGTGCCAAGTCTAAGATCAAAGATAACCAATTTTCTACCGCATGTTCTATCCTCTAGTGGTGTTGCCCCCACAAAAGCTACTACTCATTCAGATCTTGAAACTAAACACCCTCAACCTCCACTGCCTTTGGTACAACCTCAGTCTGAAATTTCTGGCTCTCCATTTGTTGCTTCTTGCTCCATGGTTGAAGAAGACATTTTATCATTCAAGAAAGGGACCGCTTGCACACCTGATGGCCTATGAGCATAACATCTTATTGATTATATGTGTGGGGATGTCGCTGCGGTGAAAGATGATTTTTTGAATGTAGTTTCAACTATGGTGAATCTTTGGCTCACTGGTCCTTGTCCAGATTCCCTAGCTCCCTACATTGCTAGTGCTCTATTAAATCATCTTCTCACACTAGATAATGGCATTCAGCCTATTGCTATGGGTACTATTTGGCGGCGCCTTGTATCCAAAGTTGTGGCAAAGGGTGTAAGTTATGATGTCGTCCCTTATCTTAAGGATCATCAGTGTGGTGTTGGCATTTCTGGTGGTGCTGAGGCCCTTCTACATGCTGTCATTCGACTTGTTATGAACAACAACACCACACTAAGGTCACCATGGCTCTTGTTGACTTCAACAATGCCTTCAACATGGTTGATAGATCTACCATATTCTGAGAGGTTCATCTTCATTGCCCTTCTATTGCATGATGGGTTGAGTTTTGCTACAACTCTCCATCTCCTCTCTATATGGATCATGGCGAGCCTATTTTTTATTCTTTCGGGGTACAATGTGACCCATTGGGCCCCCTTCTTTTTTCCCTGGGACTCCACCCTCTTATTTTACAGGTAAAGGATGCATGTCAACTTTACCTCCTTTCTTTCTACCTTGATGATGGTACCCTTATTGGGGACACAAAGGTTGTTTCGAAGGCTCTATCCCTCATTCAGGAGCGATTCCCGATGTATGGTCCTCATCTCAATACTAAGAAGATAGAGATTTTTTGGCCATCCGATGACCCTAGACGAGGCTCAAATGTGGGTTTGTTTCCTACTGACATCTCTCGTCCAGAGCGTGGAGTGAAGATTCTAGGTGGCCCAATTTCTACAGATGCATCCTTTACAAAGGAACTTCTCCGGAAATGTGTGATGAAGACCCTTGATATGATGGATCGCATGTCCTCACTCTAAGACCCACAATGTGAGCTTCTTCTTCTTAGGTCTTGTGTTGGGATGCCCAAACTATTGTTTGGTCTTCGTACAACACCTCCTTCTATCACACATGTGTTGGATATTTTTGATCACAGTCTTCGTCATTGTCTGGAGCGTATTGTGGTTGGTGACGGCCCGTGTTTTGGTGATGTACAATGGTGTTTGGCTACACTTCCTATGCATATAGTGGGATTGGGGATAAAGTCCTCTCATGATGTCAGTAAATTTGCTTTTATTGCCTCTCATATACACACTACAGATGTCCAAGACCATATGTTGTGTGAGGTCACATGCGTGCCTACACAACTCCCCTTTGTCTAAGAACATGCTAGCATATGCAATATATTGCCATCTTTTTGTTGTTATACGTTGACAAGTACGCCTTCTGCCACCTCAAAGACCCAGTCTATTTTGACATACGCTTACTACAAACCGGTCATCCATCAAATAATGGCAAGAGACCTATCCTTACGGTAGGAGGCTATTCTCACTTCTTTACAAGCTGATCACACATAAGATTTCTTGAGGGTTGTTCCTATTGATGGCCTTGGTCTGTCTATGTTACCCATTGAGTATCAAGATATCCTTCGGTATCGGCTTATGATTCCCTTGTATCTAGGTGATGAACATTGTCCAATTTGCAACATCACAGATCTTGATGCCTTTGGTGATCATGCAGTGCACTTCCACTCACGGCCTGGTTATAAGTTTCATCATGATGTTGTTCAGGATGCTCTCTTCAACATTGTCTCTCGAGCTGAGTTAAAGGTTTTGAAAGAAGCTCCTCTGGCCTTCCTTGGCACTCAATCTGATGCTTTTCATTTGTTGCGACCTGTAGATATTCTTTTATTTCACTGGATGAATGGAAAACATGCATGTGTTGATCTAACGGGAGTTTCTCCCTTGATAGGTATCCTTTCAAAAAACTTTAAAGAAGGGTAGGCAGCGTCTAAGGCAGCAATACAAAAAGTTCATAAACATGGAGCAACATGTGAGGCCAATCAACATCATTTTCTACCTTTCGCCTTGACGCCTTTGGGGTGCTTGCCGATGATGCAGTTTCTCTTCTTTGATGCCTTCAAAATATAATAAATAGGAATTTTATGACACCTTCATATACATGTAATGATTTTATTTTTGGGTCCTTGGGTTTTGCCATCCAAAAAGGATAAGCAACCTAGTTTGTTGCTCGCGCTTCTGTGAGAGCTTTTATGTAATCTTTTGAGCAATTATATGAAGAGTTTTATGTCTTCTATTTAAAAAGGACATGTGTCGGTCAAATTGTTGTTGAGAGTCATTATAATTCAATTGAAGTCATTCATGAGGGGATATTGACATGACAATTGTCACCAGACTCATACAAGTCTCTTTTGTGATCATTATAAGGCTAACATGGCTTTGTCTTATTAGGCACATTGCTTCTTGGAAATAGATTGTGTAGACCACCACCCCCAACACCAATTGATAAAAATGGACAGTGGCTTCCGCAAGCACCCAACTGAGTGTTCTTCAATTGTCCCCAAACTCATACATAACTCATTTATGAACAACTATGAGGACAACACATACATGCATGTCTCTGATCAAAGAATTTTTAAGGACTTGTTATGAGAGGACACTTTCATAATATGAGACTTGACACCTACCAAATGCATTTTTGGAGACTTGATTTGAGTGGGCATTATCATGTTATGGGCCTTGGTTCCTAAATGAACTTTTATATACTTTTTATGAGAGGACATTGTCATGATATAGGCCCCAACTCCATCTAAATACATTTTTAGGGACTTTCTATGTGAGGACATTATCAAGATATGGGTCATGGCTCCTCCGTAATACATTTCCATGGACTTGTTTTGAGAGGACAATATCATGATATGGGTCATGAATCCTCTCAAATATACTTCTATGCACTTTCTATGGATGATATTTGTCATGTTATGGGCCTTGTAACCTCCCAATATATGTTGAGGGACTTGCTATGAGATGATATTGTCATGATATGGACCCTCTCTCCTCCCCAAAGTATATTCAGGAACTTGTTGTGAGAGCACAACATCATGATATAGGCCTTGGTTCCTCATAAATTTATTTTTAGGGACTTGTTGTGAGAAGACAATGTCATGGCATTAGTTGTGGATCCTCCCAAATATATTTCTAGGGACTTGTTGTGAGAGGATATTGTCATGATATGGGATATTGCTCCCCCTAAATGTGTTTTGAAGGACTTGTTGTGAAAGGACATCATCATGATGTGGGCCATGGATCCTCACAAATTTGTTTTGAGGAACATGTTGTGAGAGGACATTATCATGATATGAGTCATGGATCCTCCAAAATATATTTCTATGGACTTGTTATGACAGGACATTGTCATGATATGGAATGTGGATCCTCCTAAATACATTTCTAATGACTTGTTGGGAGAGGATATTGTCATGATATTGGAGGTGGCTCCTCTCAAATGCATTTTCAAAGACTTGATGTGAGAGGATGCCATAATAATATGGGCCTTGGTTCCTCCCAAAAACATATTCAGCGACATGTTGTGAGATGACACCATCATGATATGGGACCTGGTTCCTCGGAAATTTATTTTCAGGGAGTTAATGTGAGAGCAAACTATCTAGATATTGGTCACATATCCTCCCAAATGCAATTACAGTGACATGTTGGGAGAGGACATTGTCATGATATTGGAGGTGGCTCCTCTCAAATGCATTTTCAAATACTTGATGTGAGAGGATGCCATAATGATATGGGCCCTGGTTCCTCCCAAAAACATATTCAGTGACATGTTGAGAGACGACACCATCATGATATGGGCCCTGGATCCTCAGAAATTTCTTTTCAGGGACTTACCGTGAGAGCACGGTATCATGATATTGGTCACATATACTCCCAAATGCAATTACAATGACATGTTGGGAGAGGACATTGTCATGATATTGGAGGTGACTCGTCTCAAATGTATTTTCAAATACTTGATGTGAGAGGATGCCATAATGATATGGGCCCTGGTTCCTCCCAAAAACATATTCAGTGACATGTTTTGAGATGACACCATCATGATATGGGCCCTGGCTCCTTAGAAATTTATTTTCAGGGACTTACTGTGAGAGCACGATATCATGATATTGGTCACATATCCTCCCAAATGCAATTACAATGACATGTTAGGAGAGGACATTGTCATGATATTAGAGGTGGCTCCTCTGAAATGAATTTTCAAAGACTTGATGTGAGAGGATGCCATAATGATATGGGCCCTGGTTCCTCCCAAAAACATATTCAGTGACATGTTGTGAGATGACACCATCATGATATGGGCCCTGGCTCCTCAGAAATTTATTTTTAGGGACTTACTATGAGAGCACACTATCATGATATTGGTCACATATCCTCCCAAATGCAATTACAATGACATGTTAGGAGAGGACATTGTCATGATATTGGAGGTGGCTCCTCTCAAATACATTTTCAAAGACTTGATGTGAGAGGATGCCATAATGATATGGGCCCTGGTTCCTCCCAAAAACATATTCATGACATGTTGAGGTCAAGACAGTTGGTATTATTTTGGTTGAAATGGTTGGCCTTGTTTCATTTGTGGTGGTTTGTTCTGCTTCTGGACGTGACACTTTGTTTTGGTCTGGTCAGGACACTGTGTTTGATGCAGTCACAATGTTGTGCTGTGAGCATGGATTGCGACATTGTGTTGTGAGGGTGGGTCGTGACGTTGTGTTGTGAGGGTGGGTTGCGACTTACTATGAGATAACATTATCATCATATGTCCCATGGCACCTCCAAATGTATTTTCAAGGACTTGGGATGGTTTTGGTTGTGTTAGTTGGCCTTGTTTTAGCTAATGTCTTTTTCTTGGGGGCTCCATCCTTCCAATGTCTCTTTTGAAGGTCCACAAGCCTAGACCCTGCACTTGAATAGTTGTGCTTCAGCTAAGATCCTTGCCCTTACACTTTTCTATTTCCTTAGGGGCTCCATCCTTCCAGTTCCTCCTCTAGTATTCTGTGAGATTAGGTGCTAGAAAAGGGGAGGACATAGGGTTGTGGTTGAAGGAAAACGGTATGATAGAGAGAGAACACAATCATATAGCAGACTATAGGGGAGAACAAGACAGTGAGAGAAATAGCACATGATGGATGGGGGGTGGCTATCTGTGTGAGCCATGGATTTGGGGGTGGTGTCGTACAACGGAGAGGGGGAGAGGGACTGAGAGAGTATCATATTAATCCACACAATTGGGTGATGCACGTGAAACCATGCCAAATGGGGAAGGAGGGGGTAGCATGGGGGAAATTGAAAATTTGGACATTTTCATTATTTGGAAGGGGAAGATGGATGAGAGGAATTGATAAGAGAATTATTTTGTAATCAATTAGGATGTTGTAGGGAGGTTTGTAGCTATTACAATTAACTACATCCTTTTTATTTACATTTTTATAACTTGTAAAGAAACATAATTTTTAACTACAAATATGTTACACTAGTTCGAATATTTGGTAGTTAATTCACTTTTTTTGTAGTGAACATGTACAAACACTAGTACAACCAAAATATGGAGTTGATATAAATCATCTATGAGACTTCCCCACCTCGACTTGAGAGTACATGGACGACTGTAAGACTCACTAAACAACTCACCAATCTTCTTCCTCTATAAATCTCGAAACTACACCTCCTCACCATCCTAGGTCTGATAGGGCTACTGAAAATCACCTAAAAAGATGTGGTGATCCACAAGGTGAAACCCATGTTCCAACAAGTGATATAACTTCTAAAAAAGTGTGTTTCTTATAGAAGGATTATGTACTGTAATCAATTAAAGCGCATAATATTGCAGAGTTGAAAGACTATATAGCATACACACAAGAAAAAGCATAGCTAAAGAAATAAAACAAGGATCATCATACAATGTGAGTCATCGAGTAACCTGAACAAATATGATACATGGTTGGATTACATATTTTATTAATCCCTAGGTAGTTTGAGGTGTACCTATCAAACAAATAGATGACCACTTCAAAGTCCCAATCATCCTATACAAGGTCAAGGCTGACAGGATGCCTAAGATCTCTTCCCCATGGTCAATTTGAGTAACAACCATAGTGACACATCAACTCAATTACTAAAATAGCCTAGTATGCACTGGGTCCATTAGGACCATAGTCGTCAGTTATGTCTTAGAAAACCGACGTAATTAGGAACATAGTGGTCAGTTTTTTGATATGAAATCGTCTCTTATCTCCATGCTCAAACAAAAAAAATTGGCCTGTGTTAGAGCATATGTGTCGGTTTCCTATATTTAACCGACGTCGTTGACATTGAGTGATGTTTTTTTAAATAACTGACGACTATGTATTGTTTTTTATATTATCAGCTTGCAGGCCTACTGTCCGACCGGTCAGCAAGATGTTTAATTTTGAACTGTAGGTTTACAACATCCTTTAATTTCAGCTAACAACATGCCACAAACCAGAAATAATAAGATGATCAATATTATATATACTTCATGTGATTCACACACATGTAGAAATACATTTAATTCATTAACATGATTCACACACATGTACAAACCTATAGTTCCATTCATTCAACCATTTTCACATTCACACACATGTAGAAACCTATAGTTCCATTCATTCATTCATTTCTTTTCACATTCACACACATGTAGAAGCACATTCATTCATTCATCTTCACATTCACACGCATGTATACAGATCAAATGTCAATAAGACAATTCAAAAAGAGTAATTCACACATGTACATATAAGCTTGTCTTTCAAAGTTAAGAAATGTCATCAAATACTAAATTAGTTATGAAATCAAAGTTTAGAAATGTCATTCTTTATCATTATCACTACCCTAATTATAATAAAAAATTTCCTCCCTTTCAAAGGCTTTTGTCCATTGTTCTCTTATGTCATCTAATTATTCCATCATATAGGGATCACATACATCTAATAACTTTTCCCCTATAGTGAAGTCACTAGTTTTAAACACCTGCAAAGAGAATGATGCATATATATAATTAATAAGTTCGATATTTTTATATTATCTAATGAGACTATACTTATATATGATTATCAAGACTATATAATACTTATTGTATGTTTTTTATTTCTTGTGCAGCATATCTGACAATTAGGTCCATATATCGCATCATTTTGTATGAACATGCCCAACCATTTTCTTATACATCACACTATAAATTTCATCATACAAAATGTTAATAGATAAAAATAAGCATAGTGCACATAAATAATATATGCATTGGAGTCAGGAAACTACTTTCACATTCTCCTAGACTAACAATTTCTTTTTCTTACACATGTCTCCTCTAGCTTTTTTGAAATCTTTTAAAGACCTATATGTTACTGTAACACATTAAATAGCAATATTAAATAGTAATGTTATAATAGATGTTAACGGATATAAGTATAAAAAATTTCTCACGTGAATAATGGCATTTTCATTGTGTGTCCTGAACTATCTAATTCCTTACGCTCAGGGTCTAGATAATAAATAGTCAATGTCTCGGGGACAACAACCAGTAACACCCAATGCTTACAACTAGAGATAAGAAAGTTAAAAATGTATAACTCAATATTCACAATAAAATGTAATTTTTTAAGTCCAAATATAAGCAACGTAAACTTACTCAACATTGAATGGAGCTATTATCACACTATTCTTTGCTTACCAAAATCTTTGAAAGTGATAGAGCAATATAAGGTAACTGATGAAGGGTCTTTATGTACACGACAGATCAAGGATGGAAATAGAAATCCCACATTGGTAAATGAAAATTCTGTACAGACCTTATGTAGGTGGCTACAAAACATATATTACGTATGCATTAATATATAAGAAAATAGATCACTATATATAAAACAAGATATATAGATATATAAATAAGATCTCACCATATACATAGTTCTATCATAGATGTTTTCAGCCAAGCATAAGTAAACAACTCTAAAATATCTTGTATAAATATATTATTATCGTATGCTTGGCCTGCAACCTCCTCATTAATAGAAACAATCATATGACAATTTTTAGGATGCTAGCTTATCCATATTCCCATACCCCTGCATTGAGGACCTAACGAGTCATATAGGTCCTTTGCAAGCCAACCAAGTACTTCAGGAAGTGGTGGAGGTGGAGGAGAACAAACTGTAGTAGGTTTCTTCCCTTTATCCTATACATTTAATTTCATATCAATTTTCATGTATATATAATATATACTTTCTTAACGTAATATAAATTTACCATAAATGATCAGTATAAATGACATCCGTTTTGGGCCACAAGACCACTCTGCCTTCTACTTCACCAAGTGTGTCAGCATCTCGGTGGACATATTGTAATGGATTTTGCATCCAAGTAGCGAACACAAGACTCAAACTCACACTAACCACACCATCAGGTACTGGAGTGCCGTGAATCGTGTGCCCTGGAAAGTATGTGTAAGCCTCTCCCTCTACAATGACAAATTCTTTCAATTTTAGACCAAATGGCTTCAAACCCTACAAATTCACATACAATATGTTATATACATAAATAAAAATATCATCTTAAAAAAACTAGCTACTATGCCACTAAAATACTTACAGCGAAATGCTAGGTATTCTTAAATACCTAATATCACTAGTAAGTGTATTATGTGCATTCAATTTTCAAGAAAATTTCGGTAGTATTTCCTCACAGTTCTCCAAGTATATTGATGTACATGGGCAAATGCCTACCAACATATGTACTTAGAGAACAAATGGGGAAGTGGTGAAGAAACATCATGAAAACGAAATATACATTATACACTTACATCCTAAGTGAGATTAAGTGTTCAATAACAATCACAAACTGGAGACTATCTAATATTTACTCCTAATGAGTAAATCTCAGATGGGTTTCTAGGACAATACAATTCATGTATGTATTTACAATACCAACATCTAATAGTCTTAACTATACCCTAGTCTAGGTACCATATTCTATAACATTGATTTGAGCATCTCTAATGTCCATGCATGTTCATCATCGAGATAATCATTACACATAAATTAGTCATGACCTAGGGAGGGAGAGATTCATAATTGATTTTAAAATTTCATACTATCTCATGCATTATCATTATCAATCTACATCATACACTATGGATTCATGTAGATGTTAGGGTGACAAATCACTACAAAACTAGAGATCTAACGTTAGGGTTTTGATATTTTAGATAAATTGGGTACATGATTTGAGCAATATAGTTAATACAAGATTAGGGTGAAAAGTGTACAAGATTAGGTCTCAAATATAGCAACATGCACATTAGGTCACATTTCATTATTATCAAGTTATGATATAGTTCAAATATTTGTCAAGTTCGATTCATGGCTCAAACATGCATAAATGTTTATTGCAATACAGGGGGAGCTGTTTGGGGATATCAAACCTACCTAGCACATGAGGAAGTCGAATATCTTCAAGTAGTCGATTAGCTCCAACATCCTCAGACCAGGCCCGAGCTTCGACGACAGTGAGCATAGAGCTCCTCAAGCAGTCTTGGCATGGTATCTGATAATGAGCGTAGAGCTCCTCACTAGCAGTAGTGTCCTCCCAGACCCTACGTCTCCTCAACCGCGGCGCAGAGCTCCTCACTAGTAGCGGCATCCTCGCAGACCCTATGGCTCCTCAGCGACGGCACAGAGCTCCTCACTGGCTGCTCCTTAGCAACAACAGCTCCACAACATCCTCAACGGAGGCGCAACAGTAGCAGCAGAGGTTGCAAGCCAATGGTGCATCGGCTACAGTGATAAGGAAAACCAATAGTGTGGAGGAAGATGATCAGCGACAACGGCAATGGAGTCACCCTAATGAAATCACAATGAAACAAAGAAGAGGAAGAGTTTGTTTTGTTCGGGTGGTATTAAGTTACCTTTAGTCATTAGTTGTTTGCCAAAAACAACCCCTAATACCAATAGGTGTCGGTCACACATGAAAAACTAACAACTAAGTACAATTTTAAACAAAAAAATTTGCACCCACTTAGGGTTTTAGTCGTCAGTTTCTAGGTATAAAACCGACGTTTATTCACATATCGTAATACGAAAATTTGTTACCATAGTTGTCAGTTTCCTAACATGAATTGACGTCAAAAAAGTAAATTGGGTGAAAAATATTTTTGTGGGGACAACACATAAAAACACCTAGTAGTCGATTCTTTGTCAAAAATCGATGACTAATGAGGGAATAAATTTTGTCTCGGGAAGGGTGATTAGCCGTCCGTTTTTAACAAAGAACTGATGACTAATAAGGGATAAAAATTTTGTGGGGCCATGGCGCGAAACATGTTTCGTCGGTTTTGGTACAACTGACGTCATATTAAAATATTTGGTGACATTTATTTCCGTGGAAAATTTTATTTTGTGAGAAATTTTAGACTTCATTTTTTTAGCAAATAAATCGATGTTACAGTAAAAATGGTACCCATGTCTTTTCTAAATCGGCCGGACTTCACATATTAGTTACGGTTGTAGTATTTAGCTAACGTCATTGGTTTATGACGTCGGTTTTTTATATTTAACCGACGCCATCAATGTGACGTTATATATCATTTTTGTACTAGTGCACAAATCCAATAGATGTGGAATTATAGAAAGAGGTGGAGCAATGAGGCAAAAATGGCTCATTATTGGGGGAGCCTAGTTATAGATGGGGTTGAAGAAGATGATCTAGCATGCACGAGTCTCCTCCCATCTTGGGGACGAATGTGGCTCGTTTGATCTAAGACAAGTGATTCACAACAACTAAAATAACTTTCATTTGATAATTTTCTATAGGATGAAATGTGCATGATTAAGAGTTGAATATTTACAAAAGCATTATATTAATGTCTATTATTTTATGAAAATACTAACTCCCATTAGTCTCTCTTTAGTTTCCCTAAATAAATAATATATCTTAATTACTCAAATTAGGATAATAAAATTATATAATATCTATTTCAGTGATCACTACTACGGAAAAGG
The DNA here is from genome assembly GCA_963693085.1 of Alisma plantago-aquatica. NCBI lineage: Eukaryota > Viridiplantae > Streptophyta > Magnoliopsida > Alismatales > Alismataceae > Alisma > Alisma plantago-aquatica. The sequence continues at coordinate 792,254,989 of OY856410.1, read as the reverse complement.
CCTTTGGCGTCAGTTATTTAGAGCCTTTAGCGTCGGTTTCCAAGTGACACCCAAGTGGGCGCCACTAAAAGTCGACACCTTCAACGCCAGTTTCTAATCGACGTCATAACCCTTCTCACCACCGAAAATGCGCCAGCAAGGGAACTATAGGCATCGGTTATTAAAGAAAACCGACACTATCTCATTATTAAAGACATCAGTTATTAAATACAAACCGACACAATTAACCTTCCTGCCACCAAAAACGCACCAGCAAGGGAACTATAAGCGTCAGTTAGTAAAGAAAACTGATACTATATCCTTGTTAAAGACTTCAGTTATTAAACAAAAACCGACGTCGTTAACCTTCCCCCCACCAAGCCAGCAAGGGCACAAAGACTTCGATTTTTTTATAATAAACGACATCGTATGTCTTTGGTGTCAGTTTTATGCAAATAACTGATGCCTATGTTCTGATTTTTTTTTCTTATCAGTTTGCAGGCTTGCTGTATGGCTGGTCAGCAGGATGCAGAACCTGCAGTTCAGTTCTGAACTGTAGGTTTACAACATCCATTGATATCGGCCAACAACAGACCAAAAACCTATAAAGTCATTCACATTCAGACACATGTATTGATTAGATACATGTAGAAACATGCAAAGTCATTTACATTCACATTTGGTTCCATTCATTTCATCTCTTTTCACATTCAGACATTCATGTTTTGATCAGAAAAAGTCATTCACATTCACACATATGACAATTTAGAAAAAGTCATTCACATTCACACAAAAATAATTATAAGAACAAAGTTTAGAAATATCATTCTTTATTCATCATCATCATCATTGTCATTAGAACTCCAATTATATTTAAAAATTACCACTACTTGTAGTGCTTTTGCCCATTCTTCTCTTACAACATCTAATTCTTCCCTCATATAGGGAGTATGCACATCTAATAACTTTCCACCTATACTGAAGTCAGTTTTAAACACCTGAAAAGAGAACGATGTATATATATAATTAATAATATATAATAAGATTGATATATTTCATATTATCTAATGAGACTATATATAATACCTTCTGTATAGTATCGATTTCCATTACGACATGTTTGATGATTAGGTCCATAAATCACATCACAGAGTAGGTACATGCCCAACCATTATCTTATGTAGCACACTATAAATTGAAACATACAAAATATTCAAAAATACAAATAAGCACAGTTCACATAAATAATATATACATTAGAGTCGGGAAATTACTTTCACATTCTCCAAAATTAGTGGCTTATTCTTTTTCCTGGGGACCTTTCCTCCAGCTTTTTTGAACTCTTGTAAATCCCTACATGTTAATGTAACACATTAAATTGCATAATTAAATAGTAATGTAATAATATATGTTAACTGATATAAAAATATGAAATATTTCTCATGAGAATAATGACATTTTCATTGCGTGTCCATATAATGTATTCAATTCATTCCCCGCAGGATCTAGATAATAGATAGTGAACGTCTTGGGGACAATAACTAGTAACTCCCAATGCCTACCACTACAGGTAAGAATGTTAAAAATTAATAACTCAAAATCCACAATAAAAATGTAATTTTCTTAAGTCCAAATTATAAGCAAAGTAAGCTTACTTGACATTGAATGGAGCTATTATCACCATCTTCTTATTTTTACCAAAATATTCAAAAGCATCACAACAGTATGAAGTAACTGAAGAAGGGTCTGTATCTACAAGACTAATCAAAGATGGAACCAAAAATCTCACATGGGAAAATGCAAAATATGTACATATCATGTGTAAGTAGCTACAAAACATGTATTGCGTATGCATTAATATATAAGAAACTAGATCACCATATATAAAACAAGGTGTATAGATGTATAAATAAGATCTCACCATATCCACACCTCTATCATAGATGTTGACTGCCAATCATAACGAAAAAACTCCAAAATATCTTGTATAAATAGCTTGTTTTCTTATGATTGACCTGCATTAATACCTATACATTAATATGTATGCAAAACTTGTATAAATAGATTGTTATCGTATGATTGACCTATAGCATCCTCTAGAATTGTAACATTTATAGGGAATTTTGATCATGTTCGCCGATCCATACTGCCATACCCCTACAATTAGGACCTAACGAGGCGTGTAGGTCCCTTGGAAGCCAACTTGGTAGTTGAGGAGGTGGACGTGGAGGCTGAGATGTAGTAGGTGTCATATTTTTGACCTGTATATATAATTTAAGATCAATTGAATCATATATACACACTAACAAATTAACATAATGTAAATATACCATATAATATTAGTATAGATGACATCCGCTTTGGGCCACATTATCACTCTACCTTCTGCCTCACCAAGCATTACAGAATCTGGGTGGGCATATGGCAGTTGAAGATCCCTCCAATTGGGGAGTATATGTATCGGGCTTACAGGAACTGCATTAGCTGGTACTGGAGTCCCATGAAACATCTTCCCTGGAAGGGTTTGGTAAGCATGTGCCTCTGCAATGATATATTCTTTACTTTTTAGATGACATGGCTTCAAACCCCTACAAATTTATGTAAAGAATGTTATATATATATACATAAACATATCATCTTGAAAAGACTAGCTACTATGTTATAAAAATACTTACAGAGGATGTGCTAGGCGGTGGGTCTATAGGATTACTCCCAACCTCTGCAGTAGGAGTAATAGAAGCGCGGCACGTCATAGGTACCATGTGAGTGGCCGTCTGAGATGCCTGCCACTTCACCATTGCTTCTTGGACTTTCCTCTCAATTAATTCAACTACCTATACATGGATAAAAGAAACAAAGCTATCGATTATTGAATTCCCTTTCACAATAACATTCTAAAATAAGAATAGGTTACCTCAACTTGTGAAATTCCTACTTTTGGGATAGGTTTGTGCTGGGATGGCCAAGAGAACGCTTTGATGCCCACACTAGTGCATACACCCCGAACATGTCCAGGATGCTCTGGGTTACCCAGATCAACTGTCAATTCATCCCTTGTGCCCTCAGGGACGAACTTGCCTTCCTTCCTCTTCTTGTGCAGCTCCCGCTAATCACCATCAACAGAAATTGGTAAGTAAACATAACAATAATCAATATCGATTGATTGCTCTAAATGTTGAATTTTACAATTTTTGCATCCGCCTCAACAGTTACGGGCTTCGTTATATCTCCCTTCTTGTTTTGAGTCCCAACTATCCACATAGCATGGCGAGAAAGAGGTATGGGACCAATAGTAGAGGACTCCCGAGTAGCAGCAGACTGAGCAGTAGACTCAACATGTAGTCTTTGGCGAATGCATTCATAGCTTCTTGGACCCATTGTGTGGTCATGCACATTCAGTGCACGCCTTGCTCTTTGAGCATCGCTGATAGCCTTATTAGTAAGCACATTAATTTGGTTAGTAACACTAAAAGTTAATCTTGAATAGGTGAATACATAAGAACGTATATTAATTAAATTGGGAGTGGTGCTTAGTACCTTGAATTCATCCATTTTTCTTTAGGTAACAAAATTCTCCCAGTCTTTGGTGTCCAGGTAGTTCCATTGCTCAGTGGCTGCCTTCTGCCTAAATTTATTTTCTAAAGGGAATACAAACAAAAATTATTACTGTAGAGTTAGTAAAAAAGTTATCAATGTCTAGAATTGGAAATCAATCAAGAACCTCTTCTCAGCATCGTGTATGTAATCTCGAGTGAGATTTGTCCTATAGTTCCTTACGACCCTCCCACAACGTTGCATCACACATTTACGATGCAACTTTTCATCTAGATCAAATATACTATGCAAAATAGAATTGCTATTAACTAGTATCCTAAAAATTAGTAATCTACAAAAATAGAATTGCAAATAATAATAACTCACACATAGTTCCTTTCATACTAAGTCTTTCTTCCCATTAGGAACTTTATGCTAGGATTCAAAAATAGGACTACAATGGCTGCGAGTAAGAACCCCAAGATATGAAATAAATGAGTTGCGGTTCACTCCAACTAGATTTCCTGCATGATCGAAATCCACAACCAGTTTGGGTCCATTGCCCCTTTACTGTAGTAACTTGTTCATCATTGTGATGCCCCTCACTTTCTTAATATTTTTTTGCTACTCATCAAGTGCCCCAATTTCTTCAGGGGGTACATCACCAACCTAAAATTTGACAAAAAAAACACACTTACAAGATATAACTATAAATGAACATATAGATAGAAACCTCAGGGATATATTTTTAAAACTTACATTGAGAGGAAGCACATTGACGTTCTCACCCTCATGGTAATCATCAGCACGGCCATCATGAGAATGCTCAGCCATCTGAAAGTTCACATTCACATTGTAAAGTTCACATTGTAAAGTAATTCACATTGTAAAGTTCACATTCACATTGTAAAGTAATTCACATTGTAAAGCTCACATTCACATTGTAAAGTTCACATTCCGAAAAATAAAACATATAAAAAATATAAACATGCATGCCTCTAATATTGTGATCTTTTATCAATTAACAATCCTTCATTGTGATCTCCGCGCCAATACAAGTCATCATTAGCTTCAATATTTGGTGGTGTTGGAAACCCAACTGAGAATGGACTGGAGTCATCATACTTATCATAGTATTGTTCTTCATTTATAGGATCTTCAATAAATTGTGCTTTACCATGAAGAACAACCGACCATTTATCATTTACAGGATCATCGATATAAAATACTTGTTTCGCCTGTGATGCCAATATGAATGGTTCACCCTTCTCGCCAATATTTTCAAAGTTCACTAAAGTGAAACTCAATTCATCCAAAATAACTCCTTTGGTGTTATCAACACAATTACATTTAAAGAGAAGAATTCTAAAATCTACGTAGTCAAACTCCCATATGTCTTCAATGACACCGTAATATGACATTTTAGCTTCATGTGGACTCTTATTCTTTGCACTTGCAAAAAACTATAAAGATGCTTGAAGGGTGACCCCACTATTTTGGACGACACTCTTATCATCTTGACGCTTTGTGTAATATGAGAATCCATTTATGTGAAACCCTTCATAAGACATAACATTCAATTTTGGTTTAAAGGCAAGGCATTTGATAGTTTCAGTAAGATTATCTGGTGTTTGAGATAGTTGATGTAAGACTTTATCTTCAAACCACTTAATAAATGTCTTGTTATGCTCTCTAGCAAGCCACATTGATTTGGCTCGAGGATATTGTCTCTTGATGAAATTGGTATGTTCCTCGATATAAACACTCACTTCGTCGATGTTGTGTAAAATATACAAGTGACCTTGTTCCAACTGCTCACGGCTGATTACTTTCATCTGTGATCCCAAAATTCCTTTTCCAAAATGCTCCTCAATATTCTTGTCATTAACAGGAGCATCATTACCACTCAGAAAGTCATTGCAAAAATCCATAACCTCTCTTACCACATAACCCTCAATAATACTCCCTTTAGGTCGATAACAATTTTGAACATCACCTTTAAAAATGCTCATGTATCGTTCAAATGGATACATCCAATGCAAGAAAATTGGTCCCAACATTTTCACTTCCCTAGTCAAGTGGGCAACAAGATGTACCATGATATCAAAGAACAAAGGAGGAAAATACATCTCAAGCTGACATAGGGTAACAACAACTTCTCTTTGCAATTTATCGAGAGTATCAGGGTCAATCACTTTACTACACAGACTGTTGAAAAAGAAACAAAGTCTGGTGATTGCAAACCTTACATGCTTTAGCAATATAGATCGAATTGCCACTGGCAATATTTGTTGCATTAGAGTGTGACAATCATGAGATTTAAGACATATCAACTTTAGATCTTTCATTGATACCAATGTACGAATGTTGTATGAGTAACCATGTGGCACCTTAACATTTACCAAGCATTCACAAAAAGCTTTCTTCTCCTTTCTCGACAGCATATAACAAGCGGGAGGTAAGTATGTTCTCTAATCGCTACTAACTACTTCTGTTAATTCTGTCCTAATTCCCATTTCACATAGGTCCATTCTGGATTTTATCCCATCTTTAGTCTTACCTAGTATATTCAACAAAGTACCGATGACGCTATCACAGACATTTTTCTCAACGTGCATGACATCGATACAATTCCTGACTACCAAAGAACTCTAATAAGGAAGATCCCAAAATATTGACTTCTTCTTGAATAAAGATTTGTCACTCCGTGTGGCACTTGTACATTGTGATCTCTTACCAAATTCATTGGCAAAGTCTTTTACTCTTTCGTAAACATCCTCCCCTGGTATAGGTTTAGGTGCACTCCGTTCCTCATTTCGTCCATTGAATGCTCTGTGCAACGTACGATACATATGGAATTTTGGAAGAAACCTTCGATGACCAAGATATACAGTCTTGCTGCCGTGTTTTAGTCATATTGAATCAATGTTTTCTTCACATATAGGACACACGTTAGATCCTTTGACACTATATCTAGGTAAATTCCCATATGCTGGAAAGTCATTCATAGTGCAAAACAACATAGCGTGCAAATGAAATGTTTCTCTTCATAAAGCATCATAAGTCATCACACCTTGACCGGCCTAAATCGCGCATCCAAAAGTGGAGGCGGATTTGAGGTAGTCGAGCTTTTACATTTATAAACCCGAATCCTTCTAGGCCCCCGCAACTTTGTTTACGGGGTCGAAGTAGATATACGGGGTTGAACACAGGGACAAGGGGGGTAGTGTTGAGAACCCAGAATCGACACGCTACACTCTGGTGGGTATAAAGAGATATAAATTCCCAAAAGGGAAACAACAAGATGTCACAAATAAAACAAAGAAAACTATCTCCAACTAGAGCTATAAGAGAGATTTAAGGTTTTAGTCATTTAGCAGTTTTTAGGGGTTTTCATGCAACAGAAACAGAAAGATAATACTAGAGCTAGGGCAAGATGCAAAGGATAAGACTACAGCAAAATAAGCGACAACAGTAACACCCTGCACCCCTCCTCTCAGAATGGGTACTTCTAACCAAACGTCAACACCCCTCTTGAGGTTGTCGGACATTAAGTTAGAGAGGAATATTACTGACACAACTCCGTTCCAGGCACTCTTGTACTCCAGAATCGGACCAAACACTAGAGCCACAACATGACTCTCGAAGCTGTTGCGACGGGAAAACACGATTCGGTAGCTAAGCAAAACGCGATTCAAACATGCAAGCTAGAGTTCAGATATCAAACATAGCAGTCATCCAATATATCGCACCAAGCATAGAGAAGCAAGTAATTAAGATTTTCTATTTCCATACACATTAAGGGTCTTAATACATTGCGTAAGAAAGAAATTAGATAACAAAATTAAAGATAGATGTCGCCTTCTTGATGTAGAAGGACGACAAACTACAGCGGCTCTCCCGCCCGATACCGGACAGGGGCCTAGCCCGATACAGCGGTGTCGGGTGACACACTCTCTCGAGCGGCACACCGCGACAGCCGACTGTATCATTCAAGGACCTGGCCGATATGCTCAAGTCGGACGACACACCCTCTCGGGCAGCACGCACGACGGGCGAAGCGTATCGGGTTCGATATCGTGTCGGGCGTGGAGCGACGCGTCCTACTGTTGGGCACTTGTGTCGCTCGTCATCGTTGGCCGATATCGGCCCACAATGTCGCCTGAGACGGTTCTAAGTGAACTATCCCCTCCCTCTCGGGACGAGGAAGAGCTCACCTAGTGTCTCCCGGCACGAGCACTGGGACACGATACTCCTACTCTCGTAGTTTCCTCCGAAGATCACTCAAAGCTCCCAACTGTCCAAATTCTGAAGTATCCGAACTGTCTTTTCGGCTTCCTGTAGCTGTTATTTATAGGCAGCGGTTGGAGGAAGTTATGGTGCTCGAAGCGCCATGTGTCCTCCTTATTTGCGGGTCGGTGGACGGCCGATACTGGTATTGCTCAGCTCAAGAGTGTCGGCTATCGGTCACGTGATGGACGGCGTGCCTGCCGGTGGGTGGCTGTGTCGCCCGACAAGCTGGGTTGTCGGGCGAGCTGGGCTCCCTGTCGGGTAGAAGGCGTGTCATCCATCTGCTCCTTCTTGCGCGACATCATTTTTTCGTGCGTCATTGTGTCGCTCCACCCGGTCGGGCGGAGGTTGTATCGGGCGTCAGGAAGGCCGAAACAGTCTTGGACTTATTCTGTGGGCCGGGACGGCCTTATTGCACCAAAACGAGGAAAAACTCTGCAAAAGATGGAAATATAGGATTAAGAGCATTGCTTGGCCAATTATTGCGAAAGTGCATACAAAAGAGAGGAAAATAGCTAAAAATGGCAGTTTTCATAACAGAAAAATAGTCTAAAATATCACAAAAATTAGTGTTATCACACCTTCACCCAGAGTTTCTTCAAGTCATCAATCAGAGGTTCAAGATAAACGTCGATATCATTTCCATGTTGGTTAGTGCCCAATATCAACAATGATAGCATAACGTACTTATTTCTCATACACAACCAGGGAGGAAGATTGTATATAACATGCATAACTGGCCAAGTGCTATGTTGGCTGCTCAATGTCTCATACGGATTCATCCCATCTGCACAAAGCCCAAGTCTTAGATTCCTGACTTCTTCACCAAATTTAGGGTACAATAAATCAATCTTCTTCCACTGTGCGGAATCAGACGCATGTCGTAGGATCCCATCATTATTGTTCTTCACATCTGCATGCCACCTCAAATTCTTCACATCTATCAGATTGGAAAACAAGCGTTGAAACTGTGGTATTATAGGTAGATACCACATCACATTGGTAGGAGAACCAGTTTTGGACTCCCCCGAAGTCGTCAATTTATACCTTGACGCACCACATTTGGCACAATCTTTTAAATCCACATAGTCCTTTTGAAATAATACACAATCATTCAGGCATGCATGTATCTTCTTGGCCTCCATTCCCAATGGGCACAACAATATCATCAACCAGTATGTTGAGATTGGCAGCTCGTTTCCTTCAGGAAGAATTTCTTTCAACAAAGACAACAATGATGTGAAGCTTTTGTCCCTCCATCTATTGTTATCTTTTAGCTTATACAATCTCAACACATCACTAAGATTTTAAACTTACATCCTATGTATAACTATATCTCAACATCATGCACAATATTTCTAAACATGGGAGGTGGATCGGTGTGCTCTACCACACAACTATCTAACATCACATCGACGATATCTACTAGAACTGGTTTGTTCACATCTATGTCATTGGAGGCAATTTATTCTTCCACATATGCACTGCTATCGACATCCACTGATTTTAGGTTTGCAATATCTCCATGGCAGTGTCATTCTGTATAGCCTTGTACAATCCCGTTGCACATGACATGACTTTTGATTTCATCACCAGTGTTGACTTTCAAGTTGTTACCGCAATGCCTACATGGATAGTAGAACCTATCTCCAGGTTGTTTACTATGTTCCTCGGAAAATCTAATAAACTAATCAAGACCAAACATAAAATCTGGGGTGCAGCGATTTATAATGGACATCCATGATTTGTCTATTCTATGATCAAAGAGAAAACAAGTATATATTAGAACAAGATTAGGGTCTAGGGTTAAAAGATTAGAGTTTATGGTTAAAACTTTAGAGTTTAAGGTCTTATATACAATAAATGTGTACCACCTATCCCATTCTTGAACACCTAATCTCACTAGCAAGTGTATAATATGTATTGGGTTTTCAAGAAAATTTTGGCAACATTTCCCCGTTGTTCTCCAAGTACATATGTACTTAGAGAACAAACGGGGAAATGCTACCACAATTTTCTTGAAAATCCAATACATAGTATACACTTACATCCTAAGTGAGATTAGGTGTTCAGGAACTGTCCCAAATTGGGGAGTATCTAAGATTTACTCATAATGAGTAAATCTTGGGCGCGTTTCTAGGCCAAAAAAATATAACACCAGTCCCTTGTTCACAACCCCATTCAACACACAATTTTCTTATAAAAACACTTGTGGACAGCCATAACAACATATCAATGCTTCCTAAAATAATCAATATATTATTTTATAAGACAAATCGTGGTGGGTATAACATAGAAAAAAACTCAACATGTCACAACAGAAACATGTCCTTAACCTAATATACATAAATTTGTAACAAAACTCATTAGGAAGAGAGACCATGAAACACCATACATTGATTTGAAGTTTTGTTTCCCATCTAAGGTTATTTGCAATTTCATGCTTGTTTCATTATCTTTCTTTCTAGGATTTCTACTTGAATTGCATATATAATCAATTTCACTAGTTCATTATCATATGAATGTTTAGATGCATTTATACTATTAATTCCTAGGGTTTACTTTTTTACCGTAGAAAATATAATAGACGTTATTTTGATCATTTTGTTACTAAAAATTGCATGTCTCTATTTAACTTCCATAAATAAACTATTATATATTAATATGATTAGAAATCTATATATCATTAATCCAAAGAACACATTTATCATAATGAATAGGTTTAGAATTCAAGTGATTTTTAGTAAGAAGTACCATTACTATTTGATGAAGTTATTCTTAGGTGTAGGGATACTACACATATATCTACCATCTTACTACATACAACTATAAATTTAGTATCATATGAAACAATGTAGGCAATTGGATAATCTATTCTATCAATATGAAAAGTCTTAATGTAGAATGCTCTAATTATTATCAATATGTAAGTGACCACTAGATTATAATCAAGATTTTTACTAACACAAATATAGGAAGAGAATCAGTTATGAACAACTGGTGGTTTTGAACTGGATGGCAAGTTGCAACTTTTGTTCAATGACCGAAAATGTAAGACTTTCTGGTTTCTCCATCTCTGGTAAAGAAAACATAAACTTCATGGCTAATGGGCTTAAGAATGCAATCCAATACATCATTCTACTACAAAGCAAACGTGCCCTAGGTGGATGAAGAAGGGTACCTTCGCAGAGCGGCGGCAGCAGAGACCAGGAGTAGCAAGCAGGCGGCGGCGAGCAGGAGAAGGCAAGCAAGAGTAGCGAGTAGGCGGAGGTGAGCATAGGAGCAGCATGCGATGGCCGGAGCAACAAACGGTGGTGTCTGGAGCAACGAATGGCGGCGGCGGCGGCGAGCAGAGGACCAGTGAGCGGTAATCAGAGTAGGGAATGGATCGCTCGATTGCCAGACGTAAGCGCGGAGTGGATGAAATAGAGAAAGGGGAAAGGGGAAGAGTCTTCCTCGCATGGGTATATTAAGTTAACAATAGGCGTCGGTTATTCATAACAACTGACACTTAAATCAATCATCATTGGTTTCCGTAGAAAAACCGACGTCAAAGGGGGGTGAAAATTTTTGTGGGGATAGCGCACAAAAATACATTGGCATCGGTTATTGCACAAAAACCGACGACAAAAATGGATCCGATTTCTGTCTTGTGAAAAACCTTTAGTCGTCAGTTTCTAGGTCAACAACCGATGCCGTATGTGAAATTTTGGAGGTAATTTTTTTGCACTGAAAAAATTAGATTTGGCGAGTGATTTTAGGCATCAGTTTCTTATTGTGCAACCGGCGCTAAATAAAAAGAGATACCCATGTCTGTCCAGTCTTCACATATAGATGTCGGTTTGTATATTCAGCCGATGTTGTAGGGTTTAGGCGTTGGTTTCTTGTATACAACCGACGCTTGTAAATGTGACGTTATAAACCATTTATATAGTAGTAGATTCTAAAGATAGTGGTTTGAAATTGTGTCAGGCTAACCCAGATGATCAAATTAGATTGGACCAAATTAGTACAAACTCTTGTTTTCTATGCAACATTCCTAGATATACAAAAGAAATTGAAATAAAAATTAGGGGAAAATGAATCAAGGGTTTCCAGTGAGGGAAAACTAATATAATATAGCTTAAAAAAGGAAAATGATCCAAAGTTCAGTATGTTAAACATGTGGACATGGAAAATCAATTCAAGGATATATGAATAAAACTATATACCTACTGGACAAATTTAATTCTATCGAGATTGATTTCTAATCACTAATTTACATTGTTTTATATTAATCACTAATTCACATACAAATATTCTTTAAAGTCCATTTCATTATACAAAATGTATTTTAGGCATTTATCTCAATGATGGAAACATTAATCATGCTAGGTTTTTTGGATTTTACATATATTTAATGTGTGATTTTATTTATTCAGTGAAACAATTCAACATTTGTTAGCAAACTAACAAAGTTAAACTTTTTCTATTCACATTTTTTTCTTTTTTTCACTAAATATCATTTATCACATAATTACACTCTTCTATGTAATTGCTATATGTTTTAGACTCTATCTATATTTTCAAATATTTTTGTAATAACCAACTCTTTTTGCCAAATTATGGATCAACCAAGCAAGGAAGAGTTTGACCAAGGGGGTTCTAAGGAGAACTTTTACCAGAAATGGACACATTTCATACCACTGTACCTCTTAGACAAACTTAACTTTGACAAAGGCATAGTTCATTCTTTATACAATGGATAGAAACAAACTCTATTTGTAAAGGAACTCTCCTATAAGCTTTCGATACACCTTGTCATCATGAAGTATTATCATTTCCCATCTTGCATCTTGTTTTATGAAGCAAGTCTAGTACATATCTATCCACTAGATTTTATTTATTCAATGCAATAGAGAAAGATGGCACCCACTTCTACATGCTTAATAAAGAAGGGACCTCAAAAGAAGAAGGTTCCACCAACCTACTTTAATATTTGCAGCCACACTCTTTCTCCTCTCCTTGTCGTTGATGTCATATCCATCCTATATATCGACATCATGGGACTCTCCATGTTTTAACACATCTAGTGATCTAGTTTACAATGCTATCCCGGTCTGTCACTAAAATAATGGTGGTATACTCCAACATAAAACTAGAGGACAAAGACACCATCTTAAACTTTTTCTAGTACCTAGTAAGGTAATAATTTTTGGTCAATGACATTTAAAAAAATATATGGATTGATCTTGTATCATATTCAAAATAATATAATATTTCCTTGTTCAACCCTTTTGAAGTATTCTTTTTTTGAGAAAGACCACCCCTTTTCTATCTCTACCATTGGATATTATTTCATATTACAGAGATATAGTCATCACATGAAACAAGGGGATCCCAAATATATACCTCTCTGACCCCCAACCCATTTGCTAAATTTTATTACGTCAAAAACAAAACTTAGAGAAAATAAATCTAAGTTACATAATTTATCTCAAAAAATCATATATGACACAACCAAGAAAATATCTAATAACATTCTTAGGCTTGTGCTTAGTGAGATGATTTATTTCTGAGATGACCCTCCTTACAGTAATTTAATTTGTCCTATGATTTTCTATTGCACACCCTTATCTTTTACTGAGCACAATAATATATTGATCAAAATCCATAAAGTTGAGCCAATTTACCATTAAATATGTGATTATCGTACATATCTTTAATCAATTGGTTATAGTTTGACGAAATAGTGCACTTGAATGAATATGAAAGAAAACAAGTTGTCCCAATTATACATATGCAAAAGTCGATAAAAGTGATATAGATATAGGATTTATGTATGTGTCTCTATTTGTGAATAGTAGAAAATATGTCATCAATGACATGTATGGGAAAAACTATCACGTAGAAATTTACAAGACCGAAAACTTGTCACTGACATTGTAAACTACTACAACATGAATGCGTTCCACACTCACATGTGTGTGTGTCCATATCAAGGGTTAATTTTGATCAATTTAACCTAATCAAAAGATGTTGTTCAATGCAAAAAAATGTTGGCTTCTTATAATGGTTAATTTAGTTGAGTTCCAGACAAGAGGTATTTGTCACAATTTTAGGAAAGAAATGTAACAATCCTTTTATGCTTGTCATTGTAAAGAAATATACGGGAAGTGCTGTGAATTTGGGATGTTGCGGGAGAATGCTTTGTGTCAAAAAAATTCAATATATGTCACGTGCATGCAGTCAATGGTCACAAAGGAAGGACCTATACTAGTCCTTAATGTTTGTCATGTAAAATTATTTTTTGCTTTATGTAGAAGGAACTTAAAATGTGAACAATTTATATTAGTCATGGGGTAGGAAATTGTAGTCATAAATTTATATATGTTTCAAGTAGTAGGTACCTGTAATGGTATTATATTTTTCTACAAGAGGTGGTGGAAATAATATAATTACTACCTAACTTTATGTTATTTTGTGAAATGTATACCCATTGTATGTTGTATTATATTTTTCAAATCTGGCACAAAATGAAATGGACATGTCACATGAACAAAGAACTTACTCAATATTATTATATGTAAAATGTTTTAAGAGAAAAATGGCTTTCTAATTTTTCTATATGATGATTGGAATGACATACTATAGTCCTTTCATAGGATGATAACGACACTTTCATAGGATGATAATGTCTCTGCTAATCGAAGAAGAAGTACAATATCATTGCAACTATGAATGTTTAACATGTACAAGATTGTTTGTGATTATGTCGTTATTGGAATCATAAAAAGCAATGCTAATTGGTTTATAAATTAAACATTTTTTTTGCACTATTGCATTCATATATGGTAGTTTTCCCATCATAATCGAATCTTTTATGAGGCAATGGATCAAATATAACATCATATTCGATAGATAATGGTCTATCTTTGACATATTATATTATTATTTCTACATATTGTCTCAACATGTCTTATTATTTGTAATTTGTGCATCTTTGTTTAAATAATGAACTTTTTATTCATGGTTTTTATGTCTTTGACTTTGTAATGTAACATTAGGATGGAATTAAGTAAAAACAATTGTTTGAATTTATATTGATATTTTTTTCAATAGCTTTTAAAATTTATGATGCCATTTGGTGCGATGGTAGTATGTAAATGATGGACGACCCATCAAGGAAGAAGAAGACTAAGAAGATAAATTTGCAACAAGAAAATAGAATTTTAATCCATATTCAACTATCTAGGGCAAGCCCCAAAGGCATGTATTTATACTAAAATACATGAAACCATAGACATGAGGAAATCACACATATTGTTGACAAATATAAAATATAAAATAAATTATATACATTTTCAACTAACTACATGCAACGAAATAGATTGCATTGGTCCCTACATATATATAACCCAAAATAAATCTAATTAAGTGGGCTTCATCCTGCTTCAACTCCCTGGGGTTCAATGAGCCACCAATGAGTCAAGATCGAGTCCCAAAAGGTATTCCCACATGGTTGTTGAAGGAATGTCACGGGAAAATTGCTTAAGTAGAGAACGACATGCATGGATCCATGTGAAACGATGTCCTAACACGATGAATGAGTAGATTGTGTGGAATCCATCATGAATGATGTGTCTATTATACTACCAAGGATGCCCTAGAATAACGTTCCCCCTACAGATAAGAAATTTCACAATGTACACCATCTTTATACACTCTATGATATGAGAAGGGGACCAAACAACACTCTATCACATGGCACACAGTGTTTCCAAACCTGTGCATGCAATAAGTCTAAGGAAGAGGCTCAGACTGCAGGTTGAGTGTGTTCACTAGGGTCAAAGAAACTAGACTGGTGGTACAACCACCAACAATAGTCAGATTACATATGTGGACCTGGCACTTGATGTAAGAATAAAAAAGACAAGCAACTTAGACTAGGATCAAGATACCCATTGGCAAGGAGAAGTAGGGATATTTTCTTAGGACCTTCCACATCGCTCAGATCACTAGGTGGGAAAACATCCCCATACTCGATGTCATCCTAGTTTGTACAAGTAATGGTTGCCATGTTGTGATTGGTGAATGATTCTAATAACCCGCACATGTGAAATGTTGGAGTGCCTTCTGCACCATGGTTGTTTGGTTGACAATGCTCGTGTCGTACTAGAGGTGGTGTATCCCAACTGTGGTAATGGTAGAAGAGCACGACTAGTAGGTGTGATTTCTAGGTGAAGGTCATTATTGGAGCTTGTTCTCAATTTGCGTAGCAACCTACACTACATCATGAAGCAAATTGTAGAAAAATGTAGCCATTACTTTCCAATTTTTTCATTGACGCACCAACAAAAAATAGTGGTCAAGGTCTTCATCACTTTGGACACCTGGACGAGGGAAAAGCTCATAAAATCTAAATGTGTACTTGGACACTAACTTGATACCTTGCTTTAGCTCCATTAACTGGATGTAGAAATGCTAGCAGTAGTCACACAATAGGAAATATTCTTTGATGATGAATTGTAGAACAATCTACATCTTAGTTGGTTGCAAAAGATATTTCCACCATGCAAGGGATCTACCTTTTATTGTTGTGGTCACAAAAAGAAATATTTGTGCATTCATCATCTGATCATTGAGCTGGAATTTTTTCTCAATTTTATGCAACCAATCGAGAAGTATTAGAGAAAATAGTCTAAGAGTAATCAATGATTTCTAATTTGATGGAACATTATGGACAATGTCTTTGGGTTAGGGTTTTTGAGTAGTCTCGATGGTGATGGTGATGTTTAATCCTAAATATGTTGATCTTATAATTATTCCACAATATGTAGGCATGTACCAATATTAGTTTTAGTTTGCATCAATGTGTCATGGGTTTGGTTTATCATGGCTGATTGTTCTCTCACAGTTGTGAGCTGCATGTTTGTGGAGTTATTATTAGTAAATTCGTCTTTATTAACCATGTTTGATTAATAAAAAGTAGTAATTTATCTTGTGGGTCCATTGTTTAATACCAAGACAAGTATTTCATGGTTGTGCTTCTCTTAAGATCTCTCCATTTGGAGATTCAACTTCTTCCACTCTTACTTTTTAAATTTGTTAAACTGTTTGTGGATGATGAAAAAGAAAAAGAATAGGATCAATAGATGGAAGGGGATTAGGAGAGGAGGAATTGGGGAATGGGAATTGGGGTGCATGGGGAAAAAGACAAGGTGGGGAGGTGATATAGGTTGAGGCGTCAGGGTAGTGAAGGGGTGTGTGACATCGGTTAACTTCCTATTGTACTAGAATTCACAAGTTTGGATGGTGGGACAGAAGGCAGGGGTTATGAAGAGATTTTAGGTGTGGAAGGTGGCACAAGGAACAGACCAATCGACTTCCGTCCACATAGGCATGGCCCAAAGTGGGATACTAGGATAACATGATCAGACAGGGACTTTTGGGGGCAAAGACTTAGAGGAGGATTCTAGTGAAAGTGGTGGGTTCATATGGTGGATGAGGGACGTAGAGAGTGAAAAAACTTGTCGTAGTATTTTGGAAGGCAAAGATGATTAGAGGGGTAGTGGGTCAAAGGCTAGGTGGTGTATAGGAGAATGGATCAGGTTCCATGGTAGGTAGTTTCAGGGGAGCTGAAGCAGAAACGTAGCTTGCAAGGGGATTTCTTGAGGAAAGGTGAGAAAGGGTGATTTGTGGAGGATCAACATGGTCAACATGATAGATTTTTGGGTGGAAACAAGGTTGTCATAGGGTGTCGATCAACATGTAGTGGATGATGTTTGGGAACCATGGAGGTATGGAAAAAGTGGATGATGACTCTATTGCAACTATGTGAATGGGAAGCTACAAGTTAGATGACATATGGTTGAAGTGTAATGGAACTACTGGTGCTAGTAGGCTGTAGATGTGAAAGTAACAAAGAACACAAATAGGTGAAAGACTATGGTTGGGGTCGGGCTGTTTAGAAAGATGAATGGTTGTGGGGATCTTGACGGATCTGCTAGTCAAGGTTGGAGCTACAGAAGCGGAAGTAGTAGTAAAAATGTAACTTTTCCTAAGCATGGTTATACATTTATTTGAGAAGATGACAACATAAGAAAGAATATTGAGAGATTTACCTTAAAAGATTAGGTTTTTTATTTGATACCGCTTGATGGGTCACCCATCGAGGCTGAAGAAGACTAAGAAGATAAATTTGCAATAAGTAAATATAATTTTAATTCATATTCAACTGTTTAAGACAAGACCCCAAGGTGAGTGGCTATATTAAAGGACATGAAACCCTAGATCTGAGGCAATTTCACATATTCCTCAAATAATATAAAATTAAAATAAAAGATTTATATTTGTAACTAATTGCATGTATCTAGATCAATAACACGTAGGTCCTACATATAATAACACAATAAATTGAAATAAGTGGACTTCATCTTACATCAATATATTAATCAAAATTCCTTGATACAAATAATAGAATATAGATTTGATATAATACATTTTAGATTCACATGTAACTGATGGAATGTAGATAAATTTTTAATAATAAAATTGAATCAAATATAGATAAAAAATAATAAGTACATTAAAAAAAAACTTACATTTAAAAAAGACAATAAGAAGTGGATATGCCATATTTCTAGGTGAGGGTGTGCCAAATTGTAAGGCACATTTATATAAATGTGAATAATTGTTGAATCCAAAGCCTCATGCTAAGCATGTAATACAATTTGACTTTTTGAGCTTGGAGATGCCATAATGTCTTGTGCACTCTAGAAGAATTAAGATTTAAATGTGTCAGACATTATGGCACTTTTCCATCTCACATAATGAATGGACCATCCACACATTCACCTCAGAAAGTGCAAAATTGGACGAAAATAGGAAATATGTAAGTTTGATAAAAAAAAATTATGGAGTTTATTCTATAATTTTTTAGGGGGAAGCATGCTACTTGGATTTTTACTCTTAATGTAGCATTTAGTGTTCATATCTTGCTCTATAAAATGATAATGGTAGTTATATTTTGAACACATTATGGAGTAAATTTGGCTTTTCCGTAAGAGATGGGCGCATTAGAAGATGGACTAGGTATGGCATGTTTTGTTGATGTTATGACATGTGTAACATGATTAAGAAAAACAGAGGAGGGAAGATGGAGGTCAAGGAAGAAAGAAAACAAATGATTATAGCATAAAGAAAGTGGTGGGAACATTGAGAAAAATAAAGAAGGGAGGAGGGAATTATTGGGAAGTTCAGGAGAGAAAAATTAGGAGGGAGGTAAGTGGTAGTAGTGAAAGAAAGAGAGAGAAAAATAAGATGAAGGGAGGGAAAAGTAGTGAGATGAGAGACAAAGAGAGAATCGAAGGGATGAAGGAGAGAAGTAATGTGAAGAGGGAGAAAGAGAAAAACAAAAGCGAGGAGCTATGTCATGAAAATAGAGAGAAAGAGAAAAGTTGAAGGAATGATGGGAAAGTAGTGAAAATAGAGAAAAAGAGAAAATATGAGGGAGATATCAGTGCATTAATAAGAATATAAGAAAATAGAAAAATGAGGTTGATGGAGAAAAATGTAATAAGAAGTGTAACGACCTCACTTTTCAAAAAACCCCAATTAAGTAAGGATAAAAAGAAGAAAGCCATTACCTACAAAAATTACCCAAGGATAGAGAATTTAATCAAAGAATATAAAATAGTAGATAATTTCATTCATTTCAAAAAATTATTTATAAGATGCTTACATGAACTTACTATCATTAGGACTGTACTTTTGAGAAGAACCGATTGGCTAAATCCTCCTTTTAAATCATTAATGCTTTCGTGACATTTTCGTCTTTATCTTCATGTCCTTTATCATACTGGTACGTGTGGTGCATCTAAAATGTGCAAGTAAATAACAACATATATTCCAACAAATACTTGCAAATATAAAATGGCCTTTTCTTTACATAACCTCCCTTTTATGTCTTAGTGAAATTATGAATTAACAGAATGTAAATATGAAATTAACATTTTAATGGTTCAATCCTCGAGAAAAACCTTGAAAAGCATCTATACACTAAGGTGGTTATTCGTAGGCATAGCCACATACCTATATAGTGAGACATGTAGATTATCATGTATAATACATTTCAAGCATATTATCCAATCAACAAGCAAACTAAGCAATCCACATTTTAGTATGCATGAATATAAACCCTAAAGTGTCACTGAACTTATTATTCACATTCGATGCTACTCAGTCTTCATCTTGGATTTATGCTTCCTTGGCATCCAATTGTCATTAGAATCATGCTTTGAAACCCTAGCCCTAATGTTGGATGGTTTAATGATTTTAAGCAATTTAATTCATGTTAAGCGTATCAACAATAATCAAATTTACCATGTTCTTTATTTAGGAAAACTTATATTAGTTCAAGCACATTAAGGTTATGTCGAGTTACATCATTGATGTTCAACATCTTAATTACACATGTTAATGATCACCCACTCTAGAAATTCTAATTTCTCATCATTATTGTTAGATCATCTTGACTTCTCATCTTATTCAACAAAATCAGCTATTATGGCAAATAAATCATTTTTAACATATTCAAACATCTTATTACACAGTTTCTAGGGTTTATGTGCTTCGATCAGCACTTGATCATATATCCATATATTTTTAGAATATGAAGCATAAATAGATCTCAATTGTATTTTATTTGTGTTCCTCTCATTCTCATGATCATTTTGACATTTAGGTTTGCTATTTTTGGACACTCCTAGCATTTCTTATAATTAAAACAAGATAATAGATTATACCTTGGCATGTGGAGCCACCTCATTGGTCGCTTTCTACCTTTCATTGCCGCACTGGCCAAGTGCTAGTGAGCCATACCTGGGTTTATGATCAATCGGTCATGGTGAGCTAAAAGCCTTTTCATCTGCCTAAACCAGTCTAGGGAATTTCTCTCCTCCCTTCATTCCCGCACTAGGTGCTTCCCGTTGTCTGTAGATGCAGACTCGTGCCGTGGTGACTTCTGTACCAGTGGTCCTTGCATAGTCAGTGTTGATGCTTCCGTTCACTCCTGCGGGTCCAACAACATCCTTGACCATCTCCCTCCTTTGGGTCAGAAGACCAACCATCTACAAGTTCTACTGGCGACGTTGCAGCATGCTACATAAGTGCCTGGTTCTCATAGCCTACACCTTTGCTCAGAATCTGGGTGAGGGTCAAGATCGGAGGCCATGATTTGGTACGCCTGCGATCCAAGGGATCCTTTGATGTCATGTTTTCCTATCGACTGAGATGTGTCACCCAAGCTGCACTGCTTTGAAGACCTTGCGAAGGAAGGTTGAGGATGGGTAAGTTTCTCCCAACAATAGGGACCCTATCGGCTCCCTCTAGAGTACATGGTGAGGTGCCATGTCTTCAGGGTGAAGGCAACACTCCTGTGAATGTGTTTGAGTCAAAATCCAAGTGTCATGGAGAAGAGGATGATGAAGGGGAGAGAATACATTCCCAGACGACGATATGAATATATATATATATATATATATATATATATATATATATATATATATATATATTCATATATATGTGTGTGTATATATATAGGCTCATGGGAATTTTCTTTGGTTCTATCCTTTCCAAGTCCTTGCTACGCACACAAAAAGTATGGTCCCTCCAATGGTGTCCTTTTAATTCCTTCTTTCTTCTTGGCTAGATATGATTTTGGTACCAAAACTACTCCACATTACTTCCTTTCTATATAAATCAAAAGATGTCCTTTTATTTAATAATTGGCCTCCAACTCAAATTTGGAGAAATACAAGGCATCATGTTTAGAAAGTAATTAAATGCATCTTATTTATTTTTTCTTACATTCCCCTACTTGCAAAATATTGTCTTTTATTTTAATAAAACTAAGAGTCATGAAAAAGACACTACCACAATCTTATTAGGACTTAAATTTGGCAACCAAAAAGTCATTAAGGAAAAGCATGACACTTTATTGGAAATACAAAAACTATTAAGGAGTATTCATGATTATAAAGTGCACATTGGTCATTATGTCTCTTTGGTATATACTTTAAACCATTTATCCTCATTCCATAGAAACTCATAAAAACCATTCTCGATTATCTTTACTAATTGTAATGCATTGGAATGTCTTTTATATATAAACCTTGCTCATTTAGACATCTTATTAAAACAATGCCATTATCTCAGGAAATATCCCTTTTCTCCCAAATTCTATAATTCTCTTTCTTTTCTTTATTATTTCCCAGTATACAAAAATTCATATCAAAATATTCATGTTTGATACCTTAAACATTGTGTTATCACTCTCAAAAAGATAATTATTTCATTAATTATCAAAAGCACCATGTATTTTTTTTCTTTGGGAACATGACAATTATTCAATATTTCAGTTAGAAAATATTTCAAAAAGCCATTATCATTAATGTATGTGCAACTTCCTTTTTATTTATTTAACTTGTGCCACAAGAACCCATCACACAAAAGTAATCAACATTATAATTCCACCAATAATACCATTGGGGGAAAATTATCAATTCATGACATTGATTTATATAATTTTTTTTACCAAAATTGAGCTTATTACATTCACCCATCCTTAAAAGGAAATTTCCCCCCAAAATTCAAACCTATTAAAGTTAAGGTGAATGATAAATCATCTTAGTTTTAAACCTTAGGGGCAGTAACCCTTCTTAGATATCTTTAACATCTTTCATTGACAAGCCAATATAGTGAAATGACCTCACTTTATTACTAGGATTGATACTTGAATTCAATTCAATGTATATCGACATTCTTAGTATGTACATGATATTATCTCTTAATGATTTCATTCTCATTTTGTGATTTCAGTTTCACTTGGTGACTATCTTTTCACCTAGGTTTCCAACCTATTGTTCATTGTTTTCTCATAAGGGTGAGGTAACACCTCCAACCCATAGATCATGTCATTCAAACTCAAATTAAGGTATTCATTCTCATTTTCCAATCTTAAGCATAACATAAGTCTACCCAATCTCTCCCACTCCTAAAGAGATCAAATAAGCATTTAACTGCAACCCAAATATAAAGTTCTTCCCATTCCAAGAGTGCAAATAGTATATCCACACTTTACCTCAAAATTTCTCATTTTAGGTTGAACCATTCTCGACATGACTCTACCATGCATACTTTTTAATTTCCTTTATCCTTATACTTCATGAAGTCAAATTATTTTTCACTCTTGAGTTTGTACGCAACTCCTTTCTTTATTACATGACTTCTTGTATCTTTTACATTTTTACCTTGGGTATTATGAGCCTTAGCCACTTCCTGGAGGTCTCTAGGGGTATAGGTACTTTTTGGAGTGATCTCATCCTCATGCATTTAGGGATTGCCTCTCACATTCACCCATCAGGTCACATGATCATCATGAAGGTAGCTAATCTCCTGCATCATGGACCATAGGAAAACTTAGTTGTTACCTCTTATGAATGATGTCCTTTTTACTATGAGTGCATAAATCAAGTCCTATTTCTGTTCATATTAATCATGTGATTCTTCATGAAAAGACATATATCCTTGAAGGCATGAATGATATCGCAATTTCTTATAGATACCAATTGAGAAATTCTTTATTTTATGTTTTGCAAACCTTAAAGTTCTTTTTCTAAGCAACAGATCACCAATGAATCATTTTTCTTGCCTATGTCTCATCAAGGATCCATGCAATAATCATTATCTATTTGTTCTATGTAACATAGCATCATCTTTATGAGATGAATGATAAAGTAGTGAAAACATATCCATGATGTAATAATAGAACAATAAAGTGATAATTTCATGAAATACAGTGATTGTGATCATTTAAACTAAATGTCATAACACATGATTTCTATATAGATAGACCAGGAGATGCTTTTATTAGAAAATAGTGATTTCTAAACATGATTTTCAGTTTTACCTTATTTAGAGGATCAATCGAAATGATATCATTTATTTTCAAAATTGATCTTCAACTTGTTTTGCATGTAAAACAGTCATTAACAGCAAATAGATAGCCACTTGATCAATCAAATTAGTCAGCAATTTTACTGCAGACTGAAATCAGTGACCTGTTCGGTCGAAGATTTCTCGACCGAGTGACAGCTCGGTCGAAGATTTCTCGACCGACAAGGTTTCTGTACTGTTTTTAGAACTGTTAATTGCTTCCAAAAAAAAAACATAAACTATATTTAATTCAATTATGCAATTTAAAAATCATTTTTAGTTGAGATTAACATAGAAATATCAAAGTAACATTTAGATCAAATATCAACTAATCATATTCAAATCTTTAAGTTTTAAGGACATTAATTTAGATAAATTTTCAAAGATGTGTCTCTGCAGGTTTGTTTAAGATTGTATATTTTCAAGTTAGAAATTTTAATTACTTGAATCATTTTGTTATCTCTTTATGTTAAGTTGAGATAGACATAAAGATATGCAATTTAAAGTCTTTGGTCATATCTCAACTTAGTCTAATCAATTCAATTTGGGGGTTTTGGAACCCATACCAACTCAACATCCTTTTTCTTGTATGGGCATGAAAAAGAGTAGTGTCCAAGACGTAAGCAATAATGGCAACATATAGAATCAACCTCAAGTCTTTTTCTATGGTTTTGTTCTAGGTTGTTCTTTGGTACAAATGTATTTGTTCCTTTAGGTACATATAGTGATTGATGTGCTTGTGTCTTTCTCCAACTAAGTTGTTGATAAGATTTCCCCTTAGGCTTGTAACCTAGTCCTCTTCTCCCAATTTGATGATAGGAATCATCCAATATTTTATCAAGGATTTCATTGTTGCTTAACCTACTAACTTCTTGGTGCAACTTAGCAATCTCATCCATTCTTTTCTTAATATCTAGTTTTTCTTGATCTAGATTACATGATAAAGAATTCCTTTCTTTCACTATATTATCATAATCTAGATGTGTACACAAGACAGGTTGTTTTTGAAGATCATTTAATTTTGCAAGTAATCCAACCTTTTCTTGAGATAGAAGATCATAATTTGTTTCTAGAGTAAAAATCTTCACATTACTACTACTTAGAGATGATTTCAAAGTATGATTTTCAGAAATAATGCTATCTTTTTCAAAACCAAGATCATTTAATTTAGCATATAAATCTTCATTTTCAGATGTGAGAGCAAGAAGTCTAGCATTTAATTCATCATTTTCTTTATTGGATTTCTTTAGTTTCTTCTTGCACTCAACATATTTATTATGTGTCTCTTCAAGACTAGCAACTAGTTCTTCTTTAGATAAATAAAAAAGACTTACCGCTTCTTCTTCTTCACTAGTTGTAGCAATAAGACAATCCTTGTGTTCATATTCCTTCTTTGATCTCCATGGGCAGCTAGTTGTTGTGTGGCTTGTTCCTAAGCACCAATTGCAACATATTGTAGATTTGTTCAAGCTGCACCTTTTGTTGCGATTGTAATCACCATCACCCTCCATTCTTCAAGACCTGGTTAGGGTTCCTTGAAGCCTGCTCTGATACCAATTGAAAAACACTAGAGGGGGGGTGAATAGAGTTTTTCAATAATTTTAACAATTATTTAACTCAAACAACCAACCACAAAATATTGGATAAGGGGACAAGGATTTAGAGTGGTTCCGACTTTAGCAAATACTAAAGTTGTCAGTCCACTACCCGGTTGCTTACCCAACCGGGATTTGGAAAGAATTTAATTTTATTACCTCGCAAGGACTTTACATAAAATTACAATTCTCTCCCTAAACCCTTCAAGCAGCCTTCACCTAGAAGTAATCGCACCAACCTTGAAGCAGCCTTCACCTAGAAGTAATTGCACCAACCTTGAAGCAGCCTTCCTCCTGAAGTAGCTTCCCGTTGCAATAGCCTTCTTGAAGTAGCTTCCCGTTGTGATAGCCTTCTTGAAGAAGCTTGAAGTCCACCTTCTCCTCCGAGAAGAACCTTCTCCAATCCGCAGCCTCCAACCCTAGGAGTAGCAAGGAGAGTACAAAGAATAAAAGGAACAAGAAGGAAAACAGAAATTACAACTTATTCTTTTAAGCACAAGGCTTGATTTTCCTATATCAAGCGTATTGATCTCCTAACCAATGAGTGTAGAAGTGTAAGTGCTGTGGAAAGGAGATGCTAGCCTATAGGACACGAAATTAGAGCAATGGAAATGAATAGCCAATGTGGGAAATGCTCTATTGCTCAAAACAGATTGCCAATGAGTATTCAAGCTCAAGTGTAGCACAAGTGTAGCACAAGTGTAGCTTAGGTGTATTTTGGTGTCCTATGGCTTGTCCTATTTATAGGAATGGCCTATGAATGCTTAAGGACATTCTAGACACTTTCTAGGGGGTTCTAAGTGCTTAACTAGCTGTTATTTGCCCACTAATTGCATTTGCAACGGCTAGTTAATTGACCCTGAAAAGTGCAGACAGAACTTTTCTCGGTCGAAGATTTGTCGACCGAGAGTCCTTCTCGGTCGAAGATTTGTCGACCGAGGGACCTCCTGGAGCAAGTGTTTTCAATATTCATTTCCAACTCCCAACCACTTTGTCTGCTGGGTCTAACGGCTAGTAGGGTCTATTCTCGATCGAAGATTTTGTCGACCGAGAGTTTCTTGGTCGAAGTTTTTGTCGACTGATATTTTCTCGATCGACGATTTATCGACCGAGAATATTACTGACTCAATGTATTCATTTACTAAGTGTGTGTATCAATGTGCAATTGTGATACTATCTTGGGGAATGGCCTATCTAAGTGTTGTGAGTGGATAGGGAAGATCTAAACGCTTGATTTACATGATATCTAATTACTTGTACATTATATACTTGTACAAGCTTTTACATTTGATTACAATCATGAAAATAAAGCGATTTTATCAAATTGTTCTTCCAAGTCTTTGTTATCCACCACCTGAAATACTCAATTAGCACGTTAAAACCAGAAGAATGAAATGTTTGTCATTATCAAAACAAAGGGATTAAAATAATGTCCAATTTAGCCAACAATCTCCCCCTTTTTGAAGATGACAAACATTTCCTAAATATAAAATAAGGAAATATAAATCATATGAGTTTCATACCTGAAGTTTACCTTTTGTATCCAATCTTGTGTTTGCAAGTGGGTGCTGGCTGAGATATTATGAAACTCATTTTATTTTATGTTTTTTTATTTTATATTATTTCTCCCCCTTTGTCATTTCAAAAAGATATCCAAGTTTAATATTTTATATTTCTTCTCCCCCTTAATTTTATACTATGCTCCCCCTTAGATAGATATTCTATTAGGAACATGGATTTAATATCATTTTTGTCTAATTTAGCCACAATTTGTTTCTCAATCATTTGCAAAGGATGTTAAGTCTTGAAATGATATGAGATCATGTTAGGTTCATGGCATATGTATTGATTTCTCATCTATTTTGCAAGGGATGTTAAGCCCTGAAAATGAAATGAGAGTCCTTTAATCTCAGAGTTCATGAAAAAATGTCTCTAACCAAATGCAAGGGATGTTAATCCCGATTTGTTTAGAGAGTTCCTTATATGAAATTCATAGATGTCTTCATAACCAAGAGTAAAAATACTAAGGTCGTAACAAGCTTCAAAATCTTTTTAATCAGATAATCAAATTTGTTTGTATGAGCTCCCCCTTAATCTTACCATTAAAGCAATTTAAAGCTTCTAAGGTCACAGATGATTTTAAATTTTGATTTTGACCTTTATCAAAAGTATACTAAGATTAAGTACAATAAAATGATATCCGAATAAGCATTTTGTCAAAGCTTATTTTAGGTCATCCTTGACTACGACAATAGCGCCCCTTGGCTAAATTTTATTTCAACCAAGAGGCAGAATCTGCAGATTTCACATGTGAAGTATAAATTTTGCAGGTACCTTAAAGAGATATCAATTAAATTACTTTGAATAAAACCTATTATGAATGATGTCCTTTTTACTATGAGTGCATAAATCAAGTCCTATTTCTGTTCATATTAATCATGTGATTCTTCATGAAAAGACATATATCCTTGAAGGCATGAATGATATCGCAATTTCTTATAGATACCAATTGAGAAATTCTTTATTTTATGTTTTGCAAACCTTAAAGTTCTTTTTCTAAGCAACAGATCACCAATGAATCATTTTTCTTGCCTATGTCTCATCAAGGATCCATGCAATAATCATT
This sequence comes from Alisma plantago-aquatica, assembly GCA_963693085.1. Taxonomy (NCBI): domain Eukaryota; kingdom Viridiplantae; phylum Streptophyta; class Magnoliopsida; order Alismatales; family Alismataceae; genus Alisma; species Alisma plantago-aquatica. The sequence goes on along the minus strand of OY856410.1, from coordinate 792,226,990 downwards.
ATCTATTTGTTCTATGTAACATAGCATCATCTTTATGAGCTGAATGATAAAGTAGTGAAAGCATATCCATGATGTAATAATAGAACAATAAAGTGATAATTTCATGAAATACAGTGATTGTGATCATTTAAACTAAATGTCATAACACATGATTTCTATATAGATAGACCAGGAGATGCTTTTATTAGAAAATAGTGATTTCTAAACATGATTTTCAGTTTTACCTTATTTAGAGGATCAATCGAAATGATATCATTTATTTTCAAAATTGATCTTCAACTTGTTTTGCATGTAAAACAGTCATTAACAGCAAATAGATAGCCACTTGATCAATCAAATTAGTCAGCAATTTTACTGCAGACTGAAATCAGTGACCTGTTCGGTCGAAGATTTCTCGACCGAGTGACAGCTCGGTCGAAGATTTCTCGACCGACAAGGTTTCTGTACTATTTTTAGAACTGTTAATTGCTTCCAAAAAAAACATAGACTATATTTAATTCAATTATGCAATTTAAAAATCATTTTTAGTTGAGATTAACATAGAAATATCAAAGTAACGTTTAGATCAAATCTCAACTAATCATATTCAAATCTTTAAGTTTTAAGGACATTAATATAGATAAATTTTCAAAGATGTGTCTCTGCGGGTTTGTTTAAGATTGTATATTTTCAAGTTAGAAATTTTAATTACTTGAATCATTTTGTTATCTCTTTATGTTAAGTTGAGATAGACATAAAGATATGCAATTTAAAGTCTTTGGTCATATCTCAACATAGTCTAATCAATTCAATTTGGGGGTTTTGGAACCCATACCAACTCAACATCCTTTTTCTTGTATGGGCATGAAAAAGAGTAGTGTCCAAGACGTAAGCAATAATGGCAACATATAGAATCAACCTCAAGTCTTTTTCTATGGTTTTGTTCTAGGTTGTTCTTTGGTACAAATGTATTTGTTCCTTTAGGTACATATAGTGATTGATGTGCTTGTGTCTTTCTCCAACTAAGTTGTTGATAAGATTTCCCCTTAGGCTTGTAACCTAGTCCTCTTCTCCCAATTTGATGATAGGAATCATCCAATATTTTATCAAGGATTTCATTGTTGCTTAACCTACTAACTTCTTGGTGCAACTTAGCAATCTCATCCATTCTTTTCTTAATATCTAGTTTTTCTTGATCTAGATTACATGATAAAGAATTCCTTTCTTTCACTATATTATCATAATCTAGATGTGTACACAAGACAGGTTGTTTTTGAAGATCATTTAATTTTGCAAGTAATCCAACCTTTTCTTGAGATAGAAGATCATAATTTGTTTCTAGAGTAAAAATCTTCACATTACTACTACTTAGAGATGATTTCAAAGTATGATTTTCAGAAATAATGCTATCTTTTTCAAAACCAAGATCATTTAATTTAGCATATAAATCTTCATTTTCAGATGTGAGAGAAAGAAGTCTAGCATTTAATTCATCATTTTTTTTATTGGATTTCTTTAGTTTCTTCTTGCACTCAACATATTTATTATGTGTCTCTTCAAGACTAGCAACTAGTTCTTCTTTAGATAAATCAAAAAGACTTACCTCTTCTTCTTCTTCACTAGTTGTAGCAATAAGACAATCCTTGTGTTCATATTCCTTCTTTGATCTCCATGGGCAGCTAGTTGTTGTGTGGCTTGTTCCTAAGCACCAATTGCAACATATTGTAGATTTGTTCAAGCTGCACCTTTTGTTGCGATTGTAATCACCATCACCCTCCATTCTTCAAGACCTGGTTAGGGTTCCTTGAAGCCTGCTCTGATACCAATTGAAAAACACTAGAGGGGGGGTGAATAGAGTTTTTCAATAATTTTAACAATTATTTAACTCAAACAACCAACCACAAAATATTGGACAAGGGGACAAGGATTTAGAGTGGTTCCAACTTTAGCAAATACTAAAGTTGTCAGTCCACTACCCGGTTGCTTACCCAACCGGGATTTGGAAAGAATTTAATTTTATTACCTCGCAAGGACTTTACATAAAATTACAATTCTCTCCCTAAACCCTTCAAGCAGCCTTCACCTAGAAGTAATCGCACCAACCTTGAAGCAGCCTTCACCTAGAAGTAATTGCACCAACCTTGAAGCAGCCTTCCTCCTGAAGTAGCTTCCCGTTGCAATAGCCTTCTTGAAGTAGCTTCCCGTTGTGATAGCCTTCTTGAAGTAGCTTGAAGTCCACCTTCTCCTCCGAGAAGAACCTTCTCCAATCCGCAGCCTCCAACCCTAGGAGTAGCAAGGAGAATACAAAGAGTAAAAGGAACAAGAAGGAAAACAGAAATTACAACTTATCCTTTTAAGCACAAGGCTTGATTTTCCTATATCAAGCGTATTGATCTCCTAACCAATGAGTGTAGAAGTGTAAGTGCTGTGGAAAGGAGATGCTAGCCTATAGGACACGAAATTATAGCAATGGAAATGAATAGCCAATGTGGGAAATGCTCTATTGCTCAAAATAGATTGCCAATGAGTATTCAAGCTCAAGTGTAGCACAAGTGTAGCTTAGGTGTATTTTGGTGTCCTATGGCTTGTCCTATTTATAGGAATGGCCTATGAATGCTTAAGGACATTCTAGACACTTTTTATGGGGTTCTAAGTGCTTAACTAGCCATTATTTGCCCACTAATTGCATTTGCAACGGCTAGTTAATTGACCCTGAAAAGTGCAGACAGAACTTTTCTCGGTCGAAGATTTGTCGACCGAGAGTCCTTCTCGGTCGAAGATTTGTCGACCGAGGGACCTCCTGGAGCAAGTGTTTTCAATATTCATTTCCAACTCCCAACCACTTTGTCTGCTAGGTCTAACGGCTAGTAGGGTCTATTCTCGATCGAAGATTTTGTCGACCGAGAGTTTCTCGGTCGAAGTTTTTGTCGACCGATATTTTCTCAATCGACGATTTGTCGACCGAGAATATTACTGACTCAATGTATTCATTTACTAAGTGTGTGTATCAATGTGCAATTGTGATACTATCTTGGGGAATGGCCTATCTAAGTGTTGTGAGTGGATAGGGAAGATCTAAACGCTTGATTTACATGATATCTAATTACTTGTACATTATATACTTGTACAAGCTCTTACATTTGATTACAATCATGAAAATAAAGTGATTTTATCAAATTGTTCTTCCAAGTCTTTGTTATCCACCACCTGAAATACTCAAATAGCACGTTAAAATCACAAGAATGAAATGTTTGTCATTATCAAAACAAAGGGATTAAAATAATGTCCAATTTAGCCAACAATGCCCACATGCTAGGGGCAGTAAACCCACTCACTAGGGGTATTCTTTATCCATCCATTCCTCCAGAGATTGCATTAGGGCGCACTACAGGAAAAGTTAACAACAACGACGGAAAAGTTGGTCGTAAATGTGAATAAGTTTGTCGTTAAAATTATTAACGATGAAAAAAAAGTTGTCGCGTCTTGTCGTTATTGGTCTTTCCGTTAATAAAGATAACGACGAATAATTTTAGTTCATCACTATTACAAATCACGACGACTTATATAGTTTGTCGTTAAAAGTTTTAACGACTATATAAAATGTCTAACATTGATACTAGTTGTGACCACCCAATCTTATCACTGATACTAGTAACAACAACTAGCAGGCTTGATCACAAAGGTCAACAACGACGTTCTTTTTCCGTCGTAAATAGCTATAATGACAAACAAAAATAACCAAATTGCTAAATTTGTCTTTCATGTTTGCAACACACTTGGATCCTAACCTAGGAAACACGAACATGCACACGAGCATGGATTTAGCGACAAACTAAGAGGCACCACAATTTTCAACAATGCAGGACATGACACGATAATGGGAACAATTAACTTATTATTATACAAGTATGTATATTTATATATGAATATTTTGGCATACAATAAGCTTTATATATAAACACACAAATTGATCTAAATCAATCATCTATGATGGAAATCTCCATGAAATCCAACCAACAATCAACATATAATAATATATCTACAATTCAAAGTATGAATTAACTCACAACATATATCAAGATCCTTAATTATATAATTATTGTAGTACGAATATATTGAAATGATAAAATCAAGGTTAGTAAAATTTTCGAGACATTAGTTTTTGTTATTTGTGTAAGTCATACTTGTCAAGGTGTGAAGGTGGCATGGCATTCCAGCCGAACGTCTAGTGACTAGGTGCAATTAGGCATCACTTAGGTGACCTTTAAAAATAATAGTTTATGTATATATACATGTGTCATGGTTTTCCCCCACTCATATACACACATTGTATAGTTATGTATATAGTTATCTACATATTTATGGTCGATCTCCTCATATATATATATATATTTGTATGAAAAAATAACCAATTACATTTCTAATATACTACCATTGGCAATAATATTTTCAAGGACACAAAAAAGAATTATTGTAAAGAATGTAAGAGAGTGATCAAAAAATAAATATATATTTATTGTCATACATAACTACAAGTATTGAGCAATGTAATCACTATCTTTCATACCATAGCTACTTAATACAATCCGAATTGAAGGTGCAAACTAAGAAAAATCAAATTCGTACTAAGAATATTAGATCCAGTCACAAAAAGAGTATTAGATCCAGTTAAACCCAAAAAGAGTATTAGGTCCAATTGAAAGTGATATTTGACACATAACATAGGCAACAATGTTGATTTTGAACATTAGGATAGCCACATTAAACATAAAAATACGTCAATATACAACCAAACCCAAAAAACTAAGTCAGCTTGGCATTATAGAAAAATTTGTCTCAACTAGGCACAACCTTGGGACGTCTTACCGCTTAGGCGGACGCCTAGGCACACACCTTGATAAGTATGGTGTAAGTAATGGTGAACATGTACCATTAGGAGAAAAAATGAGAGGGTGTAAGGAAATATGTTGGTGGTGATGGAGAAGATGAAAAATAAGGTGCCTTGGAGATTGAGAGAGAAGAAAGAGAAGAGCCATACATTTAAGTGTTACTTAAGATGCACAGGAAAGAGACGAGGAGGGGAGATGGAGGTGTAGAGATGCAATAAAAGAGGAGGCATAAGGATGACAACACTGGTGTAAGTAATGGTGAACATGTACCATTAGGAGGGACAATGAGAGGGTGTAAGGAAATATGTTGGTGGTGATGGAGAAGATGAAAAATAAGATGCCTTGGAGATTGAGAGGGAAGAAAGAGAAGAGGCATACATTTAAGTGTTACTTAAGATGCACAGGAAAGAGATAAGGAGAGGAGATGGAGATGTAGAGAAGTAAGAAAAGAGGAGGCATAAGGATGACAACACTAGTGTAAGTAATGGTGAACATGTACCATTAGGAGGAACAATGGGAGGGGAGAAAGAGACGAGGCATACATTTAAGTGTTACTTAAGATATACATAGGCAATTTGAAACTTCTGCTGTAGGAATTATTAGCTGAACAGACATCAATTCATGTAGGAAGCGGCCGCAATGGCCGCTTTCTTAATCGCTGGTCGTGTTTTAAAGAATTGTTCAATGCACTTAGTTAATTATAAGGTCCAGTATCTTATGATTTAGACAGCTATGTTCTGAACAACTAAATATGTGACTAAAAAATTATATAGTGTAGACAATTGATACGTGCAGCTAAGTGTATTCAACATAGATTATTATTGTTAAAATACTAAATTTATATCAATTCTGATAGGAAAAAAGAATGAGTACTCACAGTTGTATATTTTAATGAGTAAGAAAAGAGTACTTACCTTTTGATTGCACATATTTGGTTTATCTTGATCCAAAGACAATGAGACACTCATAGTGAAGAATACGTGGAAGAAGAAAACTATTTATAGATAAATCCCATAATAGAGTGTAATATATAATCTGAATACCAATCACCATCACCATAAATGAAACCTACAAAAGAGATTTTAAGTATTAAAAACACAATTCATGGAATGCACATATCTTCAGATGTGCGTCGGACACATAAAGCCGAATGTGCAATGGACACATATCTCCGGATGTGCAAACAGACACATTTTCCGCATGTGCAATGGACACATATCTCCGGATGTGCAATAGACACATTTTCCACATGTGCAACGGGGCATATTTTCCATATGCTCACTGAAAAACCAAAACAACATATACATTGTGCGTTGAAAAACAAAACGGCATACATTTAGAAGTTTAGGGGATAGGGAGGGGTTTCCAAGAAGTGTTTCAGTACAAGACTCCACTCAGTCTTTTAATGGATGTGACATTATTTTCTTGCATCAAAGAAATTACTGTGTGTTAACTGAAGAATGAATCGAGAAGAAAATAATATATAGCTCTTTCTATAATGAGTGTGCACATATCATATGAATAGAAATCATCATCACATATATAAAACTATGTACCTACAAAAAAAGATATATTAGGGGCACATATCATTGAATGTGCAACAAACATATAACTTCAGATGTGCAACGAATACATTTTCCGCATGTGCAACGGATATGAATGGCTTATACTGATACAATGAGTACTCACAGTTGTATATTTTAATGAGTAAGAAAATAGTACTTACCTTTTGAACCAAAGACAATGAGACACTCGTAGTGAAGAATAAGTGGAAGAAGAAAACCATTTATAGCTAAATCCCATAGCAGAGTGTAACATATAATCTGAATACCAATCACCATCATAACAGAGTGGGAATATACATATCTCCCAAGATATCAATATTGTGCAAATCGAACTCATCAATTTGAATAACCTGAATTTAGAGCAAAACATATGAAGATGAGGACAATAAAAGAGCATAACCTACATAAAGAAATATTGATATCAAAATAAAGTGAAAGAACAAACCTTGTGAAATTTCATCCACGAGTATGTCGTAACAAAGAATGTTCATTAGTTTCTTCCAATAATAATTGCAGATTTCACTGCATGACTTCACTTAATCTTTTCCAGGTAAAATCAAGAAAGAAACATTAAAATGCAAAGAAATGTATGAATATATACTGAAAACAACTATATATACATATATATTTATTATATATATATCAAAGAAATATAATGAGTTAGTTCATGATTGAAAACTTACTTATTTGTAATAAAAGTCCATCACAAAAGGGGAAGCATCTCCATATATATCAGATTTATAATAATTTAATTCGTTGATAGGTAAAATGATAATTTGATGAATCATGACATTGATAGAAGACCCATCACAAACTTGTGCTTGGTTTATTTTTTACCAATGAAAAGGAACTTCTTGTAATAGTGAAGAGTAAATAGAAGAAGAAAACCTTGTCTAGCTTAGTCCTATAACTGAATATGCAACATATTAGTCATCATCACTTAATGAGAAATGAAACCTACAATAAAAATTCAGATGCATTAGAAACACCATTTACAAAATGCACATAAAAATTCAGATGCATTAGAAGGTAAAGAATTTCTTTCATAAGTGATCACCTCCTTTGAAATGACATATGCTATCAATAAGGAAGTCTTTCGAGTGAAGAATACATTATGGATTGCCAACATACTCATACAAGCATGATAGAGGAAGCATCTCCGTATAAGATTTATCATAATTTGATTTGTAGAGAAAGTAATACTCTTCTTTGGAAGAAGAAAACTGTTAAAAGAAAGAAACACGTTAGATTGAAACACATAATAAAAACAAGGTTGGACTCTATTACCATTATCTTTATATGGATAAGATATCAAATGATTCTGATTGTATAAATGTGTAAGTTCTCAACTTCCAGTGAAAGGGTCACCATCAAGCTTGCTTCTCTCAAGGGTTGTTGGTCTGTGAGATAGATAATCAAAGGTTGTTGGTCTATAAACTAGATTTCAGAAATATGCATACTGTAAAATGATAAACACAACAAACTCCAATCTTGTCTGAATGCTTGACTAGAAAAAAAATGCTTGGGAATAATCTTAATCGCACGGCCGCTCGTTACTGCTCTAGCTTGTTAGAGGAAACTGCATCTAGCAAAGGGATTATGAAGAAGGAATAAAAATAAAAGGATGTATGAGCAATAGATTACAACCAGGTTTACCTTATTGAAGCGGGAACAGGGGTAACATCAACATGACATCATAGATTTTTTATATGTACATATACATATACATACATACACACACACACACACACACACATATATATATATATATATATATATATATATATATATATATATATATATAATCATGGAAAATATACAAATGACATATAAATTATAGCACAAGTACTCACAATAATATAATTATCCACTTGAAATCAAACATAGCAATCAGATTTACAAGTTCTAGAATATATATTCTAGTGAGAGTATCAGTTGGAAATCAAATGTTTCAATGAGATTAGTGTATTACCTGCAAGAGTAGAAAATAACTTACATCCAAGCCGCATAATCAAAATTAGTAAAAGATCAAGAACAGAAATGTATTCAAATGCTTATTGCAGCACCAAATTCAACGTGAAGTCAGCCTAAGCCTACAGTAGGAATGGATGTGCGACCTAGGGGTGACATGGAAAAATAAGAGAAAAAATAACTAATTAAGGAGGAACATTTCAACGCCAAGAGAGGTACATGTAGTAGAGAAAGAGGATGGGTAGAGGAAGAAGTGTGGTGTACAAATAAAAGAAGATGTTAACAGTAGAGAGTAGGTGAAGACTGAGATCATCTCAAGTGAACAGGAAAAAAGATTAATGATTTATGAACTAATTGAGAAGAATAGCAGTAGAGCGATGAAAACGAATAGGTAAACATGACGAGAGGTATTCCTGGAAGCAGAAGAAGACGGGAAGGAGATGGGTGTAAAAGAAATTGACAAATTGAAACGGATGTGGAGTATAAGAAGTAGACGAGTATTCTCATTCAAACATATATCGTCTACTAAACAAGTATTCTCATTCAAACATTTCACACATATAAACTTGGCAGAGCAGTATATTCAAAACAATGTAATATTCTATGTAATCATCATATTATACATACAGGCAGACTAAAATTCTTAAATAAATAGAATACATGTCAACTTGATACATATACACTGGAATCATGCAATTGGGTTCCTTTATACACGAATAAGAGTTAATTACTTGACATATAAGTAATCATCAATAACATATGTAAATTATCTGTAATTCTTTGATAAGCGTGCACATCAACCCAAATATTGCATTGTGCATCACACAACTCAATTAAGAGTTAATTACTTATCATGACACAAATTATTAATAACAACTGAGGAATTCTAATGATATTTCTGAGAATCGTGCCAACTCGTGTAAATATTAAATCACTCACATTAAACATAGTAGAAAGCATGCAACTAGGGTTTTCATCTAGCTTTCCATGTCATCATCATTTCCTTGAAATCGTGCATCTGATAAATTTCTAAAATCTGTACTGCCTGGGTTTATACCCAAAGCATACCATTATTGGTCGTGTACTACTGATTTCAACATTCAAACTGAGCAATTTAGGTTCTGATTAACTTTGCAATTCCACTGGTCCAAACAACACTGATCAGATGCTAAACTAGATCATATAAAATCGTAAAGAAGGGATTTATGAAATAAAAAGTCGGGCGACGCTAAATACTACCCAACGCCTGATAACTATAGTTATCAGTGAAAAACGTGAAATTAACCAAAAAATTTCGATTTGCAGAGTTAAATCTTGCATAGTGAGTGAAATTCTACTCATAGCGGTTCCGGATGTTCGAATTCGTCTAGAAAATGCATCCAAAGACTATTTCCAGGCGTTCGTTGGTCTTCTTCTACCTTGGTATTGCTTGAAATTGAACCTGCTACGTTCACACACAAACAGGTTGGAGGAGAAGCTTGTTCTTGGTGTCGAATGCAACTACGGCTGTGGTTCTTGCTCCAACCCTCTTGGCTGAGCTCAGAGCTACCTTTCCCCCTACTGCTGGATGGCCCACACGGTGGCCTAGCTGTTGCCGCGCACAGCTTGCTACTGCAACTAGGGTGCTGCCCATCTACTAGTTGGGCACCGTATGGAGCAAGAAGAAAAGGGGAAAAAGGAAGGGGGTAGAGACGTCGTCGTGCAGCGGGATCTGTCGCTGCTAACTGCTTGGCCGCGAGCTACTGGCTGGGGCGTTGACGCACCTACCGGTCGGCCGCCCAAGCTGATGGTGCAGCGCTAGGGTGCCGCTAGGGTGAGGGAATGGTGAACGGAGGGAGGAGGAAGGGTAGAGGAAGAGTGGGCACAACTATCGGAGGTGGAAGCACAAGAAACGACCGCCGATTCCCCCCTAGGTTGCTGGTCGGGTGCTGCGGTTGAGAAGTGGTGCTGGGCGTCATGCCGAGGGATTGATCGAGTAAAGAAGGAGATAAGGGAAAGGGGGTTAACCGACCCACTAAAGAAATAATACTCAATTACTAGAAAAATTACAACCAAGCCCAAAGAAATATAAAAACGTCATAACTATTGACTCGAATGTCCAAATCAAACGATTCTTTTTGCAACGTTTCAAGCACGAAGTCCTCTACACCCTCTAAGTAAGAAATCATCCTAATTAACTAGTAACACATGACCAAAGAACTAATTGAATCTATGAGTACTTAATTCAACTTAATTGACATAATGATGCTATTATCATTTGTTACGGTCCAATTTTAATAATAATATAATAAAGTATGTTTAAGTACAAATAAATATAATTCATATGAATTGGTTGGCTATATGGAGATGGAATCTTATGATGAGTTTTAACGGCGAAAAATTTGTACATTTTACGTCGGACAAATATTTTTGTCGCTAAAACATGTATAGATAGCGGCCATAAAAATTACTTGTCGTTGTTAGTATAGCAATTACGACAACATAATAAAGCTGTCATAATCTTTGATGTTAATACCCCAATTTCTTGTAGTGGGGCAAGTTATATTCCTACATTTTCACGTATAGCCATTGGTCATTTATGTCTCTCATGTATATTCAAATCTCTTTTCTTTCCATGCATCATGCATACATTTCTCCACATTCATACATGGAAATCTATGTCATATAAACTTATTTAAATTTTTCTTAATTCTTATTACTCTCACCCTAATCAGGGTTCATATGGGTAGGGTTTCTATTTTATCCATTTTACTCCCATTTCCCAGGATTATGGTTTGGGTTCAGGTTATATAGACTACACCCTTTCTCTTATAGTTTCTATCTCCCTTGACCAACTAGGGTCATCCCAACTAGTCATAGTTCTATCTTGGGTTACCCTCATAAGGAAAACCCATAAAACATCTTTATTTAGTTTATCATTATTTCTATATTACACATTTTTTCCACATTACATGTACATTAATTGGCGGAAGACGTCTTAATCGTACTTTTTCTCAAAAACCCTAACTTGAGATGAGGAGGGAAGTGCCGTTTAGAGATTATTAAGCAAATAGGATGAGAAGTGGATGAATCAAGATGAGAGAAGACACCCTAAATGTATTTTACTTCAAGAAAAAATCATCCAACTTTGGCTAGAAATGATGCACATGCCCAGGAGTCCTTGTAAGCTAACTAGCGGTGAGGAGGAAACTTTTGTCAGCCGCCGGATCGTGGTCCCTTCTAGACGCCATTGTCTTTATGAACTGCCCTAAAAATTCTCTCGTATTTCTACCGATTACTTGAAATTATAAACTATCAAATTTTATTTGAAAAATCTTACGCTCTGATACCGAATGTAACAACCTCACTTTTCAGCAACCCCCAATTAAGGAAGGCCAAAAAGTTGAAAGACATTACCTACAAAAATTATTTAAAGATCTAGATTTTAATTAAACAACATAAAATAGAAGATAATTTTATTTATTTTAAAAATTATTTATAAGATGCTTATATGAACTTGCTATCATTAAGACTGTACTTTTGAGAAGAAAAATAACTGGTCAAATCCTCCTTTTAAAATTTTAAATCCTTTCATGACATTTCCATCTTTATCTTCAAGCCCTTTATCATGTACATCAGTGTACACATCGTTGTGTTAGATATTTTTTTATAATATCTATACTTTGGTACTGGCCAATAAATAAACATATTAATATTATCTCACGTCTAATATTTTGTTTCCTTGTTTCATTATTGCTACCCTTCACTTCTTCACTTTCCACCTCTTATATTTTCTGCCCCTCAAAAACCGAGTAGAGGGCCCACTTTCCTGGTCTCTCCCCTTTTTTTCCTCTTCTTTATTTCTCCCTCCCACTCATTGGGCCCATGGGAATCACTGTTCTTAATTTAAGAAAGAGCTGGCTGCATCTTGTGTTAGATTATGCCATATGTTATGGGAATAAAATCCCAACCCAACTAATCCTAATCCATGGACAAGGACACATGTAAACTGATTAGAAAAGAAGTAGCATGTTCCTACTAAAATAAGAATCAACAAATCCAGCTCGTAGGGTGCCTAGATTCCCTCGTCCCTCTCTCCCTTCTCTCCCATTTTTGTTGCAACCCTTATACATTGCCAGCTCGCACTTGACTGTAACAGGTATTTCAATCCAGATCGGAATAATGATACCGATTCTTTTTAACAACAATGTTAGGAGTTTTCGCCTACAATTACGGCGTTAGTCACTACAAGAAACTTGCAGCTAGTCGTTGGTTGGCGGTGTAGCCCTGTATGAGAAAGGGACACGGGTAACTTCTCCCGCCACATCTCAGTGTATGGGCGGATAAGAACACTGCTGCAGCAACTTCCATTTGTTGAAGTCGGCCGCCTAAGATGTGACGATTGGTTTACAGTGTAACTTTATGAACCAGACAGTTCTTATCCTAGGAATAATGATACATGCAGGCCCTGCCCTCTTGGGTACGAAAAATATTTATGGATTTGTCTATCGTCCTGTTGAAACTGAACTGAAGCCAAACCCGCGCGCGTCTGTATAAGTGGTGGTGGTCACATATAAATTTATGATGACAACCTACGGATTATTAATTTATTGGACGGCAACTCTAACGATCCGTGTCGGGTAGCATTATCTGCTCAAGTACAAGGAAACCAAAAGGAGGCTGTTGAAACTGAACTGAAGCCAAACCCGCGCGCGTCTGTATAAGTGGTGGTGGTCACATATAAATTTATGATGACAACCTACGGATTATTAATTTATTGGACGGCAACTCTAACGATCCGTGTCGGGTAGCATTATCTGCTCAAGTACAAGGAAACCAAAAGGAGGCTGTTGAAACTGAACTGAAGCCAAACCCGCGCGCGTCTGTATAAGTGGTGGTGGTCACATATAAATTTATGATGACAACCTACGAAAAATATTTATGGATTTGTCTATCGTCCTGTTGAAACTGAACTGAAGCCAAACCCGCCCGCGTCTGTATAAGTGGTGGTGGTCACATATAAATTTATGATGACAACCTACGGATTATTAATTTATTGGACGGCAACTCTAACGATCCGTGTCGGGTAGCATTATCTGCTCAAGTACAAGGAAACCAAAAGGAGGCTTGATGATCCATTACCTTTGCCGACAAGAAAAAAAAAAGTATATAAGAAAATTTTCAAAGTATGCATCCCATGGCAAACTTATCTTGTGGTGCGTTTTCTCAGAATCATTTATTGTATTTCGTACCCAAGAGGAACAAATTCGTTATAGTTGAATCGTTCTAAAACCCGTCTTCTTGAGACAACATGATCCATGTACAACTAATGTTTCATATTAATACGAAGCAATGCGGCCTAGTCTATAGAATATCCCGGGCGGCATAATGTATAGAATATAACTAGTTATTATGATTTTCTTGAACCTAGGAACTCATCCATTCATCATAGCCTCCTTGCAAGCTTGCTACGTTATTTCAATGCATTGTGTCTACACTGGCACACATATAGGCTGCGAAACTACCATTATAACCAGAAGTTGCTCCTTATCCTTGTTGCGTAGATCTAACAGCCCAATTTATTTCATTGGGAATGATAGATCGGTACATAGTTTATCCCAAAGCACAACTCTAAAAAAAAACTATGTCAGAAGAAAAAATTTACATCACACAGAAGTAAAAATTTATCATTATTCAAATATTTATTGGTGTTCATTCCATTAGATGAAATTTACATCCCATAGAAGGAGAGCAGAACATGATTTGTCACTTGGTCTATTTTGTCTATACTTGGGCAGGGGTGTCTCATTGGCCTATCCGAGAATAGTCGCATCAAGTTGAGACAAGTTATTTGGGGAGAAGCCTATCAACTATCTCTGTGTAAAGTTGTGGCTTTATTATAAAAGTGATTCATTGCTTTTATCAACATTAGCAATAATGTGCTAGGGATCCAATTACACTACTATTGGAGCAATACAAAGAGTAATGCTAAAGTTCAATCCATACGGTAGTTAATGATTTTAATATGGAATAAATATTGTAAATAAACAATTTGTATGATTTGTACATTGAATTACCATAACATGCATGCTTTGGGAATTTATCTTCTTGGTCATTCAAGCAAATTTCAAAGACATAACAACCCCAAATTTTTTTAGGAATTGGTATTTTTTATGAAAGATTACAAAACTAAAGAAATAATATTACAAATTATTGATTTGAATACATCATCATCATAATTGAGGTATGCATTAGTAGAGTCTAAAATTGTAAATTTTTATCCCCATGGTTTAATATTAGTATTATATTTCACTCTAAATTCTTCCAAAACACTGCCTCAATAATCATGTTTCGTAGAAAAGGTCTAGTGTAGAACTATAGTTTGCCTTTGACTAAAACAATTTCTAAATTGATGTTTACCAAATTGATGAGTTCTATGCAAAGTTATGTTTTGAACACTACATCGGTAGAAAAAATCACCATCCACCATGGTGAGCTAAAGAATATATAAAGAACTAATATTGCATATGGCATTATATAAGGAATCAACACTAATATATATTAACATTAACCAAGACCTGAAAATGAGTATGAAATTACAATAACATACATACACATACTTAAATGAACTTTTTCACTTTAATTATTTTTTAATTCATAAGCACACCACACCCTGGCAGGTTTTAAATGTAAAAACCACATCCACGTGGAGCAGTTATATACATCATTCGAACAAATGTGATGATCTGCAGATATAATTTTTCTTCTTGCCGTTAACAAATCATTTACAAATAGTCATTACGTTTTTACTAAGTAAGAAATTGTGCGGCTAAACATCTTCCGATGCAGTTTATTATACCAGCGATGGTTAACGTTTTATCTCTCAATCGAATTCTCGAACGAGGAAGCAAGCTGAGGTGTTTCGATTTTTTGAGGCGCTGTACTCCAGCAGGAACTCGACATTCACTTGCGAAGTACTGCAGATGCAGCAGCTGCGACGTCTGTAAGGGCGTCGGCGAGGCCACCGGAAACGGCGATCCCAGTTGTGATCAGAATGAGCAGAACTAGTGCCAGTGAGCCAATTACTACCATGGGCCTCGCATCCATGAGCAGGCTCTGCAGCGCCCCTATAGCCCGAAACACGTCACGCTGATAGCCGCCCGTAAGATAGTAACTCCTTTCCCATTCCGGCCACCTCTCCGTTTCCGCTGGAGGCAGAGGAGTCATACCTGGCACCGATGCTCTCTCATACTCGCGCTCCAGTGTGTGTGTAAACTCGACCTCGCGGATACGGGCGTGGAGCAAGGGAATGAACTTGTCCACTGGGCTTGCCCTACGACCTCGACGGCGGCTGCTGTCGCCGCCTTTGGGATCGGGGCGGGTGTTTGAGCTGGCTATTACCGTGTTGGGCACAGAGACGACCTTCCGGGCCTTCATTGGCCTGTGTAGCCCTGTCATGGAACGAGATGACAGGCGATTTATGTATCCACTTCTTAGAGTATTGGCGGATGAGGACATGGCTGCAGCAACTTCCATTAGTCCCTGCCCTCTCGGTCTTAGCAAGAAAAGGATGATATATTCTTGTTGAAGTCCCTGCCCTCTCGGTCTCTCGGGTACGAAAGCTATTTATATCCTTGTTGATCGACTTGCTTAACGGAAATTTAAAGCCAAAACCGCGTCCTCTTGCAAATGGTGGTCGACATCTCACTTCTCACGTACTCCGCAATATGTGGCTCTCGTACTTTATAATGAAGGCAACTCGATGTACCCGTGTCGGGTTACATTACAGACTCTACTACAGGGTAACCAAAAGGTAGCTTCAGGAGCACCTTCCTTCGCCGACAAGAAACTGAAGAAGAAAAAGTTATTAATAAAAAGAAAAAGATGGAATAGGTGTCTGTGGCCATATGGCAAGCATGGATTACTATAACATATAGGTTAAATGTTACTCATCGTGTGTTCTAGTGTAGGGCAAAAGCTATCAAAAGAAATGTTTACATCAATACTTAATCAATGTGGATTGGTAGAGTAAAACGAAACATAAGTAAAGGAAGGTATAGAGTGATTTGCAATTACATCTGACACTGACGTGAGGTATGTGATAAAGAGCCATGATTTTCGCACCCATGGGATTTTAAACAAAATCTCAATCGCCTGCACACGATGGTAGCTTGGATCTCGACTTTCAAGTGTACCTTGCGCGATCAGAGGGCCCCCAATACCATGATGCAAACTCCAGTTGCATCGACAATATTAATACCCACGCTTGCTTACCTCCTATTTCGCTAGAAGGTTGCATCAGTGAAGGCATAAAAATCTACAACCCCGAGCAGATAAAAAATTAGAAAAAACTGGAGTAAAGGCCATGGATGCCCCGAGGAGCTAGCAGTGTTGCAATAGTACCAGATATGCCAGCAACCTACAAGCAAGAGGTTGCAATCCATTGAATCATCCGAGTGGGATGTAGTACCTGAAATCCATTGCTCTACACCCAACGTGAAGAAATGTATTTCATCTACCTATTGACACCAAATTGGTTGGATTATGAGCAAGGGCGTAGACTATGAAGATGGGAATCTGGGCCTCAGTTACATGTCGGGCAAGTGATGTCCATTTCAATGAAGGCCACCTGTACTACCATTTTTCACTTCAATGTTCCATATCTCCTATTCCGCATCGTTTTGAAGTGCTTTGTGCTATAGTAGCCATGCAAGGATATGAATTCTTTCGGTACTCTAAGCTTCCAAATATAATCCCAGCTGAATTCTACATGGACATTCTTAGAAGTATGTAACCCGATATTTGCAAGTCAGGTCGAGAACTCCCCGTGTTGTTCATGGGGACAAACCCAATTGTCCTTCCCAGCAAGAGGGTCTGAGGGAGGGATAAATTGTATATGTCCAAATGATTTAGAAGGAAGATAGATAGGTGATGAAGCTGTGTTCCGAGACCCTATTCTCTAGGACCATGAAGTTGATAGTAAGATTTGTTGGTAGTATGCGCTTAGCGATCATCATACGGTGATTGTAATGACACCCCTTTTAATTGATTTGATTATTAAGGTAATTTCAATTGTTATGTTTTCTTCAATACAAGATATTGAATAGATATAATAATGTCCTAAATATGTAGACTCAGTGGCATGCAATTTCGGGTTGAAGATCTAGTTATGAGATCATGTATATGTTAGGAGTATTTTTATTTATGTCCCTAGTCAGATATTTGTAAAATTAGGACAAAAATATTATGACAAGACTAAAATGTGTATTGATTGATGGCTACGTCTAATTATTCATGATATCAAGTATCAAGTCAAACACATAAATACATGTGTACTGGATAGACCAAACTTGAGTAAGATACATGGAAGCCATTAATGGTTGTTTGATCCAAATCTCATATGACAATGGTAATTGTGGTCCTTAGACCTAAAGTCACTACAATGAGAACATGTTGTTTAGTATACTGTAACACTATCCAATGTGACCTTGAATAAGTACAAGTAGTGATTGGTTTTATAGTAAAACATGTGGATTGTTGCTAGTGATGTAGCTAAATCGAAGTTTTACTTCTTTTAGACTAATATTCCATCCACTTGATGAGTGAGATTATGAAATGCATGGCTATTATAATATGATTTGATATATGATATTAAGCTCATAACTATCTCGAATAGTTTACTCCAGATAAAGGAAACACAATTTAACAATAAGAGGATGACATTTTCATGCCCCATACTCAATCTACATATTAGAGACAAATAGATTATATGATAATTGTAATGTTGGTCACAATATGAGATGTTGTTCTCTAACTTCTCTTGCTAGATACCAATCATTGTCTATGATATCATAATATTATTATGAACATCACAACCTATGTAATATGGAGTCTAAAGGTCAACCACATTGGATGCACGTGGAAGAGGAGTATTGTAACGACCCCGCCTCCTGGTAACCCCCAATTAAGGGAGACCAAGAGGTCAGAGTCATTATCTCAATTAACATGATCAATGGTTCGACAAATAATCAATAAAAATTATCCAATTTTACCAACAAAATTGAAAACTGGTATAAAATAAAACTTTGCATACCTTTGTAAAACTTTGGTAAACTACTCTATCCACAGCCTGGATTCATTCTATCTAATCCTCCTTGTACTTTATTTCTTATTTCCACAATGTGTCACTTTACTGTTTGTTCTTTCAATTGTTGTACCTAAAACGTCGACAAATAAAACGTCGGTCAGCATATAGGTATATGCTGATATGTGAGAACAACCAAAATTTCACAAATATGGCTAAAAATTTAATTATGACAATCAAGATAATTTAGCAAACCAATTTACATTTTCGATGTGTCATTCTTCACCGCTTTTTCCCTAACCCTGGAATACCCCTCTAGGGTTTTTCTTTTGCCATTGACTTAAGGCCACCTTCTCAATCCTGAGCTTGGTGCCTGGGGGTCACCTCTCATGGTGCCCCATAGTCATGCAACATAAACCACCTTCTCATTCCCGAGCTTGGTGTCTGGGGTCACCTCTCATGGTGCCCATTGGTCTACCCTCTTGGGCCTGACCTTTATGGCATCTTCCATCAAGGTGAGATGTAGGTGCAAGAATACACATGTATTTATAATTGTGATAACCATAGTGACTTTATAATTGCAGTATGAACATCCAAATTGTTTAGTTTCAATCAATGAGATTAACCATCTAGGAAACCTTTGGAAAAACTAATGCGATTAATCATAATTAACCACATACCTATCAAGCTGCAGAATTAATCCAAACAAGCAAGTAATCCAGAATCAAGCAAGCAAGCACACACTTTGGCCCTGAAATATGCATCCAATATATTCTCTATCAAGGATCATGGTATCCAAGTCTAATAGGCCTAATCGTGCCCTAGGGTTACTAGCCCTTTTTAAGGTTTCAACCATAATTAGGGTTTCATTTCCTTTTTTACCTCTTTTATTTTACTTTTATCAAAATATCCATCAAACCCTATTTATCTTATCTTATTTTCCATTAAGATTCTTAAGATCAGGGTTGGACCACAAAATCCCTAATTTTTGGATTACTATATCTTTTCTTCCCTTTTTCCTCACTTTAGGGTTTCTATGGGTACTAATTACATTATTAGGTTTAAAACCCTAATTCTTGTAATTCCCTTTTCAAAATAGGTTAATATCCATCTACATTATTAAACCAGTTAATAGTGTTGTAATTTATTCACTTGCAAGATTAAATCTATTCTTTATCAACAATTAGGGTTTCTAACCACAAATTATTACTTTTTCCCTCAAAATAAAATACTTTTACAAAAGTGTACTGATTTAGGCTTCCAAACCATTTTTAATTTATTCCTTGTATTTTTCGGATCGCTTTTCATGTATATACTTTTCCCATCCAAGTTTTCTATCAAAATATACACTTTTCTCAAGAAAATTTCTTTTAATTGATTTATTGGCAATTTTCAGAAAAATATGGACTGTTTGATCTGTGATCCTCTAGTCCACTTAGGATCCAACGGCCACAAACACGTGCGCCTATCTTTTGTGATTAGAAACAGGCGAAAGACTGGACTAGCCTCAACGCAATTGCAGGAGGCGAGGGGCACTTTGGTAAAAGACCGTGAGGTCTTCATCTTCAACCTTGCGCCGAGTGCAATAGGTTTGTGGTCAACTCAAGCGTTGACTCTTCGATCTTGTCCTCCTACGAACGGGCCAACGAGTCATGGAGCTTCATCTCCCTCTACCGAACTCGTCGGTGGGTGCAATTGCCTGCCAAGGATGCGTCGTGATGCCCTCCTACTCGCCGCACTCCAGTGAGATTTGCCGCAGATATAGGGGTGCAAGTCAAGGTGAAGGAAGCAATTGAAGGCACCAGAGCGATCCTTGTGCTCTGCAGTAGCATTTGGACCAACAAAAAGAGATGTTGATACCCTCTATCACCATCCCCTATATATAGGGTAGGAAATAGGCTTGCGAGATTTAGGTATTTCCTAAAACGTCAACCAAACCTAGTCAAAATGGGGATGATCCTCTACGGTTTCCTCTCCTGAGTCCAAAGGGATAATCATCAAGCATGCACATTCCTTGTATCGTGAGAAATCTTGAGAGGAAAGTTCCTATGTAATCCGCAGACTCCCAGTCCCAGTGGGACTTAGACGATGAGCATCCCACGTTGGATCAAGATCCAATGGATCCCATTTCTCGCGATCAAACACAAAGGAAAGTATATTTCCTAATTCAGAATAAATCCCAATTTTTGACAATAACTTGAGAAAATTGTATCTCTTAAACCCTTACTCCTTTTTAACTCAAATTTTAAGGAAAGGTTTGTCTTTACAAGATCTAGCTAAGTACTAAATTTGGGAAACAAATTACAATGGATTAGTAGGTTTGTTTCTCTTCAAAGTTATCCTTTAATTAATCCAAAATTAATTGGTATTTCTTTTCCCTTTGCTATTATTTTGTTATTTTGGGTCCCTTGGACCTCAAGAAAACCTAAAGGCACGAATTCCCATATTGGAGAATATTTATTTGCCTTTAATCTCTTATCTATTTATATTTCACATATTCTCCTTTTATTTAATCAAATCCTTTTCCTTTTTATTTCTCTTTTCTTTTCAATTGGGCTCAATGGCCAACAAGGCCCATTATCAATCAATCAAGGCCATATCACACGAAATCCATCACAAATCAAAGAATTAGATTTCATTTATTATTTAAAAGAGAATTACATCTTTTAATAATTGAATTTCCTTTGTCTTTATTCTTGCTATTGGCCCAATAGCCAATAAAGCCCACAAAGAAAACAACAAGGCTATTTTAAACAAAATTCATTCATTCAATCAAAAGACATCATTATTTGTTCATTTATCTTTATTAAGAGAAATTACATTTCTCATTCACAGTACCCAAAATTGGGGTTGTAACATCCTTCCCCTCTTATAGGAATTTTGCCCTCAAAATTCCACCAAGCACACAAAAAAACATGATAAGCCTTTCTTATGTCCATCATGGCTCCCATGTGGCCTCACCCTTTCCATGGTGCTTGCCAAGAACCTTCATTATCTCATGTTCTTCCATATGAGTTCTTTCTTACCTCAATATATCATATCCTCATAGGTGACTCAGGACATTTCAGCCTCTCAAAAGCTGAATAAGTTCCGGGCTCAGCACATGGCTTGGGTACCTCACATAGTTCTCTAGATCAGACTCATGGAACACATTATACGTCATGTTATCATGAGGGGTAAGGCTAAACACAACCATCCCCACCAATCCATCTCAAATGGACCCATATATCGGGGACTCAGCTTTCTCAACTGTAGCTTAGAGGGGTCAGATTTTCACATCACATACTCTCCCACAGTGTCCTACATGTCAGTCTGCTTTGCATCAGATCACGACTCATGTCGCCTCTGGGCTCTCTCTCAACCATTACATGTTCAAAGCGATCTCATCTGCGCACACTGTGGTTCTTTTCTGACCTTCACGAGGCCTCCTTCACCAACATCATCTTAATGAAGTGGTGACCGACACAACCTACCTATAGAAATTCTTATATCCCGATAAAGGCTATGGTGGTTAACATCACATCTTAAGAACTGTCTCCATGTATCACCCTGAATGAGCACACATGCTCTCATCAAACCCTTTAGTTTGGATCATACTAACCATTAGTAAAGGGTGATAAATGGTACTAATCATCAAGTTCTTTCTTTATCTACTTCTATCTTATGGAAGCAAATCTTTAGGTTATACTCAAGAACCTTTGAACTCGCATCATGGTGTAGTTGAACCATCTCTCTCATATGTAGTTCAAATGGATTTGTCCCTTGACAATACTCTTTCGTTCACATGTCATCTAGGTAAGGCGATCTACCATAACCGACATTGTATCTTGACCTTCCTTGGTCAAGGGGAGACTTACCACAACATCCATAGTGGTGAACTCCCATTCCCTCTCGGGGACACTTTCCTCTATGTCAAAGCACTGGGTTACTGGTGTTCGTCCTTCACCCCCGTCTTGCATGGTCACATGTCACCTACAACTTCATATTAAGCATCCAAAGTTGTACTATCACTTACTATCTTTGTAGTATCACGGTGTATGGTGATCTTAAAATCATGATTTCCTATATGTCATGATTCCTCAAGTTCAATTCCTCATAATATCTAAACCACTCTCATTAGGGTTTTATTACCTTCCTATCCAAAGAAGTGTATCTGAGGTTCTACCACCATCCTTCCATTGTATCAAAGACTAGGCTGGCTAACAAAACAACCATTAACTTGATCAATCGGTATTGTTACATCTGAGGGTTAGCCAAATCTATCTTGTTTCCAAACTTAGGGTTATCCTAACAACCTCTTCTTGTCTATAGACAAACTAGGAAGCTATATCTCAACCAGAGCATCCATTACCACTTCACATCCTTAGGTATTAGGTAATGTTGAAGACATACACTTCCATGTATTCCACTTATCATCTCGTCTCAAACTCTAAATCTATCTTCATCAAAACACTCTGAGCTCATCCTCTTGGTTATCAAACTCAACCTTGTATCACTTGAAAATTCCACATAGCTCATGATAAAACATTCTCACAAGATGAATACCTTAATACTCTTATTGTTTGTACCTATTCATGTATCATTCACTCCACAAGGGCACATTATCATCTCTATCCTCATTCCTCATGGAAACGTTCCAAGTCACAACATCTTTACCCTTGGTGTATGTCATGCATACTGTCCTATCTCTCACTCCCATAACAAGAGGAAATAAGCATTTGGTGACCGTCCAAACACAAAGTTCTTCCTATTCCAAGAGTAGAGATGGTACATCCCACATTGCCAGTACACTTTCAAATCTAAGTTGAAATGTGCAACTTATGTCTCTACATCACAAACATCATGATATCAAAAATTACTTCCATGAAAATCTGGTCTCGAACTACTGGGGTTTACACACAATCCTTGGTCATATCCTCTGGGTCTATAGGGTGCCGACACTTTTGGGGTCATCCCTCTTTCCTCATGCATCAGAGAATGCCCTACTCATCTGCCCTTTGGGTCCCATGAGTTCATGAAGGTGATCAATCTCCCAACCCATGGCCTCAGATAATGTTAGTTGTTACCTCTAGACCCTATGGTCATGTGCAACTAGGGAATTAGGCAACTCCTACTTCCATCGGTCTTATCCCTACCTGACCCTAGGATAGACTTAGGATTCTAGCATAGTACATGTTCAACTTAGAACCTTACCCAAGCCTTCATCATCTCTCTCTCTACATTCATGGCTGACTCACATCCTTTCATAGGGGTCATGGAAACTTGCCTACCTTAGTTGGGCCCCATACCGGTTACCTCCATGGTAACACATCCACATTCACTTAGAGATGATTATCTATGGGTCTACAAATTCATTCTCATACCATGTACTTTTCACTTAGCTTCTCACGATCCTATGAGACCTCTTTAGGTTACCTTATACCAAAAAAACTGGTATACACCCTACCACAGGGTCCCTCTCCCATGATGGGAGGAAACTACAACTCTTGACAACAAGGTCACAAACATCCCTAGGGTTTATATTCACATGAGCATGCTTAACCCAGAAGCCACGAAGGCATAAGAAGACCACCTACTAAACCATACTAGGTCATACTTGTTCTCATCCTCAACATTGGATCAAGATCATTCCTTTCCATGTCATCAACTTAGCTGTGGGGGGGGGGTTCATCAAACCTACCTTAAACTTAAGGGGTTTCTCTTTCCATTATACATGAGAAGTACCATTCTCGAATCTATTGAAACTAAAACCTCATCATGAGCATCAGGTACACCACTTCCCCTCTAAGGCCTAAGATCCCTAGGTCCACCTTTGGGTATCCAACTGCATGCTCAAACTCTTAACCACGAATCCAGCAAGTCCAAGGTATGTCATGTACTCCCATGATCCTTTTATTCAAGCAACACCTTAGAGTTGAGTCCTCCTCAAGGGAAACCAACAAGGTACAAGGACTCACAACTTGCTACTAAACCTCTTCATGGTCTTAAGGAACTCTTCTGCTTAACTTTGAAGGTAAACACATATACCATAGGCACATAGGTACAGAGCAACCTCATCCTCTCTTCAGGGTTTGGTTCCTCTAAATGCAACTAAGATATCCTTAGCCTTCAGGGATCATGCATGAGGCAAGCACAAGCATTCACTTAGGTCGCATCATCCTCAACTCCCCATTGTTCAACATATCTCAAAGTTTAAGCTTCAAACCTTCTTGCTTGGGTCCTGCTTTCTCTCTCTAGAGTTAACTCCACATCTAGACTTACTACTAGGGGTCCTCTCTTCATGAAGGATCAAGATCACAAGCACACCTCTACGTGGGTGAAGCCTATGTTCAAACTTATGTTTTCTTAAGGTTATTCATAGCTCTTTATGCTTATTTCATAAGCCATCCATCATACTTACTGGCCAGTGTTTCAACCTGCTTCCGCACCACATACGTATTCTGGGTGCATGTTATCCCCTACTTGCATGAGCCCATAGGGTTTATATAGGTTCTTCACTAACCTCATCAATGAAGGAGCTATCCTTCACTCTAACATGCAAGACCCTCTCCAGGGTTGGGTCACCAAAGGTACTAGGTTATCTAACCTCTCATGGCTTGTATGGCATCCCAAGGTATGTCCATCCAAACACTTGGTCAACCATGACAACTAACTCATCATGTCATCTCTCTCTATCCACCACTTAGGGTTAGGGTTAACATCATCCTTAGAGGATCTGCCAGGTCTTTGCCTATAATGGAGGTCTCTTCCTCCAAGACTAACTCCATCTCTACTCATCCTCCAGACAAGAAGGTCTAGCCTCAGGTTTCTCCTGAGGGAAATGACAACTCATGTCATATGACCTAAGCATGTATCTATTCTTTAGGTTGTGCTTATTCTATTAAGCTTATGTCCATGACATCTTATTTACATGCATTTCATTAATTTGGTGGAGGATTCCTTAGACCTTATTAACCTTACCCATACCTCAAGAGGGTGAGGAGAAGAGAGAAAACCCTAATCCCTAAAGTCCTTAACAGAATTCGAGTTGAGAAGGGATAAACAACATGAGAGAGTCCTAAAGGTATCTTATTTCGAGTCAAATCCTGAGACATTGGTCAGACAGTCACAAAGATCTGGGAGTCTTCATATTCTGACTAACAGTGCGGAGGAAAATCTTGCCAGTCCCCAAACGTGATCCTTTTCTAGACACCTATGTCTTTCAGAAATTTCTCTAATAACTCCCTTGGGTTCTACAGAGTTGTAAAATTTAATAATTATTAAATATTGAATGAAGAACCTATGCTCTGATACCAATTGTAATGACCCCGCCTCCCGGTAACCCCCAATTAAGGGAGACCAAGAGGTCAGAGCCATTATCTCAATTAATAGGATCAAAGGTTTGACAAATAATCTATAATAATTATCAAATTTTACCAACTAAACTGAAAACTGGTATAAAATAAAACTTTGCATAACCTTTTAAAACTTTGGTAAACTACTCTATCCACACCATGGATTCATTCTATCTAATCCTCCTTGCACTTTATTTCTTCTTTCCACAATGTGTCACTTTACTGTTTTTTCTTTCAATTGTTGTACCTAAAACGCCGACAAACAAAACGTCGGTCAGCATATAGGTATATGTTGGTATGTGAGAACAACCAAAATTTCAGAAATATGGCTACCAATTTAATTATCACAATCAGGGTAATTTAGCAAAACAATTTACATTTTCGATGTGTCATTCTCCACAGCTTTTTCCCTAACCCTGGAATACCCCTCTAGGGTTTTTCTTTTGCCATTGACTTAAGGCCACCTTCTCAATCCCGAGCTTGGTGCCTGGGGGTCACCTCTCATGGTGCCCCATAGTCATGCAACATAGACCACCTTCTCATTCCCGAGCTTGGTGTCTGGGGTCACCTCTCATGGTGCCCATGGGTCTACCCTCTTGGGCTTGACCTTTATGGCATCTTCCATCAGGGTGACATGTAGGTGCGAGAATACACATGTATTTATAATTGTGATAACTATAGTGACTTTATAATTGTAGTATGAACATCCAAACTATTTAGTTTCAATCAATGTGATTAACCATCTGGGAATCCTTCGAAAAAACTAATGCGATTAGTCATAATTAACCACATACCTATCAAGCTGCAGAATTAATCCAAACAAGCAAGTAATCCAGAATCAAGCAAGCAAGAACACACTTTGGCCCTGAAATATACATCCAATATTCTCTATCATGGATCATGGTATCCAAGTCTAATAGGCCTAATCGTGCCCTAGCGTTACTAGCCCTTTTTAAGGTTTTGACCATAATTAGGGTTTCATATCCTTTTTTGCCTCTTTTATTTTACTTTTATCAAAATATCCATAAAACCCTAATTATCTTATCTTATTTTCCATTAAGATTCTTAAGATCAGGGTTGGACCAAAAAAACCCTAATTTTCGGGATTACTATATCTTTTCTTCCCTTTTTTCTCACTTTAGGGTTTCTATGGGTACTAATTACACTATTAGGTTTAAAACCCTAATTATTGTAATTACCTTTTCAAAATAGGTTAATATCCATCTACATCATTAAACCAGTTAATAGTGCTCTAATTTATTCACTTGCAAGATTAAATCTATTCATTATCAACAATTAGGGTTTCTGACCACAAATTATTACTTTTTCCCTCAAAATAAAATACTTTTACAAAAATGTACTGATTTAGGCTTACAAACCATTTTTAATTTATTCCTTGTATTTTTCTGATCACTTTTCATGTATATACTTTTCCCATCCAAGTTTTCTATCAAAAGATATGATTTTATCAATAAAATTCCTTTTAATTGATTTATTGGCAATTTTTAGAAAAATATGGACCGTTTGATTCGTTGTCCGTTAGATCCACGGTCTGTTAATCCACTTAGGATCCAACGGCCACAAATGTGTGTGCCTATCTTTTGCGATTAGAAATAGGAGAAAGACCGGACTAACCTCAATGCGATTGCAGGAGGCGAGGGGCACTTTGGTAAAAGACCACGAGGTCTTTGTCTTCAACCTTGCGCCGAGTGCAATAGGTCTGTGGTCAACTCAAGCGTTGACTCTTCGATCTTGTCCTCCTACGAATGGGACAACGAGTCGGGGAGCTTCGTCTCACTCTATTAAACTCACCGGTGGGTGCAATTTCCTACCAAGGATGCGCCACGATGCCCTCCTACTCGCCGCACTCCGGCGAGGTTTGCCGCAGATACATGGGTGCAAGTCAAGGTGAAGCAAGCAATTGAAGGCACCAAAGCGATCCTTGTGCTCTGCCGCAGCATTTGGACCAGCAAAAAGAGATGTTGATACCCTCTATCACCGTCGCCTATATTTAGGGTGGGAAGAAGGCTTTCGAGATTTAGGTATTTCCTAAAACGTCGACCAAACCTAGTCAAAATACAGATGATCCTCTGCGGTTTCCTCTCCTGAGTCCAAAGGGATCATCATCAAACATGCACACTCCTTGTATCGTGAGAAATCTTGAGAGGAAAGTTCCTCTGTAATCTGTAGACTCCCAGTCCCAGTGGGACTTAGACGATGAGCATCCCACATTGGATCAAGATCCAACGGATCCCGTTGCTCGCGATCAAACACAAAGGAAATTATATTTCCTAATTCAGAATAAATCCCAATTTTTGACAATAACTTGAGAAATTCGTATCTCTTAAACCCTTGCTCCTTTTTAACTCAAATTTTAAGGTAAGGTTTGTCTTTACAATATCTAGCTAAGTACGAAATTTGGGAAACAAATTACAATTGATGAGTACGTTTCCTTCTCTTCGAAGTTATCCTTTAATTAATCCAAAATTAATTGGTATTTATTTTCCCTTTGCTATTATTTTGTTATTTTGGGTCCCTTGGACCCCAAGAAAACCTAAAGGCACGAATTCCCATATTGGAAAATATTTATTTTCCTTTAATCTCTTATCTATTTCTATTTCACATATTCTCCTTTTATTTAGTCCAATCCTTTTCCTTTTTATTTCTCTTTTCTTTTCAATTTGGCTCAATGGCCAACAAGGCCCATTATCAATCAATCAAGGCCATATCACACGAAATCCATCACAAATCAAAGAAATAGATTTCATTTATTCTTTAAAAGATTATTACATCTTTTAATAATTGAATTTCCTTTGTCATTATTCTTGTTATTGGCCCAATAGCCAATAAAGCCCACAAAGAAAACAACAAGGCTATTTTAAACAAAATTCATTCATTCAATCAAAAGACATCATTATTTGTTCATTTATCTTTATTAAGAGAAATTACATTTCTCATCCAGAATACCCAAAATTGGGGTTGTAACAAGTATCATTGTGGACACTAGATATATTGATTACTAAAAGGTTTAGGTAATCAATAGCTCATTAGTGGAGTGACTGGAAGTCAAATTGGCCGATATGAATGTCTAATAATACGAATAGATAGACCATCTAGTTGACAAGAAGGTCTAGTTGATTGTCCATATCGACGGGCTAGCCCAGTCTCCCTACTAGACAAGATCAACCAACCAGTTAAGTAACTGGTCCATTCAATCAATTGGACTCAACTAGTGAATCAACCTGTTAGATTTAGAATTTTTAGACTCAACCTAGTCGCCAGACTGGAATGAGCATTCACCCAACTGGTGGTCCCATAGGGACACTAATAACCAACGTGACCTAGCCTAGTGTCCTGACTACACTAAACCAGTCAGCTAAGTGGAACTTCGTGAATTGAATACTGAGAAGTGGCATCTATCTTTTCATTTCTCATGGTTTATTAGAATATGTAATTTTCTTTTCTCTCTCATTTAAAGGGGCATGGAGGTTAGGTTTTTGGTTAGACACATGAGACATGAACTCTAGAAAACATTACCCATAGGGAGAGTGAGAGAAGGAGATATTATTTAATGCTACCAGTTTTTCAAGGAAAGGTTTCTCCTTCTCCTCCATCTCTAGGAGTGTGACATGGAATTCCCTTCATCCACATGTATGATATAGAGTCATTGATTCTTTTGTGACTATTTTGAGAGAATGTTACTAACATATTCATGCTTTTTCTATTCTTTGTGAGTAGTGTCACTAGATGTACTCCATGATAAGCTATATCTCACATCTTGTCCTTCCTAATATATTATAATTCACAAGATCTACTCCTATAATCGTGGATATACTAAATTTTATACTTTGTTCCATTGCACCCATCGCCTCCATGAATCCATATAAGATTGTCCAATTAAGTTGGAATATGAAAAGAGGTAGTGGTTGTGAAGAAAAAAGGAGAACGGGTTGTAGTGTGGGGGGCCTCGGGTCTGTATGACCATTCACGTGAGAGAGGCATTGATGAGAGGTAGGGAAAAAGAAAGGGGAGACCGACCAGGCCTGGGCCTCTTGTTGGCCGACCCAAATCCCACTATAAGGGAAAAGGCAAGAAATTAGGTCTTAAGTTCAAAAGGGTCCATCTCTCACTTGGAAACTCCAAAATTGACAAGAAAAGATGCATTGAAATCATGAGATCAAACTCCACAACATGGAATAAAATTAAGGGTAGAATGGGACTCATAGTGAGGATAAAAAATCAGATTTTTTATTTGTGGTACACAAAAAGCTTAAACATTAGTCAAAAAGTACCTGTGACATTTTGTCGATTCCAATGCATTAATTGAGCATAAAGTCACTCACAAACATAAAATCAAAGGCGAGGAAGGTTGTTGAGGACAACTGGTCATCTAACATGTCAAGATGTGAACTAATTGGGGTTAGGGAAAACTAGGTTATCACAATAACCCATTTCAAGTGAATGATTGCAACATATGTGTTGGAGACCAAATGACTCACATTCTATTAACTAGGGCCTGAAACCCTATTTTTATGTCCATAATGTTCACCATAATGACATATTTCTAAAGTGTGAGGAGAGGTTGTAGGTTTTTTTATTCACCGAGACTTCTATTAGGGAGCCACCATGATTGATGATGATATCCACTACTTTCAGGGTGTCCAGTGAGACACATTCGATTCCAAAGGGACACATGGGAAAACGTTAGTCATTAACTACATCCATTTATGTTTGTGACTTGTTGACAAACCTTATGTTGATAATGATGCATCACTTTGGGTTGCAACCATGGTTTTCTAGTTGTTGGGGATACTATTGGTGGTCTTGAGCACAATTTTTACCTTCTACTATAGGTCATGCTTGGCATCAATCATGATGAGGGGGACCCCTATCACCACAAAAATCTTCATTGTCACCGCACAAACCAACAAACATGGGCTAGGTTTTCCAATTAATCATTAAAAAATTGATTCATATCTGAACCAAGATACCTTATTATTATTATCGAAAGTTGAAATAAACTCAATTTATTTATATCAAGAATTTTCTTGGAGATTGTGAGCTCCAATTTTCTATGAGACATCATCAATAAAATCCCAAATTTTTTCAGAGAATGAAACTTACTTGATTTTAAATCTAAGACAACAGTCCATTAAAAAATCAAAATTCATATTGTGAATATCGGTAATATCTTGTTGGATATCAACCAGAAAAAAATAAATTTGCCAGATGCAGGAAAATTTATTTTTCTTTGTATTACCTCTTGGAAAATAATCTTAGTTATATAACACTTCATGTTGTCACTCTGTGACATTTTACAAGTCATGGAACACCACCACTTTAATTAGTGGTTGCATGAAATATAAAGTTAAAAAGGATCGAATGAAAATTAAATGAACTATCTGGTGGTATTTTCAATTATTGCACTTCCTATTTTTCATTTTATTTTTAAAATTATTAATGTCAAATTATACATCAAGGTGGATTTCTCACATGACACTTTCACAATGCCAATTTAAATTTACATTGCTCGACTAGAACTTTCTATTTTGGAATATATTTTCCAGTCTTGTAGAGGTAAATACTTAATGAAAAGTGTTCCAAATTAGTTTTCCATGATAAATATTATTTAAATTTGTTTATAATTTAAGATATAATGCATAAACAATACACATATTGGAATCCCTAACTAACAAATAAATCATTTCAAAACATTATTTACTCTTAGGACAAAACTTGGACTTTCTACATAATTATTCATATGTCAAAACTCAAAGAAAAACTTGTGCTTGGAAGTGAACCTAATGGGGATAGTTACCTATTGAGGTGTTCCTAAATATCTATTATTTTGTCACAATTTCATCTAGTTTTATTAGTAATTTTACGCAAGAGTAGATTATTAAAAGTAAACATAATAAGGTGGTTTCTTTATTTTAAAGAAAATATTTGATAAGTTTGTAATTTTTTTAACATATCAATCCCAACAAAAAAGTTCTTAACAAATCAAAAAATGGTTTTTATTGAAAAGCAATAATTTAGTGGTTTTTCCCCAAACATTCTCAATCAAAGAGTCAAAATGTAACTCCCTAAAATTAATAACACCTTCTTTACAAACTATGTGATCCTTAATTCCTCTTTTTTGTATTCACATGATTCCAGTTATTTATCATAAAATAGCACAATCATTGAGAATGTTAATACAAATGTTTGTATTTATAATTATCAAAATAAAGTAATATTATGTTAGAATATACAAGTACCCTAACTTAATGGTTTTTGAATGACTAGAAAATGTGACATCAAAAGGACATGTATTGAATAATATTTTTCTCTTTAACTTTCAAACTTGCATTAAACTGAAAATGATACTTTCATCTCCACTACCCTTTAAAACACCATGTACTTTGTTTTTATGTTGATTTCTTACATCCTAAAGTGTGAGTTGACTAAAAAGGCTATCAACTTGTTTCATTAGCAAGAGTGAATTAATCAAATCTATTGGAAATATGAATAGAATTATATACATATGTAATGTAGTTGTAACAATATTAGATAGGAAGGTGTACTAAAAGAAAATTCAATATGAAATGCATAACCAGATAATAGTAATTTTATAGAAAAGAAAAATGATATTAGAAACATAGCTCCAAAATCTACTAGTCTAGTGATTTTAAGCACAAAATGTTTATCTTCAAATCTCATGTCCTTCATGTCAAACTAACTATCCCAAAAAGATCTAATCCCATTAATAAATCTCACACTGGAACCAGAAGGATGTACACCATCTTCTCATATGCAATGATTGGAAGCCCACTTAGTTGGTATTTATACCCCATAGAGCCAATCAAATTATGATTGCAATGGGGAATCATATACTTACTTTGATAATAACGAAGATAGATCCATCTACTATGTTTGTGTTAGTTATAAGATGATGGCAAAAATATAGTAAATGTCTAAAGAATGATGTTACTCGATGACATTTATCTTTAGGTTGAGGATTCGAACAATGAGATCATGTGTATTATAAGAGGAGATACATTCTTGTTATGTCCCTAGTTGGATATTCCTGTGGAAGAAAAAATAGAATAAAATAACACATAAGACTAGAATTTGTGTCGACTAATGATACAATCTCATTATACATGATATGGGATATCAACTCAAACACATAGGTACTTGTTAAAGAAATAGACCCAAATTGAGAGTGATACATGGAAACCATTCAATGGTAGTCACAATCAGCTCTCAAATTTATAGCGGTGATTGTGGTTCTTAGACCTAAAGTCACTACATTCATCGCATGTCGTTCGATGGACTTTGACACCATCCATCATGACCTTGAATAAGGATTGCCATAATGGTGGTGCTTGGGTCCAATGTGACACATGGGGACTGACTGTGAGTGATGTATATGGGATTTTTCCCTCCTATAGGAGTTGATATCCTAGCTACTTGATAAGAAAGACTAAGAAATGTATGGCCATACTGGTGTGACTCAATATGTGATATGTCATCTCACATGCTTACAGTGTGCTCTAGTTCAAGGAACATGGATTGAATATTAAGAGGATAATTAGTCCATGCCTCGAGTTCAATCTGGTTATTAGAGACAAAGGAAATATATGATCATTGTAACACAAATCATGGATTGTAGGTTTAATTTTCTCTCAAATTTTACAATTACATGGATATCAATGATGTGTTTCTAGATACCGCTAATTGTTTATGATTTTATAATCTAGTTATGTACATTCAGTACAATATAGTTTGGGACCTATACGGTCACGCAGATAGGATAGGCCTGGAATAGGATTTTACTCATGGATAAGGTTTATTTGGTGTATGCGTAATAAAATTAAACAACATTGGCTAGAAGTTGGCGAGTGGAGTGTCCAATAGACTAACTAGGAATGCAAGTCGATCAACTAGAGTGTTGAGTCATTTGATTGGTCAACTAGAAGAACTAGATAAAAAATTACTACAGACATCGTGACATGTATTAATCATCACATTGAAAGCCAGTATGTTTGTGAATATGAAAAATTGCCATTCAAGTGAATGGATCATTCATTCGACCATCTGACATGACAATATACTAATTGGGAGCCCAATTGACAAACTCATAATTTGCAACAATAGAAAATTCATGAAATGTGTCCCATAATGTCTCCAAGGTTTTGGAAACCCTATCCTATCTGTTGCTATATAAAGGGGGGTGTGGACATGACTCTCATGATAGATACTCCTCATCTCAATGTTTTGGTAACGTGTCATCTAGAGTCATCTTACTGTTGGCTTTTTGAAAATTCCACACTCATATTTCATATTTTGATGATATAAATATTTCCCAAATTATATTACTAACATGTGTATTAATTATTTTAGGTGATGAATAAACTAAGTCAAGATCCAACTACAAATACCTTGCAAATATATATGTTTGGATACATGCAAATCAAGTTGTACCATGTATTTATGTATTCTTGTGCTTTTTTACAACTTGATAGACATGATGTAAGGACAAGTGATGATCTTCCAAAACCTAACCAAAACCCTATCCTACCTCAAATAGAGACCTTAGGTTTTATTGATTTCAAATAAGTCTTTTATAAGACCTCACCTTCTTTGCATATTATTGAACAAAATCCTTCTCGGTTGAAATATATGTCGACTTGAAACACCTTTGGTCAAAAAAATTCTCAACCAATAGAGTGAGTTGGGACATCTTTTGATCTTTGACCAAGATATAGACATTGAAGATTTTTCACACTCAGAGCATTCTCGGTCAAAAAAAATTTCCACCAAGATTATTCCCTATCAAAATAAATCTCTACCGAAGAGCGTTCTAGACTAAAAATTAATCAATGATTAAATTGGTCATTCCACCATAATTAACTTCATCCAAATGGCTAGTTGACCATCCAAAAGAATCTAGAGACTCCCTAGGATGCCCTATCCTCTTGTAAACCTTTCCTATAAATAGTAGTGGTCTTAGGACACTTAGACACAACCATTAACAAACAACTACATATACATTGACATACACTAGATTTGGCATCCTTGTAAAAGTGCTTAGTCCCTACACTTCATATTGTCATCAATCTAGACTAATTCCCTGCATTAGTTTGAGTGTTATATCCACCCAATAAAACTTTGCCTAAACTTTTTGGAAGAAGATCATCATCACTTGTCCATGGTGATATATTGTACATCTTGTGAGAAGAGGATTGTAATCTCCTTGCTCCTCTCTTGTTCTTTTACAACAGTGTGTTGCTTCTTCTCACTTCTTCAAGGAAGAAGGTTTTAGTTAAATACTCTTGGTTCTACTTCAAGGTTGAAGGCTATAACCAAGGTGGTGGATGTGGATTGCAATCCTCTCTAAGAGGGTGACCTTCCGGAGGCCCGTCAAAGAAGTTGGTAGTTCTCATTGAGCTGAAAAGGAGGGTGTGTCTTGACCCACAAATGGCACCGGTAAAATTTTTGTATTGTCTATCAATATACAAAAGAAATAAAATACATTTTTTAAAAATCTTGGTTGGTGACAAATAGGTAGTGGACTAACGTCTTAGACTAAACCACTCTAAATCGTTGTGTCCTTTTGTGGTTGCTTCTTTTATTTCATATTTTTGTTGCATTTCAAAGTTGAGTAACATCATTTGATTAAAATAATCATAAAGCTATATTCCCCTCCATCTAGATCTTTTCATTTTGTATCAGAGTAGTGGTGCGGTTTTCCTAAGGTCACACACTAATCAACTAGATGGTGACTAGACACAACCCTAAGGGAAAACACATGGATCTCTCAAAATTTATAATGGGACCTAGTCCAACACACTGAATTAGACTATTCGCACTTCACCCGCAAGCATACGGGGTCATGTTGTAGTATAGGAAAGTGGCAAGAGAAGGGACGATGCTCAAGGAGAGAGGAGGTACTAGAGCTAGATTAATGTGAGCTACATCCTAAAAGCAGAGTGTAGGGTTTGAGGGTTTAAAGGTTGGTATTGGTTGTTTACACTATGATTGAAACTAGTTAGCAACAAGAAAGAAACTAAATTAATAGAAACCCTATATTACCCTAAGAAAGTTAAGACTAAGAAACTATGCAAAATGAGAAAATGAGTAAGAGAAAGAGGAAATACACTACACTAGCAAGGCAATTAGCAACTTAGAGAAATGCTAAACATTAAAGCAAGCAAGAGACTAGGTTATTGCTAGCTAAAAAGATTAACATAAGCAATCTCCAAAGAGAACTAACTACTCAAGAAAATCCTAACTATCAAGAACTAAGCAATTAGCTAAGAAGTAACAAAGGCAATTAACTAAACTAGCTTTAACAAGCTAAGATGACAAAGGGTGGATTTCAAGAAATAAGATGGATAGGTGGGCCACATGGGAATGATGTTTTGATATTAGTTGGGGGAGGTTACCTAATAAGAAAGTTTCACATATTCAATCTAGATTACCAAACCAAACAACAAGGCAAGTGCTATTGGAATATACATTATGCTACTAGTTGGAGAACTCGTCTAGGTGTAATTCTAATAGAACTTGGCAAGTCTATGTTTCTAGGGTAAGTGGTATTAGGGAAATTGAGAGCCAAGGGTAGGAATGGGAGTAGAGATGAGGGTGTTTCACCTCATTTTTCTTACCATCTAGACTTTAGTAAACTCTAGGCAATTGCACTAATGACACTTACACTAGCTACTTAGATCTCACACCTACTTGTAGGAGAAGGGAATTGTATGTGGGAACAAAGGGGGCTAGCTAGGGATCTACTATATGGACCTAGGGTCAATTACTAAGATAGCCACATACATTCCACTTCCCTCTAGAAGGTAAGTATCATCAAGCATCATAAAACAATCTATCCATGTTTGAAATCACAAACTACTAGCAAGATAATGGGAAATGAGATAGAAGCAAGAGGCTATAATCATAGAATGGAAATATGTTCATTACATGTAATTTTCCCCCACCATGGTATCAAAGTAACATTTTAACCCCAAACAGCCAACCACTAGGGGCTTAAATAGACATGATACACAAAAGAGAAAAGAAAGGAGAAGAAAGGGGTAGGAATCCATGGAGGTCGTGGAAGCTTCTTCTCCTTCACCTTCTAGCTACTGTAAAATGACCTCCCTCCTCCATGGTAGGTGAAGATTGTGAAAATATAGGGTAATATGGTGGAAAACCTAGAAAAATAGGTTTGTATGGTAGAAATTGCACTACTACAGAAATAACCTTTGGCATCAGTTATTTAAGGCCTAAGGCGTCGGTTTCCAAGCGACACCCAAGTGGGCGCCACTAAACGTCGACACCTTTAGCGTCGGTCCCCCAACTGACGCCATAAACCTTCCCGCCACCAAAAATGCACTAGCAAGGGGACTATAGGTGTCGGTTCTTAAAGAAAACTGACACTATAACCTGATTCAAAATTTTAGTTATTAATTAACAACCGACGCCATACCCCTTCCCGCCACCAAAAAGGCACCAACAAGGGCATCATCAGTGTCAGTTTCTATACCAATAACTGACGCCATATCCCCTGCCACCACGGCCATTCTACCCAGGATGACCATGGTACCTAGCCGTAATAGGCGTCGGTTTTATGTATAACCGACGCCAGAAGGGGATAAATACGTCAGTTTTAAACTACCAACCGACACCTATGTGTTTTGTTGTTGGTTTTCTAGAAATAACTGACGCCTATGTTTTGATTTTTTTCTTCTTATCAGTTTGCAGACCTACTGTATGGCTGGTCAGTAGGATGCAGAACTTGTAGTTTAGTTCTGAACTGCAAGTTTACATCATCCATTGATATCAGCCAATAACAGGCCACAAACCTGCAAAATTAACAAGATAGACAATATTGTATATTTATCATGTGATTCACACACATGTATAAGCACATTTAATTCATATTATTTTTCATCACACACATGTAGAAACCAGTAGTTCCATTTCAAATTTCCTCCATTTTCACACACATTTAGCAACCTGCAATACCATTCATTTAATCTCTTTTCACATTCAGACACATGTAGAAACATTCATGTATTGATCATCTTCACATTGACACATATGCCAATTCATAAAAAGTCATTCATATTCACACAAAAATAATTATGAGAACAGAGTTTAGAAATATCATTCTTTATTCATCATCATCATTATCCCAATTATATTTAAAAGTTCCCACTACTTATAGGGCTTCTGCCCATTGTTCTCTTACATCATTTAACTCATCCATCTTATAGGGAGTATGTACATCTAATAACTTTTCACCTGTAGTGAAGTCAGTTTTAAACACCTGCAAAGAGAATGATGTATATATATAATTAATAATATATAATAAGATTGATATATTTCATATTATCTAATGAGACTACATATAATACCTGATGTATGGTATTGATATCCATTGCAGCATGTTCGATAATTATGATCATAAATCGCATCACTTAGTATCCACATGCCCAACCATTGTCTTGTGTAGTACACTATAAATTATAACATACAAAATATTCAAAAATACAAATAAGCACAGTTCAGATAAATAATATATACATTGGAGTTGGGAAATTACTCACATTCTGCCAAGTTAGTGGCTGGTTCTTTTTCTTGGGGATCTTTCCTCCAGCTTTGGCGCACTCTTGTAAATCCCTACATGTTAATGTGACACATTAAATTGCATAATTAAATAGTTATGTAATAACAGATTTTAACGGATATAAAAATATGAAATATTTCTCACGGGAATAATGGCCTTTTCATTGCGTGTCCATATATATTCAATTCCTTCCCTACAAGATCTAGATAATAGACAGTGAATGTCTCAGGGAAAATAATTAGTAACTCCCAATGCTTACCACTAGAGGTAAGAAAGTTATAAATTAATAACTCAAAAGTCACAATAAAAATGTAATTTTCTTAAGTCCAAATTATAAGCAAAGTAAACTTACCCGACATTGAATAGAGCTATTATCACCGTCTTCTTGTTTTTACCAAAATATTTAAAAGCATCACAGCAATATGAAGTAACTGACCTAGGGTGTTTAACTACAAGACTAATAAAATATGGATCCAAAAATCCCACATGGGAAAATGCAAAATATGTACATATCGTGTGTAAGTGGCTGCAAACCATGTATTATGTATGCATTAATATATAAGAAACCAGATCACCATATATAAAACAAGGTATATGGATGTATAAAGAAGATCTCACCATATCCACAACTCTATCATAGATGTGTTCAACCAATTATAATGAAAAAATCCAAAATATCTTGTATAAATATCTTGTTATCGTATGATTGACCTATATTAATACATATTCAAAACTTGTATTATGTATGCATTAATATGTATGCAAAACTTTTATAAATAGATTGTTATCTTATGATTGACCTGTATCTTCCTCCGGAATAGTAACATTTGTAGGGCAATTTAGATCATGTTTGCCTATCCAATCTGCCATACCCCTACAATTAGGACCTAACGAGGCTTGTAGGTCCTTTGGAAGCCAACTTGGTACTTCAAGAGGTGGAGGAGGAGGCCGAGATGTAGCAGGTGTCTTCCTTTTGACCTGTATATATAATTTCATATCAATTGAATCATATATACTTACACACTAACAAATTAACATAATGTAAATTTAGCATACAATATTAGTACAGATGACATCCTCTTTGGGTGACAATATGACTCCACCTTCTACCTCACCATTCATTTTAGAATATGGGTGGGCATATGGCAATGTAAGATCCCTCCATTTCGGGACTACACTTATCGGGATCACACGAACCACACCATCTAGTATTGGATTCCCATGAATCATTTCCCCTGGAAGGGGTGGGTATGCTGACGCCTCTGGAATGACATATTCTTGACTTTTTAGACAGCTTGGCTTCAACCCCTACAAATTTACATAAAGAATGTTATATGCATATATACACAAACTCCCAACCTCTGCAAAGACTAGCTACTATGTCATAAAAATACTTACAGAGGATGTGCTAGGTGGTGGGTCTACATGATTACTCCCAACCTCTGCAGTAGGAGTAATAGAAGCGCGACACGTCACAGGTACCGTCTGAGTGGCCGTATAAGACATTTGCCACTTCACCATTGCTTCTTGGACTTTCCTCTCAATTAATTCATCTACATATACATGGATAAAAGAAATGCTAGCTATCAATTATTGAGTTCCCTTTCACAATAACATTCTAAAAAAAGAATAGGTTACCTCAACTTGTGAAAGTCCCACTTTTAGGATAGGTTTGCGCTGGGATGGCCCAAAGAAAGCTTTGATGCCCACACCAGCGTATGCACCCTTAAGACGTCTAGGATGCTCTGGTTTACCTAGAGCAACTATAAATTCATCTCTTGTGCCCTTAGGGATGAACTTTCCTTCCTTCCTTTGCTCG
Organism: Alisma plantago-aquatica; assembly: GCA_963693085.1. Classification (NCBI taxonomy): domain Eukaryota; kingdom Viridiplantae; phylum Streptophyta; class Magnoliopsida; order Alismatales; family Alismataceae; genus Alisma; species Alisma plantago-aquatica. The sequence goes on along the minus strand of OY856410.1, from coordinate 792,186,754 downwards.
TGCATCTCCCGCTAATCACCATCAACAAAAATTGGTAAGTAAACATAACAATAATCAATATCGATTGATTTCTCTAAAAGTTGAATTTTACCATTTTTGTAGTCTCCTCAGCAGTTGCGGGCTTCATTATATCTCCCTTCTTGTTTTGCCTCCCAGCTATCCACATAGCATGGCGAGGCAGAGGTGCGGGACCAATAGTAGAGGCCTTAGTAGCAGCAGACTGAGAAGTAGATTGAGCAGTATACTCAGCCTGTAGTCTTTGGCGAATACCTAAATAGCCTCTTAGACCCATTGTGTGGCATGCACATTCAGTACACGCCTTGATCTTTGAGCATCACTGATAGTCTTATTAGTAAGTACATTGATTTGGTTAGTAACACTAAAGGTTAATCTTGAATAGGTGAATACATAAGAACACATATTAATTAAATTGGGAGTGGTGCTTAATACCTTGAATTCATCCATTTTTCTTTGGGTAACAAACTCCTCCCAGTATTTGGGGTTCAAGTAGTTCCATTTCTCAGGGGCTGCCTTATTCCTAAATTTATTTTTTAAAGAGAATACAAATAAAAATTATTAGTGTAGAGTTAGTCAAAAAATGATCAATGTCTAGAATTGGAAATCAATCAAGAACCTCTTCTCAGCATCGCATATGTAATCTCGGGTGAGATTTGTCGTATAGTTCCTTAGGACCCTCCCATAACATTGCATCACGCATTTATGATGCAACTTTTCATCCAAATCAAATATACTCTACAAAATAGAATTGATATTAACTAGTAGCCTAAAAATTAGTAATCTACAAAAATAGAATTGCAAATAATGATAACTCATGCATAGTTCCTTCCAGATTAAGTATTTCTTCCCCTTAGGAAGTCTATGCTAAGATTCAAAAATAGGACTACAATGGCTGCGAGCAAGAACCCCAAGATATGAAATAAATGAGTTGCGGTTCACTCTAACTGGATTTCCTGCATGATCGAAATCCACAACCAGTATGGGTCCATTGCCCCTTTGCTATAGTAACTTGTTCATCCTTATGATGCCCCTCACTTTCTCAATTTTTTTTTGCTGCTCATCAATTGCCCCAATTTCTTCAGGGGGTACATCACCAACCTAAAATTTGACAAAAAAACACACTTACAAGATATAACTATAAATGTGATGTGGGATATATTTTTAAAACTTACATTGTGAGGCGGCACATTGATGTCTTCACCCTCATGGTAATCATCAGCACAGTCATCATATGAATGCTCATCCATCTGAAAGTTCACATTTAGATTGTAAAGTTCACATTGTAAAGTAATTCACATTGTAATATTCACATTCACATTGTAAATTTCACATTCACATTGTAAAGTTCACATTTAGAAAAATAAAACATATAAAAAATATAAACATGCATGCCTCTAATATTGCGATCTTTTATCAATTAACAATCCTTCATTGTGATCTCCGCGCACATACAAGTCATCATTAGCTTCAATATTTGGTGGTGTTGGCAACCCAACTGAGAATGGACTGGAGTCATCATACTTATCATAGTACTATTCTTCATCAATAGGATCTTCAATGAACTGTCTTTTACCATGAAGAACAACCGACCATTTATCATTTACAGGATCATCGACATAAAACACTTTTTTCTCCTATGATGCCAATATGAATGGTTCACCCTTCTCGCCAATCTTTTCAAAGTTCACTAATGTGAAACCCAATTTATCCACTATAACTCCTTTGGTGTTATCAACCCAATTACATTTAAAGAGCAGAATTTTAAAATCTACATAGTCAAACTCCCATATATCTTCAATGACAATGTAATATGACATTTAGCTTCATGTGGACTCTTATCCTTTGCACTTGCAAAAAACAATGAAGACGCTTGAAGGGTGACCCCACTATTTTGGACGACACTCTTATCATCTTGACACTTTGTGTAATATGAGAATCCATTTATGTCAAATCCTCCATAAGACATAATATTCAATTTTGGTTTACAGGCGAGGCATCTTGATGTACTTAATTTTCATACACAACCAGGGAGGAAGATTGTATATAACAAGCATAACTGACCAAGTGCTATGTTGGCTGCTCAATGTCTTGTATGGATTCATCCCGTCTGTACAAAGCCCAAGTCTTAGATTCTTGACTTCTTCACCGAATTCAGGGTACAATAAATCAATCTTCTTCCACTGTGGGGAATTATACACATGCCGTAGGATCCCATCATTATTTTTCTTAACATTTGCATGCCACCTCAAATTCTTCGCATCTATCGGGTTGGAAAACAAGCGTTGAAACTGTGGTATTATAGGTAGATACCACATCACCTTAGCAGGAGAACCAGTTTTGGACTCCCCCAAAGTCGTCAATTTATACCTTGACGCATCACATTTGGGACAATATTTCAAATCCACATAGTCCTTTTAAAATAATACACAATCATTCGTGCATGTGTGTATCTTCTTAGCCTCCATTCCCATTGGGCATAACAATTTCTTTAATCGGTATGTTGAGATTGGCAGCTTGTTTCCTTCAGGAAGAATTTCTTTCAACAAAGACAACAATGACGTGAAGCTTTTGTCGCTCCATCTATTGTTAGCTTTCAGCTTATACAATCTCAACACAGTGCTAAGCTTAGTCAACTTACAACCTATGTATAATGGTATCTCAGCATCATGCACAATATTTCTAAACATGGGAGGTGGATCAGTGTGCTCTACCCCACAACTATGCAACATCGCATCACTGATGTCTACTGGAAGTGGTTCGTTCACATCTACATCATTGGAGGCAATTTCTTCTTCCACACAAGCACTGCTATCCACATCCACTAATTTTAGGTTTGAAATCTCTCCATGCCAGTGCCATTCTGTATAGCCTTGTACAATCCCGTTACACATGACATGACTTTTGATTTTATTACCAGTGTTGACTTTCAAGTTGTTACCGCAGTGCCTACATGGATAGTAGAACCTATCTCCAGGTTGTTTCCTATGTTCCTCGGCAAATCTAATAAACTGATTAAGACCATAAATAAACTCTGGGTTGCAGCGATTTGGAATGGACATCCATGATCTATCCATTCTATGATCAAAGAGAAAACAAGTATATATTAGAACAATATTAGGGTCTAGGATTAACATATTAGAGTTTATGGTTAAAATTTTAGGGTTTAAGGTCTTATATATAATTAATGGTTAAAACATCTTAAGTGAGATTAGGTGTTCAAGAACAGTCCCAAACCGGGGACTATCCAAGATTTACTCCTAATGAGTAAATCTTGGACGAGTTTCTAGGCCAACAAATACATGTGCTATCATTCTTATATATAATAAATGTGTACCACCTATCCCATTCTTGAACACCTAATCTCACTAGTAAGTGTATAATGTGTTAGGTTTTCAAGAAAATTTTAGCAGCATTTCCCTGTTGTTCTCCAAGTACATATGTACTTAGAGAAAAAATGGGGAAATGCTACCAAAATTCTTGAAAACCCAATACACATTATACACTTACATCCTAAGTAAGATTAGGTGTTCAAGAACAGTACGAAACCGGGGACTATCCAAGATTTACTCCTAATGAGTAAATCTTAGATGGGTTTCTAGGCCAACATGATACATACATATATACTAATCAAATACATCTTTAATTTAGGTTACATACCTATGAAATAGGTTACATAAATAATCAAATACACATTAAAGATCATTTATCATACAAACCCTATTTCGATTTCTCCACATTTCCAATTAGGAAGTATAACTCCAACATATAATTTCAAATACTTAAAACCGAAATATTAGATTATCAATTTATCATCAATCACATTAATCTATCATTATGAATTGATTATCATCAACCAAAACATAAAAATGTTGCAAGCATCAAGCATCATTTGACAATTAGGACAGGAGAGAAGGGAAAAAATCACAAAGAGAGAGGAGCACAATCGATGAAACATGGGCAAAAGAGAGTGTATAAGGAGAGAGCTCTTTTTCAAGAGATAGTAGTAGAAGAAATAGGGATGGCAGTAGTGGTGGTGATGGAGGAGTTAGCAGTGTTAGTGGAATTAGCTTGCAACAACTGACATAGAGGTAGTGGTAGAGTCTTGCGGTAGGGGTGGCAGCCGACAAGCATGGGCGACAATGATAGAGTGGGGATCAGGAAAGGAGAGAGTGCACATAGTCAAGGGTTTCATGATAGTTGGGGGAGAGGAAGTGAGAAATGGGGGAAAGAATGGGGTTTCATGATAGTGGTAGGTGATTGGGCGGATAGTTTAATAATGGAACGAAAAGTAGACAACAAGGTTAGGTTGGAGGTAGGTGATTGTACCTGTGAAGAGCTTAAATGCTATAGGGAGTTCCCTTGATGGCGAGACTAGGAGAAACAAGAAGTGAATAGCGGTGGCCAGAGCAGCAAGCAAGCAGTGACCTAGAGCAGTGAACGGCGGAGGCCAGAGCAGCGAGTAAGAAGAAGGGAGCGGCGGCGACGCGCCGGGAGCAGGGGAGTAGGGACCGGAGGAATCGCGAGACCTAAGCAGGGAGCAGCAGAATCGACAATGAAACATAGAAACGGGAAGAGCCTGGATCGCGTGAGTGCTATTAAGTTAACAATAGGCATCAGTTATTAAAAAAACTGACAATTAACACATTAGGTGTCAGTTCCCACCAAAAAAGCAACACGTATATTTAATGATAGTCGTCGATTTCAACTAGAAAAACTGACATCTATCTACATATGCCGACAAAAAAAATGTTCTCGATTAATGACCATAGTTGTCGGTTTCTGTAGAACACCGACGCCCAAGGGGGGTGAAAAATTTCTCGGGGACAGCGCGGGGAAACACATAAACATCGATTATTGTAAGACAACCGACGACTAAAATGTGCCCAATTTTTGTCTCGTGAAAAACCTTTAGTCGTCGGTGTATTAGTTAATAACCGACGCCGTATGTTAAATTTTGGAGGTAATTTTTTTTTTACTAGAAAATTTGGATTTGACAGTCGATTTTAGGCATCAATTTATTATTAAGGAACTGACACTAAATTAAAAGTGATACCCGTGTTTGGCCGCTCTTCACAGATAGATGTCGGTTTGTGTATTTAACCGATGTTGTAGGATTTAGGCGTTAGTTTCTTGTATACAACTGATGCTTGTAAATGTGACATTATAAGCCATTTTTGTAGTAGTGTGGGGTGAAAATTATAGGTGGAGGTCTAGAATGCAAGGGATATTGTGAGAACCTGTTACACTAAATGTGATTATTCAAAACATAAAACACAATCAATCACCAATTAATCACATACCCAAAAATATGGGTAAAATAAAACCGATTTCAACATCAGCACTTGCTCAGAAACATTTACATAAGAGACCAACATCTTTTTTTATCCATACTATGCCAAGAATTTGATATAAATTGTTCGATAGACTTAGCCACAACATATATACATAGGAGAACAATATTTGTATTTGACACACAAACAAGCATTAATATGTTGACAAAAGTTTGATTCATTTGAAACACCATATACAAACTTTTCCTACCCAAACCAGAGAGTACAGAGATGACTCTAGGACACGCTAGACATCTATTCAACTTTCTCAAAAATTCTTTACTATAGCTCCTCTTTGCTGCCACATGTTTGTTTTCGTCACTTCTGATTACCTAAAAAGATGTGGCAAACCACAAGGATGAGACCCATGCCCCAGCAAGAGATATAACCTCCAACAACATTTATTGATTATAACATTTTAAAGTAATTAAACAGTTAAGCAGTTTAATCAGATATAACAAATAAGATTAGCAGTACTGATGATTAACAAAATACGTAAAGGAGCAGACAATAACTATCATCATTAGCCAGACTATCATTCTTTATCATGTTGCCAATATAAGCAATTCAGTAGCATATGAATATCTAGCATCATGAGCAAGTCTAGTAACATAGCATATCTAACAACATGAGCATGTGTAACTGGTTGAACATATCAACATCGTAAAAAGAATTAACAACATAAGCACAATTATCTGTATAAGCATGATTAGCAGTACATGCATCTCTAGTTATAAAGGCATGGCTAGCAATATTAAATAGAGCTAGCAGAACCATCTTAACCATCCGTGTCAGTATATTTGACAACATAAGTATGTTTACAACATGAACATAACTACAACATAAGCATATCTATTATCTCTTATTGTACTATACATGATCTCAGAGAAAAGAAAGCAAACAAGGGTTTTCATCCAATATGAAGCATTGTGTATAACCCTAAATAGATATGGTACACGACTATCTTACATTTTTTATTATGCCCTGAGGAAATTGAGGATACCACTCAAAATCCAACCGACCACTACTAAGTCAAAATCAGTGCCATACAAGATCTAGAAAGAGCCAGACTCCTAAGATCTTCTCTGCCCCCGGTCAGTACGGGACCACCACAGCGACACATAAGGTCAAGCTGCTAATAGCCTAGTCTGTCCTTGGTACAGGTCATGACACTAGTGAAAGGAGGTGGGTATGCATACCCTACCATCCAAGGTACAACCGCAGTAGTCCTCCAATCTTGTCACATATATAATCACCAAGACACGACCGCAACCATTCTCAATCACATCAGATGTATGAGTCATGACCATAGCCAACCTCCACAATCTGCATTGTAGATGACAAGGATATATCCTCAACTTGTCACCCCCACATACTCAATAATATACACTCCGGGTTTCCCTTAGGAATACTCATTTCACCATCTACCAAATTCTGACACTCAGATGGATCTATGGCACAGGGAACTACATGAATAGAGTTTCGCTTGATTAGTTATGTGAATTGGGTGAATTAAGGCTGCATCAAACAAGTGGACATAGAAACCCTAATTCACTTCTAACAAGCACATAAATATCACAACTTCAAAAGATATAGAATGTGTGAAACATAATTTCTCATCTCATCATCACATGGTACTTTTCACTTGCCATTCATGAGACCACACTAGTCATCATACTATCACAAGATATAAATCCTTTTCACAATATCACAGGGTATCAACCCTTATCAACACAAGAGGGTTACACCTCATTCAGGGCTCAACCATGCACAAAGGTCATTAAGACCATCATACTATCACATGATATAAAATCCTTTTCACAATATCACAAGGTATATCCCCTTATCAACACAAGAGGATTAAACCTCATTTAGGGCTCAACCATGCCCAAAGGTCATTAAGTCCATCAGACTATTCCCTACAAGATCATCATTATCTTTGCATGCCTTATAACAAGGTTCAACAACATCACTTACATATAATACACCAGATCAACACAATATTTCATTAATGAGCTAGGAGATATTCATAAACAATCATAGTAGGTTTATATTAACATTAAGAACATTCCTTTATTACATAAATATGAAAGGAATCTAGATATGATTAACCCTCATCATATTCATAATGCACATGTTTCGCATAAGCATGTATCAACCATTTGGCTATGACAACCACCAATTAACACACTAAGGTTATGATCATGTTAAGGAGGCTATTCCACCATCATTCCATCATATAAGAATGTTAAACATGAATACTCATATTTATCTATTTGCATTAGAGTTAGGTTCAACATGATAAATTATAGCAATGTTACTAATCAACACTTATACCCAAACCCTAACTCACGTAAATCTAGGTATAACAAGCTATACCTCATTATGGTTACATATGAATACAATATGATTATCATACCTTCTATTCAAATGAGTGAATACGTAAGACTACCTTATTAAGGGTAACCCTCCATTTTTTCCATCATCATTCAACCCATATCACCATACCACAATGTCACCTAGAACCATTGGATGTTTAAAAGGTAAGACCATTGGTTGTTTACATAAGTAAACACCTTGGATAAACCACCTATGAATTCCTTGATTTGTTATCTATAAATATTCACTATCTAATCCTAGACATCCCTTGATTAACAACATAAAAAGTTCCATTGAAAGTTGGGTAAAACCCATAATCGACTGTTCATTTAAAACAAGCCATCCATTGTCAACAAGTAAGATCCTTAAGTTGATCATATAAAGGAAACCATGTAAATCACATTATTAGACCAACATATTACATTAGCCATCATTCCACTTTATTGGAGGAATAAACATTATATCTTGACCATTGGGTCAAGTTCATATATTAAAACCATCAATTACAGTATAGGTTCGACCATTGCATCAAGTTACCCAAGAAACCATTGGTCTAAGGCTTAATTGATGATAAAACTATATAATTAACTCACCATAGGTAGTAGTGACCTGATCCACCATCATTAGTGACCATTACATCAGCATAGGTTGTTAGATCAACACTATATTCATTAGTTAACATCAAATATTAAGCTAATGTCATCATTGATTGATAAAATCAGTAGGGTACTTAATGATTGATCATTAAACTTCTAATTGGTCCAAAATCTGAACTAAGGGGGTGACCATAGGTAGTCACCATAATTTGAAACCTTTGATCATGACCATAAGTTGTCATGAAGACAACACCATAGGGTTGTTGTAATGGTAACATCATCGGGTCATGGATTTATATAAGAAATCAGCTTTAAACCCTAAAATTGACCATTGGTTGATAGGTGCTTAGCACCATAGACCAGCCAGATCCAAGACATATTATACCTTAGGAATAATTTACACATGATAACAGGTTTATCTAGAACTGAAATCAGAATAGGGAACATTATAAAAATAGAAATCCAAGTCAAGCGTAGCTTTTTAGTGCATGAATCATCATTTTCAAGTAAGAACATGAGCTAGCAAGCTTATGGTAAGAAATAAAAGTGGAGCAAGTTATAAAACTTACCTCTAATGATAAGATGAAACCCCATATAGAACAAATCTCGAGCAGGTAGGGTAGAAAATCCAATCATAATCTATGAACTCGTCCATCTACCACCTTTCTTCATCAAATGAGCAAACCCAAAGCATAAGGAGCAAGAAACATAGGGTTTTAGAGCTTTAGAGCCAATTCTACCATGGAACACAAAGGTTCTGACCTGGGGGAAGGTATAAGGAAGGAGAAGAGAAAGAGAAATAGAGAATAAAGGAAGAAAATAACTTTCCATGGTGAGAATCCCTAGAAGATGACCTTGGAAACCCTAGGTAGGGCTAAATGTAGCTCTGGGAGACCTTCTTCTCCAAAAAGAGGTTGTCTTCTACCTTAGAGCACTTGGTTCCATAGAAAAATAGAGTGCAGTCGTTGATCCAAGTTATAGGAAAGAGAAATCAAGCATAGTTTCATACTTGGGCAAGGAAGAGGTAAATATAGCCCATGGATAAGGATGGGAGCAACTATGAAGTGTAAAAGTAGCTTCCCCATGTTTCTATGGCCTTTAATTGTTAAGAATATACAAGAACACACACAAGAAGCTCCCCCACAGTCCTTATAGACATTATTATCCTTCCTTTTTCGAATTTTCTAGCCAATCACATAATTCATTAGTTGATAGCTACTAAAGGTAGCTCATCCATGAAGGGGTGAACCCTAAAATACCCTTAGAGAAAACACCTTCCAAACATGGTTTAAATAGGTGCCCCATGGCTCAAAAAGATCAATAATGATGAGAGAATATACAAGGAACATAATGCAAGTGATAAATTGCAAAGAAATCCTCTCAATTGGGTAAATTGTAGAAAATTCCAAAATGTGCATAAAATTGCATAACTTGCTCAAACAATGTCCAAATTGGATCAAATTTTAAATTTAAGCTTGTATTATGATTTCAAAGAATATCACAAGGTTAGATTAGGGTTACAAGAATTCAATTATGATAATTGTGCTTATTCAATTCATTAAGCAAGTTTATGGGCCTTACAACTATAAACCCCCAACAGGGATTTTCCCCCCGAAATAAAAGGTAAACAAAGGTGGGTACTTACTTTGCACCTCATCCTATTACCTTCACATGGTTACTTGCATATCATGGTGATGTCACATCATTCATACATATATCCTTTTGGGTCAGCACAAAAACCCCCACCTAAGAAGACATTCTCAATATGGAATGTAGAAACTTGTTGTGTCATCTATAGAACTCTAGTAGTAATGTTCAACTTTAAATTCTACATATCATCCTAAAATTATATCTATTTTATCAACACATTACTCAAAAGTCATACCTGATAGCTTTTTACCAATCATGGCATGGGTCCCAAACCATTCCTTGAAGCATATAAAAAAGGTGATGTATCCATCCTTTTTTTTAGATACACTGACACTGGAACACTTTTCAGTTATTTTTCAACATCAAAAGAAATGCTAACACTAGAACCTATCATTCCATACAAGGAAACATCATTCCTAGTCAACCTTGTCAGGGGTGAAACAACAACACTATCTTCACCTTACTAGGATTTACACAACCTACTTAGAAGACATATCATGATCCCATTAAGAAATTTTAATCAACCCCATCTCACTCTTGTTCAACTTATCTCATAGCTATTGCTGGTTTGGTAACCCTAAGGTTTTTGAAGAAATATTGATCATATTTTTGACCATATTTGAAATACTTTGACATGTCATCATTCAAAGCTTGATATAACTTGTATGACGTGACTGGAACACTATGTTCCTCCTATTCATAAATTCTATTTGTACATTGGTTAGTCTAAAGGACATAACTTTAAACTCATCGTGGTCATGTGAATTATGTTAGCCAATCTAACTCTTATGCATTGATATTTGATCATAGGTTTATCTTAAAGGAACACAATATCACACGTCTATTGACCTACAAATTATCTATCCTTGATAGTGGTCTTGCCCAACTATCACTGAACCATACACAACATTATAGAATCACATTTTTGTTTTCCTTCCAAACAACATTTAGAGGGTCATCATCAACTCTTTCTCTCCCTCTCTCTCTACAAAAGAGGAATACTTGGAATGTTCATTTAATAAACATCTCCAACCTTCATATATTTCTCATATTATTAATACATCTTGGATACTAGGATTCATTACCTTGGTATCCACCTCATGTGCTATAAGCAACTCACATCCTTATATCATCTACTTTTACCAACATAACAAATATCATGACATATAAGAGGAGTCTTCCTATTTATTGGAAGGCTCAAAATAAAAATCATCACAAACTTTATGAACTTGGAACCATAGTCCAAACAACCTTATGCTATAATAAGCTATCCACCCTCGTGTTTACAACAAATCCACACATACCAAGTGGCAATGATCCACTTGAAAGTTGTGCCCTGGAAAGAAAAGACACAAAGGGAAACACACTTCCAACATCATAGAAACATTGTTCAAGGTCACTAGCAAAAAGGTAATGAATTCTATTTTCATTATGCAAGTTATATCTTCTTATGTATCATTTTACCTTTTTCATTTCAGGTTCCTTGCCATTCGCATAGGAATTATCATGATTAACATATCTCATTACTCCTTCCTTGACTACTATTTATCACACTTGGTATGTTCTCTTATTTTATTATGTTTTTCAACCACTTATCGATAGGTAAATCATCATATTCCACATTTTCTTCATTAAATCAGGATCATCTCCCTTAATTTCTTTCACATGCCATGCTGATTTTTTATTAACACTTTCTTACACACATAGGTTGGTCTGAGATTAACACATGTTCCATCTTTTTTCTTTGTCTTTGTTCCCATTCATCTTCTCATTTTGTACTTGTTATAGGAGTTCTCTCTATCTTATGTGGATTTCATACCTTGATTCATTTTATAAGCATAGACTTTTTTGTCTTTTATTTTATTATTTTCTTGAATCACATCTTCACAAACTCCTCTTTTCCTTATTTGTATTCATATTTAGATTTCATGGTGTTTTATCTTTCTCTTATATTTACCAAACATTCAAGTTTTGATATATAATGATGCAATTCTCATCTTCTTTAAGGTAAGATTGAGATATTCATACCATGATTTCTTATTTATTATGCTCTTTAGATTGTCTCAAAATGACTACTTGATCAGAGTATTTAGAAAGATAACAATCTAAGAGTTCCATACTTACCTTTTCTTCAATAATTGAATACCTAGCCAGGGCACCCAAATACCGAGATTAGGTAGTGTGCTCCATATTTTTATGTCATATTCCTAACTTAGACATCATCTGAGTCCTAAGTCGTAGTGTCCATGTAGACTCAGTGAACTTAAAGCTCTGATACCAACTTGTGAGAACCTGTTACACTAAACAAGATTACTCAAAACATAAAACACAATCAATCACCAATTAATCACATACCCAAAAATATGGGTAAATTAAAACAAATTTCAACATCAACACCTGCTCAGAAACATTTACATAAGAGCCCAACATCTTTATTTTATCCATACTATGCCAAGAATTTGACACAAATTGTTCTATAGCCTTAGCCACAACATATATACACAGGAGAACAATATTCATATATGACACACAAACAAGCATTTATATGTTAACAAAAGTTTGATTGGTTTGAAACACCATATACAAAGTTTTCCTGCCCGGACCAAAGAATACAGGGACGACTCTAGGAGACACTATATATCTAATCAATTTTCTCAAAGATTCATTACTATAGATCCTATTTGCTGACACATGTTTGTTTTTGTCACTTCCGATTACCTAAATAGATGTGACGAACCCCAAGGGTGAGACCCATGTCCCATCAAGAGATATAACCTCCAACAACATTTATTGATTACAACATTTTAAAATAATTAAATAGTTAAGTAGTTTAATTAGATATAACAAATAAGATCAATAGTACTAGTGATTAACAAAATACATAAAGGAGCAGATAATAACTATCATCATTAGCCAAACTATCATTCTTTATCGTGTTGCCAATATAAGCAATTCAGTAGCATATGCATATCTAGCATCACGTGCAAGTCTAGTAACACAGCATATCTAAAAACATGAGCATGTCTGATTGGTTGTACATATCAACATCATAAAAAGAACTAACAACATAAGCACAACTATTTGGATAAGCATGATTAGTAGTATATGCATCTCTAGTTATAAAGGCATGGCTAGCAATATTAAACATAGCTAGCAGAACCATCTTATCCATCAATGTCAGTATAATTGACAGCATAAGTATGTTTACAACGTGAGCATAACTACAACATAAGCATATTTATTATCTCTTATTGTAATATACATGATCTCAGAGAAAAAGAAAGCAAACAAGGGTTTTCATCCAATATGAAGCGTTGTGTATAACCCTAAACAGATATGCTACATGGATATCTTACATATTTTATTATGCCCTAAGGAAATTGAGGATACCACTCAAAATCCAACTAACCACTGCTAAGTCAAAATCAGTGCCATACAAGATATTGGAAGAGAAGGACTCCTAAGATATTCTCTGCCCCCGGTCAATATGTGTCCACCACAATGAGACATAAGAATAATCTGTTAACAACCTAGTATGTCCTTGGCACAGGTCACAACACTAGTGAAAGGAGGTGGTTATGCATACCCTACCATCCGAGGTACAACCGCAGTTGTCCTCCAATCTTGTCACATATATAATCACCGAGACATGACCGCAATCGTTCTCAATCACATCAGATGTATGACGCATGACCATAGCCAACCTCCTCAATCTGCATTGTGGATGACAAGGATATATTCTCAACTTGCCACCCCCACATACTCAATAGTATGCGCTCCGAGTTTCCCTTAGGAATACTCCTTTCACCATTTGGAAAATGCTGACACTCAGATGGATCTATGGCACAGGGCACTACATAATTAGAGTTTCACTTGATTAGTTATGCCAATTGGGTGAATTAAGGCTGCATCAAACAAGTGGACATACAAACCCTAATTCAATTCTATATCAAGGCTAAAAAACATCACTATCTTTGAATGCCTTGTAACAAGGCTCAACACCATCACTTACATATAATACACCAGATCAACATAATATTGCATTAATGAGCTAGGCGATATTCATAAAAAATCATAGCAGATTTATATTAACATGAAGAACATTCCTTTATTACATCAACATTAAAGGAATCTAGATATGATTAACCCTCATCATATTCATAATGCACATGTTTCACATAAGCAAGTATCAACCATGTGTCTATGACAACCACCAATTAACACATTAATGTTATGATCATGTTAGGGAGGTTATTACACCGTCATTCCATCATATAAGAATGTTAAACATGAATACTTATATTTATCTATTTGCATTAGAGTTAGGTTCAATATAATGAATTATATCAATGTTACTAATCAACACTTATACCCAAACCCTAACTCACGACATCCCCATTGGATCATGGACGCATAAGGTGAAGCAACACCATCACATTCCATACTATTCTCAAGTCTGAACCCACACATAAATCAAGGTGTAACCATCATGTTATAGCATGCTAGGGTTTCAACAACAATAACATAGTACTTCATGATTATATTAGTCATTCAAGGACTATTCATACCCAATTACCATCAATTAGTTATATTAAAGCTAGGTATAACAAGCTATACCTCATTAGGGTTACATATGAACACAATATGATTATCGTTCCTTCTATTCATATGAGTGAATACATAAGATTACCTTATTAAGGGTAACCCTCCATTTTTTCCATCATCATTCAACCCATATCACCATACCACAATGTCATCTAGAACCATTGGATCTTTAAAAGGTAAGACCATTGGTTGTTTACATAAGTAAACACCTTGGATAAACCACCTATGAAATCCTTGATTTGTTCTATATAATGATTCACCATTTAATCCTTGACATCCCTTGATTAACAACACAAAAAGTTCCATTGAAAGTAGGGTAAAACCCACAATTGACTATTCATTTAAAACAAGCCATCCATTGTCAACAAGTAAGCTCATTAAGTTGATCATATAAAGGAAACCATATAAATCACATTATTAGGACCAACATATTACATTATCCATATTTAATCTTTATTGGAAGAATAAACATTATATCTTGACCATTGGGTCAAGTTCATATATTAAAACCATCAATTACAATATAGGTTCGACCATTGCATCAAGTTACCCAAGAAACCATTGGTCTAAAGATTAATTGATGATAAAAATATATAACTAACTCACCATAGGTTGTAGAGACCTGATCCACCATCATTAGTGACCATTAAATCACCATAGGTTTTTATATCAACACTATATTCATTAGTCAACATCAAATATTAAGCTAATGTCATCATTGATTGATAACATCAGTAGGGTACTTAATGATTGATCATTAAACTTCTAATTGGTCCAAAACCTCACCTAATGGGGTGACCATAGGCAATCACCACAATTTGACACATTTGATCACGACCATCAGTTGTCATGAAGACAACACCATAGGGTTGTTGCAATGGTAACATCATCGGGTCATGGATTTATATAAGAAATCAGCTTTAAACCCTAAAATTGACCATTGGTTGATAGGTGCTTAGCACCATAGGTTGTCAATCCAACCTGATACAAGTCATATTATAACTTAGTAATAATGTACACATGATCACCGGTTCATATAGAACTGAAATCAGAATAGGGAACATTATAAAAATTGAAATCCAAGTCAAACATAGCTTTTTAGTGCATGAATCATCATTTTCAAGTAAGAACATGAGCTAGAAAGCTTATGGTAAGAAATAAATGTGGAGCAAGTTATAAAACTTGCCTCTAATGAGAATATGAATCCCCACACTTAAGAAATCTCGAGCATGTAGGGTAGAAAATCCAAGCATAAGCTATGAACTCGTCCATCTAGCACGTTTCTTCATCAAATGAGCAAACCCTAAGCATAAGGAGCAAGAAAGGTAGGGTTTTAGAGCTTTAGAGCAAATTCTACCATGGAACATCAAGGTTTCGACCTGGAGAAAGTTCTAAGGAAGGAGAAGAGAAAGATAAATGGAGAAGAAAGGAAGAAAATAACTTTCCTTGGTCAGAATCCCTAGAAGATGACCTTGGAAACCCTAGGTAGGGCTAAATGGAGTTCTAGGAGACCTTCTTCTCCAAAAAGAGGTTGTCTTCTACCTTAGAGAACTTGGTTCTGCATAAAAACAGAGTGGAGTTATTTCTTGAGATCAGAGGAAAGAGAAAGAAATCATAGTTTCGTACTTGGACAAGGAAGAGGTAAATATAGCCCATGGATAAGGATGGGAGCAAGCATGAGGTGTAAAAGTAGCTTCCCCATGTTTCTATGGACTTAAACTATTAAGAATATACAAGCAAACATACAAGAAGCTCACCCACCATCCTTATAGACCTGCTTAGCTTTCCTTTTTCGAATTTCCCAGCCAATCACATAATTCATTATTTGATAGCTACTAAAGGTAGCTCATCCGTGAAGGGGTAAACCCTAAAATACCCTTGGAGAAAACACCTTCAAACCAAGGTTTAAATAGGCACCCCATTGATAAAAAAGCTCAATAATGATGAGAGAATATCCAATGAATATAATTCAAGTGATAAATTGCAAAGAAAACCTCTCAATTGGGTAAATTGCAGAAAAATCCAAAATGTGCATAAAATTGCATAACTTGCTCAAACAATGTCCAAATTGGACCAAATTTGAAACTTACGCTTGTATTATGATTTAAAAGCATACCACAAGGTAATATTAGGGTTTTAAGAATTCAATTATGATAATTAAGATTATTAAACTCATTAAGCAAGTTTAGGGGCCTTACAGAGATAGCAATGAATGCTCTAGAGTATGTAGGAGGGTGCTAAGGCAGCTAACATAGTGTTGTGGTCGTCACCCATATACATATAGGTGGTGGTGGAAGCACTAGGGTAAGTAGGGGTATTGATGGAAATTTAGTAAAGAAAAAGATAGGTTTTGGGTGGTAGAATGGGCATGGTGGGTGATGGATGGTGTGACGTCCCTAGATTTTCTAAAACTTAATCTGATGTGTGACATCCAAATTAAAACATCACCTCAATGAGAATCCCAATTTAAACACCAGACACTAGGCTAAGAAGAAGAAAATTAGAGGAAGTAAGAATGAAACAATCAATAACACATGCACATGAACAATAGTAAAACCATACAACACATGCTCACCATTCAACATACAATTACAACATGAAATGTTACAACATTTGATATTACATATTGAACAACAACTTTTTACATATACATGTAATACCACTAAATGATAAGATCGTAAGACAATAGGTCCACCTGTACATCATCTCGCTATATCACTCTCAACTATACTAGTCTTCATGATGATATGTCTACAACCTAAACAAAAGATTACATGTGGTACACGTCAACACAATATTCAAGAATATTGTACTTAGTATGCCTACGTGTCTTTTATATACCTCTCATTCCAAATCTTGACAATAAGATAAAACAAGTACTTGGCAACAATAAAAGAATATAACAAATGGCATATACTTGAACAAAGATGTTTATTAGCAAAAGAGAACACATGTTATAAGCATATTTCCATCATATATCTCATACATCTGCCACCAAAGGGATAGATGTTTTTAGGCCTTATGATCTTCTTCCAAAGAGTTAGATCATGTATACAATGTGATATCCTACCAAAGAGTTAGATCACTTCAATGCACTGTACTACCAAAGAGTTTAGTGCTATCATATGATGGATCAGACATCTTATGTTTCATGTGTTCATAGTCATAAGTATGGGAAGCTCAAACAACATAGAATATAAGAACAATCATTTCAGCCAATAACATATGCCAAGTATTTTACTACACATATAACACAAGCATATTGTATAATAAGCTAAGAGGTAATGGTGTACCATGAGCAAGATATTCTAATCACATATTCCTCATGTCAACTCAAACCTTGGTCAAACACTGATCAAGACAAGATCATACATCACCATCAATTCTCATCATCTTAACCCTAATTTTATCCATTTTAGGGTTTACCTCATCTCATTAGGATATTTCCATTATCACTTGCATTCTTTTCTTAGAATTATCTCACTAATTTCATATTCCAGGTTATGATGCATCATTTGAACATTAGCTTCCATAGTATTTTTTGCACATGTTAACCCTAGGTTACATCATAAACCTAAATTAGGGTTTCATAACATGTATTAAGGGTCATCTTCATATAACATGAATTTTATGCATCTAACTGATATCAAAGTTCCACATTAGCTTCCAAATACTAATATTAGGGTGTCCTATAATTTTCATCATTTATTGAACATGTATGCATTTATTGCATTTTATTTAGGGTTATTAGCCCTAATTAGCCATATGGAGACAACTACATGATTTCATTCATCGACATCATAATATTTGACCTTAAGTGGATTATATATACCATTTAGGAGTTATTGGAACATTCTCATAATTTTAGGCTATAGTTTAATATTTATTATCCTTGAAATAAGCATTATACATATTACATGATATCATTGATATTTAAGAATCAAAAGACTGATATAAAGGTTCCATATTGTTCTACTATTTTTTTTGAGAATTTTGATACCTTGTTTGTATTTCTCTGATACTCGAGCTATTTTCTACGATTTATCTAAGAACTACGTAATTTTGGGTTTTTCTTACCTTTTTGGCCAATCACAATCTGCCACATGGCGGACAAGGTGGCATGTCTCTTTTTGTGGATTTCAGTCATTGACCCGTCTAGTTCAGAGGTGGGTCGACCGGTCTGATCACTGGATTGAACCCGGTTCAACTCTTCTTTCTTTCCTCAATTTCGTTCCGCTCGATGCCCTCTGCGTGCGAGCATTCTCTCTTTGTGTTTGCTGATCTGCCTCTCCATGCAGGGTGTGGGTGCCGCCTCTGACAATGTACTCCAACAAGCAAGATCTTGGTTCCTTCCCTGCTCCTCGCCTACTGATCTGCCATAAGAGATTCCAGGATTCTTGCCATGATGTGCTGACCACCGGGTCTCGACGCCCACATGCGTGAGCTCTGACTGCGCCGCCGCCTACCCAGTACCTCCCTTCGTGGCTCCTTTCTCCTGACTCTTCATGTTAGGCTGATGAGGCTTGGTTCTCCAAGGGCACCTGGACCTGGTCTATGTGTCTGTGTGCCCCTCCTTCTTCATGATCTACACAATCGGGTTGACTTCCTGATCTCCAGTTGCAGTCGAACCTCGCTCCCCTATTCTACCGCTGTGCCTCTATGCCTGGATCTCTAGTGTGAGAATGGTGGAAAGATGCTCCTCGTCACCATGTTCTCTTGCCGCATTGGCGTGTTCCACTTTGTGTGGCACTTCACAACTTTAGGATCACCCGTCATCTATTCTTCATCTTCACCAAGGCCTAGCGTAGGTTTGTGGATGATCAGCCATCACGAACCAACTTCTCATCCTCCCTCCTTTTTCTCATGCCCCACCTGCAGGTAGTTGTGGAGAGACGACAGATGTGGTGTGTTCATCAAAGAGTATGTGTGGGGTAAGGCAAAGCCAACAACTCATTTAAATCTCCCACTTCCCCACGACGAGGTTGCATGACATTGGGGCAACTTGTCTCTCTAAGACTGATGATAACTTCCATAAATGAGATAGTCTTCATATCCATGAACTTTCTTCTAAACACAATTGTGATGGGTAGCACAATCATTTTGATGATGTTGTTGTAGCTTGTCAAAATGTGAATCAACTCTTTTACTTTTGTATTGGTGAGCACGATCATTCTTTGGCACCACATTTGTGTTGGGGTCTTCAGTAGCACTTTGAATTTGAAATTTCATGATCAATGGGCTTCTTTGTGAGCTTGTCCCTTGGCCACTAGGGGTAGGTTGAGGGAGCTTTGGGGTCTTCTATGGACCCCACCATGGGTCGAGGAACCCTAGAACTCCTTCCTTCTCTCTCATCCATCCAAAGTATGGTCCAAGTACTTGCAAAACATGCAAAGAACATCCACAAGTGCATTTGACAATAATATCCATATTGAAGAAATTAACTTGCATTGTACTATGTTTCGATGTGATTGACATACAAAAATACATAAGATGAAGCCCTAAAATAGGATTGCATTAAGTAGGTCTTGAAGGATCCTTGATCGACACTAGTAGAGATATCACTTTTGATGTCGATTTCCAAGCAACACCCGTGTGGGAGACACTATAGTAGATGTCTTAAGCATTGGTTACAAAACTAACAACCTAGATCCGTCCCCGATTGCAACCAAAAAAGAACCACCAACAATGGCACCATATGCATCAGTTCTTCATCCAAAACCGACACCATTATCCATCTCGAACAAAAATATTAGCCTCCGGTTAGACCGTAGTTGTCAGTTTCTTATAAATAACTAACTCCGTTGACCTCCTATATTGACAATGTTTTTGTAACTAAAAAGTAACTGACATCATTAGTACAAAAGACAGCGGTATTCAGTTGTTAACCGACGATATTGACATTCGTTGTCAGTTTTTTACTTTTAACTGACGACGATGTTTTGCTTTTTTTGTTCTTATCAACTTGCAGGCCTGCTGTTCGGCTAGTTAGTAGGATGCAAAACCTACAGTTCTGAACTATATGTTACAACATCCTCTGATTTCAGCCAATAATAGGCCATAAACCTACAATATTATCAAGATGGATAATATTATATATATGGATCATGCGATTCACACATATATAAGAACATTTAATTCATTCATATGATTCACACACATGTAGCAACTTGTAGTTCCATTCATTCATCTCTTTTCACATTCACACACATGTAGTGTAGAAGCACATCCATTCATTCATCTCTTTTCACATTCACACACATGTAGAAGCACATTCACATACATGTATATGGATAAGACAATTCAAATTCATTCATACATGTATATATAAGTGTGTCTTTCAAAGTTTAACATGTCATCAAATACTGAAAAATATTATGACATCAAAGTTTAGAAATGTCATTCTTTATCATTATCATCGTCGTCATCAGTACACCAGTGATAATAAAAAAATTCCAGTGCTTCAAAGGCTTTTGCCCATTTTTCTCTTATATCATCTAATTGTTCCTTCATATAGGGACTATGTACATCCAATAACTTTTCACCTGTAATGAAGTCACTAGTTTTAAGCACCTTCAAAGAGAATGACATATATATATATATATACATATACATATATATATATATATAATTAATAACATTGATATATTTCATATTATCTAATGAGACTATATAATATATATAATTAATAAGATCGATATATTTTATTTTATCTAATGAGACAATAAAATACATGTTGTATGTTATCAATATCCAGTGCAGCATATTTGACAATCAGGTCTATATATTACATCACATCGTATGCACATGCCCAACCGTTGTCTTGTTTAGCATACTATAAATTTCAACATATAAAATGTTGATAAATAAAAACAATCATAGTTCACATAAATAATATATACATTGGAGTTAGGAAACTACATTCACATTCTCCCAAACTAACGATTTATCCTTTATTTTGCACATGTTTCCTCCAGCTCTTTGAAATCTTTTAAAGTCCTACATGTTAATGTAACACGTTAATTTGCATTACCAAATAGTAATGTAATAATATATGTTAACAGATATAAATATGGAAAATTTCTCACGTGAATAATGGCCTTTTCATTACGTGTCCATATATGCCTAATTGCTTCCCCATAGGATCTAGATAATAAATAGTGAACGTCTTGGGGACAATAATCAGTAACTCCCAATGCTTACCACTTGATATAAGAGAGTTAAATATATATAACTCAAAATCAATAATAAAATGTAGTTTTCTTAACATTGAATGGAGCTATTATATAAGCTAAGTAAACTTACTTAACATTAAATGGATCTATTATCATGCTCCTCTTTTTTTACCAAAATATTTAAAAGCGACAAAGCAGTATAAGGTTACTGCTGGAGGGTCTTTATCTATAAGATTGGTCAAAGATGGAATTAGAAATCCCTCATGGGTAAATGAAAAATCTTCACAGATCTTGTATAGGTGGCTACAAAACATATATTATGTATGCATTAATATATAAGAAACCAGATAACCATATATAAAACAAGGTATGGATATATAAAAAAGATCTCACCATATCCATAGCTCTATCATAGATGTATTCAGCCAATCATACCTAAACAACTCCAAATTATCTTGGATAAATATAGTATTATTGTATGATTGGCCTAAAACATCCTCTGGAATATGAACATTTATAGGACACAGTTTGTTATGTTCGCCTATCCATATTGCCATACCCCTACAATTAGGACCTATCGAGTCATATAGGTCCTTTGGAAGCCAACTAGGTACTACATGAGGAGGTAGAGGTGGAGGCAGAGCTGTAGTGGGTTTCTTCCGTTTCTCCTTTATATATAATTTCATATCAATTGACTTGTATATACACGCTAAAAATAATGTTAAATTTACCATACATGATCAATATAGATGACATCCATTTTGGGCCACAATGCCACTCCTCATGCTTCACCAAGCATGTCAGCATCTGGGTGGGCATATGGCAATGAATGCTGCCTCTAATGAGGGAACACAAGCCTCAGCCTCACACGAACATACCCAACGGGTATTAGAGTGCCATGAGTCGTGTTCCCTGGAAGGTGTGGGTAAGCCTCGACATCTGTAACAATGGATTCTTTGACTCTTAGACAACATGACCTCAATCCCTACAAATCTACATAGAGTATGTTTTATAGATATATACATAAATATATAATCTTGAAAAGACTAGCTACTATGTCATTAAAATAGTTACAACAGACGTGCTAGGTTGTGGGTCTATATGATTACTCCCAACCACCTCTATCGTACGGGAAGAGCGGCACAACATAGGTAGTGTATGAGTGGCAGCCTGAGATGCTTGCCACTTGCTCATTACTTCATTGAGTCTCTTATCAAGTGCTTCCTTGACTCTCCTATCAATTAACTCATCTACCTATACATGGACAAAAGAAACACTAGCTTTTGATTATTGAATTCCTTTTACAATAACATTCTAAAAAAGAATAGGTTACCTCAGCTTTTGAAAATCCCACTTTTGGGACATGTTTGCGTTGTGATGGCCCAAAGAATGCTTTTATTCCCACACCAGCGCCTACAGCCCTAACACGTCCAGGATGCTCTAGGTTACGAAGAGCAATTGTCAATTCATCCCTTATTCCCTTTGGGATGATCTTGCCTTGCTTTCTCTACCCGTAAAGCTCCCGCTAATTGCCATCAATAGAAATCGGTAAGTAAACATAACAATCATCAATATTGAATGCTCTGAGAGTTGAATTTTACCATTTTTATAGCCGCCTCAGTAGTTCCAAGCTTGCTTATATCTAGTACATGGAAGAAAGATATATATATATATATATATATATATAAGTTTTGCATAATTTTTAATGATAACAAAAGTAAAATACAAGAATAAACAACTTGATTATTTAGAGAAATGAGAGATAATGTTTTATGTTATTTTACACATGTTACACAAAAAATATCATGTATCATAAGGCCTCTGATTAACATCCCATAATAAGAGTATGTGACAGTGTTGAAGATTAGCTAACCCTATTACTCGAGGGACCTCAAGGCCATTGCCAAGAGCTAACCCTATTTCAACATGAGTGACCTCGATGGCTAAACTCATTGAGAAAAACCCTTTCCAAATTATATAATGGAGTAATACTTTATGTGTGGAAGTTATAAAACAACAAGACAAACATCGAATACAATACTATAATACTACATGCAATATTTGAGCAAGTAAAAAATCATAAATATGTATCATAGTTTAAGTAAGAATCTATAGTCATATAATTATTAAGGATCATAATGATTCAAATATTCAAAACCTAACTTATCCTTGATCATCTAGACACAAGACATACTAGATTAATTATATGGTTTCATACATATATTATATTGTCATCATTAACACTAACTAATCCCATTTAGGGTTTTTCCCAAATTAGGTTCACAGTTGGTTATATACTTTTTTTATGATCTTATACCAATTTAGTTTCCATCGTGAAGGTGTGTTTCATGTTTCATGTCATTTTGAGACTACATTCATTTTATATGTTCATTACAAGGTTTATGCCATTTATGTGCATCTTCGGGTCAAAAGACTCATAAAATAGTGAAATGATTCATCAAATCAAGGGGTCCAAGAATTAAACATCATTTAGATCAGTAATATTAGGGCATGGGAAGCATAATCAATGTCAGGTGGATGTCCCTTGGGAGTCTAAGCATCAAACCAGATTAGGTTCAACATTTCCACTACCTAGCACATAACAATATAGTTTACATATGCCATAATGATTTTAACATGAGACTTATGTGGGGCATCCAAATCCAAGGAAATCATAAAGGATAAACTATTCCCTGATTTTAGAGGGAAAAATAAAAGGAGAAGATCTATATTACTTTAAGTGCACAAGTTAGATAATCAAGTCATACATGGGCATTATACTTACATACAAGTGGGTTTGAGTCATAGACCTCATCATAAAACGAAAGGGGTTGGACTTATCCATTTGAGTCCCAAAACAATACAAGATTAGTGGTTTTAGGATTTTATGACAGTGTGTGGCAAAACGGACTAAGATTAGGAATGTAGGTAAGGTAATTCATTAACATTAACAATATGTCATACATGTACATTTAGGTTAATATAATATGAATAAAGTTACTTAGGGACACCATTAGGCTGAAAAAAAAATTTGATTCCTAATTTTATGCTGATAGGGTTAGAGGTTCACAAAAGTGTCACTATTTTGCACAGTCATCCATTTACGATGGTCAAACAAGGTCAAAGTTTGTATATTGATAAAAAAAATAGGAGAACTAGGAGTAGATTTAGTGTCTGCAAGTATTTTATATAGATAGGGCGTGTTTTTCTTATAAAAAATCATACACTACATGATTTTTTGTTAAGAAGAGGTATACAATATGATTTTAATAGCTTTAAAAGAAAAAAAGGTTTTTCCAAAGTTTTTACCTTTCTGAGAAACTGCCAGCTTCCATGTGGTGTCGAAGGAGCCCACACACATGTCTAGGGGATACTCTTCCTCCCTCTCTCTCTCTTCGCCTCCAAACATTGCATTCAAATGATTTCTTCCACCTAACTTGCCTGTACCTCACCTTCTCTAGTCCCACCCACGATTGGGATTTTGGTGAGAAGCTGGGTGATCTTGGTTTCTCATCTCTCACATTCATCATGGACCCAACACATCATGTGGAATATCTGCATCCCCCTTAGACACAAAGGAGTTCTATGAGCATCTCTAAGCTTGGGAAAGATCGCAAGAATGGCGATCAGAAGCCCACTGTAGGGCTTGTCATGGCACCACTCTCCTTAGGCTCTATACCACGAGGCCAAAGGAAATACCTTCAAGTGAAAAGGAGGTACATGGTGAGAGGTCGAGATGGGAAAACGAGGTGTCTTCCATGAAAATATATTGAAGAATAAGAACCAAGGAGGTGATCCAGGGTGAGAAAAGAATAATAAAAAGATATGATAAGTGAAATGGAAGGAAAAAAAATAACTTGGTGGTGTTAAGTGCTGAAAAATATCAAGTATAGAAGCCTATTGGCAGAGGCAAAGGAACCCTACTATAGCACTTGCTATGATATGGATCAGGGAGGGTGGTGGGTGCGTTGTCATTGGATCTCGCATCATGGATCTAATAGTCAGCACAATCATATGCACTATGATTTCCAAGTTAGGATGGTTGTTGGATTGCTCCCAATTTGGCCAACTTAGATTCCAAAATCTAATAAAACCAAGTAAAAATGACACTACTTAAAAGGATCATACATTTTACTCCTTGATCTGGTCAAGATGATTTTTTTACCATTCTATCCATCATTGGAAAATCTACAACTTGATGTATAATAGATTGAAATATGGTCATGTTAAAGAGGTTCACTTTTAATTACAAGAGGGTGATCTATGTTAAGGTATGAAACTTAGCTCAAAATTGCAAAGAAATGTCACAGGTAGTGAAATTGATCACCTACATGACCAATTAGGGGCATCAAAACATTTAAACAATGGAAATGATATTCCATTGATCAAAAGTCCACTTTATGAGAGAGAAATGGTACAATAAAGGGGAGAGAAAAGTTAGGTTGTCACATCCTTCTCTCCTTAAATGAAATTTTGTCCTCAAAATTCATCCAGTATCATAAACAAGAGTCAAAGTTGAAATATTCATCATGTTTAGGAAATAAAACAATATAGGTCAAGGTATCCTTCATCATGGGATGTACTCATAGTTTTGATTGCCAAGGGTTTACCCATCTTGAATTATAGATGAGAGAATTACTTCTCTTATCATAAAATCTTTAATTTCTAAACGTTTTGGGGTTTATACAACTTATACATGTTCCACTAGGATTTTGTTCATATAATAATATGAGCTCATGTTGTATTATCAAAATCTATCTTATCAGTATCTAAAGGGCATGTTCATCATCATGACATTCAATTAAGGTTATCACCGCCTTTATAATTTCATCAGTTCACAATTTTGTGCATTTTTATGATTACCCTCAAGGTTATACCACTTATTACCCATTACATTCATTTCTTTTGAATTGTTTTGAAATTAAGAATTTTTTAAATCATAATAATTCAATCTAGGATTCCAAGGGAATAATCATATCAACTTCATGCTTTCAAATCTTCATCTTTTATGAAAGGCTTGATTTCATATTAGTTCTATCCGATGAGAGTTGTGTATCATACATGTATCAAGTTTAACTTAAGTGAGATATTTCATGTATCAAGCATCATATGAGGATCAACATTATCATCTTCTATCAAGGTTTTCTAATTATTAAGGAACCACATAGTATCTTGGATTAGATACTTTTGTAAGAAATTTATGATTCAATATTTTCAAAGGAACCACACACTAGGTAACTCAACTTATGTACCTATAAGTTGTCTAGTTAGGGACTCAACATCATGTATTTCATCATTCATATTTTTCAGAGATTAGGTACTCCGACATTCTTCCATGTTGGGTTGACCCATATAAAGAGTTCACCCTTTTTCATATGTCCCATGCTAGAAGTTCTCCCTTCATATAGTTATTTATGCCCATTTTGGTACCAAACTATATCTCACATATTGTATTCAACATATACATGACCATTCACAAGAAAGCATGCAAAACCCACTAGATATGTTTCTCACATTAACCTAGCTAGATATGTTAAACACGGTGTAACGTCCCATTATTTTAGGCCATAGGTAAAAATACTCTAGAAAGGAATAATTGGACAACTCATATCCCAAAGGTGCACCTTCTTTTTAGGGATCCCATCACTAATAACTGTGTGGTTAAGAGTGTTGAGCCAGGAGTAGTACTAGGACGGGTGACCAATTGGGAAGTTGATCCTGAATTAGGAATTAGTGAGGATAAAGAACATAGTTAAGGTAAGTCATCAATCTTGAAACTCTACTAGAGCCTATGGCAGTAAAATCAAATGTTACAATTGGTATCTTAGGCATATCCCCTCCATTAGGTGGGGCCCACGTGGGCATGTGGTATGCTAGTATTGAGCCTTGTCGTCTAGGAATGTTGGAAATGGTTGTCCTCTCGTCTAGTAGGTGGGTACCGCATGGACATGTGGCACGCTAATACTGATCCATGAGATTTTGTTACAGCCCCAATTTTGTGTATGTTTTCATAATTGAATTGTAAAGATGTTATGAATTGGACTTAATTAAAAAGGTTGTGTGCTTTGATTCAAACAATGAATTACTTTGAAAATATCCCTTTTGATAGGAATTTTGTAATTCCTATTATTAGACTAATCCATTAATGGATATAAAAGAGAAGAAAGGAAGAAAAGTCCAAATAATAGAAAATACTACAAGATATTGAAAATTAAGCTAACTAATTATGAGAAATACATGGAAATCTCTAGAAAGTGGTATTAATGGCCACAATTGAATAAATTTCATTCATATGTAATTTCTAATAAAAGAAATAGGAAAAGAGGAAAGGAAATGAAGGATAATGAGAAATACTTAAAAAGAAGTCTATTAAGAAGGAAAATTGAAATAATGAGGAAAAGATAAGAATTATGTGGAAATCATATGGTGGTGCCTCCCGTGGCCTTTTGGAATAAAAGAAAAGGGTTTATATAAAGGAGTATTTTCTTTCCTCGTTGGTATTAAGATTAAATAATCTTGGAAATTGTTTTTATGGATAGTTGTAATACTCACGACTTTTGGATTAAGAAGTAAGATACGAGGAGGACTCTTTCTATATATGTAATTATGTACGGAAACCCAAGATAATTAAATAAGAGAACAATCTAGAATAGGTGTTTCACCTTTAATGGGTTGCTAACCAAGTTCTTTAAATGAGAAGTTGGCAATTTATCCAATAAGGAAAGTGGGATGGAATCCTCTAATATCCTTTCCTTGTTTAACGTTGGCACTGCCAAGTTATGTATAAATGCCTAAGGAAACTAGAACCACGCGGGCTCACAAACCCTAAGTGCTACATACTATATATATAGGGATAGACCCCATCCCTTCACGTAGAGGGAACCTCACCTTTCTCCTCCCCCCTCAATTGCTCCTAGTCTAGGCAGTGTTCTTTTATGAATTTGTTGGAATCCTGGTCAGCCAACCACCGTTACCTCTTGGTGTCAAGGCACTGGAGGCCATGAAAAAGGGAGATGAGGAGCAATGGGAGAAGGGAGAGGGGGTGTTGAGGACAGACCAAGGACCAAGGTTGAACTTTGCAACTGCGTCACAAATCCCTATGTACCCCCAACTTGTAATGCTGTCACCATAGTAGGTTGGGTCGGGGCATCTTGCAGAGATGAAGAGGATCTTAGGCTATTGTCGAGGACACCCTGCCACCATCTATCTTTTCGGCAAGGCAAGTGAGGTGGGAACCCAGCCTTGGAGACGTCGACGTCCATCCTGGGCACTGAGAACGTGACGGTGTGTCGTCGAATGTGTTGCAGACGCTGAGAGTGTGGGTGGTCGGGAGAAGCTGGGGGAACAACACCCTCAACCTTGGGAAGGTTCGGCATGCCGAGATCACCTCTGTGACACCATGAGGAAGGGGTGACAGAGCTTGCATAGGATCTGGAGTAGGTGGCCTGCCTACGAAGCCGACAGCAGGCGCACAACTTCACGCTGTTGCAGGCGTCGCGTGAAGGAAGGAAGAAGATAAGAGCCAAAAGACTCATTTGCCCAAACATGCATGTTCAACAATCAAGGGCACATGAGTCCTTTCACACCTAATCAATAGCCAGACCGAATTAATACAATGTAATCTATTTTCTACTGACATGGCAGCACATGATTGGTCCAGATAATGATAACTTCAAATAATTCTGGAAATAAATTAGTAAATCAGAATTAGACAAGTTATATATGAATTTTGCTTAGAAAAATGTGAGGAATCCATTAAAAATAGATTTAGAAGCTAATTCCTATTATAATTCAAAAAGTAGTTGAAGTTATTAACTTTAATGCACTAATGATTAAGAAACTCTAATTTAAGATGATTAATGTATTGAGAAGGGTTATATGGATGATTAAAGTTGATATTAACCTGTTGATTATAAAAAGACACATTAGATCCAAAAGGATAATCTTTATTCATAGTTTGATTAATTTCAGGTTCCATGTACCTGAATATGCTTTAATGGGCCTTGAAACCCTAATCTCGGTAATTATGACTCTTAATGGCTTTAATTGTTCAAATTCACGAATAAAGCTGAGATATGATGGTTCTAAACTATTTTGAGTATAAAAGTTCCTAATTGTGGATAAATACCCTTAATATGGTAATTAGGGTTTTTCTAATTGATAAATGTGGAATTAGTGATAAATAGAGTTCATGTGTGAATTAGACTATATGAAAGATAAGTTGCTAATTCGAAAAGAAGTCAAAGATGATAATTGGCCTTAATGATCATTTCATGACTTAAAAGGATAAAGATGGTAGTTTTAGTGTAAAAGAGGCATATTGGACTTAATTGACTTTTGATTGTGCATATGATGTTGAAATTAGGGTTTGTTGACTAAAAGAGCATTAAAAGTGATAAATGCATAATGAAGGCTAAAACCCTAAAGTTGGCCTAGAAATCATAAGGTGGAATCCAAGTCGATCTTGAGAATGTTTTGAATAAAACTATGACACTTGGATATTATGCATTATTTTCAGGATATTGTTGATTGCTTGTTTGATTGTATTGAATGATAATACTTAAACATCAAGTTTTTATGGATCAGGTATGTGGTTATGCTTATGGTTAATCACTTTCGTTTCACGACGATTCTTGGATGTTTTATCTGTTGCCTGAAAATAACTGCTTCGATGACTTTTATTTCATGCAACTATAAAGTGACTATGATTATCACCATAAATATGTATACATGACTGGCTCAGATCCTAGTCCTCCTCTGTGGATCTGCTAATGATGAAAAGGGTTACCTAGTACATGGCCTACTTGTTAAGTAGGACATCAGGTTATCATGAGTTAGAAATTGGGCTACCCACGTGTAGTGCCATGAGACTCTTTAGCACACCATGAGTTAGGGAGTGGGCTACCTATGGGTAATGCCATGCGACTCAACCCTAGAAATTGATTCACCTATTAGGTAGGATCATGAGTGGTTTAATGGGGATCTACCATAAGGAAGGTAGCATCCATGTCCACTGTAGGGACAAAACAGAGGCTTGGGTGTGTATGGATTGAGTAGTTATGCTTAAAACTTAAAGTTGTTTGTTAAATCATAAGTGACTGCAATATGTTGTTATAGTTAATTGCACGATTATTGTTTCCCCCACATACTGACATATTCATTTATGCTGACCGACGTTTTGTTTGCCGGCATTTTAGGAACAAAATTAAAAAGGACAAATAGTAAATGGGCATATTGTGAATACATGAATTAAAGTGCAAGGAGGATTAGTTAGAATAGTTTCCATATGAGGATAGAAGATTAGAAATTCAAGTTTTTCAAATGGAATGCAAAATTTTATTTTAGTACAACTTTTCATTATAGTCTGGTAGAATTTGATAATTATTATTGATTATTTGTCAAACCTTCGATCCAGAAATTGGGATAACGACTCTGACCTCTTGGTCTCCCTTAATTGGGGGTTACTGGGAGGCGGGGTCGTTACATTTCGTATCGGAGCCCTGGTTCTTCAATTAATCCTTAATCATTATTAAATTTTACAAACTCTATAGAACTCGAGGGAGTTATTAGAGGATTTTTCGAAAGACAGAGGTGTCTAGAAAAGGATCACGCCTGGGGGCTGGCACGATTTTCCTCTACACCACTGGTCGGAATATGAGGACTCCCAGATCTGTGTGACTGCCTGGACAATGTCTTAGGATCTGACTCAAAATAAGATGCCTTTAGGACTCTCTCATCTATTTTCGTCCCTTCTCAACCCTAATTTTATTAAGATATTAATGTTTAGGGGTTTTCGCTGTCTTCCTCACCCTCTTGAGGTCAGGGCATGTATAATAAGGTTAAGGAATCCTCCACCAAATCAATTAAAAGCATGTAAAAAAGATGTCATGGACATAAGCTTAATAGTTAAGCATAAATTGAAGATTAGTTTCATGCTTAGGTCGTATGACATATGTTGTCATGCCCTCAGGAGAGACCTAAGGTTAGACCTTCTTGTCAGGAGGATGAGTAGAGAGAGTTAGACTTGGAGGTAGAGACCTGGCACATTTGACGAGGATGATGCTAACCCTAACCCTAAGTGGTTGTTTGAAAGAGATGGCATGATGAGATGGAAGTTTGAGCCATGTGAGGTTGGCTAGCTTAGTACCTTTGGCGACCCAACCTTGGGAAGGGTCGTGCATGTTATGGTGAAGGATAACTCCTTCATTGATGAGGTTAGTGATGACCATATAGAAACCCTATCAGATTATATGAGCATGGCATAATATGCACCTTGAGTACGTTAGTAGTGCTAATAGTAGGTTAAAACCCTGGCCAGAAAGGCAATTTGGATATCTTAGGAGATAAGCATAAAGAGCGATGGATAATCTTGAGTGAATGTAGGTTTCACCCATGTAGGTGCATACATGTGAGCTTGATCCATCTTCATGGAGAGAGGACCCCTAGTAGTAAGGCTTTTGTAGGATTAGCTCTAGAGAGAGAGCATGTAATGCTTGGGCCCACTGCCCAAGGCTCTAGTAGAGTTTTAGGAATGACAAATGGCCCCACAGACTACCACTAGCCTTAGCTGCGCTCTTTGTCCTCACTCATGCGCATGCCAGGATCAACCTTGGGAAGGGTCGTGCATGTTATGGTGAAGGATAACTCCTTCATTGATGAGGTTAGTGCTGACCATATAGAAACCCTATGGGATTATATGAGCATTGTATAGTATTCACCTTGAGTACGTTAGTAGTGCTAGTAGTAGGTTAAAACCCTGGCCAGAAAGGCATGTTGGATATCTTAGGAGATAAGCATAAAGAGCGATGGATAATCTTGAGTGAATGTAGGTTTCACCCATGTAGGTTCATACATGTGAGCTTGATCCATCTTCATGGAGAGAGGACCCCTAATAGTAAGGCTTTTGTAGGATTAGCTCTAGAGAGAGAGAGCATGTAATGCGTGGGCCCACCGCCCAAGGCTCTAGTAGAGTTTTAGGAATGACGACTGGCCCCACAGACCACCACTAGCCTTAACTGCGTGCTTTGTCCTCACTCATGCACATGCCAGGATCAACTTTCTGATAGGTCACCCATCCCAGTACTACTCCAAGCTGAGCACGTTTAACTATGATGTTCTTAGTGATGGGCTCCCGGAAAAGGAGGTGCACCTTGGTGATATGGTTAGTTCAATCATTCCTTTTAAGATCAACTTATCTTAGGCCTCAAATCATGGGATGTTACAATCTCCCCCACTTAGACTCTTGACGTCCTCGTCAAGTCTCAACTATATGGCCTCATAATCTGACCCCATTTCAATGCAGACCCACAATGGCCCATGGACACCCAACTCTCGATCACGGAATACCAGTATAATGGTGGCTACGTCAACCATGGACAACCCTTTCCTACATGCCTGGACCGCACGGCTCAAGACTAGCATGTCACATGCCCATGTGGGCCCCTCCTACTGGAGGGGTTATGACTTTGATACCATCGGTAATGCCCGGGCCCACTGCCCAAGGCTCTAGTAGAGTTTTAGGAATGACGACTGGCCCCAAAGACCACCACTAGCCTTAACTGCGCACTTTGTCCTCACTCATGCGCATGCTAGGATCAACTTCCCGATAGGTCACCGATACCAGTACTACTCCAAGCTGAGCACGCTTAACTATGGAGTTCTTAGTGATGGGCTCCCAGAAAAGGAGGTGCACCTTGGTGATATGGGTAGTTCAATCATTCCTTTTAAGATCAACTTATCTGAGGCCTCAAATTCATGGGATGTTACAGAGCAGGACCCAAGCAAGAAGGTTGGAAGCTTAGAGTCCGCGATATGCGGAACAGTGGGGAGTTGAGGATGATGCGACCTAAGTGGATGATAGTGGTTTCCTCA
Source organism: Alisma plantago-aquatica (assembly GCA_963693085.1). Lineage (NCBI taxonomy): Eukaryota > Viridiplantae > Streptophyta > Magnoliopsida > Alismatales > Alismataceae > Alisma > Alisma plantago-aquatica. The sequence continues at coordinate 792,153,133 of OY856410.1, read as the reverse complement.
TGCTTAATCCCTAGAGGCTGATGATATCTTGGTTTACTTTAGAGAAACCAAACCCTAGAGAGAAGATGAGGCTGCTAGAACCTATATGCAGATGATATAGGTGCTTACCTTCTAGGGATAGGAAGAAGAGTTCCTTAGACCCTGAGGAGGTTTAGTAACAAGTTTTAAGGCCTTATACCTAGTTGTTTGTCCTTGAGGAGATCTTATGTATTCACTCATATGAATAGAAGGAACAATAATCATATTGTGTTCATATGTAACCCTAATGAGGTATAGCTTGTTATACCTAGCTTTAATATAACTAAATGATGGTAATTGGGTATGAATAGTCCTTGAATGACTAATATAATCATGAAGTACTATGTTATTGTTGTTGAAAGAAGTTTTAAGGCCTTCTACCTAGTTGTTTTTCCTTGAGGAGATCTTATGTATTCACTCATATGAATAGAAGGAACGATAATCATATTGTGTTCATATGTAACCCTAATGAGGTATAGCTTGTTATACCTAGCTTTAATATAACTAAATGATGGTAATTGGGTATGAATAGTCCTTGAATGACTAATATAATCATGAAGTACTATGAATAGTCCTTGAATGATCTTATACCTAGTTGTTTTAAGGCCTTATATGCAGATGATATAGGTGCTTACCTTCTAGGGATAGGAAGAAGAGTTCCTTAGACCCTGAGGAGGTTTAGTAACAAGTTTTAAGGCCTTATACCTAGTTGTTTGTCCTTGAGGAGGACTCAACTCTGAGATGTTGCTTGAGTAGAAGGATAATAGGAAGTGCATGCCATACCCTGTACATGCATGGTTCGTGGTTAAAAGGTTGAGCAGGCAATTGGACATCAGAAAAGAGAACCTAGGGTTTTTAGACCTAAGAGGGGAAGTAGTGTACCTGATGCTCATGATGAGATTTGAGTTTCTATAGATTCAAGCATGGAACTCCTCATGTTTAGAGGAATGGGAACCCCTTGGTTTAAGGTATATGTTTGATGAACCCCCACATATAAGTTGGTGACATGGGAAGGTATGATGATGGTCCAATGTGAAGGAATAGAAATAAGTATGACCTATTATGGTTTAGTAGGTTGTTAGCTACATGCCTTAGTAGCTTTCTAGAGCTAAACATGCTCATGTGGATGTAAACCCTAGACGGGAGGATGTTAGTGACCTTTGTTGTTATCAAGAGATAGTTTTCCTTCCATCCTAACAAATGACCCTTATGTAGGGTATGTATCAGCTTTTGTTAGGTTTGAGGTAACCTAAAGAGGTCTCATAGGAGCTTGAGGAGCTAAGTGGAGAGTATATAGTATGATAATGAACCTATAGACCCGTAGATGATCATCTCTAAGTACATGGGGATGGGGTCTTACCAAGGTAGGTAAGTCTCCATGACCCCTATGAAAGGATGTAAGTTAGACCACGATGCTGAGAGAGACGATGAAGACTTAGGTAAGGTGTCAAGTTGGATATGTTCAATGTTTGGATCCTAAGTCTATCCTAGGGTCAAGTAGGGATAAGACCGATGAGAGTAGGAGTTGCCTAATTCCCTACTTGCACATGACCATAGGGTCGGGAGGTAACAACTATCATTGTCAGAGAGCCATGGGTTAGGAAATGGATCACCTTCATGAACTCATGGGACCCAAAGGGCAGATGAGGAGGGCTCTCTCTGATTCATAAGGGAAGAGGGATGACCCCAAAAGTGTTGACGCCCTACAGACCAAGAGGAGATGACCAAGGATGGTATGGTGACCCAAGTGGGTTCGAGACCAATTTTCCATGGAAGTAACCCTAATGTCGAGATGTTCATGATGTAGAGACATGGGATGCACGTTTCTAGTTAGATCTAAAGGTGTACTGGCGATGTGGGATGTACCATCTCTACTCTTGGAACAAGAAGAACTTTGTGTTTGGATGGCTGTAAAATGCTTATTTCCTCATGTTATGGGAGTGAGAGATAGGACAATATGCATGTCATACACCAAGGATAAAGATAATGTGAGTTGAAACGTTGCTATGAGGTATGAGGATAGTGGTAATAATGTACCCTTGTGGAGTGTATGATATGTGGATGGATTACAAACATCAAGAGAACTGAGTTAGTCACCTTTCGAGGTTGTTTTTATCATGAGCTATGTGGAATAAATGTACAAGGTTGAGTTTGATAACCATGAAAATGAGCTCTAAGTTTTCTTATTCAAGATAGACCTAAAGTTCAAGATCAGATGATAAGTGGAATATATGAAGGTGTATGACTTCAACATTACCTTATACATGAGGATGTGAGGTGGTAATGGATGCTCTGGTTGAGATGCAACTGTCTAGTTTAACTAGTTGACATGATGGAAGAGGGGGTTAAGTGAACCCTACGTTTGTGAGATATGTTTGGATAACACTCAAATGTAACGAGATCTATTGATCAAGTTAATGGTTGTTTTGTTAGCCAGCCTAGGCCTTGAAGCAATAAAAGGATGGTTGTAGAACCTCAGAGGCACTTCTATGGGAAAGAAGGTGATGAAACCCCGACTAGAGTGTTTTAGGGTTTCTGAGGAATCAACCTTAAAGAATCATGACATACAAGAGATCATGATTTTATGTTCACCATACACCATGGTACTACTAAGATAATAAGTGGTAGTAGTACTTTGGATCCCTAAGAAGTGTACGGAGTTGCATGTCAGGAGGTGAATGATGAACACCAATAACCCTTTGAGTTGATATAGAGGATAAAAATCCCTAAGAGGGAATGGGAGTTCATCACTATGGATGTCGCGGCGAGTCTCCCATGGACCGGAGAAGGCACTACTACAGAACAAGCCTTTAGCATCGGTTAATTAAGGGATTTAGTGTCAATTTCCAAGCGACACCCAAGTGGGCGCCGCTAAAGGTGGACCCCTTCGGCGTCAGTTCCTAACCATCGCCAAAACACTTCCCGCCACCAAAAATGTGCCAACAAAGGGACTATAGGTGTCAGTTTTTTAAGAAAACCGAAACTATAGAATGGTTACAAACGTCGGTTATTAAAAGAACCAACATCAAAACTCTTCCTGCCATCGAAAATGCACCAGAAAAGGTCCTATAGGCGTCGGTTTTAAAAGATAACCGATGCCATATCAGCTGAACCGATGTCAGTTTTGTGCTGAGAAGCACGACCGTGGTTCCTGGCCACATAGACGTCGGTTTTTTGTCAAAAACCGCCGCCATATGTCTTTGGTGTCAGTTTTGTTCAAATAACCGACGCTTATGTTATGTTTTTTTTTCTTATCAGTTTGCAGGCCTGCTGTATGGCTGGTCAGTAGGATGAGAACCTGCATTTTAGTTTTGAACTGCAGGTTTACGACATCTATTGATATCATCCCACAATAGGCCACAAACCTACAAAATTAACAAGATGGACAATATTATATATATGTGATTCACACAAATGTATAAGCACATTTAATTCATATTATTTTTCATCACACACATGTAGAAACCAGTAGCAACCTGCAGTTCCATTCATTTCATCTCTTTTCACATTTAGACACATATAGAAACATTTATGTATTGATCATCTTCACACACATATGACAATTCATAATAATTCATTCACATTCACACAAAAATAATTATGAGAGAAAATTTATTCTTTATTCATCATTGTCAATAAAATTATATTTAAAAATCCTCACTCTTTGTAGGGCTTTTTCCCATTCTTCTCTTACAACATCTAATTCATCTCTCGTATAGGGGGAATGTACATCGAAATGCTTTCCACCTATGCTGAAGTCAGCAGTTTTAAAGACCTATAAAGAGAATGACGTATATATAATTAATAATATATTATAAGATTGATATATTTCATATTATCTAATTAGACTATGTATAATACCTACTGTATCATATCGATTTCCATTACAACATGTTTGATGATTAGGTCCATAAATCACATCACATAGTAGGCACATGCCCAACCTTTGTCTTGTGTAGCACACTATAAATTGAAACATATAAAATATTCAAAAATACAAATAAGCACAGTTCACATAAACAATATATACATTGGAGTCAGGAAATTACTTTCACGTTCTCTCAAATTAGTGAGATATCCTTTTTCCTGGGGACCTTTCCTCCAGCTTTTTTGTACTCTTGTAAAGCCCTACATATGTTAATGTAACCCATTAAATTGCATAATTAAATAGTAATGTAGTAACATATGTTAAAAGATATAAAAACATGAAATATTTCTCACGAGAATAATGGTCTTTTAATTGCATGTCCATATAATGTATCCAACTCATTCCCCGCAGGATCTAGATAATTGATAGTAAACATCTTGGGGAAAATAAATAGTAACTCCCAATGCTTACCACTACAAGTAAGAAAGTAGAAAATTAATAACTCAAAATCCACAATAAAAATGTAATTTGCTTAAGTCCAAATTATAAGCAAAGTAAACTTAATCAACATTGAATGGAGCTATTATCACTGACTTATTATTTTTACCAAAATATTGAAAAGCATCCCAACAGTATGAAGTAACTGAATATGGGTCTACATCTACAAGACTAATCAAAGATGGAACCAAAAATCCCACATGGGAAAACCCAAAATCTATACATATCTAGTGTAAGTGGCTGCAAAACATGTATTACATATGCATTAATATATAAGAAACCAGATCACCGTATATAAAACAAGGTATATGGATGTATAAACAAGATCTCACCATATCCACAACTCTATCATAGATGTGTTCAACCATTCATAACTAAACAACTTCAAAATATCTTATATAAATATCTTGTTTTTGTATGATTGACCTGCATTAATACCTATGCATTAATACGTACGTATGCAAAACTTGTGTTATGTAGGCATGAATACGTATGTTAAACTTGAATAAATAGATTCTTATCGTATGATTTACCTACAACATCCTCCAAAATAGTAACAATTATAGGGCAATTTGGATCATGTTCACTGATCCATACTCCCACACCCCTACAATTAAGACCTATCAAGGTGTGTAGGTCCCTTGGATGCCAACTTGGTAGTCGAGGAGGTGGATGCTGAGATGTAGCTGGTCTCATCTTTTTGACCTGTATATATAGTTTCATATCAATTGACTCATATATACACACTAACAAATTAAAGTAATGGAAATTTATCATACAATATCAGTATAGAGGACATCCGCTTCGTGCCACAGTATCACTCCACCTACTGCCTCACCAAGTGTTTCAGCATTTAGGTGTGCATGAGGCAGTGCAAGATCCGTCTAGTCGGGGAGTACATGTATCGGGCTCACACGTACCACACCATCTGGTATTGGATACCGATGAAACATGCACCCTTTAAGGGGTGGGTAAGACGACACCTCTGCAACGATATATTCTTGACTTTTTAGTCGGCATGGCTTCAACCCCTACAAATTAACGTAAATAATGTTATATGAATATATACACAAACATATCATCTTGAACAGACTAGCTATTATGTCATAAAAATACTTATAGAGGACGTTCTAGGTGGTGGGTCTATAGGATTTCTCCCAACCTCTACAGTACGAGCAGTAGGAGAAGAGCGGCCCACCACAAGTACTATCTGAGTGGTAGTCTGAGACGCCTGCCACTTGCTAATTGCTTCTTGGAGTCTCTTATCAAGTACTTCCTCGACTCTCCTATCAATTAACAAATCTACCTATACATGGATAAAAGAAACGCTAGCTTCTGGTTATTGAATTCCCTTTCACAATAACATTCTAAAATAGGAATAGGTTACCTCACCTTGTGAAAGTCCCGCTTTTTGGACATGTTTGCGTTGGGATGGCCCAAAGAATGCTTTGATGCCCACATCAGCGCCTCCACCCCTAACACATCCAGGATGCTCTAGGTTACCCAGAGCAACTGTCAGTTCATCCCTCGTGCCCTGAGGGATGAACTTGCCTTCCTTCCTCTGCTTGTGTAGCTCCCGCTAATCACCATCAACAAAAATTAGTAAGTAAACATAACAATAATCAATATAGATCAATTTCTCTAAGAGTTGATTTTTACCATTTTTGCAACCGCCTCAGTAGTTGCGGGCTTCGGTATGTCTCCCTTCTTATTTTGCCTCCCAGCTATCCACATAGAATGGTGAGGCAGAGGTGCGAGAGTAGTAGTAGAGGACTCTGCAGTCTCCTGAGTAGCAGTAGGCTAAGTAGACTCAACCTATAGTCTTTGGCGAACGCATGCATATCCTCTTGGACCCATTGTGTGGTCATGCACATTTAGTGCATGCCTTGCTCATTGAGCATCACTGATAGCATAGTTAGTTACCACATTGATTTGGTTAGTAACACTAAAGGTTAATCTTGAATAGGTGAATACATAAAAATGTATATTAATTAAATTGGGAGTGGCGCTTAATACCTTGAATTCATCTATTTTTCTTTGGGTAACAAACGCCTCCCAGTCTTTGGGGTCCAGGTAGTTCCATTGTTGTGTGGCTTCCTTCTACCTAAATTTATTTTTTAAAGAGAATACAAACAAAAATTATTAGTGTAGAGTTAGTGAAATAGTGATCAATGTCTAGAATTAGAAATCAATCAAGAACCTCTTCTCAGCATCGCATATGTCATTTCGGGTGAGATTGGTCCTATAGTTCCTTAGGACCCTCCCACAACGTTGCATCACACATTTACGATGCAACTTTTCATCCAGATCAAATATTCTCTGCAAATAAAATAGAATTGCTATTAACTAGTATCCTAAAAATTAGTAATCTACACAAATATAATTACAAATAATAATAACTCATGCATAATTCCTTCCATATGTGGTCTTTCTTCCCCTTAGGAACTTTATGCCAGGATTCTAGGTTATGACTGCAATGGCTGTGAGTAAGAACCCCAAGATATGAAACAAATGAGTTGCGGTTCACTCCATATGGATTTCCTGCATGATCGAAATCCACAACCAATTTGGATCCATTGCCCCTTTGCTGTATTAACTTGTTCATCATTGTGATGCTCCTCACTTTCTCAATTTTCTTTTGCTGCTCATGAAGTGTTGTAATTTCTTCAGGGGGTACATCAGCAACCTAAAATTTGATAAAAAAACACACTTACATTATATAATTATAAATGAACATAAAGATAGAATCCTCAGGGATATATTCTTAAAACATACATTGTCAGGCGGCGCAAGCACGTCCTCACCCTCACGGTGATCATCAACACGGTCATCATGGGAATGCTCAGCCATCTAAAAGTTCATATTCAAATTATAAATTTCACATTGTAAAGTAACACTAATCGTAAAGTTCACATTGTAAAGTACACATTCACATTGTAAAGTAATTTACATAATAAAGTTCACATTCACATTGTAAAGTTCATGTTCACATTGTAAAGTAATTCGCATTGTAAAGTCCACATGCACATTGTGATCTTTTATCGCATTGTAAAGTAATTCACATTGTAAAGTCCACATGCACATTGTGATCTTTTATCGCATTGTGATATTTTATTCACATTGTAAAGTTCACGTTCACATTGTAAAGTAATTCCCATTGTAAAGTTCACATTCAGAAAAATAAAACATATAAAAAATATAAACATTCATGCCTCTAATATTGTGATCTTTTATCAATTCACAATCCTTCATTGTGATCCCCACAAACATACAAGTCATTGTGATCCCCAGCTTCAATGTTTGGTGGTGTTGGCAACCCAACTGAGAATGGACTGGAGTCATCATACTTATCATAGTACTCTTCTTCATCTATAGGATCTTCAATGAACTGTCTTTTACCATGAAGAACAACCGACCATTTATCATTTGCAAGATCATCGATATAAAATACTTGTTTCACCTGTGATGCCAATATGAATGGTTCACCCTTCTCACCAATCTTTTCAAAGTTCACTAACGTGAAACCCAATTCATCCACTATAACTCCTTTGTTGTTGTCAACCTAATTACATTTAAAGAGCGGAATTCTAAAATCTACATTGTCAAACTCCCATATGTCTTCAATGACACCATAATATGACATTTTAGCTTCATGTGGACTCTTATCCTTTGCACTTGCAAAAAAAAATGAAGACGCTTGAAGGGTAACCCCACTATTTTGGACAACACTCTTATCATCTTGAAGCTTTGTGTAATACAAGAATTCATTTATGTCAAACCGTTTATAAGGTATAACATTCAATTTTGGTTTAAAGGTGAGGCATTTGATGGTTTCAGTAAGATTATCTAGTGTTTGAGATAGTTGATGTAAGACTTTATCATCAAACCACTTAATAAAGGTCTTGTTATGCTCTCTATCAAGCCACATTGAATTGGATCGAGGATATTGTCTCTTGATGAAATTGGTATTTTCCTCGATATAAACACTCACTTCGTCAATGTTGTGTAAAATATACAAGTGACCTTGCTCCAACTACTCACAACAGATTACTTTCACCTGTGATCCCAAAATTCCTTTGCCAAAATGCTCCTCAATATTCTTGTGGGCTCTGATCTCCAAACCATGACATAAACACGATTAAAAACTTAGCGGAAGCGAATCGGTAATCAGCGGAAGACAAAAATCACGGGAAATTAAAACTTTTCGAGACAAGAGCTCGGATCCATAAAAACTTCTTTCATAAAGAGATATAAACTGTTTTACATCTCATGATAATTACTTCTTGAGTAATTATATACATCAAGATACAAAATCTCAAGATCACATAACTCTAACTACACCATATGGCAGGATAATCTCCACCTGAGATTCTACTACTGCTCCTGGTGCTATTGCTGCTGAGACTGGTCACCTGTAGGCTGGTTCCTTCGTCTCCGACGTCCACCTAAAAAGTTGAAGTCTACGGGGTGAGACAATTATACATAATTGTCCCAGCGAGAGTTATAATTCTTCGCCAGAAACTTTATTATAACATCAAAGAATATCTTAAGCAGTAAAGCCTTCAAAGTATTCTATAACAGTTGCAGATATAACAAGATCTCTACAATTTAGGAGATAGGGAGAATATAAACACTATTGCAATGTAACATCAATTAACTAACTTGGAGTCATCTCTAACAAGTTATACTACATGGTTGATTATGTTTTACAAACAACATTATGCCCTGTGGAGATGAGGCATACCACTCATACTCCAATTGATCGCTGAGAAGTCACACCAGTATCATACATAGGTCATTAAGAGAGCCGGATTCTCATGACCTTCACCTTCCTCAGTCAGTAAGAGGATCACTTGTAGGACATCTCGTGTCTCTACTACTATAGCTCACCAGGGTAAACTGGTCCTTCGCTATTCTAGAGTCACAGTGGCGTTCTGTACTCTCTTCATCATCAGGAGGTTTCATATTTACCTACCACTGATACGGATATCTGTGCTTTCTTCGTCATCAGGAGGTTTCATGTTTACCTACCACTGATACGGTATGGAATTATAGTGAAGGATGGATGGATTACACATCTACATCACTTTCCTACACTAGGATGTAAGGTTCTACACATCCATGTACCCCACATACTCAAAAGTATGTGCTCCAGGAGTTCCCTGAGGAAAACCTATTTCACCATTACTTAATCTCTGACAATGATGGATCTATGATCAGGGCTCTACATTATACTTGATTAGTTAGATACATTCAGTATTCTTTAACAACATACATTGTTCTCCAAACAATAACAGTAGTATAGCAGCTATAAAAGAAGAATACTAAATGTAACAGGCCTAACTCATATCAATCATCATTTCTCATTATCCTCATCACAAGTCATCTCTAAGGCATGACCTTGATGGTATTCATGGCTCTCACAGCCTATTATCAGCATAGGATGCCACTAACAAGGCATCAAATTACTTTACTTATACATAAGGCTAACAACATGCCTTTAATGAATATAACATCAACATCCATACCTGGATATGATTACCTTCATATCAGAACCTGCATGGTTAATACAACTGATAAAGGTAATACAAAAATAAGGAATATACTTCCTACTCTTGTCATAAGAGTTAAATCTCTAATTCACATCAAATAGAGTTTAATACTCAAAAGCATGCCATTACCCTTGAATTAGGGTTTACTATTCACATAACATGTCATCACCCTTGAATTAGGGTTTACTATTCACATTAAGGTGAATTGAACTCATAACATCATCATGTATGAGTAACATCTTCATTGATGCTCTTAGATTAGTTAAAGGTTCATCATTTATCATAATTAGGGTTTCTATGATCTCACACAGGTGGATCATACCCTAATTATGCTCATTCCTATGCATTGGAGATGCTTTAATTGAGGTTTCACCTGAAAAGGGTACTTTCTCTCTCTAGAAGTACTTTCTCTCTCTTGAAGTACTTTCTCTCTCATCATAATGTTAGGTGATGTCAACATCACTCTAAATCAGGTTGGATTAAGTCGTCATAGGCTAACATAGCCCAAAACATCACCATCATGCGATTAGGGTTTGATTTGATCAAGGTATTACTTAATTTACCCTTCAGGGGTATTTTGGTAATTCACCCCATTGATCATCATCATGGTCAAAACCTTAGTCCATTAACCCCTTAATATCCTAGGTTATCATTAGGGTTTGATTAGGGAAGCATTGAACCATTTATATTATCAATTGATTGAAAGAAGTCAACCTTGAATTATCTTGATCGATCTCAACCATCAACCCTCAATCGATTTGAGACCCATTGGTTGAGTTGACCTTTTGACCAATTGACATCAGGACAGCGAGGCCTCTTTATCCTCCAAGACCGCGAGCCCTCCATTGATTCAAGACCGCGAAGACTCAAATTGAGGTTAAGACTGCGAGGATCATGAAGACCGTTTGCCCTTCTTTGACCTCAAGATCGCGAGGCCCCTCGCGGTCTTGAGACCGTGAGCCCCCTCTCGGTTTTGAGACTACGAGCCTCCTCACGACCTTGAGACCGTGAGCCTCCTCATGACCTTGAGACCGCGAGCCTCCTCACGACCTTGAGACCGCGAGCTCACATTGTCTCAACCACTTGGACCATCAACAAGATTCAATGATACAACCGATAATGTCAACCAATGTTGAACCCCTCAAAAGGTCAGAGTTATGTTGACCATTTATGAATTGGATCAATTAAGGTTATGTTTAACCAATTGGTCATTCAATTGACCCTCAATTGTTGACCAATTAGAATTGAAATCGATTCAATTAGGGTGTATCAATGTTCACCCATCAACACTCAACAATGTGCACTAACACAAGGTTGAACCCTTCAATTGAGCTCCAAATGAGCCCAAACTTGGCCCAAATGGTCTTTAGGTCATGTGGGTGGACCCCACATGGACTTGAGATCGTTTGCCCAAGATTTCATCAAATTATAAGGTGATTGGATAGAGGTTGAACCATGATTGAGTCACCAAATCAGTATTTTAATCAATTTGATAACTTAGTTGCAATTAGGTCCTCAATTGGTCAAATTACTTAACCCTAGACCTTCAAACGGTCTTGGGTGATTGTGCTCTCGGTCTTGAGACCGTTTGGATGAGTTCGAAACGGTCTTGAGACCGTTTGCCCATCAAATTTTGGATTCTAGTTGAAATTCAACAAGGTTGAACAAATTGAGTTGATGATTATATCAATACTTTAATTGCAATGTAATTTGGTGTAATTGTACCTTCAATTGGTCAACTAATCTTGACCCCAGACCTCCAAACGGTCATGGTTGATTTCCCTCGCGGTCTTGAGACCATTTGGGTGACCCCTAAACGGTCTTGAGACCGTTTAGGTCAATCAACCCTAAAAAAAACCCTAATTAGGTCACCATAATTTCAGTACTGATTTCATCTAGGGTTAGCCCTAGTATTCACCTTTCAACTCTTAGCCCGTTTGGAATTAGACCATCAAACTTGGTGAGTTTTTAATTAAATTTATTTTGAACAGTAATCTCATACGGTCAACGCCTGGTCAACGACCTTACACGGTCTTGAGACCGTTTGCCCAAAAAGGCAATTTCAGACCGTTTGAGAATCAGGAATAAATTCATTTAAAGTTGTTACTTAAAAAGGTCATATCTCCCGATTCTTTTGTATTTAGCCTCCCAAATTTGGAGGGTAATTAACCTATATAATTAGGAACAGATTTCTTATACGGTCCACGCTCGGTCAATGGGGCCAAATGGTCTTGGAGACCGTTTTCCATGTCGCGGTCTCGAGACCGTTTGCTCACCTCGCGGTCTTGAGACCGAGAGAGCAAACTGGTGAGACCGTTTAAGGAAGTGAAAAGCGGTGGGTTTTTCTTGGAAATCATGCCTTCATCTCCTAGATCAAGAACAGTACGAATATCCCATGGATTTTCTTGCAAAATAACAGGGAAAAGTAGGGAAAAATGAAGAACTATCATCTAACCGCATATAAGAGATGTATATAGTAAAGCATGGGTTTAGAGTTATAAAACCCGCCTAAAGCTTGCTCCTTGAGCTCCAAGATTTCATGCTCCAAGCTCTAATGGCGTCCTTGAGTTCCCACAGGTTGTCCAAGGTGAAAACTCCAAGGAAATATGAAAAGAGATGGCTAGAAAGATAGGGTTTCGAGAATTAGCCACCAAATTGACCTTGAATTTGAGTTCTAACCATGGAATTAGGCAAGAAGAGGGGTTCAAACCTACCTTGCACCCTTGGTCGTTCCCCTTGAGCTCCAAGACAGTCCTTAGTCGGCCAAGCAATGAGGAAACAGTGATATGCACGAAGGAAAAGTTCCTTTGCTTGAGAGGTGAAGTATACATATACTTGGGTGATGTTTCATTAAAGGCCCATAAGTTTCCCCATAATTACAATTAAGTCCTTCCTTCATTACTTGCTCGTCCCTTCCTCTTTATGATAAGGACAAACCTTATCTTAAGGTCTAGAAAAAGAAGGCAAAGAAGAATAATCTAATAATAAGGTACATAGATAAAGAGATATTGCACATATACCCTGATTATTCAATCACAAGGCATATTTCATAACTTGATAACTCAATTGAGGTGACTCCCTCATCATTTCTTCTCTTAATGATGGCAAGAGTGTAAAAAGATACATTAGATGACATATTTCACAATTTGCATCCCTTAATTTGGGTAAATTGCATTTGACCCCAAATTAGGGTTTCAAGCACCGGGATTGCTTCCACAGCTGCACCTTGGTGCCCTAGCTTGGGAAATCCCTCAAACTTTACCAAAAAGATTCTCATGATGTATCAACATCAGAGGAACATCTCAACATGTGCAAATTGCAAGCTAACCCTTTTTAACTGGGTAAATTGCACATAGGTCCCTGCATATCAAAACAATGCTACAACTTTAAATAAAAAGGAGCAAATACTGAAATATATGTTTCTGAGAAACTTAATTACATGCTCAGAGTTGATCACAAAGATTTAATTACATATTTAGACAAAACACCTAGGGTTAACTCATAACCCAGGTCAGGGATGTTGCAAATTATCCACCCCTTACAAGGATTTCGTCCCCGAAATCGATAAAACATACTAAGAGAAAAGGGCAGGATACTTCCTTGTCATCTCATCCTCTAACTCCCAAGTGGCTTCTTCAACACCACGATGGTTCCAGAGGACTTTCACAAGACTTATATCTTTCTTCTTTAACTTTTTAATTCGTTTATCAAGGATTGACACTGGTCCCTCCTCATAGGATATGTCATCATTCAATTCTACCTCCATAGGTTGTAGAACTGACTCGGTGTCTGGGTGACATTTCTTCAACATAGAAATGTGAAACACAGGATGTAACCGTTGTAACTCAGGTGGTAGCTCTAGTCTATATGCTACCTTTCCAATCCGTTCGATGATTGGATAAGGCCCCATATATCTAGGAGCTAACTTCCCTTTCCTTCCAAAACGAAGGACCCCTTTCCAAGGTGAGACCTTGAGATACATTCTGTCTCCAACCTGGAACTCTAAGGGTCTACGACGTTTGTCAGCATAAGATTTCTTCCTATCCTAAGCAGTCTTAATCTTATGTTGTATTACATTAATCTTTTCTGTGGTTTGCTGTACCAGGTCAGGACCTAACAACTGGTGCTCACCAGTCTCAAACCAACACAAGGGTGACCTATAACGTCTACCATATAAGGCTTCATAAGGTGCCATATCAATACTATGCTGATAGCTATTGTTATAGGAAAACTCTATCAAGCTTAGGTGTAGATCCCAACTTCCGGTGAACTGGAGAACACATGCTCGCAACAGGTCTTCTAAGGTTTGTATGGTCCTTTCCGACTGTCCATCAGTCTGTGGATGAAAGGCCGTACTAAACCTCAGCTTAGTGCCTAAGGCTCTGTGCAACTGTTCCCAAAAATGACTTGTAAACTGAGGACCTCTGTCATAAACTATTGTGACAGGAACTCCGTGCAAACGCACTATCTCTTGAACATACAACTCTGATAACCTTTCAGCAGAATAGGTTGTCTTGACAGGTAAGAAATGTGTTGTCTTAGTTAACCTATCAACAATTACCCAAATGGAATCATGTCCTTTGCTTGTCCTGGGTAGGCCAACAACAAAGTCCATGGTCACATGGTCCCACTTCCACTGTGGTATGGGTAAAGGTTGCATTGTCCCTGCAGGCTTCTGGTGTTCAGCTTTAACTTGCTGACACACAGGACACCTCAGAACAAACTCTGCAACGTCCTTTTTCATCCCAGGCCACCAATACCGATCTTTCAAATTCCGATACATCTTGGTGCTCCCTGGATGCATAGCATACATGGAAGAATGGGCTTCTTCCAGGACTAACTTTCTCAAGTTTTCCACATCTGGCACTATCATCCTTCCATTATAACAATCTACTTGATCTTCTGAGTCATGAAAACCATCTTGCTTCTCATTTCCATACTCAGATCTTATATGTTGAACTGCAGCATCACCTAGCTGTGCCTCTTTAATCTGCTCCCTTAGGGTAGGTTTAATATGCATCTCAGCTAACAAACCGGCTAACAATGACACCTTCAACTGTACATTGTCTTGCCTTAAAGAGATAAGCATATCTCTCCTAGAGCATACTAAAGAGTTTAGTTGTGCTCTATTCACGGTTGATGTTGCTGATTTCCTACTCAAGGCATCTGCAACAACATTGGCCTTGCCTGGATGGTAATCAATTGTACAGTCGTAGTCCTTGATTAACTCCATCCAGCGACGTTGCCTCATGTTGAGCTCATGCTGAGAGAAGATATACTTAAGGTTTTTGTGGTCTGTGAAAATCTGGAATGTCTCTCCGTAGAGATAATGCCTCCAGATCTTCAAAGCATGAACCACAACAGCTAACTCCAGATCGTGTGTTGGATAATTCTCCTCGTGTTTCTTAAGCTGTCGGGAAGCAAAAGAAATCACTTGTTTATCCTGCATCAACACACATCCTAGTCCATTTTTGGAAGCATCACAGAAGACTACATATCCTTTTCCTTGTTCAGGTAGCATTAGCACAGGTGCACTTGTCAATCTCTCCTTCAACAACTGGAAAGACTGTTGACACTTATCACTCCAAGAAAAAGGAACATCTTTCCGGGTTAACTTGGTCAAAGGTAAAGCTATAGAACTAAAGTTCTTAATGAACCTTCGATAATAGCCAGCTAACCCCAAGAAACTTCGAATCTCCGTCGGTGTCTTCGGTTGTTCCCATTGTAGAACAGATTCTACCTTTGTAGGGTCAACACGAATTCCCGAGGCGGATATCACATGTCCAAGAAAAGATACCTCCGACAGCCAGAACTCACACTTGCTAAACTTAGCGTATAGCTTATGTTCTCTTAGCAAGGTCAAAGCTTGGCGAAGATGCTGCTCATGCTGCTGAGTATCCTTACTATAAATCAGAATGTCATCTATGAAGACGACAACACACTGATCAAGGAAAGGTCGAAAAACTCTATTCATGAGTTCCATGAATGCAGCTGGTGCATTGGTTAGTCCAAACGACATAACCGTGAACTCATAGTGACCATATCTTGTCCTAAAGGCAGACTTGGATATGTCACTATCCTTAATGCGAAGTTGATGATATCCAGACCTCAAGTCTATTTTTGAAAAGACTGTTGCACCACGCAACTGGTCAAAGAGATCATCAATCCTCGGCAGAGGATACTTATTCTTTATTGTTACTTTATTGAGTTGTCTGTAGTCGATGCATAACCACATTGACCCATCTTTCTTTTTAACAAACAAGACCAGAGCACCCCAGGGTGAAGTACTCGGTCGGATAAAACCTCTCTCAAGTAACTCTTGAAACTGTTTCTTGAGTTCTACCATCTCGGCAGGCGCCATCCTATACGGAGTTTGAGCTATGGGTTTCGTATCTGGGATCAGATTGATTTCAAAATCAATCTCCCGAGGTGGTGGTACACCAGGAAGTTCTTCAGGAAACACATCTTCGAATTCCCTGACTATAGGGACTTTAGTAGGATTGGAACTTTCCTTGGTAACATCTACCACATGGGCTAAGAATGCATAACATCCTTGCCTCAACAGCTTATCAGCAACCATAGCTGATACAAGACAGGTGGGCAGAATCTTTCTTTCTCCTTGAAAGATCCATGTGTTGCTTTCATCAGCAAACACAGCCAACTTGGACTCACAATCCAAGACAACTCTATACCTTTCCAAGGTATCCATCCTGAGGATTATATCAAATCCCTGCATATTAAGTGGTATAAGATCCACTTGAATGCGATGGTCAGAAAAGAAGAGGATGCAGGGAGAACATACCACCTGCAAAACGGCAAACCCACTCAACGGAGTCTCTAACAACAAACTATCTGCTCTATGACTAACAGTCACATTGCAGTTATGAATCACTTCACGAGTGATGAAAGAGTTTGTAGCACCCGGATCAATCACAATGGATAAAACACAGGATGTAGACATATCAGAATATAAAAGTTTCATCTGACCTGCCACTACCCGTGGATTGACCACTGCCTCAGGTGGGTTCATAGCATAGAACCTCACAGTTGCCTGGTGTTGAGGTGGTGCTGATGATCCAGCTTGAGACGCTTGTCCACGTCCTCGAGCTGCTCCTTGATGTTGTCTATTCTGAGATCCCTGTTGATTCTGTCTCGGGGGTTGTTGTGTCACACCGACAGGCCTAGAACGGCAATCCTTCATCAAGTGTCCCACCTTACCACAGTTGTAGCAACTCTTCTCCTGTTGTTGTGGTCTGGGTGGTCCAGTAACTGACACTGATGCAGAACTGTGCGTCCCTTGAAGTGGTTGACTCCGTCCTCTACCTCTGCTTGGTGTCCATTGAGTTTGAAAACTCGATCTGGGTGGTGGAGGGTTAGGTGCAGAAAATCTAGGTTTCTTGGAATCCCTAGATGAAGAACCCTGGAACTGTGGATATCTTTTATGGGTTTGTCTCTTCTCAACCACAGATCTCTCTATCCTTTGGACTGACTCCACGAAGGTAGAGAATCTATCTCGGTTCTCTAAGGTAGATACAGGGGTTGACATATCAGAATTCAAACCCTTCTCGAATCTTCTGATTCTTTCCTCATCTGTAGCAGCCATGTGCGGACAGAACCGCAACAACTCCATGAACTTAGCTTCATATTTGCTAATGTTCATCATACCCTGCCTTAGTTTCTCGAACTGAGAGATCTTCTCATCTAGGAAGGTCTTTGGAAAATATCTTTTGATAAATTCCCGACGAAACTCTTCCCATGAGAACTCTACTCCAGGTCTCTTCTGCTCTTCCATGTTCCACCAGTGACCAGCACTGCCTTTGAGAAGATAGACAGCATGTCTAACCTTCTCAGCTTCCGGAATCATAAGAATCCTGAAAGCCTTCTCCAACTCTGTCAACCATAAGTCAGCATCTGCAGGGTCGGCAGTTCTGAAGTACTCAACAGCTCCGACACGACGAAGTCGTTCGAATGTCTTACCGATACCTTGTGCTTCAGGATGGATAGGTGCCCTAGGTGCAGGAATGGGCATCCTATCGGTTATATGTGTCATGGCAGTCATGAACTGCCCGAACATTGTCTGTACAGCTGGGTTACTCATGTCAGCTCGGTCGAACTGGGGTGGCTCTATTGGTAACTCCGGTGCAGGTTGTTCTATTCTCGGAACTCTTGCACCGCCTCGAGGTGCACTAGCACTACTCTCTGCCACGTACTCATCGTGATGTTCTAACATTCTTATGTATCTTCTTCTCCTGAGGAGCAGAAGATTCTATTAGATAAGGAAGGAGTACTAAAGGTAGACTCGACATCCTAAGTCCTATGCCTCTGTAGACTCAACTGACCTAGAGCTCTGATACCACTAGTTGTGGGCTCTGATCTCCAAACCATGACATAAACACGATTAAAAACTTAGCGGAAGCGAATCGGTAATCAGCGGAAGACAAAAATCACGGGAAATTAAAACTTTTTGAGACAAGAGCTCGGATCCATAAAAACTTCTTTCATAAAGAGATATAAACTGTTTTACATCTCATGATAATTACTTCTTGAGTAATTATATACATCAAGATACAAAATCTCAAGATCACATAACACAAGACTCCAAGACCTGAGAGTACAGAGGACACATAGGACTAACTCTAACTACACCATATGGCAGGATAATCTCCACCTGAGATTCTACTACTGCTCCTGGTGATGTTGCTGCTGAGACTGGTCACCTGTAGGCTGGTTCCTTCGTCTCCGACGTCCACCTAAAAAGTTGAAGTCTACGGGGTGAGACAATTATACATAATTGTCCCAGCGAGAGTTATAATTCTTCGCCAGAAACTTTATTATAACATCAAAGAATATCTTAAGAAGTAAAGCCTTCAAAGTATTCTATAACAGTTGCAGATATAACAAGATCTCTACAATTTAGGAGATAGGGAGAATATAAACACTATTGCAATGTAACATCAATTAACTAACTTGGAGTCATCTCTAACAAGTTATACTACATGGTTGATTATGTTTTACAAACAACATTATGCCCTGTGGAGATGAGGCATACCACTCATACTCCAACTGATCGGTGAGAAGTCACACCAGTATCATACATAGGTCATTAAGAGAGCTGGATTCTCATGACCTTCACCTTCCTCAGTCAGTAAGAGGATCACTTGTAGGACATCTCGTGTCTCTACTACTATAGCTCACCAGGGTAAACTGGTCCTTCGCTATTCTAGAGTCACAGTGGCATTCTGTACTCTCTTCGTCATTAGGAGGTTTCATATTTACCTACCACTGATACGGATATCTGTGCTTTCTTCGTCATCAGGAGGTTTCATGTTTACCTACCACTGATATGGTATGGAATTATAGTGAAGGATGGATGGATTACACATCTACATCACTTTCCTACACTAGGATGTAAGGTTCTACACATCCATGTACCCCACATACTCAAAAGTATGTGCTCCAGGAGTTCCCTGAGGAAAACCTGTTTCACCATCACTTAATCTCTAACAATGATGGATCTATGATCAGGGCTCTACATTATACTTGATTAGTTAGATACATTCAATATTCTTTAACAGCATACATTGTTCTCCAAACAATAACAGTAGTATAGCAGCTATAAAAGAAGAATACTAAATGTAACAGGCCTAACTCATATCAATCATCATTTCTCATTATCCTCATCACAAGTCATCTCTAAGGCATGACCTTGATGGTATTCATGGCTCTCACAGCCCATTATCACCATAGGATGCCACTAACAAGGCATCAAATTACTTTACTTATTCATAAGGCTAACAACATGCCTTTAATGAATATAACATCAACATCCATACCTGGATATGATTACCTTCATATCAGAACATGCATGGTTAATACAACTGATAAAGGTAATACAAAAATAAGGAATATACTTCCTACTCTTGTCATAAGAGTTAAATCTCTAATTCACATCAAATAGAGTTTAATACTCAAAAGCATGCCATTACCCTTGAATTAGGGTTTATTATTCACATAACATGTCATCACCCTTGAATTAGGGTTTACTATTCACATTAAGGTGAATTGAACTCATAACATCATCATGTATGAGTAACATCTTCATTGATGCTCTTAGATTAGTTAAAGGTTCATCATTTATCATAATTAGGGTTTCTATGATCTCACACAGGTGGATCATACCCTAATTATGCTCATTCCTGTGCATTGGAGATGCTTTAATTGAGGTTTCACCTGAAAAGGGTACTTTCTCTCTCTAGAAGTACTTTCTCTCTCATCATAATGTTAGGTGATGTCAACATCACTCTAAATCAGGTTGGATTAAGTCATCATAGGCTAACATAGCCCAAAACATCACCATCATGCGATTAGGGTTTGATTTGATCAAGGTATTACTTAATTTACCCTTCAGGGGTATTTTGGTAATTCACCCCATTGATCATCATCATGGTCAAAACCTTAGTCCATTAACCCCTTAATATCCTAGGTTATCATTAGGGATTGATTAGGGCAACATTGAACCATTTATATCATCAATTGATTGAAAGAAGTCAACCTTGAATTATCTTGATCGATCTCAACCATCAACCCTCAATCGATTTGAGACCCATTGGTTGAGTTGACCTTTTGACCAATTGACATCAGGACCGTGAGGCCTCTTTCTCCTCCAAGACCGCGAGCCCTCCATTGATTCAAGACCACGAAGACTCAAATTGAGGTTAAGACCGCGAGGATCATGAAGACCGATTGCCCTTCTTTGACCTCAAGACCGCGAGGCCCCTCGCGGTCTTGAGACTGTGAGCCCCCTCTCGGTTTTGAGACTGCGAGCCTCCTCACGACCTTGAGACCGCGAGCCTCCTCACGACCTTGAGACCGCGAGCCTCCTCACAACCTTGAGACCGCGAGCTAACATGGTCTCAACCACTTGGACCATCAACAAGATTCAATGATACAACTGATAATGTCAACCAATGTTGAAGCCCTCAAAAGGTCAGAGTTATGTTGACCACTTATGAATTGGATCAATTAAGGTTATGTTTAACCAATTGGTCATTCAATTGACCCTCAATTGTTGACCAATTAGAATTGAAATCGATTCAATTAGGGTCTATCAATGTTCACCCATCAACACTCAACAATGTGCACTAACACAAGGTTGAACCCTTCAATTGAGCTCCAAATGGGCCCAAACTTGGCCCAAACGGTCTTGAGGTCATCTGGGTGGACCCCACATGGTCTTGAGACCGTTTTCCCAAGATTTCATCAAAGTCTAAGGTGATTTGATAGAGGTTGAACCATGATTGAGTCACCAAATCAGTATTTTAATCAATTTGATAACTTATTTGCAATTAGGTCCTCAATTGGTCAAATTACTTAACCCTAGACCTTCAAACGGTCTTGGGTGATTGTCCTCTCGGTCTTGAGACCGTTTGGATGAGTTCCAAATGGTCTTGAGACCGTTTGCCCATCAAATTTTGGATTCTAGTGGAAATTCAACAAGGTTGAACAAATTGAGTTGATGATTATATCAATACTTTAATTGCAATGTAATTTGGTGTAATTGTACCTTCAATTGGTCAACTAATCTTGACCCCAGACCTCCAAACGGTCATGGTTGATTGCCCTCGCACTCTTGAGACCGTTTGGGTGACCCCTAAATGGTCTTGAGACCGTTTAGGTCAATCAACCCTAAAAAAAGCCCTAATTAGGTCACCATAATTTCAGTACTGATTTCATCTAGGGTTAGCCCTAGTATTCACCCTTCAACTCTTAGCCCGTTTGAAATTAGACTATAAAACTTGGCGAGTTGTTAATTAACTTTATTTTGAACAGTAATCTCATACGGTAAATGCCTGGTCAACGACCTTACATGGTCTTGAGACCGTTTGCCCAAAAAGGCAATTTCAGACCGTTTGAGAATCAGGAATAAATTCATTTAAAGTTGTTACTTAAAAAGGTCATATCTCCCGATTCCTTTGGATTTAGCCTCCCAAATTTTGAGGGTAATTAACCTATATAATTAGGAACAGATTTTTATATACGGTCCACGCTCGGTCAAGGGGGCCAAACGGTCTTGGAGACCGTTTACCCTATCATGGTCTCGAGACCGATTGCTCACCTCGCGGTCTTGAGACCGAGAGAGCTAACTGGTGAGACCGTTTAAGGAAGTGAAAAGCGGTGGGTTTTTCTTGGAAATCATGCCTTCATCTCCTAGCGCAAGAACAGTATGAATATCCCATGGATTTGCTTGCAAAATAACAGGGAAAAGTAGGGAAACATGAAGAACTATCATCTAACCGCATATAAGAGATGTATATAGTAAAGCATGGGTTTAGAGTTATAAAACCCGCCTAAAGCTTGCTCCTTGAGCTCCAAGCTTTCATGCTCCAAGCTCTAATGGCGTCCTTGAGTTCCCACAGGTTGGCCAAGGTGAAAACTCCAAGGAAAGACGAAAAGAGATGGCTAGAAAGATAGGGTTTCAAGAATTAGCCACCAAATTGACCTTGAATTCGAGTTCTAACCATGGAATTAGGCAAGAAGAGGGGTTCAAACCTACCTTGCACCCTTGGTCGTTCCCCTTGAGCTCCAAGACAGTCCTTAGTTGGCCAAGCAAAGAGGAAACAGTGATATGCATGAAGGAAAAGTTCCTTTGCTTGAGAGGTGAAGTATACATATACTTGGGTGATGTTTCATTAAAGGCCCATAAGTTTCCCCATAATTCCAATTAAGTCCTTCCTTCATTACTTGCTCGTCCCTTCCTCTTTATTATAAGGACAAACCTTATCTTAAGGTCTAGAAAAAGAAGGCAAAGAAGAACAATCTAATAATAAGGTACATACATAAAGAGATATTGCACATATACCCTGATTATTCAATCACAAGGCATATTTCATAACTTGATAACTCAATTGAGGTGACTCCCTCATCATTTCTTCTCTTAATGATGGAAAGAGTCTAAAAAGATACATTAGATGACATATTTCACAATTTGCATCCCTTAATTTGGGTAAATTGCATTTTACCCCAAATTAGGGTTTCAAGCACCGGGATTGCTTCCACAGCTGCACCTTGGTGCCCTAGCTTGGGAAATCCCTCAAACTTTACCAAAAAGATTCTCGTGATGTCTCAACATCAGAGGAACATCTCAACATGTGCAAATTGCAAGCTAACCCTTTTTAACTGGGTAAATTGCACATAGGTCCCTGCATATCAAAACAATGCTACAACTTTAAATAAAAAGGAGCAAATACTGAAATATATGTTTCTGAGAAACTTAATTACATGCTCAGAGTTGATCACAAAGATTTAATTACATATTTAGACAAACCACCTAGGGTTAACTCATAACCCAGGTCAGGGATGTTATAATTCTTGTCATTCACAGGAGCGTCATTACCACTTAGAAATTCATTGCAAAAATCCATAACCTCTCTCTCCACATAAACTCAATAATACTCCCTTCAAGCCGATAATGGTTTTGAACATCACCTTGAAAACGCTCATGTATCGTTCAAAGGGATACATCAAATGCAAGAAAATTGGTCCCAACATTTTCACTTCCCTAGTCAAGTGGACAACAAGATGTACTGTGATATCAAAGAACGAAGGAGGAAAATACATCTCAAGCTGACATAGGGTAACAACCACTTCTCTTTGCAATTTATCGAGAGTATCAGGGTCAATAACTTTGCTGCACAGACTGTTGAAAAAGAAACAAAGTCTGGTGATTGCAAATTGTACATGCTTCGGCAATATAGATCGAAATGTCATAGGCAATATTTTTTGCATTAGAGTGTGACAATCATGAGATTTAAGACATAT
The DNA here is from genome assembly GCA_963693085.1 of Alisma plantago-aquatica. NCBI lineage: Eukaryota > Viridiplantae > Streptophyta > Magnoliopsida > Alismatales > Alismataceae > Alisma > Alisma plantago-aquatica. Next base: position 792,129,379 of record OY856410.1, on the reverse strand, counting down.
CAACTTCAGATCATTCATTGATACCAATGTACTGATGTTGGATGAGTAACCCTTTGGCACCTTAACATTTACCAAGCATTCACAAAAAGCTTTCTTCTCCTTTCTAGACAACATGTAACAAGCGGGAGGTAAGTATGTTCTCCGATCACTACTAACTACTTCTGTTAATTCTTTCCTTATTCCCATTTCACATAGGTCCATTCTGGATTTTATCCCATCTTTTGTCTTACTTGGTATATTCAATAGAGTATCAATGATGCTATCACATACATTGTTCTCAACGTGCATGACATTGATACAATGCCTGACTGTCAAAGAACTCCAATAAGGAAGATCCTAAAATATTGACTTCTTCTTGAATAAAGACTTGTCACTCCGTGTGGCCATCGTGCATTGTGATCTCTTACCAAATTCATTGGCAACGTCTTTTACTCTTTCATAAACATCCTCCCCTAATATAGGTTTAGGTGCACTCTATTCCTCATTCCGTCCATTGAATGATTTGCACAACCGACGATATGGATGAAATTTTGGAAGAAACCTTTGATGCCCAAAATATACAGTCTTTCTGCCTTGTTTTAGTCGTATTGAATCAGTGTTCTTTTCACATATAGGACACGCTTTAGATCCTTTGATACTATATCCAGACAAATTCCCATACGCTGGAAAGTCATTCACATTGCAAAACAACATAGCGTGCAAACAAAATGTCTCTCTTCGTGAAGCATCATAGGTCATCACACCTTCACCCCAGAGCTTCTTCGAGTCATCAATCATAGGTTCAAGATAAACATCGATATCATTTCCAGGTTATTTAGGGCCCGATATCAAAGACGACAACATAACGTACTTATTTTTCATACACAACCAGGGAGGAAGATAATATATAACAAGCATAACTGGCCAAGTGCTATGTTGTCTACTCAATGTCCTGTACGGATTCATCCCATCTATACAAAGCCCAAGTCTTAGATTCCTGTCTTCTTCAGTGAATTCAGGGTACAATAAATCAATCTTCTTCCACTGTGGGGAATCAAACACATGTCATAGGATCCCATCATTATTTTTATTAACATCTGCATGCCACCTAAAATTCTTCGCATCTATAGGATTGGAAAACAAGCATTGAAACCGTGGTATTATAGGTAGATACCACATCACCTTGACAGGAGAACTATTTTTGGACTCCCCCGAAGGCATCAATTTATACCTTGACGCACCACATTTGGGACAATCTTTCAAGTCCACATAGTCCTTTTGAAATAATACACAATCATTCGGGCATGCATGTATCTTCTTGGCCTCCATTCCCATTGGGCACTGCAATTTCTTTAACAAATATGTTGAGATTGGCAGCTTGTTTCCTTCAGGAAGAATTTCTTTCAACAAAGACAACAATGACGTGAAGCTTTTGTTGCTCCATCAATTGTTAGCTTTCAGTTTATACAATCTCAACACAGCGCTAAGCTTCGTAAACTTACAACCTGTGTATAATGGTATCTCAACATCATGCACAATGTTTCTAAACATGGGAGGTGGATCAGTGTGCTCTACCCCACAACTATCCAGCATCGCATCAACGATGTCTACTAGAACTGGTTCGTTCACATCTACTCCATCGAAGGAAATTTCTTCTTCCACACAAGCACTTCTATCGACATCCACTGATTTTAGGTTTGAAATCTCTCCATGCTAGTGCCATTCTGTACAACCTTGTACAATCCCATTGCACATGACATGACTTTTGAGTTTTTCACCAGTGCTAACTTTCATGTTGTTGCCGCAATGCCTACATGGATAGTAGAACCTATCTCCAGGTTGTTTCCTATGTTCCTCGAAAAATCTAATAAACATGTCAAGACCAGAAATAAACTCAGGGGTGCAGCAATTTCGAATGGACATCCATGATCTATCCATTCTATGATCAAAGAGAAAACAAGTATATATTAGAACAAGATTAGGGTCTAGGGTTAAAAGATTAGGGTTTAAGGTCTTATATATAATTAATGGTTAACACATCCTAAGTGAGATTAAGTGTTCAAGAATAGTCCCAAACTAGGGACTATCCAAGATTTACTCCTAATGAGTAAATCTTGGATGGGTTTCTAGGCCAACAAATACATGTGCTGTCATTCCTATATATAATAAATGTGTACCACCTATCCCATTCTTGAACACTTAATCTCACTAGTAAGTGTATAATGTGTATTAGGTTTTTAAGAGAATTTCGGCAACATTTCCCCGGTGTTCTCCAGGTACATATGTACTTAGAGAACAAATGAGGAAATGCTGTCGAAATTTTCTTGAAAACCCAATACACATTATACACTTACATCTTAAGTGAGATTAGGTATTCAAGAACAGTCCCAAACCAGGGACTATCCAAGATTTACTCATAATGAGTAAATCTTGGACGGGTTTCTAGGCCAACAAATACATGTGCTGTCATTCTTATATATAATAAATGTGTACCATCTATCTCATTCTTGAACACCTAATCTCACTAGTAAGTGTATAATGTGTATTGGGTTTTCAAGAAAATTTTGGTAGCATTTCCTAGCTATTCTCCAAGTACATATGTACTTAAGGAACAAATGGGGAAATGCTACCGAAATTTTCTTGAAAACCCAATACACATTATACACTTACATCCTAAGTGAGATTAGCTGTTCAAGAACAGTCTCAAACTGGGGACTATCCAAGATTTACTCATAATGAGTAAATCTTGGACGGGTTTCTAGGCCAACAAATACATGTGTTGTCATTCTTATATATAATAAATGTGTACCATCTATCTCATTCTTGAACACCTAATCTCACTAGTAAGTGTATAATGTGTATTGGGTTTTCAAGAAAATTTTGGTAGCATTTCCTAGCTATTCTCCAAGTACATATGTACTTAAGGAACAAACAGGGAAATGCTACCGAAATTTTCTTGAAAACCCAATACACATTATACACTTACATCCTAAGTGAGATTAGCTGTTCAAGAACAATCTCAAACTGGGGACTATCCAAGATTTACTCCTAATGAGTAAATCTTGGATGGGTTTCTAGGCCAACAAAATATAACACCACTCATAAGTAGGTGTGTCTGATCACATTAATAATAAATACAGAATTCAATAGTTTCAAACATGAATTAATTCACAATGCGATATTATAAACTACAGGCAACATGGTTATTCCCCACACTCTAGTAGACAGAGTAACTAGCACATGATCTTTCTACCATACAGTCGTATACCATTACTATAATCATCAAATGTTAGGATTGGAAAGGTATTTGTCTATCGAACTTGTTGCAAACTAGAAAAACTTGTGATGACTGAAAACATTAAGATCAAGATGGTGGAGTTAAAAAGAAAGATTACAAATAAGTAAACTCAAAGCATTAGATAAATAAATATAATCAATAGATAAAAAAATACAAAGCAATAGATAAAAAAGTACAGCTCAGTTGATAAACAAATATAAATCAGTAGATGATTAAATAATTTTAAAAAGTAGATGATCAAATACATAGCCCTAAATTTAAATAATGTGTTGAATAAAAAATCATTAGATGAACAAATGAGTAGATAAGTAAATACAAATCAGTAGATAAGTAAATACAAATAAGTAGATAAGTAAATACAAATCAGTAGAAGTCAATACGAAGGGCAGGGAGCAAACAAAGGGTAGGGAGCAGAGGGGGCTGACCTTAGGCAGCGGAGTGTAGGGAGCAGATGGAGGAGGACGGGCAGGGAGCAGGCGGAGGGGCGAGCAGAGAGCCGGCAAGCACAGAAGGAACCGACGAGCAGATAGCCAATGAGCACAGAGGGGCACCGATGAGCAGAGAGGGAGAGGGTGGCGGCCGACCGGTGAGCAGAGAGGGTGAGTAGAGAGGGAGAGGGCAGAGGCGGCGGTGACCACGGAGCACGCAGCAGTAGGGAGCAGTGTGGCGGAGCGAGCACATAGCAGTAGGGAGAGCAGCGGCGGGCGGCGACACACAAAATCGATCGCCAGACCTATTCTTGCAGCGATGAAACAGAGAAAGGGTAAGAGTCGGCTTCGCACTGGTGCTATAAAGTTAACCATCAACATCGGTTATTAAAAACATCCGATGCTAATAATAATAGTCGTCGGTTACCATATAAAAACTGACACCGCAGGGGTGTAAAAATTTTCATGCGGACAGCGTGGGAACACCCATTGATGTCGGTTATTTCAAGCCAACCAACGATAAAAATGCGGCTAATTTCTATCTCGTGAAAAACCTTTAGTCGTCAATTTTTAAGTTAATAACCGGCGTCCTATGTTAAATTTTGAAGGTAATATTTTTCAATGGAAAATTTGGAATTGGCGATCGATTTTAGGCGTCAGTTGCTTATTAACGAACCGACGCTAAATTAAAAGTGATACCAATGTCTGGGCACTCTTCACTTATAGATGTCGGGTTTTGTATTGAGCCGAAGTTGTACACCTTAGGCATCGGTTTCTTGTATACAACTGACGCCTGTAAATGTGATGTTATAAGCCATTTCTATAGTAGTGAGGTCAAGGTGCAATATGGGATATGGTAGATCGCCTTGCCTAGATGACATGATCTAAGAGAAAGTGGGGGATACTGTCAGGAGACAAATCCAGTTGAACTATAGGTAAGAAAGATGGTTTAACTACACCATGATGCGAGTTCAAAGGTTCTTAAGTATGACCTAAAGGATCACATCCATGCGGTGGGAGTAGATACATGAAGAACTCGATGTTAGTATAGTTTATCAACCCTAACTAATGGTTAGTCTAGTCCAGACTAGAAGGTATGATGAGAGCATGTGTGCTCATTCAGGGTGATACATGGAGACAGTTCTTGTCCTATGTTAGATGTGATGATAACCACCATAGATAGTATCGGGATGTAAAGAAGCTCTGTAAGAGAGGTTGTGTCGGTCACCACTTCATTAAGATGATGTTGGTGAAGGGATCTCACGAAGGTCAGAAAAGACCACAATGTATGCAGATGAAGTCATTTTGATCGTGCAATGGCTAGAAAAGAGAGCCTAGGGACAATATGAGTCGTGAGCTGATGCAAAGTAGGCTGGCATGCAGTTCACTGTGGGAGAATATGTGATATGAAAATTTGACCCCTCTAAGCTATAGCTTAGAAAGCTGAGTCCCCGATACATGGGCCCATTTGAGATGGATTGGTGGAGAAGGTTATGTTTGACCTTACCCCTCAGGATAAAGTAATGTATGATGAGTTCCATATGTCCAATTTAGAGCACTATGTGAGTTACCCGAGTCATGTGCTGAGCAATGAACCTAGTGAGCCCCAAGGGAGGTTGAAATGTCTTGAGTCACCTGTGAGGATTATAGATGCCAAGGTGAAAGAACTAAGAGAAAAGAATATGTGATAATAAAGGTTCTTTGGAAGATCCATGGATAGGGTAAAGCCGCATAGGGGCCAATGATGGATATGGAAAAGTCTTATCCTGAACTTTTTGTTTGCTTGATGGAATTTTGAGGACAAAATTCTTATAAGAGGGGAAGGATGTTACAACCCCAATTTTGCGTATGTTTTCATAATTGAAATGTAAAGATTTTATGAATTGGATTTAATTAAAAAGGTTGTATGTTTTGCTTCAAACAATGAATTACTTTGCAAATATACCTTTTGATAGGAATTTCATGATGCCTATTATTAGATTAATCTATTAATGGATATAAAAGAGAAGAAAGGAAGAAAAGTCCAAAGAATAGAAAATAATACAAGATATTGAATATTAAGAAAAAAAATTATGAGAAATACATGGAAATCTCTAGATAGTGGTATTAATGGCCACAATTGAATAAATTTCGTTTATATGTAATTTCTAATAAAAGAAATAGGAAAAGAGGAAAGGAAATGAAGGATAATGAGAAATACTTAAAAAGAAGTCTATTAAGAAGGAAATTTGAAATAATGACGAAAAGATAAGAATTATGTGGAAATCAAATGGTGGTGCCTCTTGTAGCCTTTTAGAATAAAAGAAAAGGGTTTATATAAAGGAGTATTTTCTTTCCTGGTTGGTATTAATATTAAATAATCTTGGAAATTGTTTTTACAGATAGTTGTAATACTCCTTGCTACTTTTGGATTAAGAAGTAAGATACGACGAGGACTCTTTCTATATATGTAATTATGTACGGAAACCCAAGATAATTAAATAAGCGAACAATCTAGAATAGGTGTTTCACCTTTAATGGGTTGCTAACCAAGTGTTTTAATCGAGAAGTTGGCAATTTATCCAATAAAGAAAGTGGGATGGAATCCTCTAATATCCTTTCCTTGTTTAACGTTGGCACTGCCAAGTTATGTATAACGCCTAAGGAAACTAGAACCATGTGGGCTTACAAACCCTAAGTGCTACGGACTATATATATAGGGATAAACCCCATCCCTTAATGTAGAGGGAACCTCACCTTTCTCCTCCCCCCCCTCATCTGCTCCTAGTCTAGGCAGTGTTCTTCTATGAATTTGTTGGAATCCTAGTCAGCCACCCACTGTTACCTCTTGGTGTCGAGGCACTAGTGGCCATGAAAAAGGGAGATGAGGAGCACTGGGAGAAGGGCGAGGGGGTGTCGAGGACGGACCAAGGACCAAGGTTAGACTTTGCAACCGCATCATGAATACCCTATGTACCCCCAACTTGTACTACTGTCACCATAGCAGGTTGGGTTGGGGCATCTTGCAGAGATGAAGAGGATCTTAGGCTACTGTCGAGGACACCCTGCCACCATCTGTCTTTCTGGAAAGGCAAGCAAGGTGGGCACCCAGCCTTGGAGATGGTGCGTCCATCCTGGGTGCTGAGAACGTGATAGTGCGTCGCAGAACGAGTTGCAGACGTCGAGAGTGCGGGCGGCCGGGGGAAGCTTGGGGAACGGTGCCCTCAGCCTTGGGGAGGCTTGACATGATGAGATCACCTCTATGACAGCACGAGGTAGGGGCGGTGGAGCTTGTGCATGATCTGGAGTTGGTGGCCTGCCTACAGAGCCGGCAGCAGGCACACGACTTCACACTGTTGTAGGCGTCGCATGAAGGAAGGAAGAAGATAAGAGCCAAAAGACTCATCTACCCATACATGCATGGTCAACAACCAAGGGCACAAGAGTACTTTCACACCTAATCAAGAGCTGGACTGAAGTAATACAAGGTAATCTATTTTCTGCTGATGTGGCAACCCATGATTGGTCCAGATAATGATAACTTCAAATAATTCTAGAAATAAATCGGTAAATCAGAATTAGACAAGTTACATATGAATTTTACTTAGAAAAATGTGAGGAATCCATTAAAAATAGATTTAGAAGCTAATTTCTCTTGCAATTCGAAAATTAGTTGAAGTTATCAACTTTAATGCATTAATGATTAAGAAACTCTAATTTGAGATGATTAATGTATTGAGAAGGGTTATATGGATGACTAAAGTTGATATTAACCTATTGATTATAAAAAGACACATTAGATCCAAAAGGACAATCTCTATGCATAGTTTGATTAATTTAAGGTTCCATGTCCCTGAATATGCTTTAATGGGCCTTGAAACCCTAATCTCGGTAATTATGACTCTTAATGGCTTTAATTGTTCAAATTCATGAATAATGCTGAGATATGATGGTTCTAAAATATTTTGAGTATAAAAGTTCCTAATTGTGGATAAATACCCTTAATATGGTAATTAGGGTTTTTCTAATGGATAAATGTGGAATTAGTGATAAATAGAGTTCATATGTGAATTAGACTATATGAAAGGTAAGTTGCTAATTTGAAAAGAAGTCAAAGATGATAATTGGCCTTAATGATCATTTCATGACTTAAAAGGATAAAGATGGTAGTTTTAGTGTAAAAGAGGCATATTGGACTTAATTGACTTTTGATTGTGCCTATGATGTTGAAATTAGGGTTTGTTGACTAAAAGAGCATTAAAAGTGATAAATGCATAATGAAGGCTAAAACCCTAAAGTTGGCCTAGAAATCATAAGGCAGAATCCAAGTCGATCTTGAGAATGTTTTGAATAAAACAATGACACTTGGATGTTATGCATTATTTTCAAGATATTTTTGATTGCTTGTTTGATTGTATTCAATGATAATGCTTGGACATCAAGTTGCTCTAGATCATGCATGTGGTTATGCTTATGGTTAATCGCTTTAGTTTCACAATGTTTCTCAGATGTTTTATCAGTTTCCTAAAAATAACTGCTTGGATGACTTTTATTTCATGCAACTATAAAGTGACTATGATTATTACCATAAATATGTATACATGACTAGCTCAGATCCTAGTCCTCCTCTGTGGATCTGCTAATAATGAAAAGAGTAACCTAGTACATGGCCTACTTGTTAAGTAGGACATCAGGTTATCATGCGTTAGAAATTGTGCTACCCATGTGTAGTGCCATGAGACTCTTTAGCATACCATGAGTTAGGGAGTGGGCTACCTATGGGTAGTACCATGTGACTCAACCCTAGAAATTTATTCACCTGTTAGGTAGGATCATGAGGGGTTTAATTGGGATCTACAATGAGGAAGGTAGCATCCAGGTCCACTGCAGGGACATCGTAGAGGCTAGGTTGTGTATGGATTGAGCAGTTATGCTTAAAACGTAAAGTTTCTTGTTAAATCATAATTGTCTGCAATATGTTGTTACAATTAATTGCACGATTATTGTTTCCCCACATACTGACATATTCATTTATGCTGACCGACATTTTGTTTGTCAGTGTTTTAGGTACAACATTGAAAAGGACAAACAATAAATGGGCATATTGTGAATACATGAATTAAAGTCAAGGAGGATTAGTTATAATAGTTTCCGTATGAGGATGGAAGATTAGGAATCCAAGTTTTTCAAAAGGTATGCAAAATTTTATTTTAGTATAGCGTTTCAGTATATTCTGGTAGAATTTGATAATTATTATTAATTATTTGTCAAACCTTCGATCCAGAAATTGGGATAACGACTCTTACCTCTTGGTTTCCCTTAATAGGGGGTTATCGGGAGGCGGGGTCGTTACATGTTTGCTCATGTTGGAAATGGTTTTTCATGGTGATGTAGTCACCCTTGCATCAATATTCATGATTAGGAGTTGGGTGTCCATGGTCAATCTAGGTTTTTATGGAAATGGGGAAATATTATGAGCCCATATTGTTAAGACTTGAAGAGGATGTCAAGAATCTAAGTGGGGTAGACTGTAATGTCCTCAAATATCAGGCCGCAAATAAAAATAATCTTAAATTAAATTTTTGGACTACTCATATCACTAAGATGCACCTTCTTTCAGGGAGAAAATTGCTAAGAACTGTGTTGTTAACCGTGCTCATCCCAGAGTAATACTAGGATGGGTGACCAATCAGGAAGCTGAACCCAACTTGTGTGTGACTAAATACAAAGTGTGGAATTAAAGTCATTGGTAGCCTACGGGGCCAGTTGTCAATCTTGAAACTCTACTACGACCATGGGAAGTGCGATGGCATACATATGGAACTAGATTATCTAGGTTTGCAAAGTAAAAATCATCTCCTGTTATCAAACATACTTGAATTCTTCAACATTATCTTATGTCATCATGAAGAAAACTCACCCCATAAACATCAACATCAACATCATTATTATCCTCCTCCTCCTCCTCATCATCATCTTAATCATCATCATCATCATCATCATCAATATAATAATAATCATCATCATCAACAACATCATCTTCTTCATCATCATCATCATCATCATCATCATCATCATCATCATCATCATCATCATCATCATCATCATCATCATCATCATCATCATCATCATCATCATCATCATCATCATCATCATCATCATCGGCATCATCATCATCATCATCATCATCATCATTGTTATCGACTTGATCATCTAGGCCACTTATTAGCCTAGACTTTATCAAGGTTGTAGAACACGAAAAAGAGATCCAAAAAATGGATGTCAATGTTGTATTTTTGCATTGTTATCTTCAGGAGGAAACATATAGGGATTCGAAGATTTAGGAAAAAAATTCAAACCTTTTAAATTCATAAATAATTATGTGGTAAAAATACATTCTTAAACAATAACATTAAAAGTTTGGTATTATTCATTTTTCTAGGAATTCAATTAAAAGGACTTTTAAAAACATGACTATTAAAATTTTTACAATAGTGTGTAGGGAAATAAAATGATATAGATGGTCATAGAAATACATTTTTTCTTACCATATTTCCATAACAAGTAGATCACATCAACCACTATGAAGTGGTAAATATAGTTGCAAAGCATATGCCTACTCTTGGAGCAAGTCTTATGACAATCCTTGCAGAGTTGTTCTTCTTTCTCAAGAAGCACATGAAAATTTAGTGGTGCCGACCTCCCAGCATAACATCATGGATGAATATTGATGGAGTTCTCCTAGTCTGATGGAGAAGACATCCGTATCTTACTTAGTCCATGCAAAATACTGGGAACTACACGTCATTTTTCTAGAATTGATGAGAAGGAGTCATCCCATTGCGTTGCTAATGTGCTAGCATTGGCTTTTCTCCTCTTTGACTATCTCTCCCTTTTATGGGTAATATGCTTCTAGCTCTCACATTACAAAAATATTGAGATGATGAATATATGCAATGAGAGCCTTGGACTCCCCCCCTTTATATAGGATTGGATGGGATGGGTTTCTACAAACCCAGGGACACAATGGGACAAATTTCATTATTTTTCTATTTCTACAAATCACGAGACAGTTAATTGTGCTCCAATTCGGTCGACTAGAACACTAGTCAGTAAACTGGACACTCCAACCGGTCTATTGGCTATTTTTCTTATTCATGAACTTACTGACTTTCGATGAAACAATTAATGCACGTAATTGACGATCACATCAATCTTGATTTGGTACTATTGATTGTCCAATCAGTCAACTGGATTTTCCACTCACTAAAATGGATTTTCCAACTAGTCGACTGGATTGTCTAGTCAGTCGATTGCACACTCTAGTCAATTGACTCTCATTTGTAGTTGATCTACTGGACACTCCAGTCATCCAACTCCCATCTAGTGTTGTTTAAGTTAATTACCAAAACACCAAGTAAATTTTATCCATGAGTAAACTTATATTCCAGATGAATCCTATGTGTGTGACCCTATAGGTCCCAAATTACACTAGCAGTGAATATGCATAACTACATTATGACATCACAAACAATGAGTAGTATCTAGAAACACATCACTGCTACCCAAGTAATCGGAAAGTTTGAGAAAAACTTCAACCTACAATCTGTGATTAGTCTTACTATGATTGTATAAATCCTTTGTCTTTGATATCCATATGAAACTCGAGTCATGGAATCTTCATCCTCTTAATAATTAATCCATATTCCTTAAACTAGAGCAGACTGTATGAGGTGCATGTAAGCTCACATATCACATATTGAGTCATATGAGAGTTTCCATACATTATCAGTCTTTCTTATCAAGTGCCCAGGATATCAACTCTCGTAGGAGGTACAAATACAATCTATGTCACTCACACTCAATCCACATGTGTCAAAATGTACTCCAGGACCACCTTTATGGAAATCCTTATTCAAGGTCACATTGGGTGGTGTCAAAGTTCATTGAACGATGTGTGGTGAGTGTAGTGACTTTAGGTTTAATAACCTCAATCACCACTATCACTTTAAGAGATGATTGTGACTACCATTCCATGGTTTCCATGTATCACTCTCAAGCCTGGTCTGATTATTACATTGTTCTTTAAAAAGTACCCATGTGTTTGACTTGATATCAAATATCATGTCTAATGAGACTTTGTCATCAATCAACACACATTCTAGTCTTATGCATTTTTGTTGTCTATTTTTCTTGCAAAATAATATATGACTAGGGACATAACAAGAATGTATGTACTCTTAGCATACATATGATCTCATTATTCATGTCCTAAACCTAAATACGTATGTCATTGAGTAACATCATTCTTTAGACATCTACTATGTCTATGTCATCATCTCATGACTGAGAAAAACATAATAGATAAAATTACATTTATTATTATCAAAGAAGGTATATGATGCCCTATTACAATCATTATATGATTGTCTCTCTAAGTATAAATACCAACAAACTCCCACCTCCATTTAGAGCTAATCACCTATGAATCTTATTCCAAGTAATCTTAACATGTCCATCATATTTTTGCTACATAAGCACTTTTGTAGGTTACCACAATTTGCTTCTAGTCGGTACTTTTTAAGTCTTCACTTCTCCTCTTTGTGCGATCTCTCATATGATATGGAAATGTCATATTATTCTATTTGGGTTTCCTATCCTATATAGTATATCCATTGTTGGCACAATACTTCTTTTGAGTCATTCATGGTTGGAACTTTCCACAAGTTCATTTAAAAGAACTTCTTGATCCATACAATATCATGTGTTGTGTTCAAAACAACAAGGTACTTAGATTCTTTGTACAACCAACAATCATCTCTTACTCAGAATTTTTCCATCTTATAGCTTTGTGTTAGGACATAAATTTAGGTTGTGACCGATAATCATCTTTATCAGTATGGAAGCTTGAATCAGTGTAACCCTTTACACCCAAGTCTTCCATATTACCATAAAGAATGAACTAATCCTTAGAGGTTCCCAACTACTCAAGGATGTTCCCTATAGTAGTCTAGTGACTTTTGCTGGAGTTTGACTGATATCAGCTTGTCATGTCCAATATATATGAGACAACAAGACAATTACATAACATTATAGACATGATATATCCAATGGTGAATTCATATGTCATCCTACTCACACATTCCCATTCTTCACAAGAGTCTGGACACTGGGCTCTAGAGAGACTAATTCTATGGAACATGGACAAATTTTCTATCTTAGAGACATGCATGTTGAACCCCTTCATCATCCTGCTAATGTATGTGGTATTACTTAATCCAGGAAGCCTTCTACACCTATCTCTATAGATCTTAATTCTTAAGATATAAGATGCTTCACCTAATTCCTTCATAGAGAAGGTTCATTTTTCCTGTCTGGGATTTAACATGTGTAGGATAAGGATGTCATTCTCCATCAATATGTAGAATACATATATGCTCCCAGTATCCTTTTGTAAACGCGGGTATCGTGTTCATTTTGACTAAAGTTAAACTCCTTGACTATTATGTGAAATCGAAGACTCCATCTCTGGGATGATTGCTTCAATCCATAGATTTCTCTTTGTAGCTTACATGCTTTATTTACATTAGTTGGATTTATAAAACCTTTAGATAATTTCATGCACACATCCTCATGAATAATCCCATTAAGGAATGTAGTTTTAGAATCCATCTGCCAAATCTCATAGTCATAATAAGCTATAATGGGAAGCATGATCCATCTGGATTTAACCATGGCAACTGGTGAAAGGATTGTCATGTTCAACACCTTGAAGTTATTTTAAACCCTTTGCAACCAATTTGTCCTTATAGGTTTGTATATTACCATCAATGTTGGTCTTCTTCATGAAACCCCATTTGCACCCTATAGGTTTTACCCCTTTAGGTGTATCCCCCAAGGTTATACCTTGTTGGTGTACATGGAATCCATCTTAGATCCAATGGACCCAAGTCATTTCTCAGACTTCAGTCCCTCAATAGCTTCTAAGTAGATTTTTGGCTCATAATCTATGACCAACTCTTCGTCTTCATGAGTCATAAAATATCCAATTCCTTCAGACTCAAGGCGTGTCCTACTAGATCTACGAGGTCCTTCTGTTACATCATGAACTCGAGATTCTTCAACAGTTTGTGATTTTTCTTATTCCTATTATACATGTATAGGTTCAATGTTTTCTGATTGGTCTCGAACTTATTGACTTCTAGTTTTCTTCCATTGATTACTTTGGTAATAAATTCCCTTTTAGGAATACAACCATTCTAGAAACAAACACTTTTTTGTCAAGTGGAATATAAAAGTAGTATCCACTGGTTTCCCTAGGATATTCAATAAAAAACATTTATCTAATTTGGGACCAAGATTTTCAAGATATTTTTTTCCATATAAGTTTCTCATTCTGAATCCTCATCAAATACATACCAGGACACTTCCCATGCCTTATCTCATATGGTGTCTTTTGAATAGATTTTGATGGTATGCAGTTTAATGTAAACATTGTTGTTTATAAAGCATATTCCTTGAAGGAAGTCAGAAGATTAGCTATACTTATTGATGCTCGTAATAGGGTATGATTTCTTCTTTCTGATACATCATTATGTTTCATGTGGAGTTCATTGTCATGCAATGTTAGAGTCTTTCATAAGGTCCTCAACTTCTCAGTTCAAATGTTATCCACATTGATCAGATCAAAGTGTTTTAATAGTAGTAACCACCTTTAGCATTTGTTCTAAAACGTATACATACATCAGTATGTATGAGTCCTAGGATCACTCACTCTCTCACTGTTACTAGTGAAAGGATCTTTTGTCATATTTCTCAACAAACAAGACTCACATGTCTCTACTGGTTTGAAACCAAAAATATTCTAGATGACCATCCTTATGGATTCTAGAAATGTGTTCTTTATTTATGTTCCCTAGAAAACAATACTATATGTATATATTGTTTGAGCCATCAATTCATTCAGTATATATGTTATACATATTTGTCTCTAGAACTGTCGAGTATACACTATAAGACATTGGGACACTACCATAAAAGATCTTATCATTAAAATAAAACATCAATCCGTCATGATACTCTTGACCCAAAAAAAAACATATATGTTGTTTCTATTAATTGAAGGCACATAAAAGAAATTCACTAATTCTATTACATTCCCACTGGGATTCGATAAATGACAAGTTCCAACTGTAGAAGCAGAAACTCTTGCCTCAAGCAGTGCCACCTTATCTATCTTACTTGTTCTCAGATCTTAAAGTGGGAATCTCTATATCCTACTTATTCTTCCATTTTTTCGTCTATATAAATAGGGAAATTCCTTTTTGAGTGTCTAGGCTAGTGATAGTGGTGACACTTCCCTTCCTTGTTCATTCCTCCCTTTTCTTTAAATGTAGAATATGTGGGTTTATGGCTGGCTATAAATCTCTTATTAGTTTTTCCTTTTCCCTCGGACTTCCCTTTACATCAGATGATCATCATCACAAATTTGGTTTTTTCTTTATTCAATTGTGCTTCAGTAGTTTACAACATGCCAAACAATTCTAACAATGACTTATCATGATTGTTTGTGTTGTAGTTCATGAAACATTGTATATATGATTCCCACAATAACCATAAAATTGCATATTTGGCCAACTAATGCCCTAAGGGATATCCCAATTTGGTTAGTTTCTCCAGAAATCCAATCAATTTGAGCACATGGGACCCCACCTGATCTCTCTTTTCCTTATTTCACTTGAATAATGCTTTTAAGATGTGATATCTCTCTTGTATTTCTTGGTCCTCAAACATGTTCTTGAGATGTGTTACCATCTCTATGACTTCCAAGTTTTCATGTTGTCTCTGCAACTTATAGTTCATTGAGCATAGAATCAACCATTTGTCATCCAAGACATCTACGATATGCTTCTTGTCATCATCGCTTTTAGCCTTAGGCATGATGGAAGTGGGTTCATCTTGCTCTAGTGTCTCTAGGACAAAAAGCTTACACACATGAGTGAGAATAATTCTCGACATCCTTAACCAGTCATGGAAGTTATCCCTCTTTATTTTGTCCTTCTCAAGGACTAATTGCAATGAAAATGTGTTGGTGTTTTCCATATGTTTCTATAATAAAATCTGCATTGGTTAAAACAACTTTGATTTATTTGAAAATATTACAATATTAGTTTGACCTTTAGTTGAATGTTGATCCCACTATCTTGTTCTAATTGATATCCCTCACTATCCATTCGGAAGATTGCAACATACAACCTCCTAGTGAGCCAAGATCCATATTTCATCAATTCATCAGTCAGCTTTAGCTGATCTCCCACAACTTATGTTTTTAGGTAGGAAACTTTTTGCCAACTGCATCTAATGCAATTCTTGGAAATATGGTGTGAAAAAATCCTTATCACATTCTATTTGTATGCTTCTAGGAACTTACTCTAATTAAGGCCACCTAATTAAGCCTGACCTAAAAGTCAATACGATTGAATATGCACCCTACTGTGGCAGACCCACATATCTACCATCACACTTCTATGAGATAGATAGTGCACCATGCTTTGGAGTAACTTACATTTAGTTGATCAATATTTTAATGTGTGCTGATTATGGAAATATCTATGACTTAATATTTATTGAGGGATTTTATATATAAATACATATACATATATAATCATGACATACTTATAATATGTATGATATACATATTATATCCACAAATGAAACATGAAACCATAATTATACAAGCTATGGTTATGGTCATACTAATGCAATTCTTTGAAGACACAAAGAATTTCTATCCACCTAAAGTCAAACATCACATGTTACAACTTATTGAATAAAAATGTTGTGTTGGAAACAAGTTGGTTGGTCAATTGGACTCTTCCAATGCATCTATTCATCCTCCTATCAGTCGATTGGTCTTCTCCAGGCGGTCAACTATTTTTTGGCTAGAATGACACTTTAGAATCCTCCAATGGGTCGATTGGGCCTCTAATCGATCGATTGACTCCTTAAATTTGTTGCCTATTCGGTCATCTAATTGATCCACTTGACTTCCCAGTTGGTTGACTTGCCTGATGCAAAGTGTCTTCTCTTTCATTGATATAGAAGTTAAACCTAATCCTATTTATATATTACATTGTAAGAGGTCAAACCTTGAGTTAAATGCAATGGGAGTATAGGGAGAAAAGCATTAACTTACATTTGGAGAAAAAGAGAGAAGCTTGGTGATTACATTGAATTTAAAAGATAGTTATTAAACCATTCAATCAATAACATACATCAAAAGGAGTATATTCCATATCCAAACATGCATCCACAATCAAAATGGTTTTAAGACAACATATATTAATTGCATGTATATTATATTATATATAGGATCTATGACACATTCTATAGCTATGTGGTATTTAATCAGATTTGCAAATTAATTATTTTAATATTCTCATCACATGCACGCCTAGTGTGATTGTGATGATACGCACGCCTCTACGTAGTCTACATAGACTACCAGGAACTCCATGTTGTTCTTCTCTTACCAATGGGAAGGAGTTGTCCCTTCATGTTGTCGGAGTGCTAGCATTGACTTTTCTCCCCTTTGGCTATCTCTCCCTTTTACATATAAGTGAAAAGATCTAGAGGGGGTGAATATAGCTTTATGATTATTTTAATCTAATGATATTACTCAACTTTAAAGTATAGAGGAAATATGAAATAAAAGAGGCGAACACCAAAGGACACAATGATACTCTTAACCAAAAAAAACAAAGATGTTGTTTCTATTAATTGAAGGCACATAAAAGAAATTCACTAATTTTATTACATTCCCACTAGGATTCGATAAATGACAAGTTCCAACTGTAGTAGCAAAAGCTCTTGCCTCAAGCAGTGCCACCTTATGTATCTAACTTCTTCTCAGATCTTGAAGTGGGGATCTCTATATCCTGCTTATTCTTCCATTTTTTTCTCTATATAAATAGGGAAATTCCTTTTTGAGTGTCTAAGCTAGTGATAGTGGTGACACTTCCCTTCCTTATTCACTCCTCCCTTTTCTTTAAGTATAGAATATGTGGGTTTATTTCTGGCAATAAATCTCTTATTAGTTTTTCCTTTTCCCTCAAACTTCCATTTACCTTGGATGATCATCATCACAAATTTGGTTTTTTCTTTATTCAATTGTGCTTCAGTAGTTTACAACATGCCAAAAAATTCTGACAACGGCTTATCATGATTGCTTGTGTTGTAGGTCATGAAAAATTGTATATATGATTCCCACAATAATTGTAAAATTGCATATTTGGCCAACTGATGCCCTAAGGGATATCCCAATTTGGTTAGTTTCTCCACAAACCCAATAAATTTGAGCACATGGGACCCCACGTGATCTCTATCTTCCTTATTGCACTCGAATAATGCTGTTAAGATATGATATCTCTCTTGTCTTGATTGGTCCTCAAAAATGTTCTTGAGATGTGTTACCATCTCTATGACTTCCAAGTTTTCATGTTGTCTCTGCAACTTATAGTTCATTGAGCATAGAATCAACCATTTGTCATCCAAGACATCTACGATATGATACTTGTCATCATTGCTTTCAGCCTTAGGCACGATGGAAGTGGGTTCATCTTGCTCTAGTGTCTCTAGGACAAATAGCTTGCACACATGAGTGAGAATAATTCTCGACATCCTTAACCAGTCATGGAAGTTATCCCTCTTTATTTTGTCCTTCTCAAGGACTAATTGCAATGAAAATGTGTTGGTGTTTTCCATATGTTTCTATAATAAAATCTACATTGGTTAAAACAATTTTGATTGATTTGAAAATATTACAATATTAGTTTGACCTTTAGTTGAATGTTGATCCCACTATCTTGTTCAAATTGATAGCCCTCGCTATCAATTTGGAAGATTGCAGCGTACAACCTCCTAGTGAGCCAAGACCCATATTCCATCAATTCATTAGTCAGCTTTAGCTGATCTCCCACAACTTGTGTATTTAGGTAGGAAACTTTTTGCCAACTACATCTAATGCAACTCTTGGATAGATGGTGTGAAAAAATCCTTATCACATTCTATTTGTATGCTTCTAGGAACTTACTCTAATTAAGGCCACCTAAATACGCCTGACCAAAAAGTCAATACGATAGAATATGTACCCTGCTTTGGTAGACCCGCATATCTACCATCACACTTCTATGAGATAGATAGTGCACCATGCTTTGGAGTAACTTACATTTAGTTGATCAATCATTTAATGTGTGCTGATTATGGAAATATCTATGACTTAATATTTATGGAGGGATTTTATATATAAATACATATACATATATAATCATGACATACTTATAGTATGTATCATATACATATTATATCCATAAATGAAACATGAAACCATAATTATACAAGCTATGGTTATGGTCATACTAATGCAATTATTTGTAGCCAAAAAGAATTTCTATCCACCTAAAGTCAAACATCACATTTTACAACTTATTGAATAAAAATGTTGTGTTGGAAACAAGTTGGTTGGTCGATTGGAATCTTCCAATGCATCTATTCATCCTCCTATCAGTCGATTGGTCTTCTCCAGGCGGTCAACTATTTTGTGGATCAAAGACTCTTTAAACTCCTCCAATGGGTCGATTGGGCCTCTAATCGATCGATTGACTCCTTAAATTTGTTGCCTCTTCGGTCATCTAATTGATCCACTCGACTTCCCAGCTGGTTGACTTGCCAGATGCAAAGTGTCTTCTCTTTCACTGATATAGAAGTTAGGGCTAATCATATTCATATATTACATTGTAAAAGGTCAAACCTTGAGTTAAATGCAATGGGAGTATAAGGAGAAAAGCATTAACTTACATTTCGAGAAAAAGAGAGAAGCTTGGTGTTTATATTGAATTTAAAAGATAGTAATTAAACCATTCAATCAATAACATACATCAAAAGGAGTATTTTCCATAACCAAACATGCATCCACCATCAAAATGGTTTTAGGACAACACATATTAATTGCATGTATATTATATTATATATAGGATCTATGACACATTCCATAGCTATGTGGTATTTAATCAGAATTGCAAATTAATTATTTTCATATTCTCATCAGATGCACGCCTAGTGTGATTTTGCTGATATGCATGCCTCTACGTAGTCTACATAGACTACTAGGAACTCCATGTTGTTCTTCTCTCACCAATTGGAAGGAGTTGTCCCTTCATGTTGTCGAAGTGCTAGCATTGACTTTTCTCCCCTTTGGCTATCTCTCCCTTTTACAAACAAGTGAAAAGATCTAGAGGGGGTGAATATAGCTTTATGATTATTTTAATCTAATCAGATTGCTAAACTTTAAAATATAGAGGAAATATGAAATAAAAGAGGCAAACACTAAAGGACACAGTGATACTCTTGACCAAAAAAAAACATATATGTTGTTTCTATTAATTGAAGGCGCATAAAAGAAATTCACTAATTTTATTACATTCCCACTGGGATTCGATAAATGACAAGTTCCAACTGTAGTAGAAGAAACTCTTGCCTCAAGCAGTGCCACCTTATCTAACTTACTTTTTCTCAGATCTTGAAGTGGGGATCTCTACATCCTACTTATTCTTCCATTTTTTCCTATATATAAATAGAGAAATTCCTTTTTGAGTGTCTAGGCTAGTGATAGTGGTGACACTTCCCTTCCTTGTTCACTCCTCCCTTTTCTTTAATTGTTGAATATGTGGGTTTATGGCTAGCTATAAATCTCTTATTAGTTTTTCCTTTTCCCTCAGACTTCCATTTACCTCGGCTGATCATCATCACAAATTTTGTTTTTTCTATATTCAATTGTGCTTTAGTAGTTTACAACATGCCAAACAATTCTAACAACGGCTTATCATGATTGCTTGTGTTGTAGGTCATGAAAAATTGTATATATGATTCCCACAATAATTGTAAAATTGCATATTTGGCCAACTGATGCCCTAAGGGATATCGCAATATGGTTAGTTTCTCCACAAACCCAATAAATTTGAGCACATGGGACCCCACCTGATCTCTCTCTTCCTTATTGCACTTGAATAGTGCTTTTAAGATATGATATCTCTCTTGTCTTGCTTGGTCCTCAAACATGTTCTTGAGATGTGTTACCATCTCTATGACTTCCAAGTTTTCATGTTGTCTCTGCAACTTATAGTTCATTGAGCATAGAATCAACCATTTGTCATCCAAGACATCTACAATATGCTACTTGTCATCATCACTTTCAGCCTTAGGCACGATGGAAGTGGGTTCATCTTGCTCTAGTGTCTCTAGGACAAATAGCTTGCACACATGAGTGAGAATAATTCTCGACATCCTTAACCAGTCATGGAAGTTATCCCTCTTTATTTTGTCCTTCTCAAGGACTAATTGCAATGAAAATGTGTTGGTGTTTTCCATATGTTTCTATAATAAAATCTACATTGGTTAAAACAATTTTGATTGATTTGAAAATATTACAATATTAGTTTGACCTTTAGTTGAATGTTGATCCCACTATCTTGTTCAAATTGATATCCCTCGCTATAAATTTGGAAGATTGCAGCGTACAACCACCTAGTGAGCCAAGACCCATATTTCATCAATTCATTAGTCAGCTTTAGCTGATCTCCCACAACTTGTGTATTTAGGTAGGAAACTTTTTTCCAACTACATCTAATGCAACTCTTGGATAGATGGTGTGAAAAAATCCTTATCACATTCTATTTGTATGCTTCTAGGAACTTACTCTAATTAAGGCCACCTAATTACACCTGACCAAAAAGTCAATACTATAGAATATGTACCCTGCTTTGGTAGACCCGCATATCTACCATCACACTTCTATGAGATAGATAGTGCACCATGCTTTGGAGTAACTTACATTTAGTTGATCAATCATTTAATGTGTGCTGATTATGGAAATATCTATGACTTAATATTTATGGAGGGATTTTATATATAAATACATATACATATATAATCATGACATACTTATAATATGTATCATATACATATTATATCCATAAATGAAACATGAAACCATAATAATACAAGCTATGGTTATGGTCATACTAATTCCATTCTTTGAAGCCAAAAAGAATTTCTATCCACCTAAAGTCAAACATCACATTTTACAACTTATTGAATAAAAATGTTGTGTTGGAAACAAGTTGGTCGGTCGATTGGAATCTTCCAATGCATCTATTCATCCTCCTATCAGTCGATTGGTCTTCTCCAGGCGGTCAACTATTTTGTGGATCAAAGACTTTTTAAACTCCTCCAATGGGTCGATTGGGCCTCTAATCGATCGATTGACTCCTTAAATTTGTTGCCTCTTCGATCATCTAATTGATCCACTCGACTTCCCAGCAGGTTGACTTGGCAGACGCAAAGTGTCTTCTCTTTCACTGATATAGAAGTTAAGGCTAATCCTATTCATATATTACATTGTAAAAGGTCAAACCTTGAGTTAAATGCAATGGGAGTATAAGGAGAAAAGCATTAACTTACATTTCGAGAAAAAGAGAGAAGCTTGGTGTTTATATTGAATTTAAAAGATAGTAATTAAACCATTCAATCAATAACATACATCAAAAGGAGTATTTTCCATAACCAAACATGCATCCACCATCAAAATGGTTTTAGGACAACACATATTAATTGCATGTATATTATATTATATATAGGATCTATGACACATTCCATAGCTATGTGCTATTTAATCAGATTTGCAAATTAATTATTTTAATATTCTCATCACACACACGTCTAGTGTGATTTTGCTGATATGCATGCCTCTACGTAGTCTACATAGACTACCAGGAACTCCATGTTGTTCTTCTCTCACCAATTGGAAGGAGTTGTCCCTTCATGTTTTCGAAGTGCTAGCATTGACTTTTCTCCCCTTTGGCTATCTCTCCCTTTTACAAACAAGTGAAAAGATCTAGAGGGGGTGAATATAGCTTTATGATTATTTTAATCTAATTAGATTGATAAACTTTAAAATATAGAGGAAATATGAAATAAAAGAGGAAAACACTAAAGGACACAGTGATACTCTTGACAAAAAAAAAACATATATGTTGTTTCTATTAATTGAAGGCACATAAAAGAAATTCACTAATTTTATTACATTCCCACTGGGATTCGATAAATGACAAGTTCCAACTGTAGTAGCAAAAACTCTTGCCTCAAGCAGTGCCACCTTATCTAACTTACTTTTTCTCAGATCTTGAAGTGGGGATCTCTACATCCTACTTATTCTTCCATTTTTTCCTATATATAAATAGAGAAATTCCTTTTTGAGTGTCTAGGCTAGTGATAGTGGTGACACTTCCCTTCCTTATTCACTCCTCCCTTTTCTTTAAGTGTAGAATATGTGGGTTTATGGCTGGCTATAAATCTCTTATTAGTTTTTCCTTTTCCCTCAGACTTCCATTTACCTCGGATGATCATCATCACAAATTTTGTTTTTTCTTTATTCAATTGTGCTTCAGTAGTTTACAACATGCCAAACAATTCTGACAACGGCTTATCATGATTGCTTGTGTTGTAGGTCATGAAAAATTGTATATATGATTCCCACAATAATTGTAAAATTGCATATTTGGCCAACTAATGCCCTAAGGGATATCCCAATATGGTTAGTTTCTCCACAAACCCAATAAATTTGAGCACATGGGACCCCACCTGATCTCTCTCTTCCTTGTTGCACTTGAATAATGCTTTTAAGATATGATATCTCTCTTGTCTTTCTAGGTCCTCAAACATGTTCTTAAGATGTGTTACCATCTCTATGACTTCCAAGTTTTCATGTTGTCTCTGCAACTTATAGTTCATTGAGCATAGAATCAACCATTTGTCAATCAAGACATCTACGATATGCTACTTGTCATCATCGCTTTCAGCCTTAGGCACGATGGAAGTGGGTTCATCTTGCTCTAGTGTCTCTAGGACAAATAGCTTGCACACATGAGCGAGAATAATTCTCGACATCCTTAACCAGTCATGGAAGTTATCCCTTTTTATTTTGTCCTTCTCAAGGACTAATTGCAATGAAAATGTGTTGGTGTTTTCCATATGTTTCTATAATAAAATCTACATTGGTTAAAACAATTTTGATTGATTTGAAAATATTACAATATTAGTTTGACCTTTAGTTGAATGTTGATCCCACTATCTTGTTCAAATTGATAGCCCTCGCTATCAATTTGGAAGATTGCAGTGTACAACCTCCTAGTGAGCCAAGACCCATATTTCATCAATTCATTAGTCAGCTTTAGCTGATCTCCCACAACTTGTGTATTTAGGTAGGAAACTTTTTGCCAACTACATCTAATGCAACTCTTGGATAGATGGTGTGAAAAAATCCTTATCACATTCTATTTGTATGCTTCTAGGAACTTACTCTAATTAAGGTCACCTAATTACGCCTGACCAAAAAGTCAATACGATAGAATATGTACCCTGCTTTGGTAGACCTGCATATCTACCATCACACTTCTATGAGATAGATAGTGCACCATGCTTTGGAGTAACTTACATTTAGTTGATCAATCATTTAATGTGTGCTGATTATGGAAATATCTATGACTTAATATTTATGGAGGGATTTTATATATAAATACATATACATATATAATCATGACATACTTATAATATGTATCATATACATATTATATCCATAAATGAAACATGAAACCATAATTATACAAGCTATGGTTATGGTCATACTAATGCAATTCTTTGAAGCCAAAAAGAATTTCTATCCACCTAAAGTCAAACATCACATTTTACAACTTATTGAATAAAAATGTTGTGTTGGAAACAAGTTGGTTGGTCGATTGGAATCTTCCAATGCATCTATTCATCCTCCTATCAGTCGATTGGTCTTCTCCAGGCGGTCAACTATTTTGTGGATCAAAGACTCTTTAAACTCCTCCAATGGGTCGATTGGGCCTCTAATCGATCGATTGACTCCTTAAATTTGTTGCCTCTTCGGTCATCTAATTGATCCACTCGACTTCCCAGCTGGTTGACTTGCCAGATGCAAAGCGCCTTCTCTTTCACTGATATAGAAGTTAAGGCTAATCCTATTCATATATTACATTGTAAAAGGTCAAACTTTGAGTTAAATGCAATGGGAGTATAAGGAGAAAAGCATTAACTTACATTTCGAGAAAAAGAGAGAAGCTTGGTGTTTATATTGAATTTAAAAGATAGTAATTAAACCATTCAATCAATAACATACATCAAAAGGAGTATTTTCCATAACCAAACATGCATCCACCATCAAAATGGTTTTAGGACAACACATATTAATTTCATGTATATTATATTATATATAGGATCTATGACACATTCCATAGCTATGTGGTATTTAATCAGATTTTCAAATTAATTATTTTAATATTCTCATCACATGCACGCCTAGTGTGATTTTGCTGATATGCATGCCTCTACATAGTCTACATAGACTACCAGGAACTCCATGTTGTTCTTCTCTCACCAATTGGAAGGAGTTGTCCCTTCATGTTGTTGAAGTGCTAGCATTGACTTTTCTCCCCTTTGGCTATCTCTCCCTTTTACAAACAAGTGAAAAGATCTAGAGGCGGTGAATATAGCTTTATGATTATTTTAATCTAATCAGATTGCTAAACTTTAAAATATAGAGGAAATATGAAATAAAAGAGGCAAACACTAAAGGACACAGTGATACTCTTGACCAAAAAAAAAACATATATGTTGTTTCTATTAATTGAAGGCACATAAAAGAAATTCACTAATTTTATTACATTCCCACTGGGATTCGATAAATGACAAGTTCCAACTATAGTAGCAGAAACTCTTGCCTCAAGCAGTGCCACCTTATCTAACTTACTTTTTCTCAGATCTTGAAGTGGGGATCTCTACATCCTACTTATTCTTCCATTTTTTCCTATATATAAATAGAGAAATTCCTTTTTGAGTGTCTAGGCTAGTGATAGTGGTGACACTTCCCTTCCTTGTTCACTCCTCCCTTTTCTTTAAGTGTAGAATATGTGGGATTATGGCTGGCTATAAATCTCTTATTAGTTTTTCCATTTTTCTTAGACTTCCATTTACCTCGGATGATCATCATCACAAATTTTGTTTTTTCTTTATTCAATTGTGCTTCAGTAGTTTACAACATGCCAAACAATTCTGACAACGGCTTATCATGATTGCTTTTGTTGTAGGTCATGAAAAATTGTATATATGATTCCCACAATAATTGTAAAATTGCATATTTTGCCAACTGATGCCCTAAGGGATATCCCAATTTGGTTAGTTTCTCCACAAACCCAATAAATTTGAGCACATGGGACCCCACCTGATCTCTCTCTTCCTTATTGCACTTGAATAATGCTTTTAAGATATGATATCTCTCTTGTCTTGCTTGGTCCTCAAACATGTTCTTGAGATGTGTTACCATCTCTATGACTTCCAAGTTTTCATGTTGTCTCTGCAACTTATAGTTCATTGAGCATAGAATCAACCATGTGTCATCCAAGACATCTACGATATGCTACTTGTCATCATCGCTTTCAGCCTTAGGCATGATGGAAGTGGGTTCATCTTGCTCTAGTGTCTCTAGGACAAATAGCTTGCACACATGAGTGAGAATAATTCTTGACATCCGTAACCAGTCATGGAAGTTATCCCTCTTTATTTTGTCCTTCTCAAGGACTAATTGCAATGAAAATGTGTTGGTGTTTTCCATATGTTTCTATAATAAAATCTACATTGGTTAAAACAATTTTGATTGATTTGAAAATATTACAATATTAGTTTGACCTTTAGTTGAATGTTGATCCCACTATCTTGTTCAAATTGATAGCCCTCGCTATCAATTTGGAAGATTGCAGCGTACAACCTCCTAGTGAGCCAAGACCCATATTTCATCAATTCATTAGTCAGCTTTAGCTGATATACCACAACTTGTGTATTTAGGTAGGAAACTTTTTGCCAACTACATCTAATGCAACTCTTGGATAGATGGTGTGAAAAAATCCTTATCACATTCTATTTGTATGCTTCTAGGAACTTACTCTAATTTAGGCCACCTAATTATGCCTGACCAAAAAGTCAATACGATAGAATATGTACCCTGCTTTGGTAGACCCGCATATCTACCATCACACTTCTATGAGATAGATAGTGCACCATGCTTTGGAGTAACTTACATTTAGTTGATCAATCATTTAATGTGTGCTGATTATGGAAATATCTATGACTTAATATTTATGGAGGGATTTTATATATAAATACATATACATATATAATCATGACATACTTATAATATGTATCATATACATATTATATCCATAAATGAAACATGAAACCATAATTATACAAGCTATGGTTATGGTCATACTAATGCAATTCTTTGAAGCCAAAAAGAATTTCTATCCACCTATAGTCAAACATCACATTTTACAACTTATTGAATAAAAATGTTGTGTTGGAAACAAGTTGGTTGGTCGATTGGAATCTTCCAATGCATCTATTCATCCTCCTATCAGTCGATTGGTCTTCTCCAGGCGGTCAACTATTTTGTCGATCAAAGCCTCTTTAAACTCCTCCAATGGGTCGATTGGGACTCTAATCAATCGATTGACTCCTTAAATTTGTTGCCTCTTCGGTCATCTAATTGATCCACTCGACTTCCCAGCTGGTTGACTTGCCAGATGCAAAGTGTCTTCTCTTTCACTGATATAGAAGTTAAGGCTAATCCTATTCATATATTACATTGTAAAAGGTCAAACCTTGAGTTAAATGCAATGGGAGTATAAGGAGAAAAGCATTAACTTACATTTCGAGAAAAAGAGAGAAGCTTGGTGTTTATATTGAATTTAAAAGATAGTAATTAAACCATTCAATCAATAACATACATCAAAAGGAGTATTTTCCATAACCAAACATGCATCCACCATCAAAATGGTTTTAGGACAACACATATTAATTGCATGTATATTATATTATATATAGGATCTATGACACATTCCATAGCTATGTGGTATTTAATCAGATTTGCAAATTAATTATTTTAATATTCTCATCACATGCACGCCTAGTGTGATTTTGCTGATATGCATGCCTCTATGTAGTCTACATAGACTACCAGGAACTCCATGTTGTTCTTCTCTCACCAATTGGAAGGAGTTGTCCCTTCATGTTGTCGAAGTGCTAGCATTGACTTTTCTCCCCTTTGGCTATCTCTCCCTTTTACAAACAAGTGAAAAGATCTAGAGGGGGTGAATATAGCTTTATGATTATTTTAATCTAATCAGATTGCTAAACTTTAAAATATAGAGGAAATATGAAATAAAAGAGGCAAACACTAAAGGACACAGTGATACTCTTGACAAAAAAAAAAACATATATGTTGTTTCTATTAATTGAAGGCGCATAAAAGAAATTCACTAATTTTATTACATTCCCACTGGGATTTGATAAATGACAAGTTCCAACTGTAGTAGCAGAAACTCTTGCCTCAAGCAGTGCCACCTTATCTAACTTACTTTTTCTCAGATCTTGAAGTGGGGATCTCTACATCCTACTTATTCTTCCATTTTTTCCTATATATAAATAGAGAAATTCCTTTTTGAGTGTCTAGGCTAGTGATAGTGGTGACACTTCCCTTCCTTGTTCACTCCTCCCTTTTCTTTAAGTGTAGAATATGTGGGTTTATGGCTGGCTATAAATCTCTTATTAGTTTTTCCTTTTCCCTCAGACTTCCCTTTACCTCGGAAGATCATCATCACAAATTTGGTTTTTTCTTTATTCAATTGTGCTTCAGTAGTTTTCAACATGCCAAACAATTCTGACAATGGCTTCTCATGATTGCTTGTGTTATAGTTCATAAAACATTGTATATATGATTCCCACAATAACTGTAAAATTGCATATTTGGCCAATTGATGCCCAAAGGGATATCCCAATTTGGTTAGTTTCTCCACAAACCCAATCAATTTGAGCACATGGGACCCCACCTGATCTCTCTCTTCCTTATTGCACTTGAATAATGCTTTTAAGATATGATATCTCTCTTGTCTTGCTTGGTCCTCAAACATGTTCTTGAGATGTGTTACCATCTCTATGACTTCCAATTTTTCATGTTGTCTCTACAACTTATAGTTCGTTGAGCATAGAATCAACCATTTGTCATCCAAGACATCTATGATATGCTTCTTGTCATCATCGCTTTCAGCCTTAGGCACGATGGAAGTGGGTTCATCCTTCTCTAGTGTCTATAGGACAAAAAGCTTGCACACATGAGTGAGAATAATTCTCGACATCCTTAACCAGTCATGGAAGTTATCCCTCTTTATTTTTTCCTTCTCAAGGACTAATTGCAATGAAAATGTGTTGGTTTTTTCCATATGTTTCTATAATAAAATCTGCATTGGTTAAAACAATTTTGATTGATTTGAAAATATTACAATATTAGTTTGACCTTTAGTTGAATGTTGATCCCACTATCTTGTTCAAATTGATAGCCCTCACTATCAATTTGGAAAATTGCAGTGTACAACCTCCTAGGGAGCCAAAATCCATATTTCATCAATTCATCAGTCAGCTTTAGCTGATCTCCCACAACTTGTGTATTTAGGTAGGAAACTTTTTGCCAACTGCATCTAACGCAACTCTTGGATAGATGGTGTGAAAAAATCCTTATCACATTTTATTTGTATGCTTCTAGGAACTTACTCTAATTAAGGCCACCTAATTACGCCTGACCCAAAAGTCGACACATTAGAATATGCACCCTGCTTTGGCAGACCCATATATCTACCATCACACTTCTATGAGATAGATAGTGCACCATGCTTTGGAGTAACTTACATTTAGTTGATCAATCTTGTAATGTGTGCTGATTATGGAAATATCTATGACTTAATATTTATTGAGGGATTTTATATATAAATACATATACATATATAATCATGACATACTTATAATATGTATCATATACATATTATATCCACAAATGAAACATGAAACCTTAATTATACAAGCTATGGTTATGGTCATACTAATACAATTCTTTGAAGCCACAAAGAATTTCTATCCACCTAAAGTCAAACATCACATGTTACAACTTATTGAATAAAAATGTTGTGTTGGAAACAAGTTGGTTGGTCGATTGGACTCTTCCAATGCATCTATTTATCCTCCTATCAGTCGATTGGTCTTCTCGAGGTAGTCAATTATTTTGTGGCTCGAACGAGTCTTTAGACTCCTCCAATGGGTCGATTGGGCCTCTAATCAATCGATTGACTCCTTAAATTTGTTGCCTCTTCGGTCATCTAATTGATCCACTCGACTTCCCAGCTGGTTGACTTGCCTGATGCAAAGTGTCTTCTGTTTCACTGATATAGAAGTTAAAGCTAATCCTATTTATATATTACATTGTAAAAGGTCAAACCTCGAGTTAAATGCTATGGGAGTGTAGGGAGAAAAGCATTAACTTACATTTGGAGAAAAAGAGACAAGCTTGGTGTTTATATTGAATTTAAAAGATAGTAATTAAACCATTCAATCAATAACATACATCAAAAGGAGTATTTTCCATAAGCAAACATGCATCCACCATCAAAATGGTTTTAAGACAACACATATTAATTGCATGTATATTATATTATATATAGGATCTATGACACATTCCATAGTTGTGGTATTTAATCAGATTTGCAAATTAATTATTTAAATATTCTCATCACATGCAATAAAATAAACGATAAAAATAAAACTGGTCATATTGATTAAATCCCGAAATATAGTAAATTGACATGACTCTGATACCACTATTGGGGAAATGTGGCGACAAATATGGGAATAGAAATAAAAATTTTTTGGCATATTGTCCATAAACCAATGGACCTCTTCAACAACTATGAATAGGGAAAGAGATTTGTAAGGAAGATACCTAGTTGTGTAGAAAGTCCAATGACAATCCTTTAGAGTTGTGCTTCTTTCTCAAGTAGTACAAAAATGGTCATTGAGGTTGGCCTCTCTGTGTAGCACCACAAATGGTACTTGATGGCATTCCCCTAGTGTGGCTGTGATGATATGCATGCCCCTACGTAGTCTACATAGACTACCAAGAACTGCATGTTGTTCCTCTCTCACCAATGGGAAGGAGTTGTCCCTTCATGTTGTCGGAGTGCTAGCATTGAGTTTTCTCCCCTTTGGCTATCTCTCCCTTTTCCAAATAAGTGAAAAGATCTAGAGGGGGTGAATATAGCTTTATTATTATTTTAATCTAATGGGATTACTCAACTTT
Source organism: Alisma plantago-aquatica (assembly GCA_963693085.1). Classification (NCBI taxonomy): domain Eukaryota; kingdom Viridiplantae; phylum Streptophyta; class Magnoliopsida; order Alismatales; family Alismataceae; genus Alisma; species Alisma plantago-aquatica. The sequence goes on along the minus strand of OY856410.1, from coordinate 792,098,382 downwards.
AAAGTATAGAGGAAATATGAAATAAAAGAGGCAAAAACTAAAGGACACAATGATTTACAGTGGTTCCGTGTAAGACGTCAGTCCAATACCTAGTTGTCACCAATCAAGATTTGCAAAACATGTATTTTATTCCTTTAGTATACCAATACACAATACACAAAAAGTTACCGATTCCTTTGGTTGGTTAAGACAAACCCTCCTTTTTGGCTCAAGGAGAACTACCATCTTCTTTGATGGGCCACTGGTCTAGGAGAGGATCACAATCCACCTCCACCACCTTGGTTACAACCTTCAACTTTGAAGTATCACCAAGAGCGTTTCACAACATCCTTCTACCTTGAAGTAGTGATAAGTAACATCACACCATTGTATAAGAACAAGAGAGGAATAAGGAGATTACAATGCTCTTTTCACAAGTTGTACAATATAGCACTATGGACATGTGATAGAGATCTTCTTCCTAAAAGTTTAGGCAAAGTTGTATTGGGTGGATAGAACACTCCAGATAATGTAGGAGATTAGTCTATATTAATAGAAATATGAAGTGTAGGGACTAAGCACTTTTTGAAAGTATGCTAGATCAAGTGTATGTCAATGTATATGCAATTGTTGCTCAATGGTTGTGTCCAAGTATCCTAAGACCACTACTATTTATAGGAATGTTTATAAGTGTCTAGGACATCATAGGGAGTGTCTAGAGTGTTATGGATGGTAAACTAGACATTTAGACAAATTTAATTAAAGTGCAATGACTAGTTTGATCGCCAATTAATTTTTCATCGAGAACGCTCCTCGGTCGATATTTATTTCGACCAAAATATTTTGACGGAGACAATTCTGAGTGCTAAAAATCTCAAATGGCTATATCTTGGTCAAAGATGAACACATCTCTCTATCCATTGAGAACATTTTGACCGAAGGTGTTTCCAGTCGACATATATTTCGACCGAGTAGGACTCTATTCAAGAATATGTAAAGTATGTGAGGTCCTATAAAAGACTTATTTGAAACCTATAAACCATAAGGTCCTTATGTGAGGAAGGATAGGGTTTTGGTTAGGTCTCGTAAGATCATTACTTTTCCTTACATCATGTTAATCAAGTTGTACAAAAGCACATTATACATAAATACATGGTACAACTTGATTTATAAGTATTCAAACATATATATTTTTAAGGTATTTGTAGTTCAATCTTGACTTAGTTCCTTGATCACCTGAAATACTTAATACACATGTTACTATTATAATTTGGTATAATTTTCATCATCAAAATATGAAATATGAGTGTTGCATATTCAAAAAGGAAACAATCTCCCCCTTTATGATGATGACAAATATTTCCATAAGATAAATGTAAAGTAGCAATTCTATAACTTCATACCTTTAAATTGTTTTGTTGATAGCCAATTTATTTCATGGGTTACTCTACCCCTTTTGTTGAAGCAAAAAAATCTCAATACTTATGAATGATCCCCCTCAAGTAGACACTCCCTCTGAATGAGATAGTCATTTTGGAGAGGGAAAACTCATACTTGACATATAAATACCAACAGATGGGAAATCCAAAAAGAGAGACATTAAAGCATAGTCAAAAAGCCATTTAATTGGGGAACATTAAAAAGTTGTCAAATTGAAATGAAAGGAATGTTAAGACCTTCATGAAAAAAAGATCCAATAAAGTGCAAATATCAAATCGATACTCTAAACCAATGGTCAAGAATGTTAAGTTCACCAGGATGACAGATTCCATGAAAATCAAAAAGCAAAAACCAAAACTAATTTCTTAACCATTTTCTATGTATGTTATCGCTAGAAAAGATTAGAGAATCCTTTAAGCAGAAAAATGAGGTCAACAAAAGTATCTCTAGACCAAATATGTGGGATGTTAAGCCCGTATTAATATAAAGAACCAATTAAGCATAGAATGAGGTCAACAAAGTATCTCTATACCAAATATAATGTTAAGCCCATTTCAGTATAGAGGACCCATAAAGTACTATAATAATAACTCTAAAAGAATCTATAAACCAAATTTCAAAGGATTTTAGGTCTACATTCATATAGAGAATCAATTAAGAGCTAAAATTATTCAAGTTATATTAAAGGAATCAGAACTCCACCTTAATCTCATACCAAGTTAGTAGAGATGAAACATGAAACAAAGGATTTACTAAAAAATATAGCCATTTAATATCCTAAACTTCATGATAGATCATTCATGTCAGATGTAGCAACTATGGAATCATGCAAAAATGTGAATCTAAAAATTAAGTTTACAAATAAATTATATCGAGCACAACTGAAAGAATTTTTTCTTTGAATAATACATCCCCATTTGTCATCTCAAAATATAGAAAGTATAAATACCATATGACTCATCCTCATATGGATACTTCCATGTGATGCCCATGTTTACACATATTAAAAATTTAACCATGAATGTGATGGTACATATTAAGATAAAAACAATGATTTACAAATAAGGCTCATGATCTTTTTATTTATTATCTAGAGAAAAGTTATGGTACCCAAATCATTTTTTTGTTCTTCTTCCTTTTGAAATGACATGAGAATGCATAATTTTTGAATTTTCCATAAGCAAGTCATGTTTCATTTTCTAAGAAATCTGAATTTAACTTAAAATAGGATGCCATCATGAGAACAAAACTATTTATCTATTTGAAAATTATTCCAAATATAAGTTCAACTTTTAATTTTAGAAAGAGATTTGTGAATCATGCATTGTATAACAATATCTTCTTCAAGCATATCATCAATATCAAAATTTCTTTAAGAATAATGTTATGATTGACATGACCACAAAAAGATGTAAATAAGGTATCTTTTCTTTTTAATGTAAAGACTTAATTTTTGAAAAGAATCATTTTGTGCTTTAAGCTCAAGAAGTTAAGAATATAAGATAATTTGTTCATATTCTTCTTATATATATTATTTATTTTATCGAAAGAAAATTCAACAAGTTCTAAGCATATATTATCCAATCCAAACGAATTTTATAGATGCAAAGTTAAGACATTTCCTTGCTAGAATTTGAAATATTAAAATTAAATATCTGACAGTCTCATTTTAGTTTTAAAAGATAATCACATAGCAAATTGACTCTAACTACCTATTATAAGATATCCAAATCAAAATACTCATTGTCAAAAAAATTGTCGTATTGTGTTTTGACTAATTTCCCCTTGGTCAAACTATCCTTCGACTGAGAGGTTATCTATCACCAAAATTATCCATTTTCAACCAAATCAAATCAAATGAATAAAACAATATGTTCATAATTTATCTCTTTTACTTGTATATAAAATAAATTAAAAATAACAATCAATTTTTCAACTTTATTTAGAGTAATTTTAACAAGTTCCATAAGATGATTTTTTAATAAAGTAGAAATAGATACCTCATCATCACTATAATTACCTTGAGCTTCATCTTTGTCATGTGCATGTGCTTCTTCTCCTTCATTATTGCCTTCTTTCTTCTTCTTCTTTAGTTTAGGGCTTTGGGATTGTCAAAGACATTTCTCTCCATATTGCTGACATCTAGTAAACAAAAATTTATTATATTTGTTAGGAGAAGAAAATACACATTTCTTACCTTTAGTACAAATTTCTTCTTTACTACTAGATGAGCCACTTAAAAAGGAAGACTTCTCTTTAAATGCAACTATTTTCTATACCCTCCTTGCTTCTTTTGCTTGCTTCTTCTCTTCATCAAGTATACTTAAGAAATTTCCAAGTTCCCAACAAGTTTCTCCATCTTCATCTTCAAAACTTGTTCTTCTTAACTTATGTTCTTCCCAAAGGCACTCAAATTATTGATTATAGATGAAAATATAGGATATATTTAAGAAATAGTTTCATTTTCTTTCATCTGAAATGGTTCAAATGTTTGTTTAGACATATTAATTTCAATACTCTTGACTGGTAATGTATATTCATGTGTAATCGAAAGTACTCTCCATATTTCATATGTGGTTTCATAAGAGGATATTATATCAAAATTTTCAAGATATAAATGTGAATGTAAAATACTTACAGCTTTGGCATTGAGTGTAGATTTTGTTATCAGTGGCTCGTCCCATTCCTCAAACTCTATTGTAGGAGGTTCATATGGGTTGATGATCATATTATAAATATTAATGTCAATACCTTGAATGTAGACTTGCATATCCATCTTCCAATGATTGCAATTGGATCCGTCAAAGATATTTGGTGGTCCTCCAGGGTTGAGTTGACTGAGCATGTTGTCCCCCATACTTGAAGATCACACTACTATAGAAATAACATATCACATCACATTTGATGGTGTCAGTTGTAGTCCAAAAACTGAAGCCAATATACTATGACATCGGCTAAGAAGGACAACTATCACCTATATGTGAAGGTCGGCCAATTTACAAAATACATGGGCATCACTTTTTCTTTAACATCGGTTTGTTAAACCACAATTGACGTCCAAAATCACCCGCAAAATACAATTTTCTTGGAAACCAATTTTCCTCCAAAAATTTTCAATTCAGCATCGGTGGTATAAGAACTGATGACATATGTTTCGTGCCAAGCCCTCGTGAAAATTTGTATCCCTATGTAGTCGTCAAATTTTGACAAGGAACTGATGACTAACCTTCGTGAGTCAAAATTCATCCCCTCATGTGGCGTCAATTTTCTTTAAAGAACCGACGTGGATGTGTCTTTGTGTGTTGTCCCTATGAAAATAGTTTCCCCCCAATTTGCCTATTCGCGTCAATTTTTGTTTGGCAACTGACAATTATGATCGTAACTGACGAACAATTTTTTTGTCATGTTATGTGTATAGATGTCGATTTTTGTATATAGGAATCGACAACTAACACCCTGACCGGGTGCAGATTTTTTTTATTAAAGTTGGTGATAGGTGTCGATTTTAAATTATCACTGATGTTTGTTGATTTTAAGTGTCGGAATTTTGTTTTAACCGACGCTTATAGTTAACTTAACACCCGCGTGAGAAGACTCTTCCGCTTCTCTATTTCATTCCCCATTCTTCAAGCTCCCAGTCTGATGATTTCTTCCTCTGCCTCTGTGTGCCGACTCCGCACACCACCTCTACGCACCACCTTCCACTGTGAGAAGCTTGAAGCTGCTCACTACCTCCGTGTGTGGCCATGCGCCACCACCAGGAGCTTGAAGTTGATCACGCCAGAGCTGTTGTTGCAGTCCAGTTGCAGCCAGTCGTCGCCACCACCACCTGCTCCAGGCGGAGCGAGGATCCTTCCTCTAGCCGCCTTCAGCTGCTCTAGTCACCGACACCTAAACCTCCTCTACTTCACCTCCGGCTCGGCCACCTTCACCTCCAACCCAACCACCTCACCTCCGGCCGCCACCATCTCAGCTTGCTCGATCCACCAGTGTGGAGAATGAACACAAAATGGAAGAATATTTGATTAATTAGGTTTAATGATACCATTACTATTGATTAATTAGGGTTAATGATGCATTAATAAACTTAATTAATTAGATTTTCACTTAGTTTCTCTAAGATTGTGTAGTTGATTAATATTGATTAATAACGGTTAATTATGCATGAATGAATTTAATTAATTGATATTGTTTTCTTTCTCTCTTGTTAATGATTGATTTAACTTAGTTCAATAATTGTTCTTCAAGCTTGTGTATTAATTAATAATAATTAATTAGGGTTAATGATGAATGAATGAACACAAAATGGAAGAATGAATTGAATTAAATGATGTTACACAAAACCTAGGATATGAATGATGAAACTAGGATTGTAGGTATAGGAATGATGATGATGATGATGATGATGATGATGATGATGATGATGATAATGATGATGATGATAATGACGACAACATACATGTATTTTTTTGGCCTAAAAACCCATCTAAGATTTACTTATTAGGAGTAAAACTTAGATAGTCCTCAGTCTGGGACTGTTCTTGAACATTGAATCTCACTTAGGATGCAAGTGTATAACATATATTCAGTTTTCATGATGTTTCGTCAACACTTCCCCATTTGTTCTCTAAGTACATATGTTTGTGGGAATTTTCCCATGTACATCAGTTTACTTGGAGAACTACGGGGAAATGATGTCTCTTGAAAATTGAATACACATTATACACTTACTAGTGAGATTAGGTGATCAAGAATGGGATAGGTGGTACACATTTATTTTATTTAAGACCCAAAACCCTAATCTTTTAACCCTAAACCCTAATCATTTAACCCTAAACCCTAATCTTTTAACCCTAAACCCTAATATATACTTGTTTTCTCTTTGATCATAGGATGGATAGATCATGGATGTCCATTCAAAATCACTACACCCTAGAGTTTATTTCTGGTCTTGATAAGTTTCTTAGATTTGTGGAGGAACATAGGAAACAACCTGGAGATAGGTTCTACTATCCATGTAGGCATTGCAGTAACAACTTGAAAGTCAGCACTGGTGATGAAATAAAAAGTCATGTCATGTGCAATGAGATTGTATAAGGTTATATAGAATGGTACTGGCATGGAGAGATTTCAAACTTGAAATCAGTAGATGTCGATAGTAGTGCTTGTGTGGAAGAAGAAATTGCCTTTGATGACGTAGATGTGAACAAACCAGTTCCAGTAGACACCGTTGATGAGATGTTGGATAGTTGTGGGGTAGAGCACATCGATCCACCTCCCATTTTTAGGAACATTGTGCATGATGTTGAGAGACCATTATACACATGTTGTATTAAGTTTATGAAGCTTAGCACTATTTTGAGATTGTATAAGCTAAAGGCTAACAATAGATGGAGTGATAAAAGATTCATGTCATTGTTGTCTTTATTGAAATAAATTCTTCCTAAAGGAAATGAACTGCCAATCTCAACATACGAGTTAAATAAATTGTTGTGCCCAATGGGAATGGAGGCCAAGAAGATACACACATGCCTGAATGATTATGTATTATTTCAAAAGGACTATGGGGATTTGAAAGATTGTCCACAATGTGGGGCATCTAGGTATAAAATGATGACTTCATGAAAGTCCAAAATTGGTTCTCCTTCTAAGGTGATGTGGTATCTACCTATAATACCACAGTTTCAATGCTTGTTTTCCAATCTGATAGATGTGAAGAATTTGAGGTGGCATGCAGAGGTAAAGAAAAATAATGATGGGATCCCACGACATGTGTATGATTCCCCACAGTGGAAGAAGATTGATTTATTATACCCTAAATTTCATGAAGAACTCTAGAATCTAAGACTTGGGTTTTGTAGAGTTGGGATGAATCTGTACGGGACATTAAGCAGCCAACATAGCACTTGGCCTGTTATGCTTCTTATATACAATCTTCCTCCCTGGTTGTGTATGAAAAATAAGTATGTTATTCTATCATTGTTGATATCAGGCCCTAAATAACCTGGAAATGATATTGACGTTTATCTTGAACCTCTGATTGATGAATTAAAGAAACTCTACGGTGAAGTTGTGATGACCTATGATGCTTGACGTAGAGAGACATTTCATTTGCACGCTATACTATTTTACACTATTAATGGCTTTCCATCATATGGGAATTTATTTGGATATAGTGTTAAAGGATCTAAAGCATGTCCTATATGTGAAGAGAACATTGATTCAATACGACTAAAACATGGCGACATGTCTGTATATCTTGTTCATTGAAGGTTACTTTTGAAATACCATCTGTATCGAAGGTTGTGCAAAGCATTCAATGGATGGAATCAGGAATGGAGTTGGCCAAAACCTATGCCAGTGGAGGTTGTTTATGAATGAGTAAAAGACTTAGTCAATGAATTTGGTAAGAGATCACAATGTACCATGTCTACACAGAGTGACAAATCTTTATTCAAGAATGAGTCAATATTTTGGGATCTTCCCTATTGGAGTTCTTTGGCAATCAGGCATTGTATCGATGTCATGCATGTTGAGAAAAATGTTTGTGATAGCATCATTGGTACTATGTTGAATATACCAAGTAAGACTAAAGATGGGATCAAATCTAGAATGGATCTACATGAAATGGGAATAAGGACATAATTAATAGAAGTATTTAGTAGTGATCGAAGAACATATTTACCTCATGATTGTTACACTTTATCCAGAAAGGAGAAGAAAGCTTTTGCGAGTGCTTGGTTAATGTTAAGGTTCCATAATGTTACTGATCCAACATATGTAGATTGGTATGAATGAAAGATCTAAAGCTGATAGGAATTAAATCTCATGATTGGCACACTCTAATGCAATAAATATTGCCCATGGCAATTCGATTTATACTTCCAAAGCATGTACGATTTGCAATCACTAGACTTTGTTACTTCTTCAATAGTCATGCAATAAAGTTATTGATCCTAAGACTCTCGATAAGTTGCAAAGAGAAGTGGTTGTTACCCTATGTTAGCTTGAGGTGTATTTTCCTCCTTCATTCTTTGATATCATGGTTCATCTTGTCGTCCACTTGACTAGGGAAGTGAAAATGTTGGGACCAGTTTTCTTGCATTGGATTAACCTTTATAATGATACATGACCATTTTTAAGGTGATATTCAAAACTGTTATCGGCCTAAAGGGAGTATTATTGAGGGTTATGTGGCAAGAGAGGTTATGGATTTTTGCAATGACTTTCTGAGTGGTAATGATGCTCTGGTAAATGACAAGAATATTGAGGAGTATTCTGCAGGCAAAGAGATTTTAGGATCATGGATGAAAGTAATCAGTCGTGAGCTGTTGGAACAAGCTCACTTGTATATTTTACACAACATTGACAAAGTGAGTGAATATATCGAGGAACATACCAATTTCATTAAGAAACAATATCCTCGAGCCAATTCAATGTGGCTTGCTAGAGAGCATAACAAGACATTTATTAAGTTGTTTGAAGATGAAGTCTTACATCAACTATCTCAAACACCAAATAATATTGTTGATAATATCAAATGCCTCTCCTTTAAACCAAAAATGAATGTTATTTCTTATGAAGGGTTTGACATAAATGGGTACTCATATTATACAAAGTGCCAAGATGATAAGAGTGTCATCCAAAATAGTTGGGTCACCCTTCAAGTGTCTTCATTATTTTTTTCCAGTGCAAAGGATAAGAGTCCACATGAAGCTAAAATGTCATATAACGGTGTCATTGAAGACATATGGGAGTTTGACTATGTAAATTTCAAAATTCTGCTCTTTAAATGTAGTTGGGTTGATAACACCAAAGGAGTTATAGTGGATGAATTGGGTTTCACATTAGTAAACTTTGAAAACATTTGCAAAAAGGGTGAACCATTCATATTGGCATCACAACTGAAACAAGTATTTTATATCTATGATCCTACAAATGAAAAATGGTTGGTTGTTCTTCATGGTAAAAGATAGTTCATTGAAGATCCTATAGATGAAAAAGAGTTCTATGATAAGTATGATGACTCAAGTCCATTCACAGTTGGGTTGCCAACAAAAAATATTGAAGCTAACGATGACTTATATGTGCGCGGAGATCACATTGAAGGAATGTTAATTGATAAAAGATCACAATCTTAGAGGCATGTTTTTATTTTTTATATGTTTTTTATATCGATGTGAACTTTACAATTATTTAATCTTGTAGTTATGTTAAATGTTATAATGTTATTTTTCTTCAGATGGTTGACCATGAGTATAATGATTGTAATGATGATTATCGTGAGGGTGAGGATATCAATGAGGCACTACCTCACAATGTAAGTTTTAAAATATATCATATATATCTATCTATATGTCCATTTATAAGTTATATCCTATAAATGTTTTTTTAACATACTAATTTTTAGGTTGAGGAAGTACCTGCTGAAAACCTTGAAACACTTGTTGAGAAGAAAAAAGAATTGAAAAAGTTAGGGGAATCACTATGATGAACAAGTTAATACAAGAAAGGGGCAATGTATTAAAACTAATTGTGGATTTTGATCATGCTGGAAATCTAGTTGGAGTGAACCACAACTCATTTATTTCATATCTTGGGGTTCTTACTTGTAGCCATCATAGTCCTCATTTAGAATATTCTTGGAATATTGTTCCTAAAGGGAAGAAAAACTTAATACAGAAAGAACTATATGTGAGTTATTATCATTTACAATTCTATTTTGCGGAATACTAATTTTTATGATATACTAGTCTATTAAATATATGACATTTTGCAGAGTATATTTGAACTGGATGAAAGCCTACATCGTAAAAAGGTGATGCAACATTGTGGGAGGGTCCTAAGGAACAATAAGACAAATCTCACCCAACTATAAATTTGAGATGTTGAGAATAGGAAGAAGTCATCCAATGAGCAATGGAACTACCTTGAACCAAAGGACAGGGGGGCATTTTTTGCCAAGAGAAATATCGATGAATTCAAGGTATTAAATAATTCTTATGAATTCACCTATTGACGATTGACCTTTAGTTTTACTAACCAATTCAATGTGTTTACCCACAAGGCTATCAGCAATGCTCAAAGAGAAAGGCATGCACTGAATGTGCATGACTCCAAGTGGCTATCGAGGCGGTCACCAAAAACTACTAGATGCTGCTACTTCTGAGTCTACTCCTACTCAGGAGACTGGATGGATTCTCAGATCAATTTATTCATTGAATTTATAGTGATTTGGAGGTTGTATTGGAGTAGTAAATGGTTCTGGGATAGGTGATATATGTGACAACATTTTCTAGTTGATGATCCATGTGATTATGCTATGATTTTAATGCTCGCTTGATCACTTTTAAGATTTTTTTTAAAATAAGGGTTTACCAAGATGATAATTAAAATGATAGTTTTGATTTTGACTAGATGATTGTGTTAATTTGGGGGTAAAATTTCCTTATAAAATGGGGAGGAAGTGATAACCTAGACATTTCCTTCTTCTCATGAATATTATATGAAATTCATGATTGCACTATTGTCTCACTCTAGTCCTCAAGTTCACCATTTAAGTTGTTTTGATGGTTTTTGAGTGTGTCTTCTTCTCGCATGACAAGTGGTGACACTTAATTTGATATGAAGTTGAGGTTGCTCCTATATCATACATCAGTGTCTCTCTTTCCCTTTTGATCCCATCTATGTGTCTCTCTAATCCCCAACTTTGTTCTTCGTGTGTAAAGGTCACTTCATGTTTCCAAGTAACCAATTGAACTCAATTATAGGATAATATGAGAAAGTTATGCAAGGTTGAACATCTAACGTGTAAATACTAATTAATATCATTTATCCTTTGTTCTATCATGAGTCGGTCTTACTGGTCCTAAGCTTGGAGGTTCTTGCACGTGTCATGCAAAGCTCCATCCCCTTTTCCTTTGCAATCCACTCATTACTTGCTCACCCAATCACAAGCCCAAATTGCCAAATATAAAAAAAGGAATAGTTTACAATTTTACCAATGAATTGACGCCCAATAGGTAATTGACACCTAGAGATGTATAAAAATAGATATAAATGGGGTGATAGTCCAATTTTAGGTATTCTTCTTGGACCCTCCATATATGAAACTAAAATTAGGGTAATATCCCAATATTAGGTCTTCTTCTTGGACCCTCCAAATATGAAACTAAAATTAGGGTAATAGCCAAATTTTAGATCGATAATAAATAGATATGAGAGTGAAAGGAGGGTAATGGACAAGTTTTAGGTCATTGTACAGGACATTAAAGATATGAAAGTAAAAGCAGGGTAATTGAAATGTTTTAGATCATTGTCTAAGACCATGGTTTAGGGTAGGCAACGATGGGTTGACCACATAATACTAGGTGACATCTCATTCAAGTTGGAAAATATTCTGAGACCATTGTTGAGCCTTGACGAGGACGTCAAGAGACACTAGGGGAGATTGTAACATACAAGATCTTTGGCCTTAAATAAAATGATCTTAAAAGGAGTGGTTGGAATACCTATATCACCAAGGTCCATATCCATTTAAGGGGGGCCATCATTAAGAACTTTGTGGCTAAACATGCTCAGTCCAAAGTAGTACTAAATTGGTTGATCTTTTAGGAAGTTGATCTCGGGCTGGGAAGATTGAGGAAGAAGCATGAAACTGAGGCTAGTGGTGATCTGTGGGGCCAATCATCAGTTTTGAAACTTTATTTGAGCCTTGGATAATTGGCCCGTGCATTATAGTGGCACTTTTTCTCATGCATGATCAAAGGTGAAGATTGAAGAGTATTTAAAAGATTTAATAGACATTTGGCAGCCTTTTAGGTGGATATCATAAGTCTGCATATGAGTGATGACTCACTAGAAGAGACCACAATCAGGAAACCTTTTGACATGGATCAAGTCAGTAGATCTTTGAAAAAGTTGTCCAATTTGAAACAATTTAAACTTTTGGTTGAGTTTTACATGCATTAACTCTCCTTTTTTTAATTCCAGTTCAACTTATGCTAGGTTTTCGTAAATATTTTTATTTTTTTTAATTATTGTTTCTTTGTTTAAATGATTGTCCTTTTCTAAAAAGTATTATTCATTTTTATTTCCAAAATATTGTTTTATATTTTTCAAAGAGAACCTTTCTTAAAAAATATTTTTATTTTGAAAAAAGTATTCTTGTTTATGTTTGGAAAGGCTTTTTTGAGAGTAAAATATTTTAAATGAGCTATGAATTTTTTTTAACTTTTGTTGAGGTTTTGTAAAATTTGCTCAACTTTGTTAAGTTTTGAAAACCTTTTTTCAGCTTTGTTGAGGTTTTGAAAAGGTGGTTCAACTTTGTTGAGTTTTGAAAAGTATGGTCAAAACATGTGTTTCAACATTGTTGGGTTTTTGGAAACACTTTTTTTTTCAACTTTGTTGAGGTTTCAAAAAGGTTATTTGACTTTGTTTAAATTTCAAAAATGTACTTTGGATTTTTGAATTTTTAAATATGCTTCTACTTAATTGAGTTTCAAAAACTATCAAATTTGTTGAGTTTTGAAAAGGTTTTTTTCCTAAACATGTTTTTTTAGTTGTTGTCCTTTTTCTAAAAATATTGTTCTTTTTGTGAAAATATTTTTCACTTTTTTGAAAAATATTATTCTTTTTTTAAAAAAAGATTGTTCTTTTTCTGGAAAGATTTTTCAATCAAAATTATTGAATGAATACTTTTTATTAAGAGAGATGGTTTGTGATTATTGGAGATCATTCAAGTTTGAAAAGATTGTGGATAGAATATTGTTGATGATTGAAATCATTTCAAATGATTTGCAATCCTTTGAGATCATGTGGCATCATTGGATATTGTTAATTTGAGATTGTTTGAGATCATGTGAGATCATTGGCATGATATAATTGTTGATTTAACATTTTATTATGATAAGATTGTTTTAAAAATACATATGTCACCAAACAACAAAAAATCTATGTTGGTGCTTACAATTTTAAAGTGTAAATCATTCAACAATCCTAGAATTAATAAGGCATGCAACAATCTTGAAAATTCTAAAACAAGCAAACACAAGATGCATATGTAGAAGATAAAGTATTACTTTTAGCCTATGGGTTTAGATGTGAATTTACATCATCACGCAAGAACAATTCATACATGATGGTTTGGTCCTTAAGTTTGTTATGGTGTGATGACACTCGTTGTATGGACAACCCAGGTTCTTCAAATATGACACCTACTACTAAAACACCTCACGATGATGGAGACCACAATCAATAGTGAGTGGTAGGAGTGGGGGTGTCCTCAAATCCTTTAGACATCTAGCTTAATGCTATATTGACACCTTTACTACCCCCCTATTCGACTTTCATAGATATAGTGTGAGTGTTTGCACTCGTCCATGATACATTGTAGTGCATAATGTGGTTGTAAGATTTTTATAATTTTTGAAAAAATACCACCATAATAAAGCAACAATGATAAATTATAATCACATATAGAACCGATAATGAAAATATTAAGAAAGAAAAGATGCTATTCATCATTAATAACCTATCATCCTTCTCTCCCTTCCTTTTCTATTAATTTTTGTAAAAAAGGAAAATGAAGAGAAACAAAAAGGAGGAAAAGGGATATAACCCTAAAAGGAACCAAAGAAAACAATGGAACGGAAGCAGAGGTAAACCTTAGAAGGGAACCATAGGCTAACCCCAAGAGTGCCAATTGTTAAAAACATGGAAGTTGTCATAATGCTATAAAAAAGATAAAGCGAAGCAACAAGAAAATAAAAGCAAAAATGTAAACTTTTTCGAACTAGGTGGTAAAAAAGATTCTGCTAGCACTTCACTAAGTGATAGGAAACTAAATAGAGGAGTAAAAAAACCTGATTTAGTTCAGGTGGAATAGAGTGATTTGTAGGGAAAAAAATTGTTGTTGACATTTTTGTTTCTTTTTCGTGTGTATATTTCTCTCATGAAATCTACCTTGATGAAAGAGGAATCTTACTCACCCATATTCAGCCTCACCTTCAGTATTGAGCAGGTCACTGTGCCCATGGATACCCTCATAAGATCTCCCCTAAGGTGAAAAATGTCCCACATACTCATAACCAGCCACAAGATTTGGCCTCGAGTGAGTCACCTTGTCATTGGATACCCTTTTCCTCATAAGTGTGATGCTCATAAAATGTCCCCTGAGGATAGAGGAATAATGCACATCCATATCCTTCCATAATTTCTGGCCTCGAATGGGTCACCTTGTCCCTACATATCCTTTTCCTTGGGAGTATTTATCTCATAAAATTTCCACAGAGGATAAAGGAATTTTACTAAACCATGTTCAACCACATTTTATGGACCCAAGTAGGTCACTTTGTACATGGATACCCTTTTGCTTGCTAGTATATTTCTCGTAAATGTTCCTCTAAGGACATATGCACCCACATTCAACCACATTTTATGGCCCAGAGAGGGTCACCTTGTATAGGATATCCTTTTCCTTGGAGTATTGCTCTAATGAAACTTCCCATGTTGAGAGAGGAATTCCACACATCCATATCCAATCACAGTCATAATCCTGATTGGACACCTTGTCCCTAGACTACATCATAACTTATCCTCTACAACCAAAAACCAAAATGTTCATGCTTTATCATGGTTCTACTACACATATCTCATATAATATTGGAAAAATCCTACCATATCACTCCATCTAGGGGCATGTCCATCTCTTCGTACCATTAGATCTAATAATATCTATTGATATAAGAATAATACCTTTTTGTATAAGGAAAAAAGATTATTTTTTCCACATGATCTTTGTCCCCTTCTCCATGCAAGGGTAGGTTACTTTTTCTATCACAATTTTTGAAATCCTCTTCCATGCAAGGGGAAGTTTCTACTTAACCCTTCCGGGAATATTATGGAGACAAACATATGAATGTCATATGTTGTTTCCTCTTTCCTAACATAAGGAGTAGTTTATTTAAATACATGATTCTTCCCTTGTCAACTCCTTGCAACACAAGGGGCAAATTCCCCATAGGTCTCTAAATCCTAGCAACCAATTAGTCTATCTTCCACATAGAGAAGGAAAACATGAAGGTCTCAAGAAGAAGAGCATCTACTGCAGTTTTAAAAAGAGATTCCTGAGATGGGAAGAACGAACGCACAATCCAACATTTCTAAGGTGATGAATATACTAGTTGAAGACTTTTATGATGAATTGAAGGCTTCGATGACACATGATCCATCCAACAAGCATGATAGGATGAAAAAGCATAACTCACAGAGGAACTTGAATTATCCAACAAGAAGACTATCAAATCTAGAAGGGGCCATCCAAAGACAAAAATAGATGTGTTCCCCTTTGTAGGTCATGTGCAACTACAATCACTACACAACATGCAGGGTGTCTAACTACACCATCTTGAAGTAACTAACAAAGGGTATATTACTTCATGGTTGCTACATATGAGCATTTGTTATAGGTTATATGCATGATACACATGATCACTACCCAAAGTAGCCATGTGGATGATCAAATAGAATAATTGGTGAACAATCAATAGTCATTCCCTATCAAGGTAGAAGGCCAAAAGCTGAAATTGGCCAGCAAACTACAATTCCATTATAGAAGAAGAGGCCTTATACAAACTATCCTATGACATACCCTCCACTGTCACCCTTGAACTATGCTCTTGTATCTGGACCATATGGGTACATGCCTCATCTAGATTTGATCGCAATAGAGACAACCAAAGGATGCCTGAGGTTTAACATATCGATGGTACCTTTATAAGAGAAATCCTAAAAATTTGAAAGATATTGAGTTCAAGATAGAAGAAATCAACACATTCAAAGGTCACCACTAAAAGATCACATTACTTAATTAGCATTGCATGACAAAAGGAGACAAGTTATCTGAAGCAAATATTGTTCATGCCATAGTCAAAAAGGAGGTAACAACGTTGAAAAAAAATATAAGGTTAACTCCCTTAGGGGCCTCTCTTTGTATCACTCTTCCACTGATAGAGTGTCTAGTAGATTTTCTTGCCATAATCAATCCTTCTAATTCCTTGCCATAACACTAAAATCTTAACATTCATTGTGACTATCATCGCATCCATTACATGATACAAACTCTTTTTTGGCCCTCAAGAACATCATTAAAGACATAATCAAGGCATGTTTGGTCTAATTGCACACCCATATAATATTCACTATAGAGCATGTCATCAAAGATCCAGGTACAATCACAAAATTTATTGGATCCAAACTTGATCTAGAGCATAGCACAAATGCACCCATAGATGTATTTGCATAGTTGACAAAGTCTTCAATTGAGCCATAGCTCTACCAAAGAGAACCTAGACATAGTGGTCACGAGCCCCAAACTATCAAAGAACCATGAAAAATCTATCTAACAATTTTTTACTTTATAAAAATCAAAACGAAAAAGAAAAGAAAAAATAAATTAAAATGAAAAAAAATCTCAAAATGAAAAAAAACATCAATAAAAAAACTATAAATGAAAAAAAGATATCAATAAATAAAAACCATGTAATCTACTTAAGTGCCTAGATGTGTCCTCCCGTGCACCCTGATGTGGAAGGATCAAAGTAGAGCCATAGCTCCTAGCATGGAAGGAAAAGGGCCTTTATTTTGAGGCACAAATGATTCACAAACATTACCAATATTATTAAATTAACTCAAACAATGAAATCATCTAAAGAGAAATTTTTAGGTTGACATTTAAATCTAAATAAATGTCCTCTTCTATGTATTCTTAGACTGAGCATCTCAAAGGAGAGTTGGAACATAATGACAAAGTCAAGCCATCCTAAAAAATAATTTTTGGGGTCACTCCCTACATGAACTTTAATGTTTAAACATGACAAAAAATCCATTCTTATGATGCACAACAAAGACATGTGTATTGGAGGATAGAAATATTTGATTCTTCAACATTGTTTACGTCTTACCGTACTCCATGATGATCTAGCTTGGATAACAAAAATGGGGAACTTTCACAAGGAAACTCCCATTAATTTGTAATTCATGTTCCCATCCTAAGGCTCTGAGAATCCATGTCATACTTGTCATAGGATTAGTTGAATTAACATTAATTTTGAATCCCAAAGGGCTCCAAGACATTGAAAAATCCTGTTAGTGAATTCCTTCTAATAATAATTCTTAAGGCTAGAGCCCATGTGAGTGTCTCTAACACCTAGATCCTTAATCCAACTGAGTGAGAAGTTACCACTTGAATACTCGATACATGACATGATTATGGTTAATAAGTTTGACATCAAGGACAAGTGCAACATAATTATCTCTTTTGGGAGTGAAAATTTCTTCTTCTAAGGTTTTGAGTATCAATGTCCATGGAATTCAATGCAAAATGATCAACAATATGAATAATTAAGTCTAAAGTATACCTAATAGTTTGGAGACATGCTTGCGACATTTTACATACAAAAGAAGTGTCAAGATAGATGGAAAAGCATTAGTCATACAAGAATGAAATCAAGAGATATTGAAGCATTAAATCCACCCTAAATGAATATTCCTCTAATGGTACATTTGTTTATGATCATCCCCATCGAAGAACAGCAAATCTATTATAGATCACTTTGGGGAAACTTAAGCATTGTTGGAGTCTCAAATCACCTTAAACTCCAGTTCTACAAAGTGGTTAGTAGTATGAGAAGGTATTGTTATTCACCATTAAATAAACAACAATGATTAAACAATCACCTCTCACATCTCATGACGGGAATCCTAACTAACATGGGTTACCACCAACTTGCCAAATGGGTCTCAGTCTAAAAAACCTAAATGTCGACCAACAACCTTCAGAGAAATAAAAATCATCCAAGGTCCATATCTTTGCATCTTTTATGGTTAATAAAAACACAATAAGACACAAACCATGATATGTCTAATATAAAATTCAATAAAAAAATCAACTTCAAAACAACTTCTTGCTGATAAACATGACCACATCAATGTCACAAGAAGAATTTTTAAACCTTTGAAATAAAATAGCTTATGCTACCACCATAACTAAAACCATGATAATCCCTTCCCTTGAAAAACATGAATGACGAAGGGAAATATCATATGATGGTGTCCCACTCTGCATTAGTATCATATATCATTTCAATAGAAATAAGGCATCCATAAAAAATCGTGACATATTTCCACCATTAGAGTCTGTCGGGGAACTATGGATAGAAGATTGTAGGCACCAAAGACATGATGAACTATTTAATATAGAGAATGACCCTAACCTGAATCTAAGAAGTAATATTTCGTGAATACATATTCAAAGAAAGAGTACAACAAGGCACATCATTTCTAGAAACAAAAAACCTTGCCTATATTCCAAGATAGATTTTCAACCCATGAATAGGGTTACCTCCTATATGTTAATGTCCCCTGCTATGGCATGTTCTTTGAAAAACAATTATTAAATTAGAAACGAACATCTATTACATTTACCCTGTAGAAGGGCATATCGTCTAAGATGAGCTCATGGAACCTCAGAAACTTCCCTTCCCAACAAATATAGCATGATACAATCTCTAATGATGAAATTTTTTTTGAAACTTGAAGTATCTTCCTTCAAAGTATGACACATTGATCAGTTCTCACATGGCCACTAGAGACCTATAAGTAATCAAGCATCAATGACATATCAGCAAAGAATACTGAATGATATGATGGACCTTGATTCTAGATTGTTACCATCATCAACTCATTCACAATGAGATTCCTTACCTTTAGTGAATACAACCTACATCAGATTTCATGGAAAAAACATGACCCAGAGTCCTCAACTGTGTGATATCTATAATTACACATGCTTTACCTTTTTCCTCAATTTAAAAGTCAAACACTTATCTAGACCTCCAATGTCAAAACCACCTCTATGTATGGTCACTTCCAACCTTTTACGAGAATTCCAAATATTTTTTGGGTCCAAGATTAATAACCTAAACAAATGTAACTTCATTTGACCAATATTTTTGGGTCTCAAACCATGACCTAAAATTGGACCAATCATGTGCCTTATCTTCTAACAAATTTGGATCCTAGACTATGACTCTGAAGTAATCCATCTTTTTTTATATATATATTTGGGTCTTGGACAATGGACTAAAACTTGAGCAATCATATTCTTCATTTTAATATCCTTTTTGGTCATAGAATATGATCCTAAACTAATACAAATTAATGTAACAAATATTTTTGGGTCATGAACCATTAACCAAAATTAAACCAATCATGTGCTTCTTTTTAAAGTCTTTTGGGTCATTGATCATGATCTTAAATCAATGCAACTTTATTTTAAAATCTCTTTTAGGTCATGGACTATGACCTTAAACTAAATCAACTTCATTTTCTAATCTATTAGGGTCCTAGACTATGACCTTAAACTATACCATGTCTAGTAACAAATCTTTTTGGGTCATGAACCATGACTTAATACTAGAGAAATCATGTTCTTCATTTTCAAACATATTTTGGTCATGTACTACGCCCTTATGCTAATCCAAATTGTTTTGGGTCATGGAATATGACATGAAATTAAACCATGTCCAATGAAAAACATTTTTTTGATCTTGGACCATGACCTAAAACTAGGATAATCATGTTCTTCATCTCAAAATCTTTTTGGTTCATTGACTATGAACTTAAACTAATCAAAAATTATTTTCTATCCATGTTTTGGGTCCTGCACTATGACCTAAAATTGGACCAATCATTCACTTCATTTAACATATCTTTTTGGGTCTTGGACCATGATATAAAATTGGATGAATTGTGTGCTACATCTTCTAGATCCTTTTGGGCTTTAGTGTGACCTTAAACTAATCCACCATAATTTTTCAATCTTTTTGTGCCATGGACTAAGACCTTAAACAAGACCATTTATACTACGAAATCCTTTCTGGGTCATAGACAAAGACCTTGAACTAAACAACAAAACCTATCTAAATAGGTGTTTTTCCTTCTAAGCATAAAACACTATGCTCAGGTAGGCACCAATTATTAAATTCCTACTACTGATAAGCATTGTGCATGTCCAAATCCCATCTAGAATAGGAACTTCATGTTTTTCAAAGCCCTATGTTCAAGTAGGAATTTGAAGCAAAGACCTATACTCAAATAGGCATCAATGCTAAATTCCTATTCAGGATAGGCTTACATTGGTCAACTAGGGTCCATCTAAAAAGCCCTATCCTGAATAGGAATTATTCATGAATCAAGTCCTATCCTAAAAATGTATTGACATTCAAGCTATAACGACCCCGCTTTCCGGTAACCCCCAATTAAGGGAGACCAAAAGGACAAAGTCATTATCCCAATTTTCAGGATCAATGGTTCGAAAAATAATCAATAATAATTATAAAATTCTACCAAACTATATTGAAAGCTGGTATAAAATAAAACTGTGCATACCTTTTAAAAACTTTGGATATCTACTTCTATCCACAGCTTGAAACTATTCTATCTAATCCTCCTCTCACATTATTTCTTATTTTCACAATGTGTCACTTTATTGTTTGTTCTCTTTAGGGTTGTACCTAAAACACCGACAAACAAAACGTCAGTCAGCATAAATGAATATGCCGATATGTGGGGACAAACAAAATATCACACATAAGGCTAACAACCTATTTATCACAATCAAGGTAATTAACAATTCAATTTACATTTTCAATGCGTCAAACTCCACCGCTTTTACCCTAACCCTGTAATACCTTCTTTAGGGTTTCTCTTTTGCCATTGATTTAAGGCCACCTTCTTAATCCCGAGCTTGGTTCCTGGGGTCACCTCTCATGGTTCCCATTATTCATGCAACAAAGACCACCTTCTCAATCCCGAGCTTGGTGTCTGGGGTCACCACTCATGGTACCCATGCGTCTTCCCTCTTGGGCTTGACCTTTTTGCATCATCCATTAGGGTGGCATGTAGGTGCAAGAATACACACTTATATTATAATTGTGATAATCATAGTGACCTTATTATTTGCAAGTATGCACATCCAAACTGATAGGTTACATTCAATGTGATTAATCATCCGGAAAACCTTCAAGAAACTAATGCGATTAACCATAATTAACCACATACCTGATCCAGAGTAACTTTGATGTCCAAGCATTAATATTCAAGACAATCAAACAAGCAATCAACAATATCCTAAAATTAATGCATAACATCCAAGTGTCATTGTTTTATTCAAAACATTCTCAAGATCGACTTGGATTCCAACTTAGGATTTCTTGGCCAACCTTAGGGTTTTATTAGGGTTTTAGCCTCCATACAACTTTTATCACTTTTAATGTCCCTTTTAGATCACAAATCCTAATTTCAACATCATAGGCATCCTTGAATGTCAATTAAGTCTAATATATCCCTTTTTACACTAAAACTACCATCTTTATCCTTTTAAGTTATGACATCATCATTAAGGCCAAGTATCATCTTTGGTTTCTTTAGGATTAACAACTCATAATTCATTATGGTCTAATTCACATATGAATTCTATTTATCACTAATTCCACATTAATCCATTAGAAAACCCTAATTACCAAATTAAGGGTATTTATCCGCAATTACAAACTTTTATACTCAAAATAGCTTAGAATAATCATATCTCTGCTTTATTCATGGATTTGAACAATTAAAGCCATTAAGAGTTATAATTACTAACATTAGGGTTTCCAGGCCCATTAAAGGTTATTTATGCAAACCCTAGCCGCCCAGATTATGCATAAATTTCATCCTTTTATATCTAATGCATTTTTTTATAAACAACAGGTTAATATCAACTTTAATCATCCATATAACCCCTCTCAATACATTAATCTTCAAAGATTAGGGTTTTTCATTAATAAAGGCTTTAAAGATAGCACCTTTACATACTTTTTGAATTGCAAGCAGAATTAGGCTTTAATTATATTTTTATTACATTCCTTGCATTTTTATGGTCAAGAAGCACTACTTATTTTTATTTTTCGACCAAAGCATCTATTTTTAGCGAATTAAACAAGATTCCATGATTTTCTTGTATTTCGACTAGAGAGGCGACTAACCTGGGATTTTTGGAAAAACCTCGACCGTCAGATCGTGAGTCACTGTTGATTGTGCATGATGGTGTGGTCCCTGGCACGCGCACCCACTCACTACTAACTTGGGGCGCGGAACTACCAGGGTCGTTGATCCTCCACGTGATCAATGGTGAGTGTCGCTCCACTCGAACCAGCAGAAAGCCTCGTGACGGTGCCGTGGATGAGAGCTCATTGGAGCTACCTTAATTCGTCAACCCAGGGTACAAAAGAAGTAGGGAGATGGCCGGTTGAAATCGTGTAACCATGAGGAGTCGAGAGGAGGCTATTTATATAGGTCTTTGGGTCCATTTTAGGGTTTCCCAACCCCCATTGTCGCCTTCCTTTTTAGGCAATCAGGAATTTTCTCTAGAAGCATCTAAAGCATGAAGAACCAGGGTCTAAGATGTGTGGAATCCCCTCCCAAACACAACCATCAAATTTATTTGTCTGCATATCCACTAAATCGCGAGAAAAATCAGGTGGAAAGACCCTCTGTCCGCAGCCTATCTCCTAGTTCGGCTAGAAGTAGAAGATGCATGACCTACGTTGGATCAGGATCCAACGATCCACACTACTCGCATCCAAACAAAGGAAAATTGGATTTCTATTTTAAAGAAAAATCCTTTTCATTTTAGGATAACTTGGAAAATCATAACTTGTAAACCATGGCACCATTTAATCCCCAATTTTGAGGGAAAATTAATAATAACTTAATCTTTCATTATGACAAACTTGGGATCATTATCTAAAAGAAAATGTGCCTTTTATTTAGGTTAAAGATATTACTCAATTAGGCTTATTTCTCACATCTTTTCTCTTTCTTTACTTATTATCTTGCAATTTGGACTCCTTGGAACCCAAGAAATCCTAAGATTTCTAAATCCTTTTCGAAGAATTCTTATTATCCATCTAGATGCATCCACATCCTTCATTTTTCATTATCTTACTTATTTCTTTATTAAGATATTTCCTTTCAAGGATTTCTCTTTATCTTCCATTTCCTTTTTCCTCCTTTCATATTTTTTAAATTCAAAATCACATAGAAACGAAATTTATTTAATTGTGGCCATTAATTCCACTTTCTAGAGATTTCTATGTATTTCTCATAATTACTTTGCTTAATATCCATTATCTTGTATCTTTTCTTTTTATTTGGACTTTTCTTCTTTTCTTCTCTTTTATATCCATTATTGGATTAATCTAATAATAGAAATTATGAAATTCCTATCAACAGGGAGATTTGCAAATAAATCCATCTTTTGAAGCAAAGGATACAATCTTTTCAATTAAGTGCATATTCACAAAATTTTTACAATTCATTTTTGAAAACATATGAAAACTTGAGATTGTAACATCATTCCCCTCTTATAGGAATTTTGCCCTCAAAATTCCCTCAAACATACAAACAAATAGGATAAGACTTCCTCATGTCCATCATGGCTCCCATGTGGTTTTACCCTCTCCATGGTGCCTCCCAAGTACCTTCATTAGGTCATATTCTTGTATCTGAGTTCTTTCTCACCTTGGTACCTTGTACCCTCATAGGTGACTCAAGACATTTCAGCTTTTCTCAAAGCTAACTGGGTTCATGGCTCAACACATGGCTTGGGTATCTTACATAGTTCTCTAGATCGGACTTGTGGAACACATAACATTATCCTGAGGGGTAAGACTAAACATAACCATCTCCACCAATCCATCTCAAAAGGACCCATATATTGGGGACTCAACTTTCTCAGCTGTAGCTTAGAGGGGTCAGATTTTCACATCGCATATTCTCCCACAGTGAACTGCATGTCAGTCTGCTTTGCATTAGCTCATGACTCATGTCACCCCTGGGCTTCCTCAGCCATCGCATGATCAAAGCAACTTCATCTGCACATACTGTGGTCCTTTTCTGACCTTCACGAGGTCCCTCCACCAACATTATCTTAATGAAGTGGTGACTGACACAACCTCCCTTACAGAGCTTCTTTACATCCCGATATTGGCTATGGTGGTTATCATCACATCTCTCATAGGGAAAGAACTGCCCCCCATGTATCACCCTGAATGAGCACACATGCTCTCATCAGACCCTATTGTATGGATCATACTATCCATTATATAGGGGTGATAAGTTGTACTCACATCGAGTTCCTCATGTATCTACTTCCACCTTATGGAAGTGAATCTTTAAGTCATATTCAAGAACTTTTGAACTTGCATCCTGGTCCAGTTGAACCATCTCTCTTACTTGTAGTTCAGCTGGATCTTTCTCCTGAAAATATTCTCTCTTTCTCTTAGATTATGTCATCTAGGTAAGGCGATTTACCATAACCCATATTCCATCTTGAACTTCCTTGGTCCAGGGGAGACTTACCACAACATCCATAGTGCTGAACTCCCATTCCCTCTCAGGGACATTTTATCCTTTGTATCAACTTACTAGGTTACTGGTGTTCATCGTTCACCTCTTGACATGCACGGTGACAAGCCACATGCAACTTCATCTTAGGCATCCAAATTACTACTCAAACTTACCATCTTATTAGTACCATGGTGTATGGTGACTTAAAATCATGATCTCTTGTATGTCATGATTCCTCAAGATTGATTCCTCAGACACCCTAAATCACTCTAGTTGGGGTTTCATCACCTTCTTTTCTAGATAAGTGCATATGAGATTCTACAACCATCCTTTTATCACATCAAGGCCTAGGCTGGCTAACCAAACAACCACTAACTTGATCAACAAATTTTGTTACATCTTAGTGTTAGCCAAACATATCTCCTTTTTCAGACTTAGGGTTAACCTAACAACCTCTTCCAGCCTTTCCACTAGCTAGACTAGGCAGCTACATCTCAATAAGAGAATCCATTACCACCTCACATCCTTATGTATTAGGTAATGTTGAGGACATACACCTCCATGTATTCCACTTATTATCTCATCTCAGACTCTAAGTCTATCTTCATCAAGAAAACTCTGAGCTCATCCTCTTAGTTTTCGAACTCAACCTTGTATAACTCACAAATTCCACATAGATCATGATTAAAACATCCTCATAAGATGACTATTTTAGTTCTCTTAGTAATTGTACAACATCCACACATCGTACACTCCACAAGGGTATGTTAGTATCTCCATCCTCATGCATCATAGCAATGTTATCCTTGGTGTATGGCATGCATATTGTTCTATCTCTCACTCCCATAACAAGAGGAAATAAGCATTTGTATACAGTCCAAATACATAGTTCATCCCATTCCAACAGTAGATATGGTACATCCCACATTTCCAGTACACCTACAAATCTAAATTGAAACATGTCTCACATGCATCTACATCATGAACATCTCAAAATCCAGGTTACTTCCATGAAAAACTGGCCTCGAACCTAGTTGAGTCATACAATCCTTAGTCATCTCCTCTAGGTTTGTAGGGTGCCGACACTTTTGGGGTCATCCCTCTTCCCTTATGCATCAAAGAGTGCCCTCTTCATTTTCCCTTTGGGTCCCATGAGTTCATGAAGGTGATCAATCTCCTAACCCATGGCCCTCAGATAATGACAGTTGTTACCTCTCGACCCTATGGTCACGTGCAACTAGGGAATTAGGCAACTCCTACTCCCATCGGTCTTATCCCCACCTGACCCTAGGATAGACTTAGGATTATAACATAGTACACATCCAACTTGATACCTTACCCAAGTCTCCATCATATCTCTCACCATTCATGATCTGACTAACAACCTTTCATAGGGGTCATGGCGACCTATCGACCTCGGTCAGGCCCCATACTAGTTACCTCCATGGTAACACATCCACATGCACTCAGAGATGATAATCTATAGGTCTACATGTTCACTCTTATACTATGTACTCTCCACTTAGCTTCTTAAGATTCTATGAGTCCTCTTAGGGTTTCCTCAAAACCAACAACAACTAGTATACACCCTACAAAAGGGTCCCTCTCCCAGGATGGGAGGAAACTACATCTTGATAGAAACAAAGGTCACAAACGTCCTTTGGTTTACATCTAGGGTTTGTGTGAGCATACTTAGTCCTATCATGATACTAAGGCGTGTAGCTCACAAGAAGATCACCTTCGAAACCATGCTATGTCTCCATGGTAAGTCTTACTTGTTTCTATTCCTTCACATTGGACCAACATCATACATGCCCATGTCACCAACCTATATGTGAGGGGTTCATCAAACATATACCTTAATCTCAGGAGTTCCCATTCCTTTAAACATGAGGAGTGCCATGCTCAGATCTATGGAAACTCAAATCTCATCATGAGCATCAGGTACACCAAGCACTACCACTTCCCTCTTAGGTCTAGGAACCCTAGGTTCACCTTTTTGATGTCCAACTGCATTCTCAACCTTGTAACCACGTACCAGGTATGAACAAGGTACGTCATGCACTTCCTATTATCATTCCACTTGAATAACACCTCAGAGTGGAGTCCTCGTCAAGGACAACCGACTAGGTATAAGACCTTACAACTTGTTACTAAACCTCCTTAGGGTCTAAGGAACTCTTCTTCCTATCATCTGCACATAGGTACCAACAACCTCATCTTCTTAGGGTTTGGTTCCTTTAAAGGCAACCCAGATACCATGTACAAGGCAACCCCAACCATCCACTTAGGTCACATCATCCTCAACTTCTTGGGGTTCCTCCTAACCCGGAGTCGAAACTTCCAACCTTCTAGCTTGGGCCCTGCTCTCTCTCTCTCTCTAGAGCTCAATCCTACAACAACCTTGATACTAGAGGTCCTCTCTCTAAGGTGGATCAAGCTCACAAGCGTACACCTACATGAGTGAAACCCATGTTTGCTCAAGATTATCCATAACTCTTCGTGCTTATCTCATAAGCTATCCAACATACTCTCATGGCCAGGGTTTTAGCCTACTGTCAGCACTACTAACGTACTTTGGGTGCCACTTGGCCATGCTCATATAAGCCCATAGGGTTTCTATATGGTCATCACTAACCTCATCAATGAAGGAGCTATCCTTCACTCTACCATGCACGACCCTTCCCAGGGTTGGGTCGCCAAAGGTACTAGGTCAACCACTCTCACATGGCTCATACCGACATGGGTATCCAAACCAAAAGCATGTCCACTCACACAAATGGTCTACCATGACATCTAACTCATTGTGTCCTCCCTCTCTAACCATCACTTAGGGTTAGGGTTAGCATCATCCTCAGAGGATGTACTAGGTCTCTACTTTTAATAGAGATCTCTGCATCAAAAACCAACTCTCTACTCGTCCTCCTGACCAGAGGGTCTAACCTTAGGTCTCCCATGAAAACACATGTCATACGACCTAAGCATGCATCTCTTCTTTGGTTTATGCTTAAACTATTAAGATTATGTCCATGACATCTCATTTACATGATTTTTATTAATTTTGGTCGAGGATTCCTTAACCTTATCATGCATACCCTATCCTCAAGAGGGTGAAGAAGAGAGAGAAAACCCTAAACCTTATAATCCTAACAGAATTAGGGTTGAGAAGAGATGAAAATAGATGAGAGAGTCCTAAAGGTATCTTATTTCGAGTCACATCCTAAGACATTGGCCAGGCAGTCACATAGATCTGGGAGTCCTCGTATTCTGGCTAGCGGTGTGGAGGAAAATATTTCCAGCCCCCAGACATGATCCTTTTCAAGACACCTCTGTCTTTCAGAAAATCCTCTAATAACTCCCTCGATTCTATGGAATTTGTAAAATTTAATAATTACTAAAGATTAAATGAGGAACCAGTTCTCTAATACCAAATGTAACGACCCCGCCTCCCGGTAAACCCCAATTAAGGGAGACCAAAAGGTTGGAGTCATTATCCCAATTTTCAAGATCAATAGTTTGATAAATAATCAATAATAATTATAAAATTCTACCAAACTATACTGAAAGTTGGTATAAAATAAAACTTTGCATACCTTTTAAAAATTTTGGATATCTACTTCTATCCATAGCTTGAATCTATTCTATCTAATCCTCCTTGCACTTTATTTCTTATTTTCACAATGTGTCACTTTATTGTTTGTTCTTTTCAGGGTTGTACCTAAAATGCTGACAAACAAAACGTCGATCATCATAAATGAATATGCTAGTATGTGGGAACAAACAAAATATCACACATAAGGCTAACAACCTATTTATCACAATCAAGGTAATTAACAATTCAATTTACATTTTCAATGTGTCAAACTTCACCACTTTTGCCCTAACCCTGGAATACCCTCTTTAGGGTTTCTCTTTTACCATTGACTTAAGGCCACCTTCTCAATCCTGAGCTTGGTGCCTGGGGTCACCTCTCATGGTTCCCATTAGTCATGCAACAAAGACCACCTTCTCAATCCCGAGCTTGGTGTATGGGGTCACCACTCATGGTACCCATGGGTCTTCCCTCCTGGGCTTGACCTTTTTGCATCATCCATCAGGGTGGCATGTAGGTGCGAGAATACACACTTATATTATAATTTTGATAATCATAGTGACCTTATGATTTTCAAGTATGAACATCCAAACTGATAGGTTGCATTCAATGCGATTAATCATCCAGAAAACCTTCGGGAAACTAATGTGATTAACCATAATTAACCACATACCTGATCCAGAGTAACTTTGATGTCCAAGCATTGATACTCAAGACAATCAAACAAGCAATCAACAATATCCTAATATTAATGCATGACATCCAAGTGTCATTGTTTTATTCAAAACATTCTCAAGATCGACTTGGATTCCACCTTAGGATTTCTAGGCCAACTTTAGGGTTTTATTAGGGTTTTAACCTCCATAAAACTTTTATCACTTTTAATGTCCCTTTTAGATCACAAACCCTAATTTCAACATCATAGGCATTTGAATGTCAATTAAGTCTAATATATCCTTTTTTACACTAAAACTACCATCTTTATCCTTTTAAGTTATGACACGATCATTAAGGCCAATTATCATCTTTGGTTTCTTTCGGATTAACAAGTCATAATTCATTATGGTCTAATTCAGATATGAACTCTATTTATCACTAACTCCACATTAAGCCATTAGAAAACCCTAATTACCAAATTAAGGGTATTTATCTGCAATTACAAACTTTTATACTCAAAATAGCTTAGAATCATCATATCTCAGCTTTATTCATGGATTTGAACAATTAAAGCCATTAAGAGTTATAAATACTAACATTAGGGTTTCAAGGCCCATTAAAGCTTATCTATGTACATGGAACCTATAATTAATCAAATTAAACATAAAGTTCATCCTTTTAGATCTAATGCGTCTTTTTTATAAACAACATGTCAATATCAACTTTATTCATCCATATAACCCCTCTCAATACATTAATCATCAAAGATTAGTGTTTTTCATTCATAAAACCTTTAAAGATAGAACCTTTACATACTTTTTGAATTGAAAGTAGAATTATGCTTCAATTACATTTTTTTGCATTCCTAGCATTTTTTGATCAAAAAGCACTACTTATTAGTATTTTTCGGCCAAAGCATCTATTTTTATCGAATTAAACAAGATTCCATGACTTTCTTGTATTTCGACTAGAGAGGCGACTAACCTGGGATTTTTGGAAAAACCTCGACCGTCGGATCGTGATTTGTTGTTGACTGTGCACGATCGTGTGGTCCCTGGCGCGCACCCACTCACTGCTAACTTGGGGCGTGGAACTACCAGGGTCGTTGATCCTCCACACGATATATGGTGGACACCAATCAAACAGCTACTGAGTGTTGCCTCCACTCGAAGTAGCAGAAAGCCTCACGGTGGCACCGCGGATGAGAGCTCACCAGAGCTACCTCAATTTGTCTACCCAGGGTACGAAAGAAGTAGGGAGATGGCCAGTTGAAATCGTGTAACCATGAGGAGTCGAGAGGAGGCTATTTATATAGGTCTTTGGGTCGATTTTAGGGTTTTCCAACCCCCGCCATCACCTGCCTTTTTAGGCAATCGGGTGTTTCTCTAGAAACATCTAAAGCACGAAGAACTAGGGTCTAAGATGCATGGAATCCCCTCCCAAACTCAACCATCAAATTTATTCGTCTGCACATCGACTAAATCGTAGAAAAATCAGGTGGAAAGACCATCTATCCACAACCTATCTCCTGGTTTGGCTAGAACTAGAAGATGCATGGCATGTATTGGATCAGGATCCAATGATTCACACTGCTCGTGTCCAAACAAAGGAAAACCAAGTTTCTATTTTAAAGAAAATCCTTTTCATTTTAGGATAACTTGGAAAAATCATAACTCCCAAACCATGGCTCCATTTAATACCAAATTTTGAGGGAAACTTAATAATAACTTAATCTTTCATTATGACATACTTGGGATCATTATCTAAAAGAAAACGTGTCTTTTTTTTAGGTGCAAGATATTACTCAATTAGGCTTATTTCTCACATCTTTTCTCTTTCTTTACTTATTATCTTGCAACTTGGACTCCTTGGAACCCAAGAAATCCTAAGATTTCCAAATCCTTTTTGAAGAATTCTTATTATCCTTCTAGATGCATCCACATCCTTTATTTTTCATTATCTTACTTATTTCTTTATTAAGATATTTCTTTTCAAATATTTCTCTTTATCTTTCATTTCCTTTTTCCTCTTTTCATATTTCTTTTATTAGAAATCACATAGAAATGGAATTTATTTAATTGTGGCAATTAATTCCACTTTCTAGAGATTTCTATGTATTTCTCATAGTTACTTTGCTTAATATCCATTATCTTGTATCTTTTCCTTTTATTTGGACTTTTCTTCTTTTCTTCTCTTTTATATCCATTATTGGATTAATCTAATAATAGAAATTACGAAATTCATATCAACATGGAGATTTGCAAAGAAATCCATCTTTTGAAGCAAAGCATACAACCTTTTCAATTAAGTCCATATTCACAAAATCTTTACAATTCAATTATGAAAACATATGCAAAATTGAGGTTGTAACACAAGCCTTATCATTCATAGGTGTCTCAATGAATTCAAGGCCTACATTCATGAAGGCAAACCCAATAGTGCCATACATCCAAGAAGAAACTGCTTGCAAAAGCCCTTTTGATATATATGCACCTTGAACAAAGCCCCACATACATAAGGCATATCCCAATCATTTCATGTTAAATAGTCTTGTATTCAAGAAATGCTATAGGGAGCAAACAATTGTCTGATATACTCAATGGCCACAAAGGTCACCTTATTTATAGAAGTTTGTCTTATGCCAAACCTTGTCTATCTTGATCACTTTTGGAAAATGGGAAAGGTGATGGGGAGTAGATGAAGAACCAATACATTCACTAGCCGTGAAGGCCACCTTGTATATGGAAATTTTTCTGGTGCCCAATCTTATCAGTCTTATCAATACAAATGATGCTCTAGCTAGCACACAACTGACAAATAAAGTTATATCTATGAAGGCTACCTTATATATATAAACTTGTCTAGTACCCAAACTTATCCATCATGAGCATTGGAGAAACTAAGAATATGCTTTAGATGGTCCTAACAAGTAACCTAGAAGTCTTCAAATCACTATATGATGCTTTTTTGGTCCCTACATCAGATTGGAGCTTTCATATGATCTTGTATGCTTTCTTTTCAATATCTATTGATCCTTTTCTTAATACCTCTACAAGAGCCATACATTTTCATGCAGACTCAATATCACTTCAAGAATGCACCATTCTTGGTTGGGGTGTAGTTCAAAGGAAGGTTGATCACAAGTGAGAACTATAAAGTCAGGGATAATATCTCGTCAAAACTCTAGGGAAAAGTTGATAAACCAGATTAGCAAGACATCATGCAACCTTATCACAAGATGATCACCTGATGCCCGATCATAAAATTTTTAGCAGTCTTCCCACTAAATTTATCATGCATAATTTTAATTTCTCTAAGGAACATATTACCTATAGTCATTGGCCATGAAGGACATCTTAATGCAGGATGTGTCTACTACCCAATATTATCCATCTTGAGAACATTTTGTGAACTAGAAAAACCCAAACAATATTTTTGAAGATCCATACAAGTAACCTGGAACACTTCAAATGGCTGGTTCATGCTCCATGGATTAGATAAGTGACTGATACAATCATTGGTAACAAAGGACAACTTAAATCCATAAATTTTTCTAATGTCCTACATTATCTATATTGAGAACTTATGGAATACTATAAATGCTCAAGAGAGCATAAAAAGATACAATACAATCAATGGTTGTAAAGGCTACCTTAAATCTGGAGTTTGTCTGATACCTGATCTATAGTCTTAGATGATGACCTAAAACTGAATCAATATCATGATCTTAATTATAAATATTTTTTGGTTCTTGGATTACGATGTAAAATTCAACCTATCATGGGCTTAAATTTCTAAATATTTTTTGTCCTACATCATGAAACATTTTGAACCAATCATGGCCTAGACCAATCATATCAAGATTTCCAATCCCTTCATCTAGTAGAAGATTTAGATGATCACATATGCTACCGTTTCCATATTTGACTATATTTTTCAGGTAAAGATAAATTAAATAGAAGGTAAATCAAATCAAGCGAGAACTAGAGGGATAATCATTCATCAATAATCTAGGGAAAAAATGATGAAGTAGTGGAGGAACACATCATGAAGACCACCTTATCATGGAATTATCACCTAATTCCCAATCTCAACTTGTTTTAACACTCTTCCTAAGATATTTGTTATACAAGATCACACATGAGCTAGGGATAAGATAACGCAGTAATTGGTTGCAAAGGTCCTAGATCTGGGTCCTGTCAGACACCCCAATCTTCAATATTGAGCGATCAAAGTACAATCTTAGATTGACAAACTCACATATTTTAAATTTTTAGGTATATGTTCGGAAACCCTAAGTTGGACCACTCCTTCAAATTAAAAAAAAATGGAAACTAAAATGCATAAAAAAGGGAGAGGATTAATTTTCCACATATTTTCATATTCAAGGTTTCCATTTCTTTCAATGATCACATTATCTTGATTTTAAACATCTTTGGCAAATAAGCATCATATATGCTTTTCACATACACCATTACACACAAAGGAATGAGTTAGTGAGATAATTTGACATTTACTGGTTTATTAAGTAGATAAATTATAACTCACTTTTGTGATCGATAAACCTCGAATGGCTTATCAACATTCCACGGGAATGAATAATTGGTCATTGTAGCTAAGTGTCTTCTTCATAGGTTACCCTAACTCTAGAGATATAATTGATGCCCAATCTTGTTTTGATGAATGACTATTTCATTCATTCATCCTTATAAGAAATGACGTCACATATTCCTTCCACTCTTCACAACATCCTTGATGATTCCAACCTTTTTGGCCTTTTGTGGTCAAAAATAGGGGTCAGACATGGCTCAAGCATGTAGTTCTCACTATTATCTTGAATCTTCCCTTGAGATGGGAATCTCTTAACACCCACTTCTCACTAAGCACAAATTCATGATAAATGTTGTTTTTTCTCTAGCTAATGACGATGTTCAATTTTCCGCATTTATCCATTTTTTTTCCAAATTTTCACACACTTATCCTTTCCCACATTTAGCCATGTTTTTTCCATATTTTCCCATCCATACAACCATCATTTTTACCCATCTATTACTAATTGGGGGTTCAGGGTAAAGAAAATATTTTATCTGGACATAAGTGTATTTTCCCGTCAATTCCATTTTTTAAACCTTTCTCGTAACCTACCTAGTTGAACTATTATGAATAAAACATTCCTTTTTTCCTCATAGATATTTAGTTGTCTTTTCCCTCTAAAAAACTACATATATTTTGGATTAATAACAGAGGATAATACCGAATTAATGCATTTTCCACATCCTTCATTATTTTATTAACTTGTATTCAAAATCTGCATTTTCATCCTTTTTATCCTGAATGTTCTCAAAACATCCATACAATTTGAAAACATACTTTGTCCATCTTGGCTACCAGATGGACCAAATCTATACTCCAAAATCCATGTGGCAGATCACCTCAATCCACAAGCCATGCCTCATAGTGCATCATCATAATCTGCCTCCATTTCTAGAACCTAACAGTTGAAAACCCCAAACTATAATTTTAACCTATAAATAGACCCCCCACACAAACATTGTGTTCTGGGACCCATTTGACCCTCCTAAATCTAGAGGATAAAATATCTCCCAATTTTTTTTCTAACGTTGTTTGTGATCATTGGATTCTTTCTCTAACAATACATGCTTTTCAAACATTGGTAGGTTGCTCAAAGACAATTTTCTACTTTCTATGTCATATTCATCATTGTTGATATCAGCAATACCATTTTCAAATATCTAGATCTTTCTCAACTAGATGTCTTTCATCTCAATCACTTCCTATGCAATGTTATTAACCACAAGTGATTGATCCACATTGTTAGAGGTCTTGAGGTGATTGGGAACACAACACACCCAAAAACTAGGACCTTCATGACAGTGATGGGAAAGCAATGAATGTGTCCAGACCCAAAGGTTTTCCAACAAAAACACATTTTTTATGCTTTTTGTTGCTTTCCCTTAATGATAACCTGAATCACCACTGGTTTAATTTGGGATGTATGAAAAAGGATATATTTTTTTAAGCTGGTGACATGGGATGCTAACACCTTCTCCACTCATAATAGGATTGACAAGTCTAATATCTAAAATCAGGCATACCTTTCTTATTCTCCCTTGGTCCAAGGGTATTCATTGTTTTCTTGTTGATTCAAACACATACCTCTTTTTGTTAGTTTTTTATATATAAATGGATGGGGACTCAGAAAGCTTTATTGCATAGAATTTTTACGGTTTAAATCTTTATTGTTTCACACGAACGTAGGATCATACAAATTGAAGGATTTTTTTGGGCTGGGTACAAATGATGCAACTGTCTACTCAACATGAGTCTCGGTTCTTTGGAGGGATACCTTAATGGATGTAATTGTTCATAAATGATATAAATAATAAATGCATCCCAAGATAAATCCATCTTATTATATCTTTATTGGTATTGATCCAAATATATTGTTTGTATGAGTATATGGAATCATCTTTATGAGATGAGAAGTATTATTGATGGAGCTTGGGTGGCCCATGGTACTGGAATATGCATATGTGTTGGGGTCATAGATTGGATTCAAACATCTTATTTAAAATGAAGTTAACATGGTTAGTGACACATATATTGAAGTAGGGCCTACTTTTTTTAGGACATAAGATTGAAATTCACCTATATAATGTATTTCTCATAAAAACATGATAAACATGTTGCTTATATTCAATATATGAACGAGTTAAAAAAATTAACAATCAAAATTCTCTCATTACCATCCATCCCAATACAAAGAGGTCTTTCTTTATATAGTTTCCTTGATTCTCATACCAGGAAAAAATGGTATTTGCCAAGGCCTTCTAAACATATATCAACACAAGATTATGAATAAGACTTGCCTTTGATTTTCCCACTAAAAAGTTTATTTTCCCTATAAGCCTCTTCCACATGGGTGTGTAGTTAATAGTGGTATGTCTATCTATGCTCCCTTGATCAAGTAGGTTTTCTTCCTTAGGGTTGAGAGCAAAAATGTTATTGAGAAAGGATGCAGTGAAGAGGTAAGTTCCATTTCCCAATGTGATACTAATGACATCATGTGAGACTTTTCTCTAGAGTTGCAAAGAACTATTGTGTAACATGAACATAAGTCTCATTTATTGTGGTCAACACCTCCAGTGGGGTACAAGATATCCTAAAAAAATCAAAGATGCCCAAAGTATCCATCATCTCCTGGAAGGCATAGCGAGTGGCAATCACTCAGCAAGTGAGGCATTCAGAGTTCTTTGGATTCTTCACCTTCTTGCTTCTCAAATCAGGCATTTCTTATTGCTTCTCATTAGGTGAATTCTCTTATGGAACATCCAACATAACCTCATCCTTGTCATCTAGGAGTAGTTTACATCATGCTTGAGGCTGAGGCAGTGGGTACAGCTGTGGCTGTAGTGCTGTGGATGTTGAAGGATGTGCTGCTAAAATTCATAGCCAAGTAGAGGAAAGTGAGAGTCAAGCTTATGACGATGATGGAAGTGCTCTGGGGGAGACAAACTGGTGGGTTTCTATCCCATCTCCTCTAGGTAATCTGGAGGACTCCTCCATCATGGAATCCACCAACACCGCCATATGGGGTGATTCTCCATGTGAACCGGAGGTTGTCGGTGGTAGAGAAAGAACTTTAGACAACACTGAGATTGAAGAAGAGTTTTTATTGGGCTGACAACCATATGAGATCACATCCTTGGTCTTAGACACCACTTGTTGGGGAATTTTCTTCATTGTGGATTGATTTGGGTGGAGAATTTGGGAAAACTAGGTTTTTGCAATTCTACGTGTGTGTGGTGGGATGGAGAGAATGGTGGTGTTTTGCGGGTGAAATTGGGTGGAAATGATGAATGGAGGTAGGGAAATTGTTAGGGAACTAATTCATGGCAGATTCGAGGTGGTTTTGGGGAGAATCAAAGGTTGTAGAGGGAGTTTTATGATGTGGAGAAGGACCGTTCTATTTGTGGATAAATGAAATGAACTGAGTTGGATGTCACTAAATTAAGTGTTGTATCGGGTTGTGGCATGGTCATGCCACGCGGCATGGCCGTGGTGGCTCCAGGCTGCATGGCACGACTGTGTTGCTTTACTTGGTGATTTCTCTCAATTCCAGTGACTCTCTATGGTTTGTAAGTACTTCACCACAGATGTTCTAAGGTACCATGTCTATGGTAGGTATTGTAGTTGTTGTTTCTCATTAAAATTTCATCAAAAACACAAATTTTTTATCTCAAATGATTTTTCTTTGAAATCCTTTTTCAATTTCATGTAAATTTCCCCTCATTTCACCCAATTTTCATCTGCAGATCTTAAAACCAAACAAAGACTATTAAAAACAAGTGTGTTTGTTCTCTAATGTAATGTGTAAATATAAACCAAAAGTATCAAAAATTGAAGGATGGGTGCAAAATTCCCAAACCTATGTGGGTTTTCTCCCACAAGCATTGAGTTTCATTCCTTCAGCTAGGCTTCTTGGAGATTCATGCATCATTCATCCATTTGGCATCTTCATGTGTCCATTATTACAATAAGTTCATCTTTCATTTGTATTTCAACCTATGCTACTCATCCCCTTGATCACTAAAGCTATCATCAAGTCTTTCATTTGGTTTTCCTTCTCTCAAATGACCTGTTAGACTCTTCACATTCCCATGTTCAATATACACATCTCGAACTCGCCGAGTTGAGGTCTTGTATATGTTTATCTTTATCTTCATATCCAATAAAGAGTTTGTCATTATGCCACTACAAACATGTATATCAGCTTCAATTGTAGATAAGAATGGTCTTCCTAAGATGATGGGAGTCTTCCTATCATCCAGCTCCACGTTAAGAACAATGAAATTTTTTGGGAACACTATGGCTCTTTCCTTGTCTATCATCATCAAAATATCATCTACTCTTCCTCTTGGCACTTTGATGGAATGATTAGCCAATTGGAGAGTGTAATGTGCCAGTTACAACTTGCCTAAGCCCAACTCAACATAGACAATACATGGCATCAAATTCACACTAGATCCCAAATCAAGTAGGGTTTTGTTTATGTGATGTCCCCCAATGTATCTAAGTATTATTGGGGCTCCTAGGTCATTCATCTTCATGAGAAGTGAGTGTTGGAGGATTAAGCTCACTTGTTTGGTCAACTTAACTCTCTTTGGTATTCCTCCTGTTGACCTTCTCTTCACAGTGCATAAGTTGTTAAAAAACTTCACATGTGATGGGATCTTGTTGATAGCATCCAACAATGCAATATTGACCTTCACTTGGCCAAAAACCTCAAGAATGTCAACATTATGCTTTTGTCTCCTCCTTACTTGTGGTGGCTCATTCAATGATTCATGGCATGGTGGCTCACTTGCTTTAGTCTTACTTGCATCAACATGATTTTCTTGTGGCATGCCTTGAAGTGGAACACTAGGGATGGTATGACTTGCAAATGGAGTAGAAATTGGAACACATTGTGTCACAAACTCAACATGTAGTGTCACATAATCGTCTTCACCGATATCAATCAAAGTAGCACCACTTGGTTGTCTTTTCTTTATTTTATGAACCTTCCATTGACTTGATGGCTTCTCAAGAGATTTTCAAATCCTTAGAACTATCAAAAAACTACCTTTCCCATTGTAGAGAGGGGGAGCATTTTGTGGTTATGGAGGAGGTGGAGGTGTTACATGGTATTGAAATTGAGGTGGAGAGTGAAATTGAGGTTGGAGGTGAACTATTTGGAAGGTTGTGTTGATGGAGGGGGTGGAGGTGTATAAGGCTTGGGATTACCTTGTAAGTGGTATATGGGATGCAATTGCATGGGAGGTGGACTATAGAGAATTTGAGTGGAATTCATGGGTCCACTTGCTTCATTAAAACTCATTATGGGCTTTAAAGAAAATGTTTACTCTTGGAGAGAAAGTATGGAAGATAGTTTCTCTATTCTTTTCTAAAGCCTTACAACATTCCTTTGGACATCATCAAATCTTTTGAATATGGAGAGAACTTCCTCCTAAAACCTTGAGTTGTATCTTAGACTTTGTTGTTTCGGATAGCTATAGGAGTGAGGCATCTTCATTTCTTCACCAAGGGACTCTATAAAACTCATAGAATGGCAAGGAACATTTGTCACTTGGTTCTTCATGAAACTCACCATGTCACCAAGAATCTTCATCACTTGTGGGCTTGAAGCACCATCAACTAGATATGTCACACCAAATGTGTGGTTACCATCTTTCGTCATGCTAGAATCTCAAATTCTTGAACCTTCTTCCATCTGCTCAAACAATGACAATATCTCCTCAGGTGGCCTAACCATAAAAACTCCTCTATAAGAAGAATCTATTGTAGCTTGACCTGTTGGAGATAGACCAGAGTAAAAGGACTGAACAAGATACCACAAAGGGATCTCATGGTGTGGGCACTCTCTCAACATCTTCTTAAACCTCTCCCATGCACTGTGAAACTACTCACGACTCCTTTGACTAAAACTCACTATGGTACGTTGCATTTGTGTCAACCTTGCTATAGAGTAGAATTTCCTGAAGAATGCATTCTTCATCTCTTCCCAACTAATGATGTCTCTTCTTGGGTCATATCAATCTTTGTCTTTCTCTTTGAGGAAGAAAGAAAACAAGGTCAACCTGATTGTATCATCACTAGTCGTCAACATCCTGAAGGTGGAGCATACTTCAAGATAGGAGTCCAAGTGCTTATAGGGGTTCTCACTCTTCGAGCCGTAGAAGACGTATAGGAGCATTATAAGACCGAGAGGGATGGAGAATTTCTCCCATGGCATTACATCAACTCTACTACAAATTGGTGATTTTTAGTTGCAAGCATGAAGTAATCTTAAAGTGGCTTATGAGGTGCATTTTGGCCTTCCATCTTGTTTTCCCTAAGTGGCTTGTCCTGTGTACAACCAAACAAAAGAAAGCAAGTTAGCAAACCAATATGCACAAAGAATACAAAGAATAAATAATAAATAATAATGATGAGGGCAGTAGGAAACGATAAAAGCAAAACTAACTAGCTAGGTTGAGTGCCTTTCTCCCCGACAACAACACCAGAAAGCTTGATGCTTCCCACCAGATGTGCACACACTAATCAATTTAGTTTTGACTAGATGCACCCCACCATATCTGAACACACTAGGGATATCTTTTGAAATTTATCAGGGACCTACACTACCACACTCACTCAAACTAAACCACTATGTGCCCTGAGTCTTGTCGCACTATAGGAGGGCGAAAAGTATAGGGTCGATCCATAGGGAGAAAAGGGGGCACTAGAGCTAGGTTAGTTTTGGGATAGGTTCCTACTAAAAAGTCTAGGGTTGAAGGGTTTGAAGTTGATTTTTTGATTACACTTAGGGTTGAATAAGAAAGAAAATGAAGGAAAAAAAACTAGATCAAAACCTAAGTTAACCCTTGAAAATTAATTCTACTGAGAAATAAAGGACAAGGCAAGCAAGTAAAGAATAGGATATGGTAATGAAATCAAGAGGAGGTCTACACTACACTAAGATAGCAAACAAGGCAAAAGAGCAATTAAAGACCTAAACTAGTAAGATAAAAGAAAGAGCATGGCAATAATCAAACTAAGCAAGTAAATAACTAACTAAGATAACACTATCTAAGAAAGAACACAATTAAGGTTTTAAAGAAAGAAAGAGATGTGTGGGATATTTGGGGGTGCACTTATCAATTAGTTTGGGGGTGACATGTGAACATTATGCTTTAGATTACCAAACCAAATGAGAAGCTATAGTTTAATGAATAACTGGCCATGGATAGGATCAATTGTGTATAGGGGAACTAGTATGTGACACCTCCTAGTACCCTTACAAGGCTCAATTGGGTTAGGGTTTAGGTGTAATTCAATTAGAGTCTAAACAAGTCTAGGTTTCTAGGTTAGAGGATCTTAGGGTGATTAGGGGTTGAGGGTAGTAATGGGAGTGGAAGCGAGGTTTTAGGCCTCACATCACCCGCATTCCAGTCTTTAGAAAGCTCCATGCTAAGCACCCTAAATTCATTTAAACTAGCTACTTAGATCTCTCACCTATGGTTAGGGGAATTTATTAGCATGTGGGATGATGGGCAGATAGCTAGAGATCCATGAATTGGACCTCAGAGCAAATCCCAAATTTCACACATATAGGAAAATTTCCTAAATTCCTAGGTGATTTCAAGAACAAACCAATAAGAAATTCATGAACAATGAGATACAAAATAGAACATAATCATTAGAAAATGAAATTGCAATGTTTACATATCATTTTCCCCCAACATGGTATCAAAGTAACATTTTGGGCCCCAAACAACCCACCTAAGGGGCCTAGCTACTCATGGAAATGAAAAATACATAAAGAAATGAGAAAGACAGAGAAGTAGACATGGAGCTCAGTGTAGATGGAGTGATCCTCCTATGCAGCTGTTGCAAGGACGTCCTCCTCCTTACTCCAAGGATCATGGCCATGAAATGACGGTGGAATTGGGTCAAAAAACTAGGAAACTAGGGTTTTAGTGGTGGAAATGGTGAAATGGAAGTGGAATGAGGTGGAATGATGATGTAATGGCTAAGGGGAGAAAATGGGGAGCTAAGGGGGGATAGAAGGTAGCTAACCTCGTGCCCCAACTGCCAGGTATACATAGGTAGTAGGGAAGCACGAGGTCAATTGGGGGGTCAAGTGGGAAATGTAGTGGAAAATATGTATCTAGCACAGTCGTGGTATGTGTAGGGGAACATGGTCGTGGTGTGTGGAAACAATTGAGCTGAAAAATGGTGAAAATGATTAGAGGAAGTGGTGGTTTTGAACTAAAGGTGGCACAGACATGCTGAGCAAAGGGTGGCATGGCCATGGTGATCACCATGGTCGTAGTGGCTTGGCGTTGACCTGCCCATTCATGACACCACAGTCGCTCTGCACTGTCTGTCACGTTGTTGTGCTACATTGTGCAATTGTTCTTTGTTCTTGTACCACAACCATGCTATGCAGCATGACCATGTTGCTGAGTGTAGTTTTCGAAGCTTGTCTATTTTGATTTTGAGTGAGATAGCACATGCGTTCTGTGGCACCACAGCCATACTGCTCTCTGTATTAACACTTTGAGCTTGTACTTGGTTCATTCTTGGACAACTCTGCTTCAATTGATCTATGGCCACTAGGGGTAGGTTGAGGGAGCCTTAGACTTCACTTTTGGCCTCTCTAAAGGTAGAGAAACCTTAGGATCACTCATTCTCTCTCTCTTCCATCCAAGGGTGGTCCAAATACCTAGAAAATGTGCAAATAACGTCCATAAGTGAATTTTGCACAAATATTCATATTAGGGGAATAACATGTAATATAACAAGTATAATTGTGATTGAAATGCAATATAACACTATATGAAGCCATAAAATAGGCTTGTATCAGAGATCATTATGGAAAGAAAATTAGATGATAAGAAGAATCTTAATCAAATCCTATATCATACTACTGAAAAAATGGGTAGAGATGGTATTGGACCTGATAGTAGCCAAAGTAACAACAAAGACAAAGGTCCTTCAATTTTCAATGTAGAATCATCAAGTTTTATGGCTATGGGATCATGCAATCATTGGAATAGAAATGGTCATTATTCTACATAGTTCCCATTCAGGAAAGGACCCAAGAGCAATAGGACTTGGGTTTCAAAGGTAACCCCTCTGCACCCAAAAACATGATTGGGGACCATTTCATATTTCTTCTTATAGGTCACTTTTAAATGTATTAAAACAAGTGGAAAAGAAATGGTAAGAATATAAGTAATGATATTCTTTCTCATATACATTCATAGCTCATTATTGCCAAGTTTCTATCCACTTTACATATAACTTTTTAGTTCAATATGGTATATTGTGATTCTCATCACATTCTCGCTGACGAACTGCCCTGAAACATTCACAGTGCATAACTTGCTAATACATGTTTGGATATGGTTTATATTTTTATCATGCCTCTAGGTATGACTTTGTAAACATATATATTCTTTTTGACAATAGCTTTTGTAGGTCGAGTTTGTCCTAAAAGAAACTCGACCGACAAGCACCAATGAGTGTTGCCAACAACTATTGTCGCCCGAGAAGTTCAATCCCAAAACTTGACCGACAAGAATATGCACAAAATATGTTGATGAATTTATGGGTGAGAATTTCCCTCTAAACTATAAGTTCTCAACCCATAGCCTTATTCTATGGCACTCCCTCGGTACCTTTATATGTGCATGTTACCATGCTTTAAATTTCCTATCTTCCATACACCTATATCTCTTAAATTGCTCTAAATTGGTATCTCTATATCTTTCAATTACTTATTTTGATTTGTTATGCATGTTTTAATGATAATTTCTTTGAATTCTATGGTTGTAATTAACTTGATTTCAATGTTATCTGACTTTCTACATACATCTAGTAGTATATCTT
Source organism: Alisma plantago-aquatica (assembly GCA_963693085.1). Classification (NCBI taxonomy): domain Eukaryota; kingdom Viridiplantae; phylum Streptophyta; class Magnoliopsida; order Alismatales; family Alismataceae; genus Alisma; species Alisma plantago-aquatica. The sequence goes on along the minus strand of OY856410.1, from coordinate 792,054,803 downwards.
GTTTAGATGCCAATGAAGTGACACCCCAGTGGTAAAAGTGATGGTGTAAGATCGAGAGGTCATGAGTTCGAACCTAGGTGATGGCATAAATGAATCTCCAATTAAAAAAAAAAACTTGTTTAGATGAAACCTTGAGTTTCTTATTGGTAATCATCTTTTAGTGATGATGCATATTTTCTAGTGAGTTATATCCTTCCATGCTTCTAAAATTGCATGTCTCTTTGTTTGGATATTTCTCTACATTCTTTGTTAGCTTATTTTCAACTTGTGAATCCTTTGATATGACCTAGATCCTACTATTAGTCCTATATTGTTATATCATCTACGAGTAGTCCATCTACTTGTAGTTCTACTCTTGTTCATTAATTGGTATCCAACAATATGCTATGGTTGTATCGTGTTTCATACATACTCAATATTGCTCCTTAACGTGCATATCTACTATCTTGAATACTTCAATAGCCTTGTGATGTGCAACAAATAGAGCTACAATATATGCAAAAATTGTAGCATATGAAGACATCATGCAATTTTTGAATTTTCTACTCCAATGTTAGATTTTTTGCTTCAGTCATGAGCCAAAACATTTTTTGGGCAAATTTGTCATCTTGAGGGTCAAAGTCGTGCTTTATTAGTTTCCTCCAGCATAATATGTTATAATTTCAAGGACCCTTTTGTTATTTTTCCGTGTTTATTGCTAGTATCACATCTAGGGTTGTTCTAATGCATGTCTTGATTTGTTTTATATAAATTGCTTAGACAAGTGTGTAGTTTTTCTCTTCTACACTCTCTTTTCTAACAAGCTGTGTTTTATCTCTTCAACGCTCTCACTTTTTTAAATTAAAAAGGGTGAGAAGGCATGTCTTATGTAAAGGAGATAACACATATATGTAGAACACATATAAGAGTAGAAGACATAGTTTCTATAAATGTTGTAAAAGCTAACCATGTAGGAGAAAAAAACATCAATTAAGCGGGAGTATGTGAAATCCATTAGCATGAATTGAGAGGGAGCTTATGAAATCAATTCAATGAAACCCCTAGGTTTCTCCAAAGTTGTGATTTTACTTAAATGCTTTCAATACATTTATGGAATGGTTTGTCATCTTAAATAAGGGGGCAATGCTGACTCAAGGTTTAAATTGACTAAGCCCTTGTTTGATGATGACTAACCATTCGACTTATGTGTCTAATGCTTTTACTTGAGTGGCTTCAAATTAGGTTAGACACACTCAAAATTCCTAAACTTGTGCATCCTAACATGGAGACAAGCAAGTCAAAATCAATACAAGTGCACTTTTGTGGAAACGGCCTTGTATCAGTAAGATCATGTTGTAAATCACTTGTAATGATTGTATGACTTGTAATTAAGATTCAAAAAAATAAAGAGAACTTAAATTGAATATTTATGCAATCTTATGGCATTTTCCAAACTCGATCGAAAACCATATGTGTGTCTTGGTAACTGCTAGGGTCGGTCGAGCTTCCCCATGACAAACTCGACCGAATCCCAACATAAGAAAATCAATTTTAAGCTGTCGGACAAGTTTCATCAAGGATAAACTCGACTGACAACTCAAAATTGGTTTGTTGCATAGTGCCACAGATTGATCTACCTTTATTGAACTCGACCAACAACATTGTGAGGATTGTACACAAAAAGTGTTTCTTACTGTTGAAGTTTTGCAAAACTCAAAAAAAAATCTATTGAAACACCTGAAATGGCTAGAATTTGTTCCTAAGTGTTTTTCTACTAGCAAGTGAACAACCTCAAATATAAATAGGACACATTGGGCTTCATCCCCTGGTTATCGAAGCACTATGAATGTCTCTATATTGTATTTGAGTGCCTCCAAGAGCCTCCCTCCACTCTTATCTTAATCATTTTCTACATCCATTAGAGTGAGTAAGAGATTATTAAGATAGGTAGTCCTACGTGAATATCTTGTGAGGATCTCATTTCCTCACCTCCCAATCTCTCTTTCTACCATATATATAAAGGTTCCCTCTCTTGTCTAGTAGAGTCTAAGAGGAAGGGAAGTAGTCCCTTGGTGAAAGCTTCTCCTTGGAGAAGGCGAAGTCAAAAGTAAGTCATTGGTGAGGGAGCAAACTCTTGGTAATGGATAGTATTACCTTTGTAAGGTTATTGGCTCTGTTGTCCTCAAATTGAAGGCTAGGTATCATTTTCATGGAAAGGAAAGGTCAATGTTGTAACTCTTATAATGGAATATAAGGAGTGAGGGATGGTTTAAAATCCTAGATGTTGACCTCTCTAGGTAGTGGGCATACATATCCTTCTTTGGAGTTTGGAACCACTATACATAGCTTGTATTACTTGTTCTTATTCAATTTCTCTCTCCCTTTCTATGTATATTAAGTCAAAATCAAAGTTCATACTTGGATATTACCTTAGAAAAATCTTGAAGGTCTAATGAATTTTGTTTAAGTGCTTTTAGATTTTTTTCACCCCCCTCTAGAGCCCATATTAGATCCAAAATTTCTTACTGCATTGAAGTCATTCGCCAACTTTGAACCATTTCCCCTTTATGTTGATAACTTGTTCGTCAATGTGATGCCTATTTTACGTGCACGATCATGCTTCTCATCAACAACACCCTCACGGTTCTCATTAGCATGGTGCTCATGCTCACAATGCTCATCCTCACTATGCTCATAGTCAGATGTTGTCTAAAAATATAATATTCAAAATAGTCAAGAAATAAATATAAGTGATAAAGAACGTAAAATATACACCTAGCATATGAAATATGTATAACTGCGACAATGAATGTAAAATACACATATATCATATAAAACATGTATGTCATAGAGAATGTAAAATGTCTATCTAGCATACAAAACATTTAAGTGATAGAAAATTTGAATGCTTGCCTCTAGTATTGGTTGGATTTCTCATCAATTAATATTCCTTTTGTGTGATCTCAATGTATATATTCATCAGTGCTAGCTTCAACATTTACACTTGGCAAGCCAACTGAGAATGGAAAGGACTCATCATGCTTGTCATAGTACTCTTCTTCATCTATAGGGTCTATAGTAAACTACCTTTCTCCTGAAGAAGAAAACACCCTTATTGATTTGTAGGATCATTGATATAAATCACCTACTTCAACTGTGATGCATAATGAATGGTTAATCTTTCAGGAACATACTTTCAAATTCACTAATGTAAATCCAATTCATCTACTACAACTCCTTTGTTGTTATCAACGCAATAACACCTAAAGATAGGAACTCTAAAATAAGTATAGTCCAGTTCTCATTTGTCTTCAATGACATTGTTGTAAAATATTTTATCTCTACATGGACTTTTATCATACAATAAAGATGCTAGAGGTGAACCCATTATTTTGGAAGAAAATCTCATCATTTTGGACATTGTGTAGTATGGAAACCCAATTAGGCAAACCTTTAGAAGATATAATATTCATTTTTGGCTAAAAGGAAAGCTAACAACATTTATTTGTTGTCTGATATAGTTGACAGAAAATTTGATCTTCAAGAAACCTACTAGATGTTTGATTATGTTCTCTAGCAAATCAGATTGAACTGGCTCGAGGATATTTAGACTTGATAAAATTGATGTGTTCAGTTTTATAAATACCCACTTTGTTGATGTTGTTTAAAACATACAAGTGTGCTTCTTCCCATAGAGCATGACCAATTACTTTCACTCATTCTTTAAAAGTCTTTTTTCCAAAATAAGAGTATATATTCTTTGCATTGGAACAAGCTTCATTTTACCCATTTCATGTAGGCCCATCTCTATTTGATTCCATCTTTAGTCTTGCCTGGTATATTCAATACAATAGAAATGACTCTATCATATACATTTTTTGCAACATGTATGACATTGATACAATGCCTAACTATCAATACACTTCAATAAGGAAGATCCCTGAATATTTCCCTCTCTCTTTGATCATCCTCCTATCTACTCTTTCAATTCATCTTCTTTTTGTCCCTCCGATAGTTTCTTGATCTCTTACCAAATACATTGACAATGCATTTTTCTCTTTCATAAACGTCCTCCCCTAGATATAGGTTTAGCAACACTCTATTCCCAATTTCATCCATTAAATGATTTGCACAACCTTCGGTGTGGATGAAAATTTGGAGGTTATCTACAACGAACAAGATATATGTATAGGCTCATTGTCGTATTTTAATCACATTGAATCAGTGGTTTCCAAACATATAGCTCATGCTCTAGATCCTTTTACATTGTATCTAGACAAATTCCCATATGCTGGAAAGTCATTAATAATGTAAAACAACACAACATGAAATTAAAATATCTCCCTATGTTAAGCATCATAAGTCATCACACCTTCTCCACAAAGTTTCTTTAAGTCATCAATCAGATGTTCAAGAAAAACATCACCCAGATTGCTTGGTGTATCAACAAACACAACATGTTTACTTATGTTTCATACACAACCAAGGAGGAATATTGTATATAATAGATCACAATAAGCCAAGTGATTTGGTGGCTTCTTAATGTTCCATATGGATTCATCCGTCCAGTACAAAGACCAAGTCTTAAATTCTTGACTTCATCAAAAAATTTAGGGTGTAATAAATCAATTTTCTTCCATGGTAAAGAATCAAATGTGTGTCACAGGACAACAAACTTGTTTCTCTTTACCTATGCATACCAAGAAAAATTCTATCCATTTATTGTATTCGCAAAAAAGCATTGAAACTGTGGTATAATAAGTAGATATTGCATCACCTAGGCAGGATTGCTAGCTTTAGCCTCCCCTGAAGTCTACATTTTTTATCCTTATGCCTCACAGTTTAGGTATTCTTTTAAATCAATATAGTAGTTTTCAAATAACACACAATCATTCAAGCATGAATGTATATTCTTAGTCTCCATTCCCATTTTGAAAAATGTTTTCTTTCTTTATGTTTAGATTGGAAGCTCGTTTCCTTCAGGAAGAATTTCTTTCAATAAAGACAACAGAGTCATGAAGCTTTTGTCACTCTACATATTGTTAGCCTTCAAAGTATACAATCTCAACAATGTGTTTAGAGTCATAAACTTATTATAACCTAAGTTTAATGGTATGTCAACATCATGCCAAATATTGCTAAATAAAGGTGGGTGAATAAGATTTACCTCACAACTATTTAGCATCACATCAACATGTATTTCAAAATTGGTTTATTCACATCAACATCTTCAACATTTTCTTTTTCAACACATGTACCACTATATACATTTACTGATCTCATTGTAGTAATCTCTTCATACCCTTACCATTTTATATATCAATGTACAATCTCATTGCATAGGGCATGACTCTTTATTTCATCAATCGTGTAGACATTGAATTTGGTACTGCAATTCCTAAATGGGCATTAGAACCTACCTCCAAGTTGTTTCCTATCTTCTTCAATAAATCTTATAAAATGATTAAGACTAGTAATAAACTCCAGAGTTAAGGATTTCGAATGGACATCCATGATCAATCTGCTATATTAATTGGAAAAGGGGTATTAAATTAGGTGTTCTCTACATCACTGTTAAAATACTATATGCTTGAATTGAATCAGGTGTGAGCCACATATTGATGAATGTGTAACCCCTATCCTATTCTTAAACACTTAATCTCACTAGTAAGTTTATAATGTGTATCTAATTTATATTATTTCATCAATACATTTTTCCTGTAGTTCTCCAAGTACACTGACGTAGAGGGCCAAATATCCACCAACAAATGTACTTAGAGAATAAATAGGGAAGTGTTAATGAAACATCATCAAAACCGAATACACATTATACACTTACATCCTATGTGAGATTAGGTGCTTAGGATAGTCCCAAACCAAAGGACTATGCCATATTTAGTCCTATTGAGTAATTCTTTTTATTGGTTTTTATGCCAACAGAATATAGTGATTAGGCGTTAAGGTTTACCCTATTAGGGTTCATATTTTAGGATTCAGGGTGTAGTGATGAATGTGTACCACCAATATGATTCTTGCACACTTAATCTCACTAATAAGTGTATAATATGTATTTGGTTTTTGAGAATATGTTAAGAACATTTTTCCACAGTTCCTCAAATACACTAATGTAGATGGGAAAATTACCACCTACATATCTACCAAGAGAAAAAACAAGGAAGTATTGCTAAAACATCTTGAAACAAAATACACAATATACACTTATAGTTTAAGTGAGATTAAGTGTTGAAGAACGGTCCCAAACTAGGGACTATACAAGATTTACTCTTAATGGTTAAATCTTCAATGGGCTCCTAGGCCAATTCTAGGATTTAATATTATGATTAGACTTAACAAGCAACTATACATACATTTTGCTAGGCATAATTTTGAATTATAGCCGATAAGGAGTGGCTCAAGTGATCAAGCACAGTGTCCCCTAACAAAGGGACTCATGTTCGAATCCCAGTTGTCGTCTTGATTTTCCACCCTCCTAGGCGTTCGGCCTCTGCCACGGGCATGGGAAAGGGGGAGAAATATTTCTCTCTTAATCCTATAATTTTGAATTATAATTATTTAGATGATTATGTCTTGATGTCCTAATAAGAATGTAATAAGAAACTATACATCCAAGAATTCAGTTTGTTATTTTTAGTACTTCTCAACATGCTTGGTTTAGATTTTTCTAATTGAACTCGATAATAATGAATATTGGATATGAAGGGTTTTCTTTAATGCCAAATGAGTATAGTGTTTAGGGATTAAGGTTTACCCTATTAAGGTTCAAATTTTAGGATTTAGGGGGTAGTGTTGAATGTGTACCACCAATCTAATTCTTGTACACTTAATCTCACTAATAAGTGTATAATGCGCATTTGGTGTTTGAGAATATTTTAGAAACATTTTTCCATAGTTCTTTAAATACACTTATGTAGATGGGAGAACAACCACCTGCACCAAGATAACAAACCAAGAAGTATTGACAAAACATCTTGAAACCAAATACACATTATACACTTATATCCTAAGTGAGATTAAGTGTTCAAGAACAATCCCAAACTGGGGACTATCTTTGATTTACTCCTAATGGTTAAATCTTTGCTAGGATCCTAGGACAATTTTAGGATTTAATATTCTGACTAGACCAAACAAGCAACTATACATACATTTTTCTAGGAATAATTTTGAATTCTAACTAGATAGACGATTATGACTTGATGTCCTAATTAGCATGTAATCAGAAACTATACATCCACAAATTCAGATTATAATTATATTACTTTTTTTAAATTATTAACTATGAGATCTCTTATTCATCCTGCTCTCGGGTTGCAAGAAAAAATTCTAGAATAACATGGGTACTATTCACTCCTTGTTCATTCCAAATCTCCGTTGGGATAAATTCGGGGCATTGGGACCATACAATTGAACCTTTTACATTTCTAACCATCCATTTGTCTAGGGAATCAACCAGTGCATTAGTGCCTCATCTAATGAAGTGGATCTGGATCTCCAGCTTTAGAGCCTTGAGTGCTTCCAGTCTAGTAGTATAGCTTTTATACTTGGGCATGTTGGTGATCCTTGAGTTGAAGATTGAACAGGACAACCTGTTGTCTGATTCCACCCAAATGGTCTCCGGCTGGTGGATAACAGCTTCGATGCCTCGATAAATGGCTTGAAGTTTGATATCGAGGCTTTGTTGGCCACTGGATTCTTGTGCTCCGGACGTGATCCATTCTTGTTGCGCATTCCTTGCAATGTAGCTAGTGGCTACTTGATTGGTATGTTTCAGAAATGAACCATCCACATTAACCTTGATGGTTTTTGTCGGAGGAGGGGTCTAAGGATCCAAATGAATTCGAGGCCTGGTTATAGGTTGGAGTTGATGGGAAAGTATATTGCATCTTACTCTCGAGAAGATGGTTCTAATAGTCTGGGTATACAGTCTATGTAAGCCATTGAACACAAGATCATTCCACTGTAGCCATAGTGATTCTAACGTAGCAGTGAACCACAAGGATCTGATATATCCACTGACATTGTGCTTAAGGTTGTTGGAGAACCACTCCACTATGGATTGCCCTAGTTCAAAGGTAATGTTGTAAGTGTTCGTAATGCCTTGCCACACTTGTTGTGCAAATTGGCTTTCTTTGAGATGGTGAAGGATGGACTCGCTAGCCTTCCTGCACATCGAACATTTATCCTCATCAGTGAGGCCTCATCTAGCTCTATTGGCATTCATCATAAGACCATAGTGTAGGCATTTCCAGAGAAAAGATTTGGTGCGTTGTGGAGCTGAGAGCTTCCAAATCGTCGACCAGTTGTCCGGTGTGCGAATGCATGAATTGTTGAGAAGCATTTTGTAGTAGTTTTGGATTCTGAACCGACCATGTGTGTCATCCATATGACACCACACATAATCTGCCCCGTTTGGGCTAGGTGGAATCATGTTTAGAATTTTCATCATCGACTCCTCAGTAAACCAGTGTCTGATGAAATTGATATCCCAGTCTCCATCTGGGGCCATGGAGCTAACTGTCAGATCCTGTAGGTCTTGAGGCACAACTCTATTTGGTTTTAGAGAAGGAGGGGTTGAGGCTTCAACTCAATTGTCAGTCCAAACTAATGTGGAGTTACCATTCACCACAGATTTTGCATGTTTATTCGTAATAGTTCCTTTCTTGTCAATTATAAATTTCCATCGTCGTGACCCAATTGCTATGCCATGGTCACTACAATGCATAAATTTTCTCTCCATAACCTCTCTCCATGTATAGCTTCTGGATGTAGTGAACTCCCATGGGTTCCTTGATAGTAGGGGTTCATTTTAAAGTAGAGTTGGCTTGATATTCAGCCCTCCAGCATGTCTAGGTGCAATCATCTTCCTCCAGGAAATTAGACTAATACTCCAGCTATCATTGGATCTTCCTCAAATGATGTTGCGGATGGTTCTGTCGATGTTATTACATACCGAGGTTGGTAGTTGACTTGTCTGCATTATATATGTCAGAATGGAATTTTAGATGGAACAGGCAAGAGTAATTCTATCAGCCATAGAGAGGGTTTGGGTTGTTGAGGAATTGATCCTTTGGTCCATGGAGTGTAGGAGGTTGAGGTATACTGATTTGTTTGGCCATTTATGTAGGATGGGAACGCCAAGATTTCTTCCCATATCCTTGGTTTCTGTCATCCGGAGTGCACGGCTGATTCTTCTTTGTAGCCTTTTGTCCGTGTTCTTAGAGAAGTGGACTAAGGATTTCTCTGGGGACAACATCTGGCCTGATACCTTGCCGAATCGCTTGATACATTTTATAATCGTCCGTTCCTACTTCAGTGATGCTTCTCTGAAAAGGGTGATGTCATCGGCAAAGAACAAATGCGTCAGTTTTGGACCTTGTCGTATGACTAGTAGAGGCTTCTACTTACCCTTTTGTTGTAGCAGTCCAATGTCCTGACTCAGGCATTCTAGGCACATTACGAATAGGTAAGGGGATAGTGGATCCCCTTGCTGGACTCCTCGTGACGCTTTTAATGGCTTCAATGTCGTTCCCGTCTAAGAGATGGATATATCCCCACTGGTAATTATATTCATGATGATAGTAATAAGGTTTGGCGGGATAGGGGTTCTCCTGAGAGTGTCGAGTATGAAGTCCCATATCATTCTATCATATGTTTTCACGAGGTCTAATCTGATGATCATGCATTGCTACCCAAATCTATGAGTATCCATAGAATGGACCACCTCCTGGAGTAGTATTGTATTATCTGAGATCCGTCTTCCTAGAACGAAGCTGGTTTGATTTTTGGAAATCCAGTCACTTAGAAAGGGTTTGAGCCACTCCATTATGATCTTTGATAGCAGTTTCATACTGACATTATACAGAGCTATGGGCCGGAGGTGATTGCATTGTTTCAGGGTGTTTGTCTTAGGAATTAAGACCAACATGGAGTTCGCCATTTGATTAGGGATTTTATGTCCTGCAAAACAATTTTGAATCATTAGTTGTAAAGAGTTTTTGATGTTGTGCCAGTACTTTTACATGAAACCAACATCAATGACATCCATCCCATGTGTCTTAACCGGATTTATATAACATAAGGTGTCATGTATCTCTTCTAAGGATGGTGGGCGGCCCACATGTTGGAGTTTCTCCGACGACCACTCCGGGAAGAAGCCCGGATAATGTACAGTCTCAGCATGGGCGGTGGAAGGTCGGTCGTCTGTAAATAACCCCTAGAAGTGGTTCTTGATTAAGTTACATAGCTCAGCTTCGTTATCCACCCATATCCCACTTTCGTCTCTTAGTTTAGTGATTATATTCCTCCTTCTTTTTGCCTTCACTAGATCTTGGAAATAGGTTGTATTGGAATCTCCCAGTTTAATCGAATCGCATCTTGCCTTCTACTACCATTCCATCTCTTCTTTAGGAAGCACATCCATATATTCACACTGGATGGCCCCAATTCGATTGTCCAACGCTTCAGTATATTTGTTTCATAGTTCAGTTTGCTTTCTGATCAAAGTAGCTTGTAAGGAGTCTTTATGCTTCCTCTCCTTCTTATGTTCATCTTGGTCCCAATTGTGCGCAACAACCATGAAGCTCTTGGTAGTTGTAGTGAAGTCCTATTCAAGATTCCATGCTTGTTGGATAAAGTTGGGGAAGGATTTGTGACCCGACCATCTCGTGCTTGTTTTGAGGTGATGGGTTGTAGTATCCCGTTAGTGTTTTGTTCTGATCAGGATGGGTGTGTGATGCGACACCACCCTTGGCAAAACCTCTATAGTCGTGTTGGGGAATGCATCTATCCATTCCCAGTTGGATACAGCTTGGTCAAGACATTCCTAGAGGCACCCATGCTTGAAGGTCATCTTTGGTCCAGATGCCCCCATATCCTCCAAACCTACCAATGCTAGAGCCTCTACGAATTCACGACAGCTCGATAAATGTACTATGTCGCTTCTTCTTTTCTCATCTGCTGTCAAAATGGCGTAGAAATCCCCTAGGACCAACCACGGTAGGGAGGATGCCGGTGCAAGAGTACTCATATGACTCTAGAGTAATCTCCTCCTGTGTTGTTGTGGGCTCACAGAGACGGAGGTGATCAGGTGATTTTTGTTACTTTCTTAGTACTTCTCAAAATGCTTGATTTAGATTTTTCTAATCTAACTCGATAATAATGAATATGTGACATTAAGGGTTTATGAAACAAGTGAGATATTATACTGACTTGCAAGAGTAATTAGAAGTATTTTCTGAGCAATTTAACCAGCTAAAATATAATCAAATAAAAAAACATTGATTGTAAGTGTTAAACATATTTAAATTTATATTTATGAATGGATGCACGAAATGATTTCAGTTCTTTTTTTGTATCTACTCAGGTTTCTATTTATCTCCATCTCATTCGCCAATATGATTTCATCATGGAAGTGCCATAAATGCCATATTCCAACTATAAATTCTACTTGTCCAATGTTCATAATGTACCCAAAAAAAACAACACACCTTAGATGTGGAGAAACACCAGTAGTAGCAACAACACCAGCAACAAAGAAGAAGATGTGATGGTTGTGGAGGTAGCTCAAGAGCCAAAAAAAACAATGGCAGTGGACAAAGGATAGTGCATGATGGTCTGAGGAGAAAGAAGAGGGGGTGGTTACTACAACAGCGGTCAGAGGAGAAAGATGGAAAGAGGAGGAAGAAGAGGGAGTGGAGATTACGACGACATAGTAGAAGTGGCGGCAAAATAGGGAACAACATGCATCTCACAATCACTAGAGCTCTAGGTATCATGTATATGAAATGAAGAATGGGGGAAACAAGGTGTTATTATTAATCACTACCGGTGTTGGTTACGCTTATGAGAACTAATGACATAGGACATAATCACCTAGAAAAAGGCCAGGCTCACTAGGACCTATTGTGTTGGTTTCAAGAACCAAACTACTGATATAGATCACCTTATGTAATAGGTCTCTCATTAGGAACTGATGACATATGTCTGAGTCCAGTATTGAAAATTGTCACCCTTACTTATGCCTATTGTGTCAGTTTCAAAAGAGAAGTCAATGACATAGCCCAATTTGTGTGGGAGGGGACTATCTATGAGGTGTGTGTGGTGGGAACCCAGTATCACCGGTTCCGATAGGAGGATTTTACACATTACTATACCTATGTCATCGATGACAACATAGGATTTTGGAAGTTCTAGTTCAAGTGAAGGGTTGCAACGTTAGTTCCTTTTCAATAGATGTGACACATGCTTTCCGAAAATATTTCTAGGAAATTGAGTTTTGTAGGTTCTTTGTGATTCCAATCATTCCATAAGAAACTGATATGGGAATGAAAATGATACCTAGGTTTTTTCCCTCAACATCTAGACTTGACATATGGCTATATTCATGCTTAGGTAACCAACATGATATATGTGTTGTGTCGGTTTCTCTTTGAAATTGACGTCATTAAGAGTGACACCATAGGTCAAAAAGTACTAGTGGGTAAAACTCGATGGAGGCACTTATGTAGTTTTGTGGAATAAGAAATAGTTTGGGGTGGGGGTGGGATTCCTGGTGTGAATATGCATGGGAAGAGTAGAAAAAAATTGGGGAAGAAGAAAGAAGGGAAAAAATGACATCAATTTTGCGTGAAATGTGGTTGAGGGGTGTTAGGTAGGGCTCAATGCCATGGCCACCAGCCATGGTGTAGTGAGGTAGAAGAAAAAATTCTTACTGTTGGATGGGAGGCCGGAACCAAGGCTAAGGGATCCAAATGGCCAAAAAGAAAGCATGAAAGACCCAATCTCCCCAGCACCTCCCACATGGCGATTGGGACTGATGCATAAGAAGAGTGAGAGAGACAAGAGAGATTTAGTATAGAAAGATCAAGATCTTTTAAAAATAGTGTGTAAACATCAACAATTATGAATATAATAGAAAATGCAGTAGTTACTGTTGAGTAGCTCGCCAATGTTTTGAAAGTAGGTGTTATCAGAGGAAGAATCCCCTGATCACAAGAATACAATAAATAAAAGGAGTAGACAGTTGATCCTACAACTTTAGGATGGTCAAAATGGGACCAATATAAGATAGGTGTGGGGGTCTATTTATAAAATACAATTAGGGTTTAAGGTTTCCAACTGGAAGGTTCTATAGAAGGTGGAAAATTGTGTTTATGTGTTGCAACGTGAGGCCCATAGATCAAGACAATATACCATGTGGGACATGGTGGATGGTACTTGGGTAGGGTGAAGTAAGTTCCAAGATTTTTTGGATATTTTAGGAGTGTTCTAGAGAAAATTAGAGAAAATGCAATTTCTAAATATCAATTCAATAGAATAATGAAGGATGATGACAAGACATAATGTAAGATCATACTTCATTATTATCTATAAGATATTTATTTTTTATAGGAGAAAGAAAATTGAATTTCCATAGAGAAAAAGGAAATATTTTATTCAACATAATTTAATTTGGTAATAGGCATATAAAAAGGACAATTGATAGGAAAATTGCATTTAAGGAAGATAAACAAAATCACTTCCTAGATCCCCAAATGTGTGGTAGATGTGGAAGATAGATGGTTTGAATGGGTATGTGAATAAATGTGGAAAACGTTAAATGAACTAGATTATCCACATAATTAACATTTTTTGTGAATTTTTGTATATCTAAGCAAAAATGAGGGGTCAACACATCAACTTTGTGATGATTCTCAAAACCAAGTATTTTAGTGATGGACGTATTCCTTTTTCCATTAAGTTGTAGTTTCAACACTATTGTGAGATTTGCTTTGTGTTGATACATAAGATTTTTATAGGTTTTTATAGTATTGTCATAACTAATACTTTTGAATATCCAAAGAATAAAATTCCTTAAAAGGTGCTTTTAATTAAGCTACCATACATAGTAGTACCAATCCTAATTGGTAACGTCATTTTCTTCACCTTCATTCTCAACTCGATTAGGTCCTCTTTTACCTAGACTTTATAAATTTGTCCTCATTTTGACATTGTTCCCTTTCTTCTTTATGCTCTATGCTTCATCTATCTTCTATCTACATTCTCTAGTCAAAGATCATTGATTGGAAAATGCATCTTCTATCTTCTCATGTGAAGCACACAATTGTTGTTTAGCTTTATCTTCAATGACAATATGTCCTTCTTCAGTACCAACTATGTGGTATGTCCCTAAATATTTGGTCAATTTTCCACTTGGTTTTTCTTAGCTCAAGATTATTTTATATGAATTTAATTTGGCACTTGATATCTCTATGATTTCATTTGATCTCATCATCGCCTCTGCACTTTCACAAGTTTATTCTTTTTATTCAATGTTTTCTTGATTGTATCATCCATGACATGTAAAGCCTCCACTTGGCTCAATATATACATATCTTTCCATCAACTGTTATCTATTTCTCAAATTCATGTGATGAGATTTGTTGGTTTTAGTTGGAAGTTTCTACTAGTGTGGATGCTTTTCCTTTTTCTTAAAATATTTTTTTGGATTTATTTAGGTAATATAGTTTCCAATTCCCATCATCAATAGATCACCGAATATATGTATCACCTAATTCCTTTGCTTTTTTCCTCATCTACTATCTATGTTCCTAATGTGCAATTCTTTCTAATCTTTCCCCTAAGTCCAAAACATTACAAAAAAATCATGTAGATGTTTAAATCCCAACTTGTACTTGTTTTCATTGATGAGTATTGTCCATATTGGATGATTTCAAGTATCAATTTCCAGTACTAACTAAGTAAACTTGATCCTTGCAACAATGTAAGTATCAACATTGAATATTTGTCTAGAGAATCACTAAAAACCTCAAATATTGTGTGATCATATAATTATATAGGAAAAATGTTGACTCTAACCAATAATCATGTGACTACTCATTCTAGGAGTCGTTCAATTAGTTGAAAATTTTTGTATCATGGCCAGACTATTAGGTATTTTCCACCTATTTCCCACATTCCATTGCAGATAGATTAATCATGATTGTAAGATCCCAGGATTTGAGGCCTCAGATAAAAAGATCTTATAAGGAATGATTGGGCTACCCATATCACCAAGGTGCACCTCCTTTTCCGGGAGCCCATCACTAAGAACTCCATAGTTAAGCATGCTCAGCTTGGAGTAGTACTGGGATGGGTGACCTGTCAGGAAGTTGATCCTAGCATGTGCGTGAGTGAGGACAAAGTGCACAGTTAAGGCTAGTGGTGGTATGTGGGGACAGTCATCATTCTTGAAACTCTAGTAAAGACTTGGGCAGTGGGCCCGAGTGTTTACAAATGGTATCAGAGCCAATTCCCCTCCAGTAGGTGGGGCCCACATGGGCATGGCATGCCAGTATTGAGCTGTGCGGTCCCACCATGTAGGAAAGGGTTGTCCATGGTTGACGTAGCCACCCTTGCACTGGTATTCCGTGATCGGGAGATGGGTATCCATGGGTCATTGTGGGTCTGCACTGAAATGGGGAAGAGATTATGAGGCCTTATAGTTGAGCCTTCACGAGGACATCAAGAGTCTAAGTGGAGGAGATTGTAACATCCCAGGATTTGAGGCCTCGGATAAAAAGATCTTATAAGGAATGATTGGGCTACCCATATCACCAAGGTGCACCTCCTTTTTCGGGAGCCCATCTCTAAAGAACTCCATAGTTAAATGTGCTCATCTTGGAGTAGTACTAGGATGGGTGACCAGTCGGGAAGTTGATCTTGGCATGCGCGTCAGTGAGGACAAAGTGTGTAGTTAAGGCTAGAGGTGGTTTGTGGGGTCAGTCGTCATTCCTGAAACTCTACTAGAGACTTGGGTAGTGCGCCCGGGCATTACAATGATCGTCTTTTCTTCTCATTCAAATCACGTAGTATGATTTATCAAATTAATTCTTTTGAAACATCCCCTTTGGCTTCCACATCATCTTGGTAATCATTGAATATATCGATGGTGTAGAAAGATTATATTCAATATCATATTCTTTGTAATATCTGCTTACAACTGTGTTAAATAACTAAATCCACACTATTTGGATCTAAATGTTCCAGTGTTATTTCTTTGATGAAATGGTTTCTAGAGTTATCTTATCTAATGGTTCAAAGCAAATATTCTATTCTGATTTTCCTTCTTTGATCATTCCTTCATTTTCAATGTTTTTTTTTCAGGGTTTGAATGTGTCTGCTCTATTGGTTGTATGCCCTAACATTGACTCATATGATGATTGTAATGGGATACATTGTACTTGATTTTATTAGCAATAAATACATTATCGATTTTTGTATTTAGTTCAATATAAGATAATCATTAAACAAAATAAGGCCAAAGAATGTATCACACAATGACATGTGATTTGAGGTTGAGGATACAAACATGAGACCATCTGTAAGCTGAGAGCATCCCTTCTTCTATAGTCTCTATTCAGATAGGATGTTGTGGAAATTAGGACAACACTAATACATAAGACTAGTATGTGTGTTTACTTATGTGTATGTCTCATTGGTCTTGATATTTAACATCGAGTCAAACACAAAGGTAGTTGTTAATGAACATATGCACCAGATAGGCCCACTTTGAGTATGATAGTCCAAAATGGTTGTGGCACCTCCCGTGCTACAAGCCATATGATAACCCAAAACTAATCATGGAAACAAGCATAAACAAATAGATTATCAAAAAACAATGGAAATTAAAACCATTTTCAATCAGATCCTAAGAGCAAGAACCTTTAGATATGAGTCCTTTCATATCGCAGGATATTTCCCGTGCATGCCATCAACCTGTTACAAGAAAACATGTTCCAAACATATATACATACATATCCACATATGTCCATACATAAAAAGGGTTACAAAAGCAAATGCACATATCAAAATTCATCCATAAAACACACCCAAAAACCATCCCAAACACCTGAGTGTACAGGGACGACTCTAGCACTCTAACAACAAAAGAACTACAAACAACACTTCCAACCTTGTCATGTACTATCCTTCTTGCTGCTACTCAACCTCTGAGGCATAATATTTGCCTCCTCATGCTCTCCACGTAAAAATATGTGGGGAACCCATGGGGTGAAATTCCAAATCTCTGTAGGAGATATAACTCTCCACCAACACAATTATTAACATGGATAGGATGATTAAAGCAAGCTTTAAAATTTCAACCATGATAGTCAGGTAATCATTACTAATAGACTAAGCAATTACTATTAGATTATGAAAAATCTTATCATCATAAAAGGAATATGTAGAATATGTATATTCACTACCAATTATACTGTACAAAGACAAGCAAGGCCTCATTCAATGTTTTCGTATTTGATCCAACACATGTATACTTACATAGGTGTTCACTTATTTTTTTTATGCCCCGATGATTTGATTCATACCACCCAAATCCAACCAACCATTACCAAGTTGAAATTGGTGCCATACAAGGTCTAGTGGAAGAGTAAGAATCCACGACTTCACCCCCTTGTTTAGTATGAGTGAACATGCAGTGACATCATCAATCAGGCTGCTACCCTCGAAATATAGTCGAACTGGACAAACCTAGCCCGCCTTGGTACAACTCACAACAATAGTGAAACTAAGCTATGGGCCGCATCCACACTTCTCCTAGGGTATGGCCCACACCAATCATGTATAAAATATCACTGAGGTACGGCCTGAAGCAACACTCCAACCAGGGTATGGCCCACAACCAATCATGTATCACATATCTTGGATGTAAGGGGATATTCGTCCTCACCCCCGCATATTCAAAAATATGTGCTCCAAGTTAAACTCATTTCACCTTTCAACAAATTCTAATATTGAATGGGTCTACGGAACATGGCAAGCTACATAATTAGGTTCCATTTGATTAGTTAGTCATTTAAGTGTCTTTTAGCATCAATCTAGTTAACGTATAAAATCATACCAAATTCTACCAAGATAAGGGCATAGTATTCTTTCCGTAGATAAGACATATAGGGAGTGAACTTGTTACTCTATCACCACATGATACATGTATCATTTCCATTCACATCATCAGTAATAAAGACAAATTCCATGGGATATTAGTAGGAAACATCCTCTCACATCAGGACAATAAGCATTGTAGGTCCTAAGGCTCAACCTCCATATTCATGTATCACATGCATAATCAACATGCCTCACAAGGGCATATTCAATCCTTGTCTCACATCATAGCCATCACAACACACACTAGCTATGATAATCAATTCCACAACACCTACATGGTTATAAGATCACAATCAAGAGAGATATAATCACATAACATCATATCCATCCATGATAAAGGTATACACAAGACTCATTCACTTTTAGGGTTTAGGGTTTCCACTTTTGTCGATTTGGGTCCACAAGGTTAGGGTCAACCAACCAACTGAGAACCACCACCCTCCACCATCAAGGAGTGTGTCAGGATGAAGCAACATCATTAGATAAGATTGGGAATCATACAAAGTAGCACAACACATATGTATACACGATCAATGTTAGATATTCATATATGTTTCAAAACCACCTACCATACTACATGTCAACCACTAAGGCACATGGGTCGCGAACACCCTCCATAGTATGTTGCCACTATGGCATACACCTTGGTACCTTGACCTACTCCCTCACCATGATGTGACCACCACCCTCATGTCGTGCCCACGACATTAGGGTTAGGGTTTCACTCCACCCTTCAACCATCATATCGTAGCCAAGCTCCTCAAGCACCTCCTTGCCGTGGTTGTGGTGCCTCAACACAAACATGTCGTGACCACCACTCCAAGGGTTGTCTCCACCAAGATGAGGCAAGAAGCTAAGGGTTTCAAGGTTGCCAGGATCCAAAGGTCTCAACCCAACGTCACTAGATCAAACACCACCACTAGCACGTACACCTCGACTAATACCAGCAAGGTCATGACCATCCCAATGGTCTATGTGGTGACCACAATGCCCGTACCCATGCCACAACCACCAGACCTCCTAGGTTACGACTATGCTAAGAGGTAAACACCTAGGTCACCAGAATAGGTCTAAAAGTAAGAACCATGATCAGTATGGAAGGAGACTCAATCAAATCGATCTCCACGAGCCCTCAATCAAGGGTCCAAGAAAAAAATGACTAAAGGAAGATAAACTATATCCAAGATGACCAAAATCGAAACTAGCCTCTCACTTACTTCTAGGTGTAAAAACACCAACCATGGGTGCTTGATCAAGGGTGAAATGAGGGAAAAGAGACCCCATATCACCACCTCCAACAAAAATTGATATAAGAAGATTAGGGTTTCAATTTACTCCCAATCCAAGAATGATAACTTATCCCAGACAAATTCTAGGCTTAAGCTTCATATGCTAACATGATAGAGGAAATCTTAAAGAGAGAAAACAACAACACAAAATATCAACGAGGTGCAATAATAGAATGTTTTGTGTTATATATTCCACCTAAAGATAATTTCCACCAAATATCCAAGAACATGATCCAAGGGTATAAGAAGCTCCACTCTCAGCCACAAGATCACCTCAAGAAGAGAGAAACACCAAGGTCAAAGGATAGCTCAAGAAGAGGGAGCAAAACCCCAAAACAAAACCAAAGAAAGAAGGGAGAAAGGAGAAAAGAAACACTCTCACTCTCTCTCTCACCCACAATAGAGTTACCTTGGCAAAATATGGCCTAAGGCCAAGAAAAAGGAAGAAAATATGGTAGAAGATCCGAAGGAACACCAAAGAAAGAAGAAAAACACTCACCAGAGCTAGAGATGGCCAAGGATTACCACTACCACCACATGCAAGGGATGAGACACCTCCAAGGAACTAGGAGCACACCTACTTGCTCCACCAAGCTCCAAGGTCGAGCATAAGAGAACGGAGGAAGAAGATGGCAAAAGAGAACCACTTGCATTGAGAGAAGAGGGTTCATATAGAAAAGGAGGATGGAGGTAAGGCAAAGGATGAGGTATCAACAAAGTAGAGCTCTAAGGGAACAATTGTCCACTAAAAGGACCAACATGAAATCACATAAGGTCCACATGCAAGAGATGTTGATACTCCCTAGGTAGGATCTCGACCATCCAAGCAACTAACACTATGTCGCGACCGTGACACACCTAGGGTCACAAGGTCGTGACACCAAATCTACCACAAAATGTCTAGGTCAAAACAGACCTCACCAACCTCCACCTCGACCCATGATAACCTTGGTCATGACCACCACACCAAGGGGGGAGTGTTGCCACCACAACACCCCATAATGGGCTCTAGGTCGCGACCTAGGTTAAGACAAAAAAACAAGGTCACAAGGCTAAGGAACACATACCCTAGAAAACTCTAATCTCCACTAAGGTGATACTACTCAACGAAGAGCCAAACAAGGCACCCCAAAGCACCACACTCTCCCTAAAGAAGCCATGAGAGAGAAGGAATAGTCTAGAGGTGGAAAATTGTACACCCACCCCCTACATTGGGTAAATTGCAACTTGCACCAAAATTAGCACAAAAAGCACAAACATCAACCAAACAAGCTCAAACTTGATACATAACCTCTTCAAAATCCCTAATCACATATAAAAAGATTATAGGAAGGTTATAAGCATGAAATCAAGACAAAACAAATAGGGTTACCCCAAAACTCAAGTTAGGGTCCCTACAAGACATAAACCCTTAACAAGGATTTTTCCTGGAAATCCTAGGAGAAAAGAGATGGGTACTTCCTATTAATCACCTCAACAAGCTTCCACGTGGATTCCTCAAAACCACGATGATGCCATAGAACCTTCACAAGAACTATGTCTTTCTTCTTCAAATTCTTCACTCTTCTGTAAAGGATCAACACTAGACCTTCAACATAAGACATGTCCTCATCAAGCTCCACTTCCATAGGTTGTAACATCAACTCTGTATCCGGATGGCACATTATCAACATACTCACCTGAAACACTAGGTGCAACTTGTGCAACTCAGGTGGCAACTCTAGCATGTAGGCCACCTTCCCAACATGTGCCACCATTGGGTAAGGTCCCATAAACCTGGGAGCCAACTTACCCTTCTTCCCAAACCTCAGAACACCTTTCCAAGGAGATACCTTGAGGTTCACTTGGTCCCCCACTTGGAACTCCAAGGATGTACAATAGCTATCTACATATGATTTCTATCTATCTTGTGTTTCCATCAACTGCTACTAGATCACTTTGATCTTTTCTATCGTGTGATGCACAAGCTCAGGACCAAGAAACTGGTATTCTCCTATCTCATACCAACACAACGAAGACCTACATACCCAAAGTTGTGTGTAGTCTCTCCCAAAAGTGACTTGTGAACTGAGAGCACCTATATGACATGATAGTTGTTGGAACATCATGCGGAAGCAGTATCTCATCAAAACAGATCGGGGCAAGATTCTCAGTCATATACATCATCTTCACAAGAAGAAAATGCACTGACTTGGTCAACATGTCACCAATCACCTAGATGGAATCCTTACCTTTGGTTGTACTAGGAAGACCAACCAAAAAATCCATAGTTACATGATCCCATTTCCAATAAGGTATAGGTAAGGGTTTCAACATCCCAGTCGACGTTTGATGCTCCACTTTAAACTACTGACACATAACACATCTCACCACAAATTCAGCCACGTCCCTCCTCAAGCCAGGCCACCAATACATATCCTTTAGATTGTTATACATCTTGGTACTACCTGTGTGCATATTGTACATGGATGAGTGAGCCTCTTCAAGAACCATCTACCTTAGGTAATTAGCATTAGGTACCACTACTATAATATGGAAACAGAGCGCCCCATCATTTAAGTTGTGGAAGCCATCATGCTTCTCGCTTCCAAACTCAGATCTAATCTGCTATATCACGGTATCAATATGTTGTTCTTCTCTAATCTGATGTCTCAGTGTGAGCTTCACCTATAAATGTGCTAATAATCCTGCTAGCAAAGAAACTTCCAGCTTAACATTCATCTCATATAGGGAGATCAACATGTCTCACTTGTTACACACCAAAGAACTCAACTGGGCTTTATCCATAGGTGAAGATGAAGACTTCCTACTCAACGCATCCACCACAACATTTGCCTTCCCTGGATGGTAATCAATCGTGCATTTATAATCCTTGATTAACTCTATCCAGCATCATTACCTCATGTTCAACTCCTATTGTGAAATATGTACCTCAAGTTCTTGTGATCCATGCAGATATGACACTTCTTGTCGTAAAGGTAATGCCTCCAGATATTCAAAGCATGGACCGCGGTAGCCAACTCTAGATCATGAGTCAAGTATTTCTTCTCATGTTTCTTAAGCTATCAAGAATCAAAAGAAACCACTTGTATGTCCTGCATCAACACACAACCCAAACCATGTTTGGACGCATCACAGAATACTATGTATCCCTTTCCTTGCTAAGGTAAGACCAGAACTGGTGCACTTGTCAACTTTTCCTATAATAACTTGCCAAACCTAGAAAATTGTGTACTTCTATCAAAGTCTTGGCTTCTCCTACTCTGTCACTAACTTAATCTTCGTAGGATCCACACAAACTCACTTAATAGATATAACATGCCCCAAGAAAGCTACCTTCTTTAATTAGAACTTGCACTTGCTGAACTTGGCATAAAGCTATTACTACCTCAGCTCGGTCAACTCCTGATGAAGATGTTGTTCATTCTATCTATTGTCATGACTATATATCAAGATGTTTTCTATAAAGGCAACCACAAATTGGTCAAGAAATAGCCAGAACACTTTGTTCATCAAGTCCATGAATGTTATTGGTGCATTGCTCAACCCGAACGGAATAACCACGAACTCGTAGTGACCATACCTCATCCTAAAAGTCGACTTAGGTATGTCGTCTTCCTTGATTCTCAACTGGTGATATCCTGACCTCAGGTCTATCTTCAAAAACATTATCGCACCAAGTAATTGATCAAACAGGTCATCTATCCTTGCCTAGGGGTATTTATTCTTTATCGTCACCTTGTTCAACTATTTGTAGTCTATGCACAACATCATATATCCAACATTCTTCTATAAACACAGCACTGGAGAACCCCACGATAATAAACTCAGCTTGATGAAACCTTTGTCAAGTAGCTCTTGCAACTGTCTCTTAACCTCTGCCATCTTTGTCGGATCCATCCTGTATGGTGTCTGAGCTATAGGTTGCGTGTCGAGAACTAGATTAATCTCAAAATCAATATCTTGGGGTGGAGGAACACCTAGAAAATCCTCAGGAAACACATCCTCAAACTCTTTGACAACTGGTACCTCTTGAATACTAGGACTCCTCACCTATGTATCCAGCACACATGCCAAAAATGCCTCACAACCCTATCTCAACAACTTCCCTACCACCATCAACGATACCAGACATTTCAGAAGAATCTTCTTGTCTCCTTGGAAGATCCACATATTACCACCATCTATAAATGTCACCTGCTTGGAGCTACAATCCACGACCACTATATACTTCTCCAAGTTGTCCATTCCAAGGATTACATCAAACCCATGCTTGTCAAGGGGTATGAGATCCACTTGAATGTTGTGCCCTGAAAAGGAGAGCACATAGGAAGGACAAACCTCCTACAACACTACAGAGCCAACTATCGTGGATTCTAACAACAAGCTATTTGTCTTATGACTAACATGCAAAAGACAACTTTCAAGCACTTTGTGAGTGGTAAAAGACTATGTTTCACTTGGGTTAACCAAAATAGATACAAATCAAGAAGAAGACAAATCAGAGTGAAATAACTCCATTTGTCCTATCACTACTCACAGGTTGACCACCGCCTATGGCTGACTCAAAGTGGAGAATCTAGTCGTTGCATATTGTCACATCCTCTGCTTCCCTGAGCAGACAATCTGACCTACAACGCATGGCCACATCCTTGTCCTCCTACATCGTTGTTCTACTTCCTCTAAGAGCCATGTTAGCCCTGCCTCAATTGTTGGGTCACTTCATCATCCATCACTAGACACTCTCACTTCAGATGTCCTATTTGTCCACACTTGTAGAAAACTCGAGTCTCAAACTGTAGACTTGATGACCCCGTCACCGACACTGATGTCGTGTTGTGAGCTCTAGTATGTGGAAAGCTACAACCTCTACCTTTACTCAGTGACCACTGTGTTAGAGCACTAAAATTTTGTGACGTTGGCAATGTAGAAAACCCCAACTTCTTAATGCCTCCTGACAACTGCCTTGTAACTGTGCAAACCTCTTCCTGGAAATCATCTCCCATTTCTCTATCATAGATCTCTCTATCCTTCAGACAGACTCCACAACCATGGTAAATCTTTCTCGATTTTCTAAAGCAGCCTTCGGGGTGGACAACTCAGCTTTCAACCCCTTCTCAAAATGGTGAATATGCTCATTCCCCATAGCAGCCATGTGAGGACAGAATCAAAGAAGCTCCATAAACTTAGCCTCATACTCGTTGATCATCATGGGTACTTGCCAAATATGCTCAAACTTGACTGATCTTCTCATTCAGATAGGTCTGAGGAAAGTACCAATTGGCAAACTCACCTTGGAACTCCTCCCAACCTACAACCACTCCATGCCTCTTATCTTCTTCTATGGCCCACCAATGTCCAGCACTCCCTTTCAAAAGATACACTACATGCTTAACCTTATCCATCTCCAGGATGTTGAGAATATTGAAGGCCTTCTCAAGATCAGTAAGCCACAAATCAACATCTTCTAGATCAACCGTCCCAGCATACTTCACCGCCCTAACACAACGAAGCTTCTCAAATGTCTTCCCAATCATCAAAGATTCTACATTAGGAACTGGTGCCCAAGGCTGAGGTGCAGGCATCGTGTCCTCCATATGTGTCATCATAACCATAAACTTCTGAAAAAGAGATTGAAAGGCAGGGTTTTCAATCATGGTTGGGTAAAATTGGGGACCCTCATGCACTCGATCTTCTCTTTCCTGGTACCTTGCACAACCACTTGGTGCACCAACACTGCTCTCAATAGTGTGTTCTTCATGTTCTTCAGACATCTTTAGGCTTTTCTGCTTCTTTTCCATAAGCAGGACTCTCTATAAGACATATAGGAGGCCACAAGAACAAACACAAACCCTAGTCCTAGGTCCCTGTAGACTTAGAAAACCTAAAGCTCTGATATCAACCTCTCACATGGCACCTCCTGCTCCAGAAGCCACGTGATAACCCAAAACTAATCACGGAAACAAGCTTAAACAAATAGATTATCGAAAAATATTTGAAATTAAAACCATTTTCATTCAGATCTAAACAACAAGAACCTTTACATATGAGTCATTTTGTTACACCCTGATCTCACAATTACCACTAATCATGAGATTAGGGTATAAATTGAGGATTTAACAAAATACAAAGATCACCCTTAACTTTTTCTTCTTTTTCAAACTCTTTGTTTTCTTGCATTGGACCACATAAACTAACTTTAGATGAGAATTAAACTTTTATTTCTCTAATGTAATATCAGCATTTAATGATACACATCCATACATTCATTATGTTTCTCACACTTCCATGTACATATGAAATGGCAATCATTTGCATACTCTCTTATTAAGGAAACAAACATACAAAACATCATTTACAACTCTCTCACATCTATACAAGGACCTAGAGTGATATGGACTGACTGAACTTAACTATACTCAGACTTAACTCTTGTGGAAGATCTACTCTGATGCAATGATATCTTCTTCAAATCCATGTGATTTCCCAAAAAAATGTGAGTAGAGGGGTGAGCCTACTCGCTCAGTGAATGAGTACTTCAAAGAAACAGTCTAAAGCACTGATATAATTATAGATATACTTTTGAGAAATTGATATCAATTATAATAGCAGAAAGCTATAAAGAATCTAATAATTGACAATCATAAATATGGCAAGATACTCTAGATATCTATAAGAGTGAATCAATATATGAAATGTTTGATTGATCATAAAGAGAACCAATAATTCAGAAACATACAAAGAATAATTGAATAATTGTACACACTTGTTTGACCTCTCATTCATTTTATTATGCCCTGATCATATGTAGTTCACTCTACATATGAAGACTCGTAGCGAACTACGATCCCATCGTACAAGACTTAGCCAACACCCCGGGATAGCTAAGTGTGACTTCTATCCTGGTCTGCAACAGGAAAATTGGCTCTCTGGCCTTGTCACTCCTATGGTGCCATAAACTGGACTCCTCCTCTAGGTTGAGTACACAGGTTGAGGGTCTGAGACACTCTGTGGGCCTCAACTTGGTACACTCTGTGGGTACCTCTGGGTTACCACTAGGATATTCAGTTCATGTTGGGTAACCTATCTTCTCTAAGGAGACTTCCTCAAGGGCTTCGTCTCCCCGCATGCTATTTGGGTGTGTTCCGACCCCCAAATACCAGACACACTATCAGGGTAGGTCGTTTCATCCCTAACGTGCAGACCTCTCATAGGGATTCTACGATGTCAGGGCCCTTAAATCTATTATTTTATTATTCTAGAAAACTCTTACTACATTGCATCTCTCTTTTACTTATTCTTGGGTTTGGTATCTCTATGGTACTGAGTCAATTTATCTAAAACTTATAAATACCACATGTATATCATTTCTAACTTGGCAGTGCAATATGCTCAAACACTGTAAATTGCTGAGAAATCAACATATTGTAAATGTAGGTAGACTGAAATACTTAAATAAACATATTGCATGTCAATTTGGCACTCATACACTAGAATCTTACAATTACACATCTTAATTTACTGATAAGAGCTAATTACTTGGAATACGAGTAATTGCCATTTGCACCCATAAATTATTTACACTTTCTTGGAAAATGTGCACATCGACCCAAATTCTGGGTTGTGCATCTCATACTTGTTGGTATGTATGCCCTGAGAGCCAATCATGGGATGATTGGTGGGATACATTAAGATTGATTTGATAAACATCAAAGGCAAGCTTCCAATTCTTTCTGGTTCAATCATATGAGATAGTGATAGAACAGATTGAATGTCTAGAGAATGACAGTACTCAATGACGTATGCCTTCAGGTTCATGACCTGAACGATGAGATCATACAGATGCTAAGAGTTTGTACATTCTTGTTATGTCCCTAGTCGGATGTCATTGTGGAAGGTAGATAGACAACAATGACACACAAGACTAGATTGTGGTGTTGGTTGATGATAGAATCTCATCAGTCATGATATAGAGATATCAAACCAAACACATAGGTACTTGTTAGAGAACAAGGTACCGGACAGACCCACCGTGAGTTTGACACATGGAACCATGAGATGGTAGTCACAGTCAGTACTCACAGTGATGGTGGTGAGTGTGATTCTTAGACCTAAAATCACTACACTTAACACATGTCGTTGGGCACACTTTGACATCATCAAACGCAGTCCTGAAACATGGGTTGTTATAAAGGTGATGATTGGGTGGCTTTGACACATGGGGCTTTTGAGGGGTGAGTG
The DNA here is from genome assembly GCA_963693085.1 of Alisma plantago-aquatica. Classification (NCBI taxonomy): domain Eukaryota; kingdom Viridiplantae; phylum Streptophyta; class Magnoliopsida; order Alismatales; family Alismataceae; genus Alisma; species Alisma plantago-aquatica. The sequence continues at coordinate 792,027,333 of OY856410.1, read as the reverse complement.
ATAGATATGGGATTTGTCCCTCCTGAGGGAGTTTGATATCCAAGGCCACTTGATGAGTAGGATTGAGATAGGCGTGCGCACGCATGTGTGAATCAATATGTGATATTGATGTCATACATATCTCCTTCAATCTACTCTGAGATCAAGAAAGTGAATGAACGTTGACAGGATGACTGTTCCATGCCTCGAGTTCATTCGGGATATCAGTGACAAAGGAATTATACATTCACTGTAACACCATTCACGGATTGTAGGATGAAAGTTGTTCTCCAACTTTCTACTTTCACTTGGGTAGCAATGATGTGTGACTAGGCACCGCTCTTTGCTTGTGAAGTCATAAGTGTTATGGACTTTCACTGCCAACGTGAAATGGACCTTCAGGGTCACACACATAGGATTTAACCTGGAAGAGGAGTTTTGTCCATAAAGCAATGTTTAGATTGATTACTAAAGGAGTTTAGTAGTTCAATTAAACACTCAATTAGTCGATGGCTAAATATCGTATGGTTCAAGGTGTTGGACGCATTGATTGGAGTATCGGATTGATTGAAATCGCAATTGACTGATTTTGCCCAACCTGTGCTCCCAACCGATCGGCTCATGTGATGAACTGGTCGGCTGAGGTGCTGAACCGGTCGGCTGGAGTGTCCAGGCCGATCGGCTCATGCCCAGGTTGAAACGACTGGTTCAAGGGTTGAACCGATCGGCTCAACTGGTGCAACCGACCAGTTGGGAAAGTCATGTCGGCAAGGATTTTCCTTTGGTTTCAAATTTCCCAATTCGATTGGGAATAACATTGGTATACGATACCAATTGAGAACGAAACAAGGAAAGTCTTTTTGAGCCAGATTAGGACCATGAACCGATCGGTTCAGGGCACCAACCGATCGGTTGGAGTGCCCCAAACGATCGGCTCAGGTCCAACCGATCGGCTCAATGGCCGAACCGATCGGTTCAGTTGTGAACCAATCATTTCATGTTGTGAACCGGTTGCTTTTTTTGGAAAATTCTCGAACCCTTCTACTCCTGCTTTTAGTCCCGTATTGCCGGGCACAGAGAACCCTGTCCCATGACCCGCCTATATATATAGGGGTATTGGGGGCTTCTCAAAGTACAACTCAATGCAAGCCGGTTGCTTTGCGAAGTTGTTGTTCTCTCTGGTTTTGGTAACCGTGAGAGATCCCGAGCAAGTGCTTCCCGCAAAAGGGAGGTGCAGTAAGGGAAGGACAACTGCAGTTGCAACTGGTAGCAGGAGAGTGTGTTGGCGACTAGTACGTCAACAGGAGGGTGCAACTCCTTCCACTTCCTTGTGGGACAAGGAGAGTGGAGTTCCAGGTGGTCCGTGTGGACTACTACAGAGGCGGGAGGACACTGCCACTCAGGAGGACAACTGTCATCCGACAGTCCGGTAGGAGGAGGAGGAGTCAGTCCCTGTGCGACCAGGAGCTGCACAGACGCCGTCCAAGACCGGAGTTGAAGATCGCGCATTGTGCGAGGTATTGTCGCCGAGCAAGCCTCGGGACAAGGTATGATTCCACAAACCATCCTTTCCTATTATATAGACGTTGATGCGTTTCCTCGGTATGGGTTGGGGGAGAATTTTTATTGTTTCCGCTACCTTCTCTGTCTCCCCTAAAACCCAACAATACTGAGAACATGGTAATCAAAATGCTTAATTCATTGAACACCCTATTCTTAGGGTTTCATTTACCTCATTCACTTATCACATGGCTCTCATAAGGATTTAATATATCATAAACATTCACTAAATACAGATTGCTTTAAATAAGTCATATACAATCAACATATGTATGAATTCCTCGAATTGAGCTAAATTAGGGTTTTCCATGTCATTCAATGAGATATTATGAATCAAGAACAACATTGAATAAGTAGAGTCTATGATGCCAAGAAAAACACTTCAAATGGATTTCACCATATGTATTCACAAATTTCCAAATTTCCTCGCATCTAGGGTTTCACCCTCTTTACTGAGATATCAAACAAACACTATTCACTTTAAATGAATCAAGATAGTATCATACATATATGTACTATGAATTTAGATAAACAATCATTCACAACCAAGGGGATCCAGATAAACAAATTTTTCTATTTAATTATATAGCAATTTCAGTCATAGACAAATTCCCTATATTTTAGTTTATTCTTATAACCTCTGTGAATACTAAGGGAATCCTCATTAGGATGTATAGTATACATTTCTAATATGATTTTATCATCTGAAATTCATCCAAATAAAGGAAGAATCCATTTCATATCATTTTGCAACAACTTAGAACAAATAGACAATTTAGGGTTTGTAGTCGCACACAAGCAATTAAAGATTATGGACGATTTAACCAATTTTCGTGCAATATACTGTTTAAAGGAAGTTCCCACTCACCCTAAGGTATGAAAACACCTTAAAAACATATCCCATATCTGAAAATCTCGAATCCATATCAAATCCCTAGCAATTCACCCAATTCTTCTTCCTTTTAGCTCGGAAACCCTAAACATGAGGAATTATGAAGAACGAGTGAGAAAAGGACTTGATTTGATATGATTTCGAATCCAAACAGGGGAGAGATAGAATCTTAACATCTGAGAGAAGATTCACCATTAAAGTCTATGCAAAGAAGATAAACTTACTTGATTTCATCATTCCTCAAACCGCAAAACCCTAGGTCAGTATCTCCATCAATTTCTCCTCTCAAATCCTAACTCTCCCTCTCTCTCTCTAGGATTTCATTTCTATGGATTGAATTACGAATTATGAGAGCTGCTTGTGTGTTAACTTGACCATATAGATAAATTGAGCTGCTTGGGTCAATTGCACATTGACCCCTCACTAACTTACTGATTAAGCTCAAATATGGTCATAACAATTTGTCCCTCCTTAAAAAGGTTTCGCCTTTGAAACATAAATATGGAAGTGAAGTACAGTCAAGGTTTATTTTAAGCTTCTGAAATCTTACATGTCATTATATTCTTGTATTTCATACTTGAATGCAGTTTTCAACATTAAGTCCTTTATTTCTTTTCTAATCACAACATGATAAATCATGACTGCTCAATGATAACAAATGAATTCTCTATGCACAATCAATCATAGGATAGAGAGAGAAAAAACCATTTCAATATTTTCATACTCTTCAGGTGTTACCTCAACATTGATAATCCGATCCAACTATCTCAATTCATACGACTCAATATGTACTATTGTTATGTATTACCTCTAAGTCACAAAAGAGAGTTCACCGTGTTGTTTTGAATTTTACTATTATGGTACTCAAATAGCAAAATAGTATTGAGTTAGAAGGCTAGATTCAACAACAATTGTACAATACTGCTCACGACATCCCCATTGGATCATGGATGCATAAGGTGAAGCATTATCATCACATTCCATATTATTCTCAAGTATGAACCCACACATAATTCAAGGTGTAACCATCGGGTTATAGCGTACTAGGGTTTCAACAACAGTAACAAAGTACTCCATGATTGTATTAGTCATTCAAGGACTATTCATAGCCAATTACCATCACTTAGTTATATTAAAGATAGGTATAACAAGCTATACCTCATTAGGGTTACATATCAATAAAATATGGTTATCATCCCTTCTATTCATATGAGTGAATAGGTAAGACTACCTTATTCAAGGTAACCCTTCATTTTTTCCATCATTATTCAACCCATATCACCATACCACAATTGTACAATAATAAGATGGATTATTGGTATGAATGACTACAACTATCAGACACCTTTAATTAGCATATTGCTTGCTCATGTACACTGAAATCATATGTAGAACCAATTTACATCCCTTAATATGCCTTCAACAAAATTATACTTCTAAAAAAAATTCACATTTTACTAAAAGCCATTGTTTTCTCTTCTCTCTTCTAATTCATTACTACTTACTTTTTGCTACTTATTGTTCTCATTTAAATCATGTAGATTAAACATCCCTATAATTGAAACATACAAGCTAAGAATAGATTATTCATCATTCTTGATATCACTGCAAGAATTTGTTTTAGATTACACTTTTCTCATCTTGCACTTCTTATTTTGTTCAAAACACACTTGTTACATTTCAAATTTATTTCTTACCCCTTGCTCTGAATAATTTTCATATTGTTCATCAGCCTTTTAGATTAGCTAGGATTACTATCAGTGCTAGTTCACTTCTCATAGTGCAACTCGCATGATCTTGTTTTATAGAGATTCTAGTAGTCAAGGTCAAATCACTAGTGACAACTCTTAAACTACTACAACTCTAAACATTCTAGGGTTTGGTACTTATCAGTAGCATGATGTTGTTGTGTGTAACTTTGCTCCCTTAATTTTAAAGTCAAACTTTGGATCTCACAAGTTTTACTAAAGTCTTCCTTATCTTATCAATTGAATTTCATTTCTCTTACTTGGCCATTCAAATAGATTACATTCTCAATTTACCCTGCTAGGGTTTCATCATCATATTGTATGTCATTATTACATTCACAAGATGCCTCTACCATGGTGGTTATACATCAGATATGATTCAGTTTCTTATCACTTCATTCCCATATTTCTTTCAGTAAGGAAGATATGAAAGAGAAAATGATTTTTAGATTTATAATTGTTATCTTCAAACATTCATTAATACATTTCTCATATATAGGTTTAATTAATTATCAACAAAGATACTTGACTAATTAGCACTTTATTGAATCTCACAACCTCTTTCTTTTATAATCTATATTACTCCACCATGTTTGAAAGCTTTTCATTACTTTCCATAATCCCCTTACCATATACTACTATTCCACATATCATCTTTAACTTCTAGTTTTCTCTTATGATCATGTTGCTTCTTTTAGGTGTATGATCATATGTACCATGTTGCACATATTTCTTTTATCCTTCTACTAACGTAAAGTTGAAATTCTAAATCCATAATCTCTCTACTAGTTTCAACTCATGTTTAATACATTACATATCCTTCATTTTAAATCAAACGGCTGATGCATGGTCAAACTTAGTATCTCTTTTAATTAAGTTTTTACCTCTTGAATATAGTCTACCTTTGTATGACTTATTCATTGGTTAAGCTACACTTTTGTTCTTCTTTTAGAAATTAGTTTGTTGTTTTATAGAGACTTAGAATCCAAAGGAAGTAGGATGAATGTATCAACTTCACAATAAAGGTATACATTCCATGCTCTCCATTATATCATAACCCTCATTCCATAATCAAGCTCATTATTTCCAACATTTCTCTTTGTTTCAACTAAGTTTCTTATCCTAGTTTTATGATTTACATGCTCATCTAGTTCTCTTCACTTTAACTTTTCTGAAGACTCTTCACTTCTATGTACTTATCGAATACTTAAATCTTTTCTTCTATTTTCCCTTTGCTTTGGAGTACATAAAAACACTGTACTCGATTATATAATTCATTCCTCATGAATGATTCTTACTATCTTGGCCCTTACATACTTTTCTCATATCTTTTCCATATTTCATATTTAGAGTTAATATAATACTATTGATTAAACTTAATCAGAATCTTATGTCGTGTTCCTTTATTCCCAATTAAGGGTTTCTCATATGAGACCCCAAAGTTGGATCTCAGACATCAGTTTCAACTGATTCTTAGCTATTCAAAAATTTCCCATATGTTTCAACATCTTAGTGTATGTACATTTTCACTATGATTTGGGTCTAATTTATCCAGAGTCTACTCTTATCATATTGTTAATAGGAGTCATTTGATCCCAATAATGCATCTTGTTGGCCAGACCAGGCCGAACCTATAGTCCTGAAGCCAAGAGCTACTTAAGATTAACAAACTCCTATTAATCTCAAGCATGTGGAAAGAATATCCACTTAGGAGAGTTCATTCAAAGATCATTTCTAGTCTAGTTGATACAAAGAATGTAATCGATAAATGCTAAAACTGCATAGTGTACAAAAAATCTTAAAAACTCATATATATTTCAAAATATTGAATATCTGAATTCAAACATATAAGAGCATTATTATTCATCTCCAATAAAACAACAATATGAAATAAAAGTTATATCTCATTTTATATTTATTCTCTTAATTCATGTTACTTATCTTATTTCTAACCCTAATATTTCTATGGTTCCTCTCTATCCCATCCTTCCACTATATACCTGACCAGGGTATACATGAAAGAATAAATAAAGTAGCTTGATACTGGTTGATCCAAGTACTCAGATACCAGGCCAGCATATCCAAATACTCAAATTCCCAGAGCTAACATCATAACATCTCCTATCTGCCACACTTATGACCCTAACTTACTAACTTATTGGTCCCTGACAACTTAGCCTAGGCTCTGATACCAAAACTGTTTCACCCCGATCTCACAATTACCACTAATCATGAGATTAGGGTATAAATGGACGATTTAACGTAATACAAAGATCACCCTTAACTTTTTCTTCTTTTTCAAAATCTTTGTTTTCTTGCATTGAACCACATAAATTAAATTTACAAGAGAATTAAACTTTTATTTCTCTAATGTAATCTCAGCATTTAATGATACACATCCATACATTCATTATGTTCTCACACTTCCATGTACATACAACATGACAATCATTTGTTCTCTCTTATTAAGGAAACAAACATATAAAACATCATTTACAACTCTCTCACATCTATACACAGACCTAGAGTGATAGGGACTAACTAAACTTAACTATACTCAGACTTAACTCTTGTGGCAGTTCTACTCTAATGTAATGATATCTTCTTCAAGTCCATGTGATTTCCCTAAAAATTGTGAGTAGAGGGGTGAGCCTACTCACTCAGCGAATGAGTACATCAAAGAAACAGTCTAAAGCACTGATATAATTACAGATATACTTTTGAGAAATTGATATCAATTATAACAGTAGAAAGCTATAAAGAGTCTAATAATTGACAATCATAAATATGGCAAGATACTCTAGATATCTATAAGAGTGAATCAATATATGAAATGCTTGATTGATCTTAAAGAGAACCAATAATTCAGAAACATACAAAGAATAATTGAATAACTATACACACTCGTTTGACCTCTCATTCATTTTATTATGCCCTGATCATATGCAGTGTACTATACATATGAAGACTCATAGAGAACTACGATCCCACTGTACAAGACTTAACCGACACCCCGAGATAGCTAAGTCTGACTACTGTCCTGGTCTGCAACAGGAAAACTGGCTCTCTGGCCTCGATACTCCTATGGTGTCGTAAATTGGACTCCTCCTCTAGGCTGAGTACATAGGCGGAGGGTTTGAGACACTCTATGGGCCTCAACATGGTACGCTCCGTGGGTACCTCTGGTTTACCATTGGGATCTCTGATTCATGTTGGGTAACCAATCTTCTCTTAGGAAACTTCCTCAAGGGCTTTGTCTCCACGCACGCTCTGTGGGTGCGTTTCGACCCCCGAATATTGGATGCACCGCTAGGGTAGGTCGTTTCATCCCTAAGGCGCATACCTCTCATAGGGATTCTACAGTGTTAGGGCCTTTAAATCTATTATTTTATTATTCTAGAAAACTCTTACTACATTGCATCTCTCTCTGACTTATTCTTGGCTTTGTTATCTCCATGGTACTGAGTCTATTTATCTAAAACTTATAAATACAACATGTATATCATTTCTAACTTGGCAGTGCAATATACTCAAACACTATAAATTGTTGAGAAATCAACATATTGTAAATGCAAGCAGACTGAAATACTTAAATAAACATATTGCCTGTCCAATTGGCACTCATAGACTAGAATCATACAATTACACATCTTAATATACTGATAAGAGCTAATTACTTGGTATACGAGTAATCGTCATTTGCACCCATAAATTATTTGCACTTTCTTGGAAAACATGCACATCGACCCAAACCCTGGGTTTTGCATCTCAAACTGAGAACATGGTAATCAAAAGGATTTAATATGTCATAAACATCAACTAAATACAGATTGCTTTAAACAAGTCATATACAATCAACATATGTATGAATTCCCTAAATTGAGCTAAATTAGGGTTTTCCATGCCATTCATTGAGATATTATGAATCAAAAATAACATTGCATAAATAGAGTCTATGATGCCAAGAAAAACACCTCAAATGGATTTCACCATATTTATTCACAAATTTCCAACTTTCCTCACATTTAGGGTTTCACTCTCTTTACTGAGTATCAAACAAACACTATTTACTTTAAACGAATCAAGATAGTATCTGAAATATATGTACTATGAATTTAGATAAACAATCATTCACAACTAAGGGGATCCAGATAAACAAATTTCTCTATTTAATTATAAGCAATTTCAGTCATAGACAAATTGCCTATATTTCAGTTTATTCTTATAACCTCTGTGAATACTTAGGGAATCCTCATTAGGATGTATTGTATACATTTATAATATGATTTTGTCTTCTAAAATTCATCCAAATAGAGGAATAATCCATTTCACATTATTTTGCAACAACTTAGAACAAATAGACAATTTGGGGTTTGTAGACGCATACTAGCAATTAAAGATTATGTATGGTTTAACCAATTTTCATGAAATATACTATTTAAAGGAAGTTCCCACTCACCCTAAGATGTGAAAACACCTTAAAAACATATCCCATATCTGAAAATCTCAAATCCATATCAAATCCCTAGCAATTCACCCAATTCTTCTTCCTTTCAGCTTGGAAACCCTAAAAATGAGGAATTATAAAGAAAGAGTGAGAAAAGGACTTGATTTGATATGATTTCGAATCCAAATAGGGGAGGGATAGAATCTTGACACCTGAGAGAAGATTCACCATTAAAGTCTATGCAAAGAAGCAAAACTTACTTTATTTCATCATTCCTCAAACCGCAAAACCCTAGGTCAGTATCTCCATCAATTTCTCCACTCAAATACTAACTCTCCCTCTCTCTCTAGGATTTCATTTCTTTGGATTGAATTAAGAATTATGAGAGCTTCTTGTGTGTTAACTTGACCATATAGAGTGATTGAGCTGCTTGGGTCAATTGCACATTGACCCCTCACTAAACTTTTTCTTATTTCAGCCATTTTTCTGTCATAAAAAGGTTACTTTAATTCATGTATTTCAGAGATCAAACCTTCTCCAAAAATTATGCAAATTTTTCATGTTGTTTGTAATTGAGATATAAAGCTTCAAGTAAAGTTTTAGATCATTTGTTGTTATCAATAAATGAATAAAAATCGAATAGTGCACTGCTATCTAGAATTATGTAGAAAAGTCAGTTGAATAGAAAATTCCCTAGAGCGGTCGTGCTAGTTGCCATGGCCATGCTAAAATGGACCCACAACGGACGTGCTACAGTACCACAGCCGTGGTGCATTGTTTTCATCATATTTTAGTGTAAAAGTTGATCAATATTTCAATTCTTTCAAAATAGTCATGTGGCCTAGAATGCCCGTGCCTCAAACGTCCCACCGCGACCATGTTACCCACCACGGTCATGCTATCCTAGCCTTCAACTACCATTTTCATTCTTCTTTGCATACCTCTCCCATTCTCCCCAATGTGAGACGATTTGGTGGAAACCCTAATTTCTGCCGACTAGGGTTTATATTTTCTCAAACCCTAATTATACAAAGAGATAGTATACTTGGGGTTCCCATTAGGTTTAACATATCATGATTGAGATATCATCATTAATCAAGTTTAAGTAATTATCAATCTAGTAAAGCATGTATTCATCCACAAAAACCCTAACTTACTGATTAAGCTCAAATACGGTCATAACACATTTCATATCGTAGGATACTTCCCATGCATGCCATTAGCTTGTTACAAGAAAACCTATTCTGATCATATATACATATATATCCACATATGTCCATACATTAAAAGGGTTACAAAATCCAAAACACATATCAAAACTCATCCATAAAATACACCCAACAACCATACCAAAGACATGAGTATACAGGGATGAATCTAGGATTCTAACAATAAAAGAACCACTAGCAGCACTTCCAACCTTGTCAACTACTATCCTTCTTGTTGTTGCTCAACCTCCACTGCACGATCTCTGCCTCTTTGTTCACGTCCACCTAAAAAGATGTGGGGAACCAACAGGGTGAGATTCCAAATCACAGTGGGAGATATAACTCTCAACCAACACTATTATTAACACAGATAGGATGATTCAAGCAAGCAATAAAGTTTCAACCATGATAGGTAGTGTGAAAGACTGGATTTTCTGGCTTAATTCCAAGGACGGAATTTCTTTGAAGGTGTGTAGGATGTGATAGAGTGGACTTTCAGGATCCTAAATACCCAATTGAAATAGTGACAAAGTTATGGTTATAGTTTCTTTGAGTTGTGAGGTTCCTAGAAGCTCTTTTTGAGATTTTAATTGAATGGTCTAATTGATGATTTTGGTCACCAAATTTGAGTATAAGGTAGATCGAGAGATAAAGAAGCTATGGTTAAAATTTGGTGAAAATTGGATCATCCTAGAGAGAGGTATTTAGGTTTGATCTTTGGGAAATAATGTGCATAATTGATGCTTTATGAACTTAAGTTGTGGCTTGAAACCAATGTCATGCGTCCCTTTAGTTTGGGCAAGCTGCGTGGTCAGATTAGGGCCATGCTTTTCCAATCCAATGGCCATGGCACTTGGCTTAAGTGAACCACGGATTGATAGTGTGGCGTTTTCCTGACCATAGGATGGATAGGATCCGACGACTCTTAGTCAGTCATCCCCTACCTAGCAGTTAGAACTAGGTAGCTCGTTGAGCCACACTCTCCCACGATCCTACACCACGATTGAGGTGAGGGTTTCAATTTGGAAGTCACACACCAGATTAAGTTTTAGAAAATCTGGGGACGTCATAGGTGGTATCAGAGCATGAACAATAGCAAAGCCTGACATTTGCTCATTATGCAACTCAAAACTAAAAGAACCTTGAACATAATAATCCTTAGGGTTAGATTAGTCGTCTTTTAGAGACTAGATCTGACCTAGCCTCTAGGTTAGCACCTAGATGTCCGAGAACTAGGTCTAGACTGGTGCTTGTTGAGTAGCAAGTCCTTAGATGTCGTTCTTTCCTTGTAGTGCATCGGTATGGGACGTTGCACTATTTGGAAATGACGTGCATAAAAGGAAGAGAAACCCTAGACATATTGCGCGCGTTGTCTAGAGTAGCTACACTAGTCTACACCATGTTCTCACCCTTTTCACTAGTTTTCATGACACTGTACTCTCTACTATGTGTGGGAAACTCATTTCTGGTTTTGGTTTTTGATTCCAAACGAATCGAACCTCGATAGTTTTCTCTGACGCTTGTTTTATCGGAGAAAAACTATATAATATTTTAATATGTATATGTATTACAAAAATGTGTCCCCACACATGTACGAGTAGGAGGTGGTCATGCAACCTAAGTGAAAGTGATGACATCAGTCTAGACGAGAGAATAGTCTAGATTAGATGTCTAGAGCCTTGTTGGTATATATGATAGATGGAATAGATGGATAAGTTGATGATATGATGTAAGTCTTACATAGATGATATAATATGTTTATGAAGATATATGTTTGCCTTTGAGGACTTAAGTTCAGTTTTGAGGTTTTGATATAAGTTTTGATGAGGAAAGTAACTAGGCTTTTATGAGATAAGATATGTTAAGTTAAGACAAGATGTGGATCAGCCTGAGCCTCAAGCTCTTTTACAAAGGAGGACCTCTAGTGTTAGGACCAGTTTTGGGGTTAGCTCAAGAGAGAGCGAAACCCAGAGGGAGAAGGTCAGAGAACCTAAACTCCAAGACATGAGAATTCTGAGATATGTGTTATGATATGTCTTAAACTAGACTACTCCTGAGTGATTGATTTGAGTCGCTTTATGCATGATTCCTATAGTCTTGTTGAACCCTAGATGTCCTTGGGAAGACCAAACCCTAGAGTCAGGGAGAGGCTGGTTATATGTGCATATGTGAACATGAATATGAGTGCCTGCCATCTGGGTGAGGGAGAGAGCCCAAGACCCTGGAGGAGGTAGCTATGTTAGTTTCTGTGAAGCCTCATGCTCGAGTTGGTGGTTTCCCACATAGGAATCTAGGGGTGTATATAAGAGAGCTTTTGGGTAAGATGTTTCATGGGTAAGATCTGTGAAGAGAATACCATATCATGTTTTGGTTTGTGCTTATGTGACTAGAGCTAATGAAGCTATTAGCCAGTGCCAGTGAGGTAACCTAAGAACCCTAGACCGAGAGGGAAGATATAGTTTGTACATATGAGAAACTCATAGAGATGAGTTAGCTCAGCGAGACTGAGCATAGCACTACCCTCAAGTATAGGTTAAGGGAACCTCATTGGACTTGCTGATGTATGTTGATAAGCCACTCGTATAAGTTGTTTAACCATGGTAAAACATATATAAGGATGTGATCTAATCTCGAGATGTGATATAAGTGGCATGATGGAACAATGAGTATAGTTTGATAAATCTCTATGTATAAATGGTTAACCATCTACATTATAAATGATGATAATGTAATACTATTGGCTAATCTTGTGATGAAATCACCAATAAATGTTGTAATTTTTTATGAGCAATGAAATAAGATCATATGCACGAAACATGTTACATGACGTGTTAAACTTAGTGTTTAACAAAGATGAAAAATATAGTTTGACAGTTAGCACAACATAATGTTTATAACGCCTTGATACGATCAAGATAGATAAAGTGGGTTAACTTTAGTTAACTCCTTCCTAAAAGGCATATGTTAATGATGAACATGTTCTAACAATGAGCTAAATAAAATGTTGATGACACCATGATGTAAGGGCTAACGTTAGAAACTCCTTTTTGAACATGGTAATATGATGTGGGAACCCTAATGTGTGGGTAAGGACGAAGATGCAACCCTAGCATATGAAATATGTCATGATAGAATATGAGTTTCTAAAACCCTGAGTTCAACCCTGAATGGAGTGTTTGTGCACCCAAGATGGTTGTAAACCCCCCTAATAGTTCTTTGGATACATGGTTCTAGGTAACTTTTGCGGATATGTTACCCATAGAATACTACCTACATGTAGATGACGACAAGATAAGGTTTTCCCTGGAGGTATGAGTATGCTTTACTTTCGAGGACGAAAGTTCTTTTAAGATGTATACGATGTGAAAGACTGGCTTTTCTGGCTTAATTCTGAGGATGTAATTTCTTTGAAGGTGTATAGGATGTGATAGAGTGGACTTTCAGGATCCTAAATACCCAATTGAAATAGTGACAAAGTTATGGTTATAGTTTCTTTGAGTTGTGAGGTTCCTAGAAGGTCTTTTTGAGATTTTAATTGAATGGTCTAATTGATGATTTTGGTCACCAAATTTGAGTAGAAGGTAGATCGAGAGATAAAGAAGCTATGGTTAAAATTTGGTGACAATTGGATCATCCTAGAGAGAGGTATTTAGGTTTGATCTTTGGGAAATAATGTGCATAATTGATTCTTTATGAACTTAAGTTGTGGCATGAAACCAATGGCATGCGTCCCTTTAATTTGGGCAAGCTGTGTGGTCAGATTAGGGCCATGCTTTTCCAATCTAATGGCCATGGCACCTGGCTTAAGTGAACCACGGATTGATAGTGTGGCGTTTTCCTGACCATAGGATGGATAGGATCCGACGACTCTTAGTCAGTCATCCCCTACCTAGAAGTTTGAACTAGGTAGCTCGTTGAGCCACACTCTCCCACGATCCTACACCATGACTGAGGGAGGGTATGAACGAGACTGGCCAAACGGTTGTGCTCTCCTCATCATAAGGAGTACATTCACCCTTCACTCATAGGTATCAGTCCAGTGTACCGATGGAACGAGCTCTCCATCCCTGCAACTTCTCCATCGCAAACCAACTGGTTAGACGAGGAAGAAGGATGCAGAGAAGGAGGCTCCAGCGGCAGTCCACCAGGCCGACAGCGATGGGAAACACCGGAGGAGCTGTTGGTGGATGTAGTTCTGACGAGGCAGAGACCAAGTCAATGCCGGAGCAGCTGGGCCACACGACGCCGGAGCTCAGATCTGTGATGTACACAAGGAAGGGCGCACATGGTCGTAGTTGATGGAGGTTCGACGCTTGTGGTTTCGCTCATCGGAAGAGAACTTGGTCGGTCCAGCGCTCCAACCAGCGGCAACGCTCATGGCGGAAGGCTCACACATGCCCAGAACAAAACTCGTTGGGAGGAGTTTAGGTAGAGCACAACCTCTCCGATGATGCTGTGAAGGACCTGAGTATTAGAAGCCAAACGGATGGAAGGCTGGAAGACGAAGACGATCAGAGTAGGCCGGTGTCCGAGCTCATGATGGAGACCAAGCAGGAGGACTCGCAAGCACAAAATAATGGAGACCTAGTGCTTAGAAGAAGATCGCGCACTAGAGAGGAGAAAGTCTGGGCTGGCGGCGCATAGCAGGACCAGCCTGAGTTTGTCATTGTGACAAATTCTGGAGAGGAGGAGCATATTATGGCTGATCTCTCACCGGAGAAGTCAGTGGTGGCGCCCCCTGGATGGGTGCTGAGCGGAAGGCTGAGCCAGGAGGAGGAGACCCTAGCCGATCTCTCGTTGGGGGCCCATCACTCCTGGCGGCGGCGCCACCTGCAGGAGCAGACCGGGAGGCGAGGAGGAAGACGTGATGTCAGGGTGGACTGGGTCCATGTAGCAAACCGGCCTCATGACCAGTAAACCGGCTGGCTTAGCGTGAGCCCAGGAGACATGAGCCGCAACCTCCATGGACACGTGGCAGCGCACAATAGGCGGCAGAAGGTAAATCCTTCACAAATGTTCATATCTTAGATAAATCGTAGTAATTAGCTCGAGCATCAGAAAAATAAGTATAGTATACTGAAATTCTCATAAAAATGTGTAGAACAATGTGAAAGCCTATTATTAGACTTTTGATGCACTAATATCAGTGATATCACGTAAGATGTGTAATTCTTATTTCATGGATAATAAATATCAAACGATTTTCTAAAATTATGATAACATGTCAGTAACTCCATAATAATGTTTATAATTCACCTGATGTCAAGGATGATCATGTTGATGCACAAAATCATGTAATTTGCTTTATATTGCTATCTAGGGCTAATAACCCTAAATAAAAGGCAATTAATACATACATGATCAATAATTGATAAGATTTACAGTGTAAGCTCATATCAACATATGGAACCTCAGTTTTAATTATGAGATCATGACGATGCACAGAATATATGTTATATGAAGATGGCCATTAATACATGTTATGAAACCATAATCTAGGTTAATGATGTAACCTAGGGTTAATATGTGCATAAAAAAGGATATGGAACCTAATGTTTGGATGATGAACTTTGATAATGAGATGTAATCTGGAAAATGACATCAGTGAGATAATTATAAGATAAGAATACAAGTAATGGTACACATATCCAAATGAGTAAGCAAACCCTAATATGAGCACGATTAGGGTTAAGATGAGATATAATAGGATGAGAACCTAATGATAGTTTATGATCTTTCTTTAATCAGGGATGAACAAGGTTAGAGTTGACATGAAGAATATGTGATTAGAATGATCTATCTCTTTGGAAGGTACACCATTACCTCTTACTTGGCTTATTATACAATATGCTTGTGTTATATGTGTAGTAAAATACTTGGCATATGATATTGGATGATATGATTGTTCTTGCATGATATGTTGCTTGATTTTCCGTACCTATGTCTATGAACACATGAAACATAAAATATCTAATCCATCATATGATAGCACTAAACTCTTTGGTAGTACAGTGCATTGACAAACATCAAAGCCCTAGGGGCAGATGTAACATCAAAGCCCTAGGGGCAGATGTACGATTTCTATGACAAGGCCTAAAGACATCAAAGCCCTAGGGGCAGATGCACGAGATATATGATGGAAATAAGCTTAAAATATGTGTTCTCTTTTGTTAACGAATATCCTTGTGCAAGTATATGTTTTTCTTATATTCTTCTTATGCTGCCAAGTATTAGTTTTATCTTATTGCCAAGATATGATGAGAGGTATATAAAATACATGTAGGCGTACTCAGTACAATATTCATGAAATATTGTGCTAACGTGTACCACGTGTAATCTTTTGTTTAGGTTGTGGTTATGCGCTTGAAGATCCCGAAAAGTGAGAGTTGTGTAGTGAGATGATGTACAGGTGAACCTGTTGTCTTAAGATCCTGTAGTTTAGAGGTAGTACATGTATATGTATAGTTTGTTGTTCAATATGTAATATCAAATGTTGTAACAATTCATGTAGTAATTATATGTTGAATGGTGAACATGTGTTGTATGGTTTTATTATTGTTCATGTACATGTGCTACTGATTGTTTCCTTTTGACTTCCTATGATTTTCTTCTTCTTAGCCTGGTGTGGGGTGTCTAAATTGGGATTCTCACTGAGGTGAGGTTTCAATTTGGACGTCACACATCAGATTAAGTTTTAGAAAATCCGGGGACGTCACATGTAGGTAATCATTATTAACTAAATAAGTAATCACTATTAGATTATGAAACATCTTATCATCCTAAAATGAATATGAAGAACATGTATATTCACTACCAATTATATTGTACAAATATAAGCAAGGCCTCATTCAATGTTTCCATATTTGCTCCTGCACAAGTATACTTACACAGTCATTTACGTATTTTGTTATGCCCTAAGGATTTTATTCATACCAACCATACGAACTGACCACTGCTAAGTGAAAATTGATGATATACGATTTCTAGTGGAAGAGTCGGAATGCATGAACTCACCCCTTTGGTCAGTACACGTGAACCTACACTGACATCATCAATCAAACTACAACCAGCGACATATGGTCTAGTTGTACAAACCTAGCCCATCTTGGTATAGGTCACGGTGATAGTGAAACTAAGCGATGGCCCATAGCCGCACTCCTCCTAGGGTATGGCCCACAGCCAATCCTGTATCACATATCATTGAGCTACGACCCGAAGCCACACTCCTACCAAGGTATGGCCTTAGCTAATCCTATATCACATATCATGTATGTAAGGGGATATTCGTCAACACCCGCGCATATTAAAAAAATATTAGATCCTAGTTAAACTCATTTAACCATTCAACAAATGCTGACACATAATGGGTCTATGGCACATGGCAATCTACATGATTAGGTTCCACTTGATTACTAATGTCATTTAAGTGTCTTTTAGCATCATTCAAGTTACAAATTATAAAATCATAATATATTCTACCAAGATAAGGGAAAAGTACTCTTTCTGTATGATATGGCATATAGGGTGTGAGCTTGTTACACTATCACGATATGATATATGTATCATTGCCATTCACAACATCATTAACAAAGCCACATGCCATGGGATATCAATCCCTCAACTTTATTAGTTGGAAACATCCTCATATGTCAGGACAATAACCATGGTAGGTCCTAAGTCTCAACCGCCATATTCCTGTATCACATGCATAATCAGTATGCCTCACAAGGGCATTTTCAATCCTTATCTCATATCATAGCCATCATAGCACACACTAGTTATGATAACCAATTCCACAACACCTGCATGAATAGAAGATCATAATCAAGAGAGAATTAATCACATAACATCATAGTCGTCCATGATAAAGGTATAAGCAAGACTCAATCAATTTTAGGGTTTAGAGTTTCCACTTTTTCCGATTAGGTTCCACAAGGTTAGGGTCAATGAACCACCCTAGAGCCACCATCCTCCACCATCATGGAGTGTGTCAGGATGAAGAAACATCATTACAGAAGATTGGGGATCATACAAAATAGCACAACACATATTTATACATGATCAACATTAGATATTCATATATGTTTCACAACCACATGTCAACCACTTAGGCACATGGGTTGCAGCAACCCTCCATAGTATGTCGCGACCGCAGAATACACCATGGAACCTCGACCTACTCCCTCACCATGTCACGACCACCTTCATCATGTCATGCTAATGACATTAGGGTTAGGGTTTCACTCCACCCTTCAACCATCATGTCATTGCCAAGCTCCTCAAGAACCTCCATGTCATGATTGTGGTGCATCAACACCAACATGTCACGACCACCACTCCATGGGTTGTCTCTACCAAGTTGAGGCAAGAAGCTAAGGGTTTCAAGGTTTCCAGGCTCCAAAGGTCTCAACCCAATGTCACTAGATCAAACACCACCACGAGCAGGGATGCCTCAACAAAGACCAACAAGGTCACAACCATCCCAATGGCATATGTCATGACCGTGACACCCATACCCATGCCTCGACCACAAAATATCCTAGGTTGTCACTATGCCAAGGGGTAAATGCCTAGGTCACCAACACTATGGAAGGATACTCAAACAAACTGCTCTCCACGAGCCCTGAAGCAAGGGTCTAAGAAAAGTATGACTAAAGGAAGAGAAACCATAGCCAATATGACTAAAACCAAAACTAGCCTCTCACTTATTTCTAGGTGCATGAATACCAAACATGGGGTCTAGTTCAAGGGTCAAACGTGGGAAAAGAGACCTCTTATCATCACCTCTAACCAAAACTAATATAAGAAGATTAGGGTTTTGGGTTACTCCCAAACCAAGCACAATAACTCCTCCAAAATGAATTCTAGTGTTAATCTTCATATGATAACATGATAGAGGAAATCGTAAACATAGAAAACAACAATACAACATGTCAAGAAGGTTCAATAATGGAGAAGGTTTCATGTTATATAACCCGCCTTAAGAATATTGCCACCAAAGCTCCAAGTACACGGTCCAAGGGTAGAAGAAGCTCCACTAAAACCTCCACTCTTGGCCACAAGAGCACCTCAAGAAGAGAGAAACACCAAGGCAAAGGATAGCTCAAGAAGAGAGAGAAAAACCCCAAAACTAAACGAAAGAAAGAATGGAGAAATGATAAAAGAAACTAATCACTCTCTCTCACCCACATGAGCATCACCTGTCAAAACATGGCCCAAGGCCGAGAAGAAGGAAGAAAATAAGGTAGAAGATTTGAAGGAACACCAAAGAAAGAAGATAAAGAACTTAGCAGAGCTAGAGATGGCCATGGATCAACACTACCATAGCATGCAAGGGATGAGTCACCTCCAAGGCACCAAGAGCACACCTACTTGCTCCACCAAGCTCCAAGGGTGAGCACAAGATAAGGGAGGAAGAAGATGGTTGAAAAGAACCACTTTCATGGAGAGAAGAGGGTTGATATAAAAGCAGAGGAGGGAGGCAAAGGATGAGGTGTCAACAAGATAGAGATCCAAGGAAACACTTTTCCACTAAAAGGACCAACATGAAACCACATAAGGTCCACATGCAAGAGATGGTGATACTCCCTAGGTAGGATCTCAACCATCCAAGCAACTGACCCTATGTCGCGATCGCGACACACATAGGGTCCCAAGGTCGCGACACCAAGACTACGCCAAAAAGTCTAGGTCAAAAAACACCTCACCAACCTCCACCTCGACCCATGACAACCTTGTTCACAACCAGAACACCAAGGGGGAAGTTCTATGACCGCGACATACTACAACAGGCTCTAGGTCACAACCTAGGTCAATGCAAAACAACAAAGTCAAAAGGCTAAACCACACAAACCCTAGAATACCCTAATCTCCATTACTACTCAACCAAGAGACAAAAAAGGCACCCCATAGAACCACACTCTCCCTCAAGAATCCATGAGATAGAAGTAACACTCTAGAGATGGAAAATTGGACATCAACCCCCTATATTGGGTAAATTGCAACTTGCACCAAAACTAGCAGTGAAAGCACAAACATCAACCAAACAAGATCAAACTAGATATTTAACATCTCCACAAGCCCTAATCGCATCTCAAAAGATTATAGAAATGTTCTAAGCATGAGATCAAGCCTAAACAAATAGGGTTACCCCAAAACGTAGGTCAGGGTCCTTACAATGGGAGTCAAAAGAATATCTAAATATGATAGTTCTCCATAGACCTGAAGTCATTATAATGATCACATATTCTTCAATATAATTTAATACCACTCAGTGTTTTCTATGGATGTAGTGGTTGGATTCAATGTGAAACATGTGGACTATTGTGAGTGACATTGATGAAATTTGTCCCTCTAATTGGAGTTATATTTTGGGCACTTGATGAATGAAAATATGAAATGTATGTCCATGTATCTATGAGTCAATATTTTATATTGATCTTACCTATATCTCAGTTAGATACTCTTGATCAATGAAAAACTATTATAAATTTATTGGATAATAATTCCATGACTTAGATTCAACATGGATATCAGAGACAAAGGGAAAATGGGTTATATCATCATGGTAAAAACTGACCACACATAGGTTGAAGTTGTTCCCAACTTGTTCAATTAACTGGGTGGAAATGATGTGTTTCTAGATATTTATAATTTCACGTAAAGTCATAATATCATTATAAACATCACTAGAAACTTAATGTTGAGCCTATGGTAAAACATATAGGAGGAATATTTAGAGAACTAAAATCTTGGAAATAGATTTCATTGGTGGTTGAAAGGGTTCGGTAATCAATTAGAACAATGTCATACTATCTCAACACCGATATGGTTAATTGGGATGTGTATTTAATTGATTAGATTATAGACGGTTGACTCATGTGATCACTCAATTGACTGACCTGAGATTAGCCTTGACGATCACTAAGAATTACCATTCCCTCAATTGATCATTCTATTGACTGATGTAATCAAATTAATCAATCTACTAATTACCAATTTGGTTCCAAAAATTTCTAACATTGTACTACTTAATAATTGGATTAGCTTACCAATCGACTAGCATGTCTTCAAATGGCCACAAAAGTGTAGTCGCTAGCTTTTCTTTTCTACATTTCCATTCAGAAACCTTATTTTTTGCCTCTATTTTTCAAAAATGAATCATAGTTAGAGTTGGGATTACAGGATTTGACACTAAAAGCTCCAATCATCATATCTACAAAGAATGAGAGAGAAACAAGGAGACAGATTGCAACACTAGTACATTTCCAAGAAAAAGGTTGCCCTTAGCTGCCATGTCAAGTAGCATGACATGGAGTTCCCATTGTTCACGAGGGCTATGTACAGATCCAGGTGTTGAGCGACAATGTTAAGAGAATATTGTTGGCTTCCATCCATGCATCGCTTCATGAAACATACATCCCCATGTGACAACATCCTTGTACTTGTTTCTCAATAAGATACATCTCATGCTCCCTTCTTTCTCATACATCATTCTTGACGAGATATGTTCATAAAAATTTGAACATTTTTTCCATTTCTTATGTTGAGATAGTTACATCCACTTCTAAACATGCTCCAACACTTTGTAAGTGTTAGCTACATGTATCATGGGGCATAGAGTACCACATTCATATTGTTTGGTCCCTTATCCTTTACCTTCAAGGCATCATTTGGTTGTGTACCTCTCATTCCAAGATATTGTTGACCTAGTACTTAAACAATGTCTATATTTTGATGATGACTTAACCATTCCATTCATTTGTATCTAATATGTCTAATTGAGATCATTTTCAGGTAATAGGTACATGACGAGGATGATATTAGAAAACCCTAGTTGGCTGAAAACCAAGTCAAATTCAATTCAAATGCAAGTTTTGAAGATTAAATAGTATCTTATTTAAAATCATGTTGTAAATCATTTGTATTGAAAATATTACTTATAACTAAGATTAATAGAAATCTAAAGCACTTAAATTGAATGTTTAAACACTTTTAGGGCATTTTTCATAAGTTATTATAGATTGTCTTGTTGACTAAGTTTGTCTGGGTGGCAACTCAGATGACATCCAACCTAGCTTTTGGAAATACACAAGGTTGGCTGAGTTTGTCCCAGTGCCAACTCGACTGCAACCAAGTATTGAAAAACTAGATTACAACCATCAGTCTAGTCTCATCACATATTAACTTGACTGAAAACTACAATTTGTCTTTTCTAACAGTGTCGTCAGTCGAGTTTCCCAAAAGGTAACTCAGTCAACAACATCATATGGTAAAGTGTAGAAAAGTGTTATTAGTTGTTGGAGTGTTTCAAAACTTGAGAATATATATGTTCCAACACCCATAATGGCTAAAACTCAATCTTGAATGTCTCTACTATCAACTCGGAAACCTCAACTATAAAAGGGACCCTTTGACTTCATTCCAAGTTTGTCTTCTATGCTCCCTTGCAATAGTTGAACCTTTTAGCGCCCAATAGCCCATAATCTCCCTCAAGCTTGTTTACCACTCTACATCCAATTTGATTGAGTAATGATCCTTGTAAGAGAGTTTATCCAATGAACATGTTGTGAATCTCTCCACTCTCCTACCCAATCACTACGAAAAATATGGTCTTTAACTACAAAAAAAATTTGTAGCGAAAACCCCAAAATTTGTAGCTAAAAGCTTTGGCTACATTTATCCTTACATTTATAATATATAGCTAATACCCGTGTAGCTAATTGTTTAGGCTACATTTTTCAAAGTTGTAGTTAGTTATTCCTCTCGCTACAAATTCATATGTAACCATAATTGTAGGTAAAAATGTCCTTACACATAAACATGTAGTTTCAATTGTAGCCAAATGTATGACTACAATTCAATTTGTACCTATGATATGTAGGGAGAGATAGCATTGGTTACAATTTGTATTTGTAGTTCATGTATAGCAAAAATTAGCACATGCTACACATGTAATTATAGCTAATGTGTAGTGAAAGACACCATGTACTATACATACATATGTAGTGAGAGACATTATGTATCCAGTCAGTCGCTTGCCAATATAGAGTGGTTTTCAATAAAAAAACAAATGAATGTTATTCAAGATCGAGTTGTGCTTACAATGTCACCAATGATACTTTTATTTATATTTGAACAATGAGTACACGTGGGGAGGACATTAACCTGGCCCCTGTTTTACAATATGCATGGAAAAAAGACACATGTATACAATATCTTCTTCTGACTACATCTATCCACTACAGACTATAGATAGATCATACAGCTCTCCAATGTCACTTGAGAACAGAATTTCCATACCACATTATCTATGGAGTGAGAATCGTGACTGAAGGTCCATAGAAAAATTAGGTGAATAGATCAATAAATCATACAACACTCCAATGACTCCTTTTCTTTACACTGCTTGCTGCAGACTATAGAGCATAATGGACTTCACGCAGGGGAAAATCTCTGAGGCCCAAAGGCCTTGTTAAGTGATCTTGATTTCTTGGATCAAACGATACACCGAGTTTAAAGTTTGTTGCACACAATTATTGGTAGACAGGCTGAGTGCCTAATTGGATCTGATGAACTTGACATGCAGATTTAGCAAAATGTTATTCCTGTTCTGACTTCCATACTGCAGCAGGGATGCAAACTTGCACATGCACATGCGTGGCCATGGAGATGAGTACAAAACTGCCATTGTACTCGCTAAACACAGCAAGGACTCGAGCTCTGAACCTGTGTTGATAGAGAGGTACTCCTGTCCATTTGTGGGGTGCAAGAAGAACAATTAAAGATAACAAAAAGTTCTAGCCTTTAAAGACAATCATGTGTGTAAAGAACCATTACAAAAGGAGTCATTGTGACAAGAGCTATACCTGTAGCTGATGCAACAACAAGAAATTCTTTGTGATTGCTGATCTGAAAACCCATGAGAAGCATTGCGGAAGAGACAAATGGATATGTTCCTATAGAACTACTTTCTCTCAGAAGGACAAGCTATTTGGACATGTCAAAATAGTACTCATCAAAATCTCTATAGATAAACATTAATGAATATTCATATATGAATATAATTTATATATGAGCTTAAGCATTCAATGTGAAGTATATAGTTCATGGAGTCTTCTGCTACTGCAGTATGTTATTACAACTACTATTCTAGGTTTACTGCAGATAATACAGATTACTGTGGTAAGTTTAATTAGTACATAAAAATTATATAGTTAACCGTCTACTGTTTCATAACTATATAATATATCGTTTACTAGTCACTCTATTACGGTATTATCATATATATAGTTGTTGGTTAATACTTAGTTATATATGCTAGACTTATGACATGAGTATTGTATTAATCTTACTGTATGGATTCACGAAGTATAGAAATACACTAAATGACTAATACTTATATAATTGAATATTGATACTAACAAAGTCACATATTGTATTATACTACTGGTTATATCAATTTATACTAAATGTAATCAGCTCAGAGTTGATGACATGTACTCCGTTTAGATAATATTACAGTTCAAAGTTTGTGATAATATCTATAGATGTATATACGTATAGGTATGTGTGTGTAAACTTAGTCACCCGCGCCCGCTTAAGCACTCACCAGGAGCTTAAAGTGGCTACAAGGTCCTGTCCGCTCTTTGTGTGGAAAGGTCATTTGCCACATATTCTTTAGTAACCAACAGATATACCCCACGTTGAAACTTATTACAAACATAAAATATCAATGACTTCAATTCAATACATTCCTACTTAGCCCTCTAGTGGACACAATCAAGGAATAACAACTATTATTACAGTACTCAGAACAAACAAAATATGATATGTAAATAGAATTACCACGGTACCAGGAATTGTCATTCCAGGATGCAAGTTATTCATATCTGCAGATACTGAAGGGTCTGATCCGAGCAGATCTAAAATAGCTTGGATATCAGGAAGATCATCTAGGGGCTCTGTAGGATGCAAGTAGTTGTCCAAGTTTGGGTACATTGTTTCACCCCTGTACCATTGATAGGCTAGTGTTAGAATAATAATCTTAAGTACTTTATTGCATTAAGCTTCTCTCAACTTCGAACAGATCAAAAAATATATATGAGTGAATGGCACTACAGCTTACAGTAGGATCTGCTGTTGGTAAATCACAAGAAATAAATGACACGGTGTTGGAAATCTTTAAGGAGCCTTCCAGTCTGTAAGTCATCACTATAGTTAAATTTTAGCATGTCATTTTTTATTTCACTGTACAATATTACTCCCATTTCTTTTGTAGATGTCATTGCTATATTATATCACTATATGCTCGATCAATTTTCTGGCATCAAAATAGTAAAACCATTCTTCAATAACGACAACCCATAGAAAGGAAATCAAACAGATAAACATGTACTCTGCAAGTGAATAGTAATTCCAGGCCTTGATGTTAAATTGATGTCACATTTTATCAACATGTCCTATTTTTATTAATTTGCAAATATAAAACTTAATAAATGTGCACCAGAAGTATAAAATGTGTAATGTGATCCGCCTTTTGTAAGCACATATGTGAGCTTTATTGAACAAGTGTCAGAATGAGATTTATACTGTTGTCCGATGGTTTTATAAGCAGTGTAAGTTCTGCCATTACGCTCCAAATACTAAATAAATTGCATCCCTTGCTCAGCATCAAGCAAGCATAAGAATGGTTGAACTTGTGCACCCATTTTTGAGCCACAAAACACTAACTTTTGTGCACCCTCATTCTTTTTTGGGATATTTCTGTTTTGTATGCAAATGTTTTATAGTAATGAGGAACATTTTCCCCATTTATGTACATGGATATGCATAAACATATCCATCAATATTATTGCTAATGCCTGAAATCTAAAGCATTTATGAAATCCATTAGAAGAACATTTTGTTTAGGTCGTAACTAACAATATCATACTACTGTATTTAGGAGATAATTCTAATAACTACACAAAACAAATAAACTGAAATTTGTTGCCATTCTTGGAGTCTTCCATAATGGGATGCGTTGGGTCATTCTTTTAATACCATTGTTCCTACACTAGTCTAAGTGACTGAAATGTGTTATTATTTAGGCTGTACACATCTGGGATTTCTATGGTGTGCTATGGTTTTCACATTTAAAGCATCCCTAATAATCATAAAAATGCATTGAAGTTAAGTTCAAGGCATGGATCAAGACAGACCAGTAAATTATTTCGATAGTATGAGAATATGCATGCATACTATGTAGCCATCTACATGTTCTTATGACCAACATATATATTTTTTGTGTGAATGTGTCGTGTAATTTTATAAATTTTGTGTGAATGTGTTCATCTAAATCAGAACAAATGGCTCAATGAGGAGTTGATGATAATTTCGATTGTATAATCAAACTTCATGACATCTAGTTGAATCTGAAAGGAAATGACATTTACCAGTCTATCGAGCAACAAGAAAAGGATGTAGTGAAAGTAACATCCGTGGTCAGTCTATTGAGCAACAAATTCTGATATATGTGGTTTGTGATGTGGCTGGTATAAGTTTAGATGAGCACACTTATCAACATCTAAGGCCAATCTACAATGCAACAAGGAAAGAATGTAAAGGAAATAGCTTTTTATAAAGCCTCATCCAGAAAACTCATAACCAATATTTGAGAAGCATTAGAAAATGACAACATCACCATGATAGGAAATTCACCATGTAATAGCGTACCGCAATCATCTTATTTGCATGACTTGATCTTAATAGCTTCTACTGTGGAATTTGGTTTGCAACAAAAGATAAAAACCCACGTCAAGCATAACATGAACCATGCACCAATTCAAGGTACAGTCAAGACTCTAATTTAGAATTCGATTCCTAAATCATTAGGCTCAAGTTATGCTACACACAAGGAATGAATCAAGCAGGCTCTGAGTTATGAAGGCATAATATGGCCGTTGGAACTGGTCTTGGTTATGAACAGGAAAACACAGAGAAAGAGAGGGATGATGAAATATTTTAGACCAACAGTCTGGAATGAAATTACCGGTAGTACAAGATACCATAACTGAAGCAAATAGACCTTAAAGAGAATGCAATAAGTAACCCATGTAGGAGGATATCTCCAAAACCGATGATGTTGTAACCTCCCCAAGGATCAAACAAGTGAGGAATTTTCAGCAGCATAGGGACACCATCTTCACCACTTCTATCTCCACGAGCAACCTACATGTAACCATATCAAACCCATCATATTTTATATCCTCATTGATGAATGATTACAGTAGGTTGTTCTGCATCTGGTGTGCGCAGTAGGTTGATCATTGTTGAATTGAGTCAGATTTGCACATCATATGTGTACTCAATATCTTTTTCATGGGGGGGGACAATTGGCTTGGATGCATTGAAGATGTCTTGGCCATTCAGGGTGACATAGAAGAACATGTAGTGGGATTCGGGCTTTGTAGGGTCCTCTAGACTGTTAAAATACAAGTTAGAAGTAGATGGGCTTCAGTGTTGAAAGCAAGTAGGGGATGGCGATGGTTATTTTTAATTGTGTCTGTGCAACATCGATTTTAGTTTTATTACAACAATTATAACCATTCATGTGATCCAGGAAAAGGAGTAATATGAGACAAAGCTGATTTGCTCCCAGAAATATGAGCTCATGGATCTTTTTAAGAAGATCAATGAAGATTTTAACATAGCCCATATTTGCATATAGAAGAGTTCTGGTACACAAGAAGTTCAAAATGTCAATGCGTTGTTGGACTCTCAAAGGGTACTACACATACACAAGAAGGAGGATTAAATGAACAATACATGATTTGTCTCTTTCTAGGATTTGACTCTTTGATGTCGTGGAATCTATTCCTATTTGATGTTTATATAATCATAGAAAGCTTATGTAACATGTACTACAATCTGGTTGGGCATTCCCGCTTAGAGTGGTCAGTAGACTACATGTAATGAATTTCCCAATAGTGTTCTAGTTAGCTTGTTAGAAGAAAGCGTCAGTGTTGTCTGACCTTCCTACTTTCATGGTTGACATTTTCTATAACACCCTGTGGTTCTATGAGCTAGTTGGCATTTTTCTCATCCTACTGATCTGATCTTCATTCAGCTTTAGAAACTCACATGGCAAGTTATTGAGGGCTACTCTCTCCAGAACACAGTTACTATTGAAAAGCTACTGGATCGACTGCAGCTATATTTTTCTCTCCTTAAAACTAGTGATAGGACATTTTCTTTCTACTTGGAGCTAACATTCTCACCATAAGTGAAAGTACTACAATCTAATGCTTTTTACAATGATAAAGACTAATTTGCAGTTTCTCTTATTCAACAGTCTGATAATCTTTCTTCATTTATTTGTTGTAGTCTGGAACAAGTAAATAAACTCTATTAGATTGGCTTCAATGGACCAGAGGATGGGAGGTCAGGTGTTGCAGAGATTTTATGTGGAGCTTCTCTCAGTAAATGGTTGAATACTCATCATGTATAAATGGCGCAAAATGGCTATGGGACTTATTCCAACTGGTGTTATCTAAGCCTAACATTTCAAACATTGGAATACTAAGTAAACAAGTTATAGACTTGTTGGCTATATGACTTGTTGAGTCTTTTGAAAAACATTTAGTTTGCCTATTTATGTATGGAGGCTCGATTTGAATGTTTTGATGCTTCATAGTTCATTATTTCATGCTTAGGGATAGTAAGTTATATACATGTACATCAATGCAATACTACAACACAAACATGTGTCTGATGCCCTATTGACATTATCGGGTCAACCCAATAGTTGAACCTAAGACATGAGAGATTGGACAAGTCTATCTCCATATCAGATTTGGAAACCCTATTTGCAATTACAAAGCAACATAAGGATGAGTTAAATAGCTATATGTATTTGTTTATTATGCAGGGTAATATATTTGGGCGCAACTTCAATATCCAGCTTTGGGACACTTTCCATGGTACTGATACCCTGTAGCTCAAGCCATTTCCATCCCTCGTATCTGCCTGAATGCTCCATTATTCGACACAGTACACAATATGTTTATTAAACCAGACTATGACTTGAAATTGATTTGCTAATACCTCTGCTTATGGTAGCATAATAGATTTTCTAGACTTCAGACACTCTTCCCATGGCCATGTATGCTGGAATAAGTGTTGAATATAATTAAATTCATCCCCCTCAAATGGAGTGGATGCTTTTCTAGAAAAGTAAAATCTTTATCTTGGGAAAGAAAGCAGGTTAGCAAATGGAAAATTTTCAGAGTTTTTTCCCACTTGACAGAATTGTTGGCTCCAGAAATTGTAGTATAAAATGCACGAAAGCAGCACGATGCATATTTTGTCAGATGCCTTACTGAAACATATTACTAATGCCTTACTGAACATTAACTAATTTCTGCATTCTCATCATGATACTAAGCAAAGGATGATAAAGTCTGAAATTTCAGGGGTTACCACCATTTCCCTACCAGCCATACCCTTGCTGACATAGCTGTTGGCTTCCCCCACTAGCCAGATTCATTTCAAGGGTAAGGAAGCAGCCAAGAGATTGCCTAATGCTACCATTGAATGTTATATTTAAGAACCCTGCAAATCTAGAATCATCATATTTCTTTGCAATTACTCTAGGCCCACAAAATGCTTGGTCAACATTATATATGTTGATCTCTTCGTGGATATGCTTTTTTTGGTCAATAATATCCATTGCCTTTGGATCATAAAGTAAGATTTCATCCAAAACTGGTCCTTTAGAGTGAATATCTTGATGTGTTATATTACTTCTGCTCGCAAGACAATAAATTTCAAATATTTATGCTCCAACAGTAGATCGAAAGCAATGATATGCCCATCTTAGACAAAATATTGAGAAGTCATGCTCAGTATTTTAAACATGACTTTCCTGAAGATGCTCAAGTTGCTGCCTTGGTAAAGATTATTGACATATGATCTTTACTGATTATATCTTTTCGATGAACCTATATAAAAACCCTCTTGTATATTGCAAGAGCCTCAAATTCCCATATTAACCATTAAATATTTGTAACTTCAATTTAAAAAGGAGTTAATATAAAATAAATGATCAAGGATCTGACAGCCTGAGTTGTTGCAGGGACTAGGACTGTTATAATTATGAACAAATGACAACTATACATTAATTCCTTGACCGTTCTATTAGTATGCATTGGTTGTTTCCCTAGTTGTGAGAAATATCTTGACCTATACTGCCAGCATTTTTAAAACAACTAGCTATGTATGATGTGAGCCATTCTAGATATTGACAGGTCATTTGATGATTATAGATGAAAGGAAATCCTACCAGAATGAAATATAGTACAACTCTTCTTCCCAAGATGAACTAATGGCAGATTGATGAGTCTGAGATTACAACTCTTCAGATCCGAGCAGCAGCATCCAGCCCAATAGGGAACCTTGAATAGATGAATAGAGGAACTCAAAAGTCATGCTATCCAAAGGCTTAAACTAGAAGCTATGTAGAAAGACCCATCTATAATAAGAAAACAACCAATGAATATGAGAAATATCTCTTCCACAGCTCAGAACAGAAAACCAAATTGATAAGAGAAGATATAAATCAATCATTGAACATGAAAAAAAGTCTATTCTTCACCTCAGAACAAAAACTGATAAGAGAACATTCAGTTATAGAAGAAAACCATTTATATAGAGACCAAAACAAGATCAGTGTCCATGAGATTAATTTTCTCAAATCAAGAAAAAGCATTTGCAGTATCTGTTGAAGGCCCTGCATCAGTTAGTATAGTTCATGCAGAGCAGGGCTAAGTGAAATACTGCAAGTAGTCACCTAGTGCATAATTAATATCTTCATCCCACTTTCCAATCACCATGGCCACCGTTTATCCCATTCTATCATCAATGCTAAACCCATGTACCTATCATTTGAGATCGTTAAGTGCTCCTACGTTGTGCCAGAGAGTGCTTATGCCTGAGACCTTACTTTGACATGGATAACCTTCTGTATAAGGTTTGTAATATTGAATTGAGGCATCCAAGGAAAACCCACCAGCCACATCTCAAAAAAAAAAGCAATTAAATTTAATAAGAGGATTGTATGAATGAACAATTTTGCCATCTTAGAACAGTGAGTGTTTCTCATGATTATAGTATCCATGATTACTATTCTCTGTAGATATAAAGACTTCATCGCAGTTTCATATTAAGTCCAGCACAAATATTTTGTTGGAATAAGATCTTCCTGACCATTTGCTTCTCGAATAATGTGCCAAGATTGAGTCCTTGGGAGGTGGCAATGAGCTCAAAAACTTCATCGTCACGGGCTTTTCTTCTCGTTTTTCTACAACAAGGTTTGGAGGCGCCTGAAGGAAAAAAAAACAGTTAGGCATCAAATCAATATCCATAGAACTAATCAGGAAATTATACATCAAAAAGAAAAGTCTCCTTGAATTAGCATTGATTCATCGAAGATTGCCTGAACATTATCAAGAGAGATATCTTGTTCATCAAATGTAGGAGGATGGTATCCCTTACTGAACCACTCATTCTCAATAACCTCAGAAATAGTAATGCGTTTCATGATGAGATGCATTAATATGTTATCTGTGCAAGTCTATTACTTATTAGTCGAGAAAACGCATATATGAACTGAGCTACTGATGGAATATATATATCCTTATTCCAGGATAAAATCTACTCTAAAGTTAAGGAAATTAGGCCTGGCCTAGAAACTGAATGCATATAATGAAACAACCATCCTTACCGTAGCAGGGTTAGGGTCAAGTATCCTTTTAATTAGTTTCTTAGCACTACTAGAAAACCAAGAAGGGCAACTAAAATCAGCCCTGAAGATCTGGACATCAATAAGAAGCCAAGAATGAGTCCTACTGATAAACCATGCATTCCAACAAGAAAAGAGTACTATGGTTACAAGGAATACCTTTTTATATAGTGTTGAAAGGTTGGCATCATCAAAAGGTACATAGCCAGCCATAAGAACAAAAAGAATCACACCACAAGACCACAAATCTACTTTTGCGCCATTGTAGCCTTTGTTATTTATGACCTGAAAATGTAAGAAACTGTATTGAAACCCAACAATTGATGAAATCACCACCATTCAACATAAAAGCCATGTGGAGATAGCAAATAATACAATATCTTCATTATGAACTGCCTCGACATAAAATGCCTCAAGTTATTACAACAACAGCAGAAACACAGGATACCTCGGGAGCAACATAATTCGGGGTTCCACATGTTGTGTGCAGAAGGCCATCTTCCTGGACAGATGAAAAGAATGGCATAAATAAAAGTGAACAAAATGTTACTTCAAAGTCAGGAAGTGTGAAATCGTCATGGTTGTACGAGCATACAACCTAGCAAGATTTAACACCTATACTCGAATATAAAAGTTGTCTTATGGCTTGACCAATTTTATAATCCTAAGTCAACAAATTTTTGACATTGCCTGAACTAAATCGGTCACTAGGAATCACCTTCCAGGTTACAAAACAAGAAGATAAAACTTGAGAACCAACCAGATGATTGAGACCTTCAATATTAGAAATATCTCAGAGTGAATAGACTACATGGTGCATCATTCATCAGTTCTAAGTAAATCAATTTGCCTTTTAGGGGTTCATTCCTAGTAGTAGTAGTTGCTGGATTTTGTGTTTTCAAGACATACTTTTGAGCAATTTTCCTTTAAAGACTCACCTGATAGCATGCAAACTGTGAACTGGATCATCTAGAACTTTCTACTGTTATAATCTTCCAGCAACTCACATTGAGGTTCTGAAGAAATAATTACAAGTATTGGTGTCTTATGTAGGACATATTTAGGTATGTCAATGCACGAGACAATAAGAAACAAAATCTGAGAAGGGAAACAAAACCATGTAACAAAGAGCATAACAATTACAATGTAGATCAATATGTAGTAGACCACCAGTCAATCAACTCCTATAGTAGACTAGACAAACACTCAACAAATGCTTCAAAGTAGTAGACCGCCTGTCAAACAACTCCTATAGTGAGTCAGTGATATCATAGCTAAGAAGCAGCTGCGGACCAGTAGCATAAGCCAGCCAGGTATACACAAAAAAGAAGCATTAGACTGAATCATAAGTTGTAAATAGGTGTTGTTTGCATTTCATATCTAAATCAAAACAGAGCAACACATAGACCATCTCGAGCTGCAAGCTAAACACATGTTCATTCAACTAGAATTAAAAGTTTAGAGAACCATATTAAAAGTTTAAGTCCTTGCAGGATTAAGAATATGATTCCAAAGCTTACCATTCGTTTTCTTGTCCACTCATGCTTATACATGACTGAAAAGGTCTGTTGATGCCACATACACAATATAAAGGAAAGGGATCTGTACTGGCCATTGGATTATAAGAAACTATACATCCATATGCGTATCAAACATTAGCATGACTAACATATGCGATCTTCAACCAGAACCATACATGACACTTGTTCAGTAACTATAATAACAGGGCAATCATTTGATGCATGGGAAATAGATAGCGAATGATCTATAAGAATTTTTCCTTTGAATTTAAAATCAAGACAATGAAATAATGAATGGTACTACAATATGTGTGACATCCACATTTATTGAAAACCAACTAAATATAATAAAGAATGGTTGACTTCTATTTTTACTAAATCCTATGGATTCATATGATATGTGAATCTCTATGTTGATCAAATGACTGCTACTCTTGGTTTCCACGTCTCCAAATGGTTCACCTACAATGATGCATAAATAGTCAAGAAGTGCACTTTTAGTATTGAGATTAATTTATAAAATGTTACCTGACAATGAGTAATTTCTTTGGCCAAGCTATCACTGTCCCAATTACATCCTCAATTACTTGGTGTTGACCAAAAGGCCTAATCAACTGCTCTTGAGGTTGGATTGGTACAGTAATGCAAACGGCAGCAAATGAGGACCCCAACAGTGCTCCTCCTACGACATAAGTTGGACTTGTAGAAGTAACGTGTCCTCGTGCTACAATTGAATTCCCATCCTCAAATCTTAACAAGGAAACAACCTTTAAATTTATAAAGATTGTATCAAACATTGGTTATACCTAAAATTCAGATTGAAAAAATTAATCAATAAATGTTTGGATATAATAACCTGTCCTTCGGTAATGGGTGTTTCACTACTCGATTGATTTGGTCTGGGTAGTCTTTCATTGGTGGTCATTGTGATATTCTACAAAATAAATAGTTTACAATAAGAAAATCAATTTTATTATGTAATCACATTATAAGAATTTGAATATTTACCTCGTTCGGCTGAAACGAAGCACTCGGGTTAGAATTTCTCAGCATCATAGCTTCAAGATTTTCAAATTTTTTCTTCATTTCTAACAACTCCTTTTGTTGAGCCTCGTATATCTGGGTATGAGCATCAACAACCAGTTCTAAGTCTGTGATTTTATTTTCATATACATTATGAGACACATGAATCGCATGTTTCACAGGAATCTTCTTTGGGCCCAAAATATGATCAAATATCTCATCTTCATCGAGATTTTCATCATTACTTGCAAGTGCCGCATTGATCTTGTCCTACATACAATATTAATGAGAATATTTTTATTAAATAAAAAATAAATTTGTTAAATGATTGCTTACAATCAATTCTGCAGATTTTGCATCCACAGCAGTACCATCCTTCTTCAAATGGGTGGCCTTAAACAAGTCTAATCTGCTAACATTGCCACCGTTTTTCTTCTCTTGTAACTGTTTGTAACAGTAGCAGCATATCTGAGCATAGTAGTAAGAAAGTGTAATGCAGATTTCAACCAGAAGATAACTCACATTAGCCTTCACACAAGCAAACGGCGTTGCTCCCGATGTATGTCTTGTCGTTACGAACTTTCTGCTCATAACGTTTTTAGCACTCCTTAACTACATACAATGCATTATAATATAATTATATGCAATATACACTATTAAATTCTACAAAATTAAGGAATAAATTGTTTTACCTTTCCATCGTCAGAATCCCAAAAATTCACAAGAAATTTCCATTGATCAGGATCAACACGGGAGGGGCAATCATTAAGTCGGTCAGATTTTTCTTTGTGCCGCATGTAGTGGTTTTTTTTAATATCCGCTTTAAAGTTTCTCCAACAATCCCTCACTGTTCGCAAAACTGAATTCTTCCCCTTTATGTCGATAACAAACTTGGTCTATAACGAAAGAATAATTTTTAAATAAAAAATTCACAACATTGTATTATATCTCTAAGACTAGAATTACCTCCACATAATTCCATATAGCGGTTTTGTTTTCCACAGGTACTTGTCGCCAATCAAGATAGTTTAATGGTGTAAGATCAGAATTTCTAGCAACAGTTCCCAAAAAGGAAGACATGTCATTCTGATGTGGCCCTATTGGATCACCATTCTCATCCAAAGTAATTGGCAACTTTTTATCCCCTGTCTTACCCCATAATCGGATACACTTAGAATAGCCCCTTTTTTTTATTTGTAGCCCCCCTACAAAATCATGAATATGATGCAAGCATTTACAAGGATATACATATTATACACATATAATTAAGTTATCGTTTGTGAAAAATATAATGCATCTTCGTATCTAAATTTTCTTACCTTCACTCTGCCCAGGATCAAAAGTAGGAGACTCAGCAACAGAATGTTGATCATTATCTAATTTATCAATTTCAACCTCTTGATTGTTACTGACATCATTTACCAAACGTTGCATACTTGCTTTTACATGCACTCCTTGATGACTTTTTTTTTCTAAGTGTCTTTTAGAATGACTTTCTTCTCTAGCAATATTTGAGTTTGCCACCACATGACTTTTACCAACGGCACCAACTCCATCATTTGACACAGAAGATGTTTTTTCTTTTGCAAGGTTTAAAAAAGAACTTCTATTGTTATTTGCAGCTGATCCCGCCATGGTTTTACTGTTTCTAAGTCCTTCTTTTACATTTGAACACCCCCAATCAGCATTTATTGAGCCAAGATACCCTCCTTTTGGTCTTTTGGAAGTACCTGCAACTAAAATGATGATATGAGTGGTTCTAAGAAAGATATTCAATGATGTAATTTTTTATTTTACCTGTCATACTCCCATGAGTTAATCCTTCATTACAGACATCATCAGTAAGTGGAGACAATAGCTGACTGCGTCTTTTCATTCTCCTAAATATTCAATTGATATCAAAAATATTCAATTACAAACTGAAATCATGGCATACATTCTCTAATTGTGTTCCTCAAATAAAATTAAAAATTTAAAAATTTCAATAATATTTTAATTTTCTGATGAAGCCAACATCCAACAAGCAAACTCATTAAGTAGATTAACCCAAATATATAATTATGTAAAAGAATAAATGATCATTTTATAAATAAAGGGATAGCATGAGTGTTTCCAGTAATTGACCCAACTAATAAAATAAAAAGAGTTACATCAGATCAATGATGGGGATCGTGACCCTCTTCATAAAAGGTCACACCCTCCATGTCTTCTCTGACTAAATTAACGTCATCACAAACGTCACTTAAGATATCTTCCAAATCACTTAGAGATTTATCTACTGACAAGAAGGTTCCATCCATGAAATTATCGTGAAGCTTCTCCTCCATGTCATAAGTATCACGAGGTGTAGTGTGCACAACAAAGCTCCAATTTTTTTGACTTATGTCTTTCACATAAAACACTTGTTGTGCTTGGGAGGCCAATGCAAATGGATGATCAGTTACATCAATACGTTTTAAATTGACC
Organism: Alisma plantago-aquatica; assembly: GCA_963693085.1. NCBI lineage: Eukaryota > Viridiplantae > Streptophyta > Magnoliopsida > Alismatales > Alismataceae > Alisma > Alisma plantago-aquatica. Next base: position 791,990,709 of record OY856410.1, on the reverse strand, counting down.
ATTGTGAAGTTATTTTCAGATTTTTTGATGCCTCTGTTTGCATTGACCCAGTCACATTTGAACAATACAACTTTGAGTTGCTCGTAATAACTGATCTCGAAAACGTCCCTTAACACCCCGTAGTACGTAACCTGACCCATTAGAGGATTTTTGTCCTTGGAGCTGGCAAAACTTTCAGTCTGAGCGTTCACCATAATTCCACTATTTTGTGTTTTCCTCCCGCATTCTCGATCCTTGGTGCGAAATCTATAACCATTTGTTACATATCCCGCATATTGCATCGTCATTTGTTGCGGTCCTCGAGCCAACACTAAAAGGTTTGGAGACACAGTTGTCGACTTTGCCTTCTCCTCAATCTGAAAATATTATGAATTTTATTATTTATATATTTTTGTTATTTTGCTAATGGAAATAACTTATTTAAACTTACATGTTTCTTAAACCATTCATTGAAACTGTTCATATGAAGATTACTGATTTCCCATTGTCGTGCACGTGGATTGATTTTCTTCAAGTATCGGATGTGCTCCCTGCTAACAAACATTTGTGACACACCTAGACGTAAATATGAAAGTACATTATGAAAAGTAAACAACGATCTTACTTCACGTATGGATCAACTGCATCACAGTTTGCCAAAATATATTGATACGCAGCTTTGAGCATAGTGCTATCAAGCATAATAGGAGTCTTCTTTCCTAGACGACGCCCTTTATGAAAGAATATAGACCACTCTTCATCATTATCCATATCTTCATCTTCCACATCATTTCTAGACAATTTATTGAGCCTTGTATCAACTCCTGAGAGATATCTCGAACAAAATGTTAAGCATTCATCTGCCAAGTAACCTTCTGCTATAGAAGCTTCTGCAGCAGCTTTATTTCGCACATATCTTTTTAAAGTTTGCAAGTGTCTACATTAATAAGAAGATAAAACTCTGTAAGAACATCACATACAATAGGATGCGAAGTCTGAACAAATTTAATTGTTAGAAAAATTACCTCTTCACGGGGTACATCCAACGATAGAATATTGGTCCGGCTATCTTCGCTTCTCGTGGAAGATGAATGACCACATGCTCCATCACATCAAAGAATGATGGTGGGAGAATCTTCTCTAGGTTACAAAGAGTCACTGCTATTCTGGATTCCAACTTCTCAAAAGTATTTGGATTTATGACTTTAGAGCATAAGTCTTTAAAAAAATTGGACAATTCAATTACAACAGATCTAACATTTTTGTTGGGCAACGCTACTTGTAAAGCCAATGGGAGGAACTGTTGCATCAATACATGATAATCATGACTCTTCAATGCCATCAGCTTTCTTTCTTTGACGCGTGCATTTCTAGCTATATTAGAAGAATAGCCATCAGGAACTCGAGTAGACTTCAACAGCTTACAGAATAATTCTTTTTCCTCCTTCTTCAAAGTAAAACATGAAGGCGGGATGATTTTTTTATTTCCGTCCTTGATAATGTGAAGTTTATTCCTTATGCCCATCTCTTCGAGGTCATATCAAGAATTTTCAGTGTCCTTTGACTTCTCCATTCCTAGCAGTGTGTGAATCAAACTCTCACATACATTCTTTTCTATGTGCATCACGTCAAGATTATGACGTATAAGGTTATGCTTCCAGTATGGCAACTCAAAAAATATACTTTGCTTTCTCCAGTTGTACGGTAGATTATCTACATCTCTAGTTTGATCTAGAACTTGACTTCCAGACAACATCTTAGGAGCACTTCTAAATTCTTCTTTTCCGTCAAATGATGAAGCATCTTTACGAAATTTATGATCCATTGGGAGGAACCTCCTGTGACCCATGAAACATGCTTTCTTGCTATATGGTAGTCTCCATGAGCACGCGTCTTTGTTGCAGAAAGGACATGCAAGATACCCACTAGTTTGCCAACCAGATAGATAACCATATGCAGGAAAGTCGCTTATCGTCCACAGTAAGGCAGCATGCAACTTGAAAACCTCTTTACAATCAGCATCATAAGTATCAGCACCAACTTCCCACAGTTCTTTTAATTCCTCAATCAACGGTTGCAGGTAGACATCTATGTCCATTCCAGGTTGAGTTGGACCAGTAATAATCATCGACAGGATAAAATTGGGAGACTTCATGCACAACCATGGCGGCAAGTTGTACGGAATCAATACGATGGGCCAAATGCTATATGATAGACTCATGAGGCCAAAGGGATTAAATCCATCGAAAGTTAATCCAAAGCGAACATTGCGAGAATCAGAAGCAAACTCAGCATGCATATTATCAAACGTCTTCCATGCTGGAGAATCTGCTGGATGTCATAGAATCCCATCCTTGGTACGACTTTCATCGTGCCACCGCATTAGGGGTGATAGTTTCGAACACATGAACAATCTCTTCAACCTAGGAGTCAAGGGAAAGTAGCGCAGGACTTTACAAGGAACTCCTTTCTTGTTCGTACGAATGTTTTCTACACCAGCTTCGTCAATTTCAATTTCTTTATATCTAGAAGCACCACATTTCGGACATGAAGTCTTATCTGCAAAATCATTTCGATACAAAATACAGTTATTTTTGCAAGCATCGATTTTATCATAGTCAAGTCCAAGGTCCCTGATTATTTTCCTGAATTCATAATAAGAGCCGGACAACGTCTCACCCTCTGGAAGCAGTTCCTTCAAAAGCTCAAGAAGCTCAGAAAATGACTTATTACTCCAATTATTGACACATTATATGTGAAACAACCTCACAACAGTGTACAATTTAGAGTACTTCTTACTTCCAGGGTACAATTCATGTGCAGCAATCTCTAACAGTTTGTAAAATTGCTCAGCTTCCGCGTCATCAACAAATACAAATCGATGGTCATCGTCTTCCATATTCTCTCCATCATGTGATACACCATACGCATCAAGCAACATGTCTATCATGTCATCTTTGGACGCGTCATTTTGTATTTGTGAATCCTCAGAGCTATCAGATGAACCCTCACCATGAAAAATCCAATTTGTGTAGGTGGTCAAGAATCCATTCCATAACAAGTGTTCAATTGCGACTTGTCGATTCTGCCTATGCACATTTAAGCACTGCTTACAAGGACATAAGATAGTCCCATCCCTACTGGATTTTGAAAATGCATGCTCTATAAATTTAACCACCCCAAGTAAATATGTCGTGCTTGTTCTATGTTTCTCATGGATCCAACTTTTATCTATCATGACTACCTATAACAATTAAGAAAAAAAATAAGAATACAAAGTATTAAAAATCATTACATAACTTATTAAGAAGAAAAAAAGATAAGAATACAAAGTATTAAAAATCATTACATAACTTAGTTTCAATAAGATTTAAGAGCTCTTTCTCATATCTTGGGAGAGTTTGCCCAGAACAATAAGAAATTAGATTTGTCAAAGCCTGATGAGAGACAATGGCACGAAGGCCAGTTCAGCCTCTACCAATGAAGAAAGCATCAGCTACTCACTTTCCAAAGCAATCCCACTTGTTTATCATTGTAGGGAGAATATAGTATAATTAAAATACAATCCATAACTTAGTCACAATTTTAAAAAATTTAGAGTTGCACGTATGTTGTGGAAGGAGAACCATGCAACTTATAGCATAGTTTCCTTGTGGAGTGCCCTTTTCTTCCATAATGAGCACACTCCTTTTTTTTATCCCTTGTTCCTTTTTTTGTATATATCAAAAAGTGAGTTTTTAAAATGCATTGGCTTGAGCCATGAACTATAAATAAACACACAAAAAAACTATGTACAATAGTTCATGCAAGCCTCAACAAGCCATATGACTCAAAGGAAAATATCTATATTAATCTTCAGTCTGATCCAAATAGGCAAATAGTAGTCATATTCATGGACAAGCCGATCATGATTAATGTATATTGTCCATCATGAGGGGGAACCTTAAAGTGAAAAGGAGGTTACGTAGTATTAGTGGGCCTATTAGGCGTAACATGATTATCATTACTTAATATATATGTTAGTCATACATTGTATAATTAAGCAATTGTTCTTCTTCCTAATGCCTATTTAAGAGGTATGGTGTATCCATTACGATAATCAAGCAAAAATCCGTCTCCTATTTAATAGAAGAATGTGCTGACAGAAATGCCAAACGTTCCTCTTGTTGCATATGTAGGAATGATATAGAGGGGAATAAAGACAACAATTGCTCTCACAAGTGTAGGCAAAAATGGATGGCCCTTATAGAGGGATGGTATATAACGGAGCCTAAGGTCTGTGTGTCACTTCTAATATGGGATAAACCTATGACTATTCAATGGTATTCCTAATGCCTACTTTTACAGGTATTGTGTATCCACAACAAGCATCAAGCAATAGTCTTTCTCCTATTTCATAGAGGAAGGGGCTGACAGAAATATCGAATGTTCTTCAGTTGTAGGATTGATAGAGAGAGCAACAAATGAGAACTGGATATAAAATATATATGGCATATATGGAGAGAAGAGCATAGAGTAGGCACCGTGTACGTCAGAGAGCACAGGGAGCACCGTCGGAGAGAAGAGCAGACGGGAGACGCTGCCAGAGAACGCACAAAGCAGGGGACCGCTGCAAGAGCCCGGAGAAGGCCTGCTGCTGGGGGGAAACCTCACCGATCGGACGGCAGGAGGCATAGAGAGATGGTGGCGCAGAGAGATGGGGGCACAAAGATCAGTGGACGGCTTCGGAGTCGGAGTCCACCGTTGGACGGCGTGCAGACGGCGGAAGGCGGATGAAGTCTGTGCACGGAGGGCGCCGTTGTCGAAGGAGGCAACGACGTTTTAGGCTTCGGGCTTTAGGAGTCCACCATTGGACGACGTGCGCACGGCGGAAGGCGGAAGTCTGTGCGCGGAGGGCGCCGTTGTGGACGGCAGAAGGCGGAAGTCTGTGCGGGCGATCGGGGATGGGGAAGAGGGGTAACTGTCTATGCTACGTAATGGGGGAGTGAGTTTGGGTTTTGCCTCTAGGATCATTTTGCATACAAATAAAATGAAATGAAAAATTGTAGCTACACCTTATTTACTAAATTGGCTACAATCATTTTAGTTATACAAAAATATTTTATAAGTAAAAATAGTTCTCGCTACATATAAAGCAATTGTAGCTGAAGCAATCGTAGCTAAATCATTGTTTTTTTGTAGTGAATCTCATTATAGAAAGTTGGTGGATTGAAGTGTCCTTAAAGAAGGAAGGGTTGATCAAAGGTGAAGATATTCTACACGAATGGGTAAGTCCTTGGTGAAGGAAGAAGATTCGTGGTAGGTATATAGGTAAGACCTTTGTAATGGTTATTGGCTCCTTGATCCAAAAAGAAATGCTAGTTTATCCCTTTATCTTGAAAAGGGTGGTCATATTGTTGTAATTCATATATTTCAATATATAAGGTGTATCCTAGAGATTACCCCTCTAGGTAGTGGATGTACATCTCCTAGTTTGGAGGTTGAACCAATATACATCTTATCCTTCCTTTGGTGTTTTATCAATCTTTGTCTCCCATGATTTTCAATATTGTAATATCATTTAGCAAATATCATGTAGATATAACATATTATGTTTAAGTGGATTTTTCTTTATTCACCCCCATTAGAGCCCATGATCAAGCAATTGGTATCAGATATTTGTTTTCTCTGACTATGTACTCCAACGAGTAGATAATATGAGTGAGAATATTCTTGGCTCTCTCAACATAGAGGGTGGCTTTTCCATGTACCCACCTATCTTCAACATCACAAAGTTCCTCTATTAGAAGATGAGGATGCTAGCCTACATCTAAGGGATGAGTTATGAGATGTTGAAGGTGCTTGGATTTCACAACACCAAAATGAAAGGAGAAGTTGCGATGTGGGAAGAAGCAACCTTGAAGAAGGAACAAATAAATGCCAAAGCTATAAGCTTTTAGGAAATATGGAGATAGAGTAGGAAACAGAAACAAAAATATATAACTTCTATATTCCTCATTGAATAGTAGATCATGTCACCAAGTATGTAATGGGAAGGATGGTTACGAGGTTATACATCATCATTGAGCAAGTCCAATGACAATTCCCTCGATGTAGTGTGTGCCTTTCTTCAAGTCGCACCTAGAAAACATCTGTAGCTGCTCTTGGTTGATCACCATGTATAGCAGCTTGAGGTTGTCCTCCTAGTGGTAGAAAACGGCCTCATTTCCTCTATAGTAGTCAACATGGATCATAGGAACTCCTATCCTTTTGGAAGAATAGATAGAAAGGAGTTGTCACTTTCTAGTTGGTGTACTAGTACCAACTTTCTCCCCCAAAATTGTTCTCCCTTGATATCCCTCCCTTTATCAGGTAGGACTTGCTTGGTCTCTATCGATTACCACAACTATAGAAGACAACAATTGTTAGAGAAGATGATGTTGTATCTAGGAAGCCATTAGTACCCCTCTTTTTATAGGAGGGTAAGGGTCACGGATCCCAGTCCAAGAAGGAGAAGAAGGGAACAAAATTTCATTATATCACAAGAGGAAAAATGATTAGTTCACAGGTGAACCGATCGGTTGTCATGTGAGTTGAACGGTTCAAACTTGAACCGATCATTTCATCAGATTTCCCACTTGCAATTGTGTTGGCCATTAATAACTGATTTGATTCACAACATGATATCAACACTAATCCTTGATCTAATAGAATTGACCAATGAACCAAGCAGTTCATCACAAGAAATGGTCATTTGGAAGCTTGTGTCGATTAGTTCACTCAGTGAACTAGTCAGTTAATGCCCCGATTCAAGAAATATTCAGCCAAAGCAATTTCAATTAACCTGACACTCTAGCCGATCAGCTAAATAGTTGAACCATTTGGTTAAGAGTTCAATCAATAAATTGTTGTTTAAATTGAATATGTAAACATTGTAGTAATCAAGTTAAACATCATTCATGAATAAACTCATAATCTAAGTGTATACTATGTGTGTGACCCTATATGTTCCAAGTTACACTGGCAGTGAATGTCCATAACTAATTTATGGCATGACAAGAAATAAGAAGTATCTAGCAATACATCATTGCTACCCAAGTAATTGGAAAGGGGGAGAACAACTTCAACCTACAATCTATGATTGGTGTTACAATGTTTGTATAGTTCCTATGTCACTGATGTTCAGATTGAACTCGAGGCATAGAACATGCATCCTCTTCAACATTCAATCCATGTTCCTTGAACTAGAGAAGACTTTATGAGATGTATATAAGCTCAATATAATACATTGACTCACATGAGAATGGCCATGAATTTCTCAGTCTCACTTATCAAGTGGACAAGATATCATACTCTTGTAGGAGGGACAAATCTCATCTACATCACTCATAGTCATCCCCATTTGTCACATTGCACTCGAAACCATTACCTTTATGGTAACCCTTATTCAAGGTCACGTTGAATGATGTAAAAGTACACAAAACTACATGTGATGAGTATAGTGATTTAAGTCTAAGAACCACAATGACTGTCAACACTATGAGAGATGATTCTGACTACCATGTAATGGTTTCCATGCATCACTCTCAAGGTGGATCTATATGATACACTATTTTCTGATAAGTACTTGTGTGTTTGGTTTGATATCACATATCATGACTGATGAGATTCTGTCATCAAAAAACACACACTCTAGTCTAAGTACTACTATGTCCATTATTCTTCCACAATAATAACTAACTAGGTGTTGGGAAATACAGTCACATAGTAAGGCAGCGGATACAAAATTTTAATCTATCTGTATTCCCATAACAACAATATCGCATCAACTACTATGAATAGGAAGGATGGTTTAATGAGTTTATACCAGGTCCTGGAGAAATTCCAGTGACAACAACTTCTTGCAATGCAACTATCTTCTAGTTTCTCTTAGATAGTGTTTGTGCAGCTCGTGGTCTTCACCACGGACAATAGACTCGACGATTTATATAGCAGCTCTTGTGCTCTCACCATGGACTACAAACTGATGTTACACTCCTAGAAGCAGACAAAGGACTCCTTCCTCTATAATAGTCCACACAGACCAACTAGAACTCATGTCACTCTTGTATAACTGATAGGAAGGAGTTGTCCCTCCCATTGGCATACTAGTCACCAACTTGCTCTTCCATAATAATGATCCTTAGTTGTTCTCTCCCTCGCTATCCCTCCCTAGTCAAGTAGGACTTGTTTGGGCTCTCTATTGGTTACTACAACCAGAGAGGAAAAAATTTTCCAGAGAAACTAATTCTCATTGTGTGTGTTGGGAAGCCCCCAATACCCCTCTAGTTATAGGAGTAGTTAGGCTCAGGGTTCCCAATTAAAGTGGGAGTGGAAGGGACCAGAAGATCATGAATTTTCACAACCTGTGAAACCCAAAATGGTCATTTCCTAACCAAAAACTTCATTTCAAATGTGAGACGGTCATTTTGCAATGTTTCCTAATCGCATATGAATTGGCAATTTAAATCCAATTAATGCACAACATGACGTCAACACTAATTCTTGATGAAATCTAATTTCTCCATAAAATGGTTGTCTCACTCTCATGATCTGGTCATCTCATGCCTATGAGATAGTTGTATCACTTATGTGAAATAGTTGTTTCTCTCCCCAGTTCAGACAAAACTCAGCCAATTCATATTCTAATTAACCTGACACTCTAAACGGTCATCTTGACACTTGAGCCAATCCATTGGCAGTCCAGTCAACTGATTTGTTGTGTGAATTAGTACCTAAACACTTTAGTAATGAATCCAATTATCATTCATATTTAAACTCCTCTTCTGGATGAGTTCTTATTTGTGTGACACTATAGGTCCCATATCACGTTGGTAGTGAAAGTCCATAACTAGCTTACGACATAACAAGCAAAAACGGTGCCTAGTAACACATCAGTGATACCCATGTGAATGGAAAGTTGGAGAACAACTTCAACTTACAATCTGTGAAAGGTATTGTAATGATTGTATAATTCCTTTGTTTGTAATATCCAGAATGAACTTGAGGCATGGAATCGTCATCGTCTTAATGAGCAATCCATGTTCTTAGAACCAAGAGCAGACTATCTATGATCATGTGACCTCAATATCATATATACTGATTCACATGTCATGTGTGTGCGCATGCATTTCTCAATCTCACTTATCAAGTGGCCATGATATCAACCTCCACTAGGAGGGACAAATCCCATCTACATCACTCACAGTCAGACCCCATATGTCAAAGCTACACAATTATCACCTTTATTAAAACCTGTATTTCAAGGTTATGTTTGATTATATCAAATTACCCAATGAAATGAGATGAGTGTAGTGACTTAAGGTATAAAAATGATAATCACCACCTTCTCTATGAGAGATGACTATGACCACCAATTATGGTTTCCATGTTCCATTCTCATGGTGGGTCTGCCAGATACATTGTTCCCTAATATATGTATGTGTGCTTGGGTTGATATACCATCATGACTAATGAGATTATGTCATCAACCAACCCACACTCTAGTCTTATGTGTTACTGGTGTCTATTTGCCTTCCATAGTAACAACCAACTAGGGACATAATAAGAATGTACATACTCTTAGCATTTGTATGATTTCATTGTTCAAGTTATGTACTTCACGACATACGTCATTGAGTATTGTCATTCTTTAGACATTCATAATGTTTCCACGTTATCTCATAACTTAGTGAAGCCATAATGAATTGGAAGCTTTCCTTTATTATTTTTATTAATCAAATCATCTATGTAATATGCCATGTCAATCATCATATAATTGGCTCTTTGTACATACCTTAGCAACAAACTCTAACCTTCACTTAGATAGAATCACCAATGAATCTCATTCTTAATGGTATAATCCAACGGGTTAACAACATTTTGCTATTAGTTGGTATATTGCATGTTTCCTATCTCTTCACCTTAAGATGAAACCACCCTAATAGGGTATCTGATATTCCTTGCTTCACAAGTAGATCCATTGTTGTCAAAGTATCACTATTTAGTCATCAATGGTTGGAACATATATAAGTTCATCATATGAACTTCTAGATCCATATAGTATCAATATATGTTCATAACACACGTAGAATCAGATTGTATTGTAGAATAGTATTAATGGCTATTAGTTTGTAACCCTTCCAACTAATAACATTTTTCTTTAACTCAAACATATTTTATTGTGATTACTTTTGTCATTTTGGAAGCTTGAATCAGTGTAACCCTTTACATGACACTCTTCCTTTATTTCTATCTTTAATCTCTAGCAATCTATCCTTACATATTTCTCAAGTAATAATGGATATCTTTAATGACATTCCAATAACCCTTATTGGAATTTATTATCATCTTGTCATGTCTAATACATACAACTTTATATGGGATAAGAACATCTATAACACTCATGATATTTCTATGCTTCATAAGAAATGGAATATATATGGTTCATGAGAGATTAATGAAAATTCTCTCTTATTGAATCCTTCTGTGTTATACTCTTTTAGCATCTTTCTAATGTGTGTGCTAAACCTTATGTCGTCAAACATTCAAGAATTCTCTCTATAGGCCATCATCCCTGGGTCATAGGATGTTTCACCTAATCCTCCATTGAAGGTGTTTTCATTCCAACTCTTAATATTCAAAATATTTAGACTTTATTCCACATCATATGTGGAATATTCATATATACTCCCACTAAATATTTTGTAATTACAAAATTTCATCTTTTATCTTGATTCAAGTCAAACTCTTTGACTATCTTGTAAAGTGAGAAGATCACATCTCTGAGATGTTTGTTTTAATCCCATATTGAACTTTATAGTTTATAGACTTTGATTGCATTCTTGAATTTATAAAACCTTTAGGTTGTGTGACATACACATCCTCTCATATATCCTATTAAGGAATCTGATTTCAATCTTCATATGCCAAATCTCATAGTCTATTTTAACTACAACAAAAAACATGATAATTTGTATAGCAATCTCTATCATGTTCAACAATTTGAACTGATATTAAAATCTTTTCAACCAATTTGTCCATTCATGTTATCCACGTCTATCTTTGCCACAAGACCCTACTACACCCTTTACATATTACCCCTTTAGGTGGCACTACCAAGGTCCTACCTTGCTAGCTTACATGGACTTCAAAATGGCTTTGAGACATTACTCCTATTATGGTACATAATAGCTTCTAGTTGATTTGTTGGATAATCCTCTTATGACCATCCTGTTTGTGTTGTTGGATTCACAATCCTCCAACTACAGAAATTATCTACTTGAACTATTTTTTTTGTGTCACATGATGAACTTGAGTTTCCACAATGACTTTTGATTCTCTTAGTTCTCATTAGACCTTTTATTTTAACTCAAAGATTTTGATTTCTACTTTTACTCCCACTGGTTCTTCAGGAACTCAGTGATCCTATCAACAAAACATTTTTGTTATTGGTTTGGGATTAAGAATGACATTCAACAGTTATGGTTTTGCCAACAAACCTTTTCAAGAAACTATGTTCTCAATATAGGTTTCAATCCTTTACACATATAGGACATTCCCATATCATATCATATCATATATGATTTCTTATAAACCATTCAGATGGTACATGATTTAGTGATAGGTATATATTTATCCGGATACAAGAAGATTAGATTCATTGATAATTATATCATGACCCATCACGGTACAATTACTTCATTCTAACACATCCTCATGTTCAGATGGATTTGACTTGTGATACATTATCACAGTTCTTTTTTGAAGGTTCTTAGGGTATCAATGTAAAAGTACCTCAATGTTTGATCTCATAAAATTTCTCAATACTTTCATCAAAGTTATATTTTATTTATAATATCCTTTAACACTTCAAGAGATTTATGTTTCTATTTTATTGAGTACATATCATCATATTACCAATAAATGAAATGAAGTAATTATCTATAGCATTCATTCCGTAAGATCTTCATGCATCATATGTATGAGGTCTATTGGAAAGCTTATCCTCCTACATTTAGTGAAGGATGTGATATCACATTATGCATAAGTAAGACTTGAATATTTTCTTAGGTTCAATAACCAAGGGAGTCTAGATTTGAATATTTTCTTATGTTCAATAACCAAGGGAGTCTATATTAAAATCAATATGTATTCTAGATACACATTTCTTATATATATGTGCAAGGTGACTATTGCTAATGATTGCCTTCAGTTATCAATTATAAACCTTTGGTATTAACATTATAAACATTCAACTGAAGATTCTTTCATACAAATACCATTTAGATGCTTGGGCTTGTCGTATAAGGTCATAATTTTTGAAATAGAAACATTAACAACTCACTTTATTCATTTATCATACTTGTCATACAAGATGCTTCAAAGTAAATGTTTCTATTTATCGGCATAATGAAATAGAAATTCTGCTAACTCTATTACATGCCCATTGGGATAAGGTAAATTTAAATGTAGACTAAAGCTTCTGCAACTTTTTCTCTGCCTTGTCCATCTTTGTCCTTTCATGAAGGCTTTAATTTCTTATCAGATCCTGCACATCAAGTATGTCAGATCTCTATTTATTTTATAATATTTATACTTGAAGTGGATGGTTCAGTACCTTCCTTCTTCTTCTTTAGTTCCTCTAACCTAAGTGGGTAATTTTTGTTCCAATCTCTAGGCTGGTGACAATCACCTCTTTTCTTCACTCCTCCCTTTGTTTTGAGATATGAAGACTTGGACTTCTGACTAGCTTTAGAACCCTTCTTATCTTTGTCGTTGCCTTTAGACTTCCCCTTTGTCTTATTGATCACCATCACATACTTGGGCTTGTCTTTCTTTATTTGTGTCTCAGTTGTTCTAAACATGCCAAACAACTCTGTCAATGGCTTGTCAAAGCTATTCATGTTGTAGTTCATGACAAACTAATTGTATGAATTTGGCAGGGGTTGTAGAATAACATCAGTGGCCAACTCTTAACCCAAAGGGAATCCTAGTCTAGCTAGGTTATCCACATACCCAATGAGCTTTTGTACATGAGGACCTACTGGGTCTCCTTCTATCATATTGCACTTAAATAGTGCCTTGGAGATATCATATCTCTCTTGCCTTAACTGATCTTGGAACATGTTCTTGAGATGTGTGACCATCTCAATCATATCCATGTTTTCATGTTGCCTTTGCAACTCATAGTTCATGGAGCATAGAATCAAACATTTGACATCCATGAAATCTTCAGTATGCTTCTTGTAAGCATCCCTATAAGCCCAAGGTACAGTTAGAAGGGGTTCATCTGGTTTTGGCATCTCTAGGACATAGAGATTGTGCTCTTATGTGAGAACAATTCTCAACATCCTAAACCAGTCATTGAAGTTGTTCCCATTAAACTTGTCCTTCTCAAGGACTAATTACAGAAAAAAGTGATCGTTGTTTGTTTTCATTTGATTTTACAAAAGAGTTTGCATTTTTTGTCAAAAAATCATTTTATTTGATTTGATTAAAATTTGACTATATTTATTAGGTCTTTAATTAAGTATCACTCTCATTATTTTGATCAAATTAATAACCATCAAGTATCAATTTGGAAAATTGCAACAAACAAATTTCTAATGAGCCAAGATCTAAGATAATTCAACTATGACCCAACCAACATTAGGATGCATAGTCCATTAATAAGGTAGACAACTTTTGCCAATTGCATCACATGCAATTCTGGATAGACAATAAGCAAAACTCCTTTCCATAATCATCTGCATGCTTCTAGGCTTAGATGCTCTAAGACTTACTAGTTAAGCCTAACCCAAACACAAAAATGATAATAATGCACCCCGCTATATCAGAACCTACATTACTACCATCACACTTCCACAAGGTAGACAGTGCACCATGCTATGGAATAACCTAAGCTTAGTTGAACAAGATTTTTATGTGTGTTTCTAATGGAAAACATATTAGATTTAATATATTTGATTGAGAATTTATATATATATATATATATATATATATATATATATATATATATATATATATATATATATTATCATATACAGTAACCAATCACCACATATATAGTATGTATCACATACATGCTATATCCCACAATGTAAACATGCAATATAAAACTTAAGCAATGGTTATGTCCATGTCTATGGTAAGTCCTTGGATCCATAAGGAATTAGTACCACCTAGGTCAACATCACATCACATTCATGAAATTATTAGTGTAGATCTGTATCTGCCAATCTGGGTTGACCTACTTCAACCCTTAAACCAATTGGCTTGCCTCTTGGCTGGTTAGTTGGTCTCCTAATATGGTCATCTGGCCTACTGTCCAACCGATGTCAGGACACCTTCCAAACTATAAGTTGGGTCCACTAGATAGTCATCTGGGTCCTTCGTTCTGTCCTCCATGTTCCTCCAGATGGTCAACTTGTCTCATGAATTGGTCATCCCAGTTGGTGACAACCATTTTCTTTGTTGATGCGAGAAAGGAAACTATACTATTGTGTATATTATTACATTATAAAGAGAAACCTCAAGTTACATTTGAGGGGAGCAAAGGTAGGAAAGAATAAACTTTACATTGGGATGAAGGGGGTAGAGATTTGGTGCATAGACTGAGATAAATATGAATAAAACCAAACTACACAACCACACAAATATATTGGGTTATTGGCCATAACCATGCTACACATCCACCATCAGAACCGCTTTCAGGGAGATGTGCATAAATTTCATATTATATATATATATATATATATATATATATATATATATATATATATGTATGTATATATAAGTATGGATTATGTGGTCTTTGATCCGATACACATATGAGATAGTTCAAATATTCACATCATATGCAATAAATAAAAGATAAAACCAAAAATCCGATCATATAGATTATACTGAAACATAGTAAATTGATGTGGCTCTGATACCACTATTGGGAAATATGGGCACAAAGTAAGGCAGCAGAAACAAAATTTTAATCTATCAGTATTCCCATAACAACAAGATCACATCAACTACTATGAAATAGGAAGGACGGTTGAAGGAGTTTATTCTTGGTCTTGGAGCAACTCCAGTGACAAAAACTCATTGCCATGCAACTATCTTCTAGTTTTTCTTAGACGGTGTTTGTGCAACTCCTAGTCTTCACCACAAACATCAAACTAGAAGATTTCTTTAGCAGATCTTGTGGTCTCACCACAGCGTGCAAACTAACGTTGCCCTCCTATCAGTAGCCAAATGAACCTGCCTCTAGAGTAGTCCACTCAGACCAACTAGAACTCCTGTCACTCTTATAGAACAGATAGGAAGGAGTTGTCCCACACATTAGCGTACTAGTCACCAACATGCTCTCCAACTACAATGATACTCAATTGTTCTCTCCATCTATATCCCCCCTAGTCAGGTAGGACTTTCTTGGGCTCTCTGTTGGTTCCCACAACCAGAGAGGGCAACAACTGTAAGAACAAATGATAATCCATTTGTGTGTTGGAAAGCCCCCAGTACCCCTCTATCTATAGGAGGAGTTAGGGTCAAGGTTCCCGAATGAAGTGGGAATGGAAGGGACAGAAAGATCATGAATTTCCACAACCTACAAAACTCAAAACAGTCATTTTGAAACCAAAACTATCGTTTCACATGTGAGATGGTCATTTCACTCCGTGCACCAGTCATTTCGCCATGTTTCCTAATTGCATATGAATTGGAAATTTGAATCCAATTAATGCTCAACATGACATCAACACTAATCCTTGATGCAATCGAATTTCTAATCATCTTGCTCTAGTGAGCTGGTCATCTCTCTTATGCGAAACGGTCATTTCACTCCCCAATTTAGGAAGAACTCAACCAATTCAATGTCTAATCAACATGGCACTCCAAACAGCCATCTCAACACTTGATCTGATTGGTTGGCAGTCCAATCGGCTGATTTGCTTAGTGAATTGAGTACCTAAACACTTTAGTAATCAATTCAATCATCATTCATGATTAAACTCCTTTTCTAGATGAGTTCCTTTGTATGTGACCCTATAGGTCCCATATCATGTTGGCAATGAATGTCCATTATTAGATTATGACATCATAATAAAAACATGGTGCCTAGTTTCACATCAATGCTACCCAAGTGAATGGAATGTTGGAGAACAACTTCAACCTACAATCTGTGCAAGGTGTTGCAGAGATTGTATAATTCCTTTGTCTCTGATATTCGGAATGAACTTGAGTCATGGAATCATCATCCTCTCAACATTCAATCCATGTTCCCTTAACCAAGAGTAGATTGCCTGAGATAATGTGACCCCAATATCATATATTGATTCACATGTGCCTGTGCATGCATTTCTCGGTCTCCCTTATCATGCGTCTAGGATATCAAACTCCAGCAGGAGGGACATATCCCATCTACATCACTCACAGTCAGTCCTCATATGTCAAAGCGACCCAATCATCACCTTTATTGCAACCAGTAGTTTAGTATTACATTTATGATATCAAAGTATACCCAATGACATATGATGAGTGTAGTGACTTCAGGTATAAGAATCACAATCACCACCTTCACTATGAGATATGACTATGACATATGATGAGTGTAGTGACTTCAAGTATTAGAATCACAATCACCACATGCACTATGGGATATGACTATGACCACCAATAATGGTTTCCATGTGTCATTCTTAAGGTGGGTCTGCATGTCTGATACATTATTCCCTAACATGTATCTATGTGCTTGGTTTGATATAACATATCATGAGTAATTCCATTTTGTCATCAACCCCATATTATGCCTTCCACATTAACAACTAACTAGGGACATAATAAGAATGTATATACTCTTAGTATTTATATGATCTCATTGTTCAAGTCATGTACTTGACAACATATGTCATTGAGTATTATCATTCTTTAGACATTCTTAATGTTACCTCATTATCTCATAACTAGTGAAGCCCTAATGAATTTAAAGCTTGCCATTATTATTATTATTATTAATCAAATATTAGCATTTGTATGATCTCATTGTTCAAGTCTTTTACTTGAAGACATATGCCATTAAGTATTGTCATTCTTTAGACATTCTTAATGTTACCTCATTAAGAATGTATATACTCTTAGCATTTGTTTGAACTCATTGTTCAAGTCATGTACTTGACAACATATGTCATTGAGTATTGTCATTCTTTATACATTCTTAATGTTACCTCATTATCTCATAACTCAGTGAAGCCCTAATGAATTGAAAGCTTGCCATTATTATTATTATTAATCAAATCCTCTATGCAATATGCCAAAGCAATCATCATGAAATTGGCTCTTTGGGCATACCTTACCAAGACTAGGGACATAAGAAGAATGTATGTAGTCTTGTGATACATATAATCTCATTATTCATGTCCTAAACCTGAAGACATATGTCATTGAGTATCATCATTCTTTAGAAATTTATTATGTTACATCATTATGTCATAACTGAATAAACCAAAATAAGCATAATTGTCATTTATTATTCATCAAATCATTTACAAGTAAAGCCATTACAATCATCATATGATTGTCTCTCTGGGAATTCATACCAACATAAGCATCATATATTCTTCCCTCACTCCAACCAAATTCAATCAGATTTCCTCTTTGGATATGACCTATGAGATTCAGAACAAGATTTTCATCATCTATGAAGGTACTAAGAGATACAAGTAAGGTAAGGTATACATTCTCAAGGGACTTCTTTTGAACTTCAAGAAGGCAAAGAATGAAAGAGTGGCTGACATGTACGTAGGGCTCAATGCTATTGTGAATGGTCTTGCCACCTTGGAAAATCATATGTAACAAGGTAAAATCAACTCCAAGATCCTTAGATCTCTTCCTAAAATGATGTCAAACAAAGGCAGCTAGATTGAAGACACAAAGTCTCTCTCAAAATTCACCATTGAAGATCTCATAATAAATCTCCAAGCCTATGAAATGAGATTTGACAAGCTAGACAAAGAAGAAAAATAGGAAGAAAGAGTTATCTAGAGAAAGACGAAGGAGGCTGCATTAAAATCTCAAGTTGAAGCTATTGCGCAACAACAAGTCATTGGCCAATCTCATCCTTCTTAAATTGATGATAACTCCTCAAGTTATCTTGAAGCTCACTACTCCAACGGAAAGCATTTCAAGGGTAAACCCTCCTCCTCTTCTCAAGGTTCTATGGGTGTGGTAAAAATGGCACTACAAAAATGAATGCCTAAAAGCCAAAAAGCATCACCACAAGAGCTGACACAAGAAGAAGAGGATTACCTTAACGAGGATAGATACAAGAAGAAGGACAAGAAGGCAAGAAGGGGCAAAGAAACAACCCCTGTTGTGGAAAGAATCTTCTTCAATTGACTCAAGTTCAAATGAAGGGGAGTGATACATGGCCCTCATGGAAAGCACAAGTGAGAAAGTTATTGAGGTAAGTTAGGTAAGTCTCAATGCACTTTCATAAGATGAACTTTCATAAGATGCACTTTCATAAGATGCACTTATTGATATGATTCATGCTTCCCATTCTTATTCTTC
This sequence comes from Alisma plantago-aquatica, assembly GCA_963693085.1. NCBI lineage: Eukaryota > Viridiplantae > Streptophyta > Magnoliopsida > Alismatales > Alismataceae > Alisma > Alisma plantago-aquatica. The sequence goes on along the minus strand of OY856410.1, from coordinate 791,972,151 downwards.
GAAATGCAAATTTAAAATTAAAATATTAGGAAATATTATTGAAGTCTTGTATGCTAGAATTGAAGTTCTTGATCAAAATGAAAAAAAATATAATGATAGAATAGAATCCATACAAGAGAAATTCCTTAATCTTGAACTTCAATATAATGTTGTTGAAATTGAAATTGTTTTTTATTTCAAGAAAAAGAATTATATTAAAGATGACCAAATCTACCTTGATGAGCTTGTCATGCTTAGAATTGAGAATTCTAGACATATTCCTCGAGTTTATGATTTAGAATCTAGACCTATTTACCTAGTTAAGAAGTAGCTAGCTAAATTCTTGAAAAATATTCTTATCTAATTAAAATCCTCTATTTAGTGGTTGATCTATTGCATGCAAAAGTTGATCTTGTTAGTCTTTATTCTATTGTTATTAATCTAAGTGAAAATAACCACATTACTAGATCTTCCTCATAAAGGTTCTCCAAAGGGAAGAAATTTCTAAACAAAGTCCTAGAACACTCTACTTGACAAGTGTGTAGTAGTGATTTGGGATATGAGGGAGGAGAAAAAGGAAAGTAAAAGAGCAATGGTAAGAAAAAGAGTAAGGGACTTCTGATATACCATGGAGAGTCTTTTAACTCTAAGACACCTATAGTTTGCACTCATTGTAATTGTGAGGATCACTACTCCAGCTTTTGTCCTTACAAGAAGATGGGGACCAATCCAAACATATAATGGGTTTTCAAGTTAACTTGGTCACAAATTTTGAATTGGGCACTGGCCTCTCCTTTCTTTGTAGGAAAAGGAAAATTGGATTTTTGATAGTGGATACTCCTAGAATATGACCGGTGATAAGGACCACTTCAAAATTATCACAAAAAGGAAAGGAGGGTCGGTTACTTTTTGGGACAAAAAGATAAAATTAATATGTGAGTATGATGCAGGTGTTCATTATGCATAAAGAATGTTCTTCCTGTGGATGGCCTTGATCACAACTTAATTATTGTTAGTCAACTTTTTAATATTGTATTTATTTTCATCTTTATTTCTTTTGAATGTTTGCTTCAAGATTCCCACACTTACAATGACATATATAAAGGAACTAGAATTAGATTATATATACTATTTTTCTTAGCTCTCTTAAGCATATTCTTAGTAAATTCCTAGTTGTCGATAAGAATTATATATCATTTTGGCACCGTAGGCTTGGTTATGTAATTATGCATCAATTGAAGAAGTTGAGAAAAAAGGAATTGGTCAAAGGACTTCCAGAATTTGACTTTGAGAAGAATGGGGAATGCTAACCTTATATACAAGGAAAGGAAACCAAGTCCTCCTTTCAATCCAAAGGAGTCCTTAACACCAAGAGAATACTTGATCTTCTTCGCATTGATCTACTTTAAACTATGAGAACTCAAAATGCTCTGTGGTATCAAGTATTGCCTAGTGATTGTCAATGATACATTTTATGTTTTCTCAACTTTTACAAACTAATTGAAAACAAAGCTTCTTGTGGAATTGTATCTATCCATTGTGACCATGGGCAAGAATTTGAAAATGACTTGTTTGAAATTTTTTGTGAAGAATCTAGTTACATGCATGACTTTTCTCCTCACGTACACCTCAACAAAATGGGATTGTAGAGAGAAAGAATACATCTTTGCAAGATATGGCTAGGACAATTCTCTTGGAGTATGATACTCTCAAGGAGTTTTGTCTGAAGTCGTTAGCACAGCTTATTTTGTGCAAAATTGGGTTTTCACTCATCCCTTTCTTAAGAAAACACCCTATGTGTTATGGCATGGTAGAAAGTTTTCTATTTACTTTTTTCATATCTTTGGTTGTCCATTATTTGTTTTTAACACAAAAGACTATCTTGACAAGTTTGATGCAATATCTTACAAGGCTTTCTTTCATGGTTGTAACGCTACTAGTAGATGTTATAGAGCATCTAACATTAAATTGTCTAAAATAGAAGAATCTATCAATGTTAGATTTATTAAGGCTAACCCCTCCATTTCCAAGAATGTTATTCATGATGATCTTCTAAATGAGGTGATTCCTAGAATAAAAGAACTAGACATCACCAACAAAGGAAACAAGGTTTTTGAAGTTGAATTCTTAAAAGATGATGAAAAGAAGGATCCCGCTACCCGCTTTGCTAAAAATGGTCCAAAAGAGATCATCATAGTCAATCCATTTCAAAGGGTGAAGACAAGGGCTGATTCTAACGAAGAATAAGCCAATAGTGCCTTCATCTCACAACTTTAGCCATGGAATGTCAAAGAATATCTTGAGGATGATGAGTGGATCCTAGCCATTCAATAAGATTCTCAAGCAATTCTAAAGGAACAAGGTATGGACTCTAGTTCCAAGACAAAGAGATAGGAAGATCATTTGCACAAAGTGGGTCTATAAGAACAAACTTGATGAAAGTGGCAAGGTGGTAAGAACCAAGGCAAGGTTTGTAGCTCAAGGTTATGGCCAATAGGAAGGTATTGAGTTTTATGAAACTTATGTTCTTGTTCCTAGACTTGTATCCATTAGAATAATACTTTCCTTTGCTAATCATAAAAATTTCTTGCTTTATCAAATGGATGTTAGAAGTGCATTTTTGAATGCAGAAGTAGAGGAGGAAGTATGTGTGGATCAACGTCCTAGCTTTGAACATGACAAGAATGTGAATCACGTTTATCTATTAGAAAGTCTCTTTATGCACTCAAACAAATCCCTAAAGTTTGTTATGAAAAATTAAGAAACTTCTTAATTGATACTGGCAATGTGATGGGAAAAGTTAACTCTACTCTCTTTCTAAAACACACTTTGTACAATTTATTAATAATTCAAATTTATGTTGATGATAGAAATTTTAGAGGGACTAATAATGATCTTTGCAAGGAGTTTAGTTCTCTTATCCAGAGTCAATTTGAAGTGAGAATGATGGGGAAGCTTACATTCTTCCTTGGAATTCAAATGAAGCAAACAAAAGATGGAAAGTTCATCAAGCAAAGCAACTAGGAATGTGAACTCTTGAAGAGCTTTGGGATGGGAAACACAAAGCTAATGGATACTCCCATTCCAACACCTCTAATCATGACAAGGATGAAGAAGGTGAAACGGTAGATGAGAAGCTCTATATAGGTATAATTGGTAGCTTACTACATCAAACTACCTCTAGATCGGATATTATGTTTAGTGTTGCATGTGTGCTAGGTTTCAATAAATCCCTAGAAGTTCCCATATTGTATTTGTTAAGAGATTTTTAGGTAACTAGCCAAAACCACAAATTGTGTACTGTAGTATCCCAAGTCAAGGGACTTTACTCTTACAACATATAGTGATGTCGATTATGTCAGTTAGTTGATAGAAAGTGCACAACTGACACTTGCCTCCTCCTATGACCATGATTAGTTACTTGGTTCTCTAAGAAGAAAAATATTGTGACTCTATTAACTACCAAGGATGAATACATTGCAACTGGTAGTTTGTGTGCCCAAGTCCTATGGATGAAGAAAATGCTACAAGACTTTGATATTTTCTCTTATGATACTCCTATGTTTTGTGATAATACTAGTGCAATTAAATTGTCATATAATCCTATATTGCATAGTAGAGATAAACACATAGTGGTCTGTCATCATTTCCCTCGTGACCGCATGCCTCTAGGGACATGCCAGTGGAGCTGACTACATGCCTCTAGGGCTAACTGCAGGAACGGAGAGAGCTTCCATGTCCTTCAAGTACAAGGATATGAGGAAGTCTGGAAAGTCGACCCAACAACCATCCCGATCAGGTTGTTTTAGATGACGCTTGGCCAACTGATCGGCGAGCTTGTTCTGGTCCCACTGTTGGTAGATGATGTCGGAAGAGCATTGCTCAAGTCCGTCCTTGATGGCCTTGATTTGAAGTATGTATCTCAGAGGAGTATTTTGCAGTCCTTTGATCCATTGAAAGGCGTTCTTTGAGTCAGTAATCACAATATATTGCGAGAGGTTTCTGAACTTGGCGCAGCAGAGACCATCCAAGATGGCTCTTAATTCCCCGTCCATCGGATCAGAGCCAGGGTACTTAGAAGCCCACCCCGATATCCAATGACCCGTAGTATGCCGCAGAACAACGCTCGTAGCTTTGATTTTGTGATTTAGATCTACTGTAGTATCCACCTGAATGATAGAAGACCTGCTGCTCACTTCCAAGGAGGAGGTGGGCGGCGAGGTCGGCGGACATTTTCCTTCATGAGTCAAGCTGCAGAAGGCCAGCCTTGCGCTAGCGACGCTTGCCTTAGAATTTAGCGCGAGTATTGCCAGAGGTGTTCGTTTGCCTTCAAAGATTGTTTGGTTGCGGGCTCTCCAGATCCACCAGCATGTCGTCACAAATAAAGCCTTCCAGTCATCCATCTCAAAGGAGCCGGTTAGGCTGTATTCCATCCACTCTGTTGTGGAATGCTGCTGAAAGAAGTATGTGGCTGCTATCGGGAGCACTTGCTTCCAGGTTTGCAATGCATCTGAGCAGTCCCGTAGAGCATGGAGCACCGTCTCCTCCTGGTATTGACATCTTGGACATCGTGAGTCCTCCGTCATCCTTCGTCGGAATCGCATGGAGTTCATGAGAAGCCTGTTATGAAAAATGAGCCACCCTGTAGTTTTCATTCGTTGCTGAACGGGAAGCTTCCACAAGTCAGATAGACATTTAGAGTGCGCCGGGCTCTGCCCATCCGCCATGCTGCTATATGCTGAGCAGGTCATGAATTCTCCGTCCGTAGAAAGAAACCAAACTCTGCCATCATCACCGAGATCCAGCCTGGGTGTGGGCATACTAGCAATGTCCCTGACGCAATCTGCGGTGAACCAACCTTGCAGAAAATCTATATCCCAGTTCCCGCCGTCTATGATCAGGCTGGAGACCTGAAGGTCTTTTAGATCCTCGAGGATTTGTAACCCTGGTATCACTTTAGGAGTAGATCCTTCTCCAACCCACGCATCCTCCCACGCGTTTGTATGCAGCCCGGAGATAGGGGTCATCCTTGAGTGTGCCCAGATAAAATGCAACGCCGATGTGATGCTCCTCCAAGTATGCGAGCTGGAGGAGCGGAAGGTGCGGTTGTGGGGGTATTTGGCTCGCATTAAGCTCACCCATGGAACCTCCCTTTTCCTAAAAAAATCCCAAGCTAGCTTCATAATAAGTGCTGAGTTGAGAAGACGGGCACTCTTGATGCCCAGACCCCCTTGTGAGTGCACCGTGCAGGTTTGTTTCCAAGATACTAGATTAGTTCCCTTGTTCGTGGAAGACCCAGTCCAGAGAAAGTTTTGGGTCAGTTGCTCTATCCGATCGGTGACTGAAAAAGGAAGTTGAATCATCTGCATTGTGTAGCACGGTAGCGAGAACAAGATTGAGTTAGCCAAAGTGACCCGTCTTGCCAGAGATAGATGTCTATTCTGCCAACTCGACACCTGATGGTGAAGTTTGTCAACCAGGTGCTGGAAGTGAGCCTTGCTCTTCCGTTTGTGGATGATTGGAATGCCAAGATGACGACCCAAGTCTTATGTTTCTTTGATTCCCAGTCGACGGCACACCTATGCTCGGACAGCCCTGGGGGTGTTGCGAGAGAAGAATACTGAAGATTTCTCATGAGATAAGATTTGTCCCGAAGCTTCCCCAAGCCTCTGTAGGCATCTATTGATTGTTCTAGCTTGGCGAGCTGAAGCTTCACCGAACAAAATAATATCATCAGCAAAGCTAACGTGAGAAAAGTGAATTTTCTGTTTAGATAGAATCACCAGGATCCAGGATCCTTTTGAAATTTCAGAATTGATAAGCTGGCTAAGTCTTTCTAGGCACAGAACAAAGATATAAGGCGAGAGAGGATCCCCTTGCTTGACTCCGTAGGAGGGTTTGAAGGATCGAATTACCTCCCCTTTCCAAAGAACCGAAGTATTGCCCGATCTGATGAGATTCATGATCACGCTGACTATGTTTTTAGGGATTGATGTTCTACACAGAGTATCTTCAATAAAGGGTCAACTAAGCTTGTCGAAAGCTTTCATCAAGTCAAGCTTAACTGCCATGGTATGTTTCTTGATCTGAGTTTGTTCCATGGAGTGTATGATCTCCTGGACAAGAACGATATTGTCACCTATCCTTCTTCCAGGTATGAAACTTGATTGAAAGGGAGAGACCCAAGCATTCATATATGGCTTAATTCGGGAAGCAATCACTTTAGATATGAGCTTAGTACATACGTTGTTTAGTGAGATTGGTCTTAGATGTCAGCACGTCTCCGGCGCATTCACCTTGGGGATGAGCACCAGTGTGGAATCCGTGTGACCCTGTACTAGGGAGGGGTTAGTGAAAACTCCGATGATAAAATCACAGACCTGACGTTGGAGAAGCTTCCAGTTCCATTGTAAGAAGAAGGCGTCCACTCCGTCGGGCCCAGGTGCTTTAAAGGGTGCCATTGCCCGAAGATTAGTCCAGATTTCATCTGTTGCTGGCAACCTTCCGAGATGATGTATTTATTCAGCGGTCAGATCGGGGAAGGCACCAATAAAGCGTCTGCTTGCGTTTAGGCGCGTTGTAGGGTTGTGGTCCTGATAGACACTAGAGAAGAAGGCGAGGACGAGATTCTTAAGCTGAAGTGCATCCTCCACCCATCGTCCATTATCTTTGAGTTTCACGATTTTATTTGCGTTTCTTCTAGCTTTGACCATGGCGTGGAAATAACCAGTGTTGGCATCCCCCGATTTGATCCACTCGCAATGGGCCTTTTGCCGCCACATGAGCTCCTCTTACCGCAGAATATGATCGAGTTCGACTTGTAGATCAACTGTATCCCTTGCTAGAGCATTGTCAAAATTGAGAGCCAATTGCAACTGATTCCATTTGATCTTGTTGCTAAGTTGTTCCTTGCTTCTGTGGCGGCTTCTTCTGTCCTGTTGGTCCCACTTTGCAGCCTTAGAAACAAAATCTGAGCTAGCCTGGCTGAAAGGGATGCCATTGTTCCACTGTGTTGATAGGAAAAGCTTGAAGCTGGCCGTTTCCTCCCACCGTGTAGAGGTTCGCAAGGTGCGAGCAGGTCTCCAGTTAGAAATAGATTCTGAGATGAGGAGAGGAGCGTGGTCTGAGTTGGTTCTTTCGAGCACCTGGATTGGTTCGAGATTTGGTCTATCTAGCCATAGCTCGTTTCCCATAGCTCGATCAAGTCACTCGTGTAGCAACCTGCGTATGAAAGTGGTGCGCGCCCCATTGTAGCCATGGTCGTGAAGCTTACAGTGTGTCAGGGCATCGAAGAAATCTCTGCTGCTACCTTTGTCAAAGCTAAGGCTTCCAAACTTCTCCGATTGATACATGACCGCATTAAAGTCACCTACTATGATCCACGGGCTGGTGATGGAGGAGGAAAAACCTTTGAGGTTGTGCCAGAGGAATCGTCTGCTATTCCTCGTTGTACCCCCATAGACGAAGGTACAAAGGAACTGCTGCTCTAATTGACAATGAATGAATTGTTTGTGGGAGGCCAGGATCTCGAGATTGACTCCAGCCTTCCATAAGACCCAAATACCACCTGCATATCCTACTGCCTCAACTCTATGAGATTGAGGGAAACCAAGCTGCTTGATGATGGAGGTCGCTCGGGTACCACTGCACCTTGTTTCAGATAACCCGATGACTGAGACCTTGTATTTCCAGACGATCTCCTTAATCGAGTTCTGGGTGTCCTCGTCGCAGACACCCTGAACATTCCAACTGGCAATGTTCATTTAGCAACTTCTTCTAGGGTTGAGGAACCCATAGCCTGCTCTTCCTTCTCGAGATCTTGTGTCAAAGACGTCTTGCCTCATTTCCTGGTGGATGCTCTCCCTGGATCTCCAGCTTGGGGAACTTTACGGTTCTGAAGGTGAATTCCCTGTGAGCCTTTGGCCGGACTTCTGTATTTGGTATAGGTGAGATTGGGAGGTTCATAGGCTCTGACGCTGAAAGTAACATTGAGATTGGGTTGTTGTTGCTCGTCCCTGCCAGCGATAACTTCATCCCCTGATGGTGTGGCTATTGTGTGATTGGTCTCTTTCCGCATAGCCGGGTTGGCTTTCCTGTGTGGGCCTGAGGGCGGCCTCTCCTGTGTTTGCGTAACGTCTGATGGTGCTTCTTCAGTCGACCTTGCCGCCTTGTTCTGCTTCTTTCGCAAGTTCTAGTCAATCCCGGCAACACGTTCTGCAACTCGATCGGCGTCCATAATCTCCACCGTGTCTTCCTCGTTTCCCAAATCTTGTAGCCCTCTAAAAGGATTGCCACCCTGGGTAGGCTTCCGCATAGTCCCTCATGTCGCCTGCTTCTTTTGTTTCCTTGGAATAGGTTGAGCGTGTATGGCCTCAGAAAACCCTTCGCAGCGTTGAGGGTTATCAGGTATAATTTGGCCTGCCTCGACGCTAGCTCTTCGCATTGCGTTTTCTTCTTCGATTCGAATCTTACATTCTTTTTCAAGATGTCCCGCTTTCCCACAGTGTAGACAGATATACGGGATATTCTCGTATTCTACTTTGTACTTGATGTCGTCGATCATTATGAAAGGTATTAACGGCGCCTGCACATCCAGTTCTACGGCAAGCCTTGCAAAGCGACCCCGGCGTTGCTGGGTGGTGTTCATATCCACCTTGATCGTCTTCCCAAGGCGGTCTCCGATCTCCTTCAGAAGGACCTCCTGGTAAAGATGGATAGGAAGATTGGGAATTCTAAGCCAGGCAACTAGCCTAGGTGGCGTTGCTATGTCAGGCGAGAATGTAGGCGTCCAGCGCTGGACGGTCAGGTATGATCCAAAGACGGGCCAAGGTCCTCCCGCCAAAGCGTTTATATAGTCTTCCTCCGCCTGTAGTTGTACCAGATAGAAATCGTTGGCCACATCTATTAGGTTAAAGCCGCCAAAGCGTTTATATAGTCTTCACAGGGAACTCAGGGCCTATCTTATCTGGACTATGTGCGCAGAGGACCACTGGATAACCTACATAACTTCATTATGATTGACGCCGACACCAATGGAGTCAAGTTGTTATCATCAGACATCGAATACTCTTCAGATCATGGCTTTCCTACCTTCCGGGTAAGGAACGAAGCCATGGCAGACCTTCTTCGACCGTGGAAGTATACCGTCGTCGTCAAATTACTCTCTCACGAGATAGGGTATATGACACTCCGAGAACGTATTTGTTTACTTTTTGATATCATATATTCCTATTTTTTTGCTTAAAAATGCCAAGTTAAATGCCTTGTATTGCTGTAATTGATTTTAAATCGATATACTCTTGTTTAAATGCAAATAGTACCCCATGATGATAAAAATTGCCTCTATATGCTTTTTATGCCTGATAGGCTAGTTAAAATGCATTTACTTATGGTTCTAGGACCTTGGAATTAAAATTCCTATCTTTGTGACATACCATGTCACCAGTCGAGTTTTCCCTGGGGTAATACGAGTTATGGGTCAGCCTGACAACATAGTAGCAATATTGTTGACTGAGTTACTCAAAGAGCAAACTTGAACGACAACATTGTTCTGTGTTTGATAAAATGGTTATGTCGAATGAGTTACTCACTCTCAACTAAAGAAACTCAAATGAAACCCTTTTCTTCTTGTTTGTTGTCTAACTCTAGAGCATCACCAACCATTTTCTAGCCTATCCAAGACCAAATCTAGCCCATACCTAGCCTTAGCCACTTCTTATGGATTGCTACTATTTTTCATCATATTTGTGGCAGATATTCTATTATATCCTCCTGATTTTAGCCTCCCATTGCGTCAAGTAGAAGAAAAGTAGAGTTTTATGGCTAGTAAAACTTCTATTCCTACCACATCTCCTTCCACACACATCCTTTCCTGTGAGGGAGAAAAGAGCTTCTCCCTCACTCCCCCTTTCCTTATAGACTTTTGGTGGAATCTAGGTATAAGTTCTTGATTGCAATCAAGAAACTCTTTCTTGGACAATGCCTTGGTGCACTTTGTGTCACATGCTTTTGGTTTTCAAATTCCCCATCTAGCACAAAAGTTGTTTAAGAGATATGCTAATCTTACTTGAAACTATACTACCTTAGTGTCGCCTCTTAAAACCCAGAGCATACTTGCTTCCATGATTGTCAGGACTAGGATCACAATCATTGAGGATATCCTTAATACCTATTTGATTGGAACCTTGTCCACATCTAATTGGATGTCCACCTAACCCAATGACATTGACCCGCTCTACCTAGAGGAATTCAACAAGTGCTTTGATCATAAATTATATTTCTTATATCCACAAAGACTTAAAGAAGCCTGACTTACTCTATAGGAAGAAAGTTATCCTACCCTCCTCTTCCATGGATCTCAAGACACACATCATTGCTCTCATAGTCAATTGCAATATCCATCAAAAGAAGAATGGAACAAGCATTATAGGGAACTCACAATTGATAGTGTATTGTATCCTTTAGGGAATCCAAGTCAAATGGGTCTATTACATCCTTCACTACATGACCTATTTTTACTCTGAGAGGAAAACCCATGACTCCAAACCTCCATTGTGGTTTGTTTCAATTTCTTACTAAGAAATCTTTTTCAATGATTTCAACTACACTCTCAGTAGGAAAGGTGTTTGAATCAGTGAAACCATAGTGAAGAAGTCATCTGAATCCTCTAGCTCCTCTACCCCTGGTGCCTCCTCCTCCACCCGGCCTCCACCTGCACCACCTAGACCTGATACAACTTCTTTCTCTATATCCAATAAATCTCTCATGGGTTACATGATGCATCAGAATGTCTATCATCTGTAGGCTCAAGAACATCTTCACATGGATCTCTTCACATGATGTCAAACATGAATCTGTCCTACTCTTCACCATATCCACTGTACCAGCCTTATTTTTCATCTACTATCTATGCTACATATGGATATAATCTATTCTAATTGACACATCAATTTGCTTCTTTTGAGGCACACCTTGCCTTTGTTACTAGACGTACACCTTGTCTCTACCAGTAGACCTCCACCTTCTTCATCTCATCTACATTTGAGTGTGAATCATCTTCTTTGTCTCCCTCCTGGATATGGCTCAGTTGTGCTTGCTGAGTTTGATGGGTTTTCTACACCCACTTTTGAGAAAACTAAGGCATTTCTTTAAATTGGGATGTCCTAAAGGGAGCAACATCCTAGATGGCCAACTACACACTCCTTTGCTCCTCCTAAGGATATGGAGATTGTTGAGTAAGTTGATTAGGATTCTAAGGATGATGTTGAAGATGATGATGGTGAGGTAGATGGATCTTATGATTATGGAGTCAATGATGGTGATGTTTCATCTACATCTTCAGTGAGACTAGAGCCAACTAGTGATGAAGACTATGACCCAACTTTAGACGACCTAGATATAGATTACCTTGATGTTTAGTTCTTAGGTCTTAGAGTTCCCATGCACTCATCAATTTGTGAGCTTAGCATGTGTTTTAATAGGGCACCTTTATCTGAGGCTACTATTCACATATTCCTATCATTCTTTGATATTTTTTGTTTCCATCATGGTCTAATTTACTTTCATTGTAATCATTATTTTATGTACCCTTAACTCTCTACTTTATTACATTCATGAGTTTGGTGTATGCACTCTTATATTTTTATTATGACTTAATATTATCAACTCTCTCTAGCTATTATGCACTTGATTCTTGGATATGGTTCTTGTGAGTTGGATAAGACCCAACCTAACAAATATACACATATTGGAATTGAATAATATTTATATATTTTTTTTATTATGGAAAAGTGAACACAAATAGCATATATATGTGGCGGCTATGTTTTTGGAGGAAGTAACCATATAGGTAAAGGGAAGCATAAATTTAGGGGGAGAAATTTCTATACATTCATGTATCCCCCTACATCAAAAGGTAAAAATGTTCAAAATTATAGACCTTTTTAATATGTTAAGGAATGGTGTGTCATCTTCAAAAATGGGTAGAATTTTCACTTAAAGTTCTATATTATCCATTGTTTGATGATGAATTAACCTTTCCATTCATGTGTATCTAATATGTATATTTGAGATCAATTTCAGGTATTAGGTACATGAAGAGGATGATATTAGTAGCCTCAAGTTTGTTAAAAACCAAGTCAAATTCGATGCAAATGCAAGTTTTGAAATTGATATTTTATCTAATAGAATCATGTTTTAAATCATTTATATTGAATGTATGAATTGTAACTTAGCTTAACTGAAATTTAGACTACTCGAATTGGATATTTAAACTCTTTTTGGGCATTTATCGTAAGTTGTTATAGATTGGTTTGTTGAACGAGTTTGTCATGGTGGAACATCTATCGACATCCAACCTAGATTTTGGCAATACCCATGGTTAGAAAAGTTTATCTTAGTGGAAACTTGACCAACATCCTGCAATGGAAAAATCAATTATAGCCATTATTTGAGTTTCATCACAAATAAACTTGACCGAAAACTGCAATTTGTTTTGTCCTATAGTGCCATCGGTCGAGTTTCCCAAAAGGTGATTCAGCTAACAATACACTATGATTAAGTGTAGAAAAATGTTTCTAGATGTTGGAGTGTTGCAAAACTTCAAAAAATATCCATTAAAACATTCAAATGGCTAGAATTCGATCCGAAGTGTCTCTACTGGCTAGTATGAAACCACAATTTTAAAACGGGGCCATTGCAATTCATTCCATGTTTGCCTACTAAGATCCATTACTATAGTTGATTCTTTTAGCCTGTAAGAGCCCCTAATCTCCCTCAAGCTTGTTTATTACTCTACATCCAATCTGATTGAGTCATGATCCTTATAAGAAAGATGCTTCAATGTATATCTTGTGAATATCTCCACTCTCCTTTTCAATCTATTTCTATAAACTTGGTGGTTTGAAGGTGACTTCTTGAAGAAGGAAGGGTTGACCAAAGGTTGACGATGTTCTATAAGAATGGGTATGTCCTTGGGGAAAGCAAAACAATCTTGGTAGGTATATAGGTAAAACCTTTATAATGGTTATTGGATCCCTGATCTGAAAAGGAATGTCAGTTTGGCTCTTGCTATTGAAAAGGATGGTCATATTATTGTGACTCATATAGTGCAATATATATAGTGAGATAAGATTACAAATCCTAAAGATTGACCCCTCTAGGTAGTGGTTGTACATCTCCCAACTTGGAGGTTAGAACCACTATACATCTTCTCATTCCTTTGGTGTTTTCGCATTCCCCTTCTCCCTTTTTTCAATATTGCAAAATCTTTTAGAAAATATATTGAAGGTATAATGTGTTTTTTTTTAATGGTTTAGTTATATTCAACCCCCCCTCTAGAACCCATAGATCCAAGATATACAAGTGGAATTAACCCTATATCCTTCAAATTTACATTAGGATTTTTCTAACCTTCTTGTCGATATAACTTTGTGAGGACTTTGCTTGTAATGACCCCGCCTCCCAGTAACCCCCAATTAAAGGAGACCAAGAGGTCAGATCTGTTATCCCAATTTTCTGGATCAATGTTTTGACAAATAATCGATAATAATTATCACATTCTACCAAACTAAACTGAAAGGTTGTAATAAAATTAAACTTTGCATACCTTTTTCAAAAACTTGGATATCTACTTCTATCCACATCTAGAGTCTATTCTAACTAATCCTCCTTTGTACTTTAATTCATTTTTAATTCCACATATGCCACTTTACTATTTGTCCTTTTCAAACTTGTACTTAAAATACCAACAAACAAAACATCAGCCAGCATAAATGAATATGCTAGTATGTGGGGGAAACAATAATCATGCAACTATGATAACAATGTAATCAGCCAAATATCATTTAATAGGCAAGATTACGTCTTAAGAAATACTACTCAATCCATGCATATCCCCTATCTCTGTGTTGTCCCTACAACGGACTTGGATACTACCTCTTTCACATGGTAGATCCTTACCCCCATGGCCCTACCACATAGGTAGCCAATACTTAGGGTTATGGAGTCACATGTCCCTACCCAAAGGTAGCCCAATCCCTGACTCAAAGTGACTTGATGGCCCTACCCCATTGGTAGCCATGTACTAAGTCATCTAATGACTTGATGGACCTACCCCATAGGTATTCATGTACTAGGTCATTCTATCAAGCTACAAAGGGGACTAGGATCTGAGCTAGTAGGCACATATCTTAGGTGATAGTCATATCCACATTATAGCTTGCATGAATTCAATTCATCCAATAGTTTATCTCAAGTCACCGATGAAACCTTCAGAACTCCTCAGAAAACAAATTTGAGATATTCATAAGCGTAACCACATACCTGTCAGGCTGATTTGAGACAGAATTAATCCAATCAATGTAAGAAATCCAATAGGCAAGCAAGCACACAAAGAGATCCTGAAATATGCATATAATTTCCTATCATTGATCATGCCATCAAGATCTATTAAACCTAGCTCGCTTCATAGGGTTTCTAGTCCACTTTCAGGGTTTCCATTGCAATTAGGGTTTCACTTCATTTTTACTATTTTAAACCCTAATTTTATAGAATTACTCACAAACCCTAATTATCTCATCTATTCTTTACGAAATATATTAAGGTTACCTTTTAACAACATATAACCCTAATTTTGGATTAAAGGCACAATTAAACATCCATTAAGTCCATTATGCCTCTTTTACATTAAAACTACCATTTTTATCCTTTTAATTCATGACAAGATCATTAGGCCCAGTTATCATCTTTGGTTCCTTTCAAATTAACAACTCATAGTTCATGATGATCTAATTCACATATGAACTCTATTTATCAGTAATTCCACATTTATCCATTACAAAACCCTAATTACTATATTAAGGGTATGTATCCACAATTAGGAACCAATATACTCAAAATAGCTTAGAACTATCATATCTCAGCTTTATTCATGAATTTGAATAATTAAAGCCATTAAGAGTCACAATGACTAACATTAGGGTTTCAAGGCCCATTAAAGCATATTTATGCACATGAAACTCTAAATTAAACCAATTACATGCAAAGTTCATCCTTTTTTTTCTTAATGTACCTTTTTATAATTAACATGTTAATATCAATTTTAATCATCCATTAAACCCTACTAAATACATTAATCATCTCAATTTAGGGTTTCTTAATCATTAAAGCATTAAAGTTGATAACTTCCACTACTTTTTCTAATTTCAAGAGGAATTATCTTCTAAATATATTTTTAATGGATTGCACTCATTTTTCGAAGCAACTTTCATATTTTATACGCATTCATCCGAGCTACCAATAAAAAGATACGATTTTTGCAAAATAAACTTACTTGAGCCAATGTCAGGCCGCCATGTTACCAAATCCATGCAACGTCACTTGTTTTGGGAAACATAACGATTTTACATTTTTTCTCTCGGTTAATTGATCGGCGCTTCAGCCTGTGGAGGGGCAAAATGGTCCAACACGACCTCCATCTTCTTCAACCTCACGCAGCCGTACTGCATCGCCCTAGCTGTGACTTGTGTGGCTCCTTCTTGTCTTCCCTATCCCCGACGACCACCAGGAGGGGCTCCCTTGCCTTTAACGCTCCTCCACACACTTAGGGGCACCATTAACTTGTGGCCAAGGCGGATGGCTTGCGTTGGCTAGGTCTGCAACCTATGGCCGGTGTTGCAGTCGTGCGACTGCTACTGTGCCTGGGTTAGGGCATGGCCACAATGGCGAACCTACTTCCTGGTATCATGGAGAATTAGGCTTCCCTCGCAACTCCATCTTGCCACCTTGTGGCTCAAAGATCACGCTACTTCTCTTTAGTTATGGTTTTTAAGCGGGTGCATGGTTTGAGATGAGTGGAAGACAAGGCAACTCGACGCTATTGGGTTCGTCCCTTATATAGGGATAGATAGAAACGCCCTAGGGTGCTTACCGATGAAGAAACAAGGCCCCCTCTCAAAAGGAAACCTACTTTCCTTAATCAAGTATAAGATTTCTCTTTTTAAATAATTCCTTGATTATCTATGACCCTTGGCTATTAGGGAATTCAATAATCATTTCTTTTATCTTCTTGTTCTTGGCTTTTAATTCATTGGCCATGAAAAATATATTTTCCTTTAGTAGAAAATACCTCCTTTTTAACAATACCACAAAATTCATTCATTATGCATCACATTATCCTCTTATTTTGTATTATTGGTATTTTCTCTTTCTTTTTCTCCATTGGGGATTCTTGGACCCCAAGAAACTCTAATATTTCGAAATCCTTTTTAGTGGATACTCATTATCCTTCTAGATGCATCTATATTCATTATTTGTCATTATCTTATTTATTTCCTTATTAAAATATCTCTTTCTGATGATTTCTCTTTATCTCTCCTTTTATGTTCATTATTGTAATTCCTTTTAACATTAGAAACCTTATGGATATGAAAATCCATCAAAGATAACTCAATTATACCTCTTTCCACTTATTTCCCACATTTTATCATTACTTTCAATTTCTTTCTTAATAAAGAAATATTTCATTGATCTTTTCTTTTTTTGTGGCACTATCTTTGCAACTTTGGACTCCTTGGGATCCAAGGAACCCAAGAGGCACGAAATCCAACTTTCAATAACATTCTTTTGCCTTCTAGAGGTTTATACATCTTTCTTTTCTCCATTTTCTTATTTACTCATTTATTAATGGAGTTCCCTTTGTCTTTTCATTGTTATTGGGCCCAATAGCCAATAAAGCCCACAAAACAACCAACAAGGCTATTGTAAACGAAATCCATTTATTCAAAACAAATTATATCATTATTTGTTTGAATATCTTTAATAGGTGAAATTACATTTCACACCAAAAGAACCCAAAAAGTGGGGTTGTAACATCCTTCCCCTCTTATAGAAAATTTTCCCTCAAAATTCCATCAAGCAAACAAGCAATTCAGGATAAGACTTTTCCATGTCCATCATTGGCCCCTATGTGGATTTACCTTATCCATGGAGCTTCCAAAGAACCTTTATCATCACATATTCTTTTCTCTGAGTTCTTTCACCTTGGTATCTATAAACCTCACAGGTGACTCAGGTCATTTCAACCTTCCTTGGGGCTCACTAGATTCATTGCTCAGCACATATCCTGGGTACCTCACATAGTGCTCTAAATTTGGACACATGGAACTCATTACACATTACTTTATCCTAAGGGGTAAGGTCAAGCATAACCTCCTCCACCAATCCATCTCAAATGGACCCATGTATCGACGACTCATCTCTCTTAGCTATAACTTAGAGGGGCTGGATCTTCATATCACATATCCTCCCACAGTGAACTGCATGTCAGTCTTCTTTGCATCAGCTCATGACTCATGTCACCCCTAGGCGCTCTTTCAGCCATTGCACGATCAAAGCGACTTCATCTGCACAGACTGTGGTCCTTTTCTGACCCTCGCGAGGCCCCTTCACCAACATCGTCTTAATGAAGTGGTGAATGACACAACCTCTCTTATAGAGCTTCTTTACATCCCAATATTGGCTATGGTGGTTATCATCACATTTTACAGAAGACAAGAACTGTCTCCATGTATCACCTTGAATGAGCACACATGCTCTCATCAGACCCTCTAATCTAGATCATTCTAACCATTAGTTAGGGGGGTGATAAACTGTACTAATATCGAGTTCTTCATGTACCTACTTCCACCGCATGGAAGTGAATCTTTAGGTTATACTCAAGCACTTTTGAATTCACATCATGGGGTAGTTGTACCATCTCTCTCTTACAATTAGTTCAACCGGATCTGTCCCTAGAAAGTATTCTTTCTTTCTCTTATTAACTAGGTAAGGCGATCCACCATAATCCATATCACATCTCGACCTTCCTTGGTCTAGGGGAGACTTACAACATCTAAAGTGATGAGCTCCCATTCCCTCTTGGGGACTATCTATCCTCTATATCTATACATTGGGTTACTGGTGTGCATCCTTCACCTCCTGTAATGCATGGAAACATACCACATGCAACTTCATCTTAGGCATACAAAGTACTACTGTCACTTACTATCTTTGTAGTACCACGGTGTATAGCGATCTTAAAATCATGATCTCCTATATGTCATGATTTCTCAAGATTGATTCCTCAGAAACTCTAAACCATTCTAATCGGGGTTTCATCACCTTCCTTTCCAAAGAAGAGTATCTGAGACTCTATAACCATCCTTTTATTGCATCAAGGCCTGGGTTGGCTAACCAAACAACTACTAACTTGTTCAACATGTCTCGTTACATCTGAGTGTTAGCCAAACATATCTTCTTTTTCAAACTTAGGGTTATCCTAACAACCTCTTCTAGCCTCTAGATAAACTAGGCAGTTGCATCTCAATCAGAGCATCCATTACCACTTCACATTCTCAGGTGTTAGGTAATGTTGAAGACATACACCTCACTGTATTATCTCATCCCAAACTCTAATTCTATCTTCATCAAGAAAACTCAGAGCTCATCCTCTTAGTTATCAAACTCAACCTTGTATAACTTGTAAATTCCACATAGCTCATGATAAAACATCCTCTCAAGATGACTACCTTATTTCTCTTGATATTTATAAACCATCCACATATCGTTCACCACACAAGGGTATGTTATCATCTATGTCTTCCTACCTCATAGCAACGTTCCAACTCACATCATCTTTATCCTTGGTGTATGGCATGCATACTGTCCTATCTCTCACTCCCATAACAAGAGGAAATAAGCATTTGGCGGCCGTCCAAACACAGTTCTTCCTGTCCCAGGAGTAGAGATGGTACATCCCACATTGCCAATACACCTTAAAATCTAAGTTGAAATGTGCAACTTATGTCTCTGCATCACAATCATCTTGATATCAAAGTTACTTCCATGGAAAATTGGTCTCAAACCTACTAGGGTCCACACACATTCCTTGGTCATCTCCTCTAGGTCTATAGGGTGTCGGAACTTTTGGGGTCATCCCTCTTCCCTTATGTATCCAAAGAGTGCCCTACTCATCTTCCCTTTAGGTCCCTTGAGTTCATGAAGGTGATCAATCTCCTAACCCATGGACCTCAGACAATGATAGTTGTTACCTCCCGACCCTATGGTCATGTGCAACTAGGGAATTAGGCAACTCCCACTTCCATCAGTCTTATCCCTACCTAACCCTAGAATAAACTTAGGATTCTATTATAGTACATGTCCAACTTAGAACCTTACCCAAGCCTTCATCATCTCTCTTTACATTCATGGGTTATCTTTCATCTTTTCATAGGGGTCATGGTGACCTGCCTACCTTAGTCAGGCCCCATATCGGTTACCTCCATGGTAACACATCCGCATGCACTTAGAGATGGTTACCTATGGGTCTACATGTTCATTCTCATACCATGTACTAATCACTTAGCTTCTCAAGATCCTATGAGACCTCTTTAGGTTACCTCAAAACCAACACAATTCGTATACACCCTACCAAAGGGTCCCTCTCCCATGATGGGAGGAAAACTAAAAAGGTAATGAATGTCCTTATGTCAAGGGTTTACATCCACATGAGCATGCTTAACCCTAGAAAGCTACTAAGGCACAAGCAAACCACCTACTAAACCATGCTAGGTCACACTTGTTCTCATTCCTCAACACTGGAACAATAAAAAACCTTCTCATGTCACCACCTTGGCTGCGAGGGATTCAATAGACATACCTTAAACTTAAGGGGTTTCCCTTTCCTTTAAACATGAGGAGTGCCATGCTCAAATTTATAGAAACTCAAATCTCATCATGAGCATCAAGTACACCACTTCCCCTCTTAGGCCTAGGAACCCTAGGTTCACTTTTCTGATGTCCAATTGTCTGCTCAACCTTTAACCACGAGCCAAGCATGTATAGGGTATGACATGCACTTCCATGATCCTTCTACTTGAACAACACTTCAGAGTGGAGTCCTCCTCAAGGACAACCAACTCGGTGTAAGGCCTCACAACTAGTTACTTAAACCTCCTCAGGGTCTAAGGCACTCTTCTTCTCATCTCAGAAGGTAAACACCTATACCATTGGCACATAGGTACCAGAAGCATCATCCTCTTTCTAGGGTTTGGTTCCTCTAATGGAAACCAAGATATCATCAGCCTCCAGGGATCAAGCATGAGTCAACCACTATCATCTACTTAGGTCGCATCATCCTCAACTCCCCAGTGTTCCTCATATCTCAGAGTCTAGGATTCCAACCTTCTTGCTTGGGTCCTGCTCTCTCTCTCTCTAGAGCTAACTCTACAACCAACCTTATTACTAAAGGTCCTCTCTCCATGAAGGTGGAACAAGATCACAAGCATACCCCGACATGGGTGAAGCTAGCCTATGTTCAAACTTATGTTTGCTCAAGATTATCCATAGTTCTTTAAGCTATCCATCATACTCTCCTGGCCAGGGTTTCAACCTACTTCCCACACTACTAACGTACTATGAGTGCATACTATGCTCATTTAAGCTCATGAGGTTTCCATAGGTTCTTCACTAACCTCATCATTCAAGGAGCTATCCTTCGCTCTCACATGCATGACCCTTTCCAGGGTTGGGTCGCCAAAGGTACTAGGTCTCATAACGTCATGGGCATTCAAAAGCATGTCCACACACCTGGTCTATCATGATATCTAACTCATCATTCCATCTCTCTCTCTAACCACCACTTAGGGTTAGGGTTTACATCATCCGTAGAGGATGATCCAGGTCTCCACTTATAATGGAGGTCTCTACCTCCAAGACTAACTTTCACCACTCATCATCCTGACATGGAGGTCTAGCCTCAGGTCTCTCCTGAGGGAAAAGACAGCTCATGTCATACGACCTAAGCATGTATCTATTCTTTAGTTTACGCTTAAACTATTAAGCTTATGTCCATGACATCTTATTTACATGCTTTTCATTAATTTGGTGGAGGATTCTGTAAACCTTATCAACCTTACCCATACCTCAAGAGGGTGAGGAAAAGAGAGAAAACCCTAATCCTTATGGTCATTAACAACATTTGAGTTGAGAAGGGATGAACAAGATGAGAGAGTCCTAAAGGTATCTTATTTCGAGTCAAATCCTGAGAAATTGGCCAGGCAGTCACACGGATCTGGGAGTCCTCATATTCTGACTAGCGGTGCAGAGGAAAATCTTGCCAGCCCCCGGACGTGATCCTTTTCTAGACACCTTTGTCTTTCGGAAAATCCTCTAATAACTCCCTTGGTTCTATAGAGTTTGTAAAATTTAATAATTATTAAAGATTAAATGAGGAACCTATGCTCTCATACCAAATGTAATGACCCCGCCTCCCAGTAACCCCTAATTAAGGGAGACCAAAATGTCAGAGTCGTTATCCCAATTTTCCGGATCAAAGGTTTGACAAATAATCGATAATAATTATCATATTCTACCAAACTAAACTAAAAGAATGTAATAAAATTAAATTTTGCATACCTTTATCAGAAACTTGGATATCTACTTCTATCCACATCTGGAGTCTATTCTAACTAATCCTCCTTTGTACTTTAATTCCTATTTTATTCCACATATGCCACTTTACTATTTGTCCTTTTCAAACTTGTACCTAAAATGTCGACAAACAAAATGTCAGTCAGCATAAATGAATATGTCAGTATGTGGGGGAAAAAATAATCATGCAACTGTGATAACAATGTAATCATCCAAATATCATTTAACAACCAAGATTACGTCTTAAGCAATAATACTCAATCTGTACATATCCCCTATCTCTGTGTTGTCCCTGCAGCAGACTTGGATACTACCTCTTTTACATCATAGATCCTTACCCCCATGGCCCTACCTCACAGGTAGCCAATACTTAGGGTTATGGAGTTGCATTGCCCTACCCAAAGGTAGCCCAATCCCTGAATCAAAGTGACTTGATGGCCCTACCCCATTGGTATCCATGTACTAAGTCATCCAATGACCTGATGGACCAACCCCATAGGTAGCCATGCATTAGGCCAATCTATCAAGCTACAGAGGGGACTAGGATCTGAGCTAGTAGGCACATATCTTAGGTGATAGTCATATCCACATTATAGTGTGCATGAATTAAATTCATCCAACAGTTTATCTTAATTCACCGATGAAAACTTCAGAAATCCTTAGAAAACTAATTCAAGATATTCATAAGCGTAACCACATACATGTCAGGCTGATTTGAGACAGAACTAATCCAATCAATGCAAGAAATCCAATAGGCAAGCAAGCACACAAAGAGATTGTGGGTTCTGATCTCCAAACCATGACATAAACACGATTAAAACTTAGCGGAAGCGAATCGGTAATCAGCGGAAGACAAAAATCACGGGAAATTAAAACTTTTCGTGATAAGAACTTGAATCCATAGAAGCCTCTTTCATAAAGTGAGGTAAACTGTTTACATCTCAGGATAATTACTTCTTGAGTAATTATATACATCAGGATACAAAATCTCAAGATCACTTATACAAAAAGACTCCAAGACCTGAGAGTACAGAGGACACATAGGACTGACTCTAACTACACCATAGGGCAGGACAATCGCCACCTGAGATTACTGCTGCCCCTGATGCTGCTACTGAGACTGATCACCTGTAGGCTGGTTCCTTCGTCTCCGACGTCCACCTAAAAAATTGAAGCCTACGGGGTGAGACACTTATACATAATTGTCCCAGCGAGAGTTATAACTCTTCGCCAGAAGCTTTATTATAACATCAAAGAATATTTTAAACAGTAAAGCCTTCAAAGCATTCTGTAACAGTTGCAGGTATAACAAGATCTCAACCATTTAGGAGATATGGAGAATATAAACACTATTGCAATGTAACATCAATCAACTAACTTGGAGTTATCTCTAACAAGTTATACTATATGGTTGATTATGTTTTACAAACAACATTATGCCCTGTGGAGATGAGGCTTACCACTCATACTCCAACTGATCGCTGAGAAGCCGCATCAGTATCATACATAGGTCATTAAGAGAGCCGGATTCTCATGACCTTCACCTTCCTCAGTCAATAAGAGGATCACTTGTAGGACATCTCGTGTCTCTACTACTATAGCTCACCAGGGTAAACAGGTCCTTCTCTATTCTAGAGTCACAGTGGCGTTCTGTACTCTCTTCGTCATCAGGAGGTTTCATATTTACCTACCACTGATACGGATATATGTGCTTTCTTCGTCATCAGGAGGTTTCATGTTTACCTACCACTGATACGGTATGGAACTATAGTGAAGGATGGATGGATTTCACATCTACATCACTTTCCTACACTAGGATGTAAGGTTCTACACATCCATGTACCCCACATACTCAAAAGTATGTGCTCCAGGAGTTCCCTGAGGAAAACCTGTTTCACCATCACTTAATTTCTGACAATGATGGATCTATGATCAGGGCTCTACATTATACTTGATTAGTTAGGTACATTCAGTATTCTTTAACAGCATACATTGTTCTTCAAACAATAACAATAGCATAGCAGCTATAAAAGAAGAATACTAAATGTAACAGGCCTAACTCATATCAATCATTATTTCTCCTTATCCTCATCACAAGTCATCTCTAAGGCATGACCTTGATGGTATTCATGGCTCTCATAGCCCATTATCAGCATAGGATGCCACTGGCAAGGCATCAGATTACTTTACTTATTCATAAGGCTAACAACATGCCTTCAATGAATATAACATCAACATCCATACCTGGATATGATTACCTTAATATCCGGACCTGCATGGTTAATACATCTGATAAAGGTAATACAACAATAAGGAATGTACTTCCTACTCTTGTCATAAGAGTTAAATCTCTAATTCAAATCAAATAGAGTTTAATACTCAAAAGCATGCCATTACCCTTGAATTAGGGTTTACTATTCACATTACATGTCATCACCCTGGAATTAGGGTTTACTATTCACATCGAGGTGAATTAAACTCATAACATCATCATGTATGAGTAACATCTTCATTGATGCTCTTGGATTGGTTAAAGGTTCATCATTTATCATAATTAGGGTTTCTATGACCTCACACAGGTGGATCATACCTTAATTATACTCACTCATGTGCATTGGAGATGCTTTAGTTGAGTTTGCACTTTAAAAAGGGTACTTTCTCTCTCTAGAAGTACTTTCTCTCTCTAGACGTACTTTCTCTCTCTAGAAGTACTTTCTCTCTCATCATAATGTTAGGTGATATCAACATCACTCTAAAACAGGTTGGATTGAGTCATCATAGGCTAACATAGCCAACAACATCACCATTATGTGATTAGAGTTACTTTCTCTCTCTAGGGTGCTTTCTCTTTCTAGAGTACTTTCTCTCTCTAAAGTACTCTCTCTTTCATCATACTCATGGTTGATGATAACATTAGACTAGATCAAGTTGGATAGAGTCATTATGACTAAAAACATCATTCTCATGTAATTAGAGTTTGAATTGAGCAAGGTATAACTCAATTGACCCTTCAGGGGTATTTTAGTAATTCACCCCATTGATCATCATTATGGTCAAAAACCTTAGTCAAATAACCCCTTAATATCCTAGGTTGTCATTAGGGTTTGATTAGGGCAACATTGAACCATTTATATCATCATATGATTGAATGAGGTCAACCTTGAATCACATTGATTGATTTCAATCATTAATCATCAATTGGGTTGAGATTGGTTGAAAGTGTTGACCGTTTGCCCACTTTGACCCTCCAAGACCGCGAGCCTCTTTCTAACTCCAAGACCGCGAACCCCCTTAGGCTTCAAGACCGCGAGCCTCTTCAAGGGTTCAAGACTGCGAAGCCTTCCATTGGTTCAAGCTAATGTTGAGACCGCGAAGACCAATTTGAGTTGAGACCGCGAGCACCAATTTGAGTTGAGACCGCGAGGGTCATGAAGACCATTTGCCCTTCTTTGACCTCACGACCGCGAGGCCCTTCGCGGTCTTGAGACCGCGAGCCTCCTCTCGGTTTTGAGACCGTGAGCCCCCTCACAGTCTTGAGATCGCGAGCCCTCTCACGGTCTTAAGACCGCGAGGCTCTCATGGTCTTAGCCGCTTGGTCCTTCAACAAGGCTCAAAGATGCAACCGATAATATCAACCCATGTTGAAGCCCTCAAATGGTCAAAGCTATGTTGGCCACTTATGGTTTTAGTCAATTAAGATTATGCTTGATCACTTGGTCATTCAATTGACCCATAATGGTTAACCAATATTGGTTGAAATCGATTCAATTAGGGTCTTATCAATGTTCACCCATCAACACTCAACAGTGTGCATCAACACAAGGTTGAACCCTTCAATTGAGCTCCAATTGGGCCCAAACTTGGCCCAAACGGTCTTGAGGTCATGTGGGTGGACCCCACATGGTCTTAAGACCGTTTGCCCAAGATTTCATCAAAGTCTAAGGTGATTTGATAGGGGTTGAACCATGATTGAACCACAAAACAGAATTTTGATTAAATTAATAACTTATTTGCAATTGGGTCCTCAATTGGTCAAATTACTCAACCCTAGACCTTCAAACGGTCTTGGGTGATTGTCCTCTCGGTCTTGAGACCATTTGGATGAGTTCCAAACGGTCTTGAGACCGTTTGCCCAAAAAGGCAATTTCAGACCGTTTGAGAATCAGGAATAAATTCAAATAAAGTTGTTACTTAAAAATGTAATATCTCCCGATTCCTTTGGAGTTAGCATCCCAAATGTTGAAGGTAATTAGCCTATATAATAAGGAACATATTTCTTATACGGTCCACGCTCGGTCAACGGGGCCAAATGGTCTTAAGACCGTTTGCCCTGTCACGATCTCGAGACCGTTTGCTCACCTCGCGGTCTTGAGTCCGAGAGAGCAAACTGTTAGGACCGTTTAAGGAAAAGAAAAGCGGTGGGTTTTTCTTGGAAATCACGCCTTCACCTTCTAGCTCAAGAACAGTACAGATATCCCACGGGTTTGCTTGCAAAATAGCAGGGAAAAGTAGGGAAACACTAAGAGCTATCATCAAAACGCATATAAAGATGCATATAGTAAAGCATGGGTTTAGAGTTATAAAACCCGCCTAAAGCTTGCTTCTTGAGCTCCAAGCTTTCAAGCTCCAAGCTCTAATGGTGTCCTTGAGTTCTTACAGGTTGGCCAAGGTGAAAACTACAAGGAAGGATGAAAAGAGACGGCTAGAAAGGTAGGGTTTCAAGAGTTAGCCATGAAGATGACCTTGAATTCGAGTTTTAACCATGGAATTTGGCAAGAAGAGGGGTTTAAACCTACCTTGCACCCCTTGGTCGTCCTCCTTAGCTCCAAGGCAGTCCTTGGTCGTCTTTGGTGAAATTAAACAGTAAGGGAACGAAGGGTGAGTTCCCTTGCAACTAAGGGAAGGAGAGCTTATATATATGGGGTAGGATTTTCAACATTAGTTCATAAGTTGTCCATAATTCCAATTAGGTCCCTCCTTCTTTACTTGATCGTCCCTTCCTCTTTATTCTAAGGACAAACCTTCTCTTAAGGTCTTAGGAAAAGAAGGTAAAGGAGAGCAAGCTAATAATGAGGTACATACATAAAGAAATATTACACATATACCCTGATTATTCAATCACAAGGCATGTCTCATAACTTGATAATTCAATTGAGGTGACTTCCTCATCATTTCTTCTCTAAATGATGGAAAAAGTCTAAAAAGATACATTAGATGACATATTTCACAATTTGTATCCCTTAATTTGGGTAAATTGCATTTTACCCCAAACTAGGGTTTCAAGCATCGGGATTGCTCTCACAGCTGCACCTTGGTGCCTTAGCTTGGGAAATCCATCAAACTTTGCTAAAAAGATTTCTCATGATGTATCAACATCAGAGGAACATCTCATCATGTGCAAATTGCAATCTAACCCTTTTAACTGGGTAAATTGCACATAGGTCCCTGTATATCAAAACAATGCTACTACTTTAAATATAAAGGAGCAAATACTGAGATATATGTTTCTGAGAACTTAACTACATGCTCAGAGTTAATCACAAAGATTTAATTACATATTTAGGCAAAACACCTAGGGTTAACTCATAACCCAGGTCAGGGATGTTACAAATTATCCACCCCTTACAAGGATTTCGTCCCCGAAATCGATAAAACATACTAAGAGAAAAGGGTAGGACACTTCCTTCTCATCTCATCCTCTAACTCCCAAGTGGCTTCTTCAACACCACGATGGTTCCAGAGGACTTTCACAAGACTTATATCTTTCTTCTTTAACTTTTTAATTCGTTTATCAAGGATTGACACTGGTCCCTCCTCATAGGATATGTCATCATTCAATTCTACCTCCATAGGTTGTAGAACTGACTCGGTGTCTGGGTGACATTTCTTCAACATAGAAATGTGAAACACAGGATGTAACCTCTGTAATTCTGGGGGAAGCTCTAGTTTATATGCTACCTTTCCAATCCGTTCAATGATTGGATAAGGCCCCATATATCTAGGAGCTAACTTCCCCTTCCTTCCAAAACGAAGGACCCCTTTCCAAGGTGAGACCTTAAGATATACTCTGTCTCCAACCTGGAACTCTAAGGGTCTACGACGTTTGTCAGCATAAGATTTCTGCCTATCCTGAGCAGTTTTAATCTTATGTTGTATAACTTTAATCTTTTCTGTGGTTTGCTGCACCAGGTCAGGACCTAACAACTGGTGCTCACCAGTCTCAAACCAACACAAGGGTGATCTACAACGTCTACCATATAAGGCTTCATAAGGTGCCATATCAATACTATGCTGATAGCTATTGTTATAGGTAAACTCTATCAAGCTTAGGTGTAGATCCCAACTTCCGGTGAACTGGAGAACACATGCTCGCAACAGGTCTTCTAAGGTTTGTATGGTCCTTTCCGACTGTCCATCAGTCTGTGGATGAAAGGCCGTACTAAACCTCAGCTTAGTGCCTAAGGCTTTGTGCAACTGTTCCCAAAAATGACTGGTAAACTGAGGACCTCTGTCAGAAACTATTGTGACAGGAACTCCGTGCAAACGCACTATCTCTTGAACATACAACTCTGATAGCCTTTCAGCAGAATAGGTTGTTTTGACAGGTAAGAAATGTGCTGTCTTAGTCAACCTATCAACAATTACCCAAATGGAATCATGTCCTTTGCTTGTCCTGGGTAGGCCAACAACAAAGTCCATAGTCACATGGTCCCATTTCCACTGTGATATGGGTAAAGGTTGCATTGTTCCTGCAGGCTTCTGGTGTTCAGCTTTAACTTGCTGACACACAGGGCACCTCAGAACAAACTCTGCAACGTTCTTTTTCATCCCAGGCCACCAATACAGATCCTTCAAATTCCGATACATCTTGGTGCTCCCTGGATGCATAGCATACATGGAAGAATGGGCTTCTTCCAGGACTAACTTTCTCAAGTTGTCCACATCTGGCACTATCATTCTTCCATTATAACAAGCTACTTGATCTTTTGAGTCATGAAAACCATCTTGCTTCTCATGTCCATACTCAGATCTTATATGTTGAACTGCATCATCACCTAGCTGTGCCTCTTTAATCTGCTCCCTTAGAGTAGGTTTAATATGCATCTCAGCTAACAAACCGGTTAACAATGACACCTTCAACTGTACATTGTTTTGCCTTAAAGAGATAAGCATATCTCTTCTAGAGCATACTAAAGAGTTTAGTTGTGCTCTATTCATGGTTGATGTTGCTGATTTCCTACTCAAGGCATCTGTAACAACATTGGCCTTGCCTGGGTGGTAATCAATTGTACAGTCGTAGTCCTTGATTAATTCCATCCAGCGACGTTGCCTCATGTTGAGCTCATGCTGAGAGAAGATATACTTAAGGTTTTTATGGTCTGTGAAAATCTGGAATGTCTCTCCATAGAGATAATGTCTCCAGATCTTCAAAGCATGAACCACAGCTGCTAACTCCAGATCGTGTGTTGGATAATTCTCCTCATGTTTCTTAAGCTGTCGGGAAGCAAAAGAAATCACTTGTTTATCCTGCATCAACACACATCCTAGTCCATTTTTGGAAGCATCACAGAAAACTACATATCCTTTTCCTTGTTCAGGTAGCACTAATACAGGGGCACTTGTCAACCTCTCCTTCAGCAACTGGAAAGATTGTTGACACTTATCACTCCAAGAAAAAGGAACATCTTTCCGGGTTAACTTGGTCAAAGGTAAAGCTATAGAACTAAAGTTCTTTATGAACCTTCGATAATAGCCAGCTAACCCCAAGAAACTTCGAATCTCCGTCGGTGTCTTCGGTTGTTCCCATTGTAGAACAGATTCTACCTTTGCAGGGTCAACACGAATTCCCGAGGCGGATATTACATGTCCAAGAAAAGATACCTCCGGCAGCCAGAACTCACACTTGCTAAACTTAGCATACAACTTATGTTCTCTTAGCAAGGTCAAAGCTTGGCGAAGATGCTGCTCATGCTGCTGGGCATCCTTACTATAAATCAGTATGTCATCTATGAAGACGACAACACACTGATCAAGGAAAGGTCGAAAAACTCTATTCATGAGTTCCATAAATGCAGCTGGTGCATTGGTTAGTCCAAACGACATAACTGTGAACTCATAGTGACCATATCTTGTCCTAAAGGCAGACTTGGATATGTCACTATCCTTAATACGAAGTTGGTGATATCCAGACCTCAAGTCTATCTTTGAAAAGACTATTGCACCACGCAACTGGTCAAAGAGATCATCAATCCTCGGCAGAGGATACTTATTCTTTATTGTTACTTTATTGAGTTGTCTATAGTCGATGCACAACCGCATTGACCCATCTTTCTTTTTAACAAACAAGACCGGAGCACCCCAAGGTGAAGTACTCGGTCGGATAAAACCTCTCTCAAGTAGCTCTTGAAGCTGTTTCTTGAGTTCTGCCATCTTGGCAGGAGCCATTCTATACGGAGTTTGAGCTATGGGTTTCGTATCTGGAATCAGATTGATTTCAAAGTCAATCTCCCGAGGTGGTGGTATACCAGGAAGTTCTTCAGGAAACACATCTTCGAATTCCCTGACTATAGGAACTTCAGCAGGATTAGAACTTTCCTTGGTAACATCTACCACATGGGCTAAGAATGCATAACATCCTTGCCTCAACAGCTTATCAACAACCATAGCTGATACAAGACAGGTAGGCAGAATCTTTCTTTCACCTTGAAAGATCCATGTGTTGCTTTCATCAGCAAACACAGCCAACTTGGACTCACAATCCAAGACAACTCTATACCTTTCTAAGGTATCCATCCCGAGGATTATATCAAATCCCTGCATATCAAGTGGTATAAGATCCACTTGAATGCGATGGTCAGAAAAGAAAAGGATGCATGGAGAACATACCTCCTGCAAAACGGCAGGCCCACTCAACGGAGTCTCTAACAACAAACTATCTGCTCTATGACTAACAGTCACATTGCAGTTACGAATCACTTCACGAGTGATGAAAGAGTGCGTAGCACCCGGATCAATCAGAACGGATACAACACAGGATATAGACATATCAGAATATAAAAGTTTCATCTGACCTGCCACTACCCGTGGATTGACCACTGCCTCAGGTGGGTTCATAGCATAGAACCTCGCAGTCGCCTGGTGTTGAGGTGGTGTTGATGATCCAGCTTGAGACGCTTGTCCACGTCCTCGAGCTGATCCTTGATGTTGTCTATTCTGAGATCCCTGTTGATTCTGTCTCGGGGGTTGTTGTGTCACACCGACAGGCCTAGAACGACAATCCTTCATCAAGTGTCCCACCTTACCACAGTTGTAGCAACTCTTCTCCTGTTGCTGTGGTCTGGGTGATCCAGTAACTGACACTGATGCAGAACTGTGCGTCCCTTGAAGCGGTTGACTCCGTCCTCTACCTCTGCTTGGTGTCCATTGAGTTTGAAAACTCGATCTGGGAGGTGGAGGGTTAGGTGCAGAGAATCTAGGTCTCTTGGAATCCCTAGATGAAGAACCCTGGAATTGTGGATATCTTTTATGGGTTTGTCTTTTCTCAACCACAAATCTCTCTATCCTTCAGACTGACTCAACGAAGGTAGAGAATCTCTCTCTGTTTTCTAAGGCAGACACAGGGGTTGACATATCGGAATTCAAACCCTTTTCGAATCTTCTGATTCTTTCCTCATCCGTAGCAGCCATGTGCGGACAGAACCGCAACAACTCCATGAACTTAGCTTCATACTCACTAATGTTCATCATACCCTGCCTTAGTTTCTCAAACTAAGAGATCTTCTCATCTAGGAAGGTCTTTGGAAAATATCTATTGATAAATTCCCGACGAAACTCTTCCCATGAGAACTCTACTCCAGGTCTCTTCTGCTCTTCCATGTTCCACCAGTGACCAGCACTGCCTTTGAGAAGATAGACAGCATGTCTAACCTTCTCAGCTTCCGGAATCATAAGAATCCTGAAAGCCTTCTCCAACTCTGTCAACCATAAGTCAGCATCTGCAGGGTCGGCAGTTCCGAAGTACTCGGTATCTCCGACATGACGAAGTCGTTCGAACGTCTTACCGATACCTTGTGCTTCAGGCTGGACAGGTTCCCTAGGTGCAGGAATGGGCATCCTATCGGTTATATGTGTCATGGCAGTCATAAACTGCCCGAACATCGTCTGTACAGCTGGATCACTCATGTCAGCTGGGTCGAACTAGGGTGGCTCTCTTGGCGACTCAGGTGCAGGTTGTTCTATTCTCGGAACTCTTGCACCGCCTCGAGGTGCACTAGCACTACTCTCTGCCACGTGCTCATCATGATGTTCCGACATTCTTATGTATCTTCTTCTCCTGAGGAGCAGAAGATTCTATTAGATAAGGAAGGAGTACTAAAGGTAGACTCGACATCCTAAGTCCTATGCCTCTGTAGACTCAACTGAACCTGGAGCTCTGATACCACTAGTTGTGGGGTCTGATCTCCAAACCATGACATAAACACGATTAAAACTTAGCGGAAGCGAATCGGTAATCAGCGGAAGACAAAAATCACGGGAAATTAAAACTTTTCGTGATAAGAACTTGAATCCATAGAAGCCTCTTTCATAAAGTGAGGTAAACTGTTTACATCTCAGGATAATTACTTCTTGAGTAATTATATACATCAGGATACAAAATCTCAAGATCACTTATACAAAAAGACTCCAAGACCAGAGAGTACAGAGGACACATAGGACTGACTCTAACTACACCATAGGGCAGGACAATCTCCACCTGAGATTACTGCTGCCCCTGATGCTGCTACTGAGACTGATCACCTGTAGGCTGGTTCCTTCGTCTCCGACGTCCACCTAAAAAATTGAAGCCTACGGGGTGAGACAATTATACATAATTGTCCCAGCGAGAGTTATAACTCTTCGCCAGAAGCTTTATTATAACATCAAAGAATATTTTAAACAGTAAAGCCTTCAAAGCATTCTGTAACAGTTGCAGGTATAACAAGATCTCAACCATTTAGGAGATATGGAGAATATAAACACTATTGCAATGTAACATCAATCAACTAACTTGGAGTTATCTCTAACAAGTTATACTATATGGTTGATTATGTTTTACAAACAACATTATGCCCTGTGGAGATGAGGCTTACCACTCATACTCCAACTGATCGCTGAGAAGCCGCATCAGTATCATACATAGGTCATTAAGAGAGCCGGATTCTCATGACCTTCACCTTCCTCAGTCAGTAAGAGGATCACTTGTAGGACATCTCGTGTCTCTACTACTATAGCTCACCAGGGTAAACTGGTCCTTCGCTATTCTAGAGTCACATTGGCGTTCTGTACTCTCTTCGTCATCAGGAGGTTTCATATTTACCTACCACTGATACGGATATCTGTGCTTTCTTCGTCATCAGGAGGTTTCATGTTTACCTACCACTGATACGGTATGGAACTATAGTGAAGGATGGATGGATTTCACATCTACATCACTTTCCTACACTAGGATGTAAGGTTCTACACATCCATGTACCCCACATACTCAAAAGTATGTGCTCCAGGAGTTCCCTGAGGAAAACCTGTTTCACCATCACTTAATTTCTGACAATGATGGATCTATGATCAGGGCTCTACATTATACTTGATTAGTTAGGTACATTCAGTATTCTTTAACAGCATACATTGTTCTTCAAACAATAACAATAGCATAGCAGCTATAAAAGAAGAATACTAAATGTAACAGGCCTAACTCATATCAATCATTATTTCTCCTTATCCTCATCACAAGTCATCTCTAAGGCATGACCTTGATGGTATTCATGGCTCTCATAGCCCATTATCAGCATAGGATGCCACTGGCAAGGCATCAGATTACTTTACTTATTCATAAGGCTAACAACATGCCTTCAATGAATATAACATCAACATCCATACCTGGATATGATTACCTTCATATCAGGACCTGCATGGTTAATACATCTGATAAAGGTAATACAACAATAAGGAATGTACTTCCTACTCTTGTCATAAGAGTTAAATCTCTAATTCAAATCAAATAGAGTTTAATACTCAAAAGCATGCCATTACCCTTGAATTAGGGTTTACTATTCACATTACATGTCATCACCCTTGAATTAGGGTTTACTATTCACATCGAGGTGAATTAAACTCATAACATCATCATGTATGAGTAACATCTTCATTGATGCTCTTGGATTGGTTAAAGGTTCATCATTTATCATAATTAGGGTTTCTATGACCTCACACAGGTGGATCATACCTTAATTATACTCACTCATGTGCATTGGAGATGCTTTAGTTGAGTTTGCACTTTAAAAAGGGTACTTTCTCTCTCTAGAAGTACTTTCTCTCTCTAGACGTACTTTCTCTCTCTAGAAGTACTTTCTCTCTCATCATAATGTTAGGTGATATCAACATCACTCTAAAACAGGTTGGATTGAGTCATCATAGGCTAACATAGCCAACAACATCAGCATTATGTGATTAGAGTTACTTTCTCTCTCTAGGGTACTTTCTCTTTCTAGAGTACTTTCTCTCTCTAAAGTACTCTCTCTTTCATCATACTCATGGTTGATGATAACATTAGACTAGATCAAGTTGGATAGAGTCATTATGACTAAAAACATCATTCTCATGTAATTAGAGTTTGAATTGAGCAAGGTATAACTCAATTGACCCTTCAGGGGTATTTTAGTAATTCACCCCATTGATCATCATTATGGTCAAAAACCTTAGTCAAATAACCCCTTAATATCCTAGGTTGTCATTAGGGTTTGATTAGGGCAACATTGAACCATTTATATCATCATATGATTGAATGAGGTCAACCTTGAATCACATTGATTGATTTCAATCATTAATCATCAATTGGGTTGAGATTGGTTGAAAGTGTTGACCGTTTGCCCACTTTGACCCTCCAAGACCGCGAGCCTCTTTCTAACTCCAAGACCGCGAGCCCCCTTAGGCTTCAAGACCGCGAGCCTCTTCAAGGGTTCAAGACCGCGAAGCCTTCCATTGGTTCAAGCTAATGTTGAGACCGCGAAGACCAATTTGAGTTGAGACCGCGAGGACCAATTTGAGTTGAGACCGCGAGGGTCATGAAGACCGTTTGCCCTTCTTTGACCTCAGGACCACAAGGCCCTTCGCGGTCTTGAGACCGCGAGCCTCCTCTCGGTCTTGAGACCGTGAGCCCCCTCACAGTCTTGAGACCGCGAGCCCTCTCACGGTCTTGAGACCGCGAGGCTCTCATGGTCTTAGCCGCTTGGTCCTTCAACAAGGCTCAAAGATGCAACCGATAATGTCAACCCATGTTGAAGCCCTCAAATGGTCAAAGCTATGTTGGCCACTTATGGTTTTAGTCAATTAAGATTATGCTTGATCACTTGGTCATTCAATTGACCCATAATGGTTAACCAATATTGGTTGAAATCGATTCAATTAGGGTCTTATCAATGTTCACCCATCAACACTCAACAGTGTGCATCAACACAAGGTTGAACCCTTCAATTGAGCTCCAATTGGGCCCAAACTTGGCCCAAACGGTCTTTAGGTCATGTGGGTGGACCCCACATGGTCTTAAGACCGTTTGCCCAAGATTTCATCAAAGTCTAAGGTGATTTGATAGGGGTTGAACCCTGATTGAACCACAAAACAGAATTTTGATTAAATTAATAACTTATTTGCAATTGGGTCCTCAATTGGTCAAATTACTCAACCCTAGACCTTCAAACGGTCTTGGGTGATTGTCCTCTCGGTCATGAGACCGTTTGGATGAGTTCCAAACGGTCTTGAGACCGTTTGCCCAAAAAGGCAATTTCAGACCGTTTGAGAATCAGGAATAAATTCAAATAAAGTTGTTACTTAAAAATGTCATATCTCCCGATTCCTTTGGAGTTAGCCTCCCAAATTTTGAGGGTAATTAGCCTATATAATAAGGAACAGATTTCTTATACGGTCCACGCTCGGTCAACGGGGACAAACGGTCTTAAGACCGTTTGCCCTGTCGCGGTCTCGAGACCGTTTGCTCACCTCGCGGTCTTGAGTCCGAGAGAGAAAACTGTTAGGACCGTTTAAGGAAAAGAAAAGCGGTGGGTTTTTCTTGGAAATCACGCCTTCATCTTCTAGCTCAAGAACAGTACAGATATCCCACGGGTTTGCTTGCAAAATAGCAGGGAAAAGTAGGGAAACACTAAGAGCTATCATCAAAACGCATATAAAGATGCATATAGTAAAGCATGGGTTTAGAGTTATAAAACCCGCCTAAAGCTTGCTTCTTGAGCTCCAAGCTTTCAAGCTCCAAAATCTAATGGCGTCCTTGAGTTCTTACAGGTTGGCCAAGGTGAAAACTCCAAGGAAGGATGAAAAGAGACGGCTAGAAAGGTAGGGTTTCAAGAGTTAGCCATGAAGATGACCTTGAATTCGAGTTTTAACCATGGAATTTGGCAAGAAGAGGGGTGTAAACCTACCTTGCACCCCTTGGTCGTCCTCCTTAGCTCCAAGGCAGTCCTTGGTCGTCTTTGGTGAAATGAAACAGTAAGGGAACGAAGGGTGAGTTCCCTTGCAACTAAGGGAAGGAGAGCTTATATATATGGGGTAGGATTTTTAACATTAGTTCATAAGTTGTCCATAATTCCAATTAGGTCCCTCCTTCTTTACTTGATCGTCCCTTCCTCTTTATTCTAAGGAAAAACCTTCTCTTAAGGTCTTAGGAAAAGAAGGTAAAGGAGAGCAAGCTAATAATGAGGTACATACATAATGAAATATTACACATATACCCTGATTATTCAATCACAAGGCATGTCTCATAACTTGATAATTCAATTGAGGTGACTTCCTCATCATTTCTTCTCTAAATGATAGCAAAAGTCTAAAAAGATACATTAGATGACATATTTCACAATTTGTATCCCTTAATTTGGGTAAATTGCATTTTACCCCAAACTAGGGTTTCAAGCACCGGGATTGCTCTCACAGCTGCACCTTGGTGCCTTAGCTTGGGAAATCCCTCAAACTTTGCTAAAAAGATTTCTCATGATGTCTCAACATCAGAGGAACATCTCATCATGTGCAAATTGCAATCTAACCCTTTTAACTGGGTAAATTGCACATAGGTCCCTATATATCAAAACAATGCTACTACTTTAAATATAAAGGAGCAAATACTGAGATATATGTTTCTGAGAACTTAATTACATGCTCAGAGTTAATCACAAAGATTTAATTACATATTTAGGCAAAACACCTAGGGTTAACTCATAACCCAGGTCAGGGATGTTACAGAGATCCTAAAATATACATATAATTTCCTATCAATGATCATGCCATCAAGATCTATTAAACCTAGCTCGCTTCCTAGGGTTTTTAGTCCACTTTTATGGTTTCCATTGCAATTAGGGTTTCACTTCATTTTTACTATTTTAAACCCTAATTTTATACAAGTACTCACAAACCCTAATTATCTCATCTACTCTTTACGAAAGATATTAAGGTTACCTTTTAACAACATATGACCCTTATTTCAGATTAAAGGCATAATTAAACATCCATTAAGTCCATTATGCCTCTTTTACATTAAAACTACCATTTTTATCCTTTTAATTCATGAAAAGATCATTAGGCCCAATTATCATATTTGGTTCCTTTCAAATTAACAACTCATAGTTCATTATGATCTAATTCACATATGAACTCTATTTATCATTAATTCCACATTTATCCATTAGAAAACCCTAATTACTATATTAAGGGTATTTATCAACAATTAGGAACATTTATACTCAAAATAGCTTAGAACTATCATGTCTCAACTTTATACATGAATTTGAATAATTAAAGCCATTAAGAGTCACAATGACTAACATTATGGTTTCAAGGCCCATTAAAACATATTTATACACATGAAACTCTAAATTAAACCAATTACATGCAAAGTTCATCCTTTTTGTTCTTAATGTACCTTTTTATAATTAACAGGTTAATATCAACTTTAATCATCCATTAAACCCTACTAAATACATTAATCACCTCAATTTAGGGTTTCTTAATCATTAAAGCATTAAAGTTGATAATTTCCACTACTTTTTCGAATTTTAAGATAAAATAGCTTCCAAATATATTTTTAATGGATTGCCCTCATTTTTCTGAGCAACTTTCATATTTTATACGCATTCATCGGAGCTACCAATAAAAAGATACGATTTTTGCAAAATAAACTTACTTGAGGCAATGGTAGGCTACCACGTCGCCAAACCCATGCAACGTCGCTTGTTTTGGGAAGCATAATTATTTTACATTTTTTCCCTCAGTTAAGTGATCGGCGCTTCAGCCCGCGGAGGGGCAAAATGGTCTAACGCGACCTCCGTCTTCTTCAACCTCATGTAGCCATGCTGCGTCACCCTAGCCACAACTTCTGTGGCTCCTTCTCCTCTTCCCTGACCCCGACGGCCACCAGGAGGGGCTCCCTTACCTTAGACGCTCCTCCGCACACTCAGGGGCGCCATTAACTTGCGGCCAAGGCAGCTGGCTTGCACTAGCCAGGTCTGCAACCTACGGCCAGTGTTGCAGCCGTGCGGCTGCTACTATGCTTGGGTTAGGACATGGCCACGATGGCGAACCTACTACTTGGTATCATGGAGCATCAGACTTCCCTCGCAACTCCATCTTATTTCCTTGTGGCTCAAAGATCATGCTGCTTCTCTTTAGTTAGGGTTTTTGAGCAGGTGCATGGTTGGAGATGAGTGGAAGACAATGCAACTCGAGGCTATTGGGTTCGTCCCTTATATAGTGATAAATACCAATGCCCTAGGGTGCTTACCCACAAAGAAATAAGGCCCCCTCTCAAAAGGAAACCTACTTTCCTTAATCAAGTATAAGATTTCTCTTTATAAATAATACCTTGATTATCTATGATCCTTGGCTATTAGGGAATTCTAAAATAATTTCTTTTATCTTCTTGTTCTTGGCTTTTAATTCATTGGCTATGAAAATTATATTTTCCTTTAGTAGAAAATACCTCCTTTTTAACAATACCACAAAATTCATTCATTATGCATCACATTATCCTCTTATTTTGTATTATTAATATTTTCTCTTTCTTTTTCTCCATTGGGGCTCCTTGGACCCCAAGAAACTCTAATATTTCGAAATCTTTTTTAGTGGATACTCGTTATCCTTCTAGATGCATCTATATTCATTATTTCTGATTATCTTGTTTATTTCTTTATTAAAATATCTCTTTTTGAGGATTTCTCTTCATCTCTCCTCTTATTTTCCTTATTGGAATTCCTTTTAACATTAGAAACCTTATGGATATGAAAATCCATCAAAGATCACTCAATTATACCTCTTTCCACTTATTTCCCACATTTGATCATTGTTTTCA
The DNA here is from genome assembly GCA_963693085.1 of Alisma plantago-aquatica. Taxonomy (NCBI): domain Eukaryota; kingdom Viridiplantae; phylum Streptophyta; class Magnoliopsida; order Alismatales; family Alismataceae; genus Alisma; species Alisma plantago-aquatica. The sequence goes on along the minus strand of OY856410.1, from coordinate 791,933,324 downwards.
ATTTCTTTCTTAATAAAGAAATATTTAATTGATCTTTTCTTTTCTTGTTGCATTATTTTTTCAACTTTGGACTCCTTGGGACCCAAGGAACCCAAGAGGCATGAAATCCAACTTTGGATAACATTCTTTTGCCTTCTAGAGGTTTCTACATCTTTCTTTTCTCCATTTTCTTATTTACTCATTTATTAATGGAGTTTCCTTTGTCTTTTCCTTGTTATTGGGCCCAATAGATAATAAAGCCCACAAAACAACCAACAAGGCTATTGTAAACGAAATCTATTTATGCAAAAAAAAAATTATCATTATTTGTTCAAATATCTTTAATAGTAGAAATTACATTTCTCATCAAAAGAACCCAAAAATTGGGGTTGTAACAATGCTCTAGTCCCCCATTAGTGCTTTGGTAGCTTCGAATCTCCTCTACCACATCCTTGCTTGACCTTCTCCCTATTTGCTCCAAATCTATGCCGACCTTCCCTAGCATTTTGCTTCTTTACTTCCATGAACATTAAATTTTTCAATATAAAGCCCTATATCATTTATCATACCAAGCATGTTTCTATATTCTAAAATTCTAGATAAAGGTTAGGGATTTCTTTTTTGGTATGCTTTCGGTTAGGATTTGAATTTATTACTTCTAAAAATGTAGCATGTCATTAAACTAGATGATGTCTTCCAATGAAATAGTTTCTTGATATCTCTTCTTCTATTTTCTTGCGTTTATGCAAAAATATCATATAGAAAATATTATGCTACTTGTGTGCTATTTGCAAATGAATACATATTTATTGTCCCACACACAAATATAACACGCACCACAAACAACATTGTTGCATATCACAGAATTTGTGTGACATCCACTCACAAAACCTTCCCTTCAAACCTCCATCGGTGTAGTTCTTGGTTAGTGGAAAAGCCACCTTATGAACCTATGAAGCAGAGGACTCACCTTCTTTTTCTGAAAATTGCAATTATGTATACTAATTTCCAAGTTTCTATTTTAGATTGAGATTGCCTAGCAATGTGCCTCACCCATTTGTATAGAAAAGGTAGATAAATGCACTATGCGCCAAAAATCCTCATACATTATGTTGTCTTCTCTCTTCACTTTCAAAATAGGAAGGTATGTTTTTGTCCTATTACATGCTTACTGACCTAGATCCATTTCTTTCTTGTACCAAAATTCTATTCAATATTATGCCTTCTCTCTCCACTTTCAAAAAAGAAAAGTAACATGTCCTATTCAATCCTAACATATCTTGGCTTGCCTTTTCTTCTACTATCAAACTGTTGTTCTCTTCCATTCCTTCCTTCCTAATTCAATTTTATTTTACTCCTCTATGAATTGTTCTCAATTCTTTATCTATTCAAATATGGCATGTTTTGCACATTTACAAATACTTCTATCATTGCCACCATCTAAAGTGTCTTTTATTATCTTCTTTTTTTTGATGACCGAGAGAACCCACCCCGGGCGATGCCGACATGGTAAACTCTCGAGGCATGAGAGGGTGTGGTCCGGTCACCCCCCTCCCGCGCCTAATCAGCGTGAGTTGCCGTTCGCAAAGTGCCTTCGGTGATGTTCGAACCCGGGTCCTTCATTGGGACATACCGAGCTCTTACCACCCGGGTCTTTTATTATCTTCCCTTATAGGAAAGAATAAAACTTTACTAATTGGTGTAAATACCACTTTGATTTCTACCATTTAAGGTATCTTCTGGTGTCATTTCTTCCACAAAAGAATAAATAGTCAAGTGTATTATTTAGAGACACAAAAACTCTAGTCAAAGGGAGATACCACAAGGCATACAAAACAAGGCGATATAAAGAGCATCAACTAGTGTGTCAAGGTTCAAGTTTTGTTATTGGTTTTTGGTCAGTTTTTACTCATTTATTCCAGATGTATGTGTTTTCCATTAGCTTTAACTCTCTGTATTGGTATTATGGATAGAGGTGTGTGTATAGTGTAGTGATTCTAAAACTTAAAGCCTAACCATGATAACAAATTGTAACGAATAAGATAACTACATTACTCATGTTTTTCAAATCTAAAAATCATATCCACACTATGAAAAGAAATTTGTTATTGCATTGCACCAAATCACTAGAAATATTATATACACTAAATCATGAGGCTACATCATACTGTAGAAAAATAAAAATTCACTATATTCTTTTAGAGTAATTGAGAAAGAACTAACACATACATTACATGATATAATGGATAAACATCAATTAAAAAAAATTGTAAAATGTATGTACGGTTCCAGTATTTTCAATGATGTGTAACACTTGTTGAGCTCATAAATTTTTAATCGAATAAAAATGGTTTCTTTGCTTTTCTAGATACATTTTTTACGACATTGGTTTGGCACTCATATTGTTTTTCTCTTTACATTTTCAGCTAAACTTTATACCTATTGCTTTTTTCTTTCTTTATGCAAATGAGTTCTAGTACTCGTGAACGTATTGTGACGTCCATCGTGATCATAAGATCGCCATAATTCTGTTCCAAGATCCCAATTTGTATATCGACTCGTCATTTTTTGCACTTAACTAATAACTTTGTTCATGTTTTGTCTCTTTTCATGTTTAATGTTCATTTACGTACCTATTAGTCAAAGATGGATAAACTCTTAACTAAAGAAAATATACTATTTAAACACCAATTAGAAAAGAAAAAAAGTACAGAGAAAACCACATCATATTAGGAGAAGGTGGCGCTAGGTTTTGAGGGGGCGATCAAGGTAGCGATCTGGCGAGTGATGGGGATGGCTGGGTGTTTGACCCCGGGGCCAATCAAGCGGGAACAAGGGGAGAAGCAAGACGGGACACTGGAATAAATGAAAGATGCGGCAAAGGATAGCACCCAGAAGAAACAACGTGAGGTGTCAAAAGGGTGTTGCTTCATTCAGCGTGCTAGAAGTCGGGTTCGCGTTCAGGGTGGCGGGCACGCCCCAACAAGCACAAAAAGACTGGAGAGGCTACAGAAACTCATCTGGGGGTTATAGGCGGGCCCAATTCCGAGGAGGAAACTGGGCAGGTCGATAAACCTCAGCAACATGTCAACGTGAGGGAAACGACCAACACCGCAACACGTATACAGGCGTTACGGTGGGTGACAGAGATACGGCGACATTTATGTCTGCCCATCTTGCAACATTTCGAAGTACACCACACCCAAAGGATACAACATCAATAGTCTACATAACATCTGCCACAGTGTAGCAAAAAAGTAACTCATTTACAACGGTGTGTAACAAGAGTCCATCCATGAGGATCAGAGTCATGTGTGATGGTATCTGTAGCTAATTCAGTGGCAGTTCCAGATGTAAGTGGTGGAAATTTGTTCTTGTAGAAAAGAGAATCAAAAAGATTATCTGATGTAAAACAAGTTTTTGATAGAGTAGATGTATGAAGTATAATATGTGTTTGTCATTGTTGTGTTGTAGATTCGTACCTGGTACAGTGAGATTGAACCTCGGATGTCAATGTTATTGTGTATGTTCATCTGATGAGGAATGTGTGTCTGTTGTTGTAGTTATATCTATCAGATTTATGAAGGAGCTCAGTTAAGGTTGATGTTCTGCTCTTACAAATATCTGGTCTGCTGAATTTGATCCTTCGAATTCAAAGTCTCCCAACATATTGAACAAAGAGTGAAGTTTTGTATGTGTTTCAGTGTAAAGGTCAGTAAATTATACTAGGAGTGTATGATTTGCTATAGGAAGAAGATAGATGATCCAATCCCTCTTAACTTGCAGTTTTCAATCATCTCAGCCCATTCATCGATGATGTGAAAGTTGGACTTTTTGTTTGTTGTGATAGTGATCTCAAACTCTCTATTACCAAACTGTATCTTGTTTCATCCAGGAAAGATGTCAAACTTGTGATATTTACATTCTTTAGGTAGCATGACTGACTGTCTATTATCTGAATCGAATGGACAGTTCATGAAAGGTTATTCAGATGCCATAGTTGGAGTGGCTATGGTAGCAGTAAGTTTGTTGTGCTTCGTATGGTGTCGTGAGCTAATTCTAAACAGAAGAACTCGATTTATATGTAATGGCATCGCATCTCTTGGTATTCTTTTCTTGCTCAGTGTGTTGCAGAGATGTCGCCCTATCCCTATCTCGGGGAGTATAAAGGTTGCTAGCCGATGATTATAGTTGTATGTCATTGGCAAGATGGAGTAGAAATGGGGTAGATAAATATCATCTAATGTTCAGGACAAAGCCAAGGTTGAGTGATACCTATATCTTTAGGTGTAGATTTGGCTATGGAAAATGCAGCAATAATTAAAGACCTAATTAATATCGTCAACTTTATCAAATCAAACAAATCAAAAATGTTTTGAAAAGTTGTAAAATTCTTTGGTAGAATCTAAATGACAAACACAAATACATTATCGTTGTGATCAGTTCATCAACGGGATAAACTTCAAATCTGGTTTGAGACCTTTGATAAGTGTTCTCAATAGTGAGTGTAAACTCTAAAGTCCTTGAAAGACCAGAGCCAGTAGAACCACTCCAAATGCGCCTAAGGCTAAAATTGGATGCTTAATGATGCCTAAGACATCAAGAACCTTATGTTGTGCTATATGAACTATGAGTTGCATAAATAGCTTCAAACATGGACATTCTTGAGATGGTTATACATCTTAAGAATCATGTAAAGAGTGAAAGGTATAATGTCTTCAAAGTGATATTGAGTATAATCAGACAGATGGAGATCAAGTATAATCTCATATGCTTAATATGATTGTGCATATAGATTAACTGTAATTTCTTATAGGTCAAGAGTTGACCAAACATATGATTCTACAAATTGTTTTGTGAATCATATAGCCAGATTATCAAATGTTGAGAAACTTGGCCAAACCACTGTCTGAAGTGCTTGGAATGTTGATACCAAAGCATGAATGAAGAAAGGACAAAACATGTGATAATGATCAGTAGAGTGAAGTCCATAGAATAAAGCAATGTCAAGAAGTGTTCTGAGCTTAGCTCCAAGTCTTCATCAATCAAGATATTGAGAGGGGTAAGTTGGAAAGGTAAATAACCTCTTTATAGAGGATCTCAGGAAGATGAAAGAGATAGAGATCTCTACTTCAAGACCTGAGAGGAAGTGAGCTAAACATAGTGCGGAGCAAGAGTTGTTGCCACTGTAGTTGCAATATGACATTCATGGGCATGTAATAGAATTAGTGAATTGTTATTATATATATGCCATCAATGAAAACATCATACATTTTGTATGGGCAAGAGTAATGGACTGATGATTCATTTCAAAGATATGATCTTTGATGTCAATGCCTATGTCTCATCAACTATACTTGATAGTTAAAGAGACAAATGTGTGTGACACTTGTAATGAATGACATGATAACTCAAACTTAAAGGTAATCCATAGTACTTCAATACATTTATTGATGACCTCAGTAGATATGATAGTAATATACAAATCTCTTGAAGTGTTCTAGGAGATCATAAATGAAGTACATAAAAAACTTGGTATAAGTATTAAATTTTGATATGATCGATTTGGAGATACTTTGAACTAAGAGTTTAAGAACCTTCTGGAAGATCATAATAATGTATCATGATGGACTCCACTTGAAACACAATGATAGTGTATTATAAGAAGTGTATCAGAAAGAAGGAATCACACCTTGATAAGTAGAGTGTGATTACTAGCTAAACAACAAATTTCCTTTTAGGCACATGCTTGACACTAAAACAATGCACCATCTAATTAGTTCAAAGATAGCATATGAGATATGGAATGGGAAGTGTCCCGATATGTCTTTATAAAGATTAGGATTGAAAGCTTAAATAAGAACATGTTTCTTAAAAGGTTTTTACCACAAATCGCATAAATGTTATTTTGTTGAATACTACTTTGATATCCAAATCCAATAACAAAGGTGTTTTGGATGGCTGCATTCCTAGACGGGAACCTAGTTCTAAAGGAATCAGTGGGAGAGAAAAGTAGGACTCAAAATGTTCGAGACAAACAAGAAAAGCATTGAACTTAAAGAGGTACACTAGGAATGAAGAGAATCACAAAATGTTGTGGAATCTCAAAGTTCCTTAAGTAACACATAGAACTCATGGTTCTGGTAGAACACGCCTGGAGCTTGAAGGATATATGATATCTTATGGACAAGAAGGTAGTGAGTTGATCATACGATGAGTCAAAAGTCTACCTAGAATCTAATGAGAGCCAAAAATTGAGACATGGCTTGAAGCCATGAAATCCAAGATGGACTCCATGTACAGTGACAAAGTATGGTCCAAATTTTTAATCAAGTTCAATACTGATGCGACCTTCATAAAAAAAGAATCTAGCTCAACTATAGCGGTCATTGGAAGAGATAGTGAAGGAAGGTGGAGAGGTGGATGGGGGTAAGAAGATCAAGGCAAACAATGCTCTGGAAGCTGAAATGAGAGCCATTGAATTAACTAGTGAGATCGGAAACAACATGAATATAGAGCAGATCACAATAGAAATAGATTCCCAAGGAGCCAGACAGGCGTTAGAAGTGGCAATAGAGAAAAACCCTAAACTAGCCAAGTGGATCTCAAGAACTAGAAGACATTGGAGAGATAAGTGGCAGTGCAGAAATATCCCCAGGGAAGGCAATCAAGTTGCAGATACTCTGGCTAAATACCACCAAAAAACACAAGGTCACCTCTACGAGTATAGAGTACCACCTACCTCTTTAATTGATATTATCAACAAAGAGTCATGTAATGGTAGTAGTACTACCAAGTTTCCTTTTCCCAGTTCTGATCTAGATTGTAACAGTGGTTTAAATTTTCTTGCACGAGAGGGATGAGATGAATAAAAAAACCCTCTGACTTACCCAAAAAAAAGTATGACTTTGGTTGATCCACCTAAAGGGGTAAAACCCATAGGGTACTTTTAGGTTTTCCAGAAGAAGACTGATATGGAGGGTAAGTTGGTTGAAAAGAGTTTCTAAAAAGTTCAAAGTGTTGAACATGGTGAAATCTTTTCAGTAGTTACCATGGATAAATCCATCTGAATAATGTTTGCCATTGTTGCTTAATATGACTATGAGATTTTTCATATGGATGTTAAAACCACATTCCTTAAATGGAATATTGTGCAGGATGTGTATGTAACACAGCCTAAAGGTCTTATAAATCCAATAATGCAAATAAAGTCTATAAATATGAATAGATCAATCTTTGGATTGAAGCAAGAACCTTAAACTAGATATTCAATTTGACAAGATAGTTAAAGAGTTTGATTTGAGTCAGAATGAAGATGTAATGTGTGATTACAAGAATTTAGTGGGAGCATATATATATTCCACATATTGATGGGGAGTATCATCCTTATACTACAAAATCTAGCAACAAAGTGCATTCTAAAAGGTTTTTAGAGAAGCATCCTATGTGATAGGAATCAAGATCTATAGAGATAGATCAAGAGGGCTTCCTAACCTAAGAAAGAGAACATACTTTGGAAAGATGTTGAAAGGGTTCAGCATGATGAGAGAAAACTTGTCCATATTCCATGGAGTTAGTCTCTTAAGAGCCAAGTATCCCAATTCTTATGAAGAATAAGAAACACATGGATAGATGCCATATGCATTTGCAATTGGATCTATCATGTATGAACTCATCTCGTTATCTTGTATGCATTGGATATGAAAAGAAAATATGAACTAATTATCTTGTATGTATTGGACATGATAGGAATATACGAACTCATCATATTGTATGTATTGGACATGACAAGAAGATATGAAATCATCATCTTTTATGACAAGATGATATAAATATCCAGTTATCTCATATGTATTGAACATGATGAATGGATATATGTAGAACTCCAGTAAGAGTTTTTAGAATACAATGAAGGACATCTTTATGTACTTGTAAAGTACTAAAAGGATTAGTTCTTTAGTTATGGTAATATGTAAGATTTGGGTGTAAAGAGTTACACCGATGCAAGATTTCAAAATGAAAAAAATTGTGTTTGACCTTGGAATAAGAATTGTTAGTTGGAAATGTTCCAACATAAAAAAATTGATTAATTCTACAATAAGAAGCTGAGTACCTTAGTGTTACGTACACTGTAAATGATATTGTATGCATCTAGAAGTTCATATGGATGAACTTGTGGGAGGTTCCGACCATTAATGACTCAGTAGTAATACTGTAACAACAATGGAGCTAATGGTTAGGCAAAGGGATCTCAGATAGAATACTACGGCACTTCCATCTCATACGAGTTGTTGTATAGTGAAGGGATGTGAAACATGAATATACTGACTTGAAGAAAATGTTGCTTACCCACTATAAAAGCACTTGTGCAGTAGAATCGTGATGGACATGTTAAGATCACTTCAAATATGATTCGTGGGTGATTGTCTCTAAGTGCAAGTGGGAGTCTGTTGATATGATATGCCCAGAGAGCCAATCATATGATGATTGTGATGAAGTATTAGATACCTGATTTGATAATATTAAAGGTAATTCTATCTATTATGTTTGTCTCAATAATGAGATGATGACACATACATTACAAATGTTTAATGAATCATGTGACTGAATGACATATGTCTTCAGGTTGAGGACCTGAACAATGAGATCATATGTATGATAAGAGTACATACATTCTTGTTATGTCCCTAGTTGGATATTGATGTGGAAACAAAATAGACAAAAGTAATACATAATACTAGAGTGTGTGTTGACTCATGGTAGAGTCTCATTACTCAAGATATATGATATCAAGTCAAGCACATAGATATATGTTAGAGAATAGTATATCAGATAGACCCACCATGAGAGTGATACATGGATACCATGGAATGGTAGTCGCAATTGTCTCTCATAGTGATGTTGGTGATTGTGGTTCAGAGACTTGAAATCACTACACTCGTCACATGTCATTGGGTACACTTTGACATCATCAAACGCAATCTTGAAACATGGGTTGTTATAACGGTGATGATTGGGTGACTTTGCATATGGGGACTTGACTGTGAGTGATAGATATGGGATTTTTCCCTCCTACAAGAAGTATGATATCCAGGGCCCCTTGATAAGTGAGACTGAGAATTGTATGTCCATACTCATGTGATTCAATATATGATATGTGAACTCACATGCATCTCAAACAGTCTGCTCTTGGTCAAGGAACATGGATTGAATGTTGAAGAGGATGATGTTCCATGCCTCGAGTTCAATCTGGATGTCAGAGATAAAGGAACTATATGATCACTATAACACTAATCACATATTGTAGGTTGAGGTTGTTCTCCAACTTTCTGAGTTACTTGGGTAGCAATGATGAGTTACTAGATTCCTCTCACTGCTTGTGATGTCATAAGTTGTTATGAACATTCACTGCCAATGTAAATTGGAACCTGTAGGGTCACACACATAGGATAACCCTAGAAGAGGAGATTGTCCATGAATGATATTTAGATTGAGATTAAAGGTGTTTAGGTACTCAATTAAACATACAAATGACTGACTGGACTTAGAACTATCAAGTTCAAGTGTTGAACTAGTTGGTTAGAGTGTCAGGTCAATTAGAGACTACATTGGCAATGTCAGGACTGCCAACCGACCGGTTAACTTGGTGAACCGGGTGGCTCATAGTCCTGCCAACTGAGTAAATAAGGATTTTTCTGGTTGGAGGAAAATTTTCACGTTTCACTTATTTAATTCAATTGGAATAAGGATTAATCTTTGAATTAATTGGAAACGATTGAGGAAAGTCAATTACAAGCAAATCTTGGAAGTGAAATGACTGGTTCACACTCCCAACCGATTGGTTCACTAGTGAACCGATCATATCACCTTGCCAAATGACTATTTCAGTTGTGAAACGATCAGTTCGCCTATCACAGTACAAACTATTCATGCATTTTTTGGATCCTTCTACTCCTGAACGGGTTGGGAATCCTGACCCTACCCTCTACTGTAAATAGAGGGGTACTAGGGGCTTCTTAGAACACACAACTTAGATCATCAGTTGAACTACAAAGTTGTTGTCCTCTCTGTTTCTGGTAATCAAGACAGCTCGAGCAAGTGTTGCCTGACTAGGGAGGCACAATGAGGAAAAGACAATTATAGAAAAGCAGTCTGAGTTTGGGAGAGCAGGTTGGTGCTAGTACACCAACAGGAGGGTCATCTCCTTCCTTCCAGTTTTTCTAGAACGACAGGAGTTCCAGGTGGTCTGTGTGGACTATCTGTAGAGGTGGGAGATGTCTTCTGCTCAGGAGAACACATCAGCCGCAGTCTGTTGTGGAGGCCAGAGTCCATGGTGAAGACCAAGAGATGCATAGACACCATCCAAGACATGGCATTGAAGACCGTATATGGATACGAGGTATTGTCCTGGGAAAGACCCAGGAACAGGTATATCTCGCTAAAACCATCCTTCCAATTATATAGTCAATGATGCAATCTTCTGTTATGGGTTAATGGCTAGTAAAATGTTTCATTTCCGTTGCCTACTTTGAGGCCATAAAACCCAACATGAAGGTGCTTTTACCTTCACATCCGTGCCAAAGAAGCACCTTGTAAGCAGGACTCTCGTCGGAGTTTGCTCGGGGCTGCTGGAGCAAAGCAACCAGATGGGAAGGAGGTGGGATCGTGATGCTAGCTGGAAGTCGAGGTGGTCCACTCATCGCATGCCAACTCAACTAAATAGGGTCGCGAGTTAGCAAGAGAAAAGCAGTCTGCGTGGAGTCGCCTCAACCATCTCAACCAATCATGTAATGCCACCTCAACAAACGTGCTCAACTCACAAGACCAGAGATCAATCTGAGTCATCGATCCAGTCGGATCCTTCCATTGATCAAGATAATTTCTCGACCTAAATCATTTAATTAAATTAGAACGTTATTAATATTAGGAATAGACTAGAAAATTCTAGGAATATCAGAAAATAGAAAACATATATATGATTTTCATCATAAAAACGCAGGCTATCTAAATAAAATATCCCCATGACCTAGATATGACCCCTTTTTTCAAAAATACTAGCCTATTTCCTCATTATATATATATATATATATATATATATACACACACATACATATATATGCAATAATTTGATACAACCTGACATGTTGTGATAGTCAAACCCTTATGCGGTCACTGACCCTCACATGTCATGAAACCCTGATCAAGTAGGGATAGTTAACTAAAGATCATAAAAACCCTAATTTTCAATTCTCTCTCTCTCTCTGTGTACTTTCATGCAGTCATTGCCAAACCCTAAATAAATCATGACCTCCTATGATCATGTATGATTCCTCAAACCCTAGATCCAACCATGATCCCCTTGGGTCATGTGGGTCCTATAAAGGAAACTGTTAGTAATCTAAACCTCTATAGAAAACCCTAAAAATGAATGTTCCCTTCTTGTATAAAAATGGGCATCGTTAATTAAATGAAACCCTAATTTTGAGTTCTAATTTTGTGGCTCAAAAAGAAGATAAAAGTAAAAGATAATATTTGATATAATCATACAAAGATGAATGTAACCACGATTAAAGATCAAACCCTAATCTTGGGTCATATAGACTCATAGTCACATACACCCTTGATTCCTTTTCAGGGTGATCATTCTACTTGCTTCACTAGACTCTTGGATTCATATTTGATAACAATAGGCATGTGGGTTTTATTAAGTATATGACTAGTTTTCATTGATGCATAATGATATGATGTAACTTGGATGCTTTTATTTGCATATAAATTCTTGAATGAATACTAGTATAATAGCCTTGTCCAAATATAAAATATCATAAAACATGTTGATGAGTTGTAGCTACTCTAGTGAAATAGTAATTCACTCTCTGTTCTAATTACTAATATAGAGAACAACCGCATAGACCAAGGGGTGGGGATCCCCATAGCCCTAGGGGAGGGGAAGGGCCCAACATGTATGTGAAATAAGGTGCTGACACACTTAGTGGTACAAGTGCATCTAATGATCCATCTAAAAGAAATGTTTACCTAATTTTCCACCCTAAAATACTAGGGGCGGGGAAGGGCCCAACATGTATGCAAAATAAGGTGATAACACACTTAGTAGTATAAATGCATCTAATGATGTTTTTAAAAGAAATGTTTACCTAATTTACCACCCTAAAATAATGTTTTCATATCTTTCTTTCTTCCTTTCGCAAGTTTTCATTATGCAAGTTAGCATATGAATACTTTTAGCCACATACACAACTTTGTTGATTCATTTGTTTCCCATATTTCCTACATGCAAGGAATGAGTAAATCATTCAAAGTACTTAAGATATTAAATAAAATTAAGGGAGGATGATTATCTAGATGGCTACCTATCATCTTATTTCTATTTAGATAGTTACTCGTTTCATTAGATGATGTATAGGATGTCTATGTCCTATGTACTCTCTTTTTCCTTGAAAACTTATTTCTTCTTCCAGTGAATAATGTAATATGACTTTTCTCATTTTGGAATGATGGTTGTGTGACTACTAGAATGATTTTGTGAATAATGATTCAACTTCTTTTATATGCTAGTTGATAATCACAATCCCTTATATTTTCCCACTTGACATATGTATGACTGCACACATATCTAAGGGAATGCCATCATGGAAAGTATTTAGGAATTGGGGTCGTCACAGTTGGTGTCAGAGGAAATACTCACACATCATAGTCACATAAAAGCTCATTTTCCCTATTGTGAGTCTAGTGTAGTCCTTGAGTTAGGGATATGAAGGGTGGAGGTGACTAGGATAGAATCTTCCATGGGTATGGCTAATGTCTCTGAGCCACTTTGCTTGGCAATCATGAGGTGACGTATATGGTAGTATAAGTCTACCTAGCCAATACCCTAAGTGTCCCATACTTCTTGGGCATACCTTAATTAAGGACCTTTCTAATCTATAGATACCCCACCATCTCATCTATAGAAAAATTTCCCTCTCATCTCTATTATATAAGGTTAGGAAAAGAGTCACTCTATTTGGAAGTCCTAAGGACTGATTGATAAGGATTATTAGGGTATCCTCCAAAAATTGTAGCACTAAGATCATGAATAACTAATAAAGAAGAATAATGAAATACAACATGACAAAAAAATGATGATATATCTAATGTATTTCATCTAGTTTTATGATGCCTCCAAAGACCCGTAACTCTAAGGCTTCTGAATAATCATCCTCTAAGAAGAGGAAAGAACTTCAAATTCCTAAAGAACCTGATTCTGAGAAAATGGCCAAGGATAGGTGGGAAGAACAAAAGAAAGTCCTCCTACACTTCATGGAGACGATTGCCCTAAAAGGAACCCCTAAACCCATCTCATCTACAAAGAAGTAAGTAATTGTATTAGACTTCATCAAACTTAACCCTGACACCTTTTAAGGGGAATACCATCCTGAGGTGATGGATAAGGCAGAAGCATGCACCCTGTTGGTGTAAAATGCCTTTTGTACCCTAGAAGTACCCAATGAAAAGAAGGCCAGATTTGCCACACACCTGCTTAAGGGAGGGGCTAAAATATGGTGGGTAAACTATGGCGAGAATAGGAGAGAAGAATTAAACAACATGGAATGGGAAGCCTTCAAAACCCTCGTAACTAATTGTTTTATGCATATAGATGAGAGGAAGAGGAAGGAGAGAATGTACACTGACCTAAAGAAGGGTAATCTCTCAGTGGCTAACTACACCTGAAAGTTTAGACTTCTGGAGCATTATGCACCCATTAAGACTAAAGATCACCTCCTGGAGCACTATGTTGACTGAAATGACCGACACCAAACTGACAATCAAATTAAATGAATGCGGAAGCGATTAGCAGTGGAATTATCAAAAATCACTAAAAATTTAAAACTTTTGTAAAGAGATCTTTGAAAGATAAAAACTCTTTCATAAACAACATGATAAGTCATTTACAAACTGATCCATTGATAGATCTCTGAAATAAACACATCTCGAGCATTACAAAAAAACCCACCTTGTTAACTGTACAAGGTAAGATACAAAATCTCGAGGCATCATGCCAAAATCCTCAGACCTACTGACTCCTAGGACCTGAGAGTACAGAGACGACATAAGACATGCTATCTATAAGACTAGACAGTCAGTATCTCCACCTGAGATTCATTGTTGCCCCTGATGTTGTTGTTGCTGTTGTTGCTCATTCTTAAATGGATTCCTTCGTCCTTGGCGTCTTCCTAAAAAGTAGAAACCTACGGGAGTGAGACAATTTGAATAATTGTCCAAGCGAGAGTTATAACTCTCCACCAGAAGCTTTGTTATAGCATATAAGGAATAACAGAAGCAAAGTAACTGAAAATATCAACAGCAGGTTTGGTAATAAGTAAAACAACATTTACTTAAGCAATCACTTCATTAAAGCATATGTAGAACATGTATTCTAGAAACTTGAACAGACTATTAAAGTCAACAATGTAACATCAATCATTGTTTCTCGTAGTACAACCTAAGCAGTTATACTATACAGCTGATTATATTTTTCAAACATCAATATGCCCTGCGGAGATGAGGTATACCTCTCATACTCCAATCGATCATTTATAAAAATCACGTCGGTACCATACATAGGTCATCAAAAGAGTCGGATTCTTATGACCTCATCTTCCTCAGTCAGTAAGAGGATTTACTTGCAGGACATCTTATGACTCTGCTGTAGTAGCTATCCAGGGTATTCTGGAAACTTTGCTATAGAGTTACAGTGGAGTTATGAACTCTCATCGTCATCGAAAGATTTCTTGTTTATCTCTCATCGATGCGGTATTAGTAATTTCTTCCGGAGATTTGTGGTACATCACTCGGTATGAATATATAGTGAAGGGTTGAAAGATTAAAGTACATCTACATCAATTCCTACACTAGGACATAAGGATATTCGCGTCCATATACCCCATATACTCAAAAGTATATGCTCCAGGAGTTCCCTTAGGAAAACCTGTTTCACCATCATTTGGTCTCTGACAATGATGGATCTATGGTCAGGGCTCTACATGATATGATTATACTTGATTAGTTAGGTACATTCTAGCATTCTTTTAGCATCAAGCATGTTTCCAAGCATTAATCATTAGAACAACAGCTATAAAAGTAGAATACTAAATGTATCAAGTCTAACTCACATCAATTATCAATTGGATATCATTTCTTAACCATTTCATTACTATGATTCAAGAATAGGGTATTCAAACCCTTAATTCATCATAAGTCATCTTATTAGCATGGCCTTGATGTTACTCATGGCTCTCACAGCCTATCAATCTTATATGATGTCACTTAACTAGGCAACATGGTATATCACTATTCACAAAGCTAATAACATGCTTCCAATGAATATGATATCATAACCTTTACCTGGATATAATCATCCTTTTATAAGAACCTGCATAGTTAATTCAATTGACAACAATAAACATTTCATTTCCAGATCAGCAATTTATAAAGCAGAATTAACCTTTCAATTCAGGAATAGTACCTTCATGCTTACACTAAGGCTAGGTTCCCTTATTTGCATCAATTAGGGTTATTCAATCCCTTTCTTTATGATTAGGAATAATGATTCCTCATCTCATACTTTAATCATGAAGATTCATGCTTAAAAGCATAAGTAGAGTTAGGGTTTACCCCACTCCATTAAGGTTATTGAATCCCTTTGTCTTATAAGGCATAAGAATTCTTATATTGTAATTTGTTCACAGGGTTTCATACTTGAAAGCATAACCCAGGACTAGGGTTAACATACCCCATCCTTCATTAGTTAGGGTTTGTATTCTTTTACTTCAACATAGGGTTATAGATTCTCTTAGCTCTCGAGGCATAAAGATTTCTCATATTACAACTTGTAATTAGGGTTTCATACTCAAAGGCATAACCCTGAATTACTCCATTTATCAGATCACCCTAAATTAAGGTTTACTATTCACGTTACATGTTATTACCCTAGAATTAGGGTTTACTATTCACTTCATAGTGAATTGAGCTCATAGCATCATTATATATGAAAATTATCATCATTGATGCCCTCAATTTAGGTTAAGATTCATTAATCATTATAATTAGGATTTCCATGATCTTACCTCGATGGATCATACCCTAATCATGTACATTCTTACATATTGAAAGTATGTTACTTGATTCTCATTCATATTAGGAGCCTTCTCTCTCTTCTTACTACTCGATGATGTTTAAATCACTCTAGGTTAGATTAGGTCAAGTCATCTTTGATTAACATAGATTAAGTCAACCCATTATAATCATTAGGGTTTGCTTGATCAAGGGTTGTTATCTACTTGAACCCTTCAAGGGTACCTTGGTAATCTTATTTAATAATCATAACATGGGTCAATCTACTAATCACTTAACCCCTTAATGTCTTTAGGTATCATTAGGGTTTAGATTAAACAACCATTGAACCATCTAAGCCTTCAAGGCATTAAGCATAAAATGATTCAGGAACATGGTTATTCAAACCCTCAGATTATCATAACACTTGTTACCAAGTGACATATAAGCATCAAGTCATCTAACAACATGACCTTGATTGAAGCAATGTATATACTTTTCACATATCATTACTCTAAAAGCTTATAATTGTTTTCAAGGAATATGACATCATAACTCTTACCTGGCTATGATCACCTCATAATATCAACCTGTATGACTTATACAAATAAGGACATGCATATATAACAATGTCAACACAATACCAAAATTTTTCAATTTCTTTATAGGACACCATGGCCGTGCCACCTTGCACGGTCGTGCAAAGTAAGGTTACCACAGTCGTGCTCCCTTACACGGTCGTGCTACATAAGATCATTCCATGATTCATATTTATATATATATATATATAAATATATGTATTCTAATCTTTCATTCTTTTAACTTGATTAGGTCACATCAACCCTTCAATCAAGTACATGCTACTATGGTTAACATAGTGTATCAAGCTATTAATCCTATAAACAATTAAGAATTCTCCCTTTAATTAGTTCTAATCACTTAGGTATTATTAGGGTTTCAACCTTCATTCCTTCATTGATTATCATTACTAATCATTATTGGATCAATAGAACATTCATCATCTTAATTCCCAAAGATTTAATCACATTGGACCTCCATTACATAAGGTATCCAATTGAATTAGGGTTTCCAATGTTGATTACTTCAATCATTGAATTCATGGAACCAAACATCAATTGGACCTATACTCATACCTAAATTGAGTTTAATAGGTCAACCTTCAACTGATTTGACCCTTAATTAACCCTCAATCGTTCATCAATTAGGGTTTGATTCAATTGAATTAGGGTTTGGAATCGATGATCCTTCAATACTAATCAATGTAAGACTAGTTACTTTGAAACCATAGAAACATCATCCAAATTGGGTATGACCTGACCCCAAACGGTCTTGAGGTCGTTTGGATGACCTCCAAACGGTCTTGAGACCGTTTTCCCATCATATTATCAAAATCCAAGTCAATCAATTAAGGTTTGAATCATTGTTTGCCCATCATATTATCAAAATCCAAGTCAATCAATTAAGGTTTGAATCATTGGATTGATCACCAAATCAACATTGCATTGTATATCAACTTGGTACCTTTATACCTTTAAACACCTAACCATACTCAACCCTAGACCTCCAAACGGTCTTGGGTGACCACCAAACGGTCTTGAGACCGTTTGGCCCATCCATCCTTTGGATTCTAGTGAAAAATCATCAAGGATTGGTCTATCGAGTTGATCAACAATTCAGCACTTAATTGCAATATGATTGGTACCTTTGGACCTTCAATTGATCAACTATACTTGACCCCAGACCTCCAAACGGTCTTGGGGTGACCCCCAAACGGTCTTGAGACCGTTTGGGTGATCCCCAAACGGTCTTCAGACCGTTTGGGCTAATCAACCCAAAATCTCAAATTAACTTGTTGGAATTTCAGCACTAATTTCAATTAGGGTTTGCCCAATTGATTAGCCTTCAACTCATGATTCCTTGATAATTAACCCCTAAAATTTGGTGAGTTATTAACCAACATAATTAGTAACAGTAATCTCAAACGTTCCACGCTTGGTCAACGCACTCAAACGGTCTTGAGACCGTTTGCCCAAAAAGTTCAATTAAAACAGATTGATAATCAGCACTTAATCCAATTAGGTTTCCCTAATTGATTAGCCTTCAACTCACGATTCCTTGGGAGTTAATCCCTCAAATTTGTAGGGTCATCAACCAAAATAATTATGAACTGGAATCCCAAACGGTCAATGCTTGGTCAACTCACTCAAACGGTCTTGAGACCGTTTTCCCAAACAGGTCAAGTTAATCAGGTTGAAAATCAGCACTTAATTCAATTCGATTACCTAATTGTTTAGCCTTTAACTCATGATTCCTTGGGAGTTAACCTATAAAATTTGGTAGGTCATTAGACCACATTATTAGGAACAGTAATCCCAAACGGTCAACTCTTTGTCAACGCACTCAAACGGTCTTGAGACCGTTTTCACAAAACGTTCAAGTTAATCAGACTGAAAACCAGCATTTAATTCAATTCGATTTGCCTAATTGATTGGCCTTCAACCTACGATTTATTTAGATTTAACCCCTAAAATTTGGTGGGTCATTAGCCTACATAATTATGAACAGAAATCCCAAACGGTCAATGCTTGGTCAACACCCTCGAACGGTCTTGGAGACCGTTTTCTCCAACCGACCTTGTGAAACCGTTTGCCCTTCAAACGGTTTTGCAAACCGTTTGCCTTAAACCGTTTGGCCAAAGGGGGGAAACAAGACCGTTTGATAAAGTAACATTGGTAATCACGCCCATCTTCTTCTACCTCCAGATAAAGGTCTGTTCTTCGTGGTTTTAGTTGCATGAAATCAAGGAAGAGTGGGAAAGAAGAAGAACTAAGTATTAATTGCAAGAACAAAGATATGCATAAGAAAGCAAAAGGTTTAGAGTTATAAAGCCCACCTTAAGGTAGTTCCTTGAGCTCCAAGCTTCCAAGCTTCAAGCCTTTAATGGTGTCTTGAGCTCCACAGGTCGGCCAAGGGTGTTTCTCCAAGGAAAGGTTGGGAAAAGATGGCTAGAAAGAGGAAACAAGTAAGGAAGACCATAAAACCAACCTTGCACCATGAATTCCTCCATGAATCCGAGCAAGAATATGACCAAAGCTTACCTAGAACTCCTTATCCGTCCTTCTCTACTCCAGAGTTATGTCCTAAGTCGGTCTAAGCAAGGGGATAAGAAGGGAAGTGAAGGAAACGATCCTTGCTAAGTGAGAAAAGGTGTATATATACTTTGGGTGAATTTCCAACATAAGGACAACTTGTTTCTCCATTTCTCATCTAGGTCCTTCCCTTCTTCTAAGCCACGTTTCTCCCTTCCATACTTAAGAAAAACTCATCTTAAACCCAAGGTCTAAAGGTGAAGAAAGCCAACTTTTTACTAAGTTGCACATATAGAAGGGTTATTAGGCTTATAACTTGATTATTTAATTTATAAGGGTTATCATTCTTATTTGATTATTCAATTGAAGTTCCCTATTCATAATTCTTACTCTAAATGATGCCAAGAGTCATAAATATACTCTAAAAGGTGTATTTTAGAAGTTTCATTCCTCGTTTTGGGTAAATTGCACTTTACACCAAAATTAGGGTTTTAAGCACAAGGATTGCCCACAAGCTGCATCTCAGTGCCCAAGCTTGGGGAACCAATCACACTTCATCACATTCACTCTTATGATGTATCAACACTAAAGGAACATCTTAACATGTGCAATTTGCAAGTTAACCCCTTTTAATTAGGTAATTTGCACATAGGTCCCTGTATTACAAAACAATATTACAACATTGTTCAAAAGGACAGAAAGGGAAATATATATTCCTCAGAAGCTTTAATTACATTATCAACAGATAACCACAAGCATTTAATCACATGATTAAGAAAAACACCTGGGGTTACTTCATAACCCAGGTCAGGGATGTTACATTGACTACCTACCCGCTCATATGAAAATCCTAGTCATTGCCTCCCGTCCCATCAACATAGATGAGGCCCTAGATATGGCCCTTAAGTAGGAAAGAGATTAGGGTTTGTAGAAGCCTTCCAGCATGGGATACCTAGGGTTAACCACCACTGGGGAGGATAAGTTTAGGAAATTCCACCCAGCCCATAACATGGGATTAGGAAAAGGAGGTGGTTTCGGTAAAGGAGGATAGAGAAAAAACTAGAATTAGTTGAAGGCCAACCACAAAAAATGTAAGACTTATGGGTGAGGACATGAAGGACTTTGTTCCTATGCCAAGATGGTATCCTACAACTGTTGGATTTTAGGGGAGGTAGAGAAGGCAGCGGAAACAAAAAACAAATTCTCCCCCAAACCCAGAACAAGGAAACGCGTCAACGTCTATACAATAGGAAAGGGATGGTTTGTGGAATCATACCTTGTCCTGAGGCTTGCTCAGGGACAATACCTCGCACCTTGCGCGGTCTTCACCTCCTATCTTAGACGGTGTCTGTGCAGCTCCTGGTCGCTCCGGGACTGACAGAATTGAAGGTTGTCCTCCTAGCGGTAGAAACCTCCCGCCTCTGAAGTAGTCCACATGGACTACCTGGAACTCCAATCTCCTTTTCCCACAAGGAATTGGAAGGAGTCGCACCCTCCTATTAGCATACTAGTCACCAACACACTCTCCTGCCACCAGTCGCAACTGCAGTTGTCTTTCCCTTGTTGTGCCTCCCTTTTTGGGTAGCACTTGCTTGGGCTCTCTCTCGGTTACCAAAACCAGAGAGAACGACAACTTTGCAGAGCAACTGGTTTGCACTGAGTTGTTGTCTGAGAAGCCCCCAATACCCCTATATATATAGGAGGGTCATGGGACAGGGTTCTCCATCACGGGCAATGCGGGACTAAAAGCAGGAGTAGAAGGGTTCGAGATTTTCCACAAAACAACCAACTCGCAACCTGAACCAATCGTTTCATTTCTAAAACGGTCGGTTGGGGACCTGAGTCGGTTGGTTGACACCTCAATAGATCGGTTCGGACACCTCAACTGGTCGGTTCACTTCTAAACCGGTCAGTTCGTGGTCCTGGTCAGTTCCCGATTGACTTTCCATCTTTTGTTTCTAATTGGTATCAAATACCAATCCTTGTTCCAATCAAATTGGGCAAGTGAAACGAAAGGAAAATTCTCACCAATCCTACTTTCCCAACTTGCTCGGTTGCAACAGTTGAACCGATCATTTCAACACTTGAAGCAATCGTTTCACCCTGACCATGATCCGATCGACTCACAACCTGAGCGGATCGGTTCGTCACATGAGCTGATCGGTTGGGAGTGCAGATTGTGCAGAATCAGTAAATTGCAGTTTCAATCAATTCGATACTCCAATCAATGTGTCCAACACCTTGAACATAATGATACTGAGCTATCAATTGATTGAGTGTTTAATTGAACTACTAAACTCCTTTAGTAATCAATCTAAACATTTTTGTGGACAAAACTCCTCTTCCAGGTTAAATCCTATGTGTCTGACCCTGTAGGTCCATTTCACGTTGGCAGTGAAAGTCCATAACACTTATGACTTCACAAGCGTGCCTAGTCACACATCAGTGCTACCCAAGTGAAAGAGAAAGTTGGAGAACAACCTTCAATCCTACAATCCGTGAATGGTGTTACAGCGAATGTATAATTCCTTTGTCACTGATATCCCGAATGAACTCGAGGCATGGAACAGTCAACCTGTCAATGTTCATTCACTTTCTTGATCTCTGAGTAGATTGGAAGAGATATGTATGACATCAATATCACATATTGATTCACACATGCGTGCGCATGCCTATTTCAAACCTACTCATCAAGTGGCCTTGGATATCAAACTCCCTCAGGAGGAACAAATCCCATATCTATCACTCACCCCTCAAAAGCCCCATGTGTCAAAGCCACCCAATCATCACCTTTATAACAACCCATGTTTCAGGACTGCGTTTGATGATGTCAAAGTGTGCCCAATGACATGTGTTGAGTGTAGTGATTTCAGGTCAAAGAATCACACTCACCACCATCACTGTGAGTACTAACTGTGACTACCATATCATGGTTCCATGTGTCAAACTCGCGGTGGGTCTGTCTGGTACACTTGTTCTCTAACAAGTACCTATGTTTTTGGTTTGATATCTCTATATCATGACTAATGAGATTCTGTCATCAACCAACACCACAATCTAGTCTTGTGTGTCATTGCTGTCTATCTACCTTCCACAATGACATCCGACTAGGGACATAACAAGAATGTACCAACTCTTAGCATCCGTTTGATCTCATCGTTCAAGTCCTTAACCTGAAAGCATACGTCATTGAGTACTGTCATTCTCTAGACATTCAATCTGTTCTATCACTATCTCAAATGACTGAACCAGAAAGAATTGGAAGCTTGCCTTTGATGTTTATCAAATCAATCTTAATGTATCCCACCAATCATCCCATGATTGGCTCTCAGGGCATACATACCAACAGACTCCCACTTACACTGCGAGCCAATCACCCTTGAATCATATTCATAGTGATCTTCAAACATGTCTCACATGTTACTGTGCTCTTGTGCGAACATAGTAAGTTATGGCAACACCTTGCCAAAGTCTGTATTAATTGCATGTCTCACATATCTTTGTTGTACGTCACACGTATGAGATGGAGTTGCCGTAATATGCGATCCAGTATTCCTTTCTTAACCTTTAGCCACATTGCATGATCAAGGATTCCATACTTGTCATCAATGATCGGAATATCTATAAGTTCATCTCATGAACTTCCAGATCCATATAGTATCTATTGTTGTTCTCTAGCACATAGATACTTGACATTTCCTTTTAAAATGGTTTTATTGGAACACTTCCAATTATCAACAAACTTTCACTTTTATATATCCTATATATATTTTGCAATTTATTTTCTATCTTTTCGGAAGTTCGCATCAATGTAACTCTTTACATCGAACTCTTCCTTATCTCCATAGAACTAGTACTTCCCAAGTATTTATCAAGTTCTCATAGTATTCTGGTAACCCTTACTGGAAGTAGATAGACATCCACTCGTCATGTCCCACATACGAGTTATCAGGATGAGCACATCATATTGTCATGTCCTACATACAAGATGATGAATGCATTTTGTTCTTTCCATGTCCATACATGCAAGATAATGGGATGATTACATACATGATAGATCCGTATCTATTCTTAGTGTTCCCATTCTTCATAAGAATTGGACACTTGGCCTTGGGATACTAACTCCATATAACATGGACAAGTTTTTTCCCACTGAATCTGTGCATACTGAACCCTTCAGTACAGATTGCCAATGTATGCTTTCTCTTTTCAGGTCAAGAGGTTTTTGAGAACTATCTCTATAGATCTCTATTCCTATCACATAGGAAACATCTCTATCTTCCCTAAAGATAATTTCCACTTTTGGATTTCCATTCTAGAACATTTCCATTTCACATCAACATGTGGAATGTGAACACGCTCCCACTAAATCATAGATCCCATCTTTATCTTTGACATATCAGTCAAACTCTTTGACTATATCATCAAAGTAAAGATCCAATTCTGAGTTGCTTGTACTCAATCAATCACATTGATTAGTCCATTGTAACTTATAGACTTCATTTGCATTAGTGGATTCATAAACCTTATAGGTTGTGTCACGTACACATCCTTGTTTTATTCCTCATAGGAATGCGGTTTTAGTATCCATATGCCAAATGTCTTAGTCATTAAGTTGCAATCAACAAGCATCATCCTTCTCAAAATGTTATCCATTTGTCTTAAAACTTAAGACTTATTTACACTTATGGATTTCCATCCAATGGGTGCTACCATCAAGTTCATACCTTATGGTTTACATGGAAGTCATTTAGGATGTAATGGTCATCTACCATAACTCAAAATCTGGTTCCTCATATTCATCTAGATAGTTGACTCATCTCATGAACAACTCATCATATAGATGATCGAGGTGTGTTTGTTAAGGATATAAGAACTCACAACCTTTGCGATTCTTAATGTCCTTTAGTGTAGGGTATTCTTTATTTAAGAAGAATTTAGTTATTTGATAATCATTCTCTAACTCCTTAGAGTATGACTCTTTTTTTTATTTAGACATCACTATGCCTTAATCATGAGCTCAATATGATATACTATCATAATCACTCATAAGGATCTCAACCATTTTGGTCGAAGTATTTCATTCATTGTTCTTATCAAGAATTAACACTTTACCAAATTCATACTTCATCTATGATATCCTTGAACATTTCAAGATATTCATTTTTGTATTTCTTTAAACAACATTTGAAGTATTAGCATTTACTCCAATAGGTATGTAAATACATCACATGTATTATACCTAATAGGATAATCATTCTTCCACTACCATTAGTGAAGATTGATTAATCATGTCCAAGAGATTCATGTCTCTTACTTGTTATCCACCCAAAAGAGTCTAGATTTATCCATCATATGGAAACTAGAAATGAATTTCTCATGATTGATGCTAATTTGATTGTTTGAGTTATCAATAACTTTAGGTATCATTTTATCTTATGCATACCATGTATCACAAGCTAAATAAGGCATTGCCATAAAGATCATATCTTTAAGATTGAAACATCAACTTTATTAATTGCCATCATTGTCATACAATATGCAAAAATAAAGTGTTTCTATCTATTGGCAATATATGAAATAGCAGTTCTCAACTCTATTTCATGGCCTTTAGGCTGAAATAAACTGAAAGATACTCCTATCTATGGCAGCAACACTTTCTCCAATGATGGGTACTTCTTTCTTGGTCCTTTCACAAAGGCCATCACTTCTTTGCGGATCTTGCATATCATATATGATAGATCCATATCTTGGTATCATATACCTAATATAAAGAAGTGGTTCATTTCATGATACCTTAGGTGGAGATCTCCATCCCCTCCTTCATCTTCTTTTGTTCTTCCAGATATAGAGGGAAATTCCCTCATACACCCTTTCTCCATGTGCCTTGAGGTTGAAGATGGCTTGGATTGCTGGCTAGCATCAGAACACTTCTTTGCTTTGCCCTTGTCCTTGCCCTTAAGAATTACCTTTTCTTTGATCACATCAAAGATTATGGTTTGTCTTTCTTCATCTTTGCCTCTACTATCCTTAACATGTCCAACAACTCTGTCAACGCTTGTCAAAATTGTTCATGTTGTAGCTTACCATGAATTGTATGATTCTTGCAACATTTGCAGTATCATACCAAAAGCCAACTCTTGGCTCAGAGGGAATCCTTCTTAGTCAGGTTTTCCACATACCCAATCACATTGAGTGTGTGAATACCTTACTGGATCTCATCTGTCATGACATACTAGGACAGTGTCCTTGAGACATCATATGTCTCATGTTGTCTCTGCAACTCATAGTTCAGAGAACACTACATCAACCACTCCTCATCAATGTCATCCTCGGTATGCTTCCATAGGCATACTTTCAGCCATTGATGTGGTGGGATTGAGTTCATCTGGTCTTGGTATAACTAGGAATTAGAACTTTCGCTCTTTGAGAACACTTCTCATCATCCTAACCAGTCGTGGAATTATTCCCATTTAATTTGTTGGTCTCAAGGACCGATCGCAAATAAAGTGATTTGTTGATTAACCATTTATTTTAACAAAAGGAAATATATGCAATTTTAGTCCAAAACTCTTTTGACTTGTTTGATTGATTTGAAAAGTTGACAATAAAATTAGGCCTTTAATTAATTATCGCTCCCACTATTTTAGTTCAAATTGATAGCCCTCACCATCAATTCGGAAGATTGCAGCGTACAACCTTCTAGTGGGCAAGATCCTGAAATCCTCTAAGTCATGGACCAGCTAGGGCTGTCACTCACAACTTAGATCTCTCAGGTAGGCAACTCTTGCCAATTGCATCATATGCAACTCTTGATAAGATGTTATATGCAACTCCTTGCCATGAACACCTCCATGCCTCAAGGTGCTAGATCCTATCTAGGTCACCTTGTTAAGTCTGACCCAAAGCAAACACGATGAATATGCACCCTGCTTGGGCAGACCCACACATTCATCCTTCATGCTTCTACGAGATAGACGGTGCACCACGCTTGGGCGTGCCCACACTTGGTCGATCAAGCTTTTCACGTGTGTCACATTTGGAAAGCATCTAAAACTTAATATTTAATTAGGGATTTGGTTTTTATATACATATACATATCTAATCACCACAATATATAGTATGTATCATACACATGCTATATCCCACATAAAAACATGCAAAACAATAAAAGCGATGATTATGGCCATCCTAATGTGATTCCTTGAGCCAAGAGGAATCACGGTCATCTAGGTCTACATCACATGCAACCTGTACAGGATGAACTCTGTGCTTTGCCTTTCTGGGTTTGATCAACGCATCACACGAATAATCGTCTCGCCATCAGACTTGTCGGTTGGGTGCCACCATCTGATCGGTTGGCTCCTCCGACCGATCGGTTCGTCTGGTCATCGTGCATCTCATCATGGCCGCCACCCGCTCATCTCGCTCCTCGAACCGGTCATCAACCGATCGACTCACTCCTTGAACCGATCGTCTGGAACGTCAACCGATCAGTTCACTCCTTGAACCGATCATCTCAGCTATCGTCAGGATGTCCTCCGTTCTTTGACATAACAGGAAATAAAATTCTATCCTATTTTAAATTATAAAAAAAAAGAAACCTCGAGTTACATTCGAGGGGAGCAAAGGTAGGAAAGAAATCTCAAATTATTTTGAGTTACATCAGGAATAGGAGAGGGATGATCGGTGCGCAGACCGAGATGCAAGCAACCACATACAACCATACACAGATAGGGTTTATTGGTCATAACCACGCTATACATCCACCACAAAACTCGTTTAAGGGCGACGCGTATCGAGTGCATTTATAATACATATCATATATGTAAATTGGGATTTGTGGATTAGGATTGGACATGCATAAAGCCAATTTTATTCGCATCGTATGCAATAAATAAAGGCGACAAACCAAAATCAATCATATCAATAATCCCTAAAGTATAGAGCAGTTGACGTGGCTCTGATACCACTGTTGGGTTTTAGGGGAGGCAGAGAAGGCAGCGGAAACAAAAAAAAATTCTCCCCCAAACCCAGAACAAGAAAACGCGTCAACGTCTATACAATAGGAAAGGGATGGTTTGTGGAATCATACCTTGTCCCGAGGCTTGCTCGGGGACAATACCTCGCGCCTTGCGCGGTCTTCACCTCCTGTCTTGGACGGTGTTTGTGCAGCTCCTGGTCGCACCGGGACTGATGGAATTGAAGGTTGTCCTCCTAGCGGCAGAAACCTCCCGCCTCTGAAGTAGTCCACACGGACCACCTGGAACTCCAATCTCCTTGTCCCACAAGGAATTGGAAGGAGTCACACCCTCCTGTTAGTGTACTAGTTGCCAACACACTCTCCTGCCACCAGTTGCAACTGCAGTTGTCTTTCCCTTACTGTGCCTCCCTTTTCGGGTAGCACTTGCTCGGGCTCTCTCTCGGTTACCAAAACCAGAGAGAACGACAACTTTGCAGAGAAACTAGTTCACACTGAGTTGTTGTCTGAGAAGCCCCCAGTACCCCTATATATATATAGGATGGTCATGGGACAGGGTTCTCCATCCTAGGCAATGCGGGACTAAAAGCAGGAGTAGAGGGGTTCAAGATTTTCCATAAAACAACCAACTCACAACCTGAACCGATCGTTTCATTTTTGAAATGGTCGGTTGGGGAACTGAGTTGGTCGGTTGACACCTCAACCGATCGGTTGGGACACCTCAACCGGTCGGTTCACTTCTGAACCGGTCGGTTCGTGGTCCTGGTCAGTTCCCGATTGACTTTCCATCTTTTGTTTCTAATTGGTATCAAATACCAATCCTTGTTCCAATCAAATTGGGCAAGTGAAACGAAAGGAAAATTCTCACCAATCCTACTTTCCCAACTTGCTCAGTTGCAACAGTTGAACTAATCGTTTCAACACTTGAAGCAATCATTTCACCCTGACCATGAGCCAATCGACTCACAACCTGAGCCGATCGGTTCACCGAGTTGAGCCGATCGGTTCATCACATGAGTCGATCGGTTGGGAGTGCAGATTGTACAGAATCAGTCAATTGCAGTTTTAATCAATTCGATACTCCAATCAATGCGTCCAACACCTTGAACATTATGATACTGAGCTATCAATTGATTGAGTGTTTAATTGAACGACTAAACTCCTTTAGTAATCAATCTAAACATTGTTTGTGGACAAAACTCCTCTTCCATGTTAGTTCCTATGTGTGTGACCCTGCAGGTCCATTTCACGTTGGCAGTGAAAGTCCATAACACTTATAACTTCACAAGCAAAGAGTGGTGCCTAGTCACACATCAGTGCTACCCAAGTGAAAGAGAAAGTTGGAGAACAACCTTCAATCCTACAATCCGTGAATGGTGTTACAGCGAGTGTATAATTCCTTTATCATTGATATCCTAAATGAACTCGAGGCATGGAACAGTCATCCTGTCAATGTTCATTCACTTTCTTGATCTCATAGTAGATTGGAAGAGATATGTATGACATCAATATCACATATTGATTCACACATGCGTGCGCATGCCTATTTCAATCCTACTCATCAAGTGGCCTTGGATATCAAACTCCCTCAGGAGGGACAAATCCCATATCTATCACTCACCCCTCAAAAGCCCCATGTGTCAAAGGCACTCAATCATCACCTTTATAACAACCCATGTTTCAGGACTGCGTTTGATGATGTCAAAGTGTGCCCAACGACATGTGTTGAGTGTAGTGATTGCAGGTCAAAGAATCACACTCACCACCATCACTGTGAGTACTGACTGTGACTACCATGTCATGGTTCCATGTGTCAAACTCACGGTGGGTCTGTCCGGTACACTTGTTCTCTAACAAGTACCTATGTGTTTGGTTTGATATCTCTATATCATGACTAATGAGATTTTGTCATCAACCAACACCACAATCTAGTCTTGTGTGTCATTGCTGTCTATCTACCTTCAACAATGACATCCGACTAGGGACATAACAAGAATGTACAAACTCTTAGCATCCGTATGATCTCATCGTTCAGGTCCTTAACCTGAAAGCATACGTCATTGAGTATTGTCATTCTCTAGACATTCAATTTGTTCTATCACTATCTCGAATGACTGAACCAGAAAGAATTGGAAGCTTGCCTTTGATGTTTATCAAATCAATCTTAATGTATCCCACCAATCATCCCATGATTGGCTCTCAGGGCATACATACCAACAACAACTACACGAAGGAGAGTCATTTTATTGCAAGTGTCCTACTTCTCTATCCTTGGCAACCCTCTAGTGGATAAGTCACCTCCTCAAGGAAATCATATGCCAGAGTATTTGCAGTGACTGCAGAAGAGGCTAAGGAAAATCTAAATCAGCTGGTTGAAGGTAACCTTAATTTCTTTCATTTATCTAATATCTTGTTTAATGCCTTCAAATGTATATGACATATTTATCCTATATAGGCATTGTATTCTTAAATGATCATCTTGTTAAAGCTTTATTTGATTCTGGATCAATAAGAACATTCATTTCTTGAAATCTGGCATCTGTGTTACACCTGCATATAAGGGACTTGGGATATATTCTTGATGTATCAGCTCCTAGCACAGAAATACTCACTACAGTATAGAAAATTAATGTTCTACCTCAAAAATTCGAAAATCATGACATGACTTTTGAACTCATCCTCTTAACTATGGAATATTTTGATATTATACTTGGCATAGTTTTTTTACAAGTATCATGTCCAGATTGACTGTAGAAATAAGATGATAGTCCTCTCTCAACCTCATTCTTGTCCTGTAGTGACCCCTAGGGGAAGTGGATTCTGTAATAATATTTTAATTTCCTCTCTTAAAGCTAAAAAGTTCATTTCTAAAGGTTGTAAAGTCTTCCTCGCATTAGTTTCAAAGACTAGTCCAAGTAGCGGGTCTGTAGAAAGACTGGAGGTTGTATGTGACTTTCTTGATGTATTTTCATAGGACCTTCCTAGCCTGCCTTCAAATAGAGACATTGAGTTCTCCATAGATCATCTTCCTAGAACCACTCTGATTTCTAGGGCACCGTATAGGATGGATCCTGCTGATTTTATGGAGTTGAAGAAATAGCTACAAGAACTTTTTGACAACGGTTTTATCTATCCTAGTGTTTCCCCTTGGGGTGCGCTTATTATTTTTGTCAAAAAGAAAGACAGTTCTATGCATATGTGTATTGACTACCGTATGTTGAACCAGGACACTATTAAAAAGAAGTATCCCCTCCTTTGCATTGATGAACTCTTTATTCATCTTTGTACTACCAAAGTTTTCTCAAAAATTGGTCTTTGATTTGGCTACCATCAACTTACAGTCAAAGATTCTGATATTTCTAAAACTCAATTTTGAACTCGTTATGGGCATTATAATATCTAGTGATGCCATTAGGGTTGACCAATGAACAAAGTCTTCCAACCTTTTTTTCTTTTTTTTCTTTTTTTTAATAGCATCATCATTGCACAAGTCTTCCAGCCTTATCTTGATGAGTTTGTAGTCATCTTTATTGATGATATCTTGATATATTCTAACTTTATAGAGAAGCACCGTAACCACTTGAAGGAAGTTCTTGAAATACTTCACGCTCAAAAATTCTATGGCAAGCCCTCTAAATGTAAATTTGGGATTGATAAAGTCATATTTCTTGGCCATGTAATTTGTGGGTTTAACATATCTGTTGATCCCGCCAAAGTGTCTGTTGTTCTTGATTGTTAACCTCCTCAAAACCCTTTTGAAATATGGAGCTTGTTGGGCTTAGACAGATATTATTTTTGCTTCATTCCCAATTTCTCCAAATTTGCACTTCCTGTGACTAAGCTTTCTTAGAAGTACGAGCCTTTCATCTGGTCAGCTTCTTGTGAGTCCCGTTTCTAGGATTTAAAGAAGAAATTGACATATGCTCATGTTCTAGTTCTGCCTTCTGGCAATGAAGGATTTGTGATCTTCACTGATGCTTCAAGGAATGGGTTAGGATGTGTCTTGCAGAAGCACAAAAAGGTGGTGGCCTTTTCATCTAGATGGCTAAAACCCAATGAACTTAACTATCCCACACATGATTTGGAATTAGCTGCAATCATCCATGTTCTCAAAATCTAGAGGCACTACCTATATGGAGCGGCGTTTGATATCTTCACCGACCATAAAAGCCTGATGTACATCGTGACTCAGAAGGACCTGAATCTGTGTCAACACCAATGAAATGAGTATCTAAAGGACTACAATTTTACTATTTTCTATCATCTGGGGAAGGTCGATGTAGTCGTTGATTCCCTTAGAAGAAAAAGGGTTGTATGTGAATCTTTATATGTTCCCAAGTGGAGTAACATGGAGTATCTAGTGGGCTAGAAGCCATAGAATATGTCTGATCGTCTCTAGATCAAAAAAATCTCTATCATGTCAGGTCTTCAGTCTGAACTTCTAGAGGCACAAAAAGCTAGTCTTGATCTTATAGAGCTCTCCTCTCTCCTATTAAAGCCTCAAACACATCTGTATGTGGGTCTTGATGGTGGTCTTCGATATAAGAACAGTATGTGGGTTCCTAAACAGTCAGCTTTGAAGACAAAGATTCTCAAAGAGGCACATGGGTCAAAGTACATAGTCCATCCTGGAACTAATAAGATGTACAAAGACCTACGATGTCAATTCTGGTGGAGGGGCATGAAGCGTGACATTGCTGAATTTGTATCCAGATGTCTGACATGCCAAAGAATCAAAGAAGAATACCAGAGACTGGGTGGTCTACTACAACCCATTGAAATCCTGAGAGGGAAATGGGAATATGTCACCATGGATTTCATGGAGGGGATACCCAAGACAAAAAAGGAATAAGATATTGCATGGGTTTTAGTGGATCGTCACACAAAGTCATCTCACTTTCTCCCTGTGAAGACTAATGCCAAAGTATCTGAGTTGGCCGATCTCTATATATGGGATATAGTACATCAACATTAATTTTTAGCATCCACTGTCTCGGATAGATCCCCAAAGTTCACTTCAAAGTTGTGGAAGTAGGTCCAAGAAGAACTGGGCCCCAAGTTGAACTTTAGCACATCCTACCATCTGCAGACAGACGAGCAGTCAGAATACATAGTACAAATTCTACAAGATCTTCTATGAGCTTGTGTTCTTGATTGGGAAGGCTCGTGGAACAACTATTTGCCTTTAGCTTAGTTTGCATATAATAATAGCTATTAGGTGAGTATTGGAATGCCTCCCTATGAACCTCTATATAGCCAAATCAGCAGATCTCTGCTACATTTGGATGACGTATGGGAGCACACTTTGATGAAATCCGAGGAGATGTTTTTGTATATATACAAAGTTGCACTGATTAGGCAAAGGATTAAGTGGGTATATGATAGGTACAAATCTTATGCAGATGCTCACCAGCAAGAACGTCAGTTCAAGGAAGGTGATCATGTTTTTCTGAAGATTAGACCTATTTGAGCCTTGGTGAAGAACAAGGGAAATCTATGTCCTCGCTATGTTGGACCCTTTGAGATCTTAGAAATGGTTTGTGAATGTGCTTATCATCTTTCTTTGACACCTCAACATAGTTCCATGCATAATTTCTATCATGTATCTAATTTGAAGCCTTATGTCAAAGACCCAGTCACATTCTGAATCATGAGACTCTAGAGTTGAAGGATGACTTATCTTATGCTCAATCCCCAGTCATAATTTTTTATTTCAAGAAAAAGGAGCTTCACAGTAATCAGAGCATAGATATGGTGAAAGTTCTCTGGAGGCACCATGATTAGACCGATGCCACCTGGGTGCTCAAGTCTGAGATTGAGCAGAAGTGCCCACATCACTTTCAAGCTGCTTGAATTTGGAGAACAAAATTCTTACAAAGGATGGGAGAATGTGACAGAGTGAGTTTCCCGAATACCTTGTTTATTTTCTCAAATATGTTAATTAGTAGCCTTAAATTGTTTATCCTTGATTTCCTAACCTTTCAGGACCCTCAATTTAGAAATATGATAATTAATTTGAATATTATGTACTTTGTGATCTTTTGATTAGTTAATTAATTACATTGACCAAAGTAGTACACTAAAGGATCTAACTTCATCTTTTAGCCCCCAAACTTTTTTTATAAAATTTTCACACCTTCATAAACATATGATCCAAATTTCACCTTAATTGGACAATCCTATTATTTTCTACAATTTATTGAAGTTTTATGTGCATTATTTTGACCTAGGACCTAAGTTACCCGATTAATCAGTTGTGTGACATATAAATGTCACACACCCATGGACCTTGGGCACAAGTCATTTTAATGATCTCAACCAACCAATCAGGACACCATGGATCGAGTGGGGATCTGGCTCCAGAGGCATCATCCCTAACCTCACGCAAGGCAAGGGGAGGAGGGAGTAGATCAACCATCACCAAGCTGCCACGCCACCCCTTATCCCCAATTTCCACCCGTCAAAATATCTTCGTCTCACAATTCCTTGTCCAATAAACATGACCTTGACCGATTATGGTGTGCCCTTGTGCCACCCCAGCATCCTCCCCATGATTCCATCTCACTCCAGTGGCGGCTAGAATAGGGTTTTCGCACGCGCGCTCCCTTTTGCCTATGTAAGACTTCGACAAGCTCCTCCAGTGCCACCTTAATCATCCCCACACAACAATTTCTCGAGATCCAACCCCGACGTCACTCACCCTCACCCCCGCCTTCATCCACCTACACCTCCTGAGCCACACCCTGACTCACCTCATCATAGAAAATCACCACCACCATCACATTTGTCATACTCAATAGCCTCTTCACGACATCTACACCGCCCTACAACTTCTTCTTTTCTCTCAAAACCCCTCTGCACTGGCGACCTTCCCCACCCTTGCAGCTATGAGGAGCACCACAGGGAGTCATGGTGTGGGACCCTCATGCCTAGATACGAAACAGTCTCGTAAAGGTGCATGCACCTTCACATCCTCGCCAAAGTAGCACCTTGTGAGCAGGACTCTCTCTAGAGTTTTCTCTAGGATACTGGAGCAAAGAAAACATAGGAGAAGGAGGTGGGATCGTGACACCATTTGGAAGTCGAGGTGGTCCACTCACCACACGCCAACTCAGCTGAGTAGGGTCGTGAGCTAGCATGAGAAAAGTGGTTCGTGTGGAGCCGGCTCAACCATCTCAACCAATTATGTAACGCCACCTCAGCAAGTCGTGCTGAACTCCTCAAGACTAGAGATAAATCTGAGCCGTCGATCTAGTCAGATCCGGCCATTGATCAAGGTAATTTCTCAACCTAAATCATTTAAATAAATTAGAAATGTATTAATCTTAAGAATATCCTAGAAAATGCTAGGAATATCATAAAATAGCATATATATGATTTTCATCAGAAAAATGCAGGAAATCCAAATAAAATATCCCTTGGACCTCGATCTGACCCTTTTTAAAAAAATACTAGCCTATATCCTAATGATTATATATATGTCTTTTAATATGCAATAATTTGATACAACCTGACTTGTTGTGATAAACAAACCCTAATGGGGTCCCTGAACCTAACATGTCATGAAACCCTAATCAAGTAGGAATAGTTAACTCAAGAACATAAAACCCCTAATTTTCAGTTCTCTCTCTATGTGTGTACGTTCATGCATTCATTGACAAACCCTAATTATCTCATGACCTTCTATGATCATGTACGATTCCACAAACCCTAGATCCAACCCAGATCCCCTTGAATCATGTGGATCCTATAAAGCAAACCATTAATGATCTAAACCTCTACAGAAACTCAAAAAATGAATATACCCTTCTTGTATAAAAATGGGCATCATTAGTTAGATGAAACCCTAATTTTGAGATCTAATCGTGTAACTCCAAAAGAAGATAAAAGTCAAACATAATATATGATCTAATCATATGAAACACATCAACAAATGGTTCCAACTTCCACCAAAGGGCTTCAAAGGAAGTTCTATTATAGGCATTAATAATAGTATCTTCAATATCTCTTATTCTAAATAATGACTATAGCATCAGGTTACACATCATAAACATACTAGATACACATGATTGGATATTCACGGACATGTATGGCAAACCTAGCACTCATAAACAACCTTACATCAGAGAACTAGCACATATATTTCAACAGTACTCACAAAAACCATGGATCTTAGGGGGA
The DNA here is from genome assembly GCA_963693085.1 of Alisma plantago-aquatica. Lineage (NCBI taxonomy): Eukaryota > Viridiplantae > Streptophyta > Magnoliopsida > Alismatales > Alismataceae > Alisma > Alisma plantago-aquatica. The sequence continues at coordinate 791,897,960 of OY856410.1, read as the reverse complement.
GACGTAAAACCCATCACCTGTGAATCAAACATATATAATATGAATAGTAAATCCAAAATTTTGACTAAATATGACAAACTACTCAAAGACAAAATCATTACGCACAATATGATAAATATCATTCCATATAATGTGAACTAAACCTAGAATAGAAACAATTCATGGGCTAGAATTTGACCATTTCTTATGTTCGCTCATTTGGGAAAACATCTATCCACACTCCAGCATTTCAGTTGCACCTAGACCTTTTTTGACCATTTCCCCTTCATCAATCTTAGATGAGGTCAAAACCATTCATAATAGAAACTATTGGCTTCAAGATCAAACTTGTCTTCTCATCTGTAGACAAAATCTCGCAATATCAACAGACATCCAGGGAGCCAAGATATCACATTCATAAAAACACCAAAAAGATTAGACCAACTCTCAAAACTTGGCAAAAACAAAAATATGGCAATATCATGTGCAAGCTATCCGATCTTGAATAACATCACCTTCATGTGGATAGTGACCCAAATGCCCACCCAACCATCATTCTAGCCATCAAAGTAGAGATGGAGTACATCCATAACTATATTGACTCTATCTAGAAACAAAGAGATAAGAATAGATGGGCCATAGATAGTGACAAAAATGCCAAATATTTCTACAAATGTTGTAATAACAATGCTAGGATCAACATCATAACCAAACTCAATATAAATGGGTCAAATACAGCTAATAAATCCATTATCACAAAACATATTGTCACTCATTTACAATACATCTTCAACACGGGTCATGAGCCGTGTTTTCTTAACTCCATCAAATGGGAACACCTATGTCTAAAAACCGTGCTCTCCACCCCAAAACACTATTTCTTCTTTCACTATAGAAGAACTTAAAGATTTTGTTTCATACATGAGGGAAAACAAATCACCATGACTAGATGGAGTAATCACCAAATTCTATCTCTCTATGTGGGAATACATCAAAGAAGACTTCATGCACCTCCTTCATTTAATATATAACAATGAAAATATACACAAACACATCAAGGTGGTCAACCATACCAACATAGAATTAATAAAAAAAAAGTGGGAAAACCTGACAAAATCGAAAAATTTAGACATATCAATCTCATCAAGACTTCTTACAAAATCCTAGAAAAAATCCTCAACAACCGCATCAAACCGCATTTGGCACATATCATAGATAACAGCCAAAATGCCTTTCTGAAACACATGAATATTCATGATGCTTTCATTATGGTCAATGAAAAAATCAACCTTTGTTACAAAAACAAAACCCATATGTTAGGCATTAAACTAGACTTTTAAGAAGCATTTTATAATGTCAAATGGAATTTCCTCATCCTTACTATGAGGGGTTACAGATCCTCTAGTAAATGGATAATATGGATTCATGCATGTATCTCGACTAACACTTTCTCCACCATCATTAATGGTTCACCTTTTGGTCACTTTATGAACATTGTTGGTCACAAATAAGGTGATCCATTATCACCATGGCACTTCATCATGGTTACATCACTTCTCACAAACATGATCAAACTAGGGACAGCCCACATCAATATCCAATCGCCAAATGAATGTTTTAAAAACATAATTCAATATGCGGATGACAACATGATCCTTGTCAAACCAGAAGAGAATACCATTGTCATCACCATCTGCATCATAGGTCTTTCTCATACATATCAAGACTCGGGATTAACCTCAGAAAATCATCCATAATTGGCATTAACACGTCATCCAGATACTATAATCAAATATTAATCGTTTCTTAGATGCAAAACTGAGACCTTCCAAATAATATAACTGGGACTACCAATCACATCACATGCTACTCAACACTGTCTTTGGTAGCCTATCATTGAAAAAATCAACTATAAACTCACATCCTGGACTAACAACTTCCTTAACTTGGATGGTCATATTACACTACTCAATAGATCTATTACTCCCAGTGCTACACATTACCTTAGTTGCATGTTGGGTTTTTGTGGAGAAAACATGTGCGGCGGAAGCAATAAATCCACGCAACCCGTAACAGGATCTCGTCGATAACAGCGTATTCAAAATAGGTTTGCGGGATATACCTTATCGCGGAGCAAGTCCGGCGATGTCCCGCTGCACGACGGTGCAACACTGCTTGTCAAACACGGACGGATCTTCTCTCCCGTTCGCTGTCGCAGGTTGATCCGGCAATGCTCCTCTGCGGCAGTGATGTACGTTGCTCGCAGCACGTACAGGTGGTCGTCGACGTCCTCCGAACGCAGGCATCAAGGCGTCTGCGTCTCTACTTCGTCCACGCGGATGGACGGAACTCCACGTCGCGCTTCTCAAGCCGGCGGGAAGGAGCGTGTCTCTGCGGTGGCGTGCTAGCGCCGCGTTGCTCTCCTTTCTCTCCTAAGGACGACGACGGCTAGGTTTTGTACGTCAGAATAACCTAAAAGTGTCTCTCTATATCTTATATAGATATCGGTCGTCTATCCTCCTTTAAATAGGATAAGAAGAGAAGTAGGGTTTCCTAAACCCATCGGTAAACAGAAACGTTGCGTTAATTAAAACGCTCGTGGATTAATTAGAATATTTTGGAATTCATTAATTAACCAAATAATCACATTAATTGATTAATTAATATCCGACTCCATGCAATCGCTTGGGATAGCTCTACAGGCATACATATACCAACATTGCATACCTTTACCAGCAAAAAATCAAAACATGACAGACTCTATTAGAAGAAAATTCTTTTCGAACCACTCCACAACACATTAAAAAAAACTAAGTTACACTTGGTTAATTGGAAAACCATATGTGCGCCAAACGATTATGGAAGATGGGGTATTATTGACATTAATACACATGCTATCTACCTCATGACAAAAATTATTCATCTTATCAAGTCAACTACTTCCCAATTTTGGAAACCCTTCATCATTCACAAATACTACAAAAACAAAAATTTATGCAACAAGACACAAAAATACATCTACTCTCCTCTATGGAAATTCATAAACAAACATTTGCAGATCATCTTGCATATGATCAACACACCCCCACGCCTCCACTAACATCAACTTCTGGAATGATCCATGCTATCAAATCAATATGACCTGATACATGAGACTAAACCTCCACATTCCCCATATCTGATGTACATTAACACAATCAAAGATCTACACCTCCTCACTAGTAACAGATAAAACAACCTCAAATCACGTTTTATACATTTTCTCACCGCTGAGACCATAGAGAATATTATACACACTCTTGAATACAGCACCAGTAACAACATCTCTTGGAAATGTAAAAAACCAATACTCTCCAAACAAAGCTTACCATTTTCTCACTTATAGAGGCCACACTTCTGATCTTACACTATCATGGAACAACAAATCACTGCAAAAATATAAGATCTTCTTTTGGAATATTACATGGCACACAATTCTAACTGATTACAATCTCAGAAAGAGTGGTTTAAAGGGACCAATAAAATGCTACATTTGCCACGCAGATGAAGAAACCATGAAATATCTTTTCAAACACTATCCATTCATTGTTCAAATTCTTAATCATCACTACTAAACACATTCAGAGTTACATTACTTACACTCACCCTCCTTGGTCAAAAGCATAAACCCTACAAATTCACAACATGAACCACACTTCCTGATGACTGTGATCCTATGGAATATCTTGCTAGAGAGGAATAATTGAAAACATAACAATATATCACGTTTCTTTTCACACACCATCATAGAGATTGAGAAACATTTTCTGTCACGTACAAAACGTGATTAACTAAGAGGAAGCGAATCATGTGCAGCGGATTAACGAAAAATCACTAAAAATTAAAATCATTTTACAAAGAGGTCCATACACAGGAAAACTCTTTCAAAAAGAACCAAAGTAATTCAGTTACATTCTGGTTCACAAGTACATCTCTTGTATCATCTTATCTCAAGGATTACAACAACAACTTCCCTATTAACATTGTACATGGGCAACATAAAAACCTTGAGACATCAAGCCAAAATCTCAGATCGATAACAAAAGTACTAACTACTACTCCAAGGACCTGAGAGTACAGAGATTACACATAGGACTCTATACATATATACAAAACATGACGGCCAGTGTCTCCACCTGAGAAATCATTGTTGTTCCTTTCTATTGCTGAAGTTGTTGTCTTTCACCTACTGAAGAGTTTCTGCCTCCTCGTCTGCATCCACCTAAAAATGTTGGTGACCAACGGAGTGAGACCCATGTCCCAGTGAGAGATATAACTCTCTATCAAAAACATCCTTATTGTAGTTTAATAGAATAAAACCGAGTAGATGAAGTATATATATATTCAACAACAGTTGAATCAATGTCTAAATAGATTTAGAGAAATATTCTTATTCAAAGTATTTCAGCTATAACTTGATTTAAGCAGCAGGATACTTATCCGAAAAGGAATTGAACATCATGTATAACATTTGTTCATCTTGGACATGCTAAACAAGATAACATCAACCAATGATTCTCGTATTTCAACCTTAAGCAGATATACTACACGAATGATTACATTTTACAATCATTCTGAATTAATGCCCTAAAGAGATGAAGTATATCATTCATACTCTAACTGACCACGATTATGTAAGCATCGGTACCACACAAGGTCAATGGAAGAGCCAGACTCCAAGACCTCATCCTTCTCAGTCAGTATGAGATTATTCGGTAGAGACATCATGTGTCCAACTGCAATTAGCTTGCCAGGGTATATTGGCATCTTTGCTATAGAGTTATAGCCCGCAACAAATACTCTCTTCAGGGTTATGGCCCATAGCCAATGCCTGGTATCATATCATGGAGTCATGGCCCGTAGCCATACTCTTATAGGGGTATGGTCCGAAATCAATCCCATACATAGGACATAGCCCATAGCCATTCCTATTGGGCATAAGGATATAATTGCCCAATTACCCTTACATATTCAAAAATATGCACGCTGAGTTAAACTCATTTCACCATTCAGCAAATTCTGACGCTGATGGATCTGTGGTCAGGGCAACTACATTATATGATATCACTTGATTAATTAAGTGCATTATCATATTATTTTAGCATCTATCATGTTTCCAAACAACAATTATTATAATAAATGTTGTGAAGATAGTGTAATACTTGCATCAGCAACTGTTCAACTTTAATAAAATATTGGAATCTCAATCCCTCATCTCATCAGGAGCATTCTCAATATTTAACAAACTCATCATCATGATTATAGAAAATGGTTATTCAAACCCTCTGTTCAACATAGAACATTTGTTACCACTTTTTTGGTAACTAATACCTTCAGAATATCTGACTAAGGTAATTATGATACTTGTATAGCAAGTATCTCACATGGCTTTCAAGGCCTATGTCATCTCTTATTACCGCTCACTAGGTAACAAAGCAAGTTATCGCTCACAAGGCCCATAAAAAATTCTCAAGAAAATAAAGCATCATAGCTCATACATGGCTATGCTCATCATCTCATGATACCTACATGGTTAGTACACATGATAACAATTATATATTTCAGCACCATGCAGTACAAGGATAACATCACTATTCACTTATTAAGTTTAGGGTTTCCCATTTCATTTTAATCAGGGATACTCATTTCATTACCCAAAATTAGAATTGTGGTTAATCATCTCATTGCCCAAAATTAGGGTTTCATACATCATAATCAAAAATTAGGGTTTCACATACCTTCACCTTAAATTAGGATTAGGGTTTACTATTCAAATCCAATTAGGGTTTCTCATATTCCAACTACCCAAATTAGGGTTAGGATGTACTATTTACATCCAATTAGGGTTTATCAATAACATACCCTGAATTAGGGTTTCTCATGTCATTACCCTAAATTAGGGTCACACCATCACCCTAGATTAGGGTTTTACATAGAACTGCCCTAAATTAGGGTTTAGGTTCATCAACAACCTCAATTAGGGTTTCATGATCTCTTTATCAAGGATCATACCCTAATTACATATTCTATTTATTTTGAATGTTTTGAGGCTGGATTGCTATATGATTATTATACATGTATGAATTTCTCTCTCTCATCCTCTCTAGGATGTTCATTACTCCAATCTTGACTAGATTGAGTCAATCCTTTATTCAAATACATACATTTAGGGTTAGCATAGTGTATTGAGTAATTTCTTCTATAAGCATCAAAGGTTAACCCCTCTAAGGGTACCAATCATCTAAGTACATTAGGGATTCAACCATTGTACTTATCTTTGATAATAATCATTATCAATCATGGGATCAACTGATCTTTCATCACTTTAAGTCTTCAATCAATGTTGTATATGTTGAACCTCCATTCAGTTTTGACCATTGAATCTCCAAACAGTTTGAAGTCAATTTCCCTCCAAACGGTTTTGAAACTGTTTGGGCATCTAGGGTTAAGACCATTTGCCCTCCAAACAGTTTTGAAACCGTTTGGGCACTCAACATTAGAAACTGTTTGAACAATTCATCACTAAGATCGGTTGGACAAACCAACAGTTGAAACCGTTTGAAAATTGAAACCACTTGGTCATTCAAACGGTTTTGAAACCATTTCATTCCAAATGGTTTCAAGACCATTTGGACTCAAACGGTTTCAAGACCGTTTGGTCCAAAACATCTTGAAACCAAATGAATCATTTTGGGTTACTTTCAATCAATCAAATAGGGTTCCAATTATTCAACCCATCAGTTATTGTAATCATTGGAATTACTTCAATTGAACAATTGAATCACCATTCAATCATGACCTCAGTTGACCTCAAATAGTCTTGAGGTCATTTTACCTCAAACTATCTTGAGACCATTTGGTGTCAAATGGTCTTGAGACCGTTTGACCCATTCAATCACTGAAATTTATTGAATTCAATTAGGGATTCTTCAACAAATTGATTTAGGGTTTGCAATCAAGAAGCCCTAAAGTATTGACCCATTTTGAAATTAATTCAATTGAAAACCATTGGATCATGAAATATTTATAACAACACCTGACCTCAAACGGTTTTGAGGTCGTTTGACCTCAAATGGTCTTGAGACCGTTTGATCCCAAACAATTTTGAAACTGTTTGGTTGCAAACGATCTTGAGACCGTTTGGTCTCAAGTCATTGAAACCGTTTGCCCAATATAATAATTGAGGTGTGTGCTTATGATGACATCATCATATCTCAGCTACAAACCTTCAAAACTTGATGTGATCTTCATGGTGATTTCGTCAATCAACCAAATAAAATTTTGGGAATGAAGAAAGAATCAAGAATTGATAAAAGAGTGAAATGACTAACAATGTTTGAGGGTTCAAGTTATATAACCTTCCTTAAAAGAAGCTTCAAAGCTCCAAACTCCACGTATTTAATGGTGGAAGAAGCTTTCTCAACTATCCCAAGCTCGTGCTCAAGTCTTTGAGTGAAAGGAATGGCCAAACATGAAGATTGAATGGAGAAAAGAAGAAATCAAGCATTGATTTTTTATTTCCACCATGAAATCAAGGTGAAAGAAGACCATGGAGCTTACCTACCTGTTGGGGATCGTCCTCCTCCTGCTCCTAAGCTCCCTTGGTTGTTGGTTTAGCAAAGGGTGAAAGAAGGGTCGAAAAATCCTTTCATTTGAGTTGTAAATGGTGTTTTTATAAAGAAATTCAATGAGAGAGAAAGTAATAATTAATTCCTTTATTTTCTTAAATTGATGCCACATTTCCCCCTCAACTCCTTTCCCACGAATCCATCCTCTTCCCCTTTGCAATCCTCTTCTTTATCCATGAATTAAAGGAAAATAAAAAGTAAGCACCTTAATCATTATAATAATAATATACATAAGTTAGTGGATATTACTTTTCCTTTAACTAATGTGAGTGGGTTCTCCACTCACTTGAGATATTTTTGGTTCCTTTGCAAGGAACAAGTACGTCCACACTTATGCAAATTCAACTATCTCGTTTTTGGTTGATGGCACTTCAATTAATATATTTATTTTTGCATTAAATTGAATTAGGGTTTCAATTATGCTTAAATCTTGATTATTTTAATATCAAGATTCTCTCTCCTTCAAAGTGATTCAAATGAGACATCCCTCTCATTTTCTTATCTCTACATGATGCCAAGAAACATTAGGGACTCTCTTAAATTGACATTTTGCATATTGAATCCTAGGTTTTGGGTAAATTGCACATTACACCAAAACTAGATTTTAATGCACAAACATTGCTCAACAAGTTCTTTCTTGGTACTCAGGCTGTCACAAGACATACCTCTACATCATTCTCATTCTTATGATGCATCAACACTTTAGGAACATTTTATCATGTAATATTTGCAAGTTAACCCCTCAACTTGGGTAATTTTCACTTTAGTCCAAAACAAGCAAAATAGTGTTTTAACATTATTAAAAAAGGACTAAAATTAAAACATAAGTTCCTCCTGAGCCTTAATTACTTTTCAAGAAATAAGAGAAAGCATATAATTAACTTTATTAAACAAAACATCTAGGGTTAAGGCATAACCCATGTCATGGATGTTACAAATTATCCACCCCTAACAGGGATTTCGTCCCCGAAATCATCAATAGAAAAGAGAAGGGTACTTCCTGCTCATCTCTTCCTCAAGTTCCCACGTAGCTTCTCCAATGCCACAGTGATGCCAGAGAACTTTCATGGGACAAATGTCTTTCTTTTTTAGCTTTTTAATTCTTTTATCAAGGATCATCACAGGTCCTTCAACATATGATATATCATCATTTAATTCTACTTCCACAGGTTGTAGGATTAACTCTCTGTCAGGATGACATTTTCTCAGTATGGAGATATGGAATACTGGATGCAACTTATGCAGCTCAGGTGGCAATTCCAACTTATAGGCTACCTTTCCAACCCTTTCAATGATTGGATAAGGCCCCATAAATCTAGGAGCTAACTTTCCTTTCTTTCCAAATCTAGGAACACCTTTCCAAGGTGAGACTTTGAGATATACTTTGTCTCCAACTTGGAATTCTAAAGGTTTTCACTGTTTGTCAGTGTATGACTTCTGTCTATCCTATGCAGCCTTTAACTATTGTTGGATTACTTTAATCTTCTCAGTTGTCTGTTGTACAAGCTCAGGACCCAAAAGTTGATATTCTCTTGTTTCATACCAACATAAAAGAGATCTACAACTTCTACCATATAAAGCTTCATATGGTGCCATATCAATACTGTGTTGGTAGCTATTATTGTCAGCAAATTCTATCAAGCTCAGGTGTAGATCCCAACTTCCTACAAACTGAAGGACGCATGCCCTAAGAAAATCCTCCAAGGTTTGTATGGTCCTCTCAGATTGTCCATCTGTCTGTGGGTGAAAGGTTGTACTAAACATTAACTGCGTACCCAAAGCTTTATGTAGTCTTTCCCAAAAATGACTCATGAATTGGGGACCCCTATCAGAAATGATAGCGGCTCGAACCCCATGCAATCGCACTATCTCATCTATATATATATATATGCAAGCTTCTCAGCAGTGTAGGTTGTTTTGACAGGAAGGAAATGTGTTGTCTTAGTCAACCTATCAACTATCACCCATATGGAATCATGACCTTTGGTTGTTCTAAGCAAACCAACCACAAAGTCCATCGTCACATCATCCCATTTCCACTGTGGTATAGGTAAGGGTTGCATTGTTCCTACGGGCTTTTTATGTTCAACTTTAACTTGCTGAAACACAGGACACTGCATAACAAACTCACCAACATCTTTCTTCAATCCTGGCCACCAATACATATCTTTCAAGTTACGATACATTTTGGTGCTCCCTGGATGCATTGCATACATCGAAGAATGAGCTTCTTCCAAGACTAACTTCCTTAAGTCATTGGCATCAGGTACCACCATCCTACCATGGTAATAGACTACCTGATCCTCTGACTCATGAAAGCCATATCATTTCTCACTACCATACTCTGATCTGATTTGCTGAACCACAGTATCAGCTTGTTGTGCTTCTTTAATCTACTGTCTCAGAGTAGGTTTAACTTGCATCTCAGCTAACAGCCCCACTAACAACGATACCTTAAGTTGTATATTGTTTTGCCTCAAGGAAATAGGCATATCTCTTTTAAAGCACACTAAGTAGTTCAATTGTGCTTTATCTAAGGATGGTGATGATGATTTCCTACTTAGTGCATCAGCCACTACATTAGCCTTCCCTGGATGATAATCAATTTTACAATCATAGTCCTTGATTAACTCCATCCAGCGGCGTTGTCTCATGTCCAACTCATGTTGTGAGAAGATATATTTTAGATTCTTATGGTTTGTGAAAATCTGGAATGTTTATCCATAGAGATAATGTCTCCAGATCTTTAAAGCATGGACCACAATAGCTAGTTCTAGATCATGTGTCGGATAATTCTCCTCATGTTTCTTAAGCTATCAAGAGGCAAAAGAAATCACTTGATTATCCTGCATCAACACACAACCTAAACCATTCTTAGATGCATCACAAAATATAATGTACTCCTTCCCTTGCTCTAGTAACACTAGCACAGGTGCACTTGTTAACCTTTCTTTCAACAACTGGAAAGAATGTTGACACTTGTTATTCGAGACAAACATAACCTCCTTCCTGGTCAACCTGGTTAGGGGTAAAGCTATAGAGCTGAAGTTCTTAATGAACCTCCTGTAATAGCCTGCCAATCCTAGGAAACTACGTATCTCCGTCGGTGTCTTTGGTTGTTCCCATTGTAGGACAGATTCTACCTTCTTAGAATCATCATGGATACCTGAGGCGGATATTACGTGTCCTAGAAAAGAAACTTCTGGTAACTAGAACTCACATTTTCTATATTTAGCATACACCTTATGCTCTCTTAGCAAAGTTAAAGCCTGACGGATGTGCTGCTCATGTTGTTGAGCATCTCTACTGTATACCAAGATGTCATCTATGAAGACTACTATAAACTGATCAAGAAAAGGTCAAAAGATTCTATTTGTGAGTTCCATGAATGCAGTTGGTGCACTAGTTAGTCCAAACGACATAACTATGAACTCATAGTGACCATACCTTGTCCTAAAGGCAGACTTAGGTATGTCACTGTCCTTGATATGCAATTGATGATATCCCGACCTCAGATCTATCTTAGAGAAGATAGTTGCACCACGCAACTGATCAAACAAGTCATCGATCCTTGGCAGAGGATACTTGTTCTTTATAGTTACTTTATTTAACTATATATAATCAATGCATAACCGCATCGATCCATCCTTCTTCTTAACAAAGAGAACTGGAGCACACCATGGTTGTGGGCTCCGATCTCCAAACCACAAATTAATCTCGATTTAAACATGTGCGGAAGCATTCGGTAAACAGCGGAAGACCAAAAATCACAGGAAATTAAAACTTTTTGAGACAAAAGCTTGAAACCTCAAACCTTTTCCATAGAAAAAGGATTTAACTGTTTACATCACTGACAATTACTTCTTGAGTAATTATATACAACATGATACAAAACTTCTCAAGAATTCATACTCAAAACACTCCAGGACCTGAGAGTACAGAGGACACATAAGACTGACTCTATACTACACCATGAAGCAGGCTAGATCTCCACCTGAGATAACTACTGCTCCTGATGCTACTGGGATTGGTCACCTGAGTTCTTGTCCCTCCGTCTTTGACGACCACCTAAAAAGTAGAAGTCTACGGGGTGAGACAATTATACATAATTGCCCCAGCGAGAGTTATAACTCTCCACTAGAAGCTTTATAAGCAAAGCAGGGAATAACTAAAGCAATAAAAGCCTTCAAGGTATTCACTAGCAGTTTGATGGTAAGCAAGAGTTCAACCAATAATAAAATATGAGAACATCTATGCTATTCAAGGTAACATCAATCAAATAACTCGTAGATAACTCTAACAGATATACTACGCTGTTGATTATGTTTTTAAGGGAGTATAGGGATGCATCTCACCTTTTAGACTGTGTGGTGGGGAATGATAGACTACATGAATCTACATCAAATCCTCTCACCATTTCTCTTTTAGTGAAGGTATGACAAAATACAAGAATCTACATCAAATACCTACACTAGGATGTAAGGTTCTACACATCCATGTACCCCATATACTCAAAAGTATGCGATCCAGGAGTTTCCTTAGGAAAACTTGTTTCACCATCATTTAGACTCTGACAATGATGGATCTATGATCAGGGCTCTATATTTCACTTGATTAGTTAGGTACATTCAGTATTCATAACATCATACAAAACATTAGCATCACAGCTATATATGAGAATACCAAAATGTAGCAGGCCTAACTCAATTCAATCATCAGTTCTCAGCTATCTCATCACAAGTCATCTGTTAAGCATGACCTTGATGGTGTTTATGGCTCTTACAACCCATAAACCACAAAAGATGTCACTCACAGTGCATAAATAAGGATTACTATTCATAAAGCTTGAGACATGCTTTCAATGAATATGACATGGCATTCCAAACCTGGATATGCCCATTATCTCATAACAACCTGCATGGTTCATTAATATAACATGGCATTCCCTACTTAGATATACCCATCATCTTATAACAACCTGCATGGTTCATTCAACAGATAATAGTAAACAATTCAACAATTAAAGATGCATTCTTAATTAGGGTTTCACATAGAATTACCCTCAACTAGGGATTCACATGGAATCACCCTCAACTAGGGTTTCACATGGAATTACCCTCAACTAGGGATTCACATGGAATCACCCTCAACTAGGGTTCACATGGAATTACCCTCAACTAGGGATTCACATGGAATTACCCTCAACTAGGGTTCACATGGAGTTACCCTCAACTAGGGATTCACATGTAATTACCCTCAACTAGGGTTCACATGGAATTACCCTCAACTAGGGTTCACATGGAATTACCCTCAACTAGGGTTTCACATGGAATTACTTTCAACTAGGGTTAAAACCCAAAAGCCCTGTCAATTAGGGTTTATAAACATGATTAGGGTTTCATGATCTCTCTTCTTAAGGATCATACCCTTAATAACCACATGAATCATATTCATGTATGAATTCATGTTAACATCATCTCAAATTGATTAGGTCATATCAACCCTTCAATCAAGAGCATACAACTCTGCTTAACGTAGTGTATCAAGTCATTGGTCCAATAAGCAATTAGGGATTCATTCCTTAATTGGTACTAGTCCCTTAGATACTGTTAGGGTTTCAACCTTTGTACCTTATTTGTTTATCATTACTAATCATCATTGGGTTAATGGATCATTCATCATCTTAATTCTCAAGAGATTCAATCACATTGGACCTCCATTACATAAAGCATCAAATTGAATTAGGGTTTCCAATGTTGATTCCTTCAATCATTGGATTCATGGAACCAGTCATCAATTGGACCTACCCTCATACTTCAATTGAGTTAAATAGGTCAACCTTCAACTGATTTGACCCTTAATTAACCCTCAACTAGTCATCAATTAGGGTTTTATTTAATTGAATTAGGGTTTACTATTCATCTTTCATGTCTTCACCCTAAACTTAGGGTTTACTATTCACTCCATGGTGAATTGTACTCATTACATCATTATGTAAGAGAAACATCATCATTAAGGATCTTAATTAGGATTAAGATCCATTAGATATTATAAATAGGGTTTCCATGACCTCACATAGGTGGGTCATTCCCTAATCATGCACATTCATGTGTAATTGAAGTATCTCACTTGAGTTTCCTCCTTAAAAGGGTACTTTCCCTCTCTAGGATACTTTCTCTCTCTATAAATACTTTCTATCTCCTCTCACTAGTAGATGGTGACAGCACCACTCTAGATCAGGTTGAGATAAGTCTCCATTGACTAACATAAGCCAAAACATCAACATCATGTGATTAGGGTTTGATTAGAACAAGGTTTTATCCCTTTAGACCCCTCAAGGGTATTTTGGTAATTTGCCACATGATCACCATCATGGGTTAAATCACTAATCACATAGTCCCTTAATGACCTAGGTTACCTTTAGGGTTTAGATTGGATCACCATTGAACTGATTACATCATCAAATGGTTAAGTACAAACCATCACCAATCTCCAAACGGTTTCAACCTTCAAACGGTTTCAACCATCCAAACGGTCTTGAGACCGTTTGACCCCAAACGGTCTTGAGACCATTTGGATGAGACCGTTTGGAGGTGAAGACCGTTTGGAAGGGTTGACTTCCAAACCGTTTGGAGCTTCAAACGGTTTGAAACCGTTTGATCAAACTTGCTTGAGATCGATTGGACCAAACGATCTTGAGGTCGTTTGAGCCCAAACGGTCTTGAGACCGTTTGGCCCCAAACGGTCTTGAGACCGTTTGGTCTCAAACGGTCTTGAGACTGTTTGGATCCAAACGGTCTTGAGACCGTTTGGTCCAAATGGGGCTCAAACCGTTTGGACCTCCAAAGGGGTTCAAAGGTCACCAAAGTTCAAGGATATGTGTGTTGAAGCCCTCAATTGATCAAAGATATGCTAACCACTTATAAATTGAGTCAATTAGGGTTAGCCTTAGCCACTTAGACATCAAATTGACCCTCAATTGCAAGCCAATTAGGGTTCAATTGTTCTCAATTAGGGTTTCAAGTTGATTGGTCATCAATGTTCAACAATGTGAATCAATTCAAGGTTGAACCTATCAATTGACCTCCAATTGGGCTCAAACTTGGCCCAAACGGTCTTGAGGTCGTTTGGACATCATCCAAACGGTCTTGAGACCGTTTTACCAAAGTTTGACCAAGATCCAAATCATTTTGACTAAGGTTGAAGTCCAATTAGGTCAAAATCAGCAATTTTCATCAATTCATCAATTTCCTACAATTGGACCTTCAAACCATTAGATTAACTCAACCCTAGACCTTCAAACGGTCTTGGGTTGTGCCCAAACGGTCTTGGGACCGTTTGGAGGAATCCCCAAACGGTCTTGAGACCGTTTGGGTCCTTCAACCCAAAATTCAACAAGATCTATATGATAAATCAGCACTTTTTCACCCGATTAGGGTTTCATGTTGAAGTGCCTTCAACTCTCAATTGGTTAAGAATTAGACTTTGATTCTTTGCAGAGATGAAATTCAATATATTAGGAACAGACCCTCAAACGGTCGTCCCTTGGTCAACTCTTTCAAATGGTCTTGAGACCATTTCAATCCAAACGGTCTTGCAAGACCGTTTGAGAGCAAACGGTTTGAAACCGTTTGAACCCAAACGGTTTGCAACCGTTTGGACCAAAAGGGTCCAAGGTCGTTTGAAAAAGTAACATAGGGAATCACGCCCCTCATCTTCAACCTCTAGCAAGGTCGGTTTCTCCACTGATTTGCTTGCAAACGTGCAAGGAAGAAGGGTGGTAGAAGGAGATTTTACCAAGTAAATTGCAAGAATAAAGCATACTTATAAAGCAAAAGTTTAGAGTTATAAAACCCGCCTAAAGGTTGATCTTAGAGCTCCAAGCCTTCAAGCTCCAAGCTTTAATGGCGTCCTTGAGCTTCCACAACTTGGTCAGGGTGAAATCTCCAAGAAAACGTTGGTTTGGTTGGCTAGAACAAGAAGACTAAGTAAGCTAACCATAAAAGTAGACCATAACCCTAGTTCCATGCTTCAATTCAAGCTTGAAGACAACTATGGCTTACCTTAGAGTTAAGATTTGAGCTCCTTCTTGCTCCTTAACTCCTTTTCACGATACACTAGTGTCCTTGCACGATATGCCACCCATTTTGCACGATATGGCACTCACTTTCACTATATGCCACACAACTCTTCACTCTATGGCCGATATCACTCTATATGGCCAATATCACCTACTTGGGCGATATGATCTTTCCATGGGCGATACCCAAGGGCCCATGCACGATACAACATCACTCTTACACTATACAAGGAGTCTATGCATGATACCATAAGGTAGGAGGGTGGTAAGGGTCGAAAAATTCCACTAAGGGGTGAAACTAGGGGTATATATACTTGTTGCTCATGAAGGAAGGTGAAAATGAGGTGTCATCATTTTGAACTAGTAGGTGCCATGTGTCCATGCATGGGTGACACGTGTACATGCATGCATAATCATTTATCTTGACATGAAAAACATTTGAAAGTGATATACGGATAAGGATTCGTCCATTACTTATCTCTTTGAATAAGATATATCAACAAAATCACCACTTTATTCACAACTCATCACAACTTCGCTAAGGAAGTTGTAACTCGACACACCTCACCTCCTTGAGGTGCTTTGCACTATATGGAATTTTCAAAGAGTCCAGAAAAAGATATGTGACACCTCCTTGGGTTCCTTGGCCGATAGGAACTCATATATAAGCTTTTCAACTTGATACAACTCAAGTTAAGCTTTCATATTCAACCCTTTTCTTGGTCATTTCATCACCAAGATTACCATCATTCATAATGGAATCGAACATGGTGTATCATTCATTCTATCTCCTCAAAATGATACATATAGGAAGTAGGAACACTCTAGAGGTCGTAATTAGCATATCAACCCCATATTTTGGGTAAATTACAATTTGTACCAAAATTGGTGCACAAGGTACCAACATTGCTCAAACAAGTTCAAACTTGGAATTTAGGCTTTCCGCAAGCCACCACCTTGCATCATTCTCTATCTTATGATGCTAAAACATATAAGGCACACTCAACATGTGACATTTTGCAATATAACCCCTCAACTTGGGTAAATTGCACTTTGGTCCAAAACAAAGGAACATTACTCAAACAACATTCAATCAGGACCAAACTTGAAACATAAGTGTGTCACATGATAAAAAAACACCTTAGAGGATTATATTATAGTTCTAAGCAACTTACTTAGCCCAAATAAATAGGGTTACCTCATAACCCAGGTCAGGGTCTTTACAATAATTGTGATGGCTATGGTGGCGGTCCTCCCTGTGGTGGAGGATGCTCGTAGTAGGAACCCCAGTAGTTTGACTGTGAAGGCCGGTAGTTATCTTGATATGCCGACAATGCGCTCCACCAATCTTCCCCCCACTACGGTCTCTCTGGGTTAGGGTGTGCTAGAACTGATACATGTGGTTCACCTGATAGTGCATCTGGTGATGGTCTAACCACATAGCATCTTAGGTAAGTTGGAAACCCTCCTGTGCCTTCGAAATGCCCTCCTATGCTCTCAATATGTTGTGCATGTATAGTGGACATGTCATATGCATTCACTGTGGGCTGTTGTGACTGCTATGATGCCTCCGCCTCCCATCTCCTGACTCCATGTGCATCTCATGCCTATGTTGCTCTCCTCTACTACTCGTGAGCGCTCTCAAAGTCCCTCAACCAGTATCACCTCTAGTATACCTTCCTCCTAGGGTGCTCCTCCTTGTATGTCCTCAAGGTCTCCAAGAAGTTTAGAGCATGCCCATTATCCTCTAAAAGAGATGGAGCATGATAGGGTAGCTCCAGTGAGACACCTGGATATGTTGGTTTACCTTATATATGATTTTTTGATCCACTACTACAATTATAGAAGAACGAACCAAGTAGTGCAGGTTCACTAACTTCCCCCCCTATGCCCTAGTATATCTAGAAACATCATTGCCTAGAGTGACATCTACTGACATCACAATCCCTCCCATAATGAATGGATTCTTGGTTTTAAAGCAGACTGTCCTTAGATCATCTATTAGTAAAGCACTTAAATTTACAAAATTTCCTTTAACCATCCAACCCAAGACAAAAACATGTTTCTTTGTGCAGCTGTCTTGGTTTTCATACCTACCAAACATTATTTTTGCAAGCACTTTCTATACATAGATGAGGAAAGGATTATGAATTAGGCTTGTTTTGGATTTCCCCACTACAATGTTGTTATGGCCAGTTAAGTAATTCCACATGGTGATGTAGGTAGTACTCAAGTTGTTCTTTGTCCTTCCCCATCCAAAAGGGCTGCCATCTTATCACTGGGAGAAAACATCTTGTTTAACATTTTCGAAGTAATAACCCAGTGTTTGTCTCCAATCACCACTTTAATGGCATCCTCGTCATCATCAAAAATTTTCTCTAAAGTGGTGAAGAATTGATGTGTCAACTCTAGATAAGTGTCATGTGGTGTCGCCAAGATGTCGAATAGGCCCATTGCTTCCATTATGCCCTATAAATAGGCATAGAAACGTATGCTCTCCATCATTGCCCAAAATGCATAACGGGTGGCAATCACCTTGCATGTTAAGCACTTTGTGTGCTTTGGCTTCTTCTCCCAACTTCTAGTAACCTTGGGCTCTCTCTTAGGCTATTGTTGAGGTGCCTCTGGCTTTGGTGCGCCTTGTATTACCTTATTCTCATCATCCAAAAGTAATTGTCTCCATGCTCGAGGTTGAGGTCGAGGTTGCAGCTATGGTCCCAAGGATGCCGAAGGACGTACCATTGAAACTGACGAGTGAGCTGCTATAATTAAAGGCCCGACTAGTTATGGTGGTTGTGGTGCACGTCTTGGCTACATAGACGTTTCCTCCACAATTTGATCTATCAAAGAATCCTATTCAGCTTCTGTCAAACAAGCAGTTTTGGCGGAGCCGAAGGCAGACGGTGGAGCGGTAGATGTCTGAGTTGAAAATGATCCATTCTTGGGCTGACATTGGTATGCAAGATTTCCCTTGGTCTTCTCTACTTCCTTCATTTCAATTTTCTTCATCTTGAACAGATTTTGGTGGAGAAATTTTGAATTTTTGGTTTTCTCCAAAGAACGGGGTTGTTGGGGCGGATTGGTGAGAAATGGGAGGATTTGTGAATGAAAATGGGTGGAATTTGTAGATTAAGGTAGTTGAAAAGATGGGGGATTGATTGGAGATGTATTTTGTGTGATTTGGCGGTGTTTCAAGGGTTGTAGAGGGGGTGTGAGGCATTGCATGCTCGCTAGGGCACAAAGAGTGTCCATTCTGTTCATGAGAAATGAAAATGAGGAGTTAGAAAAATTGTTGAATTCTGACTTAAGTTGTTGAAGTCGGGCTACAATACGACTGTATTATGTAGCACGGTCGTGTTGGGTTCATGTAGCATGGTCATGTTGGCTTCATGCAACACAACCATGCTACATGGCATGGTCGTGTTGGCTCATTTTATCAAGTTCTCTCAATTTGTATGTATTTTACCACGGTCATTTCAAGATACCATGGCCGTGGTGAGCATTGTGGCTGCTACTTTCACTTGAACTTTCATCAAAAACTCCAAATCTTGATCTAATGTGATTTTTTTGAAATATTTTCTCAATTTCATCTAATGTTCCTCATTTCAACATATTTTTACTTGCACATCTTAAAAATAAACAAAAACTACTAAAAACAAGTGTGTGTGTGTGTTTTCTTGAAAAAGCATAAAAACAAAATGGAGGGTTGGGTGAAATATTCTCAAACCTATGTGGATTGCCTCTCACATGCATTGAGTTTCATGCCTTTAACTGGGCTTCTTGGAGATTCTTGTATCATTCATCCATTTGGCATCCTCATGTACCCACTCTTGCAATAAATGCATCTCTCATTTGCCTCAACCTATGCTCCTCATCTTTCAATCACTAAAACTATCATCAAATCTTTCATCTAGATCTCCTCCTCTCAAATGATCAATCAGACTCATGAAGTGACCATATCCAATATCCTCATCTCAAACTGTCCGATTTGAGAACTTGTATATGTTGATGTTTATCTTTATGTCCATGAAAGAGATAGTCATTATACCACTACGAACATGTATCTCAGCATCAGTTGTAGATAAGAATGGTCTTCCCAATATGACGGGGATCTTCCTATCATCTTACTCCATCTCAAGAACAATGAAATCAACTGAGAACACTTCTCCTCTTTCCTTGTTAATCATCACCAATACATCAACAACTCGTTCTCTAGGCACTTTGATGAAGCGATATGCCAATTGGAGAGTGCAATGTGTCGATTTCAACTTGCCTAAACCTAGGTCAACATAGACACTATATGCCATCAAATTCACACTAGATCCCAAATCAAGTAGGGATTTGTCTATGCAATGCCCCCCCAATGTAGCTAGCTATGATTGGGGCTCTTGGGTCTTTTCTCTTCATGAGAAGTGAGTGTTGGTGAATTGAGCTCAATTGTTCAGTCAATTTGACTCTCTTTGGTATTCTCCCCATTGACCTTCTCTTCACAGAGCCTAAGTTCTTAAGAAACTTGGCCTATGATGGGATATGCTTGATGCCATCCAAAAATGGAATAATGACCTTTACTTGGAAAAACACCTCAAGAATGTCAACATTGTGCTTTTGTCTCCTCCTTACTTCTGGTGGGTCATCCAATGCATCAATGAATGGTGGCTCACTCTCTTTGGACCTTCTTGACTGAACATGAGGTGAAACACTAGGGATTGTAGTACTTGCAAATGGAGTGTGAGGTGGAGCACATGGTATCCCAAACTCAACTTGTGGTGTCATAGAATCATTTTCACCAATCTAGATCATAATATCACTACTTGGCTACATTTCTTTTGCTTTATCAACCTTTCTTTGACTTGTGGGATGCTCAAGATATTACTGGCTCCTTTAAACTATCACAACACTTCCTTGATCATGGTGGAGAGGGGGAGCTAGTTGTGACTGTGGAGGAGGTAGAGATGGTACTTGGTATTGAAATTGAGGTGTGGGGGAGAATTGTGGTTGGAAGGTGAACTATTGAGAAAGTTGCAGTAATGGTGGGGAAGGAGGAGTGTAAGGCTTTGGATGCCTTGGAAGTGGTATATGGGATGCACTTACATGGTAGGTGGACTATAGAAAATTGTGAAGATGGAATTTATCCATTTTCTTCATTAAAACTCAAGATGGGTTTTGAAGACCTGGAGAGATATCATGGAAGATAGATGCTCTATACTCTCCTCAAGCTTTATGACATTATTTTTCACATCATCAAATCTCTTCAAAATAGAGAGAACCTCTTCCTCAAACCTTGAGCTATATCTTTGACTTTGTGGTTCCTGGTAGCTATAGGTGTGAGGTGTCTTCTTTTCTTCACCATAGAACTCAATAAAATTGACCGGGTGGTAAGGAACATGTCTCACTTGGTTCTTCATGGATCTCACCATGTCACCAAGAATCTTCATCACTTGTAGGCTTGAATCATTATGAGTTAGAGACGTCACACCAAAGGCATGGCCACCATTGTTCATCTTGTAAGAAACTCAAATTCTTGAACCTTCTGCCAGCTGCTCATGCAATGGCCATATCTCCTCAGGTGGCCTAGCCATGAAAACTCCTCCACAAGAAGAATCTACTGGAGCTTGATCCTTTAGAGATAGACTAGAGTATAATGATTGAACTAGCTACCACAAAGGGATGCCTTGGTGTGGGCACTCTCTAAACATCTTCTTAAATCTCTCCCAAGCATTGTGAAACTTCTCATTGCCCATATGCTCAAAACTCAATATAGCACACCGCATTTGTGTCAACCTTCCAATGGAGTATAATTTCCTTAGGAAGGCATTCTTCATCTCCTCCCATCTCATGATGTCCCTCCTTGAATCATATGAATCTTTGGCTTTGTCTTTGAGGGAGAAAGAGAACAAGGTCAAGTAGATGGTATCATCACTGGCCGTTAGTGTCTTGAAGGTGGAGCATACTTCAAGAAATGAGTGCATGTTCTTGTAGGGGTTCTTACTCTCTTAGACATAGAAGTCATCCAGGAGCCCAAGGAAACCTAGAGGGATGGAGATTACTCCCCTGAAATTTGATCAACTATGTTAGTAATTGCCAATTTGTAATTTCTAGGCATGCAATAATCTTAAAGTGGCTTGTAAGGTGCATTTTGGTCGCATGCACAAGGCACAACCAAACAAAATAAAACTAGTTAGCAAACCAATATGCACAAAGAATACAAAGAATAAAGAATAGCAATGATGAGGGTAGTAGGAAAAGATCAAAGAAAAGCTAACTAGCTAGGTCGAGAGCATTTCTCCCTAGCAACAAAGCCATAAAGCTTGGTGCATCCTGATAGAGCTTTTGCACACTACTCAATTGGAATTTGAATAAATGCAACTCTACGAGATCGGAACATAGGATGGGATCACTTTCAAAATTTATAATGGAACTAAACTTAAAACACGTACTTTTACTAAAATACTACACCCATGAGCGCACAAGGTCATGTCTTAGTATAGGAGGGCGACAAGTATAGGGTCGATCCATAGGATGAAAAGGGGGCACTAGAGCTAGGTTAATTTTGGCATAGGTTCCTATGGAGGAGTCTAGGGTTAAGGGTTCAATGGTTGATTTTTCTGATTAAACTAAGAGTTGAGCAAACAAGCACGTAAAGAAAGAAAAGCAAGAGTCAAAACCTAAGTTAACCCTAGACAATTAATTCTAATAAGAAAGGAATGACAAGTCAAGCAAGGAAAAGAGAGAAAGCTACACTAAAGTAGCCAAGAAGAGGTCTACACTACACTAAGCTAGAAAAAAGGGAAAAAGAGAAATTAAAGACCTAAATTAGCAAGAGAAAATCAAGAACAAGGTAAGAAGATAACTAAGCAAGTAAATAACTAACTCAGCTCATACTAGCTAAGCAAGAAGACAATTAGTTTTTAAAGCAATAAAGGGATGTGTGGGCTATTTGGGGGGTGCACTTATTGATTAGGTAAGGGCATGACATGGGGGGTGCACTTATTGATTAGGTAAGGGCATGACATGTGAACATTATGCTTTCATTTAGATTACCAAACCAAACAAGAAGCTAGAGTCTAATGAATTTCACAAGAGTACTAACTGGCCATGGGTAGGATAGATTGTGTATAGGGGAACTTGTCCCTAAGACCACCTACTACCCTTATGGGCTCAATTTGGTTAGGGTCTAGATGTAATTCAATTAGAGTCTAAACAAGCCTAGGTTTCTAGGTTAGAGGATATTAGGGTGATTAGGGGTTGAGGGTAGTAATGGGAGTGGAAATGAGGTCTTATGCCTCACATCACCCACATTCTAACCTTGAGAAATCTCTAAGATAATCACACTAAATTTATCTAAACTAGATACTTAGATCTCTCAACTAGGGTTCGGAGAATCTATTAGTGTTACAATCCCAATTTTTTGGGTTCATTTGGTGAGAAATGTAATTTCTCATATTAAAGATATTTGAACAAATAATGATATAATTTGTTTGGAATCAATGGATTTCGTTTACAATAGCCTTGATGATTCTGTTGTGGGCTTTATTGGCTACTGGGCCCAATAATAAGGAAATTCAATTACTAAATGAATAATTGAGTTTTTGAGAAAAGAATGAAATAGAAACCTCTAGAAGGAAAAATAATGTAATCCAAAGATCGGTTTTGTGCCTCTTGGGTTCCTTCAGTTCCAAGGAGTCCAAAGTTGCAAAGAAAAGGCAATAAGAAAAGAAAAGATGAATTAAGTATTTCTTTATTAAGAAAGAAATAGAAAACAATGGTAAGATGTGGAAAATAAGTAAAAAAAAGTATAATGGAGTTATCCTTGGTAGAATTTCATATCCCAAGGATTACTAATGATAAAATGAATGCCAATGAGGAAAATAAAAGAGAAATAAAGAGAAATCCTCAAAAAGAGATATTTTACTAAGAAATAAACAAGATAATGTGAAATAATGAGTATTGATGCATCTAGAAGGATAATAAGTATCCTTAAAAAGAATGTCGATATAATAGAGTGTCTTGGGATCCAAGGATCCCCAATAAAGAAGAAAGAAAGAGAAAATACCAAAATTGCAAAATAAGAGGATAATGTGATACATTATTAATGGATTTTGTGATATTGATAGAAAGGAAGTATTTTCTATTAAAAGAGAATATAATTTCGTGCCAATAAATTAAAAGGCAAGTACAAAGAAGATAAAAGAAGTAATTTTCGAAATACTAATATTTAAAGAAAAAGGATTATCAAAAGAATTAGGAAAGAGAGGGGAACTTGCTTCTTATAGAAGGAATTGAATTCATATTGGAAGTGGGATTGGTTGCTTCGTGGGCAAGCACCCCAGGGCGTTTCTACACTCCCCTATATAAGGGGTAAGACCCTGGACCGAGTCCATAAGATCCCACACATCACTTTTTTCTCTTCTTCCACGGTTCCATCCATAAACCCTAACCGTTGAGAATCACTCTATCTATAGAGCAGCGAGGGACCGAGATGAAGTTGAGATGAACATAGGTTTCCATACGATGTTGGGGAGAGGTTTTTCCATCGTAGTCGTGCCCTAACCTAGGCGCAACAGTAGCCGCACGGCGGCAACGCTGGCCGTGGGTTGTAGGCTTGGCCGGCCGATTCTAGTCACCTCGACCACCCCTTAAGGCCTCCACGGATGCGGCAGAGGGTGGCTGGGGTAGGGCTTTGGTCGGCAGTGCCCTTCGGCCCTTGAAAGAGGGAGGAGAAACCCCCACGAGCAGCTTAGGTCGACAGCAGCTAGGTCTCATGAGGTTGAAGATGACCAAAAGGAGTTTGGACAGAAATGCCCCTCCTGGACGTGAAGAAGCGACCAGCGGCCCGAGGTTTATTTGAAAATTTGATATAACTGAAGTCGGGCCACTTTGCATGGAAATTGGCGACGTGGCACGTTCTGATTGGCCAAGTAAGTGAAATCTTACTAAATTCGTAATTAAATATTGGTAACTCTGATTTAGACAGGTAATATATGAATTTTGATCAGGAGAACGAGCGACATCCAATAAAAATGATATTGAATATTGACTCCGTTCCTAATTGCAAAAGTATTATAAGTTGATGAAAAGTGCATTAAAGCTAAGTTAAAAACCCTATTTGTGATTAAAGGTTGAATCTAGTATGCTTAATGGGTTAATTGAAGTATTAATATCATGTTGAATGATAATGTTAGATTCAAACCTGATCTAGATGTAAAATTGCATAATTTAGGGTTTTTACCCCATATGAGAATGAGTAACTATTTAGAAACCCTAGTTTAGGGTCAAAGAGGGTAATATCATATTTAATTTGAAAAACGTGACAATATGTTGTTATATGATAGTTCTAATCTATTTCGAGCATTAAAGTCCATAATTATGGATAAATACCCTAAATGTAGTAATTAGGGCATTTTCATGAATAAAAGGTAGAATTGATGGCAACATTAGTTCATATGTTAATTAAACCCTAATGAACATTGAATTGATGATAGAGGCATATAATGATCTTGTCATGGATTAAAAGGATAAAAATCGTAGCTTTAATGTAAAAGAAGCTTAATGAACTTAATTAATGGTTAATGGTGCCTTTAATCCAAAAAAGGGTTATATGTTGTTAAGATAACCTTAATATTGAAGAATAGATGAGATAATTAGGGTTTATGAGTAATGGGATAAAATTAGGGTTTAATGTGGTAAAAGATGAAGGGAAACCCTAATTGCAAACAAAACCCTAAAATGGATACGGAAACCTTAGACAGTGATTTCAAGTTGAATAGAAAGAATCTTGATAAAGTGTGTAGTAAATAGAGTACATGTGTTTTTCAGGATTCTTGATGATGTGGTTGAATTACTTGCTTGGATTTCTTTCTTGGTTGGAATTGATATTAGCTTGAGAAATCTACTGAATAGGTATGTGGTTACGTCTATGAATAATCGCTTTAGTTTCACAGTGATTCCCAAACGATTTTATCGATTGCTTGAAAATAACTGTTGGATGCCTTTTGTTTCATGAAACTATAAAGTGACTATGAATATCACTATGAATATATATATAACTGGCTTAGATCCGAATCCACCTTTGTGGCTTGTAAAGGCTAAAAGGGGTAACCTAGAGTAAGGTCTAGGTTATCATGGGTTAGAAACTGGGCTACCAAGTGTAGTGCCATGAGACCCTTTAGCATGCCATGAGTTAAGGAGTGGGCTACTTACGGTTAGTGCCATGTGACTCAACCCTAGAAACTGGTTCACCTATAGGTGGGACCATGAGGGGTTTAATGGGGACCTACTATAAGGAAAGTAGCATCCAAGTCCACTACAGGGACGACGTAGAGGATAGGGAATGCATGGATCATGTCGTTATATTTAAAATGTAAAATTGTTTGTTAAATGGTAATTGGCTGCAATACATTGTTATGAATAATTGCATGATTATTGTTTCCCCCACATACCAGCTTCGGCTGATTGACATTTTGTTTGTTGGCGTTTTAGGTGCAAGCCAAAAGGACAAACAATAAATCGTCACATTGTGAAATACATGAAGTAAAATACAAGGAGGATTAGCTAGAGTAGAATTCATATGTGTATAGAAGTTTAGAGATCCAAGTTTTCAAAAAGGTATGCAATAGTTTATTTTCTTATTGCTTTCCAATTTAGTCTATTAAAATTTAATAATTGTTCTTAGTTAATTGCCGAACCTTTGATCCAGAAATTATGTGTGCGGCTTCGACCTCTCGGTCTCTCTTAATTGGGGGTTACTGGAAGGTGGGGTCATAACATTTGGTATCAGAGCCTAGGTTCCTCACTTAACCATTAATAATTATTAAATTTTACAAACTCCATAGAACCCAAGGGAGTTATTAGAGGATTATCCAAAAGACAGAGGTGTCTAGAAAAGGATCACGACCGGGGGCAGGAAATATTTTCCTTTGCACCGCTAGTCGGAATATGAGGACTCCCGAATACGTGTGACTGCCTGGCCAAAGTCTTAGGGTATGAATCAAAATAAGATACCTTTAGGACTTTCTCATCTTATTCATCCCTTTCATATCACAAATTCTATCAAGGACCTTAAAGATTAGGGTTTTCTCTCTTGAGGTATGGGCAAGGTTAATGAGGTCTAAGGAATCCTCCACCAAATTAATGAAAAAGTATGTAAATAAGATGTCATGGACATAAGCTTAATAGATTAAGTGCAAACTAAAGGATAGATGCATGCTTAGGTCATATGACATAAGTTGTCATGCCCTCAGAAGAGACATGAAGCTAGACCTTCTTATCAGGAGGATAAATAAAGAGAGTTAGTCTTGGAGATAAAGATCTCCATTGCAAGTAGGGACCTAGCACATCCTCTGAGGATGATGTTAACCCTCACCCTAAGTGAAGGTTAGAGAGAGAGACAACATGATGAGTTAGATGTCATGGTAAACCAGGTGTTTGGATGGACATACCTTGGATGACGTATGAGCCATGAGAGGATGGATGACCTAGTATCTCGGGCGACTCAACCCTGGGAAGGGTCGTGCATGTTTGAGTGAAGGATAGCTCATTCATTGATGATGTTAGAGAAGAACCTATGTAAACCCTATGAGCTTATATGAGCATGGTATAATATGCACCCAGAATGTGTTAGTAGTGCGAACAATAGGTTGAAACCCTAGACAGGAGAGTATGAGGGAATAGCTTATGAGATAAGCATCTAGAGATATGGATAACCTTGATCAAACATAAGCTTCATATGGTAGGGGTATGCTTGTGAGCTTGATCCTTCATGAAAAGGGGACCTCTAATAGTAAAGTTGGATGTGGAGTTAGCTCTAGAGAGAGAGTAGGAACCAAGCAAGAAGGTTAGAAGCCTAAACCCTGAGATGTGAGGAATAGTGGGGGAGTCGAGGATGATGTGACCTAAGTGGATGATAGTGGTTGCCTCATGCATGATCCCTGGAGGTTGATGATATCTTGGTTTCCTTTAGAGGAACCAAAACCTAGAAAATGGATGATGCTTCTGGTACCTATGTGTCTGTGTATAGGTGTTTAACTTATGAGATAGGAAGAAGAGTTCCTTAGACCGGGACAGGTTTGGTAACATGTTGTGAGGCCTTGTACCTAGTTGGTTGTCCTTGAGGAGGACTTATCTCTGAGGTCCTACTTATATAAAAGGATCATGGATGTACTTGACATACCTTGGACATGCTTGATTCGTGGTTAAGAGTTTGAGCATGCAGTTGGACACCCAAAGGTGAACCTAGGGTTCCTAGGCCTAAGAGGGGAAATGGTGTACTTGATACTCATGATGAGAGTTGAGTTCCTATAAATGGGGACATGGTACTCCTCATGTTTAGAGGAAAGAGAAACCCCTTAAGTTTAAGGCATGTTTGATGAACCCCTCATAGCTAAGTGGATGACATGGGAAGGTATGATCATGATCCAGTGATGAGGGAAGAGAACAAGTATGACCTAACATGGTTTGGTGGGTGGTATGCTGGTGCCTTAGTAGCTTGCTAGGGTTAAGCATGCTAGACCCAAGGATGTTGGTGACCTTTGTTATCGAGGTGAAGTTTTCCTCCCATCCTAGGAGAGGGACCCTTTTGTAGGGTGTATACCAGTCTTGTTGGTTTAAGATTAACCTAAAGAGGTCTCATAGGATCTTGATAAGCTAAGTGAAAAGTACATGGTATGAATATGAACCTGTAGACCCATAGATATCCATCTCTAAGTGCATGTGGATGTGTTACCATGGAGGTAACTGGTATGGGGTCTGACCAAGGAAGGTAGGTCACCATGACCCCATATGAAAGGATGAAAGTCGGCCCATGAATGCAGAGAGAGAGGTGATGAAGGCTTAGGTAAGGTTCTAAGTTAAACATGTACTATAAGAGAATCCTAAGTGTATCCTACGATCAGGTAGGGATAAGAATGATGGGAGTAGGAGTTGCCTAATTCCCTAGTTGCACATGACCATAGGGTCGGGAGGTAACAACTATCATTGTCTGAGGGCCATGGGTTAGGAGATTGATCACCTTCATGAACTCATGGGTCCCAAAGGCAAGATGAGTAGGGAACTCTATGGATGCATGAGGGAAGAGGGATGACCCTAAAAGTGATGGCACCCTATAGACCTAGAGGAAATGACCAAGGATTGTGTGGTGACCCAAGTAGGTTCGAAACTAGTTTTCCATGGAAGTAACCTTGATATCGAGATGACTGTAATATAGAGGCATAAACGACGCACGTTTCAACTTAGATTTAAAGGTGTACTTGGAAGGTGGGATTTACCATCTCTACTCTTGGAATAGGAAGAACTATGTATTTGGACTGCAGCCAAATGCTTATTTCCTCTTGTTATGGGGATGAGAGATAGGACAATATGCAATCCATACACCAAGGATAAAGATGAGGTAGGTTGGAACGTTGCCATGAGATATGGGGACATAAAAGATAACATACCCTGGTAAAGTGAATGATACACATATGGTTTGCAACCACAAAGAGGAATGAGGTGGTCACCTTATGAGGATGTTTTTATCATGAGATATGAGTCATACAAAGTTGAGTTAGATCACCAAGAAGAATGAGCTCAGAGTGTTCTCAATAAAGATAGACTTAGAGTTTGAGTTTGAGATTATAAGTGAAATACATGGAAATGTATGTCTTCAATGTTACCTAATACCTAAGGATGTGATGTGGTAATGGATGCTCCGGTTGAGATATAGCTGCCTAGTTTATCTAGAAGAGGTTGTTAGGCTAACCCTAAGTTTGGGAAGGAGATGTGTTTGGCTAACACTTAATGAGATATGTTGGAATAGTTAATGGTTGTTTGGTTAGCCAGTCTAGTCCTTGATATAATGACGGGATGGTTGTAGAACCTCAAAATCACTTCTTTGGAAAGGAAGATGATGAAACCCCAACTAGAGTGGTTTAGGGTTTCTGAGGAATCGATATTGAGGAATCATGACATACCAGAAATCATGATTGAAGATCACCATACACCGTGGTACTACCAAGATAATAAGTGACAATACTACTATAGATACCTAAGATAAAGTTGCATGGGGTATATGGCCATGCAAGCTGAGGGTGAAGGACGAACACCAGTAACCCAGTGCATTGATATAAGGGATAAAGAGTCCCCAAAAGAGAAAGGGAGTTCATCACTATGGAGGTTGTAAGTCTTCCCTAGACCAAGGAAGGTCAAGATGCAATGTGGGATATGGTAGATCGCCTTACCTGGATGGCATGAGAAAGAAAGAGTTCTATCAAGGGACATATCTGGTTGAATTACACATGAGAGAGATGGTTCAACTACACCATGATGCGAGTTCAAAAGTTCTTAAAGGATCACTTTTGTGAGGTGGAATAAGAAACATGAAGAGCTCTATATTAGTACAATTTATCACCCCTAACTAATGGTTAGTATGATCCAGACTAAAGAGTCTGATGAGAGCATGTGTGCTCATTCAGGGTGATACCTAGAGATAGTCCTTGTCCTAAGAAAGATGTGATGATGACCACCATAGCCAGTATCGGGATTTAAAGAAGTTCTATAAGGGAGGTTGTGGCGGTCACCACTTCAGTAAGGTGATGTTGGTGAAAGGACCACAGTGCATATAGATGAAGTCTCTTTGATCGTGCAATGGCTGAAAGGACCCTAGAGACGACGAGAGTCGTGAACAGATTCAAAGTAGACTGACATGTAGTCCACTGTGGGAGAATATGTGACATGAAAATCTGACCCCTATAAGAGAGTTGAGTCCCCGGTGCATGGGTTCTTTTGGCATGGTTTGGTGGAGAAGGTTAAGTTTGATCTTACCCCTCAAGATAAAGTAATGTGTGATGAGTTCCATGTGTCCAATTTAGAGCACTATGTGAGGTACCCCGACCATGTGCTGAGCAATGAACCTAGTGAGCCCCAAGGGAGACTGAAATGGCCTGAGTCACCTGTGTAGTTTATAGATGCCAGGATGGAAGAACTCAGAGCAAAGGATATGTGATGATAAAGGTTCTTTGGAAGCGCCATGAGTACGGTAAAGCCACATAGGGGCCAACGATGGCCATGGAAAAGTCTTATCCTGAATTGTTTGTTTGCTTAATACAATTTTGAGGACAAAATTCCTATAAGAGGGGAAGGATGTTACAACCCCAATTTTTTGGGTTCATTTGGTGAGAAAAGTAGTTTCTCATATTAAAGATATTTGAACAAATAATTATATCAATGGATTTCGTTTATAATAGCCTTGATGATTGTGTTGTGGGCTTTATTGGCTATTGGGCCCAATAACAAGTAAATTCAATTACTAAGTGAATAATTGAGTTTTTGAGAAAAGAATGAAATAGAAACCTCTAGAAGGCAAAATAATGTAATCCAAAGATGGATTTCGTGCCTCTTGCATTCCTTGGTTGCCAAGGAGTCCAAAGTTGCAAAGAAAAGGCAATAAGAAAAGAAAAGATGAATTAAGTATTTCTTTATTAAGAAAGAAATTAAAAACAATGGTAAGATGTGGAAAATAAGTGAAAAAAAAGTATAATGGAGTTATCCTTGGTAGAATTTCATATCCCAAGGATTACTAATGATATAATGAATTCCAATGAGGAAAGTAAAAGAGAAATAAAGAGAAATCCTCAAAAAGATATATTTTACAAAGAAATAAACAAGATAATGTGAAATAATGAGTATTGATGCATCTAGAAGGATAATAAGTATCCTTAAAAAGAATGTCGATATAATAGAGTGTCTTGGGATCCATGGATCCCCAATAAAGAGGAAAGAAAGAGAAAATACCAAAATTGCAAAATAAGAGGATAATGTGATACATTATTAATGGATTTTGTGATATTGATAGAAAGGAAGTATTTTCTATTAAAAGAGAATATAATTTCGTGCCAATAAATTAAAAGGCACGTACAAAGAAGATAAAAGAAGTAATTTTTGAAATCCTAATATTTAAAGAATAAGGATTATCAAAAGAATTAGGAAAGAGAGGGGAACTTGCTTCTTATCGAAGGAATTGAATTCCTATTGGAAGTGGGATTGGTTGCTTTGTGGGCAAGCACCCCAGGGCATTTCTACACTCTCCTATATAAGGGGCAAGACCTTGGACCATGTCCAAAAGATCCCACACATCAACCTTTTCTCTTCTTCCACAGTTCCATCCATAAACCCTAACCGTTGAGAATCACTCTATCTATAGAGAAGCGAGGGACTGAGATGAAGTTGAGATGAACGTAGGTTTCCCCACGATGTTGGGGAGAGGTTTTTCTGTTGTGGTCGTGCCCTAACCTAGGCGCAACAGCAGCCGCACGGCTGCAATGCTGGCCGTGGGTTGAAGGCATGGCCGGCCGATTCCAGTCACCTCGACCACCCCTTAGGGCCTCCATGGATGCGGCGGAGGGTGGCTGGGGTAGGGCTCTGGTCGGTAGTGCCCTTCATACCATGAAAGAGGGAGGAGAAACCCCCATGAGCAGCTTAGGTCGACGGCAGCTAGGTCTGATGAGGTTGAAGACGACCAAAAGGAGTTCGGACGGAAATGCCCCTCCTAGACGTGAAGAAGCGACCAAGTGCCCGGGGGAATATTTGACAATTCATTATAACTGAAGTCGGGCCACTTTGCATCAAAATTGGTGACATGGCGCGTTCTGATTGGCCAAGTAAGTGAAATCTTACTAAATTCATAATTAAATATTGGTAACTCCGATTAGGACAAGTAATATATGAATTTTGATCAAGAAAATGAGTGGAATCCAATAAAAATGATATTAAAGATTGATTCCTTTCCTAATTGCAAAAGTACTAGAAGTTGATGAAAAGTGCATTGAAGCTAAGTTAAAAACCCTATTTGTGATTAAAGGTTGAATCTAGTATGCTTAATGGCTTAATTGAAGTATTAATAATTTGTTGAATGATAATGTTAGATTTGAACCTGATCTAGATTTAAAATTGCATAATTTAGGGTTTTTACCCCATATGAGAATGATTAAGTATTTAGAAACCCTAATTTAGGGTCAAAGAGGATAAGATCATATTTAATTTGAAAAATGTGAAAATATGTTGTTATATGATGGTTCTAATCTATTTCGAGCATTAAAGTCTTTAATTATGGATAAATACCCTAAATGTAGTAATTAGGGTCTTTTCATGAATAAAAGGTAGAATTGATGGCAACATGAGTTCATATGTTAATTAGACCCTAATGAACTTAGAATTGATGATAGAGGCATATAATGATCTTGTCATGGATTAAAAGGATAAAAATAGTAGCTTTAATGTAAAAGAAGCTGAATGAACTTAATTAACGGTTAATGGTGCCTTTAATCCAAAAATAGGGTTATATATTGTTAAGATAACCTTAATATTGAAGAATAGATGAGATAATTAGGGTTTATGAGTAATGGCATAAAATTAGAGTTTAATATGGTAAAAGATGAAGGGAAACCCTAATTGCAAACAAAAACCTAAAATGGATACGAAAACCTTAGAAAGCGATTTCAAGTTTAATAGAAAGAATCTTGATAAAGTGTGTAGTAAATAGTGTACATGTGTTTTTCAGGATTCTTGATGATGTGGTTGAATTACTTGCTTCGATTGCTTTCTTGGTTGGAATTGATATTACCTTGAGAAATCTACTGAACAGGTATGTAGTTGTGTCTATGAATAATCGATTTAGTTTCTTGGCGATTCTCGAACGATTTTATCGGTTGATTGAAAATAACTGTTGGATGCCTTTTATTTCATGAAACTATAAAGTGACTATGATTATCACTATGAATATATATATAAATGGCTTAGATCTAAATCCACCTATGTGTCTTGTAAAGGCTAAAAAGGGGTAACCTAGAGTAAGGTCTAGGTTATCATGGGTTAGAATTTGGGCTACCAAGTGTAATGCCATGAGACCCTTTAGCATGCCATGAGTTAAGGAGTGGGCTACTTACGGGTAGTGCCATGTGACTGAACCCTAGAAATTGGTTCACCTATAGGTGGGCCCATGAGGGGTTTAATGGGGACCTACTATAAGGAAAGTAGCATCCAAGTCCACTGTAGGGACAACGCAGAGGATAGGGAATGCATGGATTGTGCAGTCATATTTAAAATGTAAAATTGTTTGTCTAATGGTAATTGGATGCAATACATTATTATATATAAATGCATGATTATTGTTTCCCCTACATACCAGCTTCAGCTGATCGACGTTTTGTTTGTCGGCATTTTAGGTGCAAGCCAAAAGGACAAACTGTAAATCGTCTCATTGTGAAATACATGAAGTAAAATACAAGGAGGATTAGCTAGAGTAGAATGCATATGTGGATAGAAGTTTAGAGATCCAAGTTTTCAAAAAGGTATGCAAAAGTTTATTTTCTTACAGCTTTCCAGTTTAGTCTGTTAAAATATAATAATTGTTCTTGGTTAATTGTCGAACCTTTGATCCGGAAATTACATGTGCGGCTTCGACCTCTCAGTCTCCCTTAATTGGGGGTTACCAGAAAGTGGGGTCGTAACAATTAGCATGTAGGAAGATGGGGTGCGAGCTAGGGATCCATGAATTGAACCTAGGAGCAAATCCCAAAATTCATACATATAATAATGTCCCTAAATTCCTAGGTGATTTCAAGCACAAACCAATAAGAAATTCATGAAGAGTGAGATATAAATAGAACATAATAATTAGAAAATGAAATTGCAAAGTTTACATGTCATTTCCCCCCATCATGGCATCAAAGTAACTTTTTTGACCCCAAACAGCCCACGTAAGGGGCCTAGCTTCTCATAGAAATGAAAAATAGAAAGACAAAGAAAGAAGAATGAGTAGAGGAGTGAAAATCCATGATCAGATAAGTGAAGACTCCTCCTTCTCCACCTCCTAGTAGATGTAGCTTGAGCTTCTCCCTCCAAGGTAGGTGAATGGCATCGATGTATGGTGGAAAGTGGCTAAAACACTAGAAAACTCAGGTTTTAGTGGGGGAAATGAAGGAATGGAGGTGGAATGATGTGAGAATGTATGGAGGACAAAATGGGGAAGCTAGAGTGGTTGTAAGGTAGCTTATCTCATGCTCCATCCACCATTTAGGTGTATATAGGTGTGGGAGAAGAAATAGGTCAAGTATGGGTAAAGTGGGAAATTCAATGCGAAAGTAGCCAATTTTTGTGACTAGCTCGGTCGTGGTGGTCACCACAGACGTGGTGGGAAGGGGTGGGAATGATCGTGGTGGAGTGGAATGATCAATGTGAGAATTGGGGAAAAATCATAGTATCTTGGTCAAGTTTGTACTGATGCGTTCTATTTCAACACATCTTTTCTATGAATTATTAAGCTTGTCGCATAGAAATACTCCATTCATTTCTTAAAATTGCACAAATTGATATTTTCTCATTTTTTTATCACAAATATGATAATCATGTGCATTTTATTGCAGTTTCAGGACCTGAGCCGATCGACTGGTATTGTCAACCGATCGTCTCACCTTATCGACCCGATCGTTTGAGAAAGAGAAACGCTTGATTTGCCTTCAAGCGTTGATCATTATTCTCATCAGACGACTGACCGAGATCGCCCAATTCCTAAACCAAACACTCGGTTGATGCCCCATTGATGAGAAGAAACAACACCGAGTGGGTTGGACTGCGTCGCCACCCTAATTAGGGTTGGCAGCCGATCGATTGGCTGCCGCATTATAGAATCTTCCAACCGATCGGTTCGTTGCTGAACCGGTCGGTTGGCGGCGTGCAGACAGCCCAAATCCCAGCCGCTAGCCTAAAAAACCATCAACCTAATTGTAAAAGTTCCTCCTTCTTCTCCTATAAAAGGAGGGGCATTTCCTCCTCCTCATGGCATCCTAGATTTCTCTTGTATTGGGATTCTGAAGCAATAATTCTTGTAATCATCTTTTTATTATGCAATAAAGTAGATTTAGTTCAAGCATTGTTCTTTCATACGTGTTCTTGCCTCTTCATTCTGCCTTAGTTTTTCTTTTCTCCGTTCTTTAATTTTGGAGCAAGGAACTAAGAACTAAGCCATTTTATTGTCTCTAGCATAAGGATTAATCTCCTGATTTTTGGGCTAGACTATGGCTTCAGTACTTTCTTCCTCCGTCTCCCCCTTCTCCATGAGTGAGTAGACTTCTATCGAGGCAAGGGGAATAACCCCTTAGCCATGGTTTTAATGACTTCTTCTTAAACGACTAGATGGTAATCGATTTTAATTGACGGTTGATCTTCGGATCCCACGTTAATCCGGATGGAAATGACCATGGAAATCCAGATTTAGAACAATAAAGTTGATAACATAGACATTTTGATATGACCGTGGATTTTCATCTTTTAGGATGATAAACTAGGAAGCATGAGCGCTAAGACCAATGGGCTCATGTGGAGTTTATCTCTTGTGAGTTTTTAAAACTCGCAACCCTTCATCGAATCGTCGTTTAAGAATTAGTTGTTATCGCCTAGGCTAAGGTGGTGAAAACCCCTACGAGCCTCGATTTCCTTCTCTTGATTTAATCACCGCTTACTTTTGCTTCCTTTAATTCCTAGTCTTTTCTTTCATATAGTTTTGCTTGTGTTAACAATAATCTTAAATTTTCCTTATGCATTTTTTTATTCTTGTTAAGTGCATTTTCTTTCTTGCATTAGTGTAATCAATCAAACCCCCAACTTGACTTTTACTTTCTGTTCCAATCTAAAAAAAAATATACCAAAAACAAATAACAAGTTCTTCAAGCTTTGGGTTCTAAGAACAATCTCTAAAAAGTTGTCCTATGGGATCGACCCTTCTATACTACCCTTAAAACCGGAAGTAAAAAAAGGTTTAAACTCTAGGATTAACCATCTTAGTGATTGATATTGCAAATCGACGACTAATGTCATATGATTATGTGCTTTCATGTGACCAATGTCAAAGGATGGGTAATATTTCCAAGCGTGACCAAATGCCTCTCACCTCTTAGCAGGAATTAGAGATTTTTGATGTCTGAGGAATCGACTATATGGGCCCATTTCCTTCTTCTTCTGGGTTTGCTTACATTTTATTCGCAGTCGATTACGTGCCAAAGTGGGTTGAAGCCATACCCACTAAAACATGTGACTCTAAACCCGTTAAGAAACTTTTTAAAGATATCATTTTTCCTAGATTTGGAGTCCCTCGCACCTTCATTTTTGACGGGGGATCCCATTTTTTGGAGAAAAGTTTTGAGGCTCTTTTTAAAAAATATGGGGTTTATCATAAAGTTTCCCCTCCTTACCATCCTCAGACCAGTGGGCAGGTAGAGGTATCCAACAGACAAATAAAATCAATTTTATAAAAAACTATTGGACGCATTAGGAAAGATTGGGCGTTAAAAATCAATGACGCTTTGTGGGCATATCGTACTGCCTACAAAACACCCATTGGCACCACCCCTTTCAGACTAATCTACGGTAAGTCATGTCACTTACCAATAGAACTAGAGCACAAAGCAAGCTGGGCCATCAAAACATTGAATTTTTACCTTTCCATGGCTA
This sequence comes from Alisma plantago-aquatica, assembly GCA_963693085.1. Classification (NCBI taxonomy): domain Eukaryota; kingdom Viridiplantae; phylum Streptophyta; class Magnoliopsida; order Alismatales; family Alismataceae; genus Alisma; species Alisma plantago-aquatica. The sequence goes on along the minus strand of OY856410.1, from coordinate 791,860,757 downwards.
GAGAGAAACATTTTCTCCAAATAAATGAGCTTGATGAACTTAGGATGAGTGCCTACGAAAATGCAAGAATCTACAAAGACCGAACCAAAATGTGGCATGATGGTCATATTAAGCGCAAAGATATTAGAGAAGGGGATCAAGTTTTAGTTTTTAATTCAAGATTGTGACTTTTTCTTGGATAACTCAAGTCGAGGTGGTATGGCCCCTACATTGTAAAATGTGCTTACCCACATGGTGCCTTTCTCCTGTGGGATAAAGTTCTGGGTGAGTTTAAGGTCAACGGGCACCGTCTTAAAAGATATATCACCACTGAAGATGTTGTCGCTTCAGACTCAACCAAATTTCCACCCTTGCATGATCTGAACCTCACTAACCCTTCGAATCCCCCAGATTCCAATTAATCCGATCTTTGTCGAGCCACGACGTAAAATAAGGCGCTAGTTTGGAGGCAGCCAAACACTATCTTCCCTTCTCGTTTGTTTCTTGTTTTTGTTCTTCCGTTCTGTTTTTCTTTCTTCCTGCTATCGAGCCGATCGGTTACCTATTCCAGACGCTCAGTGCAAGAAGCAAAACGACCGGTTGGATATTCAGACGCTCGACTCGACCGCCGACCGTTCAACAGAACTTTACTGCAGCCTCTGTCCTTTTCTTTCTCGTGTTTGGCGCCAAAGGAAGACTAGCCGATGGTTTGTCTATCCAACCGATCGACTCGTTGATCCATTGTTCTATATAACGGACCAGACGCACGACCACTCTCTCATCTCCTCGCTTACCCTATCTGCCTCCCTCACTGTTCACTCGATCGCTCGAGCTTGCCATTTCTCTAATCATAGTTCCACTTGCTTTTCAGACGACCGTCTTGATTTTCAGCCGGACATCTACGGTTTTCCACTGCTTCGACCGACCGGCCTCACCTCAGCTGGCCATCTGGTCTTTCCGCAAAGTTCAATTCAGCCGCCCGCCTGGCTGAGACGCCGCCCATCTTTCTCTCTAGACGACCGACGGAAGCCTGCGCCGCCACCATCCCCGCTCCTCAACGACGGCCGTCAGCCAGATCGACTGAGTGCTCAGTTCTAGACTCAGCTGACCGTTGGTGTATCCAGTCGCCCGTCTTAGGGGTCAAAATGCCCATTTCAGCTGCCCGACGATCGGTTGGTTTCTCCAGACGACCGACGTCGTCCGCATCACCACCATCCCAGCTCCTCAACAAGACAGCCGTCACAAGACCCGCTGAGTGGTCAGATGTAGACAGCCGACCGTTGGTGCCTCCAGTCGCCCGTCTCAGTCACCCAAAACGACCGTTTCAGCTACCAGACGATCGGTTGGCTTCCGCAGATGATCGTTTACATCATCAACCAATCATTTTATCTCTACAGCAGTGATGTTCAGCCGCTTTCGCAAGGGCAAAGGCAAGGCCCCTGCATCCTCTTCCAGGGATCCTCCTCGCCGTTCCAGTTCTCATCCCGGAATCCATTTCCCCACACCCTCTCCTACGGGTGAGTCTTCTCCTGAGTTAGTCGAGGAGATGGTTTGGGACATCGACGAGGCGGATGAGCTCCTCCATGAGATGGAGGGAACTCAGAAGGCAGCCAATGATCCAGATTCGACCACCCCCATTCACCCTGTATAGCACCTATTCCGGGTAGCTACGACCAGTTCACTAGCACTGAACACCGTCAGCGTTATGTGGATATGTTTGCAATTGGTGTTTCCTTTCCTCGTTGGGCGTGTGGCACAACCCTTGATGCTTTGGGCATCCGCGACGTCGTCGACAATATCCTCCGTAGAAACCACATCCTTATCTTTCCCTACCATGTCACCTCTGTCTACTGTGATCTTACCCTCAATTTTTTGAGCACTTTTCATAGGTTACATTGTTCTTTCAGAAACTCAAGTTGTAAATACCGGATTTTTGGGGAAAATCTGGAAGCATCCGCCAAGCAAATCACTTCTTTCATCCTCGACGACAGGGATGACTATTGGCTAGACCAATGTATGGCGCAGTCTCATGACTCCTACCCAGACCATTACGATAGAGATAAGTTTTGGGCAGAGATCATCGGGCTTCTTCCCCGTCTTCCTAGTGGGCCCAAGGCCTCCTGCATTCACAACCCGGTGGTCCGTTACCTTCACCGTATTTTGGCTTGCACCATTTTCAGTCGGGAAGGTACTCAGGGCGCAATTACTCAGGTAGAACTTTATGCTCTTTGGTGTCTTTTACATGAAGAACCTTTTAACTGGGGCAATGCTATCATTGAGCATTTTGGTACCCAAGCTAGTCGAGCCACTTCCTCTTCTTTTCGCATTGGCCACTATGTTACCCAACTTGCCATCTTTTTGGGCTACACCCACATCACATTTCCTCCGCTTGAGCTCAAAAATCACCTCATCAAGACTCACTATCTGAAGAATAGTATGTTTATCTGGTTGGGCACCGAGGGCATTTATTACCTTTTGTTCAAAGACACTCCGGTGGTCCTCCAGCACCCGTTACATTTGCAGTTTGCAGCAGCAAACTACGTCTACGAGTTGACTGATTTACCAAGCCATATCTAGAGATTCTACCTGGAGCATCCAGATCCAGACACCTTCCCCGAGCCACAGCCTCACAGGAGGAGCCTCTCTTTAGAGGCACATGACGACGACACTGGACCGCCACCGCCACCTTCCAGACATCACACCAGGCGGCGACCAGATGACGACTCCGGTCCTTACAGCTTCTACGAGATCCAGACTCAGCTGGATGAGATTCAGCAAGAGCAGCAGAGATAGGGCCTCCAGCTCAATCACATGTACCTAATCCAGCGTTCGCATGAGTCTTGGCATGTGGATTGCGGTCACTATGCCCCTAGTCGACCAGCTTATGACGAGTACGGAGCACACCAAAGTTATCCAGGCCATGATTCTTCTTATTGGGCAAACTACTACTCCTCCCACCAGCAGCACCCTCCACCGTAGTGATTCCTCCCTCCATCTCACTCTTAGAGTTTTCTCGGGTCGAGCAAATTTCTATGTCCGGGGTGGGGGTGGGTGGTACGTGATCCACCCTTTATCTTCCCTTTTCAACATTTCCTTCTACATTTTTATTTGTTTGCGTTGTTTACTTTCAAACATAAGGCCTTTATCTAGTCAGCCGAATGTTGTACTTTATCTTTAAAAATCAATTGCATTATCAAATTTATTTCAAAAAACTTTGCAATATCAAGTTCCCTATGATCATGATAGCAATTTTTGGAAACAGTGGCAAGCCTTAGAGTATCAAATAGAATCAAATGCAGATTTTCTTAATTTTAGCATTAGATTAACTTATTTGTTTTTACTCTTATATAATGTAGCTACATGTCTCTTCTATCTTATGCAACGAAAACTCAAAAAAAAAATTAGATGGGTCGCTTGGCCATGAAAAGGATATAAGAATTGCTAATCTAGGGAGGATGAATTTGTTATTCCAAAATTTTTGAATCATTGTGATTTTTCAATTGCTTGAGGGCAAGCAAAACCTTAAGTCCACGTTATTTTGATGCGTGCTATTTCAGCACATCTTTTCTATGAATTATTAAGCTTGTCACATAGAAATACTCCATTCATTTCTTGAAACTGCACAAATTGATATTTTCTCATTTTTTATCACAAATCTGATAATCATGAGCATTTTATTGCAGTTTCAGGACCTAAGCCGATCGACTGGTATTGTCAACCGATCGTCTTGCCTTATCGACCTGATCGTTTGAGAAAGAGAAACGCTCGATTTGCCTTCAAGAGTCGATCATTATTCTCATCAGACGACTGACCGAGATCACCTGATTCCTAAACCAAACGCTCGGCTGATGCCCCATTGATGAGAAGAAACAACACCAAGTGGGTTGGACTGCGCCGCCACCCTAATTAGGGTTGGCAGCTGATCGATTGGTTGCCGCATTCCAGAATCTTCCAGCCGATCGGTTTGTTGCTGAACCGGTTGGTTGGCGGCACGCAGACAGCCCAAATCCCATCTGCCAGCCTAAAAAACCCTCAACCAAATTGTAAAAGTGCCTCCTTCTTATCCTATAAAAGGAGGGGCATTTCCTCCTCCTCAGGGCATCTTGGATTTCTCTTATATTGGGATTCTGAAGCAATAATTCTTGTAATCATATTTTTGTTATGCAATAAAGTAGATTTAATTCAAGCATTGTTCTTTCATACTTGTTCTTGCCTCTTCATTCCGCCTTAGTTTTTTCTTTTCTCCATTCTTTAATTCTGGAGCAAGGAACTAAGAAATAAGCCATTTTATTGTCTCTAGCATAAGGATTAATCTCCTGATTTTTGGGCTAGACTATGGCTTTAATACTTTCTTTCTCCGTCTCCCACTTCTCCATGAGTGAGTAGAATTCTATCGAGGCAAGGGGAATAACCCCTTAGCTATGGCTTTAATGACTTCTTCTTAAATGACTAGATGGTAATCAATTTTAATTAATGATTGATCTTCGGATCCCACGTTAATCTGGATGGAAATGACCATGGAAATCTGGATTTAGACCAATAAAGACGATTACATAGACATTTTGATATGACCGTGGATTTTCGTCTTTTAGGATGATAAACTAGGAAGCATGAGCACCAAGACCAATGGGCTCATGTGGAGTTTATCTCTTGTTAGTTTTTAAAATTCGCAACCCTTCATCGAATCGTCGTTTAAGAATTAGTTGTTACTGCCTAGGCTAAGGTGGTGAAAACCCCTATGAGCGTCGATTTCCTTCTCTTGATTTAATCACCTCTTACTTTTGCTTCCTTTAATTCCTAGTCTTTTCTTTCATATAGTTTTGCTTTTGTTAACAATAATCTTAAACTTTCCTTGTGCATTTTTTTATTCTTGTTAAGTGCATTTTCTTTCTTGCATTAGTGTAATCAATAAAACCCCCAACTTGACTTTTACTTTATGTTCCAATCTAAAAAAATATATACCAAAAACAAATAACAAGTTCTTCAAGCTTTGGGTTCTAAGAACTATCTCTAAAAAGTTGTCCTATGGGATCGACCCTTCTATACTACCCTTAAAACTGGAAGTAAAAAAGGTTTAGACTCTAGGATTAACCATCTTAGTGATTGATATTGCAAAGCGACGACTATCATGTACATGAAGTAGCACAACCATGGTAGAGCAAGGGTAGCACAGGCGTGGTGGTCACCACGCCCATGCTGGCTTGGAATACTCCACCCGTTCATGGCTCCGCGACCATTTTAGATCAACTGCTACATGACCGTTCAAGGTGGCACGGCCGTTCTGTGGTCTCATGGCATGACCATTCTTGGTGGCATGGCTGTGGTGATCTCTCCAGTTTGTTGAGTTGACTCTGTTGTCTTTGAGTGAGCTAGCACGACCATTCTGTGGTACCGCAGTCATTTTGGTCTCTAAATCAACACTTTGACTTAGATCTTTGTTCATTCTTGGGCATCTTTGCTTCAATGGTTCTTTGACCACTAGGGGCAAGTTGAGGGAGCATAGAGCTTCACTTTAGGCCTCTCTAATGGTAGGGAAACCATAGGATCATTTCTTCTCTATCTTCCATCCAAGAGTGCTCCAAATGCCTAAAAAATATGCAAATAATGTCCATAAGTGCATATTACATAAATATGTGTATTAGGGGAAATAACATGTAATCTAATAGGTATGGATATGATTGAAATGCAATATGACACAAGATGAAGCCCTAAAATAGGGATGAATCACCACCCCAAACTTAAAACATACTTGTCCTCAATAAGATCCAACTCAATCTCTCTACAAATTTTCCACATCAAGAAGCGACAAATGCAATGCAATAGATGAATGTTGATTAAATGGGCTCAAAGATGACTAAGTACATGCATTCCACCAGTCTCCTCTCATCTTTCACAAAGCAATCATGATTAGATCATTGAGCTGCATACTTCAAATATAGAGCATAGAAAACATAATTAATCCATATGGTTGTCATATCACTCTGGGTAAATCGTTTCATGGTAGAAAAGGTCAAACATGACTAATTTTGTTGTTTTACAATAATGTATTCAATCTCATATGTCCATCCACATTAAGTAACCCATGTGGCTGTGTTTACAAGGGGAAAATGAGCTAGGTTTGATATTTCCTAGCTCCATGGGCATGCTAATGGAAGAAAGGGTTGCGATAAGAGTTTGGATTGCTTTTATACACTCATATTTTCTTTATTTAGATGCTCTTAAACAGGATCATCTTTTATCTTCTTTTTGCATTTTTTTCTTTTTATTTTCCCTTGGTGTGGATAGGGTGTGTGTGATGATGAGAGCGAAGCAAGGAGGGTATGGATATGGCCACCCCAAACTTTTGGAGGTGGCTAAGGCTGATTGTGTGCACTTTGGCATCCTTTCATGTGGCAAAGAGGTAGGAAGATGGTAGAATAAAAGTGATTCAAAGAGGGTTTAGTAGTGTGGACATCAACATGAGACCTCCATCATGAAACATACTCCAACAATTTCATCAAGCAATGACACATCACATGAATGAGCAATATTAAAACCACATTTCTAACTTGAGTTTCTACAAAACTCTAAAGTGTTTGTGACTTGCTTCAATCACAATTCAACCAAACAATCCACAAACATGAGAGAGGTGGTTTACATGTAAAAAGTCAAAATTAAGGCCATTTAGCAATAAACCATGATAACTCACTTGCATTTGTCAAAGGTCATTATTTTCAATCCAATAAGTAGAGATTGGGTTAAAATGCACTTTTAGGCAAGAAATTCTAAATTTGGGAAAAATTGGCCAAAATGGTGCCATGTTTCCTTCAATCACATCTAAGCCTTCATTATAGAAAGATAGAGCAGGAAATAAGAAAATACAAGTTAAAACATGCAAAAATTTCCAAAAATATACATGATGTTCAATGCATGGAAAAAAGAGATTTTTTTTAAAGTACGCAAAAAGTGACATAAAGTGAACTACATGACATGCAACCATGTGAAGTAGGTAAAATCTAGTCTAGTTACCAAGAATAACAAAACAAAACTAAATGGCAGGTGAAATGCAAAAAGAGTGAAATGTGAAAAGGGCATACCACCCTACCAACCCAAACTTTTGAATCATGATGTCCTCAACATGACATTGAAATATAGGAGTGACAGGGTAGATGATCACTGTGGTAGCTCTAGAGTTGGTCCTCCATGTGGTGATGGATGTTGGTAGTAGGAATCCCAGTAGTCCGACTGTGGAGATGGGCAGTTATACTAATATGGTGACAATGCGCTACCCCAATCTTCAACCACTGGGGGTTCCTCTGGGATTGGGTGTGTTGGAACTAATACATGTGGTTAACCTAATAGTGCATCTATTGATGGTCTAACTACATAGCATACTGGTTACATTGGAAACCCTCATGTGCCCTCCTAGGCTCTTAGTATCTTGTGATGTGTGATCTAGATGCCCTCCAGCTGTGCAGGTATAGTGGACATGTCATATGCATTCACTGTGGGCTATTATGATTGTTGTGATGCCTCTTCCTCCCATCTCCTAACTTAACATGAATCAGTTGCCTCTACTGCTCTCCATTTCTCTGACGCTTGTGAGGGCTCTCTCAATCCATCAGCCAGTATCACCTATGGTATTCCTTCCTCTTTAGTGTTCTCCTCCTCCTATCTCCTCAGGGTCTCCAAGAAGTCTGGAGTGTGTCCATGCTCCTCTAAGAGAGGTAGAGTGTGGTAGGTCAGCTCCAGTGAGGCACTTGGATACAGGGGGTTGACCTGATATATGATTTTCTGATCCACTACTACAATCATGGAAGAACAAACCAAGTAGTGCAGGTCCACTAACTTTCCCCTCTCTACCTTGGTATATCTAGAAACATCATGGCCTAGGGTGACAACAATTGATGTCACAGTCTTATTACTCTTGAAGGGGATTGTCCTCATATGATCTATTTGTAAAGCACCCAAATTTACAAACTTTTCCTTAACCAACCAACCCAAGACAAAAAGATCTTTCTTTGTGCATCTGCCTTGTTTTTATGTCTGCCGAACATTGTGTTTGCATGCACTTTCTATACAAGGCAGACGAATGGATTATGAATCATGCTTGTTTTGGATTTCCCCTCTACAAAGTTCCTATGTCCTCTGAAGTACTTCCACATGGTGATGGAGGTAGTACTCAATTCCTTCTCTATCCTTCCCCCATCTATGAGGGATGCCATCTCATCAATGGGTGCAAACATTTCTTTAGCATTTTTCAAGTAATAACCCTACGCTTGTCTCCAATCACCACTCTAATGGCATGCTCGCCATCATCAAAAATATTCTCTAAAGTGGCAAGGAACTGATTTGTCAGCTCCACATAAGTGTCATGTGGTGTCTCTAGGATGTCGACTAGTCCCACTACTCACTAGTACATAACCGGCCTTTAGTGTCGGTTATTTAAGGCCTTTAGTGTCGATTTTTAAGCGACACCTATGTAGGTGTCACTAAAAGCCCAACCATTATGCGTCGGTTCCCAAACTGATGCCACAACCCTTCGCGCGCCACTAAAAATGCGCCAGCAGGGGGGTTTAGGCGTCAGTTATTAGCTTTGAAACCGACGCCATATACCTTCATGCCACAAAAAGGGCACCATCTGGGCACTCTCGGCGTCAGTTTATTATTGATAACTGACGCAATCTCACCCGCTGCCACTGTCGTGCTGGCCAGCGTGGCCGTGGTATCTATTCCGCTTCCACGACCGTGGTGTCTGGCCTCATTAGGGAAATCGACGTCGGTTACTAGTAGGGAAACTGACACTGTAACAATTTTTCATCAGTTTTATATAAATAACCGACGCCTATTTTATGTTTTTTTTTTCTGTCAGTCTACAGACCTGCTGTGGCTGGTCGCAGGATGAGAAACCTACAGTTCAGTTATGAACTGTAGGTTTTACGACATCCATTGATATCAACCAACAACAGGCCACAAACCTACAAAATTAACAACATAAATGCTCACACATTTAGCAACCTGCAGTTCCATTCGATTTTCACACATGTAGAAAAATTCATGTAGCAATATGTAGTTCCATTCATTTTCACATTCACACTTGTAGAAACATTCATATAGCAACCAACGGTTTCATTCATTTTCACTCAGACACATGTAGAAACATTCAGACATGTAGAAACATTCACACATATTATAATTCAGAAATTCATTTACAAAATATCATTCTTTAGTCATTATTCGCTATCAACATCCCAATTATATGTTAAAAACCCCACTACTTGTATGGATATTGCCCATTCTTCTCTTACATCATTTAATTCTTTCGTCGTATAGGGAGCATGTACATCTGGTAAGGCCTTTCCTGTAGTGTGGTCAGTTTTAAACACCTGCAAAGAGAATGATGTATATATATAATTAATAATATATAAATAAGAGTGATATATTTCATATTATCTAATGAGACTATATATAATACCCCAGGAATGGTATCGATGTTCACTGTGGCATATTTGATAATCATGTGCATAAATCGCATCACATAGTATGCACATGCCCATCCGTTGTCTTGTGTAGCACACTATAAATTGATACATAATATTAAAAAATACAACTAATTAAGCATTGTTCACATAAATAATATATACATTGCAGTCGGGAACTTACTTCCACATTTTTCCAAATTATCTGTTTATTCTTTTTCCTAGGGACCTTTCCTCCAGCCTTTTTGAACTCATCTAAACCCCTACATTTTAATGTAACACAGTACATTGCATAATTAAATAGTAATGTAATAACATATGTTAACAGATATGAAAATCAAAATATTTCTCACCAGAATAATGCCATTTTCATTTTATGTCCATATTTTGAATTCAATTTAATCCCTTAGGATCTAGATAATAGACAGTGAAAGTCTCGGGGACAATAACTAGTAACTCCCAATGCATACCACTAGAGGTAAAAAGGTTAAAAATTAATAACTCAAAATCCACAATAAAAATGTAATTTTCTTAAGTCCAAATTATAAGCAAAGTAAACTTACTCCACGTTGAATGGAGCTATTATCACCGTCTTGTTATTTTGAACAAAATTTGCAAAAGCATCACAGTAGTATTATTGAACTGACGGAGGGTCTTTAGCTACTAGACTAATCAAAGATGGAATAAAAAATCCTATATGTTCGAATGCAAAATCTACACATATCTTGTCTAAGTAGCTGTAAAACATGTATTATGTATGCATTAATAAATAAGAAACCAGATCACCAGATCCTACACAAGGTATATGGATGTATAAAGAAGATCTCACCTTATCCATAGCTCTATCACAAATGTATTCAACCAATCATATCGAAACAACTCAAAAATATCTTGTATAAATAGGTTGCTTTCGTATGATTGACCTGCAACATCCGCATCTATAGAAACAGTTATAGGGCAATTTATATCATGTTCACCTAACCATATTGTCATAACCCTACAGTTAAGACCTAATAGGATAGGTAGGTCCTGTGGAACCCAACTTGGTAATGTAGGAGGTGGAGGTGGAGGCCTAGATAGTGTGGGTGTCTTCTTTTTAACCTGTATATATATAATTTCATATCAACTGACATCATATACACACACTAATAATTTAACGTAATGTAAATTTACCATACAGTTTCAGTATAGAGGACATCCGATTTTGGCCACAATATCACTCCGCCTTCTGCCTCACCAAGCGTTTCACAATCTGGGTGGGCATATGGCAATGGAAGATCCATCCACTTGGAGAATATACGTAGCGGGCTCAAACGAACCCAACCAGCTGGTAATGGAGACCCATGAAACATTTCCCCTGGTAGGGATGGGTAAGTCGACGCCTCTGCAATGACAAATTCTTTACTTTTTAGACGGCATGGCTTCAACCCCTACAAATTTTTGTGTAAAGAATGTTATATACATATATACATATCATCTTAAAAACATATCATCTTGAAAAGACTAGTTATTATGTCATAAAAATACTTGCAGTGGTTGTGATAGGTGGTGGGTCTACAGGATTACTCCCAACCTCTATAGTAGGAGTAGAGCGGGATGCCATAGGTACTGTCTACTGAGTGGTAGTCTGAGATGCCTGCCACTTGCTCAGTGCTTCGTCGAGTTTCCTATCAACTAGCTTATCTACATATACATGGATAAAAGAAACGTTAGCTTCTGATTATTGAATTCTCTTTTACAGTAACATTATAAAGAAAGAATAGGTTACCTCTTCTTGTGAAAGTCCCACTTTTAAGACATGTTTGTGTTGGGATGGCCCAAAGAATGCTTTGATTCCCACACCAGCGCCTGTAGCCTTAACACGTCCAGGATGCTCTGGGTTACCCAGAGCAACTATCAATTCATCCCTTGTGCCCTCAGGGATGAACTTGCCTTGTTTCCTCTGCTCGTGCATCTCCCTCTAATTGCCAAAACAAAAATTTGTAATTGAGTAAACACCACAAATAATCAATATTCGAATGATTGCTCTAAGAGTTGTATTTTACCATTTTTGCAACCACCTCAGCAGTTGCGGGATTACTTATTTCTCCCTTCTTAGTTTGCCTCCCAGCTATCCAGACATCATGGTGAGGCAGAGGTGTGCTACCTATAGTAGAGGACTCTTGAGTAGCAGTAGACTGAGCAGTAGCCTCAGACTGTAGTCTTTGGCGAATGCCTGCATACCCCTTTGGACCCATTGTGTGGTCATGCACATTCAGTGCACGCCTTGCTTTTTGCACCTCACTGAGGGCCTAGTTAGTATGCATATTAATGATTTGGTTAGTAACACTAAATGTTAATCTTGAATAGGTGAATACAACATATATTAATTAAATTGGGAGTGATGCCTAATACCTTGAATTCATCAGTTTGTCTTGTAGCAACAAACGCGTCCCATTCTTCTTGGTCCAGGAAGTTACAGTATTATGTGACTGTCTTCTTCCTCTTGTCACCTTCTTTTGTGTATTCTCGGGTGAGATTTATCCTATAGTTCCTTAGGACTCTCCCACAGCATTGCATCACACATTTACGATGCAGCTTTTCATCCAATTCAAATATACTCTACAAAATAGAATTTCTATTAACTAGTATCCAAAAAATTAGTAATCTAACCAATAGAATTGCAAATTAATAATAAGGCACACATAAATCCTTCCATATTACGTCTTTCTTCCCCTTAGGAACTTTATTCCAAGAATCTATCTTACAACCGCAATGGCTACGAGTAACATACCCAAGATATGAAACAAACGAATTGTGATTCACTCCAATTGCATTTCCTGCATTATCAAAATCCACAACAAGTTTGGGTCCATTGCCCCTTTGTGCTATTAACTTCTTCATCATAGTGATGCCCCTTCTCTTGTCAACTTTTTGGTGTTGCTCATCAAGTGCTTTAGAGGGTACATTTGCATCATCAACCTAAAATTTGACAACATAAACACACTTACATGATATAACTAGAAATGGACATATAGATATAAATATATGATATATATTTTTAAAACTTACATTAGGAGACGGTGCATTGATGTCCTCACCCTCACGGTAATCATCAGCACGGTCATCAAGAGAATGCTCAGCCATCTGAAAGTTCACATTCACATTGTAAAGTAATTCATATAGCAAAGCTGACATTGTAAAGTTCACATTCACATTGTAAAATTCACATTGTAAAGTTCACATTCACATTGTAAAGTAATTCACATTGTAAAGTTCACATTGTAAAGTAATTCACATTGTAAAGCTCACATTGTAAAGTTCACATTCACATTGTAAAGTAATTCACATTGTAAAATTCACATTGTGAATTTCACATTCACATTGTAAAGTAATTCACATTGTAAAGTTCACATTCAAAAAAATAAAACATATAAAAAAATATAAACATGCCTCTAATATTGCGATTTTTTATCAATTAACAATCCTTCATTGTGATCTCCGCGCACATACAAGTCATCAATCAGAGGTTCAAGATAAACATCGATGTCATTTCTAGGTTGTTTAGGGCCCGATATCAACAACGACAGCATTACGTACTTATTTTTCATACATAGCCAGGGAGGAAGATTGTATATAACAAGCATGACATGCCAAGTGCTATGTTGGCTGCTCATTGTCCCGTACATATTCATCCCATCTATACAAAGCCCAAGTCTTAGATTCCTGACTTCTTCACCAAATTCAAGGTACAATAGATCAATCTTCTTCCACTGTGGGGAATCAGATGCATGTCGTAGGATCCCATCATTATTTTTCTTAACATCTGCATGACACCTCAAATTCTTCGCATCTATCGGATTGGCAAACAAATGTTCAAACCGTGATATTATAGGTAGATACCACATCATCTTGGTAGGAGAACCAGTTTTGGACTCCCCCGAAGTCATCAATTTATACCGTGACACACCACATTCTGGACAATCTTTCAAATCCACATAGTCCTTTTAAAATTATACACAATCATTCAGGCATGCGTGTATCTTCTTGGCATCTATTCCCATTGGGCACAACAATTTCTTTACCTGGTATGTTGAGATTGGCAGCTCATTTCCTTTAGGAAGCATTTCTTTCAACAAAGACAACAATGATGTGAAGCTTTTGTCGCTCCATCTATTGTTAGCTTTCATCTTATACAATCTCGACACAACGCTAAGCTTCGTAAACTTAGTACAACCTATGTATAATGATATCTCAACATCATGCATAATGTTTCAAAAAATGGGAGGTGGATCGGTGTGCTCTACCCCACAACTATTCAACATCGCATGAACGATGTCTACTGGAACTGGTTCATTCACATCTATGTCATCGGAGGCAATTTCTTCTTCCACACAGGTACTTCTATCGACATCCACTGGTTTTGGGTTTGAAATCTCTCCATCCCAGTGCCATTCTGTATAGCCTTGTATAATCTCGTTGCACATGACATGACTTTTGATTTCGTCACCAGTGCTGACTTTCAAGTTGTTACCGCAATGCCTACATGGACAATAGAACCTATCTCCATGTTGTTTCCTATGTTCCTCGGCAAATCTAATAAACTGGTCAAGACCAGAAATAAACAATGGGGTGCAGTGATTGCGAATGGACATCCATGATCAATCCATTCTATGATCAAAGAGAAAACAAGTATATATTACAACAAGATTAGGGTCTAGGATTAGAGTTTTTGCATGGTTAAAACTTTAGGCAAATAAATACATGTGTTGTCATTCTTATATATAATAAATGTGTACCACCTATCCCATTCTTGAACACCTAATCTCACTAGTAAGTGTATAATGTGTATTGGGTTTACAAGAAAATTTTAGCAGCATTTCCCCGCTGTTCTCTAAGTACATATGTACTTAGAGAACAAACGGGGAAATGTTGTCGAAATTTTCTTGAAAACCAAATACACTTTATACACTTACATCCTAAGTGAGATTAGGTGTTCAAAAAACAGTCCCAAACCGGGGACTATCCAAGATTTACTCCTAATGAGTAAATCTTGGATGGGTTACTAGGCCAACAAATACATGTGTTGTCATTCTTATATATAATAAATGTGTACCACCTATCCCATTCGTGAACACCTAATCTCACTAGTAAGTGTATAATGTGTATTGGGTTTTCAAGAAAATTTCGACAACATTTCCCCGCTATTCTCCAAGTACAGATGTACTTAGAGAACAAACGGGGAAATGCTGCCAGAATTTTCTTGAAAATGAAATACACATTATACACTTACATCCTAAGTGAGATTAGATGTTCAAGAACAGTCTCAAACCGGGGACTATCCAAGATTTACTCCTAATGAGTAAATCTTGGATGGGTTTCTAGGCCAACAAATACATGTGTTGTCATTCTATAACATTGATTTCCACATTTCGAGTGTCCATGCATGTTCATCATCAAGATAAAGATTACACATAAATTAGTATGACCTAGGGATGGAGAGATTCATAATTGATTTCAAAATTTCAAACTAGCTCATGCATTATCATCAATCTACATCATACAATAGGGATTCATGTAGATGTTAGGGTGACACATCACTACAAAATCAGAGATTTAACATTAGGGTTTTAATATCTTACATAGATTGATCACAAGATTTCAGCAATATAGTTAATTCAAGATTATGGTGAAATGTGTATTAGGGTTTTAATATCTTAATTCAGCATGCATCAAAATTTATAGAATTAGGTCAAGCATTAGTATTCAATTGCAAATGTAACTTCTTCTTCCTGCTCCCTCCTTACCAAATGGATAAAAGAAAGGCCACGAACGTGTGGGCTGGCCACGGCCATGGCTGTGTTGGCCTACCACGGCCGTGGTCGGCCAACACAGCCACGGTCATAGCCATCCCACACAGTCGTGGCCTTTCTTTAATCCATTTGGTAAGGAGAGGGAGCAGGAGGAAGAAGAAGAGGGCCTGAAGGGAGAAGGAAGAAAAGAGGGGCATGAAGGAAGAAGAAGAGGGCTACCTAGCAGTGTGGAGAAGAGCAGTGG
The DNA here is from genome assembly GCA_963693085.1 of Alisma plantago-aquatica. Classification (NCBI taxonomy): domain Eukaryota; kingdom Viridiplantae; phylum Streptophyta; class Magnoliopsida; order Alismatales; family Alismataceae; genus Alisma; species Alisma plantago-aquatica. The sequence goes on along the minus strand of OY856410.1, from coordinate 791,845,284 downwards.
CGGCGGTGTGAGAGCAATGCTGGTGAGTAGAGAAGGAGGCAGCGAGCAGAGCTGCAGGTGGCGGCGGTGGAGGTCGGCGAGTACAATATCACTAGCAGCAGGAGAAGGAGGATGCGGCGGCAGTGGCGGCGAGCAGAGATGCACCACCAGCAGCGGCAGTGAGCAGCAAGTTATCATCGGGTGATTTTAGGTGATTTTAGGCGAGCAGTAGGAGAGGAGCGATGAAACAGAAGAAAGGGGATGACTCGAGTGATCACATGTCTATTAAGTTTGTAAAAGTGTCAGTTATCTACAAAACTGACACCTAACATCTTATGTGTCGGTTGATAGTAACAAACCGACGTCCAATTGGACCTTCCTTTACCCTAATTTTTTTAGCGGGGACGGCGCGTGCACCCTTATCACATCGGTTATGCTAAGACAAATGACGCCCATATTGGAACTTTTGGCACAAATTTTATTTTCATTCAGTGTCAGTTATTAGGTAAAACACCGACGTTGTATCTGATACTTTCGTGCAAATTTTGTTTGCTCAAAAAAATTGGATTTCGCGGGCTACTTTAGGCGTCAGTTTCTTTTCTTCAACCTACACTGAATGAAAAGTGATACACGTGTCTGGCTAGTCTTCAAATATAGACGTCGGATGTCCTTATTAACCGACATTTAATGTTAACATCGTCGGTTTTACTAAAAAACTGAGGCCTCTAAAAGTGACGTTGAACGTTGTTTCTGTAGTAGTGTATTTATTAGGATATCACATTATCATCATTATCCTATTAATTGTGTCATGATATATTCACTTTTTTTCCAAAGAATTATATTTCATTTTTTAATGCAAGAAACAATATATATATATATATATAATTTATTTCATTAGAAATTTTAAGCACAATTAGGGTTTACTAAATTATCTCTATATATTTGATCATTAATAATTTGGATTTACACTTCATTATCCTCATATGATGATTATATTAATTATAACAAATTATCTTGCATGTGATAGGACATTTTATTCAATTTGTTATTAAGGCTTCATTTACTCCAAATTATGTCAAATCAATTTCCATTATGCCCTGGAAATAGGCGTAGAAACCCATGCTCTCCATCGTTTCCTGATACACATAACTGGTGGCAATCGCCTTGCGTGTTAAGCACTCTGGATACTTTTCCTTCTTTGCCTGATTGCTAATAACATCGGGATCTCTCTCAGGCTTTTATTGGGGTGCCTCTGGCTGTGGTGCATCAGTAATCGCCTCAATCTCATCATCTAGAAGTGACTGTCTCTGTGCTTAATGTTGAGGTAGAGGTTGCGACATTGGTCCCAAGGATGTTGAAGGATGAGCCACTAAAACTGACAACAGAGCTACTATAACTGATGGACGGGTCGGCAAGGGTGGTGGTTTTGCACATCGTTGATGTGGAGATGCTTCCCCCACAATAGGATCTATCAAAGCATTCAATTTGGCTTCCCTCAAACTAGCGACTTCAGCGTAACCTGAGGCAAACGGTGGAGTAGTAGACGCTGGAGTTGAAGACGATCCATACTTAGGCCTGTGTTGGTAGTAAAGCACGCCCTTGGTCTTCTCCACTGCCTTCATGGCCATTTTCTTCATCTTGAATAGATTTTGATGGAGAAATTTTGGATGTTTAGTTTTCTTTGAAGAACGGGGTTGTTGGGGTAGATTAGACAGAAATGGGAGAATTTGTGGATGAAAATGGGTGGAATCTATATGTTAAGGTCGTGGAAATGATAGGGGATTGATTGGATATGTATGGGGGTGATTTGGAGGTGATTTGAGGTTTGGAGAAGGAGTGTAAGACTGCACGGCCGCTAGGGCATGGAGAGTGCTTGTTCTATTTGTGAGAAATGAAAATAAGGAGTTAGAAAAATTGCTCAAATCTGACTTAAGTTGCTGAAATTGGGCTGAAGTACAACCGTGTTGTGTAGCACGGTAGTGTTGGCTTCATGCGGCACAGTCGTGTTGCATGGCATAGCCGTGTTGGCTCATTTTGTCAATTTCTATCAATTTTATTTTGATCCAAGGGCACTGTTTGATTTGTATGTATTGCACCACATCCATTCCAAGGTACCACAACCATGGTGATCATTGTGACTGCTACTTTCACTTGAACTTTCATCAAAAAAACAAAATATTGATCCAATGTGATTTTTCTTTGAAACATTTTCTTAATTTCATCTATTTTTCCTCATTTCAACCTATTTTCACATGCACATATTAAAAACTAAACAAAAACTATTAAAAACAAGTGTGTGTGTGTGTGTGTTTGTGTTTTCTTGTAAAAGTGTTAAAATAAGCAAAAGTATCAAAATTAAAGGGTTGGGTGAAAAATTCCCAAACCAACGTGGGTTGCCTCCCATAAGTGCTTAGTTTGTTGACTTAAGCTGGGCTTGAAAATTCTTGTATCATTCATCCATTTGGCATCCTCATGTTCCCATTTATGCAATAAATTCATCTCTCATTTGCACTCAACCTATGCTTCTCATCCTTTGATCACCAAAATTGTCATCAAATCTTTCATCTGGATATCCTCCTCTCAAATGATCAATTGCAATGTTGAAGTGACCATATCCAATATCCTCATCTTGATCTCGCCTGTTTGAGAACTTGTATATGTTGATCTTTATCTTCATGTCCATGAAATAGACTATCATTATTCCACTGTGAACATGTATCTCAGCATTAGTTGTAGATAAGAATGGTCTTCCCAAGATGATGGGGATCTTGCTATTTTCGGGCTCCATGTCAAGAACAATGAAATTAGCCGAGAACATTGGTCCTCTATCCTTGTTAATCATCACCAAGACATCATCCACTCGTCATCTAGGCTCTTTGATGGAGCAATCCTCCAATTAGAGAGTGCAATGTGTCGGTTTCAACTTTCCTAAAACCATCTCAACATTGACACTATATGGAATCAAATTCACACTAGATCCCAAATCAAGTAGGGATTTGTCTATGCAATGTCCCCCAATGTAGCTAGGTAGTATTGGCATTCCTGGGTCTTTCTTCTTCATGGGAAGTGAGTGTTGGAGAATTGAGTTCACTTATTCAGTCAACTTGACTCTCTTTGGTGTTCTCCCGGTTGACCTTCTCTTCATCGTGCATAATCTCTTAAGAAACTTGGCATATGATGGGATCTACTTGATAGCATCCAACAATGGAATATTGACCTTTACTTGACGAGATACCTCAAGAATGTCAACATTGTGCTTTTGTCTCCTCCTTACTTCCAGTGGCTTTTCCAATGCATCAATGAATGGTGGCTCACTAGCTTTGGCCCATCTGCTTGAAACATAATATGGCACACTGCATTTGTGTCAACCTTGCAATGGAGTAAAATTTCCTTAGGAAGGCATTCTTCATCTCCTCCTAGCTCATGACGTCCCTCCTTGAATCATACCAATCTATGGCTTTGTCATTGAGGGAGAAGGAGAACAAGGCCAACTGAATTGTATCATCACTGGTTGTCAGCATCTTGAAGGTGGATCATACTTCAAGAAATGAGTCTATGTTCTTGTAGCTTTTCTCACTCTCCAAGCTGTAGAAGGCGGGCAGGAGTCCATGAAGACTTGGAGGGATGGAGAATTTCTCCCCTGGAATTTGATCAGCTCTGCTAGAAATTGACAATTTTTAGTTGCTAGGCATGAAGTAATCTTGAAGTGGCTTATGAGGTGCATTTTTGCCTTCCATCTTTTCTTGCCTGAGTGGCTTGTCACAAGAACAAGGAACAACCAAACAAAAGATAACAAGTTAAAAAACCAATATATACAACGAATAAAGAACAAAGAATAGAAATGATGAGGGTTGTAGGAAAAGATCAAGGCAAAAGTAACTAGCTTGGTTGAGCGCCTTTATCCCCGGCAATGACGCAAGAAAGCTTGGTGCGTCCCGCCAGAGGTGTTGCACACTATTCATTTGAAATTTGAATAGATGCAACTCTGCAAGATCGGGACACACGGTGGGATCATTTTCAAAATTTATAAAGTGCCTAAACTTAACACACCTATTTCTACTATAAACACTACACCTGAAAGTGAATGAGGTCATTTCATAGTATAGGAGGGTGACAAGTATAGGGTCGATCCATATGGAAAAAAGGGGGCACTAGAGCTAGGTCAGTTTTAGGCTAGGTTCCTACTAGAGAGTCTAGGGTTAAGGGTTGAAAGGTTGGTTTAGTTGATTAAACTAAGAGTTGAGCAAACAAGCAAGTAAACGAAGACAATCAAGAGTCAAAACATAAGTTAACTCTAGATAGTTAATTCTAATAAGCAAGGAAAGACAAGGCAAGCAAGGAAAAGAGAGCCAGCTACACTAAAGCAGACAAGAAGATGTATGCACTACACTAAGCTATAAAATAGGGAAAAAGAGCAATTAAAGACCTAAAATAACAAGAGAAAACCAAGAATAAGGAAAGAAGCTAACTAAGAAAGTAAAGAACTAACTAAGCTAACTCTAGCTAAGCAAGAAGACAATTAGGTTTTAAACCAAAAAAGGGATGTGTGGAATGTTTGGGGGATGCACTTATCAATTAGGTTAGGGGATGACATCTGAACATTATGCTTTCATTTAGATTACCAAATCAAACAACAAGCTAGAGTCTAATGAATTTCCCTAGACTACTAACTGGCCATGGGTAGGATAGGTTCTGTTATGACCGCATCCAAGCTTAATTTGGTAATCTAGGGTTTACCTGGATGATTATATGCTTAATTGGATTGATCATATATTAAATCTAATTAATGATGATAATTCAATTATGATGTTTTAAACCTAATAATAATGTTATGTATTCTATTGTTTTAGAAATTAGGGTTTGAGAAATATAAACCCTAGTTGGCTGAAATTAGGGTTTTGATGGTACATGAGTATGGAATTTGATCAAGATAGTAGTACGGTAAATATTTTATCATATTTTCTATGTAATTTTGATTTAATTGAAATTTGGATATAATATGTATAACTCAATCATGCATTTTAGTGAAAAATTTCCAAATTTTTGGATGTTCTTTGAAAGTCATTCTCGGTCGAGGTATACCTCAACTGACCATGCTGACAGAATATTGTTCAGTAGTATATTGTTTGATTTTTAATTAGTTATTGGTAATCCAAATGATCTGAAATTTTAACTAGAGATCTTAATCTCAGTAATAAACGACATATAAAATTTTAATAATTTTTGGATGCATTTAGACCTTATCAGTAGATGAATTATAGTAACTGACATTTCTGTAGAATTCTGGATAGCAGTGCACTATTAGATTTTTATATATTGAATAGTAAGATGGAATGATCTCAAATTTTAACTGAAGATTAATATCTCAATTATACATAAAATGATAAATTATAATAATTTTTTGAGAAGTTTTATCTCTAAAATACATGAATTATAGACACCTTCTTATGACAGAAAAATCTCTTGAAATAAGAAAACGTTTAGTGAAGGGTCAAAGTGTAATTGACCCAAGAAGCTCAGTTGTTCTATATGGTCAACCTAACATACAAGGAGATCTTATAATTCATTATTCAATCCAGAGAAATGAAATCCTAGAGAGAGAGGGAGAGTTAGGGTTTGAGAGGAGAAATTGATGGAGATGATGACCTAGGGTTTTGCGATCTAAGGAATGATAAAATCATGCAAGTTTAACTTCTTTGGATATAGTTTCATGGTGAATCTTCTCTCACATGTCAAAATTCCGTCCCTCTGCTAATTTGATCCAAAATGGTATCAAGACTTCCCCTTTTCTCACTATTTCTTCATAGTCCCTCATTATTAGGGTTTCTGAGTTGAAAGGAAGAAGAATCGGGTGAATTGCTAGAGATTTGATATGAGACCGAGATTTTCAAGGATGAGATGTGTTTTTAAGGTGTTTTCACACCTTAGGGTGATTGGTAACTTCCTCTAAATAGTATATTGCACGAAAATTGGTTAAATCATCCACAATCTTTAATTGCTTAATATGCGACTACAAACCCTGAATTGTCTGTTTGATCTAAGTTGCTGCAAAATGATTTGAAATGGATTCTTCCTCTATTTGGATGAATTTCAGATGATAAAATCATATTAGAAATGTATACAATACATCCTATTGAGAATTCCCTAAGTATTCACAGAGGTTGTAAGAGTAAACTAAAATATAGGGAATTTGTCTATGACTGAAATTTGCAGTATAATTAAATAGAGAAATTTGTTTATCTAGATTTCCTTGGTTATGAATGATTGTTTATCTAAATTGATAGTACATATATGTCAGATACTGTCTTGGATTTCATTTAAGATGAATAATGTTTGTTTGATATCTCAGTAAAGAGGGTGAAACCCTAGATGCGAGGAAAGTTAGATATTTGAGAATAGATATCTTGAAATCCATTTGAACAGATTTTCTTGACATGATAGACTTTAATTATTCAATTTTATTATTCATGCATGTTATCTTTGTGAATGGCATGGAAACCCAAATTTTAGCTCAATTCCAAGGTTTCATACATATATTGATTTTATATGATTTGTTGATAGTAATCTTTATTCAGTGAATGTTTATGTCGAATGAAATCCTTATGAGAGCCATGTGATAAGTGAATGAGGTAAATGAAACCCTAAGGATAGGGTGTTCAATGAATCAAGTATTTTGATATCAATGTTCTCAGTATGAGATGTGGTGATGCACAACTCAGGATTTTGGTTGAGGTGCACATTTTCCAAGAAAGTACAAATAATTTATAGGTGCAAATAATAATTACTTGAATGTCAAGTAATTAACTCTTATCAGTGTATTAAGAAGTTCAATTGCTTGATTCTAGTGTATAAAGTATCAAGTTGACATGTATTCTGTTATTTAAGAATTTTAGTCTGCTTGTAGGTATAAAATGTTGATTTCTCAGTATATTACAATGTTTTGAGTATATTGCTCTGCCAAGTTTAGAATGATATACTTGTTGTGTTATAAACTTCAAATAAATAGACACGATACCATAGAGATATAAGAGTCAAGTATAAGTAAGAGAAAGGTACAATGTAGAAAGAGCTTTCCAAGAATAATAAAATAATAGACATAGGTGCCCTGAACACTGTAGATTCCCTACGGATGTCTACACTTTAGGGAGGAAGTGATCCACCCTGGCAGCAACCGGTATATGAGGATCGGATCACACCCACAGAGTGTGCGGGGAGACTAAGCCCTTGAGGAAGTCTCCTAAGAGAATATAGGTTACCCAACATGAACCGGAGATCCCAGTGGTAACCCAGAGATACCCACATAGCATACTAAGGTGAGGCCCACAGAGCATCTCATGCCCTCCACCTATGTAGGCAGCCTAGAAGGAGAGGTCCAGTTAAAGGCCATTTGTTTAGCCGCCTTAGTCAGACGTGATGGTTCGAGTCAAGCATACCCGAATTCAGTTCTAGACTTAGCTTATCAGGTTTTAAGCTAAGTCTTATACGGTGAGATCGTAGTTTGCTACAAGTCTTCATATGTAGGGTACACTGCATATGATCAGGGCTTAAGCTAAAACATGTTCATATTGGTTTAAAGAGTTTCTCATAAGCAAGAAAGGTTAAGAAAGATTTGAGTATAGTTTCCCAACAATTATTCTTTGTATGTTTCTGAACTATTAGTTCTCTTTGAAATTAATCAAGCATGCTCATATATTGATTTACTCTTGTTGATATCTAGAGTATCCTACCATATTTATGATTGTCAATGATCAATCTCTTTAAAGCTTACAGTTGTTATAATTGATATCAGTTGCTTAAAAGTATATTTGTAATTATATGAGTGCTTTAGACTATTTCTTTGAAGTACTCATTCACTGAGTGAGTACGCTCACCCCTCTACTTACAATTTTTTAGGGATATCACATGGACTTGAAGAAGCTCATTGCATCAGAGTAGATCTACCACAAGATTTAAGTCTAAGTATAGTAAAGTTCAGTCAGTCCATGTCACTCTAGGTCCTAGTATAGATGTGAGAGTCTTATAAGTGATGTTTTGTATCTATGTTTTCTTAATAAGAGAGAATGTATTTGATTATCATGGCATATGTACCTCAGAATGAATATATGGATGTGTATCATTTATGTTGAGATCATAATAAAGTAAACAAAGTTTGATTCTCTTGTAAAGTTAGTTTATGTGGTTCAATGCAAGAAAACAAAGAGTTTGAAAAAGAAGAAAAGGTTAAGTGTGATCTTTGTATTACGTTAAATCCTCAATTTATGCCCTAATCTCATGATTAATGGTAATTGTAAGATTGGAGTGTAACAACTTTGGTCTTAGAGCTTAGGTTGAGTTGTCAGGGACCATTAAGTTAGTAAGTTAGAGTTATAAGTGTGACAGATAGGAGATGTTATGATGTTAGCTCTGGAGATTTGAGTATTTTGATATCATGGCCCGGTATCTGAGTACTTGGATAAACTAGTATCAAGCTACTCTATCTATTCTTTCATGTATACCCTGGCCAGGTATATAGTGGAAGGATGGTCTAGAGAGGAACCCTAGAAATATTAGGGTAAGAAACAAGATAAGTAACATGAATTAAGAGCATAAATATAAAATGAGATAAAACGTTCATTTCGTATTGTTGTTTTATTGGATATGAATAGAAAAGCTCTTATATGTTTGAATTCAGATATTCAGTATTTTGAAATATATATGGGTCTTTAAGATTTGTTGTACACTATGCAGTTGTAGCATTTATTGATTACATTCTTTGTATCAAGTAGACTAGAAATGATCTTTGAATGAGCTTTCCGAAGTGGATACGTTTTCTTTCACACATTTGAGATGAATAGGAGTTGAGTAATCCTGAGTAGCTCTTGGCTTCAGGACTACAGGTTCAGCCTGGTCCGGCTGGTACGATGCGTTACTAGGATCTAATGGCTTGTATTAAAAATATAATAAAAGTAGACTCTGGATAAATTAGACCCACATCATAGTGAGATTGTACATACACTAAGATGTTGAAACATATGGGAAATATTAGAATAGCTAAGAATCAGTTGAAACTGATATCTGAGATCCAAATTTGGGGCCTCATATGAGAAACCCTTAATTGGGAATAAAGGAACACGACATAAGATTCTGATTAAGTTTAATCTTTAGTATTATATGAACTCTAAATATGAAATACGTAAAAGATATTAGAAAAGTATGTAAGGGCCAAGATAGGAAGAATCAATCATGAGGAATGGATTATATAATCGAGTACAATGTTTTTTATGTACTCCAAAGCAAAGGAAAAATAGAAGAAAAAAGTTAAGTATTCGATAAGTACATAGAAGTGAAGAGTCTTCAGAAAAGTTCAAGTAAAGAGAACTAGATGAGCATGTAAATCATAAAACTAGGATAAGAAACTTAGTTGAAACAAAGAGAAATGTTGGAAATAATGAGATTGATTAAGGAATGAGGGTTCTGATATAATTGAGAGCATGGAATGTATACCTTTATTGTAAAGTTAATACATTCATCGTACTGCCTTTGTATTCTAAGTCTCTATAGAACAACAAACTAATTTCTAAAAGAAGAACAAAAGTGCAGATTAACCAATGAATAAGTCATACAAAGGTAGACTATATTCAAGAGGAAAAAAACTGATTAAAAGAGATACTAAGTTTGACCCATGCATGAGCCATTTGATTTTAAATGAAGGATATGTAATGTATTAAACATGAGTTGAAACTAGTAGAGAGATTATGGATTTAGAATTTCAACTTTACATTAGTAGAAGGATAAAAAGAAATATGTGCAACATGGTATATATGATCATACACCTAAAAGAAGCAACATGATCATAAGGGAAAACTAGAAGTTAAAGATGATATGTGGAATGGTAGTATATGGTAAGGGGATTATGGAAAGTAATGAAAAGGTTTGAAACATGGTGGAGTAATATACATTATAAAATAAAGTGGTTGCGAGATTCAAGAAAGTGCTAATTAGTCAAGTATCCTTGTCGATAATTAATTAAACCTACATATGAGAAATGTATTAATTAATGTTTGAAAATAAGAATTATAAGCCTCAACGTCATCTTCTCTTTTATATCTTCCTCAATGAAAGCAATGTGGGAATGAAGTGATAAGACAATGAACCATATCTGATGCATAACCACCATGGTAGAGACATCTAGTGAATGTAATAATGACATACAATATGATGATGAAACCCTATCAAGGTAAATTGAGAATGTAATATATCTGAATGGAAAAGTAAGAGAAAGGAAATTCAATTGATAAGATAAGGAAGACTTTAGTAAAACTTGTGAGATCCAAAGTTTGACTTTCAAATTAAGGGAATAAAGTTATACACAACAACATCATGCTACTGATAAGGACCAAACACTAGAATCTTTAGAGTTGTAGTAGTTCAAGGGTTGTCACTAGTGATTTTACATTGAATACTAGCATCTCTATAAAACAAAATCATGTGATTTTCACTATGAGAAGTAAACTAGCACTGATAGTAATCCTATCTAATCTGAAAGGTTGATGAAAAATATGAAAATTATTCAGAGCAAGGGGTAAGAAATAAATTTGAAATGTAACAAGTGTGTTTTGAACAAAAGAAGAAGTGTGAGATGAGCAAAGTGTAATCTAAAACAAATTCTTGCAGTGATATCAAGAATGATGAATAATCTATTGTTAGTTTGTATGTTTCAATTTTAGGGATGTTTAATCTACATGATTAAAATCAGAAGGATAAGTAGCAAAAAGTCAGTAGTAATGAATGAGAAGAGAGATAAAAGAAAACAATGGCTTTTAGTAATATGTGAATTTGTTTTTAGAAGTATAATTTGTTGAAGGTATATTAAGGGATGTAAATTGGTTCTACGTATGATTTTAGTGTACATGTACAAGCAATATGTTAATTTTAGGTGTCTGATAGTTGTAGTCATTCATACCAGTAATCCATCTTAGTATTGTACAATTCTTGTTTGGTGATATGGTTCAAATGATGATAAAACAAATGGAGGGTTACCTTGAATAAGGTAGTCTTACCTATTCACTCATATATATAGAAGGGATGATTCATATGTAACCCTAATGAGGTATATCTTGTTATACCTAGCTTTAATATATTTAAGTGATGGTAATTGGGTATGAATTGTCCTTGAATGACTAATACAATCATGGTGTACTTTGTTACTGTTGTTGAAACCCTGGTATGCTATAACTTGATGGTTACACCTTGAATTATGTGTGGGCTCATACTAGAGAATAGTATGGAATGTAATGGTAATGCTTCACCTTATGCATCCATGATCCAATGGGGATGCCATGAGTAGTATTGTACAATTGTTGTTGAATCTAGTCTTCCAACTCAAGACTATTTTACTATTTGAGTAGCATAATAGTAAAAATTCAAAACAACATGGTGAACTCTCTTTTGTGATTTAGAGGTAATACATAATAATAGTACATATTGAGTTGTATGAATTGAGATAGTTGGATCGAATTATCAATGTTGAGGTAACACCTGAAGAGTATGAAAATATTGAAATGGTTGTTTCTCTCTCTATCCTATGATTGATTGTGACATGGAGAATTCATTTTTAATCATTGAGCAGTCATGATTTAACATGTTGTGATTAGAAAAGAAATAAAGGACTTAATGTTGAAAACTGCATTCAAGTATGAAATACAAGAATATAATGACATGTAAGATTTCAGAAATTTAAAATAAACCTTAAAAGTACTTTTCTTGCACGTTTATGTTTCGGGGACGAAACCTTTTAGGGGGGGGGGGGGTGGGGGAATTGTTATGACCGCATCCGAGCTTAATTTGGTAAAATAGGGTTTACCTGGATGAATATATGCTTAATTGGATTGATCATTTCTTAAATCTAATTAATGATGCTAATTCAATTATCATGTTTTAAACCTAATAAGAATGTTAAGTTTTCTATTGTTTGTGAAATTAGGGTTTGAGAAATATAAACCCTATTTGGCTAAAATTAGGGTTTTGATGGTACATGAGTATGGAATTTGATCAAGATAGTAGTACGGTAAATAATTTATCATATTTTATATGTAATTTGGATTTAATTTAAATTTGGATATAATATGTATAACTCAATCATGCATTTCAGTGAAAAAATTTAGAATTTTTGAATGTTCTTTAAAAGTCATTATCGGTTGAGATATACTTCAACTGACCATGACAGAATGTTGTTGAGTAGTATATTGTTTGATTTTTACTTATTTATTGCTAACACAAAATGATCTAAAATTTTAACTGGAGATTCTATACTCAATCATAAGCGACATGCAAAATTTTCATAATTTTTGGATGTGTTTTGACCTTATCAGTAGATGAATTGTTGTAATTGTATTTCTGTAGAATTCTAGATAGCAATGCACTATTCGAGTTTTAATTATTTAATTGGAGATTTGAATGATCTCAAATTTTAACTAAAACTTAGTAATTCAATTATACACAAAATGATAAATTATCATAATTTTTGGAGAAGTTTTGATCTCTAAAATACATGAATTACAAAAACCTTTTTATGATAGAAAAATCTGCTGAAATAAGAAAAAGTTTAGTGACAGGTCAAAGTGCAATTGACCCAAGAAGCTGAATTGCTGTATATGATCAACCTAACACACAAGGAGCTCTCATAATTCGTTATTCAATCCCGAGTAGTGAAATACTAGAGAGAGAGGGAGAGTTAGGGTTTTAGAGGAGAAATTGATGGAGATGCTGACCTAGGGTTTTGCGGTCCGAGGAATGATGAAATCATGTAAGTTTAACTTCTTTGGATATAGTTTCATGGTGAATCTTCTCTCACATGTCAAAATTCCATCCCTCCTCTGATTCGATCCTAAATGGTATCAAAACTTCACCTTTTCTCACTCTTTCTTCATAATCCCTCATTTTTAGGGTTTCCGAGTTGAAAGGTAGAAGAATCGGGTGAATTGCTAGGGATTTGATATGAGACCGAGATTTTTAGGGATGAGCTACGTTTTTAAGGTGTTTTCACACCTTAGTGTGAGTGGTAACTTCCTTTAAATAGTATATTGCATGAAAATTGGTTAAATCATCCATAATCTTTAATTTCTTAGTATGCGACTACAAACCCTAAATTGTCTCTTTAATCTAAGTTGTTGCAAAATGATATGAAATGGATTCTTCCTCTGTTTGGATGAATTTAAGATGATAAAATCATATTATAAATGTATACAATACATCCTAATGAGAATTCCCTAAGTATTCACAGAGGTTGTAAGAGTAAACTGAAATATAGGGAATTTGTCTATGACTGAAATTTGCAGTATAATTAAATAGAGAAATTTGTTTATCTAGATTTCCTTGGTTATGAATGATTGTTTATTTGAATTCATAGTACATATATGTCAGATACTATCTTGGATTTCATTTAAGGTGAATAGTGTTTGTTTGATATCTCAATAAAGAGTGTGCAACCCTGGCTGCGAGAAAAGTTGGATATTTGAGAATAGATATCTAGAAATCCATTTGAACATATTTTCTGGATATGATAGACTTTAATTATTCAATTTTATTATTGATGCATGTTATCTTAGTGAATGGCATGGAAACCCGAATTTAGCTCAGTTCCAAGGTTTCATACATATATTGATTTTATATGATTTGTTGATAGTAGTCTTTATTCAGTGAATGTTTATGTCGCATGAAATCCTTATGAGAGCCATGTGATAAGTGAATGAGGTAAATGAAACCCAAAGGATAGGGTGTTCAATGAATCAAGTATTTTGATATCAATGTTCTCAGTATGAGATGTGGTGATGCACAACTCAATATTTGGGTTGAGGTGCACATTTTCCAAGAAAGTACAAATAATTTATAGGTGCAAATGACAATTAATTGTATGTCAAGTAATTAACTCTTATCAGTTATTAAGAAGTTCAATTGCATGATTCTAGTGTATAAAGTATCAAGTTGACATGTATTCTATGATTTAAGAATTTTATTCTGTTTGCAGGTATAAAATGTTGATTTCTCAGTATATTACAGTGTTTTGAGTATATTGCTCTGCCAAGTTTAGAATGATATACATGTTGTGTTATAAACTTCAAATAAATAGACATGGTACCATAGAGATATCAGGTAAAAAAATTGGGATACACAGTTTATCTCGACTCCGCGTCTAGGGCTCCGGGCGACCTGGCCTCCGACGTGTGGTGGTCGTCGTCCTCCTCTCTTTAGCTTTAGGGTGTTTCTCTTGCAGGTCCAAGGATAGTTGTGGGTATTAGATCCTACCGGTTGGCTGTTTATCTGCCAGGATGGAGGACGATATGGTGGCACGGTGCGAGAAGATGCGGATCATGGAGGCAGAGGTAGAAATTGTAGAGGTTCACGACGACGGAGGGCTGGCGACGGCAGTATATGTTGAGCTGGCTTTGGTGGCGCGGATCTGGACTGACAGGTCGTATAACTTCACAGCTATGAAACGAACCCTAGCGCAAGCATGGGGATTGGCAGATGCAGTGCTCTTCAAGTCCATCGATCCGGTGACGTTTGTGATCCAGTTCACGAATTGGAAAGACAAAGTGAAGGTGCTCGAGGGTGGCCCATGGAATTTTGATAATAAACTGCTACTTATGAAAGAGGTCAATGCATCAGATCAACCGGGGAAGATTCAGTTCAGAACTTGTGACATTTGGGTTTGGCTATACAACCTACCTCTTGGGCTAAGGTCAGCGGCATCAATAAGGAGCATAGCAGAGAAGATTGGTCATGTTTTGAAGCTGGACTGCGATGATCTTGGGTGGGAAACCTCGGCAAGGGTTAGGGTGACGATTGATGTAACCAAACCTCTGAAATGAATCTAAAACGTTAGAGGAAAGGAAGGGGAAGTGTCGATTGTGGAACTGAAATATGAGCGGCTTCCAACCTTCTGTTTCTTGTGCAGATTACTTGGCCACAGCGACAAAGATTGCATGGAGTTTGACGAAGAAGAAGGTTCCAGTCGGGAGTGGGGTTCTTGGCTACGGGCGTCGCCGCAGAAGCAGAGAATGTCAGTCGAGGAATAACTCCTTGGAGGAAGGAAACCGGGGACACAGAAGACTTTATTCTTTCGTACTCACATCAGGAGTATTAGCAGAGGGAAGAATGAAAAGGCCGCGGCGTCGGCTGGGTCGTGGACGAGAGAGCAGGTCGACGAGGCGCACCCCGGGCAACGGGGTGAAGGGCAGAAATCGAAGGGAGCAAGGGGCGGGCAGGAGATGGAGGTCGAGATGTCTACGCAGCAAGGGGAAACCGAGAAAGAGGGTTGTCGACTGGGTGGAGAGGATAAGAGACGGTATACAATGGATGAGCTATTGGGAGTGTTCAAAGAAGCTAGCACAGACCGCTATTAGCATTCGGTGCAATCAGCGAGGGTGCCAGAATCGGTTTCTAAGGGGGGGGCGGGAGTAGGATGGGCGAGGAAGCTTCGCCGAGGCATGCTGAGGGGATGGAGACGGACACGGTTGCAGTGGTGGGGAGGGCGGATATCATACGGGCAGTGGCGTCGGGTGACGCTGCTCCAGTGGAGGACTGTAGGAAACCAGTGGAAGGGGTAGGCGAGGGCGTCCGTGCAGTGGAGGTGACCAGGGAACTTAACGATGGAGGAGTAGTTCGCTGGCAGAGTGGGGGTGTGGGCAAGACATTACACATCCGCAAGGTCATACTTCCGGTTGATCTTGTGAGGTATCTGGGGAAGGAGGGGGAGGAGCTTGAACGGGAGAGGAGGAGATGTGCTGCTGAAAGGAAGGAGAGGGTGCGAGAGAATAGGGTGAGGCTATGAAGAGGAAGAGAAGATGAGGGAACAAGCTCAAGGAAGGCATCTATACAGAGGGTCACGAGGCAAAACAAACAGAAGAGGAACCGTGAAGAAGAATCAAGGCCTAGCAATGAGGAAAATAACATGGAGACAGAATTTTCAATGTTGGTCCGTGAAGACGCAAATAAAAGACAGAAAGCTACTATGGATTTGGTCTCTGTGGAAACTTTGGGTGCTGCAGTGCATCAAGTAGCGGGAGTTGGGATGCACCAACCCTATGAACAGCCATGAAAACCCTCAGTTGGAACTGCCAAGGGTTGGGTCGACCCAAGCCAGTGGATGCACTCCGGGCACTATGCTGGAGCGAGAGACCCAACATAGTTTTTGTTATGGAAACTATGATGGAGGATAGGCTTCTTGAGAATGTTAAAAGAAAGTGTGGATTTGCTGATGGGATTTGTATATCTTGCTCTGGGAGATCCGGGGGTCTTGCTCTTTGGTGGAAGGACATACAGGTAGATGTTATCAGTTTCTCGAATAGGCATGTGCAGTATAAAGTACAGGATGAAAGAGCTGATTTTAGTTGGTATGCTTGTGGTATTTATGGATGGTCAGCACAGGATCAGAAATACAAGACTTGGGATTTGATGAGATAGGTTTATGGGAGTTCAGATGGCCCGGTGGTGTTCTATGGTGACTTAAATGAAATCACACAAAATTTTGAGAAATGGGGAGGACCGCCAAAGCCAGAAAGATTTATGAGGCCCTTCAGAGAAGTTATTGATGATTGTGCTTTACTGGACATTGGTTATGAAGGTAATATTTTCATGTGGCGCAGGGGGAGGACAATAGAGACTCTGGTGGAGGAGAGGTTAGACAGGTTCCTAGTCAGTGATGAATGGTGCAACAAATATACTGGGAGCTCGGTAAAACATCTCCCTTTCTACATGTCGGACCATGCCCCCATCATTCTATCTGCAGTGGTAGGAGACCCGGTTAGAAGAAAGCGACAATCGAGATTTTTCTTTGAACATATGTGGCTGTCGGAGGAGAGTTGCGGCACGGCGGTAAAAGAGGCGTGGAAGGACGGGGAAGGGTTGACATTGAGAAGGAAGATTGAAGTGGTTGGGGGGAGTTTAGAAAGATGGGCATCCATGAGGTTCGGGGGAATCAAAAGGAAAATTAAGGAGACAACAAGGCGTTTGGGAGAGGAACAAAAGAAGTGGCCAGATGGGGAGGTTTTGAAAAAATGTGAATAGCTGGCGAATGATTTACAGAAACTCCTTAGAGAAGATGAGACGTTTTGGTGTGCTCGGGAAAGAATCAAAGAGTTGAAAGAAGGGGACAACAACACTTCATACTTCCATCATAAAGCATCTCAACGGCAGAAAAAGAATACAATCACTGGTCTTAAAGATGAGCATGGGATATGGAAGACAGCTGATGAGGAAATTCTGAAAATTATTGAAAGTTTCTATAGGAATCTTTTTCAGTCAGAAGGTGTTGTTGATGTTGAGACGGCTATGGCTGGGATTCAGAAGAAAATAGGCGATGGGACAGCAACGCTTTTAGAGGAAGATCTATCCAATGAAGAAATAAAAAGGGCTGTTTTTCAGATGTCACCTAATAAAGCCCTGGGGTCAGACGGGATGAAGCCCATGTTTTACCAAAAATTATGGCACATTATTGGGGAGGATATTGCAAATCATATTAAAGGGTGGTGGAAAGGTGAGTGTTCTATGAAGGATTTCAATGATACTCTGGTTGTTCTGATTCCAAAGGTGAAAAAACCGAGGGTGGTTGGGGAGTTTCGTCCTATCAGCCTTTGCAATGTGGTATACAAAATTGCGACTAAGGTCCTATCCAACAGACTAAAACCCCTGATGGATAACATCATTTCTACAAACCAGAGTGCATTTATACCGGGCCGAATGATCACTGACAACACTTGATTGCTTATGAGTGTTTTCATGCTATGAAAGGAGGAAAGGGAGGTAAGAGGGGATAGTTTGCGTTGAAGCTGGACATGATGAAAGCTTATGATCAAATCGAATGGGTATTTTTAAAGAAGGTGATGGAAAAGTTTGGTTTTGGTGGCAAGTGGATTGATAGAGTTATGGACTGTGTCTCTTCGGTCTCTCAACCTTTACAGCCAATGGGGAAAGATCTAATACCTTTCAGCCATCTCATGGACTTCACCAAGGTGACCCTATTTCTCCATATCTTTTTATTCTATGCGTAGATGCTTTCTCCACCTCACTTAACCTCGCGGTTAGTGCAAATGATATCCATGGCATGCGCATTAGTCGCCCCCCCCCCCCCGGATCTCACATCTCTTCTTTGCAGATGACAGTATTCTTTTTGCTAGAGGGACAAGGAATGAATGCTTGAAGATAGCTGAAATTATGAGCCAATACGAGCAAGCATCGGGTCAAAAGGTCAATCTATCCAAGTCCAAAATTGTCTTTAGCAAGAAGGTGACGCGGAGCAAGAGAGATGAGATCAAGGGTCTTCTGGGCATTAAAGAGGTGGATAGACAAGCAGCCTATTTGGGTCTTCCTACAGCCATAGGGAGATAAAAAAAGACTTCTTTCGCTTATATCAGAGAGAGGGTGGGAAATAAGCTTTTGGGATGGAAGGAAAAGCTGCTTTCTAAACCAGGAAAGGAGGTCCTTATCAAGGCGGTGGTGCAGGCGATCCCAACCTATGTCATGAGTGTCTTCCAACTTCCGGTGGGCTTAATCGAGGATCTTAACTCTATGGTTGTGAGGTTTTGGTGGGGAGCTAAGGTGGGGGAGAGGAAGGTGTCTTGTATGAGTTGGGAAAATTTATGCAAGTCAAAGAAAGAGGGTGAAATGGGATTTCGTGACCTATCTACCTTCAATCAGGCCTTACTTGCAAGACAGCTATGGAGGGTCCTCACAAATCCTGAAGCTCTAGTTTCAAAGGTTTTAAAGGCAAAATATTTTCTGAACCATTGCTTGGTGGATGCACGGTTAGGCTTGGCGCCCAGCTACACTTGGCACAACCTCTGGGGAGCCAAGTCCCTCCTAGTGCAGGGCCTCAGATGGAGGGTTGGGGACGGAAAAGGCATCGACATTTGGAAAGATAGATGGATCCCGGGAAGGGAAGAGCCTCTCTCTAGTCGGGGATATGGGTATGTCGAAGTGCCTACAAAAGTTAATGAGTTGATGATGACGACGGGGAGAGGGTGGGATGTGGATAAGTTACTTGACCTGTTTCCTAGGGAGATCGTAGCAGAAGTGAAGGCAGTTCCTCTATCTACAAGGGATATGGCACACGAGGTCTTCTGGTGGCCACAGCATGACGGCGTCTTCTCGGTTAGGTCCGCATATTGGCTAGGGAGGCTGGGGTGCAGGGGAGTTAGAGAAAGGAGGATGGTGGTTCCACATGCTCTATGGCGCATCATATGGGGAAAGAGATGGCCTCCAAAATTAGTGCATTTTCTTTGGCGTATTACTACCGGCGGCTTGTCTACGAAGGGGCGTTTGTTTGATAGACATATTACGGATGATGTTGTTTGTCCCATTTGTGCTATGCAAGTTGAGTCCATTCAGCATATGTTGTGTCACTGCTCGGGGGCAGCCATTGTCAGGCAGGAAAGCTGTTTGGGCGATACAGGGAGGCTAGGGGAGGCCAGGAATATTCATGTTGATATGGTGGAGTTGTTTGAGTCATGTACGGAGGAGGAAATGGATGAGGTTGCTACTGTTTGGTGGACAACGTGGACGTGTAGGAACAATAAAGTCTTCAAGGAGGAGCCTCCGGAGCCGCGACCGATTCTTCAGGCATACCGAGCGCTGATAGTGGACTATAGGAGGGAGGCGGGGAAGGGGGTTGAGACGACGGGGGTTTGGGTGAGGAATGGAGGGAGGGTCGAGGAGGAAAGGGCTTGGGGTCAGAAAGGGGTGGACCGGTCTTGGGTGTTTTTACACTCAGACGCAGCAGTGGTGGAGGGCCGAAAGAGGGGGCTCGGGGCGGTTTTACAGGATGGGGAAGGTGGATTTGTGGGAGCCGTGCAGCAACATGTAGTAGCCAGTTGGGAACCGATAGTAGCGGAAGTCATAGCATCCAGAATGGGGATTTTGTTGGCCAAGGAGATGAACCATCCAGACAAGAAGTTGGTACTGTGTTCTGACTCCCTCTCTCTTATGAAGGCGCTGAAAGATCCAGGCAGAAGACGAGACTATCTGGGTCTCATTGCTAAAGACGTTCGGAGCATTGCTGCTTGTTTTAGTTGTTTCTGTTTTTTCCATGTTAAGAGAGTCCATAATTCAATGGATCACTTTATTTGTGATGATGCTATCGACTCTGGGGGTCACTCTATTAGACATGGCACTATGCCGAGTCAATGGAGGGGTGTCGCTGAGAGTGATGGTTTCTTTGTACCTTGATTGGTTTTAGTAATGAAAGGCGTTTGTTTTCAAAAAAAAAAAATCAGAGTCAAGTATAAGTAAGAGAAAGGTACAATGTAGAAAGAGCTTTCCAAGAATAATAAAATAATATACATAGGTGCCCTGAACACCGTAGATTCCCTACGGATGTCTGCACTGTAGGGAGGAAACGATCCACCCTGGCACCGACCAGTATATGGGGATCGGATCGCACCCACCGAGTGTGCAGGGAGACAAATCCCTTGAGGAAGTCTCCTAAGAGAAGATAGGTCACCCAACATGAAATGGAGATCCTGATGGTAACCTAGAGGTACCCACAGAGCATACCAAGATGAGGCCCATAGAGCGTCTCAGACCCTCCACCTATGTAGGCAGCCTAGAAGGAGAGCTCCAGTTAAAGGCTAGTTGTTTAGCCGCCTTAGTCAGATGTGATGGTTCGAGTCAAGCAGACCCAGATTTAGTTCTGGGCTTAGCTTACCGGGTTTTAAGCTAAGTCTTGTATGGTGAGATCGTAGTTTGCTACAAGTCTTCATATGTAGAGTACACTACATATGATTAGGGAATAAGCTAAAACATGTTCATATAGGTTTAAAGAGTTTCTCATAAGTAAGAAAGGTTAAGAAAGATTTGAGTACAATTTCCCAACAATTATTTTTTGTATGTTTTTGAATTATTAATTCTCTTTGAAATTAATCATGCATGTTCATATATTGATTTACTCTTGTTGATATCTAGAGTATCCTACCATATTTATGATTGTCAATGATCAATTTCTTTAAAGCTTGATGTTGTTATAATTGATATCAGTTTCTCAAAAGTATATCTATAATTATATGAGTGCTTCAGACAGTTTATTTGAAGTACTCATTCACTGAGCGAGTACGCTCACCCCTCTACTCACATTTTTTTAGGTATATCACATGGACTTGAAGAAGTTCATTGCATCAGAGTAGATCTGCGACAAGATTTAAGTCTGAGTATAGTTAAGTTCAGTCGGTCCCTATCACTCTAGGTCCTAGTATAAATGTGAGAGTGTTATAAGTGATGTTTTGTATCTTTGTTTTCTTAATAAGAGAGAATGTATTTGATTATCATGTCGTATGTACCTGAGAATGAATGTATGGATGTGTATCGTTTATGTTGAGATCATAATAAAGTAATCAAAGTTTGATTCTCTTGTAAAGTTAGTTTATGTGGTTCAATACAAGAAAACAAAGAGTTTGAAAAAGAAGAAAAGGTTAAGGGTGATCTTTGTATTACGTTAAATCCTCAATTTATGCCCTAATCTCATGATTAATGGTAATTGTAGGATTGGGGTGTAACAGTTTTAGTATCATAGCTTAGGTTGAGTTGTCAGGGACCATTAAGTTAGTAAGTTAGAGTCATAAGTGTGGAAGATAGGAGATGTTATGATGTTAGCTCTGGAGATTTGAGTATTTTGATATCCTAGCCCAGTATCTGAGTACTTGGATCAACTAGTATCAAGCTACTCTGTCTATTCTTTCATCTATACCCTGGACAGGTATATAGTGGAAGGATGGTCTAGAGAGGAACCCTAGAAATATTAGGGTTAGAAAAAAGATAAGTAACATGAATTAAGAGCATAATTATAAAATGACATAGAACTTTCATTTTGTATTGTTGTTTTATTGGAGATGAATAGAAAAGCTCTTATATGTTTGAATTCAGATATTCAGTATTTTGAAATATATATGGCTCTTTAAGATTTGTTGTACACTATGCGGTTGTAGCATTTATTGATTACATTCTTTGTATCAAGTAGACTAGAAATGATCTTTGAATGACCTTTCCTAACTGGATAAGTTTTCTTCCACACATTTGAGATGAATAGGAGTTGAGTAATCCTGAGTAGCTCTTGGCTTCAGGACTGCAGGTTTGACCTGGTCCGGCTAGCAGGATGCATTACTAGGATCTAATGACTCATATTAAAAATATAATAAAAGTAGACTCTGGATAAATTAGACCCACATCATAGTGAGAATGTACATACACTAAGATGTTGAAACATATGGGAAATATTAGAATAGCTAAGAATCAGTTGAAACTGATATCTGAGATCCAAATTTGGGGCCTCATATGAGAAACCCTTAATTGGGAATAAAGAAACACGACATAAAATTCAGATTAAGTTTAATCATTAGTATTATATGAACTCTAAATATGAAATATGTAAAACATATGAGAAAAGTATGTAAGGGCCAAGATAGTAAGAATCAATCATGAGAAATGGATTATATAATCGAGTACAATGTTTTATATGTACTCCAAAGCAAAGGAAAAATAGAAGAAAAGAGTTAAGTATTCGATAAGTACATAGAAGTGAAGAGTCTTCAAAAAAGTTCAAGTGAAGAGAACTAGATGAGCATGTAAATCATTAAACTAGGATAAGAAACTTAGTTGAAACAAAGAGAAATGTTGGAAATAATGAGATTGATTAAGGAATGAGGGTTATGATATAACTGTGAGCATGGAATGTATACCTTTATTGTAAAGTTAATACATTCATTGTACTACCTTTGTATTCTAAGTCTCTATAGAACAACAAACTCATTTCTAAAAGAAGAACAAAAGTGTAGCTTAACCAATGAATAAGTCATACAAAGGTAGACTATATTCAAGAGGGAAAAAAACTGATTAAATGAGATACTAAGTTTGACCCATGCATGACCATTTGATTTAAAATGAAGGATATGTAATGTATAAAACATGACTTGAAACTAGTAGAGAGATTATGGATTTAGAATTTCAACTTTACATTAGTAGAAGGATAAAAAGAAATATGTGCAACATGGTGTATATGATCATACACCTAAAAGAAGCAACTTGATTATAAGGGAAAACTAGAAGTTAAGGATGATATGTGGAATGGCAGTATAGGGAAAGGGGATTATGGAAAGTATTGAAAAGGTTTGAAACATGGTGGAGTAATATAGATTATAAAAGAAAGAGGTTGCGAGATTCAAGAAAATGCTAATTAGTCAAGTATCCTTGTTGATAATTAATTAAACTTACATATGAGAAATGTATTAATGCATGTTTGAAAATAAGAATTATAAGTCTCAACATCATATTCTCTTTGATATCTTCCTCAATGAAAGCAATGTGGGAATGAAGTGATAAGAAAATGAATCATATCTGATGCATAACCACCATGGTAGAGGCATCTAGTAAATGTAATAATGACAAACAATATGATGATGAAACCCTATCAAGGTAAATTGAGAATGTAATATATCTGAATGGAAAAGTAAGAGAAAGGAAATTCAATTGATAAGATAAGGAAGACTTTAGTAAAACTTGTGAGATCCAAAGTTTGACTTTCAAATTAAGGGAGAAAAGTTATACACAACAACGTCATGCTACTGATAAGGACCAGACACTACAATGTTTAGAGTTGTAGTAGTTCAAGGGTTGTCACTAGTGATTTGACCTTGAATACTAGCATCTCTATAAAACAAAATCATGCGATTTTCACTATGAGAAGTAAACTAGCACTGATAGTAATCCTAGCTAATCTGAAATGTTGATGAACAAAATGAAAATTATTCAGAGCAAGGGGTAAGAAATAAATTTGAAATATAACATGTATGTTTTGAACAAAAGAAGAAGTGAGATGAGAAAAGTGTAATCTAAAACAAATTCTTGCAGTGATATCAAGAATGACGAATAATTTATTCTTAGCTTGGATGTTTCAATTTTAGGGATGTTTAATCTACATGATTAAAATGAGCAGGATAAGTAGCAAAAAGTAAGTAGTAATGAATGAGAAGAGAGATAAAAGAAAACAATGGCTTTTAGTAATATGTGAATTTGTTTTTAGAAGTATAATTTGTTGAAGGTATATTAAGGGATGTAAATTGGTTCTACGTATGATTTTAGTGTACATGTACAAGCAATATGTTAATTTTAGGTGTCTAATAGTTTTAGTCATTCATACCAGTAATCCATCTTAGTATTGTACAATTGTTGTATGGTGATATCGTTCAAATGATGATAAAACAAATGGAAGATTACCTTGAATAAGGTAGTCTTACCTATTCACTCATATATATAGAAGGGATGATAACCATATTGTATTCATATGTAACCCTAATGAGGTATAGCTTGTTATACCTAGCGTTAATATAATTAAGTGATGGTAATTGGGTATGAATAGTCCTTGAATGACTAACACAATCATGGAGTACTTTGTTATTGTTGTTGAAACGCTAGTATGCTATAACCCGATGGTTAAACCTTGAATTATGTGTGGGCTCATACTTGAAAATAGTATGGAATGTAATGTTAATGCTTCACCTTATGCATCCATGATCCAACGGGGATGCCATGAGTAGTATTGTACAATTGTAGTTGAATCTAGTCTTCCAACTCAAGACTATTTTACTATTTGAGTAGCATAATAGTAAAAATTCAAAACAACATGGTGAACTCTCTTTTGTGATTTAGAGGTAATATATAATATTAGTACTTATTGAGTCGTATGAATTGAGATAGTTGGATCGGATTATCAATGTTGAGGTAACACCTCAAGAGTATGAAAATATTGAAATGGTTGTTTCTCTCTCTATCCTATGATTGATTGTGACATGGAGAATTCATTTGTTATCATTGAGCAGTCCTGATTTAACATGTTGTGATTAGAAAAGAAATAAAGGACTTAATGTTGAAAACTGCATTCAAGTATGAAATACAAGAATATAATGACATGTAAGATTTTATAAGTTTAAAATAAACCTTGAAAGTACTTTTCTTTCATGTCTATGTTTCGGAGATGAAACATTTTAAAGGGGGGAGATTTGTTATGACCGCATCTGAGCTTAATTTGGTAAACTAGGGTTTACCTGGATGATTATATGCTAAATTGGATTGATCATTTCTTAAATCTAATTAATGATGATAATTCAATTATGGTGTTTTAAGCCTAATAAAAATGCTAAGGTTTCTATTGTTTGTGAAATTAGGGTTTGAGAAATATAAACCCTATTTGGCTAAAATTAGGGTTTTGATGGTACATGAGTATGGAATTTGATCAAGATAGTAGTACGGTAAATAATTTATCATATTTTATATATAATTTGGATTTAATTGAAATTTGGGTATAATATGTATAACTCAATCATGCATTTCAGTGAAATAATTTAGAATTTTTGGATGTTCTTTAAAAGTCATTCTCAGTTGAGATATACTTCCACTGACCATGACAGAATGTTGTTCAGTAGTATATTGTTTGATTTTTACTTTTTTATTGCTAATACCAAATGATCTGAAATTTTATTTGGAGATCTAATACTCAATCATAAACATAATGTAAAATTTTCATAATTTGTGGATGTGTTTAGACCTTGTCAGCATACAAATTATTGTAATTGTATTTCTATAGAATTCTAGATAGCAATGCACTATTAGAGTTTTAATTATTTAATGGGAGATTTGAATGATCTCAAATTTTAACAAAAACTTAGTAATTCAATTGTACACAACATGATAAATTATCATAATTTTTGGAGAAGTTTTGATCTCTGAAATATTTGAATTACAAAAACCTTTTTATGATAGAAAAATCTACTAAAATAAGAAAACGTTTAGTGAGGGGTCAAAGTGCAATTGACCCAAGCAGTTGAATTGCTCTATATGATCAACCTAACACACAAGGATCTCTAATAATTCATGATTCAATCCCAAGTACTGAAATCCTAGAGAGAGGGAGAGTTAGGGTTTTAGAGGAGAAATTGATGGAGTTGTTGACCTAGGGTTTTGCGGTCCGAGGAATGATGAAATCATGTAAGTTTAACTTCTCTGGATATAGTTTCATGGTGAATCTACTCCCTTTTCTGATTTGATCCAAAATGGTATCAAAACTTCCCCTTTTCTCACTCTTTCTTCATAATCCCTCATTGTTAGGGTTTCCGAGTTGAAAGGTAGAAGAATCAGGTGAATTTCTAGGGATTTGATATGAGATCGAGATTTTTAGGGATGAGCTGCGTTTTTAAGCTGTTTTCACACCTTAGGGTGAGTGGTAACTTCCTTTAAACATTATATTGCACAAAAATTGGTTAAATCATACATAATCTTTAATTTCTTAGTATGCGACTACAAACCTTGAATTGTCTATTTGATCTAAGTTGTTGCAAAATGATATGAAATGGATTCTTCCTCTGTTTGGATGAATTTCAGATGATAAAATCATATTAGAAATGTATACAATACATCCTAATGATAATTCCCTAACTATTCGTTGAGGTTGTAAGAGTAAACTGAAATATAGGGAATTTGTCTATGACTGAAATTTGCAGTAAAATTAAATAGAGAAATTTGTTTATCTAGATTTCCTTGGTTATGAATGATTGTTTATCTGAATTCATAGTACATATATGTCAGATACTGTCTTGGATTTCATTTAAGGTGAATAGTGTTTGTTTAATTATTCAATTTTATTATTGATGCATGTTATCTCAATGAATGTAATGGAAACCCAAATTTAGCTCAGTTCCAAGGTTTCATACATATATTGATTTTATATGATTTGTTGATAGTAGTCTTTACTCAGCGAATGTGTATGTCGCATGAAATCCTTATGAGAGCCATGTGATAAGTGAATGAGGTAAATGAAACCCTAAGGATAGGGTGTTCAATGAATCAAGTATTTTGATATCAATGTTCTCAGTATGAGACGTGGTGATGCACAACTCAAGATTTGGGTTGAGGTGCACATTTTCCAAAAAAGTACAAATAATTTAAAGGTGCAAATGGCAATTACTTATATGTCAAGTAATTAACTCTTATCAGTATATTAAGAAGTTCAATTGCATGATTCTAGTGTATAAAGTATCAAGTTGACATGTATTCTATTATTTAAGAATTTTATTCTGCTTGCAGGTATAAAATGTTGATTTCTCAGTATATTATAGTGTTTTGAGTATATTGCTCTGCCAAGTTTAGAATGATATGCATGTTGTGTTATAAACTTCAAATAAATAGATACGGTACCACAGAGATATCAGAGTCAAGTATAAGTAATAGAAAGGTACAATGTAGAAAGAGCTTTCCAAGAATAATAAAATAATAGACATAGGTGCCCTGAACACCATAGATTCCCTGTAGATGTTTGCACTGTAGGGAGGAAATGATCCACCCTAGCAGTGACCAGTATATGGGGATCGGATCACACCCACAGAGCGTGCGGGGAGACAATGCCCTTGTGGAAGTCTCCTAAGAGAAGATAGGTTACCCCACATGAACCGGAGATCCCGGTGGTAACCTAGAGGTACCCACAGAGCATACCAATATGAGGACCACAGAGCGTCTCAGACCCTCCACCTATGTAGGAAGCCTAGAAGGAGAGGTCCAGTTAAAGGCCAGTTGTTTAGCCGCCTTAGTCAGACATGATGGGTCGAGTCAAGCAGACCCGGATTCAGGTCTAGGCCTATCTTACCGTGTTTTAAGCTAAGTCATGTATGGTGAGATCGTAGTTTGCTACAAGTCTTCATATGTAGAGTACATTGCATATCATCAGGGCATAAGCTAAAACATGTTCATATAGGTTTAAAGAGTTTATCATAAGTAAGAAAGGTTAAGAAAGATTTGAGTACAATTTCCCAACAATTATTCTTTGTATGTGTCTGAATTATTAGTCCTCTTTGAAATTAATCAAGCATGCTCATATATTGATTTACTCTTGTTGATATCTAGAGTATCCTAACATATTTATGATTGTCAATGATCAATCTCTTTAAAGCTTACTGTTGTTATAATTGATATCAGTTGCTTAAAAGTATATCAGTAATTATATGAGCACTTTAGACTATTTCTTTGAAGTACTCAGTCACTGAGCGAGTACGCTCACCCCTCTACTCATAATTTTTTAGGGATATCACATGGACTTGAAGAAGGTCATTGCATCAGAGTAGATCTACCACAAGTTTTAAGTCTGAGTATAGTTAAGTTCAGAAGGTCCCTGTCACTCTAGGTCCTAGTATAGATGTGAAAGTGTTATAAGTGATGTTTTGTATCTTTGTTTGCTTAATAAAAGAGAATGTATTTGATTATCATGTCGTATGTACCTGAGAATGAATGTATGGATGTGTATCATTTATGTTGAGATCATAATAAAGTATTCAAAGTTTGATTCTCTTGTTAAGTTAGTTTATGTGGTTCAATGCAAGAAAACAAAGAATTTGAAAAAGAAGAAAAGGTTAAGGGTGATCTTTGTATTATGTTAAATCCTCAATTTATGCCCTAATCTCATGATTAATGGTAATTGTAAGATTGGGGTGTAACAACTTTGGTATCAGAGCTTAGGTTGAGTTGTCAGGGACCATTAAGTTAGTAAGTTAGAGTCATAATTGTGGCAGATAGGATATGTTATGATGTTAGCTCTGGAGATTTGAGTATTTTGATATCCTGGCCCGGTATTTGAGTACTTGGATCAACTAGTATTAAGCTACTCTGTCTACTCTTTAATGTATACCCTAGCCAGGTATACAGTGGAAGGATGGTCTAGAGAGGAACCCTAGAAATTTTAGGGTTAGAAAAAAGATAAGTAACATGAATTAAGAGCATAAATATAATATGAGATAGAACATTCATTTCGTATTGTCATTTTATTGGAGATGAATAGAAAAGCTCTTATATGTTTGAATTCAGATATTTAGTCTTTTGAAATATATATGGGTCTTTAAGATTTTTTGTACACTATGCAGTTGTAGCATTTATTGATTACATTCTTTGTATCAAGTAGACTATAAATGATCTTTGAATGAGCTTTCCTAAGTGGATAAGTTTTCTTCCACACATTTGAGATGAATAGGAGTTGAGTAATCCTGAGTAGCTCTTGGCTTCAAGACTGCAGGTTCGGCCTAGTCTGGCTGGCAGGATGTGTTACTAGGATATAATGACTGGTATTAAAAACATAATAAAATTAGACTCTGGATAAATTAGACCCACATCATAGTGAGAATGTACATACATTAAGATGTTGAAACATATGGGAAATATTAGAATAGCTAAGAATCATTTGAAAATGATATGTGAAATCCAAATTTGGGGCCTCATATGAGAAACCCTTAATTGGGAATAAAGGAACATGACATAAGATTTTGATTAAGTCTAATCATTAGTATTATATGAACTCTAAATATGAAATATATAAAAGATATGAGAAAAGTATGTAAGGGCCAAGATAGTAAGAATCAATCATGAGGAATGGATTATATAATCGAGTACAATGTTTTTATGTACTCCAAAGCAAAAGAAAAATAGAAGAAAAGAGTTAAGTATTCGATAAGTACATAGAAGTGAAGAGTCTTCAGAAAAGTTCAAGTGAAGAGAACTAGATGAGAATGTAAATCATAAAACTTGGATAAGAAACTTAGTTGAAACAAAGAGAAATGTTGGAAATAATGAGATTGATTCAGGAATGAGGGTTATGATATAATTGAGAGCATGGAATGTATACCTTTATTGTAGAGTTAATACATTCATCCTACTGCCTTTGTATTCTAAGTCTCTATAGAACAACAAACTATTTTTTAAAAGAAGAACAAAAGTGTAGCTCAACCAATGAATAAGTCATACAAAGGTAGACTACATTCAAGAGGAAAAAAAACTGATTAAAATAGATACTAAGTTTGACCCATGCATGACCCATTTCATTTAAAATGAAGGATATGTAATGTATTAAACATGAGTTGAAACTAGTAGAGAGATTATGGATTTAGAATTTCAACTTTACATTAGTAGAAGGATAAAAAGAAATATGTGCAACATGGTTTATATGATCATACACCTAAAAGAAGCAACATGATCATAAGGGAAAACTAGAAGTTAAAGATGATATGTGGAATGGCAGTATATGGTAATGGGATTATGGAAAGTAATGAAAAGGTTTGAAACATGGTGGATTAATGTAGATTATAAAAGAAAGAGGTTGCGAGATTCAAGAAAGTGCTAATTAGTCAAGTATCCTTGTTGATAATTAATTAAACCTACATATGAGAAATGTATTAATGAATATTTGAAAATAAGAATTATAAGTCTCAACATCATCTTCTCTTTTATATCTTCCTCAATGAAAGCAATGTGGGAATGAAGTGATAAGAAAATGAATCCTATCTGATACATAACCACCATGGTAGAGGCATCTATTGAATGTAATAATGACATACAATATGATGATGAAACCCTAGCAAGGTAAATTGAGAATGTAATCTATCAGAATGGCAAAGTAAAAGAAAGGAAATTCAATTGATAAGATAAGGAAGACTTTAGTAAAACTTGTGAGATCCAAAGTTTGACTTTCAAATTAAGGGAGCAAAGTTATACACAACAACGTCATGCTACTAATAAGGACCAAACACTAGAATGTTTAGAGTTCTAATAGTTCAAGGGTTATCACTAGTGAATACTAGCATCTCTATAAAACAAAATCATGCAATTTTCTCTATGAGAAGTAAACTAACAATGATCGTAATCCTAGCTAATCTGAAAGGTTGATGAACAATATGAAAACTATTTAGAGCAAGCAGTAAGAAATAAATTTGAAATGTAACAAGTGTGTTTTGAATAAAAGAAGAAGTGCGAGATGAGCAAAGTGTAATCTAAAACAAATTCTTGCAGTGATATCAAGAATGATGAATAATCTATTCTTATCTTGTATTTTTCAATTTTAGGGATGTTTAATCTACATGATTAAAATGAGAAGGATAAGTAGAAAAAAGTAAGTAGTAATGAATGAGAAGAGAGATAAAAGAAAACAATTGATTTTAGTAATATGTGAATTTGTTTTCAGAAGTATAATTTGTTGAAGGTATATTAAGGGATGTAAATTGGTTCTACATATGATTTTAGTGTACATGTACAAGGAATATGTTAATTTTAGGTGTCTGATAGTTGTAGTAAATTCATACCAGTAATCCATCTTAGTATTGTACAATTGGTGTACGGTGATATGGTTCAAAGGATGATAAAACAAATGGAGGGTTACCTTGAATAAGGTAGTCTTACCTATTCACTCATATATATAGAAGGGATGATAACCATATTGTATTCATATGTAACCCTAATGAGGTATAGCTTGTTATACCAAGCTTTAATATAATTAAGTGATGGTAATTGGGTATGAATAGTCCTTGAACGACTAATACAATCATGGAGTACTTTGTTACTGTTGTTGAAACCCTAGTATGCTATAACTCGATGGTTACACCTTGAATTATGTGTGGGCTCATACTTGAGAATAGTATGGAATGTAACGGTAATGCTTCACCTTATGCAGCCATGATCCAATGGGGATTCCATGAGTAGTATTGTACAATTGTTGTTGAATCTAGTCTTCCCATTCAAGACTATTTTACTATTTGAGTAGCATAATAGTAAAAATTCAAAACAACATGGTGAACTCTCTTTTGTGATTTATAGGTAATACATAATAATAGTACATATTGAGCCGTATGAATTGAGATAGTTGGATCGGATTATCAATGTTGAGGTAACACCTCAAGAGTATGAAAATATTGAAATAGTTGTTTCTCTCTCTATCTTATGATTGATTGTGACATGGAGAATTCATTTTTTATCATTGAGCAGTAATGATTTAACATGTTGTGATTAGAAGAGAAATAAAGGACTTAATGTTGAAAACTGCATTCAAGTATGAAATACAAGAATATAATAAAATGTAAGATTTCAAAAGTTTAAAATAAACCTTAAAAGTACTTTTCTCGCATGTTTATGTTTTGGGGATGAAACCTTTTAAAGGGGGGGGATATTTGTTATGACTGCGTCCGAGTTTTATTTGGTAAACTAGGGTTTACCTAGATGATTATATGCTGAATTGGATTGATCATTTCTTAAATCTAATTAATGATGATAATTCAATTATGATGTTTTAAATCTAATAAGACTGTTAAGTGTTCTATTGTTGAGAAATTAGGGTTTGAGAAATATAAACCCTAGTTGGCTAAAATTAGGGTTTTGATGGTACATGAGTATGGAATTTGATCAAGATAGTAGTACGGTAAATAATTTATCATATTTTCTATGTAATTTGGATTTAATTGAAATTTGGATATAATATGTATAACTCAATCTTACATTTTAGTGAAAAAATTCAGAATTTTTGGATGTTTTTGAAAGTCATTCTTGGTCGATATATACTTCAAATGACCATGCTGACAGAATGTTGTTCAGTAGTATATTTTTTGATTTTTAATTATTTATTGGTAAATCCAAATGATCTGAAATTTAACTAGATATCTGAAACACAATGGTAAATAAAATGTAAAATTTTAATTATTTTTGGATGCATTTAGACCTTATCAGTAGACGAATTACAGTAAATGACATTTATGTAGAATTCTGGATAGCAGTGCACTATTCGATTTTTAGTTATTTAATGGTAGCTTTTAATTATCTCAAATTTTCACTGAATTTTAATAACTAAATTATACACAATATTATAAATTATGATAATTTTTGGAGAAGTTTTGATCTCTAAAATACATGAATTACAGAAACCTTTTTATGATAGAAAATCTGCTGAAATAAGAAAATGTTTAGTGAGGGATCAAAGTGCAATTGACCCAAGGTGCTCAATTTCTCTATATGGTCAACCAAACACACAAGGAGCTCTCATAATTTGTGATTCAATCCAGAGAAATGAAATCCTAGAGAGAGAGGGAGAGTTAGGGTTTGAGAGGAGAAATCGTTGGAGATGCTGACCTAGGATTTTGCGGTCTGAGGAATGATGAAATCATGTAAGTTTAACTTCTTTGGATATAGTTTCATGGTGAATCTTCTCTCACATGTAAAAATTTCGTCCCTCCTCTTATTTGATCAAAAATGGTATCAAAACTTCCCCTTTTCTCACTCTTTCTTCATAATCCCTCATTTTTAAGGTTTTTGAGTTGAAAGGAAGAAGAATAGGGTGGATTGCTAGGGATTTGATATGAGACTGAGATTTTCAAGGATGAGCTGCGTTTTTAAGGTGTTTTCACACCTTAGGGTGAGTGGTAATTTCCTTTAAATGGTATATTTTATGAAAATTGGTTAAATCATCCACAATCTTTAATTGCTTAGTATGCGACTACAAACCCTGAATTGTTTGTTTGATCTAAGTTGGTACAAAATGATATGAAATGGATTCTTCCTCTATTTGGATTAATTTCAGATGATAAAATCATATTAGAAATGTATACAATACATCCTAATGAGAATTCCCTAAGTATTCATAGAGGTTATAAGAGTAAATTGAAATATAGGGAATTTGTCTATGCTTAAATTTGTTGTATAATTAAATAGAGAAATTTGTTTATCTGGATTCCCTTAGTTATGAATGATTGTTTATCTAAATTCATAGTACATATAAGTCAGATACTATCTTGGATTTCATTTAAGGTGAATAGTATTTGTTTAATATCTTAGTAAAGAGGGTGAAACCCTAGATGCGAGGTAAGTTGGATATTTGAGAATAGATATTGTGAAATCCATTTGAACAAATTTTCTTGACATGATAGACTTTATTTATTCAATTTTATTATTGATGCATTTTATCTCAATGAATGGCATGAAAACCCAAATTTAGCTTAGTTTCAAGGTTTCATACATATATTGATTTTATATGATTTGTTGATAGTAGTTTTTATTGAGTGAATGTTTATGTCGCATGAAATCCTTATGAGAGCCATGTGATAAGTGAATGAGGTAAATGAAACCATAAGGATAGGGTGTTCAATGAATCAAGTATTTTGATATCAATGTTCTCAATATGAGATGTGGTGATGCACAACTCAAGATTTGGGTTGAGGTGCACATTTTCCAAGAAAGTACAAATAATTTACAGGTGCAAATGAAGATTACTCGTATGTCAAGTAATTAACTCTTATTAGTGTATTAAGAAGTTTAATTGCATGATTCTAGTGTATAAAGTATCAAGTGGACATGTATTATGTTATTTAAGAATTTTAGTCTACCTGTAGGTATAAAATGTTGATTTCTCAGTATATTATAGTGTTTTGAGTATATTGCTCTGCCAAGTTTAGAATGATATGCATGTTGTGTTATAAACTTCAAATAAATAGACACGGTACCATAGAGATATCAGAGTCAAGAATAAGTAAGAGAAAGGTACAATGTAGAAAGATCTTTCCAAGAATAATAAAATAATAGACATAGGTGCCCTGAACACTATAGATTCCCTACAGATGTCTTCACTGTAGGGAGGGAACGATCCACCCAAGAAGCGACCTATATACGGGGATCGGATCACATCCACATCGCATGTGGGGAGATGAAGCCGTTGATGAAGTCTCCTAAGAGAAGATAGGTTACCCAACATGAACTGGATATCCCGGTGGTAACCTAGACGTACCCACAGAGCGTACCAAGATGTGGCCCACAGAGCATCTCAGACCCTCTTCCTGTGTACTCACCCTAGAAGGAGAGGTCTAGTTAAAGGCCAGTTGGTTAGCTGCCTTAGTCAGACATGATGTTTTGAGTCAAGTAAACCCAGATTTAGTTCTAGGCTTAGCTTCCTGGGTTTTAAGCTAAGTCTTGTACGGTGAGATTGTAGTTCGCTATGAGTCTTCATATGTAGAGTACACTGCATATGATCAGGGCATAAGCTAAAATATGTTCATATAGGTTTAAAGAGTTTCTCATAAATAAGAAAGGTTAAGAAAGATTTGAGTACAGTTTCCCAACAATTATTCTTTGTATGTTTCTGAATTATTAGTTCTCTTTGAAATTAATCAAGCATGCTCATATATTGATTTACTCTTGTTGATATCTAGAGTATCCTGCCATATTTATGATTGTCAATGATCAATCTCTTTAAATCTTATTGTTGTTATAATTGATATCAGTTGCTTAAAAGTATATCTATAATTATATCAATGCTTTAGACCATTTCTTTGAAGTACTCAGTCAGTAAGAGAGTACGCTCACCCCTCTACTCACAATTTTTTATGGATATCACAAGGACTTGAATAAGGTCATTGCATCAAAGTAGATCTGCCACAAGAGTTAAGTTTGAGTGTAGTAAAGTTTAGTTGGTCCCTGTCACTCTAGGTCCTAGTATAGATGTGAGAGTGTTATAAGTGATGTTTTGTATCTTTGTTTTCTTAATAAGAGAGAATGTATTTGATTATCATGTCGTATGTACCTAAGAATAAATGTATGCATGTGTATCTTTTATGTTGAGATTATATAAAAGTAATCAAAGTTTGATTCTCTTATAAAGTTAGTTTATGTGGTTCAATGCGAGAAAACAAAGAGTTTGAAAAAGAATAAAAAGTTAAGGATGATCTTTGTATTACATTAAATCCTCAATTTATGCCCTAATCTCATGATTAATGGTAATTGTGAGATCGGGGTGTAACAGGTTCTATACAGGGGAAGTGGTCCCTAACTCCGCCTACTACCATTACAAGGCTCAATTGGGTTAGGGTCTAGATGTTATTCTATTATAGTCTACACAAGCCTAGGTTTTTAGGGTAGAGGATCATAGGGTGATTAGGGGCTGAGGGTAGTAATGGGAGTGGAAATAAGTGTTGGGTTTTAGGGGAGGTAGAGAAGGCAGTGGAAACAAAAATTTTCTCCCCCAAACCCGGAATAAGGAAACGCGTCAACGTCTATACAATAGGAAAGGATGGTTTGTGGAATCATACATTGTCCCGAGGCTTGCTCAGCAACAATACCTCACGCCTTGCGCGGTCTTCACCTCCTGTCTTGGACGGTGTCTGTGCAGCTCCTGGTCGCACCAGGACTGATGGGATTGAAGGTTGTCCTCCTAGCGGCAGAAACCTCCCGCCTCTGAAGTAGTCCACACGGACCACCTGGAACTCCAATCTCCTTGTCCCACAAGGAATTGGAAGGAGTCGCACCCTCCTATCAGCGTACTAGTCGCCAACACACTCTCCTACCACCAGTCGCTTTCTGTAGCTGTCTTTCCCTTACTGTGCCACCCTTATCGGGTAGCACTTGCTCGGGCTCTCTCTCGGTTACCAAAACCAGAGAGAACGACAACTTTGCAGAGCAACTGGTTTGCACTGAGTTGTACTTTCAGAAGCCCCCAATACCCCAATATATATAGGAGGATCATGGGATAGGGTTCTCCTTCCCGGGCAATGCGGGACTAAAAGCAGGAGTAGAAGGGTTCGAGAGTTTCCACAAAATAACCAACTCGCAACCTGAACTGATCGTTTCATTTCTGAAACGGTCGGTTGGGGACCTGAGCCGGTCGGTTGACACCTCAACCGATCGGTTGGGACACCTCAACCGGTCGGTTCACTTCTGAACCGGTCAGTTCGTGGCCCTAGTCAGTTCCCGATTTACTTTTTCTCTTTTGTTTCTAATTGGTATCAATACCAATCATTGCTCCAATCAAATTGGGCAAGTGAAATGAAAGGAAAATTCTCACCAATCCTACTTTCCCAACTTGCTCGGTTGCAACAGGTGAACCGATCATTTCAACACTTGAAGCGATTGTTTCACCCTATCCATGAGTCGATCGACTCACAACCTGAGCTGATTGGTTCACCAAGCTCAGCCGATCGGTTCATCACATGAGTCGATCGGTTGGGAGTGCAGATTGTGCAGAAATAGTCAATTGCAGTTTCAATCAATCTGATACTCTAATCAATATGTCCAACACCTTGAACACTATGATTTTGAGCTATTAATCAATTGAGTGTTTAATTGAACTACTAAACTCCTTTAGTAATCAATCTAAACACTATTTGTCGACAAAACTCCTCTTCCAGGTTAAATCCTATGTGTGTGACCCTGCAGGTCCATTTCAC
Source organism: Alisma plantago-aquatica (assembly GCA_963693085.1). Taxonomy (NCBI): domain Eukaryota; kingdom Viridiplantae; phylum Streptophyta; class Magnoliopsida; order Alismatales; family Alismataceae; genus Alisma; species Alisma plantago-aquatica. The sequence continues at coordinate 791,808,286 of OY856410.1, read as the reverse complement.
ATTGGCAGTGAAAGTCCATAACACTTATGACTTCACAAGCAAAGAGCGGTTCCTTGTCACACATGAGTGCTACCCAAGTGAAAAAAAAAGTTGGAGAACAACTTTCAATCCTACAATCCATGAATGGTGTTACAGTGAATGTATAATTCCTTTGTCGCTGATATCCCGAATAAACTCGAGGCATGGAACAGTCATCCTATCAACGTTCATTCACTTTCTTGATCTCAGAATAGATTGGAAGAGATATGTATGACATCAATATCACATACTGATTCACACACATGTGTGTGCACGCCTATTTCAATCCTACTAATCAAGTGTGTTGGCTAAATGGACATCTATAAATCCCTTTGTTTTGATTATGACAAACATTTCATTCTTATTGATCTAACGAGCTACTTGAGTGTGCATGAACAAGGCAGATGACAAAGTACTAGGGAAATCCATATGCTTCCATATTTATATTTTCATGCAATGTAATCGCCTTGTAAAAGCTTGTAAAAATATATAATGTACAAGTACTTAGATTTCATGTAAATCAAGCGTTAGATCTTCCCTAGATAAACACCACATTTAGATAAGTCATCCCCTTCAAATAGGATCACATCTGCACACTCATACATATAATTAGTGCCTAATTTGAAACATTGAAACAGGATCAATCTCGGTCGACCAACTCCTCGACCGAGACACTCTCGGTCGACAATCTTCTCGACCGAGAAAGATCCAAAATAGCCGTTAGACACAACTGACAAGGTAGTTGGCAGTTGGAGATAGACGTTGCAAATCACTTGATCCAGAGAGCCTGTCGGTCGACAAAACTTCGACCGAGTAGGTATCTCGGTCGACCATTCCTCGACCGAGATGAACTCTGACAGCAACTGCAGAGTAAATTAATTAGTCGTTGCTAAAGCAACAAACTTGTACCTAACGGCTAGTTAAGCACTTAGAAACCCCTAGAAGTTTTCTAGAACGTCCTTAAGCATCCTTAGACCATTCCTATAAATAGGACAAGCCATAGGACACTCAAACACACTTGTTACACTTGAGAAATCCTTGAGCATACTTTGAGCAATCTTTTTGTGAGAAATTTGAGCATTGTGACAATTGGACACTTCCTTCCTTAGCTCAAAATTCGTGTCCTATAGGCTAGTATCTCCTACCCACTGCAATCACAAGTCCATACACTTGGTTAGGAGATCTATACGCTTGATCTAGGCAAATCAAGCCTTGGGCTACAAAGGATAAGTTGTAATTTCCTTTTTCCTTTCTTGTTCTCTATTACTGTTTGTACTCTCCTTGCTACTCCTAGGTTGGAGGCTGCGGATTGGAGAGGGTGGAGATCTTCTTGGTGAAGAAGGCGACCTTGAGCTACTTCAGAAGGCTGGTGCAACGGGAGGTTACTTCTAGAGAGGAAGGCTACTTCAAGGGGGAGCTTGGAGTTACTTCAAGAAGGCTACCTCAAGTTGGTGCACCTACTTCAAGTGAAGGCTATTCAAGGGGTGTAAAGGAAAGTATTGTATTTTGTATAAATCCTTGAGAAGGTAATAAAATAAATACTTTCAAAATCCCGGTTGGGTAAGCAACCGGGTAGTGGACTGACAACTTTAGTATTTGCTAAAGTAGGAACCACTCTAAACACCTGTCTCCTTCTTCTAATCTCAATTGTGGTTGTTTGAGTTAAATAATTGTTAAAATTGTTTAAAACTCTATTCACCCCCCCCCCCTCTAGTGTTTTTCAATTGGTATCAGAGCAGGGTTCAAGGAACCCTAACAAGGTCTTGAAGAAATGGGTGACGGAGTGCTCAACAACCTTAACCTTGAAGGGACACTTGTTGCTAGGCCTCCAGCGTTCGATGGAACAAACTACCAATATTGGAACAGAAGGATGCATTTCTACTTCCAAGGCATCAATTGGGACTTATGGAGAATGGTGTCAACCCCATATGAGCTCCCTCAAACTCAATTTGCAGAATGGGATGCAAATACGGTAAAGCTGGCTCAAATGAATGCAAAAGTTGTAAGCATTTTATATTGTTCTATTTCGGTAGGAGAATTTAATAGAATATCTAATTGTGACACAGCCTATGATATTTGGCATAGACTGTCCATAACCTATGAAGGTACAGTCCAAGTCAAAAATTCCAAAATTAGCATGTTTAAACAAAAGTTTGAACACTTTCGTATGGATCCTGATGAATCTATTAGTGAAATGTTTGCAAAATTCTCTACTATTGTTAATGGTTTAAGTGCCCTAGGAAAACCTGTCCTTGAAGAAGATCAGGTATCAAAAATCCTTCGATCACTTCCTCCAAAATATAAGCCAAAGGTGACAGCCATTGAAGAAGCAAACGACCTCACTCGACTGAAAATGGAGCAACTTATTGGCAACCTAGAAGCTCATGAAGCAACCCTAGAAGAGGAAGAAAGAAGAGCACGTGAACTTCAGCAAGGAAAGAAGAAGGATGTGGCTCTAAAAGCTTCAAAGGTCGTCACACAAGAAAGTGAGGAGTCAAGTGAAGAAGAAGGAGAAGAAGCCTTGATCGTCAACGGTAAGAAATACAAAAGATTTAAATCTAACAAAATTTCCAGTTCTTCTTCTACCCCTCCTAGGTGCTTTGAATGTGGGAAGAAAGGGCATCTCAAAAATGAATGTCCTAAAGCAAAGAAAGGAAAGAAAAGCTCACACAAGAAGAAGGGAGAAAAAGCCTATAAAGCTGCATGGGACGAGTCAAGTGACAGTGAAAGCGGAGAAGAAAAGGTGGAATGTCTAATGGCAAGAGAAGATGATGAAGACTCTCAAGAGGTAAGCCTACTTGATCTTCCTAAAGAAGAGTTAGTTACTAGTCTACAAGAAATTCATGATAAGTATGTTGATGTCAAGAAGAAACTAAAGAAGGTTATCAAATCAAATGATGAGCTAACTGCTAAATTAGATAATCTTTCTTCTGAAAAGAACAACATTGATCTTGAGAATTTGTCTTTAAAAACATCTTTAGATGATTGCACTAGAAAGCTACTCACTTTAGAAACAAATGTTGATCTTCTTTCTAAAGAAAAGACTGAATTGTTAGCTAAACTAAAAGATTTTCATACTCAACCTATTTTGTGTAACCATCTGGACCATGATAATGTTGTAAAAGAAAGAGATTCATTGTTATCTGATTTAGATCAAGCAAGAAAAGATCTACACAAGAAGATGAATGACATTGCTCAGCTACAAAGACAACTTTATGAGTTAAGAAGAAAAGATATACTTGATAACATTCTAAGTGTTGGTACTGTTTTCAACGGAAGAAAAGGTTTGGGATATGCTCCAAAGAAAAATCAACCCAAAAGAACTCAAACTATGTTTGTACCCAAGAACACAATGGCTAGAAAGAGAAATGAAGTTGATTCTATTACTTGCCATTTTTGTTTACGTCTTGGACACTATTCCTTTTCATGCCCTTATAAGACTAAGGATTCCGACTTAGTTTGGGTCCCAAAATCCCAAACTTAGTAGAGTCAAATGGAATTTAGTTGAGATATGGACAAACGCTCCATTTTGCTATTTATATTGTCTTATCTCAACTAAACAAAAGATTTCATGCATATTGTTAATTTTCTGCACTGTTGTACTAAAATAGAAACTTAGTCGGTCGAAGTATTGTCGACCGAACCCTTAATCGGTCGAAGTATTGTCGACCGACCGGATGTCTGTAACAAATCAAAATCTACAGCAACTAAACAGCAATTATTTCGGTCGAAAATTGGTCAACCGAGCTAAATTTCTGTGTTTCTTTGTTTGTAATACAGTAATCTTCTCGATCGACAATTAGTCGACCGAGACAGATGTCGGTCGAACAACTGTCGACCGACTGGATTTCTGAATCAGAACTTTTATACAAGTTTGTACTTAAATGATTCTAACCATATCGGACCATCACATGGGTACCAAAATCTACATTTTAATGCAGGAATGGGTGGTTGACAGTGGATGCTCCAAACATATGACCGGGAACAAGGATGCATTTCAAACCTTTGAAGAAAAGAAAAGTGGAACGGTCACCTTTGGAGACAATGGTAAGGGCAAAATCGTTAGAATAGGTAATGTTGGTACAAACCTCGAAATAAAGAATGTTCTACTCGTTGATGGTTTGCACCATAATTTGATAAGTGTTAGTCAATTATGCGATAGTGGTTATGATGTGTTATTTAACAAAACCTGCTGCAAGTTATTGATAGAAAACACTACAAATGTTGTTTATGAAGGAAATAGAGTTGGAAATCTTTATATCCTTAAACCTAACTCTATGAAATCAGTATTGGGAAAATGCTTGCTTGCAAATGAAAATACCTTACAACTATGGTATAAAAAGCTAGGACATGCTAGTTCACATGTTATTAAAAAGTTAGTGAAATATGATCTTATTCGTGGATTGCCTACTTTATCTTTTGATCAAGTTGAAAACTGTGAACCATGCACAATGGGAAAGCAAACCAAAACCTCTTTTAAACCAAAACATGTACTTAGCACCAGTAGATCCTTAGAATTAATTCATATGGATTTACTTGGACCCATGAGGACACAATCTATTGGTGGTTAAAGATACTATTTTGTTATTATTGATGATTATAGTAGATACACATGGGTACACTTTATTGCAACTAAAGATGATACTATTCATGTTTTTATACAATTTTGTTCCAAGATTGAAAATCCATTACAAAGCAAAATATGTACCATTAGAAGTGATCATGGTGGAGAATTTGAAAATCATACATTTGAGGAATTTTGTACATCTCAAGGGTACACTCATAATTTTTCTGCTCCACGCACCCCACAACAAAATGGTATAGTCGAAAGGAAAAATCGATCACTACAAGAAATGGCTAGAACTATGATGCTCGAACACAACACACCCAAAACCTTTTGGGCTGAAGCTGTAAACACTGCATGCTATGTGTTAAATAGAGTAACTGTTCACTCTCATTTGAAGAAAACTCCATATGAAATAATACATTCTAAGAAACCTAGAGTTGACTATTTTCATACCTTTGGCTCCACATGCTATATTTTAAATACCAAAGATGATAGAGATAAGTTTGACTCTAAATCACACAAAGCATTCTTTTTGGGATATTCCACTTCTAGCAAAGCTTTTAGAGTATATAACACTATCTATAGAAAAGTTGAGGAATCTATTCATGTTTCTTTTCATGAAGAGTCCAAATCTGAAAATCTAGAAATCATAGATCTCACTAATCAATTCGAAAATTTAAACATACCAAATGATAGTGAGAAAGTTACTACAAACAATCACCAAGCTGAACCACAACCTACACCTAGGCTTATTAAGGATCATCCTCAAGAACTAATTATTGGAGATCCTAATGATAAAGTCAAAACTCGGTCTTCCTTCAAAGATGTTGCAAACATGGCTTTTGTTTCTATCATTGAACCTACGAAGATATCTGAAGCTCTTAAAGATGATTATTGGATAATAGCCATGCAAGAAGAATTGAATCAATTCACTAAAAATGATGTATGGGATTTAGTTCCTAAACCACAAGATAAAACCATCATAGGAACTAAATGGGTTTTTAGGAATAAGCTAAATGAGGCAGGAGAAGTAATAAGGAATAAAGCTCGGTTAGTAGCACAAGGATATAATCAACAAGAAGGAATAGATTTTGATGAAACGTATGCACCGGTAGCTAGACTTGAAGCTATTAGAATGTTACTAGCTATTGCTGCACATAAAAACATCAAACTCTACCAAATGGATGTAAAAAGTGCATTTCTAAATGGCATCATTCAAGAAGAAGTATATGTTGCCCAACCACCTGGTTTTGAAATACCGGAAAAAGGTGACTATGTTTATAAACTTAAGAAAGCACTTTATGGTTTAAAACAAGCACCTAGGAATTGGTATGAAAGGCTCAAGACATATCTTTTTGATAATGGTTTTTCTATTGGAAATTCAGATTCTACTTTATTTTTCAAAACATATACATCTGATTTCCTAGTTGTGCAAATATATGTTGATGACATTATTTTTGGAGCTTCTAATGATTCATTGTGCACACAATTCAGTGACATTATGCAAAAAGAATTTGAAATGAGCCTCATGGGTGAACTAACTTTCTTTCTTGGTTTTCAAATTAAGCAAACACCTACCGGAATATTCATAAGCCAAGAAAAATATACTAAAGAACTCTTAAAACGTTTTGGGATGGATCAGTGCAAACATGCTACTACTCCTATGGCTACTTCTATTAAAATTGATAAGGATGAAAATGGGGAACCTATTGATGATTCCTTATATAGAGCCATGATTGGTAGTTTGCTTTACTTAACTGCTTCTAGACCGGACATTATGTTTTCCGTTGGTCTTTGTGCTCGATTTCAATCACAACCTATGCACTCTCATTTTCTAGCAGTTAAACGAATTCTTCGTTACCTAGCCGGCACTACTTGTTTTGGTTTATGGTATCCAAAAGGACAATCCTTGGATTTTAAAGCTTATACTGATGCGGATTATGCTGGTTGTCGACTTGATCTCAAGAGTACTAGTGGTGGTTGTTTCTTGTTAGGGAGAGCTTTAGTATCTTGGTTTAGCAAGAAACAAAATATGGTTGCCCTATCTACAACTGAAGCTAAATATATGGCAGCCGGGTCTTGTTGTGCTCAAGTGCTTTATATGCAACAAGTGTTAAACGATTATGGTTTTACTCTTTCATCTACGCCTATTTTTTGTGACAACACGAGCGATATAAACTTAGCACACAATCCTATTTTACACAGCCGAGCTAAAAATATTGAAATCCATCATCACTTTTTAAGGGATCATATCTCCAAGAATCATGTTTCCCTTCATCATGTTGATACGGAAGATCAATTGGCTGATATTTTTACTAAACCGCTTCCACTAGATCAATTTAACAAAATAAGGAAGCAACTGCTTATCACTCCTTTGGAAGATGTTTTCTTTGATATTTGTGCTTCTTAACAAAAACTTTTAATGGACATCTTTTTCATTAGATTTGATGGGACATCTAATTCAGGGGGAGTTTTTATTCTTAACAGATATCTTTTTGAAATGACAAAGGGGGAGAAATAAATATAAAACTAAAACTTAGTAATTATGAAAAACTCAATCAATGAGTTTCATAAATAAACTCTTGGCTTTACATTGAAAGTTGCTATATTCCCTAGTGAATTGGATTTCATGTTCCATAATTCATGGGGAATAATAAGCACACATTTTATAAACAAGAGGAAAAGCTACAAAAGGTAATCTAAAGGTATGAAACTCATATGTTTTATATTTCATTCATTTATATTTTGGAAATGTTTGTCATCTTCAAAAAGGGGGAGATTGTTGGCTAAATGGACATCTATAAATCCCTTTGTTTTGATTATGACAAACATTTCATTCTTATTGATCTAACGAGCTACTTGAGTGTGCAGGAACAAGGCGGATGACAAAGTACTAGGGAAATCCATATGCTTCCATATTTATATTTTCATGCAATGTAATCGCCTTGTAAAAGCTTGTACAAATATATAATGTACAAGTACTTAGATTGCATGTAAATCAAGCGTTAGATCTTCCCTAGCTAAACACCACATTTAGATAAGTCATCCCCTTCAAATAGGATCACATCTGCACACTCATACATATAATTAGTGCCTAATTTGAAACATTGAAACAGGATCAATCTCGATCGACCAACTCCTCGACCGAGACACTCTCGGTCGACAATCTTCTCGACCGAGAAAGATCCAAAATAGCCGTTAGACACAACTGACAAGGTAGCTGGCAGTTGGAGATAGACGTTGCAAATCACTTGATCCAGAGAGCCTGTCGGTCGACAAAACTTTGACCGAGTAGGTATCTCGGTCGACCATTCTTCGACTGAGATGAACTCTGACAACAACTGCAGAGTAAATTAATTAGTCATTGCTAAAGCAACAAACTTGTACCTAACGGCTAGTTAAGAACTTAGAAACCCCTAGAAGTTGTCTAGAACATCCTTAAGCATCCTTAGACCATTCCTATAAATAGGACAAGCCATAGGACACTCAAACACACTTGTTACACTTGAGAAATCCTTGAGCATACTTTGAGCAATCTGTTTGTGAGAAATTTGAGCATTGTGACAATTGGACACTTCCTTCCTTAGCTCAAAATTCGTGTCCTATAGGCTAGTATCTCCTACCCACTGCAATCACAAGTCCATACACTTGGTTAGGAGATCTATACGCTTGATCTAGGAAAATCAAGCCTTGGGCTACAAAGGATAAGTTGTAATTTCCTTTTTCCTTTCTTGTTCTCTATTACTGTTTGTACTCTCCTTGCTACTCCTAGGTTGGAGGCTGTGGATTGGAGAGGGTGGAGATCTTCTTGGTGAAGAAGGCGACCTTGAGCTACTTCAGAAGGCTGGTGCAACGGGAGGTTACTTCTAGAGAGGAAGGCTACTTCAAGGGGGAGCTTGGAGTTACTTCAAGAAGGCTACCTCAAGTTGGTGCACCTACTTCAAGTGAAGGCTGTTCAAGGGGTGTAAAGGAAAGTATTGTATTTTGTATAAATCCTTGAGAAGGTAATAAAATAAATAATTTCAAAATCCCGGTTGGGTAAGCAACCGGGTAGTGGACTGACAACTTTAGTATTTGCTAAAGTTGGAACCACTCTAAACACCTGTCTCCTTCTTCTAATCTCAATTGTGGTTGTTTGAGTTAAATAATTGTTAAAATTGTTTAAAACTCTATTCACCTCCCCTCTAGTGTTTTTCAAAGTGGCCTTGGATATCAAACTCCCTCACGAGGGACAAATCCCATATCTATCACTCACCCCTCAAAAGCCCCATGTGTCAAAGCCACCCAATCATCACCTTTATAACAACCCATGTTTTAAGACTGTGTTTGATGATGTCAAAGTGTGCCCAATGACATGTGTTGAGTGTAGTGATTTCAGGTCAAAGAATCACATTCACCACCATCACTGTGAGTATTGACTGTGACTACCATGTCATGGTTCCATGTGTCAAACTCATGGTGGGTCTGTCTGGTACACTTGTTCTCTAACAAGTACCTATGTGTTTGTTTTGATATCTTTATATCATGACTAATGAGATTTTGTCATCAACCAACACCACAATCTAGTCTTGTGTGTCATTGTTGTCTATCTACCTTCCACAATGACATCTGACTAGGGACATAACAAGAATGTACATACTCTTAACATCCGTATGATCTCATCGTTCAGGTCCTGAACCTGAAGGCATATGTCATTGAGTACTGTCATTCTCTAGACATTCAATATGTTCTATCACTATCTCATATGACTGAACCAGAAAGAATTGGAAGCTTGCCTTTGATGTTTATCAAATCAATCTTAATGTATCCCACCAATCATCCCATGATTGGCTCTCAGGGCATACATACCAACAAACTCCCACTTGCACTGCGAGCCAATCACCCTTGAATCATATTCATAGTGATCTTCAAACATGTCCCACATGTTACTGTGCTCTAGTGCGAACATAGTGAGTAATGGCAACACCTTGCCAAAGTCAGTATAAATTGCATGTCTCTCATCTCTTCGTTGTATGTCATACGTATGAGATGGAGTTGGCGTGATATGCGATCTAGTATTCCTTTGCTAACCTTTAGCCACATTGCATGATCAAGGATTCCATACTTGTCATCAATGAGAAGAATATCTATAAGTTCATCTCATGAACTTCCAGATCCATATAGTATCCACTGTTGTTCTCTAACACATAGATACTCAGCATTTCCTTTTAAATGGTTTTATTGGAACACTTCCAATTATCAACAAACTTTCACTTTTATATATCATATATATAATTTGCGATTAATTTTCTATCCTTTCAGAAGTTTGCATCAATGTAACTCTTTACATTGAACTCTTCCTTATCTCCATAGAACTAGTACTTCACAAGTACTTATCAAGTTCTCATGGTATTCCAGCAACCTTTACTGGAAGTAGACAAACATCCACTCGTCATGTCTCACATACGAGTTATCAAGATGAGCACATCAAATTGTCATGTCCTACATACAAGATGATGAATGCATTTTGTTCTTGGCATGCAAGATAATGGGATGATAACATACATGATAGATCCATATCTATTCTTAGTGTTCCCATTCTTCATAAGAATTGGACACTTGGCCTTGGGATACGAACTCCATGTAACATGGACAAGTTTTCTCCCACTGAATCTGTGCATACTGAACCCTTTACTACAGATTGCCAATGTATGCTTTCTCTTTTCAGGTCAAGAGGTTTTTGAGAACTATCTCTATAGATCTTTATTCCTATCACATAGGAAACATCTCTATCTTCCTTAAAGATAATTTCCACTTTTGGATTTCCATTCTAGAACATTTCCATTTCACATCAATATGTGGAATGTGAATACGCTCCCACTAAATCACAAATCCCTTCTTTATCTTTGACATATCAGTCAAACCCTTTGACTACATCATCAAAGTAAAGATCCAATTCTGAGTTGCTTGTACTCAATCAATCACATTGATTAGTCCATTGTAACTTATAGACTTCATTTGCATTAGTGGATTCATGAACCTTATAGGTTGTGTCACGTACACATCCTTCTTTTATTCCTCATAGGAATGTGGTTTTAGTATCCATATGCCAAATCTCTTAGTCATTAAGTTGCAATCAAGAAGCATCATCCTTCTCAAAATGTTATCCATGTGTCTTAACACTTAAGACTTATTTGCACTTATGGATTTCATCCCAATGAGTGCTACCATCAAGGTCATACCTTATGGTTCATATGGATGTCATTTAGGATGTAATGGTCATAAACTGTAACTCAAAATTTGGTTCCTCATATTCATCTAGATAGTTGACTCATCACATGAACAACTCATCCCATAGATAATTGAGGTGTAAGGATATAAGAATTCACAACCCTTGTGATTCTTAATTTCTTTTATTAGTGAGGGGTATTCTTTTATTAAGAAGAATTCAGTTATTTGATAATCATTCTCTAACTCCTTAGAGTATGATTCCTTCTTGATTTAGACATCACCATGCCTTAATCACGAGTACACTATGATACACTATCATAATCACTCATAAGGATCTCAAACATTTGGTCCAAGTATTTTATTCATTGATCTCATCAAGAATTAACACTTTACCAAATTTGCACTTCATCTATGATAATCTTGAACACTTCCAAGATATTCATATTGGTATTTCTCTAAACACCATTTGAAGTATTAGCATTTGTTCCAATAGGTATATAAATACATCACATGTATCATACCTAATAGTATAATCATTCTCCCACTACCATTAGTGAAGATTGATTAATCATGTCCAAGATATTCATGTCTCTTACTGGTTCTCTAACCAAAAGAGTCTAGATTTATCCATCACATGGAAACTAGAAATGAATTTCTCATGATTGATGCTAATTTGATTGTTTGAATTATCTATAACTTTTAGGTAACATTTTATCTTATGCATATCAAATACCACAAGATAAACAAGGCATTGCCACAAACATCATATCTTTAAAGGATTGAAACATCAACTTTATTGATTGCCATCATTGTCATACAATATGCAAAAATAAAGTGTTTCTATCTATTGGCAAATATGAAATAGCTGTTCATAATTGTATTACATGCCTTTTAGGCTGAAAATAAACTAAAGTACTCCTATCCATGGAGGAAACACTTGCCCCATTTATTGAGTGATGTACACTTTACATCTTGGTATCATATACCTAAAAAGTGTTACAAGTTTATTTTTCATGACACCTTTAAGTAGAGACGTCTGTTGCCTCCTTCTTATTTTGTTCTTCCAAGTAGAGAGGACAATTCCTTTTCCAATGTCTTGGCTTTTGACAATGGTGGCAATTTCCTTTCTTGGTCATGCCTCCCTTGGCCTTGAGAGCTGAAGATGACTTGGGCTCCTGGATAGCATCAGAACCTTTCTTAGCTTTGCCCTTGCCCTTGCGCTTGGACTTGCCTTTCTTGCTTGTGATCACCATCACAGACTTAGGTTTGTCCGTCTTCATATGTATCTCGGCTGTCCTCAACATGCCCAACAACTCTGAAAGTGGCCTATCAAAGTTGTTCATGTTGTAGTTCATCACAAACTGACTGTAGGATTCTGGCAACGATTGCAGTATCACGTCATTAGCCAACTCTTGGCTCAGTGGAAATCCCAGTCTTGTCAGGTTCTCCACATACCCAATCATCTTGAGTGTGTGAGGACCAACTGGAACTCCTTCTGTCATGACGCACTTGAATAGTGCCCTTGAGACATTATATCTCTCGTGTCGTGCTTGATCTTCATACATGTTTCTAAGATGCTGAATCATCTCAATGACACCCATGTTCTCATGTGGTCTCTGCAACTCGTGGTTCATAGAGCACAACATCAAGCACTTTGCATCAATGGCATCATCAGAATGCTTCTTGTAAGCATCTCTTTCTGCCTTTGGTGCATTAGGAGCAGGTTCCTCTGGAATTGGAGTATCCAGGACATAGAGCTTTCGCTCTTGAGTGAGAACAATTCTCAATGTCCTATACCAGTCGTGGAAGTTTGTCCCATTTATCTTGTCCTTTTCAAGGACCGATCGCAAAGAAAAGTGATTGTTGTTTGTTGCCATTTGTACTACAAAAGGAAAATATGCAATTTTAGTCCAAAAACTCATTTTTGACTTATTTGATTGATTTGAAAAGTTAACGATATAATTAGGCCTTTAATTAATTATCGCTCCCACTATTTTACTTCAAATTGATAGCCCTCACCATCAATTTGGAAGATTGCAGCGTACAACCTACAAGTGGGCAAGATCCTAAAATCCTCTAAATTATGGACCAGCTAGGGCTATCACCCACAACTTAGATATCTCAGGTAGGCAACTCTTGCCAATTGCATCATATGAAACTCTTGATAAGATGTCATATGCAACTCCTTGCCATGATCATCTCCATGCCTCAAGGTGCTAGATCCTATCTAGGTCACCTTGTTAAGTCTGACCCAAAGCAAACACGATGAACATGCACCCTGCTAGGGCAGACCCACACATTCATCCTTCACGCTTCCACGAGATAGATGGTGCACCATGCTAGGACGTGCCCACACTTGGTCGATCAAGCTTTTCACGTGTGTCGCATTTGGAAGGCATCTAAAACTTAATATTTAATGAGGGATTTGGTTTTTATATACATATACATATCCAATCACCACAATATATAGTACGTATCATATACATGCTATATCCCACAGAAAACATGTGATACGATAAAAGAAATGATTATGGCCATCCTAATGTGATTCCTCGAGCCAAGAGGAATCACGGTCATCTAGGTCTACAACACATGCAACCTGTACAAGATGAACTCTGTGCTTTGCCTTTCTGGGTTTGATCAATTCATAACATGAATGATCGACTCGCCATAAGACTGGTCGGTTGGGTGCCACCATCTGATCAGTTGGCTCCTCCAACCGATCGGTTTGCTTGGTCGTCGTGCATCTCATCATGGCCGCCACCCGCTCGTCTCGCTCCTCGAATCGGTCATCAACCGATCGGCTCACTCCTTGAACCGATCATCTGGAACGTCAACCGATCAGTTTACTCCTTGAACCAATCATCTCAGCTGTCGTCAGGATGTCCTCCGTTCTTTGACATAATAGGAAATAAAATATATCCTATTTTACATTGTAAAAAGAGAAACCCCGAGTTACATTCAGAGGGAGCATAGGTAGGAAAGAAATCTCGAATTATTTCGAGTTACATCAGGAATAGGAGAAGGAAGATCGGTACGCAGACTGAGATGCAAGCAACGACATACAACCATACACAGATAGGGTATATTGGCCATAACCACGCTATACATCCACTACAAAACTCGTTTAAGGGCGACGTGTATCGAGTGCATTAATAATACATATCATATATGTAAATTGGGATTTGTGGATTTAGGATTGGACATGCATAAAGCCAATTTTATTCACATCGTATGCAATAAATAAAGGCGACAAACCAAAATCGATCATATCGATAATCCCTAAAGTATAGAGCAGTTGACGTGGCTCTGATACCACTGTTGGGTTTTAGGGGAGGCAGAGAAGGCAGCGGAAACAAAAATTTTCTCCCCCAAACCCGAAACAAGGAAACGTGTCAACGTCTATACAATAGGAAAGGATGGTTTGTGGAATCATACCTTGTCCCGAGGCTTTCTCGGCGACAATACCTCGCGCCTTGCGCAGTCTTCACCTCCTGTCTTGGACGGTGTCTGTGCAGCTCCTGGTCGCACCAGGACTGACGGGATTGAAGGTTGTCATCCTAGCGGCAAAAACCTCCCGCCTCTGAAGTAGTCCACATGGACCACCTGGAATTCTAATCTCCTTATCCCACAAGGAATTGGAAGGAGCCGCACCCTCCTGTCAGTGTACTAGTCGCCAACACACTCTCCTGCCACCCGTCGCTTTCTCCAGTTGTCTTTCCCTTGTTGTGCCTCCCTTATCGGGTAGCACTTGCTCGGGCTCTCTCTTGGTTACCAAAACCAGAGAGAATGAAAACTTTGAAGAGCAACTGGTTTGCACTGAGTTGTACTTTGAGAAGCCCCCAATAGCCCTATATATATAGGAGGATCATGGGACAGGGTTCTCCTTCCTGGGCAATGCGGGACTAAAAGTAGGAGTAAAAGGGTTCGAGATTTTCCACAAAACAACCAACTCACAACCTGAACTGATCGTTTCATTTCTGAAATGGTCGGTTGGGGACCTGAGCCGGTCGGTTGACACCTCAACCGATCGGTTGGGACACCTCAACCGGTCGGTTCACTTCTGAACCGATCAGTTCATGGCCCTGGTCAGTTGCCGATCAACTTTTTCTCTTTTTTTTCTAATTGGTATGAAATACCAATCCTTGTTCCGATCAAATTGGGCAAGTGAAACGAAAGGAAAATTCTCACCAATCCTACTTTCCCAACTTGCTCGGTTGCAACAGTTGAACCGATCATTTCAACACTTGAAGCGATTGTTTCACCATGTCCATGAGCCGATCGACTCACAACCTGAGCCGATCGGTTCACCAAGCTCGCCCGATCGGTTCATCACATGAGCCGATCGGTTGGGAGTGCAGATTGTGCAGAAATAGTCAATTACAGTTTCAATCAATCTGATACTCTAATCAATCTGTCCAACACCTTGAACACTATGATTTTGAGCTATCAATCAATTGAGTGTTTAATTGAACTACTAAACTCCTTTAGTAATCAATCTAAACATTGTTTGTGGACAAAACTCCTCTTCCAGGTTAAATCCTATGTGTGTGACCCTGCAGGTCCATTTCACGTTGGCAGTGAAAGTCCATAACACTTATGACTTCACAAGCAAAGAGCGGTGCCTAGTCACACATCATTGCTACCCAAGTGAAAAAGAAAGTTGGAGAACAACATTCAATCCTACAATCCGTGAATGGTGTTATAGTGAATGTATAATTCCTTTGTCACTGATATCCCGAATGAACTCGAGACATGGACAACGTTTATTCACTTTCTTGATCTCAGAGTAGATTGGAAGAGATATGTATGACATCAGTATCACATACTGATTCACACACATGCGTGCGCACGCCTATTTCAATCCTACTCATCAAGTGGCCTTGGATATCAAACTTCCTCAGGAGGGACAAATCCCATATCTATCACTCACCCCTCAAAAGCCCCATGTGTCAAAGCCACCCAATCATCACCTTTATAACAACCCATGTTTCAGGACTGCGTTTGATGATGTCAAAGTGTGCCCAACGACATGTGTTGAGTATAGTGATTTCAGGTCAAAGAATCACATTCACCACCATCACTATGAGTATTGACTGTGACTACCAAGTCATGGTTCCATGTGTCAAACTCACGGTGGGTTTGTCTGATACACTTGTTCTCTAACAAGTACCTATGTGTTTGGTTTGATATCTCTTTATCATGACTAATGAGATTTTGTCATCAACCAACACCACAATCTAGTCTTGTGTGTCATTGTTGTCTATCTACCTTCCACAATGACATCCGACTAGGGACATAACAATAATGTACAAACTCTTAGCATCTGTATGATCTCATCGTTCAGGTCCTGAACCTGAAGGCATACATCATTGAGTACTATCATTCTCTAGACATTCAATTTGTTCTATCACTATCTCATATGACTGAACCAGAAAGAATTGGAAGCTTGCCTTTGATGTTTATCAAATCAATCTTAATGTATCACACCAATCATCCCATGATTGGCTCTCAGGGCATACATACCAACAATAAGATTTTATATCTCACATCACCCACATTCTATCCTTGAGAAAGCTCTAAGATAATCACACTAAATTTATCTAAACTACATACTTAGATCTCTCAACCAGGGTTAGGAGAATTGATTAGCATGTAGGAAGATGGGGGGCTAGCCAGGGATCCATGAATTGGACCTAGGAGCAAATCCCAAAATTCACGCATATAAACAATTTCCCTAAATTCGTAGGTGATTTCAAGCACAACCCAACAAGCAATTCATGAAAAGTGAGATATAAATAGAACATAATCATTATTAAATGAAATTTACATATCATTTTACCCCAACATGGTATCAAATTAACATTTTTGGCTACAAACATCCCATCTAAGGGGCCTAGCTACTCATAGAAATGGAAAACTCAAAAAGAAAGGAAGAAGAATGAGTAGAGGAGTCAAAATCCATGATGAGCTTAGTGAAGACTCCTCGTTCTCCACCTCCTAGCAGATGTAGCTCGAGCTCCCCCCTCCAAGGTAGGTGAATGGAATGGATGTATGGTGGAAAGTGGCTAAAACACTCGAAAACTAGGGTTTTAGTGCTGGAAATGGTGGAATGGAGATGGAATGAAGGTGAGAATGGATGGAGGATAAATGTGGAAGCTAGATTTGTTGTAGGGCAGCTAACCTCGTTCTCCAGCCACCACCTAGGTTTATATAGGTGTGGGGGAAGCATTAGGTCAAGTAGGATAAAATGGGAAATGGAGTGCAAAAGTAGCTAGGTTTTTATGAGTAGCACAGTTGTGGTGGTCACCAAGGTTGTGGTTGGAAGGGGTGATAATAGTCGTGGTGGAGTGAAATGATCGATGTCAGAATTGGGGAAAAATCACAGTAACTTGCAAAATTTTGTACATGAAGTAGAACAGCCATGGTGGTAACCACATATGTGGTGGGGTACGGGTAGTACGACTGCAGTGCTCACCACGTTTGTGGTGGCTTGGAATACTCTACATGTACTTGGCTCCACGGTCATTATGGATCAACTATTTCACGGCCTTGCAAGGTGGCAGGGTCATTCTGTGGTCTCATGGCACTAGCATTATTGGTGGCACATCCATGGTGATCTCTGCACTTTCTTGAGTTGACTATGTTGTCATTGAGTGAGCTAGTATGGATGTTTTGTGGTACCACGACCATATCGGTCTCTAAATCAACACTTTGACTTGGATCTTTATTCATTCCTAGACATCTTTTCTTTAATAGAGCTTTGGCCACTAGGAGTAGGTTGAGGGAGCATCACACTTCACTTTAAGTCTCTCAAAGGGTAGCGAAACCCTAGGATCATTCCTTCTCTCTCTATTCCATCCAAGTGTGGTCCAAATTCCTGAAAAACATGAAATTAACGTCCATAAGTGCATTTTACACAAATATGCATATTAGGGGGAATAACATGTAATCTAACATGTATAGATGTAATTGAAATGCAATATGGCACAAGATGAAGCCCTAAAATAGGGTTGAATCGGGTCAATTAAGATAAGTCGATTCCCAAGTTTATAGGCATACCACTCGATCAGTTGGAGGGTGAATTCGACGATTGGGGTGAGGTTATTTGTTGGTGTTTAATTGGTTGACTGGGTTGAGTTGATGCTCAGACTTTTATGTAGGTCATTCAACCAGATGGAATCTAATTGGTTGAATGGATCGCTAGTAGGTTAATTGGGTGTCTAGTTGGTCGATTAGAGTCCAATTGTTTGACTTGGTGGCCAATTTTTTGTTTGGGTGGCTAGTTAGTCAAATTGTTTCCACTCTGTCAATTGGTAATTCAAGATCAATTTAATCTTGTTGCTGAGTTAGTTGACTAAAGGTGTCAGATGACCGGTTAGATTTATGGGAGGATGAAGACATGCAATTGATGCTTTATTGATCTTTTAATCTTGAAGTATTTTTTTTTGGGGGGTGGGGCTTGATCATCAGGGTGAAAATATACAACTGAGATGTTTCCCTATGATAAAGATCATATATGATTACAACTCCTATTTAGTAGAGAAAGGAAAAATAAATCAATTAAATCCTAAAACTAGGAAATAACAACAAAATTATCCTATAGAATGGTCTTAAAGATGCAATAAAAACAAAGGAATATACATTCCTCAAACAAATATATATCCTCTCACATCAATAAATATGCTTGAACTTTACCCATTCAACTGCTGAAATATAGTCATCCAAAATTTTTCTCGTTTGAACATGATTTCAATTTATCATATAACAACATTGTTTACAAAATTCAAATTTTACAATTATGATATTCTAGAATAAATGTTGATAGGATACCACCACCTTAGGATGCACATCAAAATAGGACGACCACATTACATTCATGTCCAGACCCATGCAAGACACAAAAACAATCCATATGCATTACATGCACCTTCAGAATTTGAATTTTTGAACCACATTTTTTATGAGATGGGTTAGAACTAAGGTACTCCAGACCCGAAAACTAAAATATCTAGATTCATTATGTATATAGTTGTACATGTATATACTACCACATATTTATTTGTAATACATATTTGTTTTAGAATACATTGAACTACAATAATTCAATATATACATATATATTACATAAGATATGTTTTGTAAGTAATAGTAATAGTACTATAATAATTGCATACTACAATATGATTCAGTTCTACACAATGATTGGATATATATAACATGTTTCTAATGATCTACATCATAGCCTAACATTATGTATTGGATGCATGTCACCTTTGTTAGATGATTTCAAATGTTAACTCAATTAAACACTTGACTATCAACAAGTCAAATTCATTTGAATTTCATATGTCTTTTACGTGAATGTTTTCAAAATTGGAATTGAATTACCGACATACCAATGAATGCCACCAAATTTTTTTAGGTCATTCATCTATCCTTCAAAATATGTTGGACATGTATATGTCAAAATAGTAAATATGTGTAAACTTAACCTTATAAATGAAAGCATATACCATCTGAAATATTTCACCCAAAACTAGTGTCACAGACCAGAATCCCAGTCCCCTGAACCAAAAGAATATCGAAGACAACAAGAGGAAGCCTAAAATTCTTGGCATACATGAACTTATAACATGGTAAAAGCACCAATCATAATCTCAGCATTCAATAAATATTATTAAGAAACATTGTTTAGTACAAGCTTTCAATTACATGTTCAAGAGTACAATTTTACCAGTCTACTCATGGATATTGGGGATCTACAACAAGTAATACTGACATAACTTAGTAAGCCTGTCAACTTCTATCAATCTTTGAACCTATAAAATTCATGAAACAAGATGAATCAAGCACATGAGGTGCCAAGTACATGGCTAAAAGATACAAATACATAAGCTTTTCCTAATTTGAAAAGATTTGTAGAATTAACCAACAAGAACAAACAAGTTATGTTGTTAGTAAAAAGTGAGACCATATTTTATGTCATTTCACTCCAATTATACTAACAACATCATGGAGTCATAAGGCCTTTGACTACTTCCCTTTGTAAGAGTCTATAAGGGTGCTCAAGATTGGCTAACCCTTTTATACGTGAGGGACCACAAGCCCATCGCCAAGAGTTAACCATGTTTCAAAATTTATATAGTGGAGTTCTATATTATGTGTGCAAGTTCTAAAACCATGATACAAGACAAGCATCAAGTACAATACTAGCATACTACATGGAAATATTGAGCAAGTAAACAAGCATAGATGCATATAAGTTTGCAAGTAAGAAAGCCATAGTCATATAATTATTTAAAGATTGTACCTAATTCAAAGATTCAAAACTTAGCTTATTATTGACCATCTAACCACAAGCAACACCTGGTTAAGCATAACATTACATAAATTCATTAGATTCTCATCATTAACCCTAACTAGCTTCATTTTAGGGTTTGGCCAAGTTCGGTTCTAAGTTTCATATTAGTACATTATATGGTCTTACACTGATTTAGAGTCCATTATGACATAAGAAGCATAAACAAGGTTAGGTAGATGTCCCCTAGGGTCTAAGTATCATTGTCCAAATTTAATATCACAGTATCAACATAAATTCAAATTTCAACATATATGACTTATATCATTAGGGTTCAACATATGACCAAATTGGGACGTCCACAACATAACAATCATGAGGAAGGGAATATCCTGATTTATAAGGACAAGACATTATATTTGGTATCTATCCAAGATTATGGCACCCAAGCAAGACAAGCAAGCCATAAATATACTAGGTCAAAACTAGTGGATTTGAGCACATACATCATCATATCATAAAATAGAGTAAACATATACCTTAAGGTATCCAAACATCATGAAGTTGTTGATATCAATAGTATATGGGATTGTGATGCACAATTAGGTTACCCCTATCATTTTATCAAAGTATAAACAACAATAACATAAAGGGTCAAAGATATGCATATAAGGTCATCTGAGGTACGCAAGCAAGAAATAGTGTGATTTTTGGACATATATGCCACATGGAATCAATGGTTAATGATATGTTTTTATCCTCAAACATTTCGTTTAAGTATCTCATTCATTGATCATATCAATGAATTAATACTTTTACCTAGTTTGTTCTTCATTTATGATATTCTTAAACATTTCAAGATATTCATATTGGCATTTCATTAAATACCATATCTGAAGTATTAACATTTACTCAAATAGGTATGTATATACATCAATATTATTATACATAATAGAATAGTCATTCTCCCACTATATCTAGTGAAGATTGACTTGTCATCATGGCCAATAATGAAGACATTCATATCTCTTAATGGTTCATTAACTAAGAGAGTCTAGTTTATCCATCAACATGGAACCTAGAGATGAATTTCTCATTCATTTGTTTAGATGATAATGCTAATTTATTGTTTGGGGCATCAATTACTTTTAGGTATTATTTATTTTATCTTATGCACACCAAGTACCACAAGATAAATAAGGCATTGCCATAAAAGATCATATCTTTGAAATTGAAACATTAATTTTATTCATAGACATCTTTGTCATTACAAGATGCAAAAATAAAAATGTTTCTATTTATTGACAAAATTTAACAGCAGTTCATAACTCTATTACATGCCCTTTCAGCTGAAATAAACTAAAAGGTACTTTTATCTATGGCAGAAACTCTTACTCCAATGTTGATGAGTGTTCCTTCTTGGTCCTTTCATAAAGGTCATCACTTATTTTCAAATCTTGCACATCATATATGTCAGATCTATATATTGGTATCATTTACCTAAGATAAAAAAGCATTTTAAGTTTATTTCATGATACCTGAGGTGGAGACTTCCATCTCCTCCTTCTTCTTTAGTTCATCTATGTAGAGAGGCAAATTTCTCTTCCAATGTCCTGGCTCATGACAATGGTGACATTTGCCTCCATTGTTCACCCCTTCCTTGGCTTTGAGAGTTGAAGATGACTTGAGCTACTGGCTAGCATCAGATTCTTTCTTTGCTTTTCTTTGCCTTTGCCTTTAGACTTTTCCTTCTTTCTGCTGATCATCATCACACATTTGGGTTTTTCTTTCTTCATTTGTGCCTCGGCTATCCTCAACATGCCCAACAACTCTGTCTGTGGTCTATCAAAGTTGTTCATGTTGTAGTTCATCACAAACTGACTATAGGATTTTGGTAATGATTGTAGTATCACATCAGTAGCCAAATCTTGGCTCAGAGGGAATCCCAGTCAAGTTAGATTCTCCACATACCCAATCATCTTAAGTGTGTGAGGGCCTACTGGATCTCCTTCTGTCATGACGCACTTGAACAAGGCCTTGGAGACATCATATCTCTCTTGACGTGCTTGGTCTTGATACATGTACTTGAGATGTTGAACCATCTCAATGAAGTCCATGTTCTCATGTTGTCTCTACAACTCATAGTTCATTGAGCACAACATCAAGCACTTCACATCAATGGCATCCTCAGTAAGCTTCTTGTAAGAATCCCTTTCAGCCTTTGGTGCGGTGGGAGTGGGTTCATCTGGTTCTGGTGTATCTAGGACATAGAGCTTTCACTCTTGAGTGAGAACAATTCTCAACGTCCTAAACCAGTCATGGAAATTATTCCCATTTAGCTTGTCCTTCTCAAGGACTGATCGCAATGAAAAGTGATTGTTGTTGGTAGCCATTTATTCTACAAAAAGGAACTTTTCAATTTTTAGTCCAAAACTCTTTTTGTTTGATTTGATTTGAAATTTGATGATATTAATTAGGTCTTTAATTAATTATCTCTCCCTCTATTTTGATCAAATTGATAGCCCTCACTATCAATTTGGAAGATTGCAGTGTACAACCTTCTAGTGATCCAAGATCCAAAACAATTGAGTTATTACCCAGCCAACGCCAGTTCGAAAATCAATTATTAAGGTAGGTAACATTTTCCAATTGCATCATATGCAATTCTTGGATAGATGTCATGCGCAACTCCTTGCCATGTACATATGCATGCCTCAAGTTACTTAATCCTATTAAGATCACCATTTTAAGTCTGACCCAAAAGCCAACATGATGAATATGCACCCTACAAAGGAAGACCCACATATTCACCATCATACTTCTACGAGATAGACAGGGCACCATGAGAAGGTGTGCCCACACTTAGTCGGTTAAGCTTTTCATGTGTGGTTCTTTTGGAAGGCATCTTCAACTTAATATGTTTGTTGAGGGGTTTTAATATGCTTATATATGCATATAAGTATCCAATCACCACATATATAGTATGTATCATATACATTCTATATCCCACAAGTGAAAACATGCAATAATGATAAAGCAATGATTATGGCCATCTTATTGTAGTTCCTTGGAGCCACAAGGAACTACAGTCATCTAAGGTCTACATCACATGCAACTTGTTGTTGATGAAGATCTGTTCTTAGGCTGTTCTAGGTTGATCAACTCATCCTATGACTGATCGACTCGCCTCCTGGCCGTTCAGTTGGTTGTCACCAACCGATCATCGGGCTCCTCCAGATGGTCAGTTCGTCGGGTCGTCAGACTCCTCGTCAGGCCACCAACTGCTCCTCAGTCGGTCATCTCGGTCCATCAAGAGGTCATCTTTAGTTTTCATCATGAAAAGAAATAAAAATAATCCTATTTTACATAATCTTTGTGAAACCTCGAGTTACATTCGAGGGGAGCAAAGGTAGAAGAGAATCCTGAGTTATCTCGAGTTACATTAGGAAAAGAAGAAGAGGGCTCGATGCATAGATTGAGATGCAAACAACCATAACCAACCATACACATGCACATAAAGTTTATAAGCCATAGCCACGCTACACATCCACCATCAAAACTGTTTTAGGACGACGTGTATCAATTACATATATACCATATCATATATGTATATATTAGTTTGGGATCATGTGGTATTAATCGGATATTCTCATTAGTCATTTAAATATTTGCATCTTATGCAATAAATAAAAGATGGTAAAAACAAAATATGATCATATCGATTATCCTAAAACATAAAGTATTGACGTGGCTCTAATACCACTGTTGGGTTTTACGTGGTCAGAGTAGGCAGTGGAAATAAAAAAAATTACTTAACTATAAACCCACAACCAGTAGATCATATCAATATCTATGTAATGGGAAGAATGGTTTTATCAAGATATACGTGGTCTTGAGGCTTGCTCAATGACAATATCTCGCATCTAGTGCGGTTTTAACCACCTGTCTTCGACAATGTCTGTTCAGCTCCTAGTCTTGACTTGGACTGCGGTTGACAGTCATCCTCCTCAGTGGCAAAAGTCTCCCACCTACATAGATAGTCCACACGGACCACCAGGAACTCTATTTGTCCTAAAGAATAGATTAGAATGATTTGTCCTCTTCTATCAGCATACTAGCCACTGAAACACTCTCCTACCACCAGTTGCTTTTCTAAAGTTGTCTTTCCCATGTTGTTTCTCCATGGACAGGTAGAACTTGTTTGGGCTCTCTCAGTTACCCCAACTAGAGAGGACAAAAACTTTGCAGAGCAACTGATGTTCTGAGTTGTGTCTCTGGAGAAGCCCCCTGTACCCCTCTATTCATAGTAGATGGTAGGGTCTAGGTTCCCAGTCTGTGCAGGAGTAGAAGGGTCTGGAATTTCCATGAATAATTTGCACTTCGGTAGGCGAACCGATCATTTTATAACTAAAACGGTCCTTTGGCAAGGTGAGACGATTAGTTCACTTGTGAACCAATCAGTTGGGAGTGTGAACCGGTCATTTCACTTCCCAAACTTGCCTCCAATAGACTTTCCTTATTCATTTCTAATTAACACAAATATTAATTCTTGTCCCAATCAAATTGGACAAATGAAATGAAAATTGTTTCTCACAAACTGGGAAAATTCAACAGTGTTGGTTTGGACAAATGAACCGGTCATCTCACTGACCATGAGTTGATCAGTTCACCCAATGAACTGGTCAGCTGGTGGTCCAAATTGTACAGAACACAATCAATTCAGTTCTCAATCAATCTGACACTCTAACCAATTAGATCAACACTTTAACTTGATGATTATGAGTCAAGTCTATTGATTGAATGTTTGATTGAGTACCTAAACACTTTAGTAATCAATCCAAACATCATTCATGGATAAACTCCTCTTCCAAGTAAATCCTTTGTCTGTGTCCCTATAGGTCCCATTTCATGTTGGCAGTGAATGTCCATAACTAGATTATGACATCACAAGCAAAGAGTGGTACCTAGTCGCCAAGTGAAAAGGAAAGTTGGAGAACAACTTTCAATCCTACAGTTTGTGATTGGTGTTCCAGTGAATATATAATTTTTTTGTCTCTGTTATCATGAATGATCTCAAGGCATGGAGTTGTCATCCTTTCAATGTTCATTCATGTTTCTTGAACTAGAGTAGATTGTCTGAGATATGTGTGACATCAATATTATATATTCATTCACATGTGTATGTGCATGCCTTTCTCAGTCTCACTTATCAAGTGGCCTGGACATCATACTCCTTTATGAGGGACAAATCCCATATATATCACTCACAGTCTATCTCGTGCATCAAAACCACCCAATCATCACAGTTATAACAACCCATGTTTTAGGACTACGCTTGATGATGTCAAAGCGTACCCAATCACATTTGATGAGTGTAGTGATTTCAGGTCTAAGAATCACAATCACCACCATCGCTATGAGAGATGACTTTGACTACCATGTCATGGTTCCATGTGTCACTCTCATGGTGGGTCTGTCCGATACACTATTCTCTAACATGTTTCTATGTGATTGGTTTGATATCATATATCATGACTAATGAGACATTGTCATCCACTAACACACACTCTAGTCTTTATGTATCATTGTTGTCTATCAACCTTCCACAATGAAATCTGACTAGGGACATAATAAGAATGTACATACTCTTAGCATTCGTATGATCACATTTGTCAGGTCCTCAACCCGAAGACATACATCATTGAGTATTGTCATTCTTTAGACATTCATTTTGCTCCATCATCTATCTCATAATCGATTGAGCTAGAATAAATTGGAAGCTTGCCTTTGATACTTATCAAATCAATCACAACATATGCTAATCCAATCATCATATGATTGGCTCTCTGGGCATACATACCATCAAAATCCCACTTGCACTTAGTGCCAATCACCTTTGAATCATATTCTTAGTGATCTATAAACATGTCTCACACGTTTCTGTTGTGCTAGTCCTAATCCAGTGAGTTAGCAACATTTTTCTTTAGTCGGTATATTGTACGTTTCACATCTCCTCTTTGTACGACATTTCATATGAGATGGAGTTGTCGTAATATGCTATCTGATATTCTTTGCCTAATAATTAGCTACATAGTTTGACTTCATATTTCTACTTTGTCATCAATGGTTGGAATATCTATAAGTTCATCCGTATGAACTTCTAGATCCATATAGTATCCTCTGTTGTTCATAACACAAGGATACTCAACATTCCTTTTAGAATTAAATAGCCATTTTCATTTTACTTGGAACATTTCAACTTAACAACACATATTCACTTTTATATTTTGTGATCAATTTCTATCATTTTGAAAGCTTGCATCAGTGTAACTCATTTACACTCGTCTCTTCCTTTTAATACCATAGAACTAGTCCTTTAATACTTCACAAGTAATTAAATAAGTTCTTTATGGAAATCCAGTGAATCTCACTGGAAGTAGACAGACATCCACTCGTCATGTCGATTACATACGATACAACTGGATGAGCATATCATTTTTCATGTCCAATACATAAAAGATGATGAATGCATATATATTTTTTCTTATCATGTCCTATATATACAAGACAATGGGATGATTACATACATGATAGATCCAATTGCGAATGCATAAAGCATCTATCTATGTGTTCCTATCCTTCATAAGAATTTGGGACACTAGGCATCTGAGAGACTAACTCCATGTAATATGGACAAGTTTTCTCCCACTGAATCTTTGCATACTGAACCCTTTAGTATGGACTTCCAATGTATGCTCTCTCTTTATTAGGTCAAGAGAACTTTGAGAAGTATCTGTATATGTCTCTATTCCTATCACATAGGACATTTCTCTTTATTCCCTTAAAGAAGTTCTTTCCACACCAATTTGATTTTATTCCACATTATCATGTGGAATATGAATACACTCCCATTAAATCTTTGTATTCACAGATCCCTTCCTCATTTCGATATATCAATCAAACCTTTTGACTATATAATCAAAGTAAAGACTCCAGTGCTGAGATGCTTGTATTTAATCAATCATATTGATTAATCTCTTGTAACTTATAGACTGCATTTGCATTAACAGAATTATAAAACCCTTTAGGTTGTGTCACATACACAACCTCATGTTATTCCTACTAGGAATGCAGTTTTAATATCCATATGCCAAATTTGATAGTCTTTAAGTTTCAATAGCAAGCATGATCCTTTATAGCCTATAGGCATTGCAATTGGTTACATAAAATCATCAGGTTCAACACATTGAACTCACTTGAATTTATCTCAACCAATCAACTCTTCAAATGTTATCCATGTTAGTATTAACTCTTAAGACCCGATTACACTAATGGGTTTTATCCCTATATGTGCTACCATTAAGGTCATACCTTATTTGGTTCACATGGGAGTCATTTTGGATCTTATGGATTCAAGCCATTGTTGGTATGTATGCCCTGAGAGCCAATCATGTGATAATTGGAGGGATACATTAAGATTGATTTGATAAACATCAAAGGCAAGCTTCCAATTCTTTCTGGTTCAGTCATATGAGATAGTGATAGAACAGATTGAATGTCTAGAGAATGACAGTACTCAATGACGTATGCCTTCAAGTTCATGACCTGAACGATGAGATCATGCGGATGCTAAGAGTTTGTACATTCTTGTTATGTCCCTAGTCGGATGTCATTGTGGAAGGTACATAGACAGCAATGACACACAAGACTAGATTGTGGTGTTGGTTGATGACAGAATCTCATTAGTCATGATATAGAGATATCAAACCAAACACATAGGTACTTGTTAGAGAACAAGGTGCCGGACAGACCCACCGTGAGTTTGACACATGGAACCATGAGATGGTAGTCACAGTCAGTACTCACAGTGATGGTGGTGAGTGTGATTCTTAGACCTGAAATCACTGCACTCAACACATGTCGTTGGGCACACTTTGACATCATCAAACGCAGTCCTGAAACATGGGTTGTTATAAAGGTGATGATTGGGTGGCTTTGACACATGGGGCTTTTGAGGGGTGAGTGATAGATATGGGATTTGTCCCTCATGAGGGAGTTTGATATCCATGGCCACTTGATGAGTAGGATTGAGAAAGGCATGCACGCATGTGTGAATCAGTATATGATATTGATGTCATACATATCTCTTCCAGTCTACTCTGAGATCAAGGAAGTGAATGAACGTTGACAGGATGACTGTTCCATGCCTCGAGTTCATTCGGGATATCAGTGACAAAGGAATTATACATTCGCTGTAACACCATTCACGGATTGTAGGATGAAAGTTGTTCTCCAACTTTCTACTTTCACTTGGGTAGCACTGATGTGTGACTAGGCACCGCTCTTTGCTTGTGAAGTCATAAGTGTTATGGACTTTCACTGCTAACGTGAAATGGACCTGCAGGGTCACACACATAGGATTTAACCTAGAAGAGGAGTTTTGTCCACAAAGCAATGTTTAGATTGATTACTAAAGGAGTTTAGTAGTTCAATTAAACACTCAATCAGTCGATGGCTCAATATCGTATGGTTCAAATTGTTGGACGCATTGATTGGAGTATCAGATTGATTGAAATCGCATTTGACTGATTTTGCCCAACCTGTGCTCCCAACCGATCGGCTCATGTGATGAACCGGTCGACTGAGGTTGCTGAACCGGTCGGCTGGAGTGTCCAGGCCGATCGGCTCATGCCCAGGTTGAAACGACCGGTTCAAGGGTTGAACCGATCGGCTCAACTGGTGCAACCAACCAGTTGGGAAAAGTCATGTCGGCAAGAATTTTCCTTTGGTTTCAAATTGCCCAATTTGATTGGGAATAATATTGGTATTCGATACCAATTGGGAAAGAAACAAGGAAAGTCTTTTTGAGCTGGATTAGGACCATGAACCGATCGGTTCAGGGCACCAACCGATCGGTTGGAGTGCCCCAAACGATCGGCTCAGGTCCAACCGATCGGCTCAATGGCCGAACCGATCGGTTCAGTTGTGAAACGGTCATTTCAAGTTGCGAACCGGTTGCTTTTTGTGGAAAAGTCTCAAACCCTTCTACTCCTGCTTTAGTCCCGCATTGTCCGGGATGGAGAACCCTGTCCCATGACTCTCCTATATATATAGGGGTATTGGGGGCTTCTCAAAGTACAGCTCAGTGCAACCAGTTGCTCTGCAAGTTGGCATTCTCTCTGGTTTTGGTAACCGTGAGAGAGCCCGAGCAAGTGCTTCCCGCAAAAGGGAGGTGCAGCAAGGGAAGGACAACTGCAGTTGCAACAGGAGGCAGGAGAGCGTGTTGGCGACTAGTACGTCAACAGGAGGGTGCGACTCCTTCCACTTCCTTGTGGGACAAGGAGAGTGGAGTTCCAGGTGGTCCGTGTGGACTACTACAGAGGCGGGAGGACACTACCGCTTAGGAGGACAACTATCATCTGACAGTTCAGTTCGAGTAGGAGTTGTCAGTCCCAGTGCGACCAGGAGCTGCACAGACACCGTCGAAGTCCGGAGTTGAAAACCGCGCATTGCGTGAGGTATTGTCGCCGAGCAAGCCTCGGGACAAGGTATGATTCCACAAACCATCCTTTCCTATTATATAGATGTTGACGCGTTTCCTCGGTATGGGTTTGGGGAGAAAATTTTTTTGTTTCCGCTGCCTTCTCTGTCTCCTCTAAAACCCAACAGCCATAACTCAAAATCTGGTTCCTCAACATCATATAGATGGATTATTAGCTCATCATCATATGTTAATCACCTATGAGTTTGTAGGATATCAATTATCAATCAAGATCAAGGTGTTTTCTACTAGATATATGAATTGTATATGTTACATAAGGAATTTGAGACTCCACAACATTTGTGATTCTTAATCACCTTTTATACATTTATTTAGTGTAAAGCATGTTCTTCAGAACAATTCTAGAAGATTAGTTATTTGTTTGATGATCATACTCTTACTGTTTAGAGTATGATTCCTTCTTTGATTTAGACATCATTATTACTTAGTCATGAGTTCTCTATGATACACTATCATAGTTACTCACAAGGTCCGCAAACATTTGGTTTAAGTATCCCATTCATTGATAATATCAAATAATTAATACTTTTACCAAGTTTGTTCTTCATTTATGATATTCTTGAACATTTCAAGATATTCATATTAGCATTTTGTTAAATACCGTATCTAAATTATTAGCGTTTACTCTAATAGGTATATATATACATCAATATGTATTATACCTAATAGAATAGTTATTCTCCCACTACATCTAGTGAAGATTGACTTGTCATCATGCCCAATAAATAAGACATACCTATCTTTTAATGGTTCATTAACCAAGAGAGTCTGGTTTATCCATCAACATGGAAC
This sequence comes from Alisma plantago-aquatica, assembly GCA_963693085.1. Classification (NCBI taxonomy): domain Eukaryota; kingdom Viridiplantae; phylum Streptophyta; class Magnoliopsida; order Alismatales; family Alismataceae; genus Alisma; species Alisma plantago-aquatica. The sequence goes on along the minus strand of OY856410.1, from coordinate 791,777,836 downwards.
CTAGAGATGAATTTCTCATTCATTTGTTTAGATGATAATGCTAATTTATTGTTTCAGCCGTCAATAACTTTTAGGTATTATTTATTTTATCTTATGCATACCATGTACCACAAGATAAATAAGGCATTGCCATAAAATATCATATCTTTGAAACTGAAACATGAATTTTATACATAGACATCCTTGTCATTACAAGATGCAGAAATAAAAATGTTTATATTTATTGGCAAAATGAGATAGCAATTCATAACTCTATTATATGCCCTTTGGGCTAAAATAAACTAAAAGGTACTTCTATCTATGGCAACAACTCTTGCTCTAATGTTGATGAGTATTCCATCTTGGTCCTTTCACAAAGGCCATCACTTCTTTTCAGATCTTGCACATCATATAAGTCAAATATGTATCTTGGTATCATATATCTAAGATAAAGAAGCATTTTAAGTTTATTTCATGATATCTGAGGTGGAGACTTTCATCCCCTCCTTCTTCATCTTTAGTTCATCTATGTAGAGAGGGAAATTTCTCTTCCAATGTCCTGGCTCATGACAATGGTGACATTTGCCTCCCTTGTTCACCCTTGAGAATTGAAGTTGACTTGAGTTGCTAGCCAGCATCATGACCTTTCTTTGCTTTACCCTTGCCCTTTCCTTTAGACTTTCCCTTCTTTCTGCTGATCATCATCATAGATTTGGATTTGTCTTTCTTCATTTGTGTCTCGGCTATCCTCAACATGCCCAACAACTCTGTCTGTGGTCTATAAAAGTTGTTCATGTTGTAGTTCATCACAAACTGACTGTAGGGTTCTGGCAACGATTGCAGTATCACATCAGTAGCCAACTCTTGGTTCAGAGGGAATCCTAGTCGAGTTAGGTTCTCCACATACCCAATCATCTTAGTGTGTGAGGGCCTACTGGATCTCCTTCTATCATGGCACACTTGAACACGACGTTGGAGACATCATATCTCTCTTAGCGTGCTTGTTCTTGATACATGTTCTTGAGATGTTGAACCATCTCAATGACGTCCATGTTCTCATGTTGTCTCTACAAATCATAGTTCATTGAGCACAACATTATGCTCTTCACATCAATGGCATCCTCAGTATGCTTCTTGTAAGCATTCCTTTCAGCCTTTGGTGTGGTGGGAGCGGGTTCATCTAGTTCTGGTGTATCTAGGGCAAAGAGCTTTCACTATTGAGTGAGAACAATTCTCAACGTCCTAAACCAGTCATAGACGTTGTTCCCATTTAGCTTATCCTTCTCAAGGGCTGATCAAAATGAAAAGTGATTGTTGTTGGTAGCCATTTATTCTACAAAAAGGAAATTTACATTTTTTAGTCCAAAACTCTTTTGATTTGATTTGATTTGAAATTTTATGATAATAATTAGACCTAAAATTAATTATCTCTCCCACTATTTTGATTAAATTGATAGCCCTCACTATCAATTCGAAAGATTGTAGTGTACAACCTTCTAGTGAGCCAAGATCCAAAATGATTTAGTTATTACCCGACCAACGCTATCGTCCATAATCAATTATTATGGTAGGTAAGATTTACCAATTACATCATATGCAATTCTTGGATAGATGTCATGTGAAACTCCTTGCCATGTACATCTGCATGCCTCGAGGTGCTTAATCCTATTAAGACCACCTTGTTAAGTCTGACCCAAAATCCAACACGATGAATATGCACCCTATGAAGGCAAACCCACATATTCACCATCACACTTCCAAGAGATAGACGGAGTACCGCGCGAAGGCGTGACCATACTTAGTCGATCAAACTTTTCAAGTGTGCTACTTTAGGAAGGCATCTTCAACTTAATATGTTTGTTCTGGGGTTTTAATATGCTTATATATTTATGTAAGTATCCAATCACCACATATATAGTACGTATCATATACATGCTATATCCCACAGATGAAAACATGCAATAATGATAAAGCAATGATTATGACCATCCTATTGTAATTCCTTGGAGCCACAAGGAACTACGGTCATCTAAGGTCTACATCACATGCAACCTGGTGTTGATGAAGATCTATGCTTAGGCCGTTCTAGGTTGATCAACTCATCCTATTACTGATTGGCTCACCTCTTAGCCATTCGGTTGGTTGTCACCAACTAATCATCTGGATCCTCCAAACGGTCAGTTCGTCGGGTCAGCGGGCTCCACTCCAGGCCACCAACTGCTCCTCAGTCGGTCATCTCGATCCATAAAGTGGTCATCTCCAGTCTTCGTCATAACAAGAAATAAAACTAATCATATTTTACATAATCTTTTTGAAACCTCAAGTTACATTCGAGGAAAGCAAAGGTAGAAAAGAATCTCGAGTGATCTCGAGTTACATTCAGAATATAAGAAGAGGGCTCGGTGCACATACCGAGATGCGAACAACCATAACCAACCATACACATGCACATAGGGTTTATAGGCCATAACCACGCTACACATCCACCATCAAAACCTTTTTAGGGTGACTGTATCGATTGCATGTATACCATAATATATATATATATATATATATGTGTGTGTGTGTGTGTTAGTTTGGGATAATGTGGTATTAATTGAATATTCTCATTAGTCATTTAAATATTCACATCGTATGTGATAAATAAAAGATGGTAAAACCAAAATCTAATCATATCGATTATCCTAAAACATAGAGTATTTACGTGACTCTGATACCACTATTGGGTTTTACGTGGTCTGAGTAGGCAGCGGAAACAACAAATTTTACTTGACCATAAACCCATAACTCAACATATCACATCAATATCTATGTAATGGGAAGGATGGTTTTAGTGAGATATACCTGGTCTTGAGGCTTGCTCAATGAAAATACCTCACAGCTAATGAAATTTTCAACCACCTATCCTCAACAACATCTGTGCAACTCCTAGTCTTGACCCAAACTACGGTTGACATTTGTCCTCTTGAGTGGCAGAAGTCACCTGCCTCTATAGATAATCCACACGGACCACCGAGAACTCTAGTCGTCCTGAAGAATGGACTAGATGGAGTTGTCCCCTTCTGTTGGTGTACTAGTCATCGACACACTCTCCCACTACCAGTTGCTTTTCTATAGTTGTCTTTCCCTTGTTGTTCTTCCCTGGATGGGTAGAATTTTCTTGGGCTCTCTCGATTACTACAACTAGAGAGGACAAAAACTTTGTAGAGCAACTGATGTTTTGAGTTGTCTCTCTGGAGAAGCCCCATGTAGCCCTCTATTTATAGTAGAGGGTAGGGTCAGGGTTCCCTGTCTGTGTGAGAGTAGAAGGGTCTGGAATTTCCATGAACAATTTGCACTTCTGTAGGTGAACCGGTCATTTCATAACTAAAACGGTCATTTGGCAAGGTGAGTTGGTCAGTTCACTTGTGAATCTGTCGGTTCATTTAGTGAACCGGTCGGTTCATTTAGTGAATGGGTCATTTCACTTCCTAGACTTTCCTCCAATTGTCTTTCCTTATTCGTTTCTAATTAACACAAATATTAATTCTTGTCCCAATAGAATTGAACAAGTGAAATGAAAAACTTTTCTCACAAATCGAGAAAATCCAAAAATGCTCGTTTGGACAAGTGAACCGATCGGTTCACCAGAGTGAACTGGTCATCTCACTGACCATGAGTCGATCGGTTCACCCAGTGAATCAATTAGTTGGTGGTCTAGATTGTGCAGAACACAATCAATTCAATTCTCAATCAATCTGATACTCCAATGAATTATTTCAACACTTGAACTTGATGATTCTGAGTGATGTCTATTGATTGAATGTTTGATTGAGTACCTAAACACTTTAGTAATCAATCCAAACATCATTCATGGATAAACTCCTCTTCTAGGTAAATCCTTTGTGTGTGACCCTTTAGGTCCCATTTCACGTTGGTAGTGAATGCCCACAACTAGCTCATGACATCAAAAGCAAAGAGTGGTGCCTAATCGCACATCAGTGCTACCCAAGTGAAAAGGAAAGTTGGAGAACAACTTTCAATCCTACAGTCTGTGATTGGTGTTTCAGTGAATGTATAATTCATTTGTCTCTGATATCTTGAATGAACTCAAGGCATGGAGTTGTCATCCTTTCAACGTAAATTTAGATTTCTTGAAATAGAGAAGATTGTCTAAGATATGTGTGGCATCAATATCATATATTGATTCACATGTGCATGCACATGCCTTTCTCAGTCTCGCTTATCAAGTGGCATGGACATCATACTCCCTTAGGAGGGACAAATACCATATCTATCACTCACAATCTATCTCATGCGTTAAATCCACCCAATCATCATCGTTATAACAATCCATGTTTCACGATTACATTTGATGATGTCAAAGTGTACCAATCACATTCGACGAGTGCAATGATTTTAGGTCTATGAATCACAATCACCACCATCACTATGAGAGATGACTCTGACTACCATCTCATGGCTCCATGTGTCACTCTCATGGTGGGTCTGTCTGATACACTGTTCTCTAACATGTATCTATGTGCTTGGTTTGATATCATATATCATGACTAATGAGACACTTTCATCAACCAACACACACTCTAGTCTTGATGTGCCATTGTTGTCTATCAACCTTCCATAATGACTTCGACTAGGGACATAACAAGAATGTACATACTCTTAGCATCAGTATGATCTCATTGTTTAAGTCCCCAACTCGAAGACATCCGTCATTGAGTATTGTCATTCTTTATACATTCATTCTTCTCCATCCTTTATCTAATAATCGATTGAGCTAGAATAAATTGGAAGCTTGCCTTTGATACTTATCAAATCAATCAGACCATATTCCAATGCAATCATCAAATGATTGGCTCTCTGGGCATACATACCAACAAAGAGATGGTCTTATTCAGTAAGATTAGGACATAAGTAGAAAAAACAAGGTTGGGTAGATGTCCCCTAGGGTTTAAGTATCATTGTCCAAATGTAATATCACAGTATAAACATACATTCAAATTTCAACATATATGACATCTCATTGGGACGTCCACAACATAAAAATCATGAGGAAGGGAATTTCTTGATTTATAAGGACAAGACATTATATATGGGATCTATCCAAGATTATGGCACCCAAGCAAGACATAAATATACTAGGTCAAAACTAGTCGATTTGAGCACATACATAATCATATCATAAAATAGAGTAAACATATACCTTAAGGTATCCAAACATCATGACGTTGTTGATATCAATAGTATATGGGATTGTGATGCACAATTAGGTTACCCCTATCATTTTATCAAAGTATAAAAACAATAACATAAAGGGTCAGATATATGCATATAAGGTCATATGAGGTGTGCAAGCAAGAAATAGTGTGATTTTTGGACATACATGCCACATGTCATCTTATGGTTACTGATCTAGTGTTGGTTAGGCATTAGGTATCATTTAGGAGGAAATTTTCCATTTTAGAATCAAGTTCATCATTAAGGTCTCAAAACAAGCCACATTATGCAATAAGAGTCATCAAGAGTACATGAAGGGTGGTTAAGTCTTACCTAATACACAAAGTTCATTAAGTATACTAATGTTAGGATTAAGAAGTAGATTGATCACCAAGATCCAAACTTTTATCATGATCATGCATTAAATATGGTCAAAGTAGTCAAATATCACATATTTAGAAAAATAGGGGAACTAGAAGAAGATACAGGGTCTGTAAATATGTTCATTTGTAGGGCTCAATGAGTTGATCAATTTGGTATATATGTTTGTATATTTTGTCCTTAAAATGAGTGAGTTATGTATTTTTAAAAAAGTTGTGTAAGAACTATAAGGAAAAGAGTTGGGTTGTTACCATTAATTTGTCATGCAATTTGGGTCGTAGACCGAAGATCCAACACTAACAACAAGGGTGCATCCCACTGCACTCTACGATGATGTTGTAGTCTTCTCATGGTCTCTATGGCCCACTCTCTAACACCCCTAACAGCTAGTTGTCTCTCTTAACTGCTACTTTTCTAGTGGGCGGCGAAGGAAAAGGTTTGGCCATCGCTCTGGCGGTCGGCACCCGTCGTAGCGTGAAACCCCATGTGTAATTCCTCTATTCCAAGGACCAGAACATGTGATGAATATGATAGGTCACCTCCTCCCCTTCCGATGGTAATTTTGCCCAACAACTCGATTAGAGTCTACTCGAGGCATCTGTATTCCACAACGTGACTCCCACAACCCTGGATCACCTCGCCATCAAACTACACACCATCCTAGGTTGTAAAGAAGGGTGATCACACCAAGAAGAAATCTACTAATCATGTTGCCTGATGTCGTGGATGTGGAAGGAGAAAGGTGGGAGAGGGGAACAAGTTGGAACAAAGTAAATAGGGGAACACCAAGTGAAGGAAAGATGAACGAATAGGAGAAAGGAGGGGCCAAAGAGGATGATGAGGATGGCCCTCTCTAGCGGCACACAACTGATGCAGAAGAAGAAGAATAGAAGGAAAAGAAGGTCGGCGGTCGAACAATTGTGAAATGAACCAAAGGGGGGGGGGGTACGTAAGGCAAAAGGCAAAAGGTTTAGGGTTCTCATCATCTGTTGTTGTGTATTGTTGTATCTTGATCTAGCTGGAGGAGGGGGATGACCCTCCAGCCATGAGATTCTTACTTGAAGAAGAAGGGGAAAGGGAAAGTAACAAACCTAGAAGATGGGCCACACATATAAAATTGGGCCCAATAAGGCTCAATTGCCATATAAATCAATAAAATCAAGAATAGTTGAAGAAAACCTTCATAAGCTCATAACTCAGGCTTTGAAGGTCCAAAAAGGGTAATTTTTTGAGTCGTTAGATTCATCTTTGAATCCTCTTCAACTTGATATACTTTAGATGAACAAGGGAGAATCAAGATGAGGATAAAACTTAAATCTAAAACCATGATACATTAAGTCATGTGACATAGGTTAACTATGCAAAGTAAGGTCACATCTTGAAATACGAAATCAACATGACTCTAAAAGAGCATCAAATCACATCCAACAATGAAATTGAACTCCATCGAGTGAATTTAGGTAATGGACAATAAGACAAAGGGCATAATCCGAGAGAGTAAAAATCTAGGTTGTCATATCCTTCCCTCCTTAAAAGAAATTTTGTCCTCAAAATTCATCCAACATCATAGTTGAAGGTCAAGATTTCATATTATTTGGGTCTAGGTATCCAAGCATGGTTGTCAAGGCATTCCCCATAATGGGTTGCACACCCATTATCATCATCAAGGGTGCACTCATCCCCATTATATACATATAAATTGGTATTTCAACACATTATGACCCCATCTTTACATTTGAGTTCCCAAGCCCTTACCCCTATCACATTTTTTCCATGTATACATCAAGCTCAAGGTGTGTTATCACAAGCTATGTTATCATTTCTCTTATGTACGTGTTTGTTATCATGACTTTCAAGCAAGGTTATTATTGGACTTTTATTTCATCATTACACTAGATTTCATGCATGCTTTAGTTCTACCTAGGTTATGTTACTCATCACTAATTATGTTCATTATCCCTAATTTTCTCTGAAATTAAGCAACTTATTCATCATGTTATCTGATTTAAGACCCGAAGAGTATCACCATATCAAGTTCATCATTTTTCATTTTTAGGTACGGAATTAAACTTTGTATTCTTGATCTTTCAAGCTAATATCTAGGGGCATCACCATATCAAGTTCATGATTTCATACTTACATCTTTTGAGTATGCCATGATTTCATACTAAGTCTAGCTTATGAGAGTGACTTATCGTACATAAATCAAATTTTAAATGCAAGTGAGATTATTTCATACATCATGCATTATTGAAGGAACAATATTATCATCAACATCGAGGTTTCATAATTATCTAATTTTCATTTAGAAATAGCTCACAAGCTCAAGCCACTCTAGATAGGGCCCATCTATGTCAAGGCTAAAGATGCTAACCACCAACATCTACCCATACCAAACTTTTACCCAACATATCTAATGAGTGAAACCACATGATTCCTTTACATAAACCACTAACCAGATTATGAGGCTCATCATGGAGATCACATGTCATGTACTTCATCTTAGGGTCTTGGGACATCTCCCTCACCTATATAGTATACATCATATATTGAAAGCCTCTTCTTCTCGAGTTATATCTTTTCACGGGAAATATAGGGTCCAAAATTATCAAGGGAACCACACACTAGGTGAATCAACTCATATACTTAAAACTGCTCAAGCTAGGGACTCATCGTCATGTACTTCATCATGCATATTTCTCAGCATTTCACATATTTTAGAGTTTCAAGTACTCTGGCCTACTCCCGTGGCGGGTCGACTCATATCAAGAGTTCACCCTTTTTGGTATGCCCCATGCTAGAGGTCCTCCTTTGTAAAGAGATTGAGTCCCATCTTGGTTTCAAACCATATGTCACACATCATGTCTCAACATGTACCAGACTAGGCACTAGAAAGCATGCCAATCCACTAGCTATGTTTAGCAGATAAATCAAGTCATTCATATCATACAAGGTGCTAGGTCTAGCTAGGCTTGCATGGTCAAACTCTTCTCATATTATCAAACATAACCTTAATCATCTTGAAACACCTCATAACATCACAATGATATCATAATCATCTACGTCATCATCATCATCATCATCATCATTATCATCATCACTATCATAATTGTCATTATCATCATCATCGTCATCACCAACTTAGGTCATCTAGGATACTTACTAGCCTAACCTTTATCATAGCTCTAGACAACTCTAGAGACTAAAACTATCAACTAAACACTCTCATCTAGACTTGATGCTACATTTATTTCTCTTAGGTTACATGGACACTCACTGCCTTTCTACATGTGGTAATATTTTCATATGTACATAAACTCATACTTGAAATATGTTTTGTCCAACGTTGAAACAAGCGATTCAAAAAACCGCCATACTCCATTCGAATAAAACTAAAACCATAATGAGTTACCACACTCATCTGGCAATCTAGTACCATGGAACCTAGAGTACTAGTAAGAACATGGTGCACACCTGTGTAGTTACCCTAAGAACCTTCCCAGAACATATGTCTAGGGCGGTAATAAGATCTCCCTTTTCTCACCCTCGTGAACCTACAACCATACCTATAGGAAAAAAGGAAGAGAAAATAAAGAGTCTAGGGATCACACAAGTCTACACCTAGTTCTAGAACATCTAGGCTCTAACCTAGAGGCTAATTTAACTTAGTCCATAAGGACATCTTATTAAGTTTCTAGTTGTGAGATGTAAGGTTGTGTTTAGTTTGTGCTTCATGTGAGAAAGATTGGTGTAGTTATTGTTCATGCTCAGATGCCATCTATAACATAACCAGAATCCTAGTGCCATGAACCGAATGAATACCAAAGACAACATGAGGAAGTGTGAAATGATTGACATACATGAACAAATAACAAGGTAAAAGCACCAATCATAATCTCAACATTCAAAAAATATTATTAAGCAACATTTGCTAGTACAAGCTTCCAATTACATGTTCAAGAGTATAATTTTACCAGTCTGCTCATGGATACTAGGGATCTAAAACAAGTACACCTAACATAGCTCACCAACCCCATCAACTTCTAGCCATCTCAGAACCTATAAAGTACATGAAACAAGGTGGGTCAAGCACATGAGGTGCCGAGTATAGGGCTAAAATATACATATACATAAGCTTTGCCTAATTCAAAAAGATTTTCTTAGTAAAATGAGAGCCCATATTTTATGTAATTTCACCCCAATTATACTAACAACATCATGGATTCATAACGCCTTTGACTACTTCCCATTGGAAGAGTCCATAAGTGTGCTCAAGATTAACTAACCCTTTTATATGTGAGGGACATCAAGGCCATTTCCAAGAGTAACCCTATTTCAAAAATTGTATAATGGATTTCTATATTATGTGTGGAAGTTCTAAGACCACAATACGAGATAAGCATCAAGTACAATACTAGCATACTACATGGAAATATTAGGAAAGTAAACAAGCATACATACATATCTGTTTGCAAGTAAGAAAGACATAGTCATATAACTATTTAAAACCCCTACATGATTAGGAGATTCATGACATAACTTTTTCTTGACCATCTAGCCACAAGTAACACCTGGTTAAGCATAAGATTACATACATGCATTAGATTCTCATCATTAACCCTAATTAGCATCATTTTAGGGTTTTGGCCAAGTTCGATTCCAAGTTGCTTATTTGTACATTATATGGTCTTACATTAATTTAGATTCCATCATGAGGGTGGGGTTCAAGTTTCATTTTATTTCGATATTCAACTATTTTATATGATCATTACAAGATTCAGTCACTTATGCACATTGAGGCCAAAAGACTCATAATAAGGCACGACGGGCTATAGTTCATCAAGTCATGAGATCCAAGCCTAATATATGGTATTGATCATCATGATTATGACATAATAATCTTAAGGAATGTTTGTTAGATGTCCCCTAGGGTCTAGGTATCATTGTCCAAATTCGATATCACCATATCAAAATACATTAAAATGCCAACATATTTGACTAATATCATTAGGGTTCAACATATGACCCAAGTGGGACATCCACAGCATAGATGTCATGAGGAAGGACATTTCCTTATTTAGAAGGATATGACATATATTTGGGATCTATCCCAAGAATATGGCACCCAAACTAGACAAGCAAGCCATAAATGGGCATACCAGGTCAAAACTAGTGGATTTCAGCACGTACATCATCATATCATAAAATAGAGTAAACCTACATCTTAAGGTCTCCAAACATCATGAAGTTTTTGATATCAAGAAGGGATTTTGATGCACAATTAGGTCACCCCCATCATTTGATATGTATAACAAACAATAACATAAAGGGTCAAAGATATGTATATAAGGTCATATGAGGTGCACAAGCAAGAAATAATGTGAATTTTGGACATACATTCTACATGACATCATATGATTACTGATTTGGAGTTGGTTAGGAATCATGTATCATTTAGGAGCAGGTTTTCCAATTTAGAATCAAGTTCATCATTAAGGTCTCAAGACAAGAAGCATTATGCAATAAGAGTCATGAAGAGTACATGATGGGTGGTTAAGTCTTACCTAATACACAAAGTTCATTAAGTACACTGATGTTAGGATTAAGAAGTAGATAGAGCACCAAGATCCAAGTTTTAATCATGATCAGGCATTAAATATGGTCAAAGTTGTCAAAGATTATATATTTATAAAAATAAGGGAACTAGAAGAAGATTCAGGGTTTGTAAATATGTTCATTGTGTAGGGCTTGTCGAGTAGATCAATTTGGTATATAGGTCCGTATATTTTGTCCTTAAAATGAGTGAGGTATGTATTTTCAAGAAGTTAAGTAAGTATTATAAGGAAAAGAATTGAGTTGTTACCATTAATTTATCGTGCAATTTGGGTCACGGATCGAAGATCCAACAATAGGAGCGCGTCCCACTACACTCTACGCGGACGATGCCACTCACTGTTGGTCATTGTGGCCCACTTGCTGCCTCTCCTAACCACTGGCTGTCGCTCTTAACCGCTACATTCCCAATGGGCAGCGACTAAACAGGTTCGGCCATCGCTCTGGTGGTCGACACCCTTCGCTGCGTGAAACTCTAGGCATGATTCCTCTGTTCCAGGGATCAGAACAGGGGACAAATAGGGTAGATCGCCTCCTCCCCTTCCAGTGGTCATTGTGCCCAGCAGCTCGATGAGAGTATGTTCGGGGCAGCCCGACTCCACAACGCGGCGCCTGCAATCCTAGATTACCTTGCCATCAAAATACACTCCATCCCAGGTTGTAAGGAAGGGCGGTGGCACTGAGCAGAAATATGCTAACTGTGGCGCCCGAAGCCGTGGATGCGGAAGGAGCAAGGTGGGAGAGGGGAACAACTCTGAACAAAGTGAATAGGGGAACACCGAGTGAAGGAAAGATGAATGGATGGGAAAAAGGAGGGGCCAAAGGGGCTGATGAGGATGGCTCCTCTCTAGTGGCGCACAAAAGACGCAAAATAAGAATCGAAAGAGAAGAGGTCGGAGGCCGAACAAGTGTGCAATGAAACAGGGGGGTGGGGGGGGGGGGGGTCCGTAAGGCTCAAGGAAAAATGTTTAGGGTTGTCATCGTCGTGTGGTTGTGTATTGTTGTTGAACTCAATTGAGTGAATTTGGGTCATAGACACTAAGACAAAGGGTATAATCCAAAAGAGTGAAAATTGAGGTTGTCACAACTAAGGTGCTATTTAAGCATGATTATAAGTATTGTTTACAAAAAAATGGGTTTTACACTTATGGATATTTAGGAAGAAATGTTGATACGATTCCACCACCTATGGATGACTGTCAGACCAGGCCAACCTAACCACTTTCATGTCCAGCACTGCACGTGACACAATGTTGAGCCATATAGATTACATCCACTAGTCGTATCAAAAATTTTGAAACTTATTTGATATTAAGAATGTTAGGGATAAATTAACCCGAGTTGAAAAATTAACCAGTTGCAATATATATGCATATATATAAACTTATGTTCTAATATAATACATATGTCTTGTAAGATACACTGGACTATAATCTTTTCAAGAAGTGCACTTGTCACTTGGTTCAATTGAAAAAGTCTTAATCATTTGTTATTGAAGATATTTGTGGAAGCTTAAAGCTTAAGAAAAATGTCACATGAGATATAACCAATCATGCACAACAAAAGCTATGACGGCCCATATCAGAAAAACCAATAACCACCAAAGAAATAACCAAATAGAAAATATAGTTGGCAAAAAAGACCACATAATTCTATTAGAAAACCACAAAAAGATTACAAAGATTGTCACTCCTTCACAATCCTATTTCCACAATAGAATATCATAACCCACTCGTGTTATCTCCCCTCTTAGACTATCTTTTGTGACTTTTCATCTTTGGTGCACAATGTTGTCCCACATTGGCACACCCAAAGTTACTACATGTTGGCCCCACACACATCGGCGTACCACATACCATCGATGTCTACCCTATTTATGTAGATATGATAACTCCCTATAAGGCAGTACGAGAGGATACAACTATTCTATAGGGATTAGGAAATGACAATAGATTAGGATAAGAAAATAATATCTTGAACTCCAAGTCCAATATTAATTACAATTTTCTAATATTCTTAGATATTATTTTTTACCCAATTAGGATAAGAGACAAGATCTAACAATCTCCACCTTGTATCTTATCTATTAAAGTTGCTCCTCCAATGCTCCTATTATTCTTCTATTTTTCCATCACCAGAAGCATCTACCATGCATGCCTACACAGAGTGTGTGTCTAGGCATGGTTCCCTGAACCATTTATGTGAGAGCTCCTCAAGATGTAAAGTTTGAGAAATTGTACAACCTCCACCTGTGGTTGAATGAACCACATCTTTTGTACCTTTGGCCCCAATGTCATAGGATTGTGCCTTCTTTTAGCCACACCAACTCGAAGACACCATACGGTCGGTCCAACCACTTCTTCCTCTTTCCATTAGTAGACAACTTTGCCTTTGTGCTTGTTGAAATTCACTGTTAAAATTGTAGTTGCACACTCGACTACACCTGAGAGTTAAACACATGTGGCACTTTTAAGGTTTATGATGTCTGCTTCCAGTGCCACTGCTTCATCAACGCCTCCTATGTTCGTATATCTCTCTTTAGCCGTTCCTCTTCTGGTTAGATATTTAACTACTTGATAGAACTAGGTAGCTTCTATGCCCATTTGCCCCTTGTAAGTGAATAACACGACTCTACCTCACATTGATATTTCACAACTAGTGGATTCACGCCCTCTAGATTTCGTAATAATCTTTCCATTAAGATTTTCTACCGGATGACCTCCAACAGTAGTTCTTGATGTCGCCATACTTTTCTATTCCTGATGCTTTATAATCTTCTCGCAACAACCTTTCTCTAATACCACTTGAAGAGATAAGGGAAAGCTTCATGCTCAAGAAAAATACCATGCGAGATACAACCCAGCATTCACAACAAAAGCTACGATGGCCCATGTCGACAAATTCAATAACCATCAAATAAATAACAAAATAAATAATATAATTGGTGAAGAAGATCGTATAATTCTATTAGGCTACCACAAGAAGATTACAAAGATTGTCACTCCCTCACAATTTTGTGTCCACAATAGTATCTCGTAACCTGCTCTCGTTATCTCTCCTCTTTGACTATCTTTTGTGGCTTCCTATCTTTGACTCACATTATTGTCCCACATTATAGCAAACCCAAAGTTATCATAGGTTGGAACCCACAAACATCGGACACCGTATTTCATTGGTGTCTACCCCTATTTATATAGACATGACAACTTTCGTAGAATAGTACGAGAGGATACAACTATTCTATAGGGATTAGAAAATGACAATATATTAGGATAAGGAGATAATGTCTTGGACTCAAAGTCAAACATTAATTTACAATTTTCCTAATATTATTAGATTTTATTTGTTATCCAATTAGGATAAGAAACAAAATCCTATCAATTATCTAGTAGGTTGGTGGTTAATTTTCTAGTTGGAACACCAATATAAAAAAAGTCGAGAGACTTATAATAGCATATAAATGCTCGTCTTCACATATTGGGATCAGAGTGGACCTACTCCTTCATGACCATAATAATAATAATCACAAAAAATATTTTTGTAAATATTATATAATATGCATGGTTAGTAATATTAACCTTGATAAAAGAATTGTTCACGTTACAATATGAATAAGTTCTACATAGTCATTTTATATATAATACAAAGCTAGTGATCTGAATAATAGCTCGACCTTACATATTGGGCGTACATCACGTACATTAGATATCTTTCTAAAGTCAACTAAATCCAACACTTTAGTACTAATCAACGAAATAAAATAAGCATTTTCTAATATTGGAAATCATAAAAAAAAATTAAAATTCTTTCTACAGTTTTTAATTATATGCCATAGATATATGAAATATGATTATGTATTTATATATAAAATTGTAGTACTTTTATTCATAAAGTTAGATTTAGTAAACAATTAGTTAATATAGACTACATATAGTAGTCATTGCACACATTCTAAATTTTCCAATTAAATATGTATTTACATATAAACAACATAAAAAGTTTGTTGTAACCGTTGTTGACCATCCGACTTGAATCCAACTCTATTACACACATCGAGTATTGACCATTAGGTTCAAATAGGCATGTGAATAGATATTCCGAATCTACACATCAATCCGAATTTATATCTAAAATTTTGAAAAATGTTCGAGATTCGCATAATTTGGGTTGGATTTCGTATTTCGGATTTCATATTTGAAATATTTCATATTGGATCTAAGATATTGTTGCATAAATCCGATGTTGACACATATATATACATATATTTTTAAATATATATTATTCATATATAGAAATATAAAAATATAAATATTTTAAAATACACATTTAGTATAATATCAATATTTCCAAAATATAATATATTAATTACATTAAATGCATGAATTTTGATTCAAGTCCAATATTTATTTGAATTCAAATATTACTTATTCAGATCGGATTTAGATATTATTGTATGATGTACATCAAATTGGATATTGGATATTTGTATTCGACCTATTTACAGGTCAAATTTCAAACATCATCCTATTAGAAATCCGGTCCGCAACCCGCCTTAATATGATATGGAAAATTCCTTACAGAAATCCCGAATGTGATCACCGAACGTGAAACTCATCATACCATCCTGCTGGATTAGCCGTAGGGCTTACTTCTATTGGACAAGCTGTAGTCGCCAAGTGCGGAGCAGACTTATATAGAGATTTTGGACTTTGACCCCAGGAGAAAAAAAAGGTGGTTTTGGCGATAGAAACAGAAACGAAAGCACAAC
Organism: Alisma plantago-aquatica; assembly: GCA_963693085.1. Classification (NCBI taxonomy): domain Eukaryota; kingdom Viridiplantae; phylum Streptophyta; class Magnoliopsida; order Alismatales; family Alismataceae; genus Alisma; species Alisma plantago-aquatica. The sequence continues at coordinate 791,761,878 of OY856410.1, read as the reverse complement.
AAATTTATCAGATACATAGCTTCGAACGCGGTTCCTGAGTTAAAACGGTGCTGGCAAACGACGGTAGCTAGACCGTCATCCGAGAATTGACGATGACACCTATTAAATAAGATAAACATCAGAACAAATATTGTTAACAAGTTGTTTGTTCTTGAAAGAGAATAAGAAATCAGTTAGTGGAAGGCCGTATGTTCCTTGACTGGTTCTATTCTGGTTGATGTTACCCTCGTGGGGTGGGGGACCATGTAAGAAATGTAGGGAATTTATTAGAAATAAAAGCTAGTGAAGAAGGAAATTCAATTCAAATCATCCGTGCTGATGACACTGACGAGGTCACGAGAGGAAGGATTGTAGACGCGGTTTTGCCGATTGTTTATTTAGCTCGGCTACTCTGGACGATGTGTTGGTCTTCCTTCCCTGCTGCAGGCTCTTCCTATAAATAGGTATCTGCCTCTCTTCCTCCTCATCTCATTCACTCACCACTGGTTCAGTACAGCAAAGTAAACCAAAACCTAGCCTCACCTGCATTTTCTCTTCTTCCTTTAATCCCCAAGTACAAAGGCAAACACATTAGGATGGACTGCACCGCAGCTGTTTCTCCCATTTCATCGTCAGCCACCGCACATCTGACATCCTCCTTAGCGCCCCGCCTCCGCTACCGCTTTTCTGCTCTGCTGCGTGGTCAGAAGAAGACAAGAAGACGGCTTCTTACCCTCGTCGCAGCCATTGGGCGCTCCCACGGCCCATACAGCCACGATGATGACAGGGACGTGCCACCGCCCTCCCCGTCCTCTTCCTTTCCCTCCTCCTCCTCCTCTGGACGTATGGTCGACGAGGGCATGATCGTGCTTAGGAAGCGCATACGGGACATGGAAATGGCTGAGATGAACTACGAGCCTCCCAAGGACTGGGCGGACTGGGAGCGAGCCTACTACACCAACTACGATTCCGACGTGTGCGTCGCTGTTGGGCTGCTTCAGGCGTACCTGCTAACCACGCGCCCCGTAGTTGCGTTGGGTGCTGCGGCAGTGGTAGCCTGTCTCTGCCGGTGTCCGCCACGGCCGTAGTCCTCGCAGTCGGAACGGGAATGGGAATTTGGTGACGCCATGCCTACGAGCGTAGCTGAGGAGCTTCGATCATATGCACGTCATTTTTCTATGCATCGTATATGTAACAATTTTTATTGCTCAGCACAACGTCTGTAATGCTTAATAGAAAGTTGCTTCTACTGTGGGAAAGGCATTGGCTTTTGGCTCCGTAGATATCCTTAACATAAAAACATGATCGAATTATCTTTTACTAATCTACGATTATACCAATCTAATCGTGACTACTTGATTCTGACCCAATCCCCTTCCCGATAACATCACTACTCGTCTCTCACAATACAATGTTGGAAATTTACACTGTTACTTCAACTTCACAGGCCGCAGATATATCCGTCTAGGATTACAGGCAAAACCTGGATCTGTACTGGAATGCGACGGGTAAATAGACAAGTAATTCTGCACTCCTTTCACAATGTAAATGAAAGGAGGATTCACTACCAAAAAACATAGTATAGGTGACAGTCATGTAAAAAGTGATGCACTTTGGGTGACATGTTTGTACATGACTTATAATCTATGTAGGCCTACGTAAAATAGATGACATACATTTTTTTATATTTGAAAGGGTGACATACTTTAGGTGATATGCATGTATGTCACCTATAGTCTGTGTAACATAGGTGACAGACATTTGATCATACTTGAAAGGGTGAGACACTATAGGTTACATACATTTGAATCACCTATGTTCTAATGGAGGTTTACACATGTATATGAGTCAAGTGTAATATACAAGGAGACATAACATTTAGGTGACATGTATGTGTGTCGCCAAAGTTATAGATGACATAAATTCATGTCACCTAACCTTAGAATTTTTACAGAACTACTATGAGAGGACACTGTCTTGATATGGGCCTTGAACTCTCACAAATGCATTATGGGGGACTTACTATTAGAGGAAATTCTCGTGATATGGGCCCCAACCCTCACATATGCATTTTTAGAGAATTGTTGTGAGTGGACATTGTCACTATATGAGTCCCAGTTCCTAAGAAATGTATTGAAAGGGACTTTTTGTGAGAAGAAATGTGTCATGGCTCCTCCCGAGTGTATTTTTGTTGGAATATATCAACACTTATTTGGTCACCGCACGTTGGACGACGTCGCGATGCGAGGGCGTTGAGCCACTGCACGTGACGTGGGCACCGATGACGATTCTATTTATCTCCCACCTACCTCTGATTAATTATTGCACCTACCCTGGTGTCATTGATGGCGGGGGTTCTTTGCTCGTCTCGTTGCCCCACACCATAGTATCGAGATCCGGCTTCCATAATGTCTCTCGAACACGAATGGAAGGCGACCAGAAAGGTTCGGTGGTAACTTCAAGTCTGATTCAACTTATCAACTTTTTTTGGACTTGCCCAGACCGGCGGTGGCTGCCCTTTTTTAGGCAGCCACGCCCATAGCATCAAGGTATTAGGGCACGAGCGCGCTCATAGCATCCATGTTGCCTAGCCGTCTAGGTCTCAGCACGTTGAGGATCGATACTATAGAGACTGTCATCAATCCCCGGAGGCGATAGCCTGTACACGGTTCCCTATAGTCGTGTGTTAAGCAGGCTTGACACTGGTCAACTCAGCAAGAAGGACTACCCTGTTGGCCGCCATACACGGGAGGGTTCCCTCCATGTCTCGATTATGCTCTCTTTAATGGAAAAATTCAGTTCTCCCACACCGGCAACGACACATTATGATTGTCTTGCTACGTCACAGGTGAAAAGTCGTGAGGTTGTTCCTGTAGTCCCTTGCCGCGTGGGGCCTACATCCTGCATGGTTAGACCTACTGCATAAGTTTCATGTACTTTTAGGAGCCTCCATACATGTCACGGCAAACTGTTAGCAGCTAATAGTTTTGCTAATCATCTTCGGGTTGTTCATTTATCTTCACTGAGTCGTGTTGATGGAATCCGTAAGGCATTGGAGTATGCTGATGTTTGGAGTGCTTGGTGTTTGCTCTTTGTTCTTCCAAGCGTTGGATGTGTGGTGTATGCCTTGGCATCCTGCCATGGTCTAAATCATATCCTCATCAAGCTTCTGATGGCTCTGATGTTACTACCACTCTACCTCGACAGCCTGGTGAGGCATCACTTGATGTGATAGTTGGTTTGCCTGCTCCAATCAATTCTGGTTTTCCAGATTCTGTTCCTTGCACCCTGTCAACTCATCAGCGTATTGAGCCACCGCCTCTACCTATTGACCAACTACAACTCGACACAGATCTTCTAAATTTTGTCTTCCGCATGGGTGTCCCTACCGTAAAGAGCATCCCTCTTCTTTATCGTTTTTCCTTTGCCGACATTCTTCATGGTTTCTTACTCCAGGTGGCTTCTTGCCCACGCTCTATTAATGCATGGATTCATCTTTTGTTGCTTCCAGCATGTGTTCTGTATCTCTTCTCCCCTAAGTCTACTCAATAATAGTCTTCTCAAAAATGCATCTCTCTATAACAACTTATGATCCTTAAGGCTTTGGAGACTTGGAATTCAGGACCTAAAGGCATTCAACAACTCCTTGCTCAGATTTTGGATCATTGTTGTCTTATTAGGCGAGAACATTCTTCTGAAGCTTGTATTTCACGTGCCAAGACTAAGATCAAAGATAGCCAATTTTCTACCGTGTGTTCTATCCTCTAGTGGTGTTGCCCCCACAAAAGCTACTACTCATTCAGATCTTGAAACTAAACACCCTCAAACTCCACTGCCATTGGTACAACCTCAATATGAAATTTCTAGCTCTCCATTTGTTGCTTCTTGCTCCATGGTTGAAGAAGCCATTTTATCATTCAAGAAAGGGACCGCTTGCGCACATGATGGCCTATGAGCACAACATCTTATTAATTATATGTGTGGGGATGTCGCTGCAGTGAAAGATGATTTTTTTAATGTAGTTTCAACTATGGTAAATCTTTGGCTCACTAGTTGTTGTCCAGATTCCCTAGCTCCATACATTTCCAGTGCTCCATTGACTCGTCTTCTCACACCAGACAATGGCATTCGGTCTATTGCTATGGGTACTATTTGGCGGTGCCTTGCATCCAAAGTTGCGACAAAGGGTGTAAGTTCTAATGTCGTCCCTTATCTTAAGGATCATCAGTGTGGTGTTGGTATTTCTGGTGGTGCTGAGGCCCTTCTACATGCTGTCATTCGACTTGTTATGAACAACAACACTGCACTAAGGTCACCATGGCTCTTGTTGACTTCAACAATTCCTTCAACATGGTTGATAGATCTACCATATTTTGAGAGATTCATCTTCATTGCCCTTCTATTGCATGATGGGTTGAGTTTTGCTACAACTCTCCATCTTCTCTCTATATGGATCATGGTGAGCCTCTTTTTTATTCTACCTGGGTACAAGGTGGCCCATTGGGCCCCCTTCTTTTTTCCCTGGGACTCCACCCTCTTATTTTACATGTAAAGAATGCATGTCAACTTTACCTCCTTTCTTTCTACCTTGATGATGGTACCCTCATTGGGGACATAGAGGTTGTTTCGAAGGCTCTATCCCTCATTCAGGAATGATGCCCGATGTATGGTCTTCATCTCAATACTAAGAAGACAGAGATTTTTTGGCCATCTGATGACCCTAGACGAGGCTCAAATGTGGGCTGGTTTCCTACTGACATCTCTCGTCCAGGGCGTGTAGTGAAGATTCTAGGTGGCCCAGTTTCTACAGATGCATCCTTTGTAAAGGAACTTCTCCAGAAATGTGTGATGAAGACCCTTGATATGATGGATCACATGTCCTCACTCCAAGACCCACAATGTGAGCTTCTTCTTCTTAGGTCTTGTGTTGGGATGCCCAAACTATTGTTTGGTCTTCGTACAACACCTCCTTCTATCACACATGTGTTGGATATTCAGTGACATGTTGTGAGACGAAACCATCATGATATGGGCCCTGGCTCCTCAAAATTTTACTTTTAGGGACTTACCGTGAGAGCACACTATCATGATAGTGGTCACATATCCTCCCAAATGCAATTACAATGACATGTTGGGAGAGGACATTCTCATGATATGTGATGTGGCTCCTCCAAAATGCATTTTTGAGATCTTCCCGTGAGAGGACACCATCATGATATGGGTCATGGCTCCTCAAAAGTTTATTTGTAGGGACTTGCTGTGAGAGCACACTGACATGATATTGTAAATAGATCCTCCCATATACACCTCCATCCACATGCTACGAGAGGACATTCTCATGATATGGGATAGAGGGTCACCCTGGCGAAGTCCACGTGCAGGCTTTGTGCTTTTGCTCCGATCCCCATTTATAGCAAAAGTGTGGTGGACAGATGTGATGAAATCTTTGACTTTACTCCTCCACTTCATCCCAAAACCCATATTCTTTATCACCACATCAAGAAAACTCCACTCCACCATGTCATATGCTTTGGACATGTCCAACTTGGTAGCAAGACTGCCTTTTTTCTTCCCCTTTTCTCTCTTCATAGAGTGGAACACTTCATAGGCTATGAGAGCTTAATGTTATGATATAGTTCATAGATCCTCCTAAATGAATTGTTAGAGACTTGATATGCGATGATATTTGTCATGATATGGGCCCAAGTACCTCAAAAATGTATTTTCAGAGACTTTTTGTGAGAGGACACTTTCATGACATGGGCAATGACTCCTCTCAAAAGAATTTTAGGGACTTTTTGTGAGAAGAAAACATCATGATATGAGCCCTGACCCCTCACAAATTCATCATGTGAGATAACATTTGTTATGATATGGGCCCTGAGATAGAATCCCTCTTCTTTGTCGTTTGCCCTTTGCCGACACTCTTCGTGCTTGCTTACTCTAGGTGACTTCTTGCCCGCACTCTATTGATGCATGGATTCGTCTTTTGTTGCTTCCAGCATGTGTTATGTATCTCTTCTCCCCTATGTCTGCTCAAGAACAATCTTCTCGAAAATGCATCTCTCTACAACAACTTATGATCCTTAAGGCTTTGGAGACTTGGAATTCAGGACCTGATGGCATTCAACAACTCCTGGCTCAGATTTTGGCTCATTGTTGTCCTACTGGGCGAGAACATTCTTCTGAAGCTTGTATTTCACGTGCAAAGTCTAAGATCAAAGATAGCCAATTTTCTACTACCATCCGTGTTCTATCCTCTAGTGGTGTTACCCCCACAAAAGTTGCTAATTATTCTTATCTTGAAGCTAAACACCCTCAACCTCCACTGCCATTGGTACAACCTCAGTATGAAATTTCTAGCTATCCATTTGTTGCTTATTGCTCTATGATTGAAGAAGCCATTTTATCATTCAAGAAAGGGACCGCTTGCGCACGTGATGGCCTACGATCACAACATGTTATTGATTATATGTGTGGGGCTACCACTGCAGTGAAAGATGACTTTTTTAATGCAGTTTCAACTTTGGTGAATCTTTGGCTCACTGTTCGTTGTCCAGATTCCCTAGCTCCCTACATTGCTAGTTCTCCATTGACTCCTTTTCTCAAACCAGACAATGGCATTCGGCCTATTGCTATGGATACTATTTGGCAGTGCCTTATATCCAAAGTTGCGACAAAGGGTGTAAGTTCTGATGTCGTCCCTTATCTTATGGATCATCAGTATGGTGTTGGTATTTCTGGTGGTGTTGAGGCCCTTCTACATGCTGTCACTTGACTTGTCTATGAACAACAACAACACACTACAGTCACCATGGCTCTTATTGACTTCAACAATGCCTTCAACATAGTTGATAGATCTACCATATGCCGAGAGGTTCGTCTTCATTGCCCTTCTATTGTACGATGGGTTGAGTTTTTCTATAGCTCTCCATCTCCTCTATATATGGATCATGGTGAGCCTCTTTTTTCTTCTGTCGGGGTACAACAAGGTGACCCATTAGGCCCCCTACTTTTTTCCCTAGGACTCCACCCTCTTATTTTACAGGAAAAGGATGCATGTCAACTTGACCTCCTTTCTTTCTACCTTGATGATGGTACCCTCATTGGGGACACAGAGGTTGTTTCGAAGGCTCTATCCCTCATTCAGGAGCGAGGCCCGATGTATGGTCTTCATCTCAATACTAAGAAGATAGATTTTTTGGTCATCTGATGACCCTAGATGAGGCTCGAATGTGGGCTTATTTCCAACTGACATCTCTCATCCAGAGCGTGGAGTGAAGATTCTAGGTGGCCCAATTTTCTACAAACGCATCCTTTGTGAAGGAACTTCTCCAGAAACGTGTGATGAAGACCCTTGATATGATGGATCGCATGTCCTCACTCCAGGACCCATAGTGTGAGCTTCTTCTTCTTAGGTCTTGTGTTGGGATGCCCAAACTGTTGTTTGATCTTCGTACAACACCTCCTTCTTCTATCACACCTGTGTTGGATAATTTTGATCACGGTCTTCGTCGTTGTCTGGAGTGTATTGTGGTTGGTGACGGCCCATGTTTTGATGATTTACAATGGTGTTTGGCTACACTTCCTATGCATCTAGGGGGATTGGGGATCAAGTCCTCTCATGATGTCAGTAAAATTGCTTTTGTTGCCTATCAGATACACACTAAAGATCTCCAAGACCTAAGAAGGGTTTGATGATCAGTGCTCGTTTTATGGTTTGATGATCTTGGATCAATGAGTTTTGACCTTGACAATGTTGGTGTTCTTGTTGTTGGGTCTTGTTTTGGTTAACACTGTCGTTTCGCTTGTGTTTTGGGTCAAGAAAGATGTGCACCATGTGGGTTTGAGGTTGAGATAGTTGGTGTTGTTTTGGGTCAAAAAAGGACACTATCATCACATGGGTTGTGGCACCTCCCAAATGCACTTTTAGGTACTTGCCCTATGATAACATTTGTCATGATATGGGCCCAGACACCTCCCAAATGCATTTGGATGGACTTGTTATGAGAGGGCGTTGTCATGATATGGGCCCGGACACCTCCCAAATGCATTTTCATAGACTTGTTGTGAGAGGATGTTGTTGTGATATGGGACCTAACACCTCCCAATTGCATTTTTAAGGACTTACTGTGAGATGACATTGTCACCATATGCTCCATGACACCTCCCAAATGTATTTTCAAGGACTTGGCGTGACAGGACGATGTCATATATCGGCCCAAACTTCACTAAAGTACATTTTCAGGGACTTATTATGAGAGGACATCAGTCAATATACGGGCCTTGGCTCCTCCTTAATGCATTTGAAAGGACATGTTGTGAAAGAACATTATCATAATCTGGGTCATGACACCTATCAAATGACATGTTGGGAGAGGACATTCTCATGATATTTGATGTGGATCCTATCAAATGCATTTTCAAAGACCTGATGTGAGAGGATGCCATAATGATATGGGCCCTGGTTCCTCCCAAACATATATTCAGTGACATGTTGTGAGACAACACCATCATGATATGGGCCCTGGCTCCTCATAAATTTATTTTTAGGGACTTACCATGAGAGCACACTATCATGATATTGGTCACATATCCTCCCAAATGCAATTATAATGACATGTTGGGAGAGGACATTGTCATGATATTGGAGGTGGCTCCTCTAAGATGTATTTTCAAAGACTTGATGTGAGAGGATGGCATAATGATATGGGCCCTAGTTCCTCCCAGAAACATATTCAGTGACATGTTGTGAGACGACACCATCATGATATGGGCCCTGACTCCTCAGAAATTTACTTTTAGGGACTTACCGTGAGAGCACACTATCATGATAGTGGTCACATATCCTCCCAAATGCAATTACAATGACATGTTGGGAGAGGACATTCTCATGATATGTGATGTGGCTCCTCCAAAATGCATTTTTGGGATCTTCCCGTGAGAGGACACCATCATGATATGGGTCATGGTTCCTCAAAAGTTTATTTTTAGGGACTTACTGTGAGAGCACACTGACATGATATTGGCCATAGATCCTCCCATATACACCTCCATCCACATGCTATGAGAGGACATTCTCATGATATGGGATAGAGGGTCACCCTGGCAAAGTCCACGTGCAGGCTTTGTGCTTTTGGACTGATCCCCGTTTATAGCAAAAGTGTGTTGGACAGATGTGATGCAATCTTTGACTTTACTCCTCCACTTTATCCCAAAACCCATCTTCTCCATCACCACATCAAAGAAACTCCACTCCACCATGTCGTATACTTTGGACATGTCCAACTTCATAGCAAGACTGCCTTTTCTCTTCCTCTTTTCTCTCTTCATAGAGTGGAACACTTCATAGGATATGAGAGCTCAATGTTATGATATAGGTCATAGATCCTCCTAAATGAATTGTTAGAGACTTGATATGCGATGACTTTTGTCATGATATGGGCCCAAGTACATCAAAAATGTATTTTCAGAGACTTGCTGTGAGAGGACACTTTCATGGCATGGGCATTGACTCCTCTCAAATGAATTTAGGGACTTGTTGTGAGAAGAAAACATCATGATATGAGCCCTGACCCCTCACAAATTCAATTTTATGGACTTGTTGTGAGACATCACTATCATAATATGGGTTTTCGCTCATCCCAAATGCATTTTGAGGGACATGTTGTTAGATGATACTATCATGATATGGGCCATGACACAAACACACACGTAGAGGGGTTTACTAAACATGGTAACTTTAATGCATTTCAAATGGTTGAAGAAAGAGAGAGAATATGAGTCAACATGATTACAACTTGAGACATAAAAGAAGACTTGTAGTAAGAAAATGTTTCCTCAATATTTTTGACCACCCATAATATAATTGTTAACATTAAATGTTAAAATATGAATCTTGCCATGTTTTCCATCCATAAAGTCTTTCCCTTTATACGACACATGATCAATTAAATATTTCTATAGTAGATACTATCACAAATATTTATATCCTTTTGTAATAAAAATAAGGAAACTAGATAATTACATATATAATGTTGTACATATATATACATACATATATGTATATATATATACACACATAGAGGGCTTTATTAAATATTGTATCTTTAATGCATTTAAATGGTTGAAGAAATATATATATATATATATATACACACACACATAGAGGGCTTTATTAAATATTGTATCTTTAATGCATTTAAAGGAACTTGATGTGAGAGGACACTCATTCTTTTTCCACTCTCTCCTTCTTTAAAGTCCTTTATCTTTCTCTCTTGCCTCTTCTACTCCCAACCATTCTTATTCACATAATTCCTAATTTTTCAGAGATAATTATGGGTTTGTAACTTTGATTCATTTCAATTGGTTGAAAAAGAAGAGAGAACATGAGTTATACAAGTTGAGGTATATAGGAAGACTTGTAGTAGAAAAATGTTTCCTCGTTATATTTGACTTGGTCACATATATAAAAATTAGGAATTATGTGAATAATAGTGGTTGGGAGTAGAAGAGGCAAGAGAGAAAGATAAAGGAATTTAAAGAAGGAGAGAGTGGAAAAAGAATGAGTGATGGAAAATGGATGAAAATGCGAAGGATTGGAGAGAGTGAATTTTTTTTCCAGGAAAGTTAATGAGAATAAGAAGGAATGGAGAGGAGAAAGGAGTTAGTATTCACATGAATATAAATTATTTCCTTGATTGTTCCCTTTTAGTTTGAATAATAAAGACATATGGGTGTGGAGTCACAATGTAATGAGAATAATAAAGTTTATTTAATACGACAAGTGCGACCACAACTCCCACACAATTTGCAGAGCAACAATTATTGGTTATTCGTTTTGCTAATGAATCTATTTTTTTGGATTATGTCCCATTTAATCCATGGCATTCTCTTAGTTTTCGACAGTTATCACTCCAACTTCACAACATTATATGTTGTTTTATTTAAAAAAAACCATGATCAACCATTAATAATATATTAAATACATTCACCACCCATAATATAAATCTTGCTATTAAATTTTATAATATAATTCTTGTCTTGTTTCACCATCTATAAACTCTTTCTTTTCAATTGACATATAATCAACTAGAATAACATTAAACTCCCAATCAAATATTTATATAGTAGATAATATCACAAATATTTATATTCATTTGTAATGAAAATAAGGAAACTAACAATGTGGAAAGGAAATTATTTGTAGTTGACTGTCTAGGGAGACCCAGTGAGAGACTATACAAGATAATTAGGGATAATGGGAACATGATAATATATTGCTTTATTTTGTGAATTTGATAAAAAAATTATTTTTGATAGAGAAGGATAAAAGCTATGAGAGTGTAACAAAAAAAATTTAGTTGACTTCAAAATATTACTTACCAAAGAGAGACTGAGTGACATGTGCAAATCATTTATTAAAATTTACTTAATTAAGTTTGTTGTTAGATTTTGAATATGAATATGTAGATAAATGAAGAAAGGTGTATATTTGTTCTTGAAAAAGAAATTAAGAAAGAAAAATATTTATCGCAGTGAGGAATTTTTTTGAGAGATAATTGAAAGTTTGTAACTTTAATGTATTTCAATTGGTTGAAAAAAGAAAGATAATTTGAGTGAACATTATTACAAGTCAAGATATAATGAGAATTAGAAAGATTGGGAGTAGAAGAGGCAAGAAATAAGTAGAAAAGATGAAGGTTAAAGAAGGAGAGAGTGGAGAAAGAATGAGTAATGGACAACGGATAACAATTTAAAAAGGAGAGTGATGAGGTATAAAGGATTGGAGAGAGAGTAAATTTTGTTAGAAAAAAGTAAATGAGAATATGAAGGAATGAAGAAGAGAGAGGAGTTAGTATTAACATGGATTTATATTCTTTCCCTATATGTTCCTATATGCATATTCTTTTGTAAGGAAAACAAAGAAATTAATAATGTCAAAAGAAAATTAGTTGTAGTTGACTGTTTTGCGAGATTAAAGGAAAGACTATCCTAGATAATTATGAATAGGTTGGATGTGATACACATTGCTTTTAATTGTTTAATTTTATTCATAAAATATCTTTGATAGAGAAGTATCAAAGATAGCGAGAATGAGCTGTAAAAAAAAAAGACATCGAGAATGTAATAAAAAATCATCGTTGGCTTCTCAATATTACTTATCCAAATCATTTAGTAGATTTTACTTAGTTAAATTTGTTGTTAGATTTTGAATATCAATATGTAGATATATGAAGAAAGATGTAGATTTGTTCTTAAAAAACGTTTCCCCATTATATTTGACTTGGTCACATGTGTAAAATTAGAAATTATGGGAATTGAAAAGATAGGGAGTAGAAGAGTCAAAACAGAGGAATTAGTATTCGCATGGATATATATTGTCTCCTTAAATTTTTCACTTCATATCCACCACACTATTTGTTCTTCGACCATTTTTCTTTTTTTCAGGAATCGTTATCAAGCACACAGACTATTTTATTAAAAATAGTTCCACCACACATAATAAAAATATTACCATTAACAAATCATTTAATATATTTTATTTTATTTATTTATTTGTTGGATTTAGAATAGAAATCTATAGAGAAATGAAGAAATATGTTCCTAAAAAAGAAAGAAATAAAGATATATATATATATATATATATATATATCTTAGTGTGAGAAAAATTTTCAAAGATAATTGTGGGTTGTTAAGTTAGAAAAATTAAAAGGATATATGTGAAAAATAATAGAATATACTACTGGATACAGATTTAGTAAATTCTGATTTTTAAAAGTAACAAATTACTTATATTTTCATACTTGTCGCACTATGTATATACCTCCCCCTTTTTCTTATCTTTCCCCGGTAACGCTTGGAAAGCTTTGTCAGCCCAAACGAATCCAGATGTCCCCGCCTGATCTTCCGCACTGCGTTTCCCCTTCCCTTCTCCATTCTTCCCACGCCGTACATCTCTCCCAGAGTGCGAAAATGGCGTCTCCTTCAAACCCATCTCCGAGTCATGCGCCCCATCTTCCCCGCCTGATCTTCCGCACTGCGTTTCCCCCCTCTCTCCCAGAGCGCAAAAATGGCGTCTCCTTCAGCCCCATCTACGAGTCATGCGCCCCATCTTCCCCACGATCAAAATTGCTGCCATCAAGACCCTAAAATCGCCCTCAGTATTCTCTTGCGAGTCAAGCAGACGTAGTAGTTGCGAGTGAGGAGTCCATCTCTCGTTTGGGGACATACCCTAGGTTGTAATCAGGGAGTCGATGCTCTGCGATTGCTCCAACGTAAATATCCTAAAAGGGTCATCTTCCCCTCTGCTTCACTTTTCACGATCTCTTAGATTTTTGTTACTAAGACTCTTATAAATTTCTTGTAGGGTAGTGACTGACCAGCCACCATTCTAGAGGACAACTCCATCAGTCACCGTCTCCAACCGAGCCCCTGAGGGCACAACTGGCGGGAGGTGAGATAAAGAGGATCGCAATAGGAAAACTAGAAATTTGAAGGTACTGCTTCGGAATCAACAAAAGGAAGATATTGCATCTACGTCAGATAAACTTATGTTCATGTTTAGTTGCTCAGGTTATTAGTATATTAGTAAGTGTAATTGTTTGCATGGATTTGCTTCGTGTTCATAGCCATTTCCAAGAATCGTGATGAATCCAAATTTTATAAACTCATAATATAATTGTGTTTGTTTAAATTAACACTTGTATTCTATGTTTAGGTCTTAAAAATAACGTAGAACAACCAAACAAGAACAGTTGAGATTACATTCTAAGGCTAAAGTATTTTGAGACAAGTTTGAACAAATAGTAGAATGACGTGTTACTATGTGAGATACTATATATAAATAATTACAAAGGGCAAATTTCAATTACGTGCTTCTTTTTGAGATACTATAACAATATGATTGCAAATGATAATTGTCAAAACATGTAGCTAGGTGAGACTTTTTGAGGTTTGTATGGATCTTTCATTTACCATTTGTGTAAGACACCTATGTTGGCATCTTAATTTGATTGACATTGTTGTTATTTAAGTTTCAAAGAAATTGATTTAGGTCCATTTGTCTGAAAATGGTTTGATGATGTGAATGCAAATAATTTTATTTTGTGTGATTCATGATGTTACACCCCGATCTCACAATTTCCTCAAATCATGAAATTAGGGCATAAGATAGGACTTATATGTAACACAAAGAACACCCTTAACTTTTTCTTTTCCTTTAAACTCTTGATTCCCCGCATTGAACCACATAACATCTTAACAAAGGAATCTGAACATTTCTTTTACTGATCAGACTTTAATAGAAAAGATACATGTATAAATATTCATGATGTCTCTCACATCTTATGCACATAAAACTTGCTAATTAACATACATATCAAAAGGGGAACAATATTACACATTGTAAATACAACTCTCTCTCCTATCTCTTACTGAGGATCTAGAGTGACAAGGACCGACTGACTCAACTAATCTTGTGCTTAACTCTTGTAGAAGATCTACACTGATGCTCTGACCATCTTCAAGTCCACGCGGTTAACCCTAAAAATGTTTGAGTAGAGAGGTGAGCCTACTCGCTCAGTGAATGAGTACTTCCAGGAAACAGACTAATGCACTAATGTGATTACATATATAATTTAAGTAAACAATATGAAATTTAACAACAATAAATACTACACTGAGCAGTTCTAAAACAATATAACTGAAATAACAAAGAATGTAAATATTGCATCCAAAGCATAACTACTAGAAGACTATACTCTAGTCTTCCTTAACTCATTCATTCATAAGGAACTCTGTGAACCGATATGATCATATATTATTCATTTTTATGCCCTAAACATATGCAGTGTACTCTGCATATAAAGATCTGTAGCGAACTACGATCCCACCGTACATGACTTAGCGACACACCCGGGAAATGCTAAGTCTGACTGCCAGCCCTGGTCTGCTGCAGGACTCTCAGGCTCACAAGGCCTCAGGCTCACAAGGCCTCACTACACTCTCAAAAGAGTGAACTCTAGACTCCTCCTCAAACCTGAGCACACAGGTGGAGAGTCTTACCGGGTTACCACCGTGACACAAGCACGGATTAATGTTGAATAACCCCTATTTACTCCAGTGCCACCGTGACATACGCACGGATTATTGTTGAACACTGCCTCTCTCTATCCTCGTGCCTGTGACTCCGCACAGTTATAGTTGCAACACGAGTTTCACCCCCCTGGTGCAGACCTCTCAAAGGGGTTCTACGGTGTTAGGGCACCTAAGTCTATTAACTGATTAACATATAAACAATTAAACAGGAAAATCACATTTCATACTTATTTCACATTCTGGATATCACTTGAAAACACATATATATCATTTGTCATCTTCAACATGACTCAGTAACATCCCTTTCTAGGGTATGTCATATCTCATCACCTGCAATTTACGAGATATGTATTGAAATATAAGAAGCCCTGCAGTATGTAGATATCAACTCAGAGAGAACAAGCATATAAAGTTAAATGCACTAGAAACATACAATTCAACAGTTAAGTATCACCACATCTCATATCGAGATCTTTCATGTCACCATAACATGATTCATTGAACACCCTACCCTTAGGGTTTCATTTGCTTTATTCATTCATCACATGCCAACACCCTACTCTTAGGGTTTCATTCACCTCATTCACCTTTTCATATGGCTCTCATAAGGATTTCATAGGATATCAGCATTCACTAAATAAACATTGTTTTCAACAAATCATATACAATCGATATATGTATGAAACCATGGAAAGTGAACTAAATTTAGGTTTCCATGTTATTCACTGAGATATCATGTATCAAGAATAAAATTCAATTAAGATAACCCATGAGGTACATCCTAACCACTTATAGGATTACTAGTCCTCTTCAATAAGGTTGAAACTCTAGTGATATCTCAATTAGGTTAAACCCTAAATTACATCATATGGTATAAATCTGAAAAGCATTCTTACTAGGATGTGTTGTATACGTTTTTGATGTGAATCTACCATCAAAGAGTCATTCAAACAGAGAAGGAATCCATATCATATCAATTTGCAACAACTTAAATCAAACAGACATTTCAGGGTTTAGAATCACATACTAAGCAATTAGGGATTTGGATGCTATAATCAAATTTCGTGCATTATACTATTTAAAGGAAGAACCCACTCACCCCAAGGTGTGAAAACACCTCAAAACTACAGCTCAACTCAGGGGATCTCGAACTCATATCAAATCCCTAGCAAATCTCCCAATTCTTCTTCCATTCAACTAGGAAACCTTGAAAATGAGGGATTATGAAGAAAGGGTGAGAAAAGAGGGAATTTCGACATCATCTTGGATCAAATCAGAGAATGGACGGAATCTTGACATGAGAGAGAAGATTCACCATAAAAGTCTATGCAAAGGATCCAAACTTACTTGATTTCACCATTCCTCGGACCGCAAAACCCTAGGTCAGCAATTCCTCCTCTTTCTCCACTCAAGCCCTAACTCTCCCTCTCTCTCTAGATTTTCATTTCTCTGGGATGGATGACGAAGAATGAGAGATGTGTGTGTGTGTTGTCGATCATATAAGTCAATTGAGCTACTTGGGTCAATTGCATATTGACCCAACACTCAACTTTAATTATATTGGCTGAATATTCAGTTATACAAAAGTTACTGTAATTCGTTTATTTCAGAGATCAAACATTCTCCAACAATTATGGGAATTTATCACGTTGTTAATAATTGATATATAAAGCTTCAGTTAAAATTTGAGATCATTTGTTGTTACCAATAAATAATTAAAAATAGAACAGTGCACTGCTATATTGCAGTCTGCAGCAGATTCGGTCGAGTTTGCCCTGCACAGAACTCGACCGACACCCTCACTGTAGAGATCAAAAGTAATCCAAAAATTATGCCAATTTAACAGAGTGTCTAAAACTGTGTTTTTAAAGCATAGTTAAAATTTGAGATCAATTGGATATACCAATAAAAAGATAAAATTCAATTACCACACTGCTGTAGAATTCTTGAAATATGATCGGTCGAGTTTGAAACTCGACCGATAAACAGGTCAGAACATTCTTCCAAAATTCTGATATTTATCCATGTTGTTCAAATTTTATATGTCCAAATCATATCCAAATTTGAAGTAAATCAGAGTTACACATAAAATACTAAAAATCATTTAGTGAGACATTCTACTTATCAAATTCTGTATTCATGTATCATCAAAACCCTATTTTGGGCCGATTAGGGTTTATGTTTATCAAACCCTAATTCTCAAGACAAAAGAACATTTAGACTTCTTATCATAGTTAAAACATCCTAATTGTGTTATCGTCATTAATTAGATTTCAAGAATGATTATTCCAATTAATCTTTGCAATTGTCTAGGTAAACCCTAGTTTACCAGTTAAGCTCAGATGGGGTCCTAACTACTCTCCCCCCCTTAGAATGTTTCGTCCTCGAAACATAAACCTACAAGAAAGATACATTCAAGGTTATTCTAAGCTTCTAAAGCCTTCCATGTCATTATATTCTTGTATTACATACCTGAATGTAGTTTTCAACATTAGATCTTTTAATTCTTTACTAAATCACAACATATTTCAAATAGTTCTCAATGATATCAAGCAAATTCTTTATGCCACAGTCCAACATAGAATGCAAAGATAAACCACCACGCTTTCACTGCGCAACTCTGATACTCTAATACAACTATCTCAACTTATGCTGCTCAGAGAGTTCTATTGTTCTGTATCACCTTTAAGTGACAAAAGCAAGTTCACCATGCTGTTTTAAACTTTAATAACATGCTACTCAAATAGCAAAATAGTCTTGAATTAAAAGACTAAATTCAACAATCAATTGCACAATACTACTCTTAGCATCCCCATTGGGTCATGGATGCATGAGGTGAAGCATTACCACCTCATTCCATACTATCCTGTTTCGATCCTGGGACCTGTGGGTTATGGGCCCACACACAATACAAAGTGTAACCATCGCATTATATCATTTTAGGGTTTCAACAACAGTAATAAGGTAATCCATGATTGTATCAGTCATTCAAGCATTAATCATACTCAATTACCATCACTCAGTTATATTAGAGCTAGGTATAACAAGCTACACCTCATTAGGGTTACTTGTCCAGACAATCTGATTATCATCCCTTTCTATTAATATGAGTGAATAAGTATGACTACCTTGTTCAGGGTATCTCTCCATGTGTTCTGACATCATCCAAACCATATCACCATATCACAAATACACAATAGTAAGATGCATATCAGGTATGAATTACTTCAACTATCATACGCCTTTAATTTAACATTTAGCTTGCACAAATATACTGAAATCATATGTAGAACCAACTTTCATACCTTAATATGCCTTCAACAAATCATACATGTAAAAACAAATTCACATATTACACAAAGCTAGTGTTTTCCCGTATCTCTCTACTCATTCATTACTTCTTTACTTTTTGCTACCTATCTTTTTCATATGATTATATACAATAAACATCCCTAACATTAAAACATTCAAGGTAAGAATAGATTATTCATCATCCTTGCTATCACACAAGAATTTATTTCTTATCGCACTCCATCGTAATGTATGTCACTATTACATTCACCAGATGAAGGTAGTTATGCACCGTATATGATTCATTTTCTCTTATCATTTCATTCCCACCTTACTCTCATTAAGGAATATATGAAAGAGAAGATGATTTTAAGACTTGGAATACTTGTATTCAAACATTCCCTTAATACATTCTCGTATGTAGATTTACTTAGTTATCAATAGAGATATTTGATTAATTAGCACTTGCTTGAATCTCACAACCTCTTTATTTTATAACTTCTCCATCATATTTCAAACCCTATCTTACGTTTCATAGTCCTCTTACCATATACTACTCTTTAACCCGTCATATTTAATTCTAATTTTTTTTTTCTCTTATGACCATGTTGCTTATTCATATGTATGGTCATGTATACCATGTTGCACATATTTCCTCCTTTATCTTTATACTATTGTGAAGTTAACTTTCTAAATTAATAGTCCTTCTATCAGTTTTTCCTCATGTTGAATACATTACATATTCTTCATTTTTAAATCAAGTGGATCATGCATGGGTCAAACACAGTTTCTCTTTCAATCAAGTTTTTCTCTCCTGAATACAGTCTACCTTTGTATGACTTATTCATTCGTTAAACTACACCTATGTTCTTTGCTTTGAAACTAGTTTGTTGTTCTAGTCTTATGAATTACATGTTCATACGATTCTCTTTACTTTTACTCTTTTGAAGACTCTTTACTTCTATGGACCTATTGAATGCTCAACCCTATTCTCTACTTAGCCTTTGCTTTAGAGTTCATAAAAGCATTATACTCTATTATATGATTCATTCTTCATGATTGATTCTTGCTATCTTGAACTGTACATACATTTCACATATCTTTTCTATATTTCATATGTATAGTTCATATAATATTAATCAATAAACTGATTATGAACTTCATATCATGTTCCTTTATTCCCAATTAAGGGTTTCTCATATGAGGCCCCAAAATTGAACGTCAGATATCATTTTCAACTAATTCTTAGTTGTTTTGATCTTGCCCATATGTTTCAACATCTTACTGTATGTACATTCTTACTCTGATGTGGGTCTAATTATTCAAATTCTATTCTTATTATACTATTGATAGGATTCATTAGATCCTAGTAACGCATCCTGCCAACCGGACCAGGCCAAACCTAAAGTCCTAAAGCCAAGAACTACAAAGGATTACATTCTTCCTGAACTGCCACTCACAGCTCAGAAACTCGGCCGATTGCTTCACAACTCGGCCGATCCGCTTGAAACTCGACCGATCAACTTGCTGTTTGATTTCCTGTAAAAGAAACTCGGCCGAATTACATACAACTCGGCCGACCAGTTTCCTGTTTGATTGCCTATTAAGGAAACTCGGCTGAATCACATACAACTCGGCCGAATCGCGTACAGACTGAAAACCTAAACAAACCTACTGATGTCAATTTCACTCGAATCAGCGGGCAAAACCATAGAAATAAAAGCTCATTCAAAGGTCAATTCTAGTCTACTTGTTACAAAGAATGAAATCAATAAATGCTACAATTGCATAGTGTACAACAGATATTAAAGACCCATATTTGAAAGTATTGAATATTTCAATTCAAACATATAAGAGCATTTCTATACATTTCCAACAAAAACAACATTATGAAATGTAAGTTCTATCTCCTTTTACATTTATGCTCTTAATTCTTGTTTCTCTTCTCATTTTCTAACCCTAACATTTCTAGGGTTCCTCTCTAGCCCATTCTTCCACTGTATACCTGGCCAGGGTATACGTGAGAGAATAGACAGAGTAGCTTGTACAGGCTGATCCAAGTACTCAGATATCGGGCCAGGATATCCAAATACTCAAATCCCCAAAGCTAACATCAAAACAGCTCCTATCTGCCACACTTAGGACTCTAACTTACTAACTTAATGGTCCTTGACAACTCACCCTAAGCTCTGATACCAAGATGTTACATGCCGATCTCATAATTTCCTCAAATCATGAAATTAGGGCATACGATAGGACTTATATGTAACACAAAGAACACCCTTAACTTTTTCTTTTCCTTTAAACTCTTGATTCCTCGCATTGAACCACATAACATCTTAACAAAGGAATTTGAACATTTCTTTTACTGATCAGACTTTAATAGAAAAGATACATGTATAAACATTCATGATGTCTCTCACATCTTATGCACATAAAACTTGCTAATTAACATACATATCAAAAGGGGAACGATATTACACATTGTAAATACAACTCTCTCTCCTATCTCTTACTGAGGATCTAGAGTGACAAGGACCGACTGACTCAACTAATCTTGTGCTTAACTCTTGTAGCAGATCTACACTGATGCTCTGACCATCTTCAAGTCCACGCGGTTAACCCTAAAAATGTTTGAGTAGAGGGGTGAGCCTACTCGCTCAGTGAATGAGTACTTCTAGGAAACAGACTAATGCACTAATGTGATTACAGATATAATTTAAGTAAACGATATGAAATTTAACAACAATAAATACTACACTGAGCAGTTCTAAAACAATATAACTGAAATAACAAAGGATGTAAATATTGCATCCAAAGCATAAATACTAGAAGACTATACTCTAGTCTTCCTTAACTCATTCATTCATAAGGAACTCTGTGAACCTATATGATCATATATTATTCATTTTTATGCCCTAAACATATGCAGTGTACTCTGCATATAAAGATCTGTAGCGAACTACGATCCCACCGTACACGACTTAGCGACACACCCGGGAAATGCTAAGTCTGACTGCCAGCCCTGGTCTACTGCAGGACTCTCAGGCTCACAAGGCCTCAGGCTCACAAGGCCTCACTACACTCTCAAAAGAGTGAACTCTAGACTCCTCCTCAAACCTGAGCACACAGGCAGAGAGTCTTACCGGGTTACCACCGTGACACAAGCACGGATTAATGTTGAATAACCCCTATTTATTCCAGTGCCACCGTGACACACGCACGGATTATTGTTGAACACTACCTCTCTCTATCCTCGTGCCTGTGACTCCGCACAGTTATTGTTGCAACACGAGTTTCACCCCCCTGGTGCAGACCTCTCAAAGGGGTTCTACGGTGTTAGGGCACCTAAGTCTATTAACTGATTAACATATAAACAATTAAACAAGAAAATCACATTTCATACTTATTTCACATTCTGGATATCACTTGAAAACACATATATATCATTTGTCATCTTCAACATGACTCAGTAACATCCCTTTCTAGGGTATGTCATATCTCATCACCTGCAATTTACGAGATATGTATTGAAATATAAGAAGCCCTGCAGTATGTAGATATCAACTTAGAGAGAACAAGCATATAACGTTAAATGCACTAGAAACATACAATTCAACAGTTAAGTATCACCACATCTCATATCGAGATCTTTCATGTCACCATAACATGATTCATTGAACACCCTACCCTTAGGGTTTCATTTGCTTTATTCATTCATCACATGCCAACACCCTACTCTTAGGGTTTCATTCGCCTCATTCACCTTTTCATATGGCTCTCATAAGGATTTCATAGGATATAAGCATTCACTAAATAAAGATTGTTTTCAACAAATCATATACAATCGATATATGTATGAAACCATGGAAAGTGAACTAAATTTAGGTTTCCATGCTATTCACTGAGATATCATGTATCAAGAATAAAATTCAATTAAGATAACCCATGAGGTACATCCTAACCACTTATAGGATTACTAGTCCTCTTCAATAAGGTTGAAACTCTAGTGATATCTCAATTAGGTTAAACCCTAAATTACATCATATGGTATAAATCTGAAAAGCATTCTTACTAGGATGTGTTGTACACATTTTTTATGTGAATCTACCATCAAAGAGTCATTCAAACAGAGAAGGAATCCATATCATATCAATTTGCAGCAACTTAAATGAAACAGACATTTCAGGGTTTAGAATCACATACTAAGCAATTAGGGATTTGGATGCTATAATCAAATTTCGTGCATTATACTGTTTAAAGGAAGAACCCACTCACCCCAAGGTGTGAAAACACCTCAAAACTACAGCTCAACTCAGGGGATCTCGAACTCATATCAAATCCCTAGCAAATCTCCCAATTCTTCTTCCATTCAACTAGGAAACCTTGAAAATGAGGGATTATGAAGAAAGGGTGAGAAAAGAGGGAATTTCGACATCATCTTGGATCAAATCAGGGCATGGACGGAATCTTGACATGAGAGAGAAGATTCACCATAAAAGTCTATGCAAAGGATCCAAACTTACTTGATTTCACCATTCCTCGGACCGCAAAACCCTAGGTCAGCAATTCCTCCTCTTTCTCCACTCAAGCCCTAACTCTCCCTCTCTCTCTCTAGATTTTCGTTTCTCTGGGATGGATGACGAAGAATGAGAGATGTGTGTGTGTGTGGTCGATCATATAAGTCAATTGAGCTGCTTGGGTCAATTGCATATTGACCCAACACTCAACTTTAATTATATTGGCTGAATATTCAGTTATACAAAAGTTACTGTAATTCATTTATTTCAGAGATCAAACATTCTCCAACAATTATGGGAATTTAGAAAGTTGTTTATAATTGATCTATAAATTTTCAGTTAAAATTTGAGATCATTTGGAGTTACCAATAAGTAATTAAAAAAAGAATAGTGCACTGCTATATTACAGTCTGCAGCAGATTCGGTCGAGTTTGCCCTGCACATAACTCGACCGACACCCTCACTGTAGAGATCAAATGTCATCCAAAAATTATGCCAATTTAACAGAGTGTCTAAAACTGTGTTTTTCAAGCATAGTTAAAATTTGAGATCAATTGGATATACCAATAAAAAGATAAAATTCAATTACCACACTGCTATAGAATTCTAGAAATATGATCGGTCGAGTTTGAAACTCGACCAATAAACATGTCAGAACATTCTTCAAAAAATTCTGATATTTACCCATGTTGTTCAAATTTTATATATCCAAATCATATCCAAATTTGAAGTAAATCAGAGTTACACATAAAATACTAAAAATCATTTAGTGAGACATTCTACTTATCAAATTCTGTATTCATGTATCATCAAAACCCTATTTTGGGCCGATTAGGGTTTATGTTTCTCAAACCCTAATTCTCAAGACAAAAGAACATTTAGACTTCTTATCATAGTTAAAACATCCTAATTGTGTTATCGTCATTAATTAGATTTCAAGAATGATTATTCCAATTAATCTTTGCAATTGTCTAGGTAAACCCTAGTTTACCAGTTAAGCTCAGATGGGGTCGTAACACATGATGAACTGAATTTTTGTATTTGGTGCAAATAAGATTTTATACTATACAAATTTCAAATTAGAATCCAGAATTTACGCCATCAAATCTGATGTGTTGTGTAATTAATGGGTAGAGATGCGTGAATGATGTAATTAGATGAGACCGTCTGGTTTGATATCAACATTGATTGAGACAGGGAGGACCCCCTAACATGGACGGTCGGATTAGAATAGACAAATGTCTCTGTCTGTCCTGTTTCAGAAACAAGTGTTGCTACTCCGAAGCTGACTCTGTTTCTAGTACTGCAACTTAATTCTAGGTAGGTATATAGTTAAGGGATACAATTCTCTTGTTTCACAAATGATAGTCTGGAAGCCCAAATACATTGGCCCAACTAACTGTACAACACAAAGGGCGGAGAATAACACAAAAGGAACTGAAATATTTTGATGCACTTCCTCCCGTTACAGATAAACTTACAACAAGGATCACAATTACAGTCTTCTGTAGAAATATATTTTCTGTCAGAGGTTGTCTAATACCTTGACGAGCGGATATTAATGAACCGAAATAACAATAGTAAATCTTGAAAGCAGTTATGCGCGGCAGTAGTTGAAAACAACCCTTAACTCTATATTTCCATCCAAATACTAAAGCACAAGGCCAGTAGTTGCGTGAAGCATGGAGGTGCTGGCTTCTGAGTTTTTGGCCCTCTTATAATTGGAAGGGCAACTCACATTACTATTTCTGAAGCTGACTCCTACAAAACATTTCATCATATTGCTTACTTTTCCTGCATCACGTGGAAGTAATTTACTTGTTCTCGTTCTCAAGAGACTTTTGTTAAGTCCCAAGACACAAAGAGACTTCCCTTCATGCTACATTGCAACCCACCCACCATCAGGCGTTGACAACCTCTTTTCCTATTATTGCCTTGTCTATGTTTGTTGGCCATCCCTTTCCCTATTTACAATACGTGGGACAAGCAATGAAACTAGCTATTGCTGATAGCAATAAGAGCCTTGTATAATATCTTTGTTAGAGTGATACTCTCTTTAATTGTTATAGGTGTGGGTCAGGTTTGCAGTTAGTGGTTTGGATGAAAGGGAATGCATTTAAAGGATGGTCAGAAACCTCATTAAGAATGTATGGATTGGTGTACAAGTGGTTGTCTAGTTATCACTATTCATATTTCTAGTCATCTCACGATCGACATCTACTTGCCTATCTATCATTTAACCTTGGTTCAGGTGGTGGAACTACTTATAAGCTACATGGTCTCGCTTATGGCCCACATCGTGGAGGGTATGAAAGAGGATATGGAGCTGGAGTGTCTCGTAGAGATTTGCAAAACAGGAAAGCTAAACAAGCTCTACATTCAATTGTGACAGATCTTCAACAACAACTTCAAGACAAGAATGAAGAACTTGCTGATGCTAAAGCTAAAATAGTGACATTGGTATAATTTTTACGATGAATGATATTTATCTATCCTATACGACCTCAATTTTGTTTTTGTGTCACTAGGAGAGAAAGCTTGGAAAGAGGTATATGATGGATAGGAGGGAGGCATTGTGTCAGAAAATGCTCCAAAGAACGGTAAATGAAGT
The DNA here is from genome assembly GCA_963693085.1 of Alisma plantago-aquatica. NCBI lineage: Eukaryota > Viridiplantae > Streptophyta > Magnoliopsida > Alismatales > Alismataceae > Alisma > Alisma plantago-aquatica. Next base: position 791,736,378 of record OY856410.1, on the reverse strand, counting down.
GCTCCTATTCTTCATATAAAAAATTATATTAATTAGTAATTATTATAGAAAGATAATTTATATATATATATCTATTTTAACTTGTAGGGTCGATCTATGCGCATGAGACATGATTCGGCTCCATCAGAAAATGAAGATCCAGCTTAAGTCTTAGAAAGTCAATGATCAATTTGGCATCCTTTATGCCAAATTTATCACTTAGTGGAAATATTTGGATGACTTGATAGTTAGCATTTTCATATATGATCATATAGTTGTATGTTACTTAGACAATCCTGCACTATTTGTTAGTGTTATGATTAGCATATAGATAGTTTTCAGACACATCATCTCTCTATTATGATTATATTTGCTTTGTAGTTATTTTTTCAAATGTTGGATGTGTATTTTCCTAGCATCTGAATTCCATACCCCCCTTTGGATGATGCACATGATAAAAAACATGCATTATGGTCTTAATTAGGAAAAAATGATGAATTAGTGTGTTTGTGTGTGCTATGTGTATTTTCTTAGTTCTTTCAATAGTGACACATCCATAAATAGCACAGGAATACCTCTACTCTTGACCTTCATTTTCTCTTCTTATGATAACCATACCACAAAAAGAAGATGTAAATTTTATAGCATTAGTTTTATGAATATCTACATCTTCATATATGTGGATGAAGATTGGTAGGTCCAATACCGAGGGAATTCAAAAGTCCACACAACTGTGTGATTCTTCCCCACATTCATCTCAATTACTAGTGTGGCATTCCATGGAGATATCCAAGAGAAGAGAAGGTAAGAAATTGACTGGTATGTTCATGTTTAATCTTGTCCCTAAAGTTAAGAAAATGCATGTGGTTCTTTTTTAGCAAATTCTTTTTGAAGTTATATCTAAATATATTTTACGAGTCTCAAGTTTGACGGTGAGATTTCTTTTTTAGAGAGTTGCTGCATTAAATCTTGGATTTGTAGAGTTGAGATTGCAAAAGTTTGTGATCCATTTTGAAGCAGCCATTTATAGAATCATTGGTGGATGTGAGAAGAAATACAATGTATGATAATTAGGGACCCTAGTTTAAGGCAGCCCACCTAGAGCCTAGGGGGCCTAGGTGGTAGCAATGGTATTTTGGAAGCACAATTGTAGCTATTGTAGTTAACTAATTCTTTTTCTTTTTGGCTTCATATCACATTGATGAAGGATGCTCAAGTGAAGACTCAGGCAGAGCATGATGTCGAATTCCATAGTTGATGCAAGCTAAAGGTATAAAAATCATTTGATGATGATACTAATTGGATTTAAGAAAGCACATTTTTGGCTCTCAAGCCATTTCATACCTCTTACAAATTAAATGACCATTTAATGTTATCCTTTATATAGGTTTTGCATTTTCTAAGGAAATTGTTCAAATATGCTGCTTTGTTGGAAATGGAGATTTAAGATCAATGTCAAAGGTAAATCATTTGGGTTAGGTCCCTAAATGTCTACAATGTTATCATAATAAGAACAACATTCAAGTTTATTAACTTTTGATTTATTTGCAACTCAAATTTCTATGCGTATGTTTGTGACATGGCCTCATAATTATTGTCTCCAAGCTCTGTCTTCTTTGAGTTTAATTGATTGTTACCATTCTGTTGTATAATTATTGGATTTACTAGGAACTTGTCATAGTTTCTTATGGTTTCCCCTATTATTCATGTTTCCACTTTTGTTGATGGAAGATCAAGGCATGTCTATATGTTACTCTAGTGTTAATAGTTGATTACAATGCTCCAAGACGTGGTGCACCGCGATGGCATATGAATCTAGAAGAATCTAGATCTATATATGAAAATGGATCTTGGCCATATTTAATGGACTAATAGGATACTAGGATGCAGGGAGTATCGACTCTAGAATTTACCCTTAGGTACAGCCGTACAGGTCTATAAATTTTGTGGAAAGTTTCATCACATGATTCACATGACTATGTGGAGTCCTTGATGGTGTGCTAGTGGAGACCTTGCTGGTGCGCTGGTACAGTCCTTGCTTGTGTGCTTGTGGAGTCTCCTTACTGAAGCGCTTTTGATTCAAAAGGCAAACTTATTTAGGAAAATATACATTTTTAATCTAAATCTAATGCATCAAAACATACATATATTATTACTAATCCTATTGACACGGAGAAGTATATGCTCAACCGCCTATGTAGGCGTAGTCACTCCTTGTTTGGCCTGGTTGCTGCTACTTGTGGGGGATGACTCACCCCTTCTTCAAAGTGCAAACTAAAGGTTTGTTTGTGGAGACCAGAGGCAATGATAATTTTTTATCTTTTCAAACTGACAAGGGAGGGATTTGACCTTTTTGGAAAGTATAAGGCAACTTACATTGACCAGAGGAAATGTAAGGATGATCATTCCTTTACAAATATACAGTGCAAGCTTTGAATAATGCTATCCTCCATAACGTCCAATGTTAGTAGTAGGACTTTGTAGAAGTCTTATGTGTTGTAATTGTTTCTGCTATCATAGCACATGTCTCCTACTCATCCTCCTTACCTGATAATCAGAGAAGACAACCATAAACATGGTTGTGTTGTAGGGTTCTCAATTATTTATGTTTCACTAATAAAATAAGTGTTATGTTTACCTAGAGTAATGTTGAAGATAAGCATGGCTCTTTTCTTACTGCATTTATTACTCTTTACCAGTGCAACTCTCCATCTCCACCTATGAAGATAAGGTGAAACTCTTCCTAGCTTGGGATCTGTAGGGAAGCTGGATGAATTTTATGATTTGGTGCTGCAAGTAGGTTAATTGATGAACCCTTGCTTGTAAGTTGTCATTTTTTGTGGTTCTTATTGATGATGAATCTTTTATTTTTCTTCTTCATCAGATTGCAAGCACTTCTTACATAGCATGAGATGGAAGTCTGATAGAAACCTCTCATTTTATTATCTAGAGCATAAAGCCTTCCCATGCCTATCTTCTAAACAATAGTCTTGAAAAATCCAAGCTCATCTATAGGTACTTGTTTATTTTGTATTATCCTTCTAAGATTGTTTGTAATTGACCTTTTCTGAGTGATACAAATCTAAATGATATTTAGAAACAATGTTTTTCACTGCTAGAGCTATTCTTAATAATCATATTTCACAATTTCACTTAACGATCTTGATAAATTTGATATTTTCTTTTTTGCAGAACAGACCTAGAAGAGATGTGTCTTGGTAATGGAGAAGACATCTAGTGTGATCCACGACTAGCATCTTGGGTTCCTCTTTCTCATTTACATTTGCATCACCTACTCCTACTGGATGATTCTTCAGGTAAAGTGGATGGTTATGGTCTACTCAGTCTTTCAATATCCTATATACAATAGATGCACACTTGATTCTTTTTTTTCTTTCATACAGGTGTCATTGTTAAAAATTACCTAGCACATTACTTGGTATCCACCATAACATTCTTCATATGGATGATCTACTTTTAGCCATAGCGCTTTCAAAGATTTGAGTTTCTGATAATTGGTATATTCTTCAACTAAAGACCTTTAGGTCATAGCCATAGGCCCATATTGCTTTCACTAATGAATACTACAAGGCTACATTTATACGACCAAGCTTCTTGACTTGTTCTCTTTCCATATCCCTTCTTCTAGGTTTTTCATCAAGCTCGTAGAGAGTTGCACCACATCCAAGGTCCAAGGAGTAGTCTTCATTGTATGGTATAGGAAGCATAGGTTCATTGTGAAGATCAACACTGCCCTTAGAGAAGTCAACTTCTGCTATGCATGTAGGAAGGCTCATGGTGATGGAGAACACATCTACATGTATAGGTTTGTTCACTTAATTGTTCTTTCTTTCATGCTGATTTCGGATATAATCATTAACCAGTTTGCTTGTTCTATAACAACCTTTGCATTTTAATTGTTGCTTTCAAAATTTTCCCAAGTTACCAGTAATTGTGTATCCTAATCTACCCATTTCTTAGTGGTGAGATATAACTCGATCATTATCCAGTAATTTTGTTGTTTAGTTTAACTCAATGTTTCATTCAATTAAATGAATTGAATTGAAACATAATGATGGAATGAATTTATTTGACTTCTACTTGCAAACCTGATGTCTGATCCGCTGAATCACTATATTTTTGGCAGCATGAGGGAGATCATCGAAAGGTACCAGAAAGAGTCAATGACGACAATATGCCCCTACAACACACATGAAGAGGTAAATCAAACAGATTCTCAAATAGGATTATATATACCAGTACTGCCTTCCATAAGCAACTCTGTCTACATGCACTCATCGATCGGGTATGATTTCACACTTGCAGCACCTGGAGCGCCAGTCTGAGTTACAATGTTTAGTAGAACAGAACATGAAGCTCCTACAGAATATCAGACAATTCACAGGTGAGGACATGAGTGGCCTCAGCCCGGCTCACCTTGACCAGATAGAGGAACAACTTATGTTTTCCCTAGACAAAGTTCAGAACAGGAAGGTATGATTACTCATGCTATCAATTCAATTTTGCCCTGAAGCTGTGAACTATTTGCTGGTGTTGTAGTTGTTGATTATGTCATAAATTTTATGGATGTAGGCACAATTCTTGCGTCAGCAAGTTGACAATCTCCGTCGAAAGGCATGTATCATTCTGAATTCAACCGAGTTTCTACACTATTCTAATTGCATGATTGATTTTAGTCTGGCATTTCCTAACCTTTGTTTTTGATGAGTTTGTACATCTTGACGTGTATATACAGCAGACTGAGATGCTCGAAGATGAGAACATGCACTACCGTGAAGTGGTATAGCTGTGTATATATATAATTAACTTAATTATATCCCCAGTAGATGGCTAATTCTGAACTGCTTACTGGTCTTGTAAATTAACGATGAATGTGTTCTGGCAGATCAAACATGATCAACAACAGTACAAGGCGAAGGTCATTAACGACAGCCTAGGGCCATACCACCAGTTGTTCCCTGCTAACGTCGATCGAACAACTTGGAGGTACTCCTATATGTTCTCTCGTATTTTTTGGTATGCTAGTCAAATGCTACGTATAAGAGAAAACTTCCTAATTCAGTATAGCCAGTAAGTTAATTTATTTCTGTTCTATAAGTACTATTGTAGAAATACATTCATACAGTTTCTCATTATTTCCATTAAACATAACAAATCATACTCGTCATAGTGTACTATAACTTTGCTCTTAATTTCAAGACTCGTTCCCAATTAACAATCAGCATGGGTCAATTATAACTTGGCATCATTCCATATTTTGTATTCACGACTATTGTTTTTTTTGTTTGTTTAGATGGAAATTATTAACTGTGGGCGCCATTGACCTGACTCCCTGCAGCTGGTGATCTATGGTCAGAGCATCTGCAGAGCAACCCCTTCAAATCCTTGGAGTCATGAACATTTGGTCCTTGGCCGACACCTTCCTTCTTTGCCATTGCCCTCGTAGCCATACACCTGGTACTTAGATCTGCCACCTTTGATCACAAACCCCGACCTGCATTCCCCTTGGCTGCAATTCATCAAAGGACAAATGAAGTAGACCTGACATCACATCCTCCATGTCTATCCCAGTCCCCAGAATGACTTCGTGTGAGCTGATCTTCTGAACCCCGATGGCAAGGAAAAGAGACCCCAACAAGAAGGTTCGTTTCCTTTATGTAATATCTTTTATTGATCCTACCTCATCTTGGATTAGCACTTATATCATCACTTCCGTCAATGTTGATAGTCCCATACATTTGTATATGTACAGCTGCCAGCTCCGATCTATACGATACAAGATTGCAGGGGGAAGTAATGGCTTGTGTGTACGATGACGTAAAAGTAATGTGGTCGATGATGTTGGATAAGTCCAGGCCACTCACTGCAGACTCCTCAGACTACTACTACATTGTCAATGTGTAACTCTGCTGCTATGGGTCTTAGTAAAAGCACAAAGTCATGCGATGTTTTGAAATGAATCCCCACGGTTTAGTTAGCTATAGCTGCAACTACGGCTGCAACTACAGCTGCGAATCAGGCTGTTATAATCCACCTGCAACTACAACTGCAAATCAGGCAGTTATAATCTCAATACAATCCAGATAATCATCCACCTGCAACTTCAGCTGCAAATCAAGGTCCGTAATTAAATACAGCAGATTTGCATCAATGCATCTTCTACGTCGAACCACATTGACACTGGTAGGCTACAAGCCAAGTCATGATGGTTTGTTGAAGTATACTTCTGTTGGCGCCATTGACAGAGAAAGAAGAAATAAGCTGGCTCTACCAATAATTAACTTTTCTTGATGTATTAAGGGCACGTTTGATTATGTCAAGTTGTATTTGGGTCATGTGTATGAATGTAAATAAATTAAACATGATGAGTATGTAATTGATTACTTGTTATAAGAAATGAAATTATTCGTTATCCAATTTTGATGTCTAGATGACAAGATGACAAACTGTTTATAGTTTTCTAGTGTAATCACTTGAATTTACTGTAAAAAAAATTCTGCATTTGATTGGTGACCGGAATATGAAATTTCTGTCCATTGTTGTGCAGTACATGCACATACACCTGCATATACATTCGAGTGATATATTAGCTTTTTGATAATGACTGTCGACTTCACTTTTGATTAAATAGGTGACATCAATCTGTGTGGTTCTTTTAATGTGGGTGATATACTATGATGTCATGTGTTGCCCTGCTTTGGAATGTGAAAACCACTAATAGATGACATTTATTCAAATAGGCTACCTTGCACAAAGCCCACTCTAAATAGGTGACATTCATTTTTTAGGTAATAGTCAATCATGTCACCTTTTTGGTAAAAGGTTGCATACTTAAATGTCACCTATACCTTATTTTTCAGTAGTGATTGAAAAGGACGGTGGGAAAAATCGTTTCCAAGAATGTAACAGAAATACACAAAAACGAATTATAGTTAAATGCTGAGAACAAATTTAAAACACTCGCAGAATCTCAACTCAGCAAATGACGGACACTCCATAGACTTTTTAACAGTCGCGCGACACACCGGCTTTGTATAGCCTTACAGACATGTAACTGTCAATTAAATGCACCCCTACATACACAACAATAACTATAGGGGCCGTTCGGCCCCCTTCTTCTTAAATCCCGGTGGTTGCTGTACAATTCTGGGATCACTTGAGCTTTGGCTCACCAATTTTCTGCAGAGCGACAGTAGATACGCTACTGGAAAAGCTGAAAACTGGCACAGTGCGCCAGTTTTCATCACCGCCGTGGAATGGCGGGATTTCAAGAAGCACGCATCTATTAGAACGAAATGCCAAATCAAATACCAAATGATATTATGGCCACTAGTCCAATCATTTATTTACATATATAATTGCAGCATTTTAGATGATAGCGGCCAAACGGCCCCTAACTGATTCTCTTTCACCTGTTTGTAATTATCACAAACCTGACACATACAAATTACAACAACTGTTAACTGTTTTGAATACATCTATTCAGGAAACAACTACCGGTCACTACTAGAAAAAGCACAATACGTAACTGTTATGACCCTAGCAACAACGTAATGTGTTAGGGTGGAAAAGCTTACTGCACATGGTATCCTTACACAAACACCCTTGTGTAAAAGGCCATCGCAGGAATAAATGTGTGAGGGTGATACCCCAAACAACAAAGTATAACAGAATAAAATAAGTTATCAGGAACTAACTTTGTATAAGGGTCTTACTGCTTTCTGCAGTGAAATGAGTTAGGACAAAGTTCATCACACATCATCGCTGTTACCTTGTAGCTTGTTTGAGTAATAAAAGAGATCGTAACATTTACATGGGGACAAATCAACATGTGATCTTTATTTATTTAAACTGTATGTTGCATACAAAAGGAGGGGACGTGGCCCTTACTCCATAAGAAAAGTACAAATAACAACCGTTAAACAATGGATAAAAAGAAATCATCCAAGAAATATGTAGACTTTTATTTGTCTTGTGAGAGTCCATTGATTATTTCCATGCGTCCACTTGAATCTACTTTCTTTTCGCCACTATGAAACAGCAGATGACGGAACTAAATACATTTGGTAAACAGAAGGGGCAACATATGAATCATCATACAGCCAAGTCTTTCTGGTAAGAACTTGATTATCATAGACCCAATCGAGTTCAACAATGTCCATCAGCTCATCGGCTCGAAGTGCATGAATGAATGGCTCATAAAGACCAACAACCTTCGGTTTGTGCTGTCTGCACAACCGACCAAGAAGACGCTTTGTTCTACTATTCGTGGCTCCCTGATGTTCCAAAAGAGATGTTTACAGAGTCCATAAAGAAGAATAAATTGCACTGCATCATGAGGTTGCTCCTCGTTTTCAGTAACTCCTTCTCCTCGGCGAGATACCATCGTTATATTCGTAGAAATCTTCCGCGTATCCTTCGTTTTCACCGTCTATCCCTTGTGCGAGCCATGACCACTATCCCTCATAGTTTTCAGGATCAGTATAATGGTAGCTTGCATTCTGTCTGTTCAGGACTAATGAAAGTTGATTACCGGAGTTGTATGATTGCTTGATTTTGCATGTCATCTGCATGATAAATTGTCAGTTAGCTCTCTATAATTTCATCTGCAGATTTAAAACACTATGGGCACGTTTGTTTTGCAGGTTTTAGTTGGATTTCAAAGAATACAGAATTTGTCCGATCCTGTTTCAAGTACTTGCTGGCTTTGGATAATACAGCTGAACAAAATTTTTGATTTGGTTAACATGGAGGCAGTTGCAGCATTTTTCACATGAGTGGGGTCCAACGGTAGTTTTGCATACTCAACTTACTTCTGAACAGTCGGTAGGAGGGCCGCATAGCACGGAACGGGCTGGCTGTTTTGCTGTAACTCGGTGTTCCGCCGATTTGAATTGGAAATATAAATCCAGTTGTAACTCGGTGTTCCGCCGATTTGAATTGGAAATATAAATCCCGTTGTTACTGTATACTACGAAAATACTGGATTCTTCTCATTTTCCTGCTCCATCAAAACAAACATAAACTTTATGTTATTAGATCTGCGATTACAATCCATCACAGTATAATACAGGGAATCAAACCTGCCCTATGTGGAACCAAAAATATGAGTGCCTAATTATTCCAATTCGTTTCCACTTAACAAAAATGCATGAAAGAATATAACAATATACTAGAATGGATACATAGTATTTCGTTAGAAGTCTAATGGTTTCTTGGAGTAATGAATATCAGTAAGGTCCTTTAGATTACATACATAAACGATCACAATGATGTGAATCAGTGTGTAACTGATTATCAAATCAAAGAGTATCACTACTACAGAAAATGCTTTTTACAACAGTTCCTTTTCTCAATTTACAATAGGTGTTAACCATTGTATTAGATCGCGTGGTCTTATGGGGGGTGCTTTACACAACATGTGATCGCATGTTGTAATAGATGCATTTTATACAACAGTTGAAACATGTTGTCTTTTAAGGAATGGCCTGTTGTAATATGGGTATTTTACACAACATGCGGTGCACCTGTTGTAATATATATTATACAACAGTTGAACGACGTTGTCTTTCGCGAAACACACCCGTTGTAATAGGGGTATTTTTTACAACATGCAGTTCACCCGTTGTAATATATATTATACAACAGTCGAAGCATGTTGTCTTTCACTAAACACACCTGTTGTAATAGGTAGGTCTATTACAACATGCAGTGCACCTGTTGTAATATACATATTTATACAACAGTTGGAGTATGTTGTCTTTCCATACATTTAACCGTTGTAGTAAGATTGTTTAGACAACATGGTGTGTGTCTGTTGTAATATACACAACTTATACAACATGTTATGCTTGTTGTAGTTCACTAGAAACACCTGTTGTAATAGGTGTATTTTTTCCGGACAAACCTGTTGTAATAGGTGTGGATAACACAACATGTGTTGTTTGTTTTAGAATCATACATTTTACAACATATTATTAACTGTTGTCTTTGATTAGAGTTTGAAAGGTCATATATCGCACCAATTGTATTGATCAAATTAACCATATTATTAATAAATTATAATAAATATGCAATTATACTTTTTCATTTTACAAACAAACACATAGTTGAACAAAATTTCCATCAAACCTTAAAAGAAACTCGTACTAAATTTAATTAATATTAAATCATCCATACAACGATTCAATAATATAAAGTACTGAGTATCCACTCTAGAATCGAACTGAAAACTAACTAAAAAAGTTTCACACATTGGTCTATGGTAAAGAACAAATGTCTCCCACACATGTCACATAATCTTATGTGTGCTCAAGAACACATGTCGCCCACTCGTTTCGGACCTCATCGATTTCTTCTTGGTTGAAGCAACGACCAATATACTTCGAATAATACTGCAATCATATGACAAATATATCAACATATTGTGATATTTTCAATTTATTTAGAAATTTGAACAAACTAAAAGAACATAATGTTAAGTGGCTTACACATTCAGGAATATTTCTATTTCTCACATCAAAGATGTCTTTCATATACTTCAACACATAATACTCGCAATCTGTATTGTTCGGCTGCTTTGGACACTATACAAAATAAATATTAATTTGTTATCCAAATAATTTTGAGAACTTGTTAGCAAATAAGAGGATGGAAAGGTATAAATAGCCAGAAAACTTAATAAAAGGTATGTGTAAACAGGATAAAAAATGCTATAAGAGTGAAAAAAGCATGGTTTATGGCTTCCCCGGATAATGGCAGTGGCGAACACGGGGCTTCACATATTTCTTATTTAAGGCTCTTCACGCTACAACTCCAAGACTCAGACTCAAGCATCTTTATAATTCCAAATCTCAATTGTATGCAATATATTTTTGCCAGAACTGCCAATGGGAGTAACACCAAATGCTATTTCAAACAACAAAATCTCAATTGTATGCAATATATTTTCTGGAAGTAAGCAGCTTCATAAACTGCCTGTCACAATTGTATGCAATATATTTTCTGGAAGTAAGCAGCTTCATAAACTGCCTGTCACATTATGGTAGACATCAAATGCTATTTGAAACACCAAAAATGAGAACGGCTTACGGAGATAATATAGGCAAGACTGCTCGATGAGTAGCTTCAACTTATTGATCACTGATGACATGATGGAAACGTTCTAGCAGCCGAAATATAGAGGAAAAGAAAGAAAACAAACTTGAGATCGGACCAGTCTGAGCTCAAGATCCTATTGGGGATGATGTAAACTTTGGGTTGAACTAAACCAAATAAATCGGATTATCGGAGTACCTTTAGTTTGGGTCCAAGAGAAAATTTATTCAGGTGGGTACCAAAATTTGGGTTCCAAATTCCATTTTGGACCAAAAACAAACCATGATTTACCTATGTCAGCTTTCTAAGCTTAGACTAGCAAGCTGTTATATTCTGTAGTGCTCTTTCCTGTTTCTTTCGTGGTGGCGTGCCATGTAGGTCCAAGAAGTGTGGTGTTAACTGCTAGAAGTAGAAACAATAGAGCAGATATGTGATTACAGGACTGTCCTGATATTGATCCTGGACTAGCACTCTTCGGTTGAGCATGTCCGTCAAGCCCCAACACCTCCCCGTCCACCTTTATCTCTGCAGGAGGGCAGTGGCTGTTCTTTGTTCCAGCTGGATCTCATGTTCGACACTCTGGAGTGATGGAAATAAAGGGGTAAGGAGGCTGACCTCAAAAGCTGTCATGGTGGTTACCAGTTTCTCTCAATTCAATTGTTGTTGCCGGTCCTTTTTCCTCAGTGGTTGAATTGTGGAATTCTTTCCTTTTATACGGGGTGCATTCAGTTTGGTTCATAGAGGGTAGTCTGATTGATTGGCATCAAGTTGACGCCTCTAGTTGTAATTTTGCTTCTTTGTTTCATTTTCTTGTAGCTTGATATGAGGTTGGGTTGTCTTTTATTTTTTTCACTCTTGAGGCTGTACTGAAGTCAGACCTTGGTTTGTTTTCCCATGTAAGGCTATATCTACTTTTGCTGTCACTAGGTGGGTTCACATTTGAGATGAGGATGATTACAGCTTGATTGCAGCTGCCTAGCCACCAAAAGCTATTCAATGTAAAAAAACGTGTCTCTTTATCATGTACCAAAGCCAATACATCTGTACCTGTCTATAAATATTGCAAAGGGTGACTGGCCCTTAAGGCCACATCGAGCAAGTAGGTTGTAGTTTTAGACCTTTAGATATTTATATTGTTCTGTACTCATCAAACTGTTTTCTGGAATTCAACCTGATAAGTATGCAAAAATTTAAAAATTTGACGTTTTAGATGCAACTATGAGTTTTAGTTTCTTACTTGGTGACTATGCTTTGATCCATGTTCTTGGTTGTAAAGGGATATAGCTGAAACTACGTTTAGGTTAAGTAATCTTAACTCTAGAAGGGGATATATCAATCACTTTGAATCGAGTATCAACTGCCTGTCACAATTGTATGCAATATATTTTCTGGAAGTAAGCTGCTTACTTCCAGACAAAATCTGTGAAACTTTTCCCAACTTTTCTGATTTTTTAGATCCATGTGTATACTTGTAAAAGGAAACAGATACAAACTAAACAGAAATGATGTGACAATAATAATTAGGCATTACATATAACAACCACTTTGAATGTAATTGATTTAATGTATATTTAAAATGATATCTTGTGATTTCTTTTTTTCATGAATTAATTTACTCTTGTGCTTATGATACAAACACAAATGTCATTATGGGGCTTGCCCACCCTGTCTGACTGACTTGTCATCAACGACTTCCTTATGGTTACACATGTAATTCTTTTTTAAACTCTAAAATCAAAAGGTATGAAATCTGTATTTCATACAAATTTATGCAAAATCTTTATGAATTGTTTTTAATGTATAAACAGGTGTGTGGGATACTTGACTGGACATACTTATTTTCTGAAGATTGTACAACTTGTGCCTTAAATTCAGATTTGTTTACTTGGGGATGAAACTTTGGATTCAAGTTCATCGGTATTCAGATTCTGAATTATTAACATTTCTTCTATATATGTATCATAATACCTGCACTCTTTGTTAGTTGTTAAGTTAAAAGCCTATGTTATATCATATAGTTTATTTTTTTACAGCTAAGCAACCTTGAGATACAAATGACTTTCTATGTACACGAAATATGTCAAATATCTCATGTTAGATAACACATTCTTGGTTGGAACCATGATATCTCTCAAGGTCTGCGTTTCTTGTTAGTGGAAGGTAAAAAATGTGAAATGGAATATGCTATTCACTCCCATAAAAAATGCATATTATCACACGTTTCCAAAGTACAATTGTTAATTTTCTTTTGTGTACTACAACTACTATTGCCTTCTTGTGGTTAGAACTGGATAATGTGTGGTATGCCTATTTTCTCTGACGTCTCTGGATTCAATATTTTTCAAGGATTTTCTAGCCTCCAAACAGTATGTAGTGTCATATTTAAACATACCTACATATGGATATGCATGTAAATGCAAGTTGTAGTAATATTCAAATTGATTCCAGGTCTGTAAATTCTGATTTGCTTTTGAAATCTTTTTTCACAGAAGTGGGGCTTACTCATCTATTAAAAAAACACTCTTATAAGTTAAAGTTGTCTTTAAGACAATCCTAGGGTAGATCTTGGAATCCTTTCTAATCCTAGTACATCTATACCTAGCTTTAACGGAAATCTTACAAAAAGATTTTTTCTTGGGAGCTTCCTTTGTCGCCATCATGTTCAATAGTATTACCTCTCAATAAGGTAAGGCTGGACCTTGGCATCCTTAGGGAGGCCCTGGAGACAATGTACCCAATCTCGGGCCCCGACATTGATGCAATGACATCCCAGCTATAGATATCAAAGATGAAGAGAACCATGTGGTAGATGTGCAAGATTGGCATAATAATCACAACCACAGATGGGTACTAGATCAAAATGGAACCCACAGACCATTGGTAGATAGATGTCTTTGGGATTTCATTGGGGCTCTTTTCTAGAACATCAACCTTATAAGAAGAGGGAGATACAAAGGATATAACTATTGATTTTTGATGCATAAGGGGGAGTAGACTCTAGCTGCCTTGACCTGCTGTTATGGTTGCAAAGACATACAATCTTATAGAATCTGAGATTGAGTAGACTCTAGAAACTAATATAGAAAATGCTATGTAACAATCAACTTGTATAGCCACACAGTCTTACAAAAGCTTCATCTTGGCATGTTGAGGTTCAATAGAATAGGAGATCAGTTCGACCATGGGAAATTGAAACATCTAAAAATGTTTAGAAGAGATTTGTCCTGCATTTTACCACACATACACAAAGGGTCGAAGGTATATACCTATTAACTCTAACTCACTCCTCTTTGTTACTCATGCTTTCTTTTGTAGAATCATGAAAGGATAATTGATAAACTTAGTGAAGGTCATTTTGATTTTACTAATTCTCAGGCACCAACTGGTTATCCTTTCTGTAATCAATTCTTTCATTAAGATTTATAGTCAAATTTAGGCTCCCCTTCACTGAAACTAGCATCATAATTGATCTGGGGATATATCTAGGGGTATCAGTCACAAATGGAAGATGCAAGAAATAACTGTATGACCATATTATTAGTAGAATGCAAGAAACTAGAACAACACTTCTATTGGTGAATCAGAAAGCAATATTTTTCTGGATCAAAATTGTAAATTACCTTGATAATTTCCCATTTCAAATTCTTCCTATATTGCACATCTTTCTTTTGATAAACTTTATGAGTCCTATTCAAATTCATATCAAGAATTCTATGCATTAGTAACTATATATGGAACTTTCAATACATGTATTATGTAATTGAAATTGTTTTATGAAGTACTTACAACTCCATGAGTTTTTCCACGTTCCCACATAATTTTCCTCGTAACGGATCAAGATAGTGGCACTTACCCCACATAGGGTCGAAGACGCAAAGTATCCAATGTCCCCTACGCATACATGAGTATTACATTTTAAGATTAATGTATTTTTAAGCAACATTTAAAGTAAACAAATAACAGACAATCGACAAAATGTATGCGTACCCCACATTATAAGGTATAAAGAACAATTCTAATCTTTGTTTCTTCCCTCTAATGAACTGATCTGCTATGTACTGCGCCCGAGTCTCCACTTTATCATTGTATAACGGATCTATAAAATGTGGACATATAAATCCAAATATATTAAATATATTTCCGGATGTCACTTTGTTGAACAAATGCCTACAAAAAAACACATAATTAGTCTTTGTACTTGTATAGAAACACATAATTAGTCTTTGTACTTGTATAGAAACTTGTATAGAAACACATATTACTCGTATGAAACTTACTTTATGTACACTGATATGTGTGAGGCTTCTAGTTGGTCTTTATCATGGCATATTTTAACCAATTCTGGTGTGATAATCAGCTCATGTGTGTAACCAATTAATGGACACAATATTAAAATTATATAGTGATGTTTAAAACTATAGAAATAAAACATATATACATATATATATATATATTAATTATATAATTTTAAACATCACTATATAATTTTAAACATCACTATATAATTTTAATACTATATCCAATAATTTTAAATACTTCTATCTGCATTTATAAATATTATGTATTAATGAAATATAAATGCAAATAGAAGTATTTAAATTAATGGATACAATATCTAAATTATATAGTGATGTTTAAATTATTTATTTAATATATATATATTATTTCTATAGTTTTAAACATCACTATTTAATTTTAATATTGTATCCATTAATTTTCAATACTTCTATCTACAATTATAAATATTATGTATAAATGAAATATAAATGCAGATAGAAGTATTTAAAATTAATGGATACAATATCAAAATTATATAATGATGTTTAAAACTATAGAATTAATATATATATATATATATATATATATGTATGTATATGTTTTATTTCTATAGTTTTAAACATCACTATATAATTATAATATTGTATCCATTAATTTTAAATACTTCTATCTATATTTATAAATATTATGTATTAATGAAATATAAATGCAGATACAAGTATTTAAAATTAATGGATACAATATCAAAATTATAGAGTGATGTTTAAAACTATAGAATTAATATATATATAGAATATATATATATATATAGAATATATATATATATATATGTATATGTTTTATTTCTATAGTTTTAAACATCACTATATAATTTTAATATTGTATCCATTAGTTTTAAATACTTCTATTTGTATTTATAAATATTATGAATTAATGAAATATAAATGCAGATAGAAGTATTTAAAATTAATGGATACAATACCAAAATTATATAGTGATGTTTAAAATTATAGAATTAATATATACATATATGTTTTATTTCTATAGTTTTAAACATCACTATATAATTTTAATATTTTATATATTAATTTTAACTACTTCTTTCTGCATTTATAAATATTATGTATTAATGAAATATAAATGCAGATAGAAATATTTAAAATTAATGGATACAATATCAAAATTATATAGTGATGTTTAAAACTATAGAATTAATATATATATATATATATATATATATATATATATATATATATATATATATATATATATATATATATATATATATATATATATATATATATATATATATATATATATATATATATATATATATAAGCGAATATTATATGTGAATATTATAATGGATACACACACATATATTATACGTGAATAATTGAAAAATTCAGAGAATTATGTGAATATGATGTGTTGTTAAACTATGGTCTTTTACAGTATGTAGCTATTACAACAGGTGATATAATGTTGTGTAATTATAGTATCTTACAATGGTTTAGTTTACGTTGTATAATGGAGGTCTATTACAACGATGTTTTATGTGTGGATATTACAACATGTTACAACATGTTGTGTAATTATAATATATAACAACAGGTGGGAGTCTGTTATCTCATGTTGGGATATAACAACGAGTTTTAATATGTTGTATTATGGTGGTCTATTACAACATGTACCAAATACAACATGTAAAGGCCTGTTGTATAATTAATACATACTACAACGAGTGAGTCTGCGTTGTGTAATGATGGTCTATTACAACATGTGACTATTACAACGGGTCAAAATATGTTGTGTAAATAACATCTTTTACAACGGTTTTGAAAATGTTGTGATACTACAACCTATTACAACACTTTAGCAGTTGTTGTAGTATCCTCCTATACTACAACAGGTTTGGCATGTTGTAAATGACTTGTGTTTTATAAAATATACAATATACAACACAAAAATGGGATTGTTGTGATAAGTATGCTAACTACAACACAATCATGAGAACTGTTGTCTATCTCCCGTTGTAAAAAGCATTTTCTGTAGTAGTGTATGTAACTAATAATAGTAGAGTTCAAATTTATGCGTGCAACTAGATAGAATCTAATATTATATATAGAGCAGCAAATGGGAATACATGGTCAAGAATGAGGGAGTTTAAAACGACAAATTAACAGAAAGCGAGTGTAACAAAGACTTAATTCTTAAAATCATTTTTTAGTTGTCAACATCATGTTTATTTATACGACAAACACAACCAACTTAGCAATTATTTGAATATTCAAGTTCAGTCACAGATTTAATGTGATACTTCACTAAAAATAAACAAAATTCAAAAATGAACTTTTATGTTCAACGACCAATTCAAATTGAAACTAGGTATGAACCCATTCGCCTATGTAGTAGAATGAGCCTACATGTCTATGATTGACAACCTAAAACATTATATTTTTACTTCCATCACAGACTATAAATGGACTGCACCCAACTTGGAATAGAAAAAACAGGCACTCTTTGACATTATCTTATTAACTTCAGAAAATATCAAATAGATATGTTTACCTACTTTTGTGGGATAGTACGCCTACTAGCCTTCTTTGACTACATCCCATTATGCAACAACATCCAGACTCCCATATCACCATCATCTCACTGTTCATTGTCGTCAATCCAATTTTTTTATTGTTGTTGCAACTATATAAAGCATTGAACCCTTCTTACTGCCACCACCTCTCTTGACGGTAGGGGAAATGGATTATAGGGGGCCTTGAAAGTCATGGCATGTTGCTTATGAATAGCAAGAGGCTTTGATGTCGGCTAACTCAGAACATGATGTGACGTTTGAGCCATTAGATCTGCACAAAATAGGAAGGACTATTCTGTGAGGTGTTTAATAAAAAATAAAGGTATTTCTTTCATAAAGATACATACATTACACAATACAATTTACCAATGTAAATGTCATAAAGATACATACATTACACAAAATAACTACCTAGAATCATGTGCCATCAGTTAGTACATGTCTAAAAATATCAGAAAGATACATGTAATAAATAATTGAAAAGAACAACAAATGGAACTATTACCTTGATATGTTCACAACTTGGAAAACTCAGTCATGTTCATACTACAAAAATCAATAATTCTTAATTAAAGTGCACAAAATAATATCATACTGATACTAGTTTCAACATAAATATTTCCCAATTATACGTTAACTCCTCGTTCCAAATATACATGCATAGTAGTTGTGGCTTACATATACAAAATGCCACAATTCACAAATTTGACTAACACATGTATCATCTTGGTTTCTACAAAAAGTTAACAAGAACATTCATGTTAGTAAAACTTTTACACAACTCAAAATCATGCATTTAGACCAAAAAATCAATTAGCCAAATCTTAGTTTGTATTGTCTCTGTAAGAGTTTTGCATGTGACAATCCATCTTGTTGTTGTTTGAGTGTCCAACATGAGAGTTTGGTCCATCATCATCACTGTTTGATCCTCGAGCATGAGAAGAGATAGATCCATCATGTAATTTATCCAGATTCCTTCTTATAAGTAGCACAAAATGATTTCTATTTTATTGTTGTAAATGTTAAATCTCACAACATAATAAACAAATATCAACATTGAAAGAAATATGACCAACCACGTTTGTGAATAATTTTTTTGTATGTATCTGGTAATGAGTTTGGCTTGTATCTGGTCTTTGATTTATTCTTATGATGTTCTATGAAGCATGTTAGGATTGTTATTTGGGCATTCATATGCGTATACAAGGAGAGTACATAAATTTTTATATGAGGGATGTTGACTAATTTTATCCAGCCCAATTAATAAGGCTTTAAAGAAAATAAGGTATAAATTCAGTTATTTCAAATGCTAACCTGTCTCATCATTTGCAACATTCTACCTTTTGCATCTGCTAATGCTTGAGCATAGAATCTTGCTTCCTTTTCAATGTCTTGATACGTTTTTTGAGCTAACTCCATCATAGGGGCCTCTTTTAGTAGTTGTCTTGTCACACCATGACCATAACCCCTTTGATAGCCACCATGACGTTCCCCATATACTTGATCCATAACAGGGAGAAAATCAAGGGCATTTTGACTATCTTGAACTTTTCTTCGTTCTGTTTCTGTTTGGACCTTTTCCCGCAAGTATAAATGAGTATCACTTACTAATTAATCAAGGTATATTGTGCGTACAATATATCAATATGGATATTACTAACCATCATTATCTTAGTATTTTCATTTGGAAATTCTCCATTTCTATCTTTGTGAGAAATGATGTATGTATGATAATCTGATGCATCTTGACCATCTAGAATCTAATGGAATAAAAACAACATGAAGATGGAATAACTGAAAATATTATCATAAAGTAAAATACTCACCAATTCGAACTGTTTTCTTCGCATCGACTTGGTCCCTAGTGTACAAGTAGGTCTTATCTTATCACGATTAGTTGTATTTTGTTTTGCCACTAACTATATATACAAAAATAATTATATTATAAAACATGTCATCTAGTATAGTTTTAACTCATCAAAAAATTTATATTACCTTTGTTTCATCCATACTCCAATATATAAGTAGTTATTGCCATTGTTCTTGACTAACCCTTGATTCTGGTGAAAATAAAAGCTCTTCTGGAGACAACCAAAGTAAATATCGTTTCAAATTGTGGCGATGATTGATGACACTACCTTGTACCCTTGATTCACACCACTTCATTACACGATACATATTTGGAGTCAGTTTGGTTTCATGACTCTTAAATTTTAATAATTTCTATTGGAAAAATGATTGTAGTTAGATTGAGATATAAGAATGATAGATACCAATGTAAGCTATAAATTAGGCACAAAAAAATACCTCAACCTCTACCCACACACCAAGAAAATTTTGGTGCTGCATGACTCCCCATTTCAGGTGCAAAGGGAAACTATCTGTGTCTCTAGCCTTCAATCCTAAGAAATTTACTAGAGGAGAACATTCAGGTGAATAAATAAATATATAAAAATGATATATAATTACCTTTTGCTTTAGAAACTTCTTTTTTAGCTTTGGCTTTTTCTTTTGCTGCACCTATTACATGTCAAATAGATGTCATACATAAGGTAATACCCGATTCGAACAGCAATATATATATATATATATCTGAAGCTTCTTACATGTGATGGAGAACAATGATTGGTCATGAGATCCAACTGAAGTATTCTTAGAAGGAATCATGTCACAAAAGTGGTGGGTAGCTTGCTGGTCTTGAATCACATTAACATCATTTTGATCTCCATGTTGTACTACTTCACTTAAGTACTTCAGCTTTTTCTTTGGAGGCATAGTTTCTAATCAACTCTATTATATGCATATGAAAAAATAATGGAATAAGAAATTAAATATAGGGCTAAAATTCGAAGAATAAGTATGAAAAAAAAATCTAGAGAATAAAATCTTTCAAATGATGGTGAAACCTTTTGATGGTTAATTTTGTCTTGGAACCATATTTAGTAAAGTATGGTCGACATGTATAGGTATCATGATATCTGAGCGAACCCATGTGGTCTCGTTCTCATCCTCTAACCCACCATCTCCATGATTGATTTCCTGAATGATTTCTTCTATATCATCTTCTTCACTATGTAAAGTGTCCATTGGTAAATCAAAAATATCTCTTGGTCTCTAATGACAAACAATACTCCAATTTTTTTCTTCTATATCAACTGAGTAGAATACTTGAATTGCTTGCTCAGGATAAATGAACGGCTCATCTTCAAAACTTGTTCTACATGTGTCAATTAGAGTAAAGCCAAATTCATCTATATATGAACCTATGGATTCCTCCATGTCATACCATCTACACTTGAAAAGACTAATAGGAGAGATGGTTTCATATTTAAGCTCTAATATGTCAACTAATACTCCATAAAACATATTATCATTGCCTCCTTTTGTAGCAATACCAGAATTTTGAGTGACATGACCGTTGTCTATTGTTTCGACTTCAAATTTATAACCATTTACATAATATCCTTTGTAAAAGCGTACTCGTAGTGTGGGGCCTCTAGCAAGACATCTAACAACATTTGGAACAACCATATCTTGAGGTAAGGAGCCAACCTGATAAAAATACATACACAATGTTAAATGTTAGAGTTTGATATCACTTAAATAATTTATTATCATACTTACATAATTTGAGAACCATTTCACAAATGATTGTGTTGTTCAAGTTGTATTTGGTGTTCATCCCAACATGGGTTTTGAATCCTAATCTCATTGCCATGTAACCTAACACAATGAATTGTAAATATTAGGAATAAAAATGAAATTTGCTTTTGAGGGTTCTAGAAATGAACACTTACAATATGTATGGTTCGATTTCAGCTGTATTAAACAAAATAAATATGCGCGCTTTATTTATTTCATCATATGAGAGTGTGATAAATACACCACCACCAATAGGTCCATCATTGTATCGAACTTTTCTATTCAAATTTGACTCCACATCCTTTAGATAATGTTGGCAAAATATAGTGGCTTCCTGCAAAAGATATCCCTCTGCAATAGATCCTTATGGTCTACTTCGATTGCGCACAAAACGTTTCAAGGAATATAGATATCTCTCAACTGGACACATCCATCTGTACTCTACTGCACCTGCAACTTTAGCCTCATATACTAAGTGGAGTGTTAAATGGACCATGATATCAAAGAATGTTGGAGGGAAAATCCTTTCAAGCTTACAAAGAAGAATCGGCATTGAGATTTCTAGTTTTTCCATGTTCTTATAGCTGATTTTCTTCGCACATAAAGACTTGAAAAAATGACAAAATTCTATTAGCACTTTTGCAATAGGCTTTGAAATGGTTCTCCTTAAAGATAGAGGTAAAAGATGTTGCATTAGAATGTGATGATCATGACTTTTCAATCCAATAATCTTTTTGCTCTCTATATATACTTTGTTTGATATGTTTGATGAGAACCCATCAGGCAGTTTCAAGTCTTTTAATACCAACAAGAAATCTTCTTTTTCTTTATTTGTCATGCTATATGATGTGTGAGGCAGTGAGAACTGATCATTGTGTTTTCTTTTCTTTGGCCACAACGGTTTTCTGATATTTAGCTTCTGCATGTCCAAACGAGCATTAATATTCTCTTTACTATGACCATCTTTATGCAACAACCAACTAAGGATATTTTCACTTACATTCTTCTCAATATGCATTACGTCTAAGTTATGACGAATCAACAAAGTAGACCAATAAGGAAGCTCAAAGAAAATACTCTTTTTTTCCATCCATCAGGCATTTGAGAGCATGTTTGTTTCCCTGCCCCAATGGTTTCACCAATAGGATTTACAATGTCATAAGTTTCCCACATCTTTAGTAGATATGAACCCGTAACTTGTTTTAGTGCACTACCATATTCTTCCATCCCGTTAAAGTTTTTCTTCTCTGCACGCCAAGGATGACTTGCATCTAGAAAATGACGATGTCTCAAGTAGACACATTTATGGCTATGTGGAAGATAAATAGAACCATGGTCTATTCCACAATGTGGACATGCTTTGTATCCTTTGGTGCTCCAACCAGACAACATACCATATGTAGGAAAATCATTTATTGTACAAAGGAGTGCTGCTCGCATATTAAACATTTCACATTTATTGGCATCATAAGTTAGCACGCCATCTAGCCATAATGTGTTCAACTCATCAATCAATGGTTGCAAGTATGTGTCAATTTTATTTCCAGGAGATTTTGGACCTTCTATAAGAAGAGATAGCATAAATAATGATGGTTTCATTACCAACCATGGAGGAAAGTTGTAGCATATTAAAACAACAGGCCAGGTACTCCAATTACTACCCATCATAGAACTAAAAGGACTAAAACCATCACTTGCAAGAGCAAGTCGTATATTACGAGGGTCAGAACTAAATGTTGGATGTTTTAAATCAAAATCTTTCCATGCTAAAGAATCCCTTGGATGACTCATCTCATCATCGTCACTCTTAGGTAAAGTAGAGTGTCCAACCAAAAGTGAGGCTAATTTTTTTGACATAAAAAGTCTTTTTAATCTAGATGTCAAAGGAAAGTAGCGAAGTAATTTTATAGGTACCCTTTGCAATCTCCACACCCTATTTTTTTTCTCAATCTTTTCCATCTCGAAGATCCACATATAGGACATGCTTCAAGTTTCTCATACTTACCACGAAACAGAATACAATCATTTTTACATGCATGAATTTTTTGATAGTCTAAACCCAAAGTTGACATTATCTTTTGACATGCATACCAACTCGTTGGTAGAGTATTACCCTTAGGAAGAAATTCAGCCAACATCATAAAAAGGGTTGATAGTGCACTGTTAGTCAAGTTGAACTTGCATTTATATTCAAACACTCGAATAATACAAGATAATTTAGTGTACTTCAAGCATCCGGGATATAAAGGTTGACTAGCATCTTCTATAATTCTTTGAAATTTCAGTATATCATCATCATGAATTTCATTATGAGTGTCAATTGTAGGATCAAAATTAACAAACTCATGTTGTCCCATTGTATCATAAATGATCCCACTTATATCATCTGTGTGATTAACCACTCGAGACTTTTGAGCACCTATTGAACTATTGGGTACCTCACCATGTCTTGTCCAAGTTGTGTAGTCCTCTAAGAATCCATTCATTATTATATGTGTTCTTATAGTGGCCATGTCTGAATAACACTTATTCTCACACTTGTTACATGGACATCTAACTTCTTTTGTAGAGTTCCTTTGAAATGCGAATCGTAAAAAAACATCAACTCCTTGTTGAAAAAATGTGTTCCGACATCTATCAAAACAAGTTCTTCCATGAGAAATCCAACTTTTATCACTAATCAAATCCATCACAACACCTAATTAAAAGCAAAATAAAATTGTCATTGAAAACTATAACAAGATAGTTACCAATAATGAATTATAGTTGAGGAGTGAGGTCAAAGTGTCTTTTGTAGTCACTAGTTAATTTACCGACATGTCCTTTATTCAAATTTTTTTTAATCTTTGTGATTGGTTTAAGTATCCAACGAGACGAAATAAAAATATAACATTTTATATATTCCAAGTTAAATCAAACCATAGAAAGGAAATTCAGTAAAATAAAATTAACAATTAGAGATCATAATTGTCATTCTAATGTACCTCAGATCTTCTATATTTGTGAACAATCAAAATCAGTCCCTCTAGCTAGGGCAATTAGTAGCTTAATCTCCTTGGTACCTCTATGTTGATTGGCGTTCTTTGAGCACCCTATTCAATGGTTGAGCCAATATAGTAAATTTTGGGTAGACATTTGAAACAAAAAGAAAAGAGATATATATATATGGTAGTATCAAAATGACGATATATAAAACTCCTAATTAGACTCAATAAAAAAAAACTCCTAACAAGAAATCCATAAGCCTACTAAAATTTTGGAACGAAAGAAAAGTATTGTGAAATTTGTTGCTTAATTAGAGTCAATAAAAAAATATTAGGCTTGCAACCCACTCCTATGATCTTCGGAGTTCAAATAACGATTAATATTGAAATGATATGAGTAATTGATTCTGAAAAGATGTATTGATAACACAAACAGTGTTTATGAATGTTAAAAAAAATTGTAAATGTGTTCACATGATGTTTATGTGATTCTAGCAAACAAAAAAGAAACTCTCACACGTATTGCCAATAAGCACTGCTCTTAAACACTTGCCTATTGACCAGATCAAAACACAATAACAAGACATTAGAGATGTTTAATGCACGCCACCCCCGCATCACAAATTAAAAACCTGGTAATTATTGATAAAGAACACTTGAATATTGAGTTAGAAAAGAAGATTTTATTCCTCCCCAAAACTCCTAGTGAAGATTAGACGTTTACAAGATGGAAGTAATGTGTCTATCAGAGACATTGTATAAAATATGTATAAGAAATACATAAAGAGATGTAATCAAGTCGGGTTGTTGTGGAAGAACAAGGTGATGATCCTCGGGATAGTTGGAAGCAACAACATTCAGCGACCTAGCAGGCGGGTCTTACTTACTGGTGTTTGAAAGAAGTTTTTCCTACTGGAACACTGTTGACGACTGTTATAGAAATCAATGATTCATCTTTTCCTGTGATTATAGATGTACAAGAATAAAGATTTGAAAGTTAAGAGTTTTTAACACATTTTCTAAACAAACAGGTAGAGTCGGAGGAATTAAATTGGGAGACCAAAGAAGAAACTGAAACATGTTGATTCAGGAACAACAACAGTGCAAATGCAACAGGAGATAAGAAACAGGGTAGAGGATTGAGAACAATTAGAGGATAACACATTCACACAATTAGAAAGGAGATATTGTGGGGAGCGAGAGAGATGGGAAGCAGACAAGAGGAGCTGGAGATCTACCTAGACACATGCAGCTGATGTAGAGTGGCAAGCTACTGTTTCTGGCGCCACTAGGTTCAGCAAAAAAGGGGGAGAGATGAACTATGAATATAATTGCCTCAGTTTCAAGTTCCTACCTGGTCCTAGCAGCAAACTCCTCATTGACGGCATGTGTAGCCTTCTTCATTTAACAAAAAGGAAGAGCGTTTTCTCCAATGTCGACTGCACATCTTCTTCACCTGACGAGAGGAAAGCCGAAGGGGCATATTAGGAATAAAGCCGCAATAGAGATGTTGGAGCAGATAGTTGAGGAACGCCGGAGGATATGATTTAGGCTGGTACCGGAAAAACGAAGACGGCTGGGCAACGCCTCAACCTTCGTATGGCAGTGGAGAAGGAGACAACGAGACAACGTCTCTGCAGCGGAGACGGACAGAGGAGAGAAACCAGAAGCGTCGGCTGGGTTCTGCGGTTCCGGTTCGAGAGTATATGTTCGGGCTTCTAGGATCGAGAGTATATGTTCGGGCTTCTAGGATCGAGACGGTGAAGTATTTTCATTTGCCCTATTAACAATTAAATCCAGACCGTTAATAGCAAGTGGGAAGATTTTGACCCTTCATTTTTAGCAGGAGTGCGAGAGACTGTTTGGCGGGAGCCCGCCTAAACCTTTGTGTAAGGGTTAAACCTCTAAGAAATAGGAATAAGGTTTATAACCCTTGCAATTCCAGCCTTATACAAAGTCAATTTTCTAGTAGTGGGTCTCTGTGAAAGGAAGCGGCAATGTAGGTTTCTCTCGTGGCGGCCGCCGCGGGAGAGGATTCCATGGGGGTCGGGGCCATGCCCACCACAACAGGCCGCCCGATTCCATGGTTTTCTCTGAGGATGGCGCCATACCTACTCAAGATACTACCACCGCTGAAGATGTCACATCTACTGAACAAGGCTCCGCCATGGACAGCGACATGAATGACGCTTCCACTGACGACGTGAAGAAGTCGTATGCAGAGACTCTTAGCGGTAAACCGGTTGGCACTCTGACTTTCCTAAACCCGATCTCGCCGGACACGTTGAAGGACACTGACGTTACGGTCGATCTTAGCAGGGCGCTACCTGCGTTCTCCGTGACTATGGACGCTCTGAAGCCCCTACTCGAGCCATGGAAGTTCGCGGTTGTCATTAAGGCGTTAGGCATCAATGTGGGCTTTACAGTGCTAGTCAACAAAACCTACTCCATCTGGTCCCCAATGGATGAATTCCGGGTCATAGATCTCGACCAAGGTTACTACATTGTTCAATTGGCTTGTGAAGCGGATTATATCACTGCCATGACGGGAGGGTCATGGACGATTTTTTTAGCTACCTGTTTGTGCAGTCATGGTCCCCTACTTTCAGACCCTCTGACCCCATACCAAGGAAGTTGGTTGTAACCCAGCCAGCGTAGCCCGGGCGGTCAAGCCAGCGCGCCCCGCTCGGGTCAGCTGTATTTACCAACCTTTTGGGTCATCCGGGCTCTGGCACCTGTTTGGAGAGAGGGTGGGCTTCGGCCCATTCAGATCCAAAAAAAGGAGGAAGTTGGTTGTATGGGTTCTGAGTACGAGATCTACCTGTTTTCCTGTTTCAAAACCAACTGCTGACAAGCATTGGGAACACCATTGGCAAGACCATCAAAATTGACACCCATACATCGCAAGGTCACAGGGGGAAATTCGCAGTCCAAGTGGAAACACCAAAACCTCTTCTACCCGCCATGTTCATTAATGGCGAGCACTTCAGGCTTGATTTTGAAAATTTGCCAGTCGTATGTATGAAGTGTGGCAGATTAGGCCATGCTGAGCCAGACTGCAAACACGTCACTAGCCCAGCTTCTGAGTCACCTTCTACTTCCTCGCGAATTCCCATCCTGGGAATATCCTACTCTATGGCTATACACCTCAAGCGGCCGGAGCCACGCATAACATCAACAAAGAAATCCACTGCCAAACAGATGTCTTCCGAATAAAAAAAAAATAAAAAAGCGCAGGAAGAACCTATCGCTGTGTCCGACAATGAAGATACAGTGGATGAGGAGGGATTTACTAAAGTTGTGAGCAAGAAAAACAAAAAGAAAACCAGTCGTCAAACTAATCATCATGTTACTAGTACCACCTCTTCAAAGGATCCGCCTCATGTAGACGAGTCCAATGGTGTAGTGGACACTGCTGTTACTCTCACCGGGGATGAGGTCAGCACTGGAAGGTCGGTTGCAGGCTCAAGCGAGGTGCTGCAAGATCGTCTATCAGGCTGTGTTAAGTCCGGATAGAGTACGAAAGAAAGGGAAGACGGACAACTTGGTGAGTGATGACCCCCCGGATGGGCCCGACATCCAATCCAAAGCCAAGAAGATCCTCAACCTTGAAGATCAAATGATCGTTGTTGAGGCAGTTGATCAGAGATCCAAGATACAGGCTAGCAGCCGGAGGGCCTGCTTGCTGCAATCTAGTTTTCTATCCCTCTTCTACCCCAACGCCTTTTTTAATAAAGATTGGCTGTTGGAATATTCAAGGTGCCTGTCAAGACAGGAAGATTCGCCTTCTTAAAGACTTAAAACGTTCTCACGGTCTCCAAATTCTTGCTATTGTTGAACCTAGATGAAGTGGTTCTACTGCTGAGGGTATCATCCGCAAACTTGGGTTCTCTTCTTCACACAGGGTGGAAGCAATAGGGTTTTTAGGTGGTATATGGCTACTTTGGGTAAACCGCTTCTTTGATATCGAGATAATCCCTAATCATCGTCAATTTCTTCATTGATGTGTCAACAAGCAATGGCACTTGACTGTTGTTTACGACAGTCCCAACCCAACTACTCAGAAATTACTCTGGCATCGTCTGGAAGATATTTCAACGACCATTAGTGGCGTGTGGGCAGTTATAGGGGACTTCAACACCATGCTAGATGTCTATGAGAAGAAGGGTGGTAAATCCTTTGATCGCTACTCGTGTGCACGCTTCAACGAGGTTCTTTTGAATGCTGACCTAAACAAGCTTGTTCTATTCTAAATGCAACGCTACCACCTAGAAACTGCTTTAAATCCTACCATCATAACTTCATCGCCCTCCGAGGTGACGGGAGCACTGTAAACCTTCAATACCTCCCTAGGAACCTAAACATCCTGGCAGATTCAATCGCCAAGCATGTTTTCCAGTGTCAAGCATGTTGTCCAGTCTAAGTTATGTTTTATTTCGTCTACTCAGCCTTACTGGCTTCGTTGTAACATTTCTGAGACTTTATCCTTGATCTGGCGTAGTCTAGAGCGCATGATGAATAATATCTAAGTTCTAGGGTTTTTGAAAGAAAAAAAATACATCTATTCAACACTACAACTACGCGCACCCTTTCATAAATAAGCACATGCTGCATCTCTTCGTCGCTTTTGTTCGGGACACAGATCTTTACATCAATTATCAGCATACCCCGTTAGTGCAAAATCCAAAACAGCAACTTAATTAATATGTGCAAATATATCAAACAATAGGGTATCAACAAATCAGTCTTCAATTTCATGGCGATCTATGGACTTTTGATCAAATGGTTCAAGTGCCATGAATAACCTGTCTTCAAATTTTTCTTTAACAAGATTGGATTGCTGCCTTTCCCTCTCCCATCATTGAGCTTCAATATGCCCCAACTTATCATTGAAGTAACATCTCTTCTTGTAAATTTTCAGAGCATCATCATCATGTTCTCCATCTTCGTCACTATATGCGTCAGCTTCTGTGCCACAATCTTGGTCTTCTTCATAGTCACGAACATGACATTTTCCTTTGTTGTTTATGGATGCACATCCAAAATCATATCTAGCATCTTCATGTGCCTTCATTTTTGTATATGTTAATGTTGCCCACGCTTCTGCAAAGGCATTTTTTGCCCGTGCTTCTGCAAGGACATTTTTGTAAGATATTTTTGTATATGTTAATGTTGCCCACGCTTCTGCAAAGGCATTTTTTGCCCATGCTTCTGCAAGGGCATTTTTGTAAGATATTAAAGTCAAAGAATTCTAAAGAATGTGTAAGACTTTCAGATTAAAAGAAAATTGTATATTCAACTTTGGACTGAAATACACTTTCAATGTTGCTTTTAGAAAATCTATTCATCCTATCTTCATGTGAAATGAGAGACCCCCATCAATTCCCTAAGAGAGTAGACCAAAAGCTTTTTTGACTCCTTCACAGAAGATCCGAGAAAATCGTATTTTGGGAGAAAACAACACAACACCTTTTCAACAATTTTTCAATTAGAAATCTCCTCACCATATATGTGTTGAGATGTATGCCCATACATCCAATCATATGATGATTGTAATGGCATAATTTGTAAGTGATTTGATTAATAATTAAGGTATTCTTCCAATTTATTCTATTTTATTCAGTTATGAGATAATAAAATAATATAATAAATGTCTACAAAATGATATCACTCCCTTGAATTTACCACCCTCCCGGGCGTCCGGCCTCCGCCATGGGCTTTGAGGGAGGGGGGAGACTAATGTCTCTCCTAACTCAAAAACAAAGCCCAGTCGGTCAATTGTTGTTTAAATTTAATACCTAAACACTTTTAGTAATCAAATTAAACATCATTCATGAACAAACTTCCATTCCAAGTGTATCCTATGTGTGTGAATATATCGGTTCCAATTTACATTGGTAGTGAATGTCCATAACCAGCTTATGACATCACAAACAAAGAGTGGTATCTAGCAACCCATCACTATTATCCAAGTAAATGGAAAGTTGGAGAATAATTTCAACCTAAAATATGTGAATGGTGTTACAATATTTGTATAGTTCTTTTGTCACTGATATCCAGCTTGAATTTGAGACATGTAATCATCATCCTTTTCAATATTCAATCTCTATTCCTTGAACTAGAGAAGAATGTTTGAGATATATGTAAGCTCAATCTCACATATTTACTCACATGTGTATGGCCATTCATTTCTTGGTCTCACTTTTCAAGTGGCCAGGATATCATAATCTTGCGGGAGGGACAATTCCCATCTACATCACTCACGTTCATCCCCATGTGTCCGACTGCATCCAATCATCTCCTTTATAGCAACCCTTATTCAAGGTTACGGTGGATGATGTCAAAGTACACTGAAAGACATGCAATGAGTGTAGTAACTTTAGGTCTAAGAAACATAATCACCACCAATACTATATGAGCTGATTATGACTACCAATTATGGTTTTCATGTATCACTCTAATGATGGGGCCTGTCTGATACATTGTTCTCTTATAAGTATCTATGTTTTTGGTTTGATATCACATATCATGACTAATGAGATTTTATCATCAACCAACACACTCTCCAGTCTTACATGTTATTGTTGTCTATCAACCTTCTACAATAACACCCCACTAGGGACATGTCAAGAATGTATATACTCTTAGCATCCTATGATCTCATTGTTCAGGTCATCAACCCGAAGACATACGTCACAAATCACAATTCAACCAAGGCATTCACAAACTTGAGAGAGGTGATGCACATGTAAAAAGTCAACAATTAATACCATATAGCAATAAACTCTAAAAATTTGTCACGCATTTGTCAAAGATCAACATTTTTAGTTCAAAAATTGGAGATTAAGTTAAGACATGCTTTTAGGCAAGAACATCCAAATTTGGGATTAATTGTAACGTCCCCGATTCAATCACCTGATTTTCTTCCTTTGAAAATCAAGTAGCTGAATCTGAGCCGTTAATATGGCACCAAGAGTCAAAGCACAAGAGTGAGATAAGTAATATTTCATTTCAAAATATTACACCCTTACAAAAGGTAGATTTACATTATCTCCTATATCCATAAAAATGATACATGAGTTTAAAATTAAGCTTGATCCGCCTTTGATTCTTGACGCCCTTAGGATCTTTTCAAGATGAGTCTTCCACAAGGAAAGGTCTCTTATAAATAATATAACCTGCAACATGGAAGAATATGTCGCAGCCCAAGTGGGAGAGTATGGGTTAGACAAGTGTCTAAGTATGGAAAAATAGAGATAAGCAGCAAGACACTATTAATATAACTGTACTCTTAATGTATTATCAAAGTATCAAAAGTCCAAACCAAAATTATTGACCATCTACTAGCATGAAGCATAACGAATGTGTATGTATGTATATTCATAAAACATTTATCATATGACAACTCTATCAAAATGTTAGACCAATATTGTGGAGCATAATCATGATTATTGTTTTATGGATAACAAAAAGGGAGACCTTATTCCATAAACAAGTTTAACTACAACTCTCAGAGAAGGTGTCAATTCACCTTGGGAAACTGGCTTGCAACCACAAAAACGTGCTTAGCCAAGACTTTAGTCCATTAGGGTCACCAAAACACCTGTAAGTACCCTGGAACACCCCCAGCCACTTGTGCACACTGCATGCTCTATTCAATGAATCAGATTACCACATGCAACCACCGATCGCCTTTCCAAGACCAGAAGAGGGTGCTCCTTGCACAAAATGCCACTTGAATAATCATTAGTTAGCATGCTTAATCTTTACAGGAGATTATTCCCCATTACAAACTTGATCATGCCTGACTCTACATGACCAACCCAAGTGTGGGCCTGAGTATGGTAGAGCATTATACTCATCCATCCCTGACTCCAAAGGACTTAGATCCGGATCCCAAATGTATCAATCCCCGAACAAGACATGCCGACTCTGTTACCAACACATCTCCCAATATGAATTTTAGAATCAAAAGGACATCATCAATGATATACAACTATTTGATGGATATTCAGAGTTGGAGAGATCAAAAGGTAGTCAAGTAAATGAATCACTGATTATTATTTCACTATGACACATAAAATGTAAACTTGTGGGATTGGGGTTTTGAATCAGACAAGTCTATGGCCAGGAGCGTGCAAGAGGTTAGGGAGTCCCCCCGTGCAAACACAGAACCAATTAAATAACCTTTCCTCTTTACTGGCTACAAACATCAGTGAAATAGGCTCCTAGTCACCTTAGAAGTGTCTGATAGAATTCCACTTTCCAACAATATCACATGACGCAATTAATAGAGAGAAATAAAGGAAAAGGGAACCAAAAGACAATAGGACTGGAATTCAAAGAAATGATTGATTATCATCTAAAGCCTTTAAACTCAATTTTAAAGGATAATATGGATGAATATATGGAAGTCATACCAAGCTTATTAATAAAGAGGTTGTGTATCGTTGATCACTTATTCATTCTTTAGGAAAGTATATGAAGTATACTATACTCTTACTGCATATAATACCAAACCATTCTATACCATACCTTTTATTGATGTTGATATAATAGATTACAATAGGAATTGAACACCATATTAAACAATAATAAACCGTACTTTTTGGATGATGAAATGTGGGAACCATACCTTTATATGTCCTTAATACATGTTTCAACAAGAATACCATAGCATCATTAAATATATCCAATCTTGATATATTTGGGCAGCATTACGTTGCATTTTGCCATCACCTCGATCCTCATCCCGAACTAGAACAAATTCTAGGGTTTCTCTCACTAGAGTAGAAGAGAGATGGCTTAAAGCATCATGACATATGTGGAAGATATAGTATTTGGATTATCTTACTACAATGGAGGAGGGAGGTAGTAGGTTTCTATATACATAGGGTTTGTTGGGAAGTGGTTCCATTCACTAACATAGGGGAAGAGAGAGTTGTTTGCTAATCTAGACATAGATTGGAGGTTTATGGTGAAGGAGATGGGAAAGGAGGGAGAAGGGACGTTCACCTTTGCTTTGGGATGAAGAGGAGAGAACTTGTGCTTATGCTGGGGTGGATGGGGGCTCTTTATATAGGAATGGTGAAGGGTAGCATGGTCCTAATAGCAATAAGTGTGTGGATGACACATGGGTGCAAGGTGTCATCTTTAGGTGGATGTTTACTAGTTAGGTTACACATGGATGGTTAGGTGTCATCTCAAGAATTGCTAGATGACACATGGAAGCATATGTGTCATCTCAAGATAGCTATTAAAGGGTGGTTGCCACATGGAAGGATAGGTGTCAACTTTTGGTGGTGCTAGGTGTCAAGGAAAGGAGTGTGCCACTCACCTTCTTGCTTCACCAACTAATGTGCTTGCTTAAGCTACCTACTTGCTATCCATCTATATTCTTGCCTCCATAAGCAACTTGCTTGCCACCCAGCTACCTACTTGTGTGCTTACCCACCAATATATATTTTTCCAAAATTTGGCAAAAGTACCGCAATTATATTTTCAATATATAAAAGCTTTTAAATTAATCAAAATGGATTATTTTAATATTAAAATTGATTTTACAAAAAAATCCTCAAAGAAGCTTATTTTTATGAATAGCTCTAAATAAGGATTTTTAACTTAAGTAGGAGATCAGGATGTTACATTAATTGACCAAAATGGTGCCAATTTGCAATCAATCACATCTGAACCTATATTTATGGAAATTAATGCATAAAGTAACAAATCCTAATTAAAATATAAAAAACTTATCAAAATGTACATGTGAATATATCTACCTATCGACATTCCAGTACAAGTCCAAGTCTTGGTTGTAATCCAAGACAAATATATCTATTTCTTGTAAAGTTGAAGTAACATTGTAAATTTGCAACATTTTAGTATTAGACCTAGGTTCAGTTACTTTTTGGGCATAGTTTGACAATTTCCATAACATTCGTTGACATAATATTAGTGGTTCAAGGAATTTGTTCTTGAGAAATTGTTGCACGATATTTTATAAGTGTGCAGACATCCTGGTCTAATTTTTTGAAGATTATGAACAACGGTATGAATTTGTAGCTAACGTTGATTACTGTTTTCTCTAATGACAACTATGAGTTTTGGAGTATCATGATGAAAAAAAAATTCATCTCATTAGATCTTTGGGATCTCATGGAGAATGGATACTCAGATGATGACATTTTGAAAGAGAAGTTGGGCATTTTGAAGGAAAATTTTAGTGTTTTGAAGGAGATTCACATGACAGATGCAAACACTCCTCTCATCTTACAACTGGCCAAGATCGATAACATATTTCTAAGGATAGCAAATGCTACCAAATTCATTGATGCATGGAATATTTTAAAGTGGGAGTTTCACAACGACAAAAATATCATTGTAGTGAAGTTGTAGATGCTCCGTAGAAAATTTGATAAATTATCTATGAAAGTAGGTAAGATCTTCCAAAATTTCTTCACTCGGTTGTCTACAATTGTGAACTAGATGTGCACATTGTGGAAAAATATGTCTATAGAATATGCAACATAAATAAAAATTTAACTTCCATATTCTCCTTATACCAATAAATCGTATCAACAACTATATAATGGAAAGGATGGTTTATAGGATATAACTAGACCTAGAGTAAGTCCAGAGATAATATCCTCATAGTCTTGCATGACTTTCTTCAAATCACACTCGAACAACATTTGTAGTAACTCCTGGTTGATCACCACAAATAGCAACATGACATTGTCCTCCTAGCAAGAAAAGCTCCTCATCTCTAGATTAGTCCACTTGGACCACCAAGAACTCCTCTCGTTCTAGAAGAACATAAAATAAAGAGTTGTCCTTTCACATTGGTGTATTAGTACCAATTTCTCTCCCACAATTGTTCTCCTTTGCTATCCCTCCCTTTATCAGGTAGGACTTTCCCGGGTTCTCTTAGTTACCACAATCAAAGAAGACAACAATTGTCAGAGGAAATTGAGTTGTGTCTCCAGAAAGCCCTCAATACCCCTCTATTTATAAAAGGGTTAGGGTCTGGGTTTCCCATTTGTGTGGGAGTGGAAGAGACTAGGATTTCATAAATTTTCACTACCTGCGAGTGGCAAAATGTTCAGCTCACATGGGAACCGATCAGCTGACATGTGAGCCTATCAGTTCAAACCTTGAATCGGTTGTTTTATCATATATCCAAATCACAATCGTATAGACCATTCTAATTCAATAAATGCACAACATGACGCCATCACAAATTCTTGATACAAGCGAATTGATCCACAAATTGGGTGTCTCATCCCATGACTCGGTTGTCTAGTGACCTTGAGTCAATCGGTTCACTAAGTGAACTAGTCCGCTCATGCCCTGGTTCATCCAAAATTCACCCAATGTAATTTCTAATCAACTTGACACTCCAACCAATAGGTTTAACACTTGAACTGGTGAATTCAAAGCCGAATCGGTCCAAGTGGTCAAGCACGGTGTCCCCTCACGAAGGGACCCAGGTTCGATTCCCAGAGCAAGTTGTGAATTTTTAGAGCCTATGGGATTGCATGATATAAATGTGAATCTCATGTTGTTCAATCATGTGGTGTGATATCATTTATTGAAGTGTTGGATTAGTTTCCATGCAGGAGATTTTATCTTGAGGACTTCACTAATGACTCCCCTTTGACCTGACTCTTCTTTCACCATCTTCATACCTCTCCGCCCCATGAAAGGATGCCTTAGTAACATATTCAGCCTTGGCCACCTCCAAAAGCTTTGTGTGGTCATATCTACATCTCCCCACTTTACTCTATCCACCATATCCCCTACCTACACCAAGGGAAAAAATAAAAGAAAAGAATAAAAGATAAAAGCAAAAAGAAAATAAAGATGCTCCTGTTTAGAGCATCTAAATAAATAAAAGATGAGTGTGCAAAAACACTCCAATCTCTTACTGCAATCATTTCCTATGTTTTGCATACCCATTGAGCTAGAAAACATCAAATATAGCTCACTTTACCCTTTCTACAACCATGTGGGTCATTTGGTGTGGTTTGAAGCATAAGACTAAATGCATGAAAGTGAAACAACATTCCTAGTCATCATTGATTAACACCAACATGAAACTATTTACCCAGAATTACATGAAGGACATATGGAAAGCTTATATATTCTATTCTCTATATTAGAAGTTTGTATGCTCAGTGCTCTTTTCATGATTGGTTTGTGAAAGTAGAGAGAGAGAGGCGGAACACATGCACTTAGTCACTTCTAAGACCATTTAGTCAATAATCTTCTATTGCAATGCATTCTATCATTCTTGTTTAAATTGAAAGAAATTGAAGAGAGATTAGTTGGAGCATAATTGAGGATAAGTATGTTTTAAGTTTGGGGTGGTGATGCAGCCCTATTTAAGGGCTTCATCATGTTCCTTTTTGCCTGATAATCACATCTGAACATCATAGATTACAAGCTATTTCCTCCAATATGATCTTTTATGATAAATGCACTTATGCCTCCTTTTGTGTGTATTACAAGGCACTTATGCACACATTGATGCATGGGAGAGAGATGAAGAACATCCTTGGGTCTTACACCTCAAGAGTGGGCCTATCTCTTCTCCAAGCTTCTCTTGGATGCACAAGAGAAATTCAAAGTAAAAGGAGGCTAGATGAAGAATTCGAGGTGAATAACAACACCAAGAAGCCCCAAAAAGACTATGGTACATTACCACGGTCATGGGGAATTAATGTTCTAAAATTTATAGGGAAGGAGCTCAATTTACACATGAATTACCACGACCGTGGTCACTGAAGATGCCACGGCCATGGTCACTAAAGACCTCATGACCATGGCCGCCAAAATGGTCATGGCCAGTGCCTTCCACCTCGCCCATGGCCATCAACACAACTGTGATGATTTATGAATGAAGATCCCAAAAATCAACAGGGAGTTGATCAAATTTACACATGAATGACCACGGCCGTGGCCATCAACATGACTGTGGCCCATGAAGGCCACCTCGCCTGTGGTGCTCACCATGCTCATGGTAAGATGAAGACACTGACCTCAGAGCGACCACGCCTATGACCTCGCTCCTCTAACACGGCCATGGTAACTCACACGGCCGTTGTACCCTCTACCCACTATGAGCATGGCACCCCACCATGGCCGTGGCCACCATACACACTTACCAATTCAATTCTACTTTCCACCTCAGCCGTTGCATTGCCCACAACCGTGACATGCAACATCCACCATGGTCGTGGCACCTCAACACGACCGTGGTGACCACCTAAACCTACCCATTTTTGCCACTGATTTTTCCACTTTGCCCCTACATACCATAGTGCCTGACCACCACCTATATATACATGGGTGGTGATCAAAACACTAGGTTATCTTCCATTACTCCCCTCCACCTACTCTAAAGCATTCATTGCCTCCTTCCTTGCATTTTAGCCATCCATCCACCATTTCCACCTCATTTCTACCATTGAAACCTAGTTTTCTAGGTTTTCTACCATAGTCCCTTTTATTTCCATGTCCTTCACCCACCTTGGAGGAGGAAGGTCGTTCTATAGTAGCTAGGAGGTGAAGAAGAAGAAGCTACTTTGAGCTCCATGGAGTCATATCCCCTTCTTCTCAGTTCTTTTATCTTTTCTTTGAGCATGTCTAGCTAAGCCCCTAGTGGTGGGTTTTTTGGGATTCAAAATGTGACTTTGATACAATGTTGGGGGAAAATAACTTGTAATGAACATAATTTCATTCTATGATGATTGCCTCTTGCTTTTATCTCATTTCCCATTATCTTGTAGGTGGTCTATTCTTTCAAACATAAATTGCTTTATTTGTCATGCCTGATGACACTTAGCTTCTAGGGGAAATTGGAATGTATTTGGTAGTCATCGGAAAGGCTCCTAGGTCCAATTAGTGGATCCCTATCTAGCCCTCTTTGTTCCTACATACATCTCCCTTCTTCTACAAGTCAGTGTGATATCTAAGTAGCTAGTGTAAGTGTGATATGCAATTGCCTAGAGTTTCCTAAAGGTTAGATGGCAAGTCAAATGAGGTGAAATACCCCCATATCTACTCCCATTCCTACCCTTGGCTCTCAATTTCCCTAATGCCACTTACCCTAGAAACCTAGACTTGCCAAGTCCTATTAGAATCACACCTAGCCCTAGTTCTCCAACTAGTAGTATAAGGCACATTCTAATAGAAATTGCCTTGTTGTTTGGTTTGGTAATCTAGAATGAAACATGATATTTGCATGCTATGTTGACCTTCCCCCAACTAATACCAAGTTACATTCCCAATCGGCCCACCTATTCATCATACTACTTAAAATTCACTTTTGCCTTCTTAGCTTGCTAATTCTAGTGTAGTCATTTGCCTTTGTTAATTATTAGCTAATTTCCTAGTTCTAGATAATTAGTTCTTGTTCAAGTAGTTAGGGCTCCTTTGAGCTTGCTTGTGTTAATTTGGCTAATTAGTGATAACTTAGGCTCTTGCTTGTCTAATTTCTTAGCTTGCACCTTAGTTGATAACTTAGCTTGCTAGTGGTGTAACTCTTTGCTTTAGCCTAATTGCTTGCCTTGCTTAGTTTGATAGCCTTACTTGCTAGAGTAATCTAGTGTTTTTGTTAACTTAGTTTATTTCTTACTCTTTCTTGCTTGCAATCGTAGAATAATCAAACCAAACCCAACTTTAAACCCTCAAACCCTAATCTCTGCTTTAGGAACATAGCTAACACTAACCTAGCTCTAGTGCCCCCTCTCTCCCTAAGGATCGACCCTAATCTTACCACTATCCTATACTACAACACGACCCTATGTGCTTGTAGGTATGTGTAATTAATTGATCATGTCCGTTGGACTAGGTCTTTTTACAAATTTTGAGAGATATGTGTGTTTTCCTTTAGGGTTGCATCTACCCACCTTAAGTTGTCTAGCATGTGACCTTGAGAAGAATGACACCAACACCCTTTCACATGTTTGTAATTATCACAAACCCGGTACATACAAGTTACATCAACTATTGACTATGTCAAATACATTTATTCAACACTATAATTGTATGCACCCTTTCATAAACAATCACATGCCACATTCCTTCATCTCTTCTATTTGGGACATGAACTTGGTATCAATTTCAAGATCCAACTCTCCATAAATTACTAGACTCTTTGTGATCAATGGCAGACACTTCAAGACCTTATCCCTTTCTCTCCCCTCCATCATCCCTTGGTCGACTTACATATCATTGTTGAAATATATCACCACCTTCACATGTTAGCTGTCCAAACAATTCTCCTCTCGTGAATCATCTTCCCCTCTCATCCTCTTGTTCTTCTTTTCTCCTTTAGTTCTTATCCTCTCATCTATATATTTGTCTCTTCTGATCAATCAACTTTCTCCTTCTATTCTGTCTACATTCATTATGTCTCATCTTTTTCTACACACAACACCTTTAGCAATTTGCTTGGATATTACTTAGTTTGTGCACACATCACGTGTGTTTGATTTTAAAATCTACTATAAAAGTATATTTCTAGTCCACACATGGAAAAAGGTACATGTTGCCTACAACTAGGTCGTAACAATCCTATACAGATATGTAGATCTTGATGATTGAATGACTAAAGCTTGATTGTGCCTGGATTTTCCACTAATGCACAAAACCATAAAGAGTAGGTGGGAAATTATGGGACTACGAAGATGAGTCGTGGAAGCATGTCTACATTCCAAATATCATTATCA
Source organism: Alisma plantago-aquatica (assembly GCA_963693085.1). NCBI lineage: Eukaryota > Viridiplantae > Streptophyta > Magnoliopsida > Alismatales > Alismataceae > Alisma > Alisma plantago-aquatica. Next base: position 791,696,050 of record OY856410.1, on the reverse strand, counting down.
ATTTTGATGTAAAATAAACTATTTCCAGTGACATCAATACAAATCATATAGGACTTCGAAATATCTAATAATACATCTTGTATTTTCTCAAAATGGAATTAAAAAAATGTGTGGCCCCATGTTCAACAATTTTTTTTCTCTTGCTATTGTGTTCTGATAATGAGATGCCAATCATTCAATAAATATCTGACTCCATGTATTCCATCTAATAAGATGAGAAATGACTCTTTTGCATGGGTCATGTTCAATATTTAGTACCATTATGTTGGTTCCCTATCTATTATAGGTGGACTATTATGTTGGTTCCCTATCTACTTGATGTAATTCAGAAGCAACCTCATTTTGGAGTCCTAACTGATGAATGTATTCATGATTCATTATAAAGTATAACATTATATGGACAAAATAGGAGATTCATGAAATGGTAGAGGAGGCTAGAAAAACACAATACATAGTGGAAAACGTTATTTATTGAATGATTGTGTTTCCTACACCAAGAGGAAGTGATCAATTCATCATTTTTTCAGCGATGTGGTCTTGTTGGTTCATACATGACCGATACTGCAAATGACTAGAGATTTTGTTCCATCCAAATAACTAAATTGTCCTTTATGTAACTCTTCAACCCCACGATCTCCAATGTAGATGCATATTCAACAACTAATAAATTATCATCTAACCTTCATATAGTACTATATCACTATTTTCCTTTGTATTTGATGCTATAATTCTTTTAACATAGGAACATACATCTAGACTACATATTATAGTAATATGTATGTTACAGGCAACAAAGTCTCTATTTTCATCAAAATTAAAAGTAACTTGACATGTTAGTGTGTCTCATACGTAAGTTGACCATTAGATATGCCTTAGAAATGAAAATATTCGAAATTATTAGATGATTAATCTACCAAACATATGTTTGTCATCATATTCTTCATGTACCTTCTTATCAACAGTTGTGCATTTTTTATGTTGGTTATATATTTTAACAAATGCGTTCTATTGTATGTTTTGGTTAATTCAAAATATGTATACGCTCTTTGCTTGTTAATTTTTAATTAGTAGTGGACACATACTTCATGATTTCCTTCTTTTTGAACATAGATAATGTGTGATTAGTTATATTCTAATGAGCATGTACATGTTGACATTTAAAATGGGTTAGGTATGGGTTAATGTTTAGGCAATTGAAACTATGCTAATTGAGCCCACACTTTTGGAGAGAACTTTTACCAGGCTTATAGGAATCTGGTAGACTGCAAGGGCCTACTGAGGCATCTTCAAATACATCCTTAGAATGGTGTGGTTCTTTAAAGGATTGAATACCCAAAAAATAAGTGGTATGGTTATATTAATCAAATACATGAACACTTGGATTATACCTATAGAAAATTTTCCTTACTTGTACATGCTTCCTCAACCCCTTTACCCTCTTGACCTTCAAGTGGTTTACCACCAGTTTTAGCGTACACTACCTCCCCTTTTATTAATTTTATTTTGATATCATTTCCCATGACTTTCCTTCCTGCTAGCATTGGAGTATCACCTTCCTTGTCTCTATTGTCTTTTACTCTGACTGAGAAAGTTTTCCTACCTAACATTTCCTCTGATGTAGCTTCATTTATAGTCATGTCAGTATTGTCAGTTTCTTTTGAAAATTCGATCACCTCGTCAACATCTGGATAGATAATAGTATGTGAATCCTTATGAGATGCCTTTCCCTTCATCCTCCTTTTGAATTAGTGTTTAGAACTATACCTCCAAAACTAGAGTTTCTCCCAGAGATTTCCTTGTGGCCTCACCCCTTTCTCTACTTCCAACTCTCATCTTTTTCTTTCATACCTTAGCATGTCATATAGTATGTTCTTGATTTTCTATGTTAGGATCTGTGGCTATTTGTCTTTCATGCATTTCCTCTTCTTCCTCATTCACAAATCTGACAAACCTCTTGCTACAATGAGTGTCCCTAAAATTATCTGCATGGGTCCCATGTCATCTCTAGTTTTTTCTTCTAGCTGAGCCCACACTTCTAATTGCTTAAAATAAGACATTATCCAACTTACACACCAGAAGGTCTATTCTTGACATGTGTACCCTAAATTGTGGTTCTATGGTCGGGGATGACAATGGATTGAGATTTTAACCTAAATCTGATCAAATAAGTTATGGATTAGATCTAGGCATTATGCGAATCAAATATCATTGACATTTATCATCGCAAAAACTATAGGTTTTAAGATGCATTAGAAAATTTTGAATATATTAATGTGAACCATTTTTTTTGGATAAGGTAAAGTATTACTAAAATGGATCAAAAGTATAGGGGAGGTATCAAAATCCCATATACTGTACATGACCTACACGAGGTCCCACATTCTCAGAACCATGGTGTTGACACCCACCATGTTCTTCGGGTTAGCTTTAAAAAACCAAAACATGCTATGACTAATTACATCAAAAAGTAGAAGATTATCTCTCGGTCTCTTCCCATGTATCCTAGCGTTCTTTTCGTACCAAGTATGGTAGATAAGAGAGGTTAGGAAGATACCACCAAAAGACCGAGTCCTCAAATTGTTCCCTGAGATCTGAACCATCCAGGGAATAACATCATTAAGCTTCATAGGCGGATGGCCGCCCCAACCACATTTGAGGCTCCCTCTCTTCCACAGATAGGCCGTGTACAAATACTCAAAGAATAGGTGATTATGAGTCTCTAGCACCCTCTTGCAGAGCACACACAAGGCATCACAGTTAAGCCCCCAGTTCAGTAGCCTATCCCTGGTAAGAAACCTCTCCCTGATGGCCTTGAAGGCCGTGAAGCTCCATTTCGGACAATGAGGCTTGGTCCAAATGATCGTGTGCCAAGAAACCTGTGGCATATGTCTGTTAAGGTTCCATTTGATCTGCGTGCTCCCCTCATGGTGTTGATGATTGCCGGCATTGCTGAGTTCATTTCTGATAATCTCCATTTTCCTCCAAACGGATGAATCACCAGTCCAGTTATCACCTTCCAGGTTACCATACCTTTTACGCATCCAAACCACCCAGAGAGAGCTGCTGCAATTTAGGAACCGGTCCGCTCTAGAGATGGTCGCCCTCCATGCTAGCTGCAAAGGGCAGGAGATACCTAAACCTCCAGAAAATTTAGGAAGAATAATAGTATCCCAGTCCACCACGTGTGCACCGCCTCCCCAGAGAAAACTGGCAACAATGGACCTGAACTTCTCCAGAATGTAAAGAGGCAGCTCAGTCTGATTACACCAGAAATTAACCTTCACAATAAGCACAGTTTGACAGAGGATAGCGCGACCGACCATCGAAAAGGGAATGCCATTCCACTTCTCCGTAGTCATTGTGATATCATCAACACACACACATTAATCTACACCTCTACCTCTGCCCCCTGAAAGGGGAATGCCTAGGTATCTGGTCGGGAATTGACCAGCTTCCATACAAGAAGCTATCTTCAGGCGTCCTCTTCTGGAGTCACAAGATCTCGATAAGAAGATATGGGACTTGATCTCACTGATATAGAGACCAGTGAGCTTACCGAACCACCGCAGGAGTTTGTAGAGCCCTCTCATATATTTGCAGTGCCCCTCCAGGAAGAAAAGGATATCATCAGCAAAAATCATGTGTGATTCCACTTTAGTGCCTTTGACTTTGTAGACTTTGATGGACCCACTCTGTTCAGCATTACCAGCCATACAAGAAAGATTTTCCATCACAATCGAGAAAAGGAGGGGAGAGAGAGGATCTCCTTGTCTTAAACCATTAGAGGCCCTAAACAAGCCATGGGGCACTCCGTTAACAAGCACTGAAAAGGACGTGGTTTGGACACACTCCATGATCACCTCAATCCATCTCTGGGAGAAACCCAAAGCTTCCATAGAACTCGACAGAGCAGTCCATCTCACACGATCAAATGCATTGGATATGTCCACCTTGATGCAAGCTTTTTTGGAAGCAGTCTTCACCCCAAAATCCACCAAAAACTCTTTATCCAGGAGAGTGTTGTCAGAGATGTCTCTACCTTCCAAAAAAGCAGCTTGGTTAGGGGAGATGATAGTCGGCAGGATCTTCTTCAGTCTATTAGCCAGGAGCTTGCTAATGATTTTATATTTGTATGTTTTTAGAAGGTTTATGGGATACTTTTTCTTGAAAAATTAAGTAAAGTGAATACTATATAGTATACCAATATATACAACACTAGACATGGTAAATATATATAGAAACATCCCCTATCAAGATACTTTTCTCAAAACACTTTGCTTTAAAATGTTCCCATTCTAGGAACAAAAATTTCTTAATTTTGTAGTTAGGCTTGACATCTACTAACTCTGTAAAAATACTTCATAGAAACTATGCCAACACAATTATCATTAATAAAATAAATAATTGAGATAGTCAAATGTATGAAGTATAATATAAACAAATTTGGATAAATTTTGAGACACCCACACAAATTTTGACACATTTTGAGACACTCAAGTTATCAATTTGGAGAATTTTCTAGAAGATTTTAAACATTAATATTATACTAGAACAGTTTTATTTTGTTGAGAAAATACAATATATGTCGCACAAAGGTTGCTATTTGTTTTTTGGGAAACTAAGTTTCATTCAATAGATAGAACTTGAAGTGCTTTTCGTATCAATTACATCAGCTGTGTTAAAACTTAACAAAAGCTAACAAAGAGATATACTAAGCATAAACCCTAAATGGGTTCATGATACACATTGAAGGTAGCTGCCTGTTGATGTTGTAATTTGGCTAAAGAGTCTGCAACCTTATTCTATGATCTGGTACACTTAGTGAAGTGAACATTCATAAAAAGAGTAGTTAAGAACTGAATTGACCAATGAACTATTAGAGGAAAATTGTTATCAATTTCGATTAATAATGATATTTCAATCACATTATCACTTTCAATAATCAACTGGTTGCATTGAAGATCCAATATCATCAACAAACCCATATAGATAGCAGTGAGTTCATCCTCTAGTACGAATTTGTGTAAATAACTTTGGACCAGGCATGAATCCATGACCCATTTGAAGATCTTGCTATAGTAGAAATAGTACATTGATCAGGTGTAACAGAAGCATCTGCGTTGACCTTCATCCATTCAATTGAAGGGTTATGCCAAAATTAATTAATAATATGTAGGTGTCGAATAGGTATCGATTGAACTTCATCAACAACCTCAGATATGTAGCACGCTAAGCGAGTACTAACAGTAATAATTGTTGTAACATAGTGCTTTTTATGGTTGAATATGTATGCATTCCTTGATAAAAAAATCTGGTAGCAAGTCGTTATGAATAGAATCATATGATTAGATGATAAAGTCACCAAGTACATCACCCAAGTATTCAATGGAATTGTAAAGAAGGTTGGATAGATATCCATAATTTGTAAGTAATTCCAAACATATTATGATCGAGAACAATCACGTAAGACATGAAGAATATCTTCATAAGGAGCACAACGTATTGGACATGAAAGGTCTCCAAAGTTTTGACTAGGGACCGGTTACTGGTCTGTATTTGCCTTCCATAAGAAGATAATGCAAAAGAAACAATGAAATATCAATTATCTGTCAAACACCAAGCCTAAGAATCCTTTAAGAAGCTCTGTCTTGGAGGCGTAAGCTTCAAAACACACATAGATATTTTGGAGGGGAAATATAGGTTTCTGAATTGTTCATCCCATTCTCCCACAAGATTAACCATAGAACCAACTTTTAAATCATATAATTCTTGTGGAATAGGATGATTGAGAGTGAGATGTTGATTATGTATAGATGTAATACAATTGTCATACCATATACATGTATGAAAACCATTGCTCACAACTCTAATAGTATTTTGTAATACTCATTGTTTCAAATTGTAGACTATACGCCTAAAGTAAGTGATTTTGTGACCGTGATTAGGGGCATCATTCTAGTATTTACTCAGATGTCCAGAACTCTCAAGACCTATACGGACCATAAGAAAATCCCATGTAGATTTCATGATCAAGGATAGGTTCCACTCATGCGTGTAGACTATGCCTAGTCCATCACAAGATTTTGGTGAAATGACTTACTCCCAAGCCACCAACAACAAAGAGTTTTGATTATCATTTCTTTGTCATATAAACATTCGTAGTAATTGATCAATATTATTGCAAACAAATATTGGTAACACAACAATATGCATGTCATACATTGGTAAAGCGATTAAGACTGATTTAGCAACACAAATACGATCGGCTAACATAAGATTGTGTGTAGACCAGCTTGTGAGACGGTTAGGTACCTTGTCCTAGACATGTGAGTACATCTGCTTTGTTATACATCCATGGATAACTGGGACTCCCAAATAGATACCAAGATCATCTACTTTCTACATTCCAGCCAAGATGTGACCAAAGGAGAAAAATAAATAACACTTTTGTAGGCTATTTTAAGAACATTACTACTATGGTGCCTTCTCACAACATCATTGTAACACTCCATTGCAATTACTATTTGGAAAATAATTTTAACTAAGTACTTGAAGTCCCATATTTTGAATTAAATCCATGTACTATAATAAATTTTGACAATAATAATTGAAACTTTGTACTATGACATTACACATCCTTTATTTTGGATTTGTTTTATGTAGATACAACCTTCTATTAATAACTAAGTTTATAGAAGAAGAAATTAGGTATTGCTTTATTAATATTGTAGAAAATTTTAGATATTTATTTTGTATATTTATACCCGAAAAAAATATTTCCACTAATGATTTAATTTTTTTTTATTGTCCCCTCATAAGAAGTGAAAGGTGCATGAATATATTAGTAAATATACTAAGACAACAATCACATAATGAGTTACACAATTAATGTAATATGTATGTAAATTACCTATTTATTGTATAAATATGTGTAAAAAGATGACAATTATTTAAAAAAAATGAAAATGGTTAAACCCTATAGGTGATCGACATTTGAGAACCTATTCTTTAAATGGGGTGTATACCTTACAAGGGGGTACATTCTTTAAGTAATAGGTATGTCACACAACCATTAATTAGGTAACAGGTATACCAGTCATCTGACATATCTCAACTAAGAATAAACATCACTGTATATCATATTAGGTTTCTTAACTTTGAGTCTGATTCTGAAATTTTAAACATGTAACTTGACAAGTGGAGGAATGTACATTTTTGGAAAATGTCTCATTTGCACATAATCGTTGCACCACAATAGTAGGAGAACATAAAAAGGGAGAACTAAACAAAAAGTCAACTAAATCCTACTTAACATTATAAATGTAAGGAGAACCTAAATAAAAATTACAACATCATTTATATGTATGATCACATAAAAAGACGCATTTTATTGGTTTTCCTACAAGTGTACATAGTTCATCAATCTAGTTCATTTCCAAATCCAAAGGGCATGCATTTTCCAGACTCAGAATTGGCATTAGGCCTTGATGGCATGCATCAGGTGGCCCTATGAGACAACATCACCCTATGACCCAATATGATGCTTCCCAACCTAGTCTCCCACCAAATGACCCATAAAAACTCCCTCAATATGTAGAAATTGATTCATAATGCAACGACATGTCCCCTTAATTGCTGCAAGAATATAAGGGATATTTTTTTAAGTCGACATATTCAAAAAATTTACTTGATGAAAATTTATAGTATTTTATCAACATTCAAAACATGTTTGCACATATATTGAATGCTCTTTAATAATTTAATTTTTGTGACTACATCCATAACAATTTGAATAAATTATGAAATCAAGGCAACCAAGTCTATATTTTTGAAAAGTAAGTTTCATGGACTTACAATATCAAGTATGTTTCATAGGCATGATGATAGAGTGAGAAATATTTTATCTGTATATTTTACCTTGTGCAATTTTGATGAGTTTGTGTGAGTTGGCACTCCATCTAATGTGGAACGCCCTCCTCCTAGGTCATTGTGGCATTCTAGTCCCTGCAATGTGATTTTGTTAACATGTTATGAGAGTAAACTCTCAAGATGTGGGCCTAAACTTAGTGCCTATATAGATTCATTGACTTGTCGTAAGATGACACTTCCTCACATGACATTAAAATTCCCTCCTCTAAAGTCATCTTGTCATTTAAATCCTCCAAAATGTTATCAGTCATACTATTTGTTAATGTTCAAACTCATGATGTGGGCCTAAACTTGTCCTTAATGTAGTTTCACTGACTTGTCTTGAGAGGGCACATTCTTTTTTTGAAACAAAGGCCTCTCATAACTATGTCATCTTGGCACTCATGTCCTCTACAATGGGATTTCTTTCAATTGTCATGAGACAAAAATCTCATGAAGAGGGCCTAAACTCATTATTGGTTCTATTTTGATGTATTTCTATGAGAGGGAACTTCCCCTGTAATATGATTTCTATCACTTTTCGCAAGAGGGCATTCCCATGCTGAGGTCTTAAGCTCATATGTATTGTAGTTTTTATGACTTGTTGTGAAATCACACTTCATCATTTAGCATGGAAAGGCCCTCTTCCAATGACATCTTAGAATTATAGTTCATTGCAATGGATTTCACCCAATTGTTGTGAAAGAGAACTCTCATGATGTGTGACTAAACTCATCCCAAATATAGTTTTACTGACTTGGGAGGGAACTTCCTCACCATACATAAAAGGCCCCTCCTCCCCTGGTCACCTAGGCATTTAGACGTCCTTAATGGAAATTTTCCCACTTTTAATGAATGAGAACTCTTTTCAAATAGAGCTTAATTTGGTTCTTCTATTTTTATAATGATTTGTCTTGAGAAGACTTTTCCGCATGTGGCACACAAGGACACTACTACCTAGTTGACCATGGAATACCAATCATCCCAACAATTTTCTTTCTTGATAAGGAAGAAACTCTCATGATTAGGGATTAGGACACTGAGATGCAATTTTGGTGACTTCCTATGGAAGTAGACTTATTTATTCAACAAGGAATACCCCTCCTTCCTAGATAACCTTGTCATATGCAATTTTTTAATTTTCATAAGTAGAAATCTGATGGTTGGGGACTAATCATATCACTACTACATATGAGGATACATCCTGTCATGGAACTGTTCTTACCCCAATCCCAATCTCACTACTTAGACAGTGGTAAAGGGATTAAAGCACCTGTCCCTGAGTGGCCCGTTAGGATTTATCACACTAGCATATACAATAAGAAATAAAAACTCAAAAACTGGATATTTAAAGAACAACTAACCCAATATGGAGATTTTTCCAATATATCCTTGTCATCAGAGTATGTAGAGTGCAAAATCAATCTTTTTCAGTAGTCTATTTGTATTGCCTAAAATCAAGAAAATTAAGACACAATCATGTAATTGCACGGTGCGCTATCAAAATCAAGTAACATGGTTCATAAGAAAATAAGTATACTTGCCAAGACTTATATTCAAAAGAATAACAAATGATTTCCAAAACAAATATCATTCGACTAAATGTTTGTTATTCAACGATTCAATTTTTGTTATGAGTTCCCATTATGCTGTAATCAAATAAGCATGCTTATATATTTTGTGTGACTCTGTTTCCACAACGCGATGGGGAAGGTCACTAGGCTCCTTCTCACCATAGGAACATAGGAGACCAATGTACAAGTCCCACCTCCAAATGTGGGGGTTGTTGCACTCAATATCAACATTATCAACATTATCAATATCATCATCATTTTCAATATACGAGCATTCATAATGGCCATGCAATTTATGTTTTCATGTTTTTCAAAATATAGTATAGAAAAATAGTAGACTAATCATAGGGAACAGTAGCTCATCCAAGTAAGTAGCCAAGTATATATTCAAGAGATACATAAAAGTATCTTCAATACAATCAAGGAGGAGTTATATAATAGCATACCTTTCACCGAGGATTTTGAGTACAGATCATCTAGTAATAGGTCAACCTTTCGAGTTAGATCCTAAAACACAATGTTTGGATCAAGGGTCAAGATTAAGATATTTGGATATCATGTTTCAATATTCGACATTAGGGCTACATTTTCCTAGGTCAACCTTAGGGTTAGGTCTTCCACTTATGATTCATACTATATCAATATGTCTAACATTATTCAAGTGTCAAGAATATTTCAAGTGTGGATGAACCACTTAGGTTTTCTAGGATCATATGTGTTAACCCTAATTTATGGTCATTATCCTAGTCATCATTAAAATTTCTAGATCATGATACTTAACATCATTGGTGTTCAAGATTAGGTCATGTTTTGGTTAATATAAGGAGTAAAATAGAGATCAAGTATTAGGTTGATAGATCAAAATATGCCAGAAGATTTACATCAATCGTATTATCAATATATCATCAAAGTTGTCTTCAAGGCATATGAATCATATTCAACAGTGGTTAATCCAGCAAGATTAGGTCTAGTCTAGTCAAGTATGATTTAGTGTCTCAAGATAATCATCAGAGTCAAGATATAAGGTTTCTAAAGTCTAATCACAACATTGAGTCATTTAGACCAAATAACTAAGAAAGAGATCTAGATTTAATTATATTAGTGAGCATTGGTTGGAATCAAGTTTCAAAAGTATTTTTAAACGATTCACTAGATTGTTTTGATCAAGATTGACTATTTGTTCATCATTTTTGGAGTTCGGATGCATTTTTTATGATTAAAACAAGATCTAGCATTTAATTGAATATTAGATTAGAGAGGAGGTAACAAATACCTTAAATGGAAAAAAATATGGCCGTCAGATGGACCAGGAATGGACGAGATGGATCCATGCAGGCGAGGTGTCTCACTTGGTGGTTCAGGCCTTTAATTGGCCAGTTCAATCTCTAATAACTGGTTCAAAAGTGATTCGTATGGGTCCTTTGGACCATGGACTTTCCTCTATCGAATCGGGGTTCAGGGAATCTTTCCCCTTCCGCGCAGGCCTCGCACGAGCCAGAAGCTCAGCGAAGGACCTCTCCGACATGGAGAAGCTCCAAGAGGAGGGAGCTCCATTGGCGGCAGTGAGGTGTCCATCCGAGTTTGCCTCCAAGAAACGAGTTGAAAGGGAGATAAAGCTTGGGGAGAGGAGTCATGTAGGACGAACGCCCGATTTGGGCTAGGTGGTGGCACCGTCTGAATAGGAGGAGAAACAATGAGGAAGTTGGGGGTGTTGAGGCCAATATAGCATGTGAGGCTGCACTCTAAGAAAGATGTGCTTGTTGCGAACCTTGGGGGGTCCCTTTTATAGCATCGGGGGGTAGATTTAGGGCCAAAGAGTTCTTGCTCTTAGCCATGGTCATCGGAGTGAGAAGGCTAGCCAAGGGAAATGTTTTGGTGACTAGAGGGACCAATAATGGTTTTCAAAATAGGGTTAGATAAATTCGAATTTGTGAGAGGAGCAATTTGGCCCGCTTCAAAACTTGAATTGTGGTCGTAGGCGGGAGATCTACCATTAAGGTCGGCTTGTCTCCTCCCCATAATCAGCGGGAGGTAGGAGACAACCTCTCATCTGCTCGATCAGGGCTGTAATCTGCATGAGGTGGATCCAAGGGCCCATAATCACCCCTGATTTCTTTGTCTAGGTCATTGACATGGCAAAGCTAAGAAAAAGAGCAAATAAAAGGGGGAAAAAGGGTTTTCAATGCATAAACTTCAAGAATTCATAGTAAATCATAGTTATGTCCAATGGTTCTCAAATTTGGATCACAACTTCAAAAAAACGTGGAGAACCTTTAAAAAAGTTTGAGAACAAAAATATGAAGTTTTAGGGATCAATTTTTTGGACAAAGTGATCAATTAATCAAATTTAAGGTGTTATAATGTGTATAAAATCCATATTGATCACCATATTTCAAATTTGAGTCTCAACATTGATTATGCAGCTCAGCAAAATAAATTTGGACCATGAGTGAACATAGAGAGGGAAAAATTGGAGTTAATTCATAATAATGCTAAATTTCACTTTGTCGCATCCTTCCCTCCTTAAAAAGGAATTTAGTCCCCAAAATTCAAAAACATCCTCAAAATTAGAATTGTCCAAATCCAGATCATATACTCAATTACTAGAACACCCTCCACTATATAATCAAAATTATGTCCTCAAAATTCAACTAATCCAATAATCATAATTGGGATTCCATGTTCCATATCATAACCAACATGGTACCAAACATCATTTCATCATCGTGCAATTGAGTATCAAGGTCAATGCATATATTGTCCAAAGTCATCATATGAGTCGCAAATATGGAAAACATCCTCTTGATTACAAATTTTTAGGGATCATATTTTAGGTTAAACAAACAGAATCCTTGAATCAAGTGTATAAGGTGACTTTCAATCCCAAAATCTCAGGGTCTTAGCTTCTACGTAGGCCTAGGTGGGGTTATACACCCATGATTTGGGATTTCATATTTCAACATTTTGAGACAACATCATACTTTCAATATCACTATTTCGAGCTCAAAATCAATGGGAAGGTCCCACCCTAGTCCTAATTAGAGCCAAACCCTAATTCATAAATTGAGAGTGTCAACATAGTCATCATTTCAAAATTTCGAGATTTGGGATTTTGAAGTCATTTGTCATATATCTAGTATGATCTGTAGATCTAAATAATGTGAACTTAGGATTTGTATCATTGTTGAGATTTGATAATCGTGAGTCACATTATTATATATCAGTATCTAGAATCAATATCAAAAGTCATAGGTCCAGAATTTTGAATCCAGGGTTTAGATTCCTATGTAGACCTTAATGGAGATCACTCATCTATATTCAATTTTGAGCAACAATATTCAAACAATATTTGAGCAACATATCATTATTTCATTATCATTATATCCAAGTTTGATGAATGATCTACACCTAGGTCTATCTAGGAAGTCAACCACAAGCTATAGTCAACATTGTCATGTATCAAGGTCATTATCAAATCACTATTAAAGATCGGGTATCAACCATGGGTTCAACCTATTAGGCTTAGGTCAAACAATCCAAATAGGGTGAAAGGGAATACCTTTCTAGATTCTAAATAATCAATAGGATGAAAATTTAGAGGTAGTTGTACTAGGGATGTGACCTAGGTTAGGGGAGTCATGAGTCAACTACCACCGTAATCTGGCACATTACCAACATTAGTCATTATCAATTAAGCTTATTCAAATAGGGAGAGTATCCATGATTAAATCATATTCCATAAGGTCATGAGATCAAAATTCAAGACCATAATAGGGCAATAATGTCAAGATTTTACAAAGTCAAGGTTATAGTTGTGTTCCTTTCCATTGATGATCAAGTTAGTGGTATAATTGGGAATTTAGTGCATGATTTAGGTCCATGCTCATCATGTCAAAATTGAGTTTGCAAAAGGCATCAATAGTCAATAGGAAACTGCTTTTTGCATCATAGTCTTACATCATGATTTTGTGAGTCATAAGATTAATAATTTGATGGCATAATCAGGATGTGTATCAAATAGGAAGAAAAAGGTCTCTTAACTATGTTTGAGGTTTAGTCAACAATAGGACAATATGAATATTAATCAAATCGAGACCTTATCAATAATAAGGTATAAGTATTTCTTATATAACCTCAAACATAGGGATCATATAGTCACATTTTGGGTTAAATCAAGTTTGCATGACATGAAAGGCCAAGTATGATTATTTGATTTCAAAATTCATTGAGCAACATTGAGTTTTCACATTAAGGTTAGATCATGGTATGAATTTTCAAAATTTAGCAATATTCATTTTCACATGCATAAGCTACCCATAATCAAGACATCATGTGGTAAAAGGTCACAAGAAAAGAGACCACATGAGGGGATGAGAAGACTACCTAATCTTTATCTACATGGGTGGCATAGGATAATCCTTAAAGAAGAGATAAGATGCTAAAAGACTCTATAGGTTTCACAAGAGAACCTTTAGGTCCAGTTCTGGATCAATCAAGGCCAGGTAGAGCGGGGGATCTCATCCACCTTGAAGACGGATAGGAGAAATTATGCCAGGACCCCGAGCCTAGACACCTCAATTTTCACCATTATGGACTTTAGGGTTTCTTGGGTGTAAGAGTCTTGAGAAATTATTTACTTAAATTATATGGGAGTGTGTAAGCTCTGATGCCAACTGTCACGAAACTATTCTTACCCCAATCCTAATCTCACTACTTAGATAGTCGTAAAGTGATTGAAGTACCCATCCCTGAGTGGCTCAATAGGATTTATCACATTGGCATATACAATAAGAAATAATAACTCAAAAACTGGATATTTAAAGAACAACTAACCCAATATGGAGATTTTTCCAATATATCCTTGTCATCATAGTATGTAGAGTGCAGAAGCGATCATATTCAGTAGTCCATTTGTATTGCCTAAAATCAAGAAAATCAAGACACAACCATGCAATTTCACGGTACACTATCAAAATCATGTAACATGGTTTATAAGAAAATGAGTATACTTGGCAGGCTTTATATTCAAAATAATAAAAAATGATTTCCAAAACCAATATCATTCTACTAAATTTTTGTTATTCAACGATTCAATTTTTATTACAAGTTCCCATTATGCTGTAATCAAATAAGCATGCTTATATATATTGTGTGACTCTATTACACCAACGCGATAGGGAAGGTCACTAGGCTCCTTCTCACCATAGGAACATAGGAGACCAATGTACAAGTCCCACCTCCAAATGAGGGGTTGTTGCACTCAATATCAACATTACCAACATTATCAATATCATCATCATGATCAATATACGAACAATCATAATGGGCACGCAATTTATGTATTCATGTTTTTGAAAATATAGTATACAAAAATAGAAGACTAATCATAGGGAACAATATCTCATCCAAGTAAGTAGCCAAGTATACATTCAAGAGATACATAAAAGTATCTTCAATATATTCAAAGAGGAGTTATATAATAGTGTACTTTTCACCGAGGATTTCAAGTACATATCATCTAGTAATAGGTCGACCCTTCAAGTTAGATCCTAAAACACAATGTTTGGATCAAGGGTCAAGATCAAGATATTTGGATATCATGTTTCAATAGTCGAGATTAGGGTTACATTTTCCTAGGTCAACCTTAGGGTTAAGTCATCCACTTATGATTCTTACTATATCAATATGTCTAACATTATTCAAGTGTCAAGAATATTTCAAGTGTGGATGACCCACTTAGGTTTTCTAGGATCATATGTGTTAACCCTAATTTATGGTCATTATCCAAGTCATCATTAAAATATCTAGATCCTGATACTTAACATCATTGGTGTTTAAGATTAGATCAATTTTCGGTTAATATAAGGAGTAAAATAGATATTAAGTATTAGGTTGATAGATCAAAATATGCCACAAGATTTAGATCAATCATATTATAAAGATATCATCAAAATTGTCTTCAAGGCATATAAATCATATTCAAAAGCGATTAATCCAGCAAGATTAGGTCAATTCTAGTCAAGTATGATTTTGTATCTCAAGATAATCATCAGAGTCAAGATATAAGGTTTCCAAAGTCTAATTACAATATTGAGTCATTTAGACCAAATAATTAAGAAAGAGATCTAGATTTGATTATATCAGTGATAATTGGTTGGAATAAGGTTTCAAAAGTATTTTATATGATTCACTATATTTTTCTAATCAATATTGACTATTTGTTCATCATTTTTGGAGTTCAGATGCATTTTCTACGATTAAAACAAGATCGAGCATTTAATTGAATATTCGAGTAGAGAGGAGGTAACAATTACCTTAAGTGGAAACAAATATGGTCTCCGGATGGACCAAGAATGGACGAGATGGATCCATTCAGGCGGGGTGGCTCACTTGGTGGGTCAGGCCTTTGATTGGCCAGTTCAATCTCTAATAATTGGTTCAAAAGTGATTCGGATGGGTCCTTCAGACCAGGGACTTTCCTCCACTGAATCGGGGTTCAGGGACTCTTTCCCCTTCCGTACATGCCTCACGTGAGCCAGAAGTTCAGTGGAGGACCTCACTAGCATGGAGGAGCTCCAGGAGCAGGGAGCTCCATTGGCGGAAGTGAGGTGGCCGTCAGGGTTTGCCTCCAAGCAATGAGTTGAAAGGGAGCTAAAGCTTGGGGAGAGGAGTCATGTAGGACGAACGCCTGATTTGAGCTAGGTGGTGGCGTCATCCGAACAAGAGGAGAAACGATGAGAAAGTTGGGGGTGTTGTGGCCAATATAGCATGTGAGGCTACACTCTAAGCAAGATGTGCTTACTACGAACCTTGGGGGGTCCCTTTTATAGCATCGAGGGGCAGATTTAGGGCTAAAGAGTTATTGCTCTTAGCCATGGATGCCAGAGTGAGAAGGCTAGACAATGGAAATGTTTTGGCAACCGGAGGGACCAATAATGGTTGTCAAAATATGGTTAAATAAATTCAAATTCGTGAGAGGAGCAATTTGACCCGCTTCAAAACTTGAATTGTGGTCGTAGGCGGGAGATCGGCCATTAAGGTCGGCTTGTCTCCTCCCTGCAATCAGCGGGAGGTAGGAGACAACCTCTCATCCACTCGATCAGGGCTATAATCTGCGTGAGGCAGATCCAAGGGCCCAGAATCACCCCTGATTTCTTTGTCTGGATCATTGACATGGAAAAGCTAAGAAAAAGCGCAAGTAAAAGGGGGGGGGAGGGTTTTCAATACATAAACTTCACGAATTCATAGTAAATCATAGGAATGACCAATTGTTCTCAAATTTGGATCACAACCTCACAAAAATGTAGAGAACCTTTAGAAAAAGTTTGAGAACAAAAATATAAAGTTTTAGGGATCAATTTTCTTCTTTGGACAAAGTGATCAATTAATCAAATTTAAGGTGTGATAATGTGTATAAAATCCACATTGATCACCATATTTCAAATTTGAGTCTCAACATTGATTATGTAGCTAAGAAAAATAAATTTCGACCATGAGTGAACATAAAGAGTGAAAAATTGGAATTAATTCATAATAATGTTAAATTTCACTTTGTCACACATCCTTTGGTGCTTAAAGGTGGAATTTGAGCCAATACTCATTTATCTAATGGGGTAAGGTTCCTCACCTCTATAAATTATGAGTTGGGGATCCTATTAATAGATAAATTGATTTATCTCAAATGTGACTATAAACATCCTTGAAATGAAGGGATGCCACTTGTCAGGTGCACGTGATACCTATCCTCAGATGAAATACCTCTCACTTGTTGTGAGAGGACACTTGCCCATACTTGTCACTAATAATCTTATAAGGAATCTTACATCACAACAACAATTCCATCTTTTTCTTCATTCACTATACTATCTATTTCCTCTTCCTTCACTACTAGTTCTTTTCTTATTCAAAATAAGTTCAAACATGTAAAATGGTGGGTGGTCGACCACCTAGGGCACCTCTGGTAGACACCTCTCTGCTTGCATTGGTGGGCATTAATACTTTCTCCCTCTCGCTATAGTTGGGCACAATACTCATCACTGGTAATGGATCCTGGTGCATGAAACCACAAAGGAGGGACTTGAGGCTGGGTGTGAGTGGGTTTTTGACCTCCTAGGAAGCCTCTAGTAGACACATCTCCTCTTGGGGAGTACTTGTTGGTTTTTGGGCACTCATCCTACCCAATGTAATACTGCATAAATTGAAAATTACTTATTGGTATGCTTTTTTTTAAGGGGATAGAGAAAAAATGATTTTGGGCCATTTTTTCAAGCTAAAATCATATATTTAGCCATATTTGGACCTTAAAATTGAGTTTTGCATCTTAATAGAACCTCATGTTGTTTAATGCCTCTCTGAATATGAGGCACATGTGTCTTATGTTCTTATCGAGGCAAACATCTCATGGCCAACTTTATGACACCTGTGGGAATTAGATATCTTTATTTTTCTAACTATTAGCTGGAACAATATATTGGACTTGAATATATGTTATCTATCCATATAAGCAAACTCTCATGGTGAACATTATTCAAGAAATGTTGATTTCATCTCTTTTGTTGATCCCTCTTGATTTTATAAGAAAAACTAAATTAGATACTAACAATATTTTTTTGGAAAATGTCAGGAGGTCTTCTTATTCAACCTGCCCTCCTCTAGTAGGACTAACCTATAGGTTGCATATAGTTCCTAGTAAAAACTTAAATTTGGGAGAACTTCTACTTTCACACATAGGAAAAGGGAGGGGGTGACCCACTGGGTCGAGAGGATGATCCTTATAAATGTGATCTTCCTTAGAGTTTTTAAGGTGATGCTTAGCTAGGGATTTGAGTAGACACAAGTGTTCCATGTTTACCTTCATAACTTGCATGTCCTCAAGATTGTCTACACCCTGTTTAATGGGTTCCACCCATGGCTTGAAAGTAGGTATGTCATCTACATGATCTTCAAGAGATGAGATAGTAGATGAACTATCAATCTTAATAAATGTATGGGTAAAGTTTTCTACCTTGCAAATTGTCACCACCAAATAGATAGCTCTTAGTTTTGCCTCCGCTAATGAGTTGACCCTGATGGATCTATCAAAGACACAACTCCATATACCATTAGATCTAACACCAATAGTCACAACATCTGCCTGGTTACCAAAAATTGTTGTGTCTGTCATGATCAGGATCTACCCTTCACTGCTATAGAAACAATGTTCAACGTCGCTTTTTGAGGTGTCGGTTATTTAACGAAACTGACGCTGATCATCATTACATGTCAACTATTAAGGAAAACCAATGTCCATATTTGAAGACCAGCCAGACACGGGTATCACTTTCTATTCAACGTCAGCTGAAGAAATGAAACTGACACCTAAAATAGCCCACGAAATCCAATTTTTTTGAGCAAAAAAAATTGCCCCCAAAGTGTAGCATACAACGTCGGTGTTTTACCGAATAACCGATGCCTAAAGAACATAAAAATTGCATGCGAATGTTACCATATGGTCATCGGTTGTCATGGGATAACCAACGCTGATAAGGGTTCACACACCCTCCACGCCAAAAATTTTATGGTAAATTGACGTCGGTTTTATTGGGATAAACGATACTAAATAGTAAAGGTGTCGGTTGTTATAGATAACTGATGCCTTTTAGTAACTTAATATCCCCGTGCATAGAAGATCAATACTCTAATTCCCATTTCTTCTATTTCATCACACGATCGACTCCCGACCCTTGCTGTGTCACCGCCGCCGGCCCCTACATCCGCGCCTCCTGTTGTTTCTTGCCGACGTCGCTGCCTACTACTTCTTCTCTACTCGCCGCCGGAACCTTTCCTTCTCTGCTCGGCTCCCTTCTCCTACCACTAGTGTGCTCGGTGCCCTTCTCCTACCACTGGTGCTCGACGCCCTTCTCCTCACACTGCCACCTCCGTCTCCACACTACTACCAACAGTAGGCCTTCCTCTTCTTGTTCCGGTAGCCTGCTCTTCTTCTTTCTTCTCCCTCCTTACCAACAACAAGCACGACTGTGTGGGATGGAACGGCCGTGGCTGTGTTGGCCAACCACACAGCCGTGCTTCCCAGCACAACCGTGTGGTTGGCCAACACAGCAACGACCATGCCAGCCCACACGACCGTGCTTGCTGTTGGTAAGGAGGGAGAAGGAAGAAGGAAGAAGAAGAGGGTATATATTCCAATGAAATCAATTATGAATTTGTGATGAAATCAATTATATGATGAAATCAATTATGTTAAAATTAATTATGTTAAATTATACGATGAAATCAATTAATATGTTCTAATCAATTATGTTCAATTATATGATGAAATCAACTATGTTCAAATCTTGTGATGAAACCCTAACATCTACATGAATCCCTATTGCATGATGAAACCCTAACATCGACATACTCTATATGATACCTAAAATTGTGATGAAACCCTAACATCTATTGTGATGAAACTAGGATTGCATGTATTAGAATGACAACATACATGTATTTGTTGGCCTAGAAACCCATCCAAGATTTACTCATTAGGAGTAAATCCAAGATTTACTCATTAGGAGTAATCTCACTTAGGATGTAAGTGTATAATGTGTATTGTGTTTTCAAGAAAATTTCAGTAGCATTTCCCCATTTGTTCTCTAAGTACATATGTACTTGGAGAACAACGGGGAAATGCTGCCAAAATTTTCTTGAAAACCCAATACACATTATACATTTACTAGTGAGATTAGGTGTTCAAGGATGGGATAGGTGGTACATGTAAATTTATTATATATAAGAATGACATCACATGTATTTGTTAACCCAAGACCCTAATCTTGTCCTAATATATACTTGTTTTCTCTTTGATCATAGAATGGATAGATCATGGATGTCCATTCACAATCACTGCACTCCTGAGTTTATATCTATTCTTGATCAGTTTATTAGATTTGCCGAGGAACATAGGAAACAACATGGAGATAGGTTCTACTGTCCATGTAGGCATTGCGGTAACAACTTGAAAGTCAGCACTGGTGACGAAATCAAAAGTCATATCATGTGCAACGAGATTGTACAAGGCTATACAGAATGACACTGGCATGGAGAGATTTCAAACCCGAAACCAGTGGATGTCGATAGCAGTGCTTGGGTGGAAGAAGAAATTGTCTCTGATGACATAGATGTAAACGAACCAGTTCCAGTAGACATCATTGATGTGATGCTGGATAGTTGTGAGGTAGAGCACACTGATCCACCTCCCATCTTTAGAAACATTGTGCATGATGTTGACATACCGTTATACACAGGTTGTACTAAGTTTACAAAGCTTAGCGGTGTGTTGAGATTGTATAAGTTGAAAGCTAACAATAGATGGAGCGACAAAAGCTTCACTTCATTGTTGACTTTGTTGAAAGAAATGCTTCCTGAAGGAAACGAGCTGCCAATCTCAACATACCAGGTAAAGAAATCGTTGTGCCCAATGGGAATGGAGGCCAAGAAGATACACGCATGCCCGAATGATTGTGTATTCTATCAAAAGGACTATGTGGATTTGAAAGATTGTTCAAAATGTGGTGCGTCACGATATAAATTGACGACTTCGGGGCAGTCTAAAATTGGTTCTCCTGCCAAGGTGATGTGGTATCTACCTATAATATCACAGTTTCAACGCTTGTTTGCAAATACGATAGATGCGAAGAATTTGAGGTGGCATGTAGATGCTTAGAAAAATAATGATGGGATCCTACGACATGCATCTGATTCCCCATAGTGGAAGAAGATTGATCTATTGTACCCCAAATTTGGTGAAGAAGACATGAATCTAAGACTTGGGCTTTGTACAGATGGGATGAATCAGATGGGATGAATCCATACAGGACATTGAGAATCCAACATAGCGCTTGGTTAGTCATGCTTGTTATATATAATCTTCCTCCCTGTCTGTGTATGAAAAATAAGTATGCTATGTTGTCGTTGTTGATATCGGGCCCTAAACAACCTGGAAATGATATCGATGTTTATCTTAAACCTCTGATTGATGACTTAAAGAAACTTTGGGGTGAAGGTGTGATGACCTATGATGGTTCACCAAGAGAGACATTTCGTTTGCACGCTATGTTGTTTTGCACTTATTACGACTTTCGAGCATATGGGAATTTTTCTGGATATAGTGTCAAAGGAGCTAAAGCGTGTCCTATATGTGAAGAGAACACTAATTCAATAAGACTAAAACATGGCAGCAAGACTGTATATCTTGGTCATTGAAGGTTTCTTTCAAAATTCCATCCATATCGTAGGAAGTGCAAAGCATTCAATGGATGTAATGAGGAACGTAGTGCACCTAAACCTATACCAGGGGATGTTGTTTATGAAAGAGTAAAAGACATTGTCAATGAATTTGGTAAGAGATCACAATGTACTATGGCCACATGGAGTGACAATTCTTCATTCAAGAAGAAGTCAATATTTTGGGATCTTCCTTATTGGAGTTCTTTGACAGTCAGGCATTGTATCGATGTCATGCACGTTGAGAAAAATGTCTATGATAGCATCATTGGTACTCTGTTGAATATACCAGGTAAGACTAAAGATGGGATAAAATCCAGATTGGACCTACGTGAAATTGGAATAAGGTCAGAATTAACAGAATTACATGAAATGGGTAATAAAAGAACATACTTACCTCCCGCTTGTTACATGTTGTCTAGAAAGGAGAAGAAAGCTTTTTGTGATTGCTTGGCAAATGTTAAGGTACCACAGGGTTACTCATCCAACATCCGTAGATTGGTATCAACGAAAGATCTAAAGTTGATAGGTCTTAAATCTCATGATTGCACACTCTAATGCAACAAATATTGCCTGTGGCAATTCGATCTGTATTGCCGAAGCATGTAAGGTTTGCAATCACCAGACTTTGTTTCTTTTTCAATAGTCTGTGCAGCAAAGTTATTGACCCTGATACTCTTGATTCTTTGCAAAGAGTAGTGGTTGTTACCCTATGTCAGCTAGAGATGTATTTCCCTCCTTCGTTCTTTGATATCATGGTACATCTTGTTGTCCACTTGACTAGGGAAGTGAAAATGTTGGGACCAATTTTCTTGCATTGGATGTATCCCTTTGAACGATACATGAGCATTTTTAAAGGTGATGTTTGAAACCATTATCGGCCTGAAGGGAGTATTAGTGAGGGTTATGTGGCAAGAGAGGTTATGGATTTTTGCAATGACTTTCTAAGTGATAATGACACTCCCGTTAATGACAAGAATATTGAGGAGGGAAAAGGAATTTTGGGATCACGACTGAAAGTAATCAGCCGTGAGCAGTTGGAACAAGGTCACTTGTATATTTTACACAACACGGATGAAGTGAGTGTTTATATTGAGGAACATACCAATTTCATCAACAGATAACATCCTCGAGCCAGTTCAATGTGGCTTGCTAGAGAGCATAACAAGACTTTTACTAAGTGGTTTGAAGATAAAGTCTTACGTCAACTATCTCAAACACCAGATGATATTACAGAAACTATCAAATGCATCACCTTTAAATCAAAATCAAATGTTATGTCTTATGAAGGGTTTGACATTAATGGGTTCACATATTACACAAAGCGCCAAGATGATAAGAGTGTCGTCCAAAATAGTGGGGTCATCCTTCAAGTGTCGACTATGTATTTTGCAAGTGCATAGGATAAGAGTCCACGTGAAGCTAAAATGTCATATTACGGTGTCATTGAAGACATATGGAAGTTTGACTACATAGATTTCAGAATTCCTCTCTTCAAATGTAATTGGGTTGACAACACCAAAGGAGTTATAGTGGATGAATTGGGTTTCACTTTAGTGAACTTTGAAAAGATTGGTGAGAAGGGTGAAACATTCATATTGGCATCACAGGATAAATAAGTATTTTATATCGATGATCCTGCAAATGATAAATGGTCGATTGTTCTTTATGGTAAAAGACAATTCATTGAAGATCCTATAGATGAAGAAGAGTACTATGATAAGTATGATGACTCTAGTCCCTTCTCAGTTGGGTTGCCAACTCCACAAAATATTGAAGCTAATGATGACTTATATGTGCGCGGAGATCACAATGAAGGATTGTTAATTGATAAAAGATCGCAATTTTAGAGGCATGCATGTTTATATTTTTTTTATATGTTTCATTTTTATAAGTGAACTATATAAAATGCTAAATGTTTTCTTTTTTAATATCAATATCATTTTCAGATATAATGTTTCATTATCTTCTAGTTAATACAAATGCTAAATGTTTGCCTTTTTAATGACATTTTCAGATGGCTGACCATGGGGATGATGTCCATGATGAGCATGATGTCCATGATGAGCATGATGTCCATGATGAGGATGATGTCCATGATGTGCATGATGAGGATACCAATGTAAGTTTTAAAAACATATCCTATATTTCTATAGAAATTCATTATCTTCTAGTTATGTCATATATCCTATATTTCTATATTGGGCTAATTTAGTGTGTTTATTTTGTCAAATTTTAGGTTGATGATGCACATGTACCCTCTGAAGCACTGGAGGCACTTGATGTGCATCACCAAAAAGTTAACAAGAAAAGGGGCATCACTCTACTGAAGAAGTTAACAGTGCTAAGGGGCAGTGGATCCAGATTGGATGTGGAGTTTGATAATGCCAAAAATGTAATTGGAGTGAACCACACTAATTTTGTAAACTATCTTGGGTGTGTCACTCAAAGACATTGTGGTGTTAAGTATGATAATTGGCATAAAGCTCCTCAGACAAAGAAAGACTTGCTATGGAAGGATTTATGCATGAGTTATTATTATTTGCAATTCTATTTTGTACATTACAAATTCTATTATTTGCAATTCTATTTTTGGATACTAGTTAATAACAATTCTATTTTACAGAATCTGTTTGCATTGGATGATAAGCTTCATCGTAAAAGCGTGATGCAACGTGCTGGAAAGATGCTAAGGAACTATAGGACAAATCTCAACAAAGAATACATAAAAGATGGTGATAAGAAGAAGAAGTCAACCCTTGAAAAGTGGAACTTCCTGGACAAATAAGATTGGGACACGTTTGATTCTTCAAGACAAACTGAAGAATTCAAGGCATTAAGCGTCACTCCCAATTTAATTAATATATGTTGTATTCACCTATTCAAGATTAACCTTTAGTGTTACTAACCAAATCAATGTGCGTACTAACTAGGCATTCAATGAGGTGCAAAGGGTAAGGCGTGCATTGAATGTGCATGACCACACAATGGGTCCAAAGGGCTATGCAGGCATTCGCCAAAGACTACAGGTGGAGTTTGCTGCTACTCAGGAGTCCTCTACTACATGTACCACACACATGCCTCGCCATGATGTCTGGATAGCTGGGAGGCAAAACAAGAAGGGTGAAATAAGGAATCCTGTAACTACTGAGGCGGCTGTGAAAATGGTAAA
The DNA here is from genome assembly GCA_963693085.1 of Alisma plantago-aquatica. NCBI lineage: Eukaryota > Viridiplantae > Streptophyta > Magnoliopsida > Alismatales > Alismataceae > Alisma > Alisma plantago-aquatica. The sequence continues at coordinate 791,671,132 of OY856410.1, read as the reverse complement.
ATACAACTCAACAATGCATGTCGTTCGAATACAGATTATTTGTGGTATTTACTTACCAATTTCTATCGATGGTGATTAGAGGGAGCTGCACGAGCAGAGGAAATAGGGCACATTCATCCCTCAGGGCACAAGGAATGAATTGACAGTTGCTCTGGGTAATCCAGAGCATCCTGGATGTGTTAGGGGTGCAGGCGCTGGTGTGGGCATCAAAGCGTTCTTTGGGCCATCCCAGCGCAAACCTGTCGCAAGAGAGGGACTTTCACAAGAAGAGGTAATCTATTCTTTTTTAGAATGTTACTGCAAAAGGGAATTCAATAATAAGAAGCTAATATTTCTTTTATCCATGTATAGGAGAATAAGAGAGTTGAGGATATAGTTGCTAAGAAGGTCAAGGAAGAAATACTGCGGTGGCAGGCATCTCATGCTTCCAATCAGCCTATGGCGACCCGCTCTTCTCCTGATGCACATGCTGAGAGTAATCCTGTAGACCCACCACCTAGCACGTCTTCTATAAGTATTGTTTATGACATAGTAGCTAGTTTTTTCAAGATGATATGTTTTCAAGATGATATATATATATATATATATATATATATATATATATATATATATATATATATATATATATATATATATATATATATATATATATATATATATATGTATAACGTTCTTTACATAAATTTGTAGGCGTTGAAGCCATGCCGCTTAAAAATTGAAGATTATGTTGTTGCAGAGGTGCAGGCTTACCCCTCCCTTCCTAGGGCAACAATTCACGAGACTCCAATACCACATGGTTACGTTCGTGTGAGCCTAATACGTGTTATCCCTGATTGGAGGGAAGCTGCATTGCCATATGCCCACTCGGATATTGATACACTTAGTGAGGCAAAAGGTGGGGTGATATTGTTGCCCAATGTGGATTTCATCTACACTACTGAAATTCTAAGAAAATTTACATTACATTAAATTGTTAATGTGTATATATGAGGTCAATTGATATGAAATTATATATACAGGTTAAAAAGAAGACACCCAGAGCATCTAGTCCTCGACCTCCACTTCCTGCATTACCAAGTTGGGTTCCAACTGACCTAAAATTCCCATTAGGTCCTGCTTGTAAGGGAATGGCAGTATGGCTACGTGCACATAATATACATTGCCCTATAGTTGTTTCTATAGAAGCAGATTATGTAGGTCAATCATACGAAAGCTCTCTATTTATACAAGATATTATTGAGTTGTTTAACTATGATTGGTTGAATACATCAATGATAGAGGCATGGATAAGGTGACATCTTCTTTATACATCCATATACCTTGTGTAGGATCTGGTGATCTAGTTTCTTATATATTAATTCATACATAATATATGTTTTGCAGCTACTTAGTCGAAATTCAATGTAAACAATTTGGATTTGAACATGTGGGATTTTTTATTCCATAATTAATTAGTCTGGTAGCTAAAGACCCTGATAGCGCTCAACAATACTGTTGTGATTCTTTTACAATTTTTAGTCAAAAAAAGAAGACAATAATAATAGCTCCATTCAATGTGAAGTAAGTTTACTTTGCTTATAATTTGGACTTAAGAAAATTACATATTTATTGTGGATTTTGAGTTATTAATTTTTAACTTTTTTACCTATAACACTAAGCATTGGGAGTTACTATTTATTCTCTCTGGGACGTTCACTGTCTATTATCTACATCCTACGAGGAGTACATTGAATCCAAAAATTGGACACATAATGAGAATGACATTATTCTGGTGAGAAAATTTTGATTTTTATATACGTTAACATATGTTATTACATTACTATTTAATTATGAAATTTACTGTGTTACATTAACCAGGTAGGGGTTTAGATGCGTTCAAAAAGGCTGGAGGAAAGGTCCCCAGTAAAAAGAACCAGCCAATAATTTGGGAGAACGTGAAAGTAAGTTCCCGACTCCAATGTATATGTTATTTATGTCAACTGTGCTTATTTGTATTTTTTAATATTTTGTATCCATTTTATAGTGTGCTACATAAGACAACGACTGGGCATGTGCATATTATGTGATGCGGTTTATGGACATGATTATCAAACATGCAGATGAAATCAATGCCATACCTAAGGTATTATATATAGTCTCATTAGATAGTATGAAATATATCGATCTTATTTATATATTATTACTTATATATATACATCATTCTCTTTGTAGGTGTTTAAAACTGACCCTACTACATGTAAAGCCTTAAAAGTCTTAAAAGATGTACATGCTCCATATACAATGAAAGTATTAAATGACGTAAGAGAAGAATGGGCAAGAGCCATACAAGTAGTGGGGACTGTAAGATATAATTGGGATGCTGATAGCAATGATGACTGATATTTTATAAATGAATGTTTATACATGTGTTTCTACATGTCTGAATGTTTCTACATGTATTTGAATGTTTCTACACGTGTGAATGTGAAAATTGAATTGATGTCTGAATGTATCTACCTATGTGTAAATGTGTGAAAAGAATATTTGTTGATTTTGTAGGTTTGTGGCCTGTTTGTTGGATGATATCAATGGATGTCATAAACCTGCAATTCAATTCCACTGAACTGTAGGTTCGCATCCTGTGACCAACCACAACAGGCCTGCAAACTGATAAGAAAAAAAATCAAACCATAGGTGTCGGTTATTTGTCTAAAACCGACAACAAAGGTTTACAACATCGGTTAATAATATAAAATTGCCACCTAATGTTGCCAGACATCCTGGCCAGCACGGCCGTGTTGGACAGCACGACCGTGCTGGACAACATGGTTGTGGTGGCAGGTGATATGGTGTCAGTTATTAGTAGAAAACCAATGCCATTATGGCCAGAACGACCGTGGTGGCAGATGAGATGGCGTTAGTTATTACTTATAACCGACGCTGATGGGGCCCTGCTGGTGCATTTTCGGTGGCACAAAGCATTTTGGTGTCGGTTGGAAAAGAGATGCCGAAATGTTTCGACTTTTAGCGGCGCCCACATAGGCGTCTCTTGGAAACCGTCACGAAAAGGGCTTAAATAACCAACGCCAAAGGCCGGATCTGTAGTAGTGCTTCTTCTAGATCAGTCCACTCAGGCTCTCTCTCATACCCTGTATCCTTAATCTTCTCATTCATGTGATCATCCTTTAATGACTGAAATGCACAAAGAGTTAATAAGGTTCAATTGTCCCCCTATGTTTATGTTCATATGCCCAGACACTGTCGTATTTCTCACCTTCCAAATGGTCTAACAGGTGACTGCAAATCTTGTCCTCATTTCATCACCCATCTATGTGTTCATCTTCATCCATTCATCGATACCATCATTCTAAGGGAATGTGGTGGCACCGGTCGGGTGTAGTTGATGCCACACATCAATGTCATAAGGGCAGTCTCTTAACGCAAGCAAAGTGGTTTCCTCCTTCCATTCACATCTGGGGTAGATCACAAAATCTGTGAACATCCTCTACCTATGTCTGCCATTAGTCATGAGGGTTTCATGGATTTCCAACAACAAGAACACCCAAATCTTGTATGGCACTCATAACTACCATATGTTATCCCTTGGACTATCCATATGGACTTCATCTTCAACATGGATTATGTAATGACCCCATTCCACAACAACTCCCAATTAAGGGAGGCCAAGAAACTAGAGTTGTCAACAGGATCAAATGGTTTTGCACATAATAAAAAATAATGAATAAATTCTACTAAACTAACTAAGCTTTGTACATGATAAAAGAAATTTTCCAAGGTTTACAAAAATATGGGTTCTAGAATTTACCAAGAAATAGATTATTTATTTGTTTTCAATGTCTTCTTTTCTTGAATTTCCAATTTTCAACTAGATATCCTAAAAATGACGACAATCAAAATGTCAGTCAGTATGATATGTCATACCAGTATGTGGGGGAAACAAAATTTCACAAGTAGTGGTAACGACATAATTCAACAATTATTGTTTAACAAAACAAATTTAACATTTTCATCATGACAACCCAATCTAGGTGTCTCCACCCTTTGTCATAACCCCACAGGGTATCATACTGCAATATTCATAGTCTTCCCCTATCTAGGCAAATGACTTCATCATGTCTCCCCTTATTCAGGCAGGTGACTTCTCATGTACCCCCTATTCAGGCTGCTACTAAAATGTGCCTTCCCCTATTTAGTAGGAAAGACTTTCCATAGATCCAGAGGAGGCCTAGAAATGATATAGTCATGTCCATATATAATGTGAAATCCATAGTCATTTTATAGTTTGCAAGGATGTAAAGTTCATCTAATAGTCATATATTTGCAAACCATGCAGAGAAACCCAAGAAAGCCATGAGAAACTAAATCAATCATTCATAGGCGTATCCGCATACCTTATTCATAAGTATCTTGATGTCTAAATAAGAATAACAACAAAAGAAACTAAGAAATTCAACATTAAAGTCAAGACATAACATCCATGTGTCACTAAATGATTCTAAAATCTACTATTAGTACTGACTTGGGTTCCAAGTTAGGTTTTTAAGACTATCTTAATGTTTCATTCAGTTCTAACATCCATAAGTTCATTTATTACCCTTAATACTCTGTTGATCCACAAACCCTAATTTTGGTGTCATGTTCATGATTGCATTCCAAAAGATATCTCCTTATGAAAAAGTCCCAATTATTCTTTTTAAGTAATGTCTAGGTAAGTAAGATTAAGGAATATGCATTGGATACTTTTATGTTCTTTGGGTTGAAAAACCCTAATCTCATCACTATACATATAAGGAAATCCTAATTCTTCTAAATATCTCGGGACTGTCTACTGTAGCCTTTGTAGTTTTTCTCTCATCATCCTCTCCGTGCGAGACACCAATTGTTTCCCATTCTTCCTTCAACATCAACTTCTTTTCTTCCTCTTTAACGATTTCCTTCCTAGACACTATATGTCTCTCATTTTATTTCATTTCTCGTCCCTCATGCTCTTTATTTTCTCATCTCTTCTATTCTTTCCTTTCTTATTTCTTCTTCCTTTCTTGATCGGTCCCCCTTTGGGGGTAGCTACACAACAATTGGTTGACCATCCTTAATGATAGATTAAATCCAAATGATTTCCTCTTGGATTCCACGATTCACAAGAGTCGAGACCATGTGGAGGATGTGTTTTTTTCTTACTACTGCTTCTGATCCTCCTCAGTGTATAACCAACCAGAAGAAGAGATACCTTTGCACCTTGCCCCTCTCTATGTCCCACGTCTGCCAGTTCCTTGACAATTTGAAGCCTCAGTAGTCTATTTTGGGTTGGGAGGGGAGGAGTCAGAGGAAAGATGGAAATCTACTTATCAGTTACTTCTTTCCTAATATCTTCTTATTTCTTTCCTCAACATACTTTTTGTCCTTTTTCTTCTTTTACAATACCAGTCTCTCCTTTCTTCCTTCTCCTTCTCATTGTTCTTCTTTTCTTCCTTCTCTTTTCTTCCTTCAGTGCTATTTAATCTCTAGTTTCTTCTTTTTCCCCCTATTTTCTTCCTTAACAACCACTCTTCTTCAACTTCTTTTAATCTAGCATCGTTATCTTACTGTTGGTTTTTTTTTCTATTTGTGACTTATTTTTACATATTAAAAATCACAAATATTTTAATTATGACGGAGATTTTTTGGGCAACTCAAGTACTGAACAACTCAAATACCATTGTCGGGGGTACGATTGGGGTATCTAGAGACAACCAAAAATTGTTGGGTGAGTTTATATTTTACATATTAATATATATGTTACTTTTTGTGATCCACTTATTGTTTATATGGTATAAACTTTGTTTATATATATGTTAGTTTTGATTGAAAACTTTTTGGGTGGAATACTTTGGAATGGAAGTACTTAAGTGTTCTTTCAGTTTGGATTTTAATAAATTTGGATTATACATTATTCAGACTATAATTAATTTTGATTGCAATTAATTTGAAATGTACATTATTCAGATTATCTGTAACTCGGATTGTAATTAACTTGGACTGTAAATTATTCTTATAGTAAATAATTTGGACTTTATGTTGTTTGGATTGTAATTAATTTGGATAGTATTTAACTTCGATCGTAATTATTTAGTTAATTTCTTGTATCTGTATTTTATGTGTTTTGAGATGATCCTTTTATGTCCTAAATGGTGGTGGAATGGTTACATGTCTATGCAAATCATATGTGGTTTTATCATTTGTGTGAATGATGTTTTGAAATTTTAATATAATACATGGAGATTCACATATTTTGTATTTTGTAAATCTTATTTATCAACACCAAGTTAAAACCAAATTTTATTGAGGTAAATGTTTTAAAAACATCAAAGAAAAAATTATTCAGAATCGAATTTGACAGATTTTTCAAATCAAAGGTAATTTTCTCAAAAAAAATCAACCATTTTTTTAAGACAAAATCATTCTAAAGAAAAAAGTATGAACCATTCTCAAATCATTAGATGGGAAAGAGAGGGTGAGAATGAAATGATTTGAAGATATTCTTTTCAATATCTCCATATGTATCTAGAAAAACTAGTGTTTAGAGGTATTTCTAAAATCTCCACATATTATGTACAAAAAATTGAAATAAGACATAGGTTATATGTATATTTATACTTGATACCTTATATATAACACTAAATAGCCAATTATTTATATAAATTTGTTGGTTTGAATTTATGTATATTCACGTACCACAGTTCTAACTTTCACTAGTGAACATATTTAGGAAAATTACCAACATGTCAACAAACTTTGTCATCTGTTATGGTGGAAAGTTCTTGGCTGGTGGATCATATCATAGTGAGGTCTAGAAGCCTATTCATATAGCTACGACAACCACTTTTTCTGAGATGATGGCATACATGCATCTAGTTTGTCACACCAACTCTATGGTGCATGGCCTTCGTTTAACATGTAAATTTCCAAATGACATACATCCTAGTTTTGACATGTGTCCTATTAAAGTTGTCGACAAGGATAGTTGGAAAAACCTTATATGTATATCATATGGGAGTCAATTAGACCTTTATGTTGAGAAATACAATATGCTAGGTGTGAGTATGAGTCAATTTCAATCTACTTCATCTTTTTGTCAAGATCCTACATATATTGGATACCACATGAGTCTTTTGAGGCAAGTTGCTTCCTCTATAAATTATTTACTGCTAATATGTTATCCACACACATAAACATTTCCCCCTATCAACCCTTGGAGGATAAAAATGTTGGTGATGACAATGAGGATAACAATGTTGGTGATGACAGTGAGGATAAACATGTTGGCGATGACAGTGTTGGTGATAACAATGTTAGTGATGATAGTGACCCTGATTATGTTGATGATGATGATGATGATGATGATGATGATGATGACATTGATGATGATGACATTGATGATGATGATGATGATGATGATGATGATGATGATGACACTGATGATTATGAATGTGAGGAGGTTGATATTAATGATGAAACTAAATTGTTGCAACTAGATATAGATGACAACAATCATGAAGTTTTTGTTGATCCTGAAACATATTGGGTGGATCATACTAATGAAGATAATTATGAATGCTTTAGAGAGGATGATTGGGTTTATGAATATGAAGTCCCTATACACATGTAAAGGTTCGAGTGACTATGGGGCATTATTTCATTATAGGTGAAATCTTTGAGACAAAGATAGATCTCCTTTATAGGTTGCAGTTTTTGTCAATCAACAACAATGTACAATACCAAAATAAGCAGTCCAATAATAGATACCTTACTTTAATATGCTTGCACAATGACCAATTCTCGTGGAGGCTTCATGCATGTTCTTGTAAGAGGGTTAGTGGGTTGTGTAAAATCACAAGTTATAACAATGAACACACATGCCATAGTGCAATCTTATATAAGGATCTCTCACAATGCAAGTTGTCTTATATTGCAAGGATGATAATTCCAATGTTGGGAGCAAACCTTAACATGAGTACTCAATAGGTAACAAAAAAGGTTAATGCAGAATGACATCTTACTATATCCTACAAGAAGGCTTGGCATGCACATAGAAAGGCTATTTTGACAATATTTGGAAATTGGGAGGAGTTATATGAGTTAGTATTGAGGTTTCTTAGATGTCTGCAACAAGTGATTTCAGGGGATGTATATAATTTTCAAAATTGTATAACAACTGATGGAGCATAATATCATTTCAAACGCATGTCTTGGAGTTTTGAGCCATGTATTGTAGGTTGGGCTCATTGTCGACCAATACTAAGCGTTGATGGCACCTTTTTATATGGTAAGTATGGAGGGACACTACTTATAGCTACTGAGATTGATGCAAACAATGGATTTCTTCCTTTAGCCTTGGAAGACATTGAAAAGGAGAACAAATCTTCATGGGAATGGTTCTTGAGATGCATGAACCAACAAATTGGAATAGTGAACTAAAGGGATAACATTTGTTTTATATCTGATAGGATGTGTGGTCTTGAGAATGCTTTACATTAAGTTTTACCTTTAACCACTCATCATTTTTTAAGGCATTATAGGGACAACTTTCACAAGAGTCCACAGTGTTATACAACTTAATGTGGAAGCTTGATAAAGTGACAGAAATGGAAGAGTTTGATAAGCACTTAGCAACCATAAAGGCCATTGACCCATCTTCTTATATTTGGCTACTAAAAGAGAACCCTAGAATGTGGGCTCTATCCTGTGATGGTGGTCATAGATATGGTATAAAAACTAACAATTATTTTATGACAATAAATGAGTTTAGAAGCATGATCGCAACATTCCCATTCAAGCATTTATTTGCAGCACGTATTACCGATTGGTGGCAATGTTCTTTAAAAGGAGAAATTTAGGTGAAAAATTTATTGGTCAATTCACAAAAAAATATGCTAAATTGGTTAAGCTAGAGAATAAGGAGAGAACAATGTGATTTATTTGTTGGATAAATGACTTTAATTTTACAGTTGGAGATTCTTTTGGTAACAATTATCAGGTGCATCTATTTGAAAATCTGACTTGTTGTCAATGTACATGTGGTGCACCAAAAGTTTATCATTTACCATGCTCACATGTAATTGCATCCACTGAATCCATACATTATATTCATCATCAATTTGTTAGTACTTGGTATACAACAAACAAATATTGACTGACAAATGCTCCTCAATTTACTGGGATCCCTGGTAAGAGGTATTCGCCTGATTTTATGCCATCCATTTGTTGGTATGTATGCCCTGAGAGTCAATCGTGTGATGATTGGTGGGATACATTAAAATTGATTTGATAAACATCAAAGGCAAGCTTCCAATTCTTTCTGGTTCAGTCATATGAGATAGTGATAGAATAGATTGAATGTCTAGAGAATGACAATACTCAATGACGTATGCTTTTAGATTGAGGACCTGAATGATGAGATCATACAGATGCTAAGAGTTTGTACATTCTTATAATGTCCCTAGTCAGATGTCATTGTGGAAGGTAGATAGACAACAATGACACACAAGACTAGATTGTGGTGTTGGTTGATGATAGAATCTCATTAGTCATGATATGGAGATATCAAACCAAACACATAGTGTTACGACCCCATCTGAGCTTAATTAGTAAACTAGGGTTTACCTAGACAATTGCAAAGATTAATTGGAACAATCATTCTTGAAATCTAATTAATGACGATAACACAATTAGGATGTTTTAACTATGATAAGAAGTCTAAATGTTCTTTTGTCTTGTGAATTAGGGTTTGAGAAACATAAACCCTAATCGGCCCAAAAATAGGGTTTTGATGATGCATGAATACATAATTTGATAAGTAGAATGTCTCACTAAATGATTTTTAGTATTTCATGTGTAACTCTGATTTACTTCAAATTTTGATATGATTTGGATATATAAAATGTGAACAACATTGGAAAATATCAGAATTTTTGAAGAATGCTCTGACCTGTTTATCGGCCGAGTTTCAAACTCGATCGATCACATTTCCAGATTTATATAGCAGTGTGGTAATTGAATTTTATATTTTTATTGGTATATCCAATTGATCTCAAATTTTAACTGTAATTGAAAAATACAATTTTAGACATAAGAATCCCCCTAGGGTTCCATAGCCTCCACTCCCACATTTTATTCTACATGAGTTGTTTGACTCCTTAGGCCCTAATTATAAGGCATTGACACTATGTTCGACAATACAAATCAAATACCAAAGTGATCATATCTAGTAACTCATGCAACTGAGTTTTCAACTCAAGCAACTCAGCAGGGGCCATTCTAAAGGGTGCCTTAGATATAGGGTCAATCCTGGGAGCTAACAACTAACTACCATATCTAGGGTTCATCAAGTCAAATTTTCCTTGCTAGCACAAATCTGCAACCACTGGTACTGATCACCTAAAAAGATGTGGTGACCCACAAGGTGAGACCCATGTCCCAGTAAGAGATATAACTCTCTCAAATTGTGACCCATGGACCAAGTCCATGAGAAAGTTAAAGAATCATGTTCCTACAAGGTTTCTTAGAAATGTTTGAAATTAATGAATGGGATCGCAAGATAAGATATGCAAGTAATGTAGCCATACTTTAATTCCAGCAGCGTCGGTGGTGTGGTCGTTTCAAGGCTGAAAGCTTTAGATGAGGCTACATCTGTTAGGTGATTGATCACTTCATGAGCTAAGCTTAACCCGTCTCCCAAGTGGTTCAAGCATGATGGGTATATACTACCTAATTATTTTTGTATTTGATGACATGTGAAACTTTTATATATACATGTCTGAATGAATTTTCTACATGTATCTGAATGTGTGAATATGAAGATGAATACATGAGCCATCAACAAGTAAAACATTCTTTATTTCAAGTTTTGTACCAATATTACCTATACCAACAATTTTACCTTTACCATTGTCTCCAAAAGTGATTGTTCCACTTTTCTTTTCCTCAAAAGTTTGAAATGCATCCTTGTTTCTGGTCGGCCATCTAGCACCTTCCTTCATCAAATGAGCAAACCCTAAGCATAAGGAGCAAGAACTCTATTAAATTGGCGTAATTTTTGGATGACTTTTTGATCTCTACAGTAAGGGTGTCGGTCGAGTTCTGTGCAGGACAAACTCGGCCGAATATACTGTAGACTGCAATATAGCAGTGCACTGTTCTATTTTTAATTATTTATTGGTAACTCCAAATGATCTCAATTTTCAACTGAAGCTTTATAAATCAATTATAAACAACGTGCTAAATTCCCATAATTGTTGGAGAAATTAGATCTCTGAAATAAACGAATTACAGTAACTTTTGTATAACTGAATATTCAGCCAATATAATTAAAGTTGAGTGTTGGATCAATATGCAATTGACCCAGCAGCTCAAATTGACTTATATGATCGACCACACACACACAACTCTCATTCTTCTTCATTCATTCTAGAGAAACGAGCTCCTAGAGAGAGAGGGAGAGTTAGGGCTTGAGTGGAGAAAGAGGAGGAATTGCTGAATTAGGGTTTTGCGGGTCCAGGAAGGGTGAAATCAAGTAAGTTTGGATTCTTTGCATAGACTTTTATGGTTAATCTTCTCTCTCATGTCAATATTCCGTCCATGCTCTGATTTGATCCAAGATGATGTCAAAATTCCCTCTTTTCTCACCCTTTCTTCATAATCCCTCATTTTCAAGGTTTCCGAGTTGAATGGAAGAAGAATTGGGAGATTTGCTAGGGACTTGATATGAGTTCGAGATTCCCAGAGTTGAGCTACAGTTTTGAGGTGTTTTCACACCTTAGGGTGAGTGGGTTCTTCCTTCAAACATTGTAATGCACGAATTTGATTATAGCATCCAAATCCCTAATTGCTGAGTATGTGATTCTAAAACCTAAAATGTCTGTTTGATTTATGATTGTTGCAAATTGATATGATATGGATTCCTTCTCTGTTTGAATGATTCCTAAATGGTAGATTCATATCAGAAACGTATACAACACTTCCTAGTGAGAGTGCTTTTCAGTTTTATATCAAATGATGTGATTAGGGTTTAACCTAATTGAGACATCACTAGAGTTTCAACCTTATTGAAAAAGGACTAGTAAACTTATAAGTGGTCAGGATGTACCTCATGGATTACCTTATTTGAATTTTATCCTTGGTGCATGATATCTCAGTGAATAGCATGGAAACCTAAATTTAGTTCACTTTCCATGGTTTCATACGTATATCGATTGTATATGATTTGTTGAAAACAATCTTTATTTAGTGAATGCTTATATCCTATGAAATCCTTATGAGAGCCATGTGACAAGTGAATGAGGTAAATGAAAAGGTGAATGAGGCGAATGAAACCCTAAGAGTAGGGTGTTGGCATGTGATGAATGAATAAGGCAAATGAAACCCTAAGGATAAGGTGTTCAATGAATCATGTTATGGTGATATGAAATGTCTCGATATGAGATGTGGAGATGCTTAATTGTTGAATTGTATGTCTCTAGTGCATTTAACTTTATATGCTTGTTCTCTCTGAGTTGATATCTGCATACTGCAGGGCTTCTTATTTTCAATACATATCTCATAAATTGCAGGTGATGAGATATGACATGCCCTAGAAAGGGATGTTACTGAGACATGATATATGTTGAATACATGAGTTATGATGCTTCTTATGATATGATATGGTAGGCCGTGTGAGCCTTGTGAGAAATGTTAAATGAATTGTGATTTCTATTTAAAATGTACCCATAATGTTAATGTTAGACTTAGGTGCCCTGAACACCGTAGAACCCCTTTGAGAGGTCTACACCTTAGGGGTGAAACTCGTGTCCAACATCAACCGGTTGAGTAATTCTGGTGGCACGAGGGTTGATAGACAATGTCTAACACCAACCGATTGAGTAATTTCAGTGGCACTGGGAAAATAATAAATAAAGTAAAGGGTTATCCAACACCAACCGGTTGAGTAATAAAATCCTTTGTTAGGATTTTATGTGGTTCATTGCGGAGAATCAAGAGTTTAAAGGAAAAGAAAAAGTTAAGGGTGTTCTTTGTGTTACATATAAATCCTATCTTATGCGCTAATATCATGATTTGAGGAAATTGTGAGATCGGGGTGTAACAGCTTGGTATCAAAGCTTAGGGTGAGTTGTCAAGGACCATTAAGTTAGTAAGTTAGCGTCATAAGTGTGGCAGAAAGGAGATGTTTTGATGTTAACTTTGGGGATTTGAGTATTTGGATATCCTGGCCCGATATCTGAGTACTTGGATCAACCAGTACAAGCTACTCAGTCTATTCTCTCACGTATACCCTGTCCAGGTATACAGTGGAAGAATGGGCTAGAGAGGAACCCTAGAAATGTTAGGGTTAGAAAACGAGAAGAGAAACAAGAATTAAGAGCATAAATGTAAAAGGAGATAGAACTTACATTTCATAATGTTGTTTTTGTTGGAAATGTATAGAAATGCTCTTATATGTTTGAATTAAAATATTCAATACTTTGAAATATGGGTCTTTAATATCTGTTGTACACTATGCAATTGTAGCATTTATTGATTTCATTCTTTGTAACAAGTAGACTAGAATTGACCTTTGAATGAGCTTTTGTTTCTATGGTTTTGCCCGTCGATTCGAGTGAAATCGACACCAGCAGGTTCGTTTTAGTTTTCAGTCTGTACGCGATTCGGCCGAGTTGTATGTGATTCGGTCGAGTTTCCTGAATAGGAAATCGAACAGCAAACTGATCGGCCGAGTTGTATGTGATTCGGCCGAGTTTCTTTTACAAGAAATCAAACAGCAAGTTGATCGGCCGAGTTTCAAGCGGATCGGCCGAGTTGTGAAGCAATCGGCCGAGTTTCTGACCAATCGGCCGAGTTTCTGAGCTGTGAGTGGCAGTTCAGGAAGAATGTAATCCTTTGTAGTTCTTGGCTTTAGGACTTCAGGTTTGGCCTGGTCCGGTTGGCAGGATGCGTTACTAGGATATAATGAATCCTATTAATAGTATAATAAGAATAGAGTCAGGATACTTAGACCCACATTAGAGTGAGAATGTACATACAGTAAGATGTTGAAACAGATGGGAAAGATCAGAACAACTAAAAATCAGTTGAAATTGGTATCTGAGGTTCAATTTTGGGGCCTCATATGAGAAACCCTTAATTGGGAATAATAGAACATGATATGAAGTTCATAATCAGTTTATTGATTAATATTATATGAACTATACATATGAAATATAGAAAAGATATGTGAAATGTATGTATGGTTCAAGATAGCAAGAATCAATCATGAATAAGGAATAATATAATAGAGTATAATGCTTTTATGAACTCTAAAGCAAAGGCTAAGTAGAGAATAGGGTTGAGCATTCAATAGGTCCATAGAAGTAAAGAGTCTTCAAAAGAGTAAAAGTGAAGAGGATCATATGAACATGTAATTCATAAGACTAGAACAACAAACTAGTTTCTAAGCAAAGAACATAGGTGTAGTTTAACGAATGAATAAGTCATACAAAGGTAGACTGTATTCAGGAGAGAAAAACTTGATTGAAAGAGAAACTATGTTTGACCCATGCATGATCCACTTGATTAAAAAATGAAGAATATGTAATGTATTCAACATGAGGAAAGAACTAATAGAAAGACTATTAATTTATAACATTAACTTCACAATAGTATAAAAATAAAGGAGGAAATATGTGCAACATGGTATACATGACCATACACATGAATAAGCAACATGGTCATAAGAGAAAAAATCAGAAATAAAGATGATGGGTTAAAGAGTAGTATATGGTAAGAGGACTATGAAACGTAAGAAAGGGTTTGAAATATGATGGAGAAGTTATAATATAAAGAGGTTGTGAGATTCAAGCAAGTGCTAATTAATCAAATATCTCTGTTGATAACTAAGTAAATCTACATATGAGAATGTATCAAGGGAATGTTTGAATACAAGTATTCCAAGTCTTAAAATCATCCTCTCTTTCATATATTCCTTAATGAGAGCAAGGTGGGAATGAAATGATAAGAGAAAATGAATCATATATGGTGCATAACTACCTTGGTGCAGTCATCTAGTGAATGTAATAGTGACATACAATATGATGAAGTGCGATAAGAAATAAATTCTTGTGCGATAGCAAGAATGAGGAATAATCTATTCCTATCTTAAATGCTTCAATGATAATGATGTTTATTGTATATAATCATATGAAAAGGATAGGTAGCAAAAAGCAAAGAAGTAATGAATGAGCAGAGAGATATGGGAAACATTAGCTTTGTGTAATATGTGAATTTGTTTTTACATGTATGATTTGTTGAAGGCATATTAAGGTATGAAAGTTGGTTCTACATATGATTTCAGGGTATTTGTGCAAGCTATATGTTAATTAAAGGCGTATGATAGTTAAAGTAATTCATACCTGATATGCATCTTACTATTGTGTATTTGTGATATGGTGATATGGTTTGGATGATGTCAGAACACATGGAGAGATACCCTGAACAAGGTAGTCATACTTATTCACTCATATTAATAGAAAGGGATGATAATCAGATTGTCTGGACAAGTAACCCTAATGAGGTGTAGCTTGTTATACCTAGCTCTAATATAACTGAGTGATGGTAATCGAATATGATTAATGCTTGAATGACTGATACAATCGTGGATTACCTTATTACTGTTGTTGAAACCCTAAAATGATATAATACGATGGTTACACTTTGAATTGTGTGTGGACCCATAACCCACAGATCCCAGGATCGAAACAGGATAGTATGGAATGAGGTGGTAATGCTTCACCTCATGCATCCATGACCCAATGGGGATGCCAAGAGTAGTATTGTGCAATTGATTGTTGAATCTAGTCTTTTAATTCAAGACTGTTTTGCTATTTGAATAGCACTTGATTAAAGTTTAAAACAGTATGGTGAACTTGCTTTTGTCACTTAAAGGTGATACAGAACAATAGAACTCTCTGAGCAGCATAAGTTGAGATAGTTGTATTAGAGTATCAGAGTTGCGCAGCGAAAGTGTGATGGTTTATCTTTGCATTCTATGTTTGACTGCGGCATAAAGAATTTGCTTGATATCATTGAGAACTATTTGAAATATGTTGTGATTTAGTAAAGAATTAAAAGATCTAATGTTGAAAACTACATTCAGGTATGAAATACAAGAGTATAATGACATGGAAGGCTTTAGAAGCTTAAAATAACCTTGAATGTATCTTTCTTGTGGGTTTATGTTTCGAGGACGAAACATTCTAAGGGGGGGAGAGTTGTTACGACCCCATCTGAGCTTAATTGGTAAACTAGGGTTTACCTAGACAATTGCAAAGATTAATTGGAATAATCATTCTTGAAATCTAATTAATGACGATAACACAATTAGGATGTTTTAACTATGATAAGAAGTCTAAATGTTCTTTTGTCTTGTGAATTAGGGTTTGAGAAACATAAACCCTAATCGGCCCAAAAATAGGGTTTTGATGATGCATGAATACAGAATTTGATAAGTAGAATGTCTCACTAAATGATTTTTAGTATTTCATGTGTAACACTGATTTACTTAAAATTTGGATATGATTTGGATATATAAAATGTGAACAACATTGGAAAATATCAGAATTTTTGAAGAATGCTCTGACCTGTTTATCGGCCGAGTTTCAAACTCGACCGATCACATTTCCAGATTTATATAGCAGTGTGGTAATTGAATTTTATATTTTTATTGGTATATCCAATTGATCTCAAATTTTAACTGTGCTTGAAAAACACAATTTTAGACACTCTGTTAAACTGGCGTAATTTTTGGATGACTTTTTGATCTCTACAGTAAGGGTGTCGGTCGAGTTCTGTGCAGGACAAACTCGGCCGAATATACTGCAGACTGCAATATAGCAGTGCACTATTCTATTTTTAATTATTTATTGGTAACTCCAAATGATCTCAATTTTCAACTGAAGCTGTATAGATCAATTATAAACAACGTACTAAATTCCCATAATTGTTCGAGAAGGTTTGATCTCTGAAATAAACGAATTACAGTAACTTTTGTATAACTGAATATTCAGCCAATATAATTAAAGTTGAGTGTTGGATCAATATGCAATTGACCCAAGCAGCTCAAATTGACTTATATGATCGACCACACACACACACACAGCTCTCATTCTTCATCATTCATTCCAGAGAAATGATCTCCTAGAGAGAGAGGGAGAGTTAGGGCTTGAGTGGAGAAAGAGGAGGAATTGCTGAATAAGGGTTTTGCGGGTCCAGGAAGGGTGAAATCAAGTAAGTTTGGATTCTTTGCATAGACTTTTATGGTGAATCTTCTCTCTCATGTCAAGATTCTGTCCATGCTCTGATTTGATCCAAGATGATGTCGAAATTCCCTCTTTTCTCACCCTTTCTTCATAATCCCTCATTTTCAAGGTTTCCGAGTTGAATGGAAGAAGAATTGGGAGATTTGCTAGGGACTTGATATGAGTTCGAGATTCCCTGAGTTGAGCTACAGTTTTGAGGTGTTTTCACACCTTAGGGTGAGTGGCTTCTTCCTTCAAATAGTGTGATTTACGAATTTGATTATAGCATCCAAATCCCTAATTGCTTCGTATGTGATTCTAAAACCTAAAATGTCCGTTTGATTTAAGATTGTTGCAAATTGATATGATATGGATTCCTTCTCTGTTTGAATGATTCCTAAATGGTAGATTCATATCAGAAATGTATACAACACTTCCTAGTGAGAGTGCTTTTCAGTTTTATATCAAATGATGTAATTAGGGTTTAACCTAATTGAGACATCACTAGAGTTTCAACCTTATTGAAAAAGGACTAGTAAACTTATAAGTGGTTAGGATGTACCTCATGGATTACCTTATTTGAATTTTATCCTTGGTGCATGATATCTCATTGAATAGCATGGAAACCTAAATTTAGTTCACTTTCCATGGTTTCATACGTATATCGATTGTATATGATTTGTTGAAAACAATCTTTATTTAGTGAATGCTTATATCCTATGAAATCCTTATGAGAGCCATGTGACAAGTGAATGAGGTAAATGAAAAGGTGAATGTGGCGAATGAAACCCTAAGAGTAGGGTGTTGGCATGTGATGAATGAATAAGGCAAATGAAACCCTAAGGATAAGGTGTTCAATGAATCATGTTATGGTGATATGAAAGGTCTCGATATGAGATGTGGAGATGCTTAATTGTTGAATTGTATGTCTCTAGTGCATTTAACTTTATATGCTTGTTCTCTCTGAGTTGATATCTGCATACTGTAGGGATTCTTATTTTCAATACATATCTCTTAAATTGCAGGTGATGAGATATGACATGCCCTAGAAAGGGATGTTACTGAGACATGATATATGTTGAATACATGAGTTATGATGCTTCTTATGATATGATATGGCAGGCCGTGTGAGCCTTGTGAGAAATGTTAAATGAATTATGATTTCTATTTAAAATGTAACCATAATGTTAATGTTAGACTTAGGTGCCCTGAACACCGTAGAACCCCTTTGAGAGGTCTGCACCTTAGGGGTGAAACTCGTGTCCAACATCAACCGGTTGAGTAATTCTGGTGGCACGAGGGTTGATAGCCATTGTCCAACACCAACCGATTGAGTAATTTCGGTGGCACTGGGGAAAATAATAAATAAAGTAAAGGGTTATCCAACACCAACCGGTTGAGTAATTATGGTGGTAACCCAGTGATGACTCCCTGCGCCTGTGTGCTCAGGTTAGAGGAGGAGTCCAGAGCACTCATGGTGAGTGCAGAGGAGGCCAGAGAGCCTGTGGGTCCTGTGCAGACCAGGACGAGAAGTCAGACTTAGCATTTCCCGGGTGTGTCGCTAAGTCTTGTACGGTGTGGTCATAGTGCACTACGAGTCTCTATGCAGAGTACATTGCATAGATCAGGGCATAATTTAAAATATGATCATATAGGTTCATAGAGTTCCTTATAAATGAAAGAGTTAAGGAAGACTAGAGCATAGTCTTCTAGTAGTTATTCTTTGGATGCAATATTTACATTCTTTGTTATTTCAATCATATTGTTTTAGAACTGCTCAGTGTAGTATTTATTGTTGTTAAATTTCATATCGTTTACTGAAATTATATCTGTAATCACATTAGTGCATTAGTCTGTTTCCATGAAGTACTCATTCACTGAGCGAGTACGCTCACCCCTCTACTCAAACATTTTTAGGGTTAACCGCGTGGACTTGGAGATGGTCAGAGCTTCAGTGTAGATCTGCCACAAGAGTTGAGTACAAGATTAGTTGAGTCAGTCGGTCCTTGTCACTCTAGGTCCTCAGTAAGAGATAAGAGAGAGAGTTGTAATTACGATGTGTAATATTGTTCCTCTTTGATATGTATGCTAATTAACAAGTTTTATGTGCACAAGTTGTGAAAGACATCATGAATGTTTATACATTTATCTTTTCTATTAAAGTCTGATTAGTAAAAGAAATGTTCATATTGCTTTGTTAGGATGTTATGTGGTTCATTGCGGAGAATCAAGAGTTTAAAGGAAAAGAAAAAGTTAAGGGTATTCTTTGTGTTACATATAAATCCTATCTTATGCCCTAATCTCATGATTTGAGGAAATTGTGAGATCGGGGTGTAACACATAGGTACTTGTTAGAGAACAAGTTTACCAGACATACCCACCGTGAGTTTGACACATGGAACCATGACATGGTAGTCAAGGTCAGTTCTCACAGTGATGGTGGTGAGTTTGATTCTTTGACTTGAAATTACTACACTCAACACATGACGTTGGGTACACTTTGACATCATCAAACACAATCCTAAAACATGGGTTGTTATAAAGGTGATGATTGGGTGGTTTTGATACATGGGGCTTTTGAGGGGTGAGTGATAGATATGGGATTTGTTCCTCCTGAGTGAGTTTTATATCTATGGCCACTTTATGAGTAGGATTGAGATAGGTGTGCGCATGCATGTGTGAATCAATATGTGATATTGATGTCATACATATCTCCTCCAATCTACTCTGAGATCAAGAAAGTGAATGAACGTTGACAAGATGATTGTACCATGCCTTGAGTTCATTCGGGATATCAGTGACAAAGGAATTATACATTCACTGTAACACCATTCATGGATTGTAGGATTGAAAGTTGTTCTCCAACTTTCTATTTGGGTAGCACTAATGTGCGACTAGGCACCGCTCATTTCTTGTAAAGTCATAAGTGTTATGGACATTCACTGCCAACGTGAAATGGACCTGCAGGGTCACACACATAGGAGTTAACCTGGAAGAGGAGTTTATCCACAAACAATGTTTGCATTGATTACTAAAGGAGTTTAGTAATTCAATTAAACACCCAATCAATTGATAGTTCAATATCATATTGTTCAAAGTGTTGGACCGGTTGATTAAAGTATTAGATTGATTGAAACTACAATTGACTGATTTGCACAAGTCTGCTGCCCCAACCAATCGGCTCAAGAGTTGAACCGATCAGCTGAGGTTGGTGAATCGATCGGCTCATGTGATGAACCGATTGGCTCAAGACAGGTTGAGATGACCAATTCAAGGGTTGAACTGATCGACTCAACTGGTCTAACTGAGATTGTTTGGAAAGTGAGAAGAGTATTTTGCAAATACAATTTGTTTCACTTGTACAAATTCGATTTGGACAAGGATTAATATTTGATTAATCGGAAAAAAATTTGGAAGTCAATTTGAGTTGGATCAGGACCACAAACTGATCGGCTCAGAAGTGAACTGATCGGCTCAGGTACCCCAACCGATCAGTTGAGGTGTGAACCGATTGTCTCAACTCCCCAACTTTCCATTTCATGTATGAAACAATCGATTCAGGTGGCGTAGTTGGTTGTTTTGTGGAAAATCTCGAACCCTTCTACTCCTGCATTAATCCTACATTGCCCAGGATAGAGAACCCTGTCCCATGATCCTCCTATATATATAGGGGTAGTGGGGGATTCTCAGAATAATAACTCAGTGCACTAGTTTCTCTATAAAAGTTGTCGTTCTCTCTGGTTTTGGTAACCGAGAGAGCTCGAGTAAGTGCTACCCGATAAGGGAGGCACAGTAAGGGAAAGACAACTACAGAAAGTGACTGGTGGCAGGAGAGTGTGTCGGTGACTAGTACGCCGACAAGAGGGTGCAACTCCTTCTGATTCTTTGTAGGACAAGGAGATCGGAGTTCCAAGTGGTCCGTGTGGACTACTTCAGAGGCGGGAGACTTCTGCCGCTTGGAGGACAGCTGTCAATCCCGACAGTCCTGGTGAGACCAAGAGCTGCACAGACACCATCTAAGACTGGAGGTGAAGACTGCACAAGCCGCGAGGTAACGTCACCGAGCAAGCCTAGGGACAAGGTACGCCTCTACAAACCATCCTTCCTATTGTATAGACGTTGATGCGTTTCCTTTGTTCTGGGTTTGGGAGAAGAATTTTTTTTCCGCTACCTTCTCTATCTCCCCTATAACCTAACAGTGGTATCAGAGCCATGCCAACTTCTATATACTTCAGGATTATCGATATGATCAATTTTGGTTTGTCACCTTTATTTATTGCATATGATGCGAATAAAATTGGCTGTATGCATGTCCAATCCTAAATCCACAAAATCCCAATATACATATATGATATGTAATATGAATGCACTCGATACGCGTCGCCCTTAAATGAGTTTTGTGGTCGATGTATAGCGTGGTTATGGCCAATAAACCCTATGAATGTGTGCTTGGTTGAATGTGGTTGCTTGCATCTCAGTCTGGACATCGATTCCCTATCTCCTATTCCTGATGTAATCCTAGATAAATCGAGATTTATTTCCTACCTTTGCTCCCCCCGAATGTAACTCGGGGTTTCCAAATTTAAATGTAAATAGGATAGATCTTTTATTTCCTATTATGTCAAAGAATGGCGGACAACATGACGACAACTGAGACGATCAATTCAAGGTGTGAACTGATCGGTTGGCGATCCAGACAACTGGTTCATGGAGCGATACGATCAGGTGGCGGACATCAGGAGATGCACGACGACTAGGAGAATCGATCGGTTGGAGGAGCCAACCGATCGACTGGTGGAACCCAACCGACTAGCCTAATGGCGAGCCGATCAATCATGGAGATGAGTTGATCAAACCTAGAACGGAAAAGCACAGAGTTCATCTTTTACAGGTTTCATGTGATGTGGACCTAGATGACCGTGATTCCTCTTGGCTCGAGGAATCACATTAGGATGGCCATAATCATCGCTTTTATCGTTTCACATGTTTTTTGTGGGATATAGTATGTATATGATACATATTATGTATTGTGGTGATTGGATATGTATATGTACCTATAAAAACCAAATCCCTCATTAAATATTAAAGTTTTAGATGCCTTCCAAACGCGACACATGTGAAAAGCTTGATCGGCCAAGTGTGGGCATGCCCTAGCGTGGTGCACCGTCTATCTCGTGGAAGCGTGAAGGATGGATATGTGGGTCTGCCCTAGCATGGTGCATATTCATCGTGTTGGCTTTGGGTCAGACTTAACAAGGTGACCTAGATAGATAGGATCTAGAAACTTAAGGCATGGAGGTTATCATAGCAAGTAGTTGCATATGACATCTTTCAAGAGTTGCATATGATGCAATTGGCAAAAGTTGCCTACCTAGAAGATCTAAGTTGTGGGTGATAGCCCTAGCTGGTCCATGACTTAGAGGATTTTAGGATCTTGACCCACTAGAAGGTTGTTCACTGCAATCTTTCGAATTGATAGTGAGGGCTATCAATTTGAACTAAAATAGTGGGAGCGATAATTATTTAAAGTCCTAATTATATCGTCAACTTTTCAAATCAATCAAATAAGTCAAAATTGAGTTTTGGACTAAATTGAATATATTTCCTTTTGTAGTACAAATGACAACAAACAACAATCACTTTTCATTGTGATCGGTCCTTGAGAAGGACAAGCTGAATGCGACTAACTTCAACAACTGGTTTAGGACATTGAGAATTGTTCTCACTTAAGAGAGAAATCTCTATGTCCTAGATACTCCAGTTCCAGAGGAACCTGCTCCTACCACACCAAAGGCAGAAAGAGATGCTTATAAGAAGCATTCTGATGATGCCATTGATGCAAAGTGCTTGATGTTGTGCTCCATGAACCACGAGTTGCTAAGACAACATGAGAACATGGGTGTCGTTGAGATGATTCAGCATCTCAAGAACATGTATGAAGATCAAGCACAGCAAGAGAGATATGATGTTTCAAGGGCGTTGTTCAAGTGCGTCATGACAGAAGGAGATCCAGTTGGTCCTCACACACTCAAGATGATTGAGTATGTGGAGAACCTGATGAGACTGGGATTTCCCCTAAGCCAAGAGTTGGCTACTGACGTGATACTGCAATCGTTACCAGAATCCTACAGTCAGTTTGTGATGAACTACAACATGAACAACTTTGACAAGCCATTGACAGAGTTGTTGGGCATGTTGAGGATAGCCGAGACACAGATGAAGAAGGACACGCCAAAGTCTATGATGATGATCTGCAACAAGAAAGGCAAGTCCAAGCGCAATGGCAAGGGCAAGGCTAAGAAAGGTTCTGATGCTAGCCAGGAGCCCAAGGCATCTTCAACTCTCAAGGCCAAGGGAGGCGCGACCAAAAGAGGCAATTTCCACCATTGCTAAAAACCAGGACTTTGGAAAAGGAATTTTACACTCTATCTGGAAGAACTAAACAAGAAAGAGGCGACAGACGTCTCCACCTGAAGGTGTCATAAAATAAACTTGTAACACTTTTTGAGGTATATGATACCAAGATATAAAGTGTAAAGCACCCAATACATGGGGCAAATGTTGCCACCATAGATAGGAGTACTTTAGTTTATTTCTAGCCTTGAAGGCATGTAATAGAGTTATGAACTGCTATTTCATATTTGCCAATGGATAGAAACACTTTAATTTTTGCATATTGTATGACAATGATAGCAATTAATAAAGTTGGTGTTTCAATCTTTGTGGAAATTCCTTGGTTATCTTGTGGTACTTGGTATGCATAAGATAAAATGATACCTAAAAGTTATTGATAACTCAAACAATCAAATTAGCATAAATCATGAGAAGTTCATTTCTAGATTCCATATGATGGATAAAGCTAGACTCTTTTGGTTAGAGAACCAGTAAGACACATGAATCTCTTAGACATGATTAATCAATATTCACTAGTGGTAGTGGGAGAATGATTATCCTATTAGGTATAATGCATGTGATGCATTTACATACCTTTTGGACTTAATGCTAATACTTCAAATGGTGTTTAGAGAAATACCAATATGAATATCTTGAAGTACAAATTTGATAAAGTGTTAGTTCTTGATGAGATCAATGAATGCAATACTTGAACCAAATGTTTGAGATCCTTGTGAGTGATTATGATAATGTATCATAGTGAACTCATGATTAAGGAATGGTGATGTCTAAATCAACAAGGATTCATATGATTATCAAATAACTAATTTCTTCATAAAAGAATACCCCACACTAATAAAGGACATTAAGAATCATAAGGAGTTGTGGGTTCTTATATCCTTGACAGATACACCTCGATTATCTATGTGATGAGTTGGTCCATTGATGAGTCAACTATCTAGATAAATATGAGGAACTGGATTTTGAGTTATGGTTTATGGCCATTACATCCTAAATGACTTCCATGTGAACCATAAGGTATGACCTTGATGGTAGCACCCATTGGGATGAAATCCATAAGTGCAAATGCGTCTTAAGTGTTAAGACACATGGATAACATTTTGAGAAGGATGATGCTTTATAAATGCAACTTAATGACTAAGAGATGGTATACAGATATTAAAACCGCATTCCTATGAGGAATAAAACAAGGATGTGTACGTGACACAACCTATAAGGTTTATGAATCCATTAATGCAAATGAAGTCTATAAGTTGCAATGGACTAATCAATGTGATTGATTGAGTACAAGAAACTCAGAGATGGATCTTTACTTTGATGATATAGTCAAAGGGTTTGACTCATATGTCAAAGATAAAGAAGGGATCTGTGATTTAGTGGGAGTGTATTCACATTCCACATGTTGATGTGAAATGGAAATGTTCTAGAATGGAAATCCAAAGTGGAAATTATCTTTAGGGAAGATAGAAATATTTCCTATGAGATAGGAATAAAGATCTATATAGATAGTTCTCAAAAACCTCTTAACCTGAAAAGAGAGAGCATACATTGGCAATCTATACTGAAGGGTTCAGTGTGCATAGATTCAGTGGGAGAAAACTTGTCCATGTTACATGGAGTTAGTATCCCAAGGCCAAGTGTCCAATTCTTATGAAGAATGGGAACACTAAGAATAGATATGGATCTATCATGTATGTAATCATCCCATTATCTTGCATGTATAGACATGTCAAGAACAAAACACATTTATCATCATGTATGTAGGACATGACAATATGATATGCTCATCTTGATAACTTGTATGTGGGACATGATGAGTGGATGTCTATGTAGCTCCAATAAGGGTTACTGGAATACCATAAGAACTTGATAAGTACTTGAAAAGTACTAGTTCTATGGACATAAGGAAGGGTTCACTGTAAAGAGTTACACTGATGCGAACTTCCGAAAATGACAGAAAATTAATCGCAATATATATATATATATATATATATATATATATATATATATATATATATATATATATATATGAGATATATATATAAAAGTTAATGTTTGTTAATGGAAACGTTCCAAGAAAGTCATTTAAAAGGAAATGCTGAGTATCCGTGTGTTAGAGAACAACAGTGGATACTATATGGATCTGGAAGATCATGGAATGAACTTATAACTATTCCGGTCATTGATGACAAGTTAGGAGTGCTTGGTCATGCAATGTGGCTAAAGGTTTGCAAAGGAATACTAGATCGCATATTACGGCAACTCCATCTCATACGTATGACGTATAGTGAAGAAATGAGAGACATGCAGTTGATACCAACTTTGGTAAGGTGTTTCCATAACTCACTATGTTAGCACTAGAGCACAGTAACATGTGGGACATGTTTAAAGATCACTATGAATATGATTCAAGGGTGATTGGCTCACAGTGCAAGTGGGAGTCTGTTGGTATGTATGCCCTAAGAGCCAATCATGGGATGATTGGTGGGATACATTAAGTTTGATTTGATAAACATCAAAGGAAAGCTTCCAATTCATTCTAGTTCAGTCAGATGAGATAGTGATAGAACAGATTGAATGTCTAGAGAATGACAATACTCAATGACATATACTTTTAGGCTGAGGACCTGAATGATGAGATCATACAGATGCTAAGAGTTTGTACATTCTTATAATGTCCCTAGTCGGATGTCATTGTGGAAGGTAGATAGACAACAATGACACACAAGACTAGATTGTGGTGTTGGTTGATGACATAATCTCATTAGTCATGATATGGAGATATCAAACCAAACACATAGGTACTTGTTAGAGAACATGTTTACCGGACATACCCACTATGAGTTTGATACATGGAACCATGACATGGTAGTCATAGTCAGTTCTCACAGTGATGGTGGTGAGTGTGATTCTTTGACCTGAAATCACTACACTCAACACATGTCGTTGGGTACACTTTGACATCATCAAACACAGTCCTGAAACATGGGTTGTTATAAAGGTGATGATTGGGTGGCTTTGACACATGGGGCTTTTGAGGGGTGAGTGATAGATATGTGATTTGTCCCTCCTGAGGGAGTTTGATATCCATGGCCACATGATGAGTAGGATTGAGATAGGCGTGTGCACGCATGTGTGACTCAATATGTGATATTGATGTCATACATATCTCCTCCAATCTACTCTGAGATCAAGAAAGTGAATAAATGTTGAAAATATGACTGTAGCATGACTTGAGTTCATTCGAGATATCAGTGACAAAGGAATTATACATTCACTGTAACACCATTCATGGATTGTAGGAATGAAAGTTGTTCTCCAACTTTCTATTTCACTTGGGTAGCACTGATGTGCGAATAGGCATCGCTCTTTGCTTGTGAAGTCATAAGTGTTATGAACTTTCACTAACAACGTGAAATGGACCTACAGGGTCACACACATAGGATTTAACCTGGAAGAGGAGTTTATCCACAAACAATGTTTGGATTGATTACTAAGGGAGTTTAGTAGTTCAATTAAACACCCAATCAATTGATAGCTCAATATCATAGTGTTCAAGGTGTTGGACCGGTTGATTAGAGTATCAAATTGATTGAAACTACAATTGACTGATTTGTACAAGTCTGTTGCCCCAACCGATCGGCTCAAGAGTTGAACTGATCAGCTCCAGTTGGTGAACTGATCAACTCATGTGATGTACCGATCGACTCAAGACAGGTTGAGACGACCGGTTCAAGGGTTGAACCGATCGGCCCAACTGGTCTAACTAAGATCATTTTGAAAGTGAGAAGAGTATTTTGCAAATACAATTTGTTTCACTTGTACAAATTCAATTTGGACAAGGATTAATATTTGATGAATCAGAAACAAATTTGGAATTCAATTTGAGTTGGATCAGGACCACGAACCGATCGGCTCAGTAGTGGACCGATCAGCTCAGGTGCCCCAACCGATCGGTTGAGGTGTGAACCGATCATCTCAACTCCCCAACCGACCATTTCATGTATGAAACGATCGATTCAGGTGGCACAGTTGGTTGTTTTGTTAAAAATCTCGAACCCTTCTACTCCTGCATTAATCTCACATTGCCCGGGATAGAGAACCTTATCCCATGACCCTCCTATATATATAGGGGTAGTGGGGGCTTCTAAGAATAACAACTCAGTGCACCAGTTGCTTTACAAAAGTTGTCGCTCTCTCTGGTTTTGGTAACCGAGAGATCCCGAGCAAGTGCTACCTGATAAGGGAGGCACAGTAAGGGAAAGACAACTGCAGAAAGCAACTGGTGGTAGGAGAGTGTGTCGGTGACTAGTACGCCTACAGGAGGGTGCGACTCCTTCCGATTCCTTGTGGGACAAGGAGATCAAAGTTCCAGGTGGTCTGTGTGGACTACTTCAGAGGCGGGAAACTTCTGTCGCTTAGAGGACAACTGTCAATCCCAACAATCCTGGTGAGACCAGGAGATGCACAGACATCGTCCAAGACCAGAGGTGAAGACTGCACAAGCCGCGAGGTAACGTCATTGAGCAAGCCTCGAGACAAGGTACGCCTCTAGAAACCATCCTTCCTATTGTATAGACATTGATGCATTTCCTTTGTTCTGGGTTTGGGAGAAGAAATATTTTTTTTGTTTCCGCTGCCTTCTCTGTCTCCCCTAAAACCCAACACCATTGGGGTTTCTCCTCTACTACAACCAATTTTAACTAAATGTGTTGGATGACCTAATAGGAAAAGGAGGAAAACAAATGTTGATATTGATCCTTATCAAGCTGCATACAAATGTGGAAAATGTGGGGGTCATGGTCACAATGGAAGAACCTATAAAAAAGAACTACTTAGTAGTAGGATGCGATATTATGTAAAATCAGTGAATCTAATCCTACTTAGTAGGAGGATGGGTTATTATGAATAATTAGTGAATGTAATCCTACTTAGAGAATGTAATAGTACTTTTATTATTCACATGAGAAGGGTGGGATGGTTAAGATTGCCTCCTGACTTCCCCAGAAAGAGGGTGTAATATGAAATATTAATTTGTTTATTGTAGTTATTTTTTTTATAAATAATTGGTCATGAAATATTATGTTTTTTAACATATTTATTTCCTTATAAATGTTTTTATAGAAATGGTGAACAATGACGAGACTTTGAGGATCACATGTCACTCCATTGAGGTTGGTAGATGTGAGTTGAGCGATGTAGATGTTTTGGGTTATGTACTCACATCTAAATTTGCCTCTATTATTAAGCTATCTAGAGTAATTTTTTATTCCTCCTTGATCACAACACTTGTTCAAAGGTGGTATTCACATGCAAACTCATTCGACTTCCCATTGTGAGAGTTAACCATCACACTTCAAGATGTTGTGGTGTTACTAGGGTTAAAGGTTAATGGTGATGTTGTTATTGCCCACAATCCTATAGGACCAAATGATGACCAATATCGTTCTTATACAACCCTTTATGACAATATTTTAGGATCACACCCAGATGGACTTCACCATGGTTGTATTCATTTGAGTTGGTTACGTGACACATTTCCAAATATGAATTTGGAAGATGTAGATGACCAACTTAAGCGTTGGTATACCAATGCATATATACTATACCTTATTGGTTGCTTCCTCTTTCCTGACAGTACTAGTAATGAGGTCCACCTTCGCTACCTTCCACTTCTAGTGAACATTGAGCAATGTGGCATGTACTCATGGGGGAGTGTTGTTTTAGCATGTCTCTATCGCCAGTTACATAGGTGTCATCCTAGTTCTATGCAGAAACATATCTCAGGGTGTGTCCACTTTTTACAATTGTGGTCTTGGGAAAAAATTCATATTGGTAGACTAGGAAGAGTGATAATGTATCAAGATCATCAGTGGCCACAATGTGCTCCATTAGGATACATGTTTGTCAGTAGCATATTTTTTTTCTTTTATAAGTTTTTGTATCATAATTAGTATTTTTTTTATAATAGAAGGAACCATCTCATACAGTGTGTACATGTTCCAAAAAGGATTGTCAGGTTCTACCTAAACGAGATTGATAAACAAGATTCAAGTCAACTAATATTTTATATTTTATCTAAATGTTACATTTTTGTAGCTAATAAAAACTTTTATGTAATTATAATGTCAAGCAGCAATCAATGTGGACATTGTATAGTGATGAATTGTTGGCTACTTTTCCATAAATATGTCATGAGGGAAGGGAAATTTGGATGGCATGTGTTCCTAAGATAACATTCACAATAATGGAATGGCATATTACCGATAGAGTATTGAAATAACTTGGTGCTCATATCCAACCTCAACCTAAAGACTTCCCAAATTATCAAAGAACTCTTGGTCCATGATGAAGCACTACTGATTGGTTGGTCCAATATAGTGTATAAATCAGCAAATGGAATGCTAGACACAATCATATAGTTTAACTTCCAGACCCCTCAGTTGTTCCACAAGTACCTAACTAGTACAATCATGAGTATCATATCCAACGACTAGTTGAGCCACAAACTCTTTATTATCCTCGAGGATATGTGGAGCAAGAATGTGTAAGTAATATTTCAATACATAAAGATAATTACTTATATTTGTTTACAAAAAGAAATATGATAAACTAAATCTTTTTTTATTCACTAGTCCAAAGTCATGTGAAAATCATAGAGTCAATTGGGAGAATTAACAAATGAGACACGTATTGATGATTGGGTGAGAGCGCATGACAACATATACACCATGCATAGCGCATGGTTTCAGCAATTGTTAAGTCACTTGCATCCATATTTGAATTTATTACATCCCGTGAAAACTTCAGTTGGCTCTACTCCTATTCCATATTTCATTGAAGAACAACACTCCACACCTTGCTTCACTACAAAAGGATGTTCCACACAATCAGGACACTCAACTACACAAGGACATTCCACACGAGTAGGACACTCGACATCAGGTGGATAGTCAACACCAATAGGACACTCGACATCAGTTGGACAATCCACACTAGCAGGACACTCGACATCAGTTGGACAGTCCACACTAGCAGGACACTCGACATCAATTAAATAGTCCACACCAATAGGACGCTCGACATCAATTGGGCAGTCCACATCAATAAAACACTTGACATCAGTTGGAGAGTCCATACCAGCAGGATGCTCGACATTAGTAGGGCAGTCAACACTAGCAAGACAACTCTAGGGAATGCTCACCTTCCTCATTACCTAGAATGTTATACTCTTATCCTTCATATCCATCAAAACATTTTGGATTTTCTTCCAGCTTATCTTGGTCCCACCCAGCTTTTAGCTAGTATCAACAAGGAGTTTTCTCTTCATTTTCTAGATTAACTAGTGCTTCATTTTGGGGATCACCTCCACCACCTAGGACTATGGCTTCCACTCGACCTCTTACACAACTACTTCCTTCAAATAGGTCTAGATATTTGGCTGAACATACATGCTTGAGTCCAATTAGTCCTTCTCTATATTCAGAGCATTGTTTCGATCCATGAACCCAGGGTAGGGAATGTAACATCCCAGGATTTGAGGCCTCAGATAAAACACTCTTAAAAGGAATGATTGGACTACCCATATCACCAAGGTGCACCTCCTTTTTAGGGAGCCCATCTCTAAAGAACTCCATAGTTAAGTGTGCTCAACTTGGAGTAGTACTAGGATGGGTGACCAGTCGGGAAGTTGATCCTAGCTTGCGTGTCAATGTGGACAAAGTGCGCAGTTAAGACTAGTGGTGGTCTGTGGGGCCAATCATCATTTCTGAAACTCTGCTAGAGTCTTGGGCAGTGGACCCGGGCATTACAAATGGTATCATAGCTAATTCCCCTCCAGTAGGTGGGGCCCACATGGACATGGCATGACAGTCTTGAGTCGTGCGGTCCAGGCATGTAGGAAAGGGTTGTCCATGGTTGACGCAGCCAGCCTTGCGCTGGTATTCCATGATCGGGAGCTGGGTGTCCAGGGCCATTATGGGTCTGCACTGAAATGGGGAAGAGATTACGAGGCCTTATTGTTGAGCCTTGACGAGGACGTCAAGAATCTAAGTGAGGGAGATTGTAACATCCCAGGATTTGAGGCCTCAGATAAAACACTCTTAAAAGGAATGATTGGACTACCCATATCACCAAGGTGCACCTCCTTTTCAGGGAGCCCATCTCTAAAGAACTCCATAGTTAAGCATGCTCAACTTGGAGTAGTACTAGGATGGGTGACCAGTCGGGAAGTTGATCCTGGCTTGCGTGTCAGTGTGGACAAAGTGCGCAGTTAAGCTAGTGGTGGTCTGTGGGGCCAACCGTCATTCTTGAAACTCTACTAGAGCCTTGGGCAGTGGGCCCGGGCGTTACAGGGGAAGTCAACATTGTCAGGTATGCATCAAATTTTCTAGCATTTTAATAGAACTTTGTCGAATGAAATAACATTTTTGTGTTGATTACATGGTTGATTTTTCCAGATGTCGGCTTATGTGTCAGTTATGGACAGTGAAGTAGAATGTATTTTTCATTTTATATTATGGTTTGTTTATATGTGAATTTTTCTTTGTATGAGACTTGAGTACCCATGTTGAAAATTAGTTTTTTTCCTTTTTATGCGAGTTGTTTGAATATCTTGGAACTGATTATTTATTTCATTTTAGTTTTTTACTTAAAGTCTTGTTTGATAATTTTTAAAACAAAACCATGCATCCTTGAAAGCGCCATGGATAATGCCTCTTCTTTTAAAACCTCAATGAGCTTGGTGTTTTTCAATTAAAATGCCATTTTTTTGGTGCTTTCAAACTAAGACGTGATTGTTTTGGGCGCTTCAAACTAAATGGTGGCGTTTTCACCAGTTTTCACTATTAAATGCGGGTCTAGTCAGAGTTTTCACCAATAAACGCCTAAAATCTTGTGCTTTTGGATAAAACTCCTAAGACTCCGGCGGTTTAATTTTTACGCCCCCTTGTAAACGCCAAACTTCTTCACGCTTTCCCCACAAACTAGGCTAGTTCTAGAAATAAGATAATTATCGTACTATAAATGTAAATATTTTTACTAAACTGTGCTATTTTAGTCTTTTTTCCTAAATAGAATATTGTGCATATTACATGCAGAAAATGTTAAACTATGTTAAAAGATTATATATATACACCATTACTAAAAAAAGTCAATTGTTACACAAATAATAAATACGATGTTCATAAATTTGAAACAAATGTCTATACATCAATTAAATCTTGACTAGAATACTATACTTGAGCATACCTACAAACACATACACATACAAATACACATACACATATATAGAGTTGGTCAAATTTAGTGTGATCGGTTAACCCATTGTCCGAACTATGATTGGACCAGTTAAGGATGTTTTGAGTACTTCTCAAATCAAACTTGACCACATTAGCTATCTAGACTATACATAAATAAGAAGTTTGGTCAAGTTCGATTTGGTCAAATTGGCAAGATTGATCCAGCCACATTGAAAGCTGCAAAATTTTCAATTAAGTTGACGATATCTTTGTAGGCGGTTTCCTTCCTGGCCATCACTAACATTTATATGCCTCCCTCGATTCATATTTATGTAGTCAATGATTCTCGCATCCTCAATGACTCCAACCTCAACATCTAAAGCCCACATATCTCTAGCCAATAATAGTATCCTAGTCACCATTGTCGGCTACTACAGCCAACAACCACTATTGTCCTAGGACTCGCCATTGATTACTATGACTTGCATCAAAGATGCCAGAGGCAGTCACATAGAAACCTATGTTTCTCCTATCACCCCCAGTAGCAACACAACATTAACCAAACACAGCAATGCCACATCCACCAACTATTGTAGTGGGGTTTCCGCCACTAGAAATAGTGGTAGTGACACTAACTCACTACCAAATTCATCAAGCAGCGACCTCCCACTTCCCTGGTCTGTCCCCATGATGCCATCCTCCATGACGTCAACCATAGTTACTGGCACCAATGTCATCATCATCATCATCATCATTGATCCCTGATGTGGGTTAGTCTACCCACCTCAATACAAGTAGGGAAACTTGTCTAGGTGGCATGAAGGCAGACTTTCAACACTCTAATGCCAAAATGAGGCACTGATAAAAACATGTTCCTCTCCATTGATGATTTTTCCTTCTACCACCTCTTTGCACATGTAGGGGGTATTTTTCATTTTTCCACACCAACTACTCATTTACTTGTAATTTTTTTAAGGGGATTGTAGATGAGAGACAATGTATGAAGAAGAAATGAAAGGAGAACGAGTACAAGAGAGATGATATGGATAGGTCCTTATAAATTTGATCTCCATTGAGCTACTTATTATTACACACATCTATCTTCTGATGTATTTGTGGCACTTCATTCCCACTAAGCATCGTACCTATAATGCACAATTGGTGTACCTCTTTCCTAATGACATTATGCTTGTTCATCTTCATAGAATGATATGTACCTAGATAGGCTATCTTTTCTTATTCTAGTTGGCCACTAATTTCTAATAGTATTGAATGATCTCAATTACAACATTAAAGACATGTTGGGGTAGAGCTTGTTGTACTTATTCCAAGTCTCTTGTGTGCTCTAGTGTTACTGTTGTGGAAATCATGCTACATCTCATAAAATAGATGGTTACTTTTGAAAAGCTTGACAATATAAAGCATGTTGGATTTAAGGTCTCTAGAGGGGTTGAATAGAGCTTCAAAACTTACACAAAATTTGTTAGACCTTCAAGTTACTTCAAATAAGCTTAATTGCAAATAATGATTTTGATGGTAATCGAAACATACAGAGCAATGATGAGAGAGATTGAAGCAACCAATATATCAAGCTATTTTAGAGTGGTTCCACTCTCCAAACTAGGTTAGAGTCAGTCCACTACCTAGAGAGGTCAAGCTCTAGGATTTATAAGATGTATACTCCTTATATTCCTTATAAGAGTTGCAATAATTGACATTCATTTTCTGGGACAAGGATAACCAACTTCCCTTTTAGGCAAAGGGAGACAACAACTGTAACGACCCCGCTTCCCGGTAACCCCCAATCAAGGGAGACCAAGAGGTCAGAGGCATTATCCCAAAATTCAGGATCAATGGTTTGACAATTTAATCAAAAATAGTTATCAAATTTTACTAATACTAAACTGAAAAGATGGAATAAAATAGAAATTTTGCATACCTTTTCAAAATAGGATCTAAGACTTCTATCCATAGTATAAATCTACCTATCTAATCCTCCTTGAATATTTAACTTTGTCTTCATAGATTTTGTTTTACTATTTGTCCAATTCGAAATGATACCAAAAATGCTGACCAACAAAATGTCGGTCAGTATATTGCTATACTAGTATGTGGGGACAAACACAACATCACAAATAGGATCTAACAACCTAAATATATCAAAAATTTGATTAACAATCCAAATTACATTTTCAATGTAACTTCTCAACTGCTTTTACCCTAAACCTTGGATTACGCTCTCTTAGGGTTTTGTCCTTGCAAGGGACGTAAGGACACCTTCTCCATCCTGAGCTTGGTGTCTAGGGTCACCACTCTAGGTGCCCAATGGTCTTCCCTCTGGGGCTTGACCAACTCATACCTTCCCTCCGGGGCTTCACTACTACATTGTTTCCAATAATGTCGTTGCCTGTAGGGTCGGTTTTTACAAATAACCGGCCTTATATGTCTACAAAAAATGTGGGTACCACTTAAGACCTCTTGGGTTGGTTTTCTTAAAATAACTGACCTTGTAGTGTATCTCTATAGGGTCGGTTTTCCAAATAACTGACCTTATATGTCTATAAAAAATGTGGGCACCACTTAAGACCACTTGGGTCAGTTTTCTTAAAATAACTGACCTTGTAGTGTATCTCTATAGGGTCGGTTTTCATAAAATAACTGACCTTATAGGCAATGGGATCAGAATGCCGACCCATTAAGTTTCCCGCGGGGAAATTTTTCTCGATTTTGGCTTCACGCCTCGATCTATAGGGTCGCTTTTTCCAAATAACCGACCTTATATGTCTACAAAAAACACTGGCACCATTTAAGACCTCTTGGGTCAGTTTTCTTAAAAAACTGACCTTAGAAGACCTCTGAGAAGCTTAAGATAGTACTTTCTCAGTTGAGAATTTTCTCGACCAAAATTTCTCAGTCGACGTATTTCTTGACCGAGCAAACCTTTCTTTATAGGCTCCATTCTGCCTTCGCGCGTCTATAAGTACCTCTAGGGTCAATTTTTTCCTTATAACTGACCTAGTAGGGCATCTCAGTGGAAACAAATTTTGATCGAGACAAAAATTGGCTCCATTTTGCCTTCGCACATGTATAAGTACCTCTATGGTCGGTTCTTTCCTTATAACTGACCTTGTAGGGCATCTTAGTCAAACAAAATTTCGACCCACACAAAAATAGGCTCTATTTTGCCTTCATGCATGTATAAGTACCTCTAGGGTCAGTTTTTTTCCTTAGAACCGACCTTGTAGGGCATCTCAGTCAACAAAATTCTTGATCGCGACAAAAATTGGCTCCATTTTACCTTCGCACGTGTATAAGTACCTCTAGGATCAGTTTTTTTCTTATAACCGTCCTTGTAGGGCATCTCAGTCGACAAAATTATTGACCGAGACAAAAATTGGCTCCATTTTTCCTTCATGCATTTATAAGTACCTCTAGGGTCGGTGTTTTGCTTATAACCGACCTTTTAGGGCATCTCAATCAATAAAATTCTCAATCGAGAGAAAAACACGGGTACCATTTTACCTGTAGCATCAGTTTTCCCCTGTTAACCGATGCTATAGGTCGCCCCGCGAGCTATAGGTTATTCTCTCTATTCTTCTTTGTCACTATTCCCGCTATTCTTCTGTGCATCTTTTCTTACCTGTAGCTTTGGTTATTACCTCGCAAGCTCATGAGTGTTTCAAGCTATGTCGCTTTCCTTAGGCGACGACGACGCCCAACCGCCGCTTTCTTCCTTGGACGGCGACGACGCCTCCGACGCTGCATGGGTCGCCTCCCCAACCACAATCTTTGGCACAACTTTCCTTGGACGACAACGCCCAGCCGCCACTTTCTTCCTTGGATGGCGACGACACCTCTAGTGCTGTAAGGGCCACTACAACCTTGCCTTCTTGTTCTGGCTCTTCTCCTGCACAAGCTCCCCCACCGCCGGAGCAGATCGACTGCTAGAGCAGCAATCTTCAAGTAATCAAGGTATTGTCTCTGCCGCCTCACTCTCCCAATGTGCACATATGTAATGCTTCTCTTGTCTCTCTGAGTTTATCATGAGCTTCATTTTGTGTTCTGGACATGTAGAGGATATGAGCCTCTTCCTCCTTTTTTTTTCCATTGTTGCTTTGTATAGTCTTTTATATAAGTGCTAGGATTTATAACTGTCATGCATCATTTGGGTTTTAGGGTGGCTTCAATGCATGTAAATGGGCGTCATTGAAGTTGTATACCAATAAATGATGTATGTTTCACAAAAATTTGATGGGAGATATCCCATGGGAAATATCCTATATTTGATGGCTTTTGCTTTGACATCATTGTAGTCATTTACCCATAAATGATGTATTTTTTAAAGTCTATTCAACACATTTTATATGGTGTCATTGCAGTCGTATACCCACATATACTGAACCCTCGCCTCTTCAAGTGCGGGTCTTTCACTGATCAATAGGGCAATCCAACAACCAGTGATCCTCTTGCTCATAGTTCTCTCATTTTTATCTCGGTGGCTCAGGTCAGTTACATTGTTTTTCCATTGTATTTGACTAGTAACTCAACCAATAATAAAAATATGTATTATTTCATATCTACATTATATTATCAGTCACATATGTAATCATTGTATACATTCTAAAAATATGAGGATAGGAATTGTGTAGTCCCATATTGACACTTTAGGGTTTATAGATGAGATCATCGATGCATGATGTTTAACTTAATATATAAATATGACAATAATACATTTATGCATATATCAACTTAGAAACCTGTTCAAAATTTACTCATTATAGTCCCCGGTCTGGGACAATTTTTGGATATTTAATCTCACTTAGGATGTAACTATATAATGTATGTTTAGTTTTGAAGAAAATTTCAGTAGGATTTCCTCATTTGTTCTCTGGGTACATATGTGAGTGGTTATTTGCCATTTACATCTGTGTACTTGGAGAACTTGGGGGAAATGCTGTTGAAATTTTCTTTAAGACTAAACATACATTATACAATTACTAGTGAGATTAAATATTCAAAAATGGGGTAGGTGGTACACTTTAGTATAAAAGTAATTAACTTCCTATCAATAAAAACTTACAACTAATAGTATCAATATTAAATGATTAGTTTTATAATTAATTTTAATGTGATATAGAAAATGGATTGAAGTTGGATGTCTATCAAGAACCGTTGCAGTCCAGAGTTTGCCAAATGTCTTGATGAATTTATCAGATTTGCTGAGGAACATAGGAAACTACCTACAGATAGGCTATATTGTCCATGTAGAAATTGTGGTAACAATTTGAAAGTTGATACTGGTGAGGAAATTAAGAATCGTGTCATATGCAATGGGATCATACAAGGTTATAATGAATGGAATTGGCATGGAGAGAAATTTAATTATGGATCAGAAAATGTCGATACTAATAGTTGTGGCATAGAAGATATAGATAATGATGATAATGTCAATGATGAAACAATTCAGGATGACGTGATTCAGGATGATATGGTTGATGAGATGCTACATAGTTGTCGGGACAATGTCATTGATCCACCTTCTTTATTTGTAAACATTGTCCATGATGCTGAAAAACCATTATATAAGGGTTGTATTAAGTTCACGAGGTTGAGTGATGTGATTTGATTATATACTCTTAAAGCTCAAAATCGGTGGAGCGATAAGAGTTTCACTTCACTGTTGTTTTTGTTAAAGGAAATTCTTCTTCAAGGCAATGAGGTTCCAATTTCAACATACCAAGCAAAGAAAATAATGATCCCAATGGGAATGGAGGCTAAGAAGATTCATGCATGTCCAAATGATTGTGTGTTATTTCAGAATGACTATAGTAATTTGATAAATTGTCCAAAATGTGGTGCGTCAAGGTATAAGACCAAAAATTCAGTTAAGGCTAAAAATGGCTCTCCTACCACGGTGATGTGGTATCTACCAATAATACCACAATTTCAATGCTTATTTGCTAATACAGAAGATGCACAAAATTTGTCTTGGCATGGGGAGTTAAAGGACAATGATGATGCCATCCTACGACATGCATTTGATTCACCAAAATGGAAGAAAATTGATTTATTATACCCTCAATTTGGTAAAGAACCAAGAAACTTAGGACTTGGACTCTGTACAGATAGAATGAATCCCTATGGTACATTAAGTTGCCAACATAGTACGTGGCCTGTTATGATTGTTATATACAATCTTACTGCTTGGTTGTGTATGACAAATAAGTATGTCATGTTGTCAATATGGATATCAGGGCCCAAGCAACTTGGAAATGATATTGATGTTTACCTTCAACCTCTAATTGATGACCTAATGAAACAATGGGAAGAAGGTGTTATAACATATGATGCTTCACGTAAATAGATCTTTAGTTTGCATGTTGTGTTGTTTTGCATGATTAATCACTTTCCAACTTATGGAAATTTGTCTGGATATAGCATAAAAGGATACAAAGCATGTCCTATTTGTGAGGGAAATACTGATTCAATCTGGCTAAAACATGGTGGTAAAATCGTATATCTTGGTCATCAAAGATTTCTCCCACCATTGCATCCTTATCGAAGGCAACACAAAACCTTTAATGGGTCAAATAAGGAACGAAGTGCTCCTAAACCTATACCAGGAAAAGTTGTATATGATAGGGTGAAACATATTGTTAATGAATTTGGAAAGAGTTCAAGTAGTCGTACTCTCGCATGTGACAAATCTCTATACAAGAAGAGGTCAATATTCTGGGATCTTCCTTATTGGAGATCTTTGGCAATTAGACACTGCATTGACGTCATGCATGTTGAAAAAAATGTTTGTGATAGCATCATTGGTATGCTATTGAACATACTAGGAAAGACTAAAGATGGCATAAAATCTAGAAAAGATTTAGAATTAATGGGTATTAGAAAAGAATTATCAGTGGAGATCAGGGGTCGCCGCACATATTTACCACCAACTTGTTACACTTTGTCAAAGTAGGAGAAAAAGACTTTCTATGAGTGCTTGATTAATATTAAGGTTCCAAAAAGATACTCTTCTAATATTTGTAGATTGGTATCAAAGAAGGATCTGAAGTTGATAGGTCTCAAATCTCACGATTGTCACACCTTAATGCAACAAATTTTACCTATGTCTATTCGATCTATATTGCCGAAGCATGTAAGGTTTGCAATCACAAGACTATATTTCTTCTTCAATGAAATATGCAACAAAGTGATACATCCTGATACTCTTTATAAATTATAGAAATATGTAATTATTACACTGTGTCAGCTTGAAATGTACTTTCCTCCATTTTTTGATATCATGGTTCATCTTGTAGTACATATTACAAGGGAGGTGAAGATGTTGGGTCCAATTTTCTTACACTGGATGTATCCATTTGAACGCTACATGAGTGTTTTTAAAGGTGATGTTCAAAATCGTTATCGTCCTGAAGGGAGTATTATTGATGGTTATGTGGCTAGGGAGGTGATGGACTTTTTCAATGATTTTTTGAATTGCAATGAAACTTCTAGCGATCTAAAAAATTCCCATCACACTGAATCTTATTGTCGCAAAGGAACTCTGGGAGGACGAGTGAAAGGAATCAGTCGTGAGTTGTAGGACAAGCACATTTGTATATTTTAAACAACATGGATGAAGTTAGTAGCTACATCATAGAACACAATGATCTTATCAAGAGAAATCATCTGTGATCTAGTTCAATGTGGCTTACAAGAGAGCATAATTGAACATTTATTAGGTGGTTTGAAGAGAAAATCTTTAATCAACTATCTGAATATCCGAATAATGTTGATGAGAACATAAAATGGCTCACCTTTAAGCCAAAAATGGATGTCATGTCATATGAAGGTTATGGCATAAACGAATTTTCATACTACATAAAGCATCAAGATGAAAGTAGTGTAGTCCAAAATAGTGGGGTCACTGTTTAAGCTTGTTCATGGTATTTTGCTAGTGTCAAAGATAAAAGACCACACGAAGCTGAGATGTCATATTACAGCGTCATTGAGGACATATGGGAATTGGACTATACAAATTTTAGAGTTCCAATCTTTAGGTGTAATTGGGTTGACAACAACAAAGGAGTTTTATTGGATGAGTTGGGTTTCAAATTGGTAAATTTTGAAAAGATTGGAGAGAAAGATGAGCCATTCATCATGGCATACCAAGCAAAACAAGTATTCTATATTAATGACCCTGCAAATAAAAATTGGTTTGTCGTTCTTCATGGAAAAAGACATTTTACTGTAGATCCTATAAATGAAGAAGAATACTACAAAAAGTATGATGATTCCATCCCATTCTCAGTTGGTTTGCCAAGTGTAAATGTTGAAAATAACACCGATGAATACTATAAATGTTAAGACCATGCTGAAGGAATTTTACTTGACTAACAACTCAACCAATACTAGAGGCATGTATTCTTTGAATTATTTATTTTATTATCATTCAAGCACGTAGTCTTTTAAATATACATCATATATCATTCAACCACTTGTTCTTTTATTATCACTTATGTTTCTTTTATCATGTATACTTGCAGGTTCTAAAATGGCAAGTGAAGATGAACATTCTGAGCATGAGCACCATGAGGATGGTAGTGGTGATGCTAAGAAAAGTAGAGGTCCCAAACTGATGCATAGGCTGTGGGAGCTCAGGGCCAAAGGGGAGAAATTGGCAGTCCAGTGTGATGTCACAGGAGCACCTATTGGGGAACATGCTAGTGCTTTCAGGCATTATGTAGGGGCGACCACACGTAGTAAGGTGGCAATAGATATACAAAATTGGCATGATGTTTCTAATGCCTTAAAAGAACTCCTATGGAAAGATATATCTGTGAGTGGAAGTGATATTATTTTAATATATTTTTGTTTATTGATTCTAATTTAGTTTGCTTGGAAAGACATATCCTTTTTAATACAACATTATTGCTTCTTTTGCATGTGTAGGGTGTTTTTCATCTAAATGAAAAAGATCACAACAAAAAAGTTCTACAACGTTGTGGTGTATGATGGAGGGCTTTTAAGACATATCTCAAAAGGGAATTTATAGATAATCCTAAAAAAAATAAGAAAGCAAAAGATATATATGTTTTTATAGATCCTGAGGTGTGGGAAAGATTTGTTGCAGCTAGGAAATCAGAAGAGTTTCAGGTAATAAAGATTGTGATGTATTGTATGAATCTTTAATTTTATACAATTAAGGAGGTGAATCTTTTTATATATATTTGCAAAGTCTAAATTGCAATACTTCATTTTGAATGATCAAGCTATTCATGAGGCCCAAAAGGAAAGACGGGCCAAAAATGTACATGACCATCGCTTGGGGCCCTATGGCTATGCCTTCCGCCGCCAACTACAAGAGAAGCAACTCTCTTTTGGAGAAGAGTCTAATACAACTCAAGCTAAGCATCCACCCCGACACTTGCAGTGGATTGATGCTAGAAAGAATTGAGCAGGTGAAATTGTCAACCCTTCAACTAAGGAAGTGACACAAAAGATGGTAGGTTTATCCCAACTAAGTAAAGAGTAACTCCCACAAAATTAGATTTATTTATATCTAATTGATATTGTGATTTCATATTTTTATCAACTATGAATAGATTGATCTCCATGAGCAAAGGAAGGAAGGAATGTTCATCCCAACTGGACACATGGATGAACTATCAGTTGCTCTTAGTACGGAGGAGCATCCTGGCCGTGTTAGGGGATTAGGAGCTAGCATAGGATTCAAGTCTTATTTTGGCCCTTCGCAATCTAAAAGAGGTCATGCAAGAGGTCTTACACAAGAGGAAGTTGAAGCATAAATAGCACATAAAGTAAAATAAATAATGTCATCATTTCAGCCTACTCAACCTTCTCAACCTATTCAAACTGTGCGTCTCTCAGATGATGAGGTAAAAGTCCATGCTCCAACTGTAGAAGTTCATGGGAGCACTCCCAATGACCCACCACAACAATCTGTAGTAAGTTTTTGTTCTATATGTTGTGTTATTAGTATGATATATATATGATTATATATATATATATATATAGTTGTAGTAGGTATATGGTTTACCACTGCGTATATAACTTATATTATTTCAATTCTAGGTTGGTATGAACTGTTAACTTGCAGTGGAGGTTCCATAGTATAATGTTGTGGCAGCGGGTAAGGTATACAACCTCAGTGGTACATTGCATTGCCAACCAATTTCTGATGACATTTGTTGTGTGTCCATCCATCTTGTGTATGACAAAATGGGGGACAAACCACTACCCATATATGATCCTGAATATAGTACGATTGAAGAAGTAGAGGGTGCTATGGTGGGTTGGCCTAAACACTTGGTTATCAATGAAAAGGTATATATTTGAAATCTACTATGTTTTTCATATTTGACTACATATATGAACTTGTGTAATATAAGTATGTAATTTAATTAACAGGTTTGTAAACCAAAAAGTAAAAATTCTACTAGTCGTCCTCCTATGCCCAAGCCATATTTCATTCCCGGAGCTACATTCAATGAATTAGAAAGCAAATGTAAATGTTTGTGTTGATACTTAGCCAACCAAAGCTCGAGATCACATATGTTGGTCAATTTAACAGAAGATGCAGCTGGGAGGGACTTTGAGAATTTTATTTTTCTTGATGATATTAACGATTTATTCCGGTATGATTGCCTAAATACTTCGATATTAGAAGTATGGATAAGGTAAGGATTCATCAATATAGAAAACTCCAATATACATTTTTAGCTTAATTCTAATATATGAAATGATTATAAATGGTTTACAACCATTTATATACTGAGACGACAAACTTTGATATAAGGAATGTTGGATTCTTAGTTCCTTCAATCACTAGTCAAGTGGAGACACACATTGAGGATGTGAA
This sequence comes from Alisma plantago-aquatica, assembly GCA_963693085.1. NCBI lineage: Eukaryota > Viridiplantae > Streptophyta > Magnoliopsida > Alismatales > Alismataceae > Alisma > Alisma plantago-aquatica. The sequence continues at coordinate 791,627,303 of OY856410.1, read as the reverse complement.
TGAGTACTTCTGTACTACATTCAAATATTTTGCTAGTGTGGGAAAGGAAATTATCCTAATTCCTTTTAATGTCAAGTAAGTATTATTATTCAATATAATTCTAAAATTGACTAAATTTATAATTCTAATATTTGTTTTCAATATGCATTTTACTCAGATCTAGACATTGGGAACTAGTGGTGGTTGTCCCAAAATTGATGACTTTCTATTATCTTGACCCAATGGGAATAACAACAAGGAGTCACAAACTGAAATTGCCAACTATGGAGTAAGTATAAATTTAGTTTCTACCACATCAATTGTTATGCTTCAACATGATATTTGTAATGACCCCGCCTCTCGGTAACCCCCAATTAAGGGAGACCTGAAGGTCAGAGCCGTTATCCCAATTAACATGATCAGAGGTTCAACAAATAATTAGTAATAATTATAAAATTCTATGAAACTAAACTGAAATATGGTATAAAATAAAACTTTGCATACCTTTTTCAAAAACTTGGATATCTACATCTGTCTACATCTAGAGTCTATTCTAACTAATCCTCCTTTTTACTTTTACTTCTTATTTAATTCCACATAAGCCACTTTAATGTTTGTCCTTTTCAATCTTGTACCTAAAATGCCAAAAAACAAAACGTCGGTCAACATAAACGAATATGCTGGTATGTGGGGACAACCAAAACTTCACACATGTGGCTAACAATCTAATCAAGTTAATTCACAAGCCAATTTATGCTTTCAATGTGACATTCTCCACCACTTTTTCCCTAACCCTGGAATACCCACCTTAGGGTTTCCATTTTACCAATGACTTAAGGCCACCTTCTCAATCCCGAGCTTGGTGCCTGCGATCACCTCTCATTGTGCCCATTAGTCATACAATAAAGACCAGCTTCTCATTCCCGAGCTTGGTGTCTAGGATCACCACTCATGGTGCCCATGGGTCTTCCCTCCTAGGCTTGACCTTTTGACATCATGAATCAAGGTGGCATGTGGGGTGCAAGAATACACACTTCTATTATAATTTTGATAATCATAGTGACTTTAGGATTTGCAATTATTAACATCCAAACTAATAGGTTGCATTCAATGTGATCAAACCATTCAGAAAACCTTCAGGAAACTAATGTGATTAACCATAATTAACCACATACCTGTGAGGCTGACTTGAGTGTAGAAATAATCTAGCTAAGCAAGAAATCCAATAACAAACAAGCACACAAGATGAGCCTGAAATATGCATCCAATTTTCCTATTATTGATCAGGCCATCAAGGTCTATTAAACCTAGCTCACTTCCTAGGGTTTCTAGTCCACTTTTAGGGTTTCCATTGCAATTAGGGTTCCTCTTCATTTTTAAACCCTAATTTTATACAATTACTCGCAAACCCTAATTATCTCATCTATTCTTCATGAAAGATGTTAAGGTTACCTTTTAACAACATATTACCTTAATTTCGGATAAAAGTCACAATTAAATGTTCATTAAGTCTATTACGCCACTTTTACATTAAAACTACCATTTTATCCTTTTAATTCATGACAAGATCATTAGGCCAAATTATCATCTTTGTTTCCTTCCGAATTAACATCTCATAGTTCATTATGATCTAATTCACCTATGAACTCTATTTATCATTAATTCCATCTTTATCCATTAGAAAAACCCTAATTTCCATATTAAGGGTATTTATCCACAATTAGGAACCTTTATACTCAAAATAGCTTAGAACCATCATATCTCAACTTTATCCATGAATTTGAATAATTAGAGCCATTAAGAGTCACAATTACTGACATTAGGGTTTCAAGGCCCATTAAAGCACATTTATGTACATGGAACTCTAAGTTAAACTAATTACGTGAAAATTTCATCCTTTTCGATCTTAATGTATTTTTTTATGATTAACATGTTAATATCAACTTTAATCATCAATAAAACCCTTCTAAATACATTAATCATCTCAAATTTGGGTTTCTTAATCATTAAAGCATTAAAATTGATAACATCCACAAATTTTCAAATTGCAAGAGGAATTAGCTTCTAAAACTATTTTTAATGGATTACTCTCATTTTTCTGAGCAACTTTCATATTTTATGTGTATTAATCCAAGCTACCTATAAAACGATATGATTTTTGCAAAATAAACATACTTGAACAAATCACTGAGTGCCACATCACCACATCCATGCAATGTAGCTTGATTTGGAAAACATAATCAAATGACGCTATTGCCATCACTTAAGCATCCAGTCCTGAATAGCACAGAGGGGTAATTTCATCCAAAGTTGATTTGTTCGTCTTCAACCTCGCGAGACCTAGCTGTCGTCAACCGTAGCTACTTGGGGGGGGGGTTCTCCTCCCACCTCCAAGGCCCGAGGGGCACCACCGACCGGCGCCCTACCTCCACAGCCCTCCGTCACGCCCGCAGAGGTCCTAAGGGGTGGCTGAGGTAGCTGGGATCGGCTGGGCATGTCTACAACTCGCAGCCAAGGTGCAGTCCTCTTGCTGGTGTATATCTTATGCAAGAGTCCAGGGATGATGGTTAATTAACCACGGTCATTGTGGGAAGATCAGGCCACCATCCAGACCACTCCATGGCCCTTCGTTTGCACCAGAGTTTCTCTACCCTCTTGGTTAGGGTTTGCATAAGAAGAAGAGATAGGGTTGTGTGGGATTCTCTCAAACTCGAGCCAAAGGCTCTACCCCTTATATAGGGGAGGATATCCACGCCCCAAGACATTTATCTGAGAGGAAACAAGTCTCTTTCCAAAAAGGAAATCATATTCCTTAACTAGGAAGTAATATTCTCTCTCCTCATTATCTTCTTAGATAGCTATATTCTTTGGATATTTAGGAATTCAAAAAATACCTCTTTGATTCTCTTTGTACTTGGCTTTTAATCCATTGGACACGAAATTCTATTTTTCTTAAAGCAAATAATATCTCTTTTGATAATAACAAAAGTCATTAATTATGTATTACATTATCCTCTTGTTTTGTATTATTTGCCTTTTCTCTTTATTTTTCTCCATTGGGACTCCTTGGATCCCAAGAAATCCTTATATTTCAAAATTCTTTTTTAAGGATTTTTATTATCCTTCTAGATGCATCCATATCCATTATTTCACATTATCTTACTTATTTCTTTATTAAGATATTCTTTTGCAAGGATTTCTCATTATCTTTCATCTCCTTTTTTTCCTCTTTTCATATTTCTTTTATTAGAAATCATATGTAAATGCATTTTACTCATTTGTGTCCATTAATGCCACTTTCTTGATATTTCCAAGTATTTCTCATAAATACTTTTGCTTAATATCCATTATCATGTATCTTTTTCCATTATTTGGACTTTTCTTCTCATTTATATCCATTAATGGATTAATCTAATAATAGGAACCATGAAATTCCTAATGTAAGGGATATTTGTAAGGAAATCCCTTCTTTGAAGCAAAGCATGCAACCTTTTCAATTAAGTCCAAATTCACAAAATCATTATATTTCAATTATGAAAACACATGCAAGATTGGGGTTGTAACAATATTTCTACTTAGAATTTCTATTTTGTCAACTATCGTAATCAATTAATTGATAGGGGTATAAAGGCTTTTCGTGAAGGTGGAGGAATAATACCCACCAAATTAAAGACATTGACTTGAAAAATAACAATGTAACCAATTTGACGGCTTAGTCTTCTATATGTACAACTCTTATAGTAATGTATATGTCAACCTTTATAGTCTTATATCAACTCTATTTATAGGTGCTTACTAACATTAAGCATAATTCTTTATTTCTAGTGTCATATACAAAATAATGATTAGGCTTGTGGCTACTATGTAATGAAATATATGCAAGCTATTGTCAAAGGAGCATCAAATGACATTCAGACTATAGATTAGGTAATATAGAATAACATCATTAATTTACAAGTGAGATGTACTCATTTTATAAAATATTAGCATGTGCATTTTCTGTTGCAGATCTTTACAACTCATCCTTACACAGTTGATGAGTTAAATGAATTCCGAGAAGAGTGGTCAGAGACTTTTTGTAATGAAGTGACTATAGACTTGGATTGAATGGATAGCTTCATTTGTGTATATCATTTCGAAACTCTATCACATTTACTTTTATAACTGACATAAACTTTAATATCATCTTAGACTTGCAATCTATCATTATTGTTAGTATGTGCTATGTGTATGAATGTTAGTATGTTCTATGTCTCAACTGAATGAATCTATCTTAGACTTGCATGAATGTTAGTATGTGCTATGTGTATGAGTATGTATCAACTGAATATTTTGAATTATTGTTGTTATGAATGTGTGTGGTTTGGAGATTGATACATCAATTAAAAAAGGATTGGACATAAAGGCTAGCAAATGGATTTGGAATGCATTTTCTGGCTTGCATCATTGCATTTGCAAGTCTATTTCTATTGCAGGTTTTGAACTATGTAAAGCAGATTTCTATTCTACAAGTTTCTATTCTACAAAATTTTTCTTTTAAAAAAAATGTGACTTCTAGGGTCAGTTATTTTAAAGAACCAACCTTAGAGACCCACTATGTCGATTTTTTTTTAAATAACCGACCTAATAGCTTGAACGCAAACTTATCAGGTACTCTCTTCCCTGTTGGGTTGTTTTTCTTCAAATAACCAACCTTAGAGATCTCTAGGGTCATTTTTCAAATATAACCGAATTTGAGATCTCTCAATCGACGAATTTCTTGACCAAGCAAACCTCTGTTTCTTTATAAGATTGGTTTTTTAGAAATAACTAACCTTAGATGACCTCTATGAAGCTTAAGACAGAACATTCTCGGTCGATAATTTTCTCGACCGAAATACTTCTCAGTCGACGTATTTCTCGACTGAGCAAGACTGACCTTACAAGAACTCTATTGTTTTATAGCGTCAAATTTTTAGGAATAACCGACCTTATAGGTAATGGGATCAGAACACTCATTTTTTGTACTCTATTGGGTCGGTTTTTTAGAAATAACCGACCTTAGAAGACCTCTAAAAGATTAAGACAGTACATTCTCGATCGATAATTTTCTTGACCAAAATCCTTCTCGGTCGAAGTATTTCTCGACCGAGAAAACCTCTGTTGCTTTATAGGGTCGGTTTTCTAGCAATAACCGACCTTACAAGACATTTCTAGGGTCGATATTTTAGGAATAAATGACCTTACAACCTCTTCTTTCTCGCTTGGGTCAGGTTTTTTACAACCTCTTGGGTCGGTTTTTACTCTATAAGGTCAATTTTCTTTGGTAAAAAAAAACGACCCTATAGAGAAAATTCTATTGCGATGACCACTTAGGCATCAGTTAAAAAGTGACGCTACAGGCTTAAAAAAACTGACGTTGTAGACCATTATTTTAGTAGTGCTTGGTCTTGCATCATACATCAGGGTGGTATGTACATTCGAGAAGTACACTTATACTTAATTGTTATACTCATAGTCACTTTATGAGATTGCAGAATTGAACAACCAAACAATTTAGGTTCATAGCAATCGAGAAACTTTGTGAAATGCCGTGAATCATAAGGTGATTATTCATAAATTAACCACATACTTATTCAACAGATTCAACAAGCTAATAGTAAATCCAAGCAAGAAATTGTCCAAGCAAGCAGTTCATTCCATACCAGCAAGAATCCTGAAAAGTACATGGATTCTATTTACTATCCACTTTATCAGATTCTTTCTATTCTACTTGAACTCGCATCCTAGGGTTTCCTACTTCTATTTAGTGTTTCATTAGGGTTCATCTTTATCATTATCTCTATAAACCCTAAAATAGTAAAATTGATTACAACCCTTAACTAGCTTGTTAAAACTTTCCTAATAGGCTTAGGATCAACTCAAAACTACTTCCTTCTAAGGAATCTTGAATTAACCACATTAATCCCCCTTTACCCTAAATTAGGCTTTCTATATGCATTATCACTTATTCATGTGTAAAAACCTTAGAGAATGCATAGTATCAACTATATCAGATTCAACTCTTACTTTTCCTATCAACGTGTTACTATAACTCAAAATAACCTAATTAATATATTAAATCTATTTCCAAACACAATTAGGGTTTTAACATGGTCTAATACACACACATGGTTAACTCAAGGTACTTTTAGAACCATGATCAGATTCAGGCTATAAAACTATTTTTAATGGATTCCTCACATTCTCTTGATAAATTTTCATATATAATTCGTCTCAATTGGAGTTACCAATCTTTTGTTATGATTTTTGCAAAATAATGAATATTGAACCAATCAAAAGAAGCCACATCAGCACTTACCTTGAGCCCTTGGGTCCATGCCCATCTGGCTGGACCAGTGGCTGTGCACCACCTAGCGCCACGCTGGGCGCGACTCACTTACTTGTGGACTAGGTAGATGTCCCTTCTGCCCTTCTCTCGCATTTGCAAGGCCAAGGGAAAGAATGTCATTTCGCGTGAAGTCGACTTCTACCCCGATCTCTGCTCCTCCTGGTTATGAACAACCACCATGGTTCAGTCAATCGGAGAGTTGGCTTCCACCTACGGTCCTCCGAATTAGTGGGTGATGGCTCTATGAGCTCCGCCCCCTTCCCCAGACTCATCTTGCTACTCACCACCATCCATGGCGGTCGGGATAGACGGCCCCAGCAATGCCCGTTGGCCTATCGAACAGACTAGTATAGAGGTGCGGTCCAAGTAGGTGAGTCCCCTTTGCTCCTCGATAAAGGACTAAAACTACACCGCAGACTTGGCCCAACCTCCAGACCCAAGCAATTGGCTCCACTTGCCTTGCATTGCTCCACAAGAAGTCCAGCCCGTCGGAACAGGGAGCGACGAGATGAGGGGATACAATGATGTTCTCATGCAATTGAGGTCTCTAATGTGTAAGATACAACACAAGGATTCTACAACAATCCTTTTATAGGCATGGGCAATGGTCTAGTGGTCTGTCCCACTTTGAACTAACTTCCCCAATGGTCTAAAGTTTGGGAGCTTCCTATACCAGGAGGGACAACTATCATGTACATGCTCGTTGTATTCATGTCTCTCTCCCGAATCTAAAGCACATTATTTCATGGAAAACCATAGAGGGAGTAGGGAGGAGTCTGTAAAGGTTCAGACTAATGTACCTCATTTTCCCGATTTAATCCTAAGGTGGGTGACGACCCGAACTCCGTCGATCGCGGACCAAACATCCATGATATTACGCGGCTTTAATTAATAAGTAATAAAAAATCGTGACATTTAGTATTATCCTCGTCACTTTAGGAAGACTTACAAAATTCATATCTCCCAAAATGTTTATCCTTTTAATACCAAATTTTATTGAAACCTCTATCTTGACTTAAGTATATAAAATTTGAGTCCCAAATTCCAAAGGAAAAAAGCATTATCTTTATGTGCAAGTTATCCTTTAATAAAGCTTATTTAATTGGTATTTTCTCTTTCTTCTCCTATTATCTTTGCAACTTGGACTCCTAGGAACTCTAGAAATCCCAAAGGTACAACGAAATCCATCCATAAAGGGTAATCCTTAGCCTTCTCGATGCTTATACATCTTTCTTTTCCCATTATCTCTATTATTCCTTTATTAACTGATTTCTTGTCCTTTTATTTCCTTTTACTGTTGTTGGGCTTAGTAGACAACAAAGCCCACGAAAATAAGCATACAAGGCTATTTATCAAAGGAGTCCACTCAATTAACTTAAGTCATACAAATTACATAATCATACCTTTATTGGGGAAATTGCATTTCCCATTATATGAACCCGAAAATTGGGGTTATAACAACAACCTTACAATCAAGGTCTTATCTATCCAAGGCATGGTCTTCTACCTCACAGCAAGTCTTACCTAATCTTGCAATACATTGGATGCCTTCACCAAGGTTCTTCCCTTCATGAAGAGAGTCTTTGAACTTTACAATTTACCCACCAAGCTCGTTGGATTTTCCTATTGCTATGTATGCCCAGAGAGCCAATCATATGATGATTGGGATGTGGCAGTAGATACCTGATTTGATAATTATAAATGCAAGCTTCCAATTCATCAATTTCACTTGGTTTTGAGATAATGAGGACACATAGTGAATGTTTAGAGAATTATATTACTCAATGATGTATGTCGTCAAGTAACTAACCTTGTGGATGAGATCATTCAAATGGTAAGAGTAAATATACATATTCTCATTATGTCCCTGATTGGTTGTTATTGTGTAAGTTTGATAAACAACAATAACACATAAGATCAGAGTGTGAGTTGGTTAATGACTACATCTCATTAGTCATGTGTCACGGAACTGGAATCCTAGTCCCATGAACCAAACATATACCAAAGGCAACATGCGGAAGCATAAAGCTTAGCACACATGAACAAATAACAAGATAAAGGTACCAACACAGTCTCAACATTCAACAAGTATAAATTATACAAAATGCATTATATTCATGAATTCAGTTACATATTTTCAGAGTCAAGGTCCAAGTCATTCATGTGCACTAAATCTAGATCTTACAACAAGTACACCTAGCATAGATCTTTGAGACCATCAACCTTCTAGCCATCTCTGAACCTAAAAACAAAATATGAGAAATGGGTCGCCACACGAGGTGTTGAGTATGGGGCAGAAAGATACATATATGTATAAGCTTTGCATAATTTGAAAAGATTTCAAGAAAACTATTTAACAAAATTTGAAACCATGTTTTATGTCATTTCACTCCATTATATCAACAATATCAAGCATGTTTAAGGCCTTTGACCATCTTCCCGTCGGAAGGGTCCGTTAGGGTTACAAAATTAGCTAACCCTTTTATACAAGAGGGACCTCAAGGCCATAGCCAAGAGATAACCCTTTATCAACAATATTATAATGGAGTTTTGTATATATATGTGTTCAAGTTATAAAACCGACGAGGAAAACATCGAGTAAGATAGAAATACTACATGAAAATATTGGGCAAGTAAACAAACAAGCATACAATAAATATCATTTCAAACAAGAAATCTAGTCATATAACTAGATAAGGCCCGTACCTGATTCAGAGATTCATAACCTAACATATCCTTCATCATCTAGCCTCATGCCAAACCTAAGTAACAATAAGACCATATACATACATTAGATTCTCATCATTAACCCTAATTAGATGCATTTTAGGGTTTTGGCCAAGATGGGTTCCAAGTTGCTTATTGGTTCATTATATGAACTAGTATTGATCTACACGTCATCATGATGATGTGGTTCAAGTTTCATGCCATTATGATGTTCCATGCACTTTCTATAATCATATCAAGGTTTAAGGCACTTACATACATTCTAGGGTCAAAAGACTCACAATAGAGCACCCTAGATCATTATTCATCAAGTCAAGAGGTCTAGACCTGAAGATGATTTAGATCAGCAACATTAAGTCATCAGGAACACATAACAAGATTAGGTGGGTGTCCATTAGAAGAAAGATTAGCAATCTAGGGCAACGTTCATCATAAAAGTCCAAACCAAGCACATATGTACAAAAAGGAGTCATTTATGAACAATAGGTAGAGTAGGACCTTCATTTAGTTCAAGTATACATCACATGTACTAATTTAAGGATCATAGTGTAGATTGAGTAATCAAGATCCAAGTTTGCATCAAAATCATAAATCAACTATACTCCAAATGATTAAAGTATGCATCTTTTGGGAAAATAGGAAACAGACGATAGAATTAGATCCTCAAACCTAGTCTAATGTGTAGATCTTTTCAAAAGGATCAATTTGGTATATAATTTCGTATATTTTGGCCAATGGACGTGAGAGATATACATTTTAGAAGTTTTAGGACAAAACTATAGGGAAAGGAAAAAAATTACCTTATTTGTGGAAAAAGAGTGGTCATTCGATACACAATAGATGGCTAAGATTATGTCATGTGGAATTGAGGCCCTCTTGCTCATGGGTCTGGTTCAATTGTTATTTGACTTCAATCGGGTTCGTTGGTCTTTTGGACCGGTTTGGTTCCCTCCTTTCAAGCCGGGTGGCCCGGGTCCCTTCCTCTTTGCACAGACCATCTGCGAGAGGTTAGGCTGCATGGCGGAGGCTCTTCGGTGCTAGGGGAGCTCAGGGAAGGACAATCTGAGGTGAGCCGCAAAGGTGTCGCTCCGAATCACCGCGATCTCATGAGGTTGTGTATGGTCAAAGATGGAGGAGTGGTTGAGCAAAGGCAAGATGCCTAAAAAAAATCTGGTGGCAACACTGCTTGGAGAAGCAGGGGAGTTCAAAGAGGAAAGGGTGGTGTTTTTTGGAGGCCAATTGAGGGTACGAAAAGGGGGAAAACTCCTATGGAAAGATGGAGGGGGTCATGTGCGAGGGTTTTTATAGGGTTTCAGGGCTAAATTTAGGGTTTTTTTAGGCCAAGCTTGGCCATGGAGGCGGCTACCACAAGGGGAAAAGAAGGTTTAGGAAAACCCCTCGATTCGGTGCCAAATCATATGTATATAATGGGGATTTCAAAAATGGACTCAAAGGAACTTAAATCATGCAAAATGGTTAAGAATCGGGAGAGATCTGGTGGCTCGGTCTCCCCTACCCGGCGGCCACGGTAGCAGGTCGATCTGAGGTAGAGGACAACCTCGCAACTGTCGGATCAAGATCCAAGGGTGCGCGGGCACGTGCCTCTCCCCGGGTCAGCATCCACATGACCCATTTAGGGCGGAAAATCGGCCCAACAAGGAAAAAATGAAGGAAAGAAGGGGCTAAAAAGGGTAGATCTTAGGAAAATCATAACAAATTGTAGGAAGGTACAAATGGTCTCAAATTTGGCCCATAGCTTCATAATAGGGTCTAGAACAATTATGAAAAATTACAAATAAAAAAAGATCATGTATAATCAAGATTTTAATCAAAGCATTCAAGGGTATAACAACACTAGGATTTCATGCATATGTGTGTATCATATTGACTCAAAATGTGGAAATCTCTGACTTTGGTGGACATTATAGAGTTATGAAGTCAAAGGAGACATAAATCGTGAGGACTTAAAGTAACAAGAGTAATTATTCACAAATAGTAGAAAATCCACTTTACCACATCCTTCCATCCTTACAAGAAATTTTGTCCTCGAAATTCCTCAGAGATCATATCAAAGAGTCAAAGTCAAAATCTACCGAGTATAGATATCCCTCCATTGTTGTCAACGAATTATTCACATGGGATGCACACTTAGGTTACTACCATCAAGGGTGTACTCATATAGATGATATACACATTTACTTATTATCCCACCATATTATGACATCATCATGGCATTAGGGTTTTTCGTCTCCTAGTATCCATACATTAGGGTTTTTGTTCATATATTTATATGAGACCAAAGGGTATCATCAAAATCTTTGTTATCCTTTCTCAAATGATTCTATTCATGGTCATGGCTTCAAACGAGACTATCATTGAGTGTGTATCTCATCTTTACTCTAGATTTCATGCATGTTTTTTGCTTTTCCACAAAGTTCTACCAACTTTACCCAATCATGTTCATTATTTCTCATTTTTTGGATCTAATATAAGCAATTTGTTCATCTTATTTATTAGAAATATCATCCTGAGAGAAACACATATTGAGTTGATTTGTTTTCATTTGGGTATGATATTAGGCATGTTACCCCTAACTATTCAAGCTAAGATATCTAAACATCATCATATCAAGTTTATGATTTCAAAGCTACATATTTTATGTATAGTATGATTTCATACTAGGTCTAGCTTATGAGAGTGGCTATTGCTCATTTATCAAAATTTGAACTTAAGTGAGATTTTTTTTTCATGTATCGAGCATCGTTCGAAGAACAACATTATCATCAACGTTGAGGTTTTGTAACTTTCTCACTTGTATCAAGAAAGATCACCACAAGCTCAAGCCACTCAAGTTAAGACATATATATGTCCAACTGGACATGCTAACCACAACCATCTACCCATAACAAAATTTTCTACCCATCTTGTGAGAAACAAGGGTAACCACTAGATTCCTTTATATACAATTACTAACCCGAGTATGAGGCTCATCATGGATATCACACATCATATACACCATCTTAGGTCTTGGTACATCTCCCTCACCTATATATATCAAGCATCAAATTTTCAATTGCCTCTTTCTCTAAGGTTAGATATTTTCATAGGCAGTCTAGGGTTCAATAGTTTCTAGGGACCATAAACTAGGCAACTTATCTCATATACTTAGAAGTATTCTGGCTAGGGACTCATCATCATGTATTTCATCATGCATATTTTTCAACATTTTACATATATTTTGGAGTTTAGGTACTCTGACCTTCTCCCGAGCCGAGTCAACTCATATCAAGATGTCACCCTTTTTTGTATGTCCCAGGCTAGAGGTCCTCCTTTGTAAAGAGATTGAGGCCCATGTTGGTCTCAATTGTATGTCACATATCATATCTCAACACGTACAAGACTAGGTACAAGAAAGCATGCCAACCCACTAGCTATGTTTAGCACATCAACCAAGTCATATGTATTCTACAAGTTGTTAGGTTTAGCTAGGGTTGCATGGTCAAACTCATTTCATATCATCAAACTACTTCGCCCTCTTAAGGACAAACTTGGGTCTTATCAACATCAACATCATCATAAATAACATTATCATCATCTTAGGTTTCTAGGTTACTCACTTGCCTGACCTATATCATGGCTCTAGAAAACTCTAGAGACTATCACTATCATCTAAACTCTCATCTAGACTTGATGTTACATCCCTTTCTCTTAGGTTACATAGACACTCACTACCTTTCTGGGTGTGGTAACATTTTTCATAGCTACATATACTATTACGTGAAATAGATTTTCTCCAACATTGAAACATTCGATGAAAACCACCATACTCCATTCGAATAAAACCAAAACCAAAATGAGTTACCGCACTCATTAGGTAGTCTAGTATCATGATACCTAGAGAACTAGAAAGAACATGGTGCACACTTGTGTGGACATCCTAAGCACATGTCGTGAATCATGTCTAGGAAGGTAATTTACACAAGTCTACACCTAGTTCTAGAACATCTAGGGTCTAACCTAGAGGCTAAGTCAACCTGGTCCACAAAGGACATCTTATTAAGTTTCTAGGGTTGAGATGTAAGGTGAGTTTAGTTTGTGTTTCACGTGAGCAATGTTTGGTGTAGTTATTGCTCATGCTCTGATACCATTTGTCACGGAACCAGAATCCCAGTCGCATGAACCAAACGTATACCAAAGGGAACATGCAGAAGCATAAAGATTAGCACACATGAACAGATAAGAACATAAAGGCACCAACACAGTCTCAACATTCAACAAGTATAAATTATACAAAATGCATTATATTCATGAATACAATTACATATTTTCAAAGTCAAGGTACAAGTCATTCATGTGCACTAAATCTAGATCTTACAACAAGTACACCTAGCATAGATCATCGAGCCCATCAACCTTCTAGCCATCTCTGAACCTAAAAACAAAATACGAGAAATGGGTCAACACATGAGGTTTTGAGTATGGGGCACAAAGATACATATATGTATAAGCTTTGCATAATTTGAAAAGATTTCAAGACTAAATGAACAATAATAAACATGTTAACTGTTTAACAAAATGTGAAACCATGTTTTATGTCATTTCACTCCATTATATCAACAATATCAAGCATGTTTAAGGCCTTTGACCATCTTCCCGTCGGAAGGGTCCGTAAGGGTTACAAAATTAGCTAACCCTTTTATATAAGAGGGACCTCAAGGCCATAGCCAAGAGCTAACCCTTTATCAACAATATTATAATGGAGTTTTGTATATATATGTGTTCAAGTTATAAAACCGATGAGGCAAACATCGAGTAAGACATAGAAATACTACATGGCAATATTGGGCAAGTAAACAAACAAGCATACAATAAATATCATTTCAAATAAGAAAGCTAGTCATATAACTAGATAAGGCCCGTACCTGATTCAGAGATTCATAACCTAACATATCCTTCATCATCTAGCCACATGCCAAACCTGAATAACAATAAGATCGTATACATACATCAGATTCTCATCATTAACCCTAATTAGATGCATTTTAGGGTTTTGGCCAAGATGGGTTCCAAGTTTCTTATTGGTTCATTATATGAACTTGTACTGATCTAGAGGTCATCATGATGGGGTGGTTCAAGTTTCATGCCATTATGATGCTCCATGCACTTTCTATAATCATATCAAGGTTTAAGGCATTTACATACCTTCTAGGGTCAAAAGACTCACAATAGAGCACCCTATATGATGATTCATCAATTCAAGAGGTCTATACCTAAAGATGATTTAGATCAGCAACATTAAGTCATCAGGAACACATAACAAGATTAGGTGGGTGTCCATTTGAAGCAAGATTAGCAATCTAGGACAACGTTCATCATAAAAGTCCAAACCAAGCACATATGTACAAAAATCAGTCATTTATGAACAATAGGTAGAGTAGGACCTTCATTTAGTTCAAGTATACATCACAGGTACTAATTTAAGGATCATAGTTTGGACTGAGTAATCAAGATCCAAGTTTGCATCAAAATCATAAATCAACTATACTGCGAATGATTAAAGTATGCATCTTTTGGGAAAATAGGGAACAAACGATGAAATTAGATCCTAAAACCTAGTCTAATGTGTAGATCTTTTCAAAATAATCAATTTGGTATATAATTTCATATATTTTGGCCAATGGACGTGAGAGATATACATTTTAGAAGTTTTAGGACAAAAATATAGGGAAAAGCAAAAATTTACCTTATTTGTGGAAAAAGAGTGGTCATTCGATGCATAATAGACGGCTAAGATTATGTCATGTGGAATCAAGGCCCTCTTGCTCAGGGGTCTGGTTCAGTTGTAATTTGACTTCAATCGGGTTTGTTGATCTTTTGGGCCGGTTTGGTTCCCTCCATTCAAGTCGGGCGGTCAGGGTCCCTTGCTCTGTGCACAGGCCATCCGCGAGAGGTCAGGCTGCCCGATGGAGGGCTCTTCAGTGCTAGGGGAGCTCGGGGAAGGACAAGCCGAGGCGAGCCGCAAAGGTGTCGCTTTGAATCATCGCGATCTCGTGAGGTCGTGTATTGCCAAAGATGGAGGAGTGGTTGAGCAAAGGCAAGACGCCTAAAAAAATATCTGATGGTAACACTGCTTGGATAAGCAAGGGAGTTCGAAGAGGAAAGGGTGGTGTTTTTTGGAGGCCAATTGAGGGTACGAAAAGGAGGAAACGTCCTGCAGAAAGATGAAGGGGGTCATGTGCGAGGGTTTTTATAGGGTTTCGGGGCTAGGTTTAGGGTTTATTTAGGCCAAGCTTGGCCATGGTAGTGGCCACCACAAGGGGAAAAGAAGGTTCAGGAAAACCCCTCAAGTTGGTGCCAAATCAAATGTATATAATGGAGATTTCAAAAATGGACTCAAAGGAACTTAAATCATGCAAAATGGTTAAGAATCAGGAGAGATCTGGTGGCTCGGGCTCCCCTACCCGGCGGCCACGGTAGCAGGCCGATCTGAGGTAGAGGATGACCCCGCACCCATTAGATCAAGATCTGATGGTGTGCGAGCCAGTGCCTCTCCCCGGGTCAGCATCTGCACGGGCCATTTAGGGCGGAAAATCGGCCCAACAAGGAAAAAATGAAGGAAAGAAGGGGCTAAAACGGTAGATCTTAGGAAAATCATAACAAATCGTAGGAAGGTCCAAATGGTCTAAAATTTGGACCATAGATTCATAATAGGGTCTAGAACAATTGTGAAAAATTACAAATAAAAAATGATCATGTATAATAAAGATTTTAATCAAAGGATTCAAGTGTATAACAACACTAGGATTTCATGCATATGTGTATCATATTGAATCAAAATGTGGAATCTTTGACTTTGGTGGACATTATAGAGTTATGAAGTCAAAGGAGACATAAATAGTGAGGACTTAAAGTAACAAGAGTAATTATGCACAAATAGTAGAAAATCCACTTTATCACATCATGATATGGCAATATCAAACGAAACACATAGATACATGTTAAAGAATAGTGTATCAGATAGATCCACCATGAGACCGACACATGGAATCCATCATCGTGCAAGTCATAGTCAGATCTCACAGTGATGGTGGTGGTTGTGGTTCTTAGACCTAAAATCATTTCATTCATCACATGTCGTTGGGTACACTTTGACATCATCAGACACAGTCCTGACACATTGGTTGTTATAACGGTGATGATAGGGTGACTTTGACACATGGTGATCGACTGTGAGTGATAGATATGGGATTTTTTCCTTTGATAGGAGTATGATATACAAGACCTCTTAATTAGCAAGACTGAGAAAAGTATGGTCATATGCATGTGACTCAACATGTGATATTGAGCTTAAATATATTTCATGGAGTCTGCTCTGGTTAAAGGAACAAGATTGAATACTAATGAGGATGACTACTCCATGCCTCTAGTTCAATCTGGGTATCAGTGACAAAGGAACTATATAAACATTATAACACCATACAAATATTGTAGGTTGAAGTTGCTCCCCAAATTTCCATTTCACTTGGGTTGCAATGATGCGTGACTAGGCACAACTCTTTGTTTGTGATGTCATAAGATAGTTATGGACATTCACTGCCAACATGATATGGGACCTATAGGATCACAAACATAGGAACTCATCTAGAAGAGAAGTTTGATCTTGAATGATGATTAAATTTATTACTAAAATATTTAGGTATTTCAATTCACGCAACGGATTAGCTGACTAGACTACCAAATGATCAGTTCAAGTGTTGAGATAGCCGTTTGGAGTGTCTAGATGATTGTATTGTACATTTATTCGAATTCTACCAGACCTAGGCTGCGAGATGCCCATTTCACTTGTGTGAAACAACCATCCGAGTTTGTGTGAGACATCCATGTCAGTTGCAAGAAACGACTGTCTGGCTTGGTGCGAGACACGTGTCTCAGTTGCACCAAACACCCGTTTTGGGGATACGTCAAGTTGAGTACTAATTGGAATTGAATTACCGACATATATGTAGAACTGGAAGGTGTGAAATGATCATTTCTCTTAGTGAATCGACTATCACACACATGATATGACCGTCTCACTGGGCGAGATGACCGTTTCATCACATGCAGGTTGTGAAATTTCCATAAAAGTTACAAAAATTCAAGATCTTCTTGTCCTTTTCACTCCCGCTTTAGTCTTGTATTGTCCAGGGACTGGGAACCCTGACCCTAACCCCTCCTATATATAGAGGGGTACTGGGGGCTTCCCAAAACACAACTACCACATAGACAACTGAGAATCAATTGCTCTAACAATTGTTGTCCTCTGTGGTTGTGGTAACCATGAGAGCCCAAACAAGTCCTATACTACTACAGAAAACATTTTTTATAATAATTCATTTGTCTATTCTACAATAGGTGTTACGAAATGTATTAGATCATGTGGTCTTATGGGGGTTGCTTTATACAACATGCAATAACATATTGTAATACATATATTTTATACAACCACTACTACAGAACACGCCTTTGGTGTTGATTTTTTAACCCCCTTTGGCGACGATTTTCAAGTGACGCCTATGTGGGCGCCGCTAAAGGTCAAACTCTTCAGCATCGGTTTTCTAACCGACACCTATATGATCTATAGGCGTCGGTTAGTTGGCCGACATCTATAGGGTTCGCTCCACAAAAAAGGGCACCACCTAGGACACTTTCTGCGTCGGTTAACAACTGAAAAACCGACGCCATACTCCCAGACGACACGGCCGTGCTTCGCTGCACGGCCGTGTTTACTACTTTAGGCATCGGTTTTATATGAATAAGCGACGCCTTTTCCACCATGGCTATGCTTTCCTACATGGTCAGGTTGTTTGTCATAATAGGCGTCGATTTTTATCCAATAATCGATGTTGTAGGCCTTTGATGACAGTGTTCTATAAATAACCGACACCTATACTTTAATTTTTTTTTCTTATCAGTTTACAGGTCTGCTGTGGCTGGTCAGCAGGATGAGAACCTGCAGTTCAGTTTTCTGAACTGCAGGTTTACGGCATCCATTGATATCAGCCTACAAACAGGCCACAAACCTACAAAATCAACAAATATTTTTTCACACAAGTAGATACATTCAGACATCAATTCAATTCTCACATTCACACATGTAGAAACATTAAAATACATGTAGAAACATTCATACATGTATAAACATCCAGAAATATTCATTTACAAAATATCATTCAACATCGCTATCAGCATCCCAATTATATCTTACAATCGCCACTACTTGTATGGCTTTTGCCCATTCTTCTCTTACTTCATTTAATGCTTCCATCATATATGGAGCATGTACATTTTTTAAGCGTTTACCTATAGTGTGGTCAATTTTAAACACCTGCAAAGAGAATGATGTATATATATAAGTAATAATATAAAAATAAGATTGATATATTTCATACTAACTAATGAGACTATATATAATACCTCACGTATGGTATTAATATCCAATGCGGCATGTCGGATAATCATCTGCATAAATCGCATCACATAGTATGCGCATGCCCAGTCGTTGTCTTGTGTAGCGCACTATAAATTGAAACATACAAAATATTAAAAAATACAACTAAGCATAGTTCACATAAATAATATATACATTGGAGTTGGGAACTTACTTTTACGTTCTCCCAAATTATTGGCTGGTTCTTTCTCCTTGGGACATTTCCTCCAGCATTTTTGAATGCATCTAAACCCCTACATGTTAATGTAACATAGTAAATTGCATAATTAAATAGTAATGTAATAACATATGTTAACGGATATAAAAATGAAATATTTCTCACCAGAATAATGGCATTCTCAATATGTGTCCAATTTTAGTGTTCAATGTACTTCCCGTAGGATCTAGATAATAAACAGTGAACGTCTCGGGGACAATAACTAGTAACTCCCAATGTCTATCGCTAGAGGTAAAAAATTTAAAAATTAATAACTCAAAATGCACAATAAAAATGGAATTTTCTTAAGTCCAAATTATAAATAAAGTAAACTTACTTGACATTGAATGGAGCTATTATTATCGCCTTCTTTTTCTGACCGAAAATTGTAAAAGCATCTATACAGTATTGTTGAACACTATCAGGGTCTTTAGCTACCATACTAATCAATGATGGAATCAAAAATCCTACATGATCAAATGCAAATTGTTTGCATTGATCTTCGACTAAGTAGCTGCAAAACATGTATTACATATGCATTAATATATAAGAAACCAGATCACCAGATCTTACACAAGGTACATGGATGTATAAATAAGATCTCACCTTATCCATGTCTCTATCATTGATGTATTCAGCCAATCATACATAAACAGCTCAATAATATCTTGTATAAATAAAGATCTATTGTATGATTGACCTGCATAATCTGCTTCTAAAGAAACAATTATAGGGAAATGTATATTATGTGCCCGTAGCCAACATGCTATTCCCCTACAAGCAGGACCTAACGGGTATTTTAGGTCAGTTGGAACCCAACTTGGTAATGCAGGAAGTGGAGGTGGAGGCCTAGGTGCTTCGGGTGTCTTCTTTTTAACCTATATATATAATTTCAGATTAGTTGACCTCATATATACACATTAAGAATATAAAGTAATGTAAATTTATCTTACAATTTCAATAGTATAGACGACATCTGCTTTGGGCCACAATATCACCCTGCCTTCTGCCTCACCAAGTGTATCAATATCTGGGTGGGGATATGGTAATGCAACTTCCCTCCAATCGGGTAATACACATATCGGGCTCACACGAACATAGCCCTGCGTCATTGGAGTCCCATGAAACATTTCCCCAGGAAGGGCTGGTAAGCCTGCGCCTCTACAACAACATAGTCTTACATTCTTAAGCGGCATGGCTTCAATGCCTACAAATTTACGTAAAGAATGTTATACATATATACATATCATCTTGAAAACATATCATCTTGAAAAGACTAGCTACAATGTCATAAACAATACTTACATCAGGCGTGCTAGGCGATGGGTCTCCAGGATTACTCACAGTCTGTGCATCAGGAGAAGAGTGGGTCTCCATAGGCTGATTGGAAGCCTGAGATGCCTGCCACCGCACTATTTCTTCCTTGACCTTCTCAGCAACTATATCATTGACCTTCTTAGCAACTATATCCTCGACTCTCTTATTCTCCTATACATGGACAAAAGAAACATTAGCTTCTTATTATTGAATTCCCTTTTGCAGTAACATTCTAAAAAAAGAATAGGTTACCTCTTCTTGTGAAAGTCCCGCTCTGGGTTTGCACTGGGATGGCCCAAAGAATGCTTTGATGCCCACACCAGAGCCTACACCACTAACACGTCAAGAATGCTCTGGGTTACCTAGAGCAACTGTCAATTCATCCCTTGTGCCCTGAGGGATGAACGTGCCTTATTTCCTCTGCTCGTGCAGCTCCCACTAATCACCATCAATAGAAATTGGTAAGTTAACACCACAAATAATCAATATTCAAATGATTGCTCTAAGAGTTGTATTTTACAATTTTCGCAGCCGCCTCAGCAGTTACGAGCTTCTTTATTTCACCCTTCTTGTTTTGCCTCCCAGCTATCCAGATATCATGGCGAGGCATGGGTGTGGTAGACTCCTGAGTAGCAGCAGACTCCTGAGTAGCCGCAGACTCCGCCTGTAGTCTTTGGCGAACGCTTGCATAGCCCTTTGGACCCATAGTGTGGTCATGCACATTCAGTGCACGCCTTGCTTTTTGTGCATCACTGAGGGCCTAGTTAGTATGCACATTAATGATTTGGTTAGTAGCACTAAATGTTAATCTTGAATAGGTGAATACAACGTATATTAATTAAATTGGGAGTGACGCCTAATACCTTGAATTCTTCAGATTTTCTTGAAGCAACAAAATTGTCCCAATCTTCTTTGTCCAAGAAGTTCCACTGTTCAAGGGCTGACTTCTTCTTCTTATCACCATCTTTTATGTATTCTCTATTGAGATTTGTCCTATAGTTCCTAAGCATCTTTCCAGCGTATTGCATCATGCTTTTACGATGCAGCTTCTCATCCAATGCAAACAAATTTTGTAAAATAGAATTCTTATTAACTAGTATCCAAAAATAGAATTGCAAATAATATAATTTGTAATCTACAAAATAGAATTGCAAATAATAATAACTCACGCATAAATCCTTCCATATCAAGTATTTCTTCGCCTGAGGAACTTTATGCCAATTATCATACTTAACACCACAATGGCTTCGAGTGACACACCCAAGATAGTTTACAAAATTATTGTGGTTCACTCCAATTGCATTTCCTCCATTATCAAACTCCACAACCAATTTGGATCCACTACCACTTAGTGCTATTAACTTCTTCAACAGAGTGATGCCCCTTTTCTTGTTAAGTGTTTGGTGCTGTGCATCAAGTTGCTCCAGTGCTTCAGTGGGTACATGTGCATCATCAACCTAAAATTTGACAAAAATAAACACATTGAATTAGCACAATATAGAAATATGGGATATATGACATAACTAGAAGATAATGAATTTTATAGAAATACAGGATATGTTTGTAGAACTTACATTGGTATCCTCGCCATGCTCGTCATGGACAACATGCTCATCATGGACTTCATGCTCATCATGGACATCATGCTCCTCATGGTCAGCCATCTGAAAATGTCATTAAAAAGGCAAACATTTAGCATTTGTATTAACTAGAAAAAGGCAAACATTTAGCATTTGCATTAACTAGAAAAAGGCAAACATTTAGTATTTGTATTAACTAGAAAAAGGCAAACATTTAGCATTTGTATTAACTAGAAAAAGGCAAACATTTAGCATTTGTATTAACTAGAAAAAGGCAAACATTTAGCATTTGTATTGACTAGAAGATAATGACAAATCAAATCTGAAAATGATATTGATATTAAAAAAGCAAACATTTAGCATCAATAAAAAAATATAAACATACATAAAAATTAAGTGTTGACTTTTTCTTTACCCGGTATGTTGAGATTGGCCGCTCGTTTCCTTCAGGAAGCATTTCTTTCAACAAAGTCAACAATGAAGTGAAGCTTTTGTCGCTCCATCTACTATTAGCTTTCAACTTGTACAATCTCAACACAATGCTAAGCTTCGTAAACTTAGCACAGCCTGTGTATAACGGTATCTCAGCATCATGCACAATGTTTCTAAAGATAGGAGGTGGATCGGTGTGTTCTACCCTAAAACTATCCAGCATCGCATCAACGATGTCTACTGGAACTGGTTCATTCACATCTACGTCATTGGAGGCAATTTCTTCTTCCACCCAAGCACTGCTATCGACATCTACTGGTTTCGAGTTTGAAATCTCTCCATGCCAGTGCCATTATGTATTGCCTTGTACAATCCCGTTGGACATGACATGCCTTTTGATTTCCTCACCAGTGTTGACTTTCAAGTTGTTACCGCAATGCCTACATGGACAGTAGAACCTATCTGTAGGTTTTTTCCTATGTTCCTCGGCAAATCTAATAAACTGATCAAGACCAGATATAAACTCTGGGGTGCAGTGATTGTGAATGGACATCCATGATCTATCCATTCTATGATAAAAAAATAAAACAAGTATATATTAGGACAAGATTAGGGTATACACTTACATCCTATCCAAGATTTACTCCTATTATCTACAATGAAGCTGGACTCCATACAAACAATATATAATTTAGTGATTGTTCATTCTAATTTATACCAATGTACAAGTAATATAAAGAACAATGATTGTTCACTTTCTAGGCCAACAAACACATGTGATGTCATTCTTACATATAATAAATGTGTACCACCTATCCCATCCTTGAACACCTAATCTCACTAGTAAGTGTATAATGTGTATTGGGTTTTCAAGAAAATTTCGGCAGCATTTCCCCGCTATTCTCTAAGTATATATGTACTTAGAGAACAAATGGGGAAATGCTACCAAAATTTTCTCAAAAACCCAATACACATTATACACTTACATCCTAAGTGAGATTAGGTGTTCAAGAACAGTCCCAAACCGGGGACTATCCAAGATTTACTCCTAATGAGTAAATCTTGGATGAGTTTCTAGGCCAACAAACACAATAATAGATATGTACATGTTAGGGTTTCATCACAATTAATGCTAGGGTTTCATCACAATTGATGTTAGGGTTTCATAAGTGTTAGGTTTAATCAAATCAAATTAGGATGCTAGAATTGACAAGTTTAAATCTTATTTCAAGATGCATCAAAATTTACTAAATTAAGTCAAACATTAGGATTAGAAGCACAAATATATGCAAGCAAAAAATTTGTTCATATCCTAGGATTTACATAAAGCATTACATAAAAATTTGTTCATATCCTTACCAACAGCAAACATGGCCGTGGCTGTGTTGGCCTACCATGGCCGTGCTGGACAACACGGCCGTGGTAACGGCCGTGGCTGTGTTGCCCTACCACGGCCGTGCTGTCCAGCACGGCCGTGGTAGGCCAAAACATCCATGGCCGTGCTTGCTGTTGGTAAATAGCTAGGGAGAAGGAAGCAAAGAGGTAGCACTACTTGGAGCTAGTGTGGAAAGCACGGCGGCGAGCGGTGGTAGCAGTGGCGGCGAAAGAAGAGAGAGCAGAGTGGCGGGCGGTGAACAACAGTGGCACAGGGAATGAGCAGAGCAGCGTGCGGCACACCAGCAGCAGCGGCGGCGACAAGTAGAGGTGCACCAGCAGCAGCGGCGCACCAGCAGCAGTGGCGGCGGCGAGTGGAGAAGCACCAACAGTAGCGGCGACGAGCAGCAGCGGGGTCATCAGGCGATTTTAGGAGAACAGCGGTGAATAGCAGCACAACAATATCATGATGAAACAGGAATAAAGGGGGAAGAGCCGGGTGATCGGGTTTATTAAGTTGGTCAACGGCGTCGGTTATCTACAAAACTGACGCCTATTATGATTTAGCGTCGGTTGATAGTAAAACACCGACGCCCAACTAGACAACCTTTACCCTAAATTATTTGGCGGGAACCATTATCAGCGTCGGTTATCGAAGGATAACCGACACTGAAAGTGGGACTTTTCATGCAAATTTTCATTTTAAATAGGCGTCGGTGAATAGTTAAAAAACCGACGTTGTAGGTGACCTAAAATGTTTTCGCTCAAAAATTGGATTTCGCGGGCGATTTTAGGCGTCGGTCTGTTATAACCAGCCGACGCTGAATACAAAGAGGTACCCGTGTCTGGATGGTCTTCGAATATAGACGTCGGTTTGCATCAATAACCGACGTCTAATACAATAGGCGTCAGTTTTCCTAAATAACCGACGCCCAGAAAAGCGACAATGAATGTTGTTTCTATAGTAGTGAACAGTTGAAACATGTTGTGTTTCAATGGAAGGCACGTTGTAATATAGGTGTTTTATACAACATGTGAAGCACCCGTTGTAATATATATTATACAATAGTTGAAGCATGTTGTCTTTCACAAAACACACCAGTTTTAATATGGATGTCTTTTATAACATGTGATAAACCCATTGTAATATATACACACCCGTTGTAATAGGGGTGTTTTTTACAACATGATGTGCGCCTGTTTTAATATAAATGTTTATACAATAGTTAAAGCATATTGTCTTTTGATGAATACACCTATTGTAATAGGGCTATCTTTTATAACATGTGGTAAACATGTTGTATTATATACACACCCATAGTAATAGGGGTGTTTTTTACAACATGCAGTACACCTATTGTAATATATTTGATTATACAATAGTTGAAGAATGTAGTCTTTTGATTAATACACCCATTGTAATAGGGGTGTTTATATAACATGTGGTGTGCCTATTGTATTATACACATTTTTTACAATAGGTGGTGCATTTTGTAGTTTACTAGACACACATTTTGTAATAGGGGTTCATTTTCCAGACACATCTGTTGTAATAGGTGTGGATAACACTACATGTGTTTTTTGTTGTAGTATCACACCATTTATAACATATCATTAATTATTGTATTTGAATATAGTTTGACAGCTCATACCGAACCTATTTTATTGATCAAAATAGCCATACTTTAAAAAATAATAAATATGAAATTATACTTTGCTTATTTCACAAACAAGCATAATTTTGAACAAAATTTTATCAATCCTTGAAAATTTTGCACTATATTTACTAAATAATCAATCATCAGTACAGAAATTTAGTAATACAATGTAGTGACTATATAATTTAGAATAGAACTGAAAATTAATTACAAAGATTCACACATTGGTCTATGCTGAAGAACAAATGTCTCCCCCTCATGTCACATTATCTGATGTGTGCTCAAGAACACATCCACCCACTCATTTTGGACCTTGTTGATCTTTTCTTGATTGATGTAACACTAATATACTTTGAATAATACTAAAATCATATGTCAAATATATCAACATACTTCCATTTATTCTATGTATTTTGAAATTTGAACAAAGTAAAAGAATATAATGATAAGTACCTTACACATGCAGGAATATTTCTAATTTTCACATCAATAATGTCTCTTATGTACTTCAGCACATAACACCCACAACATGTGTTGTTCGACTGCTTTGGACATTGTATAATATAAATATGAGATAAATAGAAATAACATTTTGATGTGATAATGGTTCAAGATAAAGATATATGATGTGACCAGGTCCATAACACAGTAAATTATTACTCTTTTGTTTCGTACTAAACTATATGTCACAGTCAAGAAAGAAATAATTATGAAACTACTAGAAGAACATGATTAAATACATATTTTTTCTAATTTATGGGAGAGAATAGCGTAAGTATAATACAAGTATCCAAATTTGTAACAACAAGAAAGAAAACGGTGTCTTACCTTGTATATGTGATCACTAATATTTCCCATGCTTGCATTCCCAACAAGGAAATGAGAAGTTAAAACTTGTCCATGGCCCAGGAATTGTGAACCTGATAAGAAACAAGAAAGAAAATATTAAAACTTTGTTTGGTATAAATTAATGTACATTCCATAAAAAAATAATGTTTGCAATTATTTGTCTTTTTTCATTTCTTTCCGGTCAACAACAAATAAATATGAACCTCAAGTTCATTATGTCTTGTACAAACAAATAGCCAGTTCGCATATAAAATAATGACACACCATGTTGATCGAATTGCATTTTCATCTTTTAATGTAAGATATAATGTCGAAGGTATAAATGGGAGAGAGGACTTCCTGTCAAGGAGAGTAGTTACACAGAATTATATGTGTAGTATTACGAGGCTTGTTGTCTCAAGAGATGGTTAGAATCTAATAAACACAGTATGTTTTCAAAAGGAAAGAAGATTTGCAAAGATAATTGAAATATAGAAATGACGTTAACAGTGACAAAACGACTAGACTGAAGATAAAAAGAAGGCAATGAAAAGGTTTTATAGAAGCCAAAGGTTCTTATTAACTAAAAGGAGGTAAGGAACAAGATAGTTTGACCTTTCAACTATCTTGTGAGTATTATTAGCATATAACGGGTAGGGTATGTGCCTAACCATACTTATTAGTAGCTTCTGCACTGATTAAAATACATATATGTTTGAAAAAAATTATATAAAATATAAAAAAAACATTCAATCCAAAGTATGTCTTTGAATGTGATCTAATTTGTATAGATATTGTAGAAAAAATTAGAAGTATAACTACATAATAAGATGTAGTTGTGGATATGCAAGCATCGTATAAAAAATCACATAAGAGAATAAACATAAAATATATTGATAATTAACAGTGGTAGACCCAACTGAGTGCGTTTATAATGAGTTATGTGGCAAGGAGAATATGGCAATTGCATAAAATATATTTGGAAGTGCTAGAAGAATTCACCATTATGACAGTTTGTGAAGAGAAAAGAAAAGCATGAGTCATGCAATAGTTGTTGACCTATATAGAATATTAATCCTCCATGTCGTGTAACAACAAATCAAGATTTGATGCTACCTTCAGTCTTTGCTAATGATCCTTTGTGTCATGATGTCATAGAGAAAGGTATGACTTTCTGAGTCAGAATAGGAAGCCGATGAAGATGTGAATATGTGCAGCCACCGAGCAAAGGAAAATGAAAATATGGAACTCGTTTATACCTCTGGTGTTACAACCTCAATTTTTGCATATGTTTTCATAATTGAATTGTAAAGATTTTCTGAATGCGGACTTAATTGAAAAGGTTGTATGCTTTCCTTCAAAAGATGGATTTCTTTGCAAATCTCCCTTTTGATAGGAATTTTGTAATTTCTATTATTAGATTAATCCAATAATAGATATAAAAGAGAAGAAAAGAAGAAAAGTCCAAATACATAGAAAAGATACAAGATAATGGATATTAAGCAAAGTAATTATGAGAAATACATAGAAATCTCTAAAAAGTGGAATTAATAGACAAAATTAAATAAATTTCGTTACTATATGATTTTTAATGAAGGAAATAGGAAAAGAGGAAAAACGGAAATAAAGGATAAAGAGAAATCCTTGAAAAGAAATAATTTAATAAAAGGAATAAGTAAGAAAGAGAGAAAAGAATAAGAGAAAAGGGCCAAGGAATATTTCCCAAGAAGGGATTTCATTACTTTGGAGTTCCTTGAAGTCCAAGGAATTCAAGATGGTAAGATAATGGTAAACGAAAAAGAAATATCAACTAAAATTGAGTTAATTAATGGATAACTTGGATGTGAAGGAAATACCCTTTTTCGTTGGAATTTGGGTTTCAAATTTAATACTCGATTAGATAATTCCAAGATAGATTTTCCTCTAAATTTTGCGTGAAAAATAATAATCGAGGAGGGAGAAATGAATTTCCCAAGTTTCCTTGATAAAATCCTCTTTTTAATTTGACTTTAAGAAAATAGAATTAGGGGAGCGATGTCAGTCGTTGGATGCTCCACATGGTCCAGGGGATCACGGATCCAAGGGTGGCTGCTCATCATCCACCTCGACTCGCAGAAGGAAAGGGAGAGGGAAATCAGGAATCTTCCAATTCGATTTTCTCGAATCACAATGTTAGTTGTTGAATGCTCTGTGTGGTCCAGGGGATCATGGATCCAAGGGCGGCTGCTCATCATCCACCTCGACTCACAGAAGGAACAGGAGAGGGAAATCGAGAATCTTCCATTTCGATTTTCTTGAATCACACGATACCAAATAGAAATCAAAGACCTTGAGGGTCTTTCAGATATGATTCTGTAGACGAATAGCCTAGAATTTTGAGTGTTTTGAGAATTCTAGAAAGAACGCCCCATTGGGCTGAGAACTAGGGTGGCGGCGAGGTTTGGAGAACCCTAAAAGAGCCCCTAAATACAATAAATATCACCCCCTCTCATCTCCTCTCACACTCTCATACCCGAATGACACCTTCCCTAGTTCCCTCATGCCCTGATCTAATGAGACCACCTTGCTTCGGTGAGCACAAGCTTCGGCACTGCCGCGGGTGTAACCTGCTGCTTTGAGCAAGAACAAATAGGAGCGACCGTCCGATTGTGATCCACGATAGGCCACGAAGGAAATCAATGGCTCTGATCATCCGCGACTTCAACCAATTACTAGTGGGCACAAGTGTCGCAAGTCGTGCGATGTCGCCCGATCAATGACAAATGAGAATCCAATGTCTCCAGTTTTACCGAAATTAGCAAGGTAACTCGCCTCTCTGAGAAATATTCAAGAAAAGTGTTGAATCATGTATAAATCGGTAAAAATAGATCATTTGGCCGAAAAATAAAAATGAGTAGTGCTTTTTTCTCAAAAAAATACGAGGAATCCATTAAAAATAGTTTCCGAGCCTAATTCCTTGTAAAATTTGAAAAATAGTTAAAGTTGTCAACTTTAATGCATTAATGGGTAAGAAACCCTAATATTGATGTTAATAAGATTGAGAAAGGTATTATGGGTGTTTTTAATCAATATTAACCTGTTCATTATAAAAAGGACACATTAGATCCAAAAGGATGATCTTTATGTGTAGTTTGATTAATTTTAGGGTTCCATGTATATAAATGAGCTTTAATGGGCATTGAAACCCTAATGTTAGTAATTATGATTCTCAATGGCTTTAATTGTTCAAATTCATATATAAAGCTGAGATATGATGGTTCTAAGCTACTTTGAGTATAAAAGTTCCTAATTGTGGATAAATACCCTTAATTTAGTAATTAGGGTTTTCGAGTGGATTAATGTAGAAATAAGGATAAATAGAGTTCATATATGAATTGAACTATAAAGAAACATGAGTTGTTAATTTGAAAGAAACTGAATATGATAATTGGGATTATGATGTTGAAATTAGGGTTTATGAACTAAGAGAGCATTAAATGTGATAAAAGGATTATGGAGGCTAAAACCTTAATAAAACCCTAATGTGGCCTAGAAAGCCTAAGAAGGAATCCAAGCCTATCTTGAGAATGTTTTGGATAAACTATAACACTTGGATGTTACATATTAATTTCAGGATGTTGTTGATTGCTTCTTTGATTGTTCTTTATCATTATTGCTTGGACATCAAGTTGATCTGGTTTAGGCATGTGGTTGGCGTCCGTGTGCATTATTTCCTGACTGTCGCCACCGCCAACTCACAGAAAAATGCTGGTAGATCTCACAACAGTTGATCGTCATCAACAGCTTGTTGCATGATCGCCAGGACAGAAGCTTCGTCGTCCAGAGCAAGGCGCCGTCAAACTCCTACTTTGGTAGCCGCAATAACATGTTCTCATCCAACGAGTTCTGCTTTGTCGATCTGCGCTCGTCTCCCTGAAGGCGCCGATCTCCATCTGGCGGCCGCTCTCCCCTCCCTATGCGGTCGGCTCTCCCCCTCACCCAGCTCCCTCACGCAGCAATAGGCTCACGCGGCTCCCTCACATAGCAACAGGCCTGGATTCTCTGACTCCTTTGCAATTTTTTTACGGCTACCCCTGGGTAGCAGCAAGGAATAGGAGGCTTTTCTACTAGACAACCACGAGTCATGTCTGATCTAGAAGAAGGAGAAATTCCCAGCGCACATGCAGATCGTCAACGGCGATGCAAGAAGCTGGTGAGAGGGACTCTGTATTGTCCATTTAAAGATTTTCATTGTTGTCCGGATGGTAGAGAAGGAAGCAAAGGCTTCACACATCTGATCTCTCATCTCAAAAGCACACATCTATGCAGTGAAGAGCACAGTACCAAGTTGCGAGAAGCGATTCAATATGACTATGGTTTATTCCTTGCCGTGGATGAGACTTTGAGGCTCCTTGATTAGTGGTTATGTGGGAAGTGCATGAAGATACAAGCAGCGAGTCGTGCTTGACATCATGATGATGGTATTGTTCGGGTCACTAACGATACAGGGCAGATTGTAAGTCGCATTGTAGGCATCTTAAAGCCTCACCCAAAGGGGCTTGAGGTCTCTAATGTTACGGGATTGGTTCTGGATGCTGAGCTTCTGGATCGGGTCTTTAGAGCACCCATTACCATAGTGAAGAGAATTCCACATAGTTGTCGACTTTCTTTTTCTCAAGCTTTAAAGACATCTCTTTACAAAGTGATCGCTGACCCAAGTTCCATAGCTGCTTGGGTGAAACTATTGCTTCTTCTGCATTGTACTCTACAGGTGTTTCGTCCTCAAAATAGACATGATAGTAGATCCGGCAATAGAAAGTTATTACAACAAAGATCTATTCTTAGCTCACTTTCTACATGGGGAGAAGTTGATGGTTTTTCTAAGTTAGTGGACAAAGTGTTGGACCCTCATGGACCCGAGGTTATGGACCACAATGGTGGTATCTCTAAGGAGGAGGATAATAAAGTAAACCCAAACATTAGGCAGTGTCTCCGTAAGGTTGCAGAAGGACATTTCACAGCAGCGGTTAAAGTGTTGTCTTCATCAGGCATGGCTCCATACAACGAAGATACCATAAAGGTGTTGAAGGCTAAACACCCTTACAAGCCACCTCCTTTCATGCCGGATACTCTATTTTTTGAAGCTCCCCTGGTAGCGGAAGTTGACACTATTCTTGGATGCATCAAGTCTTTTGCTAAAGGGACTTCATGTGGAAGAGATGGTCTAAGAGCCCAACACATCTTTGATGCTATGTGTGGAGAGGGGTCTGCTGTAGGCACCGATATCCTACGTGCCATCACTCCCGTGGTTAATTTATGGTTGACGGGAAGGTGTCCCTTGCGGTTGGCAGAGTTTGTAGCTTCTGCACCGCTTACACTGCTACTTAAGTCAGATAATGGTATACGCCCCATCGTAGTCGGTACTATATGGAGACATCTGGTGTCTAAAGTTGCTATGGTAGGAGTGAGTAAAGACATGGCCAAGTATCTCAATAACTTCCAATTTGGTGTGGGCGTATCCGGGGGAGCAGAGGCCATTTTACACAGTGTCAACAAGGTGTTGAATGCGTGACATAGCGACAGTTCTTTATCTATGCTTACAGTTGATTTTTCTAACGCGTTCAATCTGGTTGATAGGTCCGCCCTACTCCGTGAGGTGAGGACAAAGTGTCCATCTATTTCTTTATGGGTGGAGTTCTTGTATGGCCAGGCAGCAAGGTTGTACCTTGGAGACATATACATACAGTCAGCCACTGGGGTGCAGCAAGGTGATCCTTTAGGCCCACTTCTTTTTTCTCTTGTTCTACATTCTCTTATCCATCATATCAGGGACATGTGCCAACTTCTTCTTCATGCATGGTATCTAGATGATGGGACAATCATTGTGGACACAACAGAGGTGGCCAAAGTTCTAGATATCATTCAGCGACATGGACCAGATCTAGGTTTGTTTTTAAATATTCGTAAAACTGAGCTGTACTAGCCTACATGTGATGGTAAGAAGCTTCAGAAAGATTTGTTTCCATCAGATATTGGGAGGCCTCTGTCTGGGGTGAAGTTTCTTGGTGGAGTTGTTAGTAGAGACTAGGATTTTATTGAGAGGTTGGCTATGGAGAGGGCCTGCAAGGATGTTGAGTTGATGCATCTTCTTCCTCAGTTGGGTGATCCTCTGAGTGAGCTCCTTTTGCTCCGATCGTGTATGGGTCTCTCAAAACTCTTATTTGGCCTGAGGACTTGTCAACCTATGTACATGGAGAAGGCAGCATCATGTTTTGACAGAGGCTTACGTGGGTCTATAGAAGACATTGTAGTATGTGGAGGTCCCTTTTTTGGAGACCTCTAATGGAGGATGGCTTCATTGCCCATTCGGCTTGGCGGCTTGGGACTATATTCAGCAGCTGATGCTTCTTCGTATGCTTTTGTTGCATCTAGGGACCAATCCTGGGTGCTTCAGTATCACATCATGCGAGGTAGTGGGATTCACGATATGGACCATGATTTTGATTATGCTGTAGATTGTCTTCGTGTCAGGATAAACTCTTTTGATCTTAGTTGTTTTTCTAAAAAAGACACCGTCCCCCCAAAAGCCCAAAATGCTTTGGCGAGTGCTCTTTTTAGTAAAATAATTGAGGACATAGAAGTTAAATTTGACATGACCATTAGACAGAAAGCCATTTTCAAATGTCTACAAGCTGACCGTGCTCAAGATTTTCTCCTTGTTATTCCAATAGATGGACTTGGTCTGCATATGTCACTAGTGGAGTATTGTAGTATCTTAAAATACCGTCTGATCATCCCTCTATTTCCAGCAGATGAGGTATGTCCAATATGTCGTAAGGCATGTTTGGACACTTTTGGAGAACATGCAATTCATTGCAGAGAGCTTCCAAGTTTTAAATACAGACATGATCTTGTTAGAGATGTTCTTTTTGATGTACTCAGACGTGCATGTATTGCTTCTAAGAAAGAGGCGCCTGTGAATTTTTTAACTGATCCACAAGAGGGAAGATCGACACTTAGGCCTGCCGATGTCTTGATTTTTGGGTGGATAGGAGGAAAACATGCATGTGTGGACCTTACAGGAGTTTCTCGACTGGTGGGATTGAGGAGTGGAGCTTTTACAGCGGGACATGCTGCCCTTAAAGCTGCTTCAGTAAAAGTGGGTAAGCATGAGAAAGCATGTATTGAGAATCAACATGCCTTTATTCCCTTTGGATTTGATACTTTTGGATACTTAGCACCAGAAGTCGTGGAGATTCTTAAAAGAGTCCAAAAAGTTATGAATAGTAATGTTATGGCTCCCAAGTGTATGGATGTTGTATTTCAGAGGATTGGATTTGCTATCCAAAAAGGACTAGTGGCGCAGCTTGTTGCCCGCTTGTCCTCTTCTTCAATGTAAATCTTTTCATGATATATATTCTGGCATGTGGTTAATTAT
This sequence comes from Alisma plantago-aquatica, assembly GCA_963693085.1. Classification (NCBI taxonomy): domain Eukaryota; kingdom Viridiplantae; phylum Streptophyta; class Magnoliopsida; order Alismatales; family Alismataceae; genus Alisma; species Alisma plantago-aquatica. The sequence goes on along the minus strand of OY856410.1, from coordinate 791,593,935 downwards.
GGTTAATCACATTAGTTTCCTGAAGGTTTTCCGGATGATTAATCACATTGAATGCAACCTATAATTTTGGATGTTCATACTTGCAAATCATAAAGTCACTATGGTTATCACAATTATAATATTAGTGTGTATTCTTGCACCTACATGCCACCCTGATGGATGATGTAAAAAGGTCAAACCCAGAAGGGAAGACCCATGGGTACCATGAGTGGTGACCCCAGACACCAAGCTCAAGATTGAGAAGGTGGTCTTTGTTGCATGACTAATGGGTGCCATGAGAGGTGACCCCAGGCACCAAGCTCGGGATTGAGAAGGTGGCCTTAAGTTAATGGCAAAAGAGAAACCCTAAACAGGGTATTCTAGGGTTAGGCCAAAAGCGGTGGAGAATGTCACATTGAAAGCGTAAATAGGCTTGTTAATTAACTTGATTGTGATATTTAGATTCATAAACATATTTGTGAAATTTTGGTAGTCCCCACATACTGACATATTCATTTATGCTGACCGACGTTTTGTTTGTCGGTGTTTTAGGTACAAATTGAAAAGGACAAACAGTAAAGTGGCATATTGTGAAATTAAGAAATAAAGTGCAACGAGGATTAGTTAGAATAGAGTTGAGAGATGGATAGAAGTTAGAAATCCACGTTTTTGAAAAAAGGTATGCAAAGTTTTATTTTATACCAGCTTTCAGTATAGTTCGGTAGAATTTTATAATTATTACTTATTATTTGTCAAACCTTTGATCCTGTTAAATAGGAGAACGGCTCTGACCTCTTGGTCTCCCCTAATTGGGGGTTACCGGGAGGTGGGGTCATTACATTTGGTATCAGAGCATTGGTTCCTCATTTAATCTTTAGTAATTATTAAATTCTACAAATTCCATAGAACCAAGGGAGTTATTAGAGGATTTTCTGAAAGACAAAGGTGTCTAGAAAAGGATCACGTTCGGGGACTGGCAATATTTTCCTCTGCACTACTAGCCAGAATACGAGCACTCCCGGATCTGTGTGACTGCCTGGCCAATGTCTTAGGATCTGACTCGAAATAAGATACCTTTAGGACTCTCTCACCAATTTTCATCCCTTCTCAACCCTAATTCTATTAGGATTATAAGGTTAAGGGTTTTGTCTCTCTTCCTCACCCTCTTGAGGATAGGGTATGCATGATAAGGTTAAGGAATCCTCCACCAAAATTAATAAAAAGCATGTAAATAAGATGTCATGGACATAAGATTAATAGTTTAAGCATAAACTAAAAAATAGTTGCTTGATTAGGTCGTATGGAATTTGTTGTCATGACCTTAGGAGAGACATGAGGTTAAACCCTCTTACCAAGAGGATGAAGTAGAGTTGGTCTTGGAGGCAGAGATCACCATATTTGGTAGAGACCTGGCACATCCTCTGAGGATGATGCTAACCCTAACCCTAAGTGGTGGTTAGAGAGGGATGACATGATGAGTTAGATGTCATGGTAGGCCAGGAGTGTGGGTGGACATGCTTTTGGTTTGGATACTCATGATGATATGAGCCATGTGATGTTAGATGACCTAGTACCTTTGGCGACCCAACCCTGGGAAGGGCCGTTGATAACACCAAATTTTGTGACGTTTTTGCCCTTTATTTTGTTATCAAAACTACCCTTTTCTGCTATTTTCCTCTATTTTATTAGCATTTTTGCAATAATTGGCCAAGCAACGCTCTTATTCCAATTTTTCCTATCATCTATAGAGTTTTCCTCGTTTTTGTGCAATAAGGCCGATTTCGGCCCACAATAAGTCTAAGCCCGTCTCGACCTTCCTGACGCCCGATACAACCCAGCCCGACAGGGGCTGGGCGACACGAGAATGATCGGCGGAGAAGGGCGCTGCGCAAGAAGGACGTGTCGGATGACATACCGTCTACCCGACAGGGAGCCAAAGCCGCATCGACGACCAAACTCGTCAGGCGACACAGCCACCCACCGATAGGCGTGCCGCCAGCCACGTGACCGATAGCCAGCGCCTCGCGCCGAGACATACCTGTATAGGCCGTCCACATCCATCGACCGGCGTATAAAGGAGCTACGTGGCGTTTCCAGCACCATAACTCCTTCAACCGCCGGTATAAATAGCAGCTACAGGAAGCCAAAAAGATGGGTCGGAGACGTCGGATAGGTCGGGCTAGTCGGAGGGTTGGAGAATTCGGACAACACAGTTCGAGAGCCACCTTTGAAGGTAGCTGTGAGAGCAAGAGTATCGCGCCCCAGTGCTTGTGCCGGGCGACACTAGGTGAGCTTTCCCTCATCCCGAGAGGGAAGGGATGATTCACTTAGTGTTGTCCCGGGCGACACTGCGGGCCGATATCGGCCAGCGAAGATGAGCGAAACGAGTGCCCGACAGTAGACTCGTAGCTCTTTGCCCGACATGATATCGAACCCGATATGCTCCGCCCGTCATGCGTGCCGCCCGACCTGAGCGTATCGGCCAGGGTCCTTGAGCGATACAGTCAGTCATCAGTCGGTGCTGTCCGAGAGGGGGTGCCGCCCGACACTGTCGTATCGGGCTCGGCTTCCGACCAGTATCGGGCAGGAGAGATACAGTAGTCTGTCATTCTTCTACATCAAGAAGGCGACATCTTTCTTTAATTCTGTTATTTAAATTCTTAGCTTATGCATTGTATTAAGACCCTTATTGCTTATGGAAATAGAAATGCTTAATTGCTATTTGTTTAATGCTTGGTGCCTTATGATTGGGTAACTGCTGTGTTGGATATCTGAACTCTAGCTTGCATGTTTTGGATCGCGTTTCGCTTAGCTACCGAATCGTCTTTCCCGTCGCAACTACTTCGAGAGTTGGGTTGTGGCTCTAGTGTTTGGTCCGGTTCTGGAGTACGAGAGTGCCCGGAACAGAGTTGTTTTAGTAACATTCCACTCTAACTTGTGCCCAGCCACCTCGAGAGGGGTGTTGAAGCTTGGTTAGAGGCACCCGCTCGGAGGGGTGCAGGGTGTTACTACTACCGCTTGTCTTACTGAAGTCTTATCCCTTGCATTACGCCATAAACTGCAGTTTATCTTTCTATTTTCTGTTGCATGAAAATTCCTAAAAACTGCTAAATGACAAAATCTTGATCTTTCTTGTAACTCCAGTTGGAGATAGTTTTCTTTGATTTAATCGTGACAGCTTTTTGTTCCCCTCCGGGGAACTTGAATATCTCTTTATACCCACCGGAGTGTAGAGTGTCGATTCAGAGTCGTCAACACGACCCACCTTGTCCCTGTGTTCGACCCCGTATGACTACTTCGACCCCGTAAACAAAGTTGCGGGGGCCTAGAAGGATTCGGGCTATAAATGTGAAGGCTCGACTACCTCAAATATGCCTCCAATTTTAGGACGTGCGATTTAGGCCGGTCAACTTTCTGGCGCCGTTGCCGGGGACAAGGCAAATGGCACTGTTGACGAATCCGAAACCACTAACTACACTCCCGTGCCTCAAGCTTAGAAATAGGCTTGACAGCACCTCTTTTTCTTTTTTCTTTCTTTTTCTTTTACTTTAAGCATTATTCTTTACCCCAATTATAATTTTCTAAACATGATTTTTTATGCGGTTTTCAGGTACTTTGATCTACTGAACACCGAGACTGTCAACCATGCCTCCTCGCGTGGAGCCACCTTCTGGAAACGAAAGCCAAGGAAGGAGGCCAGTTTCGCCTCCACCGGAAGACAACGACCGGTATAGCGATAATGAGCGGCAAGAAGATCCAGAATCACCAGGGCATGAGGACCAGCATCATCAGCATAGACGTCTTCGGAGACACAGGAGGAATCATGATAACCGGGAGCGACACCGAGACGCCAGCAACAGTGACGACTCGGAGGAAGAAGAGAAAACTCTGAGAGAATTGGCTTCTACAAAGGCCAATAGATCGAGGTGCCCCGTTCTCATCCCAAGGTTCAATGCGACAAACTTTGAGCTCAAGCCATCTGTGATCTCCATGATTCAAAGTAAAAGCTTCAGGGGGAGTTCTAAGAGTGACAACCCTTACCATCACCTTGATGCTTTCAAAAATATCTGCGACACCATAAAGATGTGAGGGGTTCCCCAAGAGGTCATTTACTGCAAGGGTTTCATCTTCTCTTTGGAGGATAAGGCTACATGGTACCTTGGGCTACCCCACCAAGCGCTGAATGGATGGGGAGAACTGGATGACGCATTTGTAAACAAGTTCTACCCCACTGAGAAGACGATGAGGAACAAGTTAAAAATCACGTCTTTCACGCAAAAGCCAAATGAAAACCTCCACGACGCCTGGGAACGATATCTGGAATATCAGAGGGACTGCCCTCACCACAATTTCAAGAAGGGCTTCCTGGTCTCCACCTTCTACAATGGGCTAACTCCCGATGAAAGGGTATCGCTGAATGCGGCAGCAGGAATTGACTTCTTAGGGAAAAAGCCAAGCAAGTCCGAAAAGATCATTAGGAACATGGGTGAGCTGAAGGCCGATGTTGACTACGATAGATCCGATAGAGGGCAGGCGAAGAAGGCAGGAGAAGGAACCTCTCTTGAGTCCAAGGCTCTGGAAAACATTACTTCTCAGATTCAAAGGATAGCAACAGATGTGAAACAATTGAAGAATCATGGCGGAAAGGGGAAGAAGCAAGTTGAGAAAGTCATGAAATGTGTTACTTGCGGTGAAGGAGGACATGGGGTAGACAACTGCGTCTACACCAAACCCGGCACCGACAGCGACTCCGACTCAGAAGAAGAAAGGACCGAGAATGTATCCTACATGAACTTCAGGAGACCAGACCACCCTAGTTTTAATTATGGCAACAAGGACGCAGCCGAAAACTCGCATCAGCTGCACACCTCGGCCAGGCCAGTGCAACCTTTTGAGAAGAGAGGGGGATCCGGGCAGTATAACAAGAATAGCCAGTTCCAACTAGTAAAAGGCAATTTCCAAGTAGCAGGAAAATACCAAGGCCCATCCCGTGAACAGGAGAAGGGGGCAAGCCAATCTGAGGTGATCGGCCAGCTGTTTGACTTCGTCAAGAAGCAAGATAGCGTCAATAACCAGTTAGCACAGAGCGCGTTGTCAAATTCGGGAGTCTTGAACTCACTGCAAGTCCAATTGGCAGATATGCAATCACATCAGCGACAAATCGATCAGCAGCTCGCACAGCTCGCCGAGATTGTGAAGAATCCTTCGGGGAAGATCCCGTCCAACACTGAACCAGCAAAGTGATAAAGTCGGATAAAGAAGCCAAAGACATCTAGCTGAAGATGGAAAACGCAGCGCTCCTCGGGAGGCAGCCCGTGCTTTTATTTCCCTAGTATAGGACGTTATTTACTTTTCGGCAAAACAGACATTACAAACACTATGGACTGTAATAAGGCCCAAGTCAGTGCATGCGCACGTGTGCTGACTCTTTTTGTTTTAAGGGCCACCGCTTTAGTTTTATTTGCCAGGATGGGTAATACCATCTGAGGCCGGGTTTAGCCTTAGGCCAATGATGTTTTACCCGCCTGTCGCCTCTTTCTTTAAGTGGGTTTTACCTCGGAGTTTTGTCCCGAAAAATCTTGTATCGGTCGGGCAGAGTCTGGTCTAGTAACCCTTTTTACCAGACCGAATCGGGCGGCACACCAACTGACATACAGATTGCACCCGTCTCGGGAGGGAATGGTTTTACCGCGACGTCCGGCCGTTATATATAAGGCAAAAACTTTATCGTGTCGCGCTCCTGGACTTTACCTTTTTCAGCTACCGTATCGCGCAGTACTTTTCTTGCTCTCCGCTCCTTTGTCGCGCAGAGACCTCTCCCGATCCCGTGACGTGCAAAACCTTAAGGAAAACAAAGGTATCGCACGACAGCCCTATCGCCCGAGCATACCCGATACGGACCTTTATCGCGTACGATGTATCGGGCGAGGATTTAACGTTGATCTTCTCGTTGCCCGATACTGTTATCACGCGACACGCTTCTCTCGCGCCTGCCCGATACAGCTGTGTCGGGCAGCGACTGTATCGCCCGTTTGTTCTTGTATCGGGCATCACTCTTTCAAGACCCTGCCGGGTGCTCAGTTTCTTTTGACCGTATCGACCTACACAGGTGTATCGGGCAAGCTTTACCTGATCTTGTCTCAAGGCCCGATACAGTCGTGTCGGGGTGTCTTTCCCCTTATTAATTTTCCTGTTGATAACAAAATAGCATTTGTTTGATTGATGATAGGGATGGCACGCACAAAGATAACTGTTAGGCTCGTTGACGAGCAAGGCAGGAGGGTTGTCACCGAGCCAGAGGCAGAGGTGGCAATGGTCGGGCAGAAGCGCTCGAACCCTGAAGCAGCTGGACCCTCAACATCTGGAAAGAGGGTGAGGATAGAAGAAGCGACCACTCTAGCTGCAGCACCTGCTCCAACAGCAGAACCCCTGGATCACACGCCGGGAAGGTTCGTGCCAAGAGATGAGGAGCACGGCCGCAGATATGCTGAACTAGGAGCCAAGATCTACAGGCCGAGCAGGTTCGGCCACCAGTCGTCTTTCATGCAAATGGGCATCTTTGGGAGACTGGAGGATGTACTTGTTGTAGCAGGTCTGAGGCAAATCTTCTTCAGCCTATCCGCCTCCTACACCGATCTCACGAAGGAGTTCATGGTGTCCCTTCACCGAGTAAAGAATACACCTGCTGAAGCCAGAAAGTATGGCGGAGCAGACAGACTCCAGGGGCGGCTTTACAATGCAGAGCATGTCATTTCAGAGAAGCTTCTCAACCAGATTTTCTTCTCCAGCGAAGAGGAGAGAGGGAGACTATATAACAGTGCAAGGATCACCGAAGGAGACGGGTTCAACCCCGTAGATATCTGGGAAAAGCTAACCGGGGAGTCATCTTTCAAACCTGGGAGCAAGGTGGCTGCATTGCACTCATGCTTCTGGAGGATAATGCATAAGCTGGTGGCGTGCCTCCTTTTCAGCAAGAATGAGTCCAGCAACATTTACTCCGAGGAACTCCACGTCATGTGGCACATGATGGAGGGCCGAACTATCAACCTGGGACGCTTCTTGCTGAATAGGCTGCACCCAATAAAGGATGCCACCAAGGAATATTGCATGGGTGGCATCGTGAACCTAATCACGGTGGGGTTGGGATACCCGCGCGAGCCGCGCAGCCTCTCAAGAACAAGAGGGGACGAGTTGATCGACCTCAAGTACCTCATGAGGTCGGGTATAATAAAGAAGGAGGGGTGGAGTTACTTCTACAAGTTCACAAGGACGAAGATCCTTCTCCCGCTTCCTCGTTGTGCCGCCTACGACGCAGAAAAGCTAGTCTTCACCACAGCCGAGATTGAGGCTGTGGCAGCAGGCGCAAGCTGCGCTCCACCCCCAAGAAGCCAAGAATGGGAAATCACCAGAGGGCCCATCCCGTTGGGTACTCGGCAGGACGTATCTTCAACAGCTCCTGCCGAGCGGCTCACTACCTCAGAGCCACCAATGACAGCCACAACAACAAGGCCCGTGGTGGCAAGAGAAGAACCGGCGATCGTGGAGGTCGCCGAGACAAGAACTGGAACTGCAGCGAGAGAGACAGCTGCAGTCCCCGTAGTTTCTGCTGTGCCCTTAGGGGCGATTGATGAAGTACAACCGGATGTCAGCGATGAGCTATTCGCCGACATCCTACAAATGGAACTCGAACGAGCACAGGTGACGCCGACACCACCACCAAATTCACCTGTAGCAGTTGTTGAGGAGATCGTCGACAGCGTCGATATGGGGCAGCATCCGTCCCCCACAACACGGTCTCCTCCGATACAACAAGAGGGAGGGGCAGCACTGACACCTCGCCCAGAAGCATCAGCCGCACAGACGATAGAAGTAGGTTCTGCCTCATCGGGCAGACCATCGCGCGGGAGGAGCATTTCGAGGTCGAAGGGGAGACAAGCGGAAAACCCTCCTTCGCTCGGAATGATACTAGGACAAGAACTCGATTTCTTGCGGGAGGTAACAGAAAACCATTCTACTACATTTCTTTCCCTAACCCGCAAGTTGTCGTTTTTCGAACAAAGGCTGGATAGCCAGGAACGAGAGCTGCTGGCTTTGGCCAGCCTACCTGGCCGGCTAGAGGCAGTAAATGCCACGCTACAACGAGTTCTGCAGCGCCTTAGTGAGATCGAGGGGAGGCTGAACAGGGAGGACGACCATCCATGCCCAAGGCAGCCGAGAAGATCGTCGTCGCCTCCTGGTCCAGGGCTCTCAATCCTCGTCATCAAGAGCGTCGTCAGGATCGTCATCATCCACCTCCTCCTCCGGCAGATCTTCATCAGCAACCGGAGGAAATTCATCACAAGGGCAAGGCTATGAAGGTCCAGCCAGACAAGGAAGCCCTTTTGACCTGAATGAGGCCGCTCCCTTAGCCCCCTTTGACGAAGCTGAGGATAACGACGAAGATGTCAGCTTCGGGGAGGGCTCTTCTGATGAATCCGAGGGAGAAGGGGGGGACATCTGCACTGCAAACGAAAGACACCTCCCCATAGGAAGGAGTTCAAGGGCTGACCCCACCGATTTCTCCGCACCGACAGAGATACCTTCCTTCGAAATGACTGACTTTGACAGAAGGGTCATAGGGTATCTAACGATCAGAGACCAGAAACTGCTCAACATGGTCCTGAGATCGCAAGCCGACGAGGAAGAGATACTCTGGAGCGACAGTTATTTTTCGGTGCAGCGGGGAACTCTGAGAAACATCTTCCGCGCCAAGGCCGTCGTAGGGAAGAGGTTGTTCAGAGTACTATAAGGGTCCATTATAGAAAACGCCGAAAAGAAGAAAGGCCAACATACAGTTTACGCTGCCACCCCGACCCTAGCAAGAAGACTAATGATGGGGTTATACAATTCTACGCAGGTAGAAAGTATGTTGGACTACATTGAAGTGCACAATCCGAAACTGGTGCTGGCCCCTTACAAACACAGAAACAACTGGTTCCTGTGCATTGCCGACCTCTGAAATCATGATGTCCAACTGCACTGCTACTGCAGCAAAGAGGTCCCGCACACAGGAAGTACGTTCCTACACCCAAAGGACGTAAGGCTAAGACTGTTGCCGCTACGTCTCCACCGAGTCATCAAGTATGGAATCCAGCGTCACAACGGCGTCTGGAATTTCTACTCACTAAGGGACTTCCCAGTCCAAGAAGAGGAGGGAAGTGGAAATAGCGCATTCATAGTCCTCAGAGCCATGGAGATGATACATATCTTCGAATACTTCAAGCAACTCCAGAATAATAACTTCTACAGTCTCAGAAGCAAATATGCATTGCTGCTGATAAAGGACAAGCGCTACTTCCGAGACGCGGGGATACCAGAAGAGCTGCTGGATAGTGAACAAGAAGAAGAGTCATCTCAACACAGCAACCCTCCTGAAAAAGAAGCAGAAGCAGAGACGAACGTCTGTGGGGCAGGCAAATAGATAAACATCTTGCGACAAGTTTTCAGACATGACGAACAAGCCTCGCCCCAGAACAAGGAGGAGTCGATCCACAACTTCGACCGTTTCTCATGCGCTACCCTCATGCAGGAACTGGTCAACGAAATCCACATGAAGTTGGCTGACTCCAACCCTGCAGACGTAGCCTACTCGGCAGGCGATGTCATAGTCCCGATTGACGACTTAAGGGACATGGTAAAAGAGGGAGGATGTCTGGCGTTATCTGTGGCAGTCGCCTACATCCAGATACTACGAAACAAGTCTGAACACGCATGCATAGCAGATCCAATGTTGTTCAACGACATTTGCCTAGCCGATGAGCAAGGGGAGAAGGAAGCTTTCCTAGCAGAGTTGGAATGCAGAGTCCCAGATACCATTCTCCTTCCAATCCTGCACAACAACCACTGGACGCTCTTAACGGTGTACACCCAACAACGAGCAGGGATTTTCTACAATAGCTCGGACAGCAACAAAGACCATCCAGTGCCTTGTACATCGACAGTGCTGACATCTCTCGAACGATTAGTACGAAAGTACTATATCGATATAGCAGCGCTGATACAACCATTCCTGGGAATGCAAGCAAGAAGCTGGCATGAACTCCTGTTCTGCCACCGCAGCCTACAGCAAATTCAACTATCCAACGACTGCGGCATCTTCATCCTGGAATGGATGGCAAACGAGGCAACACCTGATCAGCTCCTCCACATCGACTATCACAGCAAAAGAGGAGAATATGTGTGGGAGCTCTTATCTAGCCCAGGCGCGCTGATCATCTAACCCTCACTGATTAACATTTCCTTACCTCATCTACTTCGCAACTCTGGGACAGAGTGTGGAGTAAGTTTGGGGGGGTACCATGTACCAGTAAGGGAGGTACAAAACTTTTCTCCTTAGATCCCCTCGTCCTATCCATTTCAATTAGTGTACATATAATTTTTTTTTAGTGTACATATAACATATAATCCTTTTTGTGTACATATAACTTCTTACACAACCTTTTTCCTTCTTGCTAAAAGTTTTGAAAACTTTGAAAATTTTTGCCTATGATTCCCTATACTTATATATGTATAAAGTTGCTATAATAATAATAAAAACCTGTTGTGACTTCTTGCAAAGTTTACTTTCTGTATATTTAACGAGTTACAAGTTATGTCATATCTTTCTGATAATGTTGTCTCAAACAAACAAAAGATTGTGCCTTTCCATCCAAAAATTTTCGAAAAATAATAATCTCGCAAACAGCTAAGAGACGAGTATGGAGAAGGAAAAAGCTGCCCAAATAGCAAAAATCTCTTTTGTTTTCCCTTACCCAGCAAAAATCCCAAAAAGAGAAAGAAGCCTTATGAGCGTGAATAAAAGCATGAGAGTTGTGCCCAATAAAAGAAAAGAAAAAAAATATATATATACACACTTGTTTTCCAAAAGTACCCATCTTTAGGCATGGCAGATCCGGGGCAGTGGTACGTAGGATGTGAAATCACTGCTCTAAAGCCAACTGGCTTGGACTACAGGGACCACTTGCCCGTTAACGGACCCTTACCTGGATGGACTGATGGGAAACAAGAAGAAAAACCCAAAAAGCTTTAGCCTACCCTATACACAACTTTCAGCCCCTAAAATAAAGCTGTTTGGTGTGGAAGCTAACTTCGGAATCATACACCAAAGTCTCGCTGAAGCTGTGGAGAAGAAAAATTTTACTTAAATAATAAGGCAAGTAGGGCAAGGTCTTTTGTTCGCAATAAGACAGCATTACCTCCAAGACATCGCAAATCTTGTGCTACCCTTTAGCCTTAATGTTTTGCTGTGCAAGAAGAAGAAACACAAAGTTTAGTTTAAATATTGATTGAGGACAATCAAAAAGCTAAGTTTGGGGGAGTTGATAACACCAAATTTTGTGACGTTTTTGCCCTTTATTTTGTTATCAAAACTACCCTTTTCTGCTATTTTCCTCTATTTTGTTAGCATTTTCGCAATAATTGGCCAAGCAACGCTCTTATTCCAATTTTTCCTATCATCTACAGAGTTTTCCTCGTTTTTGTGCAATAAGGCCGATTCCAGCCCACAATAAGTCTAAGCCCATCTCGACCTTCCTGACGCCCGATACAACCCAGCCCGACAGGGGCTGGGCGACACGAGAATGATCGGCGGAGAAGGGCGCTGCGCAAGAAGGACGTGTCGGCCGACATACCGTCTACCCGACAGGGAGCCAAAGCCGCATCGACGACCAAACTCGTCGGGCGACACAGCCACCCACCGACAGGTGTGCCGCCAGCCACGTGACCGATAGCCAGCGCCTCGCGCCGAGACATACCTGTATCGGCCGTCCACATCCATCGACCGGCGTATAAAGGAGCTACGTGGCGTTTCCAGCACCATAACTCCTTCAACCGCCGGTATAAATAGCAGCTACAGGAAGCTGAAAAGACGGGTCGGAGACGTCGGATAGGTCGGGCTAGTCGGAGGGTTGGAGAATTCAGACAACACAGTTCGAGAGCCACCTTCGAAGGTAGCTGTGAGAGCAAGAGTATCGCGCCCCAGTGCTTGTGTCGGGCGACACTAGGTGAGCTTTCCCTCATCCCGAGAGGGAAGGGATGGTTCACTTAGTGTTGTCCCGGGCGACACTGTGGGCCGATATCGGCCAGCGAAGATGAGCGACACGAGTGCCCGACAGTAGACTCGTAGCTCTTTGCCCGACATGATATCGAACCCGATACGCTCCGCCCGTCATGCGTGCCGCCCGACCTGAGCATATCGGCCAGGGTCCTTGAGCGATACAGTCAGTCGTCAGTCGGCGCTGCCCAAGAGGGGGTGCCGCCCGACACTGCCGTATCGGGCTCGGCTTCCGACCGGTATCGGGCAGGAGAGCTACAATAGCCTGTCGTTCTTCTACATCAAGAAGGCGACATCTATCTTTAATTCTGTTATTTAAATTCTTAGCTTATGCATTGTATTAAGACCCTTATTGCTTATGGAAATAGAAATGCTTAATTGCTATTTGTTTAATGCTTGGTGCCTTATGATTGGGTAACTGCTGTGTTGGATATCCGAACTCTAGCTTGCATGTTTTGGATCGCGTTTCACTTAGCTACCGAATCGTCTTTCCCGTCGCAACTACTTCGAGAGTTGGGTTGTGGCTCTAGTGTTTGGTCCGGTTCTGGAGTACGAGAGTGCCCGAAACGGAGTTGTTTTAGTATCATTCCACTCTAACTTGTGCCCAGTAACCTCGAGAGGGGTGTTGAAGCTTGGTTAGAGGCACCCACTCTGAGAGGAGGGGTGCAAGGTGTTACTACTACCGCTTGTCTTACTGAAGTCTTATCCCTTGCATTACGCCTTAAACTGTAGTTTATCTTTCTATTTTCTGTTGCATGAAAATTCCTAAAAACTACTAAATGACAAAATCTTGATCTTTCTTGTAACTCCAGTTGGAGATAGTTTTCTTTGATTTAATCGTGACAGCTTGTTGTTCCCCTTCGGGGAACTTGAATATCTCTTTATACCCACCGGAGTGTAGAGTGTCGATTCAGAGTCGTCAACACGACCCACCTTGTCCCTGTGTTCGACCCCGTATGACTACTTCGACCCCGTAAACAAATTTGTGGGGGCCTAGAAGGATTCTGGTTATAAATGTGAAGGCTCGACTACCTCAAATACGCCTCCAATTTTAGGACGCGCGATTTAGGCCGGTCAGTCGTGCATGGTATAGTGAAGGATAGTGCTTTCATTGAGGAGGTTAGTGTTGACCATATAGAAACCCTATGAGCTTATATGAGCATGGAAAAGTTGCACCCAAAGTACGTCAATAGGGCTGACAGTAGGCTAAAACCCTAGCCAGGAGAGTATGTTGGATAGCTTATGAGATAAGCATGAAGAGTTTTGGATAATCTTGGGCGAACATAGGTTTCTCTCATATAGGTGTACACTTATGAGCTTGATCCACCTTAGAGAGGGGACCTTCAGTAGTAAGATTGTTGTAGGGTTAAACTATAGAGAGAGAGAGAAGGGCCCGAGATAGAAGGTTGGATGTTTAGACTCCAGGCTAGGAGAAACCCTGAGAAGTTGAGGATGATGCAACCTAAGAGGATGGTTGTGGTTTCCTCATGCACGATCCCTAGAGGATGATGGTATCTTGGTTGCCTTTAGAGGAACAAACCCTAGAGAGAGGATGAGACTGCTGGTACCTATGTGCCTATGGTATAGGTGTTTACCTTCTGAGATAGGAAGAAGAGTTCCTTAGACCATGAAGAAGTTTAGTAACAAGTTGTGAGGCCTTATACCTAGTTGGTTGTCCTTGAGGAGGACTCCACTCTGAGTTGTTGTTCAAGTAGAATGGTGACAAGATGTACATGTTTGGTATGTGGTTAAAAGCTAGTTGAGCATGCAGTTGGACAACTGTCGCATAAAGAGGTGAACCTAGGGTCCCTAGACCTACGAGGGGAAGTAGTAGTGCTTGGTGTACCTGATGCTCATGATGAGATTTGAGTTTCCATAGATTTGAGCATGGCACCCCTCATGTTTGGAGGAAAAGGAAACCCCTTGGTTAAGGTGTATGTTTGATGAACCCCTCGCCTATAAGTTGGAAACATGGGCAGGTATGATCTTGGTCTAATATTGAAGAATGAGAACAAGTATGACCTATCATGAAGACCTGGCATGGTTTAGTAGGTGGTCTGCTTGCTAGCTACGTGCCCTAGTAGCTTGAAAGGGTTGAGCATGCTCTTATGGATATAAACCTAAGACGTAGGGATGTTTGTGACCTTTGTTCCTATCAAGATGTAGTTTCCTCCCATATGGGAGAGGGACCCTTCTGTAGGGTATGTATTATCTTTTTTTGGGTTGAGGTAACCTAAAGAGGTCTCATAGGATCTTGAGAATACATAGTAAGAGAATGAACCTACAGACCCATAGATAGTCATCTCTAAGTGTATGGGGATGGGGTCTGACCAAGGCAGGTAGGTCACCATGATCCTTATGAAAGGATGTAAATCATACTACAAATGCCATGAGAGATGATGGAGACTTGGGTAAGGTTTCAAGTTGGATATGTACTATGTTAGAATCCTAAGTATATCCTAGGGTCAGTTAGGGATAAGACCGATGGAAGTAGGAGTTGCCTAATTCCCTAGTTGCACATGAGCATAGGGTCGGGAGGTAACAACTATCATTGTCTGAGGGCCATGGGTTGCAAGATTGATCACCTTCATGAACTCATGGGACCTAAGGGGCAAATGAGGAGGGTACTCTCTGATGCATAAGGGAAGAGGGATAACCCCAAAAGTGTCGGCACCCGATAGACCTAGAGGAGATGACCAAGGATAGTGTGATGACCCAAGTGGGTTTGAGACCAGTTTTTCCATGGAAGTAACTTTGATATCAAGATGATCGTGATGTAGAGACATATGTTGCACGTTTCAAGTTAGATTTGAAGGTCGACTGACGATGTGGGATGCACCATCTCTACTCTTGGAACAGGAAGAACTTTGTGTTTGGACGGTCACCAAATGCTTATTTCCACTTGTTATGGGAGTGAGAGATAGCACAGTACGCATACCATACACCAGGGATAAAGATGATGTGAGTGGAAACATTGCTATGAGGTATGAGGATAGAGGTAATAACATACCCTTGTGGAGTGTACGATATGTGGATGGTTTGCAAACATCAAGAGAACTAAGGTAGTCATCTTATGAGGATGTTTTATCATGAGCTATGTGGAATTTGCGAGCTATACAAGGTTGAGTTTGAAAAATAAGAGGATGAGCTCAGAGTTTTCTTGATGAAGATAGACTTAGAGTTTGAGATGAGATGATAAGTGGAGTAAATGGAGGTGTATGTCTTCAACATTACCTTACACATAAGGATGTGAGGTGGGAATATATGCTCTAGTTGAGATGCAGCTGCCTAGTTTAGCTAGAGGATAGAAGAGGTTGTTAGGTTAGCCCTCAGTTTCAAAAAGGAGATATGTTTGGATAACACTCAGATGTAACGAGATCTTTTGATCAAGTTAGTGGTTGTTTGGTTAGCCAGTCAAGGCCTTGATGTGGTAAAAGGCTGGTTGTAGAACCTTAGATGCACTTCTCTGGAAAAGAAGGTGATGAAACCCCAACTAGAGTGATTTAGGGTTTCCAAGGAATCAATCTTGGGGAATCATGACATAGAGTAGATCATGATTTTAAGTCACCATACACCATGGTACTACTAAGGTGGTATGTTTCAGTAGTACTTTGGATGCCTAAGATGAAGTTGTGTGTGGCTTGTCGCCATGCATGTCAGGAGGTGAAGGATGAACACCAGTAACCCAGTAAGTTGATACAAAGGATGAAAAGTCCCTGAGAGGGAATGGGAGTTCATCACTATGGATTTCGTGGTAAGTCTTCCCTGGACCAAGGAAGGTCAAGATGCAATATGGGTTATGGTAGATCGCCTTACCTAGATGACATAACCTAAGAGAAAGAGAGAATATTGTCGGGAGACAGATTCAGCTGAACTACAAGTAAGAGAGATGGTTCAACTGCACCAAGATGCAAGTTCAAAAGTTCTTGAATATGAACTAAAGATTCACTTCCATAAGGTGGATGTAGATACATGAAGAACTCGATGTGAGTACAACTTATCACCCCTAACTGATGGTTAGTATGATCCAGATAAGAGGGTATGATGAGAGCATGTGTGCTCATTCAGGGTGATACATGGGGGGCAGTTCTTGCCCTATGAGAGATGTGATGATAACCACCATAGCCAGTATCGGGATGTAAAGAAGCTTTGTAAGGGAGGTTGTGTCAGTCACCGCTTCATGAAGATGATGTCGGTGGAAAGACCTTGTGAAGGTCAGAAAGGTTGTAGTGTGTGCAGATGAAGTCACTCTGATCATGTGATGGCTGAGAAAGCCCAAGGGCGACATGAGTCGTGAGCTGATGCAAAGCATACTGACATGTAGTTCACTGTGGGAGAATATGCGATGTGAAAATCCGACCCCTCTAAGCTACAGCTGAGAAAGTTGAGTCCCCGATATATGGGTCCTTTTGAAAGGGATTGGTGGAGATGGTTACGTTTAGTCTTACCCCACAAGATAACGTGATGTGTTCCACGAGTCCGATCTAGAGCACTATGTGAGGTACCGAAGCCATGTGCTGAGCCATGAACCCAGTTAGCTTTGAGAGAAGCTGAAATGTCCTGAGTCACCTATGAGGTTACAAGGTACCAAGGTGAGAAAGAACTTAGATGCAAGAATATGAGATGATGAAGGTTCTTGGGAGGCACCATGGAGAGGTTAAAACCACATGGGAGCCATGATGGACATAATGAAGTCTTATCATGTTTGTTTGTATGTTTGACGGAATTTTGAGGGAAAAATTCCTATAAGATGGGAAGGATGTTACAACCTCAATTTTTGCATATTTTTTCATAATTGAATTGTAAAGATTTTGTGAATGAGGACTTCATTGAAAAGGTTATATGTTTTGCTTCAAAAGATGGATTTCTTTGCAAATCTCCCTTTTGATAGGAATTTTGTAATTTATATTATTAGATTAATCCAATAATGGATATAAAAGAGAAGAAAAGAAGAAAAGTCCAAATAAAAGGAAAATATACAAGATAATGGATATTAAGCAAAGTAATTATGAGAAATACATAGAAATCTCTAGAAAGTGGAATTAATGGCCACAATTAAAAGAGGAAAAAAGGAAATAAAGGATAAAGAGAAATCCTTGAAAAGAAATCATTAATAAAAGGAATGAGTAAGAAAGAGAGAAAATAATATGAGAAAAGGGCCAAGGAATATTTCCCAAGAAGGGATTTTGTGCCTTTGGAGTTCCTTGAAGTCCTAGAATTCAAGATGGTAAGATAATGGTAAAGGAAAAACAAATATCAAGTAAAATTGAGTTAATTAATGGATAACTTGGATGTGAAGGAAATACCCTATTTTGTTGGAATTTGGGTTTCAAATTTGATACTCGATTAGATAATGCCAAGATGGAGTTTCCTCTCAATTTTGAGTAAAAAATAATAATCGAGGAGGGAGAAATGAATTTCCCAATTTTCCTTGTTAAAATCCCTTTTTTAATTCAATTTTTAGAAAATTGAATTAGGGGAGCGATGTCAGTTGTTGGATGCTCTGCATGGTCCAGGAGATCATGGATCCAAGGGTGGCTGCTCATCATCCACCTCGACTCATAGAAGGAAAGGGAGAGGGAAATCAGGAATCTTCCAATTCGATTTTCTCGAATCACATGATACCAAATAGAAATCCAAGAACATGAGGGTCTTTGGGACATGATTTCACGTACGATAGCCTAGATTTTAGGGTGTTTCAAGAATTCTAGAAAGAACACCCAATTGGGCTGCGAACTTGGGCGGCGATGAGGTTTAGAGAACCTTAAAAGAGCCCCTAAATACTATAAATAGCACCCCCTCTCATCTCCTCTCACCCTTTCATACCCGAATAACACCTTCCCTAGTTCCCTCATGCCCTGATATGATGAGACCACCTTGCTCCGGTGAACTCAAGCTTCGGCACTGCCACGGGTGTAACCTGCTGCTTTGAGCAAGAACAAATAGCAGTGGTCATCCGATCATGATCCACGGTAGGCCATGAAGGAAATCAACGGCTCTGATCATCCGCGACTTCAACCAGTTGCTAGTTGGCGTGAGCATCACAAGCCGTGCGATCTCACTCGGTCAACGATGAATGAGAATCCAACAGCTCCAGTTTTACCGAAATTAGAAAGGTAACTCGCCTCTCTGGGCAATACTCAAGAAAATTGTTGAATCTTGTATAAATTATTAAAAATAGATCCTTTGGCCAAAAAATACAAATAAGCAGTGATTTTTGCTCAGAAAAATACAAGGAATCTATTAAAAATAGTTTTAGAGCCTAATTCCTCATACAATTAGAAAAATAGTTAAAGTTGTCAACTTTAATGCATTAATGATTAAGAAACCCTAATATTGATGTTAATAAGATTGAGAAAGGTATTATGGGTGTTTTTAATCAATATTAACATGTTCATTATAAAAAGAACACATTAGATCCAAAAGGATGATCTTTATGTGTAGTTTGATGAATTTAGGGTTCCATGTATATAAATGAGCTTTAATGGGCCTTGAAACCCTAATGTTAGTAATTATGAATCTCAATGGCTTTAATTGTTCAAATTTGTATCTAAAGATGAGATATGATGATTCTAAGCTTTTTTTAGTATAAAAGTTCCTTTTTATTTTTTTTGAAAGGGGGACGGGGAGCCCTAGGTGGATTCCCCGACACTACTACTATTAGCCAAATAAATCAAGGTCCACAAGAGATAACAGATTTGAAGGAAAAGAATGCGTAAAAGAACAACTAGCTACTTGACCTCTATGAGCTAGATTGGCTACCTCATGGGCAACCCTATTACACCTATGATTAACATAAAGAAAACTACAAGCAGTAAACTATTGTTGCAAGGCTTTGAAGTCTTCAGCAATCTCTCCTAGGTAATCTCGTCGTGACTTCTTGTTAGAGCATGCTTGGACCACTTCCATAGAATCTGTCTCTACTTCTATTCTGTCATGTCCTGCCTTCTTTGCCAATAGTAGTGTTGCTCTCGCTGCTAGCATTTTGGTGATGGCTACTCCCATCCCTGGGTTAATTTTATCCCTCGCTATACCTACTAGACGTCATGTTTCATCCCTTGCTGCCCAACCAGCGCTCGCCCCGCCGTCCTCACCCATCGAGCCATCCACATTTATTTTGATATTCCCCTGCGCTGGCTTCCACCACATGCAATGACCCTGTTGCATGCCACTATTGGACGCCCCGTCTCCACCCTATTCAGTATCAGCTTCCGCTCCCCCTGCCTACTAGATGTCGGTCCTCCTTCCTCTGCTCCCTTCACACCTGGCGTCCCCATGCCTAGCTCGTTGGTCGCCGTCTACCCCCCCCCCCCAACACTCCTCTTCCCGCCATCGTCACCACGATGTTCCCCTTGCATGGCTGTCCCTCGTCCTGACCCATCCCCTATCCGAGTGTGGTAGGTGCCTCCATGATGCACCGTCGACATTGCACCATGCAGCAGGTAGCTGTTGCATACGTCGCTACTTTGGAAGATCTGGGTGAACCGAACATTCCACGTTGTCCACATGCCCACCACTATCTGCTCAGTCTCGTGTGTTGGCCTCCCTTATAATGTTGCTTTCAAGGATGATATGATATCTTCATCACTAACGTCATTCACCCATGTTTGCACTTCTCTTGACGTCTTCTCCCACACCTCCACTGCGCTAGGGCATCGAAAGAACATGTGAGGAATCGTTTCCTTCTCAATCCCACACAGCATGCATGTGCCCTCCTCCACACAGTGTCTATCAAAAAGATGCCCCCTCGTCGCTAGGCTGCCCGTGCTTGCCCTCCATAGAAAGTGAGCTGTCTTGGGACTCCAACCCCCATGCCAAATGTGTTTCCATAGTGAATCCCCATGTTGGTGTGCAAACATTCTTGCTTCCTCCTTCCCTAGCAGCCCCAACTAGTAAGCTGATCTAATTGTGAATTCCCCGTCCCTTGAAGGCCACCACATCAATGTATCCTCAGGGTTCCTCATGCTCCAGTGTATAGCACGTATTCTTCTCGCATAGTTCTCTGGGAAACACTCGTTGACTTTGTCTGCTTCCCATTGAGTACCATCATTCGTCATGAGATCCCGAACTGTGTCATAATTAGGCCCATTCTCCCTTCTAAAACGTGAAGTGTTTCCCCCTCTTCAGGAAACCACCTTTTTTCCCAGATGTTCACCTTTGTGCCATCACCCACTCTCCACTGCATTCCTTCTTTTAAAAGTGCTTTTGCTCCCCACAGGCTCCTCCAAGAGAAACTAGGATTGTGTCCCCGTCTCGCTTCCCATATGGTCGTCCTAGGAAAATACCTGGATTTGAGAACTCTAGCCACAAGGGATTCTGGGTTGTTTGCTAGCCTCCATAACTGCCTTG
This sequence comes from Alisma plantago-aquatica, assembly GCA_963693085.1. Classification (NCBI taxonomy): domain Eukaryota; kingdom Viridiplantae; phylum Streptophyta; class Magnoliopsida; order Alismatales; family Alismataceae; genus Alisma; species Alisma plantago-aquatica. The sequence goes on along the minus strand of OY856410.1, from coordinate 791,573,516 downwards.
CCAGGAGAGCTTAGTTGAAAGTGTAGAAGTCCCTAAAACCAAGACCCCCTTGTCACTTTGTCCTGCACATGTTTTCCCAACTCATCCATGATATTTTCCTCTCTTTGTCTTTTACTCCCCACTAGAATCTAGTAACCATCCTTTGAATCCCTGCTATGGTACCCGCCGGCAGTTGAAAAATGCTCATAACATATATGGGAATGGCTTGAGCAACTGCTTTGATGAGAACTTCCTTCCCTGCTTTGGACAGGAGCTTCTCCGACCATCCTTGAAGCTTCCTCCAAATCCTATCTTTAATGTAGCTAAACACTTACTTTTTTCACCTTCCCACGGCTGTCGAGAGCCCCAAATAACTTGCATGTCTGTCTACAACTCTCACTCCTAGGAGCTGCCTCAACTCTTCTTGTCTGTCTGCCGCTATCCCTTTGCTGAAGACGACCTCCATCTTAGAGAAATTTATCTTTTGACCCGATGCCTATTCATAGTGGCTGACTATCTCAACTATCTTTAGACATTCGGTGGTGGTAGCTCTAGCAAAGAGTATAATGTCATCTGTGAAAAAAAGGTGTGAGATAGGGGGTGGCCCCCTACTTGGCTTAATGCCATGCAGGAGGTTTTCACTTGTTGCACTAGAAATCAAAGTTGAGAAAGCTTCTGCGCATAGAATGAAAAGATAGGGGGAAAGAGGGTCACCCTGGCAAAGTCTGCGTGTATGTGTCGTGCTTTGGGTATTGTCTCCATTGAAGGTGAATGCGTGTTTGACAGACGTTATGCATTCGTGGAACTTGTTCCTCCATTTCTGCCCAAACCCCAACCTCTCCATAGTAACATCAAGAAAACTCCACTCTACTCTGTCGTACACTTTTGACATGTCCAACTTCAAAGAAAGGCTGCCTTTTTTCCTCCCCTTATCTCTCTTCATGGAATGGAACACTTCATAGGAGATGAGGGCGTTGTTAGTGATCATTCTTCCTTGCACGAAAGCACTCGGATTCTCCGATACAATGTTGTTCATAAGCGGCTTCAACCTATTCGCCATGACTTTTGATGCTATCTTGTAAACCACATTACATAGACTAATAGGCCAGAATTCCCCTATTGTCTTAGGCGTGTCTGTCTTTGGAATAAGCACCACCAGGGTATCATTTACCTCCCCTATACTTCTTTCCCCCTTCCACCACCCTTTGATGTAGCTTGCCACGTCCTTCCCAACAATACCCTAATAATTTTGATAGAACATTGCCCTCATGCCGTCTGGTATTTGGATGCATCTGTTTTAGATCTGTCCATATCTCCTCATCCATTATATCCCTCTCCAGTTCCTCCTTTTGGGTCTCTGATATCATCTCCCACAACCCCTTAGTAGCCTCCTCAAAACCTTTTGGATTGCTAGATTGAAACAACTATGCAAAATGTTTTATGATGATTGCTTTGATGTCCTCCTCCTGTGATATCATGACCACACTCTCATCCTCTAAGCATTCAATTCTATTCCTCTGCCTTCTATTTGAAGCTTTTTGATGGAAATATGTTGTGTTACAATCCCCTTATTTTAGTTCCTTTACCCGTGCCCGGGCTTCCCAATACTCCTCATTCTTTTGTAGCCAGTATTGGACTTCTTTTGATTTTTCCTCCACCCTATCTAGATTTATTTGATCTGGGGGGAGAGCTTGCAGCCCCCTAAGTTCATTCTCAAGCTCCTTGACCTTCCTTCTTCTTTCTCCAAACTTCCCGGATGCCCACAATTTTAGACTCACCTTACATCTCCGTAACTTTGTAGTCAACTCACTACCTTCATCAGCTTCCCATGCCTCCTTGATGACAGTGGCACAACTTTCCTCCCCCACCCACATTGGTTCAAACATGAAATGCCCTTTCCTCTTCTTATTGTTGTCCCTCCTATCCACCTTTAGTATAATGGGTGCATGGTCCGACTCATATACGGGCAGGTGAAGAACTTTGCAGTATGTGAATATGTTCCTCCATTCGAGCTCAGGCAGGAATCTATCAAGTCTCTCCTGAACAAGAGTTCTTTCAGTAAGGCCCCTTTTCCAAGTGAATGTATTTCCTTCATAACCAACATCCATCAGCTCACAGTCATCTATCACTTCTTGAAAATTCTGCGTGAATTTTTCCTCCTTGGGTGGACCTCCTTTCTTCTCAGAATTGGATACGATCTCGTTGAAATCTCCAAAGAAAATAATTGGGTCCTCTGCCTCTTCCTTCATCTTCCTCATCAGCTCCCATGTCTTATATTTATTTGCCTGATCTGCCCATCCATAGATACCCAGCGCTCTCCATGTTACGCCAATGGTGTTATCTTTGACCGCCACTGTCACATGCCTTCGGGAGTAGTTGATCACCTCCACGTCAGCATCCTTCCACCAAAGACCCAAACCACCTACCCGCCCCTCACTTGAAATGCACAAACCATCCGTAAAACCAAAACTCCTCTTCACATCTTCCAGTTTCCTGTCAGCAATCATAGTCTCCATCAGGAAAACTATGTTTGGGCATTCTCTCCAAACCCAAGCTCGGAGAGCCTTGCACATGTCAGGGTCACCCAACCCCTAACAGTTCCAGCTGAAAATTTTCATTGTCCTTCGCGGGATTGGGCTACGGCAATCTCCGCTACTTGAGTCCTGGTGACTCCAAAGTTGTCAATCGTCATCATTGGAACTCCTGTATCTTTTTCCTCCCGAATCAGTCATAGGTAGCTCATCAAGGTCCATGTCACACACCTCTCCATTCCTCTCCCTCTTTCCTGTTGTTTGTTCCCACACCACATCCTCTTCTGGGATTTCCCAGTCTCGCCCCCCTACTCATTTTATAGACCCATGGGTGATGTTTCTTTTTCCCTTTGGCCTGTTTGGTCCCGTGCCTAGTTTTCGCACCTGCTTCTTTTCTTCTCTGTTCTCTCGTTACGACTCTTTTTCGGCCATCTGTCATGCCTGTGTTGCAATCGTCTCTAAGTGTAGGTTCCTGTCCTTTGAGTTCCTCCTGTTCCTTCGTTTCCTCACTATGCCTTGCTTTAGCTGTTATCTCCTCATCAAGACTGAACTCTGCCATCTTCCTTTCTTTTAGTTGACGTGCTCGTGGTCGGTGAGCCTCCCCTTCCACCTCTGTCTGTTGCATGACTTTGTTTCCTACCACTGGAGCAACTGATCCCCCCGAATCTGTTTCCGGTGCAACTTCATCAATATGTATCCCATCTTTAAGCCCCAAGAGATCCTCCTTTTTGTAACGCACCATCGTCTCCCTCCTCGTTATCCCCGTTTCTGTGACGCCGTCACCCTGTCGTTGCGTTGCACTAGCATCTGCTGTCGTGATGACCTCTACTTCCCTCCCCCTGTCTACTGGGAACGCCGCTTCTTTCCCCCTTACTGGCGGCAGTGTGCTCTCCGTCACCCTATCCCACTGGCCCTCCCGCCGTCTGCCCGACGCCTCGTCAACCGTCGTCATTCGATCGTGTCGATCACCCCCCTCCTCATCCCGACGCCGCACCGACGCCCCTGATCGCGCCCCGACCCTTAGCTCCATACCTCGCTTAGCATCTCTCTCCTATCCTCCCATCCCTGCCTCCCACTCTGCCCGCCACCCTCCTCCTGTAAGACGCCCTCACCCCTCCTCCCCCCCGCACTACTCCCTTCATCGTCGTCCTCCCTACGAACCCCTTCCCCCCTGTCGATCCTTCACCTTTGAAAGTTAGCTTCTGCCTTGTCCCTCCCCTCACATCCTCCTTGTTACTTTATGCCCGTTGCTGCTTCCATAGAGATGCTTGAAGCCATCATCCCCACCGTTGTTGATGCTCGCCCCCTTCCGCACTGTTGCTGCAGTCCCTGTCGACATGGTCGATCATGCCGCAACTGAAACAGAACATGGCTAGCCGCTCGTATTTCACATCCACTTCAACGATACACCCACTTTTAACCCTGAGCTTTAGGGTTTTCCGGAATGGACGGGTCACATCTAACATCACTCGAACTCGGACTGATGAGTCCCACCGCGAGCCGTCTCTGTCCGTCACCACCACTTTTCCGATGTGACTCACGATTTCCCTCACCATCGCCTCCCCTCTATACCCCATTTGTACGCCGTAGAGACGTACCCAAAAGGGCGTCTGGTTGATTTGCAATTGGCGTGGCTGTTCCTCCTTGTCCACCTCCTTGAAAAGAAGGAGACGCCCGTCAAAGTTCCACGGGGCACGGTCCATTACCCGCTGCTTGTCTCGCCAATGCGAGAATTGTATCACAAAGTTGTCGCCCTCTAGCTTCTTGAACAGCACCGTCTCCCGGAGACTCCATGCCTGTGTTAGTGTCCGTTCCATGGCCTTCAGGTTGTAGGTGTGGTTTGTGAGAAGGCTCCCCACCAACGCCAGTTCTATTTGATCTTCCTCCTCCTCTTCGTTGCTTACCAAGCTGCCATCGATCGGTTCTTCCTCATCGTCCGATAGGTTCAGTCCTGGATAACGGTCCGCTCGATCCGACGCCATGAATCCAAGACCCAAAGAATGCCTCCACGGTTGAACCTACAAGGGAGAAACCCTAATCTAAGGGAGTGGGCGTCCACAGCTCGCGTAACCCTAGTCGCCAGAGCGAAAAGGTGCAAGGGGACGGGTGAGTATAGAAGTTCCTTATTGTGCATAAATATCCTTAATTTAGTAATTAGGGTTTTCTAGTGGATTAATGTGGCATTAAGGATAAATAGAGTTCGTATATGAATTGAACTATAAAGAAATATGAGTTGTTAATTTGAAAGAAACCAAATATGATCATTGGGATTATGATGTTGAAATTAGGGTTTGTGAACTAAGAGAACATTAAATGCGATAAATGTATTATGGAGGCTAAAACCTTAATAAAACCCTAAAGTGGCCTAGAAATCCTACGATGGAATCCAAGCCTATCTTGAGAATGTTTTGGATAAACTATAACACTTGGATGTTACACATTAATTTCAAGATATTGTTGATTGCTTGTTTGATTGTTCTTTATCATTATTGCTTGGACATCAAGTTTCTATGGATCATGTATGTGGTTAATTATGGTTAATCGCATGAGTTTCTTGATGGTTTTCCGGATGATTAATCACATTGAATGCAACCTATCAGTTTGGATGTTCACACTTGCAAATCATAAAGTCACTATGGTTATCACAATTAAAATATAAGTGTGTATTCTCACACCAACATGCCACCCTGATGGATGATGCAAAAAGGTCAAGCCCAGGAGGGAAGACCCATGGGTACAATGAGTGGTGACCCGAGACACCAAGCTCGGGATTGAGAAGGTGGTCATTGTTGCATGACTAATGGGCACCATGAGAGGTGACCCCAAGCACCAAGCTCGGGATTGAGAAGGTGGCCTTAAGTCAATGGAAAAAGAGAAACCCTAAAGAGGGTATTCCAGGGATAGGGCAAAAGCGGTGGAGAATGTCACATTGAAAGCGTAAATTGGCTTGTTAATTAACTTGATTGTGATATTTAGATTGTTAGCCATATTTGTGAAATTTTGGTTGTCCCCACATGCCGACATATTCATTTATGCTGACTGACGTTTTGTTTGTCGTTGTACAAGGTACAAATTGAAAAGGAAAAACAACAAAGTGACATATTGTGAAATTAAGAAATAAAGTGCAAGGAGGATTAGTTAGAATAGAGTCCAGAGATGGATAGAAGTTAGAAATCAAAGTTTTTGAAAAAGGTATGCAAAGTTTTATTTTATACCAGTTTCAATATAGTTTGGTAGAATTTTATAATTATTACTAATTATTTTTTGAACCTTTAATCTTGTTAATTGGGATAATGGCTCTGACATGTTGGTCTCCCTTAAATGGGGGTTACCAGGAGGCCGGGTCGTTACACCTGGGTTTCTGGAACTCAAGGTGTAAACCTTATTTATACATAAGGAAGTCTAAAAAATTCCAGGGAAGTAGTTTTCAGAAAATAATTAATTGGAACTTTATAGAAAAGAATGGAAAATGAGCCAGACCAATATATAATATTTCTTACACAATTATATTCTTCATTTGTCAAAAAATGACACATGATTATGACTATAAGTGTTAGTGACATGGATATAGTTTATTGCTAAAATCATAATGTAGTATGAAAAAATAGTATGCACTATAGTTGTACTATGTAAATCATTTTACATTATAACCACCATTAACAGTGTGGTCTATGAAATAAAAAAATGCAAACACCATGAAAAAGAAACATATTGCACCATGTGATAAAAAATGTGATTTACCTACATATTTTTGTTCTTCATGTTTAAACAATATGGTATGAAAAAAGATAATTAATTGTAACCATGCATGATAAATATAAAAAAAACTTACAAAAAATACAGTAAGAATTAATATTGTACATTGTGTTAAACAATGACGAACCAAAACATATTTTTACAAACACATAAATGTGGATCTTATTTCAATACTTTGTACATACATAGTGAAGTAAAAATATTGTACTATAATTTTAATAATAATATTTTTATTAACTAAATCATACTAAAATATTTTTTGAAGGAGAAACATCTGCACTATGACCACTTGTTGATATTACTGTGGTTTAAAAATATTATAGTTATTCATGGATGTGATTAATTCTTTTATGTCTTTTCCATACTTATTTTTTATATTACCAAATAGTTTTCACATAAAAATTAACAATATTTTTTAATTATTTTCATATTTACACATGTATTAAACCAACCACATCGAAGTGAATGGAAATTTAGTCCCAAAAACTGAACTACAGTTCTCAGAAAATAAGTTCCACATAACTTATGACTTACACCAAACCAATCAGAGCCTTAGGATGGATCCCTCAATATCAATGTTTATTTTGAAGGTGTCTCATCCTCGCAATTTTTCCTTCACTAAAAGCCATATTTTTTCTAGTGAATTTTTTATGATATTTATAGTCAGTCGGTTAATTAAGTGTTGAAAATGGCCTTCATATGATAGAGAATGTTAATATTAGAGATGTAACCATAAAATTCATAGCAACATATTATAGAAAAATGAATGAAAGAGTAAGAGAGGACATATCCATCACATCAAATTAAAAATAAGAGGAAGTCACGGGCTCAAGATGACAAGAAGATTTTGTATTTTTGCATTAAGGGGATTTGTTGAATAATAAGGACACATGTGGTTATACAACGGGTTGGTGTCTGTTGTGTAATTATGGTATAGAAAAATTACTTAGAGTGTATTGTATGATCTTGGTATATAAAAATAGGTTACAACATGTTGTGTTATTGTGGTCTATTACAACATATATTTATTATAACAGGTAAACTCTAGTTGTGTGATTATGGTATATTACAATGGGTTAGTCGACATTGTGTAATGGTGGTCTATTACAACGATCTATCATGTGTGGCTATTACAACGGGTCACAACATGTTGTGTAATTATAATATATAACAACAAGTTGGATCCTGTTGTGTGATCTTGGTATATAACAATGGGTTTCAACTTGTTGTGGTATTGTGGTCTACTACAACATGTACCTATTACAATAGGTAAATGCATGTTGTGTGATTATGATATATTACAATGGGTTAGTTTATGTTGTATAATCTTGGTCTATTACAATGTGTTATCATGTGTGACTATTATAATGGGTCACAATATGTTGTGTAATTAAGGTCTTTTACAACAAGTTTTTATATGTTGTACATTAACTTGTGTTGTAAAAAATATACAATATACAACACACAAATAGGCTTGTTCTGATAAGAATGTTAACAACAACACAACCAGCAAAACTACTATGTTTCTCCCGTTGTAAAAAGAATTTTCTGTAGTAGTACCTAACTAGGGAGGGATAGCCATGAGAGAGAACAATTGAGGATCATTGTTAAGGGAGAGCATGTTGCTGACTAGTACACCAACGGGAGGGACAATTCCTTCCTATACGTTCATGTAGGATGACAGGAGTTCTAGTTGGTCCATGTGGACTACTCTAGAGGCGGAAGTCCTTTGGCTGCTGCTAGGAGGGCAACATCAACTCGCAATCTGTAGTGAGATCTAAGGAGCCGTTGTAGCTATTGTCCATGTCTTTTGTCTATGGAGGAGCAGTCGGATGAGTTTGAGTCTGACCAGGAACTGTACAGACACCGTCCAAGACCATATGTGCATCTACATCAATGAGGATTGTCACTGGACTTGTCTAGGAATAGGTATATCTTCATGAAATCATCCTTCCCATTGCATAGTTATTGACGCGATCTGTTGGTTAATGGGAAATATGTCAGTTAATTGTTTTATTTCCTCTACCCATCAGATGTCGTATTTCCCTATAGTGGTATTAGATCCATGTCAATTAATTATGTTTTGGGATAATTGATATGATCAGATTTTTTTTTACTGAGTTTATTTATTGCATGTCATGCAAATATTTAAACTGGTTTATGTGCATGTCCGTCTAAGTCACCATATAAACAGCCCAAATGAATATATATATATGATATGATATATAACAAATTTACACGTGTCACCATAAAATTGGTTTTGATGGTGGATGTGAAGCATGGTTATGGCCAAAACCCTAGATCCATGTCTATATGGTTGTGGTCATTTATTTCTATTATTAATCGGTCTGTGTACCGAGCCTCTCTCTCCTTTCCAAATGTAAATTAATACTCTTCTTCCTATTTCTCCTTGAATGTAACTTGAGGTTTTCCCATACACAATGTAGTAAGAAATAGGATAGTTTTAATTTATGTTTCAACGTGACATGATGATCTACACAAAGATGAAATGAACAACTCGTGAGACGACCCGATCAACTAGAGTATCAAGGAGGCAAGATGGTAGGAGGATGAATGGATCGACTGGTGGACCAACTGACTGACTGGAGGTGCCAGACATTGCTTGGACCTAAGAACCAGACAATTGCTTCAGAAGATCCCAACTGAGAGACCAGGAGGTGAGCCAATTTGTTCAAGAATTGAATCAATCAACCCATATTGGTTTGATAACAACATTTCACCAACAACGGGTTACATATGATGTTGACCATAGGTAGTAGTAATTTCTTGTGGCTCCATGGAATTATATTAGTATGTCCATAACCATCACTTGTGTATTTTATTTTTTGCATGTTCTCATTTGTGGTTATAGAACATATATGATATATACTATATATGTGGTGATTGGATGAAGTATATGTATTTATACATACAAAGTCCCTCACTAATAATATCAAGTCTTAGATGCTTTCCAAAAGCAGCCCACATGAAAAGCTTGATCGACCAAGTGTAGGTTCCGCCTTTGTGTGGTGCACCATCTATATCGTGAATGTGTGATGGAAATAGTGTAGGTTCCTCCTCCGTAGGGTGCATTATTATTGTGTCAGCTTTTGGGTTAGACTTGATTGGTGATTCTCAGAGTATATGAGCCTAGGGCCCATTTGGTTGGGATGCAAGTGAACATGTGCGGATTCAATTCACTGTGTTTTTAAAATCAGTTCGTTTGGTTCCGTGTAGGTCCAACCCGCTGTGGAAAATCAACCCACACATCCACTTCGGCCCAGTAGAAAATAGAAGAAATGGAACCGCCCCTGATTTGGGCGTGGTTCGTTTTCCACGCTATTAGGCGTAGGTCTTGCCCTACCTCCGTAGGCCTCTGCTATGCATCCTCTTTTTCCTCTGTTCTGGTTTGCTTTCATTTTCAGTTTCATCAAGCATCGAATGGTCGCTGCATCTTATCCGCAATCTCCAACCACTGGAAACCAAACGGATGAAAACCAAGAAGTAGAGTTCCAGCCACGCTCAACCAAACAATTGGCACTGCAGTTGCATTTCGTTGTGTTGCATTTCCTGTTTTGGAAGAACACATTGTGTTGCAACCGTAGGGAACCAGACAGGCCCCTAGAAGCATACATATGTTTATGGAAAGGGGTCGCGCACATCATCTATCCAGAATTGCATATGATGAAATTGGCAAGAGTTGCCTACCTTGATGGTTGACTGTGTCTGTAGTGTTGATCGGGCCATTGTTGAATTATCTTGGATCTGGCCCACTAGAATATTTTTATGCTGCAATATTCCAAATTGATATTAAGGGCTATCAATTTTAATAAAATAGTGGGAGTGATAGTTAATTAACGACCTAATTAATATCGTCAAATCTATCAAATCAAACCAAATCAAAAATGTTTTGAAAAGTTATGATGTTTCTTTGTAGAATCAAATGTCAATTATAAACATGTTCAAATTGTGATCAGTCCTTAGAAAGGACAAAATGAGATAAAGTTCCACAATTGCTTAAGGACTTTGAGTGAAGTTCTCATCAATGAGTGAAAGCTCTATGTCCTTGATAGACCAATGCCAAAGAGGCCCGGTCCAAATACATGTAAGGCTAAATGGATGCTTATTGGAAGCATGCCAATGATGCCATATGAATTGCGAATACCTAATTCTATGTTGTACGAACTATGAATTTCTTGAACAACACAAATACATGGACATTCTTTAGATGGTAACACATCTTAAGAATCATGTAAAGCAAAGAAGGTATAATGTCTCCAAAGCACTAATTTGAGTGCAAACTGACAAAGGGAGGTTCAGTAGAAACCCATGTATTCATTGTGATTGGACATGTCGAATGACTGGGATTTCTCTTAGGTTAGAGTTGACCATGAATATGATAATGCAAGCATTGCATAAATCATATAGTTATTTTATCAAATGCTTGGCATGTTGATGCCAATGCAAGGAAGAAGAAGGAGAAATCCATGATGGTGATCAATGGAAGTGGGTCCTACTACAAAGGCAGGGATAAGAAGTGTTTGAGGCTAATCTAAATTCCAATTCTTTTGCACTCAATATATGATTAGGGTAAGTGTAAAAGGAATTTGTCTTTTTCACTTAAAGGATAAAGAAAAGAAAGTGCCACCATTGTCGCTTGTCTGGACATTAAAAGGAATTATCCTCTTCATAGAGGATCTCAAGAAGAACATAGAGATAGTGATCTCTATTTCAGGACCTAAGAAGAAGTAAGCTAGACTGTGTGGAGCAAGGTTTGTTGCCTTTATAGTTGGGAGCTGTTGTTCATGAGCACATAACAGAATTAGAGAATATCTATTGTGTAATTGCCAAACATCATATGTTTTGTATGACAGGAACATTATGATCTTTAATGGAATGACCTATGTGTCAAAAACTATGCTTGATAGTTGTAGAGAAAATTGTGTATGACATATATATTGAATGACCTAATAACTCAAACATTGAATACCTATTACATTGTCATTTAACGTGCATAAACAAGAAATGCATCTTTAGAATCCACATAATGGTTATCTAGATTCTTTTGGTTATTGAAAAAATAGAGACATGCATATATTATTTGTTTTGCTATATGATGAAAGCATCTTCACTAGATGTAGTGGGAGATCGATTATTCCATTAGGACTAGTATGCACTGATGTAAATAGACCTTTTTGGATGAATGATAGAGGTAGTTACAAGTACCTCATTATATTTACTGATACAATCACTAGATATTGAAATTTGTATTTAATGAAATACAATTTTGGATATCTTGAAGCATTCAAGGAGATCATAAATGAAGTACATAACTAAATTGGTAAAAGTATTAAGATAACTCAATGTGATCGATGTTCAAATATGTAAACCAAGAGTTTGAGGACCTTATGGGAGATCATGGTAGTGTATCATAATGAACTCTGCTTGAAACATGCTAATGTGTCAGAAAGAAGGTATCACACCTTGTTAAGTCATGGTGAGATTATCAATAAAAACTAGCTAATATTACAAGTTCTTGTAGGCACATGCTTAAACACTAAACAATGTACTGTCTAAACTAATTCAAAAGACACCATATGAGATATGTCATGGGAAGTGTCACGATGTGTCTTTTATAGTGATTAGAATGAAAGTTTGTATAAGAAAAATAGTTTCTTAAAGGACTTTATCCACAAATTACATGAATGTTATCTTGTTGAATACTACTAATATTCCAGCCTGACAACAAAGTCTTTGTTGCTAGGATGGTTGGATTCATAAACGGAACTTAGTTCCAAAGGAATCAACAATAATAAAAGAAGAACTCAAAATGTTCGAGACAAACAAGAAAAAATTAAACCTAAAGAGGTACAACAAGGAACAAGGAGAATCACAAACTATTATGGAATCTCAAGTTCTTAAGTAAACACAGAACTCATAATTCTAGTAGAACACATGTTAAATTTGAAAGATTATGATATCTTATAACTCATAAGGCGGTAAGTTGATCATAAAGATGATTCAACAACCTACCTAAAAACTATTGGGGGATCCGAATCTGAGAAATGTCTTAAGGTCATAAGATCAATGATGGACTCCATGTAAACCAACAAGGTATGACCTCAGTGGATCCACTTGAAGGGTATCTTCTTCAGTATTGACTTTACAGTGACACTATAGACTTGGGCACCCATCATCTGAGAAATTGCGTCATATTGTATCTGATGTAGGAAAAATGTGTTTTAATGTGAATCATGTCAGTTAGGCAAACATACTAGGGTTGTTTATCCTAAACGTTCTCAGATTAGTAGTAAAAATGTTTTTGATCTTGTTCATGCAAATGTATGGGGTCCATGTCATGTCCCTAATCTATCTGGAAACAAATATTTTATTCTGTTCATTGATGATTTTTCTCGGGCCACATGGTTATTTCTTCTCAAAAGTCAATCTGAAGTTCTATACAAAATTAAATTCTTTTTTGCTGAGATGAAAACACAATACTCTATGCCTGTTAAAATTTTTAGAACAGATAATGCACTTGAATTTGTTCAAAAAGATGTTGAGTTGTTCTGTAAATACATTGGCACTATACACCAAAATTCTTATTCATACACACCTCAGCAGAATGGCATTGCTGAAAGAAAGAATAGACACTTACTAGAGGTTGGTAAAACTATTATGTTTCATGCTAATGTACCTCAGGGATTCTAGCCAGAAGCCATCTTGACTACCTATTTTCTAATAAACTGAATGCCATCTTCGGTAATTGGAAATAAAATACCTGTACAAATTCTGAATCCTGATAAACCTTTATTTACTATACCTCCTCACATATTTGTCTCTACATGCTTTGTAAAGTTGTTTGGCCCAAAGCATGATAAGCTATCTCCACGTGCTAAAAAATGTATTTTTTTGGGGGGTATTCTCATACACAGAAAGGATACAGATGCTAAAGCCCAACTACCAAGAGATGGTTCACAAGAAGTGATGTTATCTTTTTGAGGGTACACCATACTACTCTACTCAAGGAGATAGTCTTCAGTCTGAGCTTATTACTTCTCCCCTGCCTATTACTAGTGATTGTGTTTCTGATGCCACTACTTCTGTGCAACTGACACCTCCTCTTATTGTTTATCAGTGCAGGAACAAATCTCAACCTACACAAGACCCCCCCCCCAACCAAGCCAATCTTCTCCTCCAGAAGGTTCTGTGTCACCTTAGGTAATCTCTGATCTTGATGTACCTATTGCTCATAGGAAGGGCACTCGTTCCTGCACTATCCACAATATTACTAACTATGTATCTACTAATCATTTAAGTGTTCATGTTAGCAACTTTATCACCGCATTATCTGCTATTGCTATCCCAACGACTGTACTGGATGCCTTGCAAAGTACAGCTTGGACTACTACTATGAAGGAGGAAATTCTTTCTCTTTCTGACAGACAAACTTGGGAGTTGGTGGATCCACCTCCTCAGTGTAAGCATGTAGGCTGCATATGGGTTTATGTTGTCAAATATCAACCAGATGGTACAGTTGAACGTCTAAAGGAACGTCTTGTTGCTAAAGGATATACACAGACCTATGGTATTGATTACTTTGAAACCCTTTCACTTGTTACCCGTCTTAATTCTATCAGAGTTCTCTTATCTGTTGATGTTAATCTTGACTAGCCTCTAGTACAACTGGATGTTAACAATTCTTTCTTTTATGGTGATATGCAAGAGGAGATATATATGGAGCAACCTCCTAGGTTTGTTGCTCTGGGGGAGTCACATAAAGTCTGCAGGCTGAGGAAATCTATCTTGTTGGTATGTATGCCCATAGAGCAAGTCATGTGATGATTGTAATGGGATACTTTGTAAATGATTTGAATAATAATAAAGGCAATTTCCGATATATATGTTTTAACTGTTTCTGATATGATAGTGTAACATGATAGATGTCTAAAGAATTGTTTTACTCGATGATGTATGCTTTTAGGTTCAGGACCTAAATGATGAGATCATATGGATGTTAATAGTATACATTCTTGTTCAGTCCCTAGTCGGTTGTTATTGTGGAAATAATTATAGACATCAATAACACTAAATACTATATTGTGTGTTGGTTGATGACAGAATATCATTAGTCATGATATAGTGATATCAAACAAAGCACATAGGTACTTGTTAGAGAACAAGTGTACCGGCCAGACCTACCGTGAGAGTGACACATGGAACCATGATTTGGTAGTCACAGTCAGCTCTCACAGTGATGGTGGTGAGTGTGATTCTTCGACCTTGTATACGGCGGCGAGGAAGAACTGATTGTAAAGGGTTACACTTATGCAAGCATCCAAACCGACAAAGATGATTACAAATCGCAATCAAGATTTGTATTTTGCCTAAACAATGGAGTTGTGAGCTAGAAGAATTCCAAGAAAGAAACAGTTGCCAATTCTACTACAGAGGTCGAGTATATTGTTGCTTCACATGCAGCAAAGCAGGTTGTGTGGATTAGGAAGTTCATCACTGAACTTGGTGTAGTTCCCAATAGTTGTGATGCAATTGAGCTTTATTGTGACAATAATGGAGCTATTGCTCAAGCTAAGGAGCCCAGATCACATTAGTGGTCCAAGCACATACTACAGCGCTTCCATCTCATACAAGAGATCGTACAATGAGGAGATGTGAAGATTTGCAAAGTACCAACTGAAGACAACATAGTTGATCCACTGACTAAGGCCCTTTCTCAACAGAAGCATGATGGTCATGCTAGGTCACAAGGACTGAGGTTCCTAGGTGACTGGCTCTAAGTGAAAGTGGGAGTCTATTGGTATGTATGCCCATAGAGCAAGTCATGTGATGATTGTAATGGGATACTTTGTAAATGATTTGAATAATAATAAAGCCAATTTCATATCTATATGTTTTAACTGTTTCTGAGATGATAGTGTAACATGATAGATGTCTAAACAATTGTTTTACTCGATGACGTATGCTTTTAGGTTCAGGACCTAAACGATGAGATCATACGGATGTTAAGAGTATACATTCTTGTTTAGTCCCTAGTCGGTTGTTATTGTGGAAATAACCATAGACATCAATAACACTAAAGACTAGATTGTGTGTTGGTTGATGACAGAATCTCATTAGTCATGATATAGTGATATCAAACCAAGCACATAGGTACTTGTTAGAGAACAAGTGTACCAGACAGACCCACCGGGAGAGTGACACATGGAACCATGATTTGGTAGTCACAGTCAGCTCTCACAGTGATGGTGGTGAGTGTGATTCTTCGACCTGAAATCACTACACTCAACACATGTCATTAGGTACACTTTGACATCATCAAATGCAGTCCTAAAACATGGGTTGTTATAAAGGTGATGATTGGGTGACTTTGACACATGGGGCTTTTGAGGGGTGAGTGTTAGATATGGGATTTATCCCTCCTAAGGGAGTTTGGTGTCCATGGCCACTTGATGAGTAGGATTGAGAAAGGCATGTGCATGCATGTGTGAATCACTATGTGATATTGATGTCACACACATCTCACCCAATCTGCTCTGAGATCAAGGAAATGGATGAACATTGAAAGGATGACTGTACCATGCCTTGAGTTCATTCAGGACATCAGTGACAAAGGAATTATATATTCACTGTAACACCATTCAAGGATTGTAGGATTGAAAGTTGTTCTCCAACTTTCTATTTAACTTGGGTAGCACTGATGTGCGACTACGCACCACTCTTTGCTTGTGAAGTCATAAGTGTTATGGACTTTCACTGCTAACGTGAAATGAACATGTAGGGTCACACACATAGGATTTAACCTGGAAGAGGATTTTTATCCACAAATGATGTTTAGATTGATTACTAAAGGAATTTAGTAGTTCAATTAAACACTCAATCAATTAATAGCTCAATATCATAGTGATCAAGGTGTTGGACCAATTGATTAGAGTATCGGATTGATTGGAACTACAATTGATTGATTTTGCACAGTCTGCTCTTCCAACTGATCGGCTCATGTGATGAACTGATCGGCTCAAGATAGGATGAGATGACCAGTTCAAGGGTTGAACTGATCGACTCAACTGGTCTAACCGAGATCATTTGGAAATTCAAGAGAATATTTTTCAAATACATTTTGTTTCACTTATACAAATTCGATTTGGACAAGGATTAATATTTGATTAATTATAAACAAATATGAAAGTCAATTTAAGTTGGACCAGGACCACGAACCGATTGGTTGGGAAGTGAACTGATCGGTTCAGGTGCTCCAACTGATCATTTCAGGTGTGATACGATCGGCTCAGGTCACCAACCGACCGTTTCATGCTTGAAACAATCGGTTCAGGTGGCGCAGTTGGTTGTTTTGTTGAAAATCTCGAACCTTTCTACTCCTACTTTAATCCCGCATTGCTCGGGGTAGAGAACCCTATCCCATGACCCTACTATATATATAGGGGTTTTGGGGGCTTCTCAAAGTACAACTCAGAACACCAATTGCTCTGTAAAGTTGTCGTTCTCTCTGGTTTTGGTAACCGAGAGAGCCCGAGCAAGTGCTACCCGATAAGGGAGGCACAGCAAGAAAAAGACAACTGTAGAAAAGCGACTAGTGGTAGGAGAGTGTGTTGGTGACTAGTATGCTGACAAGAGGGTACAACTCCTTCTGATTCCTTGTGGGACAAGGAGATCAACGTTCCAAGCAGTCCTTGTGGACGACTATAGATGCGGGAGACTTCTGCCACTCAGAGGACAATTGTCAATCCTGACAGTCCCGGTGAGACCAGGAGCTGCACAGACACCGTCCAAGACCGGAGGTGAAGACCGTGCAAGCCGCAAGGTAACATCGCCGAGAAAGCCTCAGGACATTGTACGCCTCTACAAACCATCTTTCCTATTGTATAGAAGTTGACACGATTCCTTTATTCTAGGTTTGGGAGAAGAATTTTTTTTTTAGTTTCTGTTGCCTTCTCTGTCTCCCCTAAAACCTAACATATCTATGGGCTCAAATAGAATCCTCGTGCTTGGTTTGATAAGTTGAGCAAAATTTTGACTGCCTTTGGTTTTTTGAGGTCACATGTTTATCATTCTATCTTTACAAAAAAGGCTTCCTCTGGTACTTTGATACTTATTGTATATGTTGATGATATAATTCTATCTGGCAGTGATTTTTTTGCTATTCAAGCCACTAAAGCCCATCTTTGCAAGCACTTTGCTACTAAAGATCTGGGAAAACTACGCTATTTTTTGGGCATAGAAGTGTCGAAAACCTCTAATGCTCTTGTTCTATCTCAAAAGAAATATGTACTGGATCTGTTACAGGAAACTGGTATGCTTGGTGCACAACCAACTGACATGCCTCTAGATCCCAATGTTAATTGGGACGATGATTCTTTTCTATTGTTTGTTGATAACAAGAAATATAGGAGATTGATTGGTAAGATGATATATATGACAGTAACTAGAGCTGACATATCTACCGTTGTGGGGCTTCTTAGCAGGTACTTGGATAAACCTAGATAGTGTTTCTGGGATGCTCTATGTAACATTTTGCGATATATAAAGAAGTCACTTGGCAAGGGCCTCCATTACAAGAAAAATGGGCACTGTTCTCTAGAAGGATATTTTGATTCTGACTATGCAGGGAGAAAGATTGATAGGAAATCCACTTCTAGCTACTGCACATATATAGGGGGTAATCTTGTCACCTGGTGCAGCAAGAAACAAAATGTTGTTGCTAGATCTAGTACTGAAGTTGAATATAGGGCCATGGCCCATACTACCTGTGAACTTCTTTGGGTGCAGTCTCTTCTACACAACTTTGGTATTGAGTTGTCTTCCGCTATTCTGATGCACTGTGATAACAAAGCTGCTATTTTCATTGCCAATAATCATGTATATCATGAGTGCACAAAACATATTGAGGTTGACTGCCAGTTCATCAGGGAAGCTATTCTATCTAGGAAAATCGGCACACCTTTCACCCGTTTTGAAGACCAGGTTGCTGACATATTCACCAAACTGCTGGCAAAGAAGCACTTCTATTCTCTAGTGGACAAGTTGGGCATGATTGACATCTATGCTCCAACTTGAGGGGGAGTGTTAATATATATGCCTTTATTGAGTGTTTTGTTAATTTACTATTATATATGGACCTCATTGTAATGTTATTTTAGTATAAATACAAGGGTACACACATTATGTAACCCTAAGCTCTCCATTTCATGTGTTTTTTACAAAAATCAATCACCTTCTCTCTAATTGGAGACCAGAACCTCCTGAAGTAGAACTTCATCCAAGGAAAGATAATTGATTACAAAATTGGCAATCAAAATGTAACAGGAGGCTTATGAGCACAAAGTGAGTGGCAATAAATGAAATTTTGTAATTCAACAAATCATGGAAAAAAGCTCACTGTAACCAATTGGCTAGATTAATCAATACTGCACACAGGCGCGCGCACACACACACACAAATTATCTTCTCCTTTTCCTACAAAAACATATTGAGTTATTGGGCTCAACAACATTAGGCCCTAGTGCTAAGTTGTTCCATGTATCATACTTTAGTTTGATATATTTGTGACACCAAAACTCCCGACACTTATTATGTCGGATGCATGTGACCATAAATGACAATGGACCAAAGAGAGAGGCAACAGTGTTTATTGCATAACATTCATTCATGTATCAGTAAGAAGACATATTTAGTCATTAGAATGATAGAATTGTCTCATAAATATCAAAGTTTAATCTGATTTCAGAAGAAAAAAAAATATAACAGTAGCTTATTTGTTCAGATAATGTTATTGGCCAATATAATAGTAGAGATGGATTTCAAACTTACTTTGGAGTTGGGTCTTAGGAACTTTATTACACATGTAGCTCCATAGAGTATAGCATCGCCATTAGCAGCGATACAAGCATCAACTAGACCTTCTGCATTCAATTATGCACATAATGGTTCAGCCTCAGACCTGACTCTTAAAATTGGTAGTCCTAGATATTCAAGGATATCTTGCATACACAAAGATAGACATTTAATCAATTATCAATATTATTCACTATAAATAAGGTTACAGACTAAGTACTAAAACTTAATGATCATCTTATTTGTCGAAGAGACTATTCAATCCCATTATGGGATGAAAATGAAACAAGATAATAGTAAACATGTCAAAATAAGGATATAATTTTCAAAGTATCCTCTAGACCATCTAATCATGAAGCCATGTTTGGGACACAAGGGTATATGATTTTTTCTCTCACAACAATTTCATGGTCAAACATTGTTCATTGGAAACCAACATTATTTATATCTATTTGATCACCAGCCATATCTCTGCTCAAAGACATAGGGAACTACTACTGAAAGTGTATGAATAGAGAGATGATACATTATAGGAGCATCATTATTACCTCTAATCAATAAAGACAATCATGAATAAATTGCAATCTTCTCTCTGCCTCTAGACCTTTAAGAGCATGTTAGTAAATTTGAAAAGTGAGGATTGTGTATAAAAATCAATCACCTTCTCTCTAATTGGAGACTAGATCCTCCTGAAGTAGAACTTCATCCAAGTAAAGCTAATTGATTACAAAATTTGCAATCAAAATGTAACAAGAGGCTTAGGAGCACAAAGTGAGTGGCAATAAATGAAATTTTGTAATTCATATAAATATCTTCCATCACAATTATGCCATCTCTACCCATTATGGATATGCAACAACTAGCTGACATCTATCTCAATATTGATCCCACTAAAGAGCTAGCATGATATATCATCTACAAGTTGTGTTTTATAGACCTTTAAATTCGGTAGGCACCTAGAAAGAGATCGCTAAGGACCAAGTTATTTTAATATTTGAACATATTTGTAGCATATATAGTATACAAAATGTATATGTATGCATACCAGTCCTTGGACATCAAGAATGGTTGTACTCCGATCAATATGTCTTGTTGCTGTAACAGAGCACACAAAAAACTTGACAGAAAAGGTGTCTCATTTCCTATTAAGAACCTACAATGGAAGCCTAGAAACCAAAGAATGACATAAGTACAAACATATGATGGAAGACAGTCATATGATCAGTGGGGCAAGACCACTATGAAGGATAATTCACTATCATCTCTACATTAGTCATCAAAAGCAAATGTCCTTGAGAAAACCATAGGTCCCTATATTAGTTTTCCAACCATCCCTAAAAAAGTGTCTAATATAAGTACATGTGACATCTTATGTTTTATTAGACCATTCCAAAACCATGATTGAGCACCCTTAATATGGAAAAACTAGAAAATCTATTTCTTGACACACTTTATAGAGATCCTAATCACCTAAGGGATTCTTTGTGAACGCCATCATCCCTCTCTATATATTTCAAGGGATAACAAATGGGGGGGGGTAATTAGTGGCTAACAGAATGCACCTGCAAGACTAACCATAAAATTTCATTACAACTTAATTCTGATGGGAGATTGTATCAGATACTTGCCTTTTGCACCATGTGCGATAACCACTACATGATGCTATTGCTGCCTGAATTGTATCAGGGCCCAGTTGGCAATTTGTGATGTGGAATTGGAGAATAGTCCCACATCACATTTCGACTGAAATTTTATTATGAAAATAGTAGTGTAGGTGTGAATTTTTATGCATGTTCATATTAGAAACTCATGTTTCAAGATTTAAAAAACTATATAGACTTATTGGATAATCACTCATCTAACTATTGCCATAGTAAAGTAGTCTTCAATCTGGGAGTGTGTTCTTGCCAAGTAAGTCTTGATTAAGGAGATGGTGCTGATGTACCAAAGAACTAGGGGTCATTCGGCCCCCGCCATCATAACTTCGAGTATTTGTCAATAGGAATTTGTACAACTATTAGGACCATCACGACTGTTGCAGATAAACCCAATGGCCTAGAACAACAATTTTACATGTAAAATTGATAATGGAAGCCTGGAGACATCCTTTTTAAGTCCTACCACGCACGACATGACTTGAAATCCTACCTGTTCCAAGGATACAACTACCAGAGAGTATACCAGTGGTTATTTTGACCATCCATCTGGCATACTATTTGTATGTGAATATAGGTAATCTAAATGATGGGGGCCAAACAACTCCCTATTGTCACTTCACTAGCCTGAGGAAAAGCAAAAAAAGAGGAATGATGAGTGGTAAAGGTAGATAGGTGTTGTCTAGACATGTTGATGGTCCAATCCATTGAGCAAGGGAGGCAACACAGGAGAAACTCAAAATCACATCATATGATTGTACTTCTCAGCCACAAAAAGTCATGGTTTAACTCCTCTTGAGGATCATCTCCAATAGACGCTATGTTTGTAGATTTGGATAGGAAACCCATGTATCTCATAACAAGTCTCCTTACCGTAATAGTGAGAGAACTATGGGTGTTTAAAAGGATTACTAGGCTTACCTTGACTGAAGATCTAGTGCCAATTGTCCCTGGTGCTGGTGCTCCTCTCCCAGCCATTGTTGCTCCTCTCCTAGCTGATGGTTCTCTCTCCAAGCTCCTACCCAGTCGCCAGCACCGATCTGAACCAGTTGCCAGCTCGTGTCGTCTCCTCCTCATCCATGCTTAGTCGCCATCTCACGTCATCTCCTCTTGGTCCACGTGTGGGATCACACCGCCAAGATCACACCACTGAGATCGCATCAGGGGGGATCACGGGGGAGAAGTCGGGGGGGGGATCACAGGCGGGGGAGGAGGGAAATAGTGCAAAGACAAATTGCAGGCAAGCGGACTGGCCGCTATCAAATTGGCCAATTCAAATATCAAATTTGGCATTTTTTAATTGCCACAAATCATATATATATAAATGCCTTTAAAATTTACTATTTTTGATAAACTAAATAGTAGGGGGATTAGAGGCATTTTATATAAAAATGCCTATAAATTAAATAAATAGTGGCATTTTTTTATAAAAGCCACTAGAATAAATGCCACTAATGGACATTTTTCCTGTAGTGATTAGGTTGGGCGTAGACAACCACCAGTTGAACAAGGTAATGATAAAGAATAAGTACATGATGGTTTGGATTGACAATCTAATCGATCATTTGAGAGGTTCCATATTGTTCTCAAAGATATATCTGAGGTTGGGATATCACCAGCTGAAAATTAAGGTGGATGATATATCTAAGACTACTTTTCAGACTAGGTATGGTCATTATGAGTTTGTGGTTATGTCGTTTCCTATGCAATGTGCCAGCAATGTTCATGTATCTGATAAACAAGATGTTAAGGCTCTAACTAGGCCTGTTTGTGGTCATGTTTATGGATGATTTCTTGATATAATCCAAGTATAGTCAGCAAAATGAGCAACATCTTCGCCAGGTGTTGATGTTTTTAAGGAAACATAAGTTGTATGACATGTTCAATGAATGTGAGTTCTGGTTGATTGAAGTATCTTTCCCGGGGCATGTCATATCTACTAAAGGTGTTTGTGTGGACCCTAAGAAGGTACATTTAGTGATGGAATGGGAACATCCCAAGACACCGACATAAGTTCAAATTTTCCTAGGGTTGGCATGCTACTACAGGAGATTCATAAATAATTTCAGTGTTGAGGAGTTACCCGTAACCAAGATGAGAAGGAAAATTGTTCCTTTTGTCTAGGAGGACAATTTTCAGTGTTCTTTCTAGCTGCTAAAAGAGAAGTTGACCAATGCACCAGTGTTTGTTTTTCCAGAGTAAGGGAAAGGCTAATAGTTTTCTGGTGATGCTTCAAAGAATGGTTTGGGATGTGTGTTGATGTAGGACAAGAACATGATTTCTTTTGCTTCACGATAGTTGAAGAAACATGAGGATAACTACCCTACACATGATCTAGATCTTGTAGTGTGGTCCATGCCTTAAAGATCTGGAGACACTACCTGTATGGAGGGAAGTGTTAGATCTTCACTGACCACAAGAACCTTTAGTGTATCTTGTCAATGAAGGAGTTGAACATGCATCAGAGAATATAAATGGAGTAATTGAAGACTACGATTACACGATAGACTACCATCCAAAAAAGGTAAATTTGGTGACTTATGTGGTAAGTAGGGAGTCATCTTTGTCATCATTTGAGAACAAGACACAAATACATGCCTTGGTGTGCCACAAGAGGGACATGTTAGTGTTGCTTCATCAGATGAATGTGAAGATGGAGGTCTCATTGTTGGTAGGGTTGTTAGCATAGTTACATGTGAACCCTACATTGATGAAATAGATTGGAGATGCACAATGGAATGATACTATGACACAGATTATCTAGGAAGAGTTTGACAGTAAGAAGTAAGATGACTTTCATGAGATAGATGATGGGATAGTTTGCTTCCACAACAGGACAGTGGTACCAGATGCTAATGTTTTGAGGAAGATGGTACTTAAGGAAGCTCATCCCTCAATGTATGCAATGCACCCTGGTTGACTAAGATGTAGCATAATATGATGGATCTGTATTGGTGGCCTGGTCTAAAGCATGATATGGCAGAGTTCGTTGCTTTATGTCCAATCTGTCAACATGTCAAGGTTGAGCATTAGAATCTTATAGGAGATTTGCAACCCTTGTTGATACCGCAGTGGAAATGGGATCCTATTACCATGTACTTTGTGGATAGCCTTCCTAGGATTGCCAAAGGTCATGATTCCATCTAGGCGATAGTTGATAGGTTTACCAAGTTAGCCCACTTATTCCCAGTCAGGATGATGTATACAGTAAAGAAGTTGGCCTAAATATATGTTGATGAGATAGTTCATTTTCATGGTATCCTGGTGACCATGGTATCTGTCAGAGGTCCACAAATCATGAGTTGTATTTGGGAGTGTATGCATGCTGATATGGGGACACAACTACGTTTTAACACAACCTTTAACCCACAAATAGATGGTCAGTCTGAGCGAACCATTCAGAAGTTGGAAGATATGTTGAGGTCATGTGCCATGTAGTTTCTTAGTAGTTGGGATGTGCATTCGAGTTTGATAGAGTTCACCCACAACAACATCTATTAGATAAGTATATACATCACACCGCATGGAGCTCTAAATGGGAGACATTGTCAATCACCGCTTTGTTGGTATGAGATAGGTGAGTATCATCTTTTAGGTCCTGAGCTAGTGCAGCAGACTATAGAGAAGATCAAAATGATACAACAACAGTTGAAGGCAGCATAGGATAGACAAAAGTCTTATGCTGACAACCATCATAGACCATTGAAGTTCGAAGTTGGAGATATAGTGTATCTTAAAGTCTCTCCTTGGAAAGGTGTGCTAAGGTTTATTAATAAGGTTAAGTTGGCTCCAAGGTTTATAGGACCATACCCTATGTTGGTACGTGTTGGGCAAGTGGCATACAAGTTGGAGTTGCCATCGGAGTTGCACAGGTAGCATGATCTCTTCCATGTGTCCATGTTGAGGAAGTGTCACCCTGATATAGAGTTGATGTTGTAGCCATTGAAGGTTGACTTGGAGGAGGATGTGTCATATGTGGAGGGTCCCATGTTGATCTTGGATAGGAGGGCGAAGAAGTTTAAAAAGAAGGATATAGACTTAGTGAAGGTTTTGTGGAATCCATATGGTGTGGAGTAAACCACGTGGGCATTAGAGGATGAGATGTTTAGGAAGTACATCTCTTTGTTTACGCAGGATTTCAGGGGGAAAATCCTTGTAGGGGTTTATTGTTGTAAGACCTCAAACGTTGCCTTTCTATTTGATCATGCTTACTTATCATAATTAAATGCTTAATACCTTATTCTAACCTTGTGATTGTCTTTGATATTATGTGACAAACCTATGTTTAAAGTTTGGTCCATTTAGGATATTGTTTGAGCTAGTTATGCATACATGTGCTAGTTTTGGATTTGTTTTCAATTTCCCCATGTTTGAGGTTTTTCTTGTAGTTTGTCACATGCTTGTTGTGCCTGACTTATTTTGATATCATGTTTGATAAGGTTTTTCTTTGGGGTGCCCTGTCACACCTTGGTTTGTGTGGTGACTTCTCATGTTCAGATTAGGGTTTGCATGGATACCCTAAGTTGGATTTTAACCTTGAGTAACGAGTCATTTAGGGTTAGCAATCTCAAAGTATTGTGTGGTTCTTGGTTTTGGTAGTCGATGATGTTTTCCTTTATCTATCTTGGGTTGGCATTTGATGGGATTTAGTCTCACCATCTTTTCCTTGTGTTGAGGGTTGATGAGTTTCTCTATGGTCGCTATGTTTTGATCATCTTTGGTCACTACGCATTCTCAGCCGTTCTTTTCTTTTCCTGGATAAGTGTGGTCAATGGTTTTTCTTGGTTATATATCCCTCTTCACATGCATGGGTGTGGTTCTTGGATGGATGAGATCTGTTGGACACATGTCATGTTTAGCATCACACCTAACCCCCTTTCCCTCTCTCCAAACCAAAGTTATATAAACCCCTCTCTTTGCATGAAAATAACCTCTTTACACACCTAAATTCCTCTCTCTTCTTCCTTGGTTTCTTTTGGATCTTGTCCCTTCTTTCTTGGTGGTGACAGAGGAGCTCAAGGTATAAGAAAGTGGGTTGATCCATGTTACATGTTGGCCTAGAGTTTGGAGCTACCCATCTTGTGAACATTTGGTTCATCCTTGCTCTTCTACTTGGTCTTAGTAAGTGAGATCTCTCTCTCTCTCTCTCTCTCTTCACATACGTTCTCCTTGATCTTTCTTCCTTCTCTTCTTAGCTGAACCCATGGTGTTTCATGGTAGTGGTTGAGTTATAGCATTAAGAGAATCTCTTCTTTGCCAATATACATAGGGTTTGCTCTCTTTCCTACTTCCTTCAGCTAGCTTTTTCTTCTTTCCTTGTAGGTGGAGCTATCTTGGCTGTGAATAGGGTTTCTTTACCCTTTCCTTCAATATACCTTGCTATTTGATGTTTTCTACATCAACTCTAAGGTGAGTTATATAACTTTCTCCACTATTATTTCTTACCTCTACCTTGCATGCTCATAATCTTGCTCTAAAATGTTGTTAGAAGTAGTATATCCTTTAATGAGGTTTGTCTTTACATGATGATCTTAAGTGGATATCTCTTTTTGGATGAACCGTAACTCTTGTTCTTGAGTATTTCCTTGGACATGGATGTTTTGGTCCTTGCAAGCATTTGCAAATCAATGGTTTTGCTCATGGATTTCTAGGGTTTAAGTTGGTTTTCCTCCTTGATATGGTACCTGATGGTTTGGTTTTGGTTCAGTTGACTTGACTTCCTTGTGCCAACTCATGGCTTTTACTTTGTGTCTATTTTGTATCTTATGTGGTCACCAAGTTTGACATCCTATTTTGATTCCCAGGTCTTAATATATATAGTCGATAAAGTTTGGGTATCATGTGGGCCGCTAGTGTTTTGATTTCCTGAGGTCGCTAAGCCTTGTACCTTTAGTGGTCTATGAGGTGCAGGACTCTTAGTGGTTGCTAAGGATTGTGATTTGCATCGGTTGCCAATAGTTCATGTTCTCTTTGGCCGCCAATGCCTGGTGGGTTTCTTTGGTTTCTAGTCATTGATGACATCTTCAGTCGCCAATGTGGCTTCAGTCTTGTGATCAATGAAGGTGACTATTCTCATCAGTCACCAATTATGGTGACCCTAGTCTCAGCGGTCTATGACATCTCTAGCCCTTAGTGGTCGATGAGAAACTCTGATTTCATGGTCATTATGATTTCCTGCTTCTATGATCTATGGTGATGCTTCACCGAATTGCTCCCATGGTTGAAGGATATGGTAAGATTTAGGGTTTACTTCTAATTACTATTTTGAAACCCGAATTCTCCTATCTTGTTGAATCTAACCCTAATCCCAGTAAGTGATGATAATGCTTAGATTTCTTGATTGATTAGCATGATGATGGAGTATAATTTCCCTCTATGTTTTTCTAACCCTAATATGTTGTTCTACGAACTTTATAGCTTATAAATGCAATGTTGTATCATTAGTGAATCACATGTGTGGTGATGGATTGATGAGCCTTGATGAGGCTTGGAATGATAATGTTGTTCTTGTAGGGAATTATGTGATGATCTTATGACCTTGAACATAATTATGTCCTATAATTGAGGTTTTATCCTATATAATGTGACAAGGATTTTTGTAACATGTGATAGTGTGATGATGAGTGTGGGCTCATGTATGGAAATGAATAATACCATGTGGTGATGTGGTTAGCTTTATACTTCATACATTTTATATCTTATAAGGTTGCAATCTACCCCTATTTTTGTAGAATTCTTTTTAGGGTTTGTACCAACTTGAATGATGTAGTTAAAAATACTCAATTGAGATTAACTAATCAAGTGAAACCCTAATAATGTAGTGACCTATGCAATAGATCTATTCTAGTATCCTACTTGTTGGATGGTGAAAGAAGATCTCCTTTAATGGAAGCTTGGAGTTGTATACTATTGAGTATATACATTTTACAAGGGTTGTTGTGGTCATACCTTGGAAGGAGAATGGTAGAGATTGTATTTCACATGATTGTGATTCAGTATATATGATGTGATTGAGGATAGTTAAAGTTGTACCTCAGATGTTTGGGTTTTGTACCCCCTAGTTTCACTAGTACAATGACCTTTTAAGGACGGACTAAGCTAATTACTAGTGTTGTCACCTATATACCAAGAGTGGATTAGGCTGTTTTGTAGCTTGACCTTATGTGTCACTACAGCAGACTCATACAGACTGAGGGTGGATGAGATCTTAGGATTTTTTCTCTCCTTCAGAACTTGTATGACAATAATTTTGACTTAGCAATGGTCAGTTGAAATTGAGTGGTATACCTAAATTCCTCAAGGATTAATAAAATATGTAATTCAGCTATGTAGTATATCTTTTTAGGGTTAAACATGATTCACATTGGATGTTGACCCTTGCCTTATATTTTATAATGTTTAGTTTTTATAAATTGTGGTAAGTGAAATCAACTATATAAAGTGGTAGATTTACATATTTCCTTATATATTGTGTTAGCCATGTTTTACCTATTTTAGTTACTTAGCCTATTTAATATTTTAAAGTACTTAATATGCTTAACATGTTTATTTAGTTGAATTCTCTGATTGTGTCTAATAAAGATTACCTTTCCATAATCAATAATTGTTGGTTGAGAGTTATATCTCTTGCTGGGACATGGGCCTCCACTCGTGGGTCAACACATCTTTATAGGTGGTCGTCAACGGTGTGGTCAGGATCATGGTGTTGAGGGGGATCAGCTTGGAGAGAACTAGAAGAAGAAGGTTGGATAGTAGTAGTTTGTAGAGTCCTAGAGTTGTCCATGTACTCTCAAGTTTGGGCAGGGGATGTTTTGTAGATGGTATGTATAATCGACACATGGTTTTTTCTAGTGTACCTATATTTTGTATAAGGCATGTATATGTGGAACGCCTCTCTTGTATACAAATTGTGGCTGATGCCAATGGATAGGAATATAAATACTTGGTATGGTATGTGTTGATAAGCAAGTTGTTGGACCTTTATATAATGTTTTCTAGACATTATAGTAGAGTTGAAATCAATTTTGATTTACTCTCTTTTCTTGTAATGTGGGTTGTTAAGTAGTTGATTGCGTGTTTTGTTTTGAGTTTTCTCATTTGAGTGTGATGGGGCCAATATAGTGAAAGCGTCTTTGATGGTCTTTTGACATCAATTTATCAAGTTACCCATTATACAAGTTGGTTGATCCACCTATAGCATAGTGTCTCAAAAGGTTGCGAGATCGGCCAATCTCCCATTCTAAACGGTCAACCATCCAAGATGCCTTCCACAATCCCATCTTAGGATTGAATGACTAAAATACTCTCTAGAAGGATCCACAAGAAGATGATGAGCCAATCAGTCACATTGGTCTGCTGACCAGAAGGTCAAAAACCATGCCACCATGTTAGCAGTGGGTGACCAGACCACCTAGTCACCTAGTCATCTCTAAAGACAAAGCAACTTTCCCAACTACCAACTAGAGGCTATTATAAAAGATGATCCAACTGAATTATCAATCATTATGTTATCTTGAAGTGAGAGAATATTTGAGATCTAGGAGCCATAGGAGAAGATGATGAAGATGAAGTTCCTATTAGAGTTCTACAAATTAGTCATGGCCTAAGTGGATTGCAGAAGTCAAAGACCACTAGTTTCCTAGATCTTTCAATTGTCCCATGATGTATTTTCTTCCCTCTTGTTTCTATATTCTTGTTCCTATGATGATCGAGAAGACTCTCTAGATGTGGGCAAGGGAATAGAAGTTTGGACCGTAAACTATGTCAACTATTGTCAGACCCCATTTCCCTATATATATTAAACTTCTTTGATATTTGATTATTTATTTATTTATTAATTGATCTACCAATTATCACGTTTGATATAATCCTTAGTGTAGATATCACAACACTAAAGATTAGGTTCTTGAATGGATGCGTAGGATTCCAAATGCTGACAATGGAAGATATCCTATAGGATGACTGAATCATAAACCATGGGTAATGATACCTCGAGCCCATGGGGAATTTAATCATTGTATTATCCTCCTTCTTAATGGAGTGGGAACATGTTTCTAGTTTAAAAATTGAAGTATTTGGAGTTGTGACGACTGAGATAGCTACGTAGGTGATGGTGGTGAACTGTGACATCTCAGTGTCTTTACATTAACCTCAAATCTATTTTAATTAATGTTTACTTTGAAATTATTAATTTAGTCATTTGTTTATAACCATTCTGAAACAACTAGATTTCAATATTGTTCTCATCAATTGTTTTTGAAGTGGTGTCTTAACAACATTGCTCCTTGGAATTATACACTTTACTATATTGTAGTTGATTCGTCTTCCTACAGACGAGTTATTTGGGAGTTGTGTTGAAGGATTTAATACTTAGGATAAAACTTCTTAGGAATATTTTGTGTGCAAATTACTAGCATCAAATATTGGTGTCGTTTCCATGGACAATAGAACAACTTTTAAACCCTATTGTTTGGAATGATTAGGAACTTTCTTTTCAATTAATAATCACTCAAAACTACTTGAAACTTTCCTTCCTAAATTTTAGAAAATTTTAACTCTCTTTTGAGGTATTCAAAGTGTATGCAACTCTCACATAGTGGTGATTCCACCCCCTTTGAGTTTGACATCGAGATTGATAGAACTGTTAACCACGTAAACTGAGATTTTTGGAACATGATGGTTGTGGAAGAAATGATCCATAGGGTGAACCCGTCCCTTCCCACTCATAGAGGGGCTCTTGTCTTAGAAATAAGAGTAGCCATGGCAGCAAATAATAGAGACAGAGAGGAAGAAGCACTAAAATAAGAAAGGTTGAAGTGACTTAAGGACTTCTTACTCCCTAAGCTTATTGTTTCACACCATCTTGTAGTTCCTTCTACCACCACCACCCCTTACTTTAAGGTCCTCACTCAGTGGATCACCATGCTACAATGTAGTTCCTTTATTGACAATATATGTGACAATTGTCAGGATCACCTGTAGTAGTTTTCCGATCGTTGTGCTTTGGATAAGTAACCTGGCATTTCTGAAGACACCCTCAGGATCCTACTATTCAAATATTCTTTGATAGATCGGGAAAGGATTTTGTATCATGCAATGAAAGGAGATTGAATCACCATTGGGGAAGTGAAGAATTACTACCCACCATCCCTCACTTACTAGATAAGGGCCCAATTCACACATTTTAGCATGGTCCCTGGAGTGTCCCCAGGAACTACGACCCTTCTGGACTAGAAACCATTCAATTTCTAGTATGGTAATCTAGCACTAGCAGAAAATACCACATAAGGACAACCAACCCGAGCAAAAAACCAAGGTTGTGCCCCTTCTAGGTTCTAATACAACCATCAACAAAATTTTAGGGACCAAGACAACTATTGCGCCAATTTTTAAAATTGTGGTTACAATCAATGGAATCAATTTCAGAATCCAAACCAAGTGACATAGATTTCTCAACTCACTCCTAATTCTGCCACAAATGACAAATTTTCAACAATTGAGAAGATCCTCTTGTCTCAATAATCTATAATTGCTTGCCAACAGACCATGCTCTCTAATTAGTAAGCTTACCAAAAAATGTATTGGTTCTAAGTTAGCCCAACTATCTGGCTCTCAACTCCCTAATGTAGATCCTTTTCTTCGACAACCAAAGAACAATCTAGACACGATTGTACTGTGTGTATAATGCAAGTGCACGTATCAATGTAATATAGGCCTTGTGAGGCTCGAGTTGAACTCAGGGAGATGTAAATTTCAGTAGACTACTACTAACTTGTCGCAATCAGCTAGACTGATTTGAAAAATGAGTTTGATTTGGAAAAAGAAAATAAAACTAAAAGAACGAAAAAGCAAACGATGATTAAATGTTTAGTTTAATCAAATTAAATGGGAATACTTAGGATTATGGTTTCACCATGAGGTCTCACTGCATGCAAATCTACACAATTAACAGAATTCATTATCTTTCCCTGATTATGGACCTTAGTCAGAATTGCTCACTTCCACGATACAATTCACTACCTAGTTCTAGGTCAGTTCCATGCCATTAGTAACTTATACCCTAGATCTAGGTGCTTTAATTATTTCTCTGAGTATCCACCATTAATCATACATTACCTTGTCTAAGGAATTTATTGATTAATGTGTTAATCGTGTCTTTTCAACCACTAATTCTCTGTCAGAAGTAATTAATGATATTAGAAATTGACTATGGTGATCAGGCATAGTAAATTGCAATGGGAACACGATAACATATCAAGGGAAAGTGAGACAAATTATGATAATCAGTATAACATTGTCATACAGCGATTCCCCGGGCTACTCCTAGTCCTAAGGATAGAGGGGATTATCCCCGCATATTCATATCAACATTACACATGGAAAAGAAAGAGGGAAACATGGAGAAATGAATGAAAATATGGTGTAACCCCTGATACGGAGAAGATCCGGATGATCCTCGGTGCGAGACGCACGTTCTGCAGCCTTTTGGCAGAAGAATCGTTTGTCTACGGCTCTGGAAATGTCTGGGGTGTAGCTCTGGGCTCCGTTCTTCGCTTTTTCTTCTCTGGGACTCGTGCAATGGAATAGAACATCCCCCTTAGGTCTGGCCATCTTTTTTTAGGTATAGGCATGACTTACAGCCGCCAAAAGATTGTACCCATTTGATCGTGACAATTCTAGGCGCAACTCTAATCTGACGGTGTCGATACCATTGATGGGGCGTTGATGGTATCGACACCTTAGAGATCACTTTTGTTGCCAGAAATTCGGGACAAACTGGCTGCATTTCGATACCATCGACTGTTCCCGTTGATGGTATCTATGAGATAATTTTTGGCACACTGATGCACTTTCGAGACCATCGGCAGTGGGCTGGTGGTATCGACTGGTTCACTCTACTTTCGGCTTTGTTGTTGTTTCCTTATCGATGCTATTGATGGACCGTCGATGGTATCGACGGGTCCAGGAATTCAAGGCTCCTGAAACGAAGAGAGGAACCCAAATCAAATCCGAGAAATTTGATAATTTATACAGAATAGGATAAAATAAGATAAATTTGATGCATACAATGATTATAGGCACAAGGAAATTAATCTTGCTATTATAGTCACAAAATGACAAATAATTACACAAAACAAGTATAAAATCAGACTATAAATGCTACTCAAAATCACTACATCAAACTCCCCTCAACTTAAATCTTGCTCGTCCTTGAGTAACAAAACTTTAAAATATGATTGAGAGGGTCAACTAAAGAACATAATCACATAATTGATACCTCAATATGATTCCCGCCTGCATTTCGCATATCGACCCTTACCAACCACAGAACGGTAACTACCCTTCAGGCGACAATAATCATTCATAAGAAATGTCTACCCCAAGATCAATGAACACTATCAAATAAGGCAGTTTCCATAATAGAATCTTCAAGTTCAGGCTTGGTGCATCTTGTGATCTCCTATCTACGTTGCTCATTTCTTAACTACCATCTAAATGGAAGAAAATCTCCTGATATACATGAATGAGGAGAATATCATGGGTGGCCTACCACTTTGAGCAACAGGTGGATGGAATGGGTGGCTATGGAAGAAAAGGAAGCACATTATAGTCAATCATGCAAAAACCAAAAATGAATGACCTATCATGATGTGAATGCAAATGAAAATATCCTAATGCTACATTTTTGGTGGAATGATGCATGCACTATCATTCCGTCTCAAAGTGAGATGGAATATCTAAGAAAACTACACCATGTGCTTATTCTTCTTAATATGTGGGTGAGAACATGTTCCTTTCTCCCTCTCATTCATACTTGCTTCTCAATCAATTTTTTTTCTTTTTTTTAACAAGACCCATTTCCAAAAACAAGAATGGAATATTTGTTGGACCTCCTTCCTTTTACATAACTTGTACATTTGATGCATTCTTTTTGTAGGGTATGGAACAAGTTCAACGCCTTTAATGTTTTTAGAAAAACATAAGACACATGATGTAAAACTATATGCTCAAAAGATGTGAATGCACTACAAAATGACAATTATGCAACTAAATGAGATGCACTTAAGGAAAAAGTGCATGTATACTACTCTATACTTTTTTTCTTCATTTTTCATGCAAAACATGCAAGAATAACTGTAATGCAAGACCTATCTACATGGAATGCAATCAAAGAGTAGACAAAAATAATGTTCTTTAGTTCTTATGGTGGAGTATGAATGAAATTTCGGTGGATCGGATCACAAGATTGATTGATAGAACCTTCAGAAAAAACTATATGTCCCTCCTTACTGACTTGTGTACCAATTAATCAAGGGGTTTCTCTCTCTCACATCAAATTAGAGTCATGTTAATGTTTGGTTAGTTTAGGCTCAACATTCATATCAATCCTCTTATCATGAACCATAATGATATATAATCATGTTCAAATGTTTTAAAGTTGACCTACCCAAAGAGTTCTACAAGCAATGTCCTTCAAGTTTTTATAAGACAAGCTTAAAATTTCTTAAAGAATTTTTTATTCAAATTCATTTCCTCCCAAACCCCCACATGAAAACATTAAGATGACATGCAATTACATTTAAACTCCACTGATTACACTAGATAGATAGTGGATCCTAGAAAATAGTAAATCTAGAAATTAAGAAAATCTAACAAGAAAGATGAAAACTACAAAAACAAATGAAAGATGAAATAAAATAAAGAAAACTAGATAGAAGTTGTACCAGCACCCCCCTAAGCTTAAATTCAACTATGGACCCATAGTTCAAATCCAGACTTAAGAGGTGGAACAATGATACCCCTTTTATTGCTCCAATGGTGGGTATGGCGGGTACTGTGGCCGTTGGGATCCCAAGTAGGAAATTACCCCTGAAAAGAAAAATTAGATGGGGGAATCGGTGGTGGCTGTGGGTAGCCTCCAAAGTAATCACAACTCCAGTAATGTTCATAGAAGGGCTGCAGCTACAACTCCATCCTATGCAACCGGTTGTGGATATTTTCTTGGTTTGCGAAGAGGAGGTGCTCATTCTTGTAGATTTCTTTTTGATTCTCGAACAACCGATTTGTTGTTTCTTGAATTCCCACAAAAGAGGCAGTATGTTGTTGTTGCGTCTGTTGAATGTCCTATAACATTGTATACATCCCCTGCATTGAGTAGACATCCTCTCCACCTTGAGAGGGTTGTGGTGGCGGTGGCTGGGAAGAAGAGGAGGATCCATAATGTTATGGATGCTTTCGTGGAGCAACTCGTCGTCGAAGAGGAATGGTGGCTTCCTCCTCCTCTTCTTCATCATCGTCGCCATCTTGAACTTCCACTTATGTAGCTTGTTCTTCCTCATCCTCATCAACATCAATGATAGGCCACCTATAGTTTTGGCTTGGCCAGATGTTGAAAGCAGGGTCGGGCAATGCATGCCACTGAAAAACCTTTTCCACATGGTAGGTGGTATAGGGGATGCCATGGCAGACTTCAATGAGGTCGGAGTTGACAAAGTGGGTCAGGCCGAGCATATTTCTACTCTCTATCTTTTGGAGCCCGGAAAGATCAAGCCCTAAGTGCATGTCAATATGAGTAATAAGGCCCCCAAAGTAGATTGGGGTCCTGCAAGAAATGTTCCTCTTATCCACCATCACGCACATGATGAAGAAAGCTCCACAATTGATGGGTGTCTTCTCCAGCAGACTATAGAGGAA
Organism: Alisma plantago-aquatica; assembly: GCA_963693085.1. Classification (NCBI taxonomy): domain Eukaryota; kingdom Viridiplantae; phylum Streptophyta; class Magnoliopsida; order Alismatales; family Alismataceae; genus Alisma; species Alisma plantago-aquatica. The sequence continues at coordinate 791,538,031 of OY856410.1, read as the reverse complement.
GAAAAGGTTCGTCTCCTGAAATTTACTCTGCAACAGTTTGGATCTTGCAAAGAATGATTTAGAAATAATCCGGTGAGGAATCTAGACAAATGGATGCTCAAAGTCAGCTACAGCAGTGTGGTGTCGGCTGATAGAATATCCCTCAGGTATAGTGACCATTATCGCATACATAGCTTCATAGTCGACATTCTGTGGTGGCTGACGCAGATCACTATGGTTCCACCCATAAATTCCGTTGAACACAGGAAGGGTCATGTTGTAGTCCCTGTTGTAGAGAGGGAAAGACACACGCTCCTCCTTCCATTCTGTCTATGCCGGTTGTAGTTCACTGGGAACTACACAGATGTCGAGCGACGCTAGAAACTCAATGAGGATTTCCTTGTATGTGGGCCATCCGCTGAAGAATGGATGACCTTCCGCATGGTCATGGCAGAGCATGGGGGACCCTCACAGTTGTCCCTAAAGAACATAGGCCATATTGGCCTCAAATCCCAGATCTTTGATAAGCTCCCAGACACCATATTGGATGGGCTCAATCGGACGCTTCCACAGTTCTTCATATACCTTCTTTACCTCTGCCGATGGGTGGACTAGCCTCGGGAGAGGAACTAATCCTTGTTGTAGGGCGGGTAGGGTAGGTGATGCATCCCTGGATGATGAAGCTCTGGATCTCACCATTGTTGCACGTACAACGAGTGAGAGAGAGAAAGGAGAATGGAGCTTGGAGAAGACGGTCAAGGAACTTGGAGAAGATGGAGATCCGCGGAGCCGAAGAAGATGCTCAGAGACGATCGTCGGTGGTGATCTCAGTTGCTCCCGGGCGCTCAGGGGTGCTTGGGCTCAGTTTTGGAGGATAGGCACTGAGAATGTTATGTTACATTGAAGAATTGCCTCCCTTTTTATAAGATTCGGTCAGGTTTGCTGTCGGTGTGTCGATACCATCGACAGGCCCGTCGATGGTATCGACGAATGTTGAAATTCACGGCTTGCTGCAATCGATGGTTGTCGATGGCTTGATGTGGGGTCCCAAATCATCTGCATGTTGATGGTAGTGATAGAGTGTCGATACCATCAAAATTTTCCACATATAGGCATTGTGGATAGCCCGATGAAGACTATGGATCATTGACTTGTCTATTGATACTATCGACGTTGCATTGATAGTAGTGATGCCTGGTTGTTCCGTTGATCATTGTGAGGTCTGGCCCTTCCATCAATGATGATGATGTGTCGATACCATTTACCAAGGCGTCGACAATATCGACATTATTGAGAACATTTGGTCTGAATATCTCCATACATTTCACTACCTTCGATGACTTGTCGATACCATCGACTCTCGACCATCTTTCTGCATGTTCCCGTGTCGATACCATCGACGAGGCCGTCGATAGTATCGATGGGATGAAGTTTAAGTAGAAATATTTACTATTCCAAATTCGATACCATCGATGTGATAAAGTGAGTTTTTCTAATTCTTCTATACTTTGTTCCTTTAATCTTCAATATATATCTCAAAACCCTAATTCTCCTAAAATTAGTTAGTCATTCAAAGATTGTAATTTCAAGCCCAAACTTTACCAACATGTGGCGTATTATATGGTGAAGCTATGGTCCAAATTTCATGTCATTCGGACATTCCTAGCTCCCTCTACGATTTTTACAAGTTCTATTAATGTTTGATCAAATATATGTCACGATTTCAATCATCGAGCTATAGTTTTGGTTATTTTTCCTCCTTGGTTCGCGGCGCTGACGTCACCCGCCTCTCCTGAGCAATTGCGACCATCGGATGGCGTGTCCATGGATCCTGGGTGGATCGGACGGCCATCCGGTCGTCCTCTTCCTCCATTTGACCCACGAGGACGTGGCTACAGCCACCTCGGACCACTCCTCGCCACTCCACGCCGCTTCGCGAGCAACCAACCGAGGCATTGCCTCCACCTCACCTCCACAAACCCAGTGATCTCTCGCACGACCTCCAAAAGCGACCACAGCTCCTCGCACGATCTCGCCGACGAGAAACCTTCCCCAACTGGCGCTGAGACCAATTGGGCATTTGTAAATCACCTGCCCCCACTCCTATATAAGCACACTAACAGCTTCGTCGACACCCCTTTGATTCGCCTCACCCTCCAATTCACCCAAAGCAACCCCTGAGAGCTCCGCCCTCAAACTCATCTCCTTCTTTCCACTCTGCCGCCGTCGAGATGCTAGGCTAGACCTCTCCCGGCCTGCTCGTCCCAAATTGGGTCTCCACCGAGCCCCAAGGGACCTCAAGTCACCTCGACGGCACCTCAAAGTCAAGCTTCCTCGACCGCTGCTCCTGCTTTTCCCTCCGCTCGCCGCGAGCCGTGCTTCTCGCCGGACTTCTAGTCGACCCAGCGCCTCGCGGGGAGCTACGACCTGCAAGCTAGCCACCTCAGCTCGGATCTCCCTCACGAAGGTGAACCCGACCTCTTTCTCACGCAAGAACGAGCACAACCATCGCCCGAGCTCGCCGGAGCTGAAGGCAGAGCAAACCCAGTCTAGCTGAAGACAAGGGAGAGCGGGACCCACCGTCGTCCAGTTGGACTAGTGAGGTAAATCCACCTCAGCATGTAGATCTTTTCTTTTATACGCGAGTGAGATCTCGACCGTTGGATCTAAGCATCCAACAGTCCTTCATGTATCTAGATTTCATTGTATTAACTCAAAAGTAAGTAAATAACCTAATATTGGGAAATTCATAAAAATTAGTAGGAGTATCAGAAAAATACGAATAAGTACTCTATTTTGATCAGAAAAATACGAGGATCACGATTTTGACATCTGTTGACCCTAAATCTGGCTCGAGTAATTACTCATGCCTTTTTTTGTGTATATCTTGATTAGTTATTTGGAAAATACTCGAATCTGTTTAAATCACCAAAAACCTGTGATAATCATCTTTTTTCATCCTTATCATCATGGAATGATCAGATCCTTTTATTATAACTCAATTATCAATAAAACATATTTATCACTCCTTGCACTATTTTGACTTACCAATATGTGCATAATTAATTAATATGATCTTTAGACCATGATTCTGACTTTAGGAACCTACTCTGATGTGACAATAATAATCTTGGACTCAACTCCATACTATATGATCCTTACTCAACTCTCATGACTCCAAATCTATAAAAGGGCCTTTTATATACTCTTTAGAATATGGGTAACTTGAACAATATATCTAACAAATACCAAATCTTCAATAATTTCAGGAAATCGAAGGTACCAGTGACGAGCATCTCTGGACTCCCCACTTCTGAATAGAAGGTACGCCATTAACTCTCACTTGGCTTATAGTAATGTATGGTTGTAAAATAGTGTAAGAACTTGGCATATGGTATTGTTTGAAATAGAGCTATATGAGTACCCAACTTTGATGATGTTTGCTTTAAATATATATATTTTGCAAAATGAAAACATAATATATTTCTTTCCATTATATGAAAAGCACTAACTCTTTGGCAGTGTGCTTGGAAGTGACCTAACTCTTTGGTAGTGGTCACACTGTACATACGACCTAACTCTTTGGTAGTGGTCAGACCTAACTCTTTGGGAGTGGTCACAATGTACATATGATCTAACTCTTTGGTAGTGATCATAAAGGCCTTGAGATATAATGGAAAATATGCTTAAAAGATGTTTGTGCTTTGTTGTAAATAAACTTTCTTTCAGTTTGAGAATGATTTTCCTTACCATATTGCTTATTACTGCCAAGTTACTTTTAATGTTATTGCCAAGATATGATGAGAGTTAAATTATATGACGCGGAGGCGTACTCAGTACAATATATTTATATATTGTGCTGACGCGTACCAATTGTATATGTTTTATAGGTACCTTCTGCTTATGATGCTCATGATGAAAGAAAGATGATGTTGCTACTCTATATGCTGGCTCACAAATCAGATCTATCATGGGGATGCTAAAGCTAAATGGGACTCTTAGATTATGTTTCTTTTTCTTCTGTATTTAGTTTCTCATGTATTAAGTTTCTTCTGTAGAACTCCTATGCCTTCGGGCCCCTATGTAATGAATACATTTGGTTTATGTATGGAAGCTTTTTATTCAGTGCATTTATATATTCATGTGTTTGATCCACTCAGGGACGGGCAACTTTAACTCTATTGTACCCCTTATGTTGGCGCCTGAGGTGTACAGTGGAGTTAGGTTGTTAACACGTAACAGATGGTATCAGAGCAGGCACATGAATCAATATAGATGTATCAAATAAATAGTAACCTTACGTAGACCTAGGGTAACCCACATTTAGCAGTAAATTGCCGAGGTGTCTAGAAGGGTACCTTGCGGAAGGTTCTGACATAATACTCTCCCCATCCGTTTTCACGATGCGAGGGTTCCCGTCGCAAGCTATCTGCCTGGCTAACACAATTATTGTTAAAGTGGGCGCCCTTACCTTAGAAAATTCCTTCCTCTCATCTTTTCTCAATTAAGGACTACCCCCCAACCAACCTATTTAGTGAATAATATACACTAGGCTTCTCATCTACTTTCTCTCTCATGACCATGATCGATGATATACTCTCTCTATTATGTGGGTAGATTAGGAGAAATGGGAACAACTAAAAGACATGAAAAATTGGAAAAAAAAATAATAATACATGCCATGATTTCTAAATCTTTTTTTGGTTGCATTACGATCTATCTCAAATAAATCTCTAAACTGCCTTTTATACAAACTTGCAAATGCCTCCAAAAACTCGGTCCAAGAGAACAAGATATAGTGATGGCTCTGGTGATGAATCTGAATCACGCCCTAATAAGAACAAGGCTGTAGGCAGTTGGGAAGAGCAAAAGAAGGTGATGTTGGAATGCATGCATGCCCTAGCTCTAAAAGAAACCAGCAATAGTGCCTCATCCTCTAGGACCAACCATGAAACCACCATTAGTGACTTCCTTAAACTCAAACCTGAAACCTTTCATGGAGAAGACTTTGGTGAAGTCCTAGATAAAGACGATGCATGGATCATATCTATTGAAAATGCCTTTAGAGCCCTTAAGTGTCCTGAGGAAGATAAGGTCACCTTTGCTACCTACCAACTTAGGGGGTCCGCAAAGTTGTGGTGGGAAAATTATTACCATACACGAGCACTTCCAGATGCCCCCATAGGTTGGGAGGAGTTTAAGGGGATCTTTACCAACCATTTCATGCCCATATCAGCTAGGAATTAGAAGAAGAAACAGTTCAATAACCTCACCCAAGGAAACCTATCTTTCGCTGACTATGTTAGGGCCTTTAGACTCCTAGAGCGTCATGCTCGCAACCTTGATGAAGATGAAAAGATTGAACACTTCATAGATGGCCTTAACCAAGAAATCAAAGTTCACCTTTGCACCTCCACCCATCCTACCTTTGAAGCTGCCATCAACAATGCCCTTACCCAAGAAAGAACCTTAGGGAAGAGCAAAACACCAAGCTTGGGATACCTGGGTCTAACTGATGCATCCGTCACCAAGGGCAAGGAGAAGGAAAATGATAAGAAGAAGCCTAATAGCCATGGCATGGGCAGAGGAGGAGGAAATCACCATAGGGGTCAATCATTCCGAGGAGGACCAAACCGGGGAGGTCGAGGCCAAGGAGGACCATACAGGAATTCCAAATGCAAAATTTGTGGTGGGTTTCATCCTGGAAAATGCAAGTTTGAAAAGCCAATCTATTTCTATTGCAAGAAGGAGGGACACATGAAGTTCAATTGTCCAAATCTAGTCCAGGGGGCACCTCAGAATCGTCCTGCCCCATTACCTCAGCCTGGAGCTCCACCGGCTCAACCAGCTGTCCCTATAGCTCAGGCTCAGCCAGAACATTGTCAGGGCCGAGTCTTTGGAATTGATGCAGAGGAAGCTAAAGCCAATGATAACCGTCTGATTGAAGGTAACAATGTTAATAATTCTTTTGTGATAAATCCTTGGAAACCATAATTTCATATAAAATCATAATGTAGGTATGATATGTCTCCACGATCATCCTGTTGTGGCCCTATTCGATTCAGGATCAACACATACCTTCATATCTAGAAATCTTGCTTCCATGCTCAAGTTCGAGATCAATGATCTAGGTTATATCTTGGATGTGACAACTCCCAGTGGCAAAATTTATACTTCTCTTCAGAAAACCAAAACCTTGCCTTTTTCTTTTGGTGGTCATAAATTTCAATCTGCTTTCATTCTTCTTGATATGGAAGATTTTGATCTAATTTTGGGAATGGATTGGCTCTTTTCCAACTTTGTTATGCTTGATTGCCGAGGCAAGAAAGTAATCTTTTGTGCACCCAATTCTAAACCTTTGACTATTTCCGGGAGGAAAGAAAGAAACCGAAATATGATTATTTCTTCTCTTAAAGCTGAAACTTTGATAGCCAAAGGATGTAGAGCCTATCTTGCTGTTGTATCCATGCCTGATCCTAAGGTGAGACCTATAGAGAGCTTGGATGTGGTGAGAGATTACCCGGACGTTTTTCTGGAGGAGCTTCCAGGGCTGCCTCCAGATCGTGAGATTGAGTTCTCAATTGAGTTAGCACTGGGCACCGCACCAGTCTCTAAGGCACCTTATAGGATGGCACCTGCCGAGCTTGCAGAGCTCAAGAAACAACTAGAGGAACTTCTGGATAAAGGCTTCATCCGTCCTAGTACTTCTCCATGGGGTGCTCCTGTTCTTTTTGTCAAAAAGAAAGATGGGTCAATGCGAATGTGTATTGATTATCGCATGATCAACCAAGCCACCATTAAAAATAAATATCCCCTTCCAAGAATTGATGACTTGTTTGACCAGCTTCGTACTGCCACTGTGTTCTCCAAGATTGACCTTAGATCAGGTTATCATCAATTACGAGTAAAAGATTGTGATATTCCAAAGACAGCTTTCAGAACTCGATATGGACATTATGAATTTGTGGTGATGCCTTTTGGCTTGACTAATGCACCTGAAGTGTTTATGAATCTGATGAACACTGTCTTCCAGCCATTCCTTAACAGCTTTGTTGTGGTCTTCATTGATGATATTCTTGTATATTCAAATTTTGTTGATCAACATCGTGAACACCTCCAAAAAGTCCTTGATGTTTTGAGAGCCCAGAAATTGTATGCTAAATTATCTAAATGTGAGTTTTGGATTGACCAAGTCATGTTTCTTGGCCATGTCATTTCGGGTGGGAAAATTTCTGTTGACCCTGCCAAAGTTCTAGCTGTCCTTGATTGGAAAGCCCCTACCAATGCTTCTGAAATTCGTAGCTTCCTTGGCCTAGCTGGCTATTACCGTCGTTTCATCCTTAATTTCAGTAAAATAGCCCTACCCATGACTAAACTTACCAGAAAAGATGCCAAATTCGTTTGGACTCCTGAGTGTGAAGCTAGTTTCCAAGAATTGAAATCCCTCTTGACTTTTGCTCCTATTTTGACCCTACCTTCTGGGAATGATGGCTTTGTAATTTATTCTGATGCTTCTAAAATGGGTCTGGGTTGTGTCCTCATGCAAGACGGTAAAGTTGTTGCCTATGCCTCTAGACAATTGAAACCTAATGAGGTCAATTATCCAACTCACGATTTGGAATTAGCTTCCATTGTCTATGCTCTCAAAATCTGGAGACATTATCTATATGGTGCTACTTTTGATATATTCACAGACCACAAAAGTCTCAAATACCTCTTGACTCAGAAGGATCTCAATCTTCGACAGAGGAGATGGTTGGAGAATCTTAAAGATTATGATTTCACTGTTGCATATCATCCAGGCAAAGCCAATGTTGTAGTTGATGCTCTTAGTCGTAAGAAGTCGATTTGTGCATCAATGCATCTGGAACCTTCATCTTCTGGGTCATCTAAAGCAGAATCTAGCTCAATTATTCTGGCGAATATCAAAATTAATTCCTAGTCTTCTTTCTGAACTCCTGATATCTCAAAAGAACAGCCCTAGTTTGGAGGAGATGACAGCTCTGGTGGCAAAGCCCCAGACACATCTATCTGTTGGTATGGACGGTGGACTAAGGTACAAGCATAGGATGTGGGTACCTGAAGAGTCAGAGATTAAGAAGTGTATCCTGCAAGAGGCACATGGGTCTAAGTATTCCATACATCCTGGATCTACTAAGATGTATAAGGACCTGCAGAGACACTTTTGGTGGAGGGGTATGAAGAATGATATCACTGAGTTTATCTCTAAGTGTCTCACTTGCCAGCAGATTAAGGCCGAGCATCAATGTCCGGGTGGTCTATTGCAACCCTTACCAATTCCTGAATGGAAATGGGAAAATATCACCATGGATTTCGTGGTGGGACTACCCAGGACCAGGAAGGGTCATGATGCGGTTTGGGTCATAGTAGACCGGTTGACCAAGTCTGCACATTTCTTACCTATGAGGACTACAAACAAGGTTCCTGAGCTTGCTGAGTTGTATATAAAGGAGATTGTACGACTGCATGGAGTACCAGTTTCGATAGTTTCAGATCGAGATCCAAAGTTCACATCACATTTATGGAAGCAGGTGCAGAATGAGCTGGGTACACAGTTGAACTTCAGCACAGCATATCATCCCCAAACTGATGGCCAGTCAGAACGTACTATCCAAATCTTAGAAGATCTTCTCAGAGCATGTGTCTTAGATTGGGGAGGATCTTGGGATTACTACCTTCCATTAGCAGAGTTCGCTTACAATAATAGCTATCAATCTAGTATTGATATGCCACCCTATGAAGCTCTCTATGGTAGGCCATGTAAATCCCCTCTCCATTGGGATGAAGTTGGGGAAAGGAAGATGCTAAAGTCCGAGGAGTTACAATTATATGCTGATAAGGTGTCTTTGATCAAGCAGAAGTTGAAACGGGCCCAGGATTGTCAGAAGTCGTATGCAGATGCACACAGGTCAGACAGACAGTTTAATGATGGTGACTATGCATTCTTGAAGATCAGACCTATCCGTGCAATAGCCAAGAACAAGGGGAAGCTTAGTCTGAGATATGTGGGTCCTTTTGAAGTTCTGGAGTGCATTGGCAAATGTGCTTATCAACTTGCTCTTCCTCTGCAGTACAGCATGATGCATAATGTCTTTCATGTATCCAACTTGAAACAGTATGTGAAGGATGATAGTCATGTGCTGAATCACGAGCCTCTTGAGTTACGGGAGAATCTCTCTTATCCAGAAAAACCTACAAATATTCTCGACTCTAGGGTAAAGGAGCTCAGAAACAAGCAGATTCCGATGGTGAAGGTACAGTGGAACCATCACGGTGCAGAAGATGCTACCTGGGAGCTACGAGCAGATATGGAGCGACGTTTTCCTCACCTCTTTCATCCAGTTTAATTTTGAGGACAAAATTTCTTTTAAGGTGAGTAGGATGTGATAAAGTGAGTTTTTCTAATTCTTTTATACTTTGTTCCTTTAATCTTCAATATATATCTCAAAACCCTAATTCTCCTAAAATTAGTTAGTGATTCAAAGATTGGAATTTCAAGCCCAAACTTTACCAACATGTGGGGTATGCTATGGTGAAGCTATGGTCCAAATTTCATGTCATTCGGACATTCCTAGCTCCCTCTATGATTTTTACAAGTTCTATTAATGTTTGATCAAATATATGTCACGATTTCAATCATCGAGCTATAGTTTTGGTTTTTTTTCCTCCTTGGTTCGCGGCGCTGATGTCACCCGCCTCTCCTGAGCAATTGCAACCATCGGATGGCGTGTCCATGGATCCTAGGTGGATCGGACGGCCATCCGGTTGTCCTCTTCCTCCGTTTGACCCGCGAGGACGTGGCTACAGCCACCTCGGACCACTCCTCGCCACTCCACGCCGCTTCGCGAGCAACCAACCGAGGCATTGCCTCCACCTCACCTCCACAAACCCAGTGATCTCTCGCACGACCTCCAAAAGCGACCACAGCTCCTCGCACGATCTCGCCGATGAGAAACCTTCCCCAACTGGTGCTGAGACCAATTGGGCATTTGTAAATCACCTGCCCCCACTCCTATATAACCACACTAACAGCTTCGTCGACACCCCTTTGATTCGCCTCACCCTCCAATTCACCCAAAGCAACCCCTGAGAGCTCCGCCCTCAAACTCATCTCCTTCTTTCCGCTCTGCCGCCATCGAGATGCTAGGCTAGACCTCTCCCGGCCTGCTCGTCACAAATTGGGTCTCCACCGAGCCCCAAGGGACCTCAAGTCACCTCGACGGCACCTCAAAGTCAAGCTTCCTCGACCGCTGCTCCTGCTTTTCCCTCTGCTCGCCGCGAGCCGTGCTGCTCGCCGGACTTCTAGCTGACCCAGCGCCTCGCGGGGAGCTACGACCTGCAAGCTATCCGCCTGAGCTCGGATCTCCCTCACGAAGGTGAACCCGACCTCTTTCTCACGCAAGAACGAGCATAGCCATCGCCCGAGCTCGCCGGAGCTGAAGGCAGAGCAAACCCAGTCTAGCTGAAGACAAGGGAGAGCGGGACCCACCGTCGTCCAGTTGGACCAGTGAGGTAAATCCACCTCAGCATGTAGATCTTTTCTTTTATACGCGAGTGAGATCTCGACCGTTGGATCTAAGCATCCAACAGTCCTTCATGTATCTAGATTTCGTTGTATTAATTCAAAAGTCAGTAAATAACCTAATATTGGGAAATTCGTAACAATTAGTAGGAGTATCAGAAAAATACGAATAAGTACTCTATTTTGATCAGAAAAATACGAGGATCACGATTTTGACATCTGTTGACCCTAAATCTGACTCGAGTAATTACTCATGCCTTTTTTTGTGTATATCTTGATTAGTTATTTGGAAAATACTCGAATCTGTTTAAATCACCAAAAACCTGTGATAATCATCTTTTTGCATCTTTATCATCATGGAATGATTAGATACTTTTATTATAACTCAATTATCAATAAAACATATTTATCACTCCTTGCACTATTTTGACTTACCAGTATGTGCATAATTAATTAATATGATCTTTAGACCATGATTCTGACTTTAGGAACCTACTCTGATGTGACAATAATAATCTTGGACTCAACTCCATACTCTATGATCCTTACTCAACTCTCATGACTCCAAATCTATAAAAGGGCCTTTTATATACTCTTTAGAATATGGGTAACTTGAACAATATATCTAATAAATACCAAATCTTCAATAATTTCAGGAAATTGAAGGTACCAGTGAGGAGCATCTCTGGACTCCCCACTTCTGAATAGAAGGTACGCCATTAACTCTCACTTGGCTTATAGTAATGTATGGTTGTTAAATTGTGTAAGAACTTGGCATATGGTATTGTTTGAAATAGAGCTATATGAGTACCCAACTTTGATGATGTTTGCTTTAAATATATATATTTTGCAAAATGAAAACATAATATATTTCTGTCCATTATATGAAAAGCACTAACTCTTTGGCAGTGTTCTTGGAAGTGACCTAACTCTTTGGTAGTGGTCACACTGTACATACGACCTAACTCTTTGGTAGTGGTCAGACCTAACTCTTTGGCAGTGGTCACAATGTACATATGATCTAACTCTTTGGTAGTGATCATAAAGGCCTTGAGATATAATGGAAAATATGCTTAAAAGATGTTTGTGCTTTGTTGCAAATAAACTTTCTTTCAGTTTGAGAATGATTTTCCTTACCATATTGCTTATTACTGCCAAGTTACTTTTAATGTTATTGTCAAGATATGATGAGAGTTAAATTATATGACGTGGAGGCGTACTCAGTACAATATATTTATATATTGTGCTGACGCGTACCAATTGTATATGTTTTATAGGTACCTTCTGCTTATGATGCTCATGATGAAAGAAAGATGATGTTGCTACTCTATATGCTGGCTCACAAATCAGATCTATCATGGGGATGCTAAAGCTAAATGGGACTCTTAGATTATGTTTCTTTTTCTTCTGTATTTAGTTTCTCATGTATTAAGTTTCTTCTGTAGAACTCCTATGCCTTCGGGCCCCTATGTAATGAATACATTTGGTTTATGTATGGAAGCTTTCTATTCGGTGCATTTATATATTCATGTGTTTGATCCACTCAGGGACGGGCAACTTTAACTCTATTGTACCCCTTATGTTGGCGCCTGAGGTGTACAGTGGAGTTAGGTTGTTAACCCGTGACAGATGGTATCAGAGCAGGCACATGAATCAATATAGATGTATCAAATAATTAGTAACCTTACGTAGACCTAGGGTAACCCACATTTAGCAGTAAATTGCCGAGGTGTCTAGAAGGGTACCTTGCGGAAGGTTCTGACATAATACTCTCCCCATCCGTTTTCACGGTGCGAGGGTTCCCGTCGCAAGCTATCTGCCTGGCTAACGCAATTATTGTTAAAGTGGGCACCCTTACCTTAGAAAAATCCTTCCTCTCATCTTTTCTCAATTAAGGACTACCCCCCAACCAACCTATTTAGTGAATAATATACACTAGGCTTCTCATCTACTTTCTCTCTCATGACCATGATCGATGATATACTCTCTCTATTATGTGGGTAGATTAGGAGAAATGGGAACAACTAAAAGACATGAAAAATTGGAAAAAAAAAATAATAATACATGACATGATTGCTAAATCTTTTTTTGGTTGCATTACGATCTATCTCAAATAAATCTCTAAACTGCCTTTTATATAAACTTGCAGATGCCTCCAAAAACTAGGTACAAGAGAACAAGATCTAGTGATGGCTCTGGTGATGAATCTGAATCACGCCCTAATAAGACCAAGGCTGTAGGCAGTTGGGAAGAGCAAAAGAAGGTGATGTTGGAATGCATGCATGCCCTAGATCTAAAAGAAACCAGCTATAGTGCCTCATCCTCTAGGACCAACCATGAAACCACCATTAGTGACTTCCTTAAACTCAAACCGGAAACCTTTCATGGAGAAGACTTAGGTGAAGTCCTAGATAAAGTCGATGCATGGATCATATCTGTTGAAAATGCCTTTATAGCCCTTAAGTGTCCTGAGGAAGATAAGGTCACCTTTGCTACCTACCAACTTAGGGGGTCCACGAAGTTGTGGTGGGAAAATTATTACCATACACAAGCACTTCCAGATGCCCCCATAGGTTGGGAGGAGTTTAAGGGGATCTTTACCAACCATTTCATGCCCATATCAGCTAGGAAGGAGAAGAAGAAACAGTTCAATAACCTCACCCAAGGAAACCTATCTGTCGTTGACTATGTTAGGGCCTTTAGACTCCTAGATCATCATGCTCGCAACCTTGATGAAGATGAAAAGATTGAACACTTCATAGATGGCCTTAACCAAGAAATCAAAGTTCACCTTTGCACCTCCACCCATCCTACCTTTGAAGCTGCCATCAACAATGCCCTTACCCAAGAAAGAACCTTAGTGACAAGCCCTCCCGTAAGACAACCTAAAAGGCATGGTGCCTATAGGTGTCTGAAACGCGGTCCTATATGCCCACAGTGCATCTGGTAGAAGTGCACTCCAATTTTTCCTAGAAGAGGCCACCGTGCGTTCCAAGATCTTCTTGATCTCCCTATTGGACACCTCCACTTGGCCTTGCATCTGTGAGTGGTATGGGGTACCTACATTATGCTTGACCCCATATTTACTCAATAGTGCAGTGAATTTCTTGTGCATGAAGTGGGTGCCTCCATCACTTATGATCATATGTGGCACACCAAACCTACAAAGGATATTCTATTTCACAAACCTGCACACTACCGCAACATCATTAGTCCTTGTGGGTATTGCCTCTACCCACTTCGACACATAATCAACAGCAAGCAAGATATATAAATTACAATTGGAGGACACAAAGGGTCCGATGAAATCAATGTCCCACAAATCCAATACCTCAACTTCTTGAAACACATTGAGGGGCATTTCTTGCCATTTTGAGATGTTACCTGCCCTTTGACATGAGTCACGCCTCCTCACATAATCATAGGCGTCTCAGAATAGTGTGGGCCAATAAAGGCCACTCTCTAATACTTTAACCACCGTCCTCATGCTCGCATGATGACCGCCGGTGGGAAATGTATAACAGTGACTGAGCACACTATCATATTCACTCTCAGGTACACACCTGCATAAAATTCCATCCCTGCACTATCTCAAAAGAATAGGGTCATCCCAAAAATAATATCTCAAAGAATGGAAAAACCTCTTTTTCTCTTGGTAATTCCAATCATCTGAGAGTTCTTTGCATGCAAGATAATTCACGATATGTGAAAAGCATGGGTCCTTACATTGAATAGAAAGGATTTTCTCATCCGGGAAGGTTTTAGTGATGGGTATGTTAGTATCTCTCTCATCTACCCGCTCTAACTGAGACAAGTTCTCCACAACCACATTCTCAATGCTCGCCTTGTCCTTAATCTCGATGTAAAATTCTTGCAAGAGAAAGAACCATCTAATGAGTCTAGTCTTGGCATCTTTTGTTTCCATTAAGTACTTTATGGCAGCATGGTCTGTCCATACCACAACTTTAGACCCCACTAAATATTGCCTAAATTTTTTGAATGCAAAAACCACGGCAATCAATTCTTTTTCTGTGGTGGTGTAATTAAGTTAGGCATCATTCAAAGTCTTAGAAGCATAGAAAATAATTATGGGTTTGTTCTCAAGGCACTGCCGAAGAACGAACGCCACGGCAAAATCCAATGCATCACACATAAGCTCAAAGGGCTTACTCCAATCCAACGTTTGAACAATCGGTGCGGAAATCAACTTTTTCTTGAGCACCTCAAAGGCATGCATACATTTGTCATTGAAATAAAAAATTGTATCCTTCTCAAGCAATTCTGATAATGGCTTAGCGATTTTAGAAAAATCCTTGATAAACTAACAATAAAACCCCGCATGACCAAGGAAGCTCCTCACCCCTTTTACCGAGTTCGGTGGGGGAAGTTTGGAAATAACTCAATCTTCACTGGATCTACCTCCAGTCCCTTTCTAGACAACTTGTGTCCAAGCACTATGCCTTTGCTAACCATCATGTGGCATTTTTCCCAATTGAGGACTAAATGTGTGTCCTCGCATCTTTGTAACACCTTGTCTAGATTATATATGAACTCATCAAAAGACGCACCGTAGATGGAAAAGTTGTCCATAAAAACCTCTAGACAATGCTCTACCACATCTGAAAAGATAGTCAGCATGCAGCGTTGAAAAGTGGCTGGTGTGTTGCACAAACCGAACGACGTACGACAATAGGTGAAAATCCCATAAGGGAAAGTGAAGGTAGACTTCTCTTGGTCCTTAGGGTCTATAGAAATTTGGTTATAGTCGGAATATCCATCTAAAAAGCAAAAGTGAGAATGGCCAACCAGTCGTTCTAAAATCTGATCAATGAATGGCAGGTGAATATGATCTTTCAAAGTGGCAGAATTTAAACGATGGTAATCAATGCAAACACACCACTTGGTTACCAATCAGGTGGTGATAGGCTCATTCGAAAGATTTTGAGTTACTGTGATTCCCCCCTTTTTAGGGACTACTTGTGTTGGGCTCACCCATGTAGAGTGTGAAATAGCATAGATGATGACCGCATAGAGAAGCTTGATCACCTCCTTCTTGACGACCACCACCAGGATGGGGTTGAGTCGATGTTGTGGCTGAATCACAGGTTTGGCTCCTTCAATGAGCCGGATCTTGTGTTGGTAGAGAGTAGGGGTGATCCCCTTGATGTCAGAAACTGACCACCTAAATGCACCACGATGATTCTTCAACACAATCATCAACTGCTCTTCCTCAGCGACACTTAGATATGCCGAAATGATCACTGGTAGCTTTCCATCAACCGCTAAGAATGCATATTTCAAGTGAGAGGGCAGCGGCTTTAGCTCTAAATCTGTCGGGCTGATCAAAGAAGATTGAAGTGGTGGTGGTAGCAGTCCTAGTTCTTCATGGTTCTTGGCATAGTAGCAAGGAAGCACTCAAAGCATCTTCACACATTCTTGCAATGACGTGCTTCTCATCCAATCATCCATGATTTTGAACAAGCAAGCTTCAAGAGGTAATTGTGGGTACGAGTCAAGCATGGAGACTGCTATAGCATCATCCTCAGTAGACGGTGGGAATTCCACTTCTTCATCATTGGGATAACCCACAACTTTAACAAGAGAAACCACCTTTGTTTGTTCCAGGATGTCCACCGCAAGTGTTCCCTTATCTACCTTTGTCATGACGTGATTCATATCAAGAAACACTTTCCCTAGACAAATGGAAACGTTGTGATCAAAGTGTCTAGTTTTTCTACATTGTCCTTGCTCCTGTGATGATTGTGAGTCAGCTGGCATCTTTATTTCAAATATATCATATGCTATGCCATGGTCAACCGACCTCTACCCATTTCTAGAATCATGTTAGTTGTAGCCTGGAAGGGTCTACCTAGAAGCAACTCATTTCCTTGCTCATCTTGCATTTCCATCACCACAAAATCTACTAGAAATACAAATATGTCCACTTTGACCAGAACATCCTCACAAATCCCATAAGTTTTCTTTGAACGATATTTCCCACCAGAGAAGACAACTAATCTCGTGAGGAGGATTCATAATTTCAAACAGTAGGCAGGTGAAACATACTCACCATGTTGAAACGTTCCCATGTCTCTGAGTATGTTTCACCTACCTACTATTTGAAATTATGAATCCTCCTCACAAGATCAGTTGTCTTCTCAGGTGGGAAATATCGTTCAAAGAAAACTTCAATCATCATGTCCCATGATTCCACATACTCATCATCTAGGTTGTAGAGTCACTCCCTTGCATTTCCTTCTAGAGAAGATGGAAAAAATTTCAGATAAATTGCCTCCTGTGGAAATCTATCCACTTTCACCATATCACAGTGTTCCACAAAGGTGCTGATGTGGGCAACTGGGTCTTCATTCTTTACCCCATTGAAAGCTTGTGACTTGACCAACTGGATCAGCCCTGAGTCAATCTTGTAACTAGGTATGTCGATAGCATGTTTCTTGATTGGCCCCTTCTGTACATAGGAAGAAGAAGCTTTAATCTTTTCCCAAATGGTCTACTCCTCGACCATTGTGAAAATCTCAAGTTCTTCTTCAATGTCTTCAGGTGGTGTATTTATCCGCTCATCCTCAGATCCCGAAGGTGGAACCTCAGGTGTCGACTGTGCATAGTCCGTACTATGCATCTTCACCATACACTAGTACCAAAAATGTAGAAAATCGAGTAAATATAGTGCTAGATGAATAAAGAATATGAAAGATAGACAATTAATCTCAATAATTAAAATTGCAAATAAAAAGAAAAAGTGGCCTAGAGTGGCCGCTTGCAGTACTCGTAGTGCCAAAATTTACCGTTTCCTCGACAACGACACCAAAAACTTGACACGGTTTTATCGTGTGTATAACTCAAGTGCACATATCAATGTAACACAGGCCTTGTGAGGCCCAAGTCGAACTCAGGGAGACGTAAATTTCAGTAGACTACTACTAACTAGTCACGATAAGCTAGACTGATGGGAAAAATGAGTTTGATTTTGAAAAAGAAAATAAAACTAAAAGAAAGCAAAAGAGAACGATGATTAAAGGTTTAGAGTAATCAAATTAAATTGGAATCCTTAGGATTGTGGTTTCACCACGAGGTCTCACTATACACAAATCTACACTATTAACATAATTCATTCTCTTTCCATGATTATGGCCCGTAGTCAGAATTGCTCGCTTCCGCGATACAATTCACTACCTAGTTCTAGGTCAGTTCCATGCCAGTAGTAACTTATACCCTAGATCTACGTGTTTTAATTATTTCTCTGAGTATCCACCATTAATCATACATTACCTTGTCTAATGAATTTATTGATTAATGTGTTAATCGTGCCTTTTCAACCATTAATTCTCTGTCATAAGTAATTAACAGTATTAGAAATTGACTATGGTGATCAAGCATAGTAAATTGCAAGGAAACACGATAACATATCAAGGGAAAGTGAGACAAATTATGATAATCAATATAACATTTTCATATAGTGTTTCTTTGGGCTACTCCCGGTCCTAAGGATAGAGGGGATTAGCCCCGCATATTCATATCAACATTACGCATCAAAAAGAAAGAGGGAAACATGGAGAAATGAATGAAAATATGGTGTAACCCCTAAGATGGAGAAGATTTGGATGATCCTCGGTGCAAGACGCACATTCTGCACCCTTCCGATAGAAAAATTATCCATCTATGGATCTGGAAATGTCTGGGGTGTAGCTCTGGGCTTTGTTCTTCGCTTTTTCTTCTCCGGGACTCGTGCAATGGAATAGAACATCCCCATTAGGTCTGGCCATCTTTTTTTAGGTATAGGCATGAATTACGGCCGCCAAACAATCGCAGCCATTTGATTGTGGCAATTCTGGGTGCAACTCTAGTCTGACGGTGTTGATACAATCGACGGGGTGTTGATGGTATCAACACCTTAGAGATCTCTTTCATCGTTAGAAACTGGGGAGAAACTGGCTGCATTTTGATACCATCGACCGTTCCCGTTAATGGTATCGACGAGATGATTTTTGGCACGCTGATGCACTTTCGAGACCATCGATAGTGGGTCGATGGTATCGAATGGTTCACTCTCCTTTCGGCTTTGTTTTTGTTGCCTTGTCGATGCTATCGACGGACCGTCAATGGTATCGACGGGTCTAGGAATACAAGGCTCCTGAAACGAAGATAGGAACACAAATCAAATCTGAGAAATTTGATAATTTATACAGAATAAGATAAAATAAGATAAATTTGACGCATACAATGATTATAGGCACAAGGAAATGAATCATGCAATTATAGTCACAAAATGACAAATAATTACAAAAAACAAGTATAAAATCAGCCTATAAATACAACTCAAAATCACTGCATCAAATCCCAAGAACCTTGAGCATTTGAAGGTCATCTAGACACATTCAAGCAATGTGTATGATCCTTCCCCCCAGTGACACCAGTCTCCATCCCTATTGACTTTAATAACGATGATACTATGATGATTGAGAAAGAACATGTGCAAGACATAGCTTTTAATGTTTTTGAAGGGAAGGCTACGAGTGTTGAAGGAGGTTAAGTTAATTATGTCAATCCTGACATGCCTATTTACATGACAAAACCCCCTATCAAGAAAGGCTCAAGCAAACAATATTGGATGCTAGATTCTTGAGATTCAAGGAAGCTATAAGGAAGCTTCTTGTGGACATCCCCTAATATGAAGTCCTTTTTGAAATTTAGGCATGATCTAAATACTTGAAGACCTAGTTTACCAAGAAGTACACTACTAGAGAATGAATAATTGTGAAATTGACAAGAACTACTTCTGACATCATGCTAAATAAATCACCTAAGAAGCAAAAGGATCCCAATTATTTTGATATTGCTTGCAACATTGGTGATAACACATGTAAGAAGGGAGTTGCAGACTTAGGTGGAAGCATCTCCATCATCCCATATCATTTGTTCCAAGTTCAGATTCACCATGCTTATCCCTACTTCCATGACCATTCAGGTAGTAGATTCCTCTATGGAAAAGCCCATGGGTATCGTAGAGGACATTCATGTGAAAGTTGGGAAAGATGTTATTTCATGATCATGGAAGTGTTCTTACTTGATTACATTGATAAGATATCTCATCATAGCCATTAAGGTCCCTTAAGACCCACTGCAAATAGCATCACCATTCTAGACAATTCAGTCTTTGATGATGAACAAGTCATCCAATACATGTTCTATCTATATACCTCTGACAAAGAGCCTGAGGAAAATTATGAACACCTAAAAATGATATATGTTATTTACAAGAACACAAAACCACAAAAGGTTCTTGGTATGAAAACCCTAGTGGAAGGGTTAAAACATGTTTTCTTAGACATGTAGTAAACTTGATTAGTTATCATAAAATCAGACCCCACACATGGGAAAGAGGGTAGGTTGTTGACTAAGATGAATAAAAGAAAGGTAGCCTTGGTCTATATAATGACTATTTTGGAAGGTGTTATCCAAGCTATTTGTATGCACAAGATTTCTATGGGACAAGGCTAAAAACCATCTAGAGATCCTTAACATAAACTAAATTTCAACATGTAGGAAGTGATATGTCTAGAGGTTATCAAAGTTCATACTGTAAGAAATATCTACCCTATTTGAGATTCTCCTTGGGTCAACCCTTTGCAGGTTGTTCCCAAGAAGGGTGGTACAACTTTGATGAAGAATGAGAAGAATGAACTCATCCCTACTAGAATTGTAATGGGGTGAAGGATATCCATGGATAATAGAAAATTGAATGAGAACACAAGGAAGGACCACGTCCCACTTTCATTTCTTGATCAAGTCCTTGGGCACCTTGCACATCAACACTTTTTCTGCTATCTTAATGATTACTCTAGTTTCTATTAGATTCATGTTCATCCCGATGATTAAGAGAAGACAACTTTCATATTCCCCTTTGTCACATATACCTTCAATAGGGATGCCCTTTAAATTATGAAACACTACTCCACCTGCACATTATTCACCACATTCAGTTGAGTAAGGTGGTTGATGGCATTTTCATTGATCATCTTCACCTCCATTCTGACTTTAGAGTTTACTAAGGGACAAGAAAATTTCTATATTTAGGGTGGAGGGTTGGTGGTTTGTATTCATTCCACCACCTTTATCTTCTAAATTCTATCATTTACTTTCTATATTAGCATTTCACCTATTCTTTTTGTTATTTCATTAAATTTTTTATTATTAGCTTCATGTAATTGACAATTATCTAGTTATCCTATATTCATTTCCCCTTTAACGTGTAATTTGGAGAATCAACAATCATCTAAGACTCAATTCTGACCTTGTTGGGGTCGGCTAAATGGATTCTTCTTTTCCAATCATCTTAATTATGGGTCATACTCTGAAAGAGTTGTAAAGATTCAAAATTTCTCTTTAAAAGATCTTCCCAAGTTAATGTAGGCATGCATCTTCTTCTTTTAATTGTACTTGACTCAATAACCTTTGTTCAAATAGGACCCTTGTTGTCATGTGTTGCACATATCCATACCATCTTAGATGACCTTCACGTGACTCGGTCATTGATGCTCACCACCCCCTACTTTTTTTCCAGATGTAGTCATTCTTCAAATGATCTTTTCTTGTCTGCCCACACATCCATCTCAGAATATGAATTTCTGGCATATTAATTATTGATACCTTGTTTCTTCACCGCCCAACATTCTTCCTATAGTTGTTCTAACAAACATACTTTTTAATCTGGAAGGGATCTTTTTGTCACATGCTACTCTAGTTTCACTACTACACATCAACCATCCTTCTATGATCCTATGATGAATATCACCTTAGAGGTCACCCTCCTTTCCTATAAAAGAACCCAAGTAACAAAACTGATAATATATTGGTACATCTGTTCCATTCAACTTGACTTCACCATACACAATTCTAGATTTTTTGAAATTTCAATACATATATTAAATTTTCTTTCTACTAATCATAATTATGTTAAATTGCAATGCATTTCTTCAAAGTTCAACTTTATCATCAAATATTTCTATTCTATCATCAGTCAAAATAGTATCATTAACAAATAACATGCACAAAGTGTTGGGTTTTATGGGAGGTAGAGAAGGCAGCGGAAACAAAAACATTTCTCCTCCCCAAACCCAGAATAAGGAAGCGCGTCAATGTCTATACAATAGGAAAGGATGGTTTGTGGAATCATACCTTGTCCTGAGGCTTTCTCAGTGACAATACCTTGCGGCTTGCACGGTCTTCACCTCCGGTCTTGGACAGTGTCTGTTCAGCTCCTGGTCGCACTGGGACTGACGACTCCTGGTCTCACCGGGACTGTCGAGATTGACAGATGTCCTCTGAGCGGCAGAAATCTCCCGCCGCTGAAGTAGTCCACACGGACCACCTGAAACTCCAATATCCTTATCTCACAAGGAATTGGAAGGAGTCGCACCCTCCAGTCAGCATACTAGTCACTGACACACTCTCCTTCCACCAGTCACTTTCTATAGTTGTATTTCCCTTCTTGTGCCTCCCTTATCGGGTAGCACTTGCTCGGGCTCTCTCGGTTACCAAAACTAGAGAGAATGACAACTTTACATAGCAACTGGTTGCACTAAGTTGTACTATGATAAGCCCCCAATACCCCTATATATATAGGAGGGTCATGGGACAGGGTTCTCTATCCCAGGCAATGTGGGACTAAAGCAGGAGTAGAAGGGTTTGAGATTTTCCACAAAAACAACCAATTGCGCAACCTGAACCGATCGTTTCATTTCTCAAATGATCGGTTGGGGACCTGAGCCGGTCGGTTGACACCTCAACCAATCGGTTGGGACCCATGAAACGGTCAGTTCACTTCTGAACCGGTCGGTTCGTGGTCATGGTCAGTTCCCGGTTGACCTTTCCTCTTTTGTTTCGAATTGGTACCAAATACCAATCCTTGTTCCAATCAAATTGGGCAAGTGAAATGAAAAGAAAGTTCTCACCAACCTGACTTTCCCAACTTGCTCGGTTGGACCAGTTGAACCGATCATTTCACCCTGTCCATGAGCCGATCGACTCACCACCTGAGCCGATTGGTTCACCAAGCTCAGCCGATCGGTTCATCACATGAGCCGATCGGTTGGAAGTGCAAATTGTGCAGAAACAGTCAATTGCAGTTTCAATCAATCTGATACTCTAATCAATCAGTCCAACACCTTGAACATTATGATACTGAGCTATAAATTGATTGAGTGTTTAATTGAACTACTAAACTCCTTTAGTAATCAATCTAAACATTGTTTTTGGACAAAACTCCTCTTCCAGGTTAAATCCTATGTGTGTTACCCTGCAGGTCCATTTCACGTAGGCAGTGAAAGTCCATAACACTTATGACTTCACAAGCAAAGAGTAGTGCCTAGTCACACATCAGTGCAACCCAAGTGAAATAGAAAGTTAGGAGAACAACTTTCAATCCTACAATCCGTGAATGGTGTTACAGTGAATGTATAATTCATTTGTCACTGATATCCCGAATGAACTCGAGGCATGGAACAGTCATCCTCTCAACGTTCATTCACTTTCTTGATCTCAGAGTAGATTGGAAGAGATATGTATGACATCAATATCTCATACTAATTCACACATGCATGCACGCCTTTCTCAATCCTACTCATCAAGTGGCCATGGATATCATACTCCCCCCGGAGGGACAAATCCCATATCTATCACTCACCCCTCAAAAGCCCCATGTATCAAAGCCACCCAATCATCACCTTTATAACAACCCATGTTTCAGGACTGTGTTTGATGATGTCAAAGTGTGCCCAATGACATGTGTTGAGTGTAGTGATTTCAGGTCAAAGAATCACATTCACCACCATCACTGTGAGTATTGTCTGTGACTACCATGTCATGGTTCCATGTGTCAAACTCACGGTGGGTTTGTCCGGTACACTTGTTCTCTAACAAGTACCTATGTGTTTGGTTTGATATCTCTATATCATGACTAATGAGATTTTGTCATCAACCAACACCACAATCTAGTCTTGTGTGTCATTGTTGTCTATCTACCTTCCACAATGACATCTGACTAGCGACATAACAAGAATGTACAAACTCTTAGCATCTGTATGATCTCATCGTTCAGGTCCTCAACCTAAAAACATATGTCATTGAGTATTGTCATTCTCTAGACATTCAATATGTTCTATCACTATCTCATATGACTGAACCAGAAAGAATTGGAAGCTTGCCTTTGATGTTTATCAAATCAATCTTAATGTATCCCACCAATCATCCCATGATTATCTCCCAGGGCATACATACCAATAGACTCCCACTTGCATTGCGAGCCAATCACCCTTGAACCATATTCATAGTGATCTTTAAACATGTCCCACATGTTACTCTGCTCTAGTGCGATCATAGTGAGTAATAGCAACACCTTGCCAAAGTCAGTATAAATTGCATGTCTCTCATCTCTTCACTGTACGTCACACGTATGAGATGGAGTTGTTGTAATATGTGATCTAGTATTCCTTTGCTAACCTTTAGCCATATTGCATGATCAAGGATTCCATACTTTTCATCAATGAGCGGAATATCTATAAGTTCATCTCATGAACTTCCAGATCCATATAGTATCCACTTCTGTTCTCCAACATATAGATACTCGGCATTTCCTTTTAAATGGTTTTATTGGAACACTTCCAATTATCAACAAACTTTCACTTTTATATATCCTATATATATTTCATGATTAATTTTCTGTCCTTTCGGAAGTTCGCATCAATGTAACTCTTTACATTGAACTCTTCCTTATCTCCATAGAACTAGTACTTCACAAGTACTAATCAAGTTCTCATGGTATTCCAGTAACCCTTACTGGAACCAGACATACATCCACTTGTCATGTCCCACATACGAGTTATTTGGATGAGCACATCATATTGTCATGTCCCACATACAAGATGATGAATGCATTTTGTTCTTGCCATGTCGATACATGCAAGATAATGGGATGATTACATACATGATAGATCCATATCTTTTCTTAGTGTTCCCATTCTTCATAAGAATTTGACACTTGGCCTTGGGATACTAACTCCATGTAACATGGATAGGTTTTCTCCCACTGAATCAGTGCATACTGAACCCTTCAGTATAGATTGCCAATGTATGTTTTCTCCTCTTTTAGGTCAAGAGGTTTTCGAGAACTATTTCTATAGATATATATTCCTATCACATAGGAAACATCTCTATCTTCCTTAAAGATAATTTCCACTTTTGGATTTCCATTCTAGAACATTTCCATTTCACATCAACATGTGGAATTTGAACACGCTCCCACTAAATCACAGATCCCTTCTTTGTCTTTGAC
Source organism: Alisma plantago-aquatica (assembly GCA_963693085.1). Lineage (NCBI taxonomy): Eukaryota > Viridiplantae > Streptophyta > Magnoliopsida > Alismatales > Alismataceae > Alisma > Alisma plantago-aquatica. Next base: position 791,513,159 of record OY856410.1, on the reverse strand, counting down.
ATATCAGTCAAACCCTTTGACTATATCATCAAAGTAAAGATCCAATTCTAAGTTGCTTGTACTCAATCAATCACATTGATTGGTCCATTGTAACTTATAGACTTCATTTGCATTAGTGGATTCATAAACCTTATAGGTTGTGTCACGTACACATCCTTGTTTTATTCCTCATAGGAATGTGGTTTTAGTATCCATATGCCAAATGCTTAGTCATTAAATTGCAATTAACAAGCATCATCCTTCTCAAAATGTCATCCATGTGTCTTAACGCTTAAGACTTATTTGCACTTATGGATTTCCATCCAATGGGTGCTACCATCAAGGTCATACCTTATGGTTCACATGGAAGTCATTTAGGATGTAAGGGTCATATACCATATCTCAAAATCCGGTTCTTCATATTCATCTGGATAGTCAACTCATCACATGAACAACTCATCATATAGATAATAGAGGTGTATCTGTCAAGGATATAAGAACTCACAACTCCTTGTGATTCTTAATTTCCTTTATTAGTGTGGGGTATTCTTTATTTTTAAGAAGAATTCAGTTATTTGATAATCATTCTCTAACTCCTTAGAGTATGATTCCTTGTTGGTTTAGAAATCACCATGCCTTAACCATGAGTTCACTATGATACAGTATCATAATCATTCATAAGGATCTCAAACATCTGGTCCAAGTATTTCATTCATTGATCTCATCAAGAATTAACACTTTACCAAATTTTCACTTCATCTGTTATAATCTTAAACACTTCAAGATATTCATATTGGTATTTCTCTAAACACCATTTGAAGTATTAGCATTTGTTCCAATAGGTATGTAAATACATCACATGTATCATACCTAATAGGATAATCATTCTCCCATTACCTTTAGTGAAGATTGATTAATCATGTCCAAGATATTCATGTCTCTTACTGGTTCTCTAACCAAAAGAGTCTAGATTTATCCATCACATGGAAACTAAGAATGAATTTCTCATGATTGATGCTAATTTTATTGTTTGAGTTATCTATAACTTTTAGGTATCATTTTATCTTATGCATATCAAATACCACAAGATAAACAAGGCAGTGCCACAAAGATCATATCTTTGAAAATGAAACATCAACTTTATTAATTGCCATCATTGTCATACAATATGCAAAAATAAAGTGTTTCTATCTATTGGAAAATATGAAATAGCAGTTCATAATTGTATTACATGCCTTTTAGGCTGAAAATAAACTAAAGTACTCCTATCTATGGCGGAAACACTTGCCCCATTTATTGAGTGCTTTACACTTTACATCTTGGTATCATATACCTCAAAAGTGTTACAAGTTTACTTTTATGACACCTTTAAGTAGAGATCTCCATCCGCTCCTGCATCTTCTTTTGCTCTTCCAGATATAGAGGGAAATCCCTCATACACCCTTTCCCCATGTGCCTTGAGGCTTAAGATGGCTTGGATTGCTGGCTAGCATCATAACACTTCTTTGCTTTGCCCTTGTCCTTGCCCTTAAGAATTACCTTTTCTTTGATCACATCAAAGATTATGGTTTGTCTTTCTTCATCTTTGCCTCTACTATCCTCAACGTGTCCAACAACTCTGTCAATGCTTGTCAAAGTTGTTCATGTTGTAGCTTATCATGAATTGTATGATTCTCGCAACATTTGTAGTATCATACCAATAGCCAACTCTTGGCTCAGAGGGAATCCTTCTTAGTCAGGTTTTCCACATACCCAATCACATTTAGTGTGTGAATACCTTACTGGATCTCCTTCTGTCATGACATACTAGGACATTGTCTTGGCAACATCATATGTCTCATGTTGTCTCTGCAACTCATAGTTCAAAGAACACAACATTAAGCACTCCTCATCAATGTCTTTGGTATGCTTCCATAAGCATACTTTCAGCCATTGATATGGTGGTATCGAGTTCATCTGGTTCTGCTTTAACTAGGACTTAGAGCTTTCACTCTACGATTGAGAACACTTATCAATGTCCTAACCAGTCGTGGAAAAAATCCCATTTAGCTTGTCCTTTTCAAGGACCGATCACAAAGAAAAGTGATTGTTGTTTGTTGTCATTTGTACTACAAAAGGAAAATATGCAATTTTAGTCCAAAACTCATTTTTGACTTATTTGATTGATTTGAAAAGTTGATGATATAATTAGGCCTTTAATTAATTATCGCTCACACTATTTTACTTCAAATTGATAGCCCTCACCATCAATTCGGAAGATTGCAGCGTATAACCTTCTAGCGAGCAAGATCCATATTTCATCAAGTCATGAGTCAGCTTTGGCTGATCGCCCACAATCTTGACTATTTAGGTAGGCCATCATGCCAATTGCATCATATGCAACTCTTGATGAATGAACATGCGCAACACCTTGCCATGAACATTCCTTGCCTCTGGGCTTAGACTCTCTAAGAATCACCAGTTAAGTCTAACCCAAAAGCCGACACGGTAAACATGCACCCTGCTTTGGCAGAACCTACATGTCTATCCTTCACACTTCCACAAGATAGACAGCGCACCACGCTTTGGCATAACCTACGCTTGGTCGATCGAGTTTTTCATGTGTGCCGCTAATGGAAGGCATATAAGACTTAATATTTTAATTAGGGATTTGGTTTTATATACATATACATATCCAATCACCACAATACATAGTACGTATCATATACATGCTATATCCCATAGAAAAGATGCAAAATGATAAAAGTGATGATTATGGCCATCCTAATGTGATTCCTCGAGCCAAGAGGAATCACGGTCATCTAGGTCTACATCACATGCAACCTGTATAAGATGAACTTTTTGCTTTGCCTTTCTGGGTTTGATCAACTCATCACATGACTGATCGGCTCGCCATCAGGTCGGTCGGATGGGTGCCACCAATCGATCGGTTGGCTCCTCCAACCGATCGGTTCGCCTGGTCATCGTGCACTACAGGAAAAGTTAATAATAACGACGGAAAAAGTTGGTCGTAAATGTGAATAAGTTTGTCGTTAAAACTATTAACGATGAGAAAAAAAAGTTTCCGCGTCTTGTCGTTATTGATCTTGCCGTTAATAAAGATAATGACAAATAATTTCAGTTCGTCGCTATTACAAATCACGATGACTTATATAGTTTGTCATTAATAGTTTTAACGACTATATAAAATTTCTGATGTTGATACTAGTTGTGACCACCCAATCTTGTCACTGATACTAGTAACAACGACTAGCAGGCTTGATCACAAATGTCAACAATGACGTTCTTTTTCCATCGTAAATAGCTATAATGACAACAAAAAAACAAATTGCTAAATTTGTCTATCATGTTTGCAACAAACTTGGATCCTAACCTAGGAAACATGAACATGTACACGAGCATGGATTTAGCCACAGACTAAGAGGCACCACAATTTCCAACAATGTAGGACATGACATGATAATGGGAACAAATAACTTATTATTATACAAGTATGTATATTTATATATGAATCTTTTGGCATACAATAAGCTTTATGTATAAACACACAAATGGATCTAAATCAATCATCTAAGATGGAAATCTCCATGAAATCCAACCAACAATCAACATATAATAATATATCCACAAGTAAAAGTATGAATTAACTCACAACATATATCAAAATCCTTAATTATATAATTATTGTAGTAAGAATATATGAAATGATAAAATCAAGGGAAAAAAAAATTGGAGACACTAGTTTTCGTTATTTGTGTAAGTCATACTTGTCAAGGCGTGAAGGCGGCATGGCGTTCCAGCTGAACGCCTTGTGACTAGGCATGACTATAGGCATCGCTTAGGCGACCTTTAGAAATAATAGTTTATGTATGTATACATGTGTCATGGTTTTCTCCCACTCATATACACACATTGTATATTTATATATGTAGTTATCTACATATTTATGGTCGATCTCCTCATATATATATATATATATATATATATATATATATATATATATATATATATATATTGTATGACAAAATAACCGAATACATTTCTAATATATTACCATTGACAATAATGTCAAAGACACGAAAAGAATTATTATAAAGAATGTAAGAGAGTGATCAACAAATAAATATATATTTATTGTCATACATAACTACAAGTATTGCGCAATGTAATCACTATCTTTCATAGCATAGCTACTTAATACAATCTAAATTGAAGGTGCAAACTAAGAAAAATCAAATACGTACTAAGAGTATTAGATCCAATCACAAAAAAGAGTATTGGATCCAGTTAAACCCAAAAAAGAGTATTAGGTCCAATTAAAAGTGATATTTGGCACATAACATAGGAAACAATGCTGATTTTGAACATTAGGATAGCCACATTAAACATTAAAATACCTTAATATACAACCAAACCCAAAAAACTAAGTCAGCTTGGCATTATAGAAAAAGTTGTCTCGCCTAGGCGCACACCTTGACAAGTATGGTGTAAGTAATGGTGAACATGTACCATTAGGAGGAAGAATGAGAGGGTGTAAGAAAATATGTTTGTGGTGATGGAGAAGATGAAAAATAAGGTGCCTTGGAGATTGAGAGGGGAGAAAGAGAAGAGGCATACATTTAAGTGTTACTTAAGATGCATAGACAAGAGATAAGGAGGGGAGATGGAGGTGCAGAGAAGCAAGAAAGAGGAGGCATAAGGATGACAACACTCCAGTACTTTTGTTGGGAGAAGCAAATAAGGATGAAAACATTTTTCTACTAAGTGGACATGTCAGAGGCATGTTCTCCATGTGTCAGAAATGTGTCACACATCAGACACAGCAACCTCCGGGAGTGTTTGTGCTTCCTAGACACTACCATTTTAAATTTACTATTGACGTAAAAGTGTGAAAGAATGCATGTTTGTGTGATAGCTTATCATAAGATTTAATCTACAAATCTCTACTACATGTATGAATGATAAAGGCTAAAACAAATTTATGTTTCAGAATCTAGTTCAATGCACCATATTTACAAATGATAAGGCTCAACATCTTCTAATTTTGTAAGCTTTGTTCTAAACATCTAAAGATGTGACTTCTAATACAGTGTATACAAGTCATAAGAACAACCAAATGGGCTCAACTTAGATTATTTGCATGTTTGAGTACTCAATATAAATTGTAAGACATAATTTATATGTTTATTTTGAATTATCATATATATATATATATATATATATATATATATATATATATATATATATATATATATATATATATATATTATGAATAGATGAAAAATGCTTACGTTCAGATATTGAATATGTATAAAAGAAGAGTACTTACTTTTTCAATGCCCATGCATGATTTTTCTTACACCAAAGAAATGAGGTCCTCATAGAAGTGAATAATGTATAGAAGAAGAAAACCTTATATAGTCCAGTCCCGCAACTATGTGCAACATATCATGTGAATATCAATTGTCATCAATTAATGATAAATGAGAACCTACAATAAAAAGTTCAATGTATTAGAAAAACAACACATGAAATGCACATATCTCTGGATGTGTGTCGGACACATAAACCTGAATGTGCAACAGACACATCTCCGGATGTGCAATGGACACATTTTCCGCATGTGCTACGGGGCATATTTACCATATGCTCACTCGAAAACCAAAACAGCATATACATTGCGCGATGAAAAACAAAACGGCATACGTTTAGAAGTTTAGGGGATAGGGAGGGGTTTCCAAGAAGTGTTTCAGTACAAGACTCCACTCAGTCTTTTTCCATTTAAAATCATCAAAAAACCTAAAAATGTAAAGAAGCATATGAACATATAGTGAAAGTAACTATGAATCTATATATATTAAAGAAAAAAATGAGTTAGTTCATGTTTGAAAACTTACTTATTTGTAAAGGCTGGCCTTTCAATCAAGCATTTGTGGTATATTCATATATATAAATTGCTCTCAAATTCATACTTTGCATAAGGAATAATTCTTTAATGGATGTGACATTCTTTTCTTGCATCAAAGAATTTACTGTGTTAACTGAAGAATGAATCGAGAAGAAAATAATATATAGCTCTTTTCATAATGAGTGTGCACATATCATCTGAATAGAAATCATCATCACATATATAAAACTATGTACGTGCAAAAATAATATATAGCTCTTTCATCACTGCTCGTGTTTTAAAGAATTGTTCAATGCACTTAGTTAATTATAAAGTCCAATATCTTATGATTTAGACAGCTATGTTCTGAACAACTAAAGATGTGACTAAAAAATTATATAGTGTAGACAATTGATACGTGCAGCTAAGTGTATTCAACATAGATTATTATAATGTTAAAATACTACATATATATATATCAATTCTGTTAGGAAAAAAGAATGAGTACTCACAGTTGTATATTTTAATGAGTAAGAAAAGAGTACTTACCTTTTGATTGCACATATTTGGTTTATCTTGAAACAAAGACAATGAAACAATCGTAGTGAAGAATAAGTGGAAGTAGAAAACCATTTATAGCTAAATCCCATAACAGAGTGTAATATATAATCTGAATATCAATGACCATCACCATAAATGAAACCTACAAAAGAGATTTTAAGTATTATAAACACAATTCATGGAATGCACATATCATGACATTTGTTCAATCATTTATCTGATGAAACCTACAAAAGAGATTTTAAGTATTAGAGTCAAGCATCTGATGATTGTAATGGCATATCTTGGAAATGATTTGATTAATAATAAAGGCAATCTTCCAATTTATTCTATTTTATTCAGTTATGAGATAATGATGTAACATAATAAATGTCTAAAAGAATAAAATTACTCAATGCCATATGTCTTCGGGTTGAGGACCTGAATAATGAGATCGCTTGGATGTCAAGAGAATATACATTCTTGTTATGTCCCTAATTAGATGTTATTGTTGAAGGATAATGGACATCAATAACACAAAAGACGTGTGTGTTGGTTGATGAACGAATCGCATTTGTCATGATATGTAACATCAATACACAAACACGTTCGACTTATCCTAGTTTGACAGGCTCCATTTATCTAGATATGCACACATCAATAATTTTTAACTATTTAAGTTGATTAAAAAATAATTAAATACCTGCACGCTAAAACATATCAAATGCCTATAAACCTTTATTCCCATCATATATAGGAAGTACTACTATGTACTGCAGTGACAAATTCAGAATTCGGCAATTTTTCGGCTTGCTTAAGAAAATTGTAATTCAAGAAAATTTAGGAAAAATCATTAAAGCTTGATCAAAGTCCCGCTAAGTATCCAAAGAAAAGTCAACGATAAGCCTGGAAATAGATTGTGTAGGCATCCACGCTTGTTAGCACGCATGCATATGTATATATATGATATATATGTATGTGCATCTACATATCTGGATGTAGATGTGTGAGTACAACATGATGTCAAAATATAGAAGAGATTACAATTTTGCAAGATGAATAGAGGAAGCCTTTACAATATTAGTGTAGGCAAGGGAGAGAAGGAGCATGTTGTGTTGGAGCCGGTTAGGACACATCTAGAGATGGCAATTTGGCCCATTTTACCCATAACCCATCATGACCCAGCCCATTTGAGCCCAATATTTTTGGGTCTAATGGGTGTCGCTGACTAATCGGGTCTGAGTGGGTTTAGTTAATGGGTGTACTCGGAACGCGCCCCACCCACCAAGACCCATCACTCTTCCGACGCTACGCTACTCATCTGTGAAAAGGTTCTCCTTGGCCACATAGTGACCCAATTTGTGTCCACCAACGATCAACTCGCTGATCTATTCACTAAAGCGCTTCGGAAACAACCCTTTCACAAACTGATTCTCAAGCTCGACCTTCGATTCTCTCAATCAGAGCTTGTGGGAGGGTGTAAAACAAAACCATCAAGACGGGAGAATCAAGTCCCCCATTCAAGACAGCAGCCAGACACCACAGTCGAAGAGACTCACACATTTAATAAAAACATTCAATTGTAACTCGGCGCCTAGGCTGCTCTATGCACCTGATGCTTCTCCTCCCTTGCTTCTGAACAGGAACCTCCTTATATATGCCTAATGCACTTGCAACAATGTATTCAACGAAGCAAGTATTATCGAATAACTCAATTACTCTTAAACCTCCTTCTTTAGATAATCGAGCGTAGCCGGCTCTAACAATAGTGCAGCACAATGAGGAAGCAATGAGGAAGCAAAAGGGGTAAGAGTTACGGAAGGGGACCCCAAAGTGGTAGACGGGTCTGTATTGAGGAATTCTATCTGAATAAATGAGTATTACCAGATATAGCGTGCACATTACCAAACATATGGCACCAAGTAAGTGTCGCATTCGCGTGTACTATAGATTGAGACAGGCCCGGGGAGGTGGGAACAGAAATCGTCACCGCTTATTATCAGACACGGTAACCTCCGAGAGTGTTTGTGCTTCCTAGACTCTACAATTTTAATTTTTTACTATTGATCTAAAAGTGTGAAAGCATGCATGTTTGTGTGATAGCTTATCATAAGATTTAATCTACAAATCTCTACTACATGTTTGAATGATAAAGGCTCAAAAAATTATGTTTCTGAATCTAGTTCAATGCACCATATTTACAAATGATAAAGCTCAACATCTTCTAATTTAGTAAGCTTTGTTCTAAACATCTAAATATGTGACTTCTAATACAGTGTATACAAGTCATAAGTACAACCAAGTGTGCTCAACTTAGATTATTTACATGTTTGAGTACTCAATATAAATTGTAAGACATAATTTATATGTTTATTTTGAATTGTCAAATATACATATATATATATATATTATGAATAGATGAAAAATGCTTATGTTCACATATTCAATATGTATAAAAGAAGAGTACTTACTTTTTCAATGCCCATGCATGATTTTTCTTACACCAAAGAAATGAGGCCCTGATAGAAGTGAAGAACGTATAGAAGAAGAAAACCTTATATAGTCCAGTCCCGCAACTATGTGCAACATATCACTTGAATATCAATTCTCATCAATTAATGATAAATAAGACCCTACAAGAGAAAGTTCAATGTATTAGAAAAACAATACATGAAATGCACATATCTCCGTATGTGCGTCGGACACATAAAATTGAATGTGCAACAGACACATATCTCTGGATGTGCAACGGATACATTTTCCGCATGTGCTATGGGGCATATTTTTCATATGCTCACTCGAAAATCAAAACAACATTTACATTGTGCGTTGAAAAACAAAACGGCATGCGTTTAGAAGTTTAGGGGATAGGGAGAGGTTTCCAAGAAGTGTTTCAGTACAAGACTCCACTTAGTATTTTTCCATATAAAATCATCAAAAAAAGCCTGAAAATGCAAAGAAGCATATGAACATATAGTGAAAGTAACTACGAATCTATATATATTAAAGAAAAAAAGGAGTTAGTTCATGCTTGAAAACTTACTTATTTGTAATAGAAGGTTGGCCTTTCAATCAAGCATGTGTGGTATATTCATATATATAAATTGCTCTCAAATTCATACTTTGCATAAGGAAGGATTTCTTTAATGGATGTGACATTCTTTTCTTGCATCAAAGAATTTATTGTGTTAATCGAAGAATGAATCGAGAAGAAAATAATATATAGCTCTTTCCATAATGAGTGTGCACATATCATCTGAATAGAAATCATCATGTTTGTTGTAATGTCTATGAGCAAGAAAAAATGACTAAACAAGCACAACACCATTCCCACCATATATTCTAATGGAAACAGAAGAGGCCAAATGCAAGGAATTTTACATAACCAACAATACTATTATTATGCTAATAAAATTCAAATGTAGTTGTTAATATGTTAGAGAAACTAAGTTTACAAGGTAATTCATAGTTGGGACGATGTTTGCTTCTCAGTGCACATATTGAATGCGATAAGAATTAAATTTTATCAACATGTTTTCTTAAATGATGGAGTTTTCATCATTGCTTTTTTCTCTAAATACCCATGAATGGAATAAACATGTTAAAATATAAGGGAGAAGGATCAAGCTAGTCTATATACCATGATAAGTATATCAAACATTTTTTACTTTTAAGATATTGAAAAGTTTCTACAAATTTATGAAGTATATGTTACAATGACATGAAAGTAATGAAGAACCATATATGTCAAATATAGAAGGTCAAATATTTTTGTTAATGTTACATACATGTTGACTTCCGCACATGTTAAAGCCACGACATTTAGAAAAAAATAAATGTTTACCTATATGGATCTATACATGTATAACAACATATGGCATATACCTTGAATAACGAACAATTCATGTAATAGTAAATGAATGCATGCTCGTTCATGCCCTTAAAGTAGGTCATTGTTTTAGTTAATATTTGAGATAAATCACAAACTTACTAAATATATGGTACTTCATACGTAGGAACACTTTTCATATAGAGTAACTCTGTGCATTTTGATAGGAATGTGATCCAAAACATAACCCTGTAATGAGGAAATGTGCCAAATTAGACAAATTGATAAATGACTCATATCTTGTCCCTGTAAATCTAAAGATAAGTTAAACCGTACACCAAAGGGATCACTAGTACTAACAAAACAACACGCATCTTATATCAAGATCTTAGATAAGAACAAAAATCGTAACTAACTCTATGTCATTGAAAAATTGTTAATACCTGAATCCTAGCATCAAACTATGTTTGCTAAATCTTGATCATCAGTAACTTAGGCCGTAACTGTACCTACCTAAAAACAAAATTTTGGAATTGCCACAGCAGTTAAATAAAAATATAAAAAAAATTGTATGGGACAAACAAATACATTATAGTTTTAAAGAAAAATATTCAATCAGAACATGCATACCAACACTTCAAAGCAGAAGATGTGTTGATGAGAACCTTCCCATTCATCCAGCTGAGATATTATGTTGGAATTGAGTCCTCTTTAATACAACCTCCCCAATTGATCTGCTTGTGTATCTAGATAATGATGGTATACAAGTTCCATGAAAATGACAAGCAACAGAATGGGCCTTGTAAATGGAATTAAAAATAGAGGGATAATTTCTAAATGAGATATATAAAGTATAACCATCTATTAAATTCTCAAGCATCTTTATCTAGTTCTGTGTCTCCTTAGCCACATGCTTACGGGCCGCTTCAATTTGCTACACGCCATAAATGTCGTTGCTTACTTCCTGATCTTAGACAAATCTAAGAAAAACATCCCCATCACCCAAAGGAACTCCAGACTTACTGATTTCTCTACTCGTCTCGGCATCAGATCTTCCACACCACCCACACGGTGAGAGACCTCTACGGCGGCCTTTGTACCTCAATCTCCATGGTGATGTTCCCCTTCCCTGGAACATTCTCGAGTGTGATGGTTTTGAGGAAGAACTCGAACGGGTGGTTTTTCTTCACGTACACAGCCCCAGGAACTCCATTCTTAGGGTCCCCGAATAGGTTCATGTCATAGACGGAGTCGCCAGGTACTAACGGGCTCAAGGTTGTGATTCAGTAGTCAAGATTCGACGGACTGCTGGTCACCCCACGGCCGCCAAGTAAAATTGGGCAGTGGATGGACGGAGAATATGAGAAGAGAGCCTCTTGAGGTAAGGGAAAGGGAAGAGGCGGCGAAGGAATTTTGAGAGAAGGGAAAGGGGGAAGACCGAGGAGTCGAGGAGTGAAGGGGGTAAAATGAATAGCATAAGGGGAAATGAGGGGTAAGTATTAGGTAGAGATTGCCAAAATAATAGTGAGCCCGCACTTTGGAAAAAGAAAATGGGGGGAAATGCCCATGAGTCGTGCCCCTCAACCACCGCTACGCCCCATTTACAACCTTAGTGAGGAGTTTTAATGACGGAAAGTTTTATCATTTACGTCAGAAAGCAACTTTGGTCGTTATTGGGTAAATGGATAACGGCCAAAAAAAATTCTTCTCGCCTTTTATGTAGCAATTACGTCAAGATATTAAAGTGGTCGTAAACTTTGACGTTAATACACCAGTTTCTTGTAGTGGTGCGTCTCATCATGGCCGCCACCCGCTCGTCTCTCTCCTCGAACCGGTCATCAACTGATCAGCTCACTCCTTGAACTGATCCTCTCAAATGTCAACGGATCGGTTCATGCCTTGAACCGATCGTCTCAGCTATCGTCAGGATGTCCTCCATTGTTTGACATCACAGGAAATAAAATTATATCATATTTTACATTGTAAAAGATAAACCCCAAGTTACATTCGGGGGGAGCAAAGATAGGAAAGAAATCTCGAATTATTTCGAGTTACATCAAGAATAGGAGAAAGGGAATCGGTGCGCAGATCGAGATGCAAGCAACTACATACAACCATACACAGATAGGGTTTATTGGCTATAACCACACTATACATCCACCACAGAACTCCTTTAAGGGTGACGCATATCGAGTGAATTCATATTACATATCATATATGTATATTGGGATTTGTGGATTTAGGATTGGACATGCATAAAGCCAATTTTATTCACATCGTATGCAATAAAAAAAGGCGACAAACCAAAATCGATCATATCGATAATCCTAAAGTATAGAGTAGTTGACGTGGCTCTGATAGCACTGTTGGGTTTTATGGGAGGCAGAGAAGGCAGTGGAAACAAAAAAATTTCTCCTCCCCAAACCCAGAACAAGGAAACGCGTCAACGTCTATACAATAGGAAAGGATGGTTTGTGGAATCATATCTTGTCTCGAGGCTTGCTCGGCAACAATACCTCGTGGCTTGCGTGGTCTTCACCTCTGGTCTTAGACGGTGTCTGTGCAGCTCTTAGTCGCACCGAGACTGACGACTCCTGGCCTCACTGGGACTGTCGGGATTGACAGGTGTCCTCTGAGCGGCAGAAATCTCCCGCCTCTGAAGTAGTCCACACGGACCACCCGGAACTCCAATCTCCTTGTCTCACAAGGAATTGGAAGGAGTCGCACCCTCATGTCAGCGTACTAGTCACTGACACACTCTCCTTCCACCAGTCGCTTTCTACAGTTGTCTTTCCCTTGATGTGCCTCCCTTATCGAGTAGCATTTGCTCGGGCTCTCTCGGTTACCAAAACAAGAGAGAATGACAACTTTACAGAGCAACTGGTTGCACTGAGTTGTACTATGAGAAGCCCCCAATACCCCTATATATAGGAGGGTCATGGGACAGGGTTCTCTATCCCGGGCAATGTGGAACTAAAGCAGGAGTATCAAAAAAAGAAGGGTTAGAGATTTTCCACAAAAACAACCAACTGCACAACCTGAACCGATCGTTTCATTTCTGAAACGGTCGGTTGGGGACCTGAGCCGGTCGGTTGACACCTAAACCGATCGGTTGGGACCCATGAAATGGTCGGTTCACTTCTGAACCGGTCGGATCGTGGTCCTGGTCAGTTCCCGATTGACCTTTCCTCTTTTGTTTCGAATTGGTACCAAATACCAATCCTTGTTCCAATCAAATTGGGCAAATGAAACGAAAAGAAATTTCTCACCAAACTTACTTTCCCAACTTGCTCAGTTGGACCAGTTGAATCGATCATTTCAACACTTGAACCGATCATTTCACCTTGTCCATGAGCCGATCGACTCACCACCTGAGCTGATTGGTTCACCAAGCTCAACCTATCGGTTCATCACATGAGTTGATCGGTTCGAAGTGAAAATTGTGCAGAAACAGTCAATTGCAGTTTCAATCAATCCAATACTCTAATCAATCAGTCCAACACCTTGAACATTATGATACTGAGCTATCAATTGATTGAGTGTTTAATTGAACTACTAAACTCCTTTAGTAATCAATCTAAACATTGTTTGTGGGAAAAACTCCTCATCCAAGTTAAATCCTATGTGTGTGACCCTGCAGGTCCATTTCACATTGGCATTGAAAGTCCATAACACTTATGACTTCACAAGCAAAGAGCGGTGCCTAGTCACACATCAATGCTACCCAAGTGAAATAGAAACTTGGAGAACAACTTTCAATCCTACAATCCATTAATGGTGTTATAGTGAATGTATAATTCCTTTGTCACTGATATCCCGAATGAACTCGAGGCATGGAACAGTCATCCTGTCAATGTTCATTCACTTTCTTGATCTAAGAGTAGATTGGAAGAGATATGTATGACATCAATATCACATACTAATTCACACAAGTGTGCACGCCTTTCTCAATCCTACTCATCAAGTGGCCATGGATATCATACTCCCTCAGGAGGGACAAATCCCATATCTATCACTCACCCCTCAAAATCCCCATGTGTCAAAGCCACCCAATCATCACCTTTATAACAACCCATGTTTCAGGACTGCATTTGATGATGTCAAAGTGTGCCCAACGACATGTGTTGAGTGTAGTGATTTCAGTTCAAAGAATCACATTCACCACGACCACTGTGAGTACTGACTGAGACTACCATGTCATGGGTCCATGTGTCAAACTCATGGTGGGTCTGTCCGGTACACTTTTTGTCTAACAAGTACCTATGTGTTTGGTTTGATATCTCTATATCATGACTAATGAGATTCTATCATCAACCAACACCATAATCTAGTCTTATGTGTCATTGCTGTCTATCTACCTTCCACAATGACATCTGACTAGGGACATAACAAGAATGTACAAACTCTTAGCATCCGTATGATCTCATCGTTTAGGTCCTCAACCTGAAAACATACGTCATTGAGTACTGTCATTCTCTAGACATTCAATCTATTCTATCACTATCTCATATGACTGAACCCGAAAGAATTGGAAGCTTGCCTTTGATGTTTATCAAATCAATCTTAATGTATCCCACCAATCATCCCATGATTGGCTCTCAGGGCATACATACCAACACAAAGGAATATCAATACAAAGAGTGACTAAGTTTATGGTAGACTATCAACCTACAACCAACCCTCCTCCCTATACCCGGGATTGGGACTGGCAAAGAATATATAAAAAAATAGGTAGAGTTGCAAATCAACAATGTATCCAAAAATCGAATGAAACAAATCCTTGTTTCAAAAAGGATCCTATATGCTAATAACCTATCCTATCTCAAGTGACCACGACAAATATCACTCCTTTGAAAGGTTGCAAAGTCATAGGGGATTCAAAGGAATCATATCTCAATGTCTCTCAAAATTGATCAATATAATCTTTGTGAGGAATTAACATTATTTTGCAATTCATTTGATATGATTGAGTTGGATGTCAATGTTTGTTCTTATGCTCAGATTCTACTCTTCTTCCACAACCTTCTTACCCTATCATCAACCAATAAAAACCAAAACAGCCAAAAACAATGTGACAAAATCCATGTTCAAGTTTCAACCCCTTTCTCACTTCTTTGCTTTTTCCATACCCCTCGTATGTTATAGGGGTGTGCCACAATGAAAAAAATACCAATGCGCACACTCAAAAAGTCTAAAATGAAATTAATGTAATTACAAAAAAATAAAGAAATCTAAAGTTGAACAGAGGAGAGATTCACAATTTTTCCGGCCATACCCCCATTCTCTTCAGTTTCTTCACATGGGGCAACAATGACAGGAAAAATATTCCCCTTCACAACTAAAGGATGTACTTGTGCTAAAATCTCAAAGGAATTTGTGGAACCATCTGGGACACCATTGATATCATGATTGTGTTGTGTATGTTATAATATGGAAATTTGTTTGTGAATGTGAAGTTGAAAAGGGAATTCAAAATTGAAATTTTGTAATTCCAAGAGATTGAGGCTGATTGGTTATGTTTGGTTATAGGGAATCAAATGATATTATGAAAGAGAGCATTCACACTAGTAGTTTTATTAGACAAGTTGTTTAGATTTTGTGTTGCTCAAGGATAAGAAAATTCAATTTTGGGGTAGTTTGATCAATGCAAATTCATCATCTTTTGATTTTGGTTTCTAGGCTAGTTTTTCATACTTGAATTGACAATTCCATCATGTTTTTCTTTTTTTTTTTAATAATTCTTATCTTTGTTCACAAATACTAAGATTTTAACCAATTTTCTTGCTTTTATATAGATCAAATCACACATCAATGCTAGCACATTCAAGAATTTCTTCCCTAAGATAATGTTTAAGACTTGAGGGAAAATTTAGATAATATGGAGCTTATCCGCACATTCAAACATGTTGGTTGGGAGACTAGATCTCCTAGTCAATTGACCAACTAGGCCATCCCAAAGATTTTCTAAGAGAAACTCTGTATCATCCAATCTTCCTTGCGAACGAATGATCAGAACATCACCCGAAGTGATAGAGATTAATGATTATTGAACATCAAGTGATATGGAAATCCATCATCCATGTTACCTAATCCACCAGTAGAACACTATCTCAAAAGGTTGCAATATTGGATGATCTCCCATATTGATCAGATGATCAACCAATACTTTACAAGTCAAGGACTCACAAAAACCTTCATTTTCTAGAAGATCGAATGATCCTCTCTTGGGATCAACTGACTAAATGATTCTTCAAAAGTTTCACCAAGAATATGATCAGACAATCAGTTACTTTGGTCAGTTGATAAGAAGGTTATCCACTCGAACATGTTAGTTATTGATCAACCAGACCTGGTTGCCTGATAATCGCAATAGAGAAATCAACTTTCAAAATCTCAACCAGGGGCTATTTTTCTAAATAAAAGAGGATCCAACTAAATTATCAATGATTTTATTCTCTTGGAGCCAAGAGCATTTTTGATAAAAAGGATTTGGATAAGACAATGAGTAAGAAGAAGATCCTAATGGAGTTCTTCATATTTTTTGTGGTTGGAGAAGATTGTGGAAGTCAAAGACTACTTGGTACATATGTCTTCTCCATCAGTTTCATGATCTCTCTTCTAATCCATTGCATAAGTATTTTTGTTTCGATGATGATTGAGTAGATTTTTTTTCTAGGGCATGTGAAGTAGCCCCACCACCCATAATCTATCATGTTATAAAAATCCCTTTTCCTCAATAAATTATACTATTTTCCATTTGATTAATTCTTGGTTTTTGAATTGACATCTAAACTAGCATGTTTGATATAATCCTAAGCATAGAGAACACTATGATTAGTTTCCCAAATGGATGCATGGGATTGCAGATGCGATCACAGAAGGATCTTATATGATGATTGAATCATGAATTGTAGGTAAAAATATTTTCCTATAATGTGGAATTTGGTCGTGGTGTTATCTATCATTAGAATCGAGTTGATTCACTTGGTCCTTGTTTAATTATCAAGGAATTTTGAGTTGTAAAAATTGAGGAAGGTATGTAGGTGATGGTGGTCAAACTAGGTGTCTCAGTGAATTTTAGTATTGAATTTAACCCTATTTTAACTTGTTCTTGATTAGCAATTAATAACTCATAAAAATAGTTTATATTAATCCTCAAATAACTAGATTTAGATATTGTTCTCAACAATTTGTTTTGAAGCGATTTCTTAGAATGTTTGTCAATTGGTAAAGTTTATCCATTGGAATTTGGCCCTTTACTGCACTGCAATTGATCCATCCACTTGTGGGAGAGATATTTGTATTTGTGTAAATTTCTTTAAACCTTAGGATAATCATTCTTTAGGAATTTATGTGTGAAAAAAATACATATAAAATTCATTAAGATGAGGGCAATGGTTCCAATAGCAGACAACGTTGATCCAAGCAGACAAGAGGTTCATTTTGAAGATATACACTGGAATCTAAATACTTATCAGACTAGGATATCCATTAGTTCTCAGCCCAATATTCTTATTAGTAGGTGTTGTTGGGTTTTATGGGAGGTAGAGAAGGCAGCGGAAACAAAAATTTTCTCCTCCCCAAACCCAGAACAAGGAAACACGTCAACGTCTATACAATAGGAAAGGATGGTTTGTGGAATCATACCTTGTCCCGAGGCTTGCTCGGTGACAATACCTCACAGCTTGCGCGGTCTTCACCTCTGGTCTTGGACGGTGTTTGTGCAACTCCTGGTCGCACCGGGACTGACGACTCCTGGTCTCACCGGGACTGTCGGGATTGACAGCTGTCCTCTGAGTGGCAGGAATCTCCCGCCTCTGAAGTAGTCCACACGGACCACCTGGAACTCCGATCTCCTTGTCTCACAAGGAATTGGAAGGAGTCACACCCTCCTATTAGCGTACTAGTCACTGACACACTCTCCTGCCACCAGTCGCTTTCTGCAGTTGTCTTTCCCTTGTTGTGCCTCCCTTATCGGGTAGCACTTGCTCGGGCTCTCTCGGTTACCAAAACCAGAGAGAACGACAACTTTACAGAGAAACTGGTTGCACTGAGTTGTTCACTAAGAAGCCCCCAATACACCTATATATATAGGAGACTCATGGGACAGGGTTCTCCATCCTGGGCAATGCGGGACTAAAGCAGGAGTAGAAGGGTTTGAGATTTTCCAAAAAAACAACCAACTCACAACATAAATCGATCGTTTCATTTCTGAAACGGTTAGTTGGGGACCTGAGCTGGTCGGTTGACACCTCACCCGATCGGTTGGGACACCTCAACTGGTCGGTTGGGACACCTCAACCGGTTGGTTCACTTATGAACCGGTCAGTTTGTGGTCCTGATCAGTTCTCGATTGACTTTCCATCTTTTGTTTCTAATTGGTATCAAATACCAATCCTTGTTCCAATCAAATTGGGCAAATGAAACAAAAGGACATTTCTCACCAATCCTACTTTCCCAACTTGCTCGGTTGAACCAGTTGAACCGATCATTTCAACACTTGAAGCAATCGTTTCACCCTGTCCATGAGCCGATCGACTCACCATCGGAGACGATCGGTTCACCAAGATGAGCCGATCAGTTCATCACATGAGCCGATCGGTTGGGAGTGCAGATTGTGCAGAAATAGTCAATTGCAGTTTCAATCAATCTGATACTCTAATCAATCAGTCAAACACCTTGAACATTATGATACTGAGCTATCAATTGATTGAGTGTTTAATTCAACTACTAAATACCTTTAGTAATCAATCTAAACATTATTTGTGGACAAAACTCCTCTTCCAGGTTAAATCCTATGTGTGTGACCCTGCAGGTCCATTTCACGTTGGCAGTGAAAGTCCATAACACTTATTACTTCACAAGCAAAGAGCGGTGCCTAGTCACACATCAGTGCTACCCAAGTGAAATAGAAAGTTGGAGAACAACTTTCAATCCTACAATCTGTGAATGGTGTTATAGTAAATGTATAATTCCATTAGCATTGATATCCCGAATGAACTTGAGGCATGGAACAGTCATCCTGTCAACGTTCATTCACTTTCTTGATCTCAGAGTAGATTGGAAGAGATATGTATGACATCAATATCACATACTGATTCACACATGTGTGGACGCCTTTCTCAATCCTACTCATCAAGTGGCCATGGATATCAAACTCCCTCGGGAGGGACAAATCCCATATCTATCACTCACCCCTCAAAAGCCCCATGTGTCAAAACCACCCAATCATCACCTTTATAACAACCCATGTTTCAGGACTGCGTTTGATGATGTCAAAGTGTGCCCAATGACATGTGTTGAGTGTAGTGATTTCAGGTCAAAGAATCACACTCACCACCATCACTGTGAGTACTGATTGTGACTACCATGTCATGGTTCCATGTGTCAAACTCACGGTGGGTCTGTCTGGTACACTTGTTCTCTAACAAGTACCTATGTGTTTGGTTTGATATCTCTATATCATGACTAATGAGATTCTGTCATCAACCAACACCACAATCTAGTCTTGTGTGTCATTGCTGTCTATCTACCTTCAACAATGACATCTGACTAGGGACATAATGAGAATGTACAAACTCTTAGCATCAGTATGATCTCATCGTTCAGGTCCTTAACCTGAAAGCATACGTCATTGAGTACTGTCATTCTCTAGACATTCAATCTATTCTATCACTATCTCATATGACTGAACCAGAAAGAATTGGAAGCTTGCCTTTGATGTTTATCAAATCAATCTTAATGTATCCCACCAATCATCCCATGATTGTCTCTCAGGGCATACATACCAACAGACTCCCACTAGCACTATGAGCCAATCACCCTTGAATCATATTCATAGTGATCTTTCAAACATGTCCCACATGTTACTGTGCTCTAGTGCGAACATAGTGAGTTATGGAAACACCTTGCCAAAGTCAGAATAAAT
This sequence comes from Alisma plantago-aquatica, assembly GCA_963693085.1. Classification (NCBI taxonomy): domain Eukaryota; kingdom Viridiplantae; phylum Streptophyta; class Magnoliopsida; order Alismatales; family Alismataceae; genus Alisma; species Alisma plantago-aquatica. The sequence continues at coordinate 791,492,996 of OY856410.1, read as the reverse complement.
TGCATGTCTCTCATCTCTTTGTTGTACGTCACATGTATGAGATGGAGTTACCATAATATGTGATCTAGCACTAGTACATTAATGGGTTATAACGTCACTACCTGTAGGGTCAGTTTTCTGCAAATAACTGACCTTATATGTCTAAAAAAAACACGGGCACCACCTAAGACCTCTTGGGTCGGTTTTCTTAAAAAAACCGACCTTGTTGTGTAACTCTATAAGGTCAGTTTTCCAAATAACTGACCTTATATGTCTATAAAAAATGCGGGCACCACTTAAGACCTCTTGGGTCGCTTTTCTTAAAATAACCGACCTTGTAGTGTATCTCTATAGGGTCAGTTTTCCAAATAACCGACCTTATATGTCTATAAAAACGTGAGCACCACTTAAGACCTCTTGGGTCTTCGCGCGGCAAAAATTTGCTTGATTTTGGCTTCGCTCGTCGATCTATAGGGTCGGTTTTTCCAAATAACCAACCTTATATGTCTACAAAAAACACGGGTTAGACATCTTGAATCCCGTTTGCCTTCACACATGTATAAGCACCTCTAGGGTTTGTTTTTTCCTTATAACTGACCCTAAACGGCTCCTTGGTCGACAATATTGTTGACCGACATCAATTTTGGATCCAGTTTAGTTCACGCATGTATAAGCACCTCTAACGTCAGTTTTTTGCTTTTAACCGACCCTAAAGGGCTCCTCGGTCGACAAATTCATCGACCGAATAAGAGCCAGATTTCACATGTATAAGCACCTCTAGGGTCGGTTTTTTCCTTATAACTGACCCTAAAGGGTTCCTCGGTCGACAATATTGTCGACCGACATCAGTTTTGGATCCAGTTTAGTTCACGCATGTATAAGGACCTTTAGCGTCAGTTTTTTACTTTTAACCAACCCTAAAGGGCTCCTCGATCGACAAATTCGTCGACCGAGATTAATTTTGGATCTATTAAGTTCACGCATGTATAAGCACCTCTAGCATCGATTTTTTACTTTTAACCGACCCTAGAGATCTTCTCGATCGACAAATTTGTCGACTGATAACCTCTCGGTCGACAAATTCGTCAACCGAGAAGGAGCCAGATTTCACGTGTATAAGCACCTCTAAGGTCACTTTTATCTTATAACTGACCTTAGAGCTCCCTCGGTCGACAAATTTGTCGACCGATAACCTCTCAGTTGACAAATTATTCGATTGAAAAGGAGCCAGATTTCACCTCTAGGGTCGATTTTTTCTTATAACCGACCCTAAAGGGCTCCTCGGTTGACAATATTGTCGACCGACATGAATTTTGGATCCATTTTAGTACTTTTCAAAACTTTATAAAGCATTGGGATCTCAATCCCTTATCTCATTGTTGAGAATTCACATCCCTCAATACCACCATCATCACATTTGTTGGATCTGGGTATCTAAACCCTTAGTTCATCACTAAACATGGTTATCACTTATCAGGTAATTATTACCTTTAGGTCATCTGACCAAGGTATTCAGGATACTATTACGCTTATTATCTCATTATACTTGCATGGTTAGTATACTTGATAACAACCATATCAATTTCATATCAACATCATGCAATACAAAAATAACATCACTATTCCCTCATTAGGGTTAGAGTTTCCCATCTTTATCAATTAGGGGTTCACATAACATCATCCCATATTAAGGTTTCACATAACATTATCCCATATTAGGGTTTTACACAACATCACCCTATATTAGGGTTTCACATAACATCATCCCATATTAGGGTTTCACATAACAGTATCCCATATTAGGGTTTCACACGACATCACCCTATATTAGGGTTTCACATAACATCATCCCATATTAGGGTTTCACATAACCTCTCGGTCGACAAATTCGTCGACCGAGAAGGAGCTAGATTTCATATGTATAAGCACCTCTAGGGTCGGTTTTTTCCTTATAACCGACCCTAAAGTGTTCCTCGATCGACAATATTGTCGACCGACATGAATTTTGGATCCAGTTTAGTTCACCCATGTATAAGCACCTTTAGAGCTCTCCTCGGTCGATGAATTTGTCAACCGATAACCTTCCAGTCGACAAATTAGTCGACCGAGAAGGAGCCAGATTTCACGTGTATAAGCACCTCTAGGGTCGGTTTTTTCTTATAACCGACCCTAAAGGACTTCTCGGTTGACAAATTTGTCGACCGACATGAATTTTGGATCCAGTTTAGTTCACGTATGTATAAGCACCTCTAGCGTCGGTTTTGTACTTTTAACTGACCCTAGAGCTCCTTTCGGTCGACGAATTTGTCGACCGATAACCTCTCGGTCGACAAATTTGTCGACCGAAAATATGTTTGAGTGTTTTTAAATATCCAAACACGGGCACCGCTTATCTTTAGTGTCGGTTTGTTTCTTTTAACCGACGCTACAGGTCAAGTCTCTCCTTTAAAATGGCCGAAACCTAGTCTTTCTCCCCCATGAAACAAAATTTTCATTTTCTTTTTCTCTCCTGCGGCACAGATACCTTTTCTGCCGTGGATACCTTCTCTGCTTCTCTCCCGCGAATACCTTCTTTGCCTCCTCTCTGCGAAAAGAGTTCATCGTCACCGCCTCTCTGCACTTCTACGAAGTTCGTCGCCTCTCCGTGAAGGTCGTCTCATCCTCCACGAAGGTCGCCGCCGTTTCCAAGTAAGGTCACCGCCGTTTCCAAGTAAGGTCGCCGCCGTTTCCAAGTAAGGTTCCCGAGTTTGTTTCCGGGTTCGGATCCACCTTTCTTAGTCTTGGTAAGTGAGATATGTCTCTTTTTCTTTGTTTTTCTTATTTTTCTATCTTCCCTCTCTTCTTCTTGGCTGAATCCCTGACGTTCCATGGTGGATCTTGAGATAATGGTTGAAAACATCTTCCACTCTCTTTTTCTTACCTTTTCAACATAGGGTTTGCTTCCTTTTTGGAGAAGGAACCAGCTTGGTGAAGAGGAGTGCCCAAGATAGGGTTTCTTCCCCATTTTTCTTCAATCTACCTTGCTGTTTGGAGTTTCTACATCATCTCTAAGGTGAGTTATATAACTTTATCCATGATTATTGTTCACTCTTACGTTACATGTACATGATTTTGCCTTAAAAATATTGATCCAAGTATAAAGATGTACCTTTACCTAGGGTGTGAGCTTGTATGATAGTTTTTTGTATCATCTTAGATGAACCCTACATCTTGTGCATGATTTTTTTTATGGAAGTGGTAATCATAGACCTTGTTTGCATATGGATAGCTTTTAATCTCTCAAAAGATGTATATTTCTAGGATTTCAAACTAATTTTTCCTCCTTATATTTCAAGCAATCTATCATTTTGTAAATTATGATGTGATTATGAATCATTTTTTCATGAATGTGTGGTTTTGAATGGTGACGATTGAGCATCAATGCTCCCCTCTCCCATAATATATGAATCTTCTTTTCTATTTCAGTTTGAACATTTCAGTGTACCCCTCGGTCGAAAATTTTGTCGTTCGAAATATTTTCGGTCGACAATTTTCTCGACCGAGGGGTACACTGAAATGTTTATTTAAATTTTTAGCGTTGGTTATTCTAAAAAACCGACCCTGTAAACTCTCTCGGTCGAGAACATTGTCGACCGACAATATTTTCTAGAAATGGTTATTCAATATTTAGCGTCGGTTATTCTAAAAAAACCGACCCTGTAAACTCTCTCGGTCGAGAAAATTGTCGACCGACAATATTTTCGGTCGACAATGTTCTCGACCAAGGTGTATACTGAAGTGGTTTTTCAATATTTAGCGTCGGTTATTCCAAAAAAACCGACCCTGTAAACTCTATCGGTCGAGAAAATTGTCGACCGAAACTGTGTTCGTTCGACAATTTTCTCGACCGAGAGTGTTTACAGGGTCAGTTTTTTTGGAATAACTGACCTTATAGGCTCCTTTTTTCTCGCTTGGGTCATATTTTTTACAACCTTTTGCGTCGGTGTTTACTCTGTAAGGTCGGTTTTTTCTGGTCAAATAAACCGACGCTATAGAGCAAATTCTATAGCAACAGCCACTTAGGCGTCGGTTAAAAAGTGACGTTGCAGACTTAAAAAAATCGACGCTACAAAACATTCATGTACTAGTGTAGTATTCCTTTGCTAACCTTTAGCCACATTGCATGATCAAGGATTCCATACTTGTCATCAATGAGCGGAATATCTATGAGTTCATCTCATGAACTTCCAGATCCATATAGTATCCACTGTTGTTCTCCAACACATAGATACTCGGCATTTCCTTTTTAAATGGTTTTATTGGAACACTTCCAATTATCAACAAACTTTCACTTTTATATATCCTATATATATTTTGTGATTAATTTTCTGTCCTTTCAGAAGTCTGCATCAATATAACTCTTTACATTGAACTCTTCCTTATTTCCATAGAACTAGTACTTCCCAAGTATTTATCAAGTTCTCATGGTATTCCAGTAACCCTTACTGGAAGTAGACAGACATCCACTCGTCATGTCTCACATACGAGTTATGAGGATGAGTACATCATATTTCCATGTCATACATACAAGATGATGAATGCATTTTGTTCTTTCCATGCAAGATAATGGGATGATTACATACATGATAGATCCATATCTATTCTTAGTGTTCCCATTCTTCATAAGAATTGGACACTTGGCCTTGGGATACTAACTCCATGTAACATGGACAAGTTTTCTCCCACTGAATCTGTGCATAATGAACCCTTCAGTACAGAATGCCAATGTATGCTTTCTCTTTTTAGTTCAAGAGGTTTTCGAGAACTATCTCTATAGATCTCTATTCCTATCACATAGGAAACATCTCTATCTTCCTTAAAGATAATTTCCACTTTTGAATTTCCATTCTAGAACATTTCCATTTCGCATCAACATGTGGAATGTGAACACGCTCCCACTAAATCACAGATCCCTTCTTTATCTTTGACATATCAGTCAAACCCTTTGACTATATCATCAAAGTAAAGATCCAATTCCGAGTTGCTTGTACTCAATCAATCACATTGATTAGTCCATTGTAACTTATAGACTTCATTTGCATTAGTGGATTCATAAACCTTATAGGTTGTGTCACGTACACATCCTTGTTTTATTCCTCATAGGAATGCGGTTTTAGTATCCATATGCCAAATGCTTAGTCATTAAGTTTCAATCAATAAGCATCATCCTTCTCAAAATGTTATCCATGTGTCTTAACACTTAAGATTCATTTGCACTTATGGATTTCATCCAATGGGTGCTACCATCAAGGTCATACCTTATGGTTCACATGGATGTCATTTAGGATGTAATGGTCATAAACCATAACTCAAAATTTGGTTCCTCATATTCATCTAGATAGTTGACTCATCACATGAACAACTCATCACATAGATAATTGAGGTGTATCTGTCAAGGATATAAGAACGCACAACTCCTTGTGATTCTTAATGTCCTTTATTAGTGTGGGGTATTCTTTTATTAAGAAGAAATCAGTTATTTGATAATCATTCTCTAACTCCTTAGAGTATGATTCCTTCTTGATTTAGACATCACCATGCCTTAATCATGAGTTCACTATGATACACTATCATAATCACTCATAAGGATCTCAAACATTTGGTCCAAGTATTTCATTCATTGATCTCATCAAGAATTAACACTTTACCAAATTTGCACTTCATCTATGATAATCTTGAACACTTCAAGATATTCATATTGGTATTTCTCTAAACACCATTTGAAGTACTAGCATTTATTCCAATAGGTATGTAAATACATCACATGTATCATACCTAATAGGATAATCATTCTCCCACTACCTTTAGTGAAGATTGATTAATCATGTCCAAGATATTCATGTCTCTTACTGGTTCTCTAACCAAAAGAGTCTAGATTTATCCATCACATGGAAACTAGAAATGAATTCCTCATGATTGATGCTAATTTGATTGTTTGAGTTATCTATAACTTTTAGGTATCATTTTATCTTATGCATATCAAATACCACAAGATAAACAAGGCATTGCCACAAAGATCATATCTTTGGAAATTGAAACATCTCTTTATTGATTGCCATCATTGTCATACAATATTCAAAAATAAAGTGTTTCTATCTATTGGCAAATATGAAATAGCAGTTCATAACTGTATTACATGCCTTTTAGGCTGAAAATAAACTAAAGTACTCCTATCTATGGTGGCAACACTTGCCCCATTTATTGAGTGCTTTACACTTTACATCTAGGTATCATATACCTCAAAAGTGTTACAAGTTTACTTTCCTGACACCTTTAAGTAGAGACATATGTCACCTCCTTCTTCTTTTGTTCTTCTAGATATAGAGGGCAATTCCCTCATACACCCTTTCCCCATGTGCCTTGAGGTTGAAGACGGCTTGGGCTGTTGGCTAGCATCAGAACACTTCTTTGCTTTGCCCTTGACCTTGCCCTTAAGACTTACCTTTCATTGATCTCATCAAAGATTAGGGTTAGTCTTTCTTCATATTTTCCTCTATTGTCCTCAGCATGTCCAACAACTTTTTCAATGCTTGTCAAAGTTGTTCATGTTGTAGTTTATCATGAACTGTATGATTCTCGCAACATTTGTAGTATTATACCAATAGCCAACTCTTGGCTCAGAGGGAATCCTTCTTAGTCAGGTCTTTCGACATACCCAATCATATTGAGTGTGTGAATACCTTACTAGATCTCCTTCTGTCATGACATACTAGGACAATGTCTTGGAGACATCATATGTCTCATGTTGTCTCTGCAACTCATAGTTCAGAGAACACAACGTCAAGCATTCCTCATCAATGTCATCCTCGGTATGCTTCCATAAGCATACTTTTAGCCATTGATGTGGTGGGATCGAGTTCATCTGGTTCTGGTATAACTAGGACTTAGAGCTTTCACTCTTTGATTGAGAATGCTTCTCAACGTCCTAACCAATCGTGGAAATTATTCCCATTTAACTTGTCCTTTTCCAGTACGGATCGCAAAGAAAAGTGATTGTTGTTTATTGCCATTTGTACTAAAAAAGGAAATATGCAATTTTAGTCCAAAAACTCATTTTTGACTTATTTGATTGATTTGAAAAGTAGACGATATAATTAGGCCTTTAATTAGTTATCGCTCCCACTATTTTAGTTCAATTTGATATCCCTCACCATCACTTCGGAAGATTGCGGCATACAATCTTCTAGTGGGCAAGATTCTGAAATCCTCTAAGTCATGGACCAGCTAGGGCTGTCACCCACAACTTAGATCTCTCAGGTAGGCAACTCTTGCCAATTGCATCATATACAACTCTTGATAAGATGTCATATGCAACTCCTTGCCATGATCATCTCCATGCCTCAAGGTGCTAGATCCTATCTAGATCACCTTGTTAAGTCTGACCCAAAGCAAATACGATGAATATGCACCCTGCTAGGGCAGACCCACATATCCATCCTTCACGCTTCCACGAGATAGACGGTGCACCACGCTAGGGCGTGCCCACACTTGGTCGATCAAGCTTTTCACGTGAGTCTCATTTGGAAGGCATCTAAAACTTAATATTTAATGATGGATTTGGTTTTATATATATATACATATCCAATCACCACAAAATATAGTACATATCATATACATAGGGTTGTAAATGGGTATGGGTAGACCCACGGACCCGCAAATTCAGACCCTTAAAAAACCCGTCAGGGGTCTAGATTTCTAGACTCGCATACCCTCTTACCCGCATACCCGTATACCTGTATTATTACGAGTCCACTAATGGGTATAACTATACCCATACCCGCTATACCCGTGTACCCGTATTACTATATAAATAAATATAATTATATATATATATGATATTTGTCATAATCTGAAAAACTACCAAATATGATCTAACGGTCTAGTCGTTCTTTCTTCACACAACTCGGCTTACTACTCGCATTCTCTCCTCTCAGTCTCTCACTCGGTCCATCGCGACTCCACTCTCCAGCAGAAAGAGGAGAACCTAGGGTTCCATTGTTCCAGGTCCAGCGGCACTGTGGAGGAGAACTAGGGTTCTCGTCAAGCTTCCGACCGGCGACCGTCATTGCCGACCATTTCTCGTCCAACCGGCGACCATTTCTGGTCCAAAAACACCTCTTCTCATCTCCAAGCCGGCAGCCATTTCTCGTCATCACGCTCTGTCAGCTCCGACCTCCTCGGCCTCGGCGACCTCCTCGGCCTCGGTGACCTTGTCTCCGATGACCTAGCCTTCCCCACAACCACCACCTCTTCGGCGACCTCATCCGCCTCATGCGCTGCTGCCGCCACCTCCCGGCTCCCGCGATGCTGGTCCGCGAGCTCCCGCCCGCCACCACCTACGCCGAGTCACCGACGATGACGAAGACAGGGCCTCTCTGTTCTCCCGAAGGTTCTGAAGGTTCCATTCGCGCTCTCTCTGTTCTCCTGAAGGTTCCGAAGCACTTTCTTCTCGCCTGTCTCTCCTATCGCAATGCTTTCTTTGCCCTACGATCGCTGTGGAAGCGGAACACAGGAGGCGCACCGCTCTCTCTCTCTTCTCGAAAATCACGGCAGCAACCCAACCATATATTCCCTCTAGCATCAGGGTGGCATCTCAAGCATAAGGCAGTCGAGGCTCGCTCTCCGAAAATCACAATCCTCTTTAGGATAAACATGTACTTGTCAGTACTTGCATCGATCGACTCTCAATCTCAATCACGGTTGACATCTTTCTAATGCATTCCATGGGCTCTTCTTCCTCATTGGTTCTTCTTCTTAGCTAGAACCACAAAGGGGGGTTTGGGAGGTCCGCCTAATCGTCAATGCCTGTCGCGGCCGGCAGTGACCTGTAAAAGAAGTTAACTTGATTATCGGGTTCCTTATTAATTTATTTGCATTCATCATCAATCTGATAGGCTTTCCGGTCATGGGAACTACCCATTCATGCTTCATCTTTGCATAAAACTTAGAGCTTACTATAATCTTCTCTAGATTGAGGGTGATCGTGTTTGTGAATCTCTTCTCGATTCTTTTTGGATATTACTTGTTCTAAAATGTGTTGTTGTATTGTTTGTTCTCGTCTTTTCTCCAGAACCATTTATAACTTGGAATATGTGCAAGAATAAGCCTAAAAGTCTTATTAAAAGGTCCAATCCATATCATGTGATTTGTCCCAAAGATCAAAATAGCAATATAGCGTGAGCACTAGTTTCTACTATATAGATATTTCTTCTTAAATGATGCACAACCATAAAGACCGGCAAATACAGATCTGACAGAACAAGTTCTCTAGGTAAAAGAGAACTGTTTGTTCATGGGTACTACAGGATGGTTCATGTTTTATCTATGAGAAATCTACTGAGGTTTCTCTGATGGCAGTTGTTTCAGAGTTATGTGTGAGGATGATCTTCTATGGCTATTTTTAAAGTTGGAACTTTGTGTCTTTTGTCTTCTTTGGTTTGGAATCTCCTTCTTTGAGTATGATGCTTTGGCCTTCTTTGATATCTTGTTGCTAATTAGTATCTTCTTAGCCTATTCTGGTTTTCTCTAAATGCACTTTGAAGTTTGGTTGAGGCTATTACTACCTCCTGGGAGCCGTTTATACATGGGATACCTACTGAGGTTCCTTGGTTTTTTTACTGAATCAAGCTCATACACGATGATTGCTTTTCTGATGGTTTGATGAATACCTTATGATTCTTTGCTGGATGGATCTGTAGCTAGTCCTTCTTTTTTTACACTTGACATGATACTTTGTATAGTTATTCTTTTTTTCTCTTCATTTCTCATCCCAGGAAATGTATGCATTATATATAACACTCTTTACAGATTGCTATGCGTGTGTCTTCTTTAGATTACCAAAACAAAGCCAACAAGGTCGACACACACTGATAAATGACCATCAGTTGACTGATCAGTGAAATGTCTCATATGTCTTACTACAGCTTGAATATGTAGCCACAGTGATGTGGTTTGTTAGGCACTCAGCTAACAATCGGATTGTCTATAAGGATCTCTGTGATTATAATCAGAAATGGCTTATTAATCATTCATTGGTTGAAGTTTGGAGCATATCATTTCATATTTTGTGACCATAATAACATATTGATAAATGGTTACATTTTATTTGCAGGATGCTTATGATCTTTCTTATGATGTCACCCATGTTTGCTGCTTTGATTCACAGTTGATGGAGCGGCGAGTTTGATGGACGACCACCCATTTTCTACTTCATATCATGTTGTTTAAATTTCTCACATTTGACATTGTCATTTGATTGTAGAAAACTAATGTGTAACCCCACTTGAGTGTTGTGAATGTTGGCAACTTGGCAAAAGCCAATAGGTCATGAAGAACTAATGTTTTTTGTTGTGTTGACTTGACTTTAAGACTCAAGTTGATCATTTAGCAAAGTTGTATTCTATTGTTGGTGGATCTCTTTCTCTTAGTGTCTTTTGTTCCATTGGGATGTTCTAGTGCTTAAACCACATATGTGTATGAGTATGATTTTTCAAGTAGAGTTTTGAGTTTAAAATAGGTACTTGAATGATTTGTAAGCACAAAAAGCCTCCAAATCAGCAGTTTGGTGTTGCTCTAGCAGCCACCACGTTGAAAATTCTGGACAATAATACATCTATGCACTTTTGGGACAATTTTAATAAATTTATTACTTGACCAACAACAGTTTTTTGTTACTCTAGCAGCCAAAAATGCAGTGAACTTATACATTTTTTGAGGCAACACTTTGAAAATTCTGGACAGCAGTAAATTTATACTTTTTGGGATAGTTCTAGTCAGTTTATTGCTTCACAAAATAGAAGATTTTTATTACACTAGCAGTGATTACGTGAAGAATTATGAACTGTATTGAACTTGTACATTTTGTGGGATAATTTTTAATTAATTTGGACCTAAAAGTGTGTCCAAAAATCAGTTTTGGCTTTTATAAAACAGATTGCACAGCAGAACCGTATACCCGCGGAACCGCACCGCATACCCGCATTCTAAGCGGTTCCGGGTATGGTGCGGGTCTGACTATTGAGTAATGCGGGTCCAGACCCATACCCGTACCCGTAAAAATAAAAGGGTATGGTTCTGGGTATGGCCATACCCACACCGTACCCGCACCGTTTACAGCCCTACATATACATGCTATATCCCGTAGAAAACATGCAAAGCGATAAAATCGATGATTATGGCCATCCTAATGTGATTCCTCAAGCCAAGAGGAATCACAGTCATCTAGGTCTACATCACATGCAACCTATACAAGATGAACTCTGTGCTTTGCCTTTCTGGGTTTGATCAACTCATCACATGACTGATCGGCTCGCCATCAGGCCGGTCGACTGGGTGCCACCAGCCAATCCGTTGGCTCCTCCAACTGATCGGTTTGCCTGGCCATTGTGCATCTCACCATGGCCGCCACCTGCTCGTCTCGCTCCTCGAACCGGTCATCAAACGATCGGCTCACTCCTTGAACCGATCGTCTCAAACGTCAACTGATCGGTTCACGCCTTGAACCGATCGTCTCAGCTGTCATCAGGATGTCCTCCGTTCTTTGACATAACAGGAAATAAAATTCTATCCTATTTTACATTGTAAAAAGATAAACCCCGAGTTACATTTGGGGGGAGAAAAGGTAGGAAAGAAATCTCGAATTATTTCAAGTTACATCAGGAATAAGAGAAAGAAGATCGGTGCACAGACCGAGATGCAAGCAACAACATACAACCATACACAGAGAGGGTTTATTGGCCATAACCACGCTATACATCCACCACAAAAATCGTTTACGGGCGATGCGTATCGAGTGCATTAATAATACATATCATATATGTAAATTGGGATTTGTGGATTTATGATTGGACATGCATAAAGCCAATTTTATTCGCATCGTATGCAATAAATAAAGGAGACAAACCAAAATCGATCATATCGATAATCCTAAAGTATAGAGCAGTTGACGTGGCTCTGATACCACTGTTGGGTTTCAGGGGAGGCAGAGAAGGCAGCGGAAACACAAATTTTCTCCTCCCCAAACCCAGAACAAGGAAACGTGTCAACGTCTATACAATAGGAAAGGATGGTTTGTGGAATCATACCTTGTCCCGAAGCTTGCTCGACGACAACACCTCACGGCTTGCGCGGTCTTCACCTCCGGTCTTAGACGGTGATTGTGCAGCTCCTGGTCGCACCGGGAATGACGACTCCTGGTCTCACCGGGACTATCGGGATTGACAGCTGTCCTCTGAGTGGTAGAAATCTCCCGCCTCTGAAGTAGTCCACAAAGATCACCTGGAACTCCAATCTCCTTGTCTCACAAGGAATTGGAAGGAGTCGCACCCTCTTGTCAGCATACTAGTCACTGACACACTCTCCTGCCACCAGTCGCTTTCTGCAGTTGTCTTTCCCTTGTTGTACCTCCCTTATCGGGTAGCACTTTCTCGGGCTCTCTCGGTTACCAAAACCAGAGAGAACGACAAATTTACAGAGCAACTGGTTGCACTGAGTTGTTCACTGAGAAACCCCCAATACCCCTATATATATAGGAGGGTCATGGGATATGGTTCTCCATCCCGGGCAATGCGGGACTAAAGCAGGAGTAGAAGGGTTCGAGATTTTCCACAAAAACCACCAACTTGCAACCTGAACCGATCGTTTCATTTCTGAAACGGTCGGTTGGGGACCTGAGCCGGTCGGTTGACACCTCAACCAATCAGTTAGGACACCTCAAGCGGTCGGTTCACTTATGAACCGGTCGGTTCATGGTCCTGATCAGTTCCCGATTGACTTCCCATCTTTTGTTTCTAATTGGTATCAAATACCAATCCTTGTTCCAATCAAATTGGGCAACTGAAACGAAAGGAAATTTCTCACCAATCCTACTTTCCCGACTTGCTTGGTTGCACCAGTTGAACCGATCATTTCAACACTTGAACGAATCATTTCACCCTGTCCATGAGCCCATCGACTCACCATCTGAGCCGATCGGTTCACCAAACTGAGTCGATCGGTTCATCACATGAGCTGATCGGTTGGGAGTGCAGATTGTGCAGAAATAGTCAATTGCAGTTTCAATCAATTCAATACTCTAATCAATCAGTCCAACACCTTGAACATTATGATACTGAGCTATCAATTGATTGAGTGTTTAATTGAACTACTAAACTCCTTTAGTAATCAATCTAAACATTATTTGTGGACAAAACTCCTCTTCCAGGTTAAATCCTATGTGTGTGACCCTGCAGGTCCATTTCACGGTGGCAGTGAAAGTCCATAACACTTATTACTTCACAAGCAAAGAGTGGTGCCTAGTCACACATCAGTGCTACCCGAGTGAAATAGAAAGTTGGAGAACAACTTTCAATCCTACAATCCGTGAATGTTGTTACAGTAAATGTATAATTCCTTTGTCACTGATATCCCGAATGAACTTGAGGCATGGAAGAATCATCCTGTCAACGTTCATTCACTTTCTTGATCTCAGAGTAGATTGGAAGAGATATGTATGACATCAATATCACATACTGATTCACACATGCGTGCACACCTTTCTCAATCCTACTCATCAAGTGGTCATGGATATCAAACTCCCTCAGGAGGGAAAAATCCCATATCTATCACTCACCCCTCAAAAGTCCCATGTGTCAAAGCCACCCAATCATCACCTTTATAACAACCCATGTTTCAGGACTGCGTTTGATGATGTCAAAGTGTGCCCAACGAAATGTGTTGAGTGTAGTGATTTCAGGTCAAATTATCACACTCATCACCATCACTGTGAGTACTGACTGTGACTACCATGTCATGGTTTCATGTGTCAAACTCATGGTGGATCTGTCCCGTACACTTGTTCTCTAACAAGTACCTATGTGTTTGGTTTGATATCTCTATATCATGAATAATGAGATGCTGTCATCAACCAACACTACAATCTAGTCTTGTGTATCATTGTTGTTTATCTACCTTCCATAATGACATCCGACTAGGGACATAATGAGAATGTACAAACTCTTAGCATCCGTATGATCTCATCGTTCAGGTCCTTAACCTGAAAGCATACGTCATTGAGTACTGTCATTCTCTAGACATTCAATATGTTCTATCACTATCTCATATGACTGAACCAGAAAGAATTGGAAGCTTGCCTTTGATGTTTATCAAATCAATCTTAATGTATCCCACCAATCATCCCATGATTGGCTCTCAGGGCATACATACCAACAGGTGCTTCATCATATTTATCGGTAGTCAAATCTAGGGCCAGTTCCATCAATTCTCAACTAATGGAAATCTAAAATTTAGCCATCCAATTTTTTCATAGATAGACAACCAATGAAAATATTGAAGGTACAAAATAGAAATCATTTCCATTGTTCATCCACCGATGGAAAAGAGGGAAAACCTTGTCGGTCCTCAACCGATGAAAAAAGGAATTCTGCATTACTCCTCAACCTATGAAAAGACATAACACATTAATATTTTCTGAATCTGTGGAAAGATAGGACACCCTATTGAGGGATATAATTCCAACAACCCAACTCCAACAAATAAGGAGAAGGGAGAAAAACATACTATGTGAAATATACAAGATGAACTAACACCATAGGGAAGTTTTAACATAGGACCCTTAATCTAAACATCAAACCAATTTCCTTTCTAAGCAAAGCATGTCATCAAGCATCAAAACACAGGATTCCAAGAGCAAAGCATAATTAGGAGGTTGATTTGGGCTTGAGGTCTTGCATATACAACTTCAAATGTAAATTTAGATGATGTACTACTTACACAAATGATGATGTAAAACCTACAAGATCTACTAGGGTAACAAACACAAATAATCTTGGCGACGACTTGTGTTTCATTAGAGTGAATTCTAAACCTAATTTTATAGTGATGATATTCATTCATTTGCTTCCTCTATATGATAGGAAGGAATTAGTCGTGAGATCGAATCTATATATTCACATCAAGCGTGGGAGTCATTAGATCTTCCACTAGAGTTTCAAGCTCATAGGATGTAGAGATTCATTTAGAAGAAAAAAAACATATGAGATTGTAGATAAATACAAAGATTGATTAGTTGTCAAGTGATATAAACAACAAAACGATATAGACTAGTCCTATATGTTTACTCTTATCTCTATCAGTTTCCAATTAGGATTTTAATATCTTTGACATCAATTAAGAAATTATTTATACATCAAATGGATGTGAAAAATTACATCCTTAATTGGAGATTTAGAAGAAGCTTATGTTTAACAACATAGAGGTTATGTTGTATTGGAAAAGAACATATAATATATAGATTAATTAAATCTCTTTATGGTATGAAACAATCTGCCAAAACATGGCATTGAAATGTCATAAAGTTCTTGTTATATAAGGGTTCTATATAAATGAAGTAGAAAAATGTATATATTGTAAGGAAGATAACAATGGTTGTGTTATAAAATATAGTTGTGTATATGACATGCTTTTCTTTGTCAATAATATTGATATTATTCAAAGTTCTAAAAGATTTATACTTCTAACTTTCACATGAATATATTAAAAAATCATGTGTCTAACATACTTGATCTCAAACCCTACCGTAGAAGTTTGATCTTTTGGACTTAGCTAAACAAGGTTTGGTATATCCCTAAATGAGATAATGCATGAACAAATCACCCTAATGTAACCCAATGTTCTCACATTGGATTTAGACCAATATGTAACATAAAAAGTGTCACATGGGGAATACATGATAATTCGAGCTTAATAATCACCCATAAATCTTTAGGTGAAGTTTTGAACATAATTAGATGGATAAATATAATAATGATGATAAATATGAGGATAGTAGTCTCAAATATTAATTGTGTCATAACTCATTAAAGGAAACCCCAAAAGTGGAATCTAAGTTAAAAATCATGTTTCTTGGGTCCTAATTACCTTGGGACTCTAGTCTCACATTATTCACATAATAATAATTATTTTAATTCATTTAGGAAAAAAAAGATCTAAGTTTTCCCAAAATATCAAATAAATAATAAATGACTCCAAAAGTGGAAAATAATTTTAGATTCATAATCTACACATTAAAATATGCCTTTGGGTGAATTTTCACTCAATTTCGAGAAAGTTTGATTAAAGGGTGAAATCAGGACAGAGAAAGTGTGTAGAACCTTTAAACTATAAATGAACAAACAACTTCAACAGTAATTGATGGCCAATTTGTATCCAACACATTAAATATGACTTGTGGGTGAAGTTTCATCAAATTTGGAAAATCTTATAACCATTAATGAAGGAGGAAAGAGAAAATAGTAATTGATTTATTTAATAGAATAATATTTCTCAAAAGGAAAATCTAATTTTATATTTAGATTCTACATATCGAAATTAGCTTATGTGTAAAATTTCATCCAATTTGGTTTTTGTTTACACCTTCAATTTGATTATGAAAGAAATAATGTAATTATTTATATTTCACTTTATTATCAATTTGATTTTGAATAAAGTTTCCAATTTGATTTATGCGAGCAACGCGGACCGTCTGATCTTGGATTTGACAATGCGTGCATTGTCTCCTACCATGAGGAGGAGACCTTCCACAGTTAAACAGTAAAGGGGGACGGTTTCTCGCGAGTTTCTCTCTCTTTTCTTGATTATTTTTCAAGATTCTTTGACCAACAGATTCGTGAGGAGATTTCACATCGATTCATGCCTTTTGTAAACACTCATTTCCATTATTGGTGATTTTCCTAAATCCTTCTCAAAAGTTCTCAAACCTCCCTTGTACAGACGCCCTAACACCACACCATATAAATAGGTCACACAAGCCCAAGTCCCATCGCACCATACCCAACTATCCTCTCACACCAATTTCCCAATTTACTCGTGCTTCGTAGTGGCTAACCATAGTTTGCTCTATGAAATTGTGGCTCTTCTCTCCTCCTCTCAAGGACATCTTCACATCAATTCTCAGTGGTGGCATCTTCGGTTAGTACCCTTCTTCCTTTCCCCGCCTTCGATTCTTGTTTGATCGTGTGTGGTGGATTCGCCCAAACTCAGCCCTACTACATCGCAGCCATGGAACGCGAGCAGAGTAGGGAAGATGGGTTGTGATGATTTCCCGGTTCCACCCTTTTTGCCTCTATTTTCTTTCTTTTCTCACCCGAGGGCAATTTCGTCTTTTCACCCATGCTTTTTGGTGTTTGGGGTGGGTCTGTGCATAGTTGACCAAGTTTACTATGTGATTTGGCTACTCACCATTGGTCCATGTCATAGGTCGGGCACGTGCGCTCTCTCTCTCTTGCCTTCTCGCAAGTCTCTCGCTGACATGGATTTTTGTGATTGGTTGATTTTCAAAATTTCATAACTAGTTATCGGTTGGGCCAAAAATTACAAATAAATAATCGTTGGATTTAGGAAAATATAAGCTTTCTAATGGTGTTGGTTTTTCCTGAATCCAATGTTTAATAATAAGTAATTTTAATGGATTAATCTAAATAGATAATATATTGAAAATTCATAACTAATAATTTATAAGTCAAAAAAATATAATAAAATATGTTTTGAACTCAGAAAAATATAAAATAAAATAGGGCATAGTTTTGATAACCTAATTCACTAATATTAAAAATGTAATTTTTAGGGTTTTGAATAATTAATCCAAACCTAACGTTAATTTCACATACACGATTAATAGGTTCTTTGGAGACCTATAATTGGATCAAGAAGTGACCTTAGACTATTTAGACTCTATGGAGAGGTTTGTTTGCATCCCCGATTATTCTTTTAAGCAATTAGCCAATGTTTCTTCTTTCTCTTGGTCCTCTGGACATTAGCCTATACACAATGTCTTTTTCTTTTAAAATTATGCATCATGTAAAGTACCCTACTTATCTTGTGATCATGGATATTCTTTTGGACTCTTTTCTTATGCTTTGTTCATAATGGAACTCAATTTGATGTTATGTGCCTACTTTGTGGTGGATGTTTATGATGATCACTTTTGTGGTGATTAATTTATAAAATTCGACTATACTTTTTACTTGCCTCTCTATTAAGCATGTTGTGTGACTCAATAGCCCTAAAGTAATATAATTTGCATTGGTTTTTGGGTTATGTGCCCTTATTTATTTTTGGGATGGAGGTTATGTGCCCCATATCCTGGTTTCAAATTTATGAGGTTTGGCCCACATTTTAGGAAGTTTGGTTATGTGCCAATCTCTATCAGGTTTCAAGTTTATGAGGCTTGGCCGCCTTTATTATTTATGTTATTCTAGTGCTATGTTTATCTCACCTACATGCAGGTTGTTTATGGGTTTTGTGACCTAAAGTATTATGTGTGCATTTGTGGCACCACTTTTATTATTGATTTTATGGAAAGTATCCCCTTTATCATATGATGGTGATTCTTTCCTTTTGTGCTCGTTTGGGTAGTTATTACCGTTTTCATGGGAAGCCTTTTATACTTGATGTACCTCTTTCCTAATATATATTGCTCAATTCCTTTTTAGCATGACATACCAACTTTTTTCTGATATCCTCTTTTCTCTTCCATTTGTGGGGTATGCTTCCAACCCCAGTTGTTGGACTAGGAGAAGGAAATCAAGGAGGACCTAGACCACAACAAGGGTAGATGACTTCGTGGGTGGCTTTGTGATAACCTCTCATTTTGTGACGTTATCTTATTAGTTATCTTTAGTTTTCCATACTCTTTCTTAAATAAACTAAATAGAATCATTAAACCTTCTTACTTTATTGCAGATACGTCAATAAACCAACTTTTCCTCTTTTTCATTACAGAAAACACAAAAAAAATTACAAAGACTCCTCATGGTCCCAAGACCGCGAGAAGCCTCACGGTCCCAAGACCGCGAGAAGCCTCACGGTCCCAAGACCGCGAGAAGCCTCACAGTCCCAAGACCGCGACAAGCCTCACGGTCCCAAGACCGCGAGAAGCCTCACGGTCCCAAGACCGCGAGAAGCCTCACGGTCCCAAGACCGCGAGAAGCCTCACGGTCCCAAGACCGCGACAAGCCTCACGGTCCCAAGCCCGCGACAAGCCTCACGATCCCAAGACCGCGACAAGCCTCACGGTCTCAAGACCGTTTGAGACCAAATGGTCTCAAGACCGTTTGGGCTTAACTTGAGCCTATAAATAGGACCTCAAGGGCCACTTCAAAAGGATCGAATTCCAAGACGCCCAAAGGCTGCCTCTCCAGATCCAGAGCACTCTGGTCTTCCGTCCACTGCCCCAAGGCTGCCAGTTTTGAGATCCGTGCTCATCATCAAGCTTCCTTCTCTCTCTTCTTTCCATCTCTTCAACAAAGAAGGTGGGAAGAGAAAATCCTTCATCAAAGCAACCACGAAGTGCGAAGATCGTTGCTCTCTTCACCAAGGGTTCAACCTTCCCTCCTCCGTGGAGATGACGTTCTTTCTCTCTCTTCTCACTTCCTTTGCCATGAGCGAGTAGTTTCATTCACTAGGGTGCGGGGAGTAGCCCCGCTACCCATGTTTTCATTTCATGCGATGTAATTCAATAACTTGTAATAAAGATACTCTTCCTTTCAGTTTGACTTCAATCGCTTAATGAATACTAGTTGCTTGATCATCAACTTGTGTTACATATTGTCTTTTGGTATGAATTGTCTACGTTTGTACCCTTAGATCTAAATATCGATTGAATGTTGGTTATGGATGTATGTAGTCACCATATGTCTGTTTCGGTGTCTAGAAGTGTTTTCAGGAGTGGAGTAAACTCACCCCCATCGTTGCACTTTCATACTATGAAATGGAATCAGTTGACGTATGGAAGTGCAACCTTGGTAAGGTCGAGGAACACATTTCATGAAGGAGTAATGCAAAGCATGTGACCATTCATTATGGAATGGCTGGCATTGCAATACTCCACGCTTCTCGTAGCTAGTTATCCGAAAGGAAGCTAGGACTACAAGATACTAACTGATTTGACTCTTTTTGCAGGTTGTTTTATTATGTTGCATGACTTGATCCATGTGTAGTGGTGTGAAACCCGATAACATCCTAGTGGTTTTTATCAATTGTTTACAACCTTAATCTTTACTTTCTTGCTTTACTTTCCTCGCATTTAGCTTTAAAACCAACATCAAACTTTCGATCTAAATATCAACTGTTAAGTAGTTAAGTAGAACTAAAACGTTTTCCATCTTGACTTCGTCAAGACCGTTGTCCCGAGGATTCGACCCTTAACTATACTACGATAAGACTTCCGCGTGTCTTAACACACGTGGGTGGAGTTCTTACCATAGTACTAGCAAGGCTAAACCTAAGGATTCATCACCTTAGGATTTTTAGTGGTGTTGCAAAACTCCATCAAAAATTGGCGCCGTTGCCGGGGACAACGGAACTTTTTAGTTTTTACTTACCAACTTCTTGGTTGATTAGGATTTTACACTTTTTCTTGATAACCACTCGAATACTTCTTGATTTTTTTTCATTTCCTTCCATTATCCTAACGTGTGATTTTCCTTCTACTCAGGTAGAAAACGTGTATGCAACCCCCGCATAGCATCGGATTCTCCCCTGAACCAGAATATGATTCTGAGGTAGAAAGAAGTTTCCACCGAAGGAATAGACTTAACCGCCAAAGAGCCAGACAGATGGCCGAAGAGCAATGCCTTGTTGCAGAAAGAGTCAACGCCGCCATAGCAGCACAACGAGCACAACTTATTGCCGACACTCGTGCTCAGGTGCAAGCTGAGATCCGAGCTGAGGAACAAGCCCGCATCCAAGCAGAGCATGCTGCTGCTCAACTTGCGTTAAGAAACAAGCAACTTCGGGACTACGCAGTCCCAAAGAATTATGAAGACGATCATCCTGTCCGACCACCGATTATTAACATACCACACTTTGAAATTCGGACGCAATGGATCCATATCATGCAAGGCATCTCTTTCTCCGGAGCACCCGAAGATGATTGCATGGATCACCTTAAGAGATTCAAGTCACTCTGCCGACTTGTACCCCAAGCAGGAATTGCAATGGAAGCAATCATGTTACACCTTTTCCACTTCACCTTATCTGGAAGAGCACTAAGCTGGTACAACGCTTTGGATAGACACCCCATCATCACTACTTGGACTCCCTTAGAAGAGAAGTTTCTTGAGAAATTCTTCCCACCTTCGCTAACCTATGAGATTAGGGGACAGATTAATCACTTTTCCCAACTACCTGGAGAAACACTTGCTGAAGCTTGGGAAAGATTCAAAGAACTCCTGAGAAAGTGTCCTCACCATGGCATATCTCAAAATCAACTAATAGAAACATTTTACAGAGGAGTAAGTGATGATATTAAGCAATTCCTAGATTCCTCATCTGGAGGAAACTTTATGAGAAAGAATTATGAAGATGCCTGGAATATAGTTACGCTGGGAGCCGAGAACCAATCCAATTGGGGAAGGTCATCTAACCAACCCAAAGGCGTTCTCAAGGTTTACAAAGCGGAAGAATCCATGGAACTCAAGGCCATTGCTGAGGCTTTGAAGACTATTGCTAGCAAGCAACAAGCCCTCGAAACTTCTTTCAGGGAATATGATAAGAAGAAAAGCTCTCAGGTTCAACAAGTTAAGGCAGCTACTGGAACTTGTGAAGCCTGTCATGCATCCGATCATCCCACATTATCATGTGGCCTGTTATACAATGTCATGATGGATTTACAACCACCTATGCCGCAATATGAACCCATTATCGAGCATCCCGAAGACCAAATGCCAGAGCAAGTCAACTCGATACATTCAATACCTGGCCAAGTGTATTACAACCCAGACAAACCAAGGAACCATCCTGGTTTTCAATACAGGAATCCTGCAGGGACTGCCAACCCACAGCAGCAGGCACAAGGTGGATCTTTCAATAGACAACCACCAGGATTTCAGAATAACTTCAATCAAGGGAATTACAGACAAGGTTTTCAAAGATCTAACTATCCCAGGAATCCTTCTTACCAATATGCCCATTCAGGACTGCACCCTCAGTTGCAACAACCCCAGTTGCAGCAGCCACAGCAACCCCAGTTGCAGCAGCCCCAGCAGCCACAGTTAACTGCACCTCTACAACAACCAGGACAGCAAGTCACTCAGTATCAACAAAGGGGTGCTCCTCCCCAATCATCTGATGAGATATCCTTGATTAGACAAATGCTTCAATCGCAACAAACCATGCTTGCAAACCAACAAGCTCAACAAAAAGCCGTAGAAGCCCAACTAGCACAGATTGCCGCTCAATTGAAACCTCAAGCCGGCACTTTTGCTGGGCAACCAGAGGAAAACCCCCGTCATAACCCAAACAGACCAGAACAACTTAATGTCATCACCACGCGGTCTGGTCGTGTCCTGCCTGATGTCACAAGAATCGACCATGATGATGATAACGTAGCCATTCTTTCCCCAACAGGGAATTCAAGCAGAGAAACAGAAAATTCTACAGAGAAAGAAAAGGAAAAGGAACCAATCTCAGAAGTCCCACCAAGAATTCCTTACCCAGACAGACTAAAAGGAACCAAAATGGACACTAGGTTCCAAAAATTTAAAGAAGCTATGAAAAAGTTATACATTGATATTCCTTTTCTTGATGCCCTTTCCGAAGTGCCCGCTTGGGCAAAATACCTGAAAACCCTCTTGTCGAGAAAGTATATGACAGAGGAGCATGAAACAGTGAAACTTGCTTAGACCACTTCAGATATTGTGCTTAATAAAATGCCAAAGAAAAAGAAGGACCCAGGTTCCTTCGGCATTCAGTGTTCCATTGGAAATGGCTCCAGCAAGAAAGGATTGGCAGACCTAGGAGCAAGCATATCTATTATGCCCTATTCAATGTGTAAAAGATTAGGCTTCACTGATTTGTTACCTACGACTATGACAATTCAGTTAGCCAACTCTACCATAACTGCCCCTCTTGGCATT
The DNA here is from genome assembly GCA_963693085.1 of Alisma plantago-aquatica. Classification (NCBI taxonomy): domain Eukaryota; kingdom Viridiplantae; phylum Streptophyta; class Magnoliopsida; order Alismatales; family Alismataceae; genus Alisma; species Alisma plantago-aquatica. The sequence goes on along the minus strand of OY856410.1, from coordinate 791,470,065 downwards.
ATCGAAGACATCCCTGTCAGAATAGGAAAAAATTCTTATGTCGCGTGTGATTTTGTTATTATGGACATACAAGAAGACCTGAGATATCCGATAATCTTCGGAAGACCTTTCCTAGCTACCGCCCGAGCTCTCATTGATGTCGAAGCAGGAACTATTATTTTGAGACTTGGGAGGGAGGCTTTCCAGTTCAGAGTTCTAAACAGCATGAAAGGTCCAAGCATTCAAGAGGAAGTCTTTCTCCTGGATGCTATATATCAAATGTCCCAGTTAGAAATGTCTGAACCATCCGACGAATTGGAAAATACTCTTACAAATCCGGATGTAGAATTCTCGGCCAGTGAACTAGTACAACAGTGCCTGCAATACTTAGAAAAAGCTGAAGAAGCTCCGACAGCCACGTTTGAAGAACTTAAAGCCATCACAATAATAGAAGCCACTGAGCCACCTAAGGCTCCAGAAATGAAAGCCTTACCCGAGGGGCTTAAACATGTTTTTCTTGATGATGAGAAGCTCTGTCCAGTAATCATCAGCTCCACTCTGGAGGATGATCAAGAAAACAGACTCCTCGATGAACTGAAGAAGCATAAGAAAGCAATTGGCTATAAAATGACTGATCTGACGGGCATAAACCCTGCTTTATGTATGCACAAACTGCCCATGGTTGAAGAGTTTAAACCATCGCGAGAACACCAGAGAAAGTTAAACCCCAACCTCAAAGAGGTGGTTCGCCTCGAGGTCCTCAAGCTTCTAAAGGCAGGCATTATCTACCCAATTTCTGATTCTCAGTGGGTAAGCCCAGTGCAGGTGGTCCCTAAAAAGGGGGGAACCACCGTTGTTCTTAATGACAAAAACGAACTGGTGCCCACTAGAACCGTTACAGGGTGGCGTATGTGCATTGATTATAGGAAACTTAATAAATCAACACGAAAAGATCACTACCCCCTGCCTTTCCTAGATGAGGTCCTCGAGCGCCTAGCTCATCAGAAGCTCTTTTGTTACCTCGATGGATATTCCGGCTTTTACCAAATCCTGATACATCCGGACAATCAAGAGAAAACTACTTTTACCTGTCCCTTTGGGACGTACGCTTTCAGAAGAATGCCATTCGGGCTCTGTAATGCACCAGCTACTTTCCAAAGATGCATGTCTACTATCTTTGCGGGATTGACAGAGTCTATAATGGAGGTATTCATGGATGATTTTTCAGTTTATGGAGACTCCTTCGACAACTGTCTGCTCAACCTGGTTCAAGTCCTACAAAGATGTGAGGAAACAAACCTCATTTTAAATTGGGAAAAATGCCATTTTATGGTAACAGAGGGTGTTGTTTTAGGACACAGAGTGAGCGACAGAGGGATCGAGGTGGATCAAGCAAAAATTGACGTTATCTCAAAATTGATGCCACCAAAAGACGTAAAAGGAGTACGTGCCTTCTTAGGACATGCTGGGTTTTACAGAAGATTTATTAAAGATTTCTCCAAAATAGCAAAACCCATGACACAACTGCTGACCAAGGACACAGAGTTCAACTTTAACCAAGAATGCTTGCAAAGTTTCACAACTCTAAAAGATGCCTTGATTTCTGCACCAATATTACGAGCTCCAGATTGGTCGTTACCTTTCGAAATCATGTGTGATGCGAGCGATTATGCCATAGGGGTCGTTTTAGGGCAAAGAATCGACAAGAAACCCCATGTTATATACTACGCATCTAAAACACTGGATGAAGCACAAAAAAATTACACCACTACAGAAAAGGAATTTTTAGCTGTCATCTACGCGTTTGAAAAATTCCGCTCATACCTGATAGGAGCTAAAGTCATTGTCTACACTGACCACTCCGCTATACGATATCTGATTCAGAGGCAAGACGCAAAACCTAGACTTATCCGCTGGGTGCTAATGCTTCAAGAATTCGATTTGGAAATTAAAGACAAAAGCGGAGTGGAAAACGTCATCGCCGATCATCTCAGCCGTATTAGAGTCGAGGATGAAGACAAAGTTCCTATCCAAGATTCCCTCCCGGACGACCACCTAATGAAAGTCTCCAATGGATTTCCCTGGTATGCCGACATTGTCAACTATTTGGCAACAGGAATCATTCACCCATCCGCATCCTATCACGACAAAAAGAAGTTCATTCACGACGCTAAGCAATATTTCTGGGATGAGCCCTATCTTTTTCACTTATGCGCAGATGGACTCTTTCGTAGATGCATCCCAGAGACAGAAATCACTCCGGTCCTTGAGCACTGTCACTCAGGCCCCACTGGGGGGCACATGAGTTCTAAGAAGACAGCCCTCAAGGTCTTGCAATCTGGCTTTTATTGGCCCACCATCGCAAAAGACGCACATGAATATGTGCGATCATGCGACAAGTGCCAACTATCCGGAGGGATAACCAAAAGAAATGAAATGCCATTGAACATATGGCAAGAAATCGAACTTTTCGATGTATGGGGAATAGATTATATGGGCCCTTTCCCCTCGTCTTATGGATTCAAGTATATCTTGGTTGCTGTGGATTACGTTTCAAAATGGGTAGAAGCTCTACCAACCACCTCTTGTGATTCAAAACCGGTAATCAAGATGTTTAAAGAGATAATATTTCCCAGATTCGGCATCCCAAGAACGATTATATCTGACCGCGGATCACATTTTTTGGAACGGAGCTTTGAAGCCTTATTAAGAAAATATGGATTCAACCACAAAGTTTCTACACCATATCACCCACAGACATGTGGACAGGTTGAAGTCTCCAATATGCAAATTAAAGCTATTCTGGAAAAAACTATCAATCGACACCGCACCGATTGGTCAACCAAACTATCTGACGCTCTATGGGCTTACCGTACAGCTTTCAAGACACCCATCGGAACAACACCGTTTCGATTAGTGTATGGGAAGTCTTGCCATTTGCCAGTTGAATTAGAGCATAAGGCTTGGTGGGCCATTAAGCAACTAAATTTCGATCTCAAAGGTGCTGGTGAATTCCGACAACTTCAACTCCAAGAGTTAGAAGAGCTACGAATGACAGCCTACCACAACGCAAGAATCTACAAAGAACAAACTAAGATGTGGCACGATGGCCACATCAAAAGAAAAGATATAATCGTCGGAGACAAAGTCCTCCTATTCAACTCCAGATTAAAAATGTTTCCTGGAAAACTGCGTACTAAATGGTCGGGTCCCTTTATAATCAAACATATATACCCGACAGGAGCTGTCATTATTATTGACGATAATGGAGGAGAGAGGACCGTAAATGGCCACAGATTAAAAAAGTGCCACACTCCGGCAGACAAGTTATCAAGACAAACCATCAAGATTCATGACCCTATAAAGTCAGCATAGCCGGAGCAATAATCTTATCGAGCCAGCGACGCTAAACCAAGGCGCTTCTTGGGAGGCAACCCAAGGCCTGAATATCACCTTCCCTAGCCTTTTCTTTTGTTTTTAAACATCCTTTTATTTATCTTTGTTTTTCCTTTTTCTTTTGCTTTCTTTAAATCCAAAAATACATAAAAATCCACTTGATCTTGAGGTCAAACGGTCTAGAGACCGTGAGGCCCCTCGCGGTCTCCAGACTGTGAGGCTCCTCGCGGTCTCACGACCATGAGGCCCCTCGCGGTCTCACGACCGTGAGGCCCCTCGCGGTCTCCAGACCGTGAGGCTCCTCGCGGTCTCACGACCATGAGGCCCCTCACTGTCTCAAGACCGTTTGAGCTCTCTCGGTCACCTGACTGAGAGGGCTCCTAAAAACCTATAAATATACCCCCCCCACCTACGCGCCCCTCTTCTTGATTCTCGAATTCTCGAACTCTCCTGTTTCATTCCACTCTGACCTTCATCTCTACACTCCCGCGCGTCGCTGTTTCAAGTGCTTCGCCGACGACTCGGCTTCGTCGCTGTCGTTCTCGACTTCGTCGTCGTCGTTCCTAGCTCGTCGTCACTCGCGGCTTGTCGACAGCTCTGCAGCAGCTACCCCTTCGCCGACCCACCGACCGCAGCGACAGGTTGACGCATCACCATTTAAAACTCGCGTTCGAGCTCCCTCCCGCCGTTGTCGCCATCATCGTTTCCGCAGCTCTTAGCCAACGAACGGCTGTGCGGTTCGTCTCCCGCGCGGTTCGTCTCCCTCGCGGTCTCAAGACCGTTTGGATCCTCACGGTCTCAAGACCGTTTGGATCCTCGCGGTCTCAAGACCGTTTGGATCCTCGCGGTCTCAAGACCGTTTGGATCCTCGCGGTCTCAAGACCGTTTGGATCCTCGCGGTCTCAAGAACGTTTGGATCCTCGCGGTCTCAAGACCGTTTGAGACCAAAGGTCTCAGGACCGTTTGAACTAAATCAAACTAATAAAACTCAAATTCAAAATAATTTTACCTTGTTATAATTTCAAAATTTCAGATTTCTAACTTTTGTTTCTTATCAATTATTTCAGAATGACTTCACCTGCTAAGCAAGGACCAACAGACGCTCCCTTCTGGACAAAAGAGAAGCTCATTGCTGAACGAGCAAATCTGAAAAGCTTAGTTGATGACTTCAAAAGGACTGGAAAAGTCCCAGCAGAAGTAAACCTGACTGCTGTCATGAAGGACATCAAGCGAATCAACCGCTGCCTAGATGAAGAACCTTCTGACGAGGAGGTCGAAGAGACCTCATACGACGAGGCCTCCGAATACCAGCCTTCCCCTGAGAAAGAATCACCCACTACAAAAACTAAGGGGAAGAGATTGGCTCCAGAACCAACAACTGAGCCAACATCTAAGAAGAGAGCCAGGAAGCAGGTCCACCCTGCCTGTACAAGAGAACAAATCCTAGCAGGGTACATCCCACCATCCTCCACCACCGTCACCAACCCTGCCACAATAACTGTTCCTATCTTTCCTCCCATCACCACCACAACACCACCACCCGAGAACCTTCACCTCCAAATCATTCCCCCCATCAGCCAACTCCTTAAACCAACCAAGTATGCCTGCCCCAGCATACTGATGAAGATGGGGATCTACCACAGAATCCTCACTCTTCTTGACAATTCTAACCTTTCCCGGCTCTGCTTTGTATCGGAAATTTCCTACTCTGAGCCAACTACTGAATTCTTCACATACTTCAACAAAGAAGTGGTGGACATCTTGCATAAAGAAAGGGACGGTGGTGACCGTAGAATAACCTCCAGAATCTTCAACAATGAGGTGGTCATCACCGAAAATGTCCTGAACGAAATTTTCATCGACAATAAAGACCAGCTGAAGAAAGCCAAAGCTGCTGGCACAGACCACCCCAGTTTCAACAAGCATAACTTCTGGAAGTCATTAACGGGGTTACCAACCTTCGATGCAAGGACAAGCAAGGCCTCCAACGTTCATTCTGGCCTAGTGCGCACGTTACACAAAATTATCGTCGGCGCACTTTTCCCTAGATCCGAAGGAGGAAATATTCTCATATCCGACCTTTTTGTCCTCTGGTCAGTCCTCAACGGATTGCCTGTCAACATTGGACGGCACATGCTGATCAAGCTCTCAGCCTTCGCCCTCGGGAAAGAAATCTGCACGGGTGGTCATATCACATCTATCATCAAATATCTCAAGATGGATAGACTTCTACCCAAATGCAGCCCAATAAAAGGCGACATTCTTACCAATGAACAGACACTAAAGAACTCTTACATCTTAAAGGATAAGGATGGAAGGCTGCACTACGTATTCTGCCCCACAAAATCTTCACGAATCCTGCTGCCACTTCCTGAGCTTGCTGACTATGATAAAGACAAGCTCCTGTTCACTGAAGATGAGATCGCCAAAATCATCGCTTCAGTCAAAGCCAGAGAAAAGAAAGCAAAGGCAGGGCAGGCAGAGCTTAGTATAACTGCCCCGACAGCTAAAACAGCAAAGCTCCTAGTCAAACGACCTTCCAGAAGGCTCGTCAAAGCTCATGAGCTGTCAGGGACACCCACATCAAAACCTAACCCTGAAACTGAACCCCCCCTCCCTGAAGAACATATTACATCCTCATCACTAGACTCTTTTATAATGAGTCTAAATGCTGAGCTCAATACCACCTCTCCACCCTCCACCACCCCAATCTCCACCACCCCACCACCATCCACCACCCCAATCTCCACCACCCCACCACCATCAACCACCCTTCAATCTTCCTCCGCTCCACCTTCCTTCACCACCCCTCCACCACCTCCACCCTTCTTTACTTCGGGCACCCTATTCTCCACCACAATGCCCGAATTCTCCTCCTTCACATCCACCGACTTTCCATCAACATTCCCGAATCCATTTCCATCTTCGGGAATGCCACCATTTTTTCCATCCTCCACCACCCCGACATCGCTAGTGACTCCATCTACAGTCACCACGCAATTCGCGCGTCCATCAACTGTGTCTTTTCCACATGACACTATCATTCCACCCCAACCCCAGCCACCTCACCCTTCAATCATTGGGGTCCCTTTTACTAACATCGGTGAGGAATTCGGACGTCAATTTGACACCATCCGAAACCTCCTCACCGACCCATCTAACATTTTAAATTCTATTTTTTCATGTGTGCAGGGTCTAACTAAGAAGGTTGCCCAGATCGGCGAGCAGAACCGCACCATGCCAGGCATCCTCCAAGGAATCCAACAACGTCAAGCTTCAGTGGCCAAGCAAGTCGACCACATCGACGGCCACTGCAACAACTTGCCCAAGTTGATCCAGGGAGTACAACGCCAGCATGAAGTGTTGGCAACACAAGTCGATAGGATTTCCGCGCAGACTTTACCTCTGCCAGAGACCCTACGCGAGCTGCAGCAACAACAACAAGCTTTCAGCACGCGCCTGGACGACATCACCACCACCCTCACGCAGCTACATAATCGCCAGGAGGAGTCATCAAATAATGAGCTCATTCAGCTAAGAGCTCAAGTAACAGATCTCACAGCAAGACTCCTCTCGGCTGAACAACGTTTTCTAGATCTTAAAGAAACCCACGAAGCACTGCTCGAAACACACGAGCACGTGCAAGTGGCTTATGATGAACTCCAATCCATCCATCGTCTGTGCAAAAAGAAAGCACAATAGAAGACAACTAACGACGATGAAGATGATGCTGATAATGATGACGATTCTGATTCTTCAGCAGACTCCACCAACAGTACCTCCTCAGATGAAGACTCTGACAAACCAGATGATGCTGGGGAGGGTCCAAGCCAAGGAGCAGAACCCAGACAACAAATAGATCACCATGACGGTGATAAGGATCCCAACTCCCCACACCATGATAATGTTAATATATCATATGGGGATCAATTTCTTGACTACTCTGCTATGGGATCCATCGCGGAAGCTGCTAAAGAAGCAGCCTTCGCCGAGTTCCACCAATGCATAATCGGAACCGGCGCCACCCCTCCTACAACAGCTGTCTTACCCCTCTCAGTGCCCACCACGACAGCAACCTCACCCCTCGACGAGTACGAGTCAGAACGAGTGCAATTGGATACTGATGAAGAGCTCGATTCTGCCTCGGACTCAGACAATGATACTATTGGCTCTGAGGAAGCTCCAGAAGTACATCCTTCCCCCCCTCAACATGAGCTTCCCCCGCCACCACCCCTGCCGCACAAAATGCATGACCTTGATATGGCGGCCATTTCCACTTTAGATGCCCAGGATATCTTTATACTGAATACTATCGTGGACGATACAAAGGCAGGAGATGATATTATCTAGCACAACACTAAAACGAAGCGCAAGCTGACACGTGAAGATTTTCGCAAAATCCTGCGACCTGGGTCGACGATGCCAATGTCTATCTTCTGTGTCCTCCTCGCCAACTGTATCGAAATTTACAGAAGCCACAAGAGGAAGCAGCCTGTCTTCAATGCCTCACCCGCCCTATCCTTGGGCCTCCTATACAAGGATATCCAAGAAAAATCCATCGAACGTCTGCGTATCGGGCTAGCACGACGAGCACGTTATCTTACTGTGCCATTCCAAATTTTAAACCATTGGCTAGCCATGATTGTCGATACAGAGGCTCGGGACGCCACAGTTTATAACTTGTGCAGCACCGAGCTACCCGCCGGTACGATAAACTTTGTGGGTGAAGCAGCCGGCGAAGCAAGATGCATACCCTTTCGGCTGCTTAAGCTAATTTAGGCTGCACGCCCATCTCTCCGCCAAGACTGGTGCCAGCCCTAGTTCAAAATTATAAACCCTCCAGTTCAAGCCGCAGAAGGATCCGGGGATTGCGCTTTCTGCACCATTCGTCACATCCAAGCGCTGAACCAAGAAATCCCTTTCTCTGCCCTGGTCACTGAAGATTTTCATTCCTTGAGAGGACGTTATGCGATGGAACTCATCTGCGACAGACGGTTCTTCAAGGACCAAACGATGGCACCAGATGATGTCCCTCGCTACCTCTTCTCTGCTATCCAGCGACCACAGCGGCGACCCTTCCGCCAAGCTCTAAAAGAGTCAGAGAAATCAAAAGGACCGGCCTCCGCTACCGAGCAAAGCAAAGACGCCAAAAACCCGTTGTCTGCCATCACACCATCTTTTCCAGACTTCGATCTCAGTTCTTGCAAAGGCCTATCCAGCTACGAACTACGTCTCATTATGTCAAAGCTTTCCGCCGAGAATGATGAGCTCGTTTTCATGTCTGGTGACATTCTTATAATGGCAGACACTCTGCGAGAATCTTTACAAATTAAAGTATCCCTCTCTGTTGGCCTTATGTCCGCCTATCAGCTTCTACTCGGACAAGATCACCCCACAACATACATGGCATCTCCATATCTGAAGGATGATCTTTTAAAGCTAAAGAACTTCGGCGCAGCTGAAACACTAATCTCATATCTACAACACACAACGCCGAAGTTCATCATGCTACCCTTCCTCTACCATGAACACTGGCTACTTCTGGCAGCAAACCTACCGGATGGAACAATTACAATTTATAACAGTTCCGATAGCCAGTACAACCCACGACAGAAAGTTTACGTCGTAACGCCAAAAACACCCACAGAGGTAGTGGCAAAAGAGTGTGCTGAAAGATTAATTGATCTCCTTAGTCAGCACACAAAAGCTTACGCCAAAGAACACTTTCACCGCCCTTCCTTCTGCCACAAGTGTCCCCAGCAAATCCGACAATCCAACGACTGCGGCTTCCATGTCCTCTACTGGATGTATACCATCTTAGTTCTTCAGAAACCAGTAGAGGATATGACTGACGTAGACTATCACGCCCTGCGTGGACAGTTTGCAGCTAAGCTCCTCCAAGCACCAGGGGCAAGCTCAGGATTAACTGACGCCTAAATGCCCTTGTCCATGCACCTCTCAACCTATCCCTTTGACACTCTGTGGACAGAGTGCGTGATAAGTTAGGGGGGAGTGCACTGGACAAGGGCGAGGTATCATCCTTCTCCAACTCTTCTAACTCATTTTTTCCCGCACATCATTTTCAAACTTTCTATTCGTACTTAGACTTTTTCCAGTATTTTTTTCAATAAAACAACTTCTAAGTATAACTTTCATCATGAAAAGTATCACCCTTACCTAAGTTAGAGATAAAGTAGTCCTCATATAAATAATAAGATTAGCTTACAGGCTTGAAATGGCGAATCCATAAAATTCATTCACTATTGGTTTCTATACTTTTGCTTCAATTCTATCTCAGACTCTTCACAGGTCAACTTCAGGGCCAAAGCGAACCGAATACTCTCAAAGTCAAGAGGGAAATCAGGGAAATCCAAAATCAAGAAAATCTCGCGAGCAGACCACCAAGTGCATGTCAAGAACCCCAAGAACAGTTTCCTTTTTTTCAATAAAAGAGGCTTGGCCGCCCAATCAAAAACCCTAACAAAACCCACTTCCTAAGCCTGTGAGATTCGAATAAAAGCCAGAGTGCTGAATAAAAACATGAGAGTTGTGCCATGCATAAGGACCTATATGAAGAGCCAACAAAGATCTCACTCGGCCGGTACATAAAGCTGCCCTCATGAAGGCAGATGTGTCGTGCCCGGTAATGAGATCCTAAGGTTTCCTAATATATGATAAGGCTGATAAAAGATCTCACCCGGCCGGTACATAAAGCTGCCCTCATGAAGGCAGATGTGTCGTGCCCGGTAATGAGATCCTAAGGTTTCCTAATATATGATAAGGCTGATAAAAGAGCTCACCCGGCCGGTACATTCAGCTGCCCTCATGAAGGCAGATGTGTCGTGCCCGGTAGTGAATCTCTAAAAAGCATAGACAAACCTTTCCCCACTTGAAGGGGGAGTTACACAATAGGCCTTTTAAGCCAGCCCTCATTCCCACTCTAGCTACCAGTAGGTTTCTCCAAAGAAGTATAAAACTGATTAGAGTCGATGACATGCACACAATAAGAAAGGTGGTCCCAATGCGAGATTCACGATATAAAAGGAACCTGAGATCCATGCAACTTTTGATACTCGAAAGAGTTAGTGTAAGCAAAAGCCCTGATACGACCTCGGTAGATCTCTGACCTAGAATTGAAGCAAGAGTATGAAAACCCTAAATCAAATAAAATCGCCTCGCCATTACATGCCTTAACTCTATCTAACTTGAGGACAAGCTAGACTCTAAGTTAGGGGGGGTGATAACCTCTCATTTTGTGACGTTATCTTATTAGTTATCTTTAGTTTTCCATACTCTTTCTTAAATAAACTAAATAGAATCATTAAACCTTCTTACTTTATTGCAGATACGTCAATAAACCAACTTTTCCTCTTTTTCATTACAGAAAACACAAAAAAATTACAAAGACTCCTCATGGTCCCAAGACCGCGAGAAGCCTCACGGTCCCAAGACCGCGAGAAGCCTCACGGTCCCAAGACCGCGAGAAGCCTCACGGTCCCAAGACCGTGAGAAGCCTCACGGTCCCAATACCGCGAGAAGCCTCACGGTCCCAAGACCGCGACAAGCCTCACGGTCCCAAGACCGTGAGAAGCCTCACGGTCCCAAGACCGCGACAAGCCTCACAGTCCCAAGACCGCGACAAGCCTCACGGTCCCAAGACCGCGACAAGCCTCATGGTCCCAAGACCGCGACAAGCCTCACGATCCCAAGACCGCGAGAAGCCTCACGGTCTCAAGACCGCGAGATGCCTCACGGTCTCAAGACCGTTTGAGACCAAATGGTCTCAAGACCGTTTGGGCTTAACTTGAGCCTATAAATAGGACCTCAAGGGCCACTTCAAAAGGATCGAATTCCAAGACGCCCAAAGGTTGCCTCTCCAGATCCAGAGCACTCTGGTCTTCCGTCCACTGCCCCAAGGCTGCCAGTTTTGAGATCCGTGCTCATCATCAAGCTTCCTTCTCTCTCTTCTTTCCATCTCTTCAACAAAGAAGGTGGGAAGAGAAAATCCTTCATCAAAGCAACCACGAAGTGCGAAGATCGTTGCTCTCTTCACCAAGGGTTCAACCTTCCCTCCTCCGTGGAGATGATGTTCTTTCTCTCTCTTCTCACCTCCTTTGCCATGAGCGAGTAGTTTCATTCACTAGGGTGCGGGGAGTAGCCCCGCTACCCATGTTTTCATTTCATGCGATGTAATTCAATAACTTGTAATAAAGATACTCTTCCTTTCAGTTTGACTTCAATCGCTTAATGAATACTAGTTGCTTGATCATCAACTTGTGTTACATATTGTCTTTTGGTATGAATTGTCTACGTTTGTACCCTTAGATCTAAATATTGATTGAATGTTGGTTATGGATGTATGTAGTCACCATATGTCTGTTTCGGTGTCTAGAAGTGTTTTCAGGAGTGGAGCAAACTCACCCCCATCGTTGCACTTTCATACTATGAAATGGAATCATTTGACGTATGGAAGTGCAACCTTGGTAAGGTCGAGGAACACATTTCATGAAGGAGTAATGCAAAGCATGTGACCATTCATTATGGAATGGCTGGCATTGCAATACTCCACGCTTCTCGTAGCTAGTTATCCGAAAGGAAGCTAGGACTACAAGATACTAACTGATTTGACTCTTTTTGCAGGTTGTTTTATTATGTTGCATGACTTGATCCATGTGTAGTGGTGTGAAACCCGATAACATCCTAGTGGTTTTTATCAATTGTTTACAACCTTAATCTTTACTTTCTTGCTTTACTTTCCTCGCATTTAGCTTTAAAACCAACATCAAACTTTCGATCTAAATATCAACTGTTAAGTAGTTAAGTAGAACTAAAACGTTTTCCATCTTGACTTCGTCAAGACTGTTGTCCCGAGGATTCGACCCTTAACTATACTACGATAAGACTTCTGCATGTCTTAACACACGTGGGTGGAGTTCTTACCATAGTACTAGCAAGGCTAAACCTAAGGATTCATCACCTTAGGATTTTTAGTGGTGTTGCAAAACTCCATCACTTTGCTTGAAGTTGTTAGGTGATGCTTAGCTAGTCCAATATATGTAGTTAGTTTTTCCTTTATGTCACTCTATGTGGTGAAATAATAGTATGATAAGAAGCTTTGTAATGGTTAGATACATCTTTGATTCTCATGTTACTTATTGTGTTATGATACATACATGTTGAATGAATTCGTTATCATCCCTTTGGTGAAACATTTTATGTGGTGTTTGGTTCAAGTGCTATTCCCTTTTTATTTCTTATAGGGAGTGGTTCCCCTCTAGGATCCCACTCCTTACACGTGCAATTTTAGGAGATAACTTTAAAAAAAATAATGAACGCATCATGCTCTCTTATAAACACTATGTTTAGAAAATCCTCAACGGATACCAAAATTTTGATTGTAAATCAATTATAATGGCAATCTTATTAAAAAGTACTAGTTTTAATATGTCAAATATGCACAAGTAAATGAAAGCATGATGTACTTGCAATGGAGATATTACGTAGATTGAACCGATCCACATTTAGCATTTGTAGTGGAGATATTAAGTAGATATGATTAAAATCCTAACAAGTATCATTAGTGTGCTAGATCTACATATGGTTTTTAGATACCTAAAAGGAACGATTGATTACAGGTTGGCCTTTTGTAGATCTCCAACAACTATAGAAGGAGATTGTGATGTTAATTATATTTTTCATTCCATAAATAAAAATCTATAAATGGATACATGTTCACAATGTGTAGAGGTGTTGTGACTTGGAAATCCATTAAGGAAACTTCCATAGATGTACCACTTTGAAACTTATGATTATTTCCATTGAAAAGCCAGAGACTAATACCGAATGGCTCAAAAACTTTTTGATGGATCTTCTCATACCGGAGAATCCTTCTCCACCAACGTTTATACATAGTGATAATCAATGTGCCATAGAAAGAATGAAAGAAAATATAATACCAAGAAGAGTAGACATATTCATCTATGTAATAACATTACGAGGAAGATTTTATTCAATAAAATATTGTATGTACATTATGTTATGTTAGAGTCAAATTTAACTTATCCTTTAGCAAAACCACTGAGTCAAAGAGTAATAGTGAACAACACATCATGGAGAAGGAGTGCTAGATATTTGTGGTTTTCTTTTGCATAGGGGATGGCTTGCAATTGTTCACACTGAGCCTCCAACTGCTTGTATCATGTCTCTCTCTCTCTCCTCTAGCCTTTATCATCACTTCTATTATGAGACTCTATACTTCTGATGTTCTTCACACTTTATTTGCTTATATTTCTATAGTTAGATGTGCCCATAGGTGAGCTTTCTTTTTCCATATCCTTTTTTCAATCACTAGAGAAAGGCCCATATCTGAAGTCAATATGATTCATACCTAACTGATAACACCAAATTTTGTAATGTTTTTGGCCTTTATTCTATTATCAAAACTGCCCTCTTCTGTCATTTTCCTCTCTTTTATATGCATTTTCGCAATAATTAGCCAAGCAACGCTCTCAGTCCAATATTTCCATCTTTTGCAGAGCTTCTTCCTATTTTGGCCCATTTAACGCCAATAAGGCCGTTTCGGCCCGCAAATAAGTCCAAGACTGTCTCGGCCCCTGACGCCCGATACACGCACTGACCGGCAAGGCTGCACAATACGACGATGCGCGACGCAAAGATGCCGCGCGAGAAGGTACCGAAGCCCGACACGCCTCTTTACCCGACAGGGAGCCAAGCGCGCCGCAACTACTCCATGTGTTGCGCGATACCGGCCACCCACCGGTAGGCGCCTCTCGCCTCGACGCCCGACAGCCGACCTCCTTGTGCCGGGCGATACTGGGCGATACCCGTGTCAGCCGACCACCAATTGAACGGCGGAAAGGAGGACACGTGGCACTTCGAGCACCATATCTTCTCCCAACCAGCTGCCTATAAATAGCAGCTACAGGGAGCCGAAAAGACAGCTTGGTTAGTTTTAGACAGTTCGGACAAGCTTGGTCACTTCAGGTTTCGGGTAGTCGATGGATCTTCGGAGGAATCTGCGAGAGCAGGCGTATCGTACTCCAGTGTTTGTACCGGGCGACACTAGGTGAGCTCTTCCTCATCCCGAGAGGGAGGGGATTGGTTCACCTAGGACTGTACTGGGCGACACTGGGAGCCGATATCGGCCGATGTAGATACGCGACACGAGTGCCCGACACCAGTGCCCGGCAGTAGGATACGCAGCTCTATGCCCGGCACGACACCGGACCCGATACACTCCGCCCGTCAGGCGTGCCGCCCGAGAGGGTGTGCCGCCTGACTTGAGCGTACCGGCCAGGTCCTTGAGCGATGCAGTCGCCCGTCGAGGTGTGCCGCTTGAGAGAGTGTGCCGCCCGACACGGCTGTATCGGGCTAGGCCCCTGTCTGAAATCGGGCGGGATGGTTACTGTAGCTTGTCGTCCTTCTACATCAAGAAGGCGACACATATCTTTAATTCGGTTATTTAATTCCTTTACTTGTGCACTGTAATTAAGACCTTTAGTGTTTATAGAAATGGAAATGCTTAATTACTTGCTGCTCTATGGTTGGTGCAACATGTTGAATGACTGCTATGTTTGGTATCTGAACTCTAGCTTGCATGTTTTGGATCGCGTTTCTCTTAGCTATCGAATCGTGTTTTCCCGTCGCAACAACTTTGAGAGTTGTGTTGTGGCTCTAGTGTTCGGTCCGATTCTGGAGTACGAGAGTGCCCGGAACGGAGTTGCTTTAGTAACCTTTCCACTCTAATTTGAGTCTGGTGACCCCTAGAGTGGAACCGATGCCTTGTTAGAGGTGCCCGCTTCGAGAGGAGGGGCACAGGATTGGTCCTACCGCCGCTTGCTTTACCGCAGTTTTATCCTTTGTACCTCGCCTTAGCTCCGAGTGTATCCTTCTGTTTCTGTTGCATGAAAACCCCTAAAAACTGCTAATGCTTAAAACCTAAAAATCTTTCTAGTAACTCCACTTGGAGATAGTTTTCTTGTTTTGTTCGTGACATCTTTATGCTTCTCTCCTAGGGAATTTATCATCTCTTTATACCTGCCGGAGTGTAGCGTGTCGATTCTGAGTTCTCAACACTACCCCCTTGTCCCTGTGTTCGACCCCGTATATCTACTTCGACCCCGTAAACAAAGTTGTGGGGGCCTAGCAGGATTCGGGTTTATAAATGTAAAAGCTCGACTACCTCAAATCCACCTCTAATTTTAGGATGCGCGATTTAGGCCGGTCACTAACCCTTATGAATGGCTATCCCAAGAAGAAGGTTCATGCGAAAAACCAAGATGTTGGACAATTCAATGTATTGCAAATATTTTTTTTTATCTCATTCATATGATAGGGTAATAATATGTAGTGAATAGTTGAACGGGTGTGACAATTATTGATGGTGGTGTATATGTCTAGATATATACTTAGAAGAAGCTTCAACTATATAATTGTGGAGTGAAGCCACTCCTATTGGGATCTATTCATATCTCTGAAGCACTCGTGAAATTTCTAATAGGCTCATGGACAAAATTTCCAAACCAGTATGAGTGGTAATCAATCTTGTAGATGTCATGTGGATAATAGAGAATTATTTAATTAAAGGAGGAATTGATTCAAGCGCAAGTTCTGCAATCCTCTATATGTTTTATTTATCAACAATATATTTTAATTGAAAGGCATGATTCCAGCAAAGCTTATGCATGATATTTGCTGGAGTCCTTCTTACCCAGTTCTGAGAGTCTTAATCTTAAAATAGTGAGGGATTGCTATATTCAAGTGGTATTTCAAAGCCAAAGATTAAGTTTTAGTTCTACATGTGTGTGCTTTGTGGAGTTTCATTATCTATTGGTTAATTATGGAGTTAAAGGAAACAAATGCCATAGACAAGACAAGGTTGGGCAGCCCAAATGGATGTTGGCGGATCTGATCCGAAAACTTTTTAACACACTCGTCCATTACTGTCACATGCTGCACGTAAGGAGATGTGAATCGGTCCTCATGCAGCTCCTTGTGAGGGAACAACCCCAACTTGATTTTGTTTCTTGGCCTATTAATTGAATTTTTTCATGTGACTCATCTGCTTATAGATTTTGTTTCTCGTTTTTTTATGATCATAACTATCATGCATGCATCTCTTTGTCTTCCGTTAACCTATCCCGACGAGTATATATCTAACAAACTTGTCATCAACTTTTTTACTATTTTAAAAACTATTTAAGGTATATTCAGTTTTGAAAAGCCGTATTGTTTGAGGTATTAAAGCACAAAGGGGTACATGTATATCTGATTTTTTAACTGCGCCAGTCGGTGTGGGCGTGTTCCGTCTCATGTCATGAACCAAGCGGGGGCCTTGGCCCTCCAAAACTTGGAAGAAAATATCCTTTTCTAATAGCATTCGTATTATCCACTTTTCAGTAATTAGGAATCATATTTGGTCTAGATGATAATAGTCTTATTTAATAATCCTCAAACCAGCGAAAGTTCAGCGAACGTTTCGGTCGACGGTTCGTAGTCCGCTGAAACTGTTCGTTTGGCACTTTCATTGGACTCGCTCCATCTTTTGTGGTTACACGCTGCGAAGCGGAGCGCAGAGGCGAGAAGAAGACTCAGTGCAGGCAGCAGCGCTGTGAGTCCCGCAAACTGCGAAGCGGAGCGCGGAGGCGACATCCAAACTTACAGAGAGCCTGAAACGAGACTCCAATCCAGAAGAACACACAACGGCAGTGCACAATAATGACTTGAAAAGTTAGAAGACGACCTAACAGTGAATCGAATCGTGCTGCATTTTCCGAAAGAGAAGAGGGATAAAAAATTATCTCTTTCATCTTTCAAGGTTAGAGGAATCTAGCCAATACTTTCTTTAGACGTTTGAAACACGTATATTGACAGAGACCAAGACGACATTGTTTATTTAAGGTCTAATATACTTGTTTTTACAATATTTTTTTATTTTATATATCTTATCTTACTACAAAAGCAAAACAAAAATACAAATCTGATTAGTATTGTATGCCGCTTTGTTATATAAGAATACATTATTTTATCTTTGTTCATAATTTTATGTCTATGTATCAGTATGGACAAATATAATGGTTATTATTTTATATTGGTAAAGCAGTTTTATATAAAAAAGTCAATTGGTTATAACAAATCGGACGGAAGTTTTACGATTGATAACTTGCTTAAAATTTCATTGCCATGTTCACAATAATTTAGGAGAAACATGAAATGTTTACACTGGATAACAAATTTCATTCTCCTTATCGGTCGGAGATCACGGGAAAACATAAAATGATTATTTCTTTTTTCTCATTTTGTATAAATGAAGTACAAAATCCATCAATCTCAAATGTAGGGCTATCAATGGGGAGGGTATGGGGAGGGTCTTACTCTTACCCTTATCCTCTTGTGGGTAGCGGGTAAAGGTAAGGATAATTATCCTTCTCAGCAATCCCCTTACCCTCCCCTTACCCTTACCCTCTTCTCCACAGGGTAAACGGGGAGAGTCGAGCGTAAGCGGGTAATTTTGACAAAAAAGAATTTTATACAAATTGTGAGTTGATTTTTAATAATTTTATAAATACTTTATTCATAACAACATATAAAACATTATATCTAATTCAAAATCATATGTTTCTCCGTGTAAAGTTTGGTCAATTCACACAATAACAATTTTTATGCATAAATCATTTTTTTTCCTTTGCATAAGTATGCATAACAAATAAGTGTTTCACCAACACCTCATTTTCCACAAGATATATATGTTTTTCCCTCAACAAAAAAGTATTACAAGCACAACAACAAGTCATTTTCCAATTATAGAATAAAGTAACTCTCAAGTTCAAATACTATTACAAAAGAGGCTACCAAGTTCGTAGATTATAAAAGTCTACTAGAACATATTACATGAGAGTCATTACATAATATAAAATCACAATAGGAATAATGAGCTTCTTGTCCCTCCAAAAATGGTGATCATTCTGTTATCTTGAAAGAACAAGTATTCAAAAAGATTGGGAGGCTAAAAAGCAGGGGGGAAGGACAGAAATGGTAGGATAACTGTGGTCGCAGCGCCACTACAACCTCCACTGAACGACGCCGAAGTGAGGAGATACAAGGTCGTGGCCCGTGGCCGTCCATTGAGGAGCTGCTAGTGGTGGCCGGTGGGTGAACGTTCTGCAGTACGGCGGCTTGGAGTTGGCATGGCTGAGGGCAACGTGGAGTTGGTGTACTGAAAGAGATGTGAAGTTGGTTGCCTGCTTGGTATGCGATGGACAGGGAAGCGCTGCAAGCGCCGCTGCGCTGAGCGGGGTGCCGCGATGGAACCAAAGACGGAAGCGTAGAAGCCCTGGACGAACGTGGGGGGGTGGGATGGGGGAACGGCCTTAGCGCCTGTCCGTCGTGTGACTCGTGTCTGAGTCTCCACAGTCCGCAGACCGTAGTGGCGGCTACTGCAACGCTGCGTTGCGCGAGTCACCCATCTGATTCTCATGTACGTATCGTAACTGGTAACCAAGCGGGCCGTCGTGCCTTAAGATGCATCCAGTGTTGTTCTTTTATAACTAGTCTATTAGTATTAGGGTTAAACATTTACATACAAACCCCTCTAGAATATATTTTTATGTAATATTTATATCATGTGCGGGTAAAAGGGTAAAAGGATATAGATAATGTCCATACCTTACCCTACCCTTATAGTATAGCGGGTAAACGGGGAACGGGTAAAGGATAATGAAAATCTTTACCCTTATCCTTACCCTCCAAGGTATGGGTAAGGGTAAACGGATAATACCCTCCCCATTGACAGCCCTACTCAAATGTTACATCTAATGTTCCTCCTATGGATCCTTATACTTAATATGAATCGGGAGATGTGATTCATGGTAATCCTAGCATCAAAGAATGGAAGAAGAGAATAATGAAGAACATTCTATTATTCATTATCCGGGTTTGAGACGTCAAATTTGTGAATATCTACTTTTAGAACAAGATGAGATATGGCTTGCTTATATTATTGATGTCCATTACCAACATCATCTGAAAAATTATCCAAAATCTAGGTCTGACAAACATCCACGTTGATTTTAATCATCTTGGTTTCAAATACTCTTTATATAGAATATTTTTTTATTCATATGATTCAGCCCCCCAACATCAAATTTCTGACCCCGCCCCTGTCACAAACCCATTGTCTGGTGCAATCATTCACCTCAAAATTTAAAAAACGCCAAACGTATGACACATTTAGATAAATAGTATACTAGTTTTAGAATTTATTTGGACATAATTATGTGGACTTACTTAACGCTATGTTTGGTACGCGATGAATGAAGGGAGGCGAGCGGAGGGGAGGGGAAGGGAAGGGAGGGAAGGGGACACTTATTGTAGTCTGTTTGGCTAGCATGGGGAGGAGAAGGGGAGAGAACATAAAAAATATGTCATTTTATAACAAGTCATATTATCCCAAAAGGTTACATACATCATACACATATTAGTACATAAAAAATCAAAATAAATTCAATTCACATGTCTCATGATTAAAATAAAATTATTCGTATAATTATTTTGTTAATGAAGAAGATGCATTTCATATGTCTAACATGGTGTAAGACATCGTTGATGCAAATAGAGACTACCACTTCTCTTTTTATAGCCATTGTGGTTATACTTGTACTTCTGTCCATATTTATAACTTTCCCACAATTTATTTAAGTTCCTTCCATAACTTGAGAGTTCCATCCACTTTCCTCCACAATTCTTTTTTTTTCTTATGTTAATATGCTAAAAAGATATTTATCTCAAACTTTCCATACGCTCTACCAACTTTTTTCTAGACATTCTAAGACTTTTCTAAAATTGTGCGCTATATTTATTCTAGTTCCCTTTTATTTTAAATTTTGTATTCTAATTTTTCCCTTCAACTTCTCCCCAACATTTTGTATTCCCTCCGGGTGAGATGAGAGACTACATTCTCTTTTTCCTCATTGTTTGTGAGCTACACAAGTATATGTTGTCATATTATTTATATTTTTCCTCCACATTCTATATTTTCATTCAAGTTTTATAATAAATTTCCCGTTAAGCTTTTCCCCAGCCCCTTGTCTCCACTCTGGTTTGGTGAGGAGAAAAGTGACTGGAAATACACTTGATTATTTTCCCTCCACTCCCCTCCATTCCCTTTCCTTCCCCTTCACCATATGCAACCAAACAGCTTAACACATTCCCCCATCTTCCCCTTCCCTCCATTCACCGTGTACCAAACATGCCGTAAGGGGAAAAAATTATGTCTTAATGCAACCATTTGTATTTATACCCATTTTTTGGGTATGTCATTACGGGTTGGACTCGACGAGAAACTTGTAGCCCGTCATCGTCGGTTGGCGGAGTAGTCCTGTGTGGGAAAGAGACCACGGCCACGGGCAACTCTAGTCCCACATCTAAGTGTACGGGCAACTCTAGTCCCACATCTAAGTGTACGGGCGGAAGAAGACATTGGGCTTGTCTGGTTGGGGCAAAAACCAACACCTACGATTGTAATTCATTACGTTTTTCAACTCTTCGTGCTTGGTTGGATGTAAGAGCAAGACGCACTTTCAAATGACACTGATATTGGCGGCCAACTAGTACAGCCCGACAAAGAAAAGGAATTGCGCTCTCTTTGGGCGCGGTTCGGTTTCCTTGCCAGCTGCTGGGTCATTTTCAGCACAGCAACATGCAATTGCATAGAACGTCTATAATTTGAAAAGCTTCATCAACTCCAAGCAGACATTTACAAGCTATTGTACAGAGTTTAAACAACATCCAACCAGACACATGACCCTGTAGTTGCATTTCGCGTTTTCTTTTTCCTATTTTGTATCTGAACCGTTGCTACTAATTAAAACCAAACAAGCCCTATATCATCTTCCATTTGAGATGTGCCGCCGACGTGTCTCACAATTGCTTTACTCTAAAATTAATATCCAATACCTCATAGCCTGGGTAACATAATACATGTAGATCACGCCCTTTTGTGTATGAAGATGCTTATAGCATTATCTAATGTCCTGCGAAACAGAATCTGAAGCCAAAACCGCGTGGTAATTCAAGTGGTAGTGTGACCACATGTACTCCCACGCCGAGGCTCTCCCTATCAACTCTATGATGTCTCCTAATTTATTGGACGGCAACTCCCAAAATCCGTGTCGGGTTACATTATATGCTCAAATACAAGGAAACGAAATGGACGTTTCAGGATCCGTTGCCTTTGCCGACAAGAAACCAATAAAGAAAAGATCTTTATAAGAATAATATCAAAGTTTCATGGATAACTTAGCTTGTGGTGCAACTTCTCATATAGAGAACAAGATAATTTATTACGTACGTTTCCAGTTTCAAACAGTATCCTCCTAGTCAAACCATTCGAAAACGCATGTGTTTCATAAAACTGATCTATATGTAACTATTTATTTCATTGAAAAAATGTAAAGCAATGACAGCTTTGTAGGTGAACTTGTTGGAAGTTGTGATTAGCGTTGTAAGCTCCAATACTCTAAGCGGCATAATTAATAGAATCATAACTTAATTTCAAAATGTAATTTAGTTTTTCTTAATTAATTGCCTGTGTATGTTACAACCAATATAAAATTCATCCCAATTTGTAGTACAATACTAGGATTAGATGACATGGGATTGAGATGGAATTGGCATGAAATATAATCCTTGGCTCTCTCGTGAACAAATAAAACCAACATGTTTTTTTTTTGTTATTTGGTTTAAATGTTGGTTCCTCTATAAAACTTATCCTAAAGAAAAAATCCAATAAAGAGTTCTGCTTAGAAGTGAAAACAAACGCGGACATGTATGCATTAGGGAATTTCATATTACATATTCCTGAATATTTTGTTCACCTACAATAATAAGGGTATTGTTTCATTTGCAATGTATGGGAGGACAATATTGTTAATTCGTTATTTTTGTAAGTAAAGAATTAATGTCTAAGTCATTTTTTGTAGGTATATGAAGTTAAAAAAATATATCCTTCACAAATCACTCAAAATAAGATGAATGAAGTCACGTTCTTTAACCGCATGTTTCTATAACCTCATTGCTTGAGTCCACACATGATGCCCTTACACACTCAACTTTTTTATGACCCATGAGATCCATACTTCTATCTTACTCTCTAATTAATCACAATGATACGAGTAAATTTTGAAAGAAGAACATACTTTGTGAATGTTGCTACATATGGTTGCATTTTGGACAGTTCAAATGAAGGAGACATTCTAAAAGAAACTATCATGTATAAAACTAATATTTAGTGATCATTTTACATAATTTAATTTCATAACAGCTAAACATTCAATGTCATCATACATTTCATCAAAGTAAATGAAAGGTTATCCGGAAAGCATATACATCTATTACAAAAGAAGTTTCTCTAATCAAACATTGGGCTCAAATGGAATGCTTTCATTCAAACATTCTTCTAGGTGCTTTCTAGATTTTTCTTAGCTACTATCATAACATAAATTGTAGATGTTAGGAATTGTAGTGGGAAAGTGACATGTTCTGCAAAACTGAAAGCAAAAGATTTAACATCAAAAACTCATCCCATGAAGAGTCGAGACAAACCACAGGGCAATACCGGGCAACACGCATTATGTAATCAAGATTACAATTTACACTATCCAAATTTCATTATCCCTAAATCTAGATAGCTCTCCCACTTGAGAACAAAGATTGAGCAGAATAGAATTACACCCAACGTGTAAAAAATATCCCACTTATCTTTTTCTTCTCACGACACTTCTATCGTTATAGGGGATCAGATAGACAGTTGTACCCTTTGTTATTGCCATTGCGACTGGTGACCGGGCTGCCTCTTATCCTGATGAGGTCACCTACTTCCTCAGCAACTAGTAGCTCTCTTCTCCTAAGAGAGAAGATGTGCATCCTTCGCTGATCGGATGAACTGTTGTCGTAGTTGTTGTCGCAACCCCAACCTAGTGCTACCAACTAATGTGTGTCCTCTACTGACCAGATACGTCACCATTTTTTATGAAACACCAATGTGTCACTGACTGCCCACTGCTACTTCACTTCAAGGAAAAGTCATTTGCCCTCTCTTACCAAAAGAGAGAACCACCAGTTGTTCTTATTTTCTGGCTCTTCTACCACAAAAGGCACCAACAATAAATAACTGATGGGATGATCATAAGGGACTCCCCTAAGGCCACTATTTATAGGCCTCCATGACATGTGGTAGTTGTTGGTATAGTATGCCCAGATAGCCAATCTTATGATGATTGCAATGAGGCATATGATACTTGATTTGATAATGATAAAGGTAATTCCATCTATTATGTTTGTCTCACTCATGAGATGATGACACATACATGATAGATGTTTAAAGAATGATGTGATTTGATGGCATATGTCTTCAAGTTAAGGACTTGAACAATGAGACCATATGTATGATAAGAGTACATACATTCTTGTTATGTCCCTAGTCGGATATTACTATGGAAGAAAAATAGACAACAATAATACATAAGACTAGAGTGTGAGTTGACTGATGAGATAGTCTCATTAGTCATGATATATGATATTAAATCAAGCACATAGATATATGTTAGAGAATTGTATATTAGATAGACCCACCTTGAGAGTGATGATATATGGATACCATGTAATGGTAGTCACAAGCGTCTCTCATAGTGATAGTGGTGATAGTGGTTCTTGGACCTTAAATCACTACAATCGTCACATGTCATTGGGTACACTTTGACATCATCAAACTTAGTCCTGAAACATGGGTTGTTGTAATGATATTGATTGGGTGACTTGACTATGAGTGATAGATATGGGATTTGTACCTCCTACAAGTAGTATGATATCCAGGGCCCCTTGATAAGCGAGACTGAGAATTATATGGCCATACTCATGTGATTAAATATATGATATGTGAATTCACATGCATCTTAGACAGTCTTCTCTAGGTCAAGGAACATGGATTGAATGTTGAAGAGGAAGACGTTCCATGCCCCGAGTTCAATCTGGATGTCAGTAACAAAGGAAATATATGATCACGGTAACACTAATCACAGATTGTAGGTTGAAGTTGTTCTCTAACTTTCTGAGTTACTTGGGTAGCAATGATGAGTTATTAGATTCTGCTCATTTCTTGTGATGTCATAAGCTGTTATGAAAATTAACTACCAATGTAAATTGGAACCTGCAGGGTCACTCACATAGGATACCCCTGGAAGAGGATATTGTCCATGAATGATGTTTAGATTGAGACTAAAGGTGTTTAGGTACTCAATTAACCATACAATTGACTGACTGGACTCAGAACTATCAAGTTCAAGTGTTGAACTAGTTGGTTAGAGTATCAGGTTGATTGAAGACTACATTGGCAATGTTAGGACTGCCAACCGACCAGTTCACCCGGGTGAGCCGGTCGGCAGGTGTGAGCCAACCGACTGGTTCATTTGGTGAAAAAAGCGGCTCACAGTCCTGCCAACCGTGAAAATTGGGATTTTCTCGGCTGGAGGAAAACTTTCATGTTTCACTTGGTCAATTCGATTGGAATAAGGATTAATCTTTAAATTAATTGGAAACAAATAAGCAAAGTCAATTGTGGGAAAGTATGGGAAGTGAAATGACCGGTTCATTGGGTGAAATGATCAGCTCACCTACCCAAACGACTGGTTTAGTAATGAACCGATCGACTCACCTGCCCAAACGACATTTAGTTGTGAACTGATCAGTTTGCATGCCACAGTGCAATCAGTTCATAGAATTTCTAGATCGTTCTACTCCCGAATAGACTGGGAACCCTAACCCTGCCCTTTACTATAAATAGAGAGGTATTGGGGGCTTCTCAGAACACACAACTTAGAACATCAGTTGCGCTACAAAGTTGTTGTCCTCTCTGGTTCTGGAAATCGAGATATCCCGAGCAAGTGCTACCCGACTAGGGAGGCACAATGATGGAAAGACAATTGTAGAAAAGCAGTCTGAGTTTGGGAGAGCAGGTTGGTGCTAGTACACCAACATGCGGGTTGTCTCCTTCCAGTCAATTCTTCTAGAATGGTAGGAGTTCCAGGTAGTCCGTGTGGACTATCTGTATAGTCGGGACATGTATGCCGCTCAGGAGGACACATCAGTCGCAGTCTGTGGTGGAGGCCAAAGCCCATGGCAAAGACCAGGAGCTTCACAAACACCGTCCAAGACATGACATTGAAGACCGCACATGGCTGTGAAATATTATCGTTGGGTAAGCCCCAAGACTAGGTATATCTCGGTAAAACCATCCTTCTCATTACATAGTCATTGATGCGGTCTCCTATTATGGGTTAATGGCTAGTAACTTTTTTGTTTTTGTTGCCTACTCTAAGGCCATAAAACCCAAGAGTGGTATCAGAGCCACATCAATGTACTATATTATGGGATAAATCAATATGATCAGATTTTGGTTTTGTAGTCATTTATGTATTGCATGCAATTCAAATATTTAATATGACTAATGTGCATATCCGACTAAATACCACATGTGACCACAAATTAATATACATATATGATATGGTATATATGCAATTGATATGCGTCACCCTAAAATGGTTTTGATGGTGGATGTATAGCATGGTTATGGCCTATAAACCCTATGTGAGCTTGGTTGGTTATGGTTGTTTGCATCTCAGTTTGCATATCGAGCCTCTACCTTCTATTCCACATGTAACTCAAGATAACTTGAGATCCTTTCTCTTCTACATTTCCTCCCCTCGAATGTAACTCACGGTTTCCTAAAGATTATGTAAAAGTAGGATAATTTATATTCTATTACATCAAAGAAGAAGATGTTCAACACCAGACAAGCCGGCCGCCTGGAGAATCGAGGAGGATTTCTAAGATGGAGTCGAATCGACCGGTTGATAGCCCAATCACTTGTTGGAGGTGTCCAGACATTGGAGGCCAGACTGACCAACTGAACGACCAGGAGGTGAGCTGATCTTGTCATAGGATGAGTCGATCAACCTAGAATGGTTCAAGAAAAAAGATATTCATCAAATAATAAGTTGCATATGAAGTAGACCTTAGATGACCGTAATTCCATATGGCTCCAAGGAATTACAATAGGATGTCCTTAATCATCACTTTTATCAATATGGCATGTTTCTCGTTGTGGTTATAGCATGTATATGATACATACTATAATAATGTGGTGATTAGATATGTGTATGTACTTATATAAAATCCCTCAAATACAATATTAAAGTCTTAGATGCCTTCCATAAGCATCACACATGAAAAGCTTGATCGACAAAGCGTAGATTTGCACAAAGCATGGTACGTCGTCCATCTCGTGGAAGTGTGATGGTAGATTTGTAGATTTGCACAAAGCATGGTGCTTATCTATCGTGTCAGCTTTTAGGTCAGACTTAACTAGTGACTTGGAGAGCCCAAGCCCAAAGGCATGAAGATGATTATGGCAAAGAGTTGTGCATATCATCTATCCAAGAGTTCCATATGATGAAATGGGCATGATGGCCTACCTAAATAGTCAAGTTGTGGGCGATCAGCCAAAGATGACTCATAATTCGATGAAATATGGATCCTGGCCACTAGAAGATTGTACGCTGCAATCTTTTAAATTGATACACGAAGGTTATCAATTTGAACAAAATAGTGGGAGCGATAATTATTAAAGACCTAATTAATATCGTCCAATTTATCAAATCAAACAAATCACAATTGTTTTGAAAAGTTGCAAAATTATTTTGTAGAATCCAAATGACAAACACAAATACATTATCGTTGTGATCAGTTCATAAATAGGATAAACTTCAAATCTGGTTTGGAACCTTTGAGAAGTGTTCACAATGGTGAGTGTAAACTCTAAATTCCTTAAAAGACCAGAGCCAGTGAAACCACTCCAAATGCAGATGGTTATACATCTTAAGAATCATGTAAAGCATGAAAGGTATAACATCTTTAGTCCATAGACTAAAGCCAGGCTTTAGTCTATGGCTTTAGTCTATGGACATTCTTAAGATGGTTATACATCTTAAGAATCATGTAAAGCATGAAAGGTATAACATCTTTAAAGTGATGTTTGAGTATCATCAGACAGATGGAGATCAAGTATAATATCATATGCTCAATATGATTGTGCATATAGATTGACTATGATTTCTCATAGGTCAACAGTTGACAAAACATATGGTTCTACAAATTGTTGTGTGAATCATATAGCCAGTTTATCAAATGTTAAATAACTTGGCCAAACCACTGTCTGAAGTGCTTAGCATGTTGATGCCAAAGTATGAATGAAGAAAGGACAAATCTATGATAATGATCAGCAGAGTAAAGTCCATAGACTAAAGCCAGGCAAAGAAGTGTTCTGAAGCCAAGCTAAGGTGAAAATCTTACTCACTCAAGATATGGAGAAGGGGTAAGTGTAAAAGGGAATATGTCCTTTTCACTTATAAAGATAAGGAAAGAAAAAGCCATTATTGTCACCTATTTGACATTGGAAAGGGAAATAACCTTTTTATAGAGGATCTCAGGAAGATGATAGAGATAGAGATCTTTACTTCAGGACCTAAGAAGAAGTAAGCTAGAAACTGTACAGAGTAAGAGTTGCCACTACTACAGATACAACGTTCAACGTCACTTTTCAGGGCGTCAGTTTTTTAAAGAAACTGACGCTGATAACATTACACGTCGACATTTATGGAAAACCGACGTCTATATTTGAATACCAACCAGACACGGGTATCGCTTTTTATTCAGCGTTGACTGACGAAAAGAAACTGACGCCTAAAATAGCCCGTGAAATTCAAATTTTCAAGTGAAAAAAAATTGTCCCCAAAGTGTCACATACAGCGTCGGTGTTTTACCTAATATCCGACGCCTAAAGAAGATAAAAATTGCGTACAATTTTTACC
Source organism: Alisma plantago-aquatica (assembly GCA_963693085.1). Lineage (NCBI taxonomy): Eukaryota > Viridiplantae > Streptophyta > Magnoliopsida > Alismatales > Alismataceae > Alisma > Alisma plantago-aquatica. Next base: position 791,441,749 of record OY856410.1, on the reverse strand, counting down.
ATATGGGTGTCAGTTTTTGTGGGATAACCGACGCTGATAAGGGTTCGTACGCCCTCCCCGCCAAAAATTTTAGGGTAAAGGATTGTCCAATTAACGTCGGTTGTTATTTTCATCAGACGCTTATTCTGTTTAGGTGTCGGTTTTTAAGATAACCGATGCCTTTTATTAACTTAATAGCCCCCACGAGAAGCACAGACTCTTCCCCTTTCTTTTGTTTCATCGTGAAAACATACTCCTCCCGCCGCCGCCACCGTCGTGCCTGCTTCCTGTTGTGTCGTCGCTGCCGCCTGCTGCTGCTTCTCTGCTCACCGCCGCTGCCTACTGCTGCTTCTGCTACTTCTCTACTCACCGTTGCCGCCTCCTTCTCCTGGTGCTTCTCTGCTCGGCGTCACTGCTCCTCACACCGCCACTGCCGCCAATAGAGACGAAGCTCGTCTCCACGCTGGTAGCTGCTCGACAGGTAGGCCCTCCTCTTCTTCCTCCATGCCCCTCTTCTTATTCCTTCTTCCTCCTTACCAACAGCAAGCACGGTCGTGTGGGTTGGGGCCTCACAGCCGTGTGGGCTAGGGCCAGCACGGCTGTTGTCGGACAACACAGCCACGGTCGTGGCCAACCCACACGATCGTGCTTGATGTTGGTAAGGAGGGAGAAGGAAGAAAAGAGGGTATATATTCAAATGAAATCAATTATAAATTTGTGATGAAATCAATTATGTTCATATTAATTATGTTCAATTAAATGATGAAATCAATTATGTTCAATTATATGATGAAATCAATTATGTTCAAATATTATGATGAAATCAATTATGATGAAATCAATTGTGATGAAACCCTAACATCTACATGAATCCCTATTGCATGATGAAACCCTAACATCTACATACTTTATATGATACCTAAAATTAAGATGAAGCCCTATCATCAATTGTAATGAAACCCTAATGTCTACATATCTATCCAAGATGATGAACATGCATGGACACTCGAAATGTTGAAATCAATGTTATAGAATATGATACCTAGATTAAATGATGTTACATGAAAACTAGGATATGAATGATGAAACTAGGATTGTAGGTATCGGAATGACAACATACATGTATTTGTTGTCCTAGAAACCCATCCAAGATTTACTCATTAGGAGTAAATCTTGGATAGTCCCCGGTTTGGGATTATTCTTGAACACCTAATCTCACTAAGGATGTAAGTGTATAAAGTGTATTGGGTTTTCAAGAAAATTTTGGTAGCATTTCCCCGTTTGTTCTCTAAGTACATATGTACTTGGAGAACATCGGGAAAATGCTGCCAAAATTTTCTTGAAAACCCAATACACATTATACACTTACTAGTGAGATTAGGTGGTACATGTACATTTATTATATATAAGAATGACATCACATGTATTTGTTAACCCTAGACCCTTATATTTTCCTAATATATACTTGTTTTCTCTTTGATTATAGAATGGATAGATAATGGATGTCCATTCACAATCGCTGCACCCCAGAGTTTATATCTGGTCTTGATCAGTTTATTAGATTTGTCGAGGAACATAGGAAACAACCTGGAGATAGGTTCTACTATCCATGTAGGCATTGCGGTAACAACTTGAAAGTCAACACTGGTGACGAAATCAAAAGTCATGTCATATGCAATAGGATTGTACAAGGCTATACAGAATGGCACTGGCATGGAGAGATTTCAAACCTAAAATCAGTGGATGTCAATAGCAGTGCTTGGGTGGAAGAAGAATTTGCCTTCGATGATGTAGATGTGAACGAACTAGTTCTAGTAGACATCGTTGATGCAATGTTGGATAGTTGTGGGGTAGAGCACACCGATCCACCTCCCATGAATAAAAACATTGTGCATGATGCTGAAATACCGTTATACACAGGTAGTGAGTTTACGAAGCTTAGTGTTGTGTTGAGATTGTATAAACTGAAAGCTAACAATTGATGGAGCGACAAAAGATTCACGTCATTATTGTCTTTGTTGAAAGATATTCTTCCTGAAGGAAACGAGCTGCCAATGTCAACATACCGGTTAATGAAATTGTTGTGCCCAATGGGGATGGAGACCAAGAAGATACACGCATGCCCGAATGATTGTGTATTATTTCAAAAGGACTATGTGGATTTGAAAGATTATCCAAAATGTGGTGCGTCAAGGTATAAATTGACAACTTCGGGGGAGTCCAAAACTGGTTCTCCTGCTAAGGTGATGTGGTATCTACCTATAATACCACAGTTTCAACACTTGTTTGCCAATCCTATAGATGCAAAGAATTTGAGGTGGCATGCAGATGTTAAGAACAATAATGATGGGATCCTACGACATGCGTATGATTCCCCACAGTAGCAGAAGATTGATTTATTGTACCCTGAATTCGGTGAAGAAGACAAGAATCTAAGACTTGGGCTTTGTACAGATGGGATGAATTTGTACAGGACATTGAGCAGCCAACATAGCACTTAGCTAGTCATGCTTGTTATATACAATCTTCCTCCCTGGTTGTGTATGAAAAATAAGTACGTTATGTTTTCGTCTTTGATGTCGGGCCCTAAACAACCTGGAAATGATATCAATGTTTATCTTGAACCTATGATTGATGACTTAAAGAAACTCTGGGGTGAAGGTGTGATGACCTATGATGCTTCACGAAGAGAGACATTTTGTTTGCATGCTATGTTGTTTTGCACTGTGAATGACTTTCCAACGTATGGGAATTTGTCTGGATATAGTGTCAAAGGATCTAAAGCATGTCCTATATGTGAAGAGAACACTAATTCAATATGACTAAAACATGGTGGCAAGACTGTATATCTTGGTCATTGAAGGTTTCTTCCAAAATTTCATCTGTATCGTAGGTTGCGCAAAGCATTCAATGGACGAAATGAGGAACAGAGTGCACCTAAACCTATATTAGGGGAGGATGTTTATGAAAGAGTAAAATACATCACAAATGAATTTGGTAATCGATCACAATGTATGATGGCCACACGGACTAACAAGTCTTTATTCAAGAAGAAGTCAATATTTTGGGATCTTCCTTATTGGAGTTCTTTGACAGTCAGGCATTGTGTCGATGTCATGCACGTTGTAAAAAATATATGTGATAGCGTCATCGATACTCTATTGAATATACCAGGTAAGACTAAAGATGGGATAAAATCCAGAATGGACCTATGTGAATTGGGGATAAGGACAAAATTAACAGAAGTACTTAGTAGAGATCGGAGAGCATACTTACCTCCCGCTTGTTACACGTTGTCTAGAAAGGAGAAGAAAGCTTTTTGTGAATGCTTGGTAAATGTTAAGGTGCCACAGGGTTACTCATCCAACATCTATACATTGGTATCAATAAAAGATATGAAGTTGATAGGTCTTAAATCTCATGATTGTCACACTCTAATGAAACAAATATTTCCCGTGGCAATTCGATCTATATTGACACACTTTTTGGCGCCGTTGCCGGGGACAAGGCAAAAACGGTACTGTTGACGAATCCGGATCCACTAACTACACTCCCGTGCCTCAAACTTAGTAATGAGTTTGACAACACCCTTTTTCTTTTTCTTTTTCCTTGCTATTATTCTTTTCCTAAGATTAATAATTCAATTATCTAAACTTGGTTTTTCGTGCCACTTTCAGGAACTCTGAAGGACAGATCACTGTTCCACCGAGCTCCGACAGCAATCAACATTCCGACCGAGCACAATCATCGACATCATGCCTCCCCGTGTCAACCCACAACATGTTGAAGGGGAACAACAGGGAAGACATGGGAATGAATCTCCTCCACCAAGTGGAAATGATCGTTATGACGGCAATGATCGACATGAAGATCAAGAATCAGAGCATTCCGAGGAAGGCCACCCCCGTGTACGACATCGCTACCATCGTCGACGCAGGCGACACCAGGACAAGAATAACAGGGAGGCAGCAACAATGACGACTCAGACGAAGAAGAGAAGACTCTGAGGGAGCTAGCCTCCACTAAGGCCAACAATTCCAGATGCCCTGTGGTCGTCCCGAGATTCAACGCCGCAAACTTTGAACTCAAGCCGTCTATCATCTCCATGATTCAGAACAAAAGCTTCCGAGGGAGTTCTAAGAATGACAACCCCTATCACCATTTGGATGCTTTTAAGAACATCTGTGATACTATCAAGATGAGGGGAGTTCCCCAGGAGGTGATCTATTGAAAGGGATTCATCTTTTCTCTGGAAGATAAAGCTCTATCATGGTACCTAGGGCAGCCCCACCAGGCTCTGAACGGATGGGGAGCATTGGCGGATGAATTCATAAATAAGTTCTACCCAACTGAGAAGACAGTGAGAAACAGACAAAGGATAACGTCGTTCATGCAAAAGCCTAATGAGAATCTCCATGAAGCGTGGGAGCGATACCAAGAATATCAGAGGGACTGCCCTCACCACAACTACAAGAAAGGGTTCCTGATCACTACCTTCTATAACGGCCTGACTCCCGAGGAAAGGGTTTCGTTGAACGCAGCAGCAGGGAGTGACTTCCTAGGGAAAAAGCCGAGCAGGTCTGAAAAGATCATCAAGAACATGGCCAAGCTGCAAGCCGGCGCTGACTATGACAGATCTGACCGGGGCCAAGCTAAAAAGGTTAGTGAAGGATCTTCTTTTGAATCCAAGGCGCTGGAGACAATCACTTCTCAGATCCAGAGGATAGCTACGGATGTTAAGCAGCTAAAAGAATCGGGCAGAAAGGGTAAGAAGCAAGTTGAAAAGGTAATGAAATGTGTAACGTGTGGAGAAGGCGAACACGGGGTAGACAATTGCATCTATACCCAACCAGACGCATCAAGCGATTCTGAATCTGAGGATGAGGAAACTGAGAAGGTGGCTTTTGTGAATTTCAAAAGGCCGGACCACCCTGGTTTCAGCTATGGCAACAAGGATGCAGCTGAAAATGCGCATCAGTTGCAAGGCGCCTCCAAGCAACCTCAAGCTTTTGAGCAAAGGGGAGGACCAAGCCAATACCCCAAAAACACTCATTTCCCATCAAACAAAGGTAACTTCCAAGAACAGGGGAAGTATGAAGGGCCTAACTGAGAACAAAGCAAGGGCACGGGCCAGGCAGACGTGGTTGGCCAGTTATTTGATTTTTTCAAGAAGCAAGATACGATCAACAATCAACTGGCGCAGAGTGCGTTATCAAATTCCGGTGTCTTGAACTCGTTGTAGGTACAAGTGGCAGACATGCAGACGCACCAACACCAGGTCGACCAGTAGCTAGCTCAATTGGCTGAAATTGTGAAGAACCCATCGGGAAAGATTCCGTCAAATACTGAACCAGCAAAAAGAACAGGACAATGACCTCAGGAGCACGGATGAAGATGCAGGATGAAGAGACCATTAGCGTCCAGCTGAAGACGAGAAATGCAGCGCTTCTCGGGAGGCAACCCGAGTTGTCTTTTTAATTCCTAGAATAGGACGTTTTACTTTCCTGCAAGAAAAACATTACAAACATTTTGGGATGTAATAAGGCCCGAGTCAGTGCATGCGCCATATGCGCTGACTCCGTTTTATGGGTCACCGAAGTATTCTTTAGGACGGGATGGGTAATGCTAGCTGAGGCATGGACCTTAGTTTCGGGCCAGTGATGTTTTACTCCTCAACCGCTTTAGCTACCCCTTTTCGTTTTCAAGTTTCCTTTTCTTTCTTCTAGCTTTTGCTCCGAAGGTCGTAACGCAAAGTAACCCCACCGGCATGATATGCACAACATCGTGCAAAAAGTGTTTCGGGCATCGCTAAAGCCATGACAAAAGACGCTCCTGGACGGCATGAGCCTGTGACGATCGTGCCAAAGGACTGATCACCCTTAGGCCGACGGATGGACTGCCTGTCTCGGGAATGAAATGCCCTATCGGCCGATGCATGCCCAGGATTGCCTGTCGTGTTTTCACCAAGGTTGAGTTCGCTATATATATACGAGCATGTTTTACTGTGTCGGGCTACCTGAATTACTGTGCTCGTGCTCCCGTATCGTGCAAAGGACTTTGTGCTTTTTGCTCTCATGTCGCGCGACACCCCTTGCCTTCGTAACGTGCGGAAATCCCGAGCTCTGTGAGGTACAGCCCGACAGACCTATCGTCCAGTAGATATCGCCCGGTAGACCTATCGCGCATCAGTCTTTGCCGCCCAACATGTTCTTTGTTTACATGTATGGACTATCGGCCTTGTTAGCTTAACGATTTCGTATCGCCTGACATGCATATCGCGCAACGTATCTTTTACTAGCTATTACCCGATATGCCATGTCAGGCGATAGTCATGTCGTCCATTTTTGTATCGCCCAGAAGGTTTTGTATCGGGTGGCACGCCGTTTCCTTTGTGTATATACGAGCCGTATCGGACACCTTTTATTTCCCTGCACGGTCGAGCGTTTGTCGCCCTATCGCCTCATGCGTATCGGGCGATACCCGTCCCTAGTATCGGCCACATGACTTCACCACAGAACCTTGTGTGTCGCCCGATACTGGGGGGAGGGGGCCATGCAACCTTTGTACAAAAACACCGGGCCACACATTTATTCTTTATTGCATACTTCTTTCAAAAGCCAACATATTTAATCAAAGTATTTCTTTTGTTGTCTTACAGAGATGGCCCGCACCAAGATAATTGCTTTCCCCGTTGACTCTCAGGGTAGAAGGGTCTACCCAGAGACTGCGGCTGGAACCTCCAACGCCGGGCGGAAGCGCCCGAACCCAAGACCAGTCGAGGCCTCTACGACAGAAAAGAGGGCCATGGTTGGAGAAGCGGCAACTCCAACTCCCCCAGCAGCAACAACAATTCTGGAAGCCTTGGCGGAGAGTTTCGAGCCAAGAAACGACGAGCATGCTCACCGGTATGCTGAGTTGGTGCCGAAATTCTACCGCCCCAGCAGGTTCTGCCACAAAGCCTCATTTGCTGAACTGGGAATCAAGAGGAGGATGAAGGCCGTCCTCGCCGCGGTAGGATTAAAGAAAATCTGCTTGAGCAGGTCTTCCTCGTACACTAGGCTGACAATGGAGTTCATGTCTTCCCTCAACCGGGTGAGAAATTCACCAGCAGAGAGAAAACAATTCGGAGGGCCAGACAGAATCCAAGCCCGACTCTACAACTCGGAGTACACAATCTCTGAAAAGTTTCTGAACCAGATCTTCTCTTCAAGCGAGGAGGAGAGGAATCTGATGGACAACGGTGAGAGAATCACCAAGGGAGACGGGTTCGATCCCGTGAAGCTCTGGAACAAGTTAACCGACGAATCTTCGTTCAAGCCGGGAAAGAAGGTGGCTGCTATGCACTCATGCTTCTGGAGGATAGTGCACAAACTGGTGGCATGCCTCCTGTTCATCAAGTACGAATCCAGCAACATATACACGGAGGAGCTCCATTTCATGTGGCACATAATGGAGGGCCGAGTGATCAACCTCGGATGATTTTTTATGAACAGACTACATCCGATGAAGGAAGCTACAAAGGACTACTGCATGGGAGGAATAGTCAACCTTATTGCATAGGGACTCGGGTACCCGAAAGAGCCACGTAGCCTTTCGAGGATGCAGGGCGATGAGGTAATCGACACCAAGTACCTGATCAGGGCCAGTATCATCAGGAAAGAGAGGAGAGACTTTTTCTATAAGTTTGCAAGGACGAATATACTCCTCCCAGATACGTCACCATTTTTTATGAAACACCAATGTGTCACTGACTGCCCACTGCTACTTCACTTCAAGGAAAAGTCATTTGACCTCTCTTACCAAAAGAGAGAACCACCAGTTGTTCTTATGTTCTGGCTCTTCTACCACAAAAGGCACCAACAATAAATAACTGATGGGATGATCATAAGGGCCTTCCCTAAGGCCACTATTTATAGGCCTCCATGACATGTGGTAGTTGTTGGTATAGTATGCCCAGATAGCCAATCTTATGATGATTGCAATGAGGCATATGATACTTGATTTGATAATGATAAAGGTAATTCCATCTATTATGTTTGTCTCACTCATGAGATGATGACACATACATGATAGATGTTTAAAGAATGATGTGATTTGATGGCATATGTCTTCAAGTTAAGGACTTGAACAATGAGACCATATGTATGATAAGAGTACATACATTCTTGTTATGTCCCTAGTCGGATATTACTATGGAAGAAAAATAGACAACAATAATACATAAGACTAGAGTGTGAGTTGACTGATGAGATAGTCTCATTAGTCATGATATATGATATTAAATCAAGCACATAGATATATGTTAGAGAATTGTATATTAGATAGACCCACCTTGAGAGTGATATATAGATACCATGTAATGGTAGTCACAAGCATCTCTCATAGTGATAGTGGTGATAGTGGTTCTTGGACCTTAAATCACTGCAATCGTCACATGTCATTGGGTACACTTTGACATCATCAAACTTAGTCCTGAAACATGGGTTGTTGTAATGATATTGATTGGGTGACTTTGACACATGGGGACTTGACTATGAGTGATAGATATGGGATTTGTACCTCCTACAAGTAGTATGATATCCAGGGCCCCTTGATAAGCGAGACTGAGAATTATATGGCCATACTCATGTGATTAAATATATGATATGTGAATTCACATGCATCTTAGACAGTCTTCTCTATGTCAAGGAACATGGATTGAATGTTGAAGAGGAAGATGTTCCATACCCCGAGTTCAATCTGGATGTCAGTAACAAAGGAAATATACGATCACGGTAACACTAATAATAGATTGTAGGTTAAATTTGTTCTCTAACTTTCTGAGTTACTTGGGTAGCAATGATGAGTTATTAGATTCTGCTCATTTCTTGTGATGTCATAAGCTGTTATGAAAATTAACTACCAACGTAAATTGGAACCTGCAGGGTCACTCACATAGGATACCCATGGAAGAGGATATTGTCCATGAATGATGTTTAGATTGAGACTAAAGGTGTTTAGGTACTCAATTAACCATACAATTGACTGACTGGACTCAGAACTATCAAGTTCAAGTGTTGAACTAGTTGGTTAGAGTATCAGGTTGATTGAAGACTACATTGGCAATGTTAGGACTGCCAACCGACCAGTTCACCCGGCTGAGCCGATCGGCAGGTGTGAGCCAACCGACTGGTTCATTTGGTGAAACAAGCGGCTCACAGTCCTGCCAACCGTGAAAATTGGGATTTTCCCGGCTGGAGGAAAAATTTCACGTTTCACTTGGTCAATTCGATTGGAATAAGGATTAATCTTTAAATTAATTGGAAACAAATAAGCAAAGTCAATTGTGGGAAAGTCTGGGAAGTGAAATGACCGGTTCATTGGGTGAAACGATCAGCTCACCTACCCAAACGACTGGTTTAGTAATGAACCGATCGACTCACCTGCCCAAACGACATTTTGTTGTGAACTGATCAGTTTGCATGCCACAGTGCAATCAGTTCATAGAATTTCTAGATCGTTCTACTCCCAAATAGACTGGGAACCCTAACCCTGCCCTTTACTATAAATAGAGAGGTATTGGGGGCTTCTCAGAACACACAACTTAGAACATCAGTTGCGCTACAAAGTTGTTGTCCTCTCTGGTTATGGAAATCGAGAGATCCCGAGCAAGTGCTACCCGACCAGGGAGGCACAATGACGAAAAGACAATTGTAGAAAAGCAGTCTGAGTTTGGGAGAGCAGGTTGGTGCTAGTACACCAACATGCGGGTTGTCTCCTTCCAGTCAATTCTTCTAGAATGGTAGGAGTTCCAAGTAGTCCGTGTGGACTATCTGTAGAGTCGGGAGATCTATGCCGCTCAGGAGGACACATCAGTCGCAGTCTGTGGTGGAGGCCAAAGTCCATGGCAAAGACCAGGAGCTTCACAAACACCGTCCAAGACATGGCATTGAAGACCGCACATGGCTGTGAAATATTGTCGTTGGGTAAGCCCCAAGACTAGGTATATCTCGCTAAAACCATCCTTCTCATTACATAGTCATTGATGCGATCTCCTATTATGGGTTAATGGCTAGTAACTTTTTTGTTTTTGTTGCCTACCCTAAGGCCATAAAACCCAAGAGTGGTATCAGAGCCACATCAATGTACTATATTATGGGATAAATCAATATGATCAGATTTTGGTTTTGTAGTCATTTATGTATTGCATGCAATTCAAATATTTAAAATGACTAATGTGCATATCCGACTAAATACCACATGTGACCACAAACTAATATACATATATGATATGGTATATATGTAATTGATATGCGTCACCCTAAAATGATTTTGATGGTGGATGTATAGCATGGTTATGGCCTATAAACCCTATGTGAGCTTGGTTGGTTATGGTTGTTTGCATCTCAGTTTGCATATCGAGCCTCTACCTTCTATTCCACATGTAACTCAAGATAACTTAAGATCCTTTCTCTTCTACATTTTCTCCCCTCGAATGTAACTCACGGTTTCCTAAAGATTATGTAAAAGTAGGATAATTTATATTCTATTACATCAAAGAAGAAGATGTTCAATACCAGACAAGCCGGCCGCCTGGAGAATCGAGGAGGATTTCTAAGATGGAGTCGAATCGACCGGTTGATAGCCCAATCACTTGTTGGAGGTGTCCAGACATTGGAGGCCAAACTGACCAACTGAACGACCAGGAGGTGAGCTGATCTTGTCATAGGATGAGTCGATCAACCTAGAATGGTTCAAGAAAAAAGATCTTCATCAAATAATAGGTTGCATATGATGTAGACCTTAGATGACCGTAATTCCTTATGGCTCCAAGGAATTACAATAGGATGTCCTTAATCATCACTTTTATCAATATGGCATGTTTCTCGTTGTGGTTATAGCATGTATATGATACATACTATAATAATGTGGTGATTAGATATGTGTATGTACTTATATAAAATCCCTCAAATACAATATTAAAGTCTTAGATGCCTTCCATAAGCATCACACATGAAAAGCTTGATCGACAAAGCGTAGATTTGCACAAAGCATGGTACGTCGTCCATCTCGTGGAAGTGTGATGGTAGATTTGTAGATTTGCACAAAGCATGGTGCTTATCTATCGTGTCAGCTTTTAGGTCAGACTTAACTAGTGACTTGGAGAGCCCAAGCCCAAAGGCATGAAGATGATTATGGCAAAGAGTTGTGCATATCATCTATCCAAGAGTTCCATATGATGAAATGGGCATGATGGCCTACCTAAATAGTCAAGTTGTGGGCGATCAGCCAAAGATGACTCATAATTCGATGAAATATGGATCCTGGCCACTAGAAGATTGTACGCTGCAATCTTTTAAATTGATACACGAAGGTTATCAATTTGAACAAAATAGTGGGAGCGATAATTATTAAAGACCTAATTAATATCGTCCAATTTATCAAATCAAACAAATCACAATTGTTTTGAAAAGTTGCAAAATTATTTTGTAGAATCCAAATGACAAACACAAATACATTATCGTTGTGATCAGTTCATAAATAGGATAAACTTCAAATCTGGTTTGGAACCTTTGAGAAGTGTTCACAATGGTGAGTGTAAACTCTAAATTCCTTAAAAGACCAGAGCCAGTGAAACCACTCCAAATGCACCTAAGACTAAAATGGGATGCTTGAAGTATGCCAATGATTCCTAAGACATCAAGAACCTTACGCTGAGCTATATGAACTATGAGTTGCATAAATAGCTTGAAGCATGGACATTCTTAAGATGGTTATACATCTTAAGAATCATGTAAAGCATGAAAGGTATAACATCTTTAAAGCGATGTTTGAGTATCATCAGACAGATGGAGATCAAGTATAATATCATATGCTCAATATGATTGTGCATATAGATTGACTATGATTTCTCATAGGTCAACAGTTGACAAAACATATGGTTCTACAAATTGTTGTGTGAATCATATAGCCAGTTTATCAAATGTTAAATAACTTGGCCAAACCACTGTCTGAAGTGCTTAGCATGTTGATGCCAAAGTATGAATGAAGAAAGGACAAATATGTGATAATGATCAGCAGAGTAAAGTCCATAGACTAAAGCCAGGTAAAGAAGTGTTCTGAAGCCAAGCTAAGGTGAAAATCTTACTCACTCAAGATATGGAGAAGGGGTAAGTGTAAAAGGGAATATGTCCTTTTCACTTATAAAGATAAGGAAAGAAAAAGCCATTATTGTCACCTATTTGACATTGGAAAGGGAAATAACCTCTTTATAGAGGATCTCAGGAAGATGATAGAGATAGAGATCTTTACTTCAGGACCTAAGAAGAAGTAAGCTAGAAACTGTACGGAGTAAGAGTTGCCACTACTACAGATACAACGTTCAACGTCACTTTTCAGGGCGTCAGGTTTTTAAAGAAACCGACGCTGATAAACATTACACGTCGACATTTATGGAAAACCGATGTCTATATTTGAATACCAACCAGACACGAGTATCGCTTTTTATTCAGCGTTGACTGACGAAAAGAAACTGACGCCTAAAATAGCCCATGAAATTCAAATTTTCAAGTGAAAAAAAATTGTCCCCAAAGTGTCACATACAGCATCGGTGTTTTACCTAATATCTGACGCCTAAAGAAGATAAAAATTGCGCACAATTTTTACCATATGGGTGTCAGTTTTTGTGGGATAACCGACGTTGATAACGGTTCACACGCCCTCCCCGCCAAAAATTTTAGGGTAAAGGATTGTCCAATTGACGTCGGCTGTTATTTTCATCAGACGCTTATTCTGTTTAGGTGTCAGTTTTTAAGATAACTGATGCCTTTTATTAACTTAATAGCCCCCACGAGAAGCACAGACTCTTCCCCTTTCTTTTGTTTCATCATGAAAACATACTCCTCCCACCGCCGCCACCGTCATGCCAGCTTCCTACTGTGTCATCGCCGCCGCCTGCTGCTGCTTCTCTGCTCACCGCTGCCACCTACTGCTGCTTCTGCTGCTTCTCTGCTCACCGCTGCCGCCTCCTTCTCCTACTGCTTCTCTGCTCGGCGTCACTGCTCCTCACACCGCCACTGCCGCTAATAGAGACGAAGCTCGTCTCCACGCTGGTAGCTGCTCGACAGGTAGGCCCTCCTCTTCTTCCACCATGCCCCTCTTCTTATTCCTTCTTCCTCCTTACCAACAGCAAGCACGGTCGTGTGGGTTGGGGCCTAACGGCCGTGTGGGCTAGGGCCAGCACGACTGTTGTCGGACAACAAAGCCACGGTCGTGGCCAGCCCACACGATCGTGCTTGATGTTGGTAAGGAGGGAGAAGGAAGAAAAGTGGGTATATATTCAAATGAAATCAATTATAAATTTGTGATGAAATCAATTATATGATGAAATCAATTATGTTCATATTAATTATGTTCAATTAAATGATGAAATCAATTATGTTCAAATCAATTATGTTCAATTATATGATGAAATCAATTATGTTCAAATATTATGATGAAATCAATTATGATGAAATCAATTGTGATGAAACCCTAACATCTACATGAATCCCTATTGCATGATGAAACCCTAACATCTACATACTGTATATGATACCTAAAATTGAGATGAAGCCCTATCATCAATTGTAATGAAACCCTAACATCTACATATCTATCCAAGATGATGAACATGCATGGACACTCGAAATGTTGAAATCAATGTTATAGAATATGATACCTAGATTAAATGATGTTACATGAAAACTAGGATATGAATGATGAAACTAGGATTGTATGTATCAGAATGACAAGATACATGTATTTGTTGTCCTAGAAACCCATCCAAGATGTACTCATTAGGAGTAAATCTTGGATAGTCCCCAGTTTGGGATTATTCTTGAACACCTAATCTCACTAAGGATGTAAGTGTATAATGTGTATTGGGTTTTCAAGAAAATTTTGGTAGCATTTCCCCGTTTGTTCTCTAAGTACATATGTACTTGGAGAACATCGGGAAAATGCTGCCAAAATTTTCTTGAAAACCTAAAATCAGTGGATGTCATCGTTGATGCAATGTTGGATAGTTGTGGGGTAGAGCACACCGATCCACCTCCCATGAATAGAAACATTGTGCATGATGTTGAAATACCGTTATACACAGGTAGTGAGTTTACGAAGCTTAGTGTTGTGTTGAGATTGTATAAACTGAAAGCTAACAATTGATGGAGCGACAAAAGATTCACGTCATTATTGTCTTTGTTGAAAGAAATTCTTCCTGAAGGAAACGAGCTGCCAATCTCAACATACCGGTTAATGAAATTGTTGTGCCCAATGGGGATGGAGACCAATAAGATACATGCATGCCCGAATGATTGTGTATTATTTCAAAAGGACTATGTGGATTTGAAAGATTATCCAAAATGTGGTGCGTCAAGGTATAAATTGACAACTTCGGGGGAGTCCAAAACTGGTTCTCCTGCCAAGGTGATGTGGTATCTACCTATAATACCACAGTTTCAACGCTTGTTTGGCAATCCTATAGATGCAAAGAATTTGAGGTGGCATGCAGATGTTAAGAACAATAATGATGGGATCCTACGACATGCGTCTGATTCCCCACAGTAGAAGAAGATTGATTTATTGTACCCTGAATTCGGTGAAGACGACAAGAATCTAAGACTTGGGCTTTGTACAGATGGGATGAATCTGTACAGGACATTGAGCAGCCAACATAGCACTTGGCTAGTCATGCTTGTTATATACAATCTTCCTCCCTGGTTGTGTATGAAAAATAAGTACGTTATGTTGTCGTCTTTGATATCGGGCCCTAAACAACCTGGAAATGATATCAATGTTTATCTTGAACCTATGATTGATGACTTAAAGAAACTCTGGGGTGAAGGTGTGATGACCTATGATGCTTCACGAAGAGAGACATTTCGTTTGCATGCTATGTTGTTTTGCACTGTGAATGACTTTCCAGCGTATGGAAATTTGTCTGGATATAGTGTCAAAGGATCTAAAGCATGTCCTATATGTGAAGAGAACACTAATTCAATATGACTAAAACACGGTGGCAAGACTGTATATCTTGGTCATTGAAGGTTTCTTCCAAAATTTCATCTGTATCGTAGGTTGCGCAAAGCATTCAATGGACGGAATGAGGAACAGAGTGCACCTAAACCTATATCAGGGGAGGATGTTTATGAAAGAGTAAAATACATCACAAATGAATTTGGTAATTGATCACAATGTACGATGCCCACACGGACTGACAAGTCTTTATTCAAGAAGAAGTCAATATTTTGGGATCTTCCTTATTGGAGTTCTTTGACAGTCAGGCATTGTATCGATGTCATGCACATTGTGAAAAATATATGTGATAGCGTCATCGATACTCTATTGAATATACCAGGTAAGACTAAAGATGGGATAAAATCCAGAATGGACCTATGTGAAATGGGGATAAGGACAAAATTAACAGAAGTACTTAGTAGCGATCAGAGAGCATACTTACCTCCCGCTTATTACACGTTGTCTAGAAAGGAGAAGAAAGCTTTTTGTGAATGCTTGGTAAATGTTAAGGTGCCACAGGGTTACTCATCCAACATCTATACATTGGTATCAATAAAAGATATGAAGTTGATAGGTCTTAAATCTCATGATTGTCACACTCTAATGCAACAAATATTTCCCGTGGCAATTCGATCTATATTGTCGAAGCATGTATAGTTTGCAATCACCAGACTTTGTTTCTTTGTCAACAGTCTATGCAGCAAAGTTATTGACCCTGATACTCTTGATAAATTGCAAAGAGAAGTGGTTGTTACCCTATGTCAACTTGAGATGTATTTTCCTCCTTCGTTCTTTTATACCATGATACATCTTTTTGTCCACTTGACTAGGGAAGTGAAAATGTTGGGACCAGTTTTCTTGCATTGGATGTATCCCTTTGAACGATACATGAGCATTTTTAAAGGTGATGTTCGAAACCGTTATCGACCTGAAGGGAGTATTATTGAGGGTTATGTGGCAAGAGAGTTTAGGGATTTTTGTAATGACTTTCTAAGTGCTAATGACGCTCCTGTGAATGATAAGAATATTGATGAGCATTTTGGTAAAGGAATTTTGGGATCACGGCTGAAAGTAATCAGCCATGAGCAGTTGGAGCAAGGTCACTTATATATTTTACACAACATCAATGAAGTGAGTGTTTATATCGAGGATCATGAGTTTTTTTTTTTGGGCCTTAGGTAGAGATATGGTGGTACCTGTGTTTTATAAGCGGGAGTTGTATCTTTTTACCTAATGTTTTTAGCTCACATGAGGGGTGTGAGATGAATAAGAATGACCCCTGGCTTTAAAAAAAATACCAATTTCATCAAGAGACAATATCCTCGATCCAATTCAATTTGGCTTGCTAGAGAGCATAACAAGACATTTATTAAGTGGTTTGAAGATAAAGTCTTACATCAACTATCTCAAACACCAGATAATCTTACTGAAACCATCAAATGCCTCACCTTTAAACCAAAATTGAATGTTATGTCTTATGAAGGGTTTGACATAAATGGATTCTCATATTACACAAAGCGTCAAGATGATAAGAGTGTCGTCCAAAACAGTGGGTTCACCCTTCAAGAGTCTTCATTGTTTTTTGCAAGTGCAAAGGATAAGAGTCCACGTGAAGCTAAAATGTCATATTACGGTGTCATTGAAGACATATGGGAGTTTGACTATGTAGATTTTAGAATTCCACTCTTTAAATGTAATTGGGTTGACAACAACAAAGGAGTTATAGTGAATGAATTGGGTTTCACGTTAGTGAACTTTGAAAAGATTGGCGAGAAGGGTGAACCATTCATATTGACATCACAGGCGAAACAAGTATTTTATATCGATGATCCTGCAAATTATAATTGGTCGGTTGTTCTTCATGGTAAAAGACAGTTCATTGAAGATCCTATAGATGAAGAAGAGTACTATGATAAGTATGATGACTCCAGTCCATTCTCAGTTGGGTTGCCAACACCACCAAACATTGAAGATGGGGATCACAATGACTTGTATGTTCACGGAGATCACAATGAAGGATTGTTAATTGATAAAAGATCACAATATTAGAGGCATGCATGTTTATATTTTTTATATGTTTTATTTTTCTTAATGTGAACTTTACAATGTGAATGTGGACTTTACAATGAGAATCACTTTACAATGTGAATGTGAACTTTATAATGTGAATGTGAACTTTACAATGTGAATGTGTACTTTACAATGTGAACTTTACAATTAGTGTTACTTTACAATGTGAAATTTATAATTTGAATGTGAACTTTCAGATGGCTGAGCATTCCCATGATAACCGTGTTGATGATCACCGTGAGGGTGAGGACGTGCTTGCACTGCCTGACAATGTAAGTTAAGAATATATCCCTGAGGTTTCTATCTATATGTTCGTTTATAATTATATCATGTAAGTGTATTTTTTATCAAATTTTAGGTTGTTGATGTACCCCCTGAAGAAATTACAGCACTTGATGAGTAGCAAAAGAAAATTGAGAAAGTGAGGGGCATCACAATGATGAACAAGTTAATACAGCAAAGGGCCAATGGACCCAAATTGGTTGTGGATTTCGATCATGCAGGAAATCCATATGGAGTGAACCACAACTCATTTGTTTCATATCTTGGGGTTCTTACTCGTAGCCATTGCAGTCCTATCCTAGAATCCTAGCATAAAGTTCCTAAGGGGAAGAAAGACCACATATAGAAGGAACTATGCGTGAGTTATTATTATTCGTAATTCTATTTGTGTAGATTACTAATTTTTAGGATACTAGTTAATAGCAATTCTATTTAATTACAGAGTATATTTGATCTTGATGAAAAGCTTCTTCGTAAATGTGTGATGCAACGTTGTGGTAGGGTCCTAAGGAACTATAGGACCAATCTCCTCTGAGATTGCATACACGATGCTGATAAGAGGTTCTTGATTCATTTCCAATTCTAGACATTGATCACTATTTCACTAACTCTACACTAATAATTTTTGTTTGTATTATCTTTAAAAAATAAATTTAGGCGGAAGGAAGCGACAAAGCAATGGAACTACTTGGACCCCAAAGACTGGGAGGCGTTTGTTACCCAAAGAAAAATAGATGAATTCAAGGTATTAAGCACCACTCCCAATTTAATTAATATATGTTTTTATGTATTCACCTATTCAAGATTAACCTTAATTAGTGTTACTAACCAAATCAATGTGCTAACTAACTAGGCCCTCAGTGATGCGCAAAGAGCAAGGCGTGCACTGAATGTGCACGACCACACAATGGTTCCAAGAGGATATGCAGGCGTTCTCCAAAGACTACAGGGTGAGTCTGCTCAGCCTACTGCTACTCAGGAGACTGTAGAGTCCTCTACTACTGCTCCCGCACCTCTGCCTCGCCATGCTATGTGGATAGATGGGAGGCAAAACAAGAAGGGAGACATACCGAAGCCCTCAATTGCTAAGGCGGCTGCAAAAATGGTAAAAATCAACTCTTAGAGCAATCAATCGATATTGATTATTGCTATGTTTAGTTACTAATTTTTGTTCATGGTGATTAGCAAGAGCTGCACGAGCAGAGGAAGGAAGGCAAGTTCATTCCTCAGGGCACAATGGATGAACTGACAGTTGCTCTGGGTAACCCAGAGCATCCTGGACGTGTTCGAGGTGCACGCGCTGGTGTGGGCATCAAAGCATTCTTTGGGCCATCCTAGCGTAAACCTATCCCAAAAGTGGGACTTTCACAAGCTGAGGTAACATATTCTTATTTTATAATGTCATTGCAAAAGGAAATTCAATAATTAGAAGCTAGCATTTCTTTTATCCATGTATAGGTAGATTCGTTAATTGAGAAGAGAATCCAAGAAGCAATGGCAAAGTGGCAGGCATCTCAGCCTGCCACTCAGACAGTACCTGTGGCGGGCCACTCTTCTCCTATTGTAGAAGTAGTTGGGAGTAATCTTGTAGACCCACCACCTAGCACGTCCTGTGTAAGTATTTTTATGACATAATAGCTAGTCTGTGCAAGATGATATGTTTTTGTATATATGCATATAACATTCTTTACATAAATTTATAGGGGTTGAAGCCATGCCGACTAAAAAGTCAAGAATATATCGTTGCAGAGGCGTCGGCTTACCCACCCCTTAAAGGGTGCATGTTTCATGGGTATCCAGTACCAGATGGTGTGGTACGTGTGAGCCCGATACATGTATTCCCTGACTGGACGGATCTTGCACTGCCTCATGCACACCCAGATGCTGAAACACTTGTTGAGGCAGTAGGTGCAGTGATATTGTGGCCCGAAGCAGATGTCCTCTATACTGATATTGTATGATAAATTTCCATTACTTTAATTTGTTAGTGTGTATATATGAGTCAATTGATCTGAAATTATATATACAGGTCAAAAAGATGAGACCCGCTACATCTCGGCCTCTACCTCCTCAACTACCAAGTTGGTTGCCAAGGGACCTACATGCCAAGATAGGTCCTAATTGTAGGGGTGTGGCAGTATGGATCAGCGAACATGATACAAATTGCCCTATAATTATTAATATTCTGGAGGATGTTGTAGGTAAATCATATGATAACAATCTATTTATATAAGTTTAGCATACGTATTAATGCATATGTAATACGATTTCTGCATACAAACGTATTAATGTATATGTATTAATGCAGGTCAATCAAACGAAAACAAGATATTTATACAAGATATTGTGGAGTTGTTTAGTTATCAATGGTTGAACACATCTATAATAGAGCTTTGGATATGGTTATATATTTTTTATACATTCATATACCTTGTTTTATATACGATGATCTGGTTTCTTATATATTAATGCATACGTAATACATGTTTTGTAGCCACTTACACAAGATATGTAGAGATTTTGGGTTTTCCCATGTGGGGTTTTTGGTTCCATCTTTGATTAGTCTTGTAGATACAGACCCTTCTTCAGTTACTTCATATTGTTGTGATGCTTTTGAATATTTTGGTAAAAATAAGAAGACGGTGATAATAGCTCCATTCAATGTCGAGTAAGTTTACTTTGCTTATAATTTGGACTTAAGAAAATTACATTTTTATTGTGGATTTTGAGTTATTAATTTTTAACTTTCTTACCTGTAGTGGTTGGCATTGGGAGTTACTAGTTATTGTCCCCAAGACATTCACTGTCTATTATCTAGATCCTGTGGGGAATGAGTTGGAATTATATGGACATGTAATTAAAAGAGCATTATTCTTGTGAGAAATATTTCATGTTTTTATATCTGTTAACATCTGTTACTACATTACTATTTAATTATGCAATTTAATGGGTTACATTAACATATGTAGGGCTTTACAAGAGTACAAAAAAGCTAGAGGAAAGGTCCCTAGGAAAAAGGATCTGTCACTAATTTGGGAGAATGTGAAAGTAATTTCCTGACTCCAATGTATATATTATTTATGTGAACTGTGCTTATTTGTATTTTTGAATATTTTGTATGTTTCAATTTATAGTGTGCTACACAAGACAATGACTGGGCATGTGCCTACTATGTGATTCTATTTATGGACCTAATCATCAAACATGTCATAATGGAAATCGATAAGATACAATAGGTATTATACATAGTCTCATTAGATAATATGAAATATATCAATCTTATTATATATTATTAATTATATATTTACATCATTCTCTTTATAGGTCTTTAAAACTGCTGACTTCAGCACAGGTGGGAAGCGTTTCGATGTACATGCTCCCTATATGAGAGATGAATTAGATGATGTAAGAGAAGAATGGGCAAAAGTCCTACAAAGAGTGAGAATTTTTAGATTTAATTTTATTGACAATGATGACAATGATGAATAAAGAATAACTTTGTTCTCATAATTATTTTTGTGTGAATGTGAATGAATTTTTATGAATTGTCATATGTGTGTGAAGATGATCAATACATGTGTCTGAATGTGAAAAGAGATGAAATGAATGGAACTGCAGGTTGCTATTGGTTTCTACATGTGTGTGATGAAAAAATAATATGAATTAAATGTGCTTATACATGTGTGTGAATCACATATATATAATATTGTCCATCTTGTTAATTTTGTAGGTTTGTGGCCTGTTGTTGGCTGGTATCAATGGATGTCATAAACCTACAGTTCATAACTAAACTATAAGTTCTCATCCTGCTGACCAGCCATACAGCAGGCCTGCAAACTGATTAAAAAAAATCTTAACATAGGTGTCGGTTATTTGATCAAAACTGACACCAAAGACATAAGGCGGCGGCTTGATAAAAAAACTGACGTCTATGTATCAAGGAACCACGGCCGTGGTGGCAGGAAGGGGATATGGCATCGGTTATTATCACAAAACTGACGTCGGTTCAGCTGAAATGGCCAGGAAACACGGTCGTGCTGGGAAGCACAACCGTGGTGGCCGGGGAGATGGTGTTGGTTATCTTACAAAACCGACGCCTATAGGCCCTTTGTTGGTGTGTTTTTGGTGGTGGGACGCATTGTGACGTCGGTTCTTTTAATAACCGACATTTGTGACAATTCTAAAGTGTCAGTGTTCTTAAAAAACTGACGCATATAGTCCCTTTACTGGCGCTTTTTTGGTGGCGGGAAGCTTTTTGGCATCGGTTGGGAACTGACGCTGAAGGGGTCCACCTTTAGCAACGCCCACTTGGGTGTCACTTGGAAACTGACACTAAATCCCTTAATTAACCGACGCTAAAGGCCTATTTTGTAGTAGTGTGCTACCATTATAGTTACATTATGACATTCATGGGCATGTAATAGAAATTATATACCTGCCATCAATGAAACACATCATACATCTTCTATGGGAAAGAGTGTTATGGACTAGTGTTTCATTTTAAAGATATGATCTTTGATGGAAAAGCCTATGTCTCACTAACTATACTTGATAGTTAAAGAGACAAATGTGTGTGACACATGTAATGAATGACATGATAACTCAAACTTGAATGCCTATAGAATAGTCATCTGTAGTGCATAAATGAGAATTGCATATCTAGAAATCCAAATGATGGTTAACTACACTCATTTTGGTTATTGAACCAATAGAAACATGCTAATCTCATTCATTGAGCAATATGACAAAGGTTCTTCACTAGATATAGTGGGAGAAAGATTATTCTATTAAGGATTATACATATTGATGTATATAGACCATTTAGATTAAATGTTAAAGGTAATCAATAGTACTACAATATATTTATTGATGACCTCAGTAGATATGGTAGTTTGTATTTAATAAAATACAAACATGAATATCTTGAAGTGTTCATGGAGATAATAAATGAAGTACATAACAAACTTGGTATAAGTATTAAATTTCAATATGATTGCCATGGAAATACTTTGAACTAAGAGTTTGAAAACCTTCTGGAAGATCATGATAATGTATCATGATGGACTCCACCTGAAACACAATGATAGTGTATCATGAGAAGTGTATCAGAAAGAAGGAGTCACACCTTGTTGAGTTAGAGTGTCATTACTAGCTAAATCTTTAAATTTCCTTTTGGGCACATGATTTACACTGAGAATCACAAAATGTTGTGGAATCTAAAAGTTCCTTAAGTAACTCACAAAACTCATGGTTCTAGTAGAAAACACCTAGAGCTTGAATGATATATGATATCTGATGGACAAGAAGGCGGTGAGTTAATCATATGATGAGTCAACAGTCTACCTAGAAGATAATGAGAGACAGAAACTGAGATATGGCTTGAAGCAATGAAATCCAAGATGGACCCCATGTACATCAACGAAGTATGACCTTGGTTGATCCACCAGAAGGGTTAAACCCCATAGTGTACTTTTGGGTCTTCCATAAGAAGATTGACATGGAGGGTAAGTTGGTGGAAACGAGTTTCTAACAAGTTCAACGTGTTGAACATGGTGAAATCTTTTCAGTAGTTACCATGGATAAATCCATCCGGATAATGCTTGCCATTGTAGCTTAATATGATTATGAGATTTGGCATATGGATGTTAAAACTGCATTCCTTAAATGGAATATTGTGCAGGATGTGCATGTAACACAACCTAAAGTTTTATAAATCCAATAATGCAAATAAAGTCTATAAAGCAACATAGATCAATCTTTGGATTGAAGCAAGCACCTCAACACTAGATCTTCAACTTGACAAGATAGTCAAAGAGTTTGACTTGAGTCAGAATGAAGATGTAATGTGTGATTACAAGAATTTAGTGGGAGCATATATATATATATTCCACATATTGATGGGGAGTATCATCCTTATACTACAAAATCTGGCAACAAAGTGCATTCTAAAAGGTTTTTAGAGAAGAATCATATGTGATAGGAATCAAGATCTATGGAGACAGATCAAGAGGGTTTCTTGACCTAAGAAAGAAAACATACATCAGCAAAATGTTGAAAGGGTTCAACATGATGAGAGAAAACATGTCCAAGTTCCATGGAGTTAGTATCTCAAGAGCCAAGTGTCCCAATTATTATGAAGAATAAGGAACACATGGATAGATGCCATATGCATTCACAATTGGATCTATCACATATGAAGTCATTTCGTTATCTTGAATGTATTGGACATGACAAGATGGACTAATTATCTTGTATATATTAGACATGACAAGAATATACGAACTCATCATCTTGTATGTATTGGACATGACAAGAAGATATGAAATCATCATCTTGTATGACAAGATGATATAAATATCCATTTATCTTGTATGTATTGGACATGAAGAATGGATATCTGTCAAACTCTAGTAAGAGTTACTAGAATACCATGAAGGACATCTTTGTGTATTTCTTAAGTACTAAAAGGATTATTTCTTTAGTTATGGTAATAAGAAAGAGTTGGGTGTGAAGAGTTACAATGATGGAAGCTTCTGAAATGACAAAATTGTGTTTGACCTTAGAATAAGAATTTTTAGTTGGAAATGTTCCAACATAAAATAATTGATTAAATATCCAATAAGAAGTCGAGTACCTTAGTGTTACAAACATTGTAAATGATATTGTATGCATCTAGAAGTTCATATGGATGAACTTATGGGAGGTTCCAACCATTGGTGACTCGGTAGTAATATTGTGACAACAATGGAGATATTGGTTAGGCAAAGGAATTTTAGATAAAATACTATGACACTTCCATCTCATATGAGTTGTCATACTACGAGGGGATGTGAAACATGCAATATACTGACTTGAAGAAAATGTTGCTTACCCTCTATAAAAGCACTTGTGCAGTAGAAACATGATGCACATGTTAAGATCACTTGGAATATGATTCATGGGTGATTGGTTCTAAGTATAAGTGGGAGTCTATTGGTATAGTATGCCTTGAGAGACAATCATAAGATGGTTGCAATGAGGCATATGATACTTGATTTGATAATAATAAAGGTAATTCCATCTATTATGTTTGTCTCACTCATGAGATGATGACACATACATGATAGATGTCTAAAGAATGATGTGACTCGATGACATATGTTTTCAGGTTGAGGACTTGAATAATGAGACCATATGTATGATAAGAGTACATATATTCATGTTATGCTCCTATTCAGATATTACTGGGGAAGCAAAACAGACAACAATAATACATAAGACTGGAGTGTTTGATGACTGATGACAGAGTCTCATTAGTCATGATATATGATATCATGTCAAGGATACAAATATATGTTAGAGAATGGTATATCAAATAGACCCACCTTGAGAGTGATACATGGATACCATGGAATGGTAATCACAATTGTCTCTCATAGTGATAGTGGTTCTCAGACCTGAAATCACTAAACTCATCACATGTCGTTGGGTACACTTTGACATCATCAAACGTAGTCCTAAAACATGGGTTGTTATAACTGTGATGATTGGGTGACGTTGATACATGGGGACTCGATTGCGAAAGATAGATATGGGATTTGTCCCTCCTACAAGGAGTATGATATCCAGGGCCCCTTGATAAGCAAGACTGAGAATTGTATGGCCATACTCATGCTATTCAATATATGATATGTGAATTCACATGCATCTCAGACAGTCTGCTCTAGTCAAGGAACATGGATTGAATGTTGAAGATGATGGCGTTCCATACCTCGAGTTCAATCTAGAAGTCAGTGACAAAGGAACTATACAATCATGGTAACACTAATCACAAATTGTAGGTTGAACTCGTTCTCCAACTTTCTGAGTTACTTTGGTAGCAATGATGAGCTCCTAGATTCCACTCATTGCTTATGATGTCATAAGTCGTTATGAACATTCACTGCCAACATAAATTGGAACTTGTAGGGTCACACACATAGGATACCCCTAGAATAGGAGATTGTCCATGAATGATGTTTATATTGAGACTGAATGTGTTTAGGTACTGAATTAAACATACAATTGACTGACTGGACTTAGAACTATCAAGTTCAAGTGTTGAACTAGCTGGTTAGAGTGTCAGATTGATTAGAGACTGCATTGGCAATGTCAGGATTGTCAACTGACCGGTTCACCCAGGTGTGCAAATCAGCTAGTGTGAGCCAACTCATCGGTTCACTGGGTGAAACAAGCATCTCACAGTCCTTCCAATTTAGGAAATTGGGATTTTCCCAATTGGAGGAATTTTTTTATGTTTCACTTGTTCAATTCGATTGTAATAAGGATTAATCTTTGAATTAATTGGAAACGAATAAGGAAAGTTAATTGTGGGCAAGTGTAGGAAGTGAAATGACTGGTTCACTAGGTGAACCGATCGACTCACCTATCAAAATGACTCGTTCAGTTATGAACCGATCGTCTCACCTGCCCAAATGATCGGTTCACCTTCTATAGTGCAATCAGTTCATGGAATTTCTGAATCCTTCTATTCCCAAATAGATTGGGAACCCTGACCCTGCCCTCTACTATAAATAGAGGGGTACTGGGGGCTTCTCCGAACACTCAACTCAGAACATTAGTTGATCTACAAAGTGGTCGTCCTATCTGGTTTGTGTAACCGAGAGAGCCCGAGCAAGTGCTACCCGACTAGGGAGGAACAATGAGGGAAAGACAACTATAGAAAAGCAGTCTGAGTTCGAGAGAGCAGGTTGGTGCTAGTACACGAACAGGAGGGTCATCTCCTTCTTGCCATTTTTTCTAGAATAATAGGAGTTCTAGGTGGTCTGTGTGGACTATCTATAGAGCAGGGAGATGTCTTTCGCTCAGGAGGACACATCATTTGCAGTCTATGGTGGAGGCCAGAGTCCATGGTGAAGACCAGCAGCTGCACAGACACCATCAAAGGCATGGCATTGAATACCGCACATTCCTGTAAGGTATTGTCATGGGCAAGCTCAAGACCAGGTATATCTCGCTAAAACCATCCTTCCTATTACACAGTTGTTGATGCAATCTCCTGTTATGGGTTAATGTATAGTAAAATATTTGTTTCCGTTGCCTACTCCAAGGCCATAAAACCCAACAGTAGCAACTAGGAATCCCACTCTAATTCATAGTCAAATTCCTAATCCAATTCCAATATTGCAAAGAGATAGCTATATTCTCTCCTTTTGGATTTAACTCGTACTAGGATTGGCAACCTACAATACCAACTCCTATAAAAGTCCAAGTCTAATTAGGAATGGGCCAAAAGCTTCCTTTGCCAACAATTTCCCCCTCTGGCCCATAAGGGAGACATTGTCTTCAGTAATCATCCAGAGTAACTTCTAGATTCCTTCACCACCTATGATGGATTCTGATATGTGGTCATTATCATCAGGAATGTTAGCATCCTATCATTTTCATCACTCTTCTTGAAGTACCACCCTGACTTCAATTTGTTCCTATGCAAGTGATAAGAAGTATCTTGGAAGCACTGCTTCTTTGTCCGTGCCCACACATGGAACTTTTTTGGCTCCCCCTGATCGGTTAGTCAAGCCATCCTGGATGAAAATTGTGTTTCTAGCCTTCTACAGTAAGACTTAGAAACCCTCTTTGGATGCTCTCCCTGTTAATGTAACACCACATCAAGAACTTGATCCTCCATTCTACATGTATTAGCTACATGTCCACTGCATTATCCTTCTTCCTCATGTGCACGTTATGTAGAAGAAGTCTTTGGAGCAACCTTCTCTAATTGGGATCCATCCTGATGTTTGTAGAAACTTACCTTTCTACCCTTGCTGACATTATTGAGAGAATCCCACAGCTCAGACCTACGACTATCTGTAGGAGTACTTCCAAGTCCTCCTCATCTCCTTTGAACTAGCATTGGTTTCTTGAGTATCTAAACCTTCTCTTTGTAGACTCTCAATGTGGTTTTATATAGATTGCAACACAATGTTCCTAGAGCTATCACCAAACACTTTTTTGTTACCTTGGACATGCCACCACCAAACCTAAGATCATATTCGTTCCTATCCAATAAGGAACCAAAAATTACACTAAGCTAGCCTCAAGTCTGGACCATGATGAACATCCTTAAGCATGATAGTACACCCAAAATCTATGTTTACATAGAAATCGACAATCCAAATGATCTTTGAGTATATAGAATTCCCCATCCTCGCAATGCCAAAGTTCCATCTTCTACATTTTATGAAGAACTTCCTCTGAGTTCCAACATGACACATCATTCCTATGTCTACAACCCATTCAACACCATCCTCTGTGTTCAATTCATGCTCTTGGACTATCAATATTAGATCTTCCGCAATGATAGACGTATTGTTCTGGTCATCATCCTCACGTTCTTTGGAAAGTTCTTGAGAAACTTTCTTCTAGATCTTGCAATCCTTCTTGAAGTGTCAATCTTTTCTACAATAGTAAAATTATTTACTCTTTGCCTTTGACTTCTCGTGATTAGAACCATGATTGTGACTCAAATTTCTTCATGTACCTTCAACGTATAGAGCTAAACCTGATGAATCAGATTTTACAAATTCCCTTCTGTGGATGTCTTCACTTAGAATCAAATCCTGAATATCAACATGCTTCTTAATGAACTATTGTCTGATGTCACCATAGTAGGGCAACTCTTAGGAAAAAATGAAAGTAAGATAAGGGCTTTGACTTCATCATCAAACTCTATCTCCACTAAGTTTAGTTGAGTAATTATGACATTGAACTCATTGATATGATCTACTACTGAGTCTCCTTTGCTCATATTCATGTTGAACAAACGACACATTAAATATACCTTGTATGCAGTAGTTGGCTTCTCATACATATTTGATAACGTCTTCAGAAGTCACATTATTGTCTCGTTGACAATGTTAAATGCAACATTTTCAATCTATATCTTCCAAAACCCAAAACCCTTGCAATCAAACTTGTTAATGTGCACTTTCCCATATTCAAACACCATTGTCGCTCCCACTTAAACTTTTGAACCTTGTTTTCATACCTCTTGTTAGGAATTGTAGTGGGAAAGGGACATGTTCTGCAAAATAGAAAGAGTAAGATTTAATGTGAAAAACTCTCCCCAAGACGAGAAGAGAAAAACCACAGGGGAGCAAACAAACACTATGTAATCAATATTACAACTCACACAGTCTAGATTTAATTACCTCTATATCTAGATAGCTACCCTCACATGAGAATAAAGATAGATAAAAATAGAATTACACCTAATGTGTACAAAATATCCAACTTAATTTTTTCTCCTCACGACATCTCTGTAGTTGTAGGGGATCAGATACACGGTTGTTCCCTTGAATTTTTTTGTTGCCACTGCTAACTGGGCCACATCTACTCATTACGAGGTCACCTACCTTGCCTCCGTACAGAATCTCTCTCCACTTGAGAGTGTAGATACATGTCCTCCGATGATCAGACAGACTACTATCACAAGCATTGTCGCAACACCAACGTAGTGCCACCAACTGATGTGTGTTCTCTATTGACCAAATATGTTGCCGTTGTCAATGCACCACCAATGTATCATTGACTACCAATCGGTACTTCACTTCAAGGAAAATTAATTGACCCTCTCTTACCAAAAGAGAAAACCACCAATTGTTCTTATTTTCTAGCTCTTATACCCCAGAAGGAACCAACAACAAACAATTGATGGGATGATCACAATGTCCTCCCAAAGAGACTCTTTTTATAGGCCTCCATGACATGTGGTAGCATCTAGGAATCCCACTCAAATTCATAGTCCAATTTCCAATCCAATTCCAATGTTACAAATAGAAAGCCATCTTCTCTCCTATTAGATTTAACTCCTACTAGGATTGGAAACCAACAATACAAACTCCTATTATAGTCCAAGTACAATTAGGAATGGGATGAAACCTTCCTTTTCCAAAAGTAGACCCTATCTCAGAGATTTATGTAATAGACAAAGAATGCATGTCAATTGAAGGAATTAACCCTAAATCATGTCACAAAATTAACAAGTCTTGAATAAAAAATTATGAGACCAACAATATACAGAAGAAGAATAAACACACAACTTATCTTGTCAGGAGTGGGCTCTACCAAAAATAAATCAATCTTATGTTAACATATATAAACCTGACTCTAACATGTAATAATACTTAAACAGTTATGATCTCACAATATAAGAGCAAAGCTCGCATGAAAAAAGTATAACGAAAGACATGATCCTCATATACCACAAAATACAACATATATCATTTTTTTCTTATTAAAACATATTGAAAAGAATTAACAAACCATCACTACATTTACAACATCTAAAACAAATATAATATATGTGATATGAAAAAAATGCAAGCCATATGAATGAGTGTGCAATGACTATAAATATTGGGAAAGTAATAGGATTCCAGCCCATGTCCTAGTTGGATTTGGATTTAAGTAGGAGTTGGCATGTGCTACCAATCCTAATAGGAGTCAAATCTAAAAGGGAAAGAAGATGGTTTCCTATGTGCAATATGGTATTGTATTAGGAATCATATTAGGATTCCTAGTTGCAATTGCATACCATGGAGGTCTATGAATAGGGCCCTGGGGGAGGCTATTGAGATCATCTCATCTATTGAGGTGTGATCCCTCTAGTTGCTTGTTGGTGACTTCTGTGGTATATGAGCCAGAGAACAAGAACAATTGGAGGAGCTCTCTTGGTTGAATAAGAGAGGGTTAGCGACTTTGCATTGTAGTGAAATAGTGGATGACATTCGATGACACATTGGGTGCACTGAAAGAGAAGATCTCTTAGTTGATAAGAGAGGGCCAATGACTTTGCCTTGAAGTAAAGTAACGATTGGCAGTTATAGATGTAGTGTTGTCATAGAGGCAATGGTCCGACCCAGTGAGCAATCATAGAAACATCAAGCGGTCCCTAGGAATGATCACATTGTCATGAGGAGATCAAGTAAAGGGAGAGGTTTTTACACAAAAGGTGTGATTCTCTTCCTCCTCATCTTTGTTCAAGTGTGGAGAGGGATACCTGGATTTAGGGGTAATTAAATACAGGCAATGTGAGTTGTAATCTTTGTTCCATAGTTCTTGTTGGCTGCTATTGTCCCGTGGTTTTTCTCTCCTTGTCTTGAGGCGAGTTTTCCACATTAAATATGATGTTTCTTCTTTGGGTTTATACACTTATCAGTAACACTTTCACAATAAGTTTTCATCACATCCAAGATTGTATCAGTACAACATCCCCAACAAGTGGTATCAGAGTGCAGGTTGTAGATATTGGTCCATAAGGGGAAGCTGAATATGCAATGATGATAAAGTTGACAAGCACAAATTGCCATATTTGGAAAACCAAGATGGAGGATATTCTCTATTGCAAATACCTATACGATTCGACAGAGGGACAAAACCCAGAGAGTACATCTGATGTAGACTAGAAGAAATAAAATAGGAAGTCCATTGGAATAGTTCAAAAGTGGCTTGACATTTCCGTGTTCCATCACATCTCAAAAGAGACCAATGCCAAAGATCTATGTGAGAAGCTTAAGAAATTATATGAGTGGAAGACTGCCACAAATAAAGCTTTCTTGATCAGAAAGTTGGTGAACCTCAAGTACTGGGATGGTACTAGCATCGTTGAGCATATCAATGAATTACAAAGCCTTGTAAATCAACTTGGGCCCATGAATATGATTCTTGAGGATGAACTCCATGCTCTACTTCTTCTGGGATCATTACCTGATAATTGGGAGATGCTCATACTGAAAGTCAACAATTTTACATAGGAAGGCAAGTTGACACTTGACCAGGTGAAGAGCAGTCTACTAAATGAAGAGACTCAACAATGAGCATCAGGCGACAACGGATCAGATGTGCACTTTACAGAGAGTAGAAGCGTTGATAGAGAGAGAGACTATAGAAGATTGAAGAGATGCTGTGAGTCCCAAGACCATGGAAAATCTCATGGTAGATCCAAGTCAAAGAGTAGTAGAGAGTGTTTTCATTGCGGCAAGCCAGGTCATTTCAAAAGGGATTTCAAGGTTTGGAAAAAGAAACATGGGTCTGAATACAAATGCAAGCAAGATGACGATAAGAATACTGCAATGTCAATCTTAGATGATAGGGACGATGACTATGATGTGGTCTTAACAGTCCAAGAGAAGTGTTTGCATGTTGAGGATGATGATTCAGAGTAGGTGGTTGATACTGCAATTTCTTATCATGCTTCATCGAGTAAGGAATCATTCACTTCATACATGAGGGGAAACTTTGGGAGGGAGAACATGGGAAATTTCAGCTTCTCCATAGTTATTGGTATTGGAGATGTTTGTGTTCAAACAAGAATCAGTTGCACGCTCACACTAAAGGATGTTCGTCATGTTCTAGATTTGTGACAGAGTTTGATATCTAGTTCATTCTTTGATAAAGAAGGTTGTCATCTAGATTTTTATGGTGGGAATTTGCAAGATCACTAAGGGGTCTTTGGTTATTGTATGGGGTAAATTGTGTCACAAATTGTACAAGACCCTTCTGAAGGTACTCAAAGGTGGTCATATATATGAAGTTAAGGATCACCAAACCAATATTTGGCATAGATGGCTGGGGTATATCAGTGAGAAAGGCTTGAAGCTTTTATTAAAGTAGAGATTTATTCCTTATGGCGAGGACACTGGCCTTAGTTCATGTGATGCATGTCAGACATGAAAGCATCGATGTGTCTCTTTCAAGACAAGATCAAAGGTGAAGTCACAACTTCTATAGATAGTACATTCATATGTCTGTGGTCCTTTTGAGGTACCTTCAATGGGTGGAAATAAGTATTTTTTGACATTCATTGATGATGAATCTAGGAAGGTGTGGGCCTATTTGTTGAAGACCAAGGATCAAGTCTTTTAGTGTTTCCAGAAATTTCATACCATGGAGTGGGAAACAAAGAATAGGCTAAAGTGTCTCTATACAGACATGGAGGAGAGTACACCTCCAAGGAGTTCCAGTATTACTACATGCAACTCGAAATACGACATGAAAGGACAAAACCCGGAACATCACAACATAATGGTATAGTTGAGACAATGAACCTTACCATAGTTGAGAAAGTTAGATACATGTTGAAGACTACAAGGTTGCCAAAGATATTCTCAGGTGAGATTGCGCACACTACCTACTATCTAATTAATCGATCTCCATCAGTTCCTTTGGGGTGTGATATACCTGAGATAGTATGGAAAGGAAATGATGCATCCAATGCTCATATACAAGTAAATGGGTGCAAGTCTTATGCACATGTTCCAAATGAAAAGAGACAAATGGTTGATTATAAAGTAGTGTGTGTATCTTTCTTGGCTATGGAGATCAGTGGCTTGGCTACATGTTATGGGACCCTATGAAAAAGACCATGAGAAGACATAAAGATGTGACATTCTATAAGAGTCACACCTTTACAGAGTTTGAGAGTGATGATGTAGATGTTGTAGGATCGGGTGACAGTTCCTCTTATGATGAGTATTAGGATGCTCCAACTTCTTCACATGTGTAGCCTTCAAATGATGAAGAAGAGCAGCAGGATCACCCTGAGCACCAGAGTGATAGAGCATCGATATTCCAGTTCTAGATGCACAAATGAGTGATCCAAACTCACAATCTAAGACTTATGGGCATGGGGAGTAAGATCATCACTAGGCAGAGTCCTCAATGTAGTAGTTGAGGAGTTCTGATAGAGTTTTTCATCTTTCATCCAAATATCTAGCATCTCAGTATATTATCCTTACTGATCAGGGGGAGACAAAGACATATCATGAGACACAAACTGATAGAGACAAAGCATAGTGGCATCAGGAAATGTAGGAGGAGATGTATTCTTGGTAGAAGAATGGTACCTATGGCCTTGTGGTGCTTCCTAAGGGCTAGAGAGCACTAAAGAACAAGAGTATTTATAGTATGAAGAAAGATGACAATAATAATCAAATCAGACACAAAACTAGACTATTTGTCAAGGGCTTTAGTCAAAGACTGAGGGAGCATCATCATAGGGTTTTTGAGACTTGGTACAGAAGTTCAAAAACAAGGTTTTCATCTAGGATGACTTGACTGATCAATTAGGGGGAGAAAACAAAGTTTCAGGTCTGGGCATGGAGAGAGAACAAACACTACAAGGATACTTCTTCTCAATTGTTTGGGAACAGAATTAAGTCAGGATTGGAATTCAAGAAGATGGATGAAAATGAGAAGATTTTGACATGTCTGAGGAGAATGGATCCATTACATGTAGTGATGGGAACCATAAGCTACTTTAGATGATTGTTGAAGACAATGTCACCCTCATGGGTTGTAGGGGGAAATTTTTGGGAAATGAATAGGATTCTAGCCCATGTCCTAGTTGGATTTGGACTTAAGTATCAGTTGGCTTGTAATAGCAATCCTAATAGGAGTCAAATATAAAAGGCAAAGAAGATGGTTTCTTGTATTCAATATTGTATTGTATTAGGAATTGAAGCAGGATTCCTACCTGGAACTACATACCATGGAGGCCTATAATAGAGACCCTGGGGGGAGCCATTAAGATCATCTCACCGGTTGAGGTGTGATCTCTCCACTTTCTTGTTGGTGCCTTCTACATTATAGGCTCCATAGAATAAGAACAACTGGAGGAGCTCTCTTGGTTGAATAATAGAGGGCTAGCGAATTTGCATTGAAGTGAAGTAGTGATTGACAGTCAGTGACACATTGGGTGCACTAACACATCAACTCTCTTGGTTTATAAGAGAGGGCCAATGACTTTGTCTTGAAGCAAAGTAGCAGTTGGTGGTTACAAACGCAATGTTGTCATAGAGGCAATGGTCCGACCCAATCAACAATCACTGCAGCATCAAGCGATCCGTAGGAATGATAGTGGCATTCTAAGGAGATCAAGTAAAGAGGGAGTTTTTGTACACACTGGGTGTCATTATCTTCTTCCTAATCTTTGTTCTCATGTGGGGAGGGCCACCTAGATTTAGGGGTAATTAAATCCAGGCAGTGTGAGTTGTAATCTTAATTACATAGTGCTTGTTGGTTGGTATTGTCATGTGGTTTTTCTCTCCTTGTCTGGGGAGACTTTTTCATGTTAAATCTGGTGTTTCTTCTTTGGGTTTATACATTTGTCGGTAACACTTTTGTAATAAGTTTTCATCACATTTGGGACTTTATTGGTACAAAATCCCTAACAATAACTAATCACAAAATACCACCATGCCACCACTAAGAACCATGCTTCCATTATGCACCTTTGTCACCTAAAAATATGGTCAACATATTTGATGAGTTGTTTCTACCTCAGTGAGTGAATACCTCTCACTTAATGAAAAACATAGTTGGGGACGTTTACGTTTATCACATGGATTGTTGGGAAGGAGTAATATGTAGATACTTGAATAATATGGGTCCCATAAAACAAAACAAAACTGGGGATAAAGGAGAATTTTTATTTATTTTTCACTATACCTTTTTATGTTGCATCTCTTTTATTGTGGTTCTTTATGTTGTTTTGCATTTTTGTTTAATGGGATTTTGCAATGGTCATGTTCGCATCACTCTTAAATTTTAGAACGAAAGAGTGATTCATTGTGACTATGTTACTATTACATATTAGATACTCAATCTAATATGTTTTATAATGAAATTGATATGGTTGGAATTGTCTAGTCCATCCAATTAGAAGTAACATCAGCTAGATGCTTTATAGTTGATAGGTTGTATCCTCTTGAATCAGTCTGGTTCATGTTGTTTCAAACACTAGAACAAGTGTTACAACCTCAATTTTTCATGTGTTTTCATAATTGAAATGTAATAATTTTATGAATATGGACTTGAATTGAGAAGGTTGTATGCTTTACTTCAAAGAATGTGTTTCTTTGCAAACCTCCCCTTTGATATGAATTCTGTGATTTCTATTGTTTTGTTAATCCAATAATGGACATAAAAGAGAGGAAAAGAAGAAAAGTCCAAACAATAGAGAAAAATAAAAGATAATAGATATTGAGCAATGTATTTATGAGAAATGTATGGAAATATCTAGAAAGTGACATTGATGGCCACAATTGATTAGATTTCGTTTACATGTGATTAATAATGGAAAGAGTAATCAAAATAAGGAAAAATGAATTTAGTTAATAAAAGGAATAAGTAAGGAAAGGAGAAAAGATAGATGTAGAAGCCTCTAGAAGGCTAAGAGGTAGCCTCCAAAGGTAAAATTCGTGCCTTTAAGATTCCTTGAGGTCCAAGGAATCCAAGATGATAAGATAATGGCAAAAGAAAGAGGAAATATCAATTAATTTTGTTTTATTAATGAATAACTTGCATATGAAGGAAACACCCTTTTCCTTTGGAATTTGGGTTTCAAAATTGGTACACGCGTAGATAATACCAATTCATAGATTCCTTTAAAATTTGGTTGAAAAACAATGCAAGGTTTTCCCTCTTTGTTTGATAAGGAAAGTGAGTTCTCAAGAGAGAAGGTTTTGGAGAGCCTTTTTGGAAAAATAAGTTATCCAATATGTGTCTTTTCTTTATGTTTCTTTTGTGTGTAAAAGTTGAGGATATAATAACTTTCCTTGACACTCATGGGTATCCAATAGGTAGGTTTTGAGTAATAGCCTCGTGAAAGAGAAATTAATATAAAAGAAAAAGATAAAATCTTTGGAATAAGCCACGAGTTGGATTGCTTAGCAAGGAATGATGGGTTTGGAAAGTGTTTAAGAGGAGAGGAGCAAACAAGTCGTATACATTAGATATGGGGGGAAAGTTCAACCAGAGGAAAAGAGTACCAGGCTGGAGCCACATTATTCTTCCTCCCTTCTTGATTCTTCTAGTATTATCTAGGGCATTCTTCATGGTATATATAAAGATCCCCAATAGCCCTCACATATAGAGAAGACACTACCATCAGTCGTGGTCATCCAGTCTTCATCACCATGAACTCTGTGCCCTAGTCGTACATTGGCTTGAGGCACATTGACAACATGTTGGGATTTGTAGGTCTTCGTCCACCTACGAACATCGGTGAAGAACCTCACAAATCTCCTCTTCTCGTGCTACTGGTGACGAGACCCCACGCCTTATGAGGTTGGCGCAGAGGCACAAGGGGTGCCCATACCCTCCCCGACACTCGCAGGCCTCAGGGGTCTAAGGAGGAGACCCGACGGAAGAGTTGTAGGTCGTTGCTAGGGTTGCTCAAGAGGTGGAAGATGATCAAAGCCTTTTTGATGAAAATGCCCCTCCTAAGCGTGAAGGAGCGGTCTGTGGCCTGGGGGTAAAAGAGACAATTTGTTATAACTCAAATCCGACTTGGAAGGTACATTCATGGGAGTGAGTTGCCTATGTGGCACCTCCCTATTGGTCCATATTTGTTTATCTTACAAAATTCATAACTAATTACTGGTAGCTCAGATTAAGATGAATAATGTATGAATTTTGATCAGAAAAATGTGCGAAATTCAATAAAAATGTTATTAGAACCTGATTTCACTTCTAATTTCAAAAGTGTCGAAAGTGATCATATAATGCATTGAACTTTGATTAAAAACCCTAATTGGGATTGGATATCAAATCTAAGATGCTTAATGGGTTAATTCGAGTATTAATAACCTATTGAGAAATAAAGTGAGGTTTAAATTTGATTTAGATAATGTTTGGCTTGTTTTTGGGTTTTA
Source organism: Alisma plantago-aquatica (assembly GCA_963693085.1). Lineage (NCBI taxonomy): Eukaryota > Viridiplantae > Streptophyta > Magnoliopsida > Alismatales > Alismataceae > Alisma > Alisma plantago-aquatica. Next base: position 791,404,688 of record OY856410.1, on the reverse strand, counting down.
AACCAAGAATATGTGATACTATATCTAGAAACCCTAATTTAGGGTAAAAGAAGAGATGATTATGTTTAATTCGAAAATATGGAAATATGTTTTTAAATGATGATCCTAGTCCTGTTAGGAGAGATAGGATGAGAAACTTAGGGTTTATAAGTAGTTTTGTCTAATTAGGGTTTGTGGTACTAAAAGTAAAGACAAAACCCTAATTGCAAGTGAAACCCTAAAAAGGGGTAGAAACCCTAAAAAGGAATAGAAATCCTAAGAAGCAAGTTGGTTTGGATATATCTTGATAAAAGGAAATTGTATGTTTATTTTAGTATTCTTGTACTTGCTTGCTTGATTAGATTTCCCTACTTGGTTGATTCAATCTCAAAAATTAGCAGTATAGGTATGTGGTTACTCTTATGATTAAATCGTTTTAGTTTCAGAGTGATTCCCAGATGTTTTATCAGTTGCATGAATATAACTGCTTGGATGACTTTTATTTCATGCAACTATAAAGTGACTACGACTATCACTATAAATAAGTGTAAATGACTAGCTTAGATCTTGGTCCTCCTCTGTGGCTTTGCTAATAATAAGGATGACCTAGTACATGGTCTACCTGTTAGGTAGGACCATCAAGTTATCATGAGTCAGTGATTGGGCTATCTATGGGTAGTGCCATGTGACTCTTTAGCATATTATGAGTTAGGAATTGGGCTACCTATGGGTAGTGCCATGCGAATCTTCAACCCTAGGTATTGATCTACCTGTTACGTAGGATCATGGGGGTTAATTAGGATCTACCATATGAGAGGTTGTATCTAGGTTCACTGTAGGGACAGCGCAGAGGCTAGGGTATGTATGGATTGAGTAGTTATGTTTAAAGCGTAAAGTTCGTTTGTTAAATCATAATTTCTTTGCGATATGTTGTTAAAACTAAATGCATAATTTGTGTTTCCCCCACATACCAGTATATTTTGTTATACTGAGTGACGTTTTGTTTGTCAGTGATTTAGATACAAAATTGAAAATGACAAACAATAAAGTGGTACATTGTGAATACATGAATTAAAGTACAAGGAGGATGAGTTAGAATAGATTCTAGTTATCGATAGAAGTTTAGAAATCTAAGATTTTAAAAAGGTATGCAAAGTTTTATTTTATTCCAGCTTTTCAGTATAGTTTTGGTAGAATTTAGTAATTATTATTGATTATTTGTCGAACCATTGATCCAGAAAATTGGGATAACGGATCTGACCTTTTGGTCTCCCTTAATTAGGGGTTATTGGGAGGTAGGGTGATTACATTTGGTATCAGAGCATTGGTTCCTCATTTAATCCTTAATAATTATTAAATTTTACAAACTCTGTAGAACCGAGGGAGTTATTAGAGGATATTCTGAAAGACAGAGGTGCCTAGAAAAGGATCACAGTCCGAGGGCTGGCAATATTTTGCTCCACCCCGCTAGTCAGTCACAAGGACTCCCAGATGCTATGTGATTGCCTGGCCAAAGTCTGAGGTTTTGACTCGAAATAAGATACCTTTAGGACTCTCTCATCTATTTCTTCCCTTCTCAACCCTAATTCAATTTAGATTATAAGGTTTAGGGTTTTTCTCTCTCTTCCCCACCCTCTTGAGGTCAAGGTAAGTATGATAAGGATTAAGGAATCCTCCACCAAATTAATGAAAATTATGTAAACAAGATGTCATGGATATAAGCTTAATAGTTTAAGTGTAAACTAAACATGAGTTACACGCTTAAGGTTGCATGGCGTGTGTAGTCCTTCCCTCGGGAGAGATCTGAGGTTAGACCTTCTTATAGGAGGACGAGGAGAGAGTTAGCCTTGGAGGCAGAGGCCTCCAGGAAGAGGTAGAGACTTGGCGCATCCTCTGAGGACAATGCTAACCCTAACCCAAAGAGGTTGTTAGAGAGAGATGACATGATGAGTTAGATATCATGGTCGACCATATGCGTGGGTTGACATGCTTCTTGGTTTTGAGTATCCGTGAGAAGCATGATCTATGTGAGGTTGGTTTACCTAGTGCCTTTTGGGTGACCCAACCTTAGAAGGTTCATCCCTGTTAGGGTGAAGGATAGCTCCTTCATTGAAGAAGATAGTGGTGACCATAGAGAAACCCTTATGGTCTTATATGAGTATGGAAGAGCATGCACCCATGTAGGTCTATGCATGAGAGCTTGATCCACTTTCTTAGAGAGAGAACCTCCAATGGTAAGGTCGGTTGTAGGGAGAGCAAGGCTCGAGCAAGAGGGTTGGAAGCTTAGACTCTTATATATAAGAAACCATGAGAAGTCGAGTATGTTATGACCTAGAATGGACAAACTAAGTGGATGGTTGTGGCTGCCTCGTGCATGATCCTTGGAGGCTTGTGGTATCATGGATGCTTTTAGAGGAATAAGACCCTAGAAGAAGGATGAGGTTTCTGGTACCAATGTACAGATGTTGCATGTGCCTACCTTACCTTCTAGGTATAGCAAGGAGAGTTCCTTAGACCCTAATGAGGTATAGTATCAAGTTGTGAGGTCTCACACCTAGTTGGTTGTCCTGGTGTAGGACTCTCAGGTGTTGCTCAGGTGGAAGAATAGTAGGAAGTGCATGCTATACCATGTACCTATTTGGTTTGTGGATGAAAAGTTGAGCATGTAGTTAGATAGTTGATGCATAAAAGTGTACCCAGGGTTCCTAGAACTAAGAGGGGAAGTAGAAGTACTTAGTGCGCCTAATGCTCATGAAGTTGGGTGAGTTCCTACAGTTTCGAGCATGGCATCCCTCAGATTTAGAGGAAAAGGAAATCTCTTGGAGTAAGGTATATGTTTGATGAACCCCCCACACATAGGTTGGTGACATATGCATGTATGATGTTGGTCCGATGTGGAGGAATAGAAACAAGTATGACCTGGCATGGTTTAGTAGGTGGTCTGGTGACATATGCATGTATGATGTTGGTCTGATGTGGAAGAATAGAAACAAGTATGACCTAACATGGTTTAGTAGGTGGTCTTCTTATTAGCTACATGCCTTAGTAACTTGATAGGGCTAAGCATGCTCATGATGGTGTAAACCCTAGACGTGAGGATGTTTGTAACCTTTGTTTCTCTCAAGTGATAGTTTTCTCCCATCTTGGGGAGGGACCCTTCTGTAGGGTAAGTATCATCTTTTGTGTAGGTTAGAAGTAACCTAAAGAAGTCTCTCATAGGATATTAATGAGCTAAGTGGAGAGCACATGGTGTGAGCACGAATATATAGACCCTTGTGTGACCATCTCTAAGGGGCATAAAGATATGTTGCCATGGAGGTAACCCTATGGGGCCTGACCAAGTTAGGTAGGTTGTATATATTAAAGGATGTAAGTTTGACCATGAGTGCCCAGAGAGATGATGAAGTTTTGGGTAAATATTAAAGGATGAGATGTGCTATCCTAAGTCAATACTAAGGTAATGAAGGGATAAGACCGATGGAAGTAGGAGTTGTTTGTTCCCTAGATGCATGAGACCATAGGGTCAGGGGGTAACAACTACCTTTGCCCAAGGACCATGGGCTAGGAGGCTGGCCACCTTCATGAGTTCATGGGGCCTAAGGGGTAAAGGTGATAGGCACTCCCTAGATGCATAAGGGTCAGATCACTCCAAAAGTGTTGGCACCCTAGATACCTTGAGGTAACGACTAAGGATTTCACATAAAAGAGATATTTTAAGATACAGAGGTGATGGGAAAAGTCTTCCCATGGGTGTAGATCCATAATTGATATGTTCATGTTGTGGAGACATGTGATGTACGTTTCAACATGGATTGGAAAAGTGTACTGGAAATGTGTGATGCACCATCTCTACTCTTGGAATGGGATGAACTTTGTATTTGGACTGCAGCAAAATGCTTATTTCCTCTCGTTATGGGGGTGAGAGATAGGGCAATACGCATGCCATACACTAAGGATAAAGATGATGTGAGTTGAAACATTGTTATGATGTTTGAGGATTGAGGAAGTATCATGCCTTTTTATAGATGGTTTGCAAACACGAAGAGAACTAAGGTAGTCATTATATGAGGATGTTCCTATCAAGAGCGATATGGAATTAATGAGTTATATAAGTTTGAGTTTGATAACCAAGATGATGAGCTCAGAGTTTTCTTGACTCGGTTAGACCTAAATCCGAGATTAGGATGATAAGTGGAATATATGAAGGTTTATCTCCTCACTATTACCTAGCACATAAGGATGTAGGGTGGTCATGGATTCTCTTTATCAAGACACAACTGTCTAGTTTATCCAGTAGAGAGGCTAGAAGAGGTGGCTAGGTGAACCCTAAGTTTGTGAGATATGGTCGGATAACACTCACATACAATGAGATCCATTGGTCGAGTTAGTGGTGGTTTCTTGTTTAGACAACCTAGGGCTTGATGCGACAAGAGAATGGTTGAAGAACCTCAGATACATTTCTCAGGAAAAGAAGGTGATGGAACCCATGTATAGAGTGTTGTAGGGGTTTCTGAGGAGTCAACCTTGAGGAATCATGACGTGCAGGAGTTTGTGATGTTAAGTACACCCTACATCTTGGTACTACTAAGATGAATAAAGTTTCCAATAGTGCTTTGAATATCTGAGATAATGAAATGGATAGAGTTCCATGTGTCTTGTCGCTATGCATGCCAGGAGGTGAAGGTCGAACACTAGTACCTAGTGAGTTACTATAGATAATGAAGAGTCCCCGAAAGGGAAAGGAGTAGTTCACCATAGATGTTGTGGTGGATCTCCCCTTGGCCAAGAGAGGTCATGATGTAATATGGGTATGGTAGATTTCCTTACCAAGTTGACCTAATCCCTTGCCTAAGAAAGAGAGCACTGTCAGTGTGACAGATCTGGTTGAACTATATATGAGGAAGAGATAGTTCATCTACACCGTGATCGAGTTCAATATCTGGAGCGTGACCTCAAGATCACTTCCATGCGGTGGAAGTAGGTACCTAAATAACTCGATGTCAGCTTGAGGTTCAGCCCAGCTTATCACCCCTGACTGATAGACAATCAAGAGAGTATGATCCAAACTAGAGGGTATGATGAGAGTGTGTGTGCTCATTCAGGTGATACATGGGATCAGTTCCTGACTGAGAGAGTTTGCTTGTGATGATAGTCACCATAGCTAGTATCAGGATGTAAGAAGCTATGTAAGGGAGGTTGTGTCGATCACCACTTCATTCAAATGATGTCGGTGAAAGGACCTTGTGAAGGTCAGAGAGACCACAGTGTGTGCAGATGAAGTCACTTTGATCATGCGATGGCTGAGAAAGCCCAGGGGCGACATGAGTCGTGAGCTGATGCAAAGCAGACTGACATGCAGTTCACTATGGGAGGATATGTGTTATGAAAACCCGACCCCTCTGAGCTATAGCTAAAGTTGAGTCCCCGATACATAGGTCTATTTGAAATGGATTGGTGGAGTTGCTTATGTTTAGCCTTACCCCTCAGGATAATATTATGTATGATGTGTTCCATGAGTCTGATCTAGAGCACTATGTGATGTACCTGAGCCATGTGCTGAGGCATGAACCTAATGAGCTTCTAGGGAGGCTAAAATATCCTGAGTCACCAATGAGGGTATGTGATACCAAGGTGAGAAAGAACCCAGATGTAAGAATATAAGACAATAAAGGTTTTTTGGAAGCATCATGGAGAGGATGAAGCCACATGGGAGTCGATGATGGATATGAGAAAGTCTTATCTTGCTTGCTTGTTTGTTTGGTGGAATTTTGAGGGCAAAATTCCTATAAGAGGGGAAGGATATTCCAACCTCAGTTTTACATGTGTTTTCATAATTGAAATGTAATGATTTTATGAATATGGACTTGAATTTAGAAGGTTGTATGCTTTACTTCAAAGAATGGGTTTCTTTGCAAACCTCCCCTTTGATATGAATTCTGTGATTTCTATTGTTCTATTAATCCAATAATGGATATGACGTCGTCCTAGGCTGACACACTTATGTTTTGCCGATGATATCACCTTATTCGGGGAGGCATCGGTGGAACAAGCTCGACTGATCAACCAATGTTTCCAAAGATTCGGCGCTGCCTCTGGGCAGATGTTGTCAATGGAGAAATCCTCTGTATATTTTTCCAAAAATACCGACCGGATCACCAAACGTCGGGTGTGCAGAATGCTGAAGATGGAAGCTACCGAGGATTTAGCCAAACATCTTGGGGTACCCATGCTCCATAAACGCGCAAGCAAAATGGTGTATCTTGACAACTCGCACTCTATCGTTAGTTGGAAGGGTGGCGCTAGCCAGATCCACTCTCAACGCTATGCCTTCTTATATAATGCAATCCAGTTTTCTCCCTGTCTCCCTTTACGATAGCATCGACAGAACTATTCGAAACTTCATATGGGGTGGGCCGAATGCTCATAAAAGTATCAGCCTTGTCTCGTGGAAGAAGATGATAGCACCAAAATAGATGGGGGGTATGAGTATCAAACTGGCCAGACTGCAAAATGAGGCCATGTTGTCTAAAACTATTTGGGATTTCTACACTAACAAAGGCAATCTATGGACATAGGTTATGGAGCATAAATACTCGCATAAGCAAGGAAACGGAAGAACCACATGATCCAGACTTTGGAAATTCATGGTGGACAACAAGAGCAAGGTCATGGATAAAGCCGCCAAAGCTATCGTTAGTGGTAACACCACCTCGGCCTGGCATGATAAATGGGTGGGTAGCCGTCTCACACCAACGCTGAAGACACATAAAACGATCCCTGACGAGCATCAAGATCTAAAGGTCGCATCCATGGCCGCGAATGGGGAGTGGGATGCGGGCATTATCTGTCACTGGTTCACAGAAACTACTGCTGAAACAATACTCAATATGATCCCTCCTTCTCAGGAGGGAGGTGCTGATGTATGGTGCCATTTAGATGACACACACTACCGTTTCAGAACTCAGAATTGCTACAGAACTTTGTTAAACAACATATGCACTAGATCTCCTGGTAACTGGACCACGATCTGGAAATTGGCGGTGCCACAACAAACCAAAGTGTTCCTATGGAAGGCCCTGCATGACAGTCTTATGACGATTGCTACCCGGACAAGGAGAGGTTTCACCAGAGACGATAACTGTCCCAGATGCGGCAACATTGGCGAGACAACCATCCATATTCTGATAGAAAGTCTATACGCACAGGAGGTGCGAGCTGGTATCACCAAGGTCTATAAGGTGACGTTTGAACCAGGCAACTCTCTACTGGAATGGTTCTCCCGTAACCTAAAGTACAAAATGGTGAATAGGTCCCGATCAACCTGGTTCGCCATGATGGTGGAACATCTGTGGAGGCAAAGGAATGAATTCGTCTTCAAGGGCATCCAATGTCCCCCAAGTGTCCTTATAAGGAACATCTCATCCTATGTCAACTGTAGTATGGACGCCTTTAGACCTGCAACTTCGATGCACAATTGTACAAAAAAAGAAGGGTGTCCTCCAATATTGGAGAACGCTATCAGAATCAATGTCGACGGATCCGTTCAAAAACGTTCAGGTATAGGGGCAATAAGTTTCTTCGCAAGGAATGCACACCAGCAGTGGCTAGTGGGCGGCGCTCATCCGGCAGGCGGCCTTCGGATCCTAGAAGTGGAGCTACTAGCAATATGTAGAGGCCTTGAAGCTGTAATCCATAGACCAGAACATGTACTGTTGGAAACCGGCAGCAAACTAGCATGGTCAATTCTGAATTCCAGAGAAATTGATATGCCCAAATACAAGATTTTTGTCACTAGATTTGAGAACCTCAAGGCACAAAAACCTGATATTCAAATCCTCTTTGTCAAAACGGAATCGAATGTAATGGTTGATTGCCTTGCCAAATGGGCAGTCCGTTATGCAACAGAGTCAGTAACCTGGACTCAATGCCCCGACTTCATACCAACTGAGATCTGGGAGGAACAATGGGCATGTTATGTACCTGTAAGATCTACTATTTTAGCTTGCAACCTGAGAGCAGGATGAATAAAGTTGCTCGGTAATTCCCCAAAAAAAATAAAATAATAATGGATATAAAAGAGTGGAAAAGAAGAAAAGTCCAAACAATAGAGAAAAATAAAAGATAATAAATATTGGGCAATGTATTTATGAGAAATGTATGGAAATCTCTAGAAAGTGGCATTGATGGCCACAATTATTTAGATTTCATTTACATGTGATTAATAATGGAAAGTGTAATCAAAATAAGGAAAAAGGAATTTAGTTAATAAAAGGAATAAGTAAGGAAAGGAGAAAAGATAGAGGTAGAAGCCTCTAGAAGGCTGAGGTAGCCTCCAAAGGTAAAATTCGTGCCTTTAGGATTCCCTGAGGTCCAAGGAATCCAAGATGATAAGATAATGGCAAAAGAAAGAGGAAATATCAATTAATTTGGTTTTATTAATGAATAACTTTCATATTAAGGAAACACCCATTTCCTTTGGGATTTGGGTTTCAAAATTGGTACACGAGTAGAACATACCAATTCATATGTTCCTTTCAAATTTGGTTGAAAACCAATGCAACGTTTTCCCTCTTTGTTTGATATGGAAAGTGAGTTCTCAAGAGAGAAGGTTTTGGAGAGCCTTTTTGGAAAAATAAGTTATCCAATATATGTCTTTTCTTTATGTTTCTTTTGTTTATAAAAGTTGAGGATATAATAACTTTCCTTAACACTCATGCATATCCAATAGGCAGGTTTTGAGTAATAGCCTCATGAAAGACAAATTCATATAAAAGAAAAAGGGGAAATCTTTGGAATAAGCCATGAGTTGGATTGCTTAGCAAGGATGATGGGTTTGGAAAGTGTTTAAGAGGAGAGGAGGAAACCTATCATATACATTAGACATGGGGGGAAAGTTTGACCAGAGGAAAAGAGAACTAGACATGATCCACGTTATTCTTCCTCCCTTCTTGATTCTTCTAGTATTATCAAGGGCACTCTTCATGGCATATATAAAGATCCCCAATAGCCCTCACATATAGAGCAGACACTACCATATGTCATGGTGATCCGGTCTTCATCACCACAAACTCCGTGCCCTAGACGTACATTGGTTCGAGGAACATATACAATAGATCAGGATCTTTAGGTCTTCGTCCACCTAGGAACACCGGTGAAGAACCTCACCAATCTCCTCTTATCGTGCTAATGCAGACGAGACCCCATGCCTTATGAGGTTGGCACGGAGGCACAAGGGGTGCCCAAACCCTCCTCGACACTCGCAGGCCTCGGGGGTCTAAGGAGAAGACCCGATGGAAGAGTTGCAGGCCACCGCTAGGGTTGCTCGCGAGGTGGAAGACGAGCGAAGATTTTTTGATGAAAATGCCCCTCCTGAGCACGAAGGAGCGGTCCACGACCCGGGGGTGAAAGAGACAATTTTTTATAACTCAAATTCGACCCACAAGGTACGTGCATGGGAGTGAGTTTCTTATGTGGCACCTCCCTATTGGTCCATATGTGTTTATCTTACAAAATTCATAACTAATTACTGGTAGCTCAGATTATGATGAATAATATATAAATGTTGATAAGAAAAACGTGATGAATTCAATAAAAATGTTTTTAAAACCTAATTTCACTTCCAATTTCAAAAGTGTCTAAAGTGATCATATAATGCATTGAACTTTGATTTAAAACCCTAATTATGATTGGAGATCAAATCTAAGATACTTAATGGGTTAATTCGAGTATTAATAACCTATTGAGAAATAAAGTGAGGTTTGAATTTGATTTAGATCATGTTTGGCTTGTTTTAGGGTTTTAAACCAAGAATATATGATATTGTATCTAGAAACCCTAATTTAGGATAAAAGAAGAGATGATTATGTTTAATTCGAAAATATGGAAATATGTTGTTAAATGATGATCCTAAGTCTGTTAGGAGAGATAGGATGAGAAAATTAGGGTTTATAAGTAGTTTTGCCTAATTAGGGTTTGTGGTACTAAAAGTAAAGACAAAATCCTAATTGCAAGTGAAACCCTAAAAAGGGGTAGAAACCCTAAAAAGGAATAGAAATCCAAAGAAGCAAGTTGGTTTGTATAGATCTTGATAAAAGGAAATTGTATGTTAATTTCAGGATTCTCGTACTTGCTTGCTTGATTGGATTTCCTTACTTGGTTGATTCAATCTCAAAAATAAGTAGTACAGGTTTGTGGTTATGCTTATGATTCAATTGCTTTAGTTTCACAACGATTCCTAGATGTTTTATCGGTTGCCTGAATATAACTACTTGGATGACTTTTATTTCATGCAACTATAAAGTGACTACGACTATCACTATAAATAAGTGTACCTGACTAGTTCAGATCCTAGTCCTCCTATGTGGCTTTGCTAAAAATAAGGTTGACCTAGTACATGGTCTACCTGTTAGGTAGGACCATCAGGTTATCATGAGTTAGTGATTGGGCTATCTATGGGTAGTGCAATGCGACTCTTTAGCATATTATGAGTTAGGGATTGGGATACCTATGGGTAGTTCCATGTGACTCTTCAACCCTAGGTATTGATCTACCTGTTAGGTAGGATCATGGGGGTTAATTGGGATCTACCATATGAGAGGTAGTATCCAGGTCCACTACAGGGACAACACAGATGCTAGGGTATGTATGGATTGAATAGTTATATTTAAATCATAAAGTTTGTTTGTTAAGCCATAATTGCTTTGCGATATGTTGTTAAAACTAAATGCATAATTTGTGTTTCCCCCACATACTAGTATAATTCGTTATACTGATCGACATTTTGTTTGTTGGCAATTTAGGTACAAAATTAAAAAAGACAAATAGTAAAGTGGTACATTGTGAATAAATGAATTAAAGTACAAGGAGGATTAGTTAGAATAGATTCTAGTTATAGATAGAAGTTTAGAAATCTAAGATTTTAAAAAGGTATGCAAAGTTTATTTTATTCTAGCTTTTCAGTATAGTTATGGTAGAATTTAGTAATTATTATTGATTATTTGTCAAACCATTGATCTGGAAAATTGGGATAACGACTCTGACCTTTTGGTCTCCTTTCATTGGGGGTTACCGGGAGGCATGGTCACTACAACAAGCTCTATAAATTTCTTGTTATGTACTGAAAATGAATGACATTATTAAACCTTATCGACACTATAATTATCACAATAAAGGGTTGCACATATGTTTTAAATGATTTTCTAAATCCATAATGATTAAATTCTATTCTTTATTGGAATAGAAATTTTGTTGATAATGATTTGTACTATGAACATTTTTTGCATTATGCCACATTCATTTAAAATGAGTGGAAGTCAACCTTTATATCAAGAGTAATATACTAATTGGAAAGTCAACTTTAGGAAGTATATGATATAATTAGATGTACATTGATTATTATTGAAATTCTTGGATTGGCAAAATGCACCAAAAGATTATGTTGTTAACAAATTTCCAATGTATTTCACAAAGATGTATCTCAATGAAGTTTATTTAACACAAAATAAAAAATAACACCATAGATGTTGAAATATTTCTCTTTAGTAAAGTAATAAAAAACACTATTATACAACTCCAAATTAATAAGAAATGACATTATAAAATTCCTTCATTTAAAAGAGTTAAATGAATCAAAATTTTCTACTACATATGAGGAATGTTTCACTTAGAAAACATGCAGAGAATTGTCTCATTTTTGACTTTCTACAAGCTCAACTAGAAATAATAGTTCTATATCTTTTTAATTACCTAAGAGTATGAACCATTTTATTTCCAATATTTTGTATGAAATAATAAATATCTTGGATTTATATTCTATAAAATATGATTCTGATGGTGGAGCAATGAATCATTTTAGTAAAGAATTCAACAACACTCCATGAAGAATTAAAAAACATTTAATTGGATAATAAAAAAATGGCGTAGATAACTGGGTATATTAATATTGTAAATTCATCTAGATGAAAGGATGGATCTAGAGTGTACTTTTTACTAGAAAGGGGAGCAAAACTTTTTTTTAGAGAAAAAGGATCGATTCATTACTTGTCAGCCATACGACATCTACAATCGGGAAGAAAGATACAAACAGAACATACAAACATCACGTTCAGTACCCAAAGGTACTACAACTCATATTGGAATGAGAGAGAGAGACATTTATGCATTGATTCTTCTTCCTTGAGGTTGTCTTAAGCAGTTTTTCCTGAAGAATTCCTTCAATCTGAACATTGGGTAGTGGTAGAGGGGCTGGAACAAGATGGTGTTCTGCTCATATATCAACTCAAACGAAGCCATATACCTGAGTAATAAGATCAATTCAAAGCAAAGATGAGATCTAGTCGTGGCTAGAGATCTCATCGCTCTCCCGAGGGGAGGTCGCAGCAAAGCACGATAGATAACTGCCGACTAGCAGTAGAAAAATGTAGATAAACTGTCAGTACCACTGGCTAAACAAGCCAACAAAGACAGAAAAAACCGAGGCCAAAATACTGGGGAAACCCAGAGCTCGAAAGCCTTCACGACGGAAGTGCTAGAAACCTTATTCAGAAAATGCAAAACTACTAAAAGGGGGTGGGGGAGCTCAATACCACCAGATCTGTGACGAAGATGGAACCACCAATGCCACTCCACCTTCAAACTGGCCAGAGGCCCGGTGGGGGAAACAGAGCCCAAGCTGCCCCTCCCAAATCGGCGCCCGACGCAACATGGTTCGAGATCACAACCAGTTGCCCAACCTCGCTGTAGCAGAAGAGGAGATGGTGGAGGAGAAGAAGACGGTCACCCGCCTAAGACAGACACGACGGAGATCGAGTCGAGTCAAGGCCCTGGGGGATTAGGGTGGCGTCTTCCGGTTGCCGAAGCCCCCTCCCCCGAGCCTGAAGCTTCCCTCCACAAGCCCTACGTCGCCCGCCCTATCTGTTCTTAGTCCTACATTAACCCCATAAATCAAAATAATCAAGGTGATAGGGGAGCAAAACTTTTAATTGATTTTATATGGTTGAATTATTGATATGTGCTACTTTTAGAAAAATGATGATAAATTGATATTACTATATTCCAAGTGGACATTTACACATAATTAGCTACAAATTTAAATTCTTATGAGTGCTATCTTATGTATTTTTCATGACACATTTTATTAGGTCATTAGAAATCATAACCTAACACCTATTTTGATTTTTATTTATCCAAGAAAACATATGAGAAAAAATATGAAATACATAAATAAATTTTATGCACCCATACTAGACTTGGTAAGATATTTTTCTAAATGTTGATACATGAGACATATGACCTGAGTTAGTAACTAATAGGAATTCAAGGTGTGAGAATGTGGGCTCTGATCTCCGAACCATGACATAAACACGATTAAAATGTAGCGGAAGCGAATCGGTAATCAGCGGAAGACAAAAATCACGGGAAATTAAAACTTTTCGAGACAAGAGCTTGGATCCATAAAAGCTTCTTTCATAAAGAGAGATAAACTGTTTACATCTCAGGATAATTACTTCTTGAGTAATTATATACATCCAGATACAAAATCTCAAGATCACTATACAAAAGACTCCAAGACCTGAGAGTACAGAGGACACATAGGACTGACTCTAACTACACCATATGGCAGGACAATCTCCACCTGAGATTACTGCTGCCCCTGATGCTGCTGCTGAGACTGATCACATGTAGGCTGGTTCCTTCGTCTCCGACGTCCACCTAAAAAGTTGAATCCTACGGGGTGAGACAATTATACATAATTGTCCCAGCGAGAGTTATAACTCTTCGCCAGAAGCTTTATTATAACATCAAAGAATATCTTAAACAATAAAGCCTTTAAAGCATTCTATAACAGTTGCAAGTATAACAAGATCTCAACCATTTCGGAGATATGGAGAATATAAATATTATTGCAATGTAACATCAATCAACTAACTTGGAGTCATCTCTAACAAGTTAAACTACATGGTTGATTATGTTTTACAAACAACATTATGCCCTGTGGAGATGAGGCTTACCACTCATACTCCAACTGATCGCTGAGAAGCCGCATCAGTATCATACATAGGTCATTAAGAGAGCCGGATTCTCATGACCTTCACCTTCCTCAGTCAGTAAGAGGATCACTTGTAGGACATCTCGTGTCTCTACAACTATAGCTCACCAGGGTAAACTGGTCCTTCGCTATTCTAGAGTCACAGTGGCGTTCTGTACTCTCTTCGTCATCAGGAGGTTTCATATTTACCTACCACTGATACGGATATCTGTGCTTTCTTCGTCATCAGGAGGTTTCATGTTTACCTACCACTGATACGGTATGGAATTATAGTGAAGGATGGATGGATTACACATCTACATCACTTTCCTACACTAGGATGTAAGGTTCTACACATCCATGTACCCCACATACTCAAAAGTATGTGCTCCAGGAGTTCCCTGAGGAAAACCTGCTTCACCATCATTTAATTTCTAACAATGATGGATCTATGATCAGGGATCTACATTATACTTGATTAGTTAAGTACATTCAGTATTCTTTAATAGCATACATTGTTCTGCAAACAATAACAATAGCATAGCAGTTATAAAAGAAGAATACTAAATGTAACAGGCCTAACTCATATCAGTCATCATTTCTCATTATCCTCATCACAAGTCATCTCTAAGGCATGACTTTGATGGTATTCATGGCTCTCACAGCCCATTATCAGTATAGGATGCCACTGACAAGACATCAGATTATTTTACTTATTCATAAGGCTAACAACATGCCTTTAATGAATATAACATCATCATCCATACCTGGATATGATTACCTTCATATCAGAACCTGCATGGTTAATACAACTGATAAAGGTAATACAAAAATAAGGAATATCCTTCGCACTCTTGTCATCAGAGTTTAAATCTCTAATTCTTATCAAAAAGAGTTTAATATTCAAAAGCATGCCATTACCCTTGAATTAGGGTTTACTATTCACATTACATGTCATCACCCTTGAATTAGGGTTTACTATTCACATTAAGGTGAATTGGACTCATAACATCATCATGTATGAGTAACATCTTCATTGATGATCTTAGATTAGTTAAAAGTTCATCATTTATCATAATTAGGGTTTCTATGATCTCACACAGGTGGATCATACCCTAATTATGCTCATTTCTGTGTATTGGGGATGCTTCAATTGGGTTTCCACTTAAAAAGGGTACTTTCTCTCTCTAGAAGTACTTTCTCTCTCTAGAAGTACTTTCTCTCTCATCATAAGGTTAGGTGATGTCAACATCACCCTAGATCAGGTCGGATTAAGTCATCATAGGCTAACATAGCCAAAAACATCACCATTATGTGATTTAGAGTCACTTTCTCTGTCTAGGGTACTTTCTCTCTCTAGAAGTACTCTCTCTTTCATCATACTAATGGTGGATGATAACATTATACTAGATCAAGTTGGATAAAGTCATTATGACTAAAAACATCATTCTCATGTAATTAGAGTTTGAATTGAGCAAGGTATAACTCAATTGACCTTTCAGGGGTATTTTGGTAATTCCCCCCATTGATCATCATTATGGTCAAAAACCTTAGTCAAATAACCCCTTACTATCCTAGATTATCATTAGGGTTTTATTTGGGCAACATTGGACCATTTATATTATGAATTGATTGAAAGAAGTCAACTTGGAATCACATTGATTGATTTCAATCATTAATCATCAATTGAGTTGAAATCGGTTGAAAGTGTTGACCGTTTGCCCACTTTGACTTTCCAAGACAGCGAGCCTCTTTATAACTCCAAGACCGCGAGCCCCCTTAGGCTTCAAGACCGCGAAGCCCTATCATTGGTTCAATTGATGTTGAGACCGCGAAGATCAAATTGGAGTTGAGACCGTGAAGAGACGTTGACCGTTTAGCTAGTTTGACCTCAGGACCGCGAGGCCCTTCGCGGTCTTGAGACCGCGAGCCTCCTCTCGGTCTTGAGACCATGAGCCCCCTCACGGTCTTGAGACCGTGAGCCCTCTCATGGTCTTGAGACCGCGAGCCCTCTCACGGTCTTGAGACCGCGAGGCTCACATGGTCTCAGCCGTTTGGTCCATCAACAAAATCAAAGATACAATCGATGATGTTAACCGATGTTGAAGCCCTCAAAAGGTCAAAGTTATGTTGACCACCTATGGATTGGGTCGATTAAGGTTATGCTTAACCAATTGGTCATTCAATTGACCCTCAATTGTTGACCAATTAGGATTGAAATCGATTCAATTAGGGTCTATCAATGTTCACCCATCAATACTCAACAATGTGCATCAACACAAGGTTGAACCCTTCAATTGAGCTCCAATTGGGATCAAACTTGGCCCAAACGGTCTTGATGTCATGTGGGTGGACCCCACATGGTCTTGAGACCGTTTTCCCAAGATTTCATCAAAAGCTAAGGTGATTTGATAGAGGTTAAACCATGATTGGGTCACCAATTCAGTATTTTGATCAATTGATAACTTATTTGCAATTGGATCCTCAAGTGGTCAAATTACTCAACCCTAGACCTTCAAACGGTCTTGGGTGATTGTACTCTCGGTCTTGAGACCGTTTGGATGAGTTCCAAACGGTCTTGAGACCGTTTTCCCATCCAATTTTGGATTCTAGTGCAGATTCATCAAGGTCTGACCCATTGAGTTGATGATCATGTCAATATTTAATTGCAATGTAATTCGGTGTAATTGTACCTTCAATTGGTCAACTATCCTTGACCCCAGACCTCCAAACGGTCTTGGTTGATTGCCCTCACGGTCTTGAGACCGTTTGGTGACCCCCAAACGGTCTTGAGACCGTTTAGGTCAATCAACCCTAAAAACCCTAATTAGGTCACCATAATTTCAGTACTGATTTTATCTAGGGTTAGCCCTAGTATTCACCCTTCAACTCTTAGCCCGTTTGGAATTAGACCATCAAACTAGGTGAGTTGTTAATTAACATAAATTTGAACAGTAATCTCATACGGTCAACGCTTAGTCAACGTCCTTACACGGTCTTGAGACCGTTTGCCCAAAAAGGCAACTTCAAACCGTTTGAAAATCAGGAATAAATTCAAATAAAGTTGTTACTTAAAAAGGTCATATCTCCCGATTCCTTTGGGGTTAGCCTCCCAAATTTTGAGGGTAATTATCCTATATAATTAGGAACAGATTTCTTATACGGTCCACGCCCGGGCAACGGGGTAAAACGGTCTTGGAGACAGTTTTCCCTGTCGCGGTCTCGAGACCGTTTGCTCACCTCATAGTCTTGAGACCGAGAGAGCAAACTTTTGAGACCGTTTAAGGAAGTGCAAAGCGGTGGGTTTTTCTTGGAAATCACGCCTTCATCTCCTAGCTCAAGAACAGTACGAATATCCCATGGATTTTCTTGCAAAATTGCAGGGAAAAATAGGGAAATACTAAGAGCTATCATCAAAACGCATATAAAGATGCACATAGTAAAGCATGGGTTTAGAGTTATAAAACCCGCCTAAAGCTTGCTTCTTGAGCTCCAAGCTTTCAAGCTACAAGCTCTAATGGTGTCCTTGAGTTCTTACAGGTTGGCCAAGGTGAAAACTCCAAGGAAGGATGAAAAGAGACGGCTAGAAAGGTAGGGTTTCAAGAGTTAGCCATGAAGATGACCTTGAATTCGAGTTCTAACCATGGAACTAAGCAAGAAGAGGGGTTTAAACCTACCTTGCACCCCTTGGTCGTCCTCCTTAGCTCCAAGGCAGTCCTTGGTCGTCTTTGGTGAAATGAAACAGTAAGGGAACGAAGGGTAAGTTCCCTTGCAACTAAGGGAAGGAGAGCTTATATACATGGGGCAGGATTTTCAACATTAGTTCATAAGTTGTCCATAATTCCAACTAGGTCCCTCCTTTACTTGATCGTCCCTTCCTCTTTATTCTAAGGACAAATCTTCTCTTAAGGTATTAGGAAAAGAAGGTAAAGGAGAGCAAGCTAATAATGAGGTACATACATAAAGAAATATTGCACATATACCCTGATTATTCAATCACAAGGCATATCTCATAACTTGATAATTCAATTGAGGTGACTTCCTCATCATTTCTTCTCTTAATGATGGCAAGAGTCTAAAAAGATACATTAGATGATATATTTCACAATTTGTATCCCTTAATTTGGGTAAATTGCATTTTACCCCAAACTAGGGTTTCAAGCACCGGGATTGCTTCCACAGCTGCACCTTGGTGCCTTAGCTTGGGAAATCCCTCAAACTTTGCTAAAAAGATTTCTCATGATGTCTCAACATCAGAGGAACATCTCATCATGTGAAAATTGCAAGATAACCCTTTTAACTGGGTAAATTTCACATAGGTCCCTGTATATCAAAACAATGCTACTACTTTAAATAAAAAGGAGCAAATACTGAGATATATGTTTCTGAGAACTTAATTACATGCTCAGAGTTAATCACAAAGATTTAATTACATATTTAGGCAAAACACCTAGGGTTGACTCATAACCCAAGTCAGGGATGTTACAAATTATCCACCCCTTACAAGGATTTTTTCACCGAAATCGATAAAACATACTACGAGAAAAGGGCAGGATACTTCCTTCTCATCTCATCCTCTAACTCCCAAGTGGCTTCTTCAATACCACGATGGTTCCAGAGGACTTTCACAAGACTTATATCCTTCTTCTTTAACTTTTTAATTCGTTTATCAAGGATTGACACTGGTCCCTCCTCATAGGATATGTCATCATTCAATTCTAACTCCATAGGTTGTAGAACTGACTCGGTGTCTGGGTGACATTTCTTCAACATAGAAATGTGAAACACAGGATGTAACCTCTATAATTCTGGGGGAAGCTCTAGTTTATATGCTACCTTTCCAATCCGTTCAATGATTGGATAAGGCCCCATATATCTAGGAGCTAACTTCCCTTTCCTTCCAAAACGAAGGACCCCTTTCCAAGGTGAGACCTTAAGATACACTCTGTCTCCAACCTGGAACTCTAAAGGTCTACGACGTTTGTTAGCATAAGATTTCTACCTATCCTGAGCAGTCTTAATCTTATGTTGTATAACTTGAATCTTTTCCGTGGTTTGCTGCACCAGGTCAGGACCTAACAACTGATGCTCACCAGTCTCAAACCAACACAAGGGTGATCTACAACGTCTACCATATAAGGCTTCATAAGGTGCCATATCAATACTATGCTGATAGCTATTGTTATAGGAAAACTCTATCAAGCTTAGGTGTAGATCCCAACTTCCGGTGAACTGGAGAACACATGCTCGCAACAGGTCTTCTAAGGTTTGTATGGTCCTTTCTGGCTGTCCATCAGTCTGTGGGTGAAAGGCCGTACTAAACCTCAGCTTAGTGCCTAAGGCTTTGTGCAACTGTTCCCAAAAACGACTGGTAAACTGAGGACCTCTGTCAAAAACTATTGTGATAGGAACTCCGTGCAAACGCACTATCTCTTGAACATACAACTCTGATAACCTTTCAGCAGAATAGGTTGTTTTGATAGGTAAGAAATGTGCTGTCTTAGTCAACCTATGAACAATTACCCAAATGGAATCATGTCCTTTGCTTGTCCTGGGTAGGCCAACAACAAAGTCCATGGTCACATGGTCCCATTTTCACTGTGATATGGGTAAAGGTTGCATTGTTCCTGCAGGCTTCTGGTGTTCATCTTTAACTTGCTGACACACAGGGCACCTCAGAACAAACTCTGCAACGTCCTTCTTCATCCCAGGCCACCAATACAGATCTTTCAAATTCCGATACATCTTGGTGCTCCCTGGATGCATAGCATACATGGAAGAATGGGCTTCTTCCAGGACTAACTTTCTCAAGTTGTCCACATATGGCACTATCATTCTTCCATTATAACAAGCTACTTGATCTTCTGAGTCATGAAAACCATCTTGCTTCTCATTTCCATACTCAGATCTTATATGTTGAACTGCAGCAGCATCTAGCTGTGCCTCTTTAATCTGCTCCCTTAGAGTAGGTTTAATATGCATCTCAGCTAACAAACCGGCTAACAATGACACTTTTAACTGTACATTGTCTTGCCTTAAAGAGATAAGCATATCTCTTCTAGAGCATACTAAAGAGTTTAGTTGTGCTCTATACATGGTTGATGTTGCTGATTTCCTACTCAAGGCATCTGCAACAACATTGGCCTTGCCTGGATGGTAATCAATTGTACAGTCGTAGTCTTTGATTAATTCCATCCAGCGACGTTGCCTCATGTTGAGCTCATGCTGAGAGAAGATATACTTAAGGTTTTTGTGGTCTGTGAAAATCTGGAATGTTTCTCCGTAGAGATAGTGCCTCCAGATCTTCAAAGCATGAACCACAGCAGCTAACTCCAAATCGTGTGTTGGATAATTCTCCTCGTGTTTCTTAAGCTGTCGGGAAGCAAAAGAAATCACTTGTTTATCCTGCATCAACACACATCCTAGTCCGTTCTTGGAAGCATCACAGAAAACTATATACCCTTTTCCTTGTTCAGGTAGCACTAGCACAGGTGCACTTGTCAACCTCTCCTTCAGTAACTGGAAAGATTGTTGACACTTATCACTCCAAGAAAAAGGAACCTCTTTCCGGGTTAACTTGGTCAAAGGTAAAGCTATAGAACTAAAGTTCTTTATGAACCTTCGATAATAGCCAGCTAACCCCAAGAAACTTCGAATCTCTGTCGGTGTCTTCGGTTGTTCCCATTGTAGAACAGATTCTACCTTTGTAGGGTCAACACGAATTCCCGAGGCGGATATCACATGTCCAAGAAAAGATACTTCTGGCAGCCAAAACTCACACTTGCTGAACTTAGCATACAGCTTATGTTCTCTTAGCAAAGTCAAAGCTTGGCGAAGATGCTGCTCATGCTGCTGAGCATCCTTACTATAGATCAGAATGTCATCTATGAAGACGACAACACACTGATCAAGGAAAGGTCGAAAAACTCTATTCATGAGTTCCATAAATGCAGTTGGTGCATTGGTTAGTCCAAACGACATAACTGTGAACTCATGGTGACCATATCTTGTCCTAAAGGCAGACTTGGATATGTCACTATCCTTAATACGGAGTTGATGATATCCAGACCTCAAGTCTATTTTTGAAAAGACTGTTGCACCACGCAACTGGTCAAAGAGATCATCAATTCTCGGCAGAGGATACTTATTCTTTATTGTTACTTTATTGAGTTGTCTGTAGTCAATGCACAACCGCATTGACCCATCTTTCTTTTTAACAAACAAGACCGGAGCATCCCAAGGTGAAGTACTCGGTCGGATAAAACCTCTCTCAAGTAGCTCATGAAGCTGTTTCTTGAGTTCTGCCATCTCGGCAGGCGCCATCCTATACGGAGTTTGAGCTATGGGTTTCGTATCTGGGATCAGATTAATTTCAAAATCAATCTCCCGAGGTGGTGGTATACCAGGAAGTTCTTCAGGAAACACATCCTCGAATTCCCTGACTATGGGAACTTCAGCAGGATTGGTCCTTTCCTTGGTAACATCTACCACATGGGCTAAGAATGCATAACATCCTTGCCTCAACAGCTTATCAGCAACCATAGCTGACACAAGACAGGTGGGCAAAAATCTTTCTTTCACCTTGAAAGATCCATGTGTTGCTTTCATCAGCAAACACAGCTAACTTGGACTCACAATCCAAGACAACTATATACCTTTCTAAGGTATCCATCCCAAGGATTATATCAAATCCCTACATATCAAGTGGTATAAGATCCACTTGAATGCGATGGTCAGAAAAGAAAAGGATGCAGGGAGAACATACCTCCTGCAAAACGGCAGACCCACTCAATGGAGTCTTTAACAACAAACTATCCGCTCTATGACTAACAGTCACATTGCAGTTATGAATCACTTCACGAGTGATGAAAGAGTGCGTAGCACCCGGATCAATCAGAACGGATACAACACAGGATGTAGACATATCAGAATATAAAAAATTCATCTGACCTGCCACTACCCGGGGATTGACCACTGCCTCAGGTGGGTTCATAGCATAGAACCTCGTAGTCGCCTGGTGTTGAGGTGGTGCTGATGATCCAGCTTGAGACGCTTGTCCACGTCCTTGAGCTGCTCCTTGATGTTGTCTATTCTGAGATCCCTGTTGATTCTGTCTCGGGGGTTGTTGTGTCACATTGACAGCCCTAGAACGGCAATCCTTCATCAAGTGTCCCACCTTACCACAGTTGTAGCAACTCTTCTCCTGTTGCTGTGGTCTGGGTGGTCCAGTAACTGACACTGATGTAGAACTGTGCGTCCCTTGAAGCGGTTGACTCCGTCCTCTACCTCTGCTTGGTGTCCATTGAGTTTGAAAACTCGATCTGGGTGGTGGAGGGTTAGGTGCAGAGAATCTAGGTTTCTTGGAATCCCTAGATGAAGAACCCTGGAACTGTGGATATCTTTTATGGGTTTGTCTGTTCTTGACCATAGATCTCTCTATCCTTCGGACTGACTCAACGAAGGTAGAGAATCTCTCTCTATTTTCTAAGGCAGACACAGGGGTTGACATATCAGAATTCAAACCCTTTTCGAATCTTCTGATTCTTTCCTCATCCGTAGCAGCCATGTGCGGACAGAACCGCAACAACTCCATGAACTTAGCTTCATACTCACTAATGTTCATCATACCCTGCCTTAGTTTCTCAAACTGAGAAATCTTCTCATCTAGGAAGGTCTTTGGAAAATATCTATTGATAAATTCCCGACGAAACTCTTCCCATGAGAACTCTACTCCAGGTCTCTTCTGCTCTTCCATGTTCCACCAGTGACCAGCACTGCCTTTGAGAAGATAGACAGTATGTCTAACCTTCTCAGCTTCCGGGATCATAAGAATCCTGAAAGCCTTCTCCAACTCTGTCAGCCATAAGTCAGCATCTGTAGAGTCGGCAGTTCCGAAGTACTCGGTAGCTCTGACACGACGAAGTCGTTCGAATGTCTTAGCAATACCTTGTGCTTCAGGCTGGACAGGTGCCCTAGGTGTAGGAATGGGCATCCTATCGGTTATATGTGTCATGGCAGTCATGAACTGCCCGAACATCGTCTGTACAGCTGGATCACTCATGTCAGCTGGGTCGAACTGGGGTGGCTCTCTTGGCGACTCATGTGCAGGTTGTTCTATTCTCAGAACTCTTGCACCGCCTCAAGGTGCACTAGCACTACTCTCTGCCACGTGCTCATCACGATGTTCTGACATTCTTATGTATCTTCTTCTCCTGAGGAGCAGAAGATTCTATTAGATGAGGAAGGAGTACTAAAGGTAGACTCGACATCCTAAGTCCTATGCCTCTGTAGACTCAACTGTACCTGGAGCTCTGATACCACTAGTTGTGGGCTCTGATCTCCGAACCATGACATAAACACGATTAAAACGTAGCGGAAGTGAATCGATAATCAGCGGAAGACAAAAATCACGGGAAATTAAAACTTTTCGAGACAAGAGCTTGGATCCATAAAAGCTTCTTTCATAAAGAGAGATAAACTGTTTACATCTCAGGATAATTACTTCTTGAGTAATTATATACATCCAGATACAAAATCTCAAGATCACTATACAAAAGACTCCAAGACCTGAGAGTACAGAGGACACATAGGACTGACTCTAACTACACCATATGGCAGGACAATCTCCACCTGAGATTACTGCTGCCCCTGATGCTGCTGCTGAGACTGATCACATGTAGGCTGGTTCCTTCGTCTCCGACGTCCACCTAAAAAGTTGAATCCTACGGGGTGAGACAATTATACATAATTGTCCCAGCGAGAGTTATAACTCTTCGCCAGAAGCTTTATTATAACATCAAAGAATATCTTAAACAATAAAGCCTTTAAAGCATTCTATAACAGTTGCAAGTATAACAAGATCTCAACCATTTAGGAGATATGGAGAATATAAATATTATTGCAATGTAACATCAATCAACTAACTTGGAGTCATCTCTAACAAGTTAAACTACATGGTTGATTATGTTTTACAAACAACATTATGCCCTGTGGAGATGAGGCTTACCACTCATACTCCAACTAATCGCTAAGAAGCCGCATCAGTATCATACATAGGTCATTAAGAGAGCCAGATTCTCATGACCTTCACCTTCCTCAGTCAGTAAGAGGATCACTTGTAGGACATCTCGTGTCTCTACTACTATAGCTCACCAGGGTAAACTGGTCCTTCGCTATTCTAGAGTCACAGTGGCGTTCTGTACTCTCTTCGTCATCAGGAGGTTTCATATTTACCTACCACTGATACGGATATCTGTGCTTTCTTCGTCATCAGGAGGTTTCATGTTTACCTACCACTGATACAGTATGGAATTATAGGGAAGGATGGATGGATTACACATCTACATCACTTTCCTACACTAGGATGTAAGGTTCTACACATCCATGTACCCCACATACTCAAAAGTATGTGCTCCAGGAGTTCCCTGAGGAAAACCTGTTTCACCATCATTTAATTTCTGACAATGATGGATCTATGATCAGGGCTCTACATTATACTTGATTAGTTAAGTACATTCAGTATTCTTTAACAGCATACATTGTTCTGCAAACAATAACAATAGCATAGCAGCTATAAAAGAAGAATACTAAATGTAACAGGCCTAACTCATATCAGTCATCATTTCTCATTATCCTCATCACAAGTCATCTCTAAGGCATGACTTTGATGGTATTCATGGCTCTCACAGCCCATTATCAGTATAGGATTCCACTGACAAGACATCAGATTATTTTACTTATTCATAAGGCTAACAACATGCCTTTAATGAATATAACATCATCATCCATACCTGGATATGATTACCTTCATATCAGAACCTGCATGGTTAATACAACTGATAAAGGTAATACAAAAATAAGGAATATCCTTCCTACTCTTGTCATCAGAGTTTAAATCTCTAATTCTTATCAAAAAGAGTTTAATATTCAAAAGCATGCCATTACCCTTGAATTAGGGTTTACTATTCACGTTACATGTCATCACCCTTGAATTAGGGTTTACTATTCACATTAAGGTGAATTGGACTCATAACATCATCATGTATGAGTAACATCTTCATTGATGATCTTAGATTAGTTAAAAGTTCATCATTTATCATAATTAGGGTTTCTATGATCTCACACAGGTGGATCATACCCTAATTATGCTCATTTCTGTGTATTGGGGATGCTTCAATTGAGTTTCCACTTAAAAAGGGTACTTTCTCTCTCTAGAAGTACTTTCTCACTCTAGAAGTACTTTCTCTCTCATCATAAGGTTAGGTGATGTCAACATCACCCTAGATCAGGTCGGATTAAGTCATCATAGGCTAACATAGCCAAAAACATCACCATTATGTGATTTAGAGTCACTTTCTCTCTCTAGGGTACTTTCTCTCTCTAGAAGTACTCTCTCTTTCATCATACTAATGGTGGATGATAAAATTAGACTAGATCAAGTTGGATAAAGTCATTATGACTAAAAACATCATTCTCATGTAATTAGAGTTTGAATTGAGCAAGGTATAACTCAATTGACCTTTCAGGGGTATTTTGGTAATTCCCCCCATTGATCATCATTATGGTCAAAAACCTTAGTCAAATAACTCATTACTATCCTAGATTATCATTAGGGTTTGATTTGGGCAACATTGGACCATTTATATTATGAATTGATTGAAAGAAATCAACTTGGAATCACATTGATTGATTTCAATCATTAATCATCAATTGAGTTGAAATCGGTTGAAAGTGTTGACCGTTTGCCCACTTTGACTTTCCAAGACCGCGAGCCCCCTTAGGCTTCAAGACCGCGAAGCCCTATCATTGGTTCAATTGATGTTGAGACCGCGAAGATCAAATTGGAGTTGAGACCGCGAAGAGACGTTGACCGTTTAGCTAGTTTGACCTCAGGACCGCGAGGCCCTTCGCGGTCTTGAGACTGCGAGCCTCCTCTCGGTCTTGAGACCATGAGCCCCCTCACGGTCTTGAGACAGCGAGCCCTCTCACAGTCTTGAGACCGCGAGCCCTCTCACGGTCTTGAGACCGCGAGGCTCACATGGTCTCAGCCGTTTGGTCCATCAACAAAATCAAAGATACAATCGATGATGTTAACCGATGTTGAAGCCCTCAAAAGGTCAAAGTTATGTTGACCACCTATGGATTGGGTCAATTAAGGTTATGTTTAACCAATTTGTCATTCAATTGACCCTCAATTGTTGACCAATTAGGATTGAAATCGATTCAATTAGGGTCTATCAATGTTCACCCATCAATACTCAACAATGTGCATCAACACAAGGTTGAACCCTTCAATTGAGCTCCAATTGGGCTCAAACTTGGCCCAAACGGTCTTGAGGTCATGTGGGTGGACCCCACATGGTCTTGAGACCGTTTTCCCAAGATGTCATCAAAATCTAAGGTGATTTGATAGAGGTTAAACCATGATTGGGTCACCAATTCAGTATTTTGATCAATTGATAACTTATTTGCAATTGGGTCCTCAAGTGGTCAAATTACTCAACCCTAGACCTTCAAACGGTCTTGGGTGATTGTCCTCTCGGTCTTGAGACCGTTTGGATGAGTTCCAAACGGTCTTGAGACCGTTTTCCCATCCAATTTTGGATTCTAGTGCAGATTCCTCAAGGTCTGACCCATTGAGTTGATGATCATGTCAATATTTAATTGCAATGTAATTCGGTGTAATTGTACCTTCAATTGGTCAACTATCCTTGACCACAAACCTCCAAACGGTCTTGGTTGATTGCCCTCGCGGTCTTGAGACCGTTTGGTGACCCCCAAACGGTCTTGAGACCGTTTAGGTCAATCAACCCTAAAAACCCTAATTAGGTCACCATAATTTCAGTACTGATTTTATCTAGGGTTAGCCCTAGTATTCACCCTTCAACTCTTAGCCCGTTTGGAATTAGACCATCAAACTTGGTGAGTTGTTAATTAACATAATTTTGAACAGTAATCTCATACGGTCAACTCTTAGTCAACGTCCTTACACGGTCTTGAGACCGTTTGCCCAAAAAGGCAACTTCAGACCGTTTGAAAATCAGGAATAAATTCAAATAAAGTTGTTACTTAAAAAGGTCATATCTCCCGATTCCTTTGGAGTTAGCCTCCCAAATTTTGCGGGTAATTAGCCTATATAATGAGGAACAGATTTCGTATACGGTACACGCCCGGTCAACGGGGCCAAACGGTCTTGGAGACCGTTTTCCCTGTCGCGGTCTCGAGACCGTTTGCTCACCTCGCGGTCTTGAGACCGAGAGAGAAAACGTTTGAGACCGTTTAAGGAATTGAAAAGCGGTGGGTTTTTCTTGGAAATCACGCCTTCATCTCCTATCTCAAGAACAGTACTAATATCCCATGGATTTGCTTGCAACATAGCAGGGAAAAATAGGGAAATACTAAGAGCTATCATCAAAACGCATATATAGATGCACATAGTAAAGCATGGGTTTAGAGTTATACAACCCGCCTAAAGCTTGCTTCTTGAGCTCCAAGCTTTCAAGCTCCAAGCTCTAATGGTGTCCTTGAGTTCTTACAGGTTGGCCAAGGTGAAAACTCCAAGGAAGGATGAAAAGAGACGGCTAGAAAGGTAGGGTTTCAAGAGTTAGCCATGAAGATGACCTTGAATTCGAGTTCTAACCATGGAACTAAGCAAGAAGAGGGGTTTAAACCTACCTTGCACCCCTTGGTCGTCCTCCTTAGCTCCAAGGCAGTCCTTGGTCGTCTTTGGTGAAATGAAACAGTAAGGGAACGAAGGGTAAGTTCCCTTGCAACTAAGGGAAGGAGAGCTTATATACATGGGGCAGGATTTTCAACATTAGTTCATAAGTTGTCCATAATTCCAACTAGGTCCCTCCTTCTTTACTTGATCGTCCCTTCATCTTTATTCTAAGGACAAATCTTCTCTTAAGGTCTTAGGAAAAGAAGGTAAAGGAGAGCAAGCTAATAATGAGGTACATACATAAAGAAATATTGCACATATACCCTAATTATTCAATCACAAGGCATATCTCATAACTTGATAATTCAATTGAGGTGACTTCCTCATCATTTCTTCTCTTAATGATGGCAAGAGTCTAAAAAGATACATTAGATGACATATTTCACAATTTGTATCCCTTAATTTGGGTAAATTGCATTTTACCCCAAACTAGGGTTTCAAGCACCGGGATTGCTTCCACAGCTGCACCTTGGTGCCTTAGCTTGGGAAATCCCTCAAACTTTGCTAAAAAGATTTCTCATGATGTCTCAACATCAGAGAAACATCTCATCATGTGAAAATTGCAAGCTAACCCTTTTAACTGGGTAAATTGCACATAGGACCCTGTATATCAAAACAATGCTACTACTTTAAATAAAAAGGAGCAAATACTGAGATATATGTTTCTGAGAACTTAATTACATGCTCAGAGTTAATCAAAAAGATTTAATTACATATTTAGGCAAAATACCTAGGGTTGACTCATAACCCAGGTCAGGGATGTTACAGAGAACCCGTTACACTAAACGAGATTACTCAAAACATAAAATACAATCAATCACTAATTAATCACATACCCAAAAATATGGGTAAATTAAAACCGATTTCAATGTCAACACCCGCTCAGAAACATTTGCATAAGAGGCCAACAGTTTTCTTATATCCTTACTATGCCTAGAATTTGATACAAATTGTTATATCATCTTAGCCACCACATATATACAGAGGTGAACAATATTTGTATATGCCACACAAACAAGTATTTATATACTAACAAAAGTCTAATTTATTTGAAACACCATATACAAACTTTTCCCGCCCAGACCTGAGAGTACAAGGACGACTCTAGGGGACACTAGAAATCTAATCAACTTTCCCAAAGATTCATTATTGTAGCTCCTCTTTGCTGCCACATGATTGTTTTCATCATTTATGATTACCTAAAAAAATGTGGCAAACCACAAGGGTGAGACCCATATCCCAGCAAGAGATATAACCTCCAACAATGTTTATTGATTACAACATTTTTAAGAAATTAAATAGTTAAGCAGTTTAATCAGAGATAACAAATAAGATCAGTAATAATGATGATTAACAGAATACATAAAGGAGTAGATAATAACTATCATCATTAGCCAGACTATCATCCTTTATCTTGTTGACAATATAAGCAATTCAGTAGCATATGCAGTTCTATCATAATGATCAAGTCTAGTAACATAGCATAGCTAACAACATGAGCATGTCTAATTGGTAGAACATATCAACATCATAAGAAGAGCTAACAACATAAGCACAACTACCTGGATAAGCATGATTAACAGTATATACATCTCTAGTTACAAAGTCATGGCTAGCATGCTAAACATAACTAACAACATGAGATTGCTAGCATCATGATTATAATCAGCAGTAACAGTATAGTTATCAACATAAGCATGGCTATTGTATGTATGCATCTACAATCTTAATCATATCCAAAACATAAGTATATCTACTATCTCTTAATTGCACTAAGCATCATCTTTATGTAAAGATAACAAACAAGGGTTATCATTCAATGTGAAACATTGTGTATAACCCTAAACAAATATGCTACACGGCTATCTTACATCTTTTATTATGTCCTCAGGAAATTGAGGGTACCACTCAAAATCCAACTGACCACTAATAAGTCAAAATTAGTGCCAAACAAGATCTAGGAAGAGCCAAACTCCTAAGATCTTCTCCGCCCCCGGTCACTACGGGTTCGCCACAACGACGCATAAGGTCAAGCTACTAATAGCCTAGTCTGTCCTTGGTCCAGGTCATGACACTAGATAAAGGAGGTGGGACTACGGTCATGTGTCGGTGATTATATATGTGATGATATTGGAGGAGAATTGTGGTTGTACGTCGGATGGTAGGATATGTGTACCCACCCCCTTTCACTAGTGTCGTGACCTATACCAAGGACGAACTAGGATGTTAGAAGCTTGATCTTATGTTTTGCTATGGAAGACCCGTACTGACTGGGGGAGGAGAAGATCTTAGGAGTCTGGCTCTTCCTAGATCTTGTATGGCACTGATTTCGACTTAGCAATGGTCAGTTGGATTTTAAGTGGTATCCTCAATTTCCTCACGGAATAATAAAAGATGTAATATAGCCATATAGCATATCTATTTATGGTTATACACGATGCTTCACATTGGATATAAGCCTTATTTTTTCTCTTTACATAAAGATTATGCTTAGTGCAATTAAGAGATAGTAGATATACTTATGTTATGGATATGCTTAAGATTTTAGATGCATACATATAGTAGCCATGATTATGTTGATAACTATACTTCTACTATTGATTATAATCATGATGTTAGATATCTCATGTTGTTAGTTATGTTTAGCATTCTAGCCATGCCTTTGTAACTAGAGATGCATAGACTGCTAATCATGCTTATCCAGATAGTTGTGCTTATGTTGTTAGCTCTTCTTATGATGTTGATATCTTCAACTTATTAGACATGCTAATGTTGTTAGCTATGCTTACGTGGCCAGAATTCAAATTATTCATAATGATAGAGATTCTATGTAACTAGACTTGTTCATGATTCTAGATATGCATATGATATTGAATTGCTTATATTGTCAACAAGATAAAGGATGATAGTATGGCTAATGATGATAGTTATTATCCAGTCCTTTATGTATTTTGTTAATCATCAGTATTGTTGATCTTATTTGTTATGTCTAATTAAACTACTTAACTATTTAATTACTAAAAAATTTTGTAATCAATAAATGTTGTTGGAGGTTATATCTCTTGCTGGGACATGGATCTCACCGTTTTGGTTCGCCACATTTTTTTTAGGTAATCGGCAATGATGGCAACAAAATCGTGGAAGTAAAGAGGAGATATAGTAATGAATCTTTTAGAAAGTTGATTAGATGTCTAGTGTGTCCTAGAGTCATCTGTGTACTCTCAGGTCTGGGTAGGAAAATTTTGTATATGGTGTTTCAAACAAATTGAAATTTTGTTAGCATGTTAATGCTTTTTTGTGTGGCATATACAAATATTGTTATAATGTCTATATATGTTGTGGCTAAGGTGATAGAAAAATTAATATCAAATTCTTGTCATAGTATGGATAAAAGAAAGATGTTGGGCTCTTATGCAAATGTTTTTGAGCAGGTGCTGACGTTGAAATCAGTTTTAATTTACCCATATTTTTGGGGATATGATTAATTAGTGATTAATGTGTTTTATATTTTGAGTAATCTCATTTAGTGTAATGTGTTCTCACATTCATTCTCCCTAAACACTTGAATTCAGGATGACAAACATCCCACATACTCATTAGTATGTGCTCTGATTTTCCCTTAGGAATACTCATTTCACCATCTGGCAAGTTCTGACACTCAGATGGATCTATGGCACAGGGCACTACATGGTTAGAGTTTCACTTGATTAGTTATGCCAATTGGGTGAATTAAGGATGCATCAAACAAGTGGACATACAAACCCTAATTCACTTATAACAAGCATATAAATATCACAATTGTAAAAGATATAAAACGTGTGAAACATAATTTCTCATCTCATCATCACATGGTACTATTCTTTTTCCATTCATGAGGCTACACTAGTCATCATACTATCACACGATATAAATCCTTCTCACAATATCACAGGGTATCAACCCTTATCAACACAAGAGGGTTACACCTCATTCAGGGCTCAACCATGCCCAAAGGCCATTAAGACCATCATATTATCCCTGTAAGATCATCATTATCTTTGCATGCCTTATAACAAGGATCAACAACATTACTTACATATAATACACCAGATCAACACAATATTGCATTAATAAGCCGGGAGATATTCATAAACAATCATAGTAGGGTTATATTAACATTAAGAACTTTCCATTATTACATCAACATGCAAGGAATCTAGATATGATTAACACTCATCATATTCATAATGCACATGTTTAGCATAAGAAAGTATCAACCATGTGGCTATGATAACCACCAATTAACACATTAAGGCTATGATCATGTTAAGGAGGTTATTCCACCATCATTCCATGATATAAGAATGTTAAACATGAATACTCATATTTATCTATTTGCATTAGAGTTAGGTTCAACGTGATAAATTATATCAATGTTACTAATCAACAGTTATACCCAATCCCTAACTCACGACATCCCCATTGGATCATGGATGCATAAGGTGAAGCATCACCATCACATTCCATACTATTCTCAAGTATGAACCCACATATAAATCAATGTGTAACCATCGGGTTATAGCATACTAGGGTTTCAACAATAGTAACAGAGTACTCCATGATTGTATTAGTCATTCAAGGACTATTCATACCCAATTACCATCATTGAGTTATATTAAAGCAAGGTATAACAAGCTATACCTCATTAGGGTTACATATCAATACAATATGATTGAATAGGTAACACTACCTTATTAAGGGTAACCCTACATTTGTTCCATCATCATTCAACCCATATCACCATACCACAATGTCATCCAGAACGATTGGATGTTTAAAAGGTAAGACCATTGGTTGTTTACATAAGTAACACCCTAGATAAACCACCTATGAAGTCCT
The DNA here is from genome assembly GCA_963693085.1 of Alisma plantago-aquatica. Taxonomy (NCBI): domain Eukaryota; kingdom Viridiplantae; phylum Streptophyta; class Magnoliopsida; order Alismatales; family Alismataceae; genus Alisma; species Alisma plantago-aquatica. The sequence continues at coordinate 791,372,085 of OY856410.1, read as the reverse complement.
TGATTTGTGCTCTAGAAAGAGTCACCATGTAACCCTAGACATCCCTTTATTAACAACACAAAAAGTTCCATTGAAAGTAGGGTAAAACCCACAATTGACTGTTCATTTAAAACAAGCCATCCATTGTCAACAAGTAAGCTCCTTAAGTTGATCATATAAAGGAAACCATATAAATCACATTATTAGGACCAACATATTACATTATCCATCATTCCACTTTATTGCAGGAATAAATAGTACATCTTGACCATTAGGTCAAGTTCATATATTAAAACCATCAATTACAGTATATGTCTGACCATTCCATCAAATGACCCAAGAAACCATTGTTATAAGGACTAATTGATGATACAACTACAATGCTTGACTCAACATAGGTTTTAGAGACCTGATACACCATCATTAGTGAACATTAAATCACCATAGGTTGTTAGATCAACACTATATTCCTTAATCAACATCAAATATTAAGCTAATGTCGTCATTGATTGATAACATCAGTAGGGTACATAATGGTTGATCATAAAACTTCTAATTGGTCTAAAACCTGGCCTAAGGGGGTGACCATAGGTTGTCACCATCATTTATCACCCTTGATCATGACCATCAGTTGTGATGAAGACAACACCATAGGGTTGTTGCTAAGGTACCATCATCGGGTCATGGTTTATAGAAGAAATTAGCTTTAACCCCTAAAATCCACCATTGTTTGATAGGTGCTTAGCACCATAAGTTGTCAAAACAACCTGATCCAAGTCATATTATACCTTAGGAATAAAGTACACATTATCTAAGACTATAAACTTAGGAAGACCGATTCCATAACCATAAAGAGAGTGTAGATGAACCACGCCATGCCTCTTCAATGTTTTTGTTTCACACTCGCTTTCAACCGTCTTCATCTAGAACTGAAATCAGAATAGGGAACATTATAAAAATCGAAATCCAAGTCAAGCATAGCTTTTTAGTCTATAAATCATCATTTTCAAGCAAGAACATGAGCTAGTAAGCTTTTGGTAAGAAATAAACGTGGAGCAAGTTATAAAACTTGCCTCTAATGAGAATATGAAACCCCACATCAAAGAAATATCGAGTAGGTAGGGCATAAAATCCAAGAATAAGATATGAATTCATCCATCTAGTACCTTTCTTCATCAAATGAGCAAACCCTAAGCATAAGGAGCAAGAAAGGTAGGGTTTTAGAGCTTTAGAGCAAATTATACCATGTAAAAGTAGGGTTCCAGACTAGAGGAAGGTCTCAGGAAGGATAAGAGAAGAGAAATGGAGAAAGAAGGAAGAAAATAACTTTCCTTGGTCGAAATCCCTAGAAGATGACCTTGGAAACCCTAGGTAGGGCTAAATGGAGCTCTAGGAAACCTTTTTCTCCAAAAAGAGGTTGTCTTCTACCTTAGCGCACTTGGTTCTGTATAAAAATAGAGTGGAGTCATTGATCCAGGTTAGAGGAAAGATTAATCAAGCATATATTCATACTTGGGCAAGGAAGAGGGAAATATAGCCCATGGATAAGGATGGGAGCAAGCATGAGGTGTAAAAGTAGTTTCCCCATGTTTCTATGGCCTTAAAATATTAAGAATATACAAGCACAAACACAAGAAGCTCCCCCAAAATCCTTATATAACTGCTTAGTTTTCGTTTCAAATTTCCCAGCCAATCACATAATTCATTAGTTGATAGCTACTAAAGGTAGCTCATCCGTGAAGGGGTAAACCCTAAAATACCCTTAGAGAAAACACCTTCAAAACAAGGTTTAAATAGGCTCCCCATGACTCAAAAAGCTCAAGAATGATGATAGAATATCCAAGGAACATAATGAAAGTGATAAATTGCAAAGAAAACCTCTTAATTGGGTAAATTTCACAAAAGTCCAAAATGTGCATAAAATTACATAACTTGCTCAAACAGTGTCCAAATTGGACCAAATTTGAAACTTAAGCTTGTATTATGATTTCAAAGCATATCAAAATGTTATATTAGGGTGATAAGAATTAAATTATGATAATGAAGCTTATTCAACTCATTAAGCAAGTTTTGGGGCCTTACAACTATAAACCCCTTACAAGGATTTCGTCCCCAAAATCCAAGGTAAACAAAGATGGGTACTTCCTTTGCACCTCATCCTATTAACTTCACATGGTTACTTTCATATCATGGTGATGTCACATCATTCATACACATCTCATCTTGGGTCATAAAAAAAACCCACATAAGAAGACATTTGCAAATATGGAACATAGAAACTTGTTGTGTCATCTGTACAACTCTAGTAGTAATGTTCAACTTTAAATTCTAGATATCATCCTAAAATTATATCTATTGTATCAACACATTACTCAAAAGTCATACTTCCTAGCTTTTTGCCAATAATGGCATGTGTCCCATACCATTCCTTGAAAAAAAAAGTGATGTATCCATCCTTTTTTTTTCTTGATACACTCACACTGAAACACTTGTTAGTTCTTTTTCAGCATCAAAAGAAATGTTGACGCTGGAATCTATCATTCCATACAAGGAAACATCATTCCTAGTCAATCGTGTTGGGTGTGAAACAATAACACTATCTTCACCTTACTAGGATTTACACAACCTACTTAGAAGACATATAATGATCCCATAAAGGCATTTAATCAACCCCATCTCACTCTTGTTCAACTTGTTTCATAGCTATTGCTTCTTCGGAAACCCTAAGGTTTTTGAAGAAATATTGATCATATTTTTGACCATATTTTAAATACTTTGACATGTGATAATTCAAGGCTTTCTATAACTTATAAGACATTACTTGAACACTTTGTTCCTCCTATTCATAAAATCTATTGGTACATTGGTTAGCCTAATGGAAATAACGCTAAAATCATCATGGTCATGTAAATTATGTCATCTAATCTAACTCTTATGCATTTATATTTGATCATAGGTTTATCTTTAAAGGAACACGATATCACATATCTATTAACCAACAAACCATCTATCCTTGATAGTGGTCTTGCCCAACTATCACTGAACCATACACAACATTATAGAATCATTTTTGTTTTTCCTTCCAAACAACATTTAGAGGGTCCTCATCAACTCTCCCCCTATCTCTACAAAAGAGGAATACTTGGAATGTTCATTTAATAAACATCTCCAACCTTCACATATTTCTCGTATTATTAATACATCTTGGACACGAGGATTCAATACCTTGGTATCCACCTCATGTGCTATAAAAAACTCACATCCTTATATCATCAAATTTTACCAACATAACAAATATCAAGACATATAAGAGGAGTCTTCCTAATTATTGGAAGGATGAAAAGAAAAATCATCACAGACTTTATGATCTTGGAACCATAGTCCAAGAAACCTTATGTTATAATAAGATATCCACCCTCGTGTTTGTAGCGACTCCGCAAGTACCAAGTGGTAATGATGCACTTGAAAGTTGTGCCCTAGAAAGGAAAGATACAAAGTGAAACCCACTTTTCACCTCATAGCAACATTGTTCAAGGTCACTAGTAAAAAGGTAACCAATTCTATTTTTATTATGCAAGTTATAGCTTCGTATGTATCATTTTACCTTTTTCATTTCAGGTTCCTTGCCATTAGCATAGGAATCATCATGATTAACATATCTCATTACTCCTTCCTTGATGACTATTTATCACACTGGGTATGTTCTCTTATTTTATTAGGTTTTTCAACCACTTATCGACAGGTAAATCATCATATTCCACATTTTCTTCATTAAATTGTGATCATCTCCCTAAATTTCTTTCACATGCCATGCTGATTTAGTTAAAACTTTCTTACACTCATAGGTTGTTTTGATATTAACTCAGGTTCTACCTTATTCCTTTTTCATTATTCCCATTTATCTTCTCATTTTTTTGTTATAGGAGTTATATCCATCTTATGTGGATTTCATACCCTAAATCACTTTATAAGCATAGATTTATCTATCTTTTACTTCATTATATTCTTGAATCACATCTACAAGAACCCCTCCTTTTCTTATCTTTATTCATATTTAAATTTCATGGTGTTGTATCTTTCTCTTATATTTACCAAACATTCATGTTTTGATAGATAATGATGCAATTCTCATCTTCTTTAAGGTAGGATTGAGATATTCACACCATGATTTCTTATTCGTTATGCTCTTTAGATTGTCTCAAAATGACTACTTGATCAGAGTAATCCGAAACATAACAATCTAAGAGTTCCATACTTACATTTTCTTCAATAATTGAATACTTGGCCAGGGCACCCAAATACTGAGATTACGCAATATGCACCATATTTTTATGTCATATTCCTAATTTTGACATCATCCTAGTCCTAAGTCCTAGTGTCCCTGTAGACTCAATTAACCTAAAGCTCTGATACCAACTTGGTAGAACCCGTTACATTAAATGAGATTACTCAAAACATAAAATACAATAAATCACTAATTAATCACATACCCAAAAATATGGGTAAATTAAAACTGATTTCAATGTCAGCACCCACTCAGAAACATTTTCATAAGAGGCCAACATCTTTCTTATATCCATACTATGCCCATAATTTGATAGAAATTGTTATATCATCTTTCCCACCACATATATACATAAGAAAACAATATTCGTATATGCCACACAAATAAGTTTTAATATGCTAAAAAAAGTCTGATTTATTTGAAACATCATATACAAATGTTTTCTGCCCGGACCTAAGAGTACAAGGACGACTCTAAGGGACACTAGACATCTAATCAACTTTCACAAAGATTCATTGCTATATCTCCTCTTTGCTTCCACATGTTTGTTTTCATCAACTTCGATTACCAAAAAAAATGTGGCGAACCACAAGGGTGAGACCCATGTCCCAGCAAGAGATATAACCTCCAACAACGTTTATTGATTATAACATTTTTAAGAAATTAAATAGTTAAGTAGTTTAATCAAAGATAACAAATAAGATCAACAATATTGATGATTAACATAATACATAAAGGAGTAGATAATAAATATCATCATTAGCCACACTATCATCCTTTATCTTGTTGAAAATATAAGCAATTCAGTAGCATATGCAGTTCTAGCATCATGAGCAAGTCTAGTAACATAGCATAGCTAACAACATGAGAATGTCTAATTGGTTGAACATATCAACATCATAAGAAGAGCTAACAACATAAACACAACTACCTGGATAAGCATGATTAGTAGTATATGCATCTCTAGTTACAAAGGCATGGCTAGCATGCTAAACATAACTAACAACATGATATATCTAGCATCATCATTATAATCAATAGTAGAAGTATAGTTATCAACATAATCATGGCTACTGTATGTACGCATCTAAAATCTTAAGCATATCCACAACATAAGTATATCTACAATCTCTAAATTGCACTAAGCATCATCTTTATATAAAGAGAACAAACAAGGGTTATCATCCAATGTGAAGCATCGTGTATAACCCTAAATAGATATGCTATACAGTTGTATTATATCTTTTATTATGCCCTGAGGAAATTGAGGATACCACTTAAAATCCAGCTGACCACTGCTAAGTCGAAATCAGTGCCATACAAGATCTAGGAAGTGTCAGACTCCTATGATCTTCTCCACCCCCTGTCAGTACGGGTTTGCCACAGCGACACAGAAGGTCAAGCTGCTAACAACCTAGTTCGTCCTTGGTACTGGTCACGACACTAGTGAAAGGAGGTGGGCATGCATACCCTACCATCTGAGGTACAATTGCAGTTGTCCTCCAATATCATCACATATATAATCACTGAGACACGACCGCAGCCGTTCTCAAACTGAGGACTAGGTATGACCGCATTCATCCTCCCTAAACACTCGAATTCAAGATGACAAGTACCCCGCATACTCATCAGTATGCGCTTCGAGTTTCCCTTAGGAATACTCATTTCACCATCTTGCAAGTTCTGACACTCATATGGATCTATGGCACATGACACTACATGATTACAGTTTCACTTGATTAGTTATGCCAATTGGGTGAATTAAGGATGCATCAAACAAGTGGACATACAAACCCTAATTCACTTCTAACAAGCATATAAATATCACAACTTCAAAAGATATAAAACATATGAAACATAATTTCTCATCTCATCATCACATGGTACTATTTACTTTCCATTAATGAGGCTACACTAGTCATCATACTATCACAAGATATAAATCCTTCTCACAATATCACAGGGTATCAACCCTTATCAACACAATAGGATTACACCTCATTCAGGGCTCAACCATCCCAAAGGTCATTAAGGCCATCATACTATCCCTGCAAGATCATCATTATCTTTTCATGCCTTATAACAAGGCTCAACAACATTACTTACATATAATACACCAGATCAACACAATATTGCATTAATGAGCTTGGAGATATTCATAAAAAATCATAGCAGGGTTATATTAACATTAAGAACATTTCTTTATTACATCAACATGCAAGGAATCTAGATATGATTAACACTCATCATATTCATAATGCACATGTTTAGCATAAGAAAGTATCAAGCATGTGGCTATGATAACCACCAATTAACACATTAAGGTTATGATCATGTTAAGGAGGTTATTCCACCATCATTCTATCATATAAGAATGTTAAACATGAATACTGATATTTATCTATTTGCATTAGAGTTAGGTTCAACATGATAAATTATATCAATGTTACTAATCAACACTTATACCCAAACCGTAACACACGACATCCCCATTGGATCATGGATGCATAAGGTGAAGCATCACCATCACATTCCATACTATTCTCAAGTACGAACCCACATATAAATCAATTTTAACCATCGAGTTATAGCATACTAGGGTTTCAACAATAGTAATAGAGTACTCCATGATTGTATTAGTCATTCAAGGACTATTCATGCCCAATTACCATCATTTAGTTATATTAAAGCTAGGTATAACAAGCTATACCTCATTAGGGTTACATGTCAACACAATGTGATTAGCATCCCCTCTATTCATTTGATTGAATAGGTAAGACTACCTTATTAAGGGTAACCCTCCATTTGTTCCATCATCATTCAACCCATATCACCATACCACAATGTCACCCAGAACCATTGGATGTTTAAAAGGTAAGACCATTGTTTGTTTACATAAGTAAACACCCTAGATAAACCACCTGTGAATTCCTTGATTTGTGCTCTAGAAAGAGTCACCATCTAACCCTATACATCCCTTAATTAAAAACACAAAAATTTCCATTGAAAGTAGGGTAAAACCCACAATCGACTATTCATTTAAAACAAACCATCCATTGTCAACAAGTAAGCTCCTTAAGTTAATCATATAAAGGAAACCATATAAAACACATTATTAGGACCAACATATTACATTAGCCATCATTCCACTTTATTGGAGGAATAAACAATACATCTTGACCATTGGGTCAAGTTCATATATTAAAACCATCAATTACAGTATATGTCCGACCATTGCATCAAATGACCCAAGAAACCATTGGTTTAAGGCTTAATTGATGATACAACTACAATGATTGACTCAAAATAGGTTTTAGAGACCTGATCCACCATCATTAGTGACCATTAAATCACCATAGGTTGTTAGATCAACACTATATTCATTAATCAACATCAAATTTTAAGCTAATATCGTCATTGATTGATAACATCAGTAGGGTACTTGATGGTTGATCATAAAACTTCTAATTGGTCCAAAACCTAACCTAAGGGGGTGACCATATGTTATCACCATCATTTGAAACCCTTGTTCATGACCATAAGTTGTTATGAAGACAACACCATAGGGTTGTTGGAATGGTACCATCATCGGGTCATGGTTTATAGAAGAAATCAACTTTAAATCATAAAATCGACCATTGTTTGATAGGTGCTTAGACCCATAGGTTGTCAAAACAACCTGATCCAAGTCATAGAATACCTTAGGAATAATGTACACATGATCATAAGTTCATATAGAACTGAAATAAGAATAGGGAACATTATAAAAATCGAAATCCAAGTCAAGCATAGCTTTTTAGTGCATAAATCATTATTTTCAAGCAAGAACATGAGCTAGTATGCTTATGGTAGGCAATAAACGTGGAGAAAGTTAAAAAACTTGCCTCTAATGAGAATATGAAACCCCACATAGAAGAAATATCGAGTAGGTAGGGAAAAAAATCCAAGAATAAGCTATGAATTTGTCCATCTAGTACATTTCTTCATCAAATGAGCAAACCCTAAGCATTAGGAGCAAGAAAGGTAGGGTTTTAGATCTTTAGAGAAAATTCTACCATGGAACAACAAGGTTCCGACCTGGAAGAAGGTCTAAGGAAGGATAGGAGAAAGAGAAATGGAGAAGGAAGGAAGAAAATAACTTACCTTGGTCAAAATCCCTAGAAGATGACCTTGGAAACCCTAGGTAGGGCTAAATGGTGCTCTACGAAACCTTCTTCTCCAAAAAGAGGTTGTCTTCTACCTAGTTCTGCATAAAAACAAAGTGGAGTCGTTTATCCAGGTAAGAGGAAATATAAATCAAGCATATATTCGTACTTAGGCAAGGAAGAGGTACATATAGCCCTTGGATAAGGATGGGAGCAAGCATGAGGTGTAAAAGTAGCTTCCCCATGTTTCTATGGCCTTAAAATATGAATAATGTACAAGCACACACACAAGCAGATCCCCCATCGTCCTTATAGACCTTCTTATCTTTCCTTTGTCTAATTTCCGAGCCAATAACATAATTCATTAGTTGATAGCTACTAAAAGTAGCTCATCCGTGAAGGGGTAAACCCTAAAATACTCTTGGAGAAAACACCTTCAAACCAAGATTTAAATAGGCGCCCCATGGATCAAAAAGCTCAAGAATGATGATCTAATATCAAAGGAACATAATGAAAGTGATAAATTGCAAAGAAAACCTCTCAATGGGATAAATTACAGAAAAGTCCAAAATGTGGATAAAATTGCATAACTTATTCAAACAGTGTCCAAATTAGACCAAATTTGTAACTTAAGCTTGTCTTATGATTTTAAAGAATATCACAATGTTATAATATTCAATTATGATAATTAAGATTATTCAACTCATTAAGCAAGTTTAGGGGCCATACAAAAGGTATGAAATGTTCCAAAATTTTAAATATCTCTAAATGTATATATATGAGTTATTTTTAAGATTGTCACAATGATGACAATGTGATACTAAATTTACTTTTTTGATTGGAATGAAAAATTTTATGTCTCTTCCTTAAAATAGATAAAAGCTTAAACCTGACATTTAAAAACATGAATGTTACTATAAAAAAGTTAAATAATTCACTTTTATTTTTGTAAATTGAAGGCATTGGTAATGGAAAATGAGTTACAATTCTGAATACAAATGAATCTCATAAATGCTTATCTTATAAGGAAAATTTTCTTACACTGTGAGTTTATTATTCTACACAAAAATCGCTCAACTATGTCATTCAATGTAGTGGGAAATGGAACATGTTGGAATAAACTTCAAGATAGATGATGCTATTACGTTTCTATTTATTTCATCCTGCATAGAAAATGACATTACCTTAAGCGTATTTTATGTTCAAAACTTTGACCTTTTCTAATCATGCTTTCCATACAGTTCTGACTACCACGTCAAGTATGTTTGTGGTTTACAGTAATTAGATGTAAAATGTTGGGTTGTCAGAGAGCTAGAGCAAATTTTCTAATTTATTTGCATTTTTGTGCAAGTGGAATACAATACTTATACATGGTCTAACACATATTACTCTAGATGGAAGTATGGTCAACCTTTTCAGTGGAACCCGCATGCTTGAGACTTTGAATTTGGTGGTGGACTTGAGAGCTAAGAAACATTGATCGAGAGTATTCAAGTTTAAAAAAAGATGATTATGATGTTTTGTTATTATATTTCTCCATTGATATCCTTATTGGGTAATTTTCTTCTCATATTGACAAACAATCATCTTCAGAACTGGATTCCATCCTAGACTTTATCCCATATATTATTCACAAACTAACTCTTTTTCAATGACATTTTCTATTTTCCAATTTTAAACATTTGTTTTAATACTTGTTTAAGTCCCAATTATTTGTAACCCATGTCAATTAACACAGAAGACCACATAGAACATTCACTCTCTTTAGGTGGAACCAATGAAGAAAAGAATCTAAATAGTACTTATTTTCTAAAATTCATATATATTTCATCTTATTTTACATATTAGTAATTGTCTTGCATAATAAGATCATGAACACATTTTTGTATTTAAGGGCTCTAGAGGGGAGGTGAATAAAGCTTCAAAACTTACACAAAACTTGTTAGACCTTCAAGTTAATTCAAATAAGTTTAATTGCTAATGGTGAATTTGATGGCGATTGAATCATACAAAGCAAGGAAGAAAGATATTGAAGAAACAAAGTGAACAGAGCTATTTTAGTGTGGTTCCACTCTCCAAACTAGAAGAGAGTTAGTCCACTACCTAGCGAGGTCAAGCTATAAGATTTATAAGAGATACAACATATGACCTTCTTTTTCCCACTACAAAAAAATAGGTTTTTAGTGAAGGTTATTTGTGAAGGACTAAAACCCTTCAAAAATATTGAGTTTTTGTGAAGGACCATCCTACACAAATGGACTAATTTCCTTCAGCCGAATTTTCTATGGAAAAGACAATTAGTGAAGGTCTAAAATCCTTCTAGAATCCAAAAATTCCCTCACCAGGGTTCCCACCAAAAATTCCCGCCCCACTAATTAGTAATTACAAGTTGGAAGTTGGATTAGTGGAAACAGTTCCTCCCCTGGCGCCCCCACCCCCGCGTTTCTTGTCTGCCGCTTACGGACGACGACGGACGGCCTTCCCCCCGTGCCCCTCTGCTGTCGACTGCCTGCGCCCCCCTCGACGGACGGCCTTCGCCCCCGAGTGACGGCGCCCCTCGGCTGCCGACTGCCTGCAAGAGCGCCGACTGCCTGCAAAAGCGCCCCCGTCCCAGCGGAAGCAACGGCCGCGGCACAGGTTAGGAAAAGATTCATACTCAATCTTGTATTCTCTCCGGCATGGAAGAGGGGGTCGTAGAACTTCCCCTGATCAGTGCATCTCCGGCGACTGAGGACATATCCATATCAGCCATCTTGCATGGAAGAGGGGGTGGTGCGGGTGGATGGGGGAGTTTACAGCCATCAAACCCAGGAGAACAATGAACCTACCACATATTCAAAGTCAATTTTAATTGTAAAATGTTCATTTGAGAGCTAATTCTTCGGTGATAATAGAACCAACCTAAAATGTGGAGAATGTAAACGTGGCTACTACACAAACCTGCAAAGGGCAATCTTTTCACTTCCTTAACTGCATCATTTTTCATGACAGCATCCCAGACAGCCTTATCAGATGATATAGAAACAACCATCTTCTGAATACATGAAAGTAAGAAAATTAGAACCACACCATGTGTTACTAGAATGCAGAATGACATGCTCAAATAAGTTCATGTGCCATATTTTTAACGTGATCAGCAATATGCATTCTGTCAGATTATAGTGCAATAAAGCTATATGAAAAAGGAAACTGCAATAAGAGAAGACCATGACTCATAGGCTCATAGGAACTTCTGTAACTACCAGCTAAGACTCTTCGTTGTCTGAACATTAACTTGCTTCCGTTGTCAACCTTTTGGGGTGCACATGGAAAGAGGATTGGATTAGCATGCTTAACAAATATGCATATCAGTAAGAGGAACTCTTATCATTGTCCTATCATTTTCTATCATAAAGATGTCTTTTTACTATGATACAAGACATAATAGAGAAAAATAAACCAACTTGTTACAACCTACTGCCATAACATGGTTACTACAAAATACAAAGGTGATTGGTTAATAAGCCAAGATTTCCCATAGAAAGTAATGGGCTTAAGAAATGAACAGAAATTCAAACCAGTGAAGACATTGGTCAAAGAATTACCAATAGTTAATATATATATATATATATATATATATAGAGAGAGAGAGAGAGAGAGAAAGAAAAAAACATGGGAGATACTTCTATACCATTATATCAGTCATCAACTATCATCATCCTAACCAAACCAATTATTTGATAAATTGAAACAATAAAAACCAAACAATTTGATAGAGCAGCGGCTGTTTTTGCAAATCTTGAAGTGCATGCAAATGATGCTATGTTACGCATAACATATGATTATCAGGCAGGGGTGCAAATTTTGTGAACTTTATTTATTATGCATCACATTATACTCAGAAAAGGTAATAATGGAATCAACACAGATAACAAAAGAAGTCAAACCCATTTCGACAAACTGATCAAGTCCAAACTGGTTCTGTCTACCAACCTTGGCCAATTTTCCAGTAAAAGCATGCTAATGTGGGAGACCAGATCTGTCTGCCCAAAAACAACAATGTCAACTGATAGAAACGTTGTTAGCTGGGCACTTAGAATGTAGGTCGAACCAATAAGTCGATGATTCCATCTCTCTTAGCTAACTATAGTACTTAATAGACAACGCAACTGTGCAATAGTTTCCATCAAACAAATTAAGAGGTAAGACCTAAGGAAGCAGCTGATAAAAAAAACAGAACAATTAGGTATGATCAGCTGGCTGTGTAAGCTTGAGGATAAGAGCACAGATTTAACCGAGATGGAATTCGGAATAATTGACATGGTACCCACAGCAAAAAAAACTAAGTAGTGTAACTACAAATCATTGACAGTAGCATCACTGACAACAATTATTGAGAAGTATTTTAATAACATATTTCAGCCTAATAAGGGATATTGTCGGGTGTGAGCAATTACAAAATGAATTTCCACATATTAGAAAAATCATGCAAGAAGTTAAAATGTGCATCTACAATTGCAATTCACAAAAAATCCATCATGTTCATCTTTTTGGATGAATTACATGCGGAGATCTTCTCAAAGGAATTATTTTTGAGTAGCAAAAGGCAGCAATAAAGGCAAGTTTTAAGTGAAAATTCATCATACATCACCTTAATTGAAGGATTCGCTTGCAGTGAACGAAAAGCATTAATAACTGCTCTAGAATGATCAATTCTTGTTTCAGAAAGTTGTGCACTGGGCTCAGTGTTGAGTGGCAGTGACTCACGAGTCGATACATCAACTATACTTGGCGTATTTGATGCGTCGTCAACCACATCCTTTCCCAACCTAATTGGAGTTCCATCATCAAGAACCTGTTGCGTCGTGACTGGAACAAATATCCTGTTAAAAAATGAACAACACATATTAAAAACCAAAGCCGAGATGAAGTTGTAGGCTAAGTTAATATCAGGATCCCAATTTTGGGTCATTGACAGATTATTGCATCATAACCTTAAATGTTGTCATGTAGTGATGTTTTCACATATATTCCGTTAAAATAGCTATAATTTTTTGGGGAATATAATTCTGATGCTTTCCAGATATGAGAAGAAACCACAAGCCATTTTGTAAGACTTCAAACATCATTGGAAAGCCTACTATTTTATTGTGGGAAGAATGACATTAACAACTGAAGAGAAATAGTTATCAGCTAATATTTTCTTGGAGGTTGGGATTTACTTGCATCAGATGTATACACTGATATTAACAATAATTTAAGAATACTTAACATACATGGGATAAATGAATAGCGGTTCCATGGTTTAAGAACCAAATTCTATTTTGTATGATTCCCCACAATACATGTGACAATAAGAGTCTGTTGTAATAGACCCAAGCCTCGTCAAACAACTTTCAGTTTATTGGTGGCATGCTTTCCAATGACATAAACATTGGGGAACAATGAGACATATGTTGAGTCCCAGCTACATAATCCTTGTAGACGAGGCATGATGGTTCGGCAAATTGCAACAACAAAAAAGGATAAGGAGTTTGTCAAATCAATTCAGAACTCGGTGTTGAAATGATTCTCCAGTTCAGAAAAAGCAAAGTTACACACTTACACTTCTTAAAGAAGAGTTTAGGTGAATGTCTTCTGAGCTTCTGATCAAAATCACAAAATGCGAAAAGAATGGAACTTCTGTTAGTATGCATTACTTTAATTTGGAGTATAACTATTTGGTAAGCTAATGCAATTTTCTCATAGTGATCTACTGATCTGAGAGTAAAAAGGGTATATACACTTCATAAGCCTGGCACAAGACTGATGGGAGTGGCAGTTTCAGTAAGCCAAATTAAATCGTAACACTCCAGTATTAATATACAACAACAGAGTGCATTTCATGAGTTAGACAACCATTAAACATGTTCGTCTGCAAAGTTGTACACCGCGTCTTCCAAACGAGTGATGAACCTCAGAAAAGAAAACTGGGAACGTAAAATCGAAGCTAGTACGAAGGGTGTATCTGTGGGATGAACAAAGTAGTGTAGTGCAATTTCAGCGCATTATCACTTCATTACATAGTTCTTAAACCAACATGAAATAAGAGAAGGGAGATGAGAAGAAGACATGGAGCAGGAAAAAGAGGAGGTGAAGGAACATTTTTGCAGCTACTGAAGCTTAACTAACTAATATTGGTACGACAAGAGCAGTGTAGGACATGAGGTAGGGATTTGGGCAAGGTTTGGTTTTTTTTTTGTATGCTTAAGCTTAAGTGGGTAGGGATGGTGTGTCTTTGATGTGTCCATGGAGTGTCTAAGTCGTGTCCAACACTTTTATATTTTTTAAAAAAAAGTGGACATGTCAGAGGCGTGTCCGCCACGTGTCCAGGCATGTCTAAGGTGTGTCCATGTTGGACACGCGTTGGACACAGACACGGCAGCCTCCGGGAAGTGTCTGTGCTTCCTAGATCCACATGTATGAAATTATTCTGGGGCAGTTGAAACACACTTGATTCAGACTGGTTTCTGTTGGCTTTTGAAAACATTTTTCCATGAGTCACTCAATTGTTTGAGCTCCCTAAACTTTGCTTTTATACACAATCTATGAATCAATGATACTACAATCTAAACTTTTATCTTTTATTTTTCTCTTGTTTAGTTTTGGTTTTTAGTTGTAATGTGACCGTTAACTTCTTGTGTATTTGTATGCAGATGGATTTCTTACGGGATAGAAATTGGTTGTATATTGCTAATAGGATGCAAAGTGAAGTATTCCAGTCTGGTTTACAAAAGTTCATTGAATTTGTACATACCCATCAAATACCACCCAGACCGGGAAATTTAATTTGCCCTTGTAAAACATGCTCGAATAGATACATTAAATCAGAGGATGATGTATTCTTACATGTTTTACAAAAAGGATTTGTCCGCAGCTATGATGTCTGGACATATCATGGGGAGATGATTGGGAGGAATACAATAAGTGCAACATCTACTAGGCCTACATCTGGAAGTATGCATTAAATGTTGGGAGATATATTCGGAATGGGCGATACAAGTCATGCCAGTGAGTTTGAACTCGAGGAGGAGCCTGCAAATCTTAACGCCCAACGCTTTTTCAAGCTTCTCAAAGAAGCTGATCAACCACTATATGAAGGTTGTAAAACTCACTCCAAGTTGTCCTTTCTGGTGCCTCTGTTATATCTGAAGGAGGAGTCTGGATGGTCAAATAATTCTTTTACAAAGTTGCTGAAGTTGATAATCTCAGCCTTTCCAAAAGAAGGTAGTATGTTTCCTGAGACTTATTATGAAGCAAATAAAGTTGTAAAAGACCTTGGCCTCAAAAAAGATAAAATTGATGTTTGTCGAAATGACTGCATGCTCTTTCGTAAAGGTTCATCAAAGAAAGACATGTGTGATACTTGTGGTGAGTCTAGATGGAATGAAAAGACATATAGAACAAAAGGCAAGAAGGTAGCTGAAAAGGTGATGTATCACTTTCCTATTATCCCTCGTCTGGAGAGACTTTACATGTGCCCTTCAGTTGCAAAAGATATGATGTGGCCATTTAAAGAAAAAAGAAATGATGGTCGTATTCATCATCCCTCTGACACGGAAGAATGGATCTCAATAGATAGAGAATTTCCAGACTTTGTTGTTGAACCATGAAATGTCATACTTGCTCTAGCTACAGACGGATTCAATCCGTTTGGACTTATGAGTGCTTCAAATAGCACATGGCATGTACTATTAACCCCTCTCAATCTCCCGCCTTGGCTTCTTCTAAAGGAGCCATACATAATGATGTCTTTGCTGATCCCAGGTCCTCATATGGTTGGTAATGATATTGATGTTTACTTAGAGCCATTAATTAATGAGCTTCAAAAACTTTGGGGGAAGGGAGTTAAAGTATATGATGCTTATAGCAAGAAAAACTTCACTATGCGGGCCATGATCTTATGGACCATAAATGATTTTCCGGCTTATGGTGACCTTTCTGGTTGGAGCACCAAAGGGAAAAAGGATTTAGGTTGCCCATCTTGTAATGTAGACACCATATCCAAGTGGCTTCAATTTGGCAAGAAACAATGTTATGGTTTCCATCGACGTTTCTTGAAAAATAATCATATTTATAGGCGTGATAAAAAAAGTTTCAATGGAGAACAAGATTTCCATCAACCGCCTAGGCGCTGGTCAGGTGATGATATACTACAACAATTTCAGGGTTGCACAAACATCAAATTCAGAAAAACTAATAAACGTAAAATCTCTACAAATGGACATCAGCCATTGCCGCCTGGATGGAATAAAATAAGCATTTTTTTCGACTCCTGTATTGGAAATATTTGATACTGAGACATAATTTGGATGTAATGCACATAGAAAAAAATGTCTGTGAGAACATATTGAATACTTTTTTGGGCGACTCGAAGAAAAGTAAGGACAACTTACAAGCTCGTCAAGATCTAAAACAATGGGGTATCCGAAGGGATTTGTGGCCAGTCGATTCAGGGAGCCATTATTACTTACCTCCAGCATCTTTCACAATGAGTAGTATGGAGAAAGAGAAGTTTCTATCTATTTTACAAACATTGAAGGTTCCTAATGGATATTCTTCTAACATATCTAGGTGTGTCAACATGAGAGAGAAAAAACTATTGGAATTGAAGAGCCATGATTGTCATGTTTTAATGCAACAACTTCTTCGTGTTGCCTTGCGGAACTGCATAGGCCTAGATGTTTATAAACCTATTGCAAGCCTATGTTTATTTTTCAATAAACTTTGCTCATATGCTATTGATGTAGAAGAATTTAAGAAGCTTGAAGAAGACATTGCTGTCACACAATGCCAGTTAGAGAGAGTTTTTCCTCCAGCATTCTTTACCATTATGATGCATTTGCCTATCCATTTAGCTTATGAAGCAAGAGTTGCTGGTTCTGTACGGTATAGGTGGATGTACCCCATTGAGAGGTACTTGAAGAAACTCAAGAATTATGTCAGAAATAAAGCTCAGCCTACCGGTTCTATTTCTAGAGGCTATTTGGCATAAGAATGTTTGACATTTTGTGCTAGATATCTACCTGATTTTGACACAAAATTCACTCGTACTCCTCGTAATGTTTATGACTCTCCTATTAGAGTGGGAGTACCGAAACACTTTGATGTGCAAACTTTAGAACAAGCCCATCGAAATGTACTATTTAATACTGACATGTTCGATGATTACAGAAGGTAATCAAAAAAAAATTTCAATGTTAAATTGTTTCTAATATAGACTAACCACAACTTTTGAATTTTTCCAATAACCAGTGAACACATGATAAAGCTTCAAGAGGCTGAACCAAATATCACACTACGTGCTTTAGAAAAAAACACGCAACACAGTTTGCTAGGTGGTTGAGAGAGCATGTAAGTAATTTATAAAATTAATCAAAATTTTATTTTGAAAGAGTATTTAATCCCTTCTTATTTTTATGTTGATAAATTAGGTAATACGTATGTGAATGTATCATCCAAAGGATGTTAGTGAGGAGTTGAGATGGATATCGCAGGGTCCTTCTATAGATGGAATGTCATATGAAGGCTATTCAGTAAATGGATACCGATTCCTCTCAAAACATGTTGAAAGTACTTCTACTACACAAAATAGTGGGGTCTACTTGGTGGCAGATACATCTAGTTATGCAAGTGGGAGGGATAAAAATCCTATTACAGCTACAATTACATATTATGGACAATTGGAGGAGGTCATTGAGCTATGTTATGGTCCATACATAAAAATACCATTGTTTCGGTGTGCTTGGTTTGATGAAAGTTCTTCTAACGGTTTTCGCATTGACAAATATGGTTTCACACAGCTCAATTTCTCAAGGAGACACAATCAAGATGAGCCATTCACTCTTGCATCACAAGCAATGCAATGCTTTTATGTAAAAGATCCTGATGATGATAATTGGTTCACTGTTTTGAAACTTCCACCTCAAAATTATTCTGAAGTACCTATCGTTGAGGATTATATGAGTGGGACACAAGTTCATAGTGGTAACAACCACACAAGTGATGATATCTCCTGGTCAAGGAATGATATGCATGGATCATTTGTTGCTAGGGAGCCCGAGGAATAAAGTTGTTTTGATTAGTTGTTGCAAACCTTAGTGAATGATCGTGCTTGCAATATTTTTCTTTGTGGATTATTATGTTTTGGTGCAAGGATATTGCCTTGTCATTTGTCCCTTTTTTATCTTATGTAGGATGAGGAATATTTTGTGTTGATGTAATATTTTTCTTTGTGGATTATTATGTATTGGTGCAAACATATTGCATTGTCATTTGTCCCTTTTTATTTTGTGGATTATTATGTGCTTACAATGTTGTACATTTATTCCATAAACTGCTGGACTAACCTCTTATGCATTGCTACAATTGTTATGTTTTCATCTTATGTCGGATGAGGAACACAAGGTCAACTATGAGAGCTTCTAAAACCCCGCCACAACCCACTACTACTTCACCTACAGTCTCCTCTCCTTCAACTGAAGTAGGAGATGAGCATGAGGAACTTGAGAATGAACATAACCATCATAGATATGGAAGGGGCCCTACAAGGGAGGTTAATCTAATTCCAAAACCAAGAGAGTAGCGACACAAGGTGGAATGGAATGCAACAGGTAATGCAGTTGGAAAGAACAGTATAAAGTTGAATAGTTACTGTGGCATATTAGCTTGAAAACCAAAAATATGGAGTTTAGATCTACAATGGAGAGAGCAACCACAACTAGCATTTGAAGATAGAAAATCATGCATTGAGGTACTTAGTAATTACAAAATTTCTTTTAGTCTAAACTTAGTGTATATTTTAAGACTTTTTTATTGTTTTTTAACATCTCCAAATATTTTCTAGAAATTCTTTGATTTGGGAGATCATCCCAATGCATGGAACTATGTAGATGCTCACATTCGCAAAGCTTTACAAAGTTGGAAGTCACAGGTTAAGAAAGATTACTATCTAAAGTATAAGGATAATCCAGATTTGATGAGGAAAAAGGTTGAGCAGAATGCATCATTAGATATTCGTCAGTTTGACAATCTTGTTGAACAATGGTCTTCTGAGAAGTCTGAGGTAATATCAAATTAATATATAATCATTTATCTTTCATGTATAGTGTTTAGTAAGTAATTTTCTTTTGTATAGAAAATTGTTGCCACAAATAAGGTTAACATGTCCAAAAAAACAAATGCATCATACTACAGGATCCAAACCATGTAGTTGTTATAGGGAGGAAATGGTATCACCTTTCACTTTGTATTTATTTCCAATGAGTTCTAAATAAGAAATTTTTTAGCTAGTAGTAATAATCCTATTATTTGATTTATGAAAGAAAACTGCGGAAGGGGAGCCAACTCAAAAAGAATTTTTGAAGAAAGTTTATGAGAACAACCCGTTGGTGGTAATTTATTCAATATTTTAATCAATAATATATTAAATTTTCAAATAAAACTTGTCTAGTTTGTACATTGACTTTGTTCAAATAATGGCAGGATGAGATAACTGATACTGTTGAAAATGAAGTTACAAATGGTGAAGTAACTGATCCAACACAAATCAATGAGGTGACATGTCGTGCCTTTTTGCGTGTAGTCAACCCCGTAAAAAAGAATAGGGTTCGTGGTATTGGACTTGGACATGCCGCGGAAGGGAATATTGGGAAAGCCGCCAAAATTCGGTATGAAATGTTATTGTGAAAAAGTATTGCAAAAGATGTAAGTAATTTAACAAATTTGTAAGTGTCATATGATATTGTAATTATTGTCTTCTAAAAATATATTTCATTGTAGGATAAATTAAAAGAGGCTACTCAAGAAATGAAAAATATGCAAAAATCTTGGTCCCAATTTATAACATGGGTGCAACAAAATCAGGTTATTTGATGGCAACAGTCGAGTATCAGATAAAACTTATTGATATAATATTGCAATATATATAGAATTTGTTTTATTCTCTTCTATGTTTTGAATAGGCCGAATCAGCTAGAAATACACAATTTGGCCCGACGAGTGTGTTTCCAAATCTACCCCCTTCTAGAGTATTTCAAACTAGTGTTGTTACAACATCGTCAAATTTTGGAGCACAGGTACATATTTACAAAATTAAAGAATTTTAAATTTTTATAAATAACAAAAGTTGAAAATGAGAATCTTGTTTTCAAGGCTCATGTTTCCAAACGGGACTTCTCCTGGTGTGTTTTCTACTCAAGCTGCCACAAATAGTATGAATGGGCCATTGTTTACATTTCAATCACAGGTATAATATTACATACATTGTTTATAACGGCTTATCTAAAATAAACTCCTCATACTATCATTTTTTTTTGAAGCCACATTTTTTCCCAAATGGACCTCCTACTGCTATGTTTCCCGGTCAAGGTGGTGCAAGTGGATCCCAGGTATAAATAAAAAATTGAATTCTTTTCAAGAATCAATATTTACCTATTCATGTTCAACTTTATTGAAAATTTACATTCTTTTCAAGCATCAATATTGCCCAAAAGGTCATCCAATTGGTGTGTTTCCCGCTCATGGTAGTACAAGTGGTTCACAGGTATATATATATATATATATTATGAAATGTGTGGTTATTCATGTTCATCTTAAATTGAAAATTAAATTCTTTGTCAGCCTCAATATTTTCCAACTTCAACTCCTACTGGCGCATTTCCAGCTCATGGTGGTACAAGTGGAGAAAATCATGCAAGGGATACTGCAACGGAAGACATTCATAACGCTTGAAGAATTTTCAACAATTTACAATAGAGTTTTTAATTGTTATGAAACCTCACAATTCCTTGGATATAGATAGTATTTACAAAATGTGTTTGAGATCCATAGGGCATTAGATCATACGTTCTTAGTTTTTCATATTATTTGGTATTTTCTTGAAATTTTAATTGATGTTTATCAACATGTGAAGCTTCCATGGATTCCATGAGATCCACATTTTAAAATTGTTTTCTAGCTGTTCTTTCCATGTAATTGCTACTGCTATCATGACATGATATAGAAGAGAAGACTTGTGTGTGTAGTAGCTGTCATATGGAATTGGTGGGTTCTCAATGGCTATGTTTGGTCCAAAATAGAAGCCAAGCCAATGTTTGGTATTATTTCAATTCATATGAGAGATTGTAAAGCCACAACAGTGGTACATGTGTGCTCCATAGAGTCGAGTGTTTGTTGCATACCCTATATTATAACAACGCTGGTAACGGTTTACATGCTTCACAAGACCAAGGGCATATATAAGCCATTCACTAGCAATAACTTTTTTGCTTTGCACCTCTCTCATTCTTCAGTGCAAGTGCCCTGGTAAGCATGACAATAGTACATGCTAGTACTACAACAGGTTTGAAACACAACATTTATATAAATGATTTTGACTCTGAATATACTTCCTCAACCATTTATGTAGTATGTTACCAGTCATCTGATTTTACAACATCGTATGATGCATCCATATCAAATGGCAGCTGGTGTAAACATTCAACTTTGCTTGAGGTATTGGTTCTGCCGCATTATCTTTTATAGGTTTTTGTTAAGATTGATGGGTTGTCTCTTGATCGGGCATTGATATAAATGAAGAAGTTTTTCCTATATAACTTTTTATCTCATATCATGTTATCTCAGAAGACGGATGCACCCATTTCTCAGCAAGGCCAAGCAGACACCAAAGTGCAGGGAGCTGAGCTTCAGTCTCTGAAAGTTGACATCCTAAGGCCTGAAAATTAGGACTAGAGGTAGGTTTATTATCATAATACATCCTTATCCTGTTTTCTGTTAAATTATTTGAAAATGATGTCATATGGTTACCTTGATGTTTGATTTTGGCCGTGCTAGGTTTCCTTCTATGTCCAGGTCAAACCCTGGATAAAGACAAGCCTGGCACCGGGGTTTGGAGTTGTTACTAAGTATCTGTTGAAAAGGTAGATCTGACATGAGGATATCTTCGAACAATCTATGTTATATATCATTAACACATTTATTTGTTATCTCAGTGGTCTGCAGCCGTATTTAAACCAATAAGGATTCCAAATTGTTGGTTATAGTTGCACTACTTGCATTGGCAACTTTGGTGATCTTGATGAATATGTTGCTGCTGCAATTGCAGACAATGGTATCTTATATTGTTGTTTTTTTGGGTTCTATCTATCTTTTTCCTTTGTTGAGTATATTCTCATGGTACTGCAGACATTATTGTTGCTGCCGTTCTGTCTGGAAATAGGAATTTTGAGGGCAGGGTCCATCCCTTGACTCGAGCCAATTATCTTGCTTTTCCACCTCTTGTAGTAGCATATGCTCTAGCAGGAACTGTGAGTGACCTTAATATGATATTTTCTCATGATCTTACTTTTGCTTTTTATTGAAAAGAACTGAGCATAAAACCTGGGTTCTTTTTGTTGTATATTTTGTTGCCGAAGAAACATCACTAATAATTATATGATATACTCCATGTATAGCTTGTACAAGATCAAGATGTTGAGGCCTATCTTCTCTCATGGGTGGTCCATGGGAAATCTTTGGTTGCCCTCTTATTTTCTCACGATGGATAGAAGATTTTGTTCCTACAAACAATCTTCCTTTGAAAGTAATTACTTGGTCTAGGATTATTGATTTACCATTGCACATGTAGATAACTAGAAAAACACAAGGGTACATGTATTACCACCTATAGTTTGGTCCAAGAAACAAAAACATCCATCTCAGAAGACTTCTTCAATAAATGAGTCAGACTATGTTCCAATTGGTCATTCTATTGAACCCTATAATATTCCATCGGTGCATATTGATGATAGTCATTGCTCTGGGGAAGAATCAAATGCGCAAATGGTAACATTGTCTATTGCTTTGTTATCTGATGATCACATTAATCACTATGTTGTTGATCAGTATGGTGACAAAGTCATCATACATGTTCTATCTGTGGTAACTACCACATATAATGAACTTGTGTGTGAAGATTCTAAGGCCTTAGACTCATACTTAGTGAGGATCGGTAGGCGAGTTCGCGGCTCTAGTAGGAAAATGAAAATTTACCTTATCTGAATTGTAGCAAGGCTAAATAGTTTGTGATTTCTAAAGAGCTCCTCTTAGGTGTCTGATGCTCCCCTCTACTCTCTGAGTGATGATTGAGTTTTCTGGAGTTTTGCTGTTGCAATGTGGTTTCACGTGGGCTGCTTGGTTTATGACCTGCTCTTCTGTTCAGTTTTCCTAGGGCAGCTTATGAGTGGCTGTAATATGGTTGTGTGAGGCTCAAGCTGGTCTCAAGTCTGATGCCTTGTTTGTGCTTGTTGCTCCCCTCTATCTCATGGAGGGATGGTTGAGAAGGATGGGACTCTTTGTTCTTTATTGATGCTCCCCTTGGAGTGGCTTATCTAAATTCTTCTTTGTCCTAAGAGTGGATGAGTTGATCCTCTAGGGAGAGGCAGAGTTCCTCTTAGGTTTCTGGTTTGATTCATATCTGGATTCATGTCATGAACATTCCTCTGTGTTTGTTGGCTGCTTCTTCTTTCTTTGCTATACAAGTTTGTTCGTGCTTCTGTGCCTTTTTGAGATGCTTCTTGCTAAAGTTATCATCTCTGTGGCTTGCTGGGCGTTGTTTTAGTTGGAGGATGTTTTTGGTTGTGTTTCTCATCCTTGGAAGTTTTTTGGTTAAGAAAGATTGCTGGCACTCCTCTCTTTCCCTAAATGGTGTCTGAATCTTTTGGTTTTTGCTGTTGCAAAGTGCTTTTTCTGTGGGCTTATTTGTTTATGACCTGCTGCTCTTTCTGTGTGCTTATGGTAATCTAAGAGTGGCTATAATAGGCTGTTATATGGTTGCACTTGTGCTTGTTGCTCCCCTCTCACTCATGGAGTGATGGTCGAGTCTGAAGATGCCTCATCCTTGATATGTAGATGTTCCTTATCTGGTTTAACATGATGGTGGTTCCAACTGGATTGCTCAAATCTATTGCTTTTCTGGTCTGATGGTTTCTTTTACGTGCTTGTTGCTCCCTTCTATCTTATGGAGTTATGGTTGAGTAGGATGGGGCTCTTTGTTCTTGTTTTGGCGCTCTCCTCTCATTCCCTAAATGGTGTCTGAATCTTTTGGTTTTTGCTGCTGCAAAGTGCTTTTTTTGTGGGCTTATTCGTTTATGACCTGCTGCTCTTTTTGTGTGCTTATGGCAATCTAAGAGTGGCTATAATAGGCTGTTATATGGTTGAACTTGTGCTTGTTTCTCCCCTCTCACTCATGGAGTGATGTTCGAGTCTGAAGATGCCCCATCCTTGATCTGTAGATGTTCCTTATCTAGTTTAACACGATGGTGGTTCCAGCTGGATTGCTCAAATCTGTTGCTTTTCTGGTCTGATGGTTTCTTTTAAGTGCTTGCTGCTCCCTTCTATCTTATGGAGTTATGGTTGAGTAGGATGGGGCTCTTTGTTCTTGTTTTGGGCTCCCCTCTTATTCGTGTGAGTGATGGTTGAGTTAGTTGGTGGACTAATATGGTTGGTGTGATTTTGATGATTGTTTCTGAGTTCTTCATGGAGGGTCTCGATGGCTGTTCTTTCTTTTTCTCTGACTTTTCTAGAAGATAGTTGTTGTTTTGTCTCACTGTAATATGCTTCACCATAAGCAGCTCTTATAAATTTGTGTATGACTGGAGTAATGAGCCATATCTGAAAAACCAGGACATTCGGTTGCATTTTCCATGTTCAAGAGAAGAACAAAAGTTTCTATCCAGCTTCAACAGATGAAAATATGGCCTCTAAGCTGCCGCGGCATGACGGAGTACCGCTCTACTATTTCTGCATAGCCTACCTACTGTTTCTACATATAGTTGGTCAGGACTTGTCTGGTTCATGCAAAAGCTAGCCCAGGTGCTAGTCAGGGCACTCTGACTTGATCTAAAGTTTCTGGTCTTGAAGGAGTTCTGATTAGGACAATTTCTTTATCAGGTAATTGGAGAAAAGTTATCAGAAATAGGAGGTGGATTGGAATACCCCCACCTATCCAAGGAACT
Source organism: Alisma plantago-aquatica (assembly GCA_963693085.1). NCBI lineage: Eukaryota > Viridiplantae > Streptophyta > Magnoliopsida > Alismatales > Alismataceae > Alisma > Alisma plantago-aquatica. The sequence goes on along the minus strand of OY856410.1, from coordinate 791,346,664 downwards.
TGCTCGAGACATAGGGACTCTGTGGAAAGATGATGCAATTCAGGTCTTTCTCTTATATTTATGGGTTTACTTTTATATTTTACTTCTATATGTAGCGATGCAACCTGTGGCCATGATCAAGTCATTTATATGTTCTACTAGGTCTCCCACCAGTACATTGCATAGGAATTTAAATTATATATATCACAACATCCATGCTACTATTAATTAACAAATGGTGATCAGCTATAGTCTTATCGGCTGCACAAGACAATAAGTAATTATATAATTCTATTCCTGTACTACAGTAGTCGTACTTCCTACTTTTCTTTGCCACAAAGAAGATATAAATACAGACAAACTGACATCTAGAGTGCATGTCTTGCTGTTTAAAGTCATCCTTCTTTGTATGAATTAGATAGTTTATATGGGAGAAGAGATCAGTTTTGTAATTGACGTATTCATGATTATTTAATCATATCGGCAATTTGAATACAGTTTGATTGTATGTAATATCTATATGGCTAGATTGCTTTATTGATCTGTATTATATTTCAGGCAACTTATTCGTGTGGAAATATGCTGCAAGTGCCTGACTGTACTGAGTACTTTATGGACAATTTACAGTGCCTTTCCCATGATGATTATGTACCTACAAAGGTAACTTACTGGTAACCTGTGTTCTTTCTTTCACTTATGACAATCTACTCAAATTTCCCATATGTTTTCTCTGTAGGTTGTTGTGAATTAAGCAATGAAAAGAGTAATGCTATAATTACAGCCTGAGGAATCTTCAGAGTTTGTTGGATCTGAATGGTGAAATGAAGCTTGCTGCAATTTCAGTTATTTACCAGATTTGGATGGCTAGAAACTCTAAAGTTTTCAGGGGTTATGACACTCGATCTGTTGATATCTGGAAGGGCTGCTATGTAGATGCTAAGATCCTTTGCCCCTAAGATGGTCTAGTAGACTATCCAATGCTAGTTTGGTCTCCTTTTGCTGATTGGTCGTCTGTTTGGTTCCTGCTGTTCACGTTGATGTTCTTGATGGTTGGTATGGTGTGGCTGCTGTGATGTTGATGCTGCTGTAGTTTCTGGTTAAGTTGTATAGGTGTTGGGAGTTAGCTCGCTGGAGTGGTTTGTAGATGGGTGGAGCTCTGTTTTCTCTTCTTTGGGATCCGATAGTTCTGTCTGACTCTCATTTCTGGGATTGGCTGGCCATTTTCGTGAGGCCTTGTATAGTTTTTTGTTCCTAATTTTCTCTGTTCCCCCCTTGGCACTCAGCCTTGGGTCGTTTTGTACAGTTTCACTTGAGCAATGAAAAGAGTAACATGTCGTTCACAACAAAAAAAAAGTTGGTCATTGGCTAAATGAGTGATAAAGTCAAAATGTAGATATATATTTACATTGAAATTTGTATCGATTAAGGGGAAAAGGCCCATTTCCTCCCCTATGTAATGAACAATTTTTCTATGTGAAATAAAAAGGAATGTTTCAAAAGAGTGATTTGTTATGGTTGTTGTGTCTTATTAACTAAATTAGTTTATTAAAATTTTCTTTGTGCCTGATAGAAGCCACAAATATATTACTTCATGAAATATAAGAAAGCTAAAGCCTCATTGACAAATAGGAAAATGTAGATCACAATTGTAGTTCATGAGAAATTAAGTATATTCGTGAAGGCCCTAGAACATCATTGAAAGTTATGAAATTAGCCTTCACAAATGTATTTGGGAGGCCTGGGAAGTCTTTTTGTGAAGGTCAAATAGTCCTTCAAAATAAGCATTTGTGAAGGCCCTAGAACCTCATTGAAAGTTGTGAAATTAGCCTTCAAAAATGTATTTGGGAGGCCTGGAAAGTTTATTTGTGAAGGTCAAATAGTCCTTCAAAATAGTATTTGTGAAGGCTAGAATCTCTCATCAAAGTATTTGTGAAGAGGCCTTTAGAGTAGGACTTTTTGTGAAGGAATGGCCTTCAACCTAATTTTTTTTGAAGGAATTAATGTACATTCGTGAAGGAATCATCCTTCACTAAAAACCTATTTTTTTGTAGTGATCTGGGACAAGGATACACAACTTCCCTTTAAGGTCAAGGGAGCAAAAAACCTTACAATCAAGGGCTTATCAATCCAAGAGCTAGTCTTATACTTCACAAAGGTCATACCCACTCTTGCAATCAGCTGGATGCCTTCACCAAGGTCATCCCCTTCATGCAACGAGTCCTCAGTGTTGAAGATTTACCCACTTGACTCCTTGGATCTTCTTCCTTGATCTTCTCCTTCACTCAAAGTAGCCTTGACCACTGCCTTCTTCAGCTGAAGAAGCATGCTCAGCTGCTCCTTCTCCTTCTCTTAGAGAAACTTTCACCAAGTAAGAGCTTTTGACAAAGTGACGGGAATGAAGAAGCTTGCGATCTTTACAAGCATACAAATTGGTAGCTCTCTTCATACAGGACCTATCTCACTCATAGTGACGAATTGAATTGCAATCAAGAGAGAGGAAGGGGCTCAAGTGGACTAAAAACAGTCAACTATAGAAAGGACCTTGAATAGCTCGAATGAGCAACCTTGAATTGAACTCCAAAAGGTCCCATTTACAGTCGGGGATGTCCACTAAAGTGTGGGAACACTTGTAAACATTTACTAGCTATTTGGCAGGTTGTAATAGATATAATATCAAGTTTTGCACCCCTCTAATGTTTAGAATCACTTTTTCTCCATTTTTCGTACAATGCATTCAGTTGAGTTTTAATAAAGATAACTCGGCCAATGACACTATTCGACAAAGCCAATATAAACCATCAGTCAAGTTTTTCATGGGGTTAGTCAACTGTTCCACTTCAATTAAGTTTGCTATACAAATGGATCGGTCGAGTTCTATGAAAATGAAACTCGTCTGATCAACATTCATTCCCAAAATCCATTAAGGGCCGTTCAAATTGACAACCCGACATATGAAGTTGCTCTGATGAATTTCACAAAATAAATTTGAAGTGATAAAACATTTGAGTTAAGTGTTGCTAATTTTTTCTCGTCTTAGTTACAAGTCATATCATCAATACAAATAATTACAAAAATATTCTAAGTTGGTTTGGAGTTTTTTCACAAAAGTACATTTGCATTGCTTTTAACTAGAACTAAGCCAAGCTAGGGCTTGAGTGATTTGATCCTTTTCATGTACCTAATGCCTGAAATTAATCTTAAACAAACATATTAGATACATATGAATGCAATGATTTAGTCATTATCAAAATATGGACAATGTATAACACTTAGGTCAACATTCTCTGCCCTTTTGACAATGACAAACCATTCCTTGACATGCTGAAAAGGATATGAAAGTTTAACCTTTATGTTTGTAAAAAGATAAGAAAGTTAATCCTTTAAATTGTGAAATGCAAGGGGATACATGATTGAACAAAGTGAATTTCTCCCCCTTAATTCACACTTACATATACCTTCATGGTTATCCTTTTTGCAAAAAATAAACAAAGCACATATACATACTATATGGTCCTCTAGCAAGTCACATGATATGAGATAGTTGAAAAAAGCGATCATACAAGCGATAAAACAATATGGTTGCGGTCACTTCTCCCCCTTTGTCATATCAAAAAGATAGGGAGGTAGAAATAGATAAAACACAAGTCTTCACAAAAGATACACGATAAAGCATTCAACCACATAGAATACATCAAACAAAGACAAGGTAAAGAGATACAAACAATGCAATGCCATAATCAAAATATGGGTAACTTACCACAAGCTCATGAAATATAGGGTCAACCAAAGAGTAAGGGTATATATGATTAAGATTACAACATCAGAACATGTTCTCACTATAAGAGCCATAAACCAATGATAATATAGAAAGAGGGATAAAATAGTACACCTCATATACATGTGCCCAAATGTCTCAATACATAAGAGTCTAAAAAGATATATCTAATCATCATATAAAAGATTAAGAAACTAAAACATCAACCTATATATAATCTATCTATGTTCACAACATCATCATCTGCATCATCCTCATCAGCCTCAGGCTCATAGTCCTCATCTTCATCTGATGGTTTAGGAGAGAGAGCAACATTTCCTTCATCACCAGAGGCACCAGCAAAGCCGTTAGAACTAACATCGAAGCCATCATCCTCTGTGGCCTCCTCATCATCAACATCTTCCTCATCAGCCTGGTCAGGCATCTCCTCATCGATAGTAGGATCGAAACTGTGACTGGGACAAAGGGCATTATGCTCATCCCAAGTCATGCCAAGAGCGTATAACTCTTATCCTAAGGAAAAGAGGGAGCATAAGTACCAATGCTGGAAAGTAAGGAAGCAAGAGGGCTTGTAGGAAGATGAAGCACTCTAGGGGTAGGCACAGGTCCACCAATAACAAAAGATGTGGCAGCTAAAGCAATAGTTGGAGGGGTTGGATAGAAGTGACTCTATGCATAGGAAGCATTGTCACCACCTGGGTAGGGTTGGTAGGAGGGTTAAGGGTGGTTGTAGGATAGGTTCATGGTAGACATGATCTGGTAGAGGTCCTGATGTAGGTAATCCTTAACTTCAAGGTTGTATGCCTACTAATGCATCATATATCCCATAAGGGTTTCATTTGATATATTGAACGAGGCGTGGGCAGGTCACGATGGTGGTGGAGGTGAAGGTTTCTGGATGGAGGAAGAGGCTCCAGGTGTGGTAGAAGAGGTAGGCATGAAGGTCTTCCTAATTGGGGTTTCACTAATGCAAACTCCTTTCTGGATAGGTTTCTAATTGAGATCTTAGAAAAGAGATTTCTAGGTAGAAAAAGTAAACAAACCACAGATCAGGGTAGGGTAGGGTGGGTGGGTACGATGAGTATTCTTCACCAAGTCAAAATTGGTCATGTGATGTAATACATATCAGGATCATTTGACTTCAACTTTCTTCAACAAACAATGTATGAATGCATTAGTGTTTTAATCTCCATTTGAGTTTTCTTCAGGTGGACATTATAGTTAACAACTAGTGCAAGCATCCTATTTTTGAGATCGAGAGTAGAGGATGGAAAGTTTGACTTCCTCTTATAGGGTACCTGAGGCTTCTTTAAGAACTTTTGGATATCATGAAGAGTGAGGTTAAAGTGCTTGTAGAAAGCCTCGGGGTCCGAAAGGTCAAAATAGTCAGGATAATCCTTTCTCCATGCGTTACTGACCTCTGTTACATTGAAAAAGATGTTCAAGGAATCTTTAGAGATATTGAAATTGATCATGACAATCATAGAGGAGAATGACCTAGCTATTGGGTGGTGGAACTAAAGTTTTGTAGTTCCATTAAAGGTTAGCATAGAATTCATGGACCGCCTTGGTGCTTGTGATGGAATTATGAAAGCAATGACATTCTATGTTCAAGGCTCCTAGGTGACGGGTATAGAAAAGCTCAGCAATCTCTTTGATGGCACCCTTTATTTTAAAAGGAGGCTCAAACAAGACTCTAAAAGGAAAGGGGTTCCTAGGAAGAAGCTCCTTGTATAAATTAAGAGCTTCAGAAGGGACAAAAGAGGTGTTATGAAAAGAGATTTGGTGAGGGTTGGATGAGGATGAAGCTACACAACCTGGGGTAGTTCTCTTTCTTTGGTTGGATGCCATGCGAATGGATTTGAGAAGCAAAAAAAACAAAACGAAAGAGTGTCACACATATTGGTTGTATTACCACCTAGATGGATGTGGGAAGAGGCAAGAGAGGATAGGTTAGGCAAGGGAAGGGATGCTCGCACCTAGGGTCAAGGTCAAGAGGGCTTGGAGCTTAGGAGTCAATCAACTTTTCTCTAGTTGAGACGGAGAAATGTCAGCCAAAACCTATTTTAAGTTTTGTCCAACCCAGTAATCGGTTGAGTTTGTTGTGTGGACACTCGAATGATCAAGAGAAAAACTCTTGACGTCATCCTGGGATCATTCGAGTTGGCAACTAGACAGACAAGTAGCTTGTCTAAAAACATGAAATCTTATATTCTAGACTCTAGGGTTGTAAGCCATTTTATTTCTTTATCCTATTATGTATTCTAGACATATTAAGACACATTTCACTCATCAGAGGGTGCTATTTTGTGATAAAACAAGCGTTTGTGAAAAAATACCCAAAACAAGTAAAATGAGGCATAGAAATAAGATAACCAAATCACATTCAAAAAAGAGAGATTAATTTTGAGCAATAAACATATAGGTAAAAGAGAAACTAGCTAGAAGGCATGCCATTATCATAAAGAGTAGTTATAAGTAGTTTTGATCTAGTAAAAGTAAATTTCCCTCTAGCTAGAGGTTTAGTGAAAATGTCCGCTAACTGATTCTCTGTATCCACATGCATGATATAAATATCCTACTTAGCAATGTGGTCATGAAGAAAATGATGACAAACCTTTATATGTTTAGCTCTAGTATGAAATATAGGATGATATGACAAGTTAATTGCACTAGTATTATCACATAAGATAGGAGAAGGATCAAAATAAATGTTGAAGTCTTAGAGAATTTGCTTGATCCATAGGACTTGGGCACAAAAACTTCAAACTACAATGTATTCAGCCTCGGTAGCTGATAGATGCATAATGTTTTACTTCTTAGAGAAACAAGAAACTTGGCAAGGTCTTATGAAGAAGCAAGTGCCACTTGTGCACTTTCTATCAATCAAGCATCCTACGTAATCCACATCACTATAAGCAGTAAGAGTGAAGTCCCTTAACTTAGGATACCATAGTCCAAAATTTAGGATTTTGGCTAGATACCTTAAAATCCTCTTAACCGCTATAAGATGTGAACTCCTAGGACTTTATCTAAAGTGAGCACACAAGCCAACACTAAACATTATGTCAGGTGTAGAGACAGTTAAGTAAAGTAAACTTCCAATCATTCCTCTATAGAGCTTCTCATATTCCTTTTCACCTTCTTCATCTCTATCAAGCTTGGCGGTGTTTGACATGGGAGTGTACATCGGTTTGGTGTTCTCTATCCTAAAGTGTTTGAGTAGCTCACTTGTGCACTTGCCTTGATCGTTGAAGTTTCCATTCTTTTTTTGATTGATTTGTAGGTCGAGGAAGAAAGTGAGTTCCCCCATCATACTCAACTTTAATTCACTCTACATAAGATCACTAAACTCCTTGCAAAGATCAAGATTAGTTCCTCTAAGAATGATATCATCAACATAAATTTGAATGATAAGAAAATTATTATAAGTGTGCTTTAGAAATAAGGTAGAATCTAATTTTCTGCTGATATATCCATTATTGAACAAGAAGTTCTTTAGTTTCTCAAACCAAGCTAGAGGTTCTTGTTTGAGACCATAGAGAGCTTTTTGCAACAAATAAACATGGTTATAAAATTATTATGTCCAAATCCCAAAGGTTGTGCAACATACACTTCTCTTCAATTGTACCATTCAAAACGCACTTTTAACATCCATTTGATAAAGAAGAAAATTCTTATGACTAGTAAAAGCAAACAACATTCTAATGGACTCAAGTCTAGATATAGGTGCATATGTTTCATCAAAATATATACCTTCTTATTGATTGTAGCCTTGAGCAACTAATTTTCCTTTGTTCCTTACTACTTTTCCACTTTCATCCAACATGTTGTGGTAAGCCCATTTGGTACCAATGATATTTATATCACTTGGTATTGGCACAAGAGTTAACACTTTGTTTCTTTCGAACTGATCCAACTCTTCTTGCATGGATTGCATCCATTCATCATCCTTTAGAGCTTCTTTGACATATTGTGGCTCCATTTGAAAGATGAAGGTGTTTTTTTCTTGTTCTTTGTTGAGTGCATCCCGCATCTTCTCCCTTTCAAAAGTATTGATTATGAGAAATTCATTTGTATGATTCTTTGCAATGTGGGGAGTTGGATCCTTCTTTTTGTCATTCTTCTCTTCTTCATCAACTAACACCTCCTTTACTTTATCACCAATGTTGAGCTCTTTTAAGAGAGGAATTAACTAACCTACAACGTCATCATTTAGAATGATATCTTTTGAAATATGGGGTTAGTCTCAACAAATATGACATTTATAGATTCTTCTACTTTACACTGTTCTATGTTATATACTATATATGCCTTGCTGGTAGTGATATATCCAAGAAAGAAAGCCTTGTACAATTTCATATCAAACTTTTCAAGAGAATCCTTGGTGTTCAAAATAAAACAAGGAAACCTAAAAACATGAAAGAAATTAATGGAAGCCTATCTACCACACCATATTTCATAGGGAGTTTTCTTTAGCAAAGGATGAGTAAAAACCTAGTTTTGCACAAAACATGAAGTACTGACGAGTTCAGCCCAAAACTTCTTTACAGTGTTGTACTCTAGAAGCATAGTCCTAAGCATATCTTGTAGAGACCTATTCTTCTTCTCTACAACCCCATTTTGTTGAGGTGAATAAAAGTTATGTGCATATCCAAATCTGTCACATAAGAGTTCAAATAAATCATTTTCAAATTCTCCCCCATGATCATTGCAAATAGAAACAATTTGGCAAGAAGCTTCATTTTCAACCCATTTGTAAAAACTCGAGAAAACATCAAGAATATCACTTTTGAAATGAGAAAGAAGGGCACAAGTAAAGAGAAAGAAATTATCAAAAATTACTAAACAATACTTGTTACCACGAAGTGATTGTGGATGCATTGGTCCAAATAGATCAATGTGAAGAAACTCAAGATTTCTCTTAGTGTTAAGGTAACCTTTGTATTTGAAGGGGGACTTGTTTTTCTATCATTGGGTACAAGGTTGACATTCCTCATCCTTGTCAAAATCCAATTTGAGAAGTCCCTTCACCAAGGCCTTATTGCTCAACTTCGTCACTTGATGCATATGTACATGACCAAGTCTACGGTAACATGAGAAATATCATTCCAATTGGCAACAAGACATCTGCCAACAATAAGATTTATAGATTCCATTACAATAATATAAATATTACTATTTCTAGTTCGCTTATATATGACATTGTAGGAGAGGGAATCTAGAAGCAAGCATTCCAAAGAAGTAAATATAACAAGGTAACCATTATCACAAAGTTGACTAACACTTATTAAATTGTGATGTAGGGCATCCACAAGAAGTACATTATTGATGCAAAGTGAATCACCTACATCACCCTCACCTATTACCTTACCCTTGTTTTTGTCCTCAAATGTCACCGAACCTCCTTTGTTTTTGGTGAATTGATTGAAATGGATTATTTCACCTGTCATGTGTTAGAAGAAGCCACTATCAATAATCCATTTGACTGTAGCCTACAAGAAAGGAACATAATTGGTTCCCTATTCAAACTTTAGGATTCAGGGTTATCTTGGGGACCCACTTCATCTTTGGGTTGGTCCCCTTCTCCCTGTAAGGACAATAAGTGGAATAGTGATCATCACTCTTACAATGAGAATAAATCATACGGTTCTTTGAGCCATAAGTCTCTCCATGGAAAGATGGAGGTTCCTTACTCTTCTTCTTCTTATTACCCTTAGTTTTAATTTTTGGAGCACCCTCATATCTACAACCACTCTTACCACTATGTTTGAACGAGTGATCCAAGATATCATTAAGGGACTTCTTCCCTTTTAGGAAGGTTTGCAAGGTATCTCTAAACTTATGGTTATCATAACTAAGAGTGATAACGATAGAAGACAAACTAATAATATCATCATTAGCATGCATAAGGTAGGCCTCAAGACAGAGGGCTTTAGTCAAATATGTATTTTTTCAAGAGTAATAAAAGCAACATACTTCCTAGGAAAAATATGTCTAGAAGATTAATCATTTACCTGATCAAGTAACCTAGCACTTTCAGTTTGAAGCAGTTGAATTTCTTTAAGATAAACATCTCTCTCATCCCTACGAGCATCACTAATAAGGTTAAGTTCAATGTTTTTATCTTTAAGTAACTCATACTCATCAAGGCAATTTTTGTTCTCTTCCTTTAGACTAGTGATATTCTTAAGGTATAACCCAATATCATCTTCAACCCCATTGTATTGGATCTCAAGATCAAGAAATTGGCCTTGCAAAGAATCAATGCTCTCAGGATGAACTTTCTCACTTTTATCAAGGATGTCAATTTTAGCATAAAGATCATCAATAATCTTACTCAGCCTCTTTTTCTTAGACTTCCATTTGTAATAATAATATTGGGTAACATTAAACATTTATATAAGAGTTTCTTTGGACAACTCATGCAAGCTCATATCACTTACCTCACTTACCTCACCTATGTATTCACTTGTGGAGGCCATGAATGCAAGATTACATTCACCTTCATTGGAACTTGAGCCACTTGAAGAGGATTCTTCCCAAGCTGCATAAGTTCCATCCTTGCTTCTTTTCTCCTTCTTATCCTCTCTCTTATACTTTCCTTCCTTCTTGTAATCATCCTTCTTCTTATGTCTTCTATTGTAGTGGCTCTTCTTGGCCTTTGTGTATTCATTCTGGTAATGCCCCTTTTGTCCACACTCATAACACCTTGGAGTTGAGGATGAGGAAGACTTTCCTTTGAAGTACTTTCCCTTGGAGTAGTTGGCTTCATGATCACTAGGGCTATCATCTCCACTTGTGGAGGTAGGAGAGGATCGGAAAGCAAGTTCTTGTTGAAGGAACATTGCCTCCACTTGGGCTTTGAAGACATTATCTTTAACTTTGTTTGACTCCTCTTCTTTCTTTTCATCTTCCTCTTGCTTGTCTAGCCTTGGATCATGGGCTTAGAGGTTACCAATGAGCTCCTCAGTGGCTAAGTCTCCAAGACTTCTTACTTCTTCAATTGAAGTCATCTTGGGTTCCCATCTCTTGGGAAGGAACCTAAGTATATTGGAGTTCATTGCTCCTCTATCCAAGGGATATCCCAAAGCTTCAAGTCTGTTGAAAATGGTGTTGATCCTTGAGTACATGTCCACCACTCTTTCCTACTTGCCCATCTTGAAGTTCTCAGGCATCCCATTGAGCCTGTAGATCTTGGACTCTTTGACTTGTTGTGTGCCTTCATATGTGTTGCATTGTTGCAAATCTCATGGGATGTGTCCCAAGATGCGATTTGGATAAACTCGGTATTAGTGAGGGAAGCATAGATGATGCTAACCCCAATTGGCTCTTTGTAGGGGAGGATCACCACCTTCCACATGTAGTAGTTGGTTCCTTGGGGGAAGAACAACATTCTTCATGTTCAATAAAGGAAATTGGTGTCATCAAAGACTGGTGACCTCATTGAGAAGATTCCCTCTAGGTTGAGAGCTACGTCCTAAGATTTTCTAAAACTTAATCTAATGTGTGATGTCCAAATTGAAACCCTCACCTTAGCAAGAATCCCAATTTAAACATCACACACTAGGCTAAGAAATAGAAACTTAGAGGAAGTCATAAGGAAACAACAATAGCAAATGCACATGAACAATAATAAAAACATACAAAACATGTTCACCATTCAACATATAATTACATAATGAATTGTTACAACATTTGATATTACATATTGAACAACAAACTTCTACATATACATGTACTGCAACCAAACAATAGGATCTTAAGACAATAGGTCTACCTATACATCAACTCGCCACACAACTCTCAACTATCCTGGTTCTTCAAGAGCATATGTCCACAACCTAACCAAAAGATTACATGTGGTACACGTCAGCACATTATTCAAGAATATTTTACTGAGTACGCCTACATTTCTTTTTATATACCTCTCGTTACTAAGCTTGGCAATAAGAGAAAACTAGAACTTGCCAGTAATAAACAAATATAAGAAAAGGAATATACTTGAACAAGAATGTTTATTAACAAAGAGAACACATATTTTAGGCACATTTTCCATTATATCATCCATGCATTTACTACCTGAGAGTTGAATGCATTAAGGCCTTTATGATCTACTACCAAATATTTTGATCATTTCACAATGTGATCGACTACCAAAGAGTTGGATCACATCCAAGTACTTTACTACCGAAGAGTTGAAGTTCTTTACTTTCTGACACTTTACTATCAAAGAGTTTAAGTGCTTGGATATAATGGAACATATATACTATGTTTCATGTGTTCATAGCAATAAGTATGGGAATTCAAGCAACATATCATACAAGAACAATCATTTCATCCAATACCATATTCCAAGTATTTTACTACACATATACAAATAGCTTATTATGTAATAAGCCTAGTAAGAGGTAATGGTGTACCTTATATGGATAAAAAAATCATCATATATCACATGTCCCACATGTCAACTATATCCTGGTCAAACCCTAATTAAGACAAGATCATACATGTCGTCATTATATTCTCTATTACCTTATATATCATCTTCACCCTAATTATGATTCATTAGGGTTTCACTTAATCTTATGATATTCCCATCATTATTACTTGTCTTACTCTTCTTATTATCTAGGATTGATGTTACTGATGTCGTATTCTAGATTATTACCAGTTGTATGAACATTAGTTTCCATATCATTATTTACACGTATTAACCCTAGATTATATTCATTAAGAATATTAGGGTTTATATCACGTTAAAAGAAATCACCATCATTTAACATGGATTATGTGCATCATTGTGATCTCATAATTAAATATTAGCTTCATGTTACTGATATGAGCTTATTCTATATTTTCTAGAGTTTCTTGGGCATCTTTGTAATTATTGCACATTAATTAGGTTTATTATCCCTAATTAGCCATACCAAGAAAACTGCATGATTTCATGCATCCACATCATAATAACTGACCTTATATGGATTATAAACATGAATATGGATTTATTGACATTTTATCATAATTCTAGGTCATCGTTTGATATTTATTATCCATGAGATAAGCATTTCACAACTTACATGATATCTTTGTTATTTAAGCATAAAAACACAAATATGATGGTTCCATGTTATTCTACACATTTTTCTAAACATTTCAGTGCCTTGTTTGTAATATTTTGATAAACATACTAATTACTATGCATTTTCTAAGATTTGGTCATTTTCTGAGATATTTACCTCTAGTGGCCAATCAAAACCCACCATGTAGCACCAACAAGTGACGCATCCCTTGCTCAGCAAACCAGTTCTTTTATGTGGTTCGGGGTTTGAGTCAGCCAATTCATCACTCCTAGACCCATTTCAACTTGGTCTATTTTCTAGGCCACATGGTCTCCTTCCTCTTCCATCGTGACTTACACAATCTTCATATTCTCACCCACCGCCACCGCCTGTGAACATTTCTTGGAAAGTCGGCTATGCCTCCACAATGCCAAGTTTGACGCCGCTCTCTCTTTGGCGATTAAGGAACCGCATCCAGGTGCATATCATCATCATGTAAGGCTATCATTAGCTTCATCAGATCATTCTCTGAGTCACCAGCTTCAAGCACTGTAGATGGGGTCTTTCCTCATGCCGCATGCAGAACTCACTGCCGCTAGCAGCTATTGGATGGATCTCCAAAAAGAAGTGCATGACTACACATGCAATGGGCTCGAATGACCTCACTCTTTGTGGGAGTCTACTTTGGACTCTCTCTAGGCCACCGTCACTGGGGGTGACTGGCAAACAAAAGTCATAGCTCCAAGCTTCATCACGCAATGTTCAGGGGTCCAAGATCTTAAAATGATGCTTCTTCACTCTTTTATCCCCATGTCTTCCTCCACTGTGCCCTAGACATCTAGCCTCCATCCAAGGGTTTCTTGCCACTGCTACTGCAGCAGGGGTAGAGGAGAGGACCTTCCTCCAAGCACTCCTCCATCTACTTTTGTACTCTTCTTCTCCCTACAACTTGCAGTGGGAAGACAATGGAGAGTGTTACAACCCCAATTTTCGGGTTCCTTGGGTGAGAAATGTAATTTCTCACATTAATGATATAATTCATTGTGAATAAATGGTTTTCGTTTAAAATAGCCTTGTTGATTTATTTGTGGCCCAATAACAAGGGAAGGATAAAGGAAAGTCCACTATTATCAAGTAAATAAGAAAATAGAGAAAAAGGAAAAGTGTGGAAACCTCTAGAAGGAAAATACAAAAAGGGATTTCGTGCCTCTTGGGCCCCTTGGGTTCCAAGGAGTCCAAGGTGGCATAGAGGATACAAAAATAAAAGAAAAGATCCATTAAATATTTCCTTATTGAGAAATAAATTGAAAATAATGGTAATATGTGGAAAACAAGTGAAAAGAGGTGCAATCAAGTTATCCTTAGTGGGATTTCGTATCCCAATGATTCCTAACGATAAAAGGAATACCAATAAGGAAAATAGAAGAGAAATAATGAGAAATCCTCAAAAAGGAATTATTTTAATAAGAAATAAATAAGATAATGTGAAATAATGCATATTGATGCATTTAAGGATAATGAGTATTCCTTAAAAAGGAATTTTGAATTCTTAGAGTTTCTTGGGATCCAAGGAGTCCCAATGAAGAAAAAGGAAAGATAAAATACCCAATTTGCAAAATAAAAGAATAATGTGATACATTATTAAGGAATTTTGTGATATTCATAAAAGGGAAGTATTCTCTATTAAATAAAAATAGAATTTCGAGGCCAATAAATAAAAAGACATGAATAAAGAGAATAAGGGGGAGGATTTTCATATTTCTAATTATCAATGCAGTAAAGAATATCAAGAGGTAAGTAGGAGGGAGAACCTTACTTCTCATTGAAGGAATAGGAGTCCTAATCGGTATGGGACTCGGTTTCTCTTAAATCAACGTCTCTGGATGTGGCTACACTCACCATATAAAAAGGGGTAAATCCCTTGTCGAGATCCAGAAAGTCCCACGCAGCCAATGCTTCCTTTTACTTCTTCTTCATCTTCTCCGTGCAAACCCTAGCTGTTAAGAGGGTACTTTCCCGGTTGCAGCGGGGACCTGAGAAGTTGTTCCGTTGGAACTTTGGTGGATCCCCATGACCTAATGAAGCACCACCATCATCTTCTTGATCTAGCATGTCCGCAATACCTGCAGGAGGTCTGTAACCTCACTGTAGATCACATGCTTTGCACCCATGGCACGGACCATCTCAGTCGTGGTATGGGGTCTAGTTGTGAACGGCGGGGAGTGGCGGAGGTGAGGAGGTGGTTTCCGGTGAGGCTCCGGGCCTGGAGGTGGAAGGAGGTGACTGCGAACCCCTGCAAGTCGGCGGCAACAGGAGCAACTCGCGGGGAAGAAGATGATCTAGACGAGTGGACAAAAATGCCCTTCCAAGGCATGAAGAGTTGGGACTTCACGTGGGGGTAGTTTAGTAATTTAGTTATATCTTTAAACCAGCCGCGTCAACATTGCATGAAGAGGACACTTGGCGCGCTCCGATTGGCCCAAGTAAGGTTTTCTTGCAAAAATCATAGCATATTATTTGTAGCTCAGATTAGCACATATAAAATATGAAAGTTGATCAGAAAAACGAGAGGATTCCATTAAAAATATAATTCGATCTTGTTTCTACTTTCAATTTGAAGAGTAATGGAAGTTTTTAACTTTAATGTATTAATGTTTAAAGAACCCTATTTTATATGATTAAAGTGATTAGTAGGGTTTAATAGATGATTAAAGTTGATATTAGCCTATTAATGATAAAAAGGGACATTAGGAAGAAAAAGGATGAATTTTAAATGTAATTAGTTTAATTGGAAGTCCTTGTGCATGAATATGTTTTAATAGGCCTTGAAACCCTAATGTTAACTAATTCGACTATTAATGGCTTTAATTGATTAATTCCATGATTAAAGATGAAATATGTTGAATCTAAGTTAGTTTGAGCATTAAAGTCCCTAATTTTGGATAAATACCCTAAATGTAGTAATTAGGGTTTTCTCATGAATAAAACATGGAATTAATAGCAAATCGAGTTCATAAGTGATTTTAACCATAATGAACTATGAATTGATGATAAATGTATATAATGATCTTGTCATGGATTAAAAGGATAAAAAAAATAGTAGCTTTGATAAAAGAGGCTTAATAAGCTTAATTAATGGTTAAGTATGCCTTTAATCCGGAATTGATAATTAGATGTGGAAATAATTAGGGTTGGTGATCAATTGTGATTAATAAGGGTTTAAAATAATAAAAGATGAAGGAAAACTCTAATTGTAATGGAAACCCTAAAAGTGGACTATAAACCCTAGGAAGCGAACTAGATTTAATAGATCTTAATGACATGAGAAATAAAAGGAGATTGTATAATTGTTTCAGGATCTTATTGAATGCTTGCATGCTCCTTGTTGTTTGGATTATTCCTGCTCCTGAATCTACATGTACAGGTATGTGGTTACGCTTATGACTACCCAAATTAGTTTTTCGGAATTTTATCGATGTTTCCCTCGTGGCTTGAATTAAACTGTTTGATGTATTTAATTCATGCAAAGTATAATGTGAATATGATTATCACATAAGAAATATGCCTACTAGCTCAGATCCTAGTCCCCTCTGTAGCTTAATGGGTTGACCTAGTAAATGGCTACCAATGGGGTAGGCCCATCAGGTCATTGGATGACTTAGTAAATGGCTACCAATGGGGTAGGTCCATCAAGTCACATTGAGTTAGAGATTGGACTACCTATGGGTAGTGCCATGCGACTCAACCCTAGATATTGATCTACATGTTAGGTAGGATCATGCAGGGTTTAATAAGGATCTATCTAGAGAGAGGTAGTATCTCAGTCCGTTGTAGGGACAACACAGAGATAGGGGATAGGAAAGGATTGAGTAGTATGGTTTAAAACGTAACCTTGACTGTTAAATGATAATTGGCTGATTACTTTGTTACTATAGTTGCACAATTATTGTTTCCCCCACATACCAGCTTCTTGCTGACCGACGTTTTGTTTGTCAGCGTTTTAGGTATAAATGAAAGGAACAAATAGTAAAGCGGCATATGTGGAATTAAATGAGAAATAAAGTGCACAGGAGGATTAGATAGATTAGCATCTTCATGGATAGAAGTTTAGAAATCCCAGTTTTTCCAAGGTAAGAAAAGATTTATTTTATACCAGTTTTCAGTTTAGTTGGTAAAGTTTATTAATTGTTATTGATTATTTGTCGAACCTTTGATCCTGTAATTGAATAACGGCTCTGTCCTTCAGGTCTCCCTTAATTGGGGGTTACCGGGAGGCGGGGTCGTTACAATTGGTATCAGAGCATAGGTTCCACAATTAATCTTTAATAATTACTAAATATTACAAATTTCGTAGAACCCAAGGGAGTTATTAGAGGATTATCCGAAAGACAGAGGTGACTAGAAAAGGATCTCGACTGGGGGCTGGAAATATTTTCCTCCGCACCGCTAGTCGGAATACGAGGACTCCCATATCCATGTGACTGCCTGGCCAAAGTCTTAGGGTATGAATCGAAATAAGATACCTTTAGGACTCTCTCATCTTGTTCATCCTTTCTCAACTCAAATTCTATTAAGGACCTTAAGGATTAGGGTTTTCTCTCTTTTCCTCACCCTCTTGAGGTATGGGTAAGGTTGATAAGGATTAAGGAATCCTCAATCAAATTAATAAAAAGCATGTAAATAAGATGTCATGGACATAAGCTTAATAGAGTAAGCGTAAAGGAATAGATACATGCTTAGGTCGTATGACACGGGTTGCCTTTTCCCTCAGGGGAGACCTGAGGATAGACCTCCTTGTCTGGAGGATGAGTAAAGAGAATTAGTCTTGGAGGTGGAGACCTTCATTAAAAATAGATACCTAGCACATCCTTTGAGGATGATGTTAACCCTAACCCTAAGTGGAGGTTAGAGAGAGAGATGACATGATGAGTTAGATGTCATGGTTGATCGAGTGTTTGGTTGGACATGCCTTTGGGATGCCATAATAGGATAGATGACCTAGTAACTTTGGCGACCAACCCTGAAGAGGGTCGTGCATGCTAGAGAGAAGGATAGCTCCTTCATGGATGAAGTTAAAGAAGAACCTATAGAATCCTATGGGCGTATGCAGGTAGGGTATAGCTTACGCCCAGAGTACGTCAGTATTATGGTAGTAGGTTGAAACCCTGGCCAGAAGGGCATGATGGATGGCTTATGAGATAAGCATAAAGAGATATGGATAATCTTGAGCCAAACATGAGTTGAGCATAGGCTTCAACCACATAAGGGTATGCTTGTGAGCATGAGCCTTCATGGAGAAGGGACCTCTAGTAAGTATGGTTGGAGGTGGAATTAGCTCTAGAGAGAGGAAGAAGGAACCAAGCAAGGAGGTTGGAAGCCTAAAACCCCAAAACTTGAGGAATAGTGGGGAGTTGAGGATGATGCGACCTACGTGGATGATAGTGGTTACCTTATGCTTGATTCCTGGAGGTTGAAGATATCCTGGTTTCCTTTAGAGGAACCAAACCCTAGAGAGAGGATGATGCTTCTAGTACCCATGGTATAAGTGGTTACTTGTTGGATGAGATAAAGAGTGCTTTAGACCCTGAGGGGTTTCAGTAACCAGTTGTGAGGCTTTATACCTAGTTGGTTGCCCTGGAAGAGGACTCAAATCTGAAGTGTTGCTCGAGTAGAAAGATCATGGAGGTACATGACATACCTTGGACATGCTTGATTCATGGTTAGGAGGTTGAACATGTAGTTGGATACCCAAAGGAGAACCTAGGGTTCCTAGGCCTAAGAGGGGAAGCAGTGTATCCTATGCTCATGATGAGATTTGAGTCTCTATAGTTTCGAGCATGTTACTCCTCACGTGTAGGGATAAAGGAAATCCCTTAAGTTAAGGGTATGTTTGATGAACCCCTCACAGCTAAGTTGATCTAATGTTGAGGAAAGAGAACAAGTATGACCTAGCATAGTTAATAGGTGGTCTTCTTGTGCCTTAGTAGCTGTTGGGTTAGGCATGCTCATAAGAATGTAAACCCTAAGGATTCTTGTGACCTTTTTTATCAAGGTGTAGTTTCTTCCCATCCTGGGAGAGGGACCCTTTCGTAGGGAGTACACCAGTTTTGTTGGTTTTGAGGTAACCTAAAGAGGTCTCATAAGATCTTGAGGAGATAATTGAAAAGTACATGGTATGAGGATGAACCTATAGACCCATAAATAACCATCTCTACGTGCATGTGAATGTGTTACCATGGAGGTAACTGGTATGGGGCCTGACCAAGGTAGGCAGGTCGCCATGATCCCTGAGAAAGGATGAAAGACAGCCCAAGAATGCAGAGAGAGAGGTGATGAAGGCTTGGGTAAGGTTCTAAGTCAGACATGTACTATGATAGAATCCTAAGTCTATCCTAGGGTCAGGTGGGGATAAGACCGATGGAAGTAGAAGTTACCTAATTCCCTAGTTACACATGACCATAGGGTCGGGAGGTAACAGCTATCATTGTCTGAGGGCCATGGGTTAGGAGATTGATCACCTTCATGAACTCATGGGACCCAAAGGGCATATGAGTAGGGAACTCTCTAGATGCATGAAAGAAGAGGGATGACTCCAAAAGTGCCGGCACCCTATAGACCCAGAGGAGATGACCAAGGATTGTGTGTAAACCCCAGTAGGTTCGAGACCAGTTTTCCATGAAAGTAATTTTTGATATCGTGATGTTTCTGATGTGGAGACATGAGTTGCACGTTTCAACTTAGTTTTGAAGGTGTACTGGCAAGGTGGGTTGTACCATCTCTACTCTTAGAACAGGAAGAACTTTGTATTTGGACTGCAGCCAAATGCTTATTTCCTCTTGTTATGGGAGTGAGAGATAGGACAATACGCATGCCATACACTAAGGATAAAAATGATGTGAGTTGAAACGTTGCTACAAGGTATGGGGATAGAGATGATAACATACCCTCATGGAACCATGATACATGGATGGTTTACAAACACTAAGAGTATTAAGGAGATCATCTTTTGGGGATGTGATACCATGAGCTTTGTGGAATTTGCAAGTTATACAAGGTTGAGTTTGATCACCAGGTGGATGAGCTCAGAGTTTCTTGATGAAGATAAAACTAGAGTTTGAGATGAGATGATAAGTATATTACATGGAGGTGTATGTCCTCAACAATACTTAACACCTAAGAATGAGAAGTGGTAATAAATGCTCAGGTTGAGGTATAGCTTCCTGGTTTAGCTGGGAGCTAGAAGAAGTTGAGGTTGTTAGGCTAACCTTAAGTTGAGAAAAAGAGATGAGTTTGGCTAACACTCAGATATAATGAGATCTGTGGAATAAGACTGGTGGTTGTTTGGGTAGCCAGTATAGTCCTTGATGTAGTAAAAGGATGGTGATAGAACCTCAGATACACTTCTTTGGATAGGAAGGTAATAAAACCCTTTTTAGAGTGGTTTAGGGTTTCTGAGGTATCAAGCTTGAGGAATCATAACAATACAGGAGGTCATGATATACCTTGATACTACAAAGATAGTAAGTGATGGTAGCATTCTGGATGCTTAAAACAAAGTTGCATGTAGCATGTGGCCATGCAAGCCAGGAGGTGAAGGACGAACACCATTAACCCAGTGCATGGATATAAAGTATAAAGAGTTCCCGAAAGGGAATGGGAGTTCATCACTATGGATGTTGTGAGTCTCTCCTAGACTAAGAAAGTCAAGATACAATATGGGTTATGGTAGATCGCCTTACCTAGATGACATGAGAAAGGAAGAGTTCTGTCAAGGGACAGATCTGGTTGAACTACATATGAAAAGAGATGGTTCAACTACACCATGATGCGAATTCAAGAGTTCTTGATGTGACCCAAAGGTTCACTTCCATGAGGTGGGAGTAGATACATGAAGAGCTCAGTGTTTGTACAGTTTATCACCCCATACTAATGGACAGTATGATCCAGACTAGAGGGTCTGATGAGAGCATGTGTGCTCATTTAGGGTGATACATAGAGACAATTCTTAAGATGTGATGTTAACCACCATAGCCTTTATCGGGATGCAAGAAGTTCCATAAGGAGGTAGTGTCGGTCACCACTTCATTAAGATGATGTTGGTGAAGGAGGCCTCGTGAAGGTCAGAAAAGAACCATAGTGTGTGCAGATGAATTCACTTGATCGAGCAATGGATGAGAGAGAGCCCAAGGGTGACAGGAGTCACGAGCTGATGCAAAGCATACTGACATGCAGTTCACTGTGGGAGAATACATGACGTGAAAATCTGACCCCTCTGAATTACAGTTGAGAAAGTTGATTCCCCGATATATGGGTCCATTTGAGATGGATTGGTGGATATGGTTGTGTTTAACCTTACCCCTCAGGGTAACATGAGGTATAATGTGTTACATGAGTCCGATCTAGAGCACTATGTGAGGTAAACAAGCCATCTGTTGAGCCCTGAACCAATTCAGCTTTTGAGAGGCTGAAATGTCCTGAGTCACCTATGAGGGTACAATATACCCAGGTAAGAAGGAACTCAGATGGAAGAAAATCAGACAATGTAGGTTCTTGGGAAGCACCATGGAAAGGGTGAGGCCACATGGGAGCCATGATGGACATATGAAAGGCTTATCCTATTTGTTTGTTTGCTTGTTGGAATTTTTAGGACAAAATTCTTATAAGAGGGGAAGGATGTTACAACCCCAATTTTCGGGTTCCTTGGGTGAGAAATGTAATTTCTCACATTAATGATATAATTCGTTGTGAATAAATGGTTTTCGTTTAAAATAGCCTTGTTGATTTATTTGTGGTCCAATAACAAGGGAAGGATAAAGGAAAGTCCACTATTATCAAGTAAATAAGAAAATAGAGAAAAAGGAAAAGTGTGGAAACCTCTAGAAGGCAAATCCAAAAGGGGATTTCGTGCCTCTTGGGTCCCTTGGGTGCGAAGGAGTCCAAGGTGGCATAGAGGATACAAAAATAAAAGAAAAGATCAATTAAATATTTCCTTATCGAGAAATAAATTGAAAATAATGGTAATATGTGGAAAACAAGTGAAAAGAGGTGCAATCAAGTTATCCTTAGTGGGATTTCGTATCCCAATGATTCCTAACGATAAAAGGAATACCAATAAGGAAAATAGAAGAGAAATAATGAGAAATCGTCAAAAATGAATTATTTTAATAAGAAATAAACAAGATAATGTGAAATAATGCATATTGATGCATTTAAGGATAATGAGTATTCCTTAAAAAGGAATTTCGAATTCTTAGAGTTTCTTGGGATCCAAGGAGTCCCAATGAAGAAAGAGGAAAGATAAAATACCCAATTTGCAAAATAAAAGGATAATGTGATACATTATTAAGGAATTTTGTGATATTCATAAAAGGGAAGTATTCTCTATTAAATAAAAATAGAATTTTGAGGCCAATAAATAAAAAGGCATGAATAAAGAGAATAAGGGGGAGGATTTTCATATTTCTAATTATCAATGCAGTAAAGAATATCACGAGGTAAGTAGGAGGGAGAACCTTACTTCTCATTGAAGGAATAGGAGTCCTAATGGGTATGGGACTCGATTTCTCTTAGATCAACGTCTCTGGACGTGGCTACACTCACCATATAAAAAGGGGTAAAGCCCTTGTCGAGATCCAGAAAGTCCCACGCAGCCAACCCTTCCTTTTACTTCTTCTTCATCTTCTCCGTGCAAACCCTAGTTGTTAAGAGGGTACTTTCCCGGGAGCAACGGGGACCTGAGAAGTCGTTCCGTTGGAACTTTGGTGGATCCCCATGACCTAATGAAGCTCCGCCATCATCTTCTTGATCTAGCCTGTGCGCAATACCTGCAGGAGGTTTGTAACCTCACTGCAGATCGCATGCTTTGCACCCATGGCACGGACCATCTCAGTCGTGGTATGGGGTCTGGTTGTGAACGGCGGGGAGTGGCAGAGGTGAGGAGGTGGTTTCCGGTGAGGCTCCGGGCCTGGAGGTGGAAGGAGGTGACCGCAAACCCCTACAAGTCGGCGGCAACAGGAGCAACTCGCGGGGAAGAAGATGATCTAGATGAGTGGAAAAAAACGCCCTTCTAAGGAATGAAGAGCTGGGACTTTACGCAGGGGTAGTTTAGTAATTCAGTGATATCTTTAAACCAGCCGCGTCAACGTTGCATGAAGAGGACACTTGGCGCGCACTGATTGGCCCAAGTAAGGTTTTCTTGCAAAAATCATAGTTCATTATTCGTAGCTCAGATTAGCACGTATAAAATATGAAAGTTGATCATAAAAATGAGAGGAATCCATTAAAAATATAATTGGATCTTGTTTCTACTTTCAATTCGAAGAATAATGGAAGTTTTTAACTTTAATGTATTATTGTTTAAAGAACCCTATTTTGATATGATTAAAGTGATTAGTAGGGTTTAATAGATGGTTAAAGTTGATATTAGCATGTTAATGATAAAAAGGGACATTAGGAAGAAAAGGATGAATTTTGCACGTAATTAGTTTAATTGGAAGTCCTTGTGCATGAATATGTTTTAATAGGCCTTGAAACCCTAATGTTAACTAATTCGACTATTAATGGCTTTAATTGATTAATTCCATGATTAAAGATGAAATATGTTAAATCTAAGTTAGTTTGAGCATTAAAGTCCCTAATTGTGGATAAATACCCTAAATGTAGTAATTAGGGTTTTCTCATGAATAAAAGATGGAATTAATAGCAAATCGAGTTCATAAGTGATATTGACCATAATGAACTACGAATTGATGATAAATGTGTATAATGATCTTGTCATGGATTAAAAGGATAAAAAAAATAGTAGCTTTAATAAAAGAGGCTTAATAAGCTTAATTATTGGTTAAGTATGCCTTTAATCCGGAATTGATAATTAGATGTGGAAATAATTAGGGTTGGTGATCAATTGTGATTAATAAGGGTTTAAAATAATAAAAGATGAAGGAAAACTCTAATTGTAATGGAAACCCTAAAAGTGGACTATAAACCCTAGGAAGAGAACTAGATTTAATAGATCTTAATGACATGAGAAATAAAAGGAGATTGTATAATTGTTTCAGGATCTTATTGAATGCTTGAATGCTCCTTGTTGTTTGGATTATTCTTGCACATGAATCTACATGTACAGGTATGTGGTTACGCTTATGACTACCCGAATTAGTTTTCCGGGATTTTATCGATGTTTCCCTCGTGGCTTGAATTAAACTGTTGGATGTATTTAATTCATGCAAAGTATAATGTGAATATGACTATCACATAAGAAATATGCCTACTAGCTCAGATCCTAGTCCCCTCTGTAGCTTAATGGGTTGACCTAGTAAATGTCTACCAATGGGGTAGGCCCATCAGGTCATTGGATGACTTAGTAAATGGCTACCAATGGGGTGGGTCCATCAAGTCACATTGAGTTAGAGATTGGACTACCTATGGGTAGTGCCATGCGACTCAACCCTAGATATTGATCTACCTATTAGGTAGGATCATGCGGGGTTTAATAAGGATCTATCTAGAGAGAGGTAGTATCTCAGTCCACTGCAGGGACAGCACAGTGATAGGGGATAGGAAAGGATTGAGTAGTATGGTTTAAAATGTAACCTTGATTGTTAAATGATAATTGGCTGATTACTTTGTCACTATAGTTGCACAATTATTGTTTCCCCCACATACCCGCTTCTTGCTGACCGACGTTTTGTTTGTCAGCGTTTTAGGTATAAATGAAAGAAACAAACAGTAAAGCGGCATATGTGGAATTAAATGAGAAATAAAGTGCACAGGAGGATTAGATAGATTAGCATCTTCATGGATAGAAGTTTAGAAATCCCAGTTTTTCCAAGGTAAGAAAAGATTTATTTTATACCAGTTTTCAGTTTAGTTGGTAAAGTTTATTAATTGTTATTGATTATTTGTCGAACCTTTCATCCTTTAATTGAATAACAACTCTGTCCTTTGGGTCTCCCTTAATTGTGGGTTACCGGGAGGCGGGGTCGTTACAGAGAGGGAGCCTTCAAACTCATAATACCTGACTTTGTATTAAGTGAGTGAGGGATCTACCGCACCAAAAAAAATTTCCCATCTATCCCTCCTTCGACCCCATTATCACTGATCGTGGATGCGTGGAAGTTGCTCTTTTATCTACTATGTGATTGCTCCATGACCTCCAATAATTCCAAGGAAGGGTCCAGTTGTGTGCCATATATTCATTCCCATATAAGGGGTGCGAGATGATAGATCTTTGGAACCTCAGTACTATGTAGTCGGGACTTCTCCATGCAGCCAACACATAGAACATGAGCATGACATTGCATTAATTAGGGACTTAGATATGTTTTCATGAATATACCAATATCTCACAACAGTTTGATCTTAAACTTATTTGTAGAAACTTCAAAAAAATCATCACATATGTAACATTGGTTACCTTCCATTAAATTTTGGTGAGAAGTTACTGCAATTGACCAATTAAGTGACTAATCCAAAAAGGCACATATTTTGGAGCACCAATCAGAATACCAACATCAATTAACTCTATGCCTAGTCAAAACAATTAGAACTCTCAAAATAATACAACATATGAATTCACTTATTTCATTAGGTATCCAAATACTTCAAAAGTTCACTCCATCACATCCTACACACCTTAAAAGAAATTTTATCCTCGAAATTAAGCCAGAAAAATCTAGTCTATCACATCATATACATCTTAAAAGCAATTTCATCATCAAAATTACGCCATTTTATGAATCCAAGGAAAAGTGAAAAGGTTTTCTTATACATCCAGGGCATCACTTTAGGTGCAACATATCCAAAAACAAAGACTCATAATCAAATCCAAACCACTATTAGGAGGTTTTAAAACAACTAAGGTGAATCATCCCTTCATAAAAGATTGAAACAACAACTTATACATTATGGTTATGTCATGACATATCTCATATGTTAGGGTTTCATCTTTATCTTTACCCATGCATTAGGGTTCCCACATCATATTACCATGTTCTAAAGGATTTAACTAAAGTTAACCCATATATCATGGTGTCATCAACATTTTATTGAGCTAATTGTTAGAACATGTTTAACTTTAACATATGCCTTTTAGGAGGGAGTTAACTATGGTCAACCCACTTTATCCATCTAGATCATATAAAGGTGTCAAGATTGTTATGTTGTTCTAACTTTCAAATTATATTTTTCATCTTTATATGATCTTATTTCATTGATTATAATAAATTGCAACATTTACTAGTGATTTTATCACATAATTAACCAATGATATCACATTATAATCATTATTCACGTATATTGTTAACCATTTATGCATTGATATCTATTAAACCATCGCTAGGTTTCTATCATATCACGTCTCAAGATTAGATCACATACTTACATATATTATACCACAGTTGTTTTAAACAAACTTATACATGTGGCTTGTTAAAAATATATCAAAACATCATCTAGTCCAACTGAGGTTCTCCTAACCCTTATCTTGAGGGTAGTGCCATTATCAGTCTTTCTCAACTAATTCAACTCTATGAATATCTTATATTCATATACTTTATCTTTCCTCTCTTAGTCTAGGATTCTTAGATTACCTCATTGACACTAGTGATAGACTTACAAGCTCTAGCCACATAAGCTCAAACCAAAACATGTTATGACATTCTCTTTATAAGTCCCTACCCATGAGTTATTCTTATCCAACTATCTCTCTTACATATTCAACTAGAGTCCTATGTGGGGAAACACCCACCCGAGCATGAGGCTTCTCAACATACTAACATATTTACCTCCTTCGGGGTCTTGGGACTCTCCCTCCCTCACCTTGATGGAAGGTACTTATATTCATATTCACATATGCACATATAACTAGCCTCTTTTTAACTCTAGGGTTTGGTCCTTCCAAGGAAATCTAGGGTTCAAGTCACGTATAGGAATCTTGCATCAAGAAACTTAACTCATTCAATCAAGAGTAGTCTAGTTTAGGACATATCATATCACATATTTCGCATTATTCTTATATCTTAGAGTTTAGGTTCTCTAACCCTCTCCCTATAGGTCTCACTCTCTCTAGAGTTAACCTTAAAACCGGTCCTAACACTAGAGGTCCTCCTTCATAAAAGGGCTTGAGGGTCATGATGAATCACAATCTTGTCCAACATAGCTTATCTTAACTTATCTCATAAATGCCTATGTACTTGCATTGTTAAGCTTATCTCAAATCCTCAAACTTAACTTAATTCCCCAAAGAAAAACATATATCATCACAACTCATCTTACATCATCTATATATGACTTAGATCTTATCATCTAAACATATATCATCTATTCCATCTATGATATATTCCAACAAGGCTCTAGACATCTAATCTAGAACTACTCTCTTCTAGACTGATGTCATTCACTTTCACATAGTTTACATTACCACCTCCTACTCGTACATGTGTGGGAACACATTTATGTAATACTTACATATATAAAAAATATTATATAGTTTTTCACCGATAAAACATACGTTAGAGAAAACTATCAAGGTCCTCTCCTCTGCCCCTTCCGCAACAGCACTGGCGATGGCCTGGATGGAGGCTAGATGTTTGGGGCATAGTGGAGGAAGAGATGGGGACGAAAGAGTGAAGAAGCGCTAATTTAAGATCTTGGACCCCTGATCATTGTGTGAAGAAGCTTGGAGCTACACTTTTTTTCACCAAAGTCGCCCCCCATCGGCGGGGGCCTGGACAGAGTCCAAAGTAGACTCCCATAAAGGGCAAGGTCATTCGAGCCCATTGCATTTGTAGTCGTGTACTTCTCATCAGATAACCATCCAATAGATGTTAGTGGTGGCGACTTCCGCCGGAAGCATGAGGAAAGCCCCCAGCCGTAGTGCTTGAAGCTGGTGAATTAGAGAATGATCTGATGAAGCTGACGATGTCCTAACATGATGATGATATGCACCTGGATGTGGTTCCTTACTCTCCAGAGAGAGACCGGCATCAAACTTGGTGATGTCATGGAGGTATAGCTGGCCTTCCAAGAAATGTTCACAGGAGGCGGCAGGTGAGAACACGAAGATCGCATCGGTCATGATGGAAGAGGAAGGAGATCAGGCGGCCCAGAAAACAAACCAAGTTGAACTGGATCCAGGCATGATGAATCAACCAACTTAAACCCCGAACCAAATCAAAAAGTCAGTCAATTGAGTAAGGGCTGAGCCACTTATTGGTGCGATGTGGAGGGTAGTGATTGGACACTAGAGGTAAATATCTCAGAAAATGACAAGATATTAGAGAATGCATAGTAATTAGTATGATTATCAGAAAATTACAAAAAAGATACTGAAATATTTAGAAAAATGAGTAGATTAACATGAAACCATCATATCAGTCCTTTTATGCTTAAATAACAAAGATATCAAGTAAGTTGTGAAATGCTTATCTTATGTATAATAAATATCAAACAATGACCTAAAAATATTATAAAATGTCAATATATCCATATTCATATTCATAATCCATATATGGTCAGCTATTTCATAATCCATATATGGTCAGCTATTATGATGTTGATGCATGAACTCATGTAATTTGATGAGTGAGAATAATTAGGGCTAATAACCCTAATTAATGTGCAATAATTACAACGATGCCCAAGAAACTCTAGAAATTACATAATAAGCTCATATTAGTAACTGGGAGGTATCCAAAAAGGCACATATTTAGGGGCACTAATCATAATACCAACATCAATTGACTCCATGACAAGTAAAAACAATTTGAACTCTCAAAATAACACAACATATGAATTCACTTATGTCATTAGGTATCCAAATACTCCAAAAGGTAACTCCATCACATCCTACACACCTTATGTGGCATACAACTCACAAAAACATAATTAACTAATGCGAAAGAGTTCACTAAGCAGCGGATTACCAAAAATCACTAAAAAGTAAAGCCTTTTTACCAAGAGATCCATCAAAGGAAAATTTTCACACATATAACCAAAGTAACATATTTACATTCTATTTTACAAAAGTACAAATCTTGTATCATCTCTTTCTGTGAATTACAAGCATCAACTGCCCTGTTAAACTAAGTACAGGCAGTATAAAATCTCGAGACACTGAGCCAAAATTTCGAAAGCACTAACTACTATTCCGAGGACCTGAGAGTACAGAGACGACGCATAGGACTCTATATACATTTACACAAGGCATAACATCTAGTGTCTCCACTTGAGAATTCACTACTGTCCCTGCTGTTGCTGCTATCCTTCACCTATTGAAGGGTTCCTACCTCCTCGTCCGCGTCCACCTAAAAAAAATGTGATTCCCACGGGGGTGAGACAATTGTAAATTGCCCCAGCAAGAGATATAACTCTCTTCCAGAAACATTATTATTGCAGCTTAAGAAGATAATTATGAACAGAGGAATCATAATTTTTGGACAGTAGTTAATTCAATGTCTAACAGGTTAGAACATTATTTTTATCAAAAGCATTGTAGCTATAACTTGATAGAGCAACATGCCACTTATCCATTAAGGAATATGAAGAACATGTATAACATTTATTCACTATAGAATCATTACCACAACATTAACTCTCTTCAGGCATAGATCATATATCTAAAGCCTGCCATTGTCATTGTGGAGTCATGGCCTATAGCCATACTCTTTTCACAAAGTATTGGGATCTTAATCCCTCAACTCATCAAGTACATTTCCACTTCTTAACAAGTTCATCATCATGATTATAGGATATGGGTATTTGAATCCTCAACTCATCACAAAACACTTGTTACCAATTATTAGGTGACTTCATACCTTCAGGTCACCTGACCAAGGACATTATGAATCTTGCTACACAAAGTATTCCACATAGTTCACAAAGCACATATCACGTTTTGTTACCTCTTAATAGGAAACAAGGCACATTATGGCTTATGAAGCCATAACCAATTCCAATAAGTAAAACACCATATGGCACACAGGGCTCATAAGTTTTTAGATTACTTCTCACTAAGAAACAAAGCTTATGAAGGCTTATAAGGCCTATAGAACATTTTCAATATACAAAACATCATAGCCCATACCTGGCTATGCTCATCATCTCAACATACCTGCATGATTAGTAATCATGAAATAATTACATATCTATACCATACAATACAAAGGTTTTCTTATTAGATTTATAACTCATCAATATGTATTTGAACTTCACATAGGATTACTCTCTGTTGAGACTTCACATAGCATCATCCTGTATTAGGATTTCACATAACATTACCCTGCATTAGGGTTTCACATAGCATTACCCTGCATTAGGGTTTCACATAACATTACCCTGCATTAGGGTTTCACATAACATTACCTTGCATTAGGGTTTCACATAGCATTACCCTACATTAGGGTTTCACATAGCATTACCCTATATTAGGGTTTCATATAAATTACCATATAAGTTCTCAAGATCATATTGTTAATGGTCAAGTCCTATTTCATTGCTTCACACAGCTAGGAATCAATATGTATATCATAAGTATTCGATCATACTTATTTATTCTCATCATTCATCATTAAATGAATGATCATCACAAAGTATGAGTTTCTCTCTCATCTTTATCAGAATATGATTATATCATAGTTTATTGGTTTGGATTAACCTTTTCATAGGGCATGTTAGCCTACATTTGTTAGAATACATTACATCTCAATGTAACAATTGACATGACACATCTCATGTGTCACTCATCCAATTATATTGGGCTTATAATACATCAAGGTATACCAGTATTGGGGTGTTGGATGTGATATTTATCATATCTTGATGTATCACTTCTCTCAACACCTACATCTTACTTGAGTTCATCCACTTAGCTTGTATTAGGGTATTTCCCATCCTAATACTTTATGTACCGGTTCATCACATTTATCATGTAATGTATTCGTCATTAGTCACTCACTTAGAATATACAACCATTGCAAATAATAGGGACTCATCCTTGAGTTAGGAACTATTGATATAAGAATATCCATTATCAACCTCTCTAGGTGTCACATTTGTCAAAACATTAATAACTATTCCATTATTAGGAATAGGATTCTCCATATTTATAATTTGAGAATTCACATAACATCTTCCATACATATATGGATTTCACATAGTATTGCTCTTCAATAGAGTTTCACACAATCATCCTTCTATACCAGGGTTTCACCCGGTATTATGTGAACTTAAGATTTCACAACACATCACCCAGTGTTTAGACTTCACATAGTATTAGTGGCACTACCCTATATTAGGGTTTCATATACCTTTACCCCATTTTAGGGATTAAGGTTTACCATTCACATCCAAGTAAGGTTTCTCATCCCCCATACCCAAATTAGGGTTAGAATGTAAAATCCCATTAAATCATGGTTTCTTACATTGTTACACTAAGTTAGGGTTACATCATCACCCTAGTTTATGGTTTCACTGATCTTTGCCCTAGATTAGGGTCAAGGTACATCAAACTTTTCAATGAAGATTTCATGATCTCATACTATGGATCAAACCCTGATTACTCATTGCTTCATAATGAGAGAGTTAGGGCTTATGATATAAGCAATCATCTCCCTCATTCTTTCTCTCTATCTCATCCTCTTTATGATGTTAGATACTCCAAAATTGAACTAGGTCAGCCCTTCAACTAAGTACACATAGTTAGGGTTAATCTTCATAATCACCATTGATCTTCATCATTAATAATCAAGTAGCTAATTGTTCTTTGATCATATTAAGTTTCCAAATGGCTTAATCAATTTGAACCTCAAAAGTTCTTAGTCACTTAGATCTCAAACGGTCTTGGTCACTTAGACCTTAAACGGTCTTGACCAATTAAGTTCAAACGGTTTGAAACCATTTCTCAAAGTTAGTTCTTGAAACCGTTTAGACAACACATCTTGAAACCGAATGAACTTGAGGCTCCGCACGGTTTGAGACCGTTTGGTCTCAAACGGTCTTGAGACTGTTTGGACCAAAAAGTTCTTGAGACCATTTGGACTCAAATGGTCTTAAGACCGTTTGGTCCAAACCTTCTCAAAACTGAATGGACCAAAAAGGGTCTTCAACACTTAATTGATTCAAGGTTCCAATCCGTGAACCAACTATCAAATGGACCACTGATGTATTCTTCAATTGAACCATGGAATCACCCTTCAATTGGACCTCCAATTAGGGTTTTGAACCCTATTGAACTAGGGTTGATAATCAAGAAACCATCACTTAGGGTTTTGAAATTGAGTATCCATCAATGGTTATCATTGTGGAACTAATTCAATTGGAATCAGTGAACCATCATCATTACATGATATGAACTGACCTCAAACAGTCTTGAATGACCCCCAAACGGTCTTGGGATCATTTGTATGATCTCCAAATGGTCTTGAGACCATTTACCATTTCATAATCAAAATCCATGACATCCAATTAGGGTTTGGATCATTGGGTTGATTATCAAATCAGTAATTGATTGCATTTCAATTTGGTATCTTTAGATCTTCAAATACCCAACCATACTCAACCCTAGACCTCAAAACGGTCTTGGTTGACCTCCAAACGGTCTTGGTTGACCTCCAAATGGTCTTGAGACCGTTTGGGAGATTCCCAAATGGTTTTGAAACTATTTGGGTCAATCAACCCAAAACCTCAACTCAATCAATTGCAAAATCAACACTTAGTCGATTAGGGTTTCTATTTGAAAGATTGTCCATATGTTGAACTAATCAATTGGAGCCATTGGATCATCATCTAACAAATACTATGGTTCAGACCTCAAATGGTCAACCCTCCCAAACGGTCAACACCCTCATGCGGTTTGGGACTCAAATCACCAAACGGTTTTGAAACTATTTGGTCTCCAAATGGTTTGGTGAAACCGTTTGGGCCAACAAGTTGAAACTGTTTGCCTTGGATATTTGGAGAGGTGTGTGCTTATGATTATGTCATCATCATCAATCTCCAAACCCATGGAGTTTGCTGATATTTCATGATGATTGCATCAATCAACCAAAATAAATTTTGGAAATGAAGAAAGCATCACCAATTGATAAGGAATTGATTGCAATAATAAAATTAAGGGTTCAAGTTATAAAACCCACCTCCAATTGTGCTCCAAAGCTCCAAGCTCACAGAAACAATGGTGGATGCAACTCCTTTCACCATTCCAAGGCTCGTCCTCAAGGTTTGAGTGAAAAGGAATGATTAGAATTGAAGAGGGGATCAAATTAGGAAGAATTCATGCATTGATTTGTGATTTCCACCATGGATTCAAGGTGAACAAGGGTCAAGAAGCTTACCAACAGGTTGGGGGTCGTCCTCCTGATCCTCCCAAGCTCCTTGGTCGTTTTCCAAGCAAAGGGAAGAAGTGGGATCGGGAAAAGCTTTTCATTTGGCTTGTAAAAGGTCTTTTTATAAAAAAAAATCAATGATAGAGTATATGCTTTATAAATATTCATTTTATCCCAAAAATAGAGCCGCCTCTTCCCTCTCATCTTCCTTGGATCCGAGGCTATCTTGTTTGCCTCTTATTCCTCTCAATTATCCATGATTTAAAGAAAAGGAAATTAAGTACCTCAAATCATATTATACTAATATCCATATGTGAGTGGATATTTCTTTTTCTTATAAAATTGTGAGTGAGTTATCCATTCCCTTGGATATTTTCGTGGTCCTTGCAAAGCTCAAGGATGTCCACACACATCTGAATCTAACCATTATAATTTTGGTTGAGGGCCCTTTAATTAATACATTTATTTTTGCACTAAATTGAATTAGGGTTTTCAAGTAGGATTAAATCTTGATTATTTTAATATCAAGATTCTCTCTCCTCCAACTTAATTCAAATGAGGTGCCCCTCTCATTTTCTTTGCTCTACATGATGCCAAGAAAAATTAGGGACCTTATTGAAGTGGTAATTTTGCATATTGAACCCCAGGCTTTGGGTAAATTGTACATTACACCAAAACTAGGTTTTAATGCACATGAATTGCTTTATCAGCTCTTTCTTGGTACTCAGGCTTCCATAAGCCATACCTCAGCATCATTTTCACTCTCATGATGCTTCAACACATGAGGAACATATTATCATGC
Source organism: Alisma plantago-aquatica (assembly GCA_963693085.1). Taxonomy (NCBI): domain Eukaryota; kingdom Viridiplantae; phylum Streptophyta; class Magnoliopsida; order Alismatales; family Alismataceae; genus Alisma; species Alisma plantago-aquatica. The sequence goes on along the minus strand of OY856410.1, from coordinate 791,312,725 downwards.
ACAATTTTCACTTAAACCCCTCAACTTGGGTAATTTTCACTTTAGTCCAAAATAAGCAAACATTGCTTCAACATTATTCAAACATGACTAGAATTGCAACATAAATTCCTCTTGAGCCCTAATTAATTTTCACAAGATAAGATTAAGCATCTACTCAACCTTATTAGGCAAATCATCTAGGGTTAACACATAACCCAGGTTAGGGATGTTACAAATTATAACCCCCCTAACAAGGATTTTGTCCCCAAAATCCCAAGAAAAGGAGGGACAAATTTATTCATTTATCATACCCTCAAGTCTCCAAATAATATCTTAATATCATGGAGATACCATGGATTTGTAGTCCACACAGAGTTCCTTTCATTAATTCAACCTTATCAATGTTTATGTTAATGCATAGCATAAACCCCTAACATATGATGTCCATATTATTTGAAAGGAAGAAAGCATAAAAAAACATACTCCTGTCATCACCCAAGATTTTCTATAAAAAGAGAAACATATATATATCTAATAGAGATAATCCACTCAACAATCCTTTATTTGTTTGGGAAAGTTCACTTAGCACTTTAATTGGAAAAGTTCACTGAGAAATTTATTTGGGAAAATTCACTAAGAAAGTTTCACTGAGCAATCTCACTGAGAAAGTTTCACTAAGCAATTTCATTGAGAAAGTTTCACTGAGAAATTTCACTGAGAAAGTTCACTAAGCAATCTCACTGAGAAAGTTCATTAAGCAATTTCACTGAGAAAGTTCACTAAGCAATCTCACTGAGAAAGTTTCACTAAGCAATTTCACTGAGAAAGTTCACTAAGCAATCTCACTGAGAAAGTTCATTAAGCAATTTCACTGCAAAAGTTCACTAAGCAATCTCACTGAGAAAGTTTCACTAAGAAATTTCACTGAGAAAGTTCACTGAGAAATTTATTTGGAAAAGTTCACTTAGCCCTTCCTATTTAATTTCATTATACTCTCTACATTGTTTCCAAATGATTACTTTATCAGAGTAATCAGCAAGATAACAATCTAGGAGTTCCATACTTGCCTTATCTACAATAATCATATACCTGGCCAGGGTATACAAGTATTGAGATTAGGTAGTATGCACTTTATTTGCTATCATATTCCTCACTTTTCATATCATTATACACATAGGATTTTCCATTCCTAGATTTTCTCCAAGCATTACTTCTATTTTTCATCTTGTATCACAAAGATAAGAGAGATTATAAAGCATTTTAAAGAGCACTGAGTATAATGTAGATTCTCATCTTCCTTGTGTCCTTATAGGACTAGTCAAAGGAAGCTAAAAAAAACAACTACTTTCTTATTTTTAACACATAGAATCATGATATGGAATATCAAAATGAAATTATTATATCTGACCTGTCTGGAATGTCTGTGCAAGTCCTCTATTGTTACTAGAAAATTACCTCCTTTGTGAGACATGCTGACTCTACCCCTGAGGTTGAGTCCTCATCGAATTTCTGTCTGGACAATCTTTTACCAAATGTCCCGGTTGCCTACATTGGTAACAGATCCTAGGCGTAAAATGTCTAAGAGATCTAGTCACCGAGGTTGATGCTATGTCAGAGGCTCTACTTGGGACATTACTACGATCCCTACCCCTACTTGACGTCCATTGCGTCTGGGTATGGAATCTCGATGATGTTGCTGATGCAGAAAATCTCAGTATCTTAAAACTTTCGGACCTTTGTCCTAGAGACTGGGTGTACACCTTCTTGCCACTAGTCTGTCGTTTCTCGATTTCAAACCTCTCTATCCTCCTTACCGACTCCACAAAGGTGGAAAACCTCTCCATGTTCTCTAAAGTAGACACAGGAGTGGTCAGTTCAGCGTTCAACCCTTTCTCAAAATGTTGAATTCTTTCCTCATCACTAACTGCCATTTGCGGACAAAACCGCAACAACTCCATGAACTTAGCTTCATATTCGCTAACGTTCATCGGTCCTTATTCGATCCTCTCAAATTGAGAGATCTTCTCATCTAGATACGTCTTAGGGAAGTATCTACTAACGAATTCTCGTCAGAATACTTCCCATCCAATTTCTTCACCTGGTCTCTTATCTTCCTCTATCATCCACCAATGACCAACACTTCCTTTTAGGAGGTACACAACATGTCTTACCTTTTCAGCTTTAGGAATATCAAGGATCTTGAAAGCCTTTTCCAGCTCTGTCAGCCACAAATCAGCATCTATTGGATCAGATGTACCAGCATAATCTATGGCTCCAACCCGGCGAAGTCTCTCAAAAGTCTTGTCGGCTCCATAACCCTCATAATGAGCTGGTGCCCTAGGTGCAGGTGGTGGCATCCTATCTACCATATGTGTCATGGCTGTCAGGAAATTCTCAAATAGAGCATGGAGGGATGGGTTTTCTATCACAGCTGGGTTAATCTGGGGATGTTCAGGTACATGCCCTTCCCTATTCTCATATCTTGCACCTTCTCATGGTGCAGCAGTGCTGCCCTTAGTAGCATGTTCTTCATGTGGTCCAGACATCTTCAAGTTCTCCTCCTCCTATGTGAGCAGAAGATACTATCATATAAACTGGAAGATACTTAGAACGGACTCTACAACCTTAGTCCTATGTCTCTGTAGACTTAGCAAACCTTGAGCTCTGATACCATTTAATTGTGGCATACAACTCACAAAAACATAATTAACTAATGCGGAAGCGTTCACTAAGCAGCGGATTACCAAAAATCACTAAAAATTAAAACCTTTTTACCAAGAGATCCATCAAAGGAAAACTTTCTCACATAGAACCAAAGTAACATATTTACATTCTATTTTCTAAAAATACAAATCTTGTATCATCTCTTTCTGTGAATTACAAGCATCAGTTGCGCTGTTAAACTAAGCACAGGCAGTATAAAATGTCGAGACACTGAGCCAAAATCTCAAAAGCACTAACTAATATTCCGAGGACCTGAGATTACAGAGACGACACATAGGACTCTATATACATTTACACAAGGCATAACAGCCATTGTCTCCACCTGAGACTTCACTGTTGTCCATGCTGCTACTGCTTCTATCCTTCACCTATTGAAGGATTCCTTCCTCTTCATCCGCATCCACCTAAAAAAATGTGATTCCCACAGGAGTGAGACAATTGTAAATTGCCCTAGCGAGAGATATAACTCTCTGCCAGAAACATTATTATTGCAACTTAAGAAGATAATTCTGAACAGAGGAATCATAATTGTTTGATAGCAGTTAATTCAATGTCTAATAGGTTAGAACATTATTTTTATCAAAAGCATTGCATATATAACTTGATAGAGCAACATGCCACTTATCCATTAAGGAATATGAAGAACATGTATAACATTTATTCACTATAGAATCATTACCACATCATTAACTCTCTTCAGGCTTGGATCATATATCTAAAGCCTGACATTGTCATTGTGGAGTCGTGGCTTGTATCCATACTCTTTTCACAAAGTATTGGGATCTTAATCCCTCAACTCATCAAGTACATTTCCACTTATTAACAAGTTCATCATCATGATTATAGGATATGGGTATTTGAATCCTCAACTCATTACAGAACACTTGTTACCAATTATTAGGTGACTTCATACCTTCAGGTCATCTGACCAAGGACATTATGAATCTTTCTACACAAAGTATTCCACATAGTTCACAAAGCTCATATCACCTTTTGTTACCTCTTAATAGGCAGCAAGGCACATTATGGCTTATGAAGCCATAACCAATTCCAATAAGTAAAACACCATAAGGCACACAGGGCTCATAAGTTTTTAGATTACTTCTCACTAAGCAACAAAGTTTATGAAGGCTAATAAGGCCTATAGAACATTTTCACTATACAGAACATCATAGCCCATACCTGGCTATGCTCATCATCTCAACATACTTGTATGATTAGTAATCATGATATAAATACATATTTGTACCATGCAATACAAAGGTTTTCTTATTAGATTTATAACTCATCAATATGTATTTGAACTTCACATAGGATTACTCTGTGCTGAGACTTCACGTAGAATCATCCTGTATTAGGATTTCACATAGCATTACCCTGCATTAAGGTTTCACATAGCATTACCCTGCATTAGGGTTTCACATAGCATTACCCTACATTAGGGTTTCACATAGCATTACCCTGCATTAGGGTTTCACATAGCATTACCCTACATTAGGGTTTCACATAACATTACCCTATATTAGGGTTTCATATAAATAACCATATCAGTTCTAAAGATCATATTGTTAACGGTCAAGTCCTATTTCATTGCTTCACACAGCTAGGAATCAATATGGATATCATAAGTATTCAATCATAATTATTTATTCTCATCACTCATCATTAATTGAATGATCATCACAAAGTATGAGTTTCTCTCTCATCTTTATCAGAATATGATTATATCATAGTTTATTGGTTTGGATTAACCTTTTCATAGGGCATGTTAGCCTACACTTGTTAGAATACATTACATCTCAATGTAACAATTGACATGACACATCTCATGTGTCACTCATCAAATTATATTGGGCTTATAATACAACAAGGTATACCAGTATTGGGGTGTTGGATGTGATATTTATCATATCTTGATGTATCACTTCTCTCAACACCTGCATCTTACTTGAGTTCATCCACTTAGCTTGTATTAGGGTATTTCCCATCCTAATACTTTATGTACCAGTTCATCACATTTATCATGTAATGTATTCATCATTAGTCACTCACTTAGAATATACAACCATTTCCAATAATATGGACTCATCCTTGAGTTAGGAACTATTGATATAAGAATATCCATTATCAACCTCTCTAGGTGTCACATTTGTCAAAACATTAATAACTATTCCATTATTAGGAATAAGATTCTCCATATTTATAATTTGAGGATTCACATAACATCTTCCATACACATGGATTTCACATAGTATTACTCTTCAATAGAGTTTCACATAATCATCCTTCTATATCAGGGTTTCACCCGGTATTATGTGAAATTAAGATTTCACAACACATCACCCAGTGTTTAGACTTCACATAGTATTAGTGGCACTACCCTATATTAGGGTTTCATATACCTTTACCCCATTTTAGGGATTAAGGTTTACCATTCACATCCAAGTAAGGTTTCTCATCCCCCATACCCAAATTAGGGTTAGAATGTATAATTCCCATTAAATCAGGGTTTCTTACATTGTTACACTAAGTTAGGGTTACATCATCACCCTAGTTTATGGTTTCACTGAGCTTTGCCCTAGATTAGGGTCAAGGTACATCAAACTTTTCAATGAAGATTTCATGATCTCATACTATGGATCAAACCTGATTACTCATTACTTCATAATGAGTTAGTTAGGGCTTATGATATAAGCAATCATCTCCCTCATTCTTTCTCTCTCTCTCTCATCCTATTTATGATGTTAGCTACTCCAAGATTGAACTAGGTCATCCCTTCAACTAAGTACACATAGTTAGGGTTAATCTTCATAATCACCATTGATCTTCATCATTAATAATCAAGTAGCTAATTGATCTTTGATCATATTAAGTATCCAAATGGCTTAAACAATTTGAACCTCAAAAGGTCTTAGTCAGTTAGACCTCAAACGGTCTTGGTCAAATATACCTTAAACGGTCTTGACCAATTAAGTTCAAACGGTTTGAAACTGTTTCTCCAAGTTAGTTCTTGAAACCGTTTAGACAACACATCTTGAAACCGAATGAACTTGAGGCTCCAACCGGTTTGAAACTGTTTGGTCTCAAACGGTCTTGAGACTATTTGGTCCCAAATGGTCTTGAGACCATTTGGACTCAAACGGTCTTAAGACCACTTGGTCCAAACCTTCTCAAAACCGAATGGACCAAAAAGGGTCTTCAACACTTAATCGATTCAAGGTTCCAATCCGTGAACCAACTATCAATTGGACCACTGATGTATTCTTCAATTGAACCATGGAATCACCCTTCAATTGGACCTCCAATTAGGGTTTTGAACCCAGTTGAACTAGGGTTGATAATCCAGAAACCATCACTTAGGGTTTTGAAATCGAGTATCCAACAATGGTTATCATTGTGGAACTAATTCAATTGGAATAAGTAAACCATCATCATTACATGATATGACCTGACCTCAAACAGTCTTGAATGACCCCCAAATGGTCTTGGAATCATTTGGATGATCTCCAAATGGTCTTGAGACTGTTTTCCCATTTCATCATTAAAATCCATGACATCCAATTAGGGTTTGGATCATTGGGTTGATTATCAAATCAGCAATTGATTACATTTCAATTTGGTATCTTTGGATCTTCAAATACCCAACCATACTCAACCCTAGACCTCCAAATGGTCTTAGTTGACCTCCAAACGGTCTTGAGACTGTTTGGGAGATTCCCAAATGGTTTTGAAACCGTTTGGATCAATCAACCCAAAACCTCAACTCAATCAATTGCAAAATCAGCACTTAGTCGATTAGGGTCTCTATTTGAAAGATTGTCCATATGTTGAACTAATCAATTGGAGCCATTGGATCATCATCCAACACATACTAGGGTTCAGACCTCAAATGTTCAACCCTCCCAAATGGTCAACACCCTCATGCGGTTTGGGACTCAAATAACCAAATGGTTTTGAAACTGTTTGGTCTCCAAACGGTTTGGTGAAACCGTTTGGGCCAACAAGTTGAAACTGTTTGCCTTGGATATTTGGAGAGGTGTGTGCTTATGATGATGTCATCATCATCAAGCTCCAAACCCATGAATTTTGCTGTGATTTCATGATGATTGCATCAATCAACCAAAATAAATTTCAGAAATGAAGAAAGCATCACCAATTGATAAGGAATTGATTGCAATAATAAAATTAAGGGTTCAAGTTATAAAACCCACCTCCAATTGAGCTCCAAAGCTCCAAGATCATGGAAACAATGGTGGATGCAACTCCTTTCACCATTCCAAGGCTCGTCCTCAAGGTTTGAGTGAAAAGGAATGGTTAGAATTGAAGAGAGGATCGAATTAGGAAGAATTCATGCATTGATTTGTGATTTCCACCATGGATTCAAGGTGAACAAGGGTCAAGAAGCTTACCAATAGGTTGGGGTCGTCCTCCTGATCTTCCCAATCTCCTTGGTCGTTTTCCAAGAAAAGGGAAGAAGTGGGATCGGGAAAAGCCTTTCATTTGGCTTGTAAAAGGTCATTTTATAAAAAAAATTCAATGAGAGAGAATATGCTTTATAAAAATTGATTTTATCCCAAAAATAGAGCCGCCTCTTCCCCCTCATCTTCCTTAGATATGAGGCTATCTTGTTTGCCTCTTATTCCTCTCAATTATCCATGATTTAAAGAAAAGCAAATTAAGCTCCTCAAATCATATTATACTAATATCCATATGTGAGTGGATATTTCTTTTTCTTATAAAATTGTGAGTGAGTTATCCATTCCCTTGGATATTTTTGTGGTCCTTGCAAAGCTCAAGGATGTCCACACACAACTGAATCTAACCATTATAATTTTTGTTGAGGGCCCTTTAATTAATACATTTATTTTTGCACCAAATCGTATTATATCGATATATCATGAAAAGATTTACATTGAAGAAGAGGACAGGCGGGTAACAAGTTGTGCCGCTAGTCCTTTTTGGATAGCAAATCCAATCCTATGAAATACAACATCGATATACTTGGGAGCCATAAAATTACTATTAATAACTTTTTGGACTCTTTTAAGAAGCTCCACAGCTTCTGGTGCTAAGAATCCAAAAGTATCAAATCCAAAGGGAATAAAGGCATGTTGATTCTCAATACATTCTTTCTCATGCTTACCCACTTTGGCTGAAGCAGCTTTAAGGGCAGCATGTCCAGCTGTAAAATCTCCACTCCTCAATCCCACCAGTCGAGAAACTCCTGTAAGGTCCACACATGCATGTTTCCCTCCTATCCACCCAAAAATCAAGACATCAGCAGGCCTAAGTGTCGATCTTCCCTCTTGTGGATCAGTTAAAAAATTCACATGCTCCTCTTTCTTAGCAGCAATACCTGCAGATCTGGGTACATCAAAAAGAACATCTCTAACAAGATCATGTCTGTATTTAAAACCTGGAAGCTCTCTGCAATGAACTGCATGTTCTCCAAAAGTGTCCAAACATGCCTTACGACAGATTGGACATACCTCATCTGCTAGAAATAGAGGGATCATCATACGGTATTTTAAGATACTATGGTACTCCACTGGCGACATATGCATACCAAGTCCATCTATTGGAATAACAAGGAGAAAATCTTGAGCGTGATCATCTTGTAGACATTTGAAAATGGCTTTCTGTCTAATGGTCATGTCAAATTTAACTTCTATGTCCTCAATTATTTTACTAAAAAGAGCACTCGCCAAATCATTTTGGGCTTTAGGGGGACGATGTCTTTTTTAGAAAAACAACTAAGATCAAAAGAGGGTATCCTGACACGAAGACAATCTACAACATAATCAAAATCATGGTCCATACCATGAATCCCACTACCTCGCATGATGTGATCCTGAAGCACCCAAGATTGGGCCCTAGATGCCACAAAAGCATATGAAGAAGCATCAGCTACTGAATATAGTCCCAATCCGCCAAGCCGAATGGGCAATGAAGCCATCCTCCATTGGAGGTCTCCAAAAAAGGGACCTCCACACACTACAATGTCTTCTATAGACCCACGTAAGCCTCTGTCAAAACATGATGTTCCCTTCTCCATGTACATAGGTTGACAAGTCCTCAGGCCAAATAAGAGTTTTGAGATACCCATACACGATCGGAGCAAAAGGAGCTCACTCTGAGGATCACCACTACAAAAAAAATATGATTTACCTACAATTATATTAGCTATATATATTATATGTGTAGTTATAAAGTACTTTTCTTTACAAGTATTATATATGTAAATAAACCAAATATAGTTAATTTTAATAACTACAAGTTGGCTTACACATTACATTTGACTACAAATAATTTCCTTCCTTGTCTCCCAATCTTAAATAATCAGATGCCCGAATCTTTCAACTTTGCACGCTCACCCAAAATTTTTTCGTGTCGGCGCAGTCAGCCTCCCCCAATCACACCCGATGCTCCATTTTGCACCCAGAACTCCGTCTTCTCTGCCCCATCCACCCCAATATCTCCCTCCAACCCACAATCACGCCCCCTTGTCTTACCCTCTTCTCTTCTCCTCATAGCCCCAGACGCAATCCCACATTCATCATCTTCTCCTCCCTCTACACCCCCATCTCTGCCCCTCCCCCCCTCTCATTTAGCCCGAGGCCTAATTGATCGCTAGAAAGAAGGTGTTGGAAGGATGAGGAAACAACAAAGAGGAGATGAGAGGAGTTAGATTTAATCTCAACCATTCAAGCACAAAGGTTTGCCAATTTTTCACCACTCATAGTAACTTCAGACATCGGTACAGGAAAAACTTCAATTTCTATGTAATGTGAGAGTGTACTGTAACCTTCTACCCCATGTCCTTAATGCACTATAATCCCCTCGCCCTTATGTAATCAAACTCTCATTTGTGATGTCTCATGAAACTAGGCAATCTGAAGAATAGAGAAGTTCAATTCCTGGAGATGTTGTTGAAATGGTGAAATTTCAATAAGGACAAGTGGCGTGGGAGTCCGGTCTCTACTAATCTAAAGTGCATCATCACCCCGCTTCTTGCTTCTGCTGCCCACTAGATACCTTGAGGTCAGCAAAGGCACCAAATTTATGATATATGTTATTAACAGCCTATTTTACAATATAATATCAATGTCGAGGACCATCTTTGGCACTTTCACCCTCATTAATCCAAGAAGATTAGTACCCATACGCAACTGGTTCATTATACGCAGTTAGGAGGTTAAAGTTGACCAGCTAATCCATTTATTTGTGGTAAATTTGTTGCTATTTTAAACTTCCACTTGTTTTTTGTTCCACAAACATTGAATGCAATGATGATCATCCTCGTGACTTGGACACTCACTGCACCCGTTGTGTATGGGACATGTCTTCCTCAGCTTCTAGGTGTATGTTTAAATTTCAAGAAGAGTGACCTACCTCATATTTTGCATTACTCTGTTCTTTGACTACAATAGTTCTAGTTTCTTTTATAACTAGGCATAAACCCATGCGTTGCATGGGCTTCCAAGTAATTAGAACATTTCTAAAATATAGTATGTGAATATATAGGAAAAAGCCTGCAATTATTTTGGCGTAATTGAACTTATATTCATTTCAAAGGATAAGCAACCTCGAAAACTAATTCGTGATGTATGGTGCTTTTATTCTTCTTCTCTTATTTATTTTATCACCCGCCTCCTTTCAAAGGATGTACATGACAGCAAGCCATATGTTCTTAATAGAAGAGAATACTGATTCAAATCTTCATGATGGGGGTTGTTCATACTATCATCACTATCATCGTGCATGCATTGACTTACACAGGTTGTAGAAGGTTATAGAGAATTCCAACCAAAATTACAATCTGAAATCAAGTCATATAATAGAATTTGTATAATTCAATAAAATATCATATAAATTCTCTTGCTTTCTCTGCTGTCTTTGGTTTACATGTATAGGTTTTGGAAGGTATGTCAATAATCTAACATGTCAATTGAATTTTCTAGTACCAATCGTTAATAATTCTGATCACACTGTAAGATGTAAAAAATAAGGAAATTGCTGAAGAAATAAAATAAATAGACGAATACGATAACAACTTGATGTCCTCTTATTGTTAGATGCAAAGAGGAGGATGAGATAAAAGAGGATCCTGTAGAGGATTGCCCAGGCGAACATGTAGATAAGCATGCTCAACTTGCTGGATTCGTGTGTACTTATGGAGAGATGGTGGAGAATGTTGAAGCATGTGATGCCTTCCTTGGTAATTCCATTGATGGTGAAGGTGTGTTTGGTCTGAAATTGGTTCATGAGGAGGCCCTCGTAGGGATACTTCATGGTGGAGACGATGTTCATCCACTTCCAATAGATTGGTATGTCAAGGCTAGAGATGAAGTAACTATAGAAGAGGAAGAATAGAGCAATGAAGGCGATAACGACTGTGTACTGAGGATGAAGTTTGGGACCTTGGAAACGGAGGTGTGTCTCCTCAGACTGTGATCGAAGCCACTGTCGCCGTTGTCAAGTCCATCATGAAACCTGTTGGTGTGTCTGGTGGTGCGACTGTTGACACAGACATTGTGCCTTTAATGATGTTGGAAACAGCCTCAATCTTTCGAGGCTTGAGACCTATGCGGCAGAAGTCAGTGAGGATGGAAACTCTAAGGAGTAGGCAGCGGTGGTACTCCTGTATTATGCCGACAAGGTATTCGATAGAATTCTCACCCTTGGGTACCTTGCGACACATCCGCTACAGGTGATGCCCCACTTCCTTGGGGGAGCTGATGAACATGAGTTGTCCTTGCGCCAGGATGACGAGGAGGTGAAGCAGCATCTGGATCTGGTAGGATGGCTAGTGGATGGTGAGGATGATCGTGCTCCCTAAACAAGCTATCTGGTGGACTTTCTCGATGAGGTTAAGCATGCTCGTAGTGTCCAGTCCCAATGCCGGCTCATCCACGAGCATAAGCGGGGGGCGTGGATGATGCCCTTAGCGATGGACACCCTACGCCTTTCCCCTCCTGACACACAGTGAGTGCCCTCATCTCTGATGTCATAAAGTGAGAAGTATCAAGAGTCGACCGAAAACCCTCTTACCAAAGGCCGTGAAAATTGCAAAACAGACATAAAATGTTGTATCTCATATAGAAGGACCCATTCGTAATTCAAAAAAATGAGTGTAAAACATTGCACAGAAAACCCTCTACACACTTTCCTATATAGTATAGATTATGTGGATGAACGTTGATTTCCATGTACCATTGGTATTTATTACGTGCTTGGTTTTTCTTAATAAGTAACCTCAATCGTTATTTGATCATTCTTAAAATAGTATGTGAAAATCAATTTACGACCGAGAGAGTTGCTAAGGTCTTGCAACAATATGGTTAAACTAGCTTCACGACAAATACAAAAGTTGGGCATCCAATCTCCACCAGATAAAATCCTTACTAATTCATCTTAAACTAAGAGAGCCATTCCCAAGCATTTTCAAACATCTGTAGCCAAGAAACAGGTCATGTTGTGTCAACTTCCGTTTCTTAGGATGCCACTAGTCTTGCCACATCATGAAGCAACACTTAGAATGTGGCATATAAGATGTCTTCCATCTGAAGCATAAAGTACAGAAATTCCTTATAGAGATACATTATGGTTGAAAATATATGTTTTAGTAGCAGTCTTAACATCATAGAATATCACAAAGGTGTCAAATTAAACTATACAAGACCGTCTAAATTTTTTGTGTTAGGTAGTTATACTCTTCCCTCCACTGTGAGCTGCCTAGACACCCACACTATTGTCCTGCATTACCTTAAACAATATAGCTAGTGCATCTTCTATCTAACACTGGAAAATGCTGATTTATTGTGATTTTTTTTTATTTGTGGCACATCCTCCTAATCCTAGTATATTGTCTATATTTGGACCAGGCATCCATCCAAATAGAGACACAAGTTGGCATCCATTACATTCTCTTAAGCTGAAAGTGTTTGATTAGCTATAAACTTCCTTGAATTGCTCAAGTATATGCCAGTTTAATCTAATTGATATTTGATACAGGACAACCTTTTGAAAAACCTATAAAATAAACATAGATAAATCATCCAACAAAAAGCAAGAACACAATAGATCAGACACTATAACTTCCTAGTTTTAGCATCTGAAAAAGCATCAGAGATATCTATGTCACCACTTCTTACTTCCTCACAAACAATGGCCACGATAGATTTCATATTGTCTCCGATTTGTCCTTTATCGTAATAATTGTGTATAGGATAACTTCCATTTTAGTGCATTCCTAGATCTTAAGCCTTCTCTGTCAAGTTTTACACATGGGGCTATATGTTGAAGTAACTTAGGATGAAAGATCTTATCTCCCACACGACTCTAATGATAGAAAAAAAATTTGTAAGTCACACAACTTCATCATCCGTACCAATTTCTGATGATGACCTCACACATCAAATGATATCAAATGATACCCTAGGACTTTTGAAACCTTTCAAACATCTTGCTTGAATTCCTTTGACCCATATTATTATTAAGTTACAGTACACAAAAGAGAAATCTCGAGTGTCATAAGATGGCCATGCAGACTATCTGCCTAAAGCTCACTCCCATGATAGAGGATTTGATTGAAGTGTGAGATGAACTTCTAACCATATGGAAAGAGAAACTACTTTTTTGAAATGCACCATCATGGTATCATCTGTTGGATGTAACTCAAAAGACTGACCTCCTTTGCTTGGGCAAGTGGATAAATCAATTGAACAGACACAACAAGACCTTAAAGTAACACACAACATGGCTTCCTCAACTGACAGACACTCCATAAAGGCTAGTTATTCAAAATTTTCATATAGGTAGGTGTTCATCAACCATACTATGAGCTGCCTAAACAACCAAGCTACTACCATGCACTACTGTAAACATGAAACTTGTGAATCTCCTATTCTAACAATTGAAAACCATGATTAAATATGAAAGAAAATCTTGATTGTGACACTTCTTCCTATAAACCTAGTGTACTACGTACATTCAAATAATGCACTGATATAAACAGAGCCATAAGTTGGTATCCTCTAAATTCTCTTAAGTAGAAATTGTGTAGATATTGGAAGCATGTTAGATTCTCCATGTATAAGCATACTTAATTCTCTATCAAGTGGAGCATTATGCAAAACAACACACCCATTAGCATCCTAGCTGACCTACCACGTTGTGAAGCAGCATTCTGCAAAATTTTGAATTCTCTTGTTGTCCTTACAGTTTTCATGAATGGTTATTCTTCTTCACTTTTTTCTTCATATGATAGAGTCTCTTTCTTCCTTAATATCACCTCAACTGGCCCTAAGATTGTATTTCCAGTGTTTAGAGGTATGTTGGATTTTTTCTGCCACTACTATTTTTGTTAATGTGGATACCTTGTTATGACCAATCACTGCCAAAAACATCCAATCACCTCCTACTTTGAGATTCCCTGAATCTTATGTACACATTTCAAGGTCGCTACTAGCAAATGCATTGTTATTTTCTAACATGATACGTTTACTGCAGGGACATCAATTCAGTCAGTACTTTTCCAACTCATTGTGTTTACATCAGGTACAATTCAATCAATACTTTTCACTCAAGGGCTCACACCCACATTTTCAATATTGTTATAATAGGTAGTTTCTCCTTTACACTAGTGATTTCATTGTTCCATAGCATGTTTATACATCTAGATGATTTATATTGTACTAGTCAAACATATATGAAGAAAACAATGCTGAAAATGTTGATGTCGTGCTCATGGTGAATCTTGCACCAAAGGACAAGGTTCTCACTGATGGTCGATGAAGTGAGGAAGAGGCAAAAATCCTTGTCCCAGGTGATATCATCACCATCAATTTTAGTGTCATCATCCCTATCGATGCCTAGGTACTTGAGGGTGACCTGCTGAAGATTGATTAGTCCACACTTATTGGTGTGTCCATCCTTATTACCAAGAATCTAGGTGACGAGGTCTTCTTCTGACTCCATCTGTATTCCAAAGGTACAACAGTTATTGCAGGACTTCTTCAATGGGAAGGAGCTCTTTAAGAGCATCAACCTAGTTGATGTTGTTGCATGTTGCCTATAGTGTAAGAGTTCAACTCACTGTCGTGAGTGGTGAGGGTAACAAGAAGGTGCCATAATTTTATAACTATGAATGTTGTATTCTTACCTTTGACTTCATGAACTACTAAAAGTATCATTGTTTAGGATGGATTCGAGGACTTTTCTTTGAGTATTGTTTCCTTGAGTTTCCACTGTTTAAAAATCTACATCCATATACCAATGATGGACTGGTTTACATATTTAGGTAGTGGAATTAGGACTGCAATACATGAAAAATGTGATGCTTATGGATATGAAATCATATTTTTTAACATAAGGTTTATCATTCAACCTACAAGTTTATTGTGTTTAGAATACACATGTAGGAAAAATGATATGAAAAACACTTGGCTGTTGGAGACAATGAAAATTGAATTGTACGCAGCCAATTACAGAATTTAGGATAGGTGTTGCAGAAGTTGAAGGTAGTCATATCATCATGAACATCAACTACAACTATCCCATATGTGTTCTCCTTCACTAAATATCCTTGTCTATCCTTGCAACATGTATGTCCAATACCAGGATAACTAATTCTACAAGTTCCCATGCTTTCTAGCTGGGTTTTGTTGGTAGATTTCTCACTACTAGATCCCATCTACTGCCACTGAGATCAAGGATCTAGATGGTTCCAGTCCAACTGCTTATCAAAGACTAATCAACAATTGGGATCAGAGTGAAATGGTATATGCACTCATGCCACCAGTCCATTATATGTTGGATTGATAGAAATAAAACTTGATAGGGAAATGGATAAGAAGTTGCATTTATTAAAAACTTGTCTCACATGAACACGAGAATGTGATGTTGACACATAATTTATATTTTTCTAGTAGTTTGTGTGAAGTTGTTTATGGTATGTTTTGTATTTCATTAGAAGAATAGGAAACAACAACTAAATGAAAGGAATTTTAGTGGCTATCCATTTACAGAATCCGAGTTAAACACCTTATCTTTATAAGGAAATGAGCTATTCACTGAATTCTGGTTTGCTATTGGTATACCATGCCTTTTAGATGTAGTTGGTGTTCATGTGAGATAGTATTAGAAGATTGTAGGGTGATTATATAGACCTTGTTCAACATGGTATTCTTCAATTATGATGATTCTATGCCTTGTATATTATAATATTGGCCTTACTGTTACACACATGACGATTTCTATTTATGTAGTTTAAAAATACTAACATCTAGAATTATATGTTTGATGTGTAAACGAGGGTTAGATTAGTTCGTTGGGTAGTCTATAAATATAGGAAACTATATGATTTAGCATACTGGATACTTACATATCATAATTTTAAGTAGTTAGACCAGTTTGTTAGATACTTGCAAATGTGGCACTGTGAAGAATTAAAAGTTTATCAATAATTGATGTTGTTATATTTACATTATACCTATAAGAATATGTACATAGAACATTTTACTAGGTGATAATAACATTGTGGGTTTCCAGCACTTCTTCCATCTCAACATCAGAGTTAATGTAACATAAGAGTTAACATAAATAATGCATGGGAAAATAGTCAGATAGGATCTCCCCCAATAATAATAATTATCGTATATCTACAAGTAGCATAGAAAAATGGTTATAATGAAGTAACCATTGTCATGGACTCTAGATTTGTGTTAATTTGTATGGAGTTATATCATACTACTAATGCCAACTGAGATATATGTGACTACACTAATAAATAGTAAAGGGTCATTTTTTCACATTCGTAATGGCAGTTGAGCTATTACTTCATTACCCATATTTCCAAACACATTTCTGGACCAACTAGTATGTCTATTTGTAAGTGTTACTCTAGAAATCTGTAGTTGCATATGTATCTATATCTTGAAGAATTAAACTAAACATCAATTGAATATATAGAATTTACAATGGTTACATATATTTTCATATGTGAACAAGGATAACAACCAAGTGGAATGTCTATACATACAAAGATGGACACAATGCCATTGCTCTTTTAGTAGGATCTTTAAGATCTCTAAATAAATTTGTAAGTCTAATATATATGAACTGCATATTTTCAACAAAATTCTAACTATTACTGGAAAGTTTTTGTTCTCTAACACACTAATATAACTATGAATTGGTATTCTAATATAAATTTTTGTTCGTTTGACTAGGAATTCAGATACTTTAGTGATTTGAGGTTCTTCATTTCGACACTCAATGACCTTTTTCCTTGTCATAATGATCTAATTGGCTTCTAATGCAAACCCAAATATACTTCCTTGGGTTTCTCAATACGAGACTTTGATTATTTTTTGGTATGTATAGAGATCTGTTATTTTCTATTATGTTTTGTTGAGTGTCATGTGCATAGCATGAGCCTCACATATGATGTTTACTTCTGTAGTTTAGTCCCATATTGCTCACCTCTGCTTTAGTCGCTATTCTCTTCTATTATATAAGAGATTGCATTGTAGACTATTTTACTCACTCAATAAACAAGCCTTGGTTTATCTATATGGTATCAAGAGCACGGTCAGTCCCCGTTTTACCTTCCCATCCTGCCCCATGCCCTGAAGTGCCCCACCGCCAACCCCCTCCTCCCCTAGTGATGCCAACACCCTCCCTCCTCCCCAGCACCGCCGACTTGCCCTGCCCAATCGCCGCCCAACCCCACCACCACCCGTCGCCCCTCCACCTCCACCACCTATCGCCGCCCCCTATCCCCACCCACCACCCGCTGCCTGCCCCCCTCCTACTACCACTGTAGCACCATCCCCCCCACCCTTCAGCTTCCACCACCCCTCCCTCTCCACCTATGCCTCCATCTTCTTCGTTCTTCACCAATCCCATCCTTCCTCTTCTCCTAGCGGGCAATCTACTCTTTCAGACAGCCATATACCTCTCATGTTGAGAGTCCCCTACGTCTCCGGTTCTTTTTCTTCCTGTGCCTCATAAAGGACTATAGATTTCCTCATGAAGGCATAGGTTCTTTTCATCTATCTCTGCCCGAATATGGGTCCTTTTGATCTGATGCGTCAGATCCCTGCAGATGCTATTGAGACCAGCTGTCTCATGTCTACTCACACTAGCAAAATCTGAAGAGGGTTTTTGAAATTTTCAAAAACCTAGCCAAAAAGGAGTACTCCTCATATGCGCCCATTGATGATTTTTACGACCAGCGCTCCGCTCTCTGGAACGAGTATGAGATCTACCATCCGTTGACTGCTGACATCAAAGAAGCTCAGAAGCAGTGCAATGAACTCCAACTGGTTTAGTTCTTTGTTGCATTTCTGACTTTTTTTAGGTGTTTTTGACCAAATATTGTCAATTGATCCGCTATTGACTCTTCGCGATGTTCTAAAGCGAGTCCAACGACTACCATCTGTTTCCTCTACACCAGCTATTGAGCATCCTGCCTTGGTTGCTCATATTACTGATTCTGGATGTGGCAGCAGTTGTAGATGTGGCCGTGGTGGACGTCCACCATCCTCTGGAGGAAGAGGAACTTCTACTGCTCCAACACGAGGTCAAGCCATTGGACCCTACTACTACAACTGGTGTGGTCGTGAAAATCACACGAAAGATAGGTGTTGGATCAAGCACGACAAGCTAGCTTGGGCAAACCAGGCCTCTACTGAAGCTACTACAGAAGCCGCATATGATCCACCAGCTACTCCTCCATCCACTGCCTGGCTTAGCTCTGAGTTCGAGAAATTCTTTCAAGAGAGAATGCCTCAACTACCATCGACATCGATGGAAGGCTCATCTGCTATGCTGGCGTCTCCCTCTGCTGGTAACCAAAAGTGGTGTACAGATTTAGAGGTGTCTGTTCACATGGCAGGCAACCTCCAATTATTTTATGCCCTATCTAAAATTTCACATATTCCATCGGTCACTGTTGCTAATGGCTCGAAAGCACATGTACATGGCATTAGCATTGTTCCGTTATCTCGCAAGATGAATCTTCAATTTGTTTTATATATACCAAAGTATGTAAGATGAATAAGGCTATCTATGGTCTCAAGCAAAATCCACGAGCCTGGTTTGACAAGCTCAGTCAAATTTTTGTCACCTTTGGCATTCGTCGTTCTCATTCTGACCATTCAGTCTTTATTCACCAGACAGTAGTTGGATTTGTGATTCTGATTGTTTATGTGGATGATATTATATTATCTGGTAGTGACACAGTGGGCATACAGGAAACTTAAACATACTTAGAGAAGCATTTTGTCACTAAAGATTTGGGAAAACTTTGATATTTCCTAGGCATTGAAGTCTCCAGATCATCTGTAAGACTGTGTCTTTCTCAAAGGAAATATGTACTTGATCTATTGTAGGAAACCGACATGCTTGGTTGCAAACCGGCTAACACTCCACTTGATCCAAACATGGACTGGGATGATGCAAACTCTCCTCCCTATGCCGATCATCACCAGTTCAGGAGGTTGGTAGACAAGCTTATTTATTTGACTGTCACATGAGCTGATATTACTGCTGCTATCAGATTCATCAGCCATTATCTTGACAAACCCTGGCAATGTCATTTGGATGGTGTATGCCATATTATGAGATATCTTAAAATATCTCTAGGAAAAGGCTTGATGTATAAAATGCATGGCTATAAATAACTCTGTTTGTGCATTCATCTGAAATCTGGCTGTCATATCTGAAATCAAACAATTGAGAGAAACTAAAAATAAAGGCCTTGGATATTAAACAAAATGTGTTCATGATGTATGTTACAAACTCTCTCTATTTTTATTACTTGTCCTCATGGCCATGAAGACCCACAATGAAGTAGAAAGGAGGCGGAGAGAGAGGATCAATGGCCATCTATAAAAACTATGTGGCCTCATTCCAACAACCACTAAGGTTCGTAACTACTCTGTTCTTCCTGTGTTATTAGTAGAAACTATAGAACACACTTCTAAAGTCGGTTGTGAAGTTACATTCAGAACTTCCTTTGTTTAGTTTTTCATTATGTTTATACTTCCCTTTACAACTCTGAATATATATTATATTCATTCAAAACTGACAGCATATCTTGACCGATGGCTTCCCCTGGGAAACTTACAATCTATGCATATCTTTCAATTTACATGTCTAACTAACCAATTTGGTTGTGAATATGGCCACTAGTGAAAGCTCTCGTCAAATGACTTAAAGCTTTTATGGCGTCTTCTTGTTATATAATCCACCCATTCAAATGACTAAAAGCTCTCGTCATTACCCATAGTGAAGTTCAAGGAAGAGACTACCGCAATTCATCATCATCATCTAAGCCTCAGTCCCAACTATGTTGGCGTCGGCTACATGGATTCTTCATTTCCATTTAGCTCTATCATGGGCCATATTTCTGATTAAGATGTAGAGATTCAAAATCTCTCTTTATAAGCACATACCATACATTGCCTTTGCAGTTACCATAGTAGAAATGCCCCTCGTATGTCATTAGATTCATATATGATGAAACATGTACCAGGACACAACCTTTTCTACAAAAAGCCTTCTTCTTCAAACATTACCTTGAAACATTGTTCATCAGATTTCTCTCTAGATCCCCAGAACCACATTTCATTATACACAACTCCAGGAGAGAGAGTTACCAAGAGCTAAACTCATCACTATTGGCACCTAGAACATTTGTCTACATTCATTCATATGTGCAAAAGCTATGTTTGAAATCCTTAGATCTGTATCTTTAGTCGTCATATGTTGATCACCTCACTTAAACTGCCATCTATTTTCCTGGTGTCATACTTAAGAAACCTTCGAATCATGGGCCTGCATTTCGTAAGGAAAAAACTCAAAGGAAAGACTTTAGCTAGGCTATGCTAATAATACTGCAGAGGGAGGAGTAGAGTGATAAATGTACAAATAATACAATAAATAGGAATGGGACAACATGTATTTAAAGATTATAATTTGTTATTTTGATTATTGTGTAGAATGTTTTGGTTTAGAGTAGATAACCAAAGAGTATGCTGGTAAATACCAACATATAATATCCCAATAGATCTATGATCTAGGCGACCTCGACTCTTGTAGCCACCTTCTAAAAGCATAATTATTGACAGAAAGGCATTGTTGAAACACTTCCCCTAACCCCAACCATCCCTGGTGATTATCCTGCTCAAATGGTTCCAGTTGAAAATGAATGACCTCTTAAGGTCATTTAGGAACCCACTTGCACCAAGAAGATGTTTGGGATAAACCTCCTATTTGGCCTCACCTGTAACTACATGATCTGTCAAACACTTAGACTAGTATCACGATCTTGGTTTAGGACATGGATATTATAGATAGATTGATACAATAATTCGACGTGATAATAATTAACAAAAGCCTAATAATATGCTTTGTAACAAAGCTAACGATATAAATTTATATGTAAGACAATTATATAGTTCACAGTTTATGACTTGTAACTGAAGATGGATTTTGTGTGTCTAATCATGATGAGCCTCTAAATCTCATTTTTGATATTTGAATGGTCTGTGTACCTCACCAAATCAACATTTACAATTTCACTCTTGTAGGGAAATAAGACTTAGGAAGGGGGAGCAATCATGTCCTTGAGTGAACCGTACTCCCTATTTACAGGGAGAGGTTACACTACCAACTTCACCAAAATAACCAATGGGCTACTGACACAAACCCAATATACTTAAGCTATTTAAAAAAGCTACATAACTTACTATCAACAATTTTAATGTAGACTGCGAAGGCATTTGATCAAATGTTGCTCAACTTTTAAACTTGAACTTTGATTAACCAATTTAGTTCTAAATTTAAAGTAGAGCTCAAATAGGATATGTATAGTGAAAGACATATTCAAACACTCCCTCTCTTTGGGAAACTGTTGGCACTGACTAATTGTTGGCACAGGAATCCGGAGGAACTACTCCACTCACCAAGAAAAATGATATAGTGGATTATATGGCAGACGTGCTTTCTTTAACAGATACATATCCCGACCATGACATGTTTTCTAAGGAACTGGTGAGGTGCATTGTTGTTCTTCCTATCATTTTTTATGATGCTCACAACTAGATAGCCTAGAAGTTTAATTTGACATTTCTATTAGCTTTTCTTAGCAGCAATCAACATATGTTAGTTCACCTACCAAAGAGGAAGACGGTATTGGTTCTTTGCAGCCACAACTTTCTTCTCACAGGGACTGGAGTGGCCTCTCTCTACATCCTAATAGTCTTTCATAAGAAATGGTTTACTGCATGAGAAACATCTTCCTTTGCCTCTTTGGATCATCAAAAGATCCTCATACGAGAGGGGCTCTCCCAAACCAAAAAAACTATCCATCTCCTCTTGGGCACGTTTCTTACTCATCCCTGCTTAATGGTAGTCCATCTCCTCTTAGGAACCTTTCTTAATGGTAGTCTAGGTACCATTAGCATAGGGTTGTGGGGAAGTTTCATCTCATTTTTCTTAACAATTCTGCTTCCAATGAACTAATGCAACATAAAAGTCAGTTTTGTTTGCAAGAATTGGCTCGCCACCGATAATCTCTGAAATAACCTTTCTGAGCCCATTTCATTCGTATGTTACTGCCTAGACGATGTTATAAATTATTGTTGGCATGCCAGAAGTTATCATGTATATTACATCTCAAATATGTTTTTGAAATGGTCTCATCCCTATTTGTAGCAGTATTTTATGCGTGATCAAGAGGTTTCTCGTAAAATTAACTCAAAACTTTGATATTTAAGATCCTGGATTCCTACTCTGATATCTTCTGATTATTCTGGGATGGAGCTTGATTATGTATTGAAGTGTTTGCATGTGCTCTATGCTTGGAAAACTGAAGCTTGACTCTTCTTTTTGCTGTCTGATTTGTATGGGTAAGTTGATGGGCATTGAAAGTTATTCAAAATGCTTATATATGGAGGTATGTGGCTTTGAATTTTGTAGATTGATTATTAAAGCTTGTATGGCCCTAATCTTCAGGAGTAAAGATGGGGTAATAACCTGGGCTCTACCCCTGGCTCTACCCCCCATCAAAACAAAGATTAACTTGAGCAGCCTTCAGCTTCTCCCAACCCTCTCACATAGAGGACTCAGCTTAAATGGGGATGCCAGACAATTAATATCAATGTCCACATACTTTTAATTTGTCCTCAAAATCATGCCTTTATGAGCCACTTCCTTCTTTCTTATGTGGATCTTGTGCTAGACCCTCTTCAACAAAGTATTTCCAGTCTCTGTTCATAAGACTTAACCTTGTAGATCTAGCCCCCCTCTATAGTGCTGCCTTGGTTCCATCTGAATGCACTCCCCTTTGACTAAAATGCTATATCCTCAAATACATAATTCACACCCTAAACCCTTCTTTGAGCAACACCACATTGCTAGGGGAATCCTAGTCTGCTGGGATAGGCTAACAAAACACCTTGCATATGAGATGTAAGTTGTAACATGTTCTATAACTGACAATAGGGGAGAGGGCATAGTGGTGAACCACTAATGCAATATGACACTGTGTACTGTGTATTATACCTACTTTGCTGATTTTTGGAAAAAGGGGGTGGGTTTTGGAATTATACTCATTTATGTTGTCTTGCCTTTTGGTTGATTGTCCAGACTGGTAATTGGTTCACTGCATCACTATTTCAATAGGATTCCACCATATTCGTTCAGTCAAGTATAATTAGTGGTTTTGGGGTCTGAATGAATTGTCCTGGACACTGGTTGAGCCAACAATTTTTATATGGTTCTAGAAATTCTAACCTTATATGAATGTATATTTGAGAATTAAACAAATTATTCATTAGCATTTAGCAAGACGATATGTTAACACTGATATCGATATGAAAAAAATATAAAAAAGAGATTGTTGTTCTCCCGTTTGTTAGACTATCACACATAAGATTATAACTATAGAAGTTGCACATATTCAATATTTTCAATATGAAGTGGTAAATTAAAAAAAGTTAATAAGCTCTTCACCTAACAGTTGACCCAGTAGTTCAACCGCTTTGGTCAATGTGCCAAGGGGCAGCTTGGAATCACGATGAGTGTTTAGGGTACCTGTATATCTAGGATTTTTTTAATATAAGAATGTTAATTCTAAGTAGTGGAATTGATCTATCATGGTTGGTTTCAAACTTGTGTTCATGAGAAAGCCACGTATTGCTGCATCCAAGAAGAGGTGAAGGTGGTAATGAAAAAGGGTTATTTTACTTTCTTACACGTCTCTGAATTAGTGAACTATAAAGCTAATCATTGTGGCTATTATTTTTAATAGTTCATTGCAATGGTAACGACTCAAGTTGACTTGAGGAATATGGTTTGTAGCATGCAAAAATGATAGCATCAATTGATAAGCCAAAAGAACCAAGCATCAGTAGAATTAAAAATAGAGTTTATCACCACTACAAATTATTCAATGAGGGTGACCAGATAAGATGAAAATAATGGTAGAGTCATGGTAGGGAGGGGACATGTTGTGGTAACTTGTGCTTAAAGAAAATCTATAACCTGACCAATTTGAATGAAAGGGAAACAAAGTAGTGCAATGACTGAAGTTTATGGGATGAAGCCCAACTGAGCTAAATGCAACTTGTAAGAGCAACAGTCAGCCTAGCATAAATGCGCATAGATCTGCATATTATAAGTAAAAAGGTTATATGTGTCTCTCTTTTTGTTTTCTTTGTTATTATTTATTTAGTTAAAAGTCCAAACAACCAATAGAGATAATGGGTTGACAGTTAATACTCTCATAACCACAACAGAGCAGCATGATGCTCTTCCTTAATCATAGAAGGGATGCTTGGACACAAGGAGAGAGACATCAATAATAAGGGACAGGGGACACCCTTCTTAGCAGTGCCAGTTCAGGCAGCATGCACCGCTTAGGCTTCTTCTTCTTTATTCTATGAAGAAAACACAAATTTCTAGGAGTCATTGCTTACAAGATAGACAAACTAAGGTATCATAAGGGCTTGCAGTGGTAGAAGTAGGGTAGCCAAAAATAACATTTGTTTCCTCTGCAACTTCCTATTCCTGGGTTTGGAGCTTTTCTGTTGTTTCAAAATTTTTCATATAAAGGGAGTAAAGAATATGTTATAAACTATAATACAACTTGTTCCATTTGTTATTGGTAACACATAATGATCTCATATTCGGTTTTTCCTTTTTATGCCATAGGCAAGAATACGAAAATCTATTAGTGCTTCAGCTTTCTGTTGTGGTGGCTTCTTGTTAATGGGGCTTCCATCCATCTTTCTTTGGCTTCTTTTTAATGGTTTTTAGCAGCAGAAATTGAAAGTATGATGCCTCGAATACGGGAATATCTTGATGGATTGTCAATTTTTTTGAGTTGATACTACTACATGAATGCTCAACCTTTTGTTTTATGTGATTACTTAAGTCTGTAGAGGCAGAGTTGGTCACAACGATATTTTCTTCAACAGTTTTATCTCAGAACATTGCTGCCTATTATGTAGACCTGTAAATGGATATTCGAAATCTGCATATTCGATTCGCATCTGAATCCAAAAATACAAAAAAATATTCGTATTCGACATCCGTTATATCGGATTAGGATATCAAATATGCTATCCGAATATTTTTGGATCGGATTCGGATATACTACTATCCGCTCCGAAAATATCCGTATCTGATTACTTTTGGCAACACCGGTGAGGTCATTTCCATTTTGTGTGCAAAATGCAGCAGGCGACAGATGCATTAATTGATTTATCTTTTCCCCCTTTCCAGTACACCTACCGTCTACCACACATTACCTCTCCCCAGGACCCACTCCACTCTCCACACCCGTCTCCCGTTCGTCTTTCTTATTCTACTGCTTCCACTTCCAGACAAACCCTAGCCGCCACAATGCCCTCTTCCTTTGTAGCCTTTACCTAGCTTCAGGTCCGAGCTGCTTGGCTTATGCGCGAGGAGTCCCGTGACATTGAAGGCAGCCGTCCAGGTGCATGTGCTTGCTGCTGCCCAACCGTATCCCGTGGGACTTTGCACATCATGGCCAGATCTGCGGAAGACAAGCACAACATATTCATCCAGTTGTGACTGGGCGGGCATGATAATCCATTCGCTACAAATTCATATGTATCCGGAAGCGTAGCTAATGTGTAGGGAAAGGCATTAGTTACTATATACATATATATGTAGTTGATTATGCATCTAGCTACATGCCATTTAGTACTTATACATATATGCTTAGCTAGACTATATATATATATTGTAATTTGTTAATACACAAGCTATTTTGGTAACAAAATTGTAGTATTTAAAATAAGTTATGCTCATTATGCAAACAATCTTACGTACATAGGGAGGACACATACCTTGCCCCTATTACACAATGTGTACAAAGAAAAGTATATACATATATTAATGATTCAGTGGTCTACTAACATCTTTGCGAAAGAGTTGTCTTTCTCGGCCAGTTTTCACATCCTTATTGTCTTCTTCTTTTATTCGAGCTCTTGTTGTTCAGCCAACGTCGTCCGAGCTGCTTGGCTTATGCGCGAGGAGTCCCGTGACATTGAAGGCAGTCGTCCAGGTGCATGTGCTTGCTGCTGCCCAACCGTATCCGGCGGCACTTTGCACATCATGGCCAGATCTGCTGAAGACAAGCACAACATATTCATCGTGTAGCAAGAATCTCTTCATGTGAGGCATGAGGCACGCAACTGTGGTCAAGATTGCTTTTAGGTATGTCATCAAAGATTTACTCCAAAATCTTCCTTAGTACTCGATATGCTTGTGTCTCTATTTCTTCCCATCCTCGTTTTTTCCTTCTTCTTGACTCCATTTCTTTTGGTTATTAGGAGAACTCATTAAACGTGAAGTATAAAGATAGATCTTTTTGTTACTAGAGCAAAATACCTATGCCAGTTTGTGTGTGTTTGAGTTCTTTTGTCTTGTTTGGCCCACCGTTCGCCTTTTATCCGATTTTGTTTGAACTTTGGATACGATGATCCAACTTCTTAGGTCTGATAAAAAATGTATTATTATATAAAATGCAAAATTGTTTGGCCGAGATTTAATGGCTAGCGACATATATAGTTTTCTATTTTGAATCTGAACTGACTACCGTCTCATATTGTTCTTGTACTTCCACTTTCTTCTCTCTTGAACTTTCTGCTCTATTGACTGCCGATCTATTATATATTCTCATGCTAGTGGTGTTATATATATATATATATATATATATATATATATATATATATATATATATATATATATATATATATATCCAGTGGACTAGTTTTGTCAATCTGGTTTTAGTTGTTCCTAGCTAATGCATGTTTGATACGTTTTTGAACAACCGGATATGAAATGCTGTAGTGATTCAAAATTGGAGGGCGTAGCACAAGAAAGTTTTTCTACCTGTACGTGCTTCTGAAGAAATTTCAAAGTGCAAGATGACAGAACTGCTCCTATACTCATTAGTTCTAGAACGATGCTCATGTTTTGTGAATACAACTCATGCACTACTGTTTTAAAAATGTACTTAGTTCATATGGTCGGTATTTCTTTTACTGTAAACGAGTTAAACTCTTGTAAATCTGTAGCACATAAATAAATTCATACTTTCTTTTCTATCTGATTTGAGTGCGTATACATTGTAAATGATTATATTTACTTTTTCCATATATACGAAGCAGTACAGTTGACTTAAACCAAAATTTCAGATATTAAATCTCAACAATACGAGTACATTTTAAGTTTTCGAATTCAGATATTATCCGAATTCGAACTTCGGATTTCGAATTCGAATTCGGTTAGATGTTTGAAAATCCGTCGGACATTGGATCGGATAAAAAAATCGAATTCGGATTTCGGGTAAGCATGTATCCAATTCAAATTCGATCCGTTTACAGGCCTACTATTATGGCAAGTTGGATTGTGTTACATTCATATTCATGAGTCTCTTTTCATGCAGTCAACCCCTCACCTTTATGAAAGGCTTTCTACTGCTTATAGCCTGCAACGCCATATCTTATTCATCCCTTTTTATACGTTTACTTGTTTTTTATGCCGGAGACTTCGGGGTATATTTTTTTACATCCGAGCAAGAGATTCTAGAGTTGACTTCATTTCTGATGCATCTTGTTTATGAAATGAACGAGATTTGCTTTCTGGAATAGGATAGCTGCAGGAAGAAACTCAAGAATAACTATGGTGAATCTGTTGCAATAAAAGACCCTGCAGCCATGTGATTCACTGAGGATCTCTTATCTTTTGAACCATAAATGAGTTTTCTTCATATTCCCTACCTTGATGGAAGCACCAATGAGTCAATTGAGTCTCTTTTGGAAGGTGACACTTCCCAGGAAACTTATGAAACTACAATGAAGCTCTGGAGCTTCGATGATATTCCCATTTATGCCATCTCTTGATGCAGGTTCTTCCACATCATGTGTTGCAACACTATTGTGCATTGTTTTCTTTCATACTTCTTGTTTATATGTGCAACCTATCGCTATCTATCTATGTTTCAGTTTAAATCTCTAAGAAGGACTATAATTCAAATGAAAGAGCTACATCACTCCGTATAATGTGATTGAAATGCTTCAATTTGATGACCATCTTTTTATACTTGAGAGCTTAACCTATTCCATATAATTTCTCATTAATTGATAACTACACTTTGTAAGAAAAATAAATATAGAAGTCGGTGATAATGATATTTGTTAGACTGAACATATATGCTTATTGTTTCTGTGCACCATACTTGTCTCTGGCCTTGCTTACAATGACTAGTACTGTTTCCTCATGCTGTAAGATACATTCAGCAATATGCTTCTCTAATTTTCATTATTGCGTATTTTCAACTTCTTTAGTAGCATATGTAGAATGATGCTTTCCCAATATAACTTGCAAATCAAGTACGGATTCTTCTAATATTTTTTCTTGATTTTTAAGAGTCCTAAGATTGTCTTCATGATGTTTAAATTTTGGCCCCATCTTTTACAGTTCATACAGCAATTTCTAGGAGTGCGACACAATAGTGCTAATATCCAACACTTGCACCATTATCATGAGCCATCCAGGTTCTTGCCACTAAGAAGAAGCCGCTGCCACTATAGAGTTACTGTAGCTAGGGGAACTCCCAAGGTGTCGATTGTAAATGCTACTATGTAGAGAGTCATTGCGGCAACAACAGCCATGGTAACAGACTGGTTGGTACCTTTACTAATGTTAAATTCATAGATAAGGTATCTTTATTTGTTTCTTGTTTTTAAAATAGTTCATCACTTGTGATTAAGATTCTTAGTCGGGATATGTTCTGGAGATAATTATAGTTCTATAGAGATCGCATTCCCAAGCTTTATTGGAGCCAGTGTGAGGCCGTTATGCTTTTGGGTCTGTTTTGTAGCTTGATCTGTTGTGTATTTTACGTTCTCAAATATATGATTGTTCCTCATCTACAACTTCTACCAAAATCCAATTGCAAACCAAATAGGCCACTCCTTGTAGTGTATACAGATGTTTAGATTGACTGAGACCCACTAAATTGAATTTCATGCAGTGAACATGTTCACTCCAGTAGCTCGGATCCCATCTGGGCATCTTTTCCAGCTTGTAGTCCTAAGATTGTAGCCTTTATTGACTCTTTATCATTCTACTGATCATAATCACTGAAAAAATTGTTTTTATATAATGACAATAGTAAACATTAGGACCAAGTTTACAGATCAAGTATCATAGTAAATTTCAAGTGAACGACATGTATGAAGGTGACTCATTTATGATATTTTTGCTAACTTTCTATCCAGTAGGTTCAGCAGTTCCACCACCTGCAACAACAACAGCAGCAACAACTCCAGGCGTTTTGGTCCAATCAGATAGTTGAGGTTGAACAAAAAGTATTTATACCATATTCTCCTCAAGATACTTTACATCATAGGCATGGCTTTCCCTTATCATTTTCTCTCACATTTCCTACATGATAACCAGAATTCTATTCATATCACTTTGTTGTAGCTTGAATTTACTATAGGTGCATATTGACAATGATGTTATTGGGTTGTACTTTCAAATGGTCTAAATGAATGACCTTATTGTGCAGGTTATAGACTGAAAATTCTGGACATGGCAAGCCTCAATGGTGCAAGTGAACTATCTTACAACTCTCCCATATAATGCTTGGGCTACAACAAAATATGGATGAACTGCGTAGATACTTCTCGTCTCTTCAAGGTACTAATTTTGTCATCTTATTCTTATAGTAACCTTCATTTATGCCATGTATGAATGCTTATATATATTTACTAAACTATTTGGATGATCTTTACCTTATTTTTAATGCCTCCCCATTTGTAAAACCTTATGTTCAGGATTAAGAGAAGTACAAGCTTCACCATCGTAACAACTTCCATTACCTGAATTAGAGATTGAGCTTAACAATGTCAAGAATCCAGATACAGAGTATAAGAAGTATCTAAGACAGCCCCGACACAACAGGTTCTCTTCTGTGAAGCATGATGATGCATCTCCATTTGAAGCTCATGCCCGCCCAGTCATAACTGCAACAACAACCACAAACGCAACAATGTATCATGATATGTTGTAATTTGATATGGCTCTTTGCTTCTATGAGAAGGCTGCATTTCATAGACCTATGTATATACTTGAACAGCCACTGTCAGCATCTGCAAACATAGCGACCAACTTCATAGGGACGATATTCCTTCTATCACTGTTTAGAAGGTTCTTTTCAGATTCTTATCTCGGGTGCTTTTGGACGACGCTGGCTGAACAACAAGAGCTCGAACAAAAGAAGAAGACAATAAGGATGCTAAAACTGGCCGAGAAAGACAACTCTTTTGCAAAGATGTTAGTAGACCACTGAATCATTGATATATGTATATACTTTTCTTTGTACACATTGTGTAATAGGGGCAAGATATGTGTCCTCCCCATGTACATTCGACGTTTCATTACAAATGAAAGTAAGATTGTTTTCATAATGAGCATAACTTGTTTTAAATACTACAATTTTGTTACTAAAATAGCTTGTGTATTATCAAATTACAATATATATATAGTCTAGCTAAGCATATATGTATGTGGTACTAAATGGCACTACATATGTAGCTAGATGCATAATCAACTACATATATATGTATATAGTAACTAATGCCTTTCCCTACACATTAAATACATATAAAATGTATTAACTTCATGTTTTTGCTACATACTGACT
Source organism: Alisma plantago-aquatica (assembly GCA_963693085.1). Classification (NCBI taxonomy): domain Eukaryota; kingdom Viridiplantae; phylum Streptophyta; class Magnoliopsida; order Alismatales; family Alismataceae; genus Alisma; species Alisma plantago-aquatica. Next base: position 791,281,764 of record OY856410.1, on the reverse strand, counting down.
ATATATACAATTGTAGTCATATATTTAGCTATAATTATACTTATATTTAAATATGTAAGGACAATATCTAGCTACGCTTCCAGATACATATGAATTTGTAGTGAATGGATTATCTAACTACATATTTGAAATATATAGTTAAAGGCTTTAGCTATACGAGCATATACTACAATTTGTATGTGTAAAGAAATATGTAGTTAAAGCCTTTAACTACAAAGTATGGGGTTTTTGCTACAATTTTTTTTTGTAGTTAAAGACCATTTTTTAGTAGTGCGCCCAACTGAGGAAGAAGATGCATTAACTCAACAGCCTTGCAGGCCCTCTCCATAGCCAACCTCTCAATAAAATCCCGATCTCTACTAATAGCTCCACAAAGAAACTTCACCCCAGACAGAGGCCTCCCAATATCTGACGGAAACAAATCTTTCTGAAGCTTCTTACCATCACATGTAGGCCAGTAAAGCTCAGTTTTACGAATATTTAAAATCAAACCCAGATCTGGTCCATGTCGCTGAATGATATCTAGAACTTTGGCCACCTCTGTTGTGTCCACAATGATTGTCCCATCATCTAGATACCATGCATGAAGAAGAAGTTGGCACTTGTCCCTGATATGATGGATAAGAGAATGTAGAACAAGCGAAAAAAGAAGTGGGCTTAAAGGATCACCTTGCTGCACCCCAATGGCTGACTGTATGTATATGTCTCTAAGGTACAACCTTGCTGCCTAGCCATACAAGAACTCCACCCATAAAGAAATAGATGGGCACTTTTTCGTCACCTCACGGAGTAGGGCGGACCTATCAACCAGATTGAATGCATTAGAAAAATCAACTGTAAGAATAGATAAAGAACCGTCGCTATGCCACGCATTCAACACCCTGTTGACACTGTGTAAAATGGCCTCTGCTCCCCCAGATACGCCCACTCCAAACTGGAAGTCATTGAGATACTTGGCCATGTCTTTACTCACTCCTGCCATAGCAACTTTAGACACCAGACATCTCCATATAGTACTGACTGCGATGGGTTGTATACCATTGTCTGACTTAAGTAGCGGTGTAAGCGATGCAGAAGCCACAAACTCTGCCAAACACAAGGGACACCTTCCTGCCAACCATAAATTAACCACGGGAGTGATGGCACATACGAGATTGGTGGCTACAGCAGACCCCTATCCACACATAGCATCGAAGATGTGTTGGGCTCTTAGACCATCTCTTCCACATGAAGTCCCTTTAGGAAAAGACTTGATGCATCCAAGAATAGTGTCAACTTCCACTACTAGGGGAGCTTCAGAAAATAGAGTATCCGGCATGAAAGGAGGTGGCTTGTAAGGGTGTTTATCCTTCAACACCTTTATGGTATCTTTGTGGTACGGAGCCACGCCTGATGAAGACAACACTTTAACCGCTGCTGTGAAATGTCTGTCTGCAACCTTACAGAGACACTGCCTAATGTTTGGGTTTACTTTATTATCCTCCTCCTTAGAGATACCACCATTGTAGTCCATAACCTCGGGTCCATGAGGGTCCAACACTTTGTCCACTAAGTTAGAAAAACCATCAGCTTCTCCCCATGTAGAAAGTGAGATAAGAATAGATCTTTGTTGTAATAACTTTATGTTTCCGGATCTACTATCATGTATGTTTTGAGGACGAAACACCTGTAGAGTACAACGTGGAAGAAGAAATAGTTTCACCCAAGCAGCTATGGAACTTGGGTCAGCGATCACTTTGTAAAGAGATGTCTTTAAAGCTTGAGAAAAAGCAAGTCGACAACTATGTGGAATGCTCTTCACTATGGTAATGGGTGCTCTAAAGACCCGATCCAGAAGCTCAGCATCCAAGACCAATCCCGTAACATTAGAAACCTCAAGCCCCTTTGGGCGAGGCTTTAAGATGCCTACAATGCGACTTACAATCTGCCATGTATCGTTAGTGACCCGAACAATACCATCATCATGATGGAAAGCACGACTCGCTTCTTGTATCTTCATGCACTTCCCACATAACCACTGATCAAGGAGCCTCAAAGTCTCATCCACAGCAAGGAATAAACCATAGTCATATTGAATCGCTTCTCGCAACTTGGTATTGCGCACTTCACTACATAGATGTGCACTTTTGAGATGAGAGATCAGACGTGTGAAGCCTTTGCTTCCTTCTCTACCATCCAGATAACAATGAAAATATTTAAATGGACAATACAGAGTCCCTCTCACTAGCTTCTTGCATCTTCGTTGACAATCTGCATGTGCGCTGGGAATTTCTCCTTCTTCTAGATCAGACATGACTCGTGGTTGTCCAGTAGAAACAAAGCAGCCTCCTATTCCCTGCTGCTACCCAGGAGGCAGCCGTAAAAAATTGCAAAGGAGTCAGAGACTCTAGGCCTGTTGCTGCGTGAGGGAGCTGTGTGAGGGTGGAGAGCTGACCGCGTAGAGAGGGGAGAGCGGCCTCCATATGGAGATCGGCGCCGTCAGGGAGACGAGCACAGATCGACAAAGTAGAACTCGTTGGATGAGAAACTCTGAGTTAGTCCGATCAATCCAGAACTCCGTCAAGATGGTTTTAGACCACCAGACTACTCAGCAAGGCTAGACGCTCGACTGTCCCTTCTACTGGATTTACACCATGATTGAACACTGAACCCCCTGTGATGCCGTCGAGTCTCGATGAAAATCCTATATTGATAGGTCTGTCGACGCCGATACAAACCCCGCAGCCGACGCCAAATCTAGTGAAGACATGTCCAACCTTCACGGTGAAGGGATTCTCATCACGTGTAGGGAAGGGAGAGCGAGTGGGATTTGCCGCCCGAGGACAGGGTGAGCTGGGATCCCAAAATTGAATTAGGGTTTTCAAGTAGGATTAAATCTTGATTATTTTAATATCAAGATTCTCTCTCCTCCAACTTAATTCAAATGTGGCTCCCCTCTCATTTTCTTTGCTCTAAATGATGCCAAGAAACATTAGGGACCTTATTGAAGTGGTAATTTTGCATATTGAACCCCAGGTTTTGGGTAAATTGCACATTACACCAAAACTAGGTTTTAATGCACATGCATTGCTTTATCAGCTCTTTCTTGGTACTCAGGCTTCCATAAGCCATACCTCAGCATCATTTTCACTCTCATGATGCTTCAACACATGAGGAACATATTATCATGCACAATTTGCACTTAAACCCCTCAACTTGGGTAATTTGCACTTTAGTCCAAAACAAGCAAACATTGCTTCAACATTATTCAAACAGGACAAGAATTGCAACATAAGTTCCTCTTGAGCCCTAATTACTTTTCACAAGATAAGATTAAGCATCTACTCAACCTTATTATGAAAATCCTCTAGGGTTAACACATAACCCACGTCAGGGATGTTACACCTTAAAAGAAATTTCATCCTTGAAATTAAGCCAGAAAAATCCACTCTATCCCATCATATACATCTTCAAAGAAATTTCGTCCTCAAAATTAAGCCATTTTATGGTTCCAAGGAAAAGTCAAAAGGTCTTCTTATGCATGTAGGGCATAAATTTAGGTGCAAGATATCCAAAACCAAAGCCTCATTATCATATCCAAATCATTATTAAGAGGTTTTAAAACATCTATGGTGAATTACCTCTTCATAAAAGATTGAAACAATGGCTTAGACATTCTGTTTATGTCATGACATATCTCATATGTTAGGGTTGCATCCTTATATTTACCCATACATTAGGGTTCCCACATCATAATACCATGTTCTAAAGGAATTAACTAAAGTTAACCCATATATCAAGGTGTCATCAACATTTTATTGAGCTAATAGTTAGAACATGTTCAACATTAACATATGACTTTTACGAGGGAGTTAACTATAGGTAACCCACTTTATCCATCTAGATCATATAAAGGTGTCATGATCGTTATGTTGTGCTAACTGTCAAACTATTATTTTCATCTTTATTAAGCTCTAAGATTAGCACCTCTTGTAACATGTTTCATTCATATGGTCTTATTTCATTGCAAATAACAAATTGCAACATTTACTAGTGATTTCATCACATGATTAACCAATGATATCACATTATCATCATTATTCATAGATATTGTTAACCATTTATGCATCGATATCTATTAAACCATATTTGGGTTTCTATCATATCATGTCTCGAGATTAGATCACATCCTTACATATATTATACCATGGTTGGTATAAACAAACTTATACAAGTGGCTTGTTAAACATATATCAAAACTTCATCTAGTCCAAATAAGGTTCTCCTAACCCTTCTCTTAAGGATAGTGCCATGCTCAGTCTTTATGATCTAACTCAAATCTATGAGTATCTTATGTGCATATACTTTGTCTTTCCGCTCTTAGTCTAGGGTTCTCAGATTACCTTATTTGCACTAGTGATAGCCTTACAAGCTCTAGCCACATAAGCTCAAACCAAAACATGCTATGGAATTTTCTTCATAGGTCCCTACCCATGAGTTATTACAACCCAACTATCTCTTTTACATATCCCACTAGAGGCTTATGAGGGGAAACAACAACCCCAACATGAGACTTCTCAACATACTAACATATTTACCTCCTCCAGGGTCTTGGGACTCTCCCTCCCTCACATAGATGGTAGGTACTCATATTCATATTCACATATGCACATATAACTATCCTCTCTCTGACTCTAGGATTTGGTCCTTCCAAGAACATCTAGGGTTTAAGTCATCTATAGGAATCATGCATTAAGCAACTCAACTCATACACTCAAGAGTAGTCTAGTTTAGGACATATCATATCACATATATCTCATTATTTTGTATCTTGGTGTTTAGATTCTCTGACCTTCTCCCTATGGGTCTCACTCTCTCTGGAGTTAACCCTAAAATTGGTCCTAACACTAGAGGTCCTCCTTCGTAAAAGAGCTTGAGGCTCGTGAAGATTCACAACCTTGTCTTACATAGATTATATTATCTTATCTCATAAAATCCTATGTACTTGCATTATTAAGCTTGTCTCAAATCCTCAAACTTAACTTAATTCCCCAAAGGAAAACATATATAGTAACAATTCATCTTACATAATCTATATATGACTTATATCTTATCATCTAAACATATTTCATCTATTCCATCAATCATATATTCCAAAGGGGGCTCTAGATATTTAATGTAGAACTACTCTCTTCTAGACTGGTGTCATTCACTTTACTTAGGTTGCATGACCACCTCCTACTCGTACATGTGTGGAAACACATTTTTGTAATACTTACATATGTAATAAAATATTATATAGTTTTTCTCTGATAAAATATGCGTCAGAGAAAACTCTTCAGGTTTGATCTGATTGGAATATAAAACCAAAACTAGAAATTGAGTGTCCCACACATAGTAGAGAGTACACTGCTATGAAAATTATTGAAAAGGGTGAGAACAAAGTTTAAACTAGTATAGCTTCCCTAGACAATGAGTGCTATATGTCTAGGATTTCTCTTCCCTTGATGCACATCATTTCCAAATAATGCATCATCCCATACCGCCACATTATAAGGAAATAATGTCATCTTAGGACTTTCTATAAAATAAGCACTAGTCTAGACCTAGTTCTTAGACATCTAGGTGCTAACCTAGAGGCAAGGTCAGATCTAGTCTCTAAAAGATAACAAATCTAACCCTAAAGATTTTTATAGTTCAAGGTTCTTTAGTTCTGAGTTTCATAGTGAGCAAATGTCAAGCTTTGCTATTATTCATGCTCTGATACCACCTGTGACGTCCTCAGATTTTCTAAAAATTAATCTTATTTGTGACGTCCAAATTAAAACCCTCACCTCAGCGAGAATCCTAATTTGAACATCACCCACTAGGCTAAGAATGAGAAAATCAAAGGAAGATAGAAGGAAACAATAGTAGCACATGCACATGAATGATAATAAAACCATACAACACATTTTCACCATTCAACATATAATTACATAATGAATTGTTACAACATTTTATATTACATATTGAACAACAAACTTCTACATATAAATGTATTACAACTAAACAACATGATCTTAAGACAAAAGGTCCCCTTGTACATGTCCTCATATTTTCTAAAACTTAATCTTATTTGTGACGTCCAAATTAAAAGCCTCACCTCAGCGAGAATCCCAATTTGAACATCACCCACTAGGCTAAGAATGAGAAAATCAAAGGAAGTTAGAAGGAAACAATAGTAGCACATGCACATGAATGAAAATAAAACCATACAACACATTTTCACCATTCAACATATAATTACAAAATGAATTGTTACAACATTTTATATTACATATTGAACAACAAACTTCTACATATAAATGTATTACAACTAAACAACATGATCTTAAGACAAAAGGTCCCCTTGTACATCATCTCACCACACAACTCTCACCTATCCTGGTTCTTTAAGAGAATATGTCCACAACCTAAACAAAAGATTACACGTGATACATGTCAGCACAATATTCAAGAATATTGTAAGCCTATGTGTCTTTTATATACTTCTCATTATTAATATTGGCAATAAGGTAAAACTAGAACTTGGCAGTAATAAAAAAATATAAGAAAAGACATATTCTTGAACAAGAATGTTTATTAAAAAAGAGAACACATATTTTAGAAACATTTTCCATTATATCATCCATGCATTTACTACCTTCGAGTTGAATGCGTTAAGGCCTTTATGACCTACTACCAAAGAGTTGGATCATTTCACTATGTGATTGACTACCAAAGAGTTGGATCACTTCCAAGTACTTTACTACCAAAGAGTTGAAGTACCTTACTTTCTAACACTTTACTACCAAAGAGTTGAAGTGCTTGGATATAATGGAACAAATATATTATGTTTCATGTGTTCATAGAAGTAAGTATGGAAATTCAAGCAACATATCATACAAGAACAATCATTTCATCAAACATCATATGCCGAGTATTTTACTATACATATACCACAAATATATTGTATAATAAGCCAAGTAAGAGGTAATGGTGTACCCTGATCAAGATAATCTAATCATCATATATCACATGTCCCTCATGTCAACTATATCATGGTCAAAGTGTGAATAGGAAAAGAGCATACATGCCATCATTAGATTCTCTATTACTGTATATCTCATCTTAATCCTAAATATGATTCATTAGGGTTTCACTTAGTCTTATGACATTCCCATCATTATTACATGTCTTACTCTTCTTGTTATCTGGGATTGATGTTACTGATGTTGTATTCCATATTATCATCTATTGTATGAACATTAGTTTCCATATCATTGTTTACATGTATAAACCCTAGATCATATTCATTAAGCATATTAGGGTTTATATCACATTATTAGGGTTTATATCACATTAAGAGCAATCATCATCATATAACATGGATTAGGTGCATCATCATGATCTCATAATTAAATATTAGCTCCCTAACAAATGAGATATGTCATGACATAACCAGAATGTCTAAGCCATTGTTTCAATCTTCACTACTAAAAAAAAGGTCTTTAACTATTAAAAAAAATTGTAGCGAAAACCCCATATTTTGTAGCGAAAGGCTTTGACTACATATTTCTTTACACATACAAATTGTAGTATATGCTCGTATAGATAAAGCCTTTAACTATATTTTCCAAATATATAGTTAGATAATCCATTCGCTACAAATTCATATGTATCCAGAAGCGTAGCTAGATATTGTCCTTACATATTTAAATATAGGCATAAATATAGCTAAATGTATGCCTACAATTGTATATATAGCCAGTATGTAGCAAAAACATGAAGTTAATACAAATTATATGTAGTTAATGTGTAGGGAAAGGCAGCATCTACTGCACACATATATATGTAGTTGGATTATGCACTAGCTACATATGTAGTGCCACATATACATATATGTATAGTTTGATTATTCATATATTGTGTAATTAGTCCAGAATCTCTTTTAGTAACAAATTTGTAGTAGTTAAACCAAGTTATGCACTTTATGCCAACAAACTTACTTTCATTTATACTGAAACGTCAAATGTACATGGGGAGGATGTATACCTTGCCCCTATTACATAATGTGTACAAAAAAAGGATATACATATACTAATAAATTCGGTGAGATCGACACACATCTTGGAAAAAGAGTATGTATCTTTCTCGACTAGTTTTAGAATCGTTGTTGTCTTCTCCTTTTGTTCAATGAGTTGGTGATAGCATGGGTTCTTGTGTTGCACAAAGTTGTGACCTTGTGCATGTTGTCCCTTCATCCGATTTCCTTGATGAGTGGGTCGATTTTGTTGAATGGAAGAAGTCTTGATTTGAAGATTGTAGCATCACCCCACATAGTGACATTTTTTTATTAAACTTGGACCATTCATAGATGTTCTAGGAATCTTCTTTGTACTTTGTTTTGTTGGACTTGATCTAGACCCAAAGAGGGATTCTTGTTTAGCAATAAGTTGACATTGAGGATTTTTTATCCTGCATCATATATGTATCAAAATTGCAGTCATTGAATAGAATAATTATTTCATTCATTTTTAAGCTACACCTTACTCACAATCTCTGTCATTCCTGCTCTTCCCTCAAAGTAGTACAATCTTTAAGCATGGATAGAATCTAAACCTGCAATAGTTAATCACATAAAGAAAGGTAGATGATAAGAGATGATTTGTTTAGTGTAGATTTTTTACCATTTTAGGACTTGGTCTGGTCCACCATCACCATCTGATTCTAATTGCATATGAGGACTATATCTCACTTCTAAAATTGTAGTACGCCTCCTAGTCCAAAAGCTGAGAACAACTCTGTGACAACACAATAATCCCAAGAGATGGATACCCTGTGAAGCACTATCACAATTCCAAATTTGAAAAGAAGTATCCAATTGTCGAGAGCGTAGCAGAATCTGATTGAGAAGAATAAAGGTTGCCTGCACCCATAAAGTGACTATCTTTATGTTGCAAGTCCCCAAGACAGCAGTGCATACCATTTGTTTCCTAATGAGTCATTTACTTCATGATGTATGGAACCTTGCTACCATAATATCAGGCACGCTCACATCACAAGAGGAAAATGAACACCTTAGCAACTGATTAGCTGCACATGAATATAATCATCAGAAGATAAAAAGAAGGTGATTCAAGAGGTCATCACAGGGTTATAATCAATCAATATGTCTTAATAAACAAGCTGACTTTTAACCAATACAGTGGAAATGATGTTGAGGCCACACTTGAACTTAAACAACAACTGAAGTCAGCATAATACCCAACTTCAACAATAGAAAATGACCGAAATAAAAGCACATAAGATTGCATACCTTTAAACATCAAGCCATGTTGAGGGAACAAATAAATAGCCAAATCTTGAACCTCAACAACCCAAGGTAGGATGTCACTTAAAGATATCTACAATCTAAGATGAAAGCTAACAATTACAAGTCCCATATCGAAAAAAGATCGAGAAGTAGCCACAAATAAAAAATAGAATTTTCTAAGTGAAAGGAATTTGGGTCATTGCCCAACCGAGCTATATATGAGAATTTAGACAAAAGATAGCTATATATGAGATAAAATGAAATCATTGCTCACCTTGTTAACATATACAACAAGAAAACTTCATGTACAACTTGGCACAACTATGTTGTCATTCATAGAAGACTTTATTAAGACACCGTTAGTAGCACCAACAAAAGTTTATGTTTGCAATATAAAATGGAATAATCAGAAACGATATGCATACCCAAGCCATTCTCCCCAAAAATTTAGGAGCAGGAGGTTTTGCTTATGGAAATGTTCCCGCCATGCCAGGAGCTTTCAAACTTATTTGTTCTAGTTGTTGCATATGCTAAGGTTCCTTCTTAAGGCATCGAGAACATGGAATATATTCAATAGTTATCAATTGAGGTTCCTGGTAATTCCAACAAGCATAATGGACAAAGTGACGGATTTGGTGTGCATACTAAACCCTCACATGAGATTTCTGGAACCACTAATCTGGTTTGGAAATAACAAGCGCTTGTGAAGATTTTTTGTAGATAATAGCAAGAGATAGGTGGTTCACTTGTTTCTTAGGACAAGCTTCACGCTATATTTTGAAAGTGAAGCATGAATACATATCTATTTGTAGGGGAAAAAATAGAATCCACATGACTTGCAATAAGATCAAGAATAACAACTGCATTTCAATCTAATATGTATAGCAGTGTACAGGAAAATAAAATGCCTATTATGAAGCACCATACTCAGAAAAGAAAAGACAATAAAATTCAAACAAACATAAAATACGTTTAATGCTACCTGCCATGATTCTTCATCCTCTCCAACCGAGTCCAAACTATTGTACAACTCAATTGGTACTTCTCTGAACATATAAGTGGTGAGAAACTTGATAGTTCAATCTTTAACATGGAATTAGACCGGAAACTATCATACTTGTCAAGGTAGCTCCCTGGAAACCTTTAGGGGTCAAGCAAACCACAACAAGAATCATAATAAAGAAGGAAAACAATGCAGTGGAGTAGATAAAAATCTGCTAAAATCATCTGCTAAAAGTAGGAAACATAAGCAATTAAGAAAAGACAACACTAGCAAACTCTTTCAAACAGAGACACCTGGGTCTATTATAAGGGACTGGTCAAGGAAGCATTGAAAATGGAGCAATTTAAGCATACATAACGCTTGCAAGCTATCATAATTAGGTTGAGAGGAAGGAGCCAAGTTTGACAGGGTATAGGTTGTCGAAGAGTGAAGGAACCTATCATGCTTTGGCTATGATGAAACTATTATAATTGAGGCAAGCAGTTGAGGGTGAGAGCAATGACATTACGATCTTTAATAAAAAAATTGTATGGCCTTGTTGCTGTTAGATGTTTACTAGATGAAGTTTCAAATTGGTTCACCATCAGGCGAAATTAGAGTCTCCATCGATATTGCAACAACATTTTCAGTAAGGAGTAGCAATCAAGCAGCAATAAGTAGGTTATACATAGACACAATAGCCAGTTGAAGATACACAACAACAGATTAGAGTGCTTAGGGAGCATAGAGATATACAACAATAATAAATAGGTTATCATTATTCCAATGGCAATGATAGGGAACTTAGGGAAGGAAGTCATTGCCCTATTGTAACCAACCACATAAGGGACACAAAGTTTGTTGTGTTGTAATGGTGTAGAAAATAGTAAGAGGTGAGTGGGTGAAGATTCAAGTCATTGTAGAGGTGGAACCCAAGTTAGTCACTCCCTGTAACACATCAGGTGCATTCATAGGTGAACATGGTAGGAAGGATCCTTAGCTATATCTAAGAGCCAATTATCATGATACAGATGCTAACCAAGAGCCCAATTATGGCATGCATGATGTGGGGTACACCCATAGCTAGTTGGCAAGCTATCTGCAGTAGTAATGTATTCTTTCTAGCATCTAGCTTCTGTTTTGGAGATTGGAGAGGGAGGAGGGAGTTAAGAAGGCCAAGAAGACAACTTATGTTGCTATTTGTGCTAGATAATGTATGTCTATGGTCACTATGAGTGTGGTAAATATATCTCACTTGGAAGTTGGATCTTCATATGATGCATTCTATAAGTAATTATTGAAACACTAAACTGGAGATACACTAACTATGTATTCTATAACTAATTATTGGAAATGTTATACATTAACTGAAACAAAGCTCATTATTTCTACTACATCGGTTTTGTTCTCACTGAGGGTGATGAGACATCATATTTATTTCTGAACCAAGAACAATATATGTTGTCTATAGCAATATACATGTGAAGGAAACAGAATAGGGACTTCCATTATATGCATACTTGTGTAATTTTCCCCTAAAATTATTAAGCTGGCAGACCGTACTTGCGCTAAAGTTTTATACTAATTACTGAAATGGAAAGGCAATAGACTATTTTGAGCTAACAACATTGTCATTCATACATCTCTTTTAATGCCTCATTCTCATACATGAACCAAATTACAATTTCAGGTAGATTTCACTATGAAATACTATTGATGCCTCTTTTCTGGGCAAACTAAAACCCATTATGACACTCCCATATAGTCATTCCTACTAGAACTCCAACACCATTTTGCTATGATTTAAGACTGAGTTCTATCTTTAATGCATTGCTGGTTGGGATTAGAGTATGAATTCCAAGACTACAACAAACAACGAATTAGGATAGAGGATAGACACATTTCACTCTAGAATCATCCAAAATACTACAATCTATCTACCTTTGTGATAATTGGCCATCAGATTATATATTACCAGACCAAGTGACCTTTCATCATAGTCTTTCATGTCACTCAGTTTTCCCCATTCCTTGTATATGATCTCTTAATATATAAGTGTAAAATCAAGGTGGATATTAAATTTGCAGATACATACCTTATGTAATTTGACTGAGAAAAAACACCCTTAAGGTCAATAAAATAAAATCCACATTGTTTGTGGTTGATACCAGAATCCAGCCTAGAGTATTTCTTGGTAGAAATTGAGTATTTGATTTACCTTACTAGTGTCTCAAGATGTACCATTAAGACTATGTTTCAACTGCCTTCTTTAATTGTACCACCTTGCTCTGAAACTTAAAGATCACATTGTTCTGTCTATGTAAAAAAGAGCAACAAAAAGATCAATTGCTCAAAAAACTCTATTCAGTTCAAGCCCTCAAACCTCCTACAACACACACACGAAGAACATTGCCTATTAGATAATTGGTAAGATTGCATTTGTATTGCAAGAAATCATAGAATATATGTATCACAACATATAGACTATAATATGTTGATTATGATTATCTTGTCTATTATAGTATTACTGAACCAAGACAGATCATCACGGGAGCTCCAAAGCATCAACAACATGGGTAAAGGAGAAACTCAACAGACAAAAGTGTCAAGAAAATCTCAGAAACATAGCAGCCCCGAGATGCATCTGAGAAATGATATATAGCTTGCCATCAGTAATATCATAGACCAATGTACTACTTTAGAGGGATGCCCATGCTTTTCATAGCAGAGCTCCTAGCTGTAATCTTTGCAACAATGATGATTGTGGTCTGACATCTAATGAGAATAACAATTCTTCCTCTTCCTTGTTTAAAGAAGTCAAGACTTAACAATGAGAGGAACACAGTTTGAAGGAGAGGGACTAGAGGAAGAGGGGCCCAAGACTAAACAACAACCTCAAACCAAAAAGGGAACAAATACAGACAACTAAATGTAGAAGATATAGAAGAAAAGGAGTAACAAATTGTCAAAGAAGGATATGGTGTTGAGGTGAAAACATGAATAAGTTGCAGGCCACCCAAAGAACAGGGAAAGAATAAAACTAACATTTTAAAAATTATATACATATAGATATATATACATGTAACTCCATTACATATACACATAAACATATGCAAGTACATCCAATATACAAAAGAATACAAAATATCAACATATATACATGTAAATATGTACACATCTTACAATTATGTACATATACACATAGACATGCACAAATATATATATATATATATATGTAAATGTATACAATGTGCGACGTTAGAATTCCTCACTCTCGTAACATGGATGGAGATGTAGTGCAAAACTAACTCGTCTCTGCTAGGGCTCTGGCGATCTCTTAGGGCTCCAGCGACGACTGCTTTCTGCTCGGGAGGGAGGTAGCCGACCATCGGTGGGCTATTCCCTTCCCCCCTGGGCATCTTATCCCGCTCACCTGCTATGGTGGCTACCTTCCTAGGGTCTCTCCTCCCTCTCTGCCGGTCAGAACCGTCTCTGTCCGCGGCGCCTGGTGGTCCTGGTGGTGGGACGTTGCTCCTGCGACCCTGGTCCAGGAGGGAGTCATTTCAAGGGGCCTGGTCCCGGTGCATTGACCACTCTTGGCGGACGAGTACCTCCCCTCCTCTTCTTCTTTCTACAGGTCTCAATAGGTGTGCTCCTTGGCTAGTCGGTGAGATCGGGTGCCCCTTTGCGGTGACAGGATAAGGTTTCAAGCAGGGGACAGTGTCTTGGTCCGGGTGCTCCTGATTCCCGCCTGCACTCAACCTCAAGCGGCTGCTTGAGTTTTATGGTGTTGGCTGTGGTGGTCGGGAGCGGTGGTGGGGTTCCATGTGCCATCTACCCCCCACCCCCTCACCCATCTAGACCTCCTTCTCTCTGGCTATCTTCTTTGTGGGTTTTGGCCTCCTTCTCGGCTTCCTGTGGGTACTCACAACCTGTTCGAGGTTTTGCCTGTTCTGCTTTTTTTCTTAGTGTTTTGTTTCCTTTGGTTTCAGCAGTCTTTCTAGTTTTGTTCTGTTGTCGCCGTTCTTCGGCGGGGGTTTCAATCCTGTTCTCTCTCTCTTTATGAGAGCTTGAGTTTCTTGCTGCGGCAGGTCCTCAATTTGTCCTAGTTGTTTTCTTTGCTTGGTTGTATGGCTATGCTGGAGGAGGCTTGTTTTGTTTAGATCTGTGTTTGGTTGCAATCTTATCACCACCGATGCAGGCTCAGATTGAAGGAACCCATTTTAAAAGCTTCTTTAGTCAGCTCTATGGTTTAGGGATCAAAGTAGAAGCGTTGTATTTTCAATCCAATATGAGTGTCGATGGTTCCTTTGTATTGCCCTTAACTATGTATGGTCTGTCCGAGTTCTTGCTCCTACTTGTAAATGTCGTATGGCTTGAGTAATGAAAATGATCTAGTTGCTCTCAAAAAAAAATGTGCGGCGTTACATGTATATGCATATATATTATAGATACATACACAAATACATAAATATATAGACACAAATATACATGTTTAGATACATATGTATGTATATATACAAACATATATAGATTATACACACAAATATACATGTTTAGATATATATATATATATGTATATATACACGTATATATAGATTATACATATGAATACGAGGCTTAAATTGGGGTCTAAACTGAGGCTTACGGCTCGGAAATGCCTCAATGCCTCAATGCCTTTTTAAGCCTCACCAAAAATGAGGCGCACACCTCTCACCTGGATAGTGAGGCGCACGGACAGTGAGGCGCATGCCTCAGGGCGCATTGGGGTACGCCTCGCCTCAAGGCGTACACCTTTGAAGCCACGAGGCGCACATTATGAAACACCATCCAACCGAATTATAAATAATGAAACATCGAATTATTTAAAATCCATATATGAACATTATGTCAGTGATTTAGTATAAGAAACATATCAAAATATATGAGATGAATACAATAGACAATTGATAAACAATGTTAATAAGGAGGAGCAGGGGGTTTCCTGCGGATGATGGAGACAAATCTTAATAGACTCACTACTGGTGATTCACTTGAGGATAATCTCTTGGACTCACTTGTTAGATCAGAGGCCATGTGCTGCAGCTTCAAAGACGATTTTTGTTCACCGTATTCACCCATGTCAGAAGATTTTGATGACTCACGATACTATGATTCTCTGATTACAGAGATGACGCAATTTGAATTCGTTAACTATCAAATTAGTCTAGTATCTCCTCACAGACACCAGAAGATCATGCAAAGCGTCTCTTCAAGCTACCCATACCCTTTAGTTGTATATTCCCTTCCCTTTGTTATTTGTTGTACAAACACAGGTCAGTGTGGCTTCAAATCTGAAGGACAGTTTCCTTCTTCCCCGTATGATATGTGCCACAGTGGATATTTGAGGCGAACAATACTCCTAAGGTTAGTGCATATGAGAATACAATCCTACTTATGAACTATAGTTAAGTAGTGCCAGGGAATCAATAAGTATATTAAGGAAGATGACATGTCATATCCTAAAACAAAGAGCCTGAGTAATCAAGACGACCATTCAAGTCGAGAATAGTTAATGGAGCATAAACATTAAGGTATGCGCTAGGGATATCTTGGAAAAGATAGGACTAACTCATCTAAAAATAACACCCTACTATATTTGATAGGTGAGAGGTGCAATTAAGGGTGCTCAAGTCCACCAAACGACTAATACAATCTACATAACTAGTAAAACATATATAAAATGACAGGCTCAAACTGATCTGGCTATAGCTATATGTACACATGACTCCTCCATGAGATCTGAAGCCCTTTCTTTCATGAAGGCTAAAGTAAGCGGGAAATGGTTGTTCTGTCTATGACCCGATCTGATTGTAGGATGTGAGACAAATGTTCTTTATTTCTCTACAAGAAATTGGTTATGTCTGCTTAAATTGAAAGATCCTACCATTTTTACCTACGTGCATCTAAATGAAAGATGGTATAATAATTCTTATGTGTGAACTCTCTTAAAATGCATGGAGGTGACTGATTTTCAGAAATTTATGAAAAAAAAGAGGAACATGCAAAGTCTAATGTATCAATCAAATCTTGGGTGCCTAGTGTTCTGGTCAAAAATAATATATTTGGAGAAAACATAATATGGGCAAAAAAGGGAAAAAGATGGTCATAGTCCTCATGGCTATCATTTTGAAGCAGTTGATATAAATTAAACAATTTATTAGATGATGGTGGTGGAATCAATAAGTATAGATTGGAATATGCTAAAAGCTACTTGAAGATTTTAGTTGTTAGTGTTAATTCGAGGGATAATCAAGGGATTGAGGCAATTCAGAGCACAAGGGACATGCCATTAATTCTTGATGATCTGAAAACAACATGATGAACCATTTTGATGGACATAATTGAATCCAATGGTCTGCAAATGCTACATCAGAGCTAAGTACTTGGCCATTAGCAATCAGAGAAACCGCTGAGACATCCAAATAAAATAACTGAACTTAATCACAAAAATGAATCCCAAAAAAATTGGCGATGCCACTAGTCAATCTTATGTATATGTAATACTTATTAACAAATGATTATGCATCACAACTAGGCTCTAGTCTCAATGATCATTATTTGGACAAGCGGACATAATTCTGCTAGAAATGCCTATCTCAATCATCTTCAACTTTAGAAGGCAGATTACTTAGGAATTTTGCTTGCCTTACACAAAGATTACAATGTGCCTTTTATGGGTAACTCAAATTGACTAAATCAAGTTCATTATGTAAATCCTAGGTTAAAATTAGGCATATTTTTTCCTAGATTTATAGTAGCAAACTATGTTCATTTTGCTTGAGGTAGTCTTGGTAACCCCCTTGATAGGCATTCTAAGAAAAACTAATGCTTCCCTTCTAGCATGAGAAATTTTAATGAAGGTGGATGGGGATCATGAACTTGGATGGGAGTGGTGGCATTACTGATATATATACATCCACTCTTAAAGAAGACTTTGAAATCAACAAGACCAAAATATTTGAATTATCTGAGGTTGATGGACATGTTGTGGAGTTTGGTTATAATTTTCTATATTACAGCCATCTTAAAAAAATCATCGGAAAAGGAGGTAGTAGATGGGAATGTAGTAATGCCAATCAAAGACATTACCTACTTTGGAACTTCTGAGATGCTTGTAAATAGAGATGGTCTGAATATCTTCTCACAAAGTGTTTCCACAAAATTGTTAGTACCTGCAACAAGTTGATAAGATGAAGTGAGTTAGATTAGATTTGAACACCAAGAGAGCCATCCTTCTTTTAAATAAAAGGAGGCAACCAAATATGATTATGTGTAGTGTTTAGTCACTCATTATAGTTGTCCCATAGTTTTTTCTACACCTTTGAGGATAGTTGCAATTGGTATTCCTTTTATCTCAAACAACGTACTCTCTGACTGAAAAGGAAATACATGTTCACAATAGAAATTTGGAGACCCAACAGAGAACAAGCCCCTCACCTGCTCTTCAGGTTCACACTCAAGATCACATCAATTTAAAAAACATAGAAATGATTAAGCATTTCATAATCAGAGTAATGGAACCTAGGGTCTACACCAGACCAACAAGTACTACCCCCATCTAAAAACGAATTCAAAGAATATCTAACCTCCTTGATGTGATCTGGATCACTATAAATCTTTTCTCAAATAAACACCGACATTCTCATAAATTTCAAGATCACTTCTAAAATTTAGGCTTGATCTTGGTTTAAAGCATGACATTCACTTACACATTAAACCAAAGGAAAAAACTTTATGTCTACTACTATAATTATGTTACCTTTATATGTTTGCATTTGTAGTACCTTTTTTGCTTGTCCTGGAACAACACCTGCTCGAAAATGCCTAGAATGTCTTCAACACGCTTTCCAGAGTAGCTTCTATTTTTTTCATCATTGGCTGCATTTTTGTAGACTGAGAAGAATTATATGCTTTGTAGAAGATGTACATTCCAAAAATGCAGAAAACAACAGTTTGGGAAGTACATCTGAAGATGTACATTCTGAAAATATACATTCTAGAGGTCATGTTTACAGTCTGAAGCTATGTGCGGTACCTGAGAGAAAAAAAATAAAATGCTCCATGTAGCCCAAGTAGTACTACTATATGTGTTAATTATTCCATTTACGAGATATAACACAAATAATGTGTACATAATTCTTTGATAACTTTCTCATGACAAAAAAAACAATAATGTCTACATGTAACTTCTAAAATAAAATGCATAATTTATCTCAGATGTATTTTGTACGAATTTTCACTACTATATACACACCAAATTAGGATTATGTTCCATCTTCAAAAACATTGACCATGTTACAACCCTTTTGAATGAGCCTTTCAGCTCAAGCTTTATATGTCAAGAAAGGCTTCTTGGGGTCCTCAAAGTTTCCTTGGCTTATATATCCACGTAGTTGTTTACAAAACAGAGCAACATGACATTTATACAATTAAGAAAATGGAAAAAAAGCACATTTGATTTTAGAGAATGATTCGCTAAGAGAATAAATAGGAGATAGATATTGCCCATAACTTCATTGAGCAAATACTAAATAATAAAACTGCTCAAACCGGTTGCAGAGCTCAAAGGGGTTTGTTGAGAACTCTGTTGGACTCAGAGGCCTTGTTGTTTCTACTCTTTTAAGGCTATTAAGTAGTCATATGTGTTGAGCTCTTACAATTACAGAAAAGATATTAACTCAGTCAACCACCATACATCATATAGTCCATGAAATCCACAACTCCTCCTGCAACAAGCATATAATCTGTGAAATCTGGAGCTCCTCCACGTCCCTTATAAACTACGAAATCTATGAAATCATGTACCCCATAAGTTTCAGCTAGTCCAAGTCAAGCGATAAAGAATACCATCAGCTAGGGAAGATTGTTGCTAGTCCTCCTTCCATATACGATAAAAAAAACTGGCAAAATAAAATACTAAAAAAATCCTAAAGCCTTACGCAATAGTACAAAGCAATATTTTCATTGATTCAACAATTACATCACCATGTCCAAGTCCATGAATTTAATAGTTGGTACATGTACGTCATCATTCAAGCTGCCCCTTCCTATTATTATGGATACTAGTAGTCTCAATTTCATAAAATTGGCCTACAACATTAGCACTGTCAGAAATGGTCATGTTCAAACTGGATTAAATTCTAAATATGTTCCAAACTTCTCATTGTATGTGATTTATGAGTAACCATTTCCCATGTAGATGCCATGGAGTAGCACATGCATCACTAACATTCTTTATGACTCTTAACACTAATGGCTAAATAATGTTCACATATGATTCTCACACTATTGGCTCCATTTTCCTAACACCATATATGGGACACCTCACTTATTAAAAGAAACGAATACTTTTTTGGGAAAATCCAACAATATATACTAAGTCAAACAAAACCAAAAGCCTAAAGAAGTACTCCAAACTAATATTTTCATGAACTGAATATATATATACCCATAGCTAAATAAGTGGATGTGAACAGCTATTAGATGTCAATATCATCAAAAATGTGTGCCTACATCATGATATATTATTCTGGAGATTAGATGTCTCATTTTTATTGAGAAACACTTGAGCATGATCATTTACCCAAGGTTATCACTATCTAAGGTGAGGATCAACTGGTCTCGGTTATTAAGGTCTGAAACATGGATATTTGTTGAGCTTTCTTGTTGTTTTGGTTTTCGAAATAACCAATCTTGATCCGTATTTTCATATTAATTGGTACTTAGATAATATAAAATATAATAAGGCCAACTATTCCGCTAGGGTGAAACTCTTTTCTAAACCATAGAATAGAGAGGCCGGCAACAAAGCCTCCATCTCAAGGCTGAATGTGAAGGCGTGGGTTGCTTCCACTCATATTTTTCTAGAGGCTTTCAATTTCAAATTACATGAAATTTCAAATACAAAATCTAGCTAGACAATGTGAAATTCCAGTACAACAAATCCAATTGGTCTGACATTTTGCAATCATGTATGAGATCTTTAATGAGGAACCCATGTTCTTTAACATCTACTACTACCTTGAAACGTTAAGCAATTGATAAATAGCCAGATATTGCTTTCTCTTCAAGCAGTACTTACAATATTATACCTCATTATATGCACTTCCACCTAAAATGCTATCAAGATACATAAATGAGTACAGACGGCCTCCAGCCTGAAAACTATAAAATTTTAAAAAAGTAAGCTTTGGAGTAACTTTTCATGTATACTGCATGTAGGTAATTAGACAAGAACAGTAAGAAAATAAAACATACACATATATGATCTTCAAAAAGGCATTTTATTTTACAATTTTGAGATTAAACCCTTCCTACATCACTACTCTAAGTAGGACCTGAACTATATATGTAATAGATACCTCCAAGGAGGTTTTAGGTAACAACTTGTTAAGTAACTAGGAAAAAACTAATAATACCAAAATACACTTGCTATAGCACATTATTTGATAGCTACTAACATAATATTCATGCAAATACTATTGAAGGATTCTTAAATGTCTATTTATGTTATGATAGGAAAATGCAAGGTAGCCACAATTTGGATACATTCATGCTGCATGTAAATCCTACCATTCACCACCACATACTAAAACCTTGCACTCGGGAATGTTCAGTAAAACACATGCACCCATTGATACTGATTTTGACAACTAACAATGCAAGTGGGTTTTATTCACTAAAAAAACGACCTTAGGAATAATCCTAACGATTTTACAGACAACAGATTCTGCAAAGTACTTGAGAAGCCCCATTCTGTATTAAAAACGTCAAGAAAAGAATAATACATTTATAGCTGGTAGTCGGTGTTGAGCTAAACGAGGATGCTACACACATATATGTATTAAAATAAATGAAGATACTATTATCATATAGGTTAGATAAGAAACAGATAAGCTTATATACTGGTCAACAGGACCTTTTTCTAGAGACTTGAACCCAAGCGTCAATAGTCAAAGTTAAATAACAACCATAAATTAGATAAAATATTGTTCATCCATCAGCTGATTTTTTAAAAAGAAAAAGAGGCACATCAATATATGGTAACATCACCATAGAGAAAAGTATGCAAATGGTATTATATAAAAATCCACATGAATAATTAATAAACAAAAAGGGCACCCTTCGATTTGGAACAACCAGAAAACGCCCATCTTGGTTGTGCATATGTTGCCTTCCGGGCAATGCCTCCAGGAACCATTGTTTGTCAGATCATGACTATCAGTGAGTAATCACATTCTCTTGATCCGTTCCCATTGCCATGTTCTTGAGGTGAAGTTACTAATTTACGGCTACATCCTCGACAGGAGTTTTAGGATGCATCTCATAACCATTGTACATACCTGTTCCAAATATCGTGATTGAAGATCATTCAAGAAGATGCGCGCGGGATGGCACACCTCTAGCAGTCACCAACTTCTGTCCATCCGCCTCATCAGTGCTCGATTTCCCCATATAAGCTACCTGCACACCATCCATTACCTCAATGAATGTCTCCTTGGAATCCTCGGTCCGGTCGCCGACGCAGAAGGGCGATGAGTACATTTTTGGCAGTGGTGATGCTTGAAGTGCTATGAAGGACATCCCAGATCGTAGTGTCTAAAGGTGGCAGCGAGGCCATGGAGTTGGTGGTTCGTGCACTTGGAATTTAATAATCTCCGCTTTCTCACTGGAGCCGGACAACAGCCAGGTCTCTTTTGGGGAGGTTGGATAGGAGGAGTGATGATGACAAAAAATGGTAATATCGGGCGGAAAAAATTGAATCGCTGATTGGAGAAGGGGGGAAGTAAATTGGAAGAGAAGCGAAGCGGGAAAATGAAACATTCAGCGTAATGGATGTGTAGTTATTTTTATTCGCTGCATTTGATTCAATTACATTTATACAAATTGTAAAAGAAACGTGTATTAACTATAAATAAACAAATTGTACCTATATTAAATGTAGGTAATTCCTATGTTTTTTGTAGTGCTTTTATGAAGGGGTGATTCATCTTAGATGTTCTAAAACCTCCTAATAATGGTTTGGATATGATTATGAGGCTTTGTTTTTTGATATGTTGCACCTAAAGTGATTCCCTACATGCATAAGAAGACCTTTTGACTTTTCCTTGGAATCATAAAATGGCTTAATTTTGAGGACGCAATTTCTTTGAAGATATATATGATGGGATAGACTGGATTTTTATGGCTTAATTTCGAGGATGAAATTTCTTTTAAGGTGTGTAGGATGTGATGGAGTGAACTTTTGGAGTATTTGGATACCTAATGACATAAGTGAATTCATATGTTGTGTTATTTTGAGAGTTCTAATTGTTTTTACTAGGCATGGAGTCAATTGATGTTGGTATTATGATTAGTGCCCCTAAATATATGTCTTTTTGGATACCTCCCAATTATTGATATGAGTTTATTCTGTAATTTCTAGAGTTTCTTGGGCATCTTTGTAATTATTGCACATTAATTAGGGTTATTAGCCCTAATTAGTAAAACTAAGCAAATTACATGATTTCGTACATCAACATCATAATAACTGACCTTATATGGATTATAAACATGAATATGGAGTTACTGATATTTTATCATAATTTTAGGTCATAATTTGATAAAAAATATCCATGGGATAAGCATTTCACAACTTAAATAATATCTTTATTATTTAAGCATAAAAAGATTGATATGATCATTCCATGTTATTCTACTCATTTTACTAAAAATTTTGGTACCTTGTTTGTAATTTTGTGATAAATAAACTAATTACTATGCATTTTCTTAGATCTGGTAATTTTCTGAAATATTTACCTCTAGTGGCCAATCGGAACCTGCCACGTCGCACCAAGAAGTGGCACAGCCCTTGCTCAGCTGACCGGTTCTTTAATTTAGTTTGGGGTTTGAGTCGGCCGATTCATCGCTCCTGGACCCGGTTAAACTTGGTCTATTTTCTGGGCTGCCTGGTCTCCTTCCTCTTCCATCGCGACTCACGCGATCTTCGCATTTTCACCCGCTGCCGCCGCCGCCTGTGAACGTTGCTTGGAAGGCTGGCTATACCTCCACGATGCCGCCAGGTCTGACACCGCTCTCTCTCTGGCAAGCAAGGAACCTCATCCAGGTGCATATCATCATCATGTAAGGCCATCGGCAGCTTCTTCAGATCATTCTTTGAGTCACCAGCTTCAAGCACTGTGGTTGGGGGCTTTCCTCGTGTTACCTATGGAACTCGCCACCGTTAGCAGCTGTTGGATGGATCTCCTACGAGAAGTGCATGACTACACATGCAATGGGCTCCAATGACCTCGCCCTTTGTGGGAGTCCGCATTGGACTCTTTCCAGGCCGCCACCGCCAGGGGGGGCACTCCGGCGAGCAAAAGGCATAGCTCCAAGCTTCTTCATGCAATGGCCAGGGGTCCAACATCTTAAACTGGTGCTTCTTCACTCTTTTGTCCCCATGTCTTCCTCCATTGTGCCCCAGATGTCTGGCCTCCATCCAGGCTGTCGCGAGTGCTGCTGCGGCAGGGGAAGAGGAGAGGACCTTCCTCCAAGCACTCCTCAGCCTACTTCTATTCTCTTCTTCTCCCTTTAACTTGCGGTGGGAAGACAATGGAGAGGGAGCCTTTGAACTCATAATACCCGACTTTGTATTACGTGAGTGAGGGATCTGCCGCACCATATACAACTGCCCCATCTATCCCTCTTTCCATCCCACAATCACTGATCGTGGATGCATGGAAGTTGCTCTTTTCTCTACTCCGTGATCGCTCCATGACCTCCAACAGTTCCAAAGAAGGGTCCAGTTGTGTGCCATATATTCATTCCCATCTAAGGGGTGCGAGATGCTAGATCTATGGCACCTCCATGTAAAGGTTGTCCACTGCATCAATACTATGTAGTCTGGCCTTCTTGACGCAGCTAACACATAGAACATGAGCATGATACTGCATTGATTAGGGACCTAGCTTTGTTTTCATTAATATACCAATATCTCACAACAGTTTGATCTTATAACTATTTGTACGAACTTCTAAACATCATCACATATGTAACGTAGGTTTATCATAAAAAAATATACCTTCCATTAAATTTTGGACTCAAGTTACTGCAATTGACCAATTAAGTAACTAATCCAAAAAGGCACATATTTAGGGGTACTTATCATAATATCAACATTAATTAACTCCATGCCTAGTCAAAACAATTAGAACTCTCAAAATAGTGCAACATATGAATTCACTTAAGTCATTAAGTATCCAAATATTCCAAAAGTTCAGTCCATCACATTGAGTGACTCAAGTAAGTCGCTCATCTTCTCATCTCGTCGGAGATGTGTCGGAGGAGACTGTGGCTATGATACCACTTGTTAGATCTAAGGGCTCTAGAGGGGGGGGTAATAGAGCTTCAAAACATACACAAAACTTGTTAGACCTTCAAGTTACTTCAAATAAGTTTAATTGCTAATAATGGATTTGATGGCAATTGAAATATACAAAGCAAGGAAGAGAGAGATTGATGCAACCAAGTGAACATAGATATTTTAGAGTGGTTCCACTCTTAAAACAAGAAGAGAGTTAGTCCACTACCTAGAGAGGTCAAGCTCTAGGATTTCTAAGATTCTACTTCTTATAATCACTTATAAGAGTTATATCATATGCCCTTCCTTATCTGGGACAAGTATACCCAACTTCTCTTTAAGGTAAAGAGAGCCAACAACCTTACAATTAAGGGCTTACCTTTATAAGAGCTAATCTTCTACCTCACAAAGGTCTTACCCACTCTAGAAATCAACTGGATGCCTTCACCAAGGTCCTCCCCTTCATGCAACGAATGTTTGGCCTTGAGGCTTTACCCACTTAGCTCCTTGGATCTTCTGCCTTGATCTTCTCCTTCACTCGGAGTAGCCTTAAGCACCTTATTCATCAGCTGAAGAACCTTGCTTCTTCTCCTTCTCTTGGAGAAGCTTTCACAAGAAAGATCTTTTTGATAAAGGGATGGGAAAGAAGAAGCTTGAGAGCTTTATAAGCATACAAATGGATAGCTCTCTTCACACAGAACCTATCTAACTCATAATGACGAATTGAGTTGCAATCAAAAGAGAGAGGGGCTTAAGTGGACTAAGTGCACTCAACTATAGCAAGGACCTTGAATAGCATGAATGAGCAACCTTGGAATGAACTCCAAGATGTCCTATTTATAGTTGGGGTGTCCACTAATGTGTGGGAACACTTGCAAATATTTATTAGACGTTTGGAGGGTTGCAACTGATATAATTTCAAGTTTTGCACCCCTCCAATAGTTATAATCATTTTTTTTTGTGTTTTCCATATAATGCATTCGGTTGAGTTTCACTAAAGAAAAATCGACCGATCACACTATGCAACAAAGGTATTTTAAACCACCAGTCGAGTTTGTCCATGGGTAACTCGACCGATCAACTTAAATTGAGTTTGCTCTGCAGAGGGATCGATCGAGTTATGTGATAATAAAACTCGACCAATCATCATTCATTCTAAAATCCAGCAAGGATCGATCAAGTTGGAAAATCGACCGATGAAGTTGTTGTGATGAATTTTATAAAATGAATTTAATGTGATCAAATGTTTGAGTTATGTGTCCCTAATTTTTTTTCATCTTAGTTACAAGTCAACATTTGTCTTGAAATGGGCCCTAACACCTCCCAAATACATTTTCATGGCCTTGTTGTGAGAGGATGTTGTCATGTTATGGGACCTGTCACCTTCCAAATGCATTTTGAAGGACTTAATGTGAGATGACATTATCATCATGTGCCTAATGCATGGGTTTTGAGTCACTTTACATGCTTATTTTATATCTATTTTATGCACATATTTGTCATTATCTTGATTATATTTTCATAATTCACAATAGTTGGCCTTTAAACTATATTTGCATCAAATTATACTTATTTTATCATATTTATATGATTTTATGTAATCCTCGGACTTATGCACATGTTTCAACACTTTTTCAGGTACTTTCACACTGTCCAGAGTCGATACCATCGACCCTAGTGTCGATAGTATCGACATTTCATCAGGAATCAACCCCGAAACTCGATTTTGGAAGGAAATATCAACATCATGGTCGATACATCCAAGAAGGAGAGAGAGAAGACGAGAGCCGAAGGCTGAGAACCGGGCGATCTGGGCACCTCTGACGGGTGATTTTGCTGTTGGAAGACTGCAAAACGCACGTTTCTCGAGGAGGATCACCAGGAACATCTTCATATCAGGGTTTACACGAGTTTTCTCCATGTTTCCCACATTTTTCTTCTCTAATCCTATGTATTCTCCATTTTCAACCATGCGGGGCTAATCCCCATCGTTCCTTAGGACCCGGGAGTAGTATGGGGAACCATTATATTGAATTTTTGCATGAATTAATATAGAATTCTCATTTCTTGGATATATAATTGTGGATATTGCTTGATTTACTTATTCTTCATGACCATAGGTAAATAATTAGACTAATAATTACTCTGGAAAGGGGATTAAAGGTCGGAAAACCCACTTTTATACACCATCTTATGTGTTCCTTAGACTAGGCGACGTACGGATAGTACCCAGAGTCACCGTTAATGCGCCTAATCTAAGATATAAATTGCTACGGAAGTAGAATTGGCTTAGATTTGGGTAGTGGATTTTACCGTGGAAGCGGGCAATCTTGATTACATGCTCTCTATCCAAGATTCGATAAAATCTATGTTATTTATGCAAGATATTAGGTATAATGAAACCCTGTGGTGAAATTGGCAATCCTAAGGAATCCCATTCCATTGGATTAAACCAACATTTAATCTTTGCTCTTTTATTTTCCCTTTATTTTATTTTCTTTTTCAAACCTATCAACTCTTTTAATCGGTTTAGTTGGTCTCAGTTCGACTCGGCCCTCACAAGGCCTATATTACATTGATACGTACACTTGTGTTATACACACGGTAAAATCATACTAGTGCCACGACTCCTTCCAAATGTATTTTAAAGGACTTGGGATGGTTTTGGTTGGGATAGTTGGCCTTGTTTTGATCGTGATGGTCTATTCTACTTCTGGACGTGACACTTCATTTTGATCTGGTCACGACGCTGCATTTGTTGCGATCTCAACGTTGTGCTGTGAGGGTGGGTTGTGACATTGTGTCCTGGGTTGGTCACGAAGCATATGTGTAACACTGGTCGTGATGTCTTGCTTTAACGATGTTGTATCACATTTTATAACAGTCATGACATGCATCGTGGAGACAGTCACGATGTTGCATTGTGAGATCTGGGTAGTGGCACCTCCCAAATATATTTTTTGGAACCTGATGTGAAATAACATTTGTCTTGAAATGGGCCCTGACACCTCCCAAATACATTTGAAGGGACATGTTGTGAAAGGACACTATCATGATATGGGTTGTTGGGTCTTGTTTTGGTCAAGAGTGTCATTTCTGTTGTGTTTTGGGTCGAGAAGGATGTGCACCATGTGCGTTTGAGGTCGAGACATTTGGTGTTTTTTTGGTTGTGATGGTTGGCTTTATTTCAGTCATGATGGTTTGTTCTGCTTCTAGATTTGACACTTCATTTTGATCTGGTTGCCACACTGTGTTTGATGTGGTCGTGACGTTGTGCTCTGAGGGTGGGTCACGACGTTGTGTCGTGGGTTGGTCGCGAAACCTATGTGTAACACTAGTCATGGCACCTTGATTTAATGTTGTTGTATCACATTCTATCACCGTCACAACGTGCATCGTGGAGACAATTGCGATGTTGCGTTGTGAGATATGGGTCATGGCACCTCCCAAATGCATTTTTGGGACTTGAGTTGAGATAACATTTGTCTTGAAATGGGCCCTGAAACCTCCCAAATGTATTTGAAGGGACATGTTGTGTAAGAACACTATCATGATATGGGTTGTGGAACCTCCCAAATGCATTTTTAAGGATTTGATATGAGATATCATTTGTCTTGAAATGGGCCCTGACACCTTCCAAATGCATTTTTATGAACTTGTTGTGAGAGGACATTATCATGATATGGGACCTGACACCTCCTGAATGTATTTTTAAGGACTTACTATGAGATGACATTATCATCATATGTGCCATGACACCTCCCAAATGTATTTACAACGACTTGGGATGGTTTGTGGCTCTAGGGTTTTATGGTGTCTCTAGATACACAATATTAGTTTTGTGGTGTCTCTAGATACACCGTATCAGTTTGTGGCTCTAAGATTTCATCCCTATTGATTTGTGAAGGGAGGTAGGTTATATAACTCTATACTCTCTTTGTTATTATCACCTTTTAGTTGTTATCTTTCTCTTGATCTATGGCTCATTATTGCTTGCATGCTAGTAACTTTTCCTTGGTATCTTTGTGTTCTATTTTGGGAAAATGAGCTTGCTTAGCTTCTTCCTGCGTTGCACCTTCTTTTACCTTGTTTATAATGTTATCTCGAGGTTGAAGATGAAGTGGCCGATATGCTACAGAGGGCGACATGCTACGAGGCCGATAGGTAGGGTAGGCCAATACGTTTGGGTGGCCGTCACGACTTGTGATGCCCCAGGATGTTACCTTTGTGGCAGGTCGTCACAACCTTGGTTATATCTAGGATGACTCATTCTGACCATCATGCCTTTAGGAATGAGTGGGCCAATGTTAAATGAGGGTGATAGTTTGTTGGTGGCTATTGAGATGACGTGGTGTTGGATCGTGATACGTGGTGTGCTAGCTGATATGTCCTGGGCCGTCACGACTTAGTGTCACAACCATAAACGTATTGCTTGAAGCATGTTGAAACTTAAGAGGATCGTCGCTCTGCTATGTCGACACCCTAGGGCATTGTCCGTTACCCCTGGTGACCGTCACACCTGTGTTGATGTTGCCAAATAGGAGAGGGTAGCCGATACACCCTGTTGCCCGATATCTGTGTGTTAGTAAGCCGTCACGATGGAGGTGTTGTTGCCCAATAGGACTAGGGTTGCATTGCCTGAAACACCTACGACCCATTGCATCATTGCGTTATCCCAATATGTTGATGCCCATTTTGCCTTAGAGACTCTACTTTTGAATTATTGGCTTTGTCCTTCCTCTCTCATGAGAACAACTAAAAGAAGACAGAAAGATGAAGAAGAAACCATCCAACTTGCAAAAATTTGAGCACTTTCGAGCAAGAACAGATGCCCACCTAGCAGAAGGACACATGAGTCTTCACCATCCCTTCCAATGTTGAAGATAAGAAAAAAAGAAAATTGTTAGCTGATGTGGGAGAAAGTATAAGCTTAATGTCGTTAACACTAGCCTAAAGCCTTGGTATTACTAACACGGTGGAAATTGATATGAGAATCTAGGTAGCTATCCACCTTTATGTATCATGCACAATTGATATAGAAGTTTGAGAGGATAGTTCCTCATTTACATGGAACCCCGTGGGTCACATTGGCATACAAGTCTTCCATCATGAACTACTTCTTACTCGTTTATTTAGTTTGTGAGGAACTCAAGTGTAAAACTTGAAATAGTAGGTAAAATGGATCTCCCCTCTTAGTCCTAGGTCAAAGGGATGTAAATATAATATGATGAAAGTAAGTTTAGGGAATGCAAATTTTCCAGCAGCCCCAATTGACCTCCTGAATCAGTCAATCCCGTGCATCCTTCTATTTCCCCACTCATGCATCATTCTCTCTTCCCTATTTTGTCACCGCCCAACCGCCACCCCTCTTCTTCCTTGCACCTCCCACTTCATCCTACCCACAGACGGGTTGCACAATCTCACCCGGAGTCTCCATAGATCGTCGAGGAGTCTGTTAGAGGGTCGGCGTACCTTTGGGGAAGACATGATCAATCCATCTCTCCCTGAACTAGAAACCACCATCGTATCGGCACTAGGCACATCTGCTGATGGCACGTCTCCCACGTAAGCTACAACGCTTTTCTTTGTTCTTTTCCTCCAACATACCCTCTCCTTCATTTTCCCTCTATTTCTATATACTCTGATCCCTTACTTTCATTGTTACCTTGTGCTGGTGCCGACGAAGACCACATGTTCGATGAAATGCCTTCCAGTACTGATGTGCCCTTCAGTCACAGAGATGAAGAGTGGCCCATGGTAATAGCCTCTGGTTCAGATCAATGTCTTGCATCCTAGCTACATCTGGGACATGGCCATGGGAAACTGATCGGATTGCCAAAAGACTCCTAATTGGATCTTGTACTGCAGCAGGACAGTAGGATGACGCCCCTCAAGCCAAGCTCAAGGCCTTCATACAAGGTAACAACAAACATGTCACACTGACGGAACTCACCCCTTTTAGTAGTTATGGATACAAAATTTCATTTCACAACTCATCACTATGCTCACCCTCTTTATCTAAAACTAAAGGGCTTGTCAAAAATGCTATTCTAAGATTCACATTATTGCACATTCCCAATAGAATGCACCTACAAACTGACCTAGGCATCCTGGTAGACTCGAAAACTGCACTGGAATGATATGCATCTACCATTCACTGAACTTCTAAGTGGCTCTTACTCTTAGCAGTCAAAACAAATATGGACATGAGTTTACAATGAAAGTTGCACACATCAGAAATAAATTTAATGTAATTTTCTTGAGTCTTGATCACCCTGTACAGCCGATGGCATAGCTGATATGTTTTGGTATGACAACATCATTAAATAAAATAGTGATTTTCATACCTAATAATTATTTGCGTGATTTTTTGATAGAATCAAGGCTAGGGAAAATATGCTAGATTTTTTACAACCATTATGGCTCCACTATCATTTATGTACTCTTGTGTTTGAAATCTATGACTCACATGGCTTGTGATACAGAAATGTGGGATGCAACTTTGCTTCATTCATGGTTCATGGTTGCTTATGACTCAGTTGCTCTGTTCTATACAGATATAAGCAAATTATACTAATAAGTATTTGGAACCACTAAGAAGTGAATGTACTCATATTAATAGAACACCAATTCTTGCTTGCATTTTCAATTTTCTCACTCTAGCCTTCCTATAATAGATTTCTATTTATTGAATCAACTCACTTGTAGGCAATCTTATATCCCACACTAATCAAGTCCACCAAATATGGCTGCATGACTGCCTGGATGACCTTGATTTATGTGATGTTGTGTGTAGACTAATGCAATCGATGTTACAATACTAAGTGAGTTGCGTTAGCCATTTTTCTTGGGCCTTATTTTAATTGTCACTATGTTTGGATATCCTTGTAAAAACACTGACTAGGCTCAACCACTTCCATTTCCATCTCTTATGGTCCTCTAAGCCAGTATGCTATCAGCTTCGATGAGGGAGTGAAATGAATCACATGCATTATTCCTTTAGATAGCAACATGGTAAGTGTAAGTGTTCCTATCTCAATCACAAACCCAACACATTTTAGTCCTATTTGGATTTCTCTAATTGATTAACCTTGGAGACGTTATCCTCTCTATATATAAGGGTAGGGCATAGGCTTCTTTAATTTTTTCCTCACAACTCGGCCACTCAAATTAGCAACTAAGGAACTTGAATTGCCACTTAGATGTCTGGTTTTGGTCAGCTTGAACACCATCCAAGCATAATCACTATGTGGATGCTTGTCTAGGTTGATAGTTGCTTTGTGGAACACTTAAACCCATGCTTCATTTACATGTCAACAATCTAGATTGTTGGTTGTGCATCTTGTCGGGAGATTACTTGGAATTGACTTTAATGCATTTCAATTGGTTGAAAAAAAGAGAGAATATGAGTCAACATGATTACAATTTGAGACATAAAAGAAGGCTTGTAGCAAGAAAACGTTTCCCCAATATTTTTGAGACATAAAGGAAGACTTGTACTTACAAAACGTTTTCCCATTATCTTTGAATTGATCATGTGTATAAAAATGGGGAATTGTGGGAATACGAAAGGTTGGGAGTACAAGAGACAATAGAGAAATATAAACAATGAAGGACTTTAAAGAAAAATAGAGTGGAAAACAAATGAGTAACAAAACATTTCCCAATTATGCTATAAATCTTGTCATGCTTTACCATCCATAAATGATTTTCATTTATTTGACATATAATCAACTAGCATAATACTAAATTCCCAATTATGTATTTCTATAGTTGATATTATCACAAACATTTATATTCTTTTGTAATGAAAACAAAAAGATTAAGAATGTAAAATGGAAATTAGTTGTAGTTGATTGTTGGGGGAGATCAGACAAGAAACTATGCTACATAATGGGCAATAGTGGGGACGTGATAATGCATTCCTTTTATTTTTCTAATTTGATAAAAATGATAGAAAAAGAGTTAACCTACCGAGAGTGTCAAAAAATATTGTTGGCTTCAAAATATTAATCAATAAGGATAGATCGGGTGACATTAATAAACCATTTAGTAAATTTCACTTGATTCAATTTGGTGTTGGGTTAAGAATAGGAGTATAAGGATGTATGAAGAAAGATGTATATTTGTTCTTGAAAAAGAAAGAAAGAATTAAAGTATTAGTGAGGATTTTTTGAAAGAAAATTGTGGGTTGTTAAATTAGGATAATTAAACTTATATATGTGACAGATAATGATGTATACTGGATACAGATTTAGTATATCCTATTCCTAGAAACAATAGATTATTTTTATTTCATATCTGCCTAACTATTATATACCCTCCCTCTTTTCTTATATTTCCCCTAATAATGTACATGAAGCCTGGTCAGTGCTATCAACTTCCATATGTCCACTCCTACTTCCCACGCCGTGATGCCCAAATGTCCGCCCGCGTTTCCTCTCCCCTCTGTGCTTCCCACGCTGCACATGTCTCACAGATCACGAAAAGGGCGTCGTCAACCCCATCTTCCTCTCCCAATCATGTGCCCCATCTCCTCCACGATCGAGATTGCCACCTTCAAGGCCCTGAAGTCGCGCCTTAGTATTTTGTTGCGAGTCAAGGAGTCCATATCTTTTCTTGTTCATACCCTAGCTTGGAATCAGGGAGACGATGCCCTAGAATCACTCCATATCTCCTAAAAGGTTCTTCTTTCACTTAACTTTGCTTTCCTCCAATCTCAAAAATTTCTATCACTTATGACTCTTATAAGTTTCTTCTAGCACAGTGATGAGCAACCACCATTTGTAGCCGGGAACGACATCAACCACCATCTCCAATGAAGCCTCAGAGGACAATAGTGGGGGAAGGTGAGGTAAAGAGGACAACAACAATAGAATCTAAGATCTAGAGGACAACTACTTCGACAGCAACAAAAGGACGATATTGCAGAAACATCACAGGTAATTTTCAGTTCATGTTTAGTTTCTCCACTACTCTGCTCCTCCACGCACCTTTCCATCTCACCCAATTACGACCCAAATACAATGATGATGACGCATCAGCAGGTCACTAAACAATCACAACCTACATTCAAACTCTTCTACCCAACACCCAATCATCACCCAAAAACTACCGCCATCACCTAATTACACCACCATTGACACCCAAGAGCTGCTTTCACATCGACGCCAAGCTGATGCTTCCGCCCCACCACAACTCACTAACTCCAGTCATAATGAAACGTCTCCTCCTCATGTATTGCTTCCCAATCTCGACCTCCCATTAAACACCTCCATACCAGCACCCCACCTTCGAACAACACCTCACCTCCTACCCAATACCACCTGCACAGCCACCACAACCCAACAGCTAACCAACATTGCACCCAACAGAAACCCAACCACCCAATCTTCACCCACCAGCTGCCATCATCACCCAACATCTGCGATATGCCAACTTCTATTTCTTCCAGCTTCTTCAAAAAACAACAAAAGACAACATATTTTTCTCCCCATCATCAGATCTCTTTCTCCACCCATCATCCTCCAATCCTAAGCTTCTCTCCCTCCTGCAATTCTCTGCATCCTCATCATCACCCAAGAACTGCCACACACCTTTTTCCCTATTTGCCCAATCCCTTGCATAACCACTTTGACAATCACTTTCACAACCATCATAACTACCTATACAATAACCTCTTTGCTGCTGGAAGCAACAAATAGTACCCCCATCATCACCAATTCTCCATCATTAACAATCCCCAATCCCCCATATCGCAGCAATACCACCTCCCCTCTCCAAACATTGGAAAGCCAATCCCCCATAACCATAACCAACACCAACACCTCCAATCACCCTATCCTCACCATCATTAGAAATCACCAGTAACAATACTATAGCAGATGTAGCATAAGCAGATTTAGCATAAACACCTACTGCAATAAAGAATGGAATGCTGACATAGGAAGCTAAATATGTCAACATATGCCAAAAAGAATATGTATATGCTACAAATTTTTAGTATATGACATCTCATCTAACTAAAAAGGATTTTTTGGATTGGAACCCGCATTAAATAGGAGCAGTACCTCTATCTAATTATGTTGAGATTAGAACCCAATCACCACCCATCACCCAATCGAATCCATATGATCACGTAAAATCATCACCCATCACGCATCATAGTCCACCCAATCACCTCCATATAGACCCAATCCACCAAGCCCACACAACTCCACTTCACTTCCTCTTCAACTGATTCACAACCAGGGAGTACATAGCAGCCCCAATAACACATTTTCCCAACTATGCCACCAACAACTCGACACTCACAACAACCACTGATGCATTCACCTGCAACCCCACAACTACTAACCAACATTTACACCCAACCGAAGATCTATTCTCAACCAAAATCAAGGAACTAGAACTCATCAGTAAACAAAATCTTCACCTAACCATCACCTCTATAGAAATAAATACTTGTTTAGGTAAGAGGAAAATGTATTCATAATTTGATTTCAGACCTGTATAGTGTATACTACTAGCATTATTAGTTACCCGACTTACCCAGAGTAGCCAACTAGCAGTAAACTACCAACAATTGTAGTAATGGAGGACTATATCTTCTTTTCAAGGTTACAAAATTGAAAAAGGCAATGATCTAGGATTCTAGATACATAAACTACCAACAATGCCTACTCCAAGAAATAAATCTTGATAGAATTAATAAGGAAAAAATGGAGGATATCACCTGATACTTATTTATATATGTGTGGAGACGTATCAGATAGTAGAACCCTGGATTGACGATAACTTTGGATAAGAGCGCAGCTGTCTTTCTCGGAAACATGATACTTGCTATTCTGTTTTTGTGTGAAACTTTCAATTGTATACAAGGAGCAAAAAATTTACTTTGCTGGTAGGACCAAATCCAGTCCTAAGTTTAAGTTGCGGACCAACCAGAGACCTAAGAGGCTGGCCCATCACCCATGGGTCCTGCCACAGAGAAATGTTGGAACCAACACCAATCTTGAATCGGACCAGATGCAACATTTTAGTTCTCTATTTTAACAGTTCCTTCCACATGCAACTTTCACTGATTTTGGGTGTGTATTGTTCTTCTTTCACCTATATGTTGTATCTTAAATGTCTTTCTCCTATTCCACTCTCTCCTTCCTTTCCAGCTGATAATGCACACGTCTCTCTATATTTTCTCATGTTCTACTAACAAAGGTGTGCTTGTCAATTGTGAACCAATGAAGCTTGGAATTCAAATTGTAGTCTGTTGGAGTCTATCATGATGAAAATAACTTAAAGATGTTCTATACAATGTTGCATTAATGATTTAAAGCAATTGACATTAAGACAATATTTGTTTGAATCTCAAGTAAGCACATATATTAGATAATTTGTTATAGGATTTCCAATTTTTTTTTGCATAAATTCTGGCCCATGTCTTTCATTACCCTCCGTGGGCTCCTACGACCTATTACAGTTCATATAAGCCATTTCTCATGGTGAATTAACTTAATTTCAGTCTGATTTACATTTCGTTCAGAATGTGATATAGGTTATTTGTAATCTTGAATGCATTTAGTGCTTGATGAATACTACTATAATATATTTTAGTTAGGAATATAAATCAATAGATTAAGGAAAACAACAATAGTTGCATTAAACTAATTTAATCTCTGCTTCCTCCTTTCCTTCCATTTCTCATCTCTGTTTGATTTCTATGTCCTCTTTTGCTATTTACTCCCTTCTCTATCCATACCTCAACCTTCCTTCAACTATTTTTCCTTCCTCCTCTTTCTCTATTTTTTCTTTCTTTTATTTTCACATATCCTCCTCCGAGTTGGCAATATAAATTTTCAAAATTTTAAAATAGACCACCAACCATATGATGCTATTATCTATTGATTGGTTGCCTTGTTGGATAATAAATTTATATGGTTCTCTTGTCATTTAGAATTGTTGGTGGGAAAAGAGACATAAGTAACCAAGTGTTGTTCATACCAACGTTTTCTACTATCATTCTTAAGACTACTTGGTATGCAAAAACATAGAAAGTGTGCTGAAAATTTTGAACAATTTTCTTCATTACATAACAATTGTTTTCTTGCACTCTCTATTGTATCTTTGTTTCTTATTTTTCAAAATTTAATGGTACACATGTTAAAAATAAAGTTACATGGTTTATTTCAGGAAACATGGATAAAAGTTGCATTAGTAGAGGAAACTCTAAACATGACCGTTGCAAAAGTACATTCATGACATGATTTACTTCCTTCTTGGACTTTGCTTTTAGG
This sequence comes from Alisma plantago-aquatica, assembly GCA_963693085.1. Classification (NCBI taxonomy): domain Eukaryota; kingdom Viridiplantae; phylum Streptophyta; class Magnoliopsida; order Alismatales; family Alismataceae; genus Alisma; species Alisma plantago-aquatica. Next base: position 791,244,790 of record OY856410.1, on the reverse strand, counting down.
AATCACGTTGAGGTGAATTTCCCATGTGTGAAATGTGAGAATAATTTTTTCTACGATAGAAAAACAATACAATGGCATGTTATCAAATATGGATTTTTACCGACCTACACTAATTGGGTGTATCATGATGACATACAAGATCATTTGGATAACGAACATGTTGATAAAACATTTGATGATATAGATGGATTGATTAATGATGCTTGCTATGATCATGTAGAAATGAATGGAGATGATGTTGGGAATGATAGTGAACACCCTCTACTCAATGATAATAGATTTGATGAACTATTGAAAGAAGCTTGTGAACCCTTATATCCGGGTTGTGATAACTTTTCAAAACTATCATTTATCGTTCACCTTTTTAGACACAAGTGTTTGAATAAAATAAGCAATAAGGCAATGTCTGATTATCTGGAAATTCTTACTCAAGTGCTACCAAAGGGACATAAGTTTCCAACAACATGATACGAATGTAGAAATCTCATGTCTTCATTGGGTTTGGATTATCAAACCATCCACACCTGCCCCAATGATTGTGTGTTATTTAGGGGTGATCACTTAGAGTTGGATAGGTGCCCAAAGTGTAATACTTCTAGGTGGTATGATAGTTATAAGGGGAGAAGGATAAAGGTCAAGAGAAGGACCCCACGAAAAGTGCTTAGGTACTTTCCTTTAACTCCAAGACTTAAAAGATTATTTAATTCAACAAAAATTGCTCCTCTAATGATTTGGCATTCCACTAGTCTGACTGGTAAGGTAGGTGAAATGGCACATCCTAGAGATTCTGAGGCTTGGAAGCATTTTGATATTAATCACCCATTATTTAGCAATGAGCCACACAATGTTAGACTTCGGTTAGCAACTGATGGATTTAGTCCTTTTAATATTGCAATGGGAAGTAGTAGAAGCATATGGCCTGTAATATTAATTTTCTATAATCTCCCCCCATGGCTTGTTATGCATTAATCATTTTTGATGCTGTCTCTTCTTATCGATGGGACAAAATCACATGGAAACGATATTGATGTATACCTCTGAAAATGTTGTGGGATGGTGTCAACACTTTTGATGCTAATAAAGGACCAATATTTTCTATGAAAGCTATGCTTTTGTGGACCATTAGTGATTTTCTAGCATATAGTATGTTGTCTGGTTGGAGTACTAAAGGTTGCAAGGCATGCCCTTATTGCCATGTTGATCACGGTTCCCTTTACCTCCCTCAAAGGTGAAAGTGTGTGTATCTAAGGAATCGTCGCTTTCTACCTATGGATCACCCATGGCGTGTTGATGAAAGGAGCTTCAAAAAACATGAGGAAAATGGACATCCTCCACAACCGTTAGACGGTGAAAAAATCCAACATCTATAGAAGGATTATGATAACATTGTCTTTGGAAAGTTTTCAAGTAATGATTCCCGAAGCCGGCCTGAATTACCAGAAGGGTGGAAAAAGCGAAGTGTCTTTTTTGAGCTTCCTTATTGGAGCTCATTGTTGGTACGACACAATCTGGATGAACTTAACAAATATCACACTGCCATGTGTGAGAATTTGATCAATCACATGACCATGAAAAAGGTGCCAAAGCAATATATATCAATGTCACATTGAGTGAAACGAGCTAGTGTACATAAATTTGCATTCTATCCTTTCTTTGTATCCATTCCTGCAAATAAAGTTGACTTTTATTAGTTTGTAATGATATTCATGTCGTCTAAACAATGAATGCAACAAATGTATGTCCCATTTTGTGTTGCCATATACATATACCCATCAAGATATGAATGGTGCCCGTAAAGCATCCCATTCTTCTACCGCATGCACTGCATTTCAATGTGGTGGTGGGGACCTGTAGAGTGGTGGTCTGGAAAACAAAGCATGAATGTTGAATATCCCCTTGGGTCCCATGTCATTTTCTAAAGTTGTTGTATTTGCTATTCATTGCAGAACTGGGTTAAGATTTCATGAGGGCACTGCAAGATGTTGCAAACTTGGTCCATGCTATTATAGGGTCTATGAATTCATGTTCTTTATTTCAGTTTGGTCCCATCCCCCTCTCTCAGCCAAAACTAGGAAGGTCTTGGCATCATTAACGGTAGCCACACAACCAAGTCATATGTTCCTTATTACCAACATCATCCTTCTTCATGAAAACTTGATATGACCACCTACCATGAATCAGTTTCATCATGTGCACTCATCCACGTCCCGACTTTCTCCCCGCTCCTGTCATGATTTGATTCCAACATGGGACAAGTTGTTGGGACTGTATGCTTCTAGAAACAAGCATATGTATGGAAGTGAAATAATAGGGAATGAGGCTGATTTATAACATCAGTGGTCTTGAAATTGTGAATAACTAATTGCATGCTTTAAGCAATACAAAATATTAGCTACCTTATTTAATTCTATTTGTTAGTTAAGTACGTACACGACACATAGGAGAGACTCATCTATAGAACGGCTGTGTTTGTCAATGGCAGGGAGAGGGATGGTCTTAGAAATGGATAATGCTATTCCCGTAGAGATTAAAGTTCTTCTAGTCGATGATAATCTGATATGTTTATCGATCATGACAACAAGACTCAAATCACACAGTTATCATGGTATATTCCAAAGCTCCCTCTCTTTTCCTTCTGACTCATTCGAAATCCCTACGTAATGCATGTATGTCTTCAATCGCAGTGACGACATGTTTGAGCGGGGAGGAGTCTCTAGCCAAACTACAGGCCTACAAGAGGAAGTTTGATATGGTTTTAATGGATTTGCAAAACCACACCATTGTGTCGACCTCACATTACTCAAAAAGATCAGTGAGGAGGACGTTCCCGTTATTGGTAAGTCATACTTGCTCTGCTTATTCGGTGATTTATGGCATCATACATATACTAATCTATATATTCTCACCCTACATATATGAAGATAGGAAGTCAGTCATGAAGGTTGTACTCAACGGTGCTTGCGACTACCTTGTGAAACTTCCAGATGATAAATCCTTCAAGTTCTTATGGCAACAAGTCTTGAGGAAGGCGATGACTAAGCAGATACAAGAGTTCAAGTTGACTTGTGGTAATCATGGGGAAGATATAGGTGCATAGGCAGCGGAAGCCCCATCAATGTAGCAGACTAACAATGGCACCGATGCCACTGTTGGAGCATGGGTTGAGAGGGTTACACAACAGACACTAGTGGTGGTGGATAGAGACACCAACAGTAGTATATATGTTGTGGATGTGCCAACTAATGCTCCCCAGATCAAATCTTCTAGGCCGCCGAAGCCACAGACGATTTGGAAGGGAGAGTATCGTCATAAGTTTCTTTAGGTCTCGGAAGAAGAAGGTTCAGAATGTAAGTTTCTTTTCTTGTTCATTGATATATGTATATAGTTGAAATCAGTTTGTAATACATATATATAGTTCTTCTCACAATTAAATAAAGCTATTATAGGTTGGACAACAACTACTTTTTATGTGCTTTCGTTGGGTTTCCATTTTGGTTGATGGATTTCCGGATTTTTCTCAGACATAATGTTGCTGGCTCTAGATGCATTAAGAGAATACTTGTAATTCCTTAGTCAAATATGATTGGTTATAAGAAATTATTTAACCTAAAAAATAGTTGTTCTCTCAGTAGTGACATGGTGGCCTAGTTCTTTTGTTGTTCAATATATTTGGGTGTAGCGCATGCAATGTTTAGGGATAGGGTTTATTTAGACTAGATGGCACTTATATTCTACCTTCTGTTATGGTTAATTGCCTGTTTCGTTTGATGCTTCTTGATTTCTGCATGCATATTTTCTTTTTTATTCATTGATCGAATCCGGATGCGCCTTTCAGCATATAATTAATTAGTTATCTAGGTACCTATTTATGTATGCCGTTGCAAATGTGGGATTCCTCATTTTTAGAGACCTATTTTCTTTATAATTTTGAGAGGGAAGCAAATTTTTAATTTGTTTGAACATTTTTTTGAACTTTGCTATATTTTAGACACCAATGATGCGATGCTCTTACATCAACCCTAATGACAGGTGTTAAGATCTAAATATGGATATTTTGTTTCAGGACGCTTTGCAAAGAGACTATATGGAAAACTGAAACTATCATTCCATGGCATAACAAAAGAGTAAGTCTCCTGCCAGCTGCATGTAAGATCCACATAGAACTCATTCTTTTTCATCTTCTAAAGAATCTTTTGGTAAATCTTATTAACAATTTGGTTAGACAAATTAAAAATATAGTAATGGATTTAGCATATAAAAACTATTGATTACTATGATCAATAACATCAATTATTCATTGATATTTCAATATATGTCGGTACAGAATTACCGACTTGAATAGAAGGCCTTTAGAATGAAAAACAAGCCGCAAGGAATATCCTCAAAGAATGATGGCATTGCTACTCTCCCCGGTCAAGCATGCAATCCACCACCAAGAAACATGATACACTCATCAAAAAACGATGCTGCTCTCAACCCAGATGCCATGCCACCCCTTTTTTCCCCAAATCAAACACAACTGATGGGTTTAGCAAAAGAAGCAGCAAAGCAGTCACAACTCTACACTTGAATAAGACACAACATATGAATCTTTTGCCACACCCACAAGTGGGTTTTCCACTTGGAGAAATGAATTATGCATCTTGTAGTCAACAACCTGCATTGCATCAGAACTTATGGCAGTTCCCTTCAGCACCTGGGTCAGCTCAATTGTGGGTTTTCTTCATCTGTAGACTCGACGTGTTTGAACTTTATATGTGGTTGTTTCCAGGTTGTATTTGCCTCATGCGTATGAGTGATGGATTTAAAACAAATTCAACATGATGACTATGTAAGAGATTATTTATTATTAGAAATAAAAGTTGTTCATTATGCATTTGTAGTCTCCGATTGATAACTCGTGTACATTTTCATGTTGAAATCAATTTGAATTTCTTACAAAGAAATTCTACATGATCTAAATGGTGTTCGCAATGTGAAATTTCTTGTCCATTGTTAGGCATTACATGTATATATATGTACATGCCTATCACGTATTGGCTTTTTGATAATGACTTTGTCTTTACTTCTTATGAAATAGGTGACATCAACCTGTGTGGTTTTTTCAATGTGGGTGATATCTTATGCTGTCACATATTGCCTTGATTTGGAATACCAGAACCCCCAATAGATGACGTACATTCAAATAGGCTACATTGCACAAAGCCCACCCTTAATAGGTGACATTCATTTTATAAGTGATGGATAGTCATGTCACCTTTTCGTCTAAAGATTACATACTTGAATGTCACCTATACCCCATTTTTTAGTAGTGAATATGGACAATCACATTGTAATAGGCAAGAAAGAGCCAACCATAATGTAGGTGATAGTTTTGTAATATGGATACTCATATTGTAATAAGCAAGTGTCATCTGCAATATGGACAATCACATTGTAATAGGCAACAGCCAACCATAATGTAAGTGACAGTTTGTAATATGGATAGTCATATTGTAATAAGCAAGTGTCATCTATAATATGGACATTCACATTGTAATAGGTAAGAACCAACTGTAATGTAGGTGATAGTTTTATAATATGGATAGTCATATTGTAATAAGCAAGTGTCATATGTCATATGGATAATCACATTATAATAGGCAAGAGCCAACCATAATGTAGGAGATAGTTTGTAATGTTGATAGTCATATTGTAATAAGCAAGTGTAATACGTAATATGGATAGTCACATTGTAATAGGCAAGAGCCAACCACAATATAGGTGACATGCTGAGAGTGATAGTGGATGGTGCCGACAGGCTAAGGGACAGATTAATTGAGTGACTAGCGTCACCCTCCATCACAGCGTTGTCGGTGCTAACGTTCTGATGGGTCCAACTGGCCTTATGTCTTCCATTTTGGATTCATTAGCAATGGCGGCTTTAGTACCTACTAGGTGAAGATGTCGGTGTTCGACATGCTCCTCATCCAGTTCATACCATATGAGTTGTGATTTTCCATAGCTCCATCTCACTGATGCATGCTTTGTCAGATGCGTATCGGGCCAAGAACGCCATAAACAACATACTCCTCGACCTGGGCGGCAGGGATCTTTTTACTATATGTTTGGGTACAACTTCCCATTTGGCACAACAACAACCTGTTTTGGCGGTGCTCGTGCATGAAAACTGTGAAAGAAGTGAACAAGGTAGCGAAGACCAACATCAGGCTATGATCTAGAAAAGGTGAAGAACTAGATGTGATTTGGTTAACTCAGATCGTGGTGACTCCCATTGTTTGGAAACACAATATATCAGGACTTGGTGGAAATGATCCCCTCGCAGACCATGAACCAGATTCGCCCTCAAGAAAATCACAGCCCTAAATATTGTGTGATATATAACTTGCTACGCAATCACATGGAGTCCCTGTAAACTGAGTCTTTCCTCTATGCCACTCCGTCGGAACCACGACTCAGACCTTTGCAGATATGAGAGAGACAGGAGTAGTTAGGCTGTTAATTATAATACATGCCACTGTACTTTTAGACATGGGTAGAAACTTAAATTACTCGAGCGGGCAGCGGGTGAATTCACACACACACACACACACACACACACACACACACATATATATATATATATATATATATATGTGTGTGTGTGTGTGTGTGTATATATATATATATACACACACACACACACACACACATATATATATATATATATATATATATATATATGTGTGTGTGTGTGTGTGTGTGTGTGTGTGTGTATAGACACACACACACACAGATATATATATATATATATATATATATATATATATATATATATACATATATATATATATATATAGATAGATAGACATACACACCTAGACACACACATACACACACACAGATATATATATATATATATATATATATATATATATATATATATATATATATATATATATATATATATATATATATATATATATATATATATATGGGGATTTATTCAATACCCACGCGGGTAGCCTGATTTTTCGCTACCTACACATCCAAAAGTGTAACTATATGGTACACAAAAGTAACTCTAAGATCAAAAGAGTAATTGTATTGATAAAAAAGTAACAATATGACTAAAAAAGTAATTGTGCAGAAAATATACAGTTAGTAAATATATGTACATATTTTTTAATTTTGGTGGGGCAAATGATATTATTTTTGGATGAAATTTTTTGGGGAGCTAGATAAAATGCTCCTCTACAATTGTGATTTTAAAAAAAAGTGACAGGAAGGGTGTGCGGGTAGCTACCCACGCAGGTATTAAAGATGAGCCATATATATATATATATATATATATATATATATATATATATATATTGCAAAGAAAACATCCACTCTTATGAATTTGATTGGTCGTTGAATTTCATAAAAGGATCACTATAATTTATCTTATTCCACAAACTCCTCTCAATCTAATGAGTAGTCTTATTCTGGCCCATATGAAAATGTAACATCCCTGACTTGGGTTATAACCTAACCCTGGAAGTTTTGCCTAAATATGTAATTATATACTTGTGAATACTCCCTGGCATGTAATTAAGTTCCTCAGGAACATTTACTTTCAATTTTTCTCCTTTACATATAAAGTTGTAGCATTGTTTTGTAATGCAGGGACCTATGTGCAGATTACCCAGTTAAAGGGGTTAACTTGCAATGTTCATAGGTTGAGATGTTCTTATGATAATAAGACATCATATGAGTGAATATGATGAGGTAAGATGGATTTTCCAAGCTTGGGCATCAAGATGCAGCTTGTGGAATGATCCTTGTGCTTAAAACCCTAATTTGGAGTAAAGTGCAATTTACCCAAATTCAGGGGTGCAATTTGTAAAATACTTCATCTAGAGCATCTTTTATAACTCTTGTCATCATTTAGAATAGAAATTATGAAAGGGACACATCAATGAACAATCAAATAAGAAAAATGATCTTTGTGATAAAAATCACCTAATATGGGTATGGAGACTTTTCATGTATGTACCTTAGTTGAAAGTTGGCATTCTTTACCCTTAGATCTTGAGATTTCATGAGCTTTGCATAAGTTTAGATGAGTTTGAACGTGCCCTTGAGCAAGGAGGGACTTAGATGTAAATTCCATGCTTTAGAGGTCCTTATGGTGTAAAATGGCCTAAAGTATATAAGCCCTTTCCCTTGCAACAAGTGAACGGATCTTTCATTTCCTTCACTTCTTCTCTTCTTTCTCAACCGACCAAGGCTAGCTCTGGAGCAGAGAAGGACGACCAAGGGTCCTAGGTAAGTTTAGATCATCCCTTTTTCTTGAATTCATGGAGGAAACTCGTTTTCAAGGTTGGATTCATGGCTAGCTCACCTAGCTCTATCTTTCTAGCCTTTCCTTTCCAACGTTTCCTTGGAGAATTCACCTTGGCCGACCTATGGAGCTCTAAGATGCCATTAAAGCTTGAAGCTTGAAATCTTGGAGCTCAAGGAACAACCTTTAGGCGGGTTTTATAACTCTAAACTCTTTGCTTTATATGCATATTTTGTTCTTGCAATTTAGCAACTAGTTCTTCTTCTACCTCCCTTCTTCCTTGCACTTTTGCAAGCAAAACGGTGGAATAACCGACCTTGACAGAGGTTGAAGATGATGGGCGTGGATTCCTAGGTTACTTTATCAAACGAACTTGGACCCTTTTGGTCGAAACGGTTGCAAACCGTTTAAGGTCAAACGGTTTCAAACCGTTTTCTCTCAAACGACCTTGCAAGGCCGTTTGGATTGAAACGGTGTCAAGACCGTTTGATAGGGTTGACCAAGGGATGACCGTTTGAGGGTCTGTTGGATATATATTGAATTTCATTCCTGCAAAGAATCAAAGTTTAATTCTTAACCAATTGAGAGTTGAAGGCACTTCAACATCCTAATCCTAATCGGGTTGAAATTGTTGTTTTTAAGCATAGATCTTGTTGAGTTTTGGGTTGAAGGACCCAAACGGTCTCAAGACCGTTTGGGGGTTCTTACAAACGGTCTCAAGACAGTTTGGTCACAACCCAAGACTGTTTGGAAGTCTAGGGTTGAGATAATCTAATGGTTCGAAGGTCCTATTGCAATAAGTTGATGAATTGATAAAACTGCTGATTTTAGACCCAATTGGAGTTCAACCCTAATCCAACCGACTTAGTTTTTGGTCAAACTTTGGGCAAACGGTCTCAAGACCGTTTGGATCATGTCCAAACGATCTCAAGACCGTTTGGGCCAATTTTTGGCCCAATTGGAGGTCAATTGATAGGTTCAACCTTGAATTGGTTCACATTGTTGAATATTGATGACCATCCGATTTGAAACCCTAATTGAGATGGAATTAACCCTAATTGGCTTTCAAATTGAGGGTTAATTTGGAGTCCAATTGATTGAGGTCCATTCTAATTGACTCAATTTATAAGTGGTTAATATGGCTTTGGCCAATTGAGGGCTTCAACATACTTAACCATAAACAGTGGTAACTTTTGAACCCTGACTGGAGGTCCAAACGGTTTGAGCCCATTTGGACCAAACAGTCTCAAGACCGTTTGGATCCAAACGGTCTCAAGACCGTTTGAGGCCAAACGGTCTCTAGACCGTTTGGGTCCAAACGGTCTCAAGACCGTTTGGGCTCAAACGATCTCAAGGTCGTTTGGACCAATCGATCTCAAGACACTTTGATCAAACGGTTTCAAACCGCATGAGCTTCAAACGGTTTGAAAGTCAAAACGGTCAACGCACCCAAACGGTCTCAAGACCGTTTGAGGTCAAACGGTCTCAAGACCATTTGAGGGCAAACGGTCTCAAGACCGTTTGACACCAAACGATCTCAAGACCGTTTGGTGGTTGAAGGTTGAAACTGTTTGAAGGTGTTCAAGGTGGTTTGTACTTAATCAATTGATGATGTATTTGGTTCATTGGTGATCTAATCTAAACCCTAATGGTAACCTAGGTCATTAAGGGACTAAGTGATTAAGGAGTTGACCCATGATGGTGATCATGAGGTAAATTACCAAAATACCCTTGAGGGGTTTAATTGAGTAATACCTTGTTCTAATCAAACCCTAATCACATGATAGTGATGTTTTGATTCATGCTAGTCAATGAGGACTTAACCCAACTTGATCTAGAGTGGTGTAATCACCATCTACTAGTAAGAGGAGAGAGAAAGTATCCTAAGAGAGAGAAAGTATCCTAAGAGAGAGAAAGTACCCTTTTATGGTGGAAACTCAAGTAAAGAACCTTCGATACACATGAATGTGCATGATTAGGGTATGATCCACCTATGTGAGATCATGGAAACCCTAATTATGATATATGATGAATCTTAAGCTAATCTGAGAGCATCAATGATGATGTTCCTCATACATTATGATGTTATGAGTTCAATCCACCATGTGATGTGAATAGTAAACCCTAATTTGAGGGTGATGACACATGATGTGAATAGTAAACCCTAATTCAAAGGTGATGACATGTTATATGAGTATTAAACTCTATTTGATAAGAATCAAAGAACTTAGCTCTTATGACAAGAGTGGAAAGTATAATCATTGTTTTGAATTACCTTTATTAGTTGAATTAACCATGCAGGTTCTGATATGGAGGTGATCATATCCAGGTATGGATGATGATACTATATTCATTAAAGGCATATTGATAGCTTTATGAATAAGTAAAGTATCTTGATGCCTTGTAAGTGGCATTCAATGATAATAATGGGCCGTGAGAACCATGAATACCATCAAGGTCATGCTTTAGAGATGACTTGTGATGAGTATAATGAGAAATGATGTTTGATGTGAGTTAGGCTTGTTACATTTAATATTCTTCTTTTATAGCTGTTATGCTACTGTTATTGTTTGAAGAACAATGTGTAATGCTAAATGAATATAGAATATACCTAACTAATCAAGTATAATGTAGAGCCCTGATCATAGACCCATCATTGTCAGAGATCAAATGATGGTGAAACAGGTTTTCCTAAGGGAACTCCTGGATCACATACTATTGAGTATGTGGGGTATATGGATGTGTAGAACCTTACATCCTAGTGTAGGAATTTGATGTAGATATGTAATCCGTCAATCCTTCACTACAATCCCATACCGTATCAGTAGTAGGTAAACATGAAACCTCCTGATGACGAAGAAAACATAGATATCCGTATCAGTGGAGATAAACATGAAATCTCATGATGACGAAGAGAGTACAGAACGCCACTGTAACTCTAAAATAGCGAAGGACCAGTTTACCCTGGTGGGCTATAATAGTAGAGACACAAGATGTCCTACAAGTGATCCTTTTACTGACTGAGGAAGGTGAAGGTCATGAGAATCTGACTCTCTTAATGACCTATGTATGATACTGATGTGACTTCTTAGCGATCAGTTGGAGTATGAGTGGTATGCCTCATCTCCACAGGGCATAATATTGTTTGTAAAACATAATCAACCGCGTAGTATACCTGTTAGAGATAACTACAAGTTAGTTGATTGATGATACACTGTAATAGTGCTTATATTCTTCATGTCTCATAAATAGTGAGTGCTTATTTATAGCTACATCTGCTATTGAATACTTTGAAAGCTTTACTGCTTGAGATATTCTTTGATGTTATTATAAAGCTTCTGGCGGAGAGTTATAACTCTCGCTGGGACAATTATGTAAAATTGTCTCATCCCGTAGACTTCAACTTTTTAGGTGGACGTCGGAGACGGAGGAACCGGCCTATAGGTGACCAGTTCCAGCAGCAGCAGCACCAGGAGCAGTAGTAAATCTCAGGTGGAGATTTAGCCTGCCATGTAGTGTAGTTAGAGTCGGTCCTATGTGTCCTCTGTACTCTCAGGTCTTGGAGTCTTTTGTTATGAGTTCTTGAGATTTTGTATCTTGATGTATATAATTACTCAAGAAGTAATTATCATGAGATGTAAATAGTTTATCTCTTGTTATGAAAGAAGCTTTTATGGATTCAAGCTCTTGTTTCGAAAAGTTTTAATTTCCCGTGATTTTTGTCTTCCGCTGTTAATCGAATAGCTTCTGCTAAGTTTGAATCGTGTTTATATCGTGGTTTGGAGATCAGAGCCCACAATTAGTGGTATCAGAGCCCACAATTAGTGGTATCAGAGCCCACAATTAGTGGTATCAGAGCTCTAGGTCAGTTGAGTCTACAGAGGCATAGGACTTAGGATGTCGAGTCTATCTATAGTACTCTTTCCCTATCTAATAGAATCTTCTACTCCTCAGGAGAAGAAGATACATAAGGATGGCTGAGCCTCATGATGAGTACGTGGCAGAGAGTAGTGCTAGTGCACCTCAAGGCGGTGCAAGGGTTCCAAGAATAGAACAGCCTGCACCTGAGTCACCAAGAGAGCCACCCCAGTTTGACCCAGCCGACATGGGTAACCCAGCTGTACATACAATGTTCGGGCAGTTCATGACTGCCATGACACACATAACTGACAGGATGCCCATGCCTACACCTAGGGCACCTGTCCAGCCTGAAGCACAAGGTATCGGTAAGACGTTCGAACGACTTCGCCGTGTTGGAGCTACCGAGTACTTTGGGACTGCCGACCCCACAGATGCTGACCTATGGTTGACAGAGTTGGATAAGGCTTTCAGGATTCTTATTATCCCGGAAGCTGAGAAGGTTAGACATGCTGTCTATCTTCTCAAAGGCAGTGCTGGTCACTGGTGGAACATGGAAGAGCAGAAGAAACCTGGAATAGAGTTCTCATGGGAAGAGTTTCGTCGGGAATTTATCAATAGATATTTTCCAAAGACCTTCCTAGATGAGAAGATCTCTCAGTTTGAGAAACTAAGGCAGGGTATGATGAACATTAGCGAGTATGAAGCTAAGTTCATGGAATTGCTGCGTTCTGTCCGCACATGGCTGCCACAAATGAGGAAAGAATCAGGAGATTCGAGAAGGGTTTGAATGCTGATATGTCAACCCCTGTGTCTGACTTAGAAAACCGAGAGAGATTCTCTACCTTCGTTGAGTCAGTCCGAAGGATAGAGAGATCTGTGGTTGAGAAGGGGCAAACCCAGAAAAGATATCCACAGTTCCAGGGTTCTTCATCTAGGGATTTTAAGAAACCTAGATTCTCTGCACCTAACCCTCCACCACCCAGATTGAGTTCTCAAACTCAATGGTCACCAAGCAGAGGTAGAGGACGGAGTCAACCGTTTCAAGGGACTCACAGTTCTGCATCGATGTCAGTTACTGGACCACCCCGACCACAACAACAGGAGAGGAGATGCTACAACTGTGGTAAGGTGGGACACTTGATGAAGGATTGTCATTCTAGGCCTGTCAGTGTGACACAACCTCCGAGACAGAATCAACAAGGATCTCAGAGAATGCAATCTCAAGGAGCAGCTCGAGGACGTGGACAAGCGTCTCAAGCTGGATCATCAGCACCACCTCAACAACAGGCTACAGCGAGGTTCTATGCTATGAACCCACCAGAAGCAGTGGTCGATCCACAAGTGGTGACATGTCAGATGGAACTTTTATATTATGATATGTCTAAATCTTGTATAGTATCTGTTCTGATTGACCCGGGTGCTACACATTCTTTCATCACTCGAAGAGTGATTTGTAACTGCAATATGACAGTTAGTCATAGGGCAACTAGGTTGTTGTTGGAGACTCCGATGAGTGGGTCTATCGTTCCGCAGGAGGTATGCTCTCTCGACATCCTCTTCTTTTCTAAGCATCACATTCAAGTGGACCTTATACCGCTTGATATGCAAGGATTTGATGTAATACTAGGGATGGATACCTTGGAAAGGTATCGAGTTGTCTTGGATTGTGAGTCCAAGTTGGCAGTGTTTGCTGATGAAAGCAACACATGGATCTTTCAAGGAGAAAGAAAGATTCTGCCCACCTGTCTTGTATCAGCTATGGTTGCTGATAAGCTGATGAGGCAAGGATGTTATGCATTCTTGGCCCATGTGGTAGATGTTACCAAGGAAAGGTCCAATCCTGCTGAAGTTCCCATAGTCAGGGAATTCGAGGATGTGTTTCCTGAAGAACTTCCTGGTATACCACCACCTCGGGAGATTGATTTTGAAATCAATCTGATCCCAGATACAAAACCTATAGCCCAGACTCCTTATAGGATGGCGCCTGCCGCGATGGCAGAACTCAAGAAACAGCTTCAAGAGTTACTTGAGAAGGGTTTCATACGACCGAGTACCTCACCTTGGGGTGCTCCGGTTTTGTTTGTTAAAAAGAAAGACGGATTAATGTGGTTGTGCATTGACTATAGACAACTCAATAAAGTAACAATAAAGAACAAGTACCCTTTGCCGAGGATTGATGATCTTTTTCACCAGTTGCGTGGTGCAACAGTCTTCTCAAAGATAGATTTGAGGTCTGGATATCATCAACTCCGCATTAAGGACAGTGACATATCCAAGTCTGCTTTTAGGACAAGATATGGTCACTATGAGTTCACGGTTATGTCGTTTGGACTAACCAATGCACCAGCTACATTCATGGAACTCATGAATAGAGTCTTTCAACCCTTCCTTGATCAGTGTGTTGTCGTCTTCATAGATGACATATTGATTTATAGTAAGGACGCTCAGCAACATGAGCAGCATCTTCGCCAAGCTTTGACTTTGCTAAGAGAACATAAGCTATACGCTAAGTTTAGCAAGTGCGAGTTTTGGTTACCTGAAGTGTCTTTTCTTGGACATGTGATATCTGCCTCAGGAATTCGTGTTGACCCTGCAAAGGTAGAATCTGTTCTACAATGGGAACAACCAAAAACACCGACGGAAATTAGAAGTTTCTTGGGATTAGCTGGTTACTATCGAAGGTTTATTAAGAATTTCAGTTCTATAGCCTTACCTTTGACTAAGTTAACCCGGAAAGATGTTCCTTTTGCCTGGAGTGATAAGTGTCAACAGTCTTTTCAGCTGTTGAAGGAGAGGTTGACAAGTGCACCTGTGCTTGTGCTACCTGAACAAGGAAAAGGATATGTAGTCTTCTGTGATGCCTCCAAGAATGGACTTGGATGTGTGTTGATGCAGGATAAACAAGTGATTTCTTTTGCTTCCCGACAGCTTAAGAAACACGAGGAAAATTATCCAACACACGATTTGGAGTTAGCCGCTGTGGTCCATGCCTTGAAGATCTGGAGACATTATCTCTACGGAGAAACCTTCCAGATTTTCACAGACCACAAGAACCTTAAGTATATCTTCTCTCAACATGAGCTTAATATGAGGCAACGTCGCTGGATGGAGTTAATCAAGGACTACGATTGCACAATTGATTACCATCTGGGCAAGGCCAATGTAGTTGCAGATGCCTTGAGTAGGAAATCAGCAACATCAACCATGGATAGAGCACAACTAAGTTCCTTAGTATGCTCTAGAAGAGATATGCTTATCTCTTTAAGGTAAGACAATGTGTAGTTGAAAGTGTCATTGTTAGCTGGTTTGTTAGCTGAGATGCAGATTAAACCTACCCTAAGAGAGCAAATAAGGGAGGCACAACAAGTAGATGCTGAAGTTCTGCAGATTAGATCTGAGTATGGTAGTGAGAAGCAAGAAGGTTTCCATGATTCAGATGACCAGGTGGCATGCTATCATGGGAGGATGATAGTGCCAGATGTAGATAACCTGAGGAAGTTAGTTCTGGAGGAAGCTCATTCTTCGATGTATGCTATGCATCCAGGGAGCACCAAGATGTATCGAAACTTGAAAGATATGTATTGGTGGCCTGGGATGAAGAAGGATGTAGCTGAGTTTGTTCTGAGGTGTCCTGTGTGTCAGCAGGTCAAGGCTGAACACCAGAAACCTGCAGGAACAATGCAACCCTTACCCATACCACAGTGGAAGTGGGACCATGTGACCATGGACTTTGTTGTTGGCCTACCCAGGACAAACAAAGGACATGATTCCATTTGGGTAGTTGTTGATAGGTTGACAAAGACAGCACATTTCCTACCTGTCAAAACAACCTATTCTGCTGAAAGGTTATCCCAGTTGTATGTTCAAGAGATAGTGCGTTTGCACGGAGTTCCTGTCACTATAGTTTCTGACAGAGGTCCCCAGTTTACAAGTTGTTTTTGGGAATAGTTACACAGAGCCCTAGGCACCAAGCTAAGGTTTAGTACAACCTTTCATCCACAGACTGATGGACAGTCGGAAAGGACTATACAGACCTTAGAAGATCTGTTGAGAGCATGTGTTCTCCAGTTTACCGGGAGTTGGGATCTACATCTGAACTTGATAGAGTTTGCCTATAATAATAGCTATCAGCATAGCATTGATATGGCACCATATGAAGCCTTATATGGTAGACGTTGTAGATCACCCTTGTGCTGGTATGAAACTGGTGAACACCAGTTGTTAGGTCCTGATCTTGTGCAACAAACTACAGAAAAGATTAAAGTTATTCAACAACATCTTAAGACTGCACATGATAGGCAGAGGTCATATGCTGATAAACGTCGTAGACCCCTAGAGTTCCAGGTTGGAGACAAAGTGTATCTCAAGGTCTCACCTTGGAAAGGAGTCCTTCGTTTTGGAAGAAAAGGAAAGTTAGCTCCTAGATTTATGGGACCTTATCCAATTGTTGAAAGAGTTGGAAAGGTGGCCTATAGACTAGAATTACCTCAGGAGTTGCAGAAGTTACATCCTGTGTTTCACATTTCCATGCTGAGGAAATGTCACCCAGACACCGAGTCAGTTCTACAACCAATGGAAGTAGAATTAAATGAAGATATAACATATGAGGAGGGACCAGTGTCAATCCTTGATAACATCACTAAAAAGTTAAAGAAGAAAGATATAAGCCTTGTGAAAGTCCTCTGGAACCAACATGGTTTTGAAGAAGCCACTTGGGAACTAGAGGATGAGATGAGAAGGAAATACCCTGCTCTTTTCTCTTAATACGCTTTATCGATTTCGGGGACGAAATCCTTGTAAAGGGGTGGATAATTTGTAACATCCCTGACCTGGGTTATAACCTAACCCTGGAAGTTTTGCCTAAATATTTAATTATATACTTGTGAATACTCCCTTGCATGTAATTAAGTTCCTCAGGAACATTTACTTTCAATTTTGCTCCTTTACATATAAAGTTGTAGCATTGTTTTGTAATGTAGGGACCTATGTGCAAATTACCCAGTTAAAGGGGTTAAATTGCAATGTTCAAAGGTTGAGATGTTCTTATGATAATAAGACATCATATGAGTGAATATGATGAGGTAAGATGGATTTTCCAAGCTTGGGCATCAAGATGCAACTTGTGGAATGATCCTTGTGCTTAAAAACCCTAATTTGGAGTAAAGTGCAATTTACCCAAATTCAGGGGTGCAATTTGTAAAATACTTCATTTAGAGCATCTTTTATAACTCTTGTCATCATTTAGAATAGAAATTATGAAAGGGACACATCAATGAACAATCAAATAAGAAAAATGATCTTTGTGATAAAAATCACCTAATATGGGTATGGAGACCTTTCATGTATGTACCTTAGTTGAAAGTTGGCTTTCTTTACCCTTATATCTTGAGATTTCATGAGCTTTGCATAAGTTTAGATGAGTTTGAACGTGCCCTTGAGCAAGGAGGGACTTAGATGTAAATTCCATGCTTTAGAGGTCCTTATGGTGTAAAATGGCCTAAAGTATATAAGCCCTTTCCCTTGCAACAAGTGAACGGATCTTTCATTTCCTTCACTTCTTCTCTTCTTTCTCAACCGACCAAGGCTAGCTCTGGAGCAGAGAAGGACGACCAAGGGTCCTAGGTAAGTTTATATCATCCCTTTTGCTTGAATTCATGGAGGAAACTCGTTTTCAAGGTTGGATTCATGGCTAGCTCACCTAGCTCTATCTTTCTAGCCTTTCCTTTCCAACGTTTCCTTGGAGAATTCACCTTGGCCGACCTATGGAGCTCTAAGATGCCATTAAAGCTTGGATCTTGAAATCTTGGAGCTCAAGGAACAACCTTTAGGCAGGTTTTATAACTCTAAACTCTTTGCTTTATATGCATATTTTGTTCTTGCAATTTAGCAACTAGTTCTTCTTCTACCTCCCTTCTTCCTTACACTTTTGCAAGCAAAACGGTGGAATAACCGACCTTGACAGAGGTTGAAGATGATGGGCGTGGATTCCTAGGTTACTTTATCAAACGACCTTGGACCCTTTTGGTCCAAACGGTTGCAAACCGTTTAAGGTCAAACAGTTTCAAACTGTTTGCTCTCAAACGACCTTGCAAGGCCGTTTGGATTGAAATGGTCTCAAGACCGTTTGATAGGGTTGACCAAGGGACGACCGTTTGAGGGTCTGTTGGATATATATTGAATTTCATTCCTGCAAAGAATCAAAGTTTAATTCTTAACCAATTGAGAGTTGAAGGCACTTCAACATCCTAATCCTAATCGGGTTGAAATTGCTGTTTTTAAGCATAGATCTTGTTGAGTTTTGGGTTGAAGGACCCAAACGGTATCAAGACCATTTGGGGGTTCTTCCAAACGGTCTCAAGACCGTTTGGGCACAACCCAAGACCGTTTGGAGGTCCAGGGTTGAGATAATCTAATGGTTTGAAGGTCCTATTGCAATAAGTTGATGAATTGATAAAACTGCTGATTTTAGGCCCAATTGGAGTTCAACCCTAATCCAACCGACTTAGTTTTTGGTCAAACTTTGGGCAAACGGTTTCAAGACCGTTTGGATGATGTCCAAATGATCTCAAGACCGTTTGGGCCAAGTTTTGGCCCAATTGGAGGTCAATTGATAGGTTCAACCTTGAATTGGTTCACATTGTTGAATATTGATGACCATCCGATTTGAAACCCTAATTGAGATGGAATTAACCCTAATTGGATTTCAAATTGAGGGTTATTTTGGAGTCCAATTGATTGAGGTCCATTCTAATTGACTCAATTTATAAGTGGTTAATATGGCTTTGGCCAATTGAGGGCTTCAACATACTTAACCATAAACAATGGTAACTTTTGAACCCTGACTGGAGGTCCAAACGGTTTGAGCCCATTTGGACCAAACGGTCTCAAGACCGTTTGGATCCAAACGGTCTCAAGACCGTTTGGGCTCAAACGATCTCAAGGTCGTTTGGACCAATCGATCTCAAGACACTTTGATCAAACGGTTTCAAACTGCATGAGCTTCAAACGGTTTGAAAGTCAAAATGGTCAACGCACCCAAACGGTCTCAAGACCGTTTGAGGTCAAATGGTCTCAAGACCGTTTGAGGGAAAACGGTCTCAAGACCGTTTGACACCAAACGATCTCAAGACCGTTTGGTGGTTGAAGGTTGAAACCGTTTGAAGGTGTTCAAGGTGGTTTGTACTTAATCAATTGAAGATGTATTTGGTTCATTGGTGATCTAATCTAAACCCTAATGGTAACCTAGGTCATTAAGGGACTAAGTGATTAAGGAGTTGACCCATGATGGTGATCATGAGGTAAATTACCAAAATACCCTTGAGGGGTTTAATTGAGTAATACCTTGTTCTAATCAAACCCTAATCACATGATAGTGATGTTTTGATTTATGCTAGTCAATGAGGACTTAACCCAACTTGATCTAGAGTGGTGTAATCACCATCTACTAGTAAGAGGAGAGAGAAAGTATCCTAAGAGAGAGAAAGTATCCTAAGAGAGAGAAAGTACCCTTTTATGGTGGAAACTCAAGTAAAGAACCTTCGATACACATGAATGTGCATGATTAGGGTATGATCCACCTATGTGAGATCATGGAAACCCTAATTATGATATATGATGAATCTTAAGCTAATCTGAGAGCATCAATGATGATGTTCCTCATACATGATGATGTTATGAGTTCAATTCACCATGTGATGTGAATAGTAAACCCTAATTCGAGGGTAATGACACATGATGTGAATAGTAAACCCTAATTCAAAGGTGATGACATGTTATATGAGTATTAAACTCTATTTGATAAGAATCAAAGAACTTAGTTCTTATGACAAGAGTGGAAAGTATAATCATTGTTTTGAATTACCTTTATTAGTTGAATTAACCATGTAGGTTCTGATATGGAGGTGATCATATCCAGGTATGGATGATGATACTATATTCATTAAAGGCATATTGATAGCTTTATGAATAAGTAAAGTATCTTGATGCCTTGTCAGTGGCATTCTATGATAATAATGGGCTGTGAGAGCCATGAATACCATCAAGGTCATGCTTTAGAGATGACTTGTGATGAGTATAATGAGAAATGATGTTTCATGTGAGTTAGGCTTGTTACATTTAGTATTCTTCTTTTATGGCTGTTATGCTACTGTTATTGTTTGAAGAACAATGTGTAATGCTAAATGAATACTGAATGTACCTAACTAATCAAGTATAATGTAGAGCCCTGATCATAGACCCATCATTGTCAGAGATCAAATGATGGTGAAATAGGTTTTCCTAAGGGAACTCCTGGATCACATACTATTGAGTATGTGGGGTATATGGATGTGTAGAACCTTACATCCTAGTGTAGGAATTTGATGTAGATATGTAATCCGTCAATCCTTCACTACAATCCCATACCGTATCAGTAGTAGGTAAACATGAAACCTCCTGATGATGAAGAAAACATAGATATCCGTATCAGTGGAGATAAACATTAAATCTCCTGATGACGAAGAGAGTACAGAACGCCACTGTAACTCTAAAATAGCGAAGGACCAGTTTACCCTGGTGAGCTATAATAGTAGAGACACAAGATATCCTACAAGTGATCCTTTTACTGACTGAGGAAGGTGAAGGTCATGAGAATCCGGCTCTCTTAATGACCTATGTATGATACTGATGTGACTTCTTAGCGATCAGTTGGAGTATGAGTGGTATGCCTCATCTCCACAGGGCATAATATTGTTTGTAAAACATAATCAACCGCGTAGTATACCTGTTAGAGATAACTACGAGTTAGTTGATTGATGATACACTGTAATAGTGCTTATATTCTTCATGTCTCATAAATGTTGAGCGCTTATTTATAGCTACAGCTACTATTGAATACTTTGAAAGCTTTACTGCTTAAGATATTCTTTGATGTTATTATAAAGCTTCTGGCGGAGAGTTATAACTCTCGCTGGGACAATTATGTAAAATTGTCTCATCCCGTAGACTTCAACTTTTTAGGTGGACGTCGGAGACGGAGGAACCGGCCTACAGGTGACCAGTCCCAGCAGCAGCAGCACCAGGAGCAGCAGTAAATCTCAGGTGGAGATTTAGCCTTCCATGTGGTGTAGTTAGAGTCAGTCCTATGTGTCCTCTGTACTCTCAGGTCTTGGAGTCTTTTGTTATGAGTTCTTGAGATTTTGTATCTTGATGTATATAATTACTCAAGAAATAATTATCATGAGATGTAAGCAGTTTATCTCTTGTTATGAAAGAAGCTTTTATGGATTCAAGCTCTTGTTTCGAAAAGTTTTAATTTCCCGTGATTTTTGTCTTCTGCTGTTAATCGAATAGCTTCCGCTAAGTTTGAATCGTGTTTATATCGTGGTTTGGAGATCAGAGCCCACAATTAGTGGTATCAGAGCCCACAATTAGTGGTATCAGAGCCCACAGAAAATGTGGAATTGAAAGGAGAAAATATCAAAACTTATATATAACTTCTTTAATTGAAAAGAAACATATATTATTCAAAACTTTTTTGTGCTTGTCATTTGTATTTTTCATTACACTGGTCTTAAGTCACCTTCACATCAAATAAATAATATAAGTATCTTAATATGTATGTTTAAATAATCCTTGTAATCAAGTTTGAACATACTTCTCTTGAATCTCTTCTATACCTATTTAATTCATCTTGGTTTTTCATATGGGTAATAGTCTTCACTATAGATATATTGAAACTATCATTTCTGTATTCATGTGAAACACCATCCTGAGAAGACATGTGTGGCTTCTGTATATTTGCAATATTTTAATCATTAATAATCAAAATAAATATTAGTCTAAGGAAATTGTAACATTTACTGTGATATACTTCTTTTTCAAGAAGTGACAACAACAAGTTTTATGAAAATCATCATATCATGTTCAGGGATGAACATATATTTATCAGTAGGGAGTGGGAAAAAGATAATTACTAAGTCTAAAATGCCTTGCTATGTAACTTACTTGTACCTCTTCATTAACAAACTAATCATGAGCGGTAAGGGAAAATGAGTAATGTACATTATGACAAAAGAGATGCATAATATATGGGCATGTCGAAATGTAAATACCAAAAATATTGTTCTATGACAAACATGAAATGTCAAACTTAGTTGTGTTAGCTTGTTGGGCAACCTATGTGGTTAAAGAAATGTCAGAAGTTAAAGTTCTAGTACAAGCTTTTATGTGATATTGCCGTGAGGAAATGAGAAATAATAACCCTCTTTTAAAAAAGTACATGGTCAAATAAAATATAATTGATTTGGCAATTTGATGAGAAGCTTTCATTTATGAAAAATAATTACACATTTTATAAATGCTACTATACATGATTTTTGGCAAAGAAATTACATTACAACCTATTGTTTACAATAAACCATTAGAATGATACAATGAGATAATTCCTTGGCATTTTACTTAATGCATAGCATGGTTTTGTTACTTTAACATATATTTTTCTATAAATAGACCATAATATACAACTCAAGTGCAGCAATCAATTGATCAGGTACGGATATATTTACAATCATTAACATATTCTAGATAATAGTTGGTAACATAAAATATCTATAAAGGGTAATACTAACATGAATACATGGCTTATCAGTTTATCTTATAGGATATGAATAAATAGGTATCCAATATGTCCTTTAAATTGACATACATGCTTATCTTTGTATTGCTACAATATTTTCATGATGTTTTTTGTGGCCACAAAATATTCCTAATCATACAAAATTTAGTACAACAACATATGGATGATGTTTGAAATGAAAATCATTATAAAATTGTATGCTGGATGTTTATAGAACATATGTTAACAAAGAACTCTTATTAGGGATCACCATCATACATGAGAAAAACAAACATCCAAAGTTCATTATTGATGACATATGCAAACATCATTATCTTGGAATAGCTACATGAAATATATGTCAAACTTAAAGTTGGCAGAAGGGTTCTTTGTAGTTGTTTTAGAGGTCCAACAGAAAATATGTAGTGTTTGAGGATATGTTTTTGTTGTCTACTTGATATCAACTTATCAAAATATAGTTATTGAGTCCATGTCTAAGTGGTCGTTCTTAGACAAAATAGTGTAATTGTCTTGTTTGCAATCGTTCAATAGAAATGAAAGTTAACAAGGTTTGTATAGTTTCTCAAATTTTTTTACTATAAGCCATGGTTAGTTATGTAGATAGTTGTTTATTAAAGAAGTAGACATTCTTCCCATGCTTCTTTTACTCGATAATTTCCTAAAATTAGGACTTGCCTTCAACATACCACAATCATTAGGAGTGACTGTATAACTCACATCCTTATATGATGGTCACTAAATATGTCACATGGTATCTATAAAGATAGTTACTTAACATATTTAGTCTACTCCTCATTACATGCTCTATGAAGAAATATTGTTGGAAATACATTTTTTCGTGTCAATAATTGACAACTTACAATAACACACATGCAAATTAACCCTCTACATATATATAAAAGGTCCACATTATTAGTTTAAATATGTTATAGCATTTTCATCTTGTTAATATTCTTCTCACTAAAATAAAAAAAAGTTTCTTATAGCAATATGTTTCCATTTGCTTAATATTTACATCAGTTTATTTAAATATGAGTATGTTCTGTAGATAGGCTATGATATTAGTTTCTTCCACCTATTTTTGGATTCATGTAGCACAAGGCATGAAATTACATTAAAAAGGATGTTATAAAAAATATACACAATGCAAAAATAGAAACTTATTTGTGGTATCATTTATTTTATGAGAAAAAATGTTATATGATAAATGCATTAGTGGAAATACATGTTGAGCAACATGAAAAAAAGTTTACATGCTCAACTGTATAGTCATAATATTTCAAGATTGGGACGTGGTGTTCAAACAATCATCCCATCATTAATTACAATACTAACATATAGATGGATTCTATATTTAAATAAAAATGTTGCATATATACAACACAATATTTATATTTATATGTATAATTGTTAAGAAAAAACTAAATAAAAAACATATTTAGCTATAAAACATAAATTATATGCTTGAGATATAGCTAAGGTGACTCGATCATTTTTTTAAAATTAGTTTGTTGGCTATATGCACATGAATTACAAAATTGTTTTCTAAAATAGAAATGCATTCATGTACCATCTTGAGATATATCTATAATTCAAAAACTTGATGACTACATTTATTGAAAACAAGATCATGCCCTGCTTCATGTCATATACCCTACAAAAATAAAAAAATGCAACAAATGAAATGTACAACCATACAACACCTGATTTTTATTTCCCCTAGTAAATGCAATTCAAATAACACAAACAAAAATATCCTAACGTGAGTTGAGATATAAGATGGTCACATCATAGTACCCTACTAAATATCGAAGTTGAGTAATATTCATATTTTAGCTTGTGATATTGTAAGCTATAACAATGAGTTTGTACTTCTTTGTGATACAACAAAAGTGCTACTTTTAAGAATGTTATTCATCCTATAATTTGAGTGTCATGCCTTAATGCTTCTCTTGATTCATACATATATAAGTCAAAGTGATGCATATATGTCCACTTGTTATTATTGATTTTCTTTTTAGTACCTTGTATATGTATAGATGATTTTATTGATTTATGATAATTGATATCCTAAATGGTAAAATTGTTCAAAATGAAATTGCCTAAGGGTTGTGTGAATAAACTTGTTATTTAAAAAATGTATTACACTAAAGAAGTGATGTGGTATAACACATCGATATTATTTAAGACTCATAGTTTGTTATCTCCATGGAGTTGAGGTTTATGCATGATTTTATATGGTTACGGTATGTGTCTTAGTGGGATCTAATCTCATCTACATGTGCTTTATGAGTGATGAAAATGCATGAAATGCTCAGTTTACAAATGGAAAGCATAAATAGAGATAAATTTCTTATCAAACTTTTATTGTAATGAAAATCATTATTATTTCTAATTACATAAAAGTCTAATATAGTTAATTGTGTAAATAAAATTAGTTTATATGCCAACTCTCAGTAATAAATGAAGATTATACCATATATCTTCTACCAATTATCTAATTTAGTAAAAGTCTGAGAATTGAAATGATCGGTTCACTGGGTGAACTGATCGGCTCACACTCCCAATCGACTGATACACTAGTGAACCAATTGGCTCACACTCCCAAATGACCGATTCAGTTATGAAATGACTGGTTTGCCTGCTGTAGTAAAAATTGTTCATGGAAATTTTGGACCCTTCTACTCCCATATTGATTGGGAACCCTGACCGTGCCCTCTACTATAAATAAAGGGGTACATGGTGCTTCTCTAAAGACACAACTCAGAACATCCGTTGCTATGCAAAGTTGTTGTCCTCTCTGGTTGTGTTAACAGAGAGCTCATGCAAGTTCTACTCGTCTAGGGAGGAACGATGAGGGAAAGACAACTATAGAAAAGCAACTAGTGGTGGGAGAGGATGTTTGTGACTAGTACGCCGACAAAAGGGGACAACTCCTTCTAGTCCATTCTTCAGGATGACTAGTGTTCCCGGTGGTCCGTTTGGACTATCTATAGAGGTGGGAGACTTCTTCCACTTAGGAGGATGACAGTCAGCCACAGTTTGGGTCAAGACCAAGAGCTGCACAGACGCCATCAAAGATAGGTGGTTGAAGACCGGACAAGCTGTGAGGTTTTGTCACTGAGTAAGCCTCATGACCAGGTATATCTCACTAAAACCATCCTTCCCATTACATAGATATTGATGCGATTTGCTGGTTATGGGTTTATGGTTAAGATAAATTTTTATTTACGCTGCCTACTCTGACCATGTAAAACCCAACAGTTTAAACGTACATACATAGAAGCAAGTTCAATACCACTAGTCTGGCCAATAGGAGGATAAAGCATACCTTGAGTAGAACACACGATTAACCATTTATTAGAAAAGAATAACTAGTGACTTTGACTAGATCTTGGCAATAGAGTCAATCAATTGATCCTAAGATTACACATAAGTATAATTGGATTAAAGATAAACAATATTAGGTCTCATTAATCATAATCGTGGTGATTGATGTGCCACTTGGATCAAGGTATTAAAGCCTTTACTTTTGATTTCATTATATCAACTATTCATGCATCTTCGTTATCATGTTACATCATACATCATTGTTTCATTTAGATCAAGTAAGCATTGGTGTCATACAAATAATCAAGTTATTGATTTGAAGTCATAAGCTAGTATAGATCATCATTAGATAAATATTTATGCAAGATTAAATATCTAATTATTAACGTGTGCATTAGGTCACAAAATAGCTCAAGATATGGGCATATAGTCTAATAGGGCACAAGAATGATTCACCAATTAGGGGCACAGGGGATGATAATTTACTGATTTCAAGGACACATAAAACTTTTTGACCCAAAATGTCCACTTGTCAGCAAGGTTTGAGGTTTCAACATCAATGCATTCACATAAAGCGTGTTTCAAGGGTTCAAGGTACATTATCAAATAAAAAATTGAATGCAACATGAACAAGTTGAATGCTAGTCCAACATACCTAAAAAATTACTGATTTGGGTCAAGCATGAGGATAAGAGGCACATTAAAATAAGGTTAAACATTATTGAAGTAACCTTTAGCAATAAAGCACATTTTAGGTCATTACGCAAAATTAGATCACTTTAAGGGTACCCAATATGAATAAAGTTTGAATTTTGATGTACTGGGATATTCTAGTTATTGAAATTAGGATAAGATAGGATTTGAGGGCATAAAGGAGCAAGCTTGAGCATTTAATGAGAATATCATGCTAAAAGACCCCAACAGTAGGAATTTATAAGATACCATGAGAGTTATGAGAATTAACATGATATAAGAATATTTTTAACGATTATATCTCATTTTTTTTTATCAAAAAGCATATATTATATGGCCAATTTGGTAAAACAAAGCATGAGATAAGGATTTTTCAATGATTTACCATTTTCATGTGATCATGACCCTTGGATCTGGATCCAAGGGTAGAGGAGGGCACTGGGCGGCACCTTATGTCTTCCTCTGGCTCCTAATATCTCTTCACTACTCACAACATCTTGAGGCAATTGGGAACTTCCCATCATCGCTCACTAGTCATCGAGGGACCTCGTCGCCCAATGGTATCCTGCCTGGTCCGTGACTCCATGTGTTTCATGGCGATTGGGGCTCAACCACATGCCCCATCGGAGTGGCACCCCACGATCAAACCATCCAGCCAGGAACCAACAACCTGATGGTTGTCTCTCCCACACAAGGCCCACCTCTGTAACCCTACCCTACAAGCGGTGGCACAAAGGTGCAAAGCTCACTGGAGCGGGTGGTGTCCCAGGCACAGACCTCACAAGAGGTCGCCACCCTTCTGGATAGGATCAACTCGAATCAACGAGGTTGATTATGGCCTTGAAAAACACCAAAAAAGATTCTGGTGTAGGATTGCCAAGGTGGTTGTGACGGCAGCCCAAGGGAGGCAGAGGAGCAAAAAAGGGAGAAAGGAGGTGTTAGGGTTTGCAAAATACCAAGAAAAGAGTCAGAAAGAGCAGGAGATGAGGTAGTATAGTGAAAAGGAGGGTTAGCCTACATAAAGGGTGGGAAAAGCGAAGCTGGTAGAGCTCAACACCATGGCCTCTGACCATCTTGTACATAGGTAAAGACATAATCATGGTCATTGATTAGATATGAGGCCACCAGATCTAAGGGTCGAGATCCCTCACTCTAGGATTTGGCTCTCATGATTGGTCTAGAGCAAGTAGCGCGGATCGCTGGTCTAAGTAGAAAAGAAAAAAGGAGCACCTCCCATAATTGGGCCACACACCCACTCATGCCTAGTTATAGTTAAAAAAAGCTAAATTAGCATTAAAATAAGTGTTAGGTAGCAAATTTCAAGAGATATATCTTGCACTACGATGGTCCAAATAAGGCAATATTTACGTTGATAGATTTATAATTGAATCCTATTCATCATGAAATACATTTTATAGTAATAAGAGTTCACTGAATTGTTTCAATTTTGATTGCAAGTTGATTATACATAATAAAATGACACTTAGTTAGAAACTCAAATTAGAGTCACATTTAAATACAAAGTGATATTTAATTGAAAACTTGTCAATTGAGCATAAAGTGACTCAAAGTAATCAAATAGAGAGTGATGGAGGTTATTGAGTACCATGGAACATTTGATGAGTCACAATGTACATGAATTGATAGAGAGAGAAATCCAAGTTATTGTAGACTCTTTACCACTATTTACTTCCTATGTTCATGAAAAATGATATCAAACTCGATTATCATCATCTAACCCTGATATTGTGGTTATTAATTTTGAAAACATTCAAATCATATACTTCCTCTTAAGATAATGATTACAACTTGGAATCTAGTCTTAACACTAAAACTCTTGATAATGGCAATTTGATCTTTCGATAATGATTCAGGGTTAATTCCTATTATGCTCAAGGTGTGTACCAACCCTTCAATCTGAATGAAGACTATGTTGAAGCATGATACTAGTGGTTGACATGGAATCTTGATCATGGATATGCAACAACAACTAAGTTAAATATTGATACTTAAAAAACTTAATCTTGGTCCTTCTGATCCCTTCATGTGCATATCCTTATTTTTATGCATGTGTACTACTATACATTTTAGGACTAATCTAGATTTGACTTTTCTAAGATCTACAATCTGAATCTAAAAGGTCCACTCTATCCTCATATTGACCTTGATTATGATATTACTCGTTGTATAGTATATTTGAGTCCTTTTGCTCGGATGTGATACTTGTTTGAGCTACTTCTTTTTTTGCTAATTAGTCTTTTCTATGACTTATATTTATATTAACAAAATTGAAAACATGAATCAATTTCCAGTTATACAAAATCTTCTTCTCGTGTTTAGGTAAGGACACAACCTTGTTGTACCTATATCTTGGGGTAAGGGTGCAAATTTTGGTGCACCGGTTTGTATTTTAAGAAAAGGCAACCTTTGGAGGATACCTTCATATTCCTCAAGTAGTCATGACTCATCTGGACCTGTCATGCGTGATATAGGTGTTGATATTGGCCCTGGTGGCGATGTCCCATCGAGTATAATAGAATGTGTAAAAATAATGCATGTTAATGATACATGTAAATTCTTGAGAACTATTCTACTCATTGTTTTTATATTACTTTTTGTCAAGCATTATACTCTTCTAAACCTGCTGCGTTAATCATTTTTTACAATGTACCAATGTATTTGCATGGATTGTGTCCATGCATACTATGAAAACATGCCAAGATCGTGCTTCCCCTATTGAGATATCTATTGACAACTCAGAATAAGCTTCAACAAACTAGACATTCATGGGTTATATTAATGTAATTTGGATGTAACAGCTAGCTAGTCAGTTTTCGCTCTTGTATCTTTTATATGTTGTTATCCATTGTTCGTCCTTTTGTAAACCTTTTTAGTTAAATATCAAAGAAAGAGAAATTCGATTTCAATTATTCTATATGTTTTGTGTATTATTCTTTGAGCCACTAAGGGATGAACGCTTGAATCTTTTTTGGGTTTGCAATTTGAATAAAAATCGTTCCTAAGCATTTTAATACCCTCACCTCTATATACGTTTTTAAAGTAACTTGAAAGCCAAAGGTTTCCATTGACATTGTTCCACTCAAAAGGTATAACTATATATCTACAAGTTATATAATTTTAAAAGATTCTTTATATCTTATTATGTTAAGGGAAAAAAACTCAAATAACACACTTTTTTAAAAAAATTACCCAAATAGCACTTTCCCCAACTTATTTCCCAAACTAGCACACTTTCACCTAAAAGCGCATAGGGATGGAAAGCGCCACATTAATTGGCATTTTTGTGGTGCAGGGACGGAAAGCGTCATTTTTCTAGAAAACACCACATTTGATGGCAATTCTTTGTAACACGCCAAACAAAATGGCTTTTTTTACTTTTAATCAAATCTCCGCCAACTCCACCGCCGAACCGTGCTCCGCGGCCGACTCCACCCCTGAACCGCCTCCTCTGCCGAATCCTCCTCCTCCACCTGCTCCAATCCCACCACCAGAACCACCTCCAGCGCCAACCGCCAAACCCACCCCCAAATCCTCCACCTATTCCGCCTCCTCCGCCTACCCCACCACCTGCACCTCCACCTATTCCCCCACTTGAACCACCCCCTCCACCGAACCCACCCCCAGCTCCACCTCCTGCACCACCTCCTCCGCCAAATCCACCACCAACACCCCCACCTACTCCCCCACCAGCACCTCCGCCAATACTGACACCGGATCCTCCACCTATCTGCCACCACCACCAGCACTGTCGCCTACCCCACCTCCGGCGCCGCCGCCACCAGCACCCCCACCTATCCCACCTTCGGCGCCGCCACCCAAACCTCCTCCCCCACCAACGCCGCTTACAATTCCTCAACCATGACCAACACCACCGCCCAGACCTCCCCCGTGCCTCGCGCGTTACCGCGAGCACGGCTGGAGATGTTGCCCGTTACGGAACCGAGAAGGTTGGAGATGCCGCAAGCTACGGAGTTGATAAGGCGGGTGGAGCCAAGAACGCCAGGAAGCACGCTGCTGGGGAGGCCAAGGAGACCGCCAATGGAGGGATTGAGAAAATCAAAGAGTTCATAACCGGTGGGTACAATTGAATTCGTAGTCTGTTGTCTCCATATATCGTATAGAGATCGTATCCTTTTGATGGACAACCAACAAGGCCGGGGGAAGGAGCTGGTTGGACAACAGACAAGGCCAAAGAAAGTGCAGGATGGGCGACTGACAAGGCCAAGGAGAGTGCAGGTTGGGCGACTGATACCGCGAAGGAAGGTGCGGGAAGGGCGACAGACGTCGGAAAGGATGCAGCTTGGGAAGCCAAGGAGACCGGCAAAAACGCCGCTGGATACGCTGGTGAGACGACCAAGGGAGGCTTTGAGAAGATCAAGGAGTGCGTGACAGGTAACATTATACGTCGACCAACATGTTGAGAAGGAACATTACAAATGGCTACGTTGGCATACAGTTTGAGAAGATCTTGTCTACACACTCTGCTAGTTCTAGCTATTACTTTCGTCCTCTTTGCATGGAGCATGCATGCAGCAGGAAACGCCAGCCAATGTGGCGTCTTCCAGAAAAACGTCAGTCAAAGTGGCACTTTCAGTCCCTGCACCAGAAAAACGCCAATTAATGTGACGTTTTCCGTCCCTGCATCAGAAAAACGCCAATTAATGTGGCGTTTTCCGTCCCTACACTAGAAAAACGTCAATTAATGTGACGCTTTTAGGTGAAAGTGTACTACTTCGGGAAATAAGTTGGGGAGAGCGTTATTTGGGTAAATTTTTTTAAGAAACTGTGCTATTTGAGTTTTTTTTCCTTATGTTAATTGGTATGAGCTAATGAGAAAGCGAGCGTGGGATCAGTTGCTTTCTACCCTGGCAGTTCCACCTCCTCTTCAAGTTGCAGAGCAGTCACACGGTCAAGAGACTCAAGACTCAAGAGGCAGGCTGTGAGCCCGTGAATGAAGGCCACCACTGCGGCCTATTGGTCAATACACGTTCAGAACGAGGGGATCAGTTATTCGGCCAAATGTATATCATCTACAACTCAACTGCTCCGGGCAGGGGCAGGTCAGGCCAGGTAAGCTCACATCACGTAGGCAATAATTGTAGAACTCCCGTTCATTTCGCGGGTGTACGCGGTCGGCGATGTTTGTCAGAGCAACGAAGTTGAAGTAGGAGAGGTGACAAGACGATGACATGTCAGGAAGAACATAAAGAGTTGACTGCGATCCTAAATTCGTTCAATATTCTTGAATAAGAGAATAACAGAAGCGTTGCGTATTGGCAAAGACTGTTTCTTAGTGCGTTTTGTGTTTGGATACCCTATTCAGTGGGGGACCAGGAAACGAACACGAAAATAACATAACATAATTAGTGAACACGTACCGAGTTAGATAGGAAGGGAATCAAGTAATAACTGTTTGTGAGCAAATCCAAAACAGATCAAAACCGTCGACTATACTGCTCTTCCTTGTCACTGTCATCTTCCAATCATTTGTGCCGTGCTCGATAAGGTTTTAGCTACGTGTTCTTTCTATTAATAGCGACCTCCACTGTTGACCTCATCTCAGCAATTCGTCTTCATTTCACCGGCAACAAAACTGTCATCGCTACAGGCTCACCTGCTTCATTTAGGTCTTTAACTCTAGGCCAAGACTCAAGAGGTCAGCTCATAACAATGGACAGCGCAATCATTGTTGCTCTTAATCCGATCACCGACAAAACTTGCGACGAAGTTGACTGCTGGCCTCCGCATAGCAACTTATTCGCTCCTCTGCATAGACAACGGAGAACAACAAGAAGCCCATCTCCCAATGTCTCCTGACCACTTCGGTGCCTCGCCGGATACAACCACAATGACAGAGGCGACCCACCTTCCTCCATCTCCGCCTCTTCCTTTCCCTTCTTACCCGCGGGGCGCATGGTCGACGAGGGAATGATTATGCTCCGCAAGCGCATCCGGGACGTGGAGATGAGGGAGTCAGCTATGAGTCGCTCAAGCACCGGGCCGACTGGGAGCGCCCCTATTATACGAAGTACTTCAGGCGTTCCTTCTCGCATTTCGGCCGCCAGTTGCGTTGGGCGCCGTTGCGGTGATTGCGCTGTCGCTGCCCGTGTCTGTTGTGGCAGTGGTCTTCGCAGCCGTACAGGGGGCTAGGGCTGTCGGATCAGGAATGGGGTTTTGGTAACGAAAATGAGTGTGTCATGCGCCCAATGGGTCACCTAAGTTTCAAGCGCTCCCGAGGCCGGTTTTGCAAGAGCGAGACCCGAGATAGGGTGGTTTTGGGGGTTGAGGTGGCATGTGGGGGAGAGAATGAGAGGGAAAATGAGAGAGAAATTTTTGTCGTCCGTACAGAACGCATTCAAGTTGAAATTAGACACATTGGAGTTCAAACTAAGGGCATGTTTGCTTACCTGGATTGTGTCGTATTAGATTGTATTTTGAACTCTAGATTTACAATTTTTATACTTGATTTGCAGGATGGGAGAAATGAGCCTAATCCCGGGATTTTCAGACATAATAAGAATCCCGAATTTCGATCTCCATCAAAAGTCTCCCAGACGCCAAAATCCAACATGGGCACGACAACATACACGAAAAAAGAGAAATCCAGCACATACAAAATCCAACAAACCAAAAATAAAATTTTCTTTTACTAGATTTGGAGAATGCAGTATTTCAGTAATGTGGGATGGGCATAATACATGATTTATGTAAATCCTACTAACCAAACGTGCCCTAAGCGCAATCAAGTCTGAATACTAAGTGCATCGACACAACACTAAACTAGGAGCAATCATGCTCAAACTGCGTGCATTCAAGCCAAAATTGGACGCATTCAAGTCCAAACTGGGCGTAATTAAGTTTGAACTGGGCATTCAAGTCCAAATGGGGCACAATTATGTTCAAATTGGGCACATTCAAGTCGTCATTGGGCGCATTCAAGTCGAAACTGGTGCAATCAAGTTTGGACAGGGCGTTAAAATCCAAATTGGATGCAATCAAATCCAAACTGGGCGCAATCAAATCCGGACACAGCGCAATCAAATCCAAACTGATCAAATGGGTACAATCAAGGAAAAGAAGAAGATGATGACGACGACGATGATGATAATGAAGAAGAAGAAGAATAATATGATGATGATGATGATGATGATGATGATAATGATGATGATGATGATGATGATGGTGCACTCACAAGTAGGTACATTAAAACACTAATTAGGCACAATCATGTCCAAATGGGGTGCACTCAAGTCCAATTTGGGAGCATTCAAGTTTGAATTAGGCTCAAGGCTGAACTGAGCGCATTCAAATTCAAACTAGGCACATTGGATTGATAGTGGGTATAATACATGTCAAACTCGATATATTTTTATCATTTTGCAAAAGATGTTAGTATTAATCTGGTTGGATACTTTTTGTAAGAGTTCTATTGGTATTTATTTAATGAAAAAAAATTCATTACAGATCAAAAGTTATAAGCAAAACAAAAAATAAATATAAAAATTAAAAAAATGGTTCTTTATGGAGAGAGAATGAGTAGGAAAGAGGAAGGAGGGGTTGGGGATCACGACAAGGAGGGGGGCGGTTTCACTTGTGCATGAAATGCGCTTACCCCCCCCCCCCACGTGGGGTAAATATAATTCTTTTTGTAATGTCAGACCGATCAACCATCAAAGACCGAGCATGAGACTCTACTCAAGCGTGGCAGAGTTGTTGTTTTAATGTTTTTTATATAAAGTCGAGATACATTAATAAAATGTTTGCAAATAGAACATTTACAAAAATGTGAGGGTACAAAATGGAAACACAAAGAACAACACCAGAAGTGTGTAGTCTGTATTATCTACAACCCTAAACGTAACAAAATCTAAAGATATATGTGATAATGTTCAGGGAAGGCACCCTGTAACAATATGCCTCTGCAGATAATAGAAAGTGATGTAAATAAAGGTCTAAGATAGCCATAAAATAGGTGTTTCTCTAGAAACCAGTATCAATAATCAGGATCTCTTCCAGAGTGTAATGATGTCCATTAGTGTTGTTGTCATCAAAGATCGCCTTCAGGGAATCTTAACCTTCTATCTCCTGGGTTGATGTAGATGATAGTCCTACAGTGCAATATGAGAGAAAATGTAACATCCCTGACATGGGTTATGCCTTAAGCCTAGATGTTTTGTTTAATAAAGTTAATTATATGCTTGCTCTTATTTCTTGAAAAGTAATTAAGGCTCAAGAGGAACTTTTGTTTCAATCTTAGTCCGTTTTGAATAATGTTGAAACAATGTTTTGCTTGTTTTGGACTAAAGTGCAAATGACCCAAGTTGAGGGGTTAACTTGCAAATATTACATTATAAAATGTTTCTCAAGTGTTGATGCATCATAAGAATGAGAATGATGCAGAGGTATGGCTTGTGACAGCCTGAGTACCAAGAAAGAACTTGTTGAGCAATGTTTGTGCATTAAAATCTAGTTTTAGTGTAATGTGCAATATAACCAAAACCTAGGGTTCAATATGTAAAATGTCACTTCAAGAGAGTCCCTAATGTTTCTTGGCATCATGTAGAGAGAAGAAAATGAGAGGGATGTCTCATTTGAATCACTTTGAAGGAGAGAGAATCGTGATATTAAAATAATAAAGATTTAAGCATAATTGAAACCCTAATTCAATTTAATGCAAAAATAAATATATTATTTGAAGTGCCATCAACCAAAAACGAGATGGTTGAATTTGCATAAGTGTGGACGTACTTGTGCCTTGCAAAGGCACAAAAAATATCTCAAGTGAGTGGAGAACCCACACACATTAGTTAAAGGAAAAGTAATATCCGCTAACTTATGGATATTATTATTATAATGATTAAGGTGCTTAATTTCTTTTCCTTTAATTCATAGATAAAGAATAGGATTGCAAAGGGGAATAGGATGGCTTCATTGGCAAGGAGTTGAGGGGGAGATGTGGCATCAATTTAAGAAAATAAAGGAATTAATTATTACTTTTTCTCTCATTGAATTTCTTTATAAAAACACCATTTACAACTCAAATGAAAGGATTTTTCTACCCTTCTTTCACTCTTTGCTAAACCCAAAACCAAGGGAGCTTAGGAGAAGGAGGAGGACAATCCACAACCTGTAGGTAAGCTCCATGGTCTTCTTTCACCTTGATTTCATGGTGGAAATCGAAAATCAATGCTTGATTTCTTCTTTTCTCCATTCAATCTTCAACTTTAGCCATTCCTTTCACTCAAAGACTTAAGCACGAGCTTGGGATAGTTGAGAAAGCTTCTTACACCATTAACGATTTGGATTTTGTAGCTTTTAAGCTTCTTTGAATGTGGGTTATATAACTTGAACCCTCAAACATTGTTATTGATTTCACTCTTTTATCAATTGTTGATTCTTTCTTCATTCCTGAAATTTTATTTGGTTGATTGATGAAATCACCATGAAGATCACAGAAAGCTTTGAAGGTTTGTAGCTTAAAGATGATGATGTCATCCTAAGAACACACCTCAATTAATATCTTGGGCAAACAGTTCAATAACTTGAGACCAAACGGTCTCAAGATCGTTTGAAACCAAATGCTTTCAAAACCGTTTGGGATCAAATGGTCTCAAGACCGGTTGAGGTCAAATGACCTCAAAACCGTTTGAGGTCAGGTGTTGTTGTAAATTGATGATGATCCAATGGTTTTCAATTGAATTAATTTCAAAATGGGTCAATACTTTAGGGCTACTTGATTGCAAACCCTAAATCAATTTGTTGAAGAATCCCTAATTGAATTCAATCAATTTCAGTGATTGGATGGGTCAAACGGTCTCAAAACCATTTGACACCAAATGGTCTTGAGACCGTTTGGAATCAAATGGTTTCAAAACCGTTTGAATGACCAAGTGGTTTCAATTTTCAAACAGTTTCAACTATTGGTTTGTCCAACCGATCTTAGTAATGAATTGTTCAAACGGTTTCTAATGTTGAGTGCCCAAACTGTTTCAAAACCATTTGGAGGGAAAATGGTCTTAACCCTAGATTCCCAAATG
The DNA here is from genome assembly GCA_963693085.1 of Alisma plantago-aquatica. Taxonomy (NCBI): domain Eukaryota; kingdom Viridiplantae; phylum Streptophyta; class Magnoliopsida; order Alismatales; family Alismataceae; genus Alisma; species Alisma plantago-aquatica. The sequence continues at coordinate 791,207,928 of OY856410.1, read as the reverse complement.
GTTTCAAAACCATTTGGAGGGCAATTGACTTCAAACCGTTTGGAGATTCAAAGGTCAAAATCGAATGGAGGTTCAACATATACAAAATTGATTGAAGACTTAAAGTGATGAAAGATCAGTTGATCCCATGATTTATAATGATGATTATCAAAGATAAGTATAATGGTTGAATCCCTAATGTACTTAGATGATTGGTACACTTAGAGGGGTTAACCTTTGATGCTTATGGAAGCAATGACTAAATACACTATGCTAACCCTAAATGTATGTATATGAATAAAGGATTGACTCAATCTAATCAAGATTGGAGTAATGAACATTCTAGAGAGGGTGAGAGAGAGAAATTCATACATGTATAATAATCATGTAGAAATCCAACCTCAACACATTCAAAATAAATAGAATATGTAATTAGGGTATGATCCTTGATAAAGAGATCATGAAACCCTAATTGAGGTGGTTGATGAACCCAAACCCTAGTTTAGGGCAGTTCTATGTAAAACCCTAATCTAGGGTGTTGGTGTGACCCTAATTTAGGGTAATGACATGAGAAACCCTAATTCAGGGTATTTTAATGATAAACCCTAATTCTATGTGAATAGTACATCCTAACCCTAATTTGGGTATTTGGAATATGAGAAACCCTAATTGGATGTGAATAGTAACCCTAATCCTAATTTAAGGTGAAGGTATGTGAAACCCTAATTTTGGGTTATGATGTATGAAACCCTAATTTTGGGCAATGAGATGATTAACCACAACTCTAATTTTGGGTAATGAAATGAGTATCCCTGATTGAAATGAAATGGGAAACCCTAAACTTAATGAGTGAATAGTGATGTTATCCTTGTACTGCATGGTGCTGAAATATATAATTGTTATCATGTGTACTAACCATGCATGTATCATGAGATGATGAGCATAGCCATGTATGAGCTATGATGCTTTATTTTCCTGAGAATTGTTTATGGGCCTTGTGAGCCATAACTTGCTCTGTTACCTAGTGAGAGGTAACAAGAGATGGCATAGGCCTTGAAAGCCATGTGATATACTTGCTATATAAGTATCATAATTACCTTGGTCAGATGACCTGAAGGTATTAGTTTCCTGAAAAGTGGTAACAAATGTTCTATGTTGAACTGAGGGTTTGAATAACCATTTTCTATAATCACGATGATGAGTTTGTGAAAGATTGAGAATGCTCCTAATGAGATGAGGGATTGAGATCCCAATATTTTATTAAAGTTGAACAGTACCTGATGAAAGTATTACACTCTCTTCACAACATTTATTATAATAATTGTTGTTTGGAAACATGATTGATGCTAAAAGCATATGATAATGCACTTAATTAATCAAGTGATATCATATAATGTAGTTGCCCTGACCATAGATCCATCAGCATCAGAATTTGCTGAATGGTGAAACGAGTTTAACTCGACGTGCATATTTTTGAATATGTGGGGGTAATTGGGAAATTATATCCTTATGCCCCATAGGAATGACTATGGGCTATGTCCTATGTATGGGATTGGTTTCAGGCCATACCCCACTAAGAGTATGGCTACGACCCATGACTCCATGATATGATACCAGGCATTGGCTACGGGCCATAACCCTGTAGAGAGTATATGCTACGGGCTATAACTCTATAGAGAAGATGGAAATATACCCTGGCAAGCTAATTATAGTTTGACACATGATGTATCTGCCGAATAATCTCGTACTGACCGAGAAGGATGAGGTCTTAGAGTCCGGCTCTTCCATTAACGTTGTGTGGTACCGATGCTTACGTAATCGTGGTCAGTTAGAGTATGAATGGTATACTTCATCTCTTCAGGGCATTAATTTAGAATGATTGTAAAATGTAATCAGCTGTGTAACATATCTGCTTAAGGTTGAAATACGAGAATCATTGGTTGATGTTATCTTGTTTAGCATGTCCTAGATGAATAAATGTTATACATGATTTTCAATTCCTTATCGGATAAGTATCCTGCTGCTTAAATCAAGTTATAGCTGAAATACTTTGAATAAGAATATTGCTCTAAATATGTTTAGACATTGATTTAACTGCTGTTGAATATATATAATTCATCTACTCAGTTTTATTCTATTAAACTTCAATAATAATGTTTTTGGCGGAGAGTTATACCTCTCGCTGGGACATGGGTCTCACTCCGTTGGTCACCAACATTTTTAGGTGGACGCAGACGAGGAGGCAGAAACCCTTCAGTAGGTGAAAGACAGCAACAACAAAAGTAGCAAGGAACATTAGTGATTTCTCAAGTGGAGACCCTGGCTGTAATGTTTTGTATATATGTATAGAGTCCTATGTGTCGTCTTTATACTCTCATGTCCTTGGAGTAGTAGTTAGTACTTCTGTTATCGATATGATATTTTGGCTTGATGTCTCAAGGTTTTTATGTTGCCCATGTACAATGTTAATAGGGCAGTTTTTGTTGTAATCCTTGAGATAAGATGAAACAAGAGATGTACTTGTGAACCAAAATGTAACTGAATTACTTTGGTTCTTTTTGAAAGAGTTTTCCTGTGTATGGACCTCTTTGTAAAATGATTTTAATTTTTCATGATTTTTCATTAATCTGCTGCACATGATTCGCTTCCGCTTAGTTAATCATGTTTTGTACATGAAAAACTAGTGCTATCAGACCTCTAGGTTCGCTGAGTCTATAGAGACATATGATTAAGGTTCTTGAGTCTATTCTAGTGTCTTCCAGTTCATCTGATAGTGTCTTCTGCTCATATAGGAGGAGAAGAAGAACTTAAAGATGTCTGGATCACATGAAGAACATGCTACTGAGAGCAGTGTTGCTGCACCAGGAGGAGGTGCAAGGGACCAGGCTAGGGAGGAGCCAATACCTGAACAATCTTAGTATGACCCAGCCATGATAGAAAACCTAGCTTTCCATGCTCTGTTTGGGCATCTCATGGCAACTATGACGCACAATGCATATAGAATGCCACCACCTACACCGAGGGCACCAACTCATCATGAGGGACAGGGAGCTGGTAAGAATTTTGAGAGGCTTCACCGGGTTGGAGCCATGGACTATGCTGGCACAGTGACCCAACATATGCAAACTTATGGCTGATAGAACTAGAGAAGACCTTTAGAATCCTCAATATCCCTGAAGTCGAGAAGGTTAGGCATGCAATTAATCTATTAAAAGGGAGTGTTGGCCACTGGTCGACTATAGAAGAGGGCAAGAGGCCAGGTGTTGAAGTCGGGTGGGAAGAATTCCGACGAGAATTCGTCATTAGATACTTCCCTAAGACTTACTTAGACAAGAAGATATCTCAGTTTGAGAAGATAAGACAGGGATAAATGAACATTAGCGAGTATGAAGCTAAGTTCATGGAGCTTCTATGGTTATTTCTGCACATGGCATCTACAGATGAGGAAAGAATTCAGCGTTTTGAGAAGGGGTTGAACGCTGAATTGACCACTCCTATGTCTACTTTGGAGAACAGGGAGAGGTTTGATACCTTTGTGGAGTCCATAAGATGGATAGAAAGGTCTGTGATTGAGAAGTGACAGACCAGTGGTAAGAAGGTGTACACTTAGTTTCAAGGATAAAGGTCTGAGGGCTTTAAGAAGTTGAGGTTTTCTACACCAGCATCACCATATAGGTTTAATACCCAGACCCAATGGACGTCAAGTAGGGGTAGGGGCCGTAGTTTTGTTCCAAATAAAGCCCCCAACACAGAATCAACATCGGTGACTGGACCTCATAGACCCTATCCTGAGACCAGGATCTGTCATCAGTGCAGACAAGTGGGACATCTGGCAAGGGATTGTCTAGTCAGGAACACAATGGTGACTCAACCCCAGAGGTAGAGTCAGCAAGGCTCTCAGAGGAGGCAGTTTTCAACTGGCACTCGAGGACATGGACAAGCGTCACAAACTGGTTCGCAGCACCCAACAACCGAGCATCAGGTCAACAACAAGCAACGACTAGATTCTATGCGATGAATCAACCCGAAGTAGTATCAACGCAAGGGTTGTGACAGGTTAGATGGAACTGTTTTATTCTGATATGTCTTCCTCCTGCTTCGTATTTGTTTTGATCGATCTGGGTGCTACACATTCCTTCATCACTAGAGAAGTGATTCTTGATTGCAATATAATAGTTGGTCATAGGCCAGAGAGTTTGATGTTGCAAACTCCTTTCCTGGAATTTGCAGTGTTGCGGGAGGTGTGTTCTCCCTGCATTCTTTTCTTTTCTGAACATTGCATTCTAGTGGATCTTATACCACTTGAAATGCATGAGTTTGACATAATTCTTGGAATGGACACCCTAGAAAAGTATAAGGTTGTCTTGGATTGTGATTCCAAGAATGTTGTGTTCACAGATGATGGTGACACATGGATCTTTCAGGAAGATAGAAAGATTCTTCCAACCTATCTTGTGTCAGCTATGGTAGCTGAGAATCTGATGAGACAAGGATGCTTTGCATTCTTGGCACATGTGGTAGATACCACAATAGAGAGCTCTAAGCTTTCTGAAGTTCTGATTGTTAGGGAGTTTGAAGATGTATTCCCTGAGGAACTTCCAGGTGTTCCTCCGCCCTAAGAGATTGATTTTGAGATTAATCTAATCCCGGGCACACAACCAATAACACAAACACCGTATAGAATGACACCTGTTGAGATGGCAGAGCTCAAGAAACAACTACATGAGTTGCTTGAGAAAGGTTTTATCCGACCGAGTACTTCACCATTGTAACACCCCTGACCTGGGTTATGAACTAACCCTGGAAGTTTTGCCTAAATATGTAATTAATATACTTGTGAACACCCCCTGTCATGTAATTAAGTTCCTCAGGAACATTTATTTTCAATATTGCTCCTTTTTGTATAAAGTTGTAGCATTGTGTTGTATGCAGGGACCTATGTGCAAATTACCCAGTTTAAGGGTTGAACTTGCAAAATTCACAAGATGAGATGTATCTCTGATGTTGAAACATCATGAGGATGCCTATGATGAAGTTTGAGGGATTTCCCAAGCTTAAGCACCAAGGTGCAGCTGTGGAAGCAATCCCCATGCTTAGAAACCCTAATTTGGGGTAAAGTGCAATTTACCCAAATTGAGGGATCCAACTTGTAATTCTTAATATCTAGAACATCTTTTATGACTCTTGACATCATTTAGAGTAGAAATGATGAAAGGGATACATCATTTAATAAAAAGATGAGAAATATGGTCTTTGTGATAGAAATCACCTAAAATGGGTATGAAATCCTTTCATGTATGTACCCTAGTTGAAGGTTGGATTTCTTTACCCTTAGATCTAGAGTTTTCATGAGACTTGCACAAGGATAGATGAGTGGGACATGCCTTTGAGCAAGGAGGGACCCAGATGTGATTTCCAATCTTGTGAGGTCCTTAGGGTGTAAAAGAGGCTAAAGTATAAAAGCCCTTTTCCCTTGCAATTGAGTGAACGATCCTTCCTTTCCTTCATTCTCTTCTTCTCTTGCTCAAACGACCAAGGACAGCTCTGGAGCTCAGGGGGACGACCTACTTGTTCTAGGTAAGGGAACCCCACCATCTAGCTCGAATTCATGGAGGAATTCACTTTCTAAGGTTGGCTTTATGGTTAGCTTACTTAGTCTTCTTGTTCTAGCCAACCAAACCAACGTTTTCTTGGAGATTTCACCCTGACCAAGTTGTGGAAGCTCAAGGACGCCATTAAAGCTTGGAGCTTGAAGGCTTGGAGCTCTAAGATCAACCTTTAGGCGGGTTTTATAACTCTAAACTTTTGCTTTATAAGTATGCTTTATTCTTGCAATTTACTTGGTAAAATCTCCTTCTACCACCCTTCTTCCTTGCACGTTTGCAAGCAAATCAGTGGAGAAACCGACCTTGCTAGAGGTTGAAGATGAGGGGCGTGATTCCCTATGTTACTTTTTCAAACGACCTTGGACCCTTTTGGTCCAAACGGTTTCAAACCGTTTGCTCTCAAATGGTCTTGCAAGACCGTTTGGATTGAAACAGTCTCAAGACCATTTGAAAGAGTTGACCAATGGACGACCATTTGAGGGTCTGTTCCTAATATATTGAATTTCATCTCTGCAAAGAATCAAAGTCTAATTCTTAACCAATTGAGAGTTGAAGGCACTTCAACATGAAACCCTAATCGGGTGAAAAAGTGCTGATTTATCATATAGATCTTGTTGAATTTTGGGTTGAAGGACCCAAACGGTCTCAAGACCGTTTGGGGATTCCTCCAAACGGTCCCAAGACCGTTTGAGCACAACCCAAGACCGTTTGAAGGTCTAGGGTTGAGTTAATCTAATGGTTTGAAGGTCCAATTGTAGGAAATTGATGAATTGATGAAAATTGCTGATTTTGACCTAATTGGACTTCAACCTTAGTCAAAACGATTTGGATCTTGGTCAAACTTTGGGCAAACGGTCTCAAGACCGTTTGGATGATGTCCAAACGACCTCAAGACCGTTTGGGCCAAGTTTGAGCCCAATTGGAGGTCAATTGATAGGTTCAACCTTGAATTGATTCACATTGTTGAACATTGATGACCAATCAACTTGAAACCCTAATTGAGAACGATTGAACCCTAATTGGCTTGCAATTGAGGGTCAATTTGATGTCTAAGTGGCTAAGGCTAACCCTAATTGACTCAATTTATAAGTGGTTAGCATAGCTTTGATCAATTGAGGGATTCAACACACATATCCTTGAACTTTGGTGACCTTTGAACCCCTTTGGAGGTCCAAACGGTTTGAGCCCCATTTGGACCAAACGGTCTCAAGACCGTTTGGATCCAAACGGTCTCAAGACCGTTTGAGACCAAACGGTCTCAAGACCGTTTGGGCTCAAATGACCTCAAGATCGTTTGGTCCAATCGATCTCAAGCAAGTTTGATCAAACGGTTTCAAACCGTTTGAAGCTCCAAACGGTTTGGAAGTCAACCCTTCCAAACGGTCTTCACCTCCAAACGGTCTCAAGACCGTTTGGGGTCAAACGGTCTCAAGACCGTTTGGATGGTTGAAACCGTTTGAAGGTTGAAACCGTTTGGAGATTGGTGATGGTTTGTACTTAACCATTTGATGATGTAATCAGTTCAATGGTGATCCAATCTAAACCCTAAAGGTAACCTAGGTCATTAAGGGACTATGTGATTAGTGAGTTAACCCATGATGGTGATCATGTGGCAAATTACCAAAATACCCTTGAGGGGTCTAAAGGGATAAAACCTTGTTCTAATCAAACCCTAATCACATGATGTTGATGTTTTGGCTTATGTTAGTCAATGGAGACTTATCTCAACCTGATCTAGAGTGGTGTTGTCACCATCTACTAGTGAGAGGAGAGAGAAAGTATTTCTAGAGAGAGAAAGTATCCTAGAGAGGGAAAGTACCCTTTTAAGGAGGAAACTCAAGTGAGATACTTCAATTACACATGAATGTGCATGATTAGGGAATGACCCACCTATGTGAGGTCATGGAAACCCTATTTATAATATCTAATGGATCTTAATCTAATTAAGAGCCTTAATGATGATGTTTCTCTTACATAATGATGTAATGAGTACAATTCACCATGGAGTGAATAGTAAACCCTAAGTTTAGGGTGAAGACATGAAAGATGAATAGTAAACCCTAATTCAATTGAATAAAACCCTAATTGATGACTAGTTGAGGGTTAATTAAGGGTCAAATCAGTTGAAGGTTGACCTATTTAACTCAATTGAAGTATGAGGGTAGGTCCAATTGATGACTGGTTCCATGAATCCAATGATTGAAGGAATCGACATTGGAAACCCTAATTCAATTGGATGCTTTATGTAATGGAGGTCCAATGTGATTGAATCTCTTGAGAATTAAGATGATGAATGATCCATTAACCCAATGATGATTAGTAATGATAAACAAATAAGGTACAAAGTTTGAAACCCTAGCTAACAATATCTAAGGGACTAGTACCAATTAAGGAATGAATCCCTAATTGCTTATTGGACCAATGACTTGATACACTACGTTAAGCAGAGTTGTATGCTCTTGATTGAAGGGTTGATATGACCTAATCAATTTGAGATGATGTTAACATGAATTCATACATGAATATGATTCATGTGGTGATTAAGGGTATGATCCTTAAGAAGAGAGATCATGAAACCCTAATCATGTTTATAAACCCTAATTGACAGGGCTTTTGGGTTTTAACCCTAGTTGAGGGTAATTCCATGTGAAACCCTAGTTGAGGGTAATTCCATGTGAACCCTAGTTGAGGGTAATTCCATGTGAACCCTAGTTGAGGGTAATTCCATGTGAATCCCTAGTTGAGGGTAACTCCATGTGAACCCTAGTTGAGGGTAATTCCATGTGAATCCCTAGTTGAGGGTAATTCCATGTGAACCCTAGTTGAGGGTGATTCCATGTGAATCCCTAGTTGAGGGTAATTCCATGTGAAACCCTAGTTGAGGGTGATTCCATGTGAATCCCTAGTTGAGGGTAATTCTATGTGAAACCCTAATTAAGAATGCATCTTTAATTGTTGAATTGTTTACTATTATCTGTTGAATGAACCATGCAGGTTGTTATGAGATGATGGGTATATCCAAGTAGGGAATGCCATGTTATATTAATGAACCATGCAGGTTGTTATGAGATAATGGGCATATCCAGGTTTGGAATGCCATGTCATATTCATTGAAAGCATGTCTCAAGCTTTATGAATAGTAATCCTTATTGATGCACTGTGAGTGACATCTTTTGTGGTTTATGGGCTGTAAGAGCCATAAACACCATCAAGGTCATGCTTAACAGATGACTTGTGATGAGATAGCTGAGAACTGATGATTGAATTGAGTTAGGCCTGCTACATTTTGGTATTCTCATATATAGCTGTGATGCTAATGTTTTGTATGATGTTATGAATACTGAATATACCTAACTAATCAAGTGAAATATAGAGCCCTGATCATAGATCCATCATTGTCAGAGTCTAAATGATGGTGAAACAGGTTTTCCTAAGGAAACTCCTGGATCACATACTTTTGAGTATATGGGGTACATGGATGTGTAGAACCTTACATCCTAGTGTAGGTATTTGATGTAGATTCTTGTAGTCCGTCATACCTTCACTAAAAGAGAAATGGTGAGAGGATTTGATGTAGATTCATGTAGTCTATCATTCCCCACCACACAGTCTAAAAGGTGAGATGCATCCCTATACTCCCTTAAAAACATAATCAACAACGTAGTATATCTGTTAGAGTTATCTACGAGTTATTTGATTGATGTTACCTTGAATAGCATAGATGTTCTCATATTTTATTATTGGTTGAACTCTTGCTTACCATCAAACTGCTAGTGAATACCTTGAAGGCTTTTATTGCTTTAGTTATTCCCTGCTTTGCTTATAAAGCTTCTAGTGGAGAGTTATAACTCTCGCTGGGGCAATTATGTATAATTGTCTCACCCCGTAGACTTCTACTTTTTAGGTGGTCGTCGAAGACGGAGGGACAAGAACTCAGGTGACCAATCCCAGCAGCATCAGGAGCAGTAGTTATCTCAGGTGGAGATCTAGCCTGCTTCATGGTGTAGTATAGAGTCAGTCTTATGTGTCCTCTGTACTCTCAGGTCCTGGAGTGTTTTGAGTATGAATTCTTGAGAAGTTTTGTATCATGTTGTATATAATTACTCAAGAAGTAATTGTCAGTGATGTAAACAGTTAAATCCTTTTTCTATGGAAAAGGTTTGAGGTTTCAAGCTTTTGTCTCAAAAAGTTTTAATTTCCTGTGATTTTTGGTCTTCCGCTGTTTACCGAATGCTTCCGCACATGTTTAAATCGAGATTAATTCGTGGTTTGGAGATCGGAGCCCACAATTAAGTGGTATCAGAGCTCTAGGTTTGCCGAGTCTACAGAGGCATAGGACATAGGAAGTCGAGTCTATCTTTAGTATTCCTTCCTTATCTAATAGAGTCTTCTACTCCTCAGGAGGAGAAGATACTTAAGATGTCAGAGCCACATGATGAGTATGTGGGAGAAAGTAGTGTTAGTGCACCTCAAGGCGGTGTAGAAGTACCAGAGGTGGAACAGCTTGTACCAGAACAACTTAGAGAGCCACCCCAGTTTGACCCAGCTGATATGGGTAACCCAGCAGTCCAGACTATGTTTGGACAGTTTATGATTGCCATAATACATATAACCGACAGGTTTCCTATGCCTGCACCTAGGGCACCTGTCCAACCAGAGGGGCAAGGTATCGGGAAGACGTTCGAGCGACTACGTCATGTCGGAGCTACCGAGTACCATGGGACTGCTGACCCCGCAGATGCTGATCTGCGGTTGACAGAGCTGGAGAAGGCTTTCAGGATCCTCAACATCCCTGAAGCTGAGAAGGTTAGACATGCTGTCTATCTTCTCAAAGGAAGTGTTGGTCACTGGTGGACCATGGAAGAGCAGAAGAGACCTAGAATAGAGATCTGTGGTTGAGAAGAGGCAAACACAGAAGAGGTATCCACAGTTCCAGGGCTCTTCATCTATGGACTTTAAGAAGTCTAGATCCTCTGCACCTAACCCTCCACCATCTAGATCTAGTTATCAGACTGAGTGGTATCCAAGTAGAGGTAAAGGACAAGGACAACTACCTCAGGAGACTCACAGCTCTGCATCAATGTCCGTTACTAGACCACCAAGACCACAAGAAAGAAGCTGTTATAACTGTGGTAAGGTAGGACATTTGATGAAGGACTGTTGGTCTAAGCCTGTCAGTGTGACACAGCCTCCGAGACAAGGACAACAGGGATCACAGGGAGGACAATCTCAAGGAATGGGTAGAGGAAGCGGGCAAGCATCTCAGGCTGGATCATCAGCACCACCTCAACAACAGGCTACGACAAGGTTCTATGCTATGGACCCACCAGAGGAAATAGAAGATCCACAAGTGGTGACAGGTCAGATGAAACTTTTATATTCTGATATGTCTAAATCTTGTGTGGTATCTGTTCTGTTTGACCCGGGTGCTACACACTCTTTCATCACTCGAAGAGTGATTCGTAACTGCAATATGACATCTAGTCATAGGGCAGGTAGTTGTCGTTGGAGACTCCGTTGAGTGAGTATTATATCTTGACATACTTACTTCTATGAGAAGGTAAGTTACTAAAAGTTTGATCTGGATATAGAATTCAGTAAAGTTAATATTTATGTTTGTAAGAAAGAGAAAAGAGAAGGAACATGGAAAAATGTAAGTACACAATTTCTTACCTCAGTAATCATATACCCTGGCCAGGTATACAACTATTGATGATAAAGTGAGTATGGAAACTCCTAGATTGATATCTTTTTGATTGCCCTGATCAAGCAATCATTCTGATACAATCTAGTGAGTATCATGAAATAAGAAATATGGAACAACAAAAAAACAAAACAAAAAGGGAAGAGCTATGTGTCATTCCCAAACAAACAAAAAGGGAAGAGCTATGTGTCATTCCCAATTAAAAAGGGGAAAGCTATGTGTCATCCCCAACAAAAAGGGAAGAGCTATGTGTCATTCCCAAACAAACAAAAAGGGAAGAGCTATGTGTCATTCCCAATTAAAAAGGGGAAAGCTATGTGTCATCCCCAACAAAAAGGGAAGAGCTATGTGTCATTCCCAAACAAACAAAAAGGGAAGAGCTATGTGTCATTCCCAATTAAAAAGGGGAAAGCTATGTGTCATCCCCAACAAAAAAGGGAAGAGCTATGTGTCATTCCCAAACAAACAAAAAGGGAAGAGCTATGTGTCATTCCCAATTAAAAAGGGGAAAGCTATGTGTCATCCCCAACAAGAAGGGAAGAGCTATGTGTCATTCCCAAACAATTAAAAATGGAAGAACTACGTGTCATTCCCAATCAAAAAGGGAAAAGCTATGTGGCATTTCCAATTAAAAAGAAGAACTATGTGAACTATCCCAATTACATAGAGTTGTAAAGGATTACTGAGTAAATTTATCCTTGTTAGATATGTATGTTGTTCCTTTTGATAAATATTCTTGGGTAATGATAGAAGTATGTTCTTTTATGCTTCTTCTTTCCAATAATATGGACATCATATGTTAGGGGTTTATGCTCTGCATAAACATTGGTAAGGTTGAATTAATGAAAGGAGCCTTGTGTGAAATTTCAGAATTCATGATACCTCCATGATATTAAGATGATATGTGGAGACTTGAGGGCATGATTAATGAATACTCTGTTTCTCCTTTTGTCTGGGATTTCGGGGACGAAATCCTTGTTAGGGGTTTATAATTTGTAACACCCCTGACCTGGGTTATGAACTAACCCTGGAAGTTTTGCCTAAATATGTAATTAATATACTTGTGAACACCCCCTGGCATGTAATTAAGTTCCTCAGGAACATTTATTTTCAATATTTCTCCTTTTTGTATAAAGTTGTAGCATTGTGTTGTATGCAGGGACCTATGTGCAAATTACCCAGTTTAAGGGTTGAACTTGCAAAATTCACAAGATGAGATGTATCTCTGATGTTGAAACATCATGAGGATGCCTATGATGAAGTTTGAGGGATTTCCTAAGCTTAAGCACCAAGGTGCAGCTGTGGAAGCAATCCCCATGCTTAGAAACCCTAATTTGGGGTAAAGTGCAATTTACCCAAATTGAGGGATCCAACTTGTAATTCTTAATATCTAGAACATCTTTTATGACTCTTGACATCATTTAGAGTAGAAATGATGAAAGGGATACATCATTTAATAAAAAGATGAGAAATATGGTCTTTGTGATAGAAATCACCTAAAATGGGTATGAAATCCTTTCATGTATGTACCCTAGTTGAAGGTTGGATTTCTTTACCCTTAGATCTAGAGTTTTCATGAGACTTGCACAAGGATAGATGAGTGGGACGTGCCTTTGAGCAAGGAGGGACCCAGATGTGATTTCCAATCTTGTGAGGTCCTTAGGGTGTAAAAGAGGCTAAAGTATAAAAGCCCTTTTCCCTTGCAATTGAGTGAACGATCCTTCCTTTCCTTCATTCTCTTCTTCTCTTGCTCAAACGACCAAGGACAGCTCTGGAGCTCAGGGGGACGACCTACTTGTTCTAGGTAAGGGAACCCCACCATCTAGCTCGAATTCATGGAGGAATTCACTTTCTAAGGTTGCTTTCTTTTCTTCTTCACCAATTGCTTATCCATGGTGATTCCTTGTATATGAAGGAATTGTGAACGAGCCTTGGACTTTTGATAAAGTATTATTCAACCTTAGGAACGTGGAGCTTTGGAGCTTAGAGCTTTGAAGTTGTTCTTAAGGCGGGTTATATTACTTGAACTCAACCATGTTATTATTCATCACCTAAACTGCTATACTTAATGCATTACTTTTAATTCCGACATTTCCTGAAATATATGATGATATTATGAGTTCTAATAGTTTTTTAGACCTGTTTCCATGAACTATAACAGTTAGAACTAAGGTCTAGAGCTTGAAGATGATGGTATCACTTTATAAAAGTGATATCGGGTGCAAGCACATAAGAAAGCATCTCTAACCCGATATGATGATGCACCTACTTCACTAAAATGATATGGATATGATTGTATACCTTCTTGCACGATATGTGGGTGTCGTATACACCTCTTGTAGGAAAATAAGTCCATTATAGACTTCATGCACAATACAAGGTCAATTGTATACTTGTAAGTTGACAAGAAACCCTAATTTGGGTAACCTGATATAAGTGAAGAGTAACAAGTGCTATTGCACGATATGATCATATAATACATCATTGGTACTTAGTATCATGAGGCCTACATGACCTTGCATGACACGGTTGCACGACACATGACCTTGCATAATAGGGTTGCACTATACACAACCCTAGACAATATGGTAGCCTGACATGGTAATGAGTTGATTCCTCTTCAGCATCATGTGCGACACATATATGTACCATGTGCCCGTTACAATCAACCCTAACCCGACATGGGTGTTGCAACCTAATGTTTGATGGTGTAGCCCAATATGGTTTGGTGTCCTACACTCCAATTGACTTGTATATTGGGTTGAGCCCGATATGGGAAGCCCTAATTCATCACGGCCAACCCTAGACGGTGAGTCACCCGATATGGTGATTGAATGCACCTCTAGCCCAACATGGTGATGTCTTAGTACCTCATTAACGACATGGGTAATACATAAAAACACCTTTATCCTGATATGATTGGTGTTCATATACTTCTAGCCCGATATGGTGAGTGCTTATCCACCTTCAACCCGATATGATGAACACATGCACACCTGTAACCTGAGACACCTAGTAAAGGTGAGGGCAAGACACTCTTAGAAATGATGAGTGTAACACCAAGTAATGGTATGGCTAATACCTTGATAGGTGAAATACCTAGAGTGGTTGATAATGGACAACCTTGCATCAATAATACCTTAACCCAAGATGAGTCCATATCATTGATGATGGTTGTATAATTCCAGTGTGTGACTTATGACCAATACATTACATGATAAATGTGATGAGCTAGTGCATAAAGTATTAGGATGGGAAATACCCTAATACAATATAAGTTGATGAACTTAAGTAAGTTAAAAGTGATGAGGGAAGTGATACATCAAGACATGATAGATATCACATCCAACACCTCAAGTATGTGAGGAACCTCAACCTCCATCAGAGGAGTAGAACCAACATGTGGGGAATTTCTTGATATCCTTGACGCTTATTAGTTCATGTCTGCAAATGTATCACCACAAGTGGTCATCTAAAGTGACTCCATCAATGTAGTTAGATGGATAAATGGACCGACGGACACTCCTTGCAAATACAAGCTCTTAGCGGTGGAGATTCAAGACTTATGGAGGAAGGAGCATTTCTACAATGTTTACTACCTATGAAGAAACCAAAAAAAGTTAGAGGATCTACGTGCCAAGCACTATCTAAAACAACCACAATCATCTTCCTTCTGGACCTCTTGTCCCTCTGATATGTTGGATGTCTACCTGGATGATCTCTAGGACATCAATCTCACTTTCAATGTCCTTTCCAACTCTCAAGTAGTTTTATGTAATCTGCCCCCCTAGATATGGGAAAAAATGAAGAGAAAGAAGGGAGAATAGCCCTATCATCCTAAGCTTAAAAAATTTCTCATCCTCAAGCAAGATCTAAACTTGGCATAGTAGGAAAGGAATGCATGAATGTAAGGGAAATAAATTTATTGAAATCCTAAAATGATGCATGTATGCAAAGATTTGTTTAAACAATTAGAGTAAACAAACTATCTAAGAAAAAATATGAAAAATAGAACAAATATAGAAAAGAAAAGAGTAGGAGAAAGGAGGTGGATATCCCATGATACTGGAATCAGGATCCCTAATCTGATGTGTTGGGATCAGTGCCACCTCTGTCTTACTAATGGGATCCATCATGTAGGATTATAATAGGCACAGATGTAGACCCCTCTGAGTATAAAGTATAGGAGTAGAAGTCGAAGACTGTGTGCATTTATCCTTGTAATGAAATTGTCTAGAACTATAGTGGAATGAATTTCTTCACAAATCATCCTCAAGGTACCCTCCAAGATACCAATCTGAATAAGTATGCCCAGGTGATTGACACAAGATGAGATGGAGGGAAGAGGTTGCATATCTTGTAGAAGACACCACTCCTCTATCTCCACCTTTGAACTTGAAGTTGGATTCTCTATAAAATCTTTGTTGGTAGTAAAAGTCGTCCAATCTTCATCTGAATAGGAAGCAACCCAAATCTCATCATTTTTCATGGGGTAGGCAACATCTTCCTATTCTATAGCCATGTAGAAGTGGATCATTCATCCTTCTCCTTCAATGGACTACCACCCGTTCAAAAGGGATGGTGGGAAATGTCGACTCATGCTGTTCTAAATCTTCGTTGTCAATACCCAATTTCCCAATTTGAAATAGTCGTCCTAATCCTCCTCAAACAAATTATGTAAAACCATAGTAGGCACACTACTTCAAATGGAGTGACAAGTATCAATTTGAGGGATATCATCCTTGTCCTTGTCTAGAATTGAAGTTGAATCAGGCTTCTCAAATTGAACTTCCAATTGCGAGGTCATTTAGCTACCCTAAGAAAGGTGGAAGTCATCATCATCAAACTAAAATCACAGACCTTGTGTTCCCTCCATTCGTTTTTCATCATCATCATCTGGATAAAATGAAGGGCTTCCTTGGATGGGTGGGTCTACAAAAGAAAATCTCAGTGAGTCTAGTTGGTATCTTCAATAGGAAGGTGAGATAAATTCCACATCAGGCTCAATGCAATGGTGTTTATGGCTAAGTTCTTCATGATTGTGCATTGGCACTTGCAATCATGTGGTAACTAAATTGATGAGGTCTCAAAGTTTTCTTCCATGTTCAACATACTCATCATGATGTTTTTGGATTTTTGCATAAATGCTTTCAAGATTTGCCAATTCCACCATGCACTATTCTTGGAACTTTGTTGTATAAAACTATTAAACTTGGATAAAACATTATTCAACAACTTGCAATGCATTTATTCTATGGGAGACAAGCTATGTGGCTACTTAAAGTTGATGATCCTACCTTTCAAGCATCTCTTGAAGTGGAACAACTTGGTCTTGGACATGAGGTGCTAAGGCAGACATAAGTGCGTCGACACTTTCCCTCCTTAGCGTTATGGCCGTGATCAGTTCTTGAATCCATGGGGAAGTGGAGGTCGTGAGTTATCAATGTTCTCCATTATTGAGGTCGTTAGATATGATCATGGTGGGGAGAAATTATAGCTCAACTAGTTGGAGTACACGACCTTCAATTATTATCCAACAGTCAAGGCTACACAAAAATTCAAGAGGATAAGTGGACAAGGTGACTTTACTGTCAGAGGCAAGGTCCATAGCCGTATAAGAATGGAAAAGAATAAAATCGTATCAATGGGCGTGGACATGTATTTGCAATGCAAAGGAAAAGATATGAATGATTGTACTATCCTAGGGTAATAGAAAAATCATTGGGCTTGTAAACATGGGAAAACCACGTCCCTAAAAATGGTACCAAAAGTTGGTATGTCCAAATCATGTGTCCAAAAATATAAATAGATTCAGAAAGATTAGACTTCAAATGTATAACCCAAATCCTTCTAGGATGACTGTAACTCAATACAATGTCGAATTATATGTAATAGGTTGAAGATAAGGATGTGGAGATGTTTAGTCGCCTAAGATCTTGTTCGTATTTAGTTAAGAAAAACTAGGAGTTGATATATGCAAAGAACTAGATGGATTCTAGTGAAATCGATCAAAACAAAACAAAGTAGAAAAATGAAAATAGATTCCATTGAATCCTATTAATCATGAGAAGGAGTTCCTATCTATGTAACCACAAGGTGTGTAGTCTATGCACCCGTTATTGGGCATAGAAAACCCTAAAACTCACTAGAAAGCACCCAACATCCAAACATAACATGAATCATGGTAGCTTCCCGTGTGGAGGTCAACCAAATTTCTCTTGCACATTGTGACTAAAATCCTATCAATGATTTGAAACATCTCTCATGGATAAGTGGGACAACGCAAACGAATATTTTGGAGACTGTCTAGGGTCCAAAATATCCAAGACATTAGGGATGATAGAGGATTTTCCCAAGACACATGCTATGAATGTCGGTGCATCTAGATGAATTAGGCCACATTCATATGAATGTAGTCAAATTCAAGTGAGTGTGGTTTGATCCATAGTTTTGGTTGGATCTCTTTATCTTGTGTTTAGGACATATCCTTCCTTGGATGACCTCATCTCAAATTTTGATCTGAACTGCCTCCTCTACTCATTTCTACATCAAATCTCATGATCTTGGTAGAAATGTAGGATCAAGAAAGAAAGAGATCAACCAAAAAAATAATCAAAATTAAAATGAGAAGATAGAATAGAAAACATACTAGATCTGGAAGAAAACTACTTGCTTAGGATAAAAGTACAAAAAAATTTCCAAAAAGGTCTACGTAGCCGAGAAGTAGCTCAACTAGACATGCACACACATAGTTGGCACCGAACAAAGATCGGTGGCATGGATGATAAAGGAGGTGTAGATGAAAATAGTGTAAATCAGTAGTGGTATAGATGATAGTGGCAAAAAGGATAGCAATAATGGCTCAATAACCAAACAATATTGACAAAGGCGTGGTGGACCTTGTAGATCTAGTAAAAGTAACTTCAAAATGGATTGATTTGATTTTGGTGGAGAATCACCTTGAATACATATCTTAGAAGAAGAAGGGATAAGAAATCCTTGCATGCGGCCATAACCCCATGGTAAAATAAATCATTTGTGTAGAAACAAGGGAAACAAGTAGAAGAAAGACAAAGAAGAAGAGATTTATCATGTAGAAGAGAGGTTTCTCTTGCTCCTTATCCTCCAGATGGGCTAGATCTCATCCTTGGGGTGTCCTCCTTTCTTGTCTGGACTCATTGGGCTCCTTTATCCTTGATATATCCCTAACAATAGCTTGAATATGTGAATAGAGGTGGAGTATGGTCTCGAAATGGATGGAAGATGATTGATGGAGGTGGAAGAATATGGAAAATGATGGTATATGGAGGAAAATTGAAGGGATTGGTGTATTTTAAGCATCATTGTCCCTCTCGGGATTTGGAGCTCTAGGATGGAGATTTAGGAACCGAAGGTCATATCTATAGAAGGCACTTTGAAAAACCAAAATAGAACCCCTTATCTAGGTATCTAGGGGTGGGTATTTATAATGGTAGGTGGTGCATATATGTGAGTGGGGTCTGAATTTGATAGAATTTGGGGAAATTTAGTCAAATTCAAACCTTTGGTTTGTTGAGTTAAGCTTCCTTTGGATCCAACATTTGGGAAATTCCAGTGGAAGAAAGCCTTTAGAAGATGAACTTCCCATTGTCTTTCGAGAAAAAAGAACGGAAGTGAATTTGGTCGAATTCAAATGAATGTGATTGAATTTGATCCTTTGGTAGGTAGTTGTGGAAGTGCTCCTTCGAATGGTTTTTCCAGCCTTCAGTTGTGAACTTCAGAGCAGACCTCCATAAAATAGTCCATCGAAGTGGACATCAGACAGTACCTTGGAAGAGGGACCTTTGGGAGCAGCCTTTAGTTGGTGCCATTGGAAGATGGTATTTCATCTATCTTTTAAAGAAAAAGTGTCAATGGAATGCATATGTGTACTTCTTCAATAGGGGGTTGGGGTGAATTAAAAAAAGGGGGAATGTGGTCGAATTCATTGGGCTGGATTAGGAACCAATGTTTTCTTAAGTTTGGTGTGTGCAGGTCTCAAAATTGGCTAGTTTGAACTATTGTATCTTAAAAGGAGATAAATCACAAAAAGTTCAGTATTCAGAGTTACTTAGGGCATATTAAGGCTATAACGACACAAAACTACAGATAAATACTTAGTATAAATGCCGAAATGTGGGTGTTCTTACCATGTAGTAGGTAGTTTTGACAGGGTGTGTGGCTTGCAGTGATGTACATTATCATTATCTAGGTCTCTTATGTGAAAGTAGTAATATAAGTTGGTACTTAATGTAGTGCTATATTTTTATCTTGACCAATTATTACATCCAGTGTTCACTTATATATGGTCTAACAGAAATCAATATAGCTTTAATTGCTTATGTCAAATTTTTGAATGGGAAAGCTATTGTGTTTTTCATATAATCAAATGTTGTGATTTCAAAGATTAAATGTTAATGTGTGGATTAATGTCGATAGTTTGGATAACTCTATGGGGTCTCACAATTGGGGTCTCACAACCATAGTTGCTCCCCTCCTCTTCCTCTTACAATTCCAGATTGTAGCCTTGTGAATATGAATGATGATGTCATAGACGTAGCAAAAGCTAAGCATATGTTCATATTTAAATTCCATAGTGAACATCTTCCATGTATTCTACCTCATTTCCTATTCTTGCATAATAAGTTGTGTCACATCAACCAAACCCTATATCATGAGAAGATGTTCCAACCCCGATCATCTCTTCCATCTCCATTGGTATCTCCAATTTTATGACCAAAATATCTTTCTCACTTCTATACACCGTCAAAAAATCATGTATTCCCACAAAAAAGGGGATATGAGTCAGAGTGATCACTGATCGTTGGTCATCCACCTTCATATGCTTTATAATTATTAGTGATTTCTTGAACATCCATGGATAACCTTCTTGTGTGTCTTCCAGATCTTCAAGATGAGTGAACCACAATTTGGTTATTCCCAATATGCCTAAAAAGGTCCTTTTGTGGAAGCCTCCACACTATCATCAACTTTATTTCAGAACATTGAAGTCATAATTCATGGAAATGACTAGTCTTCCTGTATTTCTATCTCAATATTCTCCTCATTATCTTTCACCCCTACACTATCCAAGTCCACTATATCACACTTGCCCTATATTTACATCTTTGAACATTTTAGTCTCAAGTTTCTCATCCATGGAGACCTACAGGATAAAAGTGTAAACCCTAAAAGACGATAGGAAATGCTACAAGGCCCTGAATGATACGGTGTTTCAAGCACAATACCACCAACTACTTAGTGCTCAATAAAACCCACTGTACACTGATCTAGTTCTCTAGGAGAAAGTCACCCAAATAGTTGCCTTGTAGACATATTATAGTTTCTCGGGGGAGACATGGTTCCTTAATTAGTTTAGGGAATTCAGAATAATGTTGGCTGATTTGGCATTTGGATGAGCATCCTTTCAGCTCCATTTGGAGTAAGTCGATTAGGAGAAAAATGTTTTTGAAATTTTAGGATAATTATATAAGACATGTTACACTTACTTCTTGTTAACATGAAGACTAAAACAAAAGGAAATATAGGTTCAAATTTATTATGTTCTAGATCTCACTAAGTATGATAAAAAAATAGTAAAAAATCTAGAATATTTTACTTTTTCTAGTAAGAGGATCATCTACATTTGATGGGATCTCTTTGATAACTTGTTATTAGTTATATTCTTTGAGATATATAAAAAGGAAAGTTTATAAAAAATAATAATTGAGAGTTTATTATATATATGCACAATGTAGCTTGGAATTTTAAATTTTTATTGATCAATTTTTTGAGACAAATTTGTTTAACAAATATTTATCCCAAGAAAAATAAAATGGGAAACATGTCCATTCTGGACTGATTGGTTGACTACTTATTTTGATTAACAAAAATAATTATTTCTTTTTGTTTGTGTACAACATCACTATTAATTATAGGCATTTTATGTTGATATGGAAACACCTTTTATTGTTCCATTAAATTACAATAAAAAATGAAAAGGAAGCATCATGTTACATATAAATTGATTATTAAATATTCTCATTCATAGTATCCTTAATTTATTTGATACATGTATCTCCAATCCACAAGATTCACCTTTCTAAAAGATGAAATTTCCCTCTAGCCTGACGTTCCCTCTCACTCCTTATATTATTACCCTTATGGCTTTTGATTCAAACCACGACCTCCACCAGCCTACTTCCAAAACCCGCTCCCTCCTCTTCGTCCTGAACCTCCTACTTCGATGGCATGACCTACTATAGGATCAGTTTCCCTTACATGTGTTGTAATCATGGGATAGACAACTCATTGACTGCAAAATCATAACATAGGTTTGACCTGGGGCCAATCTAATGATATTATGCTTTCGCTCGCCAACTTCTCTCTCTCTCTCTCTATCTCTCTTAGTCGGTAGTTTGACCGTAGGACCAATGGTAGAAATCTCTCACAACCGGTAGTTTGCCGACATGACTCTTCTTTGCTTCCCAATTATGCCTGGTTAAGTTTGACCACAGGACGAATGGTAGAAATCTCATCACATCGGTGGGACGCCTCACACATAATCCTCAGTAGAGTGCTCCATCTCTATTGTTGCATCCTCTGAGATCAAAACACCCAATATCACCAAATACTAAGCAACTTCTCTTGGACCAGCTAGTGGTCACGTCTCTCTTAGGCAATCAGATTTATGTGGGTTATGGTGCACCATAATTGTGCCACCGACCTATTTTTTTGCTTAAAGGTAATGGAACCCTCTCTAACAATAATTCAATATTGTGCTCAAATATCTACAATGTTGAATTACAATATATAAGTCTATATATATATATATATTATTAGGAAAATATGTATATACTTAAGAAATAATATATTTCTCATGATTATAACTTCTTCTTGAAAATAGTTGGAAACCCCTATTCATGTAAGTGAATATTTATTTTAATCATGCATGTTGTATTTAAAATCAATTCTAAACATGAAAACAGTACTAGAAATCATCTTGTAATAGTGATAAAGAGAACCTATATTATGAAAATTCAATATAAGGTTAATTTTCGATCTTCAAACATGTATTATTTACATATCACAAAATAGATGCACACAGGCATGATGATATGAAACCTACTTAATATTCACTGATTAATTACAAGCTTTGAATCTACAACTTTAGGATATCATGATTTTGTTCCCTCAGAGCAATATAAGGTGTACCCTTTCAGAATGGTGCATAAATGCTTTATGCAAGAGGTTATCACAAGAAGTGTGGTTTACTCCTATGAAACCCTAGGTCTGACCCCAATACAAAAATACCATAACATTAGAAATGCTAAACCCTAATGATATATTTAAAACCATGTTACTAGTACCATGGTGTTATGCATTATTTGAATATTAAACTATTTCTTGATATTACTTTGAAATTCTTTTTTCATAGAAAAAGTATGCAGGTTATTTATTCTTAATTTCCTATAAATATGCTCTACTTTATGTTGATGATTTATACTTTTGCTAATTTTGTAATATTGAAATCTTTAACTTCTACAATTATTATGTCATACGACTATCACATAAACCTAATGTGATTCTAAACTGGAATCAGATCTGATGATGGTGCTTTTAGGAGATAGCTCACTTGTATATATAAGGAGAAGTTCACTACAAAAATGTGAGGAATGATTAGTAAGG
The DNA here is from genome assembly GCA_963693085.1 of Alisma plantago-aquatica. Lineage (NCBI taxonomy): Eukaryota > Viridiplantae > Streptophyta > Magnoliopsida > Alismatales > Alismataceae > Alisma > Alisma plantago-aquatica. Next base: position 791,184,933 of record OY856410.1, on the reverse strand, counting down.
AAATGAACAAAAACCAATGTATACCTAGAATATCACCAAGAAATGAGGTGTCAAAAACCATGACATTAGAAGAAGAATTAGCATATGGAAATACATGTCCATCAAATGGGATTCAGGATTTAAGGTTTGAAAGATGATCCAAAACATGTATTTTCCTATTTGCAAAACAATGCTCATTTTGATCCAATTATATTTTATTGCTATGCGAATTTTTAAAAAACAAAACAGAAAGGGAAGATGTTTTTGTTTTAGGCTAAATGTGTTGACATTATCTATCATCATTTTAGGTCAAATATGAAAACCCAAGAAAAAGGGAAGCTGACGATGATTAAATAATGAAGTTGAAATCTTGAGGATGATCTAGATACTCTTTCCATTCCTAGTTTAGTTTCCACAAATTTAGGTTTACTTCCTGCATAAATCCACTCATCTAACTCCCTTGGGAGTTCACTTTCGAAACACTTATATTATCTTTTGATTACACTATTGATCATTGTTCATTTACTTCTATAATCTACTCCTGGAAATATGAAATATGTACCTTTTCATTTGTAACTCTAAATTATGGGGATTATGGGAGTGGGGGTCATTACAAGTTCATACATGAATACTAAATTATGATCCATTATTCTCCATTTCTCATATCCTCATACCACTTTTTTATTGGTGTGAAATCTCACGTGTCTTTTTTGTATTTTTGTAGGAATACAATGACAGTGCCTAAGGTAGTTAACCAGCTTCATACACAATAAGAGACCATTTATACTTCATGTGTACGATTAGAAGTCTATATACAAAAAACCCAACTACTCTAAGAGAAAAATGAAAGTATTGTCAATATGATTTCAAAGTTTATCGACATTTGTATATTTAATTTAATGGACACAAAAGTTCCTTTCATGCCATTAAGTATAAAGAATAACAAGTGCAATAAGACATGACTCCTTGCTTTCCCATAGAAATAACTCTTCACAACACTTACGAAGGGCAACAAATTGAGAAGCCATCCTCCAAATCACATTCAAATATTTGCATAAGAACATAACATGACTACAGTCTTTGTAGCTTGACATACACAGAAAACCAATCAAAGTGGTAGTCATACCCATCCTTTTGACATAATTAGACGTCAAGAGAATGTTATGACCCACTTTCCATGCATAGAGCTAAGATATTCTTGGGCAGTTGGATTTCTAGATCCATTCAAAAACTTTTGAATCATATATTTTTTCTGAGATAACATCCCAAACTATACCAATTATCAAATTGTACTTTCCCATACAACAGATGCGATCACCATCAGAGGATGCTATAGGAATATCTCTAAGTAAATCATTAGAAGGTTGATTTTTTTAGTTTCTAAATACACACCATGCTCCATCATTGATAATGCAAGCTAGATTAGCATCGACGGGTAAACCAAGACTTAACATGGCTTGGATCAAATCACATCCCCAAAGAACCAATTATCAAGGAACCAAGGGTAACCCTAAAGCTTGAGAATGTATTCATTTCCTATGTTGAAGTTTAGATAACGTAGGATACAAGCTCTAACATGATTTAATTGATTCAATAACCATGATCTTGAGCTACTATGTTCAATCTACCAAATGGATATTTTAGCCAAGCTTTTTTCATATATCTAGTGAACCCATAGGCTATGTTTTTACTAGACACATTCCACAAGTTCATCATAGAAGATGCCTTGAAATCAACCTGATAGATTTAACCCCAAGGACACCTTCCTTCTTTGGTAAGTTGACTTTATCCCACCTAACAAGTTGAACCTTCTTCTTTTCCTCAATACTTCCCCATAAGAAATCCCTACATAGAGCTTTCACATCATCAACAATTGAACAAGGAAAAGGAAAGGTTATAAACCAGAATAACTACATGGAAGAGATAGTAGATTGAATTAGCTCTAATCTACATGTAGTGAGAGCATCTTTATTATTCATCAATCTAACCTTTACTTGATCATGTCCAAGAGAGGAGCACAAATATCATGTTTTAACTTTCTAATGAAATTGGCAATACCCAAATACCTCTAAGAAAGAACTCCTTCCTAAAATGTTGAGAATCGAGTCCATCAACTCTTTATTAGCATCACAATTGTAAAAAACTTAACTCCTAGCCGAATTCAATTTTAAACTAGTCAAACTTTTGAGGTCTTCAAACAACAACTTAATATTTTTGGTGTTCTATTTATCAACTTCAACAACTACCATTGAATCATCTACAATAAAAATGGGATGCAGATAAATTTTTCAATGCTTTGAGACGATGAATTATCCCATCTTGAACATTATGATTCATCAATTGAGTAAAACATTGCATAAGCAGAACAAAAAGGTAGAGTGAGAAAGGGTCACCCTGCCTCACCGCATTGTTGGGATGAAATCTATCAATAGGTTCACCATTAAACAAAACTTGATATGAAGTAGTACAAGAAATTTCCCTAATCCATACTATCCAACAACCAAGAAATCTTGTTTTCCTCAAAATGATGAACAAAGCTTCCCATCTTATTGAATCATAAGTCTTTCAAAGATATGATTTTAAGAACATACGAGCACCTCCATTCTTTTTGTTGAAGTCGTGGATGATCTCGTCAGAAAGGAAAATAACATCTTTAACACTTCTATTTTTTTACAAAGGCACATTACTTGGAACTAACAAGAGAAGGAAGAACCACCGGAAGCCTATTAGCCATGATTTTTGAGATAACTTTATAGACAGTTTTACATAAAGCTATGGGGCATTAGTTCTTCAAATCACCAATATAATTATTCTTTGGGATGAGGCATCTATAAGGAGTCTACCTATTTTGAAGAAATCAATCAAAACAGTAGTGACATCACCTTCAACTATATCCCAACACTCCTTAAAAAACTTGCCATTAAACCCATCAGGTCATGGACTCTTGTCCACATCAGACTAAGAAAAACATCTTCAACCTCTTTGGATGAAACAATTTCATCTAACTGAAGCCTTTGAACATCAACCAAGCATGGAAAAGTAAGGCCTTCAAGTTTTCCAATATGAACATAATCATTAGTATTAAAAATATCGCTAGCAATTGGTAACATACCTTTTGAGATCTTTCTCATCAGTGCAAATGTAACCATTGATGTTTAAACATCTAATTTGATTTCTTTGTCTTCTTACTTTCATAGAGGAGTAGAAAAACTTTGAGTTTTTATTTCCTTCCTTTAACCAAAGAACTCCAGATTTATACCTTAACAGGTGCTCATTTTGTTCAATAGCCTTAATAGCTTCTCTAAGGGTATTGATATGCATCTTAACAATATCTTCATCAAAAGGATTCTTCTGAAGATCACTTTGAGCATGCATAACTCCATTATCAAGAACTTTAGCAATGTTATATATATTCCCATTACTTCTATTCTATTTAATAATCTCTTGTTTATCCATCGTCAGTTTCCTATATATTTTGAACATAGAAAATCCTACCATGTTAGCATCCCAGACCTTAGAGACTTAACTTTTGAATCACGCCATACAGAACAAAGCATTAACAAAGAGAAATGGGTCTCTAACAATTTTACTCTGACCCACGATCACAATAATGAGTCTATGATGACTAGTAATAGAAGTATGAACAAAGACCTTGAAATTAGGGAATTTAGACATGGAGTCAAAGTTACATAGAATCCTATCTATAATAGTGACCACAAAGTCCTTGCCACCTTGATTGTTGTCCCAAGTATAGAAAAAATTACTAATATCTAATTCAAAAAGACCAATGTTGAGTAGACAATCATTGAAATATTTCATGATGTTCTTAATGGGTGGATCTTAACTAATACGTTCAACCTCTTTTCTAACAGAATTAAAGTCCTTAATCAAGATCCAGGGCTCAATAATAGTATTGGACAATATTTCAATATCATTCCAAAGAAAAACTCTATCATGATCATCATTATGTCCATACACTCCCATAATTCAAAAAGAAATCCCTTCAAAGTTGACAAAAGCATGGACAAACTAATCAAACTAAGGAATCTTGGTAATGGAGAAATTATCAACTTTCCACATAATTAACACTCTCCCCAAAAAATGAGCCATCATTTGAGATTCAAAAATAACTAGGGAAATGCTTGTCAATACTTTTGAATTTCACCAGGTCTAACCTTTGTTTCTATAAGAATGATAATATGTGGTTTAACCCTCCTCAACTCTTGTGTTGGAGTTTAAGAACTTTGTTGTTTAGCCCTATAACATTCCAGACAGCTGTGGGAAAAGAGTTGTTATTCACTTGACATGCTTTCATCCATTACATCACTGGGACCAGTAGATTCAGTATTGCCACCGAGATCTTTGAATCTATTGTTGAGTATCACCTTATGAATGCCTTATGAAAAGAAATATTTTCAATGACCTTTGCATTCTTATTATTTCCAATGTTCTTGAATGGTGTATTATCACATGTGATGACAATCACTTTGGTCTCAACTCGCTCCTCCTCCTTTTCTTCAAAATCCCTCAAAGCTTGCTCAAGAGTTTCTTGCTTCCTAACAAGTTTGTCACTCCATTCTTTTAAACGTGCTTTGAATCCAATCACATCAATTTCAACACTTGAATCAGAAAGGGCCTTCTTAGTGTCATCGATGGTAGACTCCACACTTTCTAGAACTAGTTTGTTTACCGTCTTCTTTATCAAGATCTTTTTAAGTATAATTCCATCTTTATTACATTCCCCATGCCCAAAGAAACCACTCAAACTCCACTTGACAAGACTCTATTCATATTCGAACTAACTAGTATGTGAATCAACCTCATCTAAATACAATTCCAATTCTGATGATAAACTAATGTCATTAGGGATAAGAACGTGGAGTCTAGGAAACTCCCTTCTCTTACACTCACTAGTTAGCCTATTAGAGCGCAAATGAATTCTGAGATAAGGACCAATATGTTCGAACATCCACTCATCACATAGATCCAGTGGAATGTCATGAACTCTCCTAGGGTTACGGACGGGTGGGCGATCCTAGGGTGATCCTAGGCGGCGGCCGCCGTCTATCCCTTCCCTTTGGGTGGGCACCCCGCCCCCCGGAGTCCACCAGCATACACCTTCCCGTCGTTTCCAGATCTGACCTCTCCTGGTCACGACGATGTTACCGTCCCCGTTCACACGCAGAGTGACTAGGTAGAGCGTCCAAGCTATGAACGCGCAGCGGGCGGTGAGAGACAGACGAGATGGCTTAGCTGCCCTTTCCACTCCACCGGACATGATCATCCAAGACATCAGAAACGTCCTCCGGTCGCCGTCACCAGTAAACAACCAGCAGACAACGGAGATACCAGCAGGAAGCAGGGAGGGATCACGAGGCGTCATGCATGATAGATGCACTGATGACACGGAGACGGTTCTGGACAAGCATATTGATGAACCTGCTCCTTTGCAGCAGGAGTTACCTAGGGTTACGGGAGTTAACACTGCAACCCACGGTTCAGATAGTTCTACAGAAGATACAGCGATGATCGAGGCTACTGATCCGATGCAAGTTCACTCCATCCTTCTGGACATGACAGAAGCACCAAGACTGGCTCCGTCCAACCAAGTGGCGAAGAGAACAAACCAAGAAGATGATCAAAGACATGCCCCTCGGCAGCCGCATACATATATGAAGGATGATAGGACAAACTCCCGTCTTGGATCATGGACGCCAAATCTGCCAAAAGACACGTGCTACCGATGCCTAGGTAGGGGACACTGGCAGTCTCAATGTCGTAGCTCGATAGTTTGCTACAAATGCCATAGATCTGGGCATGTGGCCAGAAGATGCATGGTCACGCACGCATCTCCGCCCCCGAACATATACTCTAGCTCAGACTTCCTGTCGCTGAGTGCTGGAATTCCTGCTCGAGGTGCACCTATGCACATACCCAAGAGAATAGCGGTCAACCTGGGACCTAATACGGAAGAAAGGAAGAACAAGGAGATTGCTCTGGAACGTTCTGTGGAGATATCCTGGCCGAATCACATAGCATGGGAGGACCTTTATCAGAACCTTAAGATCAGATGGAGCCATGCCATGGATATTTACCGACACTCTAGATGTAGAGCCGTGGCTTTCTTTGTCAGCAAGGAGGAAGCGATGGAGGCCTGTAAAGATCGAGTCTTCGTCTTCAGAGGAGCGAACATTACCATCAGATCCTTAGAGAATGGAGAGAGATGCTCTAGAAAAGAATCTCTTTGGTTCTGGATAGCTAACTTACCTATTATGTGCCGAGATGATGATGCCATCGACAGTATAGTTAACAGCTTTGGAAGTTTGATCCTTGTCTCGGATTGGATAAGAAACCCATATGACATCTCTAGAATTTTAGTCCTAGTGGAAGCTTTCAAAGAGGATGTTCCCCAATATGTCGCACTGACGTATGGCGACCGTAGATCAGATGTCTTGCTTCAGATTGTTGCTAGAGGCAGTCCGCGATCCAGTCTCTTTTCGAGAACTGAGATAGGGGATGAACTTGACATCCCGATGGAGGCTTTCGATATTCACAGAACGGCCTATGTGAATGAAGATCCCACATCTCATGATCATGAGGAGGTTTTTGTGGCTACGTCTACAGAGAAGGAGCAATGTACCGATGTTATTGTGGTAGAAGCAGATGAGAGGCGACAACAGCCAATGAAGGCTACCCAAAACAGCAGATACGTGGTCGACGAAGATGGTATTAGAAGACCGCTAACCCAGAGAAGCCTTGAAGATTTCTTACACTTTGGGGACGAAGGAGGTTTTCGCCCAAGATCTCGTGGAAACAGTTTCAGAAATGAACCACGCAGATCTTCTCGTAATGATCTTAATTTTGACTTCCATTCTGAGGGCCATCGCAGATATGCACACAGAAGACGTCTTTCTGATGGAGAATTTCCATTCACAGATGATGACTGGGAAGAGCGAGGAAGGGAAGATCACAGATGATGGGGGTCTGTGGGGTAGCAGTCTTGATCCTAAATCATGGATTCCAAGATCCTCTACTGGAACATAAGAGGGGCGGCCAACAACAAAACCAGAAAGGTTCTGGGAAGGTTATGTAGACGACATTCACCGAGGATTGTTTGTGTTGCTGAACCTTTTCTTCATGCTGTTGAAGCGGAGGAGCTGCTCGACATAGTCAAGTTGGACTGGTCGGCAAGCAATGAGGCTGATGGTGGGAAGATCTGGCTCTTTGTGGATAAGGCGATCAACCCATCCATTGTCAGATTGCACAAGCAGCATCTAACTGTTAAGTTTACTGATGACAATAACAATGTGGGGTTCGTTACTATGGTGTATGCGAGCTGTAGCTACACGCATAGGAGAATCTTGTGGGAAGATATCATCGACTTGTCAAACTTGATTGGTGATGCCTGCTGGATGATCATGGGCGATTTTAATATCATTCGGAATAACTCGGAGAAAAGGGGAGGTGTTGATAGACACTTTTAGGAGGTCATGGACTTTAACTCCTTCATTCATGATGTGAACATGAGAGAGGCACCCTTTGAAGGTAGCAAATATACTTGGGTGAATAAGCAATATGGCACCCCCACAATCTGGGAGAGGTTGGATAGAATCCTTCTTAATGAACCTTGGAGTGTGATAGTTCCTAGATTGATAACTACTCATCTTACTCATTATCGAGTGTCAGACCACTGTCTAGTGTTGTATCAGCCGTGTGATAAAAGAACTCTTCACAGTCCTAGACCGTTTGTGTTTATGCAGATGTGGTTACAGAACGAAGAATGTCGTGAGATCATTAACCACATCTGGGACGAGGATTTCAATGGCCATCCGTCTAATATCTTCTTTGCTAGATAAAGAAAGTTAGAAATGAGCTAAAAGCGTGGAGCAAACGAACCTATGGCAACATTGCTCAGAAGAGGAAGGACCTGGAGGATGTGGTGCACACTACTCAGATCGCTTTTGATGAAAACCTGTCTCCTATCAATGAGATGAACCTCAAGGTAGCTGAAGAGGAACTCCAAGATATTCTCGATACTGAAGACAAGATCTGGAGGGAGAAGTCAAGGATAAATTGGCTGAATGACGGCGAAAGAAATACTCGTTTCTATCATGCTATAGTGAAGGCTAGAATGAAGCACAATAATGTTCGTTTCTTACAGTTGAGTGATGGTACTAAGGTGGAAGAACCGAAGGACATTGCCCAGATAGCTGCCGATTATTATAATCATTTCTATAGGGACAGATCATCTTATGTTGATGAAACGTTGGCTGATATGTTACAATATATTCTCGAGAAGCTTTCTTTTGATGACAACTGCACCTTAGCTGCTGTACCGAAGGAGGAGGAGGTTCGACATGCCCTTGATCAGATGGACACGCATACAGCCCCGGGACCTGATGGGTTCACTGTGCCTTTCTTCACTGAGATGTGGGACACGATTCGGAAGGATTTTATGGCGATGACTGAATCGTTCTTCAGAGGGCAGAACTGCCACCGTATCCTTTACTGCTGTAAGATCTTGCTCATTCCAAAGGTGGACAACCCCATAACTATTGAAAAGGACTTCAGGCCAATTTCCATAGAGAATGTTGCATTAAGGATCATGGCTAGAGTGGTTAGTAATAGGCTGTCTCCATTCATGTCGAGGTTAATCTCGGAGGAACAGGCCGCCTTCATACGTGGAAGGGAGATCACACATCATATCCGGATGGCCAAAGAGCTTATGCATGACATTTAGCAAGGTGGTGAGAATCCTAACATTATGGTGAAGATCGACATGGCTAAGGCGTTTGACAGAATAGAATGGGACATTATGAAGAAGATTATGATGTGTTTTGGTTTCTCGGAGGAGTTTTGCAAACTTTGTTTGAGCTTTTTCTTGAATACCTGGGCTTCTATATCGATCGGTGGTCAGAACGCTGGATTCTTTCCTTTGCTTCGTGGTCTCAAGCAAGGAAATGCGATCTCATCCCTTCTTTTCATCATTTTTGAGGAGTTACTTTCTAGATATATACTTCATCAAGATCACATGTATTCGTTGGATAGATTCCGGACTAGAGGTCATGGTACGACCCCTCTTTTCCTGCTATACGCCGATGATGTGATTCTGTTCCTGAACGCGAAGCATCAAACTTTGATTTGAGTGAGTCAGATCCTGAAGTGTTATGAGGCGGCCTCAGCTCAATTGATCAACCGCAACAAGTCCACCTGTACCATTGGAAGTAAAGATGGTGAGCTGATCACAAGCATTGCAAATACTCTAGAGATCGACAACACAGCGAATTCTTTTACCTATCTAGGATTTATGATCAAGATGGGGAGATACAGTCTTAATGACTATGAAGTTTTGTTCCAGAAAATAAAACAGAAGATCGCCTCGTGGAGATCTCGGCTCCTTTCCTTTGCAGGCCGTAAGATGCTCATAGCGCATGTGCTTTCCTCTTCTACTATCCACACTGCGGCGGCTATAGGCATCCCTACGGGTATCTCCGACCGCATTGATGCGCTCCTTTCTAAGTTCTTATGGAATGATCGTGAAAATCATCATCGCAAGGTATGGATAGATTGGAAGAAGATAGCTTTACCAATTGAAGTGGGAGGTCTGGGCATACACAACACCAGGATCATCAGTGACGCGTTTGTGGCTAAAGCTAGTTGGGAGGTGATAGCCAAAGACTCTATCTGGGCCAGCTTCTGCAGAGCCAAATACATGAATCGTGCGTTCAGCAGATCAGCCAACCATCCAAGCCACTTACGTTATAGTGATGCAGCCTCTACATACTGGAAACAGATTTGGAACATGTTCCCACTGGTATATCCTAATTGTAGATGGATCGTGGGGAAAGGTATGATCCCTTTCTGGGATGCCTTGTGGTGTGATGCTAGACTGTTTGATCATGCCATCTATACCAGTGATAGGAACCAGCCGTTTCTTGTCCGAGACTTCTGGATTTTCAATGAAGGATGGGATTGGTTATCCCTGAGACAGATCCTTGATGATGATGGACTCTAGCTGATCAAGAAAGCTAATCAAGTGATAAACGATGATGAAGATTATATCGTCTGGTCACCGGAGATGGCAGGTAACTTCACCATCCGATCGATGAAGAAGATTTTGACCATGAACGATGATGATGAACCTGATGTAATTCGGTGCATTTGGAACATTGATGCGCCCAAGGCCAGCTCCTTAGTCTGGAAATACCTTAAGGGAGTGATCCCGACAGACGAAAACATTTCTCGCTGCCATATAGCCCTTGCGTCTAGATGCGACTGCTGTGAGGAGCCCTACACCGAGGATTCTGACCATTTGATCTTCCATGGACAAGTAGCGGATTTCTTCTGGGATAGATTTGCTCATATCACCGATAGAGTCAGGCCATTTAACAAACAAGATTTGCTGAGTTATATCTCGCTTGGCACCTCGAAGGACGTTATGTTATGGATCACTGCCTGTCTTGGGGTGATCATCCCTTTCTTTATCTGGCGTTGGAGATGTAGAGCTCGTTATGATGGAAGGAAGTTGCCATTAGAGAAGGAGATGGTTTCTATGATCGAGTTAGTTAACTCTATGATGAAGAAGAAGATCTTCCGCGTCCTGGCGAATCCTGAGGAGCATCGAAGGTTGAATCAGTTCAGGATTGATGATCTGCGTTATGTGCTCAAAGAAGTGAAGCTCATGAAGTGGATGATCCCTGACATCAACACGATGAAGATGAATATCTCTGTTGGTAGAAGTCCTGACCATGACGGTCGCAAAAGGTGGTGGATGGCGAGTGTTGTTCGAAACCACCGTGCTGCTGCTTGTCAGATCACGAGAGCGTGGCTCACGGCTGATGACCATATCACTGCCATGATCCAAGCTTGTGTGGTAGGCTTAAAGTTCGCTGATAACCAGTTCCTGAGAATCTCGGTGATTGAGATTGATGACGCTCGAACCTACCATATGTTATGGGGTAATAACACCATCCCTTGGAGGTTGAACAAAACTATGAAAGATCTTAGAAGCATCCTTGAGGAGGAAGCGATTGGAGGGTCCCTTGTTCATTGCTGCATTAATTCCATTCCCAAAGTGATTGGTCGGTGGTTGAGCTTTACACCTGAGCCCATGGTGATATCAGATTGCAGAAGAACTCCTACAAGGATACGCGGCATGATTGAGCTCGAGAAGAAGGGCGTTCCTTATGTGGTGACGCGGTATCCTAGCTAGCTGGCTGGTTTCGTTTCTTGGGGTTCCTGTGTTTGGTGTTTTGTTTGTGAGGGAGTTTACCAGCGGTAGTACGCAGGAGCTGTATTCTGATCTTTGTTTGCTCATGAGGGGAGGGTGAGATGAATAGAGAGCCTCCCGACTTAACCAAAAAAAAATGTCATGAACTCTCATGCAAACCAAGATATCCGAATATTTAAATCTTGTAAGGGCATCACCCAGTTTTTGATTCATTAGAACAACTGGCTTTCCTTTGACAGTCCACACCTTGTCCTCTAGAGCATCCTCTAGATATTGACTATCAGAGAGCCTAATGACAAAGAAATCATTACCTTCATTGATGACATCAATAGTAACTTTTATATTTCAGATATGAAGACATCAAAATCTTTAAATCTTATAATGACATCACCCAATTTCCAATTCATTAGAACAATTGGGTTTCCTTTGATAGTCAACACTTTTCCCTGAAGAGCATCCTCCAGATCTTAACTATCATAGAACCTAATGATGAATAAATCATTACCTCCACCGATGACATTAATAGTACCTTTTATATTCCAGATCTAGGAAAATTATCTTTCTAGGGTTGGAAGATGAGGCTACCTACCATATAGTTTATCTACTTCTCGAGATTCCCTATAGCTTCCTTGCACGGGAATATCAGTCTTCATCCTTGTAGATCTATTTCAGTCTTATCCAGGGTAGTGTCCACATTTGGCTTTTAGGAATAAAATACATCTATCTACGACATACTATTTTGATCTATCCTCACACCACTTGTGGACTAGAAGGGGGAAAAGAGAGGTACAAATTGCAACTTGACAAAATTCTACCTTGTTTGAACATTGTATGAGATGAATATGGATTTCCTTCTCACTTATCCCTTAAAACAAGTGGTGTATCACTTTAGGGTTTGAAGGTGAGAGATGAGGTGCCACAGATCTATCAAGCAGGAAAGAAAATCCTTTTGCTTAATTTTGGATATAACGAAACACCACTAATTGCAAGCCAATTTCTAATCAATAGCTAAACAAAATGACATCTGTTACGACCCCACCTCCCGATAACCCCCAATTAAGGGAGACCGAGAGGTCGAAGCCGCACCCATGACTTCCGGATCAAAGGTTCGACAATTAACCAAGAATAATTATCAAATTTTAACATACTATACTGAAAGCTGTAAGAAAATAAATTTTTGCATACCTTTTGAAAACTTGGATCTCTAAACTTCTATCCACACTGATACTAATCTATCTAATCCTCCTTTGCACTTTAATTCTCATTTAGTATCACATGTGCCATTTTACTATTTGTTCTTTTCATTGTACCTAAAACGCCGACAAACAAAATGTCGGTCAGCCGTAGCTGGTATGTGGGGGAAACAAATAAACATGCAACTATGGTAACAATGTAATCACTCAATTAATCATTTAACAATCAAGATTACGTTTTAAGCCAAACTACTCAATCCATACCTATCCACAACTCTGTGTTGTCCCTGTAAGGACTTATATGGTACCTCTATAAAGGTGACTTGATGGACCTACCCTCTAGGCAGCCAAAGTCTTTCACGACCTGAAGGACCTACCCTCTAGGTAGCCATGTACTAGGTCAACCATTACGACACAGAGGGGACCGGGATCTGAGCTAGTAGGCACATATCTTATGTGATAATCATAGTCACTTTATAGTTGCAAGAAATAAATAAACATTCAACAGTTTAGTTGCATTCAATGTGATTAAACATCCGAGAATCCATCGGGAAACTAAAGCGGTTATTCATAATCGTAACCACATACCTGATTCAGTATATTTCTCAAGCTAATATCAATTCCAACCAAGAAAGCAATCCAAGGAAGTAATTCAACCACATAATCAAGAATCCTGAAAAACACATGTATTCCATTTACTACACACTTTATCAAGAACCTACTTTATTAACTTGGATTCACTTTCTATGGTTTCTAATCCGCATTAAGGTTTCATTACTATTCATTAGGGTTTCTTAGATCAATTTCTCCAACTTTATCCTTTTTAAGTTAACAAACCCTAAAATATCCTTTTCCATATTTATGAACCTTAATTGCTCAACTATCCATTTTAATAGTCTTTTATCATCACATCTCTATTTATTCATAGATTTGAACCATTAAAACAATTAAAAGAAATATTCATCTAAATTAGGGTTTTTCAAGCTCATTAGTGCATAACCATGCACAAAACCCTAAATTAAGCCAAATATATAAAAAGATCACCTTTTTAGATCCTAATTTTCACTTTTATTATCAACATGTTAATATCAACTTGAATTATCCAAATAACTTTATTAAGTCGATCTATCATCAAATCTAAGGGTTTTTCTTTAATTAAATCATTAAAGATGATAACTTTATGTACTTTTCCAATTTCAAGCATATAAACTCTAAAATAGACAAATCATGTGCAAAGTTCTTCCTTTTTGAACATAATGTACCTTTTTACATTTAACATGTTAATAACAACTTTAACCATCAAATAAACCCCACTTATCACATTAATCATTCCCAATTAAGGTTTTTGTAATCATCATTACATTAAAGTTAATAACTTCCATCACTTTTCTAATTGCAATAAGAATCAGGCTTCAATATTATTTTTATTGCATTCTACGCATTCTCCTGATCAATTTTCATATTTTGTACCTTTCCATCGGAGCTACCAATCTTTAGCTATGAATTTAGCAAATATTTACCTAATGGACCAATGGTTGCACGCCATGTCACTCTTCTTATGCAAAGCGATTGCCTTAGGAAACATTTCGAAATGATGCTCCACCCCCACGTAAGTGGACCACCTCTTTAGCCCGCGAAGGGCAATTTCGTCCAACAGCCGTAAGGTGTCTTCTTCCTCGCGATTGTTGGCTGCTTCCGCGGCAGCAACCCTACGTTCGGCTTGTGCAGCCCGTTCTCCCCACCTCTGGACCCCGAAAGACATCGGAGTAGGTTGCTTTAACTCTGCTACCTCCTCCTGAGCTTGGAGCTCCTCCCAGAGGATGGCCAGCTCGGCCAGGTCGGGCTGGTTACCTCTGCGGCCTGCGGCTGCTGTAGCTCTTTGCCTAGGGCCGGGATAAGATGCTACGGCCGCCCACCGGTGCTATAGGACCACGTACTTCCCTCGAAACTCCTGCCTGCAGCTTCATGGCTTCGTGATCCCATAACTTTTCCTTAGTTAGGTTTTTGAATGTAAGGAAACAAGAAGAAGAGGAAGAGATACGTGCAAGATCCCTTTTGGGACTCAAACCAGAAGGCCAACCCCTTATATAGGGGGGAGTCTTCGCACCAAGGTCTTTTCCTAATAGGAATCAAATCCCTTCGTTAGGAAGCAAGCTTCTCTCTCTCTCTCTTATTTCTTTGATATTACCTTTTCTTGTGATAATAGGATTTCGAAAATCCTTTCCTTTATCTTCTTATTACTTGACTCTTAATTATTTATCACGAAATCATGTATTTCTTTTAATAGAAAAAAAATACTCCCTTTTATCCATATTACAAAATTCATCAATAATATACCACATTATGTTGTTATTTCAATCTTGGTATTTTCTCTTTCTTTCCTCTTTATTGCGACTCCTTGGATCCCAAGGAACTCTATTATTTCGAAATTACATTTTAAGAAATACTCATTATCCTTAAATGCATCAAAATGCATTATTTCACATTATCTTGTTTATTTTTCATCATTAGGTTGATTTCTTATTAAAAATATCCCTTTTTGAGGATTTCTCTTTATTTCTCTTTTATTTTCCTCATAAGTATTCCTTTTATCATTAGGAATCATTGGGATACTAAATCCCACTAAGGATAACTCGATTGCACCTCTTTTAGCTTGTTTTCCACATATTACCATTATTTTCAATTTATTTCTCAATAAGGAAATATTTAATTGATCTTCTCTTTTATTACTGCATTCTTTATGCAACTTTGGACTCCTTGGAACCCAAGGAATCTAAGTGGCATGAAATCCTCTTTGGATTTGCCTTCTAGAGGTTTCCACACCTTTCTTATCTCAAATCCTCAGTTATTCATTAATTAATTGAATATCCTTGTTATTGGGCCCAATAGCCAATAAAGCCCACAAATAAATCAACAAGGCTATTGTAAATGAAATCCATTCATTCAAAATAGATTATTCATTCAAATATCTTTAATATGAGAAATTCATTCAAATATCTTTAATATGAGAAATTACATTTCTCACATTTCTGACAACAAGGCTACTTTGCATCTGCTCACGACTCTCATCATCTCTAGGCTCCTTTCAGCCCTTGCACAATCAAAGTGACTTCATCTACACGCACTGGGGTCCCTTTTTCTAACCATCATGTGGTCCTTTTCTAACCATCATGTGGCCCTTTTCACCAACATCACCTTACTGAAGTGGTGACCGACACAACCTCCCTTACAGAGCTTCTTATAAAACCCGATACTGGCTATGGTGGTCATTGTCACATCTTTCATAGGACAAGAACTGTCTCTAGATATCACCCTGAACAAGCACACATGCCCTCATCAGACCCTTTAGTCTGGATCATACTAACCATAGTTAGGGGTGATAACTATACTAACATTGAGTTCTTCATGTACCTACTTCCACTTTATGGAAGTGAACCTTTAGGTCAAACTCAAGAACCTTTGAACTCGCTTCATGGTGTAGTTGAACCATCTCTCTCATGAGTAGTTCAACTAGATCTGTCCCTTAACAGAACTCTTTCTTTCTCATGTCATTTAGGTAAGGCGACTTACCATAACCCATATTGCATCTCGACCTTCCTCGGTCCAGGGAAGACCTATCACAACATCCACAGTGTTGAGCTCTCATTCCCTCTCAGGGATTCTTTTGTCCTCTATATCGATACACTGGGTTACTAGGGTTCGTCCTTTACCACCTGGCTTGCATGGTCATAAACCACATGCAACTTCATCTTAAGCATCTAAAGTGCTATTGACATTTTCCATGGTGTATCATGATTTCCTGTATGTCATGATTCTTCCAAGATCGATTCCTCCGAAACCCTAAACCACTCTAGTTGGGGTTTCATCACCTTCTTTTCCAAAGAAGTGCACTTGAGGTTCTACCACCATCCAACCATTAACTGGTTCAACGTATCTTGTTACATCTGAGTGTTATCCAAACACCTCTCCTTTTCAAACTTAGGGTTAGCCAAACAACCTCTTCTAGCTTCTAGTCAAACAAGTCTTAACCAGAACATTCATTACCACTTCACATCCTTAGGTATTAGGTAACATTGAATACATACACTCCCATCATTTCACCTCAAATTCTATGTCTATTTTCATTAAGAACATTCTCTGATTTCATCATCATGGTGATCAAACTCAACAGTTATAACTTGTAAGTTCTACATAGCTCATGATAAAAACATCCTCATAAGGTGACTACCTCATTCCTCTTAGCATTTGCAAGCCATCCATGTATCATTCACTTTACCAGGGTAGATTATCTTCTCTATCCCCCATTTCTCGTGGCAACGTTCCAACCTACATCATCTCTTATCCTTGGTGTATGGCATGCGTAATGTCCTATCTCTCACTCCCATAACAAGAGGAAATAAGCATTTGGCTGCAGTCCAAATACAAAGTTCTTCATGTTCCAAGAGTAGAGATGGTACGTCCCACCTTTCCAGTACACCATTACATCTAAGTTGAAACGTGTTGTTTATGCTTCCATATTACAATCATCTTGATATCCAAGTTACCTCCATGGAAAA
Source organism: Alisma plantago-aquatica (assembly GCA_963693085.1). Taxonomy (NCBI): domain Eukaryota; kingdom Viridiplantae; phylum Streptophyta; class Magnoliopsida; order Alismatales; family Alismataceae; genus Alisma; species Alisma plantago-aquatica. The sequence goes on along the minus strand of OY856410.1, from coordinate 791,167,975 downwards.
CTAGTTTTGAACCCACTTGGGTCTCCTCACAATCCTTGGTCATCACCTCTAGGTCTATAGGGTGCCGACACTTTTGGGGTCATCCCTCTTCCCTCATGCATCAAGAGAGTGCCCTACTCATCTGCCCTTTGGGTCCCATGAGTTCATGAAGATGATCAATCTCCTAACCCATGGCCCTCAGACAATGATAGTTGTTACCTCCCGACCCTATGGTCATGTGCAACTGGGGAATTAGGAAACTCCTACTTTCATCGTTCTTATCCCTACCTGACCCTAGGATAGACTTAGGATTCACCATTATAGTACATGTCCACTTAGAACCTTACCCAAGTCTTCATCATCTCTCTTTCTGCATTCATGGGCTGGCTCCCATCCTTTCATAGGGATCATGGCAACTTGCCTACCTTGGTCAAGCCCCATATCGGTTACCTCCATGTTAACACATTCATTTGCAATTAGAGATGGATATCTATGGGTCTACATGTTCATTCTCATACCATGTACTTTTCACTTAGCTTCTCAAGATCCTATGAGACTTCTTTAGGTTACCTTAAACCAACAAAACTGATATACACCCTACCAAAGGGGTCCCTCTCCCAAGATGGGAGAAAAACTATCTCTTGACAACAAGGTCACAAAAACTCTTAGGTCCAGGGTTTACATCCACCTAAGCCTACTTAACCCTAGCAAGCTATTAAGGCACAAGCAGATCACCTACGGAACCATGCTAGGTCATACTTGTCCTCTTTCCTCAATGTTGGATCAAGATCATACCTTTCTTTATCATCAACCTAGTTGTGAGGGGTTCATCAAACACACCCTAAACTTAAGGGGCTTCCCTTTTCCTCTATTCATGAGGATTACCATGCTCGCTTCTATAGGAACTCAACTTCTCATCATGAGCCTTAGGTATACCACTTCCCCTCTTAGGCCTAGGAACCCTAGGTTTAATTGTAGGTGTCCAACTGCATGCTCTATCTCTTAACTACGAACCAAGCATGCCAAAGGAATGACATGCACTTCTTGTCATCCTTCAACTCGAGCAACACTTAGGGTTGGGTCCTCCTAAAGGACAACCATCAAGGTATAAGGCCTCATAACCTGTTACAAAACCTTTATAAGTCTAAGGAACTCTTTTTCCTACCTCAGAAGGTAAACACCTATACCGTAGGCACATAGGTACCATATGCTTCATCTTCATTCTCTAGGGTTGGTCCCTCTAAAGGAAACCAAGATATCATCAAATTTCAGGGATCGATCATGAGGCAATCACTATCATCCATTATTCAGGGTTTTAGGCTTCCAACCTTCTTGCTGGGTTTCCTGCTCTCTCTAGAGCTAACCCCACATCCAACCTCACCATTAGAGGTCCTTTCTTCATGAAGGATCAACCTCAAAGGCATGCCCTACATGGGTGAAGCCTAGGTTTGCTCACGATCATCCATAACCCTTTATGCTCCATCATAATTCCTTATCCAGGGTTTCATCCTATCGTCAGCACTATGACGTGCCCTAGGTGCCAGCTATACCCTACTTGCACAAGCCCATAGGATTTCTAAGGTACTTCACTAACGTCAACATCTAAGGAGCTATCCTTTACCCTAACATGCACGACCCTTCCCAGGGTTGGGTTGCCAAGGGTGCTAGGTCACCCATGGATCATATGGCATCCCAAAGGCATGTCATTTTAAACACCTGGTCCAACTCATCTCTCTCTAACCTTCACTTAGGGTTAGGGTTAGCATCATCCTCTAAGGATGTGCCAGGTCTCTACTTAAAATGGAGATCTCTATCTCCAAGAATAACTTATCCTCCTGACAAGAAGGTCTAGCCTCAGGCTTTTTCTGAGGACATGACAACTTATGTCATACGACCTAAGCATGTATCTATTCTTTAGTTTGCGCTTAATCTATTAATCTTATGTCCATGACATCTTATTTACATGCCTTTCATTAATTTGGTGGAGGATTTCTTAAACCTTATTAACCTTACCCATCCCTCAAGAGGGTGAGGAGAAGAAAGAAAACCCTAATCCTTTAGGTCCTTATCAGAATTTTGTGATGAGAAGGGATGAATAAGATGAGAAGTCCTAAAGGTATCTTATTTCGATTCATACCCTAAGACTTTGGCCAGGCGGTCACACGGGTCTGGGAGTCCTTGTATTCCGACTAGCGGTGCGGAGGAAAATCTTTCCAGCCCCCGGTCGTGATCCCTTTCTAGACACCTCTGCCTTTCGGATACTCCTCTAATAACTCCCTTGGGTTCTATGGAGTTTGTAAAATTTAATAATTATTAATGGTTAATTGAGGAACCTAAGCTCTGATACCAAATGTTACGACCCCACCTCCTGATAACCCCCAATTAAGGGAGACCGAGAGGTCGAAGCCGCACCCATGACTTCCGGATCAAAGGTTCGGCAATTAACCAAGAATAATTATCAAATTTTAACATACTATACTGAAAGCTGTAAGAAAATAAATTTTTGCATACCTTTTGAAAACTTGGATCTCTAAACTTCTATCCACACCGATACTAATCTATCTAATCCTCCTTTGCACATTAATTCTCATTTAGTATCACATGTGCCATTTTACTGTTTGTTCTTTTCATTGTACCTAAAACGCCGACAAACAAAACGTCGGTCAGCCGTAGCTAGTATGTGGGGGAAACAAATAAACATACAACTATGGTAACAATGTAATCACTCAATTAATCATTTAACAATCAAGATTACGTTTTAAGCCAAACTAGTCAATTCATACCTATCCACAACTCTGTGTTGTCCCTGTAAGGACTTATATGGTACCTCTATAAAGGTGACTTGATGGACCTACCCTCTAGGCAGCCAAAGTCTTTCACGACCTGATGGACCTACCCTCTAGGTAGCCATGTACTAGGTCAACCATTACGACACAGAGGGGACCGGGATCTGAGCTAGTAGGCACATATCTTATGTGATAATCGTAGTCACTTTATAGTTGCAAGAAATAAATAAACATTCAATAGTTTAGTTGCATTCAATGCGATTAAACATCCGAGAATCCATCGGGAAACTAAAGCGGTTATTCATAATCGTAACCACATACCTGATTCAGTAGATTTCTCAAGCTAATATCAATTCCAACCAAGAAAGCAATCCAAGGAAGTAATTCAACCACATAATCAAGAATCCTGAAAAACACATGTATTCCATTTACTACACACTTTATCAAGAACCTACTTTATTAACTTGGATTCACTTTCTATGGTTTCTAATCCGCATTAAGGTTTCATTACTATTCATTAGGGTTTCTTAGATCAATTTCTCCAACTTTATCCTTTTTAAGTTAACAAACCCTAAAATATCCTTTTCCATATTTATGAACCTTAATTGCTCAACTATCCATTTTAATAGTCTTTTATCATCACATCTCTATTTATTCATAGATTTGAACCATTAAAACAATTAAAAGACATATTCATCTAAATTAGCGTTTTTCAAGCTCATTAGTGCATAACCATGCACAAAACCCTAAATTAAGCCAAATATATAAAAAGATCACCTTTTTAGATCCTAATTTTCACTTTTATTATCAACATGTTAATATCAACTTGAATTATCCAAATAACTTTATTAAGTCCATCTATCATCAAATCTAAGGGTTTTTCTTTAATTAAATTATTAAAGATGATAACTTTATGTACTTTTCCAATTTCAAGCATATAAACTCTAAATTAGACAAATCATGTGCAAAGTTCTTCCTTTTTGAACATAATGTACCTTTTTACATTTAACAGGTTAATAACAACTTTAACCATCAAATAAACCCCACTTATCACATTAATCATTCCCAATTAGGGTTTTTGTAATCATCATTACATTAAAGTTAATAACTTCCATCACTTTTCTAATTGCAATAAGAATCAGGCTTCAATATTATTTTTATTGCATTCTACGCATTCTCCTGATCAATTTTTGTATTTTGTACCTTTCCATCGGAGCTACCAATCTTTAGCTATGAATTTATCAAATATTTACCTGATGGACCAATGGCTGCATGCCACGTCACTCTTCTTATGCAAAGCGATTGCTTTAGGAAACATTTCGAAATGACGCTCCTACCCCCACGTAAGTGGACCACCTCTTTAGCCCGCGAAGGGCAATTTTGTCCAACAGCCCTAAGGTGTCTTCTTCCTCGCGATTGCTGGCTGCTTTCGCGGCAGCAACCCTACGTTCGGCTTGCGCAGCCCGTTCTCCCCACCTCTGGACCCCGAAAGACATCGGAGCAGGTTGCTTTAACTCCGCCACCTCCTCCCAAACTTGGAGCTCCTCCCAGAGGATGGCCAGCTCGGCCAGGTCAGGCTGGGTACCTCTGCGGCCTGCGGCTGCTGTAGCTCTCTGCCTAGGGCAGGGATAAGATGCTACGGCCGCCCACCGGTTCTATAGGACCACATACTTCCCTCAAAACTCCTGCCTACAACTTCATGGCTTCGTGATCCCATAACTTTTCCTTAGTTAGGTTTTTGAACGTAAGGAAACAAGAAGAAGAGGAAGAGATACGTGCAAGATCCATTTTGGGACTCAAACCAGAAGGCCAACCCCTTATATAGGGGAGAGTCTTCGCACTCCAAGACGTGCATCCACAAAGGTGCAAGGTCTTTTCCTAATAGGAATCAAATCCCTTCGTTAGGAAGCAAGCTTCTCTCTCTCTCTTATTTCTTTGATATTCCCTTTTCTTGTGATAATAGGATTTCGAAAATCCTTTCCCTTATCTTTTTATTACTTGACTCTTAATTATTTATCACGAAATCATGTATTTCTTTTAATAGAAAAAAATACTCCCTTTTATCCATATTACAAAATTCATCAATAATATACCACATTATGCTGTTATTTCAATCTTGGTATTTTCTCTTTATTTCCTCTTTATTGAGACTCCTTGGATCCCAAGGAACTCTATTACTTCGAAATTACATTTTAAGAAATACTCATTATCCTTAAATGCATCAAAATGCATTATTTCACATTATCTTGTTTATTTTTCATCATTAGGTTGATTTCTTATTAAAAATATCCCTTTTTGAGGATTTCTCTTTATTTCTCTTTTATTTTCCTCATAAGTATTGCTTTTATCATTAGGAATCATTGGGATACTAAATCCCACTAAGGATAACTCGATTGCACCTCTTTTAGCTTGTTTTCCACATATTACCATTATTTTCAATTTATTTCTCAATAAGGAAATATTTAATTGATCTTCTCTTTTATTATTGCATTCTTTATGCAACTTTGGACTCCTTGGAACCCAAGGAATCTAAGTGGCACGAAATCCTCTTTGGATTTTCCTTCTAGAGGTTTCCACACCTTTCTTCTCTCAAATCCTCAGTTATTCATTAATTAATTGAATATCCTTGTTATTGGGCCCAATAGCCAATAAAGCCCACAAATAAATCAACAAGGCTATTGTAAATGAAATCCATTCATTCAAAATAGATTATTCATTCAAATATCTTTAATATGAGAAATTACATTTCTCACCAAAGGAACCCAAAATTGGGGTTGTAACAACATCCTATGGGATACTATCCTTTCATGTCATTACAAGTTCATACATGAAAATGAATGGCCATCAATCTCATGTTCTCATAGCCTCACACCACTATGCGAGTAGAAGGGGAAAAGAGAGGTCCAGATTGTAGCTTCACCAAATTCTATCTGTCTTGAACATGGTACATGATTAAGATGGATATCCTTCTCCTTATTCATAAGTGGCGGTTCACTTTAGGTTTTGAGGAAAGAGATGAGGCATCAAATTTCTCATAATGAGAAAATAAATTCCTTTTGCTTATTGGGGAATAGAATGAAAGATCACTAATTGCAAGTAAATTAGTAATCAATAGCTCAAAAATGATAGAGAGTATGTTATACATTCAATTGACAACCAAGGGGCTTTTTTATAGATTGGTTGGGGCTCCCTAGGGTTAGGGTTTAATTTGAGACTCTTTCAAGTTAAAAGTAGTATGCGTGGCGTTGGGCAAACACCAAGTTAGTTTCCTACTCTTCTAGAGGATTTTTGGGAATTTACTCCTCTACCAGGACAATCTAGGTGGCATGTGATATAGGGTTAGGTGTGGTGCACTCTATGTATGATCTCAACTTTTCAGGCCTCATATTGGTTTAAATTTTTAGATTTTTAAATTTCCTATGGTGGGGTCAAACCTCCAAAGTGGTGAATTCCCCTAGTAGTAGCCCAATTACCTCGTCATTCATGAGATGTTAATTGGATATGAACATTGATCAATTAAAAGGAAAGATTTGGGGTGCACTATATTGTTAAAGTAATAAATGTTGGGGACTAAGATATGGAACCGACTTGGGTTTTTGTTTTTCTGACAACATCCATGCGAGGTAGTCATTAGAAAATTACCTGTTAATTTTTTTGTTGATCCACTCTGATTAGAAACCTTCACACTTGTGAGAATTTGATGTGTAATTTTTCCAATGGTGACATCTAATCATGGTAGACTAACATTGTTTATGATTAGTTCATCTTAGATTGTCAATATTAATGATTTTCAAATATATTTTGTGAATTGGTCATGGATCTAGTAAGTATTTTCATTGGTGGTTGTATTTGTTGATAATTTCATTGAATCATCTTTATGTTTCTTGATGTCATTTGAGAAGTTACAAAACAAGCCTAAGTTGTTCATATTACTTTCACCAACCCTACTGTGACCTTAATTCCATGGTTCCATTTGGTAAATATGGTTGCACCTATAGTTTGTCACTAAATGTATTTTCATGTTGAAGCTTATTCACATATATCGAACCAATTAAATACTTAATAAAATTAACATATGTCATGACCTCAACTCATATGAAAACTTGATCTAGAGGATGCAAAAATAAAGTGTCAATAGCTCCTCTGAAGATGAGGTCTGAATCATAGTTGGTCAATATTTTCATGAATAAATAAAATCTTGAGATTGGAAGATAATCATTTTTAGTCATATGTCTGTTGATTACATGTCATTAGGTGAAGACTAGTATTTGGGCTTAGTTGTACTTATAAAGTAAGTATAGTTGATCCACACAGTCATATGTTTCTTACATTAGTAAGGCTTTATCATGTAGTGACTAGGATGAGGCACCATTGATCATTATTGTTGTAGAAAACAATTTGATTGCTTGATGGGGATTGCATGGAGGTAGAAATAAGATGCTATTGATAAAAGACTTTGAATTTAGTTTATGCCTCAATCATGATTTTTTGATGTCAGAATAGGAGCCAAATAGCTAAATCTAGAGATTCGAATCATGTCCAGATATTTGCAAGAGAAATGGACATGACATGCCATAGAAAAGGGCTTAATGTGCCTAAAATCTACATTTTGAGCATGGAAATATAAATTAATCAACCAAGGAGCAAGCAATTCATATATTGACCTTATTGGGGTACTATATATAGTTGATCCATGCATCAGTTTTGAACTTCAAGCATGGAAGTACATCGGTTTAGATGAGGGGAGCCGACTTCTACCAAAAAACGTGGCATGTATTCAGTGTGAATGACATCTATCCTAAGCTATAATAGGCCTCTTCTATCATTAAAACATAAAAACAATTTACTGACAATATAGGTGAACTTAAGAGCTTGTGCATTCTAGTCTAAGCTTGGTAGGATATCCATGAGGTGCCTAACTAGCACCTAGAGCATTCTGAAGCTCTAGTGTAGCTGCAGTGAAGAAGTTTCAAGCTTCTTTTTAGTGCAAGAAGAGGCTCTTTTAGAGCATTTCATCTTTGTTTTGGCCAAGGAATAGAGGTATTGTCTCTTCTCTCTTCTTGTCTTTAGTTCCATTACCATGTTATATCAATATATGCTTTTGGTAAAAGACCTTTGGAAGAAACACCTGCTACTTCTCTAGTTTTGGATTTTTTGAGTATTGATAGAAGACCAACACTCTTTATTAGAGGTGACAACTTTGTGGATGTTAATCAAGTTCCCTTTTCAGCTTGCCAACTAGGTGATGATTTCTTCCATTGTGGAAACATTTTATTTGACATTAACTCATTTCACTTTTATTTTGGTGAGATGAACCTTCTTCCTAGTGAGTTTTTTGTGTTCAATGAAATTCACTTCAATGGGACAAAAATACCATCTCTAGGGCATGGTACATCAGAGGAAACTTTGCACGCCTTTTATGAGGTTCCCACATATATGCTTTAGGAAGTCATTGGACTAGATTAAATATCACTTGGTTCAAGTATATGTTCTGTTTATTAAGATATGGATCATTCGAGGGGGAAACTAATGAACTATCTTTAGATGGTAGTGTCTTTGCTATCTTGTGTATGTTGTATGTTATTGCCTTTGATGCATTAATGGGTATTCAAAGACCAATCACTTAGCTCCACCATCTAGAGTGTCTAGAGTTAATATCCATGCATACTTGGGGAAGTGTGGTGTATGAATTTCATATGCACAATTTTAAGTGTTTTGTCATGGTGGATTTGATAAATGATTGTGTGGTCACCATTTGGTAATGAAATGATTTTCTCTCCATATCAAATGTAACACTTCATTAATAACATTCCACCTAGAGCAGTGATACTATATAAGAAAACCCACGGAAGGGGCTGAATGCAACTTTTCCATTTTTTGGAATGACAAATGGGTCCCTATGTGTACTAAGATTTTGTATTTTCTTTTTAAAATTATATTTTGTATAGGAAGACTCATCTATGTTCTACAAGAAAGGCCGTTGAGGAGTTGAATGCAATTTTCTCCATTACTTTTTACGCTTGTGCGTACACTACACTTTTGTCTTTTTCTTTCCAAATTATATATTGTATAAGAGTCTCATGGATGGATCCAAATGTAATTCTTTATCTTTTTTAATTACAATTTAGTCCCAATTGCGTATATGTTTTTTTTTAATTATGAGTTGATCCTTTTATACTGAAATAAGGCTTCATTTAATTTATAAGAAAGCCTATGGAGTTTCTAAATGTATATGTTCCATTTTCTTCAAAATTTTACACGGGTACATATCTTTAAACAATAGTTTTGTCCTTAATATTTATAATTTAATACAATCTAAGAAAACTCATGGAAGGGCCTAAATAGAAATTGCTCAAATTTATCACTGACAAAATATGAACTTTTGTCGTATTTCTTGAACGACAGTTGAAAAGATGTTGAACCGAAGAAGAATTTGTATACTAAAGCCAATGTGGTCCACTATTGAGATTGAATGTTTATGTTTCATGATCATTCTCATTAGGTTTCTCATTGAGATGTCCTTATTATAATTAGAACATGATTGCTTTCTAACTCTTGGTTACTGAACCCTTTTTGAGATGGACATGTCCTGTCATAGTGGTTGAAAATGTGATTGGTTCCATTTCTACTACTACACCATAAATCCTTCCTATAATGGTTGTAAAATATCTTCATGACTCCACCTAAATCTTTATTAGTAAATTCGGTCCATATATTAAAGCTTATCCACCTTTTTGTGGTTGACGATGTCCTGACAACACTTTGTAAATTACCTTATAAATCACTAATATAATTATCTATACAACTTTGTCCCTAATCACAAAGATCAATACCATGTGTTAAGATCTAAGAATAGTGTTTTCCTAAAGATAATGAGAAGAAATACAAGAGTTAAAAGTCATTTAGACTTAAGAACATTCTTTAGATCTAAGAATAGTCTTTATTTAACATATCTCATTACACATTTCACTAGAATTTAAAAACATGAGATACCATCTTATAAACCACAACTAAGAGGATCAATAAATATTTGGTCACTTCAAAACAAAAGATTTTAGACCAGTAAACATGTTGTGATCTCATTATATTACCTACTTACCTAAAATTATCATCATGATATTTACAAGTTGATATCATACCACAAATTGTCATGATGTTTACCTAATGATATCATACTACTCATGAGAAACATATTTACTTGCTAATCTCATTATATTTACCTATAGATCTGATTATATTTACTTATTGGTCACAATATAATTACTTACTCAACCCAATATATCACTCACAAATGTACCTTATAAAAGTGGAAGATTATCAAGATGTGAAGGCCATGTGATTGGAAATGGTTCGATAGAGAGAGAGTTGTCCTCTGGGTAACTGAATATTTGTAAGGGATCTTTCTAAGTTTTTCATGATGCTCCACAAAGAGGGTTGGTACCATGATAAAGGGAGTAAACTGAGGTCATATACCTAGAAATTCATGATAAAAATAAGTATTGAATTATACATAACAAGTGTAGATGGACTAACTAATGTGGTGTGGTAAGAAGAAGGCAGTGTCAGCTTTGAGAATCCTTTCTCAAATTGTTAGCAATCAACTCTCAGAACACCTAGTGATGGAATTCATCATAGAAAGAAAATCTTAGTGTTTCAAATTCAACAAAGAAAATCCAATTGTTTAGTCAACATCTCCTTAGATCCCGATTGAACCCCATGAGCATACCAACTTCATATTGGACAACAACAATCACAATTTAATATAGTTGGGTAGTTCATATTAAGAAATCCAATTCACATGGAAGCCATAGACCAAGGAAGAGGCTAGCCAAACAATGAAAGAAAGAGAATAAAAGGAAAAAAACAATATAAAACCAATCATTAGTACCTAAGTTAAGCTACAAAGACTGAACATAACCAAAGAAAATTGAGCACCAGTACTAGGAAAGTAATGATATATCTATATCAAGTTGGAACAAATTATTATGAATGAAATGAGGGATTGATCATGTGTGAGGGGTGGGAAGGTAGTGAAAACCAAAATTTATAATAACACATGCAATTCCTATCAATATGGAGAGTTTAGAAAAAGAAATAATAGAAAAATGGGAAAAGTGTAGTAGATCATGAGGATTTTAAACCAATACATTAGGTAAAAATGGTTCTACAAAATATAATGAAAATATAGACTAGACAATTGGGCGATGAGTGAAAGGGTGTATAGAAAAATCAATTACCTTCTTAAAGGGCTTCACACACTTCTTCGTTGGTGACATTGAGTACCCTGAGTAGGATGGCAATGTTCTGGGACCGCTTGGGATCCAACACTCTATTGTCCTTGTTAGATGAGGGAAGAACATGTTACTTGGTTGTTGTGGTGTTTAAGTTGCAAAAAAAACATCTCTATTGTATACTCATTTATCATGGATCATACCAACAAATAACATGCAAAAGCAAAAACAAAATACAAAGAGAGATGTTTGATCTAAAAATGAACACCAGCCAAAGGAGAGGAGTATGATAATAAACCATATTGGAAGGAATTGGACTTTAGCTGGTTTCACATTAGGACATGAATAGAGAATGACCTCACTTTACCCAATGTAGCATCTTCATCTTAGGGGAAGTGGTGCTTTTGACTCTGATGAGTTTGGGAATGAAAATAAGAGGTTTGGTAGGTTGGCTTTATTGTATTAGATGTGTCTTGAACTCCCAATATCTTGGAAGAGGAGTACAAATTGGAAACATGACCACAAATGGTTTTCTTTTGTAGTAACCCCTCTCCCCATGATGCTTAGATATGTGGGGTACCTTGTTAGAGAAGTACCTCAATTAGAGTAGAAATAAACCAGTGGATAAGGCAAAGGAAAAGGAGGTAATGGTCATAGAAGGTGAAGGAAAATTCATAGGGAGGGTTGGAGAAGGTGAAGGTGAAGGAGAAAATGAGAAAACCCACATGAGATTGTTAGTCTTCTTCATAGTTTCATTGTGGTAGTTACCATTATCACTCCCATGCCAGTTGATCTACTCTCTATCATCGATGCCAATGCCGTTCGAGCCTCTATTGCTTATGGGTGAGAGTTGTGAGAGAGGGGAGATGGTGATAGGGTGTATGATCTTGATATTTAGGAGCCCAACTACCTCGTTCTTCAAGTGATCTTAGTTGATATGATGTGGCTTATGGTCCTGGATATGATCAATGATCAAATAAAAGGACAAGTTTGGGGTGCACTACATTGTTCGAGTAGGATAAATTGAGGGGTACTGAGATGTGGAACCAACTTGGGTTTTTGTTTTACTGACAACATCGATGTGAGGTATTCGGTAGAAAATTATCTATTAATTTTTATGTTGATCCATTTTGATTAGAAACCTTCACACTTGCAAGAATTTGATGTGTAATTTTTCCAATTTTGACATCTCATCATGGGAGACTAGCTATTTGTGTTTATTTCATCTCATGATTGTCAATTATAGTGATTGTCAAATTATGTTTTGTGAATTGATCATGGATATAGTAAGTATTTTCGTGGTTGGTCGTATTTGTTGATAATTTCATTGAATCATCTTTATGTTACCAGATGTCAGTTGAGAGTTACTAAGCAATCCTAAGATGTTCATATTGCTTTCTCCAACCCTAGGGTGACCTCTAATTCCATCAATTCAATTTGGTGACTATGGGTGTTCCTATAGTTTTTCAATAAATCTATTTTTATTTTGAAGATTATTCACATATCTTGATCAAATTCATAATTTACTTCAATTCACATTTGTCATGACCTCAACTCATTTGGAAACAAGATCTAGAGGATGCAAAAATGGAGTGTCAAAACCCCTCTCAAAATGAGGTATGAATCAAGTTGATCAAATTTTTCATGATGATAATTGAAATATGGAGATTGGAAGATTATCATTTTAAGTCATATGTTTGTTTATTACATGACAATAGATGAAGGTTGGTATTTGGGTTTAGTTGTACTCATAAAGTAAGTATAATTGAACAACATAGTCATATGTTTCTTGCATTAGTAAGGCGTTATCATGTAGTGACCAGGATGAGGCACCATTGGTCATTATTGATGTAAAAAAGGATTTGATTGTTTGTTGGGGATTGCATGAAGGTAGAAGTAAGTTGATTTTGGGAAAAGTCTTTGAATTCAATTGCTTTCCTCAATCAAGATTTTTTATGTTTGAATAGGAGCCAAATAGCTTAATCTAGAGATTTGAATCATACCATGATATTTGTAGGAGAAATTGACATGATAAGCCTTAGAAAAGGGATTAATGTGCATGAATCAACATTTTAGGCATGGAAATATGGCTTAGTCATCCAAGGAGAATGCAACACATGTGTAAGGTATATTGACCTGATTTGGGAACTATATACAGTTGATGAATGCACCGGGTTTGCACTTCAAGCATGGAAGCACATCGATTTGGATGAGGGGAGCCAACTGATACCAAACTTGGCATGTGTTGGGTGTGAATGACACTCGTATATAAGCTATAGTAGACCCTCTTCTACCACTAATATATCAACACGATTCATTTACCATATAAGTGAATTGAAGGTCTTATGCATGCTAGGCCAAGCTTGGTAGGATGTTCTCAAGGTGCCTAATAGCATCTAGAGCATTCTGAAGCTCTAGTGTAGCAGTGGTGAAGTAGTTTCAAGCCTTTTCTTGGTGCAAGAAAGGACTCTTTTAGAGCATAAGATCATCATTTTGGCCAAGGAATAGAAGTATTGTATCTTCTCTCGACTTGTCTTTGGTTCGACTAGCATGTTATATCAATATATGCTTTTGGTAGAAGATCTTTGGAAGAAACACCTTCTACTTCTCTGGTTTTGGATTTGTTGAGTATTGATAGAAGATCAGCACTTTATAGTAGAGGTGACAAGTTTGTGGATGTTGATCGAATTTCTTTTTCAGCTTTCCAATCAAATGATGATTGCTTCCATAGTGGAAATCGTTTATTGGACACTAATGCATTACACTTGTATATTGGTGAGACAAGCCTTCTTCCTAGTGAGTTTTCTATGTTCAATGAACTTCACTTGTATGGGACCGAAATACCATCCCTAGGGCATGGTACATAAGAGGAAATTTTCCACCCTTTAAGGAGGTGCCCCCATATATTCTTTAGGGAGTCATTGGACTAGCATAAACATCATTTGGTTCATGTATATGCTCTTTTATTAAGATATGGATCATTAGAGGGGAAAAATAATCAACTATTTATATAATGTAGTTCCCTTTCTATCTTCCATATATTGGTCTCTTTTGTTGACATTGATACATCGATGGGTAGTCAGGGATAGATCCCTTGGCTCCACCATCTAGTGTGTCTAGAGTTGATACCCATGCCTACTTGGGGAAGTGTGGCATATGAATTTCATATGCACAATTTTAAGTGTTTTGTCATGGGAGATTTGATACATGATTGTGTGATCCATATCAAATGTAACACTTTATTAATAACAATCCACCTAGAGGAACGATACTATATAAGAAAGCTCACAGAAGAGGTTGATTGCAATTTCTCTATTTTTTGGAATTACAAATGGGTCCCTATGTATACACTACACTTTAATACTTTATTTTTAAAATTATCATATGTATAAGAATACTCATATATGTTCTACAAGAAAGCCCACATAGGAGTTGAGTGCTATTTTCTCCTATATTTATTGGCATGTGTACACTACACTTGTGTCTTTTCCTTTCCAAATTACATATTGTATAAGAAGTCTCATGGATGGATAAAAATGTAATTCCTTTTTGTTATTTTTTTAATTACAACTTAGTCCCCATTGTGTTTTTTAATAATGAGATGACCTTTTTATATTGAAATAAGGTTGCATTTACTTTATAAGAAAGCCCATAGAAGTGCTAATTGTATTTGTTCCATTTTTTGGGAAATTTTGAACTAGTCCATATCTTTAAACTATAGTTTTGTACTTAATATTTAGGATTACATACGACTTAAGAAAACCCATGGAAGGATCTAAATAGAAATTTCTCAAATTGATCAACTGACAAGATATGAACTTTCATCATATTTCTTGAAGGACACTTGAAAAGATGTTGAACCGAAGAAGAATTTGTACTAAGGCCAATGTTGTCCACTATTGTCATCCTTGCACAAATCGAGGAAAAAAAATGTTGTCCACTATTGAGATTGAATATTGACGTTTCATGATCATTTTCATTAGATTTCTCATTGAAATGTCCTTATTATAAGTAGAACATGATTGCTTTCTACTCTTGGTTAGCCAACTCTTTTCAAGATGCACATGTCCTATCATAGTGGTTGAAAAGGTGATTGGTCCCATTTCTACTACTACACCATAAATCCTTCGTATAATGATTGTAAAATACCTTCATGACTCCACCTACAACTTTATTAGTAAATTCAGTCCATATATTAAAGTTTATCCTCCTGTTTCTGATAGACGGTATCCCAACAACACTTTGTAAATGACCTTATTAATTAACAATATAATTACTGATACGATTTTGATCATCGTCATCAAGATCAGTACCATGTGTTGCGATCTACCCTCTATGGTCGATGCCAATGTCGGTCTAGCCTCTATTGTTGATGGGTGAGAGTTGTGAGAGAGGGGAGACGGTGAGAGGGGGCTGCCACATGAGTCGGAAATCCTATATCAGAGCGGAGGAGAGGGGGTCAAGGGCTCTAGGCCGTGAGCAAAGAATGTAAGACTGAGATTGTGAGATATGGGTCTCCCTAGCTCACTCCCTGGAACACTGACTCAATGTTGTGTGCAAGTCCCGTAGCACCTGTGTGTCTCTACCCGAAAGAACACCTGTCCAAGCTACAATCACAAGACTCAGCCTTCGAAACCCATGAATCCGATAAAAACTGATACTGAGCGGGTCCGGTCGTGTCGGGCCGAATAAGTAGGGTGCGGTTCCTTCGACATGCCTATTTGCAGTTGAAGATATATACATGGTGCCAAACACAAACGTTGCACACAGAGTAGAGATCATATTGTTGTGTACAACAGATGATCAGGAGCACGTCCACATAAAATCATGACTTCACATGAAAGAAAATCCATAGTCATACAGACCGTGTCTAACTCAATACAACGTGCGTATTTGGACAAAACTCTTCTGCTATCACATCCACATTAAAATAGGAATCCCCTGCCGCGATAGAGTAAGAGCCGACGCTACGTCTTTGCAGGTTGATCGTCCTGATGTCACCAAAGCCCCATTCCTGCTCCGACTGTCATAGCCCCCTGGACGGCCGCAAATACAATTGCCCCAGCCGACACGGACAGGGACAGCGCAATTACAGCAACGACACCTAAAGCAACAGTGGGCCGGGAGGCCAGAAGGAACGCCTGAAATACTACCAAAGCGGCACACGCATCGGAATTGTACTTGGTATAGTAGGCGCGTTCCCAGTCGGCCCACTCCTTGAGCGGTTCATAGCTCGACTCGGCCATCTCCACGTCTCTGATTCGCTTGCGGAGCACGATCATTCCCTCGTCAACCATGCGTCCGGCGGAAAAGGAGAAGGAAGAGGCGGAGGCGGAGGCGGAGGCGGAGGGAGTTGGGTCGCTTCCGTCATTGAAGCTGTATCCGTGAGCGCACCTGGTGGCGGCGACGTGGACAGACGGGCGCCTTCTGGTTTTCTGATGTCTGTGCAGAGGAGCGAAGGTCATGAGCTTTGTGAATGGCTTTGCGGTGACCGGACTGCAAGCAAAACCCAGTGCGCAGTCCATCGTTATGACCTGATCAAAGACGACCTAACAGAAGCTGGTGAACCTGTAATGACAACGGATTGTTTCAATGAATAGAGAGCCGAATGAACGAGATGCAAAGAGTGGAGGTCCCTATTAATGGAGAGAGCATGTCCTAGAACCTTAGGGAACACTGCACAAATGATTGGAACCCCGGTATAGTCAACTCTCTCGCAATGTTGGATTTCCTTCCACTATATTATATCCAGGATTCCCTTCCTTTCTTCGTACGTTATTCTCTTTATGTTATGCACTTTGGTTATTCTGTGTCCTGGTCCCCCATGTTTTGGGTATCCAAAGATAAAACCCATCAAAAAACAGGCTCTGACCATTCGCAATACTTCTTTTATTAGTTCTGTTATTCAACAACAATAAACGAATTCGGGACTTAAAAGTCAAACTCTTTATCTAACTCATTGTCTTCTCTTCTACTTCGATCCATGCTAACGACCATCGCCAGCCTCGTTCACCCACGACTCGTGATTGAGGGAGGAGACGGTTGCTCAAACATTCTGTTGCCTGACGCCGGCGGAGCGCTGCGGGCGCCTCTCGTGGGTTCCTCGCCGCCAGAAACACCGCTAAAGCTGCGGATCCTCAACGCGTCTCCAATTATCTACCCAACAGCCCATGACCAAGCTCGCGTCCCGTACTTGATTCGCGCTTCTCTGGCATGATCAGTCACCTGCCCGGAGCAGTTGAATGGGTGACGACTTCAGAACATGCACTCAGCGGGTTTCGTCAATGTGTCGCGCTTACAGTTACAACCTGCCTCGTCACGCTTACAGTTGAATGGGTCACGCTTACAGTTACAACCTGCCTCGTCACCGCCAGACTGCTCTGCAACTTGGAGAGCAGTTTGAGCTGACGGGCTAGAAGCCAACTGGTCCGAAGTTCACTTTTAGACTAGCTGAAAGCAGCTAGCACGAATAAAAATACAAGGTTTTGTTAAAATGATATAATTCAATAATGATACACATATATCCATTTGGAGTAGAACGACGTTAATGGAGACAGTCCACTTCCAAATGAGACTTTGTCAAGCAGCTTAGAGGTGAGGATACTTTTAACTATACAGTAAACGAATCCGTGCACGTGCGTTGCACATGAGAATTATGAATTAGTTAGTTACTTCATTTGAATAAAATGCTAACAAAATTATTGGAAAATAATTTACTTTTATAGCTTTTTAGAAATTTGTATTCGAAATGTGATCAATGAAATAAAAATAGATAACAGTGTAGCAAAGGCCAAAATGATTCGAAAAGATGTTTAAATATGACTGAAATGTATCCACATCAATGAGTAGATGCATTCAAAATAAAAATATATGAAAGTAAAGAGATGTATTCAACCCATAGAAATTGTATTACGGTCATACATGATACTAATTTTGGATTAGCTTTAATACATAATTCACTTAGGATTATAAAATAGATAAAAAACAATATCTTACATGTATTTTATTATTGACCTTTACTTGATTTAATATCTATTATTCTCTTAGATCATATAAAATTCTAGTTATTTAAAGGCAACAATATCCACACTACAAAAAAAGACGGATTTAGCTACAATTATTCAGACTACATATAATATACTTGTAGTTAAAAGTCATTTTCTTTACAAATTATAATAATATAAGTAAAAAAAATATAGTTAGTTGTAATGACTACAAAATTGACTACAAATCCCAGTTGCCTACAAATTTTCATTGTCGCTCCCTCCTTTCCTCCCTCCCTAATATCCAAAACACCCAAAATTTTAAATTGTTGCCACAATTTCACACGGGACATCTATTGCTCTTGTTCTCCCCCCTTCACCCCGATAACACTCCCCAACTATCTCTCTCTCACTCTCTTCTCCCATAAGCCTTAGATCTGATCGCCGCTCTCCTCTCACCCATTTATCTTTACCACACTCTTGATCTCCTCCTCACATGGAGGTCGAGACAAATAGGCAATAAAAGAGGAAGAGTGAGGGTGATTGGTCATGTAGAGTGGCTAGCTGCATGATGGGAACAACTTTCGATACCCGGGTGAAACCTTCAAACAAGAATCTCAGGGTGAAGATTGTCGAAGTCTTGATTTCTATATTTGTGGTGGCGTCTGGGTTTCTTCTTTCCATTAATTCCCTTTTACCTGGATAAATTAGCTTTCAACATGATTCTAACTGGGAGATGGCCTGTTTGACCGTAAAATGTAAGCTACTAACCAAATGTGGACTAACTAATCACTATATGCCTTTATCTACTCATATTCTGGTTACGACTGTTTTCATTGATTTCTTTTGTGAACTCAATTTATGGGCAACCACTCACCATGTTAAACGATCAAAAAACCTTTCATGATATTGCAAAATAAGTCTACACTAACCATTGATAGATCTAGTTGGAAGTGTGATGATGTTATATATCACAAAAGTTTAACTGTGCTGATTTTTTTTATCAAACATAAATTTATTTATGCACTTGAGGACTTCGAATTTCCTATTAACTCATATAGAAAATAAGAAGATTATTTTAACTTTGAGAAATTGTAAAGTCTTTTGCAATGGAGTATCCAAGATTGTTTTCACTGTCTCGTCTTTACTAGAAATTGACTTGTAGTTTCTTATAGCCTCTTCTTTTCTTCTTGCATCTAGGTGACTTATCAGTTTTCCCCTTAGATTCATTTCCATTGAGACACAACTTGTTAGTATCATTACATGAACATATCTGATATCTAGGATAATATAGATGTAGTTATCATTATAATCAAAGTTGTGAAGCCAATATGATCAACATTTCCCATTATAACTTCTTGGGATTACGGTAAAATCTCAACAAAGTGGCATAAAAGTCTTGTAGTAGCATAAACCATGATGACGTCTACAAATTATTTTGTGGTTACCCAATACAATCTCTATACCACTATATCATACTATAAATAAAATGAATGTTAGAAGAATTCTACCAAAATCGTTTTAAGTTTAGAAAGAAGGAATCAATACATAATTTTATCTTTCCAAACACTATGGTCTCAACACCCACCTCATTATTGATTGAAAATTCATCACCATATGATTTCTCCAACTGTTGTGCTTCTGATCTAATAACATATTTAAGTTTGTATTATTGCATTGCCTTGGACCCGTAGAATAATTCTTTAACAAAGGGGTAGAAGTTGATATGAAAATCACATAGCTTTTTCTTGAAGCTGATAACATGTATCCACTGTTAACCTTGACAAGTTCTCTCATTACCTGACCTACACTATGGAGAGATGTGGTAAAACCAGCAACAACTGCTATGCTTACATCTGAAGCATGCCAGAAAGATAATGCAGTAGATAGAAGAGGAGCATATGTAAATTTTCTTACAACCACATGCCAAGAAGCCACACCATCAGGTTCTTATGAAAGGCATGCAATTAGATGGTATTTCCCTTCATTTTTCTAACTTTTTTGTTGTGGTCCCATTAATTGGTTCCCTATAGAAGAGAGTTTGTATCTCTGCATTTGCATATAGCCTGTCTACCTAGACTTTGGGTGGATTGTTAATCAAAATTGGTTGTAGAGTTTATGACCCTAGAATAGAGATAAAATGTAATGTTGCTCATATTATGTCCAGAAAATTCTTGAACAGAACCACTTGGGTAACTTATGGTTATTACATTTAATTCCTTTTTACTTGAAAAACGTGCACATGTTATATTTATCATTGCTTCCTACACCTGTAAATAGACCAACTTAATTTATATAATGTAATAGTATGTGAAGGCACATATTATTATCTACTTGTGATGTGTTGTCTATGATTGTTTGTTGTTCATTGTGGTTAATAATATATTCATAGAGTTTGACTTATGTAATATTTATCTTCTCAATAGAATTGGGTATATTCCAACATGTTTAATGTACGTCATTGTAGAAGTTCATAATGCAATCCATTAGCTAAATTGTTCAATGATGTTTTTGTAAGCCCTTGCAATGTGCTATGTCAATAAGCATTCCAACTAATATTTTTATCTTAACCTACAATCAAGAGATCTTTAAACACTAGTTATATCCATTTAATGACTCTAGGTCTTGAACCTTGCTTTCACATAGTTCTTATTGAATACATTTTATAATACACGTTATACAATATATGGACCAAAATACTTTTAGAGAAACTCCACCCATATCAGTGTTAAGAGATTTGAGTTCATTGTAGTACCAAAATAATAGATTTGTTTGTCTATTGTCAACCCTATGAAAACTACCTCTTTCTCTTTCTAAGTTAAAAATTTCACACTAGAATCACTTTGTTTTGGCAGTTGTGAAAATAATTTTTATCACGTTCCAAGGATCCATGCACACGTTAGATGCATTTTCTACTTGCAGAATCTCATGTTGAAGCTTTTAATTATGATACATGAAAAATATATGCTTTGATATATATATATGATATCTATCTTCATTGCATAAGAAATAAGCTTCTGCTTAACTAGTTACTATAGATGAAATATTATCATTTATTTGGGGAACATTATTGGTCATGACTCTTAGAAAGTCACTTAATTCTATATTGAAACAAGCCCCATCTCTTTTCCTAACAAGGTTTAAGGGTGAGATTCCAGTCTTCCAATCAGCATGTGAAGGAAATTTCTAAACACAATGAATGTGATTTTATTTGGTCAGTTAGCTTCTTGCATTTAGGAGATTCTTGTTTTTATCTAAGAGTTTTCTAAAAGGATCTATTATCCATTTAACTTTGACGCAGACAATGATACTTATATGATGTAGAATGTCTACTCTTTTGTGGAATCAATTGTTCAAGTACATTTGAATTCCTAAAATTCATACCTTTCCGCTAATTAAGAGTTTTATTCTCTTGCAGATATTGTTTTCCAAAGGAGCTTCTATGGACAATGTCTGTTGGGCTCTCTTCCTACCTTGATCATATTTGGTTGTGAAAATTCCATGCTCAGTATGTGCCCATTTTCACTCTGCATTGTGTATCACAATAAAAAAACATGTTCTGTTTTACCCAATGTTGTATTGACATTCATCTTCATACCATCCATAGTAGGAGTTATCCATTTCATTAATGCTTTTGATCCATATTTCTTATTTTGGATGTAGGTAGGAATTCAGTTCTAGTTCTTCTCCTAGTCCTCTTTATGTAGGGTTGATGTGTTTTAAAAATACAAGCATTTTGGCATGTCCATATTGCCATTCCGTAATGGTGCACTTTTTAAGTTTTTAGTAGATTTCTATTTGGCTGCTTGACTATGCTTATAGGTACTTTCTATGTCGTTTCTTATTTACGGTTTAATAGATAGAAATAATGTTATGCTTAACTTTTTAGCCGCACATATAACCTATTATATACATGATATGTACTCGATATTGATGTGTGAACAGATTTTGATCTCTGTCAACTTTTACATGCTTACAGTACTTTGCCAAAAAGAGGTATGGTTTGAATCCATTAGTATTTTTGAGTTTGTTTCAGACAATTACTTCATCAGTGTACATGGAGTTTGGTTGTTCAATTGTCCATACCTATATGGCATAGGTGAGGGCATCTAGTCTTGCACTTTGTTTTATAGAAGACTGCATTTTCAAATTGAGCATATTAAATTCATGCAGAGTTGATGATGAGTATAGTATTCTCATTCTTGTCTTTAGATAACTATGTATGACCACTTGGTCCTACTAGAACATGAAATGGGACTTGGTTAGAGGGTAGATTTATAAAGAGATTTCTTATCCATTGGTAATCCTATTGTCTCAAACAATTCTAGTATTGATTGACACGAAGAAACAATCTAGTTGCTAGGATTCTGTAGGTGCTTCATTTGGGTTCAGAGTAGTTTACTTCAATGGTTATTTTTGTTTCTATTCTCTTATATGCTTTCCAATGCATCACACGAGAGGCTAACTCTTGATTCATCTATACCCTCTTCCACTTCTCAGAGCTACTTATGGTAGAAAATCATTAGTAGATATTCACCCATTTTCATAGTTCCAAAATACTATCTGTTGAATTTCCCTCTGGGTAGTATCTAACTATTATAATTAAGAATTTTTTACAATAGATAATCATTGATAGAAGGGTT
The DNA here is from genome assembly GCA_963693085.1 of Alisma plantago-aquatica. NCBI lineage: Eukaryota > Viridiplantae > Streptophyta > Magnoliopsida > Alismatales > Alismataceae > Alisma > Alisma plantago-aquatica. The sequence goes on along the minus strand of OY856410.1, from coordinate 791,145,353 downwards.
TGTAACCATATGATTTTATATTTTAGTGGCTTCTTGTAGTTGTAATACTGAAATTGAGATCATAATTCTTCCACGAGTTCTTTGATTGTTGAACTAACCATGCACTAATGGTTATTTAGAGTTTGTATTGCAGCCTAATTGATTTCTTCCCGACTCTCTAAATCTGCCTAGATTTATGTTCTATACATTTTCTATAATGTGATTCAGAGCTAGATATTAAACTATTATCCTTTTTGTTATTGTTAAAAGTATCATTGTTTAATAGTTTACAATTTGTATGGAGTTTGTAACTTGGAGACAAAAGAGAGAAGAAATCATGTAGGATTCTCACTAAAATATCTCCAATTTGATATAAATTTAGTGAGATCCCTCTTATGATTACTATAATAAGTAGTCAAATGAAAATCTTGTTCCATTAGTGTACTCTATTAGCCAAATGCTTGCACTAGTTTCTAGTGTGCTACACTCTATGGTTGCATCCGTTTATATAACTCTATGCATTCTTGCTCAAGGTAAACAAAAAGTTGAAGCATAGTCTATGGAGAGGGTCACCCTCATCGATCCTACAAATGTTACTGCTGAAAAAGAGCCAGTACCTTTAGGATCCTTATCACCTTCCAAGGCCCAACACTCTTTTACAACAACCTTCCCCTTGACAACAAGCACATATGAAATCATTGTTCTTCATGTGTCGATGCACATGTTGTGTTTACTTGAGGACATTTTTTGTTGACCGGATGGTGCAATCAACAATTACTTATGTTGGTCTTAGAACAAGTAAAAGGGTAAATCAGAGTCTACAAGACCTTGGAGTTGACTTGGAATCAAAAGTTCCAACTAAGGTCGTTTGTATAGAGAATTTGGAACTGTGAAAGGAGAGTTTGACGTTGCTAAATCTGCAAAAGTAGTTGCAGCCAAAGGAAGTAGAAGCTTTTGCGAATTGTGAGATGTCCTATATTGAAACTCTAGACACTCCAAAGTGTCCTTATCATGGTGAAGAAGACCAGAATTTGGTTATTGAGCCTACTGGATCTGGTGGTGAAAAAGGTGCCACCAAGGACCACAAACGCAAAGCTTATGAGATATTTATAGATGTTTCACCTTCACCCTCGCAACAAAAGTTGCCTAGGAAACTGTAAGGTCCTTGATATGAGTATCTGTAAGGTCCTTGTTATGAGTATGAAGATAAGATTGGTGGGTGCTTTGAAAGACCAAATGAGTTGTATACATGGATACCTTGCCTGCAATTGCCTTGTCTTTCAAAGTCTATCCTTTTTAATAGAGATAGAAATTTGGATACCTTTTTGCTGCTAGTAGTGCCATGTAATTCTTAGTTGTACTAGTTTCTCCAAGCAAGTCTAGAATTGATAGTCATTTTGGTTGTCATAGTTTATACAACTCCTCAAGCTTGGAAACCCCGACTTGGACTTGATGACCAAGAAGAGGGGTCAGGATTGACTGCAGGTCATGACTATGCTACAGTAGAAAGCTATGCTTAGTGTAGGTGCAACAATAAATAAGCATAGAACAAGAGGGAAAAAAGAAAACTATAGTTGTAGGTCTCAAAAACATTATGATGAAATTAGTTGGGTTGACTCATAAGTAGACTTAGGTTAACTAAGACTCTTCATACTCTTACATGTTTTCTTGGTAGCTAGTTACATTGTTTCTAAATTTGGTTTCCCCCTTGTTTCTAAATTTTATTTCCTCTTCTCTATCAAGTAAGATATGTATGCTACTTGTAGCTTAGATTTTAGTAGATACCTAGGTCCATTCAATGTGTTAGTTTACTAAAGAAAGTTGAAGAAGCTTCCATTTTAGTTCCAGCCCCACAGCCAACTTTGGTGAACACTGCTTGTAATTTTTTAGCTATTTTAGTTGAGGAAATGCCATGTGAAAACATGTTACAGATTGAAGTTTGGTCACAAATTTGAAAAGGAAATGGATTTTGGAAGTTCTAAAAGCTATTAGGTGATGTGTTCTAGGGGTAGGAAGGATTCCATGTCATACAAACATGACCTCTTCATTCCTCAAATAGAATAGTCAGAGTTAAAGAAATAAATTAGTTATCAACATAGTTCTAAGGTGGTTGTTATTGACCAACAAGAACTGTTGGTTCTAGACTTTTCTTGACTCATACTGAATAAATACAACATGTTGGTTCTCGACTAGATCGTATCTTTAGGACATGTTTTGAAGTGTTGATTCTAGACTTGTTCATTGTATCTTAAATTAGAAAGACTATATGTAATAAATTAATTATGACATTGCCCATTTCTATATCATCTGTTGTTTTAAGGATTACTTCCTTATCTAGTCACTTATACATAATATATTCATTATGACACTGCCCATTTCTATATCATCTGTTGTTTTAAGGATTACTTCCTTATCTAGTCACTTATTTCTTCATTACATTCATTAAAGCATACAGTTATATGTTGCCACATTCACTTTTTATTAGTTACTAGTATCTTGTTTACAAATCGACAATAGATCATGTATTTAACTCCTTAAATGAAAGGTTGTCATTCACACCAATTAAAACAAGCGTTGGCTATGTAAGTCATGTTGCACTCACAATTAGATCATGCAACACTTGAAGTGATTCCTCTTGCATTCCCAACTTGACCATGTAAGGTTTTCAATTGCTTGCTTATTGTAGCTCATAAACAAAGATTGAAGGGAGCACATCATATACATGGTTATAAGGGCCTAGAAAGTGCAAATACAAAACTTATTATAGATCTAATATTATGAAGCAATTGGCATTCACCATATACACTAATAAACATTGATCATTTCACTTAATGTTTTTTGCATGTCCATGAATATATTGGTGGTGGATGTAGAACTGACATTCACCATATCTAATATTCTTCTCTCCTCTTTGAAGCTTGAATTCATAAGACATCCAAGATGACATCTCCTCTATTTTTTTGTTCTAAGATCCTTACGAATTGACCAGGGGGCTGTAGTTCATCAGGCAACCAACATGTGAGAATTTTGGATATTTTGAACACTATTATATATAGCAAATTGTTCTTAAACTTGGTCCATCAATTTCTCTAAAATTTAGTTGGCACTTGGCCAAAAAAGTGAGTTTCCTAACACTTAGATTTTAGATACATGGTGACTGTTCTCCATATGTTGGGACTATTTTTGGTGAATCTTCTCATAGGATGGTTGGCCCTTTGGAAGTAGAGTTAGATTGATAGGTAAATTTGTTGATGATGGAATCACTAGATTAGTTCACATTATTTAGTTAGATTGATAAGGTGGAAAACCATATGCATGAGCTTGGATGAGATTTATTAGATTATTGGTTTCCCCCATTGCTTTGATAGGCTTTCTCCTGCAGTTAACTCATATATGGAAGAGGCTTCACATCAAGATCACAGGAAGTAAGTGTAGGTTATTACATTTTATATTTATTTTAAATTTGGAAATATGCATTTTTTTGAACTTGCAATTTAAACTACTAAAATTGATGCAAGTTTTCAATCCATTTCTGATTAGCTGCCTTACAGGATGGGCTTATTAAACATGGTATTGTCTCATATGAAGTGACATTATTAGTAGAGAAAAGATTATCGCATTTGGTATCCCTGCTTTGGAGAAAGTTGATTAATATAAGAATGTTACAAATCAAGGTTCCATTCTCTTTCTTTGTAGTACTACTCCTAAAATTGGATTTCCCTATCAGTTTTCATTTTAAGGGGACGTCTTAGACACACAATGTATGATTTTTAAATATTAAGGTGTATGATTTATATCCTGATAAATGTGCTCCAAAGAATTGATGTAATTATATACTACTTCAACACGTTTCTTTGTTGATTTGTTGTCAAAGTTGAAATACATGTCTAACGTGAGTTATGTTTTCTGGCAATTGTTATTCTGGTTCCAACTCATGAATTAGCTCTGCAAATGTCTCAAGTATGTGAAGAGCTTGGAAAACTCTAAAAATTCAAGTGATAGGGACAACTGGTGGAACTAGTTTAATGGATTATATAATGCGACTGTATCATCCAATTCATATGCTTGTGGGGACTCCAGGTGTGATACTAAATTCAGCATAGTGGAACTAGTTTTGTTTCAGAGACTTTTAATGTTCATTCTCTTACATGGTCATTTATTTATCATATAACGTTTAACTCATATATCTATATAATTTATCTCAATACCCATTTTATTACAATGGGATGCATAACTCATTTCTTCATAATTCGAACATTCTATTAAGCAGTTGATACAATTTTCCAATGCATGATATTTGCTAATGAAGTGGCTGAAATTTCATTTTCCAATAGCTTTTGGTCCAGTCATAGGATTCGTTGACACATAGTTTTGTGCTGTGTAACTTATATGAAGTGGTTTTTGACTTGACTTGGACTCCTTCCTTACTCATAAGTCGATGACTATGTTGATAACTTCTTGAGTTTTATATTTGAGTTTTTATAAACCTATTTTGTGACAGATTGAACTATAGACTAAATCTATTGTATTCTCAAGTTTTGCTTCTTCCAGTTCATGCCCATCTATGTCATTCTCAAATTTTCATTGAGTTTTCTTACTCATTTTCTTTTATTCGTGTTATATTGAATTATGATTTGTCTACATCTTCCTCTTCTATTGTTCAAGGTTCATCAGTTCCAAGGAGCAACAACTAAATAAATGAAGAAATTGAACCTGCTCTGCTTTTCTACTCTATTATTGCTTTCCCATTTTGGTTGTTGTTCTTCAGATGTTATTGCTTCTTCCAAAACAAAATGTGCTAAGGAAATTTTTTCTTCATATTTCTTCAAGTTTTCTTCTTTTGTTATCTTCTTTCTTTCTTCCACAAAATTATGATGGGTCAATGTCTTCTCTACCCTTCTTTTCATTTATTCAAGGCCACCATTTGCTACGAGTTACAACATGTGTGGATGGCAAGGTTCAAGTCATCTAGAAAGACCCAAATCTAAGATATTGGATTTTGGGTCCTCCCAAAGGCCAAAAGGTCAGTTTATTTTTCATTCTCACAGTGAATTATTTGCAGTTGCTTAATATGGTACATCTAAATAATGAATTGTATGCATTGAGAATGTTGTATGGTAATGACAATGACATTTGACATCTAAATAGTAGATTAGGGATTAATACTATTTAACATGCAATACAAAAATTCTATCAGGATTGAGATGGGAACTGATAAATCATACAAATCTAATTTGACTTAGGCACCTTGGATGTGGTGTGATAAGTATGTTTTTTTCTTAGACTTTCATCTATTCGTCTTGTTGACTTCTTATTACTAAATTCTCGATTACCACAGAGGGTAGATAAAGAAATGTTTACTTGGAAGTTTATAAGGGTTCTTATTGGGTGCAAGTTATTTGATGCTATCAATCATTTATGGCTTTATGCACTGTGCATAAAAGTATAGTCTGGCTGTTGAGTTCGAATTAAATTTATATTGTGCAGCTTCCCCTATAATTGGTTTTACCTAGACTAACATTTGTTTCTTAAGCTTTAGGATGGTTTGGAAAACTAAAAAAATATAAGGTGTATTGTATTTATACCTTAATTAGTTTGTTCTTTTAACTATCATGTAAATGCTTTGGCATTATCAGAGGAAATGTGGGGACACTGATAAGTGCTTCCTGAAATTAATTTGATATTATACAAGTGGCGATGACAGATCCATCTACCGAACCCATATCCCATCATTCATGACCCAATGAATGATTGATTGCAGGTACCATCTGATGAGTTGTTTTATATTTATTTAGTACCAAAGGAGGTGAAATCTTAGCCTCTTGCTGAGAAAAAGGCCCTTGGTAAAAAGCAAACTAGTTTGGGGACCACACCTGCTCTGAAATCAGCTATTGTTTCAGACGCTATAAGGTTTTGTTCTAATCTGACTACCACATTGCCCCTTCAGTTGTTGGTAAACAATGATGCCATTATAACTCATATATAGCTATGTTTTATATAAATTTTGATATGTATAACTTTTAGCAAGGCAACTTGATCATTCTCTATGACCTTTTTGTAGGTCAGGTTATTTGATGCCAAGAATGATTATAGAGAACGCCTTCATAGCACATCTTCATCCTAGACAAAATAACTCATTGCATATCCTTGATTGGATATATCATAAACTGGTGTTCATGTACATGTCAAAGGTAAACTAAGGAATAATTTCATTGGTTAGTTCCAGTACACGTCATTTTCTCAACATTAGTGTCATACTCTCTTACTTTCACCTGCATAACACAAATTATATTATTGTAGGTTAAGTTATAGTTGACTGCCATATCTCTTGTAAAGGAACAACTACCACCACAAAAGGAAGAGAGGACAAAGGAATTATCCAATATATAGTCTTAGATTCACAAAATATGTGCTGAGATATATGGAAACCTCAGACATGGGGACTGGGTGGAACTGCCAGCTGTTGATGAGAATGATTTGTTTTTCAATAATCTCCATGAATATTAATATCAACTACAGAAGCTTCCTATGGCCAATCAGAAGTAGTGCACGGAGAAGGTCTCTATTTTCAATCAAGAAGAGAAATACCTTAGCAGTCTTTCTCTTCTTATGAGTTTATCAATGTTATCATACTCGTTGATGATACAAGTGACAAAAATAATACAAAAGAAACATCAAGATAGAAGAAGATGCACATGATCATGTGGCATATAGAGTTTGCAATGGATAGAGGCAACCAAAAGAAGATATTGTATACATGTATATGTTTCCATGCATATTGTAAAATAGGGGCCAAGTTAATGTCCTCCCCATGTGTGCTCATTGTTTAAATATAAATAAAAGTACATTATTGACATTGTAAGAACAACTTGATCTTGATTAGCATTCATCTTTTTTATTTTTGAAAACCCCTTTATATTGGTAAGCGACTGACTGGATACATAATGTCTCTTACTACATATGTATGTGTAGTACATGGTGTCTTTCACTATACACTAGCTATAATTACATGTGTAGTAAGTGTTAATTTTTTCTATACATGAACTACATATACAAATTGTAAGCAATGTCATCTCTCCCTACATATCAAAGCTACAAATTTAATTGTAGTCATATATTTAGCTACAATGAAAACTACATTTTTATGTGTAAGGACAATTTTTACCTACAATTAGGGTTACATATGAATTTGTAGCCAGAGGAATAACTAACTATGAATTTGAAAAATGTAGCCTAAATAATTAACTACACGAGTATTAGCTTCATATTCTAAATATAAGGATAAATGTAGCCAAAGCTTTTAGCTACATTTTTTTGTAGTTAAGACCTTATATTTCTTAGTGCCACCACAACTATTTTTTTTTCTTCAGTCTAATAAATATATATAGCTTGTCATCCTTTTGAAAGCATATATAACTCATCATCTTTAACAACTTGACATGAATCCTTATTTCTTTACAATCAATTTATTATGAAAAACGTCAATTTTATAAATAAATCAACGACATTTACAAAGTCTCATAGAGACACACACAAATAGTAAATTTTGGAGTGAAAATAATTAAATTGGGCCACATATCATTTTCCACTATCATCAAGCATACTATATCTTTGAATTCCCCTCAACATACATGAAACTCAACTCTCTAGATGGTGACCAATCTTTTAAATTTTATCTAGTTACTGGCCTTTATATATATGATTCAATGTAATCCACAATTACAATAATGATTACCTTTTATTTAAAAAGATAATCCATCTTTATGCAATCATTATTCTTATAATGAGGAATATAGGTCTTTCCTTGTTCAAATATGTGATGGTGGACATAAATTACCTCTTAATCACACAAAATATACATTCTAAATAATTGGTGGTCATTTTATTTAACAAAATATATTGGATTCATCCATCCTAAAAAAATATTCTTCAATCTGCTTATTTTAATTGGTCCCACTTGCTGGATTGAAAATTGTGATAAGATAGCCTTCATGTCTAACGCATTCTGTGTTACAACGTTGATATCATTTGATTTTTGGTCTATTTTTATTTTGACAACGTCTTGAAATACTAACAATGTCCATTTGTTGTTATCAACAAACATAAACATACTCCTAATAAAATACTTTGATGTAACCCATTTGAGTTACATTGTAATAATTGAGTAATAACCAAAATAGAATATAAAACTTGGAAGCAAAAAGTTCAACGGTGTCACTAAAACTTTGTAATTACTTTTTACGTTATACTTAAGCATTGTTTAATGGATAATACACTTTTAAAACATGATCTACCTCATATTATATCAACATATATATGGAATTAATTGTATAATAGAAATAGAAATATTATAATGTGGAATTTCTTTTTCATTGTTGAGTCTTCTAAGTTTGTATTTAGTACACTAACATTTGAAATCATAGTATTTTGAAAATTTTCCTGTAAGCGTCAAAGAATTTCTATATATGGTATTATTTTCATGGTTCCATATACAATTCTTACCTTCTCAAATGTTAGTAGTATTAAGAGATATAAAGTCCTGACTCATATATAATTGATATTTTCTTGGAATGTGTTTAGTTTTTGATTGGTGGAAAGTCATATTTATAATTTTCCTTCCAAGAATTTGGTTCAACCAAATAAAAAGGCCACCTATGAGTTTCAAGTAGATTTGAATTGATGTTTTTGATAAGTTAACTTATTGAAATTCAACAACACGCGATCACTAAGATTGAGAATCCACTTGATTAGGAAGTCTTTTTACAACATTATGACATAGTCAACATAGTAATTATTTTATCCAACTATAGTTTTAAATTTATTTCATCAACATAAAGTACGAAAATTGCATTTCATTTTAAGCTATACAACATTTACTAGGTAAAACTAAGGTATTAAACCATTACCATTTCATGTATAATGATGTGATGTTTGAAAATAGTTATTAAGAGAAATTAGAGATTAAGAAATTTGTTGTTCCCATGTGATTATTTCATAATGAAATCACAAACTTTAACATAAAGTTAATCAGTATACATCATTTTTCACGGACGTTGTATTTGATGCAATCCAAACTAAGATTTTTCCAAGGGAAAAACAAAATCATAGCCCCAGATGTTAGAACCGCTTCATACAAATAAATAAGTTTTCACTCTTGGTATTATGTAATAGAATTAGCAATGGATTTTTCATTTTGAATGCATTTTGTAAAAAATGATTTAAATCAAGTTCATTGAAGACATTCTGCTCAAATTTCTTGAATCGAATTGCATCTTCTTGAATGAAGTGTGGGTAAACTATTTTTCTTTTGTTACTCAAAATGAAAAATAATTCTTGCACTATAGGTCAAAGTGATAGAACCCAAAGGTAATAGGAGAAACTAACTCAAAGGTTTGGATGGCGGCGCGAGGGGTCTGTGGGGGAGGAGGGGCGAGAGGCGGAAGAGGTGGCGGCGGGACAGTCTCGGCAAGACACAGTCGAATAGGGGGTCAAAGCATACTCAGAACGAACTACCGGAACTCTGATCCAGATGGCTGATCGAGGAAAGAAAGAGATAAAGGGAACGTCGGAACAAGAGATAACTCCACAAACGGTGTTAGGGTTTCCATCCCTCAGGTTGGAATCAATCTCCAATTTGCTGGGACTAGAGGCATCGATGGGAACACGACATCTGAACTAGAAGGTGTCCCTGTACCTCCCGCGGATCCGGCGCAGGAATACGAACATGCTCAGGATCGCGCTCAAGAATATGTAAGGACAGGGACGGCGGAAGCGGATACTAAAATTAGCACAAAGACGGCAGATCAACAACTACATCCTCGTCCGTCGTTCAGGGCAATCTTGGTTGGATCAAACGTAATTACAGAAAATAACAGCGAAGGCAACACTTTCTTCCTGGACGAACTCTTTGAAGACAACTTGGACGACAAAGCTGTGGAGTTAACACAGATCGAAGGAAGCCCGGCGATCTTTATAGATCCAGAGGCGGAAGACAGTTTAGCGAGACCTTGGAAATATGTTGTGGTTATACGCTTACTGGGTACAGATGTTGGATTCATGACGATGAGGGACAGAATAAAACTGCTATGGAACCCTAAATGTCGATTTAATATGTATGAACTGGACCTTAACCATTACGTGGTCCAACTATCCTGCAAGGAAGACTATGAAACGGCCATTACAGGACCGTGGAAACTTTTTGGATGTTGTCTAGCAGTTTGGGACTGGTACCCCACCTTCAAACCTTCGGAAGAGTTGCCGCAGCGCGTTGTAACATGGGTAAGGATTCTGGATCTACCCCTACAACTCTATGTGCCTACCCTTTTAATTTGAGTACTTAGGCCTTGCACTGGGGAAACTCGTCAAGGTAGATGGCTACACTGCAATGCGCACAAGAGGTAAATTTGCACGATTGGCAATCGAGGTAGATACCCAGAAAACGCTACCCTCATCAATCTGGATCAATAATGTGGAATACAAGGTGGAATATGAGATGATTCCAGAAGGATGCTCCAACTGTGGAAAATATGGGTATTGCACAACTAACCAGCATAACCGCACAGAGAACACAAATACCATCTACGAGAGAGAGGAACATGGGGGAGAAAGTACCCATGACAACGAATGGCAGCAGCAGGCGAATCGACGATGGAAGCAAAGAAATTCTTACAGACAGCCTCAACAGGTAGACATCCCGATTGCTAGTAACAGGTTCGAAAATCTACTATTCGAGGAGGAACAGGAAGACCAGGAAGTTGTTACTGAAGCTACTAATGAGACAGGCCCCCGGGAAAAACAACAACAAGCGACGAGGAGAGTATGGAAACAAAAAAGCAAATCCAGCAACTCAGCTAATGCTATGGTCAATAATGCACAGGAGGGAGCGACAAATGTGGCCAAGGATACGACAACCAATACCTCGCCTGGCAAGGATCAAGCTGAGCAATCGCACAGGGTAGTACACCCAGACGCTGATGAAGTCATTGCTGAAATGGAACAAGACGATGTGGAAGCCGCGATCATCATCGAAGACGATGAAGAAGAGTTGAATAAAGAATAAAATGACGCAATACTACCTGGCACAGATGGCCAAACCACCGTATCTTTAATTAATTCCGACCAAAAGGAGGACAACGCTTCAAATATGAATTCAAATACAAACACAGAGAACTCCAAGGTACGAAAGACGAAGAAGCCAGCAGGAGAAAATAAAACAAAAACCCAACCAACACCTACAGGAAGAACACTGAAAGCTAACGGTACAAAGATGAAGAAGTCAAGATCGTCCACACCGTATGAGCAGTGGCGCACCATACGCTTGAACAACGAATCATCTGTAGCACAGAAAGGAAAACACGGTGAAGAAAGAGTGAATCCTTAACCAGAGACCAATAGTCCTGGTCACAGAATCTGACAACCTTTTTATGCCTCTGACAAACATAATTTGCTGGAATGTTCGTGGAATAGGGAGTGATGATCGGTGCAGAATTTTTAAAGATCTTATAGCAATTCACAAACCTGGAATCATAGCCATTCTTGAGCCTCGTATCAGCGGCGCTGCGGCAGAGAGAACCATAAAACACATGGGGTTTTTTTTCTAACTCATATAGGGTGGAAGCCAGAGGATATGCTGGAGGCATCTGGGTATGCTGGAACTCTAATGTATGTAGAGTCGAAATCATATACAGCCATAGACAATTTATTACCTGCAAAATCAACAATGAATGCTACGTTTCCTTCATCTATGCAAGTCCGCAATTCACTACAAGACAGCTTCTTTGGAAACACCTCGTCAGTATGGGGGAGTCTGTCTCTTCCCCATGGATAGCTATAGGTGACTTCAATTCCATTGTTGATCCGACAGAGCAGAGTGGCAGTAATCATTTTAACCAAGGGGAGGCATCCACTTTCCAGAACGCCATGATGCAAGCGGATCTAACTGATGTGGGATTCTCAGGAATGAGATTTACTTTTCGACATGGTTTGCTATTGAAGCGGCTAGATAGAGCGCTTGCCAACTCTGCCTTCATTAGCACTTATCCTGGTATGGTGGTGGATCACTTACCCAGGATCGGATCTGACCATAGCCCGCTCTTGATCAAATTCCGGTTCTTGCCCCGGCCACCCAAGAGATTCATGACGAGAGCATCTTGGCAGAAAAACCCAGATTTCTCCACGATCCTCCGTAATAGCTGGGATCAAAATCTTAGTTTCAGTGATGCCCTTCAGAAGGCTTGTCCTAATATTACCAACTGGGACAGCAAGACAAACAAGGAACAAAGGAAACATAAAGACCGGCTCATCCACAACATAAACCGGCTGCAAAAGGAGCTTGAGAGACAGTATAATGAGATCTCGGACGCATTATGTACTGACTTCCAAACTGAGCTCAATAAGCTAGATTGGAGGCACCGATGCCATATTAATTGGCTGAAAGATGGCGATAACAACTCAAAATTTTACCATAATTATGTCAATCAAAGAAAAAGACGAAACACTTTCACTAAACTCAGGAACAACGAAGGCGAGTGGATCACTGATGAGAACGACTTCATGGAGCTCGTAGCTGCACATTTTGATTCCATTCTTACTGAACCAGATCGTAAAGCCAGGCCTAATCTCGATGAGTTCCCGGGAACCTTTTTACAGCTCAGGGATGAGCCACTTGCTGCTCTTGGCACTAAGCCGACTTCAAAGGAAATCTATCAGGTTATTATGTCCCTTGACCCTACTAAGGCCGCAGGATTGGACGGCGTCTCAGCACTCTTCATTCAAAAGAATTGGGATACAGTTGACCCTAGTTTCGTGAAGACCATTGAAGAAGCTATCCAATCGGGCAGCATTCCTGAAGACCTGGGTGACGACACCATCGTTCTCATACCAAAAGTACATGCACCAGAGAAATGTGAAAACTTCAGGCCGATATCACTCAAAAACATCGCTTTGAAAACTGCTTCTAAGCTGATTGTCGAGAGGATCAAACCCTTCATAGCTTGTTGGGTTTCTCAAGCACAAAGTAGCTTCATACCTGGCCACAAAATTACTGACAACATTGCTATCGTCCAAGAACTCATTCACGGCATGAAGCGGAAACATGGAATGGCCACAATGGCGATTAAGATAGATTTGTCTAAAGCCTATGACCAGATGTCCTGGGATTTCATTAGTGATACGATCCACTGAATCAATTTACCGTAAAATATCAGAAATTTCATAATGGAGTCGATATCTAAGGGCCATACTACCATTGTTTGGAATGGTAAAACTACTACACCTTTCAAGGCAAGTCGGGGACTCAGACAAGGGGATCCCCTATCCCCTTACCTCTTTGTGCTCTGCTTGGAACATTTCAGCCAGATTATAGAGTCTAAAGTCACTCAGGGGAAGTGGAAACCAGCGAGAATTGGCATCAAGGGACCATGTATTTCACATGTTTGTTTCGCGGACGATATAATCCTTTTTGCCTAAGCATCTGTGAGACAGATGAAGGTCATCAAAGAATGCTTTAAAGTGTTCCATTTAGCGTCTGGTCAATCAGTTTCCAATTCGAAAACTCGTATCTTTTTCTCAAGAAGAGTGGACACGACATTGAGAAGAAAGATCACAAGATTAGCCGGATACCAAGCTACTGATGATCTAGGGAAGTACCTAGGAGTCCCTATTCTACATCACAAGGTAATAAAGCACACTTACAGTGAAGTCCTCAATACAATATCTAATAGAATCTCGGCCTGGTCAGCAAGGAGCCTATCCCTAGCGGGTAGGATATGTTTAGCTAAATCCACCTTAGCAGCTATGCCTACCTATGTCATGCAAACTACACAGCTTCCTCTTAAGCTTTGCGATAGAATTGATAGTACAATTAGAAGTTTCATTTGGGGAGGATCCAATAAAGCTCACCCCCTATCACTGGTTACTTGGGACAAGATATGTTGTACCAAAGAAAAGGGTGGTCTCGGTCTAAAGAAAATGCGTCCTTGGAACCTAGCCTTAATCTACAAACATACCTGGGACTTGGCTACATATCGTCACTCATAATGGTGTGTGGGCTTGAGAAGTCGATTCAACAAATCGACAGCAAGTAAAGTTTATCAAATTTCCATGCTTGGTCGAGCTGCGTTCACAGGGAAAGAATTCATAGAAGAGAACTCTTTCATACTACCTATGGATGGCCATAGTATTAATGTCTGGGAAGACAGATGGTGGAGAGGTGGATATGTGCTGAAGGAGCATTCGTTGAGGCCTGTACCTGATGATCTAAAAGATCTAAAAGTCAGTAGCTTGGTGAATCTGCAAGGAGAATGGGACACCTCGTTCCTTTTGAACTGGTTCACACCCAATATAGTGAATGACATAACCAAGCTGGATATCCCAACGGAAGCTGACGGTGGCGATATCAGAGTATGGAACCACACCGCCTCTGACTTATATTCTACTAAGACAGCATACCACAAACCAATGGAAGGGAAGTGTTGCCCAACTGCTGGAAATTGGAGGAAAATATGGGAGGCTAAAACATCGCACCGTGTAAAAACTTGCGCTTGGTTGCTAATGCATGAAGCTGTGCGAACTAATGCAAGAAGAGTTAGAAGAAGACTTGCATCTGACCCCATTTGCCCTAGATGCAGAGCTGAAGAAGAAACGACTATCCACGCGATCAGGGATTGCCACATAGCTAAAGCTGTATGGATGGCCATCCTTCCAGATCAAAATACTACACATTTCTTTGATAATACCGTCTTTACTGTTTGGTTTTAGAAGCAAATGGAACAAACTGAGGAGGATACTACCCTGTTCCTAACGGCCTACTGGCACATTTGGAACTGTAGAAACAAACATGTTTTCCAAAATGCTATCATACATCCCTTACAGCAAGCTAGATTCATTTTGAGGGAAACTAGAAACCAAATGCATGCTCTTGCCAGTACCAGCAACCAAGTAAATGACACTGGTCCTAATACGAAGATGATTTGGCAGAATCCGCAGGCCAACATTCTGAAGTTCAATGCAGACGCTGCCGTCAAACCTAACAGCGCTACCTGTGCAATTGTAGTTCGAGATTCTCTTGGGAAGTGGAAAGGAGGCGCACCCCTTAGTCTACATACTCAGGATGTCATAGAAGTAGAACTGAGGGGCATCATCCTCACTTTGGAGATAGCACACAGGAACAATATCAATAGAGCAGTATTTGAATCTGATTCATCCTTGGATGTGAAGATTTCTACTTCAGATTGGCATGATAATCCGAAATATGCTAAATTAGCGTCCAGGATCAGATTGTTAACCAGGTCGGAATGGTCCATTGAATACATCTCCAGAGACGCCAACGAGGCAGCTGATGGTCTTGCTAAAAAACACTTAGAACACCCGGAGAGTTACATCCAGTATGCTCTCCCTCCCACCGAGATATACACCTATCTTGTTAGGGATCTCTGTAAAGGTAGTAGTACTACCTCGTTTAATTATGCAAACCTAATTAGTGACTGTAGCCTTTTTTTGAATTTTCTCGCAAGGGGAGGGCGGGATGAATAAGATAGCCTCCCGACTTATTAAAAAAAAAGTGATAGAACCCTGTAAATAAGATAACATTAGTTTCTCCAAATCTTTTGCATACAATTGAAAAGATGGATTTTACGTCCCTGAGCAAGAAAACATTAATTGGCAATATGTGAGATCATACGAGGTAACAATCTTATAAAACACAATCACTCTTTCAAGTATATGTAATATACACTCCTTATAGAGAAGAAGGCACAAACATCACCATGCTTCATACAAGGAACTTTACAGGAACCAATTTTTTGGTGAGGAAAGATGTGTGTAGTTTTAATTCATTACACAATAAAATAATTTTTTTTTTATACTTTAATAAAAGATTTTAGTTGAATAAGGGGTAGATAGGGCCAAACGAATTTAAAAAGTTAAATCTGAATTAAAGATGAGTACAAAATGGAACATCATTTGCAAAGATACATGATATTAGCTACTTACAGAAACAATGATGTTTGTCTTTAATCAGCTTCAAAACTTGTTGTGATTAATGGGGTTAGTAAGACCATTCTTTGTTGATTTTCCATCATTTACCATAGCAAAGGGAGGCATATCACAATAAGGTCATGAAATTAGTACTGGTACATAAACGAGCTTCATAGAATAAAGGTTGGCCAGGAAGTGAAGACTCACCATTTGTGAGTCATAGGTTGCAATATATGCTAACTGCTACGAACTGTGGCTTTAGACAATGGTGTAATATTTTTATATGAATCTTTTAACAGAAGTAAACAAAAGGAAAATCTCAGTTGACATCCTTTAAATACAACCACAACGAATGGTGAAGTTATGGTCAATGCATGAGTATGAGTAAGGTGTTGATTCCTTTGGCCACCGAGTCAAATAACAACCTATGCCATCATTTTTTCATCAGATGGCAAGATTGTATAAATAACCGTAAGAAGGGCATTTGGTGTACTCACTGTATTTACTGATCTAAGAAATCTCTTTCCATTAATGATACATCTACTGCTCTTCGATTGGGGCATATCTTCTGTTTGAAACTTCATCAGCTAAAAACGATGGCCAAAAATGAATCAATTGAATATATAATTATCTAATCACCATGCAAGCTATCGGGAAAGCAAGCATACTTCATATCTCATGATGGAACGACAATGTATTAGACATTTGAACTGGTATCACATACAAAGTCAAAAGGTGTGAAATTGTGTTTGAGGACAATTATGTTAGGAATTGTGATGGGCATGTGATGATATTCTGTAGAACCGAAGGGGCAAGATTTAACGTGATTTTTTTTCACAAGATAAGAAAAGAACAATCACATGACAATACCGGCCAATAAACACTATGTAATCAAAATTATAACTCAAACCGTCCACATTTACTTACTCCTAAATTTAAATAGCTCCCCCCACATGAGAATAAAGATAGGAAAAATAAAATTACACCCAACGTGTACAACATATATCACTTATCATTTTCTCCTCACAACACTTATGTCGTTGTAGGGGATCAAACACATGGTTGTGCCCTTACATGTTGTCGTTGTGACCGCTGGCCGAACCGCCTCTGATTCTGACGAGGTCGCCTACCTCACTGCCAACCAGAAGCTCTCTCCGTCTGAGAGAGCAGATGTGTGTCCTCTGTTGAATGAACGGATTGCTGTCGTACTCACTGCTGCAATACCAACGTAGTGCCACGAACTGATGTGTGTCGTGTGCTGATTGGATACACCGTAGTTGTCGATGCACCACCAATGTGTTATTGACTATCGGCCTCTACTTCACTTCAAGGCAAAGTCGTTGATCCTATCTTTTCATAAGAGAGCACCACGAATTATTCTTATTTTCTTCCTCTTCAGAAGACACCAACAAAAAACAATTGATCAGATAATCTCAATGGCCTCCCCAGGGGCCTCTATGTATAGGTATACATTACATGTGGTAGCAACTAGAAATCTCACTCCAATTCCTAATCCAATTCTAATGTTGCAAATAAAGAGTCATCTTCTCTCCTATTGGATTTAACTCCTATTAGAATTGGCGACACAAGTCATCTCCTACTCAAACCTAAATCCAATTAAGACAGACCGAAACAATACTTTTCCAACAAATTAGATATTATTTTTTATTTAGGAATGAAGACTTACAAATCGTCGTGTCCAAGATATTCAATAAACAATTTAGCAATATAGACATTCATGTCTAAAAGATTCAATGAACCATGACGGAGAGTTTATAAATTACTAAAAATAGTATGAGAAACATAACGTGTAAGACAATGATGAATAGAAACAATTTCTGATATCTAGTATGGCAATCTGAAATCGTTCAATTTTTTTGCAACATGAAAGCATATTGCTAAAACTATATTACCTATTGTAAACATGTAGCCTTGGTCTTTGATGCCCTGAATAGTCCAAGTGGTGTATCAGGCCTCTCGCATGCACCTTGTAACACTGAAAAGGCAACCTAAACCATGTCCAACAAGGCTGCATGTTTTCATGATGTCTGCTGGCCTGGAAATACAGGCTGAGATGACACAAACACGCGGAGTTTTGGTTAGAAAAATTATTTAGAGCACACTCCTTCCATTAAAATACACAATCCCACACCAGGAACGTGCGACTATAGCAACTATTCACACTGTGCGACACAGACACTAAGAATGTGAAATTGATAATGTGCTTGTTGCTCATGCAACATTAACCTGGCCCCTATTTTACAATATACATGGAAACATACACATGTATACAATATCTTCTTATGGTTGCCTCTATCCACTGCAAACTCTATATGCCACATGATCATGTGCATCTTCTTCTATCCTGATGTTTCTTTTGTATTATTTCTGTCACTTATATCGTCAACGAGTATGATAACATTGATAAACTCATAAGAAGAGAAAGACTGCTAAGGTATTTCTCTTCTTGATTGAAAATAGAGACCTTCTCCGTGCACTTCTTCTTGATCTAGGGAAATGAAGAACCATATATCTTCACTCCCATTGATGTGTATCAAAAGCATGGACCACACCACCCATCACGGGGAAAAATGCATAAAGGGCTTGTAGTTTCATGCAACTCATCTGGGTAGAAAATATCTAAATCAGATCTAGCTAAAGGTCGTGGCACCTACAAGATGGACTATTTAGATTGAACTTTTTATCAATATGTTTACTTCCACGACAACAACAGTAAAAATCATCCCTCCCAACCATCAAACATTACAAAATAGACTATGAAGACAAGAGTGACTTCCGTCAGGCCCTTGCGGCTCAGGAAGACCAACACACATCCTGTTGTTGTCATTGTCTGCATGCATGCAAAGCAAGGAGAAGTAATCCTATATAAGGAGTGTGAAATGGTTGAAAATCTCTTATTTACTTCTCGAAAAGGAATGTTAGTTTATCTCTTGTTTTTGAAAAGGGTGGCTTATATGTTGTAACTCTTATAATGAAGTATAGGGAGTTAGACATAGTTGAAAATCCTAGATATTGACCCCTCTAGGTAGTGTATATACATCTTCTTGTTTGGAGGTTGCAACCACTATACATTTTAGTCTTTCTTTGGTATTTTCTCAGTCTCTCTCTCACTTGCTTTCTAATATTACAATATTTTTAAGTAGAGATCTTAAAGGTCTAATATGTTTAGTTTAAGTGGTTTTAGCTCTATTCACCCCCCCTTGAAGAGCCCATAGATCAACTAATTGGAATCAGAGCTTGGTCTTCGTCAACTAAGTACTCCAACAAGTAAAGAAGATGAGAAAAAATATATTGGGACTCTAAACATAGAGGGTGGCCTCTCCATGCATCCACCTATCTTCGACGTCACCAAATTTCTTTATTGGAAATGGATAATCCAATTCTACATATATGGCATGAGACATGATATGTGGAATGTTGTTGGCTTTCCATACATCAAGTAAAGGAGAAGTGACTACTTGGTATGAAGCAACCTATCACGTAATTGGTAATTACCCAAATCCTAACTCCAAATGACTAAAAAGTCAATGGTGAGAAGACATAGGCATCCGTCCCTAATATAGTAATATCAAAGCCTGAATTCAGAAGCATAAAGTTTGGCATACATGAAGAGAGAACAAGATAAAGACACAAATCATGATCTCAACAACCAACAAGATATATTAAGCAAAATTGTCTTATTACAAGATTTCAATTACAGTTTGAGATTCAAATAAACACAACACTACTCATGTGTACTAGGGATCTTATGATAAGTACACCTGACATAGCTCACCAAGCCTATCAACTTTTAGCCATCTATGAACCTATAAAACATGTGAAAAAAGGTTGGTAAAGCACACAAGGTGTTGAGTACTGGGATGCAAGATACATATACATCAGCTTTGAATTATTTGAAAAGATTTGCAGAAGTAAATGAATAAGAATAAACAAGTTAAGTATTTAGCAAAGTGATATCCCATGATTTATACCATTTTACTCCAACTATACCAAAAACATTATATATCATAAGGCCTTTTTTTACTAATTTCTCCTTAAAAGAGTCTGTAAGGGTGCTCAAGATTAGCTAACCCTTTTCTACATAACGGACCTCAAGGCCATCTCCAAGAGCTAACCATTATATTGGCATTGGCTGCCCTATCTTTGCAACTCAAGTAGGACGCCCATCCTCGTATACTTACTCAGAGAATATAGACAAGTGCACAAGATTTGTATGATGGAGTTTCTATATTATGTTTGTAAGTTATAACAATGGTACGAGACAAACATTGAGTACAATACTAGAGTACTACATGGCATTATTTTAGAGTGTAAACAAGCATACATATGTATCGCATTTAAATCAAGAAAGCCATATTCATACAATTATAAAAGCATGTACCTAATTTCATAGATTTCATAACTATCCTTGACCATATAGATCTCAATCAACACTTGGTTAAGCACAAAATTACAAACATGTGTTTGATTCTCATAATTAACCCTAACTAGCTTCATTTTAGGGTTTTGGCCAAATTACGATTCAAGTTGTTTATTTACTTGTTTCACAATCTTTTACTAATTCACAGGTTATCAAGGAGGTGTGGTCTAGGTTTCATGTCATTTCAAGTTTCCATGCATTTTAAATGAATATTACAAGATTCATGTTACTTATGCACAATCTCGGTCAAAAGGACTCACAATAGAGTAACCAAGGTAAAGGGTCATCAAGACATGATAACTAAGAATCAAAGATGGTTTTGATGAACAACATCACTTCATAATAAACACATTGCAACATAGTTGGATTTCACCTAGGGTCTAGGCATCATATTCCCAACCTTGGGTATCAAGATTACAACACATATGCAAGCATTAATATAGTTCATATTCCATTGGGGGTCAACATGTTACTTAGGTAGGAAACCCACATGAAAGGGGTCAATAATAGAAGGATCAACTATGATTTGAGAGGAGAGATCATAACAATAGGATCTATAATTAGATTAGGGCATGAGCAAGGTAATTAAGCCACAGATATGCATAATAGATCAAATTAATGGATTTGAGTTTCATACATCATGTTTCAAAAAGGGTCAGTCTTAGATAAAAAGGTCACAAGCCTCACAAAATTACTAATTTCATGGTTTCTTTATCATTAGACAAACATTAAGGAGCAAGTTTATCAAATTGGCGAAAGCTACATCATTAAAGTCCTAAAGTATGTCACCTATGCAATTAGGGGCATTTATGTGCATTAGAGGTGATTAGGAGTCTCATTTAGTTCCAAGGTGCACAAAAGTTTCTTATTAGATGAGGAAGAGAGTAAAAGTGAACTAATGATTCATGTTCGATGATAAGGATGCATTAAATGTGGTCAACTTAGCAATAGACCGCATTTACATAAACATAAAAAAATGAAGGGGTTTTAGGGTCTGAAAATTTGCTCAACTTGTAGATCTTTGTGAGATGATCAATTTGGTATATTGGATCATTATTTTTGGATAAAGGAGGAGGAAATTATCATTTTCCAAGTTTTGAATCAAAACTATATAGAAAAGGGGAGTGTCATTAACACATTGATATGCGATTTCATGGTAAAAGAGGGTCGTCCGATGAAGATCTAGAGGTTGGCACCCTGATGCTCCATGCTTGCCAGTTCATGGGCCACTGGGTCACGTGGTGCCTAGGGATCAACTCTACACTAGCCTGCTGCAGACACTGGGTGGGCTAAGCTGGTGATGGGCCCATGACTTGGAGTTGTAGCGATGGAGGACCAATGCTCCGCGCCCCCATCGTAGAATCGACAACTACTCCGCGTGACCCCATCTCATGTTCATGTTGAAGGAGAAAAACCTACAACGATGAGATTTGAAGCTAATCACCACCGTGAAGGTGGGAGCAGAGTCGAGCAAGTTCTAAGCCTTGCGGAGAGGATGTCTGCCTCTATCTTGGTGTCACAGACTCACTCCCAGCTTTAGTTGAGGTAGAGGGGGACTAAGAGAGTGCGCAAGTGCAACCTTAGCGGCAGCACCGCTGCCCCACACTAGGGATGTAAAACTCACTAGATGGAGGGTTAGGGCACAAAAGTGAGAAACAAGTGGGGGCAATGAGTGAGGGAGTTGAGAGGGTAAGTTCTAGATAGACAATTTTGATCAAAGTGCCGAGAACGGAGCTGATTGGTTGCGCTACTACAGTAGCAAGGAACTTTTATGGACCAAGGAAGGTGACAAATCTAGTGTCATTGATTCCTGATCCTATGATCAAGAAAAGTTGTCTCTTTAGGGTTAGGAGGAGGAGGGTGCCCACTCAACTGGGCCGCACACATCAGATTGGGCCTAATAAGGGGCAAAAACCAAAGAAATCTATTAAACTGTTATCAAAATAAAGACAACTTTGCAGTACCATAACTTGGGCTACAAATATTTGATTAGGGAGATTCTTTCATCCTTGGATTCAAAATTGAATTCTTTACATCTTGATATACATTGGAGAACATGAAGATCATATATAAAAGTTTCAATTTCATTTATAAGAAGTAACATATTGCAAAAAGGTACATGGTTCCAAATTAGAAATTAATGTACATATAGTGAAATTGAGCATTGTTGTGATCTAGTTGGAGTGTCACCACAACCAAGATATAAAATTGAATAAGAGACCACTTGGCTAGAGAATATAGTTATAATTTAGGAGAGAGAAAAGTCAAGTTATCACACAGCCTTTTACAAAGCTCAACTAAATGGTAAAGCCATTAGCATCATCGTTTCCACCCTTACTCCAACCAGGTTCAATATCACTTCCTCTTGGATAGAACCTATGAGATTTGGAACAAGATTCTCATCACTTATGAAGGAAGTAAGCAAGTCAAATAATCCAAAGTGTATATTATCAATGGTCTTCTTGAAAATTTCCAGATGGGGAAGAAGGAAAGAGTTGCTGAACTGTACTCAAGACTCAACATTATATTTAGTGTCCTTTCTCTATGGGTAACTCTATGGACATAGGAAAGACAAATTAAAATATCCTTAGATCTCTTCCCAAATGGTGGTTAAAAAAGATGGCTAATATTGAAGAAACTATTGAAGAACTCATAGAAAATCTACCACCCTATAAAGTTAGACTTGACAAGCAAGAAGAAGGAGAAGAAAAACAAGAAGTGAAACACTCTAACAAGATGAAGGAGGCTACATTCAATGCATAAGTTGAAGATATTGTGCAACAACAAGTCATTATCCAAGGTTTTTCATCCTCCAGTGAAGATGACTCACTCATTACTCAATGGTAAAGCACTTCAAGGGTAAATCCTCCTCCTCCTCCATTCCTAGATGCTATGAGTGTGGTCAAAAGGGGAACTTTAATTGTAGTCAAAAGGGGCACTTTAAGTATGAATGCTCAAAAGACAAGAAACCCCACCATAATAGCAGCCATAAGAAGAAGACTACAATAAAGAGGGTAGATTCAAGAAGAAGGAAAACAAAGAAAGAAGAGGTAAAGATGCAACCCATGCCACTTGGGAGGTGTCTTCCTCTAGTAATTCTAGTTCAAATGAAGGAGAATGTCACGTGGACCTCATAGCTAGGACATGTAAGGAAGTTAGTGAGGTGAATCTTGAAGAACTTCCTACATATGCTCTTATTAATATGATTCATGATTCCCGTTATTCTTATTCAAAGTTCATATCTAAAAAGAAGAGATTAGGTAAAATCATTGATGATTTATATGCTAAAATAGAAGTTCTTGAACAAAATGAGAAAACTTGCAATGATACTATATAATTTTAATAAGATAAATTCTTGATCTTGAACTCCAATATAATGGTGTAGAAATTGAAAATGGAGTTTATTCTAAGAAAGTTGATGGCCTTAAATATGAAAACTAAACCCATTGATGAGATAGTATAGCTTAGAACTAAAAATGCTAGACTTCTTGATAAGGTTAATGATTTCAAATCTAGATGGCCATTAGTAGTCTTGAAAAGGATTCTTATCTAACTAAAACCCTTTGTTTAGAGGCTGACTTATTCTATATTGAAGATGATCTTGCTAGTCTTTCTTCTACTTTCATAACTCTAAGTGATGATAACTATATTCTTAGAGGCACATTGCAAAAAGTTCTCAAAGGGGAGAAATACCTTAATGAAGTCCTAGAACACTCTACTTGATAAGTGGGTAGTAGTGGTTTGCGATATGAAGGAGGAAAAAATACCAATAAAAAAGGTAAGATAAATAACAAGGGACCTTCAATATACCATGGATAGGCTTTCAGATCTAAATCATCAATGGTTTGTACCCATTGCAAGGGTGATGATCATTACTCTACTTTTTATCCGTATAGGAAGAAGGGGACTAAATTAAACATGAAATGGGTCCCTAAGCTTACCCTCAATCCCTAAGTTTGAATTAGGAACTGGCCTCTCCTTTTCTTATAGGAAAAAGAAAAATGGATTGTTGATAGTGGTTGCTTTAATCACATCAGTGAAATGAACCACTTCAACACCTTTAGAAGAAGAAAATGAGTTTTAGTGACTTTTGTAGAGAATAAGAGAAGTAAAGTTGTAGGTGAGGGTGATGTAGGTGATTTATTATGCATAAATAATGTTCTTCTTGTAGATGGCCTACATCACAATTTAATTATTGTTACTGAATTTGTGATTATGTATATTTTTTTTCCATCTCTAAAATGTTGGTTATATATTCCCTCACATACAATGTCATATATAAGGAGTTAGAATTAGAAATATATATGCTATTTTTTCTATCTCTATTGATAATATTCTTGGTAAATGCCTAGTTGTTGATAGGAATGATATATCTTCATGGATTTGTAGACTTGGTCCTGTAAATATGAATTAGTTGAAGATGTTGAAAAAAAAGGAATTGGTCAAATGACTCCTTTAAATTGGACTTTGAGAAGGATGAGTTATTCCAACCTTGTACACAAGGAAAGAAAACCAAGTCCTTCTTCAAATCCAAAGGATACCTTAGCAACAAGAGAGCTCTTGAGCTTCATCAATTGATCTATTTGGACATATGAGAAATCAAATGCTTCATGGCAGAAAGCATTGCCTAGTGATTGTTGATGATTTCTCTCACTTTACTTGATCTCTTTTCTTGGTTGCATAGAGGGATATGATTGACATATTCTCAACTTTTTACAAGCAAATTGAAAGAAAATCTTCTTTCTAAATCATCTCCATTTGTAGTAACCATGTGGGAGAATTTGAAAATGATTTGTTTGAAAGTTTTTGTGAAGAATCCATTTACATGACCAACTTTTCTTCCCCCAATACACCTCAAGAAATGGGGTAGCAGATAGGAAGAATAGGTCATTACAAGAGATTGATCTAATAATGCTCTTAGATTATGGCACTCTCAAGAAGTATTGGGCCAAAGTCATTAGCATCTCTTGCGTTATGCAAAACTGGGTTTTGATCTCGACCCAACATTGGCCCTGTCGTCAGAACCAACGAGAGAAGTCATCGTCGCTTTAGAGGAAATTTCTTCCTCCGTCCTTCACCAAGTCATCGCCAAAAATATGCTCGGGTACCTTGGTGGGGAGTGGCTACCCACTGGAGCACCTACCTCACAACTCAACGACCATCGGTCATCGCTTTACTGAAGAAAAGAAGAGTGGGCGACATGATGGAAAGCCTTCTATCAACTTATTACATATTTTTGGTTGTCCATGAATTCTCTTGAACACCAAAGATTCACTCGACAAATTTCATGTGAAATCTTACAAGGCTTTCTTTCTTGTCTCTTGCACTACTAGTAGATAATATATGGTGTTTAACATTCAACTATATAAAATGGAAGAATCTATCAATGACAAAATTATTGAGACTAACACCTCTATTTCCAAGAATTCTATTAATGATGATGATCTATATGAGAGGATTCCTAGATTAAAAGAACTACACATCAACAACAAGGAAAAAAAGGTGATTGAAGTTGAATGTTCTAAACAAGATGAAAATAAGGATCCCACTCCCCTATTTTCAAAGGATCATTCAAAATAGCTCATTGTAAAGAAGTGAAAACACCTCTCTACCATAAATTTGAAAAATAAAACATCCATCGCAAACATACTCAAAGGTATCTTGGAATAGGTGTAAAATTTTAAAATCATTATATAATGGTAAACAAAAGACCAAAGTTTATAACAATGAAATAAAATCATGACTATATTCAATTCTAGTAAAGGATTACAAAAGTACATCAATCTCCCATAAGGGTTTACATAAAAGATACTACGAAAGGATCTAGATAGAGGGAAATCTAAACTACACCACCTTTGTCTCCAAGAAATAACTTCATGATATAGGTCCATGCTTAAATCCATGTACTCCTTATCCTATTCCTAGAATGGTCCTCCACGCTGCTATTGCACAAATCTGATCCTAGGCCTTGTTTAACACCTTAATCTAACCCTGGGTGGTTGGGAAAGCACCCAACAAAAGGGAAGGAAAACAAGGTATGTGTCTGAGAAAATGAACAAGGATAAAAGATAAGGAGACTATATGGAAATAAAGGCTAATATTTCATCATAAGTGAAGATGATCAAAAGAATGAGGAATAAATAAATAGATGCTTGCCATAATAAAAATACTAAAAAGGTTGCATGCATGATTTATATTGACTTCCTTAACTATGTAGGGTTGAGGCACCTACCTAACCTCAACCAAAATGTGAGGGAGAGTAACACATTCCAATCACCTACAAACATTCTATATCGAGTCGAGTAACAATTCCCCAGGGCAAATTTACACATGCCCTATCTATGGGTGGTTGTACAAAAGTACCACTACACTAGTTCAATAGTCTAATAAAATCAACATGCTAAGAACTATGGCAAGTATAAGCATCAATAAAATATAAACATGGAAGTGAGGAACAAGACCTAATAAATAAATTGTTAAACTAATTTTGAGGCAAATATAGTAAAGGAATTATCAATAGAGAAATTGGGGTTTTGTAGAAGCCTCATTAGGTAAACTATTTAGGGTTTACAATTATTCCCAACTTAGGTGTAAGAAAATAACATACCTTTCTTAATGAAATCCAATTATGAACTTTCACCACTTTTAGATGATCCAAGGTCCACTTTTCCTATTTTTAATGTATAATCATGTATCAGGTTTTTGTATATGCATTAATGTAAAGAAAACCCATAATTTTGGACTTTTTACACAAAACCTCGATTTAAAATCGAAAATCATCACCATTGATCTAGATAGGTTCTCCTGATTAAGAGAAAATAAAATTTTGTATATTTTGGAGTTACAAGGATTAAAGTGCATTTTTGGTGATTTTTAAGCAATTAAATCATTTTCTAGGAAATCACCTTCAATAAAACTCAAAACCAAACCATGTTATTCTTTTTATTAGAAATAGAATCTTTTTTTGAGTTCAGAACATATTTTTTTTTAGACAAAGGAATAAATAGTTATGATTTTTCGAATATCGATCAATCAGAGGTTGACACCTCTACAAACCTGTTCGACAGAGAAGAAGAGAGAGAGGGAGAGGGTGCTAGCCTGTGACTTGGCCAAATGAAAGGTGGCCAAGTCACCAGCCAATGCCTCATCGGCGGTGCGTAGACCCGCTTCAAAGCAAGGAGAACTTGGGCAAAAAGACAATTTTTCCCTCGGATGAAAAGCAAAGAAAAGAAGGTGGAATGGAAGGTAAACACGAGAAAGCACATGGGGGTTTCATCCCCTTCTAAGCTCGCACCATGGGAGACAAGAAGCAAGCAGTAGCTTGCGGGAATAAGGGCAAAAATGCTTCAAGTGCTCAAACTGAAAAATAAGAACGGAGAAAGGGAGAGGGAACCTAACCGAACTCAGTGCAAACCTCTATTGAGGTGAAGGTGTCACCGTGGTCCAAGGAGAGAAGCCACATGGTCAGGTCCAAAACTCACACGACAACAAAAATGCACATTACTGACCTTTTAGAAATGCCAAAAAAAAATAAACAAACGCCACTAAACTTGGAAGCCACAAAAAATAAACAAACGCCACTAAACATGTTTAGTGGCATTTGTTGACACTTAAAAAAATGGCTCTAGTACTAATGCCACTAAAAAGATAGTGGCGTAAGTTGTAAATACCACTAAATGTTTGTCTTTGGTGGCTTCCAATAAATGCCAAATAAAGGCCACTAAAACATCATTTTGCATTTATAAAAATGCCACTATCCATCAACTGGCTTTTATACAAATGCCACTATTTTGTGTTAAGTTGTTGTATGAAACAGCTCTAATTGAGTGTAATGGCGTATAAAAAAAGCCACTAATGACATACTAGTTCCGTATTATTACATTTTCATGGTTTTTAGTCAGTAAATTTTCAGTTCATTATCAGGTTTTCTATTTGAATGCAAATTGCAGTCAAATTCAGTTTTCCAAAAGTATGTATATTTTTTATTTATAATAAAATGACAATTACGTGGGGAGGATATTTTACCTTGTCCCTTAGATTGAATACAATACCAATCATATACTTTCAAATAACATTTTTCTATTCAATACGGTAACTTCTACATCATTGGATCTATCTCTCCCCTGATATGACTATCTACTTTTCAGCATGCCGACTTCAGAGCTCCTTCAGGAAATAGCTTTATGTTCTAGTAGAATCCCTGAACCACCTACCAGAACCACTAGACAATAGGTGATGCATTGTTGTAGTCGGAGTATTCTGTATTCTAAAGTAATCAGTAACTATGCTATAATTGGAACTCAAGTTTCTGGAAGATTATTCATTGTTTCAGCCGTTAAAAACCTACATTACTTGAAAATGATTCAAACTTATGTTAGGTGCACCTAAATTTTAGCATGTATGTAATAAAATGAGTAATAGGGAAAAGTTGGTGTTTATTGTCTGGATCTAGCATTTATGCAATAAAACGAGTAATCTTAATAAGTAATTGTACCTGAATACTAGCATGAACAACAGATTCAAGACCATTGTGGAAACAATAATAAATAGCAACTAGCATGGGTTCTGATTGAAGGAACTTGTCTTCAACCATACTTGCAGCCTGCAGGACATCTTCCAGATCTACAAATGTCTCTTTCCAATGGTTTCCCATCAGCCACCCGACCTCCACTTGCAAGCCAGCTTTTCGATTTAGGCACCATGTTACCTTCTTCCCATCCAATTGTGCCTCAAGGGTTTTCGTCTACTTTGCATAGTTTAGTACATGTACAAGGAGCATTGGCTAACACCAATTATAACAACAATTACCTGGATTAAGTATACCACAATTTATTTAGCAGCCCATTCAGCAAGCACCTTCTCACATGGCACTTCAGTAGTAGGGACAATCATTACAATCAGGCTTGCAACCTTCTCAACCATCAAATTCCTAGCTTCAGTAGCAGTTGTAGCTAAATAATTCGTTGAGCTTGAGTTAGCAACAGTTCCAACTATTGCAACCGGTGCAATTCTGATGACCTGTAATTGGAAGAACTGAAAAAGATTAGTCCTGGAGATAAAACAATAAAAAAGAGACACTTTTGCAATTTTTTGTAGTCACAATTGGCTATCATATTGGATGGAAGATATATCCATTATCATCCTACAAACATATCACCTGGAACTTAATGTTTGGATAAGAATACACCCAAACAAACCCCATTTTTCTTCAATATTATCATGCCATGCCCTTTCTTACAAGTTCCTGAATTGCAAGGAAAGTTTGTATAGCAACATATAAATACTTGAGAACTTGTTTTATAATTCAAAAGTTAAATTTTGCACTGGCTCTATTTTTATCTAACAACACGTATAAAAAAGAAATAATACACTCTATTATCAAGCATTTTAAATAAGATAAAAATAATATTGTCTTCTATAAAGCATAATGGAATGCAACTCTTACCTCAAGGTTTCTAATCATTTATTCTCCAAAACCATCGCTAGGACGAATCTATATCATAATGAAACACACAAATTAGTATAGACAACTGTAAATGAGTTATTTAAAGAATGCAGAATAAAAGACAATCGAAAAATTATAGAGGAGAGAACATGCTCATATAAGAAAGACACTACAATTGAGAATGTATCTGCAACCCATCTAACTATAGCACATGATGAATCAGGATCCAAGTATATTAATACACATTCAACAATTATAAATGTGGCCAAGCTAATGACAATATCATAAAAACTAAAATTACTCAAGAGAACCATATGACGATAACTCAAAAAGATCAGCAACACAAACAAATTTGGAACATAGTAAAGTTCATCAATATCTGTATATGAACAACTGTAGAATATAATAAGTGCACCATGTCAGGCAGGCAAACAAGGTGATGTTTTAAGACTACCTAATAATATAACATGAAAGATGGATTGTGCCCACAACTAATAATAAAAAGATTAGGATACATGACGAATGTTGTTCAATAGGTCAAGTAGGGGTATTGTGGGTAGTGTAGTGGTAAATTTGCTAGGTGCTATGAGTAGTACGGCCATGGAAGATCACCACGGCTGTGGTGGGAAGGGGTGAGCAAGATCGTATTGTAATGGAACACTCATGCTGAAAAATGGGGAATAATCATAGGAACTTGGTGGATTTTA
This sequence comes from Alisma plantago-aquatica, assembly GCA_963693085.1. Taxonomy (NCBI): domain Eukaryota; kingdom Viridiplantae; phylum Streptophyta; class Magnoliopsida; order Alismatales; family Alismataceae; genus Alisma; species Alisma plantago-aquatica. Next base: position 791,114,806 of record OY856410.1, on the reverse strand, counting down.
CACTTGGATGGCCACGGGCGTGGTGGGCACCACGGTAGTGGTGATACTATGGTCGCATGGCCGAGATGGTCAGCACGGTCATGGTGAGGCTAGTGATGGTGGTCATTGTGGGCTGGCCCGCCCATTTTGGGTGTCTACAGAATGGTCGTGCAAGGTGGCACGGCTGTGGTGTATGTCCCATACAAATAACTGTTAATATAATATGATGGGTAAATGAGTAAAACATGAACAATAAAACTGGTCGCTTACCCTACCTAATAGAAAAACAAGTGGGAGCATATTGTGAGTAAAATTTTTGCTAAATACCCTACCCTACAAGGTGTGGATGATAAGTAAATGGCAAATACCCTACCAATATAGAGACCTAGTGAACTATGAAAAAAATCTTGAGTAGAGTAGTAGGTTCTTGGGTTCTGGAAGTTCCTCATCTACAAATGTGTGTTTACTTAAGAATATTGTGAACCATGTTTAGTAACAACAAATAATACTACAGATGCTTACAAAAGAGATTCTTTTGACCTTTGGTCTAAACTACAAATATAAATGAGGTTCGACTAAAATAGTTTTGTACATCATCAACAGAAGAATCTTAGTTATAATTTACTATCTACCAACATTAAGGTCTATGGAAATTCTAACAATATATTTATAGTTGACCAATTATCAGATAATGTCTTTACATGCCGAAGGAAATCATCGAAAGTTTATAGAAGAAGTTATTAATTGGAATAAACATTCATATGCCTACGTAATTGTTAATATTTTATGTGGCCTTATTGACCGGCCTAAATCGCGTGTCCTAAAATTGGAGGTGGATTTGAGGTAGTCGAGCTTTTACATTTATAAACCCGAATCCTTCTAGGCCCCCGCAACTTTGTTTACGGGGTCGAAGTGGACATACGGGGTCGAACACAGGGACAAGGGGGTAGTTTTGAGAACACGGAATCGACACGCTACACTCCGGCAAGTATATAAAGAGATAAATTCCCAAGAAAGAAAGCAGTAAGATGTCACGAATAAAACAAAGAAAACTATCTCCAAGTGGAGTTACAAGAGAGATTTAAGATTTTAGTCATTTAGTAGTTTTTAGGGGTTTTCATGCAACAGAGACAGAAAGATACTGCTTGAGCTAAAGTGAGGTACGAAGGATAAAACTGTGGTAAACAAGCGGCGGTAGAACCAGTCATGTACCCCTCCTCTCGAAGCGGGTACCTCTAACAAGGCATCAATGCCCCTCTCGAGGTCACTGGACTAAAATTAGAGTGGAAAGGTCACTAAAGCAACTCCGTTCCAGGCACTCTCGTACTCCAGAATTGGACCAAACACTAGAGCCACAACACAACTCTCGAAGTTGTTGCGACGGGAAAACACGATTCGTTAGCTAAGCAAAACGCGATCCAAACATGCAAGCTAGAGTCCGGATATCAAACATAGCAGTCATCCAACATTGTGCACCAAGCATAGAGCAACAAGTAATTAAGCATCTTCTATTTCCATAAACAAATAAAGGGTCTTAATTACAATGCGTAAGTAAGGAATTAAATGACAGAAAGTAAAGATAGGTGCCGCCTCCTTGATGTAGAAGGACGACAAGGTGCTGTAGCTCCCCTGCCCGATATCAGTCAGAGGTCTAGCCCGATACAGAGGTGTCGGGCGGCACACCCTCTCGGGCGGCATGTACCGTCAACCGTATCGCTCAAGGACCATGGCCGATACACTCATGTCGGGCGACACACCCTCTCGGGCGGCACACTCGACAAGCTAAGCGTATCGGGTTGATATCGTGTCGGGCTAAGAGCTACTCATTGCTGATGTCGGGCACTTGTGTCGATCATCTACGTCGGCCGATATCGGCCCGCAGTGTCGCCCGGGACGGTCCTAAGTGAACTGTCCCCTCCCTCTCGGGATGAGGAGAAGCTCACCTAGTGTCGCCCGAGACAAGCACTGGGGTACGACACATATGCTCTCACAGTCTCCTCGGAAGATGGCTCAACTCCCAACTGTCTGAATACTAGAACTGTGTATTCCGAACTATGGACTGTCTTTTCGGCTCCCTATAGCTGCTATTTATAGTCAGATGGTTGGGGAGAAGACATGGTGCTCAAAGCGCCATGTGGCTCCCTTATGCGCCAGTCGTTGGACGGGCCGATACAGAGGTGTCGCTCGACGTAGATGGTGTCGGCTATTGGTCGTGACGGGCGGCACGCCTACCGGTGGGTGGCTGTGTTGCCCGACAAGCTGGGTTGCCGGGGTGGGCCGGGCTCCCTGTCGGGTAGGAGGAGTGTCATCCGTCAGCTTCTTCTCGCGTGGCCCCTTTCTTTGTCGAGCTTCTTTCTGTCGCCCAGCCTTGTCGGGAAGGGGTTGTATCGGTCGTCAGGGAGGCCGAGACAGACTTGGACTTATTCATGGGCCGGAGCGGCCTTATTGCCCAAAAACAAGGAAAACTCTGCAAAAGATAGGAAAAATTGGATTAAGATCATTTCTTGGCCAATTATTGCGAAAGTGCATATAAAAGAGAGGTAAATAGAAGAAAAGGGCAGTTTTGATAACAGAAAAATAGTCTAAAATATCACAAAATTTGGTGTTATCAACTCCCCCAAACTTAGCGTTTTGATTGTCCTCAATCAATATTTAAACTATATTTTGTGATGTTTCTTCTTGCTTGGTATAACTTCTTGTTCAAAAGGATGAAACGAAGATTGTAATGCCTTAAGGATAATGCTGTCTCAATACGAACAAAAGACTCAGTTTTCCCTACCTTATTGTTAAGTAAGATTTTTCTCCACAGCTTCGGCGAGACTTAGTTGTATGATTATGAAGTTATCTTACACACCAAACAACTTTATTTTTGGGGCAGAAAGTTGTGTATAGGGTAGGCTAAGGCTTTTTGGGTTTTTCATTCTTGTCTCCCATCAGTCCATCCAGGTAAGGGTCCGTTAATGGGCAAGTGGTCCCTGCAGTCCAAGCCACTTGGCTTTAGAGCAGTGATTTCACATCCTACGTACCACTACCCCAGATCTACCATGCCTAAAGATGGGTACTTTTGGAAAAACAAGTGGTGTATATATATATATATTTTTCTTTTTCTTTTATTGGGCACAACTCTCATGCTTTTATTCACGCTCATGAGGCTTTTCTCTCTTTTTTGGGATTTTTATTGGGTAAGGGGGAACAAAAGAGATTCCTTCTGTTTGGGCAGCTTTTTCCTTCTCCATACTTGTCTCTTAGCTGTTTGCGAGATTATATATATATTTTTGAAAATTTTTGACATGGCAAAACATATTCTTTTGTTCGTTTGAAGCAGCATTATCAAAAAGATATAACAGAACTTGTAACTCGTTCAGTACAGAAAGTAAACTTTGCAAGAAGTTGCATCAGGTTTTTATTATTATTACAACAACTTTGTACATATGCATGTGGACAGAAATTTGTAAAGGGCAGATTTTTGAACATTTTTATATGACATACATGCGTAGATCAGATATACAGGAAGCTATAAGAGCACGTCAGATAAAATTGAAACCCCTAAGCGTAGAAAGCTTGAAGAGTTAAGAATTTTATACCTCCCTCACTGGCACACGGGTACCCCCCCAAACTTACTCCACACTCTGTCCCAGAGTGGTGAAGAGGGCAGGGTGAGGTAATGTTTAGCCAGTGAGGGTTAGCTCGCTGATGTGCTGCAATATGCTCCTACGAAGTTGCAGCATGCCATTGGGAGGCAGTCTAGTGGGTTCACTGCGGCCAATGAGAGGCTGAGCCGGAGCTTAAACCCTCAAAATTCACTTCTGGCCCACCTTTTCTCCAGATCTCCGTTGTGAACATGAACAAAAGGACTGATTATCAGTCCCAAGAGTGTGTAGTCAGGGTGGGCCCTCTCCCCTAGGAGGAAGAAACCGGAACACCCCAAACTTGTTTGGAGGCCTTGGTCGCCGTACTCGTGCTGTCTCTGGAGATGATCCTAAACCACCACAGAGACAGGCTGATAACAAGGTGACCCTCCATTTGAGCTATCGCATGAAGAAGAATCCATCCCTTTCTTGTGGGTTCCGTTTCTGTCCGACAGTTGTTGCTGATCCCCACGCTGTGCTTGCTGGTGCGACCGGTGGTTTGCACTGTACGGGCCATACCTGTTATTCAGATTTAAAATTTATTTACATGTTAGGCAGATAAAAAGAAAAAATGTTAAAACTTGTCTTGCGGTATAACCCCGGGTAGATCCAGGGCGATACGAGATTGCTGCGCGATACGACTTGCCGTGCGACACAGATGTATCGGGCGACAAGGTCAAATGAAACAAAAACCCGATAGCAAGATGTAAAGAACATGCCGCTCGATATGGGTATATCGGCCGAAAAGACCGCCAAAAGGCAACTGCTTGATAGGACTGCACCAAAGAAAACGTGTCTCCCGACATGGTGTGTCGGGCAGACACCATCGGCCGTTATGTCGCGCTTAACTGCGTCGGGCGATACAAAATCGACAGCGCGTGATAGGAAAAACATGTGTCGGGCGATAAGACTGTCGAGCGATAAGCTTATCGGGCTATACCTTTGCTCATAGGAGCCATCGCCCGATACCACGGTGAAGGCAACTGGCCGACACGGGAGCAAAAGGGCGGACTACTGCATGCGTTACAGGTGGCTAAAATTAGTAAAGTGTGACAGCCCGACACGGTAAAACCACCGTTCTTATATATAGCCAGCTCGACCAGGGGAGAAACGGACACCTCTGGGGCACGCATCGGCCAATGGGTCAGGCGGTTTCCGAGACGATGGTCACACCAGTCTCATTAAAGGTATTTATTCCCATGCATGATAGGGTGCATGTCGCCCAGGAATGCCGACCGCCACGGCCGTTGCGATGCCCGAGAGACCGAAGCCCGGTGTGGGCGGTCCTGCGCGCCAGCTGAGCGGCTGCCTGACACTGTTAAAACAAGCGGGCGTAAAAACCTAAGAGCAGAAACAATGATCAAAGGGTAAAACATCATCGGCCAAGGGTTAAGCCCCTGGCCTCAGAGTGCAAAACTCTTCAAAGCTTCGGAAAGTTCCGTGATGACCCATAAAACAGAAGAGCCGGCACGCTCGACGCATGCTCTGACTTCGGGTCTTATTACAATCCATGAAGTTTGTTTTTACTTGTTATAAAATGCACCCTATTCTATGAAAGGAAAGAGAACTCGGGCTGCTCCTGAGGAGCGCTGGGGTTTGCGTCGCCAGCTCGACCGGTGTAAGATCATCTTGATCAGCCCTCAACTATACTCATATCTTGCATACTGATCTCTGCTCTCCTGACAAATGCTTCATCTTCGTAGAACCTTTTCACCCTGTGCCCATTCACCTGAAAGGCCTTGGTCGGGTCGTCTTTGTCGTAGAGCTCCATCATCCCTGATGGATATATCCTTGACACTGTGAATGGTCCAGACCACCTTGTTTGCAACTTCCTAGGGAAAAGACGAATAGAGGACTTGAATAACAAGACCTTATCCCCTTCGCTTACATCTTTTCTTCTAAGATGGGCATCATGCCACAACTTTGTCCTCTATTTGTAGATTTTTGCATTTTTGTAGGCATTCATTCTCAGCTCTTCGAGCTTTTGAAGCTGCAAAAATCTCTCTTCTCCAGCTTTGTCGAGGTCCATATTTAGGAACTTGATTGCCTAGAGGGCCTTGTGTTCCAATTCTAACGGTAGGCGGTCGGATTTTCCGTAGATGAGACGGTAGGGGGTGGTTCCAATGGGTGTTTTGTAAGTGGTTCGGTAGGCCCAAAGTGCATCGTCAAGCTTCATGGACCAATCTTTCCTTGTTCGGCTGACAGTTTTCTGCAAGATTTTCTTGATTTGTCTGTTGGAAACCTCTACCTGCCCTGACGTCTGGGGATGGTAGGGTGTAGCGATCTTTTGCTTCACTCCGTACTTGCGCAGGAGTGCTTCAAACTGTCTTTCTCCAAAGTGAGATCCTCCGTCGCTAATGACTGTGCGCGGGACGTCGAAATAAGGGAAGATGGTCTTCTCGAAGAGCTTGATAACCGACTTGGCGTCGCAGGTTTGGGTGGCTACCGCTTCCACCCACTTTGATACATAATCCACAGCCACGAGTATGTACTGATACCCCCGAGATGGGGGAAACAGTCCCATGTAGTCGATCCCCCATACATCAAATATTTCGACTTCAATCCAGCTCGCCATTGGCATTTCATCCCTCCGCCCTATGTTCACTGTAAACTGGCACTCTTTGCAAGCCTTCACAAATTTTGCAGCGTCTTTAAATAAGGAGGGCCAGTAGAAACCTTACTGTAGCACCTTTGTGGCTGTTCTTGCGCTACCTAGGTGACCACCATAGGGGGAGGCGTGGCATTGCTTCAGGATGTCCGCGGTTTCTTCTTCTGGTATGCACCTCCTGTATAAGTTGTCGGCGCATCTTCTGAATAGGAGAGGATCATCCCAGTAGTAGTTTTTAACCTCCGCAAAAAGCTTCTTCTTCTGATTGTACGTTATGTCAGGGGGCAGTTCTCCGCAAGCAAGATAATTGTAGATGTCTACAAACCAGGGTAGGCTTTCCTCTTGGGCTTCGACCAACATAAGGGCTTCGTCGGCATAGTCGTCGTTGATAGGAGGCCCTCTCTCTTTCTCAGTCATGATCCTTTATAGATGGTATGCGACCACATTCTCCGCACCCTTCTTGTCGATAATTTCGTGGTTGAATTCTTGGAGCAGTAAGACCCACCTCAACAGTCTGGGCTTTGCGTCTTTCTTTTGCATTAAGTATTTTATTGCCCCATGATCTGTGTATACCTTGACCTTCGCTCCGATGAGATACGATCTGAACTTATCAAATGCGAAGACGATCACTAGCATCTCCTTCTCAGTTGTTGTGTAGTTTACTTGAGCCTCGTCCAACGTGCGACTAGCGTAGCAAATCACATGGTGCTTTTTGTCTTTCTTTTGCCCCAGGATGCCCCAACTGCGTAGTCGCTTGCGTCGCACATCCACTCAAAAGGTAAACCCCATTCAGGCGCTTGAAGGATAGGTGGCGATGTTAAAGCATTTTTAAGGGCCTGAAAAGCATTGAGACAATCGTTAGAGAAAACAAATTCAACGTCTTTTACCAGAAGATTAGATAGAGGTTTGGAGATCTTTGAGAAGTCCTTGATGAATCTTCGGTAATATCCCGCGTGCCCGAGGAAGCTTCGCACCCCCGTCACAGATCTCAGTGGAGGAAGCTTGGATATTACTTCAACCTTGCTTGCGTCCACTTCGATCCCACGCTTCGAGATCTTATGCCCGAGAATGATGCCCTCCCGCACCATGAAATGGCATTTTTCCCAGTTCAGAACTAGGTTATTTTCCTCGCACCTTTGAAGGACCGATGCCAGATTCTTTAGACAACTATTGAAGTCCTTCCCATAGATGGCAAAATCGTCCATGAAAACTTCTACGATGCCTTCTAGAAAATCTGAGAACATCGATATCATGCATCTCTGAAAGGTAGCGGGGGCGTTGCAGAGTCCGAAGGGCATCCTTCGGAAGGCATAAGTGCCGTAAAGGTAGGTGAATGTTGTTTTCTCTTGATCGTCGGGCAAGATGGGTACCTGGTAAAAACTTGAAAAGCCATCAAGAAAACAAAAGAAATCGTGATGCGCTAACCTTTCGAGAACTTGGTCAATAAAAGGTAGCGGAAAATGATCCTTCTTTGTAACCTGATTTAGCTTTCGATAATCTATGCACATCCGCCATCCGGTGACGGTCCTAACTGCCACCTCGTCACCCTTCTCACCCTTAACCACCGTCATCCTGCCCTTTTTGGGCACTACGTGGATCAGACTTACCCAATTGTTGTCGCTGATTGGGTAAATGATCCCCGCATCCCTAAGCTTTATTACCTCTTTCTTGACGACCTCCTTGAGCATCTGGTTCAGTTTCCTCTGGGGATGAACCAGAGGCTTGGCAGATTCATCCAAGTTGATGTGATGCATGCACAGGGTGGGGCTAAGGCCTTTGATATCATCTACTGAATATCCTATAGCCCTCCTGTGGAGCCTTAACTCCTCAAGGAGTCGGTCCAGCTGGTTGCTTGAAAGATCGGCGTTTATGATGACAGGATTTCTCTTCTCTTCATCTAAGAACTCGCACTTCAGGCCTTCGGGCAATGCTTTTAACTCTGGCTTTGGCCTGGGTGCCTTCTCCTGAGGCTCCTCCTCGAGAGAGGCATACATCACAAACTCAACCACCTTATCCTCTTCCTGCAAGTCTTCGTCAGAAAGGTTGAAAAGGTTGAGATGCTTCGCGACCTCAGGATCTTCGAGGTCGGGATCTTGACAGTTTATTGCCCTCAAGAGGGGGTCTACTGTCCGGATATCTTCCTCTACTTCCTCGCAAAATTTATTGTAGCTATCTACAAAACATGCTGATTCAGAGAGGGATGGGCTGCTCATGATTTCCTTCAGCTTGAAGTCCATATGGTCGTTCCCGACCCTTAAAGTGATCACCCCCTCATAAACATCAATCAGCACCCTCCCTGTCGCCAAGAAAGGACGTCCAAAGATGATCGGGCAACTGGGGTCTTCAGCTGTGTCGACGACGACTATGTCGCAAGGGATGAAGAAGTTGCCCACCCGGATCGGCACATCTTCGACAATGCCGACAGGTCTCTTAAAGGTGTGGTCTTCCAGTTGGATCCGCATGTTGGTTCGAACCATGTCGGTCAAACCCACCCTTTGTGCGAAACTTAGGGGCATGAGGCTAATGCTCGCTCCCAAGTCTGCTAGACCCTTGCGCTCGACGTTGTCTCCGATGTCGAACGGGATCGTGAAGGCTCCGGGATCCCTTCTCTTATTTGGCGTGCCGAGCTTCAAGAAGGTGGATGAGGCGGAAGCTAGATACACTGTCTCTGTCCTTCCTCCTCTTCTCTTCTTTGTGATAAGGTCCTTGAGGAACTTGGCATACATATGCATCTCTTCCAAAGCATTAAGGAAGGGGACTTCAAGATGCAGTTTCCTGATCGAGTCCATGAACCTTTCGTGATGCTTCTTCAGATTCACCTTTATCAACTTGTACGGGAATGGAATCCTAGGAGCGTAAGAATTCCTTCCGCCAGGCAGCTCCTCAGGGAACTCTTGTGCAGACTGTCGAACATCTGCTTGTCTTTCTTCTCCTTCTGCTGGGGTACACTCTCAGGCCTTAGCTCGGGCTCAGGCCTGGCTTCGTCAGGGCGCTCCAGCATTCTCCCAGACCTCAGGACTGCCATTACAGCAGATTCAGGGTGTGGGGGAACTTTTATTGCAGGATTCTCCATCAGAGCAGCCATCTGGGTCTGTCGCCGATCTACCTCACGCTGGCGCATCTGCAAGCTGGCCATCTGGCGTTGCATTGAATTCAGAGCCCCAGGGCTAGGGAGCGTGTTCTGCACCAGTTTGCTGATGATGGTATCCTGTCTCTTTATGTAGGCAGAAAGCTGACCAACCAAGCTAGGCTGGCTCGGCCTCCCACCTCAGCCTTGACATTCACTCTCAGAAAGGGACTGCTCGCAGCGAGACATGGTCTCAAAGCTTGGCGGAACATGTCACAATTTTCCAGAGTTCCTAAAAAGGCATATCCTAAATCAAGTTTAGAAAATTGAATCTTCATTTTTGTGAAAGAATGACTATAAGAAAAAGAGTGTTGTTAAGCTCATTGCTAAGCTTGAGGCACAAGAGTGTAGTTAGTGGATTCGAGTTTGTCTACAGTACCGCTTTTGCCTTGTCCCCGGCAACGGCGCCAAAAAGTTGACCGGCCTAAATCGCGCGTCCTAAAATTGGAGGCAGATTTGAGGTAGTCGAGCTTTAACATTTATAAACCCAAATCCTTCTAGGCCCCCGCAACTTTATTTACGGGGTCGAAGTAGATATACGGGGTCGAACATAGGGACAAGGGGGTAGTGTTGAGAACACGGAATCGACACGCTACACTCCGGTAGGTATATAAAGAGATAAATTCCCAAGAAAGGAAGCAGTAAGATGTCATGAATAAAACAAAGAAAACTATCTCCAAGTGGAGTTACAAGAGAGATTTAAGATTTTAGTCATTTAGCAGTTTTTAGGGGTTTTCATGCAACAGAGACAGAAAGATACTACTTGAGCTAAAGCGAGGTACGAAGGATAAAACTATGGTAAACAAGCGGCGGTAGAACCAGTCATGTACCCCTCGTCTCGAAGTAGGTACCTCTAACAAGGCATCAGCGCCCCTCTCGAGGTCACTGGACTAAAATTAGAGTGGAAAGGTCACTAAAGCAACTCCGTTCCAGGCACTCTCGTACTCCAGAATCGGACCAAACACTAGAGCCACAACACAACTCTCGAAGTTGTTGCGACGGGAAAACATGATTCATTAGCTAAGCGAAACGCGATCCAAACATGCAAGCTAGAGTTCGGATATCAAACATAGCAGTCATCCAACATTGTACACCAAGCATAGAGCAACAAGTAATTAAGCATCTTCTATTTCCATAAACAAATAAAGGGTCTTAATTACAATGCATAAGTAAGGAATTAAATGACAGAAAGTAAAGATAGGTGCTGCCTCCTTGATGTAGAAGGACGACAAGGTGCTGTAGCTCCCCTGCCCGATATCGGTCAGAGGCCTAGCCTGATACAGAGGTGTCGGGCGGCACACCCTCTCGGGCGGCATGCACCGAATGTCGACCGTATCGCTAAAGGACCATGGCCGATACGCACATGTCGGGCGCCACACCCTCTCGGGCGGCACGCTCGACAAGCTAAGCGTATCGGGTTGATATCGTGTCGGGTTAAGAGCTATGCATTGCTGATGTCGGGCACTTGTGTCGCTCATCTACGTCGGCCGATATCGGCCCGCAGTGTCACCAGGGACGGTCCTAAGTGAACTGTCCCCTCCCTCTCGGGATGAGGAGAAGCTTACCTAGTGTCGCCCGAGACAAGTACTGGGGTACGACACGTATGCTCTCGCAGTCTCCTCGGAAGATGGCTCAAATCCCAACTGTCTGAATTCTAGAACTGTGAATTCCGAACTGTGGACTGTCTTTTTGGCTCCCTGTAGCAGCTATTTATAGTTAGCTGGTTGGGGAGAAGACATGGTGCTCGAAGCGCCACGTGTCTCCCTTATGCGCCAGTCGTTGGACGGGCCGATACAGAGGTGTCGCTCGACGTAGATGGTGTCGGCTATTGGTCATGACGGGCGGCACGCCTGCCGGTGGGTGGCTGTGTCGCCCGACAAGCTGGGTTGTCGGGGCCGGCCGGGCTCCCTGTCGGGTAGGAGGAGTGTCGTCCGTCAACTTCTTCTTAGGCGGTCCCTTTCTTTGTCGAGCATCTTTGTGTCGCCCAGCCCTGTCGGGCAGGGGTTGTATCGGTCGTCAGGGAGGCCGAGACAGACTTGGACTTATTCATGGGCTGGAGCGGCCTTATTGCCCAAAAACAAGAAAAACTCTACAAAAGATAGGAAAAATTGGATTAATAGCATTGCTTGGCCAATTATTGCGAAAGTGCATATAAAAGAGAGGAAAATAGCAGAAAAGGGCAGTTTTGATAACAGAAAAATAGTCTAAAATATCACAAAATTTGGTGTTATCACTTATGCTCTTGAATTATTAAGAGGTTCTTTCTTATAAACTGACATGAATACACATAAACTAGGTCCTTTTCCATAAATTAATGATGTTTCTATTAAAATCTTTTGAACATGAACAATACTTTGAATGTTATAAGATGGAGATTCACCAAAATTTCAATATTGATAATGACAAGTAAGTCAGGAACACATTGATTTAGAATTATGTCCGTGACAATCTTATGTTTGTGGCATGAAAAGTTAGCAAAACAAAGATAAGAACTTTGTAATTATAACACAGGGTGAAGGGCTCAGTACATTGTATTATGGAACATCTTCAACTTTTTCATTGTAACCAGAATGCAAAACATCATATCAATAAAAAAAGAAATCGTATGACGTTGTATCAAGTTTTTTTCTTATTTAAGATATATAGATCAAGTTTCAAACCACGGAAATCATTAATATTTCTATGTATTCATATATGAGTGCTACTCAAGAATACTAGGTTGTTTTTAAACTAAATGAAGCCTTAAGACTATCACTTATAATCATAACTTTTTTCTGTGTATGTACCTACAACATGAAGTAGAGTAAGTTTGTCCACTTACTCCTCACCAATCAAGGAAAAAAACTCTTCATTAATATTGAGTTGGTGATCAAAATATCATGGATAATTAGTGATGGCATTGTTGGGATGAAGGTATAATTGTAAACTAGACGTGAGATCTACTCATGTAAGAAGGTGTCGCTCCAATATCAAGTTACGAAATGTTATACTAAATATATGTTTATGCATGCGTACAAACTGTTGCTTATGTAAAGGCAGTGATAAAAAAAACCAAGTTCTAACCAATGTGTGATTAAAATAAGAGATGAAAAATACATAAAACAACAAAATATATTAACAAATACCATCAAATTCTAATCAAGAAATATGCAAATTCCTTTATAACCAGTAGCTATGACAAAGAACTCACTTTTAGGTGCAGCCAGCTTCTTGGATGTGATAGAAAATTTACGAGAGTGCTTCATTATCATGAACCATGCCTTTATCAACATCCTCAACATGTTGTAGAATAGATAAGGTGGCACTCTACGGATGAACAATATTAAAAACAATTAGTGGTGGGAAAAGGTAGAGAAGGCAGTATCATCTTGTATGGATATTAGATTAGTAATGCTCATATCACGTATTCAACTTATATCTATATAATGGACTAATACCTATGTAATTTTCACTCAAATTCAGGACGAATGTCAATTTCACAATAATTCATATGTGCTATGCATTTTGTGTCAGTGAAGCATTCTTCTGGGATTAACATATATATGATACTCTGAAACTACCATGGTCTACTTCCACCCCTACATCTACAACATGTCAGTGATCCTATTCTAGATATATGTTGTTGGATCTCTCCTCACCCCAACCCCAACCTAAATGACCAACTACAAATTTCAAATATGATCTACTAGATTTTGCATTGTATAAATATCTAAGACAAGTCGTATAGATACGTTATTAAGTGGTATATATCTATGTGACATTTCATGTGTCATGTTTGAAATATCCCTTTCTAGTATTAGGTAGAGAGTAGTCCAGAGGCCTACTTCAAATATCAGTTAAATGAATCAAGGGGAGAAGATGACCAAAGTAAGTCTACAACTATACATTTTGGAAACAGAAACTAGGTTTTAAAATCAAGCTAATGATATACGTAGCACTCTGTCATTTTAAATAATTGAATGAATAAGCGTGAACAATGAGGGATTAGGGAGAATATAGAAGAATTTGGACTTTTCATGTTTATAAGGAATGTCAAAAGTAACTAGTTCTGTATATAATATATTACCTTGCTCGAAGCATTTTGCACATGCAATCCCTGAACACAACATTCCAGATTCAACTGAAACAGTACAACCAATTAGAGAATTATATGATCAAGATGAATAGACATGATTGGATTAGATTGAATGTTAATATAACAAAGCACTTAAACTGTCCCTGGTGTAGTAGTATTTTAGGAACTGAAAGTAATAGGAGATTTTTGTACAAATGAAAGACAACAAGTGTTAGGGAATTACAATGATGACTGGAAATGCGGCAGTCCAAACGGGATGCAAAATTGATATCAAGACAACTTGCAATGTGGACAAGAGCATGAATTAAATAAATCAGGTGTTAGCTACACGTGATGTAACATGCCTTGGAGAGTTGGAGTGGTCACAGTTTTCAGCTGTGCACCATATCGAGCATAGGAGGCATGTGTTCGGGCTAATATATGATAATTATATCATAGACTAAGGATGATAATTTAATTGGTATGCATTACTTTAATTGGTCCTACACATTCCCTAGCAACACTCATTGAGTTTTCCTACAAAAGGGGACATGGTCACGCTGTCATTAGAGCAAAGAATATCTATTCCAGTATGTCATGACTGTTCTGGTGTCTATGGTTAGTTTATTTACGAACTGAGAAGGTTCTACACTGTCCCACAGGCTTATGGCCGTGATCTTGAATCATGTCATTGGCCTTGTTTGTTGCAATGATGACAGATCCACAAATTTAGTGTGTCGACGACCTCATCTTTAGGATTTAGGGACGTCGTGGAAGTGTGGCAACCTTGCCAGTGGGATTCAGGGGCGGAACCATCGAGCAACCCTCGTAAATCGATTTGACCGGGTTGGATGAGATCTTGTGGACAAATAAATCAATGGGAGAGAATATTGTTGTATTGTTCTGAAGATGAGGAGAGGACGAGTTAGAGATAATATGTGGTGGCCTGTCATTGTTTGTGTGTAGAACTGAAACGGAGACTCTGGTGGGTAGGGCAATGATGTAGAGACGAAAAAAGGGATAGCCGGCTAGTGATCATTGTGGAAAGTCTGGGTGGATGTTGAAAATTGGAAAAGGCGTACTGCGGTCTTTTGTTTTCAGAGCCCAAAACCTAATATGCAAATGATTTTACTGAAAAAGAATTGGCGCCAAATATTTTTGGAAAATGAGTAAGACGATAAATGAATGAATGGACATTTAGGATGTGCCGCTTTCTATATATACAAATGCCAGAATCAGTGTGCTCTTTGCGTAAGACGTATATCATAATATATAATGTCATTTGGATAGAAAAAGCTAGTTAAATTGAATGTATAGTGGCATTTTAAACAAAGGCCAATACAATGAATGCCACTAATTGACATATTTGCAGTAGTGTCATTTACAGACGACATCACACATGAGAACAGGAGCAATTTGCGCGAGGGAAGAGCTTGGTAAAGGTAAGAGAAGACTCGAATGGGGTTATATAGTTGGGAAAGCATGGAGCCAAGATGAGGGAGGTCATCCACGAGACTTGGAGAGCAAGGTTTGGGCATTTCTTGTATTCTCCATGATAACACATGAGTAGGGTACCAAAATATGTGGAATCTTCCAAGCAATCCACTGGACCAAAAATCTCGTGAAACGATCTAGTGTAGAGAGAGAAAATCAAGTTTGAAATATCACCCAACCCGACACCTATTTACCTTCTAGCGTAAGGTAGGTGACAACCTACCGACTGTCTCATCCTTGATCAATGGTGCATGATTTTCACAAATTAAGATGCCACGTGACACATTCATTTCTTGACAAAAATCGATTCGACTAAAGTGACGTGTAAATTAATTTACCTTTTTCTCTCTCCTCAATTGAGGGTACAAATGAAACCCAAATCAATTGAAACTTGACATCTAGCCTATGTTTGACATGTAGAATCCAAATATAAAATTAGATTTGCCTTTTGAGAAAGTTGAATTAGTCAATTAAGTAAATTACTTTTTTCTCTATCTTCTCTCATTAATGACTATTAGATTCTCCAAATCTCATGAAACTTCACCCATAAGACACATTTAATGATTTGGATATGATTTCAACATTATTTCCTAAAGTTGAAGTTATTTGATTAATTAATTAACACATTGAAGGTTCTACACACTTTCTCTCTCATGTTTTCACCTTTTATTCAAATATCATCCAAATTAAATGAATATTTTCCCAAAGGCATATTTTTATGTCTAGATTAAGAATTTGGTAGTAGTTTCTCATTTTGAGAACATTAAACGAGTTACTTCTTATTTTTGAGATATCTCCTATTTTCCCATTTAATAAACACATTTATAAATACATATTTCCATAATTGATGAAACTTGGCACTTAAGTAATCTTTATCTTCAAGAAAATGAATTTGGACTTCAAATTATCTTATTAGTTTCCTTTCCATGATTTTTTGGAAATTCACTTCATATTCTCACTATTTCTCCATTTAATACATTTATTGCCTCATATTCACATATATTTGAGATTTTCTTTTCTTTTTCTTATTCTAAAAGATACTAGAAAGTTCTAGCATGAATTTCTTTACCATTTTTATCACTTAAGTGGTCATTTTTCATATTCAACCCATTACTAAGTTTTCACTAAGGTATTTGTACATAAACCCATTTATTGAGATAAATGGTGAATAAATGTTCACTAAACCACTATAATCTCCACAAATTAAACAAAAAGTCTAAGAAGGATAGAAATGAAAGGAAAATCTTAGAGAAGGGACAAAAAGAAAAAAAATTTAAGATTCTTATGTTACAACACTCTACCCCTTAAAGAGGATTTTCTCCCTGAAATCACAAATAAAGAGGGAAGGGTGAGTGTGCAACATCACAACACTAACTTCAGGTTGTTCCTCAAACCCTAAAACTTCCACCAAAACTTTCACTAGCAACACCTTATAGGTCAAGTTCTCAAAGATCACCTAGGGTTCACCTATTAAGATTTCTTTTATAGTATTTAACATTATTAATATTTTGTATCATTAGCATTATATTTATTAGGATATCACATTAACATTATTATTCTCTTAATTGTTATTAATTATATTCTCTTTGTTTCCAAAAGAATTATATTTTATTATTATACAAGAAACCTTATACATTTCTTATTTATCTCATTAAGAATTTTAAGCACAATTAGCGTTTACTGAATTATCTCAATATACTTGATCATTATCCTTAATAATTTGGATTTAAATTACATTATCCTCATATTATCATAGTATTAAATTATAACAAGTTATTTTGCATGAAATAAGACATTTTATTCAATTGGTTATTAAGTCTTCAATCATCCAAATTATGTCACATCGATTACCTATATCAATACTAAACACTGTCACATTACCTTTCTTGCTCGCACTAATGTCAGCATTAATCATTTTCTCATATTTATTCACTTCTTATTATTGATTGTGCACACTTATGTGAATCCAATTACTATTTATCCATATTGAAGTTATTATATGTATTTTAGTGATCAAGGTGAGACATATTACATATTAACAATTTGATTAATTAAGTGTGCATTAGAGAGTAAGATGATATGCATTACATATTGATGACTTGATTAATTTATGATTAGGTGATCATATATTATAAATTTTTTTTCTATCAAGGTATGTTTTCTAATTATGACACCTAATGTTACTAATGTATCATGCATGTCATTAAGAATGTATATTTTTAGATAATTACAACTTAGGATTTAGGTCAACATGCTCATTATATTTCATTTATAACTTATTAGCATATATTAAGTCAGAGATTAAGTTACATTTATTTTACTCATCATATCATTAGGGTCTATTGGTTTATGGCATGGTTAACATCATATGTATCATCAATTAGTATTAATATGTGAGTTACTCATATTATGTGCATTAAATATTCAGTAGAGTTCAAATATATGTATTATTGCTTAGATGATCATTATATGTTCATTACCATATAAATAAGCATGTTAGGAGATAAGTCTAACCTTGTTTGGTCAAAACTATGGGTACAAACACACTATCCTTTTATTCAAGGAGTTAGGGTTTCTAAAGATAGAGTAGATAGATATTGAGATGGCATAGGTCTCCATCCCCTTAGAGAGAATTTCTTCCTCGAAATCTAAATACCCAAACATAAACAACAAACTATTCTCCACCCCTTAAAATGGTTGACCTATCAAGCCAAACTAGTCTAGAGGTAAAAGGATGAGTCTACTAAACCATACTCAAGATCCATCATGCTTCCATTACACACTCTAATAGCCTTCTAAACACAACCATCAAAGTCTAGGTTCTAGCGATAGACTATCCAAACATGTGGTTGTAAGGAACATAAGGAACTATATTGGGTATCCTTCCTCAAGAAAGACACAACATGTGAAAGACTAGATCAACATATTTGTGTCCCCAAAGATAACCAACAAAGATGTCTAAGGTTGCTATTGCCTAAATGCATACTATTTCATACAATCCATATTTTATCAGGGAAGGTCGGTATCATATGGATCTTGGAGTCCTTGTAAACCCAACTAGTGATGCGAAGGAAAATCTTGCCAGTCCTTAGAACCTGATCCTTTGTAGATACCTTTGCTTCAACTTCATGTCCTAATAGTTTCCTAAAGGAAAACCTAATCAACATCAAGTTACCGTGGTTACTTAAGTATCTTTTAGTTGTAAGTATTTTAGGAGTTTATTCAACATGATTCTAATGTGAAACTATCAGATTCTAAATCAACCTTTCATCATCTATTGACCAACTCTAGGGGATACATTTCACTAAAAAGGAAACTATGTAAAGCTAGAATTCTAACTAGGGAGACAAAATTGAAATGGCCAGATTCTGACTACCATGGGCTCTAATACCATGTTGTAAAGAAGAAAAATCACCTCTCTACTAAATTTTTTATAATAAAATATCCATCCCAAGCATACTCAAATGTATCTCGAAATAGGTGTAAAATTTTCAAATCTTTATATAATGGTAAACAAAAGACCAAAGTGTATAGCAGCGGAATAAAATCATGACTATATTCAATTTTCATTAAGGATTACAAAAGTACATTATTCTCCCATAAGGGTTTACATAAAAGATACAACGAAAGGATCTAGATAGAGGAAATCTAAACTACACCCATTTTTTCTCCATGAAATAACTTCATGAGATAGGCCCATGGTTAAAGCCATGTACTCCTTATCCTATTCCTAGAATGGTCAGCCACACTCCTATTGCACAACTATGATCCTAGGCCTTGTTCAACACCTTGATCTAACCTTGGGTGGTTGGGAAAGCACCAAACAAAAGGGAAGGAAAATAAGGTACGTGTCAGAGAAAATGAGCAAGGACAAAAGATAAGAAGACTATAAGGAAATAAAGGCTAATATTTCATCATAAGATGAGGATGATCAAAAGAATGAGGCATAAATAAATATATGCTTACCATGATAAAAATAATACAAAGGTTGCATGTATGATTTATATTGACTACCTAAACTATGTAAGGGTTGAGGCACCTCCCTAACATCAACCAATAGGTGAGGGAGAGTAACACATTCCAATCACCTACAAATATTCTATATCAGGGAGAGCAACTGATCAACCTGAATTGTGCATTTGGAAGGGAAGGTGGATTTAGAAGGAAATGAACTTTTTAAATTTATAACCCAAAACCTTCAAAGACCCCCGAAACTTTATTATGTGGTCGAAGTAGATATACATGGTCAAACACATGGATGTGGTGACGTTTGGGATGCTTGAGATTTTGTTCTTGAGTCAAATAAGCCAAGACGATAGTCGGAGAAGTAAGGGGCTAGAAATAGTCTAGCAGGTGGTCACGAATTAAAACAAAACAAAGAAAAGAAAATAAAACAGAGTCCGTAGGATTCTACTAATTAGAGAGAAGGAGTTCATGGCTATGTAACCACAAGTTGGGTAGTCTATGCACCCATTCTCGGGTGTAGAAATCCCTCGAACACCTCAACAAGAAAACTACATTCAAACATAGCACACACCGTGGTATCTATTCCTGTGAGGTCATCCCACTCACTCTCTTATAGTGTGACTAAAACCCATCAATGATATGAAACCTCTCTCGAGGATGATAAACCAACAACCTAGAATATTCTAGATGCCCTCTCAGGTCTAGAATATTCTTGGATGTTAGGAAAAGATGGCCTTGAGTCGTTCTCTTTTCAGATTTCGATTCAAACTATCTTCTCTTGTCTATTTCTACGATGAATCTCTGGATATAGGAAGAAATAGCAGTTCAAGAAAAAAAGAGATCAACGAAACTAGCGATCATAACCAGAAAGAGGAGGTAGAACATAAAGCGTACCAAATCTGGATTAAATCTACTTGCTTAAAGTAAAAGTTCATAAACATGCCCAAAATGAGCTACATAGCCAAGAAGGAGCTCAACTAGCCATGGATAAGCATAGTTGGCACCGAACAAAGATGGAAGAACATCATTTGTACAGAAACAAAGGAGAACAATAGAAGAAAGGAGAAGATGAAGATATTTAGCCCGTAGAGGAGAGGTGACTCTCGCTCCCTAGCCTCTGTGTAGGTTGGATCTCGTCTTTTGGGTCATCCTCCTTGATCTTCTGGGCTCCTTGGCCTCCTTACTCTCTATATCCCCCCAAACAACAACTTGGTTGGTGGATGGGGGTGGAAGATGATGGTGTGGATGTTCTCCTTCTGTCAAAGAAGATGGATCCTCAGTCTTCTCTCTCCTCAACTTCCGCCTTTGGAGATCTAAAATTGGAGGTGGAAGATGGTGGGGTGGGGTGGAAGCACACTGAAGAGACAGGCGTAGAATGAGCACTTCAGCCTTCTTAGAACTTCAGACTCTCCCATGGGGCTCTGGGAACTTGACCAGGTTGGAACCACAAGGTGGAAAAACTCCCCAGATGCGAACCTCTCTTCAGGTGGAGAGGGGATGGTATTTATAGGCAGGGACGTCACAGTTCTGATCCAGGTCACGACTTTAATCACCACGGTCGCGGTGGTGACCGTGGGCTGCATTCCTCACTAGGTCACGGTCTGTGGTAGAGGTACCTTTTGCGGTCACAGTTGAGGTTGTTGATTCACCATGGTCGAGGCCCGATCCGCGGTCGAGGTGTAGGCCTCAGTCACAATTGGTTCAGAAGTTTTGGCAGTGGCTAGGATCGTAGTCGAGGTGTGTCCCCATCTTCTGCTTACCCTCTTTAGCCTCTAGCACTGATGGTGCAGAAGTAGAAGCTCCTACAGCTCCTCCTGTATGATGAACGTTACCCTGAGTGGCCAAAAGAGAGACGTCCATGAATGACCTTCTACATGCAAAATCTACATTTGTTGGCAATAATATTCCGTGCTTGTAGTGACCGAAGATATATAGGTAGCATGTTCTTCACTATTTGTGTGACGCCCCGATCCTCGTGCCATCCCTAATGACCCCAAAGACCCGGGAGTCACCCTCGGTAAACTGCTCTTAACTTTTTCTTTTCTTGACCACTTAAATTCAACTTAAAGGAAAAATCTTATAATTTGAAATAAACTGAAACCTTAATAACTGCGGAAGCAAACTTACTGTTTCTAAATCTTGAAAGATATCTCAGAGTTTAATCAGCTTATTACATATTATTTGCAGAATATAAATTACAACAGTAAATTGAAAACCAAATTACAAACTACTTTACATTCTCTCTCTCTATCACACCATGTCCCAAGGACCGAGGGGAAAGGACTAAGAGACCTCTAACTAACTATTAACTATCTTCTATGTACTCGAGTGATACTATCCTTCAGCCTCCTCGTGCTGACGTAGACCTGAAAAATGTTTCAGTAGGTTGGTGAGCTACTGTCTCAGTGAGTAGAATTTCACCCAACCATCACTAAACAACTCATCAGTTTTATTATTCAGATTAATATACAAGAAATACTACACTGAGCAGTTCTAAAACAATATAATTGAAATAACAAAGAATGTAAATATTGCATCCAAAGAATAACTACTAGAAGACTATGCTCTAGTCTTCCTTAACTCTTTCATTTATAAGGAACTCTTTGAACCTATATGATCATATTTTAGCTTATGCCCTGATCTTATGCAGTGTACTCTGCATATGAGACTCGCAGTGCACTACGACCACACCGTACAAGACTTAGTGACACCCCGAGAAATGCTAAGTCTGACTGCTCGTCCTGGTCTACTACAGGACCTCACTGCACTCTCAAAAGAGTGTAAACTGGACCCCTCCTAACCTGAGCACACAGGCAGAGTGTCGAGTCGTGCCCGTCTGGACTGTCCTCCAGGTAGGTCACACGACTACTCGACCATCTGGACTGTCCTCCAGTAGGTCACTCTCTCTCCAACCATCTGGACTGTCCACCAGTAGGTTGCCGACCATCTGGACTGTCCTCCAGTTAGGTCGTTTCATCCCCTTAAGATCATAGACCGCACAAAGGGGATCCTACGGTGTTCAGGGCACCTAAGTCTAACATTAACATTATAGATACATTTAAAATAGAAATCATAACTCATTTTACATTTCTCACAAGGCTCACACGGCCTGCCATATCATATCATATAAAACATCATAGCTCATATATTCAAACATATATCATGTCTGCCCAACAAGTATTCTCATTCTAACATTTCATACATATATGCATGATCTCAGTAACATCCCTTTCTAGGGCATGTCATATCTCATCACCTGCAATTCATGAGATATGTATTGTGAAAATAAGAAACCCTGTAGTATATATATACCAACTCAAAGAGAATAAGCATGTAAAGTTAAATGCACAAGAAACATACAATTCAACAGTTAAGCATCACCACATCTCATACTGAGAATTTTGATATCAAAATACTTGATTCATTGTACACCCTATCCTTAGGGTTTCAGTTACCTCATTCACTTATCACATGGCAACACCCTATCCTTATATCATGCATGCAGGAAGATTTAAAATTTATAAATATCCCAAACTCAAGTCAATTTGGCACATGCATATTGAATTCATTCAATTGTACATCTTAGTGCACTGCTAAGAGTAATTTACTTCACATATGAGAATTCATACGTAACATTTGTCAATTCTCTGAAATTTCTCAAAAAACGTGCACATTAACCCTAATCCTGGTTTGTGCATCACATAACTCAATTAAGGGTTACTTACGTATCTTAACATGAATTTATAACAATATTTGAAAATTTCTAATAACATTTCAGAGAAATGTGCCAATTCATGTAAATATTAATTCACACACATTAACATAACAGGAAGCATGCAACTAGGGTTTATTTGCATATTTTTATTTTATCATACTTTCTTTGAAATCATGCATCTGCGAATTTACTAAAATCTGTACTGTCTGACTTTATACCCAACCTGTACCATTTTCAGGCGTGTATTTCTAATTTCAACGTTCACACTGAACAATATAGGTTCCGATGAACCATATAAATTCACTGATTCAATTCACACTGATCAGATGCTAAATTAAGTCATATAGAAGGGTAACAAAACAATTTATGAAATAAAAGTCGGGCGACACCAAATGCTGCCCAACGCCTGATAACGACTGTTATCAGCGTAAAACGCGCACAAAACAGAAAATATTCAAACGCTTGAGTTTATTAATGATAAATGAACGAAACCATACTCACGGTTATTTGGAATGTCCAGATTCATCCGGAGATGCGTCCAGAGACCAGTTTCTGGGCACACGCAAGTCTTCTTCTACCTTGGTTCAGTTCTGGAACAAGCCCAGCTTTCACTCTCGAACAGGTTGGAGGAACTGAAAAGTGAAACTAGCTGGGAGCTGCGGAATTGGATCCTAGCTTCACAGCCGAGCTCCTTGGTGCCGCTGGGTCATCCTCCTCCTTGGTTCAGTCCTGGGATTTAGCCTGCTGCAAAGTAGGGCGCCGCCCCTGCTAAATAAAGGCGCAGGTGGAGCAATAGGGGCGGGATGTTGTGGTTTCCTGCCTTGGGCTCTTGGTCGGAGTCGAGGGCAGCGTTTGGTGCTGTTAGCCATGCCCAGCTACTCCTGGCCGGCGCCGCTGTAGCTGCAGCTGTTGCTTCTGGCCACCGACGCTGCTCTGCAGGTTGGGCGCTGCTACGGAAGGGTAGAGGAAGAAGAAGGATAGAGAAAGGTGGACGGAGGTGGAGAGCTTCTAGAGACGAGCTACCAAGCCCAAACGGCCACCCCCTCCTCTGCCCTAGCTGCTGGTCGAGCGGGGTACTGGGCGCCGCTTCCATCAGTTCCTGTTCTATCGGGGAATCGTTGGGAAGGAAGAAGATAAGTGACAAAGTAGCCGACCCACTAAAGGGGTGTATATTACTGGGAAAATTGCAAAACCAAACCCAAGTTCTTAAGAATGCTATAACTTTCACCTTGGATGTCCAATTGAGGTGATTCTTTTTGCAAAACTTTAAGTACGGAATCTACTACAATCTCAAAGCGAATAATCATTCTAATTAGACTATCTCACTTGATCAAAGGACTAAACGCATCAGTGATTATTTAACTCAACTTAATCATCTTAAATATGCACTAATCATAATACTTACAGATTAACTTTGAAACGGGTCATAACAATTTGTCTTGAGGAGATCAAGTGGTTTAAGTCCAACTTGGACCACTCGGCTATTTCTTACATAAGTGCCAATTGTTCATCTCTAATTCCTAGATGGTCTTCCATAAGAGTTATAATTCTCACCATCGGCATGAATTGGACTTGTTTCTTGAAAGAGTTTTTGATGTGGCGGGTTATGAAATTCCCCACATTTACTTTCTTTCCTACTACCACACACCACAAAATGTAGAGGTCAGCTGCACTGAGCACTCCTTGATTGTCTTGCTTTTCCAAGACACAATTTTCTATTACCCGATGTAGATAACGAATTGATGGGTTCTGGATTTGCGAGGCCTTGGCACCCTTAATGATGTACTTGTATTCCCCCGTAAGCTTTTTCCATCCCTGGACAGCATTAAAAGTATGGTCCCATGTCTCCAGCCAGCCTCTAGACATCTCGAAACAATATTCAGCAGAACGTAACAACTAGCTATTGAGTTGCTCCATAGTAACTTTGCGGGGATGGTTAAGGAGACACAAATACAAGGCAGTGTGTTGGTAGTCCTTGGATGTCTCTAGCATAGCATAAAACTCACAAGTGAGTCTATGGTAGGCGTTGCACTGTGCGTACGTGAGGACATCAAGGACAATGAATGCAAGATATCTTTTGACTTGCTCTTGGATCCTGAGTCTAAGGAGTGTTCCTGGATCGACATATCTCGGGCCCACTAGTCTGCGCTTGTCTCTGATTAGAGTATCCAAATTTTGATTTTGCTTCATACTCTTGAATAAGGGATAGGGGAGTGAGTTTTGGTTGGCCCCACCATAAGTGATGTGGTGTCTGTTCCCTTGAAAAGAATCACGTGAGGATGTTGACTATCATAATGATGTAAAAGATTCTACTGACCATCGACGTTGGTCTCCTACAGATGAAGCTCTATGCAAAATTGATGGACTTTATTGATACCCAGTCGAAATTTGGAGCTCAGTGTCACGACGTTCTATCCACGTGCTCTCACTGGAGGCTTCATGCATTGACTCACCGCTATAGGTATCCATAGGAGTGCCGGCCAAGTAGCGGTAGTCTGAACCAACCTCTTGCGACTTGAACCCTAGAGTATAAAGCATAACCTCAACTTCATATATCACATTCGTGGTTTGAGAGGGGTGGTGTGGGTATGGGTTTCCGTAATTTGATGGTGACGTAGAGCTTCCTTCCCCTTTCTTTCTCGTACTAGACTTTTTAAGCTATTTTTCATAGCGTCCATGGCGTCGATTCTTCTGATGCAGATTCGGTAGGATTGACTGTGGTAAAGATTGATGTTGCTGCTTCAAGATACTCCAACCTCTCCCGCAGTATGGACCGCAACCTTGGTGAATATCGCGATCGTGGTAGCGAAGACCGTGACCAATGTGGCTGGCCTTGGCACTGTGACCTATGCGATTGCGATCATCGAGACAGCGGTGCACAAGGTGACCGCAATCCAAGTGACCGCAATTGTGACCACGAAGACTGTGATCGCCCCCACCAAGGCATCTTGATCACCGATCCGCTCGTGGTAGAGGAGACCACGATCTGAGGGACCACGACTCGAGTGCTGATCGCAATCGAGACCACAGAACTTGGTGCAGCCCTAAGCGTGTGGTTGGCAGAGTCGTTGGGCCACTGCTTAAAGACTGCGGTCATAGTCTAGCAGGGGTTGCTTCTGCTACTGGTGTTGGTGTGCCCGCTCTTTCCCTGTTAGCCTACGATGGGGATAGGGGAAAGAGGGAAAAATGGGTAGTGGGTAGAGCAGAGGTGGAGGAAACTTAGTGGTTAGGTGAGGAGATGATACTTCAACCCAAGATATTTATAGGCCGGGTGCGCAGCCCCAACCTGCCCCAAATCACGTAAGGTCGCAGACAGAGCGGTGGCAAAATCAGAAAAAATCATCGAAGACCCAATCAAAAAGGGATGAAAAGCTCGGTCAAAAGAGTAACAGTCGGTCAAAAGGGCAGAGACCACCCGACATATTGGTTAGTCATGCCGAAAAAACACACCCAAGTCTTGCGTAACTGCGATTGCGGTCTCATTGTACTGCGGTCACAGTCTAACTCGGGCATGAACATAGTTGTGGTTTTTCATTTTCAGACCGCGGTCGCGGTCTAGCTAGAAGGCCGCGGCCGCGGTCGCGGTCCTTGCCTTTAGACCGAGCTTGCCGTCCCAGCTCCGCCACACGAGGAATGATGAGGGTGGGAACTAGGAAATTTTTGGGACTAGGGAAGCCCTTAGAGGATAAAATCTGAATCGAACACCATGGAAGAGCAACAAGGAATGACGATTAACCTATTACTAGATATGGACCAAGACAGCTATTAGGGTGCAGAGATGGAAGTGCATGAGAAATTAAAAGAAAACTAGATGATGCACAATAAACTATATTTCTAGCAGTTAGAGGAAAGATAAAATTTAAATTGACTTTATTAAGAAATATTTTAAAAGAATTGATTAAAGAAAAATTGTATAGGCAGTAGGGGGTAGCTACCCTACAACTCCTTCACTTGGATCTCAAATCCTTAGTTTCGGGGTTTGGGTTAAATGTATCTTGCTGCTTGGGATCACCATGTAGTGGTAGAACATGCGGAGAGGTGACTCCTTCTGAGATTGGAAAATAGGAATAAAACTTGGCAACTTGGTGGTCATCTTTTTGTTGTGAATTACTTGAACAACACTGGGATGAATTCTTTGGAAAATCATCTTTAGGGTACCTTCCAAGATATGAATCTGAACAGGAAGGCTCTAGAATGTTGACATAGGATGAGATGGAGGGGAGTGGTTGAATGTCTTTTGGAGGACTCATCTCTTCTCTCTCCATATCTAAACTTGAGGTTGGATGCTCAGATAAATTTTCATTTACAGTCTGAGTCATCTAATCATCTTCTGAATGAGAAGTACCCTAAGAAGAATCTATTTGTGGTTCTACAACCCCATGCTTGTCGCCTTCTATGGGGTCCAGGGTGTCTTCATGCTCAACAACCATGTTGTAGGGGATTGTCCATCCTGCTCCATCAATATCCACCAAGCCTTTTAAGGGAATGGTGGTAAATGTCAACCCATGCTGCTCCAACTCGTCGTCATCGGTATATCCATTGCTTCAATTTGAGAAGTTGTTGTTGTCATCCTCATTGAACAAATTGTTCCAAACCATGATTGGCGTACTGCTCAAAGCTAAATGACAAGTCTCAATGTGAGAGCTATCACTATGGTCTGGATCAATGTTTGACTCAAGTTCCTCAAACCAACCTTCTAGTTTCAAGGTAGTTTTACTATGCAGGTGAGGATAAGAGTGTTTATCATTGTCATCATAAAACCATTCATGCATGTCTTATATCTTCCATTGGTTCATCGACTAGGTCATCTGGATAGAATGAAGGGCGTCCCCAACTGGGTTGGTCTTCACAGAAAAATCCTGGTGAATCCAATTGTTGGTCTGAATAGAATGGTGAGGCATACTCCTCTTCAGGCCCAATGGAATGGTCTTGATGACTAAAATCCTCATTGTAAGGTAGTGGAGGTTGCAACTGCATGGTTACCATATTGATGAGCTCTTGAAGCTTCTTTCCTTGTTCAACATCTTTATCATGAAGTTGTTGGACTTGTGCAGCAACATTTTTAAGATTCATCAATTCTGCACTGCACTCCTGTTGGAGTCTCACTGTATCAAACTGATGTTCTTGGGTGAACCCCTGCTCAACAGTTTGAAGTATGCTCATACTACGGGTTGCAATATCTCTGGCTACTTTGAGTTGATGATTCTGCCTTTATTGTAGTTGTTGGAGTGGATTGACATTTTCTCAGAGATGAGGAGTTAAGGAGATGAGTATGTTGACACTTTCTCCAGCTAAATCCACCACCTTAATTAGGTCTTGATCCCATGATAGCACGGAAGTCAAGGGCTGACTGGCAATCTCTGTTGTTGGAGCATGTACATATGACGATGGTGGGGGTGAATATAGCTCGATGAGTTGTAAGGCATGAGTTTCAATTATTTTGCAGCAGTCAGTGTGGAAAAATTTAGGAGGACAGGTGGACAAGATGACTTGTATGATAGAAGCAAGATCCATGGCTCAAAAATTATAAGAAAAAAGGAAAGCTATTCAGTATATATGGACAAGTTTGTTTAAAACAAATGAAGAACTATGCACATATATAAGGGCTTAAGAGTGACTGAACAAAAATCTTTTAGGCGTGTAAATGTGGAAAACCACATCCCCAAAAACGACGCCAAAAAGTTGATCAGCCCGAATCGCGTGTCCAGAAGGGAATGTAGATTTAGAAGGAATTGAACTTTTTAAATTTATAACCTGAAACCATCAAGGACCTCCACAACTTTATTACGGGGTCGAACACAGGGATGTGGTGATGTTTGGGATGCTTGAGATTTCATTCTTGAGTTAGATAAGCCAAGATGATAGTCAGAGAAGTAAGGGGCTAGAACTAGTCTAGAAAGTAGTCATGAATTAAAACAAAACAAAGAAAATAAAATAAAACAGAGTTCGTAGGATTCTACTAATTAGAGAGAATGAGTTCCTGGCTATGTAAGTACAAGTTGTGCACTTTATACACCCATTCTCAGGCGCAGACAACCCTCGAAAACCTCAGCAAGCAACCTACATTAACACATAGCACGCACCGTGGTATCTATTCCTGTGGGGTCAACCCACTCGCTCTTGCGTAGTGTGACTAAAACCCATCAATGATATGAAACCTCTATCTAGAATGAAAAACCAACAACCTAGAATATTCTAGATACCCTCTCAAGTCTAGAATATTCTGGGATGTTAGGAACAGACGACCTTGAACCATTCTCTTTTCAGATTTCGATTCAAACTATATTCTCTTATCTATTTCAACAAAGAATCTCTTGATATAGGTAGAAATAGTAGTTCAAGCAAGAAAGAGATCAACCAAACTAGCGATCATAACCAAAAAGAGGAGATAGAACATAAAATGTACCAGATATGGACTAAATCTACTTGCTTAAGGTAAAAGTACATAAACATGCTCAAAACGGGCTACATAGACAAGAAGGAGCTCAACTAGCCATGGACAAGAATAGTTGGCACTGAACAAAGATGGAGGAGCATCATTTATATAGAAAAAATGAGAACAATAGAAGAAAGGAGAAGAAGAAGATATTTATCCCGTAGAGGAGAGGTGGCTCTCGCTCCCTAGCCTCCGTATAGGCCGGATCTCATCTTTTGGGTCATCCTCCTTGATCTTCTAGGCTCCTTGGCCTCCTTACACTCTAGATCCGCTCCGAACAATAGCTTGGTTGGTGGATGGGGGTGGAAGATGATGGTGTGGATGTTCTCCTTCTCTTGAACAAGATGGATCCTCAGTCTTCTCTCTCCTCAACTTCCACCTTTGGAGATCTAAGACTGGAGGTGGAAGATGGTGGGGGGAGGAAGCACATTGAAGAGACGGATGTAGAACGAGCACTTTAGCCTTCTCAGACCTCCAGACTCTCCCATGGGGCTTTGGGAACTTCACCAGGTTGGAACAACAAGGTTCAAAAACTCCCTAGATCCGAACCCCTCTTCAGGTGGAGATGGGTGGGTATTTATAGACGGGGTCGTCGCAGTTCTAATCTAGGTCACGACTTTAATCACCATGGCCGCAGTGGTGATTGCGGGTCGCGGTCCTCACTGGCTCACAGTCTGTGGTTGAGGTACCTTCAACAGTCATGGTTGAGGTTGTGGATTCACCATGGTCAAGGCCTGATCTGCGGTCGAGGTGTAGGCCTAGGTCGCAGTTAGTTCAGAAGTTGCGATAGTGGCTAGGATCGCAGTCGAGGTGGGTTCCTAGACCACAGTCTTGGTGGAGGCAAATACCGTGGTCATGGTGAAGGACTAGCTTCTTCAAAAACCCATGCGTCAGGGAAAATTCTTTGGAGAATAGATGTCTTTTCCGGTTCGGTGCCTGCAAGTCCCAAAATTGGCTAGTTTGAGCACCTTTATCTATGAAAAGATATAAATTACTATAAGATAAGGAACGTGAGATAATTAAGGCATATTAAGGCTATAATGATGCAAAACCATAGATAAATACTTATCATAAATGCATAAATTTGGGTGTTATCAGTAACACATTCCCCAGGGCAAATTTCCACATGCCCTATATATGGGTGGTTGTATAAAAGTACCACTACACTAGTTCAATAGTCTAATAAAATAAACATGCTAAGAACTCTGGAAAGTATAAACATCAAGTAAATATAAACATGGAAGTGGGGTAAAAGATTCAAGAAATAAATATGAAATCTTATTTTGAGGCAAATATAGTAAAGGAATTATCAACAGAGAAATTAGGGTTTTATGGAAGCCTCATTAGGTAAACTAGCTTAGGGTTTACAATTATTCCCCACTTTGGTGTAAGGAAAGCACATACCCATCTTAATGAATTACAATTATCAACTTTCACCACTTTTATATGATCCAAGGTCCACTTTTCCTATTTTCAATGTATAATCTTGTATTAGGGTGTTTTATATGCATTAATGTAAAAAAACCATATTTTGGACATTTTACACAAAACCTTGAATTAGACTCTAAAAACATCACCATCGATCTAGGTAGGTTCTCCTGATTAAGAGAACATATAATTTTGTATACTTTGGAGTTATAAGGATTAAAGTGCATTTTTGGTGATTTTTAAGTAATTAAATCATTTCCTAGAAAATCACTTTCGATAAAACTCGAAACCAAACCATGTTATTATTTTTATTAGAAAGAGCATCCTTTTTTGAGTTCAGAACATATTTTATTTTTATTTTTTGACAAATGAATAAATATTTATGGTTTTTTGAATATCGACCAATCAGAGTTTGACACATCAACAAACCATTCGAGAGAGATGAAGAGAGAGAGGGAGAGGGTGTCGACATGTGACTTGGCCAAATGAAAGGCGGCCAAGTTACCAGTCAATGCCTCTTCGGCATTGTGGGGGCCCACTTCAAAGCAAAGAGAACTTGGGCTAAAAGACGATTTTTCCCTCGGATGAAAAGAAAAGAAAAGAAGGCGGAAGGGAGGGTAAACATGATAACGCACATGGGGGTTTCATCCCCTTCCAAGCTCACACCATGGGAGATGAGCAGCAAGAAGTAGCTTGTGGGAATTAGGGCAAAAATGCTTTGAGTGCTCAATCTAAAAACCAAGAATGGAGAAAGGGAGAGGGAACCTAACCGAACTTAGTGCAAACCTCTATCGAGATGAAGGTATCACCATGGTCTTAGGAGAGAAGCCGCAAGGTCAGGTCCAAAACTTGTTTATCGGTGGCATCACACACAAGAATTGGAGCAATTGATCACATGAGGGAAGAGCTTGGTAAAGGTAAGTGAAGACTCATATGGGGTTATATATAGTTGGGAAAGCAAGGACACAAGATGAGGGAGGTTGCCCGTGAGAGTTGGAGAGCAAGGTTTGGGTGTTTCTCATATTCTCCATTAAATTACATCAGTAGGGTACCAAAACATGTAGAATCTTTCAAGCAATCCACCGGACAAAAAATCTCGTGAACGATCAAGCATAGAGAGAGAAAATCAAATCTGAAATATCACACCACCTCGCATCTATTTTGCTTTCTGGAGTAAGGTAGGTGATGACCTACTGACCGTCCGGTCCTTGATCAATGGTCCACAATTCACACGAAATAAGAATCTGCGTGACACATTCATTTCTTGCCAGAAATTGATTCCGACTAAAGTGACGTGTAAATTAATTTACCTTTTTCTCGCTCCTCAATTGAGGGTACAAACGAAACCCAAATCAATTGAAACTTGACACCTAGCCTATTTTCAACATGTAGAATATGAATATAAAATTAGATTTTTCCTTTTGAGTAAGTTAAATTAGTCAATTAAGCCAATTACTATTTTCTCTTTCTTCTCTCATTAATGACTATTAGATTCTCCAAATCTCATGAAACTTCACCCACAAGTCACATTTAATGAGTTGGATATGATTTCAACATTATTTTCTCAATTTTAAGTTATTTTATTAATTAATTAACATATTGAAGGTTCTACACACTTTCTCTCTCCATTTTTCACCTTTTATTCAAATATCACCCAAATTAAATGAAAATTTGCCAAAAGGCATATTTTTATGTCTAGATTACTAATTTTGCATTAGTTTCCCATTTTGAGAACATTAAATGAGTTATTTCTTGTTTTTGATATATTTTCCCATTTAATAAACACATTTATAATTACATATTTCCATAATTGATGAAACTTGGCACTTAAGTAATCTTTATCTTCAAGAAAACAAATTTGGACTTCAAATTATCTTAATAGTTTCATTTCCATGATTTTTAGGCAATTCACTTCATATTCTCACTATTTCTCCATTTAATACATTTATTTCCTCATATTCACATATATTTGAGATTTTTTTTCTTTTTCTTATTCTAAAAGATACTAGAAAGTTCTAGCACGAATTTCTTTATCCATTTTATCACTTAAGTGGTCATTTTAAATATTATATCCAATACTAAGCTTTCACTGTGGTATTTGTACATAAACCCATTTATTAACATAAATGGTGAAGAAATGTTCACTAAACCACTATAATCTCCACAAATTAAATTGAAAGGTCAAGAAGGATAGAAATGAGAGAAAAAGCTTGCAGAAGGGACAAAAAGAAAAAATGTATAAGATTTGATATGTTACATTCATCATAGGAAAGTCCTTTGAATGAGTGAAGACACGGGCAACTTTTGACAAAGAACAAGCAAATGTCACCTTCATCTCAGAACTTGAGCCAAATAATGTCAAACAATCTTTTCAGGATGATGAGTGGATCCTAGCCATCAAAGAAGAGCTCGAGCAATTTGAAAAGAACAAGGTGTGAACTCTAGTGCCATGACCATGTGATAGAAAGATCATAGGCACAAAGTGGGTCAATATGAACAAAATTGATGAAAGTGGTAAGGTGGTAAGAAACAAGGAAGGTTAGTAGCTAAAGGATACAACCAACAGGAAGGTATATGTTTTGATGAAACTTAATCTCATGTTTCTAGTCTTGAATCCATTAGAACTCCACTTTCCTTTTCTAGTAATAACAATTTCTCGCTTTATCAAATGGATGTTAAAGTGTATTTTTGAATGGAGACATAGAGGAGGAAGTCTATGTGGCTCAACCTCCTATTTTTCAACATGACAAGCATGCTAGTCCTATTTATCTACTACAAAAGGCTCTTTATGAACTCAAACAAGATCTTAGAGCTTGGTATTAGATTTGGGAAACTTTTTAATTGATAATGGGTATGTCTTGGGAAAATTTGACTCTACCCTTTGTCTAAAACAAACTTCCAAAAATTTCTTAATCATTCAAATATATGTTGATGATACCATTTTTGGGGGGATAAGTTTTGATCTTTGGAAGGAGTTTTTCTCTCTCATGCAGAGTGAATTTGAAATGAGTATGATGAGGGAGCTTATATTCTTCCTACTCTTCCAAATCAAGCAAACAAAATATGGGAACTTCATCAACCAAGGCAAGTGAACAAGTGAACTCTTAAATCTCTTTGGGATGGAAAGCACAAAATGAGTGAACTCTTAAATCTCTTTGGGATGGAAAACACAAAACTAGTGAACTCTTAAATCTTTTTGTGATGGAAAACACAAAACCAATGGATATTCCCATATCCAAACTTCCAAACTTGGCAAGGATGAGGAAGGTGAGAAGGTAGATGCAAGACCCCTGAACTGTCTTAATGGATCAAAATTCTTTATTTCCACAATTGGATGCTTAAAACATTAATTAAACCATAATATATGATTTTATATCATGTGAAATGCTTAAATTTCATGTTTGGTCCAGTTTGGACAATATTTAAGGAAGTTATGCATTTATACATTTTTTTGGACTTTTATGCCATTAATCCAATACTATATTTTTTCTTGCAATTTGTCACATACTTGTTGTTTTCCACATGTTTTCTCATCATGATTGAGTTATTTGTACCTTGGGGCACCTTTTTGTACCTTGGTTTCATGATGACATCCATCTAGGGTTAAGTTAGGGTTTCCCTCTCATGGATGAGTCACATTGAGTGGTGAAACTCAATGGTTTTCTTTATGAGTTGGGATCCGATGGAGTTGGGATCTGATGGTGGTTCTTAAAGGTGTGAGGGTTGATGGTTTTCTTTCTACAAGCTCCTTCGTTTGATAGTTCACCAAGTTGAGGTGCAAACTGATGGTGGAGCTAGGATTTTCACCCTTGTGACCAAAGGATCATCATCTGATGGCTTCCCTATGTTTTAGGTTAATGGTTGGCCTGGGAAGTCAATATTCAATGGACTCTATATCTCCCACAACTGATGGAGATGCTTATTTTCATGGACGAGACCCTTTAGGCCATGGACACATGGAAAGCTTAGTAGGACACCTTAACTTCTCTTATCTCTCACACATAGCATTATAAACCTCCCCCTTCCATGCAAACGAACCCTTACGACTCCCTTTCTTCTTCCTTGTTGTCTGTATCTTGTCCCTCCTAGTCTACATGTAGAAGAAGGTTCCCAAGGTATAACAAGGTGGCAAATCTACCTTGCATGTGCACTTAGGGTTTAGGTATACCCTAGTAGAGGTCGTTTGGTGCTTCCTTGATTGGTTTCTTGGCCTAGGTAAGTGAGATCTTCCTCTTTCCCTTCATTTTATCTTCTGTTTAACCTTCTCCTTTCTAATTCATTTTATTTGGTCGTGCCCATGGCATTCCATGGTAATGCTTATGCTAGAGCTTGAAGAACACATCTTTCTTGCTTCCTTGACCTAGGGTTTGCTTCCTTACATGGAGAAGGAGCAAGCTTGGCTGAGTGGAGTGATCAAGCTAGGGTTTCTTCCACTTTTTATCTATCTACCTTGATGTTTGGAGCTTCATCTTCATCCTTGAGGTGAGTTATATAACTTTCTACACGTTTATGGATTTCCTATACCATGCATGCACTAGATCTTGCTCTAAAATGATGTTCTAAGTATAAAAGTCACATCGTTTCATAGGGTTTGAGTTTATGTGATGGATCTTGAGTAGTTTATCTTCTTTGATGGACCATATACCTTGTGCATGAACCTTCCTTGGTATATGAATCTCTAGAACTTTCATCCATGTGGAAAACGATGGTTTTTTTTCACCAAATGATGGTCATGACTTAGGATTTTAAGCTGATTTTCCTTCTTGCCCTACAACTCGATTGTTTTGTGATTGGTGCTATTTTGGATGACTTTATTATACCAACAGATGGTTTTGACTTAAATCTATTTTGGATGATCATATGCTCTAGAAATAATGTCTATGGTTCATCAATAAATGGCTTCACTGATCCGATGGTTCAACAACCAATGGTTTCCCTACTTTCAAAGTCGATGGTTTTCTTAGTACCACAACCGATGGTAGCACCGGGTACCACACCCGATGGTGACACTAGATGCCACAGCCAATGGTGGATCCAATGTTCACAGCTAATGGCTTGACTAGGTCATACATGGTGATTCTTTTAGGTCATAACTCGATGGTTTTACTAGACATATGGTCTAAGGTTTGACTTGCTTTTCATCAGATGGTCTTGGTTTAAGCCCATGGTTTTATATTTAGGTTTTGGTGATGTAGGATATATGGTGGTATACCCATAGCTTTGTAGTCTTACCTTTGCTCTCATATGAATGTAAAATAACAGTCACCATAATGATATGATGTGTAACACTAGTCCAACTTATCTTGTTACACCTAACCCTAATACATATATGATATTGATTCATCATACTTAGCTTCCATGTGTGATTAGTTTCATTACATAATACTTACTTAATGTTGTCTTAACCCTAATATGTTGCCATATGAACATCATAAGAATCTTAATGCAGTGTTATTCTAAACTAGTGTATCATAAGTATGGTGATGGTATTTTTATCCTTATTACAAGATATGGAAAGATAATGATACTCTTGAAGGAAATGATATGATTGTCTGATGACCTTTGGGCATGGTTGGGCCCTGATGGAGGTGTGATACTCTTCATTATGTGATATGGAATTTTCTCATGTGGTGGTATGATGGCATTTACAATCTCATGAATGCAAATGATATAGTACCACATGGTTTTGTGCTCAGGAACATGTATCATGCATTTTATATATTTTGAAGTTGCTATATATCAATGCTTGGTAAAAACAAATTAATGTTTGTATGTCCACTTGTTTGATGCAACCTTAATTCACCCAATTGACATTAAATAATAAAGTGAAACCCTAATCATGTAGTGCTCTGAGTCGTAGAACCATTCAGGGTCAGTACTTACTGGACGGGGAAATGAGTATTCGTAAGGGATTCTTGGAGTCACATACATATCCATTGAGTATGTGCGGGTGCAAGGAGTGTACATCCCTGACATCTAGATCCCAAGGTTATGGAGGATAGTTTTGGTCATGCCTTGGTTGGAGAATTTGTATACGTGATGTGTTTGAAGATAATTATGGTTGTATCTTACATGGTTGGGTTCTATATATCTAGGATTCTAGTGTCGTGGCATATACCAAGGACAAACTAGGTTGTTAGCAGCTTGACTATATGTTGTTGTAAGTAGTTTGACTAATATTTCACTACAGTTGACTCGTACTGACTGAGGGGGTGAGATGTTAGGTTCATCTCTCCTAGATCTTGTATAGAATTGATAGCGACCAAGCGGTGGTTAGTTAGACTTTGAGTGGTAGGACTCAAATTCCCTAGGTATTAATAAAAGATGTAATCAAGTCGTGTAATATACCAGCTAGGGATAAAAGTGCTTCACATTGGATGTGAACCCTTGTCTTGTTCCTCATAATACTAGATGTTATATAATGCACCAAGCATAGCCAATTATTAGTAAATGATTGTTTATATGTTCATTTACATACCTTGTTAATCATGCCTCTTTCTATGCTTATCTGTTTGACTTGCTTAGCTTGTTTAATTTGCTTAAATTTTCTTAGCGTATTTAATAATATAACCTATTGTAATAAATAATAATTGTTGACAGTATATCTCTCACTGGGAATGGGTCTCATCTCATGGGCCTTGACATCTTTTTAGGTGGTCCTCAACGATGTGGTCAAGTTTTTGGTGGTGAAGAAGAGTAACTTCGAGAGCAGTAGGAGAAGAAGGTCGGCTTGTAGTTAGTCATGTCCTAGAGTCGTCCTTGTACTCTAAGGTTCAGGAAGGGAATGTTTTGTAGGTGATATGTATATCAACTTGAGTTTTTGATAGTATGCCCAAGTTTGTATATGTAATGTATGTGTGGAACAATATCTTTTGTATATAGGTTGTGGCTGATGCTACTGGACACACATGTAAATACCTAATATGGTATGTGCTTATATTCAGGTTACTGGAATTATATGTAAATGTTTCTGAGCTTGTTAAGTAATGTTTAATCAATTTTAATTTACCCTCGTTTTTGGTTATGTGGTTATTTAGTAGTTGATCGCATGTTTTGTCTCAGGTAATCTCATTTAGTGTGGTGGTGCGTAACATGATAGGTTGGTATCAGAGCTTTAGGTTCACTAAGTCTACATGGACATATCACTTAGGTTTGTGTCTATTCTTATGTAATCCCACGTATCACCCCATATCTTATGCTTATGCAAATATGTTTTGAGAAAACAAAGAACATATAGAGAGTAGCTTCATCATGCCAGGATGTGGTGGTAGGAGACATGCATGTGATGAGAGAGTCTTGGAGATGGGGCTAGAGCAGACCATGGTGCCTCAGTTTGACCCTACAACCATGGACAATCTAGTATTCCAGTCCATGTGTGGACAACTAATGTCCAAGATTACACACTTAGCAGATAGAGACCCCATACCATAAGCTAGGCCAACTGTCCCTAATGCAGAATCTCAGGGTTCTGGGAAAACATTCGAAAGGCTGAGACGTATTGGAGCGGTCAAGTATGCAAATACAATTGACCCAACAGATGCTGATATGTGGTTGAGAAAATCTTGAGAAGGATTTCAATATCCTCAACATCTCGAAAGAGGACAAGGTGAAGCACATTTTCTACCCGTTGAAGTGCAGTGTTGGCTAGTGGTGGGTCGTACAGGAGTAAAAGAGACCTAGAGTTGTTATAGGATGGAATGAGTTTTGTGGGAGTTTGTGAGATGACACTACTCTGAGACATAACTAGATGTGAAAATAGCTCAGTTTGAGAAGATATGTTAGGGATCAATGTTTATCAACGAGTACAAGGTGAAGTTCATGGAGCTTTTTAGGTTCTATCCTCATATGACAATGATAGA
Source organism: Alisma plantago-aquatica (assembly GCA_963693085.1). Taxonomy (NCBI): domain Eukaryota; kingdom Viridiplantae; phylum Streptophyta; class Magnoliopsida; order Alismatales; family Alismataceae; genus Alisma; species Alisma plantago-aquatica. Next base: position 791,076,511 of record OY856410.1, on the reverse strand, counting down.
GAAAGAGAGGATCAATAAGTTTGAGAAGGGTTTGAGCCAAGAGTTGTATATGACGACTAGTGCTTTGATGAATAGAGAATGATTTTCTACCTTTGTCAAGTCTATTAGGAGTATTGAGAGGTCTGATCTTCAAAAGTGTGAAGCTAATGCAAAGAAGAGGCCGACTCAGTTTCATGGACAAACATACGGTGGCTTCAAGAAGCCAAGGTTTTCTTCAAGAAAATACTGCCAATCACATCAGAGATCAACTTTTTCTATATCGAGATTAGGAGTGCAGTCAGTGTTCTTTGAGTAAGAGAAGAGGTTGTAGTTTCTTGCCTGCAGGAGCATGTAGTGTTGCATTAGTGTTAGTGATAGGGGTCTCTAGGCTATAGTATAATACCAGAACCTGTTACAAGTGTGGGCAGGTTGGACATACAAAGTGATTTATCCCTATGAAGGATGAGGAAGTAACACAACAACCAAAGTAGATTCTATGAGGTTTGCAGTAGCAACAATGTAGAAGTAGTGCAGGTAGATGACACAGTCAGGTGTCATAGGTAGGATATTCAGGGCCAAGTGTAAGTGGTCATGGAGGACAATAGATGATGAATAGATTCTATGCTATGAGTCATCCAGATAGAGTGGTCAATCCACGGGTCATGACAACTAAGATGGAAATTTTTCATTATGAGTTATCTACATCTTTTTTAATATCTGTTATGGTTGACTCAGGCGCGACACACTCTTATATCACTAGAGAGGTGATAAATAGTTGTAATATGCCTTTTTGTAGTAAATATGATAACCTTTTGCTTGAAAACCCTTTAGTTGGTTCCACCTGAGTTGCGGGATGTGTGTCTGTTTTGGTGTTCTTTCCTTTTTGGGATGCAACATTCAAATGGATCTGATGCCATTTGATATGCATGGATTCGATGTGATCCTAGGGATGGATACATTTGAGAAGTATAATGTTGTTTTGAACTTTAGTTCCAAGGCGGTGATGTTATGTGATGGATGTGTTTCTTGGATCTTCCAAGGAGATACAAAGATTCTTTGTATGTATTTGTTGTCCATAGTGATATTAGAGAGGTTCATGAGATCGGGGTTTGAGGCTTTCATGGCATATGTTGTGGATACCAAGGTGAGAGGTCCTAGTGCCCAAGAGGTACCCGTGGTATGTGAGTTTGAGGATGTCTCTCCTAAGGAGTTTCTTGGTGTTCCACCATCGAGAGAAGTTGATTTTTAAATCAATCTTGTTCCTATAACACAACCAAAATCTCAAGAACCTTACAAGATGGCACCGATTGATATGCAAGAGTTGAATAAGTAGTTGCAGGAGATGTTAGATAGGGGTTTCATCAGACAGAACACTTCCCCTTGGGGTGCTCTGATGTTGTTCATGACGAAGAAGGATGGTTCCATGAGGCTCTACATAGATTACCGACAATTGAACATGGTCATGATAAAGAGAAAGTATCTATTTCCTAGGATTGATGATCTATTTGACCAGTTGAGGGGTGCTGCCATGTTATCAAAGATAGATCTGAGGTCAGGTTACCACCGGTTGAGGATCAAGGCGAATGTGGTGGCTGATGTGTTGAGTAGGAAGCCGTCTTCCTCATCTGTAGATAAGGCATCGTTACATACCTTGGTGTTCCAAAATCAAAATATGATGGTATCACTTTGTCATATGAACATGAAGCTGGAGGTTTCCTTATTGGTAGGACTATTGGCACAATTGTATTTAAGCCTACCTTGATGTAGTAGATCAGAGATGCTCAGAAGAATCATACCATGATATTGAATATCATGTCAGAGTTTGGTAGCATGAAGTATGATGGCTTCCTAAGTCATACAATGGGATAGTATACTTTCATAACATGATGGTGATTCCATATGTTGATGGACTGAGGAAGATGATTCTTGAAAAAGATCATTCCTTGATGTACACGATGCATCCTGGTAGTACGAGATTTACCATAATCTAAAGGATATGTATTGGGGGCCAGGTTTAAAGTGTTATGTGATAGAGTTCGTTACCAAGTGTCCAATTTGTCAGCAGATTAAGGCAGAGCATCAAAATCTTGTAGCGATATTGCAACCTTTTTCGATACTGTGGTGTAAGTGGGATCATATCACCATGGACTTTGTGGTTGGACTTCCTATGACAGCCAAAGGGCATGATTCCATATGGGTGATAGTTGACAGGTTGACCAATTCATGTGACTTCCTTCTAGTCAAGATGGCATTACTATAGAGAAGTTGGCACATATACACATTGATACGATAGTTCTTTTGCATGGTATCCCATTCACCATAGTATATAATAGATGTCCACAGTTCACGAGTTGATATTCAAAAAGTCTACATAAAGCTATAGGGACATAGCTAGGGTTTAGCACAACTATCCACCCAGACAGATGGCCAATATGAGAGGACCATACAGACTTTAGAGGATCTCTTCAGAGCTTGTGTTCAGTAATTTCTTGGCAGTTGGAACATCCATTTGAGTTTGATCAAGTTTGCCTACAACAACAACTATCAGAGAAGTCTCGACATGGCTCCTTATGAGGCCTTTTGCGGGAGGCATTGTTTGTCACTTCTATGTTGGTTCAAAATTGGTGAGTATTAGCTTTTGGGTCCTGAGCTAGTACAACAAATCACGCAGAAGATCAAGGATATACAATATCAATTAAAGACAACCCAAGAAAGACAAAAGCCTTATGCAGATAACCATCATAGACTATTGGATTTGTAAGTTGGATATCGTCTATACCATAAGGTTTCCCCTTGGAAAGGTGTGCTAAGGTTTGGAAAGAAAGGTCAGTTGGCTCCTAAGATAATGGTACCATACCCTATCTTGGCACATGTTGGAAAGGTGGCATATAAGTTGGAGCTACCTCCAGAATTGCACATGTTGCAAAATATCTTTCATGTTTCCATGTTGAGGAAGTGTCACCTTGATAGAGCAGGTGTTGCAGCCAGTGGAGGTTGAGTTGGATGAGGATGTGTTTTAAGAGGAGGGTCATGTGATGGTCCTAGATAGGAGAGTGAAAAAGTTGAAGAAGAAGGATATAGTCTTAGTGAAAGTGTTTTGGCATCACTGTGGGATGGAGGAGGCTAGGTGGGAGTTAGAGTATGAGATGCGTAGGAAGTACCCATCTTTGTTTGCATAAGATTTTGGGTGTGAACTCCTTGTTAGGGGTTTAGGTTGTAAGACTCCTGACCTGGATGAATGGATGAACAATATTTCTTATCATAATTGGATACTTACAATCTTAATTAAATCATAATATGTGCTTTGGTATCAAGTGACAAGCTTAAGTTTCATGTTTGGTCCTGTTTGGACACTATTTAAGCAAGTTATGCAATTTTCTGCTTGTTTTGGACTTTTATGCAATTTATATATATCTATGAATTTTCTTGCAATTTTTCACATGTATGTTGTTCTATACATGTTTCCCCACCATTCTTGATTTATTTGTGCATCAGAGAGCCTTTTTGTACCTTGGTTTGATGATGACATCTGTCTAGGGTTAAGTTAGGATTTCCCTCATAGGATGAGCCAACTTGAGTGGTGAAACTCGATGGTTTTCCTTTGTGAGTTGGGAACCAATGGTGTTGTGTTCCGATGGTGGTTCTTGGAGGTGTGAGGGTTGATGGTTGCTCTCTAGAAGCTCCTTGGTTTGATGGCTCATGAAGTGGAGGTGCAAACTGATGGTGGACCTAGGGTTTTCACCCTTGTAACTAAATGATCGTCGTCTGATGGCTTCCCTATGTTATAGGTCGACAGTTGGACTAGGAAGTAAACATTTGATGGATTCCCTAACAACCAAAATTGATCGATCTTCTGATTTCCATGGATGAGACCATTTAGGCCATGGACACATGGCAATCTTAGTAGGACACCTTAACCCTCTCTTCTCTCTCGCCCATAGCTTTATAAACCACCCCCTTCCATGAAAATGAACCCTTTGGACTCCCTTTCTTCATACTTTCTATCTAGATCTCAGCCCTCCTTGTCTTGGTGGATACAAATGTGCACAAGATAGATGAGGTGGTTGATCTATCTTTCATGTGCACCTAGGTTTCAGATCTACCCTAGTAGACGTCGTTTGGTTCAACTTTGCTTGCTTTCTTGGCCTAGGTTAGTGAGATCTTCCTTCTTTCCTTTGTTTTCTTTGCTTTCCTACCTTCTCCTCTCTTCTTCTTGTTTTTTCCCATGGTTTTCCTTTGAAGATATTGTGCTAGAGCTTGAAGAACACATCTTTCTTTCTTCCTAGACCTAGGGTTTGCTTCCTTGCATAGATATGGAGCTAGCTTGACCGAGTGGAGTGCTCAAGCTTTGATTTTTTTCCTCTTTTTCTTGATCAACCTTTTTTTTTGGAGCTTCATCTTCATCATAGAGGTGATTTATATAATTTCTCCATGCTTATTGCTTAATTATAACTTCATCTTCTTTAAATGACATATTATTGATGGGGAATGACATCCCTACTTTACAAAAGGTAAAGACATGGATCAGAAATACATTTTCTATGAAAGACTTGGGAGAAGAATCCTACATGTTGGGGATAAAAGATCTATAGAGATAGATATAAAAGGCTTCTTGGACTAAGTCAAAGAACATACATTGACAAAGTGTTGAAGCATTTCAACATGGAGAACTCAAAGAGAGAAAACCTATCATGCTACATGGAGTTACCATCTCTAAGGGTCGGAGTCCCAGTTCTTGTGAAGAAAGGGACCACATGAGTTTTATTCCATATTCCTCAGAAATAGGATGAGTCATGTATACAATGTTGCATCCAGACGTCTCGTATGCCTTGAGCATGATGAGAAGATATCGATCGGATCTAATTAATGCTCATTGGACAGTAGTGAAGAACATCCTCAAGTACTTGAGAATTACTAAGAATCAGTTCTTGGTCTACGACAGAGAGGAAGAGTTGGTGGTAAAAGGTTACATTGATGCAAGCTTCTAGAATGAAAAAGATGATTACAAATCAAAATCATGATTTGTGTTATGCCTAAATAATTGAGCTGTAAGATGGAAGAGTTATAAGAAAGACATAGTTTCTGATTCTACAATAGAGGCTGAGTATATTGTTGCATTGAATGTAGTAAAGGAGGCTGTATGGATCAAGAAGTTCATTACAAAACTTAGGGTCATTTCACATTAATGACACAATCAATCTATATTGTCACAATAATGGAGCTATTGCACATGCTAAGGAACCCATATCGCATCAGCACTCAAAGCACATACAAAGGTAGTTACATTTCATACGAGAGATTGTACAGTGAGGAGATGTAAAGATTTTCAGAGTACCGTCTAAGATTAATATTGTTGATCCCTTGACTAAGGCACTTTCACAATAGAAGCATGATGGACATGTTAGATCGCTTGGAATATGGTTCATGGGTGATTGGCTCTAAGTGAATGTGGGAGTCTATTGGTATGTATGCCCAGAGAGCCAATCATGTGATGATTGTAATGGCATAACTTGTAATTGATTTGATTAATAAATAAAGGAAAGCTTCCAATTTATTCTATTTAATTTAGTTATGAGATAATGATGTAACATTATAAATGTCTAGAGAATAATATTACTCAATGACGTATGTCTTCAAGTACGTGACTTGGAGAATTTAGATCATATGAATGTTAAGAGTACATATATATTCTCGTTATGTCTCTAATCATTTGTTATTGCGGAAGGTTGATAGAAAATAATGACACATAAGATTAGAGTGTGAGTTGGTTAATGAAAGAATCTCATTAGTCGTGATATGGCTATATGAAACCAAGCACATAGATACATGTTGGAGAACAGTGTATTAGACAGACCCACTATGAGACTGACACATGGGAACCACTATCATGGCATTCATAGTCAGCTCTCCTAGTGATGGTGGTGTTTGTAGTTCTTACACCTAAAATCACTACACTCATCACATGTCGTTCAATAAGCTTTGACATCATCAAATGCAATCCTACAACATGGGTTGCTATAAATGTGATGATTGGGTGACTGTGACACATGAGGACTGGCTAGTAGTGATAAAGATGGGATTTTTCAGGTGGTTATTGGGTGATTGTGACAGATGGGGATTGATTGTGAGTGATAGAGATGGGATTTTTCCCTCCTACAAGAGTATGATATATTGGGCCTCTTGATTACTGAGACTGAGAAATACATGGCCATGTATATGTGAGTCAATATGTGATACTGTGCTTACATATATCTCAGACAATCTACTCTAGTTCAAGAAACAAGTTTGAATGTTGAAGAGGGTGACTGCTCCATGCCTCAAGTTCAATTTGGATATCTGAGACAATGGAATTATATAAAGACTATAACATCGAGAACAAATTATAGGTTGAAGTTGTTCCCCAACTTTCCATTTACTTGGGTAGCAATGATGTGTGACTAGGTACCTCTCATTGCTTGTGATGTCATAAGTTTTTATAACACTACTACAAAAATGACATATCACGTCACATTTCACGGCGTCAGTTATAGTCCAACAACTGACACCAATATACTACAACGTCAGCTAAGAAGGACAACTATCACCTATATGTGAAGGTCGACTGATTAACAAAAGATACGTGCATCACTTTTTCTTTAATGTTAGATTGTTAAACCATAACCGACGTCCAAAATCACCTGCAAAATACAGCATTCCAGGGAAAAAAATTTGCCTCCAAAAATTTTTAATTCGGCGTCGGTGGTACAAGAACCAACAAAATATGTTTAGCACGTAGCCCCCGTGAAATTTTTTATCCCTATGTAGTCATCAGATTTTGATAAGGAACTGACGACTAAACATCCGTCGTGAGTCAAAATTCATCCCCTCATCTGGCGTCAGTTTTCTTTAAAGAATCGACGAGGATGTGTCTTCACGCATTGTCCCCGCTAAAATATATTCCCCCCAATTTTCCTATTCAGTGTCGGTTTTTGCTTGGCAACTGACAATTATGATCGTAACTGATGAACATTTGTTTTGTCATGTTATGTGTATAGACGTCAGTTTTTGTATATAGAAACTGATGACTAACATCCTGACTAGGTGCAAATTGTTTTGATTAAAGTTGGTGATAGGTGTTAGTTTTTAATTACCACCGACGTTTGTTGATTTTAAGGGTTGGAATTTTGTTTTAACTGACATTGATAGTTAACTTTATAGCACCCGTGCGAGAAGAATCTTCCCCTTCTCTATTTCATTTTTTATTCTTCAAGCTCCTGGTCTCACAATGTCTTCCTCCACCTCTGCGCGCCACCTCAAAGCACCACCTCTGCTCACCTCCTACTGCCACGAGGAGCTTGAAGCTGCTCACCGCCTCCGCGCGTCGCCATTCACCACCACGAGGTGATTGAAGTTGTTGATGCTAGAGCTACTATTGCTGTACATTTGCCACCAGTCGCCGCCACCACCTGCTCCTGTCACCACCACCACCTTCTCTAGGAAGAGCGAGAAGCCTTCCTCTAGCCACCTTCATCTACTCCAGTCGCCTCCAACCGCCACCGCCCGCACCTCCTCTGCTTCACCTCCAGCCCGACCACCTTCACCTCCAGCCCGACCACCTCCACCTCCAGACGCCGCCACCACAGCCTGCTCGATCCACCAGTGCGGTGAGTGAACACAAAATGGAAGAATATTTTATTAATATTGATTTATATTCATAAATTAGGGTTAATGATGCCATTACTATTGATTAATTAGGGTTAATTATGCATCAATGAACTTAATCAATTAGATGTGCACTTAATATTTCTAAGATTGTGTAGTTGATTAATATTGATTAATAAGGGTTAATGATGCATGAATGAATTTAATTAATTGATATTGCTTTCTTTCTCTCTTGTTAGTGATTGATTTAACTTAGTTCAATAATTGTTCTTCAAGCTTGTGTAGTTGATTAATAATGATTAATTAGGGTTAATGATGAATGAATGAACACAAAATGGAAGAATGAATTGAATTAAATGATGTTACACAAAACCTAGGATATGAATGATGAAACTAGGATTGTAGGTATAGGAATGATGATGATGATTATGATGATGATGATGATGATGATGATGGTGATGATGATGATGATGATGATGATGACAACATACATGTATTTTGTTGGCCTAGAAACCCGTCTGAGATGTACTCATTAGGAGTAAAACTTGGATAGTCACCGGTTTGGGACTATTCATGAACACTTAATCTCACTTAGGATGTAAGTGTATAATCTATATTTGGTTTTCATGATGTTTCATCAGCATTTCCGCATTTGGGTCACACACATAGGTCTTGAACTAGAAGAGGAGTGTAACCTTGAATGATGATTGAATTGATTACTAAAGTGTTTAAGTATTGAATTCACACCACAGAACAACTAACTACACAACCAAACAATCGGCTCACTGAGTGAGATGACCATTTGGAGTGGCAAACAATCACCTCAAATGTTGAGGCGGCCATTTGGATTGTCAGTCTGATCAAAAATTGAATTAGCTAAATTCTACACAAACTGAGGTGTGAACCGATCCTTTCATTCATTTGAAGTGATAGGCTCAGCTTAGGTCACCATTTGTCTGTATGGGTGAGCGAAACGACTATCTCGCATGTGTGAGATTGATCTGTTTATGGGAAATTTGATTGCATTAAGGAATTCATTATGATGTCATGACATGCATTAATTAGATTTGAATTGCCAATTTGGCATGGTATTGGGACACCGCAAAATGATTGTCTCATAGTACGAGACAATCATCTCATGTGCCAAATGACTATTTGGGTGTTTGTAGGTAGTAAAAAATCAAGATCTTCCGGTCCTTTCCACTCCCCATAGACTAGGAACCCCCAAACCCCGCCTGTAAATAGGGGGGTATTGGGGGCTTCCCAGAGAACAACACAAACAATTGATGATGAAAAGAAAATGGATCTACAGTTCTTAATTGGAGATTATGCCTATCTGAAGATATGACCCCTATCTGTCTTATCTAAGAACAAAGGGAAGTTGAGTCCCTGATACGTCCTTTCAAGATTTTGGATTTGGCAATTTTTCTTATTGTCTTACCCTACCACCTCAATATACTATGAAGGATGATTTGTTCTATGTATCAGACCTAAAGTGCGATGTGAATGACTTTACTTGTGGCATCCAACTCACAAGAACAAGATTTACTTAAGCGGAAGCGAATCATTTGCAGCGGATTATTGAAAATCACTAAAAATTTAAAACTTTTTGCAAAGAGGTCCAAACATAGGAAAACTCTTTCATCAAGAACCAAAGTATAACATTTACATCCTGGATCATAAGTACAAAACTTGTACCATCTCTTATCAAGCATTACAACATCAGCTACCCTATTAACATTATATACAGACAACATATGAACCTCGAGGCATCAAGCCAAAATCTCAGATCGATTCATTAAAGAACTAACTATAAATACTGAGGACCTGAGAGTACAGAGATGACACATATGAATACTAACTATATGACTTGACAGGTAGTATCTCCACCTGAGATATTACTATTGTCCTGGTTGTTGCTGTCCTTTCTCTACTGTAGGGATTCTATTCCTTCGTCCACGTCCACCTGAAAACATTGGATCCAACGGGGGTGAGACAATTATAAAATTGCCCCAACGAGAGTTATAACTCTCTGCGGAAACATTGTTATAGCAGTTTATTAGAATAACTGAGCATAAGTTCTTATATATTAACAAAAATATTAATCATTGAATGGACAAAGTAAAATAATATCCTCTCCTAAGGAGAATATTGCATCTACTCATGGTAGAATCATAATTCATTTATCTACTTGCAATGAATGTAAAGGGATATGAATAACATCTATCAGCTAGAGATGTATGAAAGAAATGTAACATCAGCCAATGAATTTCCGTATTCAATCCTTAAGCAAATATGCTATATGGTTGATTACATTTTACAACCACACTTATGCCCTGAGGAGATGAGGTATACCGCTCATACTCCAACCGACCACTGCGAAGTCGAAATCGGTACCATACAAGGTCAATGGAAGAGATGGCTTCTAAGACCTCTCACATCTCGGTCAGTGTGAGATCACATGCAGGCATCTTGTGTCTCTGCTATATAGCTTTCCAGGGTATACTGGCAACTTCGCTATCAGAGTTACAGTGGCGTGCTGCACTCTCTTCATGATCGAGAGATTTCATGTTTACCTCCATCTATCTGGTAGTAACATTATTGGGAGATGTGTACTGCATCCATCCCAATCATCAAGAGATTCGTGATACATCCATCCTAGTACAAATAATGAAGGATTGAGAGGTTTAATGTTTACCTTCTATCAATTCCCTCATTAGGTCGTAACGATATTTTCACCCATTTACCCCCGCATATTCAAAATATGCATTCCGAGTTTTTCCACGGAGCACCCATTTCACCATTCAGCAATGTTGACGCTGATGGATCTATGGTCAGGGCTCTACATGATAGGATTTCACTTGATTAATTAAGTACATTAGCATATTCTTTTAGCATCAGTTAAATTCTCAAGAAGGAATTATTATAACAAATGCTATAAGGAAACATGTACTATTTTCATCAATTACTTCTTAGTCTTTATAAGACATTGGGATCTCAGTCCTTCATTTCATTTCTTGAAAGTTCACATCTCTCAACAACATCATTATCGTACTTATTAAATCTGGGTATTCATACCCTCAGTTCATCACTAATCACTGTTACCACTTGTTAGGCAACTATTACCTCTAGGTTCTGAGACTGAGGTCTACATGATACTTGTTATACAAGCATCACACATGGCTCGTAAGGCCCATTAAATGTCTTGTCACCTTTCACTAGGTGACAACTTACTCATATGAGTCAGAAAGTCCATGTACATTTTGTTACATTTACTAAACATCAACAACATTAAGGCACACAAGGCCAATCAACATTGTCATTATATAAAAATCAAAACTCAAATCTGTCTATGATCATCATCTCATGATGTCTGCATGCTTAATAAACATGATGATAGTCATAAAAGTCATTCATCACATCATGTGATACAATAGTAACACCACCATTCCTTTATCAGGATTAGGGTTTACTATCAAATAGGATTTTCCACTCCATTACCCAATTTAGGGTTAGGATCTCTCATTTCTCATTAGTTAGGGTTTCATGTTTACATCATTAGTTCAACCCCAATATATTGCTCCACCCCTCTAGGAGCATTCAAAACTATCATAAGTATTTACTCATGATCATTACTTTCATCATATATCATTTATGGATATGAATTCAAGGTATGAGTTCACCTCTCAACCTTACCATGGTATGTTTATATCATGCCCATTATCTTGGCTTAACCCCTTTCTCATAGTGTTTAGCCAACACTTATCAAAGTTCGTTGAATTCATTACATCTTCATTGTAATCATTTACATAACACACACTTCTTGTATTTCTTATCCAATTATGTTGGATTAAGATGCTTCAAGGTATATCAACCCTGAAATACTAAATGTGATATCTTTCATGATTTGTTGTATCACTTTTCTCCTTATTTTCATCTTACTTAAGATAATCAACTGACCTTGTATTAAGGTATTTTCCTATTAATACTTTTAATCACTGACCTATCACTTTCATTATATAATGCATAGGTTACACATTAGATTTGTCCAACTATCTTTAATGATATGGACTTTTCTTAATGGTTTAGCATTGTTGATATAGAATAAACTATTATCAACCATTTTATGTATTTTAATTCTTAGGATGTTATCCGCATCATTATTTAGTGTTGCAAACATCATTCCTAAGAATTTCATGTTCTCATCTTGGTAAGGTGTATAGGATTGTTACACATGCATGGAATTAGATATATAATGATCTAGGCATCATCTTGTCCCTTAGATCCTTATTCATTAGAGTATCAACATTACCATTCATATGATTCATCAACTTTACCCTTCATGGTGTAACATCCTCATCTTACTTGATTATATTAGCCACTCCCTACTTTAGTGTATTGGCCATTATACCATCACTAGGGTTTCATATATCATTACATGGCATCACCCTAGATTTGAGTCTCATATCACATCATTGCATCAGGGTTCCATATAACATCATTCTAATTTAGGGTTTCTCATTTAATAACCCACAATTAGGGTTTACTATTCATCCTAGTTAGGATTTGTATCACATTACCCAGAGTTAGGGTTTCACATACTATCATATTTCATTAGGGTTTGGGTTGCATATAGTATCTCCCTTCATTAGACTTTCACATCACATTACCCATAGTTAGGGTTTTCTCATGGAATCAACCTCAATTAGGGATTCTCATGGAATCAACCTCAATTAGGGATTCATGAAGTATCTTCTCCATTTAGGGTTTTCATGAGGTCACCCTAAATTTGGATTTCCCATAATATCATACTAGTTTAGAGTCACACCATCACCCTAGATTTGGGTTACATATGATACTGTCTAAATTAAGGTTAGGGCTCAACAACCTTCTTGATTAAGGTTTCATGATCTCTTTATTAAGGATCATACCCTAATTGCATAATCATTCATGTTGAAGGTGTTGAGGCTTATCCATTACATGGTTATTATACATGTATGGATTCCTCTATATCTGTCACTCTCTTTAGGATATTGACTATGTCAAACTTGGTTAGATTAGATCAACCAACCTTTCAATTAAGTAAATTCAATTAGGGTTGACATAGTGTATTGAAATAATGCTTACTTAATGCTTTAAGGAATAACTCATCTAAGGTTACCAGTTACTTGGTAACTTAGAGGTACAACCTTAGTGGTTATCTTTGAGATAAGTCAATAATAATTATAGGGTCAATTGATCCTTCATCACATTGAGTTATTAATTGGTTTGATCATACTAAATCAACACATGATCTTGACCCTTTGATCTCTAAATGGTTTGAAACCGTTTGGGCAACTTTCCCTTAAAACCGAATGATCTTGGGTCTCCAAACGGTTTGGGACCGTTTGGACCCAAACGGTCTTGAGACCGTTTGGTCCAAACCATCTCAAAACTGAATGGACCAAAAAGTCCTTTCAACACTTACACGATTCATGATTTCAATGGATGAACCAGTTATCAATTGAGTCCTTGATTTATTTATCACTTGAACTATTGAGTTCAACCTTCAATTAGACCATCAAATAGGGTTTTGAACCCAATTGATCTAGGATTTCAACTCAAGGAACCTTAAATTAGGGCTTGGAATCCAATAGTCATCAATGATCAACATTGTGGAATTGATTCCATTGCAACTAATGAATCATCATCATGTTTTTGATATGACAACACCCCAAATGGTCTTGAGGTCATTTGGATGACCTCCAAACGGTATTGAGACCATTTTCCCTATTCCACCCTTGAAATTTGTGAAATTCCATTAGGGTTTTGATCATTGGATTGATCATCAAATCATCAATTAATTGCATTTCAATTTGGTATCTTTGAACCTTCAAATACTCAACCATACTTAACCCTAGACCTCCAAACGGTCTTGGTTGACCTACAAACGATCTTCAGACAGTTTGGGTGACCTCCAAACAGTCTTGAGACCATTTGGGTTAAGTCAACCCAAAAATCTCAATTAACCAAATTGAAAATCAACACTTAACCCGATTAGGGTTTACTAATTAATTAACCTTCAACTGATGATCCGTTTTGAATTCATTAATCAAATTTTATAGATCATCAACCATCATCATTAATATCAGAATTCCCAAATGGTCAACCATGGTCAACTCTCCGAAATGGTTTGAAATTGTTTAGGCTAATCAGCCCAAGACATCAACTTAATCAATTGCAAATTCAGCACTTAGCCGGTTAGGGTTTCTACTTGGAAGATTGTCCATGTATTGAATTAATCAATTGAAGTCATTGGATCATCATTCAACATACACTAGGGTTTTGACCTCAAACGGTCAACTCTTTTAAACATTTTGGGGTCCAAAATTTAAAACTGTTTGGTCTCCAAATGGTTTGGTGAAACTGTTTGGACCAAACCATTGAAACCGTTTGCCATAGATATTTGAGGAGGTGTGTGCTTATGATGATGTCATCATCATCAAGCTCTAAACTTATGAAACTTTCTATGATTTCATGGTGGTTCCATTAATTTGATCGAATGAATTCCAAGAAGAATAAATGATCAACAATTGGTTAAGAAATTGAATGTAATAACAATAGTAAGGGTTCAAGTTATAAAACCCGCCTCCAATTGAGCTCCAAAGCATCAAGCTCACGTAAAAAAATGGTGAATGCAACTCCTTTCACTATACCAAGGCTCGTCCTCAAGCTTTGAGTGAAAAGGAATGGTTAGAATTGAAGAGGGGATCGAGATAAGAAGAAATCATGCATTGATTTTTGATTTTCACCATGGATTCAAGGTGAAAGGAGGTTAAGAAGCTTAACAACAGGTTGGGGGTCGTCCTCCTGATCCTCCAAAGCTTCTTTTTTCATTTGCAAGCAAGGGAAAGAAGTGGATTCCAAAAAAGCCTTTGATTTGGCTTGTAAAGGGTGTTTTTATAAGAAAATCAATGAGATAGAAAATGCCATATAAAAATCATTTAATTCCAAAATTAGTTCCGCCTCTTCCCCCTTCCATTCCTTGTATACGAGGCTATCCCATTTGACTCTTATTCCTCTCAATTATACTAAATTTAAAGAAAAGCAAATTAAGCACCTTAGATCATATTATACTAATATCCATATGTGAGTGGAATTGTTTTTCTTATAATAATGTGAGTGAGTTATCCACTTCCTTTGGATATTTTTGTGCCTTGGAAAGTCACAAGCTCATCCAAACCCTTTTAAAATTCATCCCTGAACTTTTGGTTGAAGGGCTCTTTAATTAATATATTTCTTTTTGCATTAAATTGAATTAGGGTTTCAATTATGCATAAATCTTGATTATTTTAATATCAAGATTCTCTCTCCTCCAAATTAATTTAAATGAGGAACCCCTCTCATTTTGTTTGCTCTAAAAGATACCAAGAAATATTAGGGACCTTATTGAAGTGGTAATTTGCATATTGAACCCTGGTTTTGGGTAAATTGCACATTACATCAAAACTAGGTTTTAATGCACACACATTGCTTTATCAACTCCTTCTTGGTGCTCAGGCTTTCATAAGCCATACCTCTACATCATTTTCATTCTTATGATGCCAAAATACTTGAGGAACATAATATTATATAACATTTTCAATATAACCCCTCAATTTGGGTAATTTGCACTTTAGTCCAAAACAAGCAAAACATTATATTCAACATTATTCAAAAAGGACCAAAATTGAAACATAGGTTCCTCTTGGGCCTTAATTACTTTTATCAACATAAAATTAAGGATCTAATTAACTTACTCAAGAAAAACTCCCAGGGTTAAGGCATAACCCAGGTCAGAGATGTTACAAATTATAAACCCCTAACAAGGATTTTGTCCCTGAAATCCCAGATAAAGAAAGACATATATTATTCACTTATCATGTCATCATGTCTCCTCATAACATCTCATCGTTATGGGGAACCATAGAGCTTTGATCAACACAAGGTTCTTCTACACCAGATTCTTATAGAATCAAACATACATGATACATACTCCACTGTCCTTACATTAATGACTGTGGATTCAAATCTGTGTCAGGTAATACTTTTCTTATTTAAAGAAATACCATACATACTTTATTTAACTCAGTTATCAACTCTTATCATTTTTTCACCTTTCTCATCTGATAGTTCCATGTGATAGATCGTTGTTTCTGAGGAGTCTCTCATGCTCATTAATTAATACAACTTTTTACTTTCATGACTACAATTATATTATGTCACCCACCTGGGACTATAGGTCTTTTCATTTGATTGTGCAATCTCTTCTTGTGACACAATACTAGATTTTCTTATTACTTGTACCAACTATCCTATTAGTTATACATTCTCTTATCATAAGGAGAAGTTACTTATCAACTAAGAATTTATTTTAAAGATATCTTTAATTGTTATGTTTATGCAAGGCATAAACCCCTAACAAGTGATGTTCATACCATTTTACATGATTAATATAATTTCATAGTTGACCATTCCAGGTAGCCAACATAAACCATTTGATATTTCTCAGATACCAGAATCTCTTACCTTGGTATCTATCACATGTGTTGAAAAACACATCACATATTTATCTTCCTTTCATCCTGGGACATCACTTGTTACCTATATCTTCACCTTGGAACCAAAGTCCAAGATAAACTGATACTTTTCTAAGTATCCATCACATGAACATTTTTATCTTATGCACATCAAGTGTCCTAAGACCCACTTGATTTCCATGTCCCTGAAAGGAAAGAAAACAAGGAATCATATTCCTCTTGTTATTTCATGTGTTTTTTTTCAACTATTCATGAAACATTTACTCTTTATCTCATCCTGGGTTCCTTGCCCTCAGCTTAGGAATTTACGAGGATGATCACATAACATTATTCCTTTCTTTGTTAGTGTCTAACATGTTCATGATCATCTTGTCATCTCATCACATTTCTCATTTCCACACTATGGAAAAGATCTTTATTAAACTTTATTGGACAAGGATCATTTCCCTTGTTCCCATTCTTGTCTTATGAGGAGTATACTTTCTACTTCCTCATACACACATACTCATCTGAAATTATTTTAGATTTCTCTTTCTCATTCTTAGGGTATGACACATTTATTTCATGCCATATTTCTAATTTCATGATACTCATTAGATTGTCTCAGAATGACTACTTGATTAGAGAAATAAAAAAGATGACAGTATAAGAGTTTCCATACTCACTTTATCATCAATAGTTGTATACCTGGTCAGGGTATATAAATACTGAGATTAAGTAGTATGCACTTTGTATACTATCATATTCCTTCCTTTTCATATTATCTCAAGTGTAAGATTTAACATTCCTGAGTTTTATCCAAGCATCTCTTCTATACCTCATCCTTTTTCATAGAGGTAAGAACAATATAAAACATTTATCATGTTTATTTTGCAAAATGTAAGTCCTCATAGGACTAGTCAAGGAATGCTCAATCAACTACTTTCTCAATTTAAACTCAGGAAACGATAATTTGACTTATTTAGAATGACATTATTTTGTCTAACCTATCATAATTCGTGGTTGGTTCACTGCCTCAAGCTGATTCTGCCTCATAGTTTGATTCATCATAACATTTCTGGCTGGACAATTTCTTGCCAGATGGCCTACATGTCTGCATTGGTAGCAAATTCTGGGTGCTAGATGTGATTTAGAATGTTCTTTACCCTTTCTGGATAGCCATTGTCTTGGTGCACTAGGCCCTGGTTGCACTAGTGGTACCAAAAACATCTTCTTTTTGGAACTACCAGGCCTCTGTTCCTGGATTTGAATAGGCCTTTTCTCAATTCTTCCTTTATATTCCTTTTCTAGACAATTAGGTCTGATATGTCCATGCTTCCTACACCGATGGCAGATCCTAGTTTCAGATTGTATCCTATTCTTTTCATCATTAATCATTGTTCCAATAGGCTGATGTTGAGCATGAAACCTATTGGAGTTCAAAACTTCATCATTAGGGGCTGGTAGTTTAGGTTGCATTGCTAATGCACGATCTACTATGTGTATCATAGTTGTACTAAATTGCTCAAGCAGAGCAGGGAAAGTTGGGCTCTCTATCATGTCTTGATAAAATTGGGGTTGTGCAAGTATATGCTCTTCTCTACTCTAATCCCCTACATCCTCTCTTGGTGCAACATTGCTGCTTTCTGCAGCAAACTCCTCATGAGACCCAGTCATCTTCAAGTTCTTCTTCTTCTATATGAGCAGAAGACACTATCAGATACACTGGAAGACACTAAAACAGACTCTACTACATTAGTCCTATGTCTCTGTAGACTCAGTGAACCTAGAGCTCTTATACCACTAAATTGTGGCATCCAACTCACAAAAACAACATTTACTTAAGCGGAAGCGAATCATTTGCAGCAGATTATTGAAAATCACTAAAAATTTAAATTTTTTTGCAAAGAGGTCCAAACATAGGAAAACTCTTTCATCAAGAACCAAAGTATAACATTTACATCCTGGATCATAAGTACATAACTTGTACCATCTCTTCTCGAGGATTACAACATCAGCTGCCCTATTAACATTATATACAGATAGCATACGAACCTTGAGACATCAAACCAAAATCTCAGATCGATTCATTAAAGCACTAACTATAAATACTGAGGACCTGAGAGTATAGAGATGACACATAGGACTACTAATTATATGACTTGACAGGCAATATCTCCACCTGAGATATTACTGCTGTCCTGGTTGTTGCTGTCCTTTCTCTGCTGTAGGGATTCTATTCCTTCATCCGCGTCCACCTAAAAAAATTGGATCCCACGGGGGTGAGACAATTATAAAATTTCCCCAGCGAGAGTTATAACACTCTGCCAAAACATTGTTATAGTAGTTTATTAGAATAATTGAGCAGAAGTTCTTATATATTAACAACAGTATTAATCATTGAATGGACAGAGTAAAGTAATCTCCTCTCCTTAGGAGAATATTGCATCTACTCATGGTAGAATCATAATTCCTTTATCTACTTGCAATGAATGTAAAGGGATATGAATAACATCTATCAGCTAGAGATGTATGAAAGAAATGTAACATCAACCAATTAATTTCTGTATTCAATCCTTAAGAAAACATGCTATACGACTGATTACATTTTACAACCACACTTATGCCCTGAGGAAATGAGGTATACCGCTCATACTCCAACCGACCACTGCAAACTCAAAATTGGTACCATACAAGGTCAATGGAAGAGCCAGCTTCCAAAACCTCTCACATCTCGGTCAGTGTGAAATCACATGCAGGACATCTTGTGTCTCTGCTATGTAGCTTTCCAGGGTATACTGGCAACTTCGCTATCAGAGTTACAGTGTTGTGCTGTACTCTCTTCTCAGTCGAGAGATTTCATGTTTACCTCCATCGATCCGGCATTAACATTATTGGGAGATGTGTACTGCATCCATCCCAATCATCGGGAGATTCGTGATACATCCATCCTGGTACAAATAATGAAGGATTGAGAGGTTTAATGTTTACCTTCTATCAATTCCCTCATTAGGACGTAAGGATATGTTTTCCCATTTACCCCCGCATATTCAAAATATGTGTTCTGGGTTTTTCCACGGAGCACCCATGTCACCATTCAGCAATGGTGATGCTGATGGATCTATGGTCAGGGCTCTACATGATAGGATTTCACTTGATTAATTAAGTACATTAGCATATTCTTTTAGCATCAGTCAAGTTCTCAAGCATGAATTATTATAACAAATGCTATAAGGAAACATGTACTATTTTCATCAATTACTTCTTAGTCTTTATAAGACATTGGGAACTCAGTCCCTCATTTCATTTCTTGAAAGTTCACATCTATAAACAACATCATTATCGTACTTATTAAATCTGGGTATTCATACCCTCAGTTCATCACTAATCACTGTTACCACTTGTTAGGTAACTATTACCTCTAGGTTCTCAGACCAAGGTATACATGATACTTGTTATACAAGCATCACACATGGCTCACAAGGACCATTAAGTGTCTTGTCACCTTTCAATAGGGAACAACTTACTCATATGACTCATAAAGTCCATGCACATTTTGTTACTTTTACTAAACATCAACAACATTAAGGCACACAAGGCCAATCAACATTGTAATTATATAAAAATCATAACTCAAATATGGCTATGATCATCATCTCATGATGTTTGCATGCTTAATAAACATGATGGCAGTCATAAAAGTCATTTATCACATCATGTGATACAATAGTAACACCACCATTCCTTTATCAGGATTAGGGTGTACTATCAAATAGGATTTTACACTCCATTACCCAATTTAGGGTTAGGATCTCTCATTTCTCATTAGTTAGGGTTTCATGTTTACATCATTAGTTCAACCCCAATATATTGCTCCACCCCTCTAGGAGCATTCAAAACTATCATAAGTATTTACTCATGATCATTACTTTCATCATATGTCATTTATGGATATCAATTCAAGGTATGAGTTCACCTCTCAACCTTACCATGGTATGTTTATATCATGCGCATTATTTTGTCTTAACCCCTTTCTCATAGTGTTTAGCCAACACTTATCAAAGTGCATTGAATTCATTACATGTTCATGGTAATAATTTACAAAACACACACTTCTTGTATTTCATATCCAAGTATGGTTGATTAAGATGATTCAAGGTATATCAACCCTGAAATACTAAATGTGATATCTTTCATGTCTTGTTGTATCACTTTTCTCCTTATTTCCATCTTACTTAAGATAATCAACTGACCTTGTATTAAGGTATTTTCCTCTTAATACTTTTAACCATGGACCAATCACTTCCATTATATAGTGCATAGGTTACACATTAGATTTGTCTAACTATCTTAAATGATATGGACTTATCTTAATGGTTTACCATTGTTGATATAGAATAAACTATTATCAACCATTTTATGTATTTCAATTCTTAGGATGTTATCCACATCATTATTTAGTGTTGCATACATCATTTCTAAGAATTTCATGTTCTCATCTTGGTAAGGTGTATAGGATTGTTACACATGCATGGAATTAGATATATAATGATATAGACATCATCTTGTCCCTTATATCCTTATTCATTAGAGTATCAACATTACCATTCATTTGATTCATCAACTTTACCCTTCATGGTGTAACATCCTCATCTCACTTGATTATATTAGCCACTCCCTACTTTAGTGTATTTGCCATTATACTATCAATAGGGTTTCATATATAATTACATGGCATCACCCTAGATTTGAGTCTCATATCACATCATTACATCAGGGTTCCATATAACATCATTCTAATTTAGGGTTTCTCATTCAATAACCCACAATTAGGGTTTACTATTCATCCTAGTTAGGATTTGTATCACATTACCCTGAGTTAGGGTTTCGCATACTATCATATTTCATTAGGGTTTGTGTTGCATATAGTATCTCCCTTCATTAGACTTTCACATCACATTACCCATAGTTAGGGTTTTCTCATGGAATCAACCTCAAATTAGGGATTCTCATGGAATCAACCTCAATTAGGGATTCATGAAGTATCTTCACCATTTAGGGTTTTCATGAGGTCACCCTAAATTTGGATTTCCCATAACATCATACTAGTTTAGAGTCACACCATCACCCTAGATTTGGGTTACATCTGATACTATCTAAATCAAGGTTAGGGCTCAACAACCTTCTTAATTAAGGTTTCATGATCTCTTTATTAATGATCATACCCTAATTGCTTAATCATTCATGTTGAAGGTGTTGAGGCTTATCCATTACATGGTTATTCTACATGTATCGATTCCTCTCTCTCTCTCACTCTCTTTAGGATATTGACTATGTCAAAATTGGTTAGATTAGATCAACCAACCTTTCAATTCAATAAATTCAATTAGGGTTGACATAGTGTGTTGAAATAATGCTTGCTTAATGCTTCAAGGAA
Organism: Alisma plantago-aquatica; assembly: GCA_963693085.1. Taxonomy (NCBI): domain Eukaryota; kingdom Viridiplantae; phylum Streptophyta; class Magnoliopsida; order Alismatales; family Alismataceae; genus Alisma; species Alisma plantago-aquatica. The sequence continues at coordinate 791,054,917 of OY856410.1, read as the reverse complement.
TAGCTCATCTAAGGTTACCAGTTACTTGGTACCTTAAAGGTACAACCTTATGGGTTATGTTTGAGATAAGTCAATAAAAACTATAAGATCAATTGATCCTTCGTCACATTGAGTTATTAATTGGTTTGATCATACTAAATCATCAAACGATCTTGACCCTTTGATCTCTAAATTGTTTGAAACCGTTTGGGCAACTTGCCCTTGAAACCGAATGAGCTTGGGTCTCCAAACGGTTTGGGACTGTTTGGACCCAAATGATCTTGAGGCCATTTGGACCCAAACGGTGTTAAGACCGTTTGGTCCAAACCATCTCAAAACCAAATGGACCAAAAAGTCCTTTCAACACTTACACAATTCATGATTTCAATGGATGAACCAGTTATCAATTGAGTCCTTGATTTATTTATCACTTGAAATATTGAATTCAACCTTCAATTAGACCATCAAGTAGGGTTTTGATCCCAATTGATCTAGGATTTCAACTCAAGGAACCTTCAATTAGGGCTTGGAATCGAATAGTCATCAATGATTAACATTGTGGAATTGATTCCATTGCAACTAATGAATCATCATCAAATTTTTGTTATGACCATACCCCAAATAGTCTTGAGGTCGTTTGGATGACCTCCAAACAGTCTTGAGACCGTTTTCCCTATTCCACCCTTGAAATTTGTGAAATTCCATTAGGGTTTTGATCATTGGATTGATCATCAAATCAGCAATTGATTGCATTTCAATTTGGTATCTTTAAACCTTCAAATACTCAACCATACTTAACCCTAGACCTCCAAACGGTCTTGGTTGACCTCCAAATGGTCTTGAGACCGTTTGGGCTAAGTCAACCTCAAAAATCTCAATTAACCGAATTGAAAATCAGCACTTAACCCGATTAGGGTTTACTAATTAATTAACATTCAACTGATGATCCCTTTTGAATTCATTAATAAAATTGGATAGATCATCAACCATCATCATTAATATCATAATTCCCAAATGGTCAACCATGGGCAACTCTCCCAAATGGTTTGAAACCGTTTGGGTTAATCAGCCCAAGACATCAACTTAATCAATTGCAAATTCAACACTTAGCCGATTAGGGTTTCTACTTGGAAGATTTTCCATGTATTGAATTAATCAATTGAAGTCATTGGATCATCATTCAACATACATTAGGGTTCTGACCTAAAATGGTCAACCCATCCAAACGATCAACTCTTTTAAACATTTTGGGGTCCAAAACTCCAAATGGTTTAGAAACTGTTTGGTCTCCAAACGGTTTGGTGAAACTGTTTGGACCAAACCATTGAAACTGTTTGGCATACATATTTTAGGAGGTGTGTGATTATGATGATGTCACCATAATCAAGCTCTAAACCTACAAAACTTGTTGTGATTTCATGGTGGTTCCATTAATTTGATCGAGTGAATTCCAAGAAGAATAAATGATCAACAATTGGTTAAGGAATTGAATGTAATAACAATAGTAAGGGTTCAAGTTATAAAACCTGCCTCCAATTGATCTCCAAAGCTTTAATATCACGTCAACAATGGTGGATGCAAATCCTTTCACTGTCCCAAGGCTCATCCTCAAGATTTGAGTGAAAAGGAATGGTTAGAATTGAAGAGGGGATCGAGATAAGAAGAAACCATGCATTGATTTTCGATTTTCACCATGGATTCAAGGTGAAAGGAGGTTAATAGGCTTAACAACAGGTTGGGGGTCTTCCACCTAATCCTCCAAAGCTCCTTTGGTCGTTTGCAAGAAAGGGAAAGAAGTGGATTCCGAAAAAGCCTTTGATTTGGCTTGTAAAGGGTGTTTTTATAAGAAAATCAATGAGAGAGAAAATGCCATACAAAAATCATTTAATTCCAAAATTATTCCCACCTCTTACCCCTTCCATTCCTTGGATATGAGGCTATACCATTTGCCTCTTATCCCTCTCAATTATCCTCAATTTAAAGAAAATCAAATTAAGCACCTTAGATCATATTATACTAATATCCATATGTGAGTGGATATTTCTTTTTCTTATAATAATGTGAGTGAGTAATCCACTTCCTTTGGATATTTTCATGCCTTTGCAAGGCACAAGCTCGTCCAACCCCTTTGCAAATTCATCCCTGAACTTTTGGTTGAAGGGCTCTTTAATTAATATATTTCTTTTTGCATTAAATTGAATTAGGGTTTCAATTATGCATAAATCTTGATTATTTTAATATCAAGATTCTCTCTACTCCAAATTAATTTAAATGAGGCGCCCCTCTCATTTTATTTGCTCTACATGATACCAAGGAATATTAGGGACCTTATTGAAGTGGTAATTTGTATATTGAACCCTGGTTTTGGGTAAATTGCTCATTACACCAAAACTAGGTTTTAATGCACAAACATTGCTTTATCAGCTCCTTCTTGGTGCTCAGGCTTTCATAAGACATACCTCTGTATCATTTTCATTATCATGATGACACAATACTTGAGGAACATATTATCATATAACATTTGCAATTTAACCCCTCAATTTGGTTAATTTGCACTTTAGTCCAAAACAAGCAAAACATTATATTCAACATTATTAAAAAAGGACCAAAATTGAAACATAGGTTCATATTGGGCCTTAATTACTTTTCTTAAGAGATAATTAAGGATCTAATTAACTTACTTAAGAAAAACTCCCAGGGTTAAGGCATAACCCAGGTCAGGGATGTTACATTGCTCACTTGTTGAACATTAAACTTGTAGAATTCCAAGGAAGGTTATCCTACCACTACTACAGAAAAGGCATTTGGCGTCAGTTGTTTAGATGCTTTAGCATCGGTTTCCAACCGACACCCAAGTGGGTGCCGCTAAAATTCGACACCTTCAGTGTCAGTTTCTAACCGACGCCATAACCCTTCCTGGCACTGAAAACGCGCCAGCAAGGGAACTATAAGTGTCGTTTCTTAATGAAAACTGACACTATATCATGATCAAAGACGTCAGTTATTAAACAAAAACTAATGCCATAACCCTTCCTACCACCAAAAATGCACCAACAAGGGAACTATAAGTGTCAATTAGGAAAGAAAACCAACACTATATCATGGTTAAAGACGTCAATTATTAAACATAAACTGACACCATTACCCTTCCCCTCACCACAGACGTGAGTTTATTGCTAATAACTGACATTGTATGTATTTGGTGTCAGTTTTATACAAATAACCGATGCCTATGTTCTGATTTTTTTCTTATTAATTTGCAGGCCTACGGTATGGCTGGTCAGCAGGATGCAAAACCTGCAGTTTAGTTCTAAACTGTAGGTTTACAACATTGATTGATATCAACCAACAATAGGCCACAAACCTGCAAAGTCATTCACATTTAGACACATGTATTGATCGGATACATGTAGAAATCTACAAAGTCATTTACATTCACATTCAGTTCCATTCATTTCATTTCTTTTCACATTAAGACAGATGTAGAAACATTCATGTAATTGATCAGAAAATGTCATTCACATTCTCACACATATGATAATTCAGAAAAAGTCATTCACATTCACATAAAAATAATTATGAGAACAAAGTTTAGAAATATCATTCTTTATTCATCATCATCATTGTCATAAGAACCCCAATTATATTTAAAAATTCCCACTACTTGTAGGGCTTTTATCCATTCTTCTCTTACAACATCTGATTCCTCCCTCGTATAGGGAGTATGTACATCTAATAACTTTCCACCTGTACTGAAGTCAGTTTTAAACATCTGCTAAGAGAATGCCATATATATAATTACTAATATATAATAAGATTGATATATTTCATATTATCTAATGAGACTATATATAATACCTTATGTATAGTATCGATTTCCATTGCAACATGTTTGATGATTAGGTCCATAAATTGCATCACATAGTAGGTGCATGCCCAGCCGTTGTCTTGTGTAGCACACTATAAATTGAAACATACAAAATATTCAAAAATACAAATCAGAACAGTTCACATAAATAATATATACATTGGAGTCGGGAAATTACTTTCACATTCTCCCAAATTAGTGGGTGATTCTTTAACCTGGGGACCTTTCCTCCAGCTTTTTTGAACTCTTGTAAAGCCCTACATGTTAATGTAACACATTAAATTGCATAATTAAATAGTAATGTAATAACAACTATTAACGTATATAAAAATATGTAATATTTCTCACGGGAATAATGGCCTTTTCATTGTGTGTCCATATAATGCATTCAATTCCTTCCCCGCATGATCTAGATAATATACAATGAACATCTTGGGGACAATAACTAGTAACTCCCGATGCCTACCACTATAGGTAAGAATGTTAAAAATTAATAACTCAAAATGCACAATAAAAATGTTAATTTCTTATGTCCAAATTATAAGCAAAGTAAACATACTCGACATCGAATGGAGCTATTATCACCGTCTTCTTATTTTTACCAAAATATTCAAAACCAGCACAGCAGTATGAAATAACTGAAGAAGGGTATGTATCTACAAGACTAATCAAACATGGAACCAAAAATCCCACATGGAAAAATGCAAAATTTGTACATATCGTGTGTAAGTGGTTGCAAAACATGTATTATGTATGCATTAATATATAAGAAACCATATCACCGTATATAAAACAAGGTATATGGATGTATAAACAAGATCTCATCATATCCACAACTCTATCATAGATGTGTTTAGCCAATCATAACAAAACAACTCCAAAATATCTTGTATAAATAGCTTGTTATCGTATGATTGACCTGCATTAATATGTATTCATTAATGTGTATGCAAAACTTGTATTACGTATGCATTGATATGTATGCAAAATGTAACATCCCAAGATTTGAGGCCTCGAATAAAATGATCTTATAAGGAATGATTGGACTACCCATATCACCAAGGTGCACCTCCTTTTCCAGGAGCCCATCACTAAGAACTCCATAGTTAAGCATGCTCATCTTGGAGTAGTACTGGGATGGGTGACCTATCGAGAAGTTGATCCTGGCATGTGCGTGAGTGAGGACAAAGCACACAGTTAAGGCTAGTGGTGGTCTGTGGGGATATGTGTCATTCCTGAAACTCTACTAGAGCCTCGAGCAGTGGGCCCAGGCATTACAAATAGTATCAGAGCCAATTCCCCTCTAGTAGGTGGGGCCCACATGGACATGGCATGCCAGTCTTGAGCCATGCGGTCCAGGAATGTAGGAAAGCATTGTTCATGGTTGACGTAGCCACCCTTGTGCTGGTATTCTGTGATCGGGAGCTGGGTGTCCATGGGCCATTCTGGGTCTGCACTGAAATGGGGTGATATTATGAGGCCATATAGTTGAGCCTTAATGAGGACGTCAAGAGTCTAAGTGGGGGAGATTATAACATCCTAGGATTTGAGGCCTCAAATAAAATATCTTATAAGGAATTATTGGACTACCCATATCACCAAGGTGCACCTCCTTTTCCGGGAGCCCATCACTAAGAACTCCATAGTTAAGCATGCTTATCTTGGAGTAGTACTGGGATGGGTGACCTATCGAGAAGTTGATCTTGGCATGCGTGTGAGTGAGTACAAAGCACGCAGTTAAGGTTAGTGGTGGTCTGTGGGGATAGGTGTCATTCCTGAAACTCTACTAGAGCCTCGGGCAGTGGGCCCGAGCATTACAAACTTGTTCTCTTTCCTCAACTTTAGACCAACTTAGTGTGAGGGGTTCATCAATCATACCTTTAACTTAATGGGTTTCCTTTTTAATCTACACATGAGGAGTACCATTCTCGAATCTATAGAGACTCAAATCTCATCATGAGCATCATGTACACTACTTCCCCTCTTAGGCCTAGGAACCCTAGGTTCACTTTCCTGATGTCCCACTGTCTGCTCAACCTCTTAACCAAAAATCAAACATGTCCAAGGTATGTCATGTACTTCCATGATCCTTCTACTCGAGCAACACTTCGGAGTTGAGTCCTCTTCCAAGACAACCAACTAGGTAAAAAGCCTCACAATTGGTTACTCAAACCTCCTCAGGGTCTAAAGCACTCTTTATCTCATCCAAAAGGTAATCACTTATACCATAGGTACATAGGTACTAGAAGTATCATCCTTCTTCTAGGGATTGGTTCCTCTAAAGGAAACTAAGATATCATCAGCCTCCAGGGATCATGCATGAGGCAACCATTATCATCCACTTAGGTCACATCATCCTCGACTCCCCACTGTTCCTCATACTCGAGGTGTTAGGCTTCCAACCTTCTTGCCAGGGTCTTGCTCTCTCTCTCTCTATAGATAACCTTACCACCATCCTCACTATCAGAGGTCCTCTCTCCATGAAGGATCGATCTCACAGGCATACCTCTACACGGGCGAAGCCTATGCTCAACTTATGTTTGCTCATGATTATCCATAACCCCTTATGCTTTTCCCATAAGCCATACATCTTGATCCCTTGTCTAGGGTTTCATTCTACTGTCAGCACTACTGACGTACTCTAGGTGCAAGCTATATCCTACTTGCAACATCCCATAAGGTTTCTATAGGTTCTTCTCTAACCTCCTCCATGAATGAGCTATCCTTCCACTAGTACATAACCGACCTTTAGTGTCGGTTATTTAAGGCCTTTTGTGTCGGTTTCTAAGTGAAACCTATGTGGGCACCGCTAAAATCCCAACCTTTACTCGTCGGTTCTCAAACCGACGCCACAACCCTTCGCGTGCCACCGAAAACACGCCAGCAGGGGGTATAGGCGTCGGTTATCCGCTTCAAAACCAACACTGAATCACCCGCTTACACAGCCGTGCTGGCCAACACGACTGTGGTATCTGGTCTCATTAGGGAAATCGACGTCGATTACTAGTATGGCAACCGACATTGTAACCATCTATCGTCAGTTTTATACAGATATCCAACACATATTTTATGTCTGGTCTGCTGCCACGGCCGTGCTAGCCAGCATGGCCGTGGTGTAGGGAAATCGACGTCGGTACTAGTATGGAAACCGACACTGTATCCATATGTCATCGGTTTTATACAAATAACCGACGCCTATGATTTGATTTTTTTTTCTGTCAGTCTGCAGACCTGCTGTGGCTGGTCGCAGGATGAGAAACTGGAAGTTCAGTTATGAACTGCAGGTTTTACGACATCCATTGATATCAGCCAACAACAGACCACAAACTTGCAAAATTAACATGATGGACAAATTATTATATATGTGATTCACATTCATGTATAAGAAATTTAATTCATATTATTTTTTCATCACACGCATGTAGAAACCAGTAGCAACCTGCAGTTCCATTTATTTCATCTCTTTTCACATTCAGACACATGTAGAAACATTCATGTATTGATGATTTTCACACACATATGACAATTCATAAAAATTCATTCACATTCACACAAAATTAATTATGAGAACAAAGTTATTTTATTGATCATCATCATTGTCATCAAAATCATATTGAAAAATTCCCACTCTTTGTAAGGCTTTTGCCCAATCTTCTCTTACAACATCTAATTCATCTCTCGTATAGGGAGCATGTACATCGAAACGCTTTGCACCTGTGTTGAAGTCCTCATTTTTAAAGACCTACAAAGAGAATGGCGTACATACATAATTATAATAATATATAATAAGATTCATATATTTCATATTATCTAACGAGACTATGTATAATACATGTTGTATGTTATCGATTTCCAATACAGCATGTTTGATGATTAGGTCCATAAATCGCATCACATAGTAGGCACATGCCCAGCTGTTGTCTTGTGTAGCACACTATAAATTGAAACATACAAAATATTCAAAAATACAAATAAGCACACTTCACATAAATAATATATACATTGGAGTCAGGAAATTACTTTCACATTCTTCCAAATGAGTGTCAGACATTTTTTCCTGGGGACCTTTCCTCTAGCTTTTTTGTACTCTTTTAAAGCCCTATATATGTTAAAGTAACACATTAAATTGCATAATTAAATAGTAATGCAGTAACAGATGTTAATAGATATAAAAACATAAAATATTTCTCACGAGAATAATGGCTTTTTAATTGCATGTCCATATACATCCAACTCACTCCCCGCAGGATCTAGATAATAGACGGTGAATGTCTTGGGGACAATAACTAATAACACCCAATGCATAGAACTACATGTAAGAAAGTAGAAAATTAATAACTCAACATCTGCAATAAAAATGTAATTAGCTTAAGTCCAAATCACAAGCAAAGTAAACTTACTCAACATTGAATGGAGCTATTATCACCGTCTTATTATTTTTACCAAAATATTCAAAAGCATCACAGCAGTATGAAGTAACTGAACCAAGGTCTGTATCTACAAGACTAATCAAAGATGGAACCAAAAATCCCACATGGGAAAACCCAAAATCTTTACATGTCTTGTATAAGTGGATGCAAAACAAGTATTACGTATGCATTAATATATAAGAAACCAGATTGCCGTATATAAAACAAGGTATATGGATGTATAAACCATATTGTTGTATTCATTAATCTCACCATATCCATAGCTCTATCATTGATGTGTTCAGTCATTCATACTTAAACAACTCCAAAATATCTTGTATAAATATGTTGTTTCCGAAAGTTTGACCTGCATTAATACGTATCCAGAACTTCTATTACGTATGCATTAATACGTATACTAAACTTGTATAAATAGATTGTTATCGTATGATTTACCTGCAACATTCTCCAGAATAGTAACATTTATAGGGCAATTTGGATTATGTTCACCGATCCATACTGCCACACTCCTACAATTAGGACCTATCTAGGCGTGTAGGTCCCCTGGAAGCCAACTTGGTAGTCGAGGAGGTGAAGGCCGAGATGTAGTGGGTCTCGTCTTTTTAACCTGTATATATAATTTCATATCAATTGACTCATATATATATACACACTAATAAAGTAAAGTAATGTAAATTTATCATACAATATTAGTATAGAGGACATCCGCTTCGGGCCACAGTATCGCTCCACCTACTGCCTCACCAAGTGTTTCAACATCTGGGTGTGCATGAGGCAGTGCAAGATCCGTCCAGCCAACGAGTATATGTATGGGGCTCACACGTACCATGCCATCTGGTACTGGACTCCCATGAAACATGCACCCTTTAAGGGGTGGGTAAGCCGATGCATCTGCAACGATATATCGTTCACTTTGTAGTCGGCATGGCTTCAACCCCTACAAATTTACGTAATTAAAGAATGTTATATGCATATATACACAAACATATCATCTTGAACAAACTAGCTATTATATATGCCATAAAAATACTTACATAGGACGTGCTAGGTGGGTCTATAGGATTACTCCCAACCTCTACAGTATGAGGAGTAGGAGAATAGAGGTTCGCCATAGGTACTATCTGAGTGGAAGTCTGAGATGCCTACCACTTGTGAAATTCTTCCTGGAGTCTTTTATCAACTACTTCCTCGACTCTCCTATCAATTAAGGAATCTACCTATACATGAATAAAAGAAATGCTAGTTTCTGATTATTGAATAACATTTTAAAATAAGAATAAGTTACCTCAGCTTGTAAAAGTCCCACTTTTGGGACAAGTTTACGCTGGGATGGCCCAAAGAACGCTTTGATGCCCACACCAATGCCTGCTCCCCTTACACATCCAGGATGCTCTGGGTTACCCAGAGCAACTGTCAGTTCATCCCTTGTGCTCTGAGGTATGAACTTGCCTTCCTTCCTCTGCTCGTGCAGCTCCCGCTAAGCACCATCAACAAAAATTCATAAGTAAACATAACAATAATCAATATCGACAGATTGCTCTAAGAGTTTGATTTTTACCATTTTTGCAGCCGCCTCAGCGGTTGCAGGCTTCGGTATCTCTCCCTTCTTGTTTTGCCTCCCAGCTATCCACATAACATTACGAGGCAGATGTGCGAGACTAGCAGTAGAGGACTCTGCAGTCTCCTGAGTAGCAGTAGGCTGAGTAGACTCAGCCTGTAGTCTTTGGCGAACGCCTGCATATCCTCTTGGACCCATTGTGTGGTCGTGCACATTCAGTGCACACCTTTCTCATTGAGCATCGCTCTTAGCCTAGTTAGTTAGCACATTGATTTGGTTAGTAACACTAAAGGTTAATCTTGAATAGGTGAATACATAAAAACGTATATTAATTCAATTGGGAGTGGCGGCGCTTAATACCTTGAATTCATCTGTTTTTCTTTGGGTAAAAAACTCCTCCCATTCTCTAGGGTCCAAGTAGTTCCATTGTTGTGTGGCTTCCTTCTTCCTATATTTATTTTTTAAAGAGAATACAAACAAAAATTATTACTGTCAAGTTAGCGAAATACTGATCAATGTCTAGAATTGGAATCTATCAAGAACCTATTCTCAGCATCGCGTATGTAATCTCGGGTGAGATTGGTCCTATATTCCCTTAGGACCCTCCCACAACATTGCATCACACATTTACAATGCAACTTTTCATCTAGATCAAATATGCTTTGCAAATTAAATAGCATTGCTATTAACTAGTATCCTAAAAATTAGTAATCTACACAAATAGAATTACAAATAATAATAACTCACACATAGTTCCTTCCATATGTGGTCTTTCTTCTCCTAAGGAACTCTATGCCATGATTCTAGGATAAGACTGCAATGGCTGCGAGTAAGAACCCCAAGATATGAAACAAATGAGTTGCGGTTCACTCCATATGGGTTTCCTACCTGATCGAAATCCACAACCAATTTGGGTCCATTGCCCCTTTGTTGTATTAACTTGTTCATCATTCTGATGCCCCTCACTTTCTCAATTTTCTTTTGCTGCTCATCAAGTGTTGTAATTTCTTCAGGGGGTACATTACCAACCTAAAATTTGATAAAAAACACACTTACATAATAGAATTATAAATGAACATATAGATAGAAACCTCAGGGATATATTCTTAAAACTTACATTGTCATGTGGTCCAAGCACGTCAGCACCCTCATGGTGATCATCAACACGGTCTTGATCAGCCATCTAAAAGTTCACATTCAAATTATAAATTTCACATTATAAAGTAACACTAATTGTAAAGTTCACATTGTAAAGTACACATTCACAGGGGTGCAACGATTGTGAATGGACATCCCATGTGTTGTCATTCTTATATATAATAAATGTGTACCACCTATCCCATTCTTGAACACCTAATCTCACTAGTAAGTGTATAATGTGTATTGGGTTTTCAAGAAAATTTCAGCAGCATTTCCCCGCTGTTTTCTAAGTACATATGTACTTAGAGAACAAACGGGGAAATGCTGCCGAAATTTTCTTGAAAACCCAATACACATTATACACTTACATCCTAAGTGAGATTAGGTGTTCAAGAACAGTCCCAAACCAGGGACTATCCAAGATTTACTCCTAATGAGTAAATCGGGGACGTGTTTCTAGGCTAATGAGTACATATCCACTACATGTATTTTCTCACTTACATTGCATCACTCACAATTAGAGCATTATTAAATAATAAATCAAGAATTCAACAGTTTCAAACATGCAATAATTCACAATTAGAGCGATACGATTCACTTTGTACAAACATACATGGCATAATTCAGGCACAATAGCAGGTGTTCATTGACCCGATTCAACATTATAAGAATAATTTTAGAAGAGTAATAATATTTCCTAATTGAGAGTATATGAATTATCCAACAATTGGAATAAGAGAAAGGTATTGTAAAAATTGCCTCATTATGGGAAAAATTAGTCATAATAATGCCCAATCATGTTTAAATCAAACAAAATATCACCTGGGTCTGAGCAAAAATTAATATCTCAAAGATTAATATCACCTACACATGAGATTATGCTAGAGTTAATATTATGTCTTCTGCAGTCATTTAATCTAGAAAACCACTCCTTTTAAAAAATCAGCCACAAATACACACAAATGTAGATGCATGTTCATCATCAAGATAAACATTACACACAAATGTAGCCATCCGATTATAATTGAGCAATATAGCACAAAATCAGCCAACACGTCCATGCTATGCAGCACGGCCGTGCTACCAACACAGCCGTGCCAACCTGCAATTTCACACGGTCGTAGAGCAGGGTACCTGCTTGAGGGTGGAGGAAGAAGAGAAGAGCAGGTACCTTCGGCGGCTTCGGCGGGGAGAGTAGCAACAACGAGCAGTGGTGGTGCGGGCAAAGCAGGCCGCCGGAGTAGCAGAGAAGGCCGGCGGTGTGGGGAGAGAGGGCCGCCAGAGCAGGAGGAGAAGGCCACCGGAGTAGCGAGCTGGGGATAGAGGGCAAGTGATGCCAGAGGTGGGCAGAGGACCAACAACTTAGCGGAGCAGAGGGCGGCCGGAGCAAGCGGAGAAATCACCGGACCAAACCCTGGTAGCGCGAGAATGAATGAAACAGAGAAAGGGGAAGAGTCGGGCTCATGCGGGTGATGTTAAGTTAACATTAGGTGTCAGTTACTAAATAAAACCGACACCTAAAACTAAAGGTGTCAGTTTTTAAATAAAACTGACGTCCAATTGAACATTCCTTTACCCTAATTGTTTTGGCTGTGACAGCGCGCGCACCCTTATAACGTCGGTTATGCTACGACAACTGGCGCCCATATTGGAACTTTTGGTGCAAATTTTATCTTCATTTAGTGTCGGTTATTCGGTAACACACCGACGTTGTATCTGATACTTTGGCACAATTTTTTTTTGCTCGAAAAAATTGGATTTTGTGGGCTACTTTAGGCGTCGGTTTGTTTTCTTCAACTGACACTGAATGAAAAGTGATACCCGTGTACGGCTGGTCTTCAAATATAGATGTCGGATGTCCTTATTAACCGACATTTAATGGGACCAGTGTCGGTGTTAATAAAAAACCAACACCGCTAAAAGTGACGTTGAATGCTATTTCTGTAGTAGTGTTCGCTCAAACATGCACGGCCCTCTCCAGGGTTGGGTTGCCAAAGATACTAGGCCATCTAACCTCTCATGGCTCATATGACATCCAAGGTATGTTTATCCAAACATCTGGTCTACCATATCCAATAACCTGGATCAAAGGTTTGACAAGTAATCAATAACAATTATTAAATTCTACCAACTATACTGAAATATGGTAAAAAAATAAAAAATTTACATACCTTTTAAAAACTGGGATTTCTAAACTTCTATCCATGCAGATATTAATCTAACAATTCCTCCTGTAAACTTTAATTCTTAATTAATTTCACATATGCCACTTTATTGTTGGTTCTTTTCAAACTTGTACCTAAAATGCCTACAAACAAAACGTCGGTCAGTACATCGAAATATACTGGTATGTGGGGACAACCAAAAGTTTGCACATATGGATAACAATCTAATTATCACAATCAAGTTAATTAACAAGCCAATTTATGCTTTTTAGTATGACATTCTCCACTACTTTTGCCCTAACCCCGGGCATACCCACCTTAGGGTTTCTTTTGCCAATGACTTAAGGCCACCTTCTCAATCCCGAGCTTGGTGCCTGGGGTCACCCTTCATAGTTCCCGTTAGTCATTCAATATCATAGGTCACCTTCTCATTCCCGATCTTGGTGCCTGGCGTCACCACTCATGGTGCCCATTGGTCTACCCATATGGGCCTAACCTTTGGCATCATCCATTGGGGTGGCATGTAGGTGCGAGAATACATACTTCTATTAGTACTGTGATAATCATAGTGACTTTATGATTTGCGAGTATGAACATCCAACTGATAATTTGCATTCAATGCGATTAACCATCCGGAAAATCCTCGGGAAACTAAGGCAGTTATTCATAATTAACCACATACCTGATCCAGAGCAACTTGATTGTCCAAGCAATAAGGATAAATAACAAGCAATAAGCAATCAACAATATCCTGAAATTAATGCATGGGATCCAAGTGTTATAGTTTATCCAAAACATTCTAAAGCTAGACTTGGATTCCACCTTAGGCTTTCTAGACCACTTTAGGGTTTATTAGGGTTTTTTTTATCTTTTTACAATTTTCCTCATTTATACCCTAGAACAGTAGTTCTAAGTGCAAAACCTTCACATATTTACATTAGAGCCTTTTTATCATCTTAGGTTCCTTCTGGATTAACAACTCATAGTTCATTATGATCTAATTCACCTACAAATTCCATTAATTCCAACTTTATCAATTATAAAACCCTAATTATCAAATTAAGGGTATCTGTCCATGATTAGGAACTTTTTATATTCAAAATATCTTAGAACCATCATTTAACAACATATTATCATATTTTTCGAATTAAATATGATCTTATCCTCTTTTACCCTAAATTAGGGTTTTCTAGATTGTTATCGTATGATTGACCTGCACCATCCTCCAGAATAGTAACATTTATAGGGAAATTTGAATCATGTTTGCCTATCCATACTGCCATACTGCTACAATTAGGACCTAACGAGGCGTGTAGGTCCCTTGGAAGCCAACTTGGTACTTTAGGAGGTGGAGGTGGAGGCTGAGATGTAGCAGGTGTATTCCTTTTGACATATATATATAATTTCAGATCAATTGACTCATATATACACACTAATAAATTAACATAATGTAAATTTACCATACAATATTAGTATAGATGACATCCTATTTGGGCCACATTATCACTCTGCCTTCTGTCTCACCAAGCGTTTCAGAATCTGGGTGGGCATATGGCAGTGGAAGATCCCTCCAATCGGGGAGTACACATATCAGGCTCACACGAACCACACCAGCTAGTACTGGAGTCCCATGACATATGTCCCCTAGAAGGGTTGAGTAAGCATGTGCCTCTGCAATGATATATTCTTAACTTTTTAGACGACATGGCTTCAACCCCTACAAATTTATGTAAAGAATGTTATATACATATATACATAAACATATCATGTTGAAAAGACTAGCTACTATATATGTAATGAAAATACTTACAACAGATGTGCTAGGTGGTGGGTCTACATGATTACTCCCAACCTCTATAGTAGGAGAAGATCGACACACCATAGGTATTGTCTAAGTGGTAGTCTGAGACGCCTGCCACTTGCTAATTGCTTCATTGATTCTCTTATCAATTGCTTCCCCGACTCTCCTATCAAGTGCTTCCTCGACTCTCCTATCAATTAACTGATCTACCTATACATGGACAAAAGAAACGCTAGCTTCTGATTATTGAATTCTCTTTCGCAATAACATTCTAAAAAAAGAATAAGTTACCTTAGCTTGTGAAAGTCCCGCTTTTGGGACATGTGTGCGCTGGGATGGCCCAAAGAATGCTTTGATGCCCACACTTGTGCCTGTACCACTAAAACTTCCAGGATGCTCTGGGATACCCAAAGCAACTGTCAATTCATCCCTTGTGCCCTCAGGGATGAACTTTCCTTCCTTCCTCTGCTCGTGCAGCTCGCCATCAACAAAAATTTGTAAGTAAACATAACAATAATCAATATCGATCGATTGCTCTAAGAGTTGAATTTTACCATTTTTTTAGTTTCCTCAACAGTTGTGTGCTTTGTTTTATCTCTCTTCTTGTTTTTCCTCCCAGCTATCCACATAGCATGGCGAGGCAGAGGTGTGGGACCAATAGTAGAGGACTCTGCAGTCTCCTGAGTAGCAGCAGACTGAGCAGTACACTCAGCCTGTAGTCTTTGGCAAACACCTGCATAGACTCTTGGACCCATTGTGTGGTCATGCACATTCAATGCACACCTTTCTCTTTGAGCATCGCTGATATCCTTGTTAGTAAGAACATTGATTTGGTTAGTAACCCTAAAGGTTAATCTTGAATACATAAGAATGTATATTAATTAAATTGGGAGTCGCATTTAATACCTTAAATTCATCTATTTTTCTCTGGGTAACAAACTCCTCCCAGTCTTTTGGGCCCAGATTGTTCCAATGCTCAGTGGCTGCCTTCTTACTAAATTTATTTTTTAAAGAGAATACAAACAAAAATTATTAGTGTAGAGTTAGTCAAAAAGTGATCAATGTCTAGAATTGGAAATCAATCAAGAACATGTTCTCAGCATCACATATGTAATCTCGGGTGATATTTGACCTATAGTTCTGTAGGACCCTCCCACAGCGTTTCATCACACATTTATGATGCAACTTTTCATCCAGATCAAATATACCCTACAAAATAGAATTGCTATTAACTAGTATCCTAAAAATTAGTAATCTACAAAAATAGAATTGCAAATAATAATAACTCACACATAATTCCTTCCATACTAACTCTTTCTTCCCCTTTGGAAATTTATGCTAGGATTCTAAATTAGGACTACAATGGATGCGAGTAAGAACCCCACGATATGAAATAAATGAGTTGCGGTTCACTCGAACTAGATTTCCTGCATGATCGAAATCCTCATCCAGTTTGGGTCCATTGCCCCTTTGTTGTAGTAACTTGTTCATCATAGTGATGCCCCTCACTTCCTCAAATTTTTTTGCAGCTCATCAAGTTCCCCAATTTCTTTAGGGGGTCAATCATCAACCAAAAATTTGACAAAAAAAACACTCTTACAAGATATAACTATAAATGAACATATAGATAGAAATATAGGATATATTTTTAAAACTTACATTGTGTGGTGACACATTGATATCCTCACCCTAACAGTAATCATCATCATGGTCATCATGATCATGCTCATCCATCTAAAAGTGTCATTAAAAAAACAAACATTTAGCATTTGACATAACTAGAAGATAATAAAACATTGTAAAGTTCACATTCAGAAAAATAAAACATATAAAAAATATAAACATGCATGCCTCTAATATTGCAATCTTTTATCATTTAATAATCCTTCATTGTGATCTCCACGCACATACAAGTCACCATTAGCTTCAATATTTGGTGGTGTTGGCAACGCAAATGAGAATGGACATGAGTCATCAAACTTATCATAGTACTGTTCTTCATCTATAGGATCTTCAATGAACTATCTTTTACCATGAAGAACAACCAACCATTATCATTTGCAGGATGATCGATATAAAATACTTGTTTCTCATGTGATGCCAATATGAATGGTTCACCCTTCTCGCCAATCTTTTCAAAGTTCACTAATGTGAAACCCGATTCATCCACTATAACACCTTTGGTGTTATCAACCCAATTACTTTTAAAGAGTAGAATTCTGAAATCTACGTTGTCAAACTCCCATATGTTTTCAGTGACACTATAATATGACATTTTAGCTTCACGTGGACTCTTATCCTTTGCACTTGCAAAAACTAATGAAGATGCTTGAAGGGTGACCCCACTGTTTTGGACGACACTCTTATCATCTTGACGCTTTGTGTAATATGAGAATCCATGTATGTCAAACCCTTCATATGACATAACATTCAATTTTGGTTTAAAGGTGAGGCATTTGATAGTTTCAGTAAGATTATCTAGTGTTTGAGATAGTTGATGTAATACTTTATCTTCAAACCACGTAATAAATGTCTTGTTGTGCTCTCTAGCAAGCCACATTGAATTGGCTCGAGGATATTGTCTCTTAATGAAATTGGTATGTTCCTCGATATGAACACTCACTTCATCGATGTTGTGTAAAATATACAAGTGACCTTGTTCCAACTGCTCACAGCTGATTACTTTCATCTGTGATCCCAAAATTCCTTTGCCAAAATGCTCCTCAATATTATTGTCATTAACAGGAGCATCATTAGCACTCAGAAATTCATTGCAAAAATCCATAACCTCTCTCTCCACATAACACTCAATAATACTCCCTTCAGGCCGATAACGGTTTCAAACATCACCTTTAAAAACACTCATGTATCGTTCAAAGGGATACACCAATGCAATAAAATTGGTCCCAACATTTTCACTTTCCTAGTCAAGTAGCCAACAAGATGTACCATGATATCAAAGAACGAAGGAGGAAAATACATCTCAAGATGACATAGGGTAACAACCACTTCTCTTTGCAATTTATCAAGAGTATCAGGGTCAATAACTTTGCTACACAGACTGTTGAAAAAGAAACAAAGTCTGGTGATTGCAAACCTTACATGCTTTGACAATATAGATCGAATTTCCACAGACAATATTTGTTGCATTAGAGTGTGACAATCATGAGATTTAAGACATATCAACTTCAGATCTTTCATTGATACCAACGTATGGATGTTGGATGAGTAACCCTATGGCACCTTATCATTTACCAAGAATTCACAAAAAACTTTCTTATCCTTTCTAGACAATGTGTAACAAGTGGGAGGTAAGTATGTTCTCCTATCACTACTAACTACTTATGTTAATTCTATCCTTATTCCCATTTCATGTAGGTCCATTCTAGATTTTATCCCATCTTTAGCCTTACCTGGTATATTCAATAGAGTATCGATGACACTATCACAGACATTTTTCTCAACGTGCATGACATCAATACAATGCCTGGCTGTCAATGAACTACAATAAGGAAGATCCCAAAATATTGTCTTCTTCTAGAATAAAGATTTGTCACTCTGTGTGGCCATTGTACATTGTGATCTCTTACCAAATTCATTGGAAAAGTCTTTTACTCTTTCATAAATATCCACCCCTGGTATAGGTTTAGGTGCACTCCGTTCCTCATTCCGTCCATTGAATGCTTTGCGCAACCTACGATACAGATGGAATTTTGGAAGAAACCTTTGATGACCAAGATATACAGTCTTGCCACCATGTTTTAGTCATATTAAATTAGTGTTCTCTTGACATATAGGACACACTTTAGATCCTTTGACACTATATCCAGACAAATTCCCATATGCTGGAAAGTCATTAACAGTGCAAAACAACATAGCGTGCAAACAAAATGTCTCTCTTCGTGAAGCATCATAGGTCATCACACCTTCACCCCAGAGTTTCTTCAAGTCATCAATTAGAGGTTCAAGATAAACGTCGATATCATTTCCAGGTTGTTTAGGGCCCGATATCAACAATGAAAGCATAACATACTTATTTTTCATACACAACTACGGAGGAAGATTGTATATAACAAGCATAACTGGCCAAGTGCTATGTTGGCTGCTCAATGTCCCATACAGATTCATCCCATCTGCATAAAACCCAAGTCTTAGATTACTTAATTCTTCACCAAATTTAGGGTACAATAAATCAATCTTCTTCCACTGTGGGGAATCAGACGCATGTCGTAGGATCCCATCATTATTTTTCTTAACATCTTAATTCCACCTCAAATTCTTCACATCTATCAGATTGGCAAACAAGCGTTGAAACCATGGTATTATAGGTAGATACCACCTCACCTTGGTAGGAGAACTAGTTTTGGACTCCACCGAAGTCGTCGATTTATACCTTGATGCACAACATTTTGGACAATCTTTCAAATCCACATAGTCCTTTTGAAATAATACACAATAATCCGGGTATGTGTGTATCTTCTTGGCCTCCATTCCCATTGGGTACAACAATTTTTTTAACAGGTATGTTGAGATTGGCAGCTCATTTCCTTCAAGAAGAATTTCTTTCAACAAAGACAACAATGATGTGAAGCTTTTGTCGGTCCATCTATTGTTAGCTTTCAACTTATACAATCTCAACACAGCACTAAGCTTCGTAAACTTACAACCTATGTATAACGGTATCTCAGCATCATGCACAATGTTTCTAAACATGGGAGGTGGATCGGTGTGCTCTACACCACAACTATCCAACATCGCATCAATGATGTCTACTGGAACTGGTTTGTTCACATCTACGTCATCGAAGGCAATTTCTTCTTCTACACAAGCACTGCTATCGACATCCACTAATTTCAGGTTTGAAATCTCTCCATGCAAGTGCATTATGTATAGTCTTGTACAATCCCATTGCACATGTCATGACTTTTGGTTTCGTCACTAGTGCTGACTTTCAAGTTATTACCGCAATGCCTACATGGACAGTGGAACCTATCTCCAGGTTTTTTCCTATGTTCCTTAGAAAATCTAATAAAGTAATCAAGACCAGAAATAAACTCTGGGGTGCAATGATTTGGAATGGACGTCCATGATCTATCCATTCTATGATCAAAGAGAAAACAAGTATATATTAGAACAAGATTAGGGTCTAGGGTTTATGGTTAGAACTTTAGGGTTTAAGGTCTTATATATAATAAATGTGTACCACCTATCCCATTCTTGAACACCTAATATCACTAGTAAGTGTATAATGTGTATTGGGTTTTCAAGAAAATTTCGGCAGCATTTCCCTGTTGTTCTCCAAGTACATATGTACTTAGAGAACAAATAGGGAAATGTTGCTAAAATTTTCTTGAAAACCCAATACACATTATACACTTACTTCCTATGTGAGATTAGGTGTTCAAGAATAGTCTGAAACCGGGGACTATCCAAGATTTAATCCTAATGAGTAAATCTTGGATGGTTTTCTAGGCCAACATAATATAACACCAGTCCCTTGTTCACAACCCCATTCAACACACAATTTTATTATAAAAACACTTCTAGACAACCATAACAACATATCAATGCCTCCTAAATTAATCAATGTATTATTTTATAACACAAATTGTGGTGGATATAACATAGTAAAAAACACAACATGTCACAACAGAAACATGTTCATAACCTAATATACAAATATTTGTAACAAAACTCATTATGAAGAGAGACCATGAAGCACAATGCATTGATTTGAAATATAGATTCATACATTCTTCTTTGAAAGAGATTACTTATAATGTAAATATAGATTCATACATTCTTCTTTGAAAGAGATTACTTATAATGTTAATTGTCTCATCTTTCAACTAAAACCTAGTGCATGAAAGGAATACAACGACCATTGTTGTCATTGAAGCATCTCATGGTCTTACGTGCTCTTTACTCGGGAACTCTATCATAAATATCACATTTGATATTGAAAAATGGATGAACATGTACTCCATTTTGATTAGGAGAGCGAGGCTGATGCAATGGAACTACTTTTAACATCTAAATTTTATCCTCTTTAGAAAGATATTAACTAAGGTATTTGATGTTGACTTTCAAATCAAAAGTTGTAACTTTTTCTAGTCTTGACCATGTTCTCATGAGTTCTACTTAAATTAGTACAAGATCTATTGCTGGAATCATAATATCAAACCATAGAATATAGACTTGATGTTTGATAAAGATTAATGGTTTATTTCCATTTAAATGACCGAATGAAATCATTCGTCCATATGTATAGACTTGATGCTCCTTAGTGTCAAATTATGAGATCATATTACTCATTTAGGATGAATGATTACCATTATTCTCGAACATATGGAATACCCTAATTCTTAACTTTTAGATATTTAATTTCTCGAATATAAAATCTTGACCACAATCTACCAACCTTTGACCATGTTTTGATCCTATCCCCTGATCTCCGTTATCTTGGGACTTGTGATTTTATGATAATTTCAAAAGGTGTATGTACTATATCCTCATGACATTATTTGATATGATGTAAGGTATGTGTATAAACTTATTCTTTCTTTAGTGTCTTCATCATTACATGATCATATCATTAAACTAATGAGAATCAGTTATAAGAATAGGAATTGATTAATACAAAAAACAACATGAAATAATATAACCAGAGGCATCATCATTATCTTGATTTCATTCACTAACTTGAAATTTAAAGCATATATAGTCTAAAATCATACATAACAATCCCTGGGATGCAAGGACAAAATCATAAAAATGATGATGCATAGAATTCATCACCTTCGTAGGTTCCTGCCAGACCAAACAAGCACAAGATGATGATGGAAGAAGAGGAGGAAGAAGGGTACATGTGTCGAGCAGCGGCGGTGAGAAGGGGAGCAGCAACCGGAGCAGGCGAGCAGGCAGCCGAAAAAGGTGAGCAGGCAGCCAGAGAAGGCAAGCAGGAGAGTAGGCGGCCAGAGCAGGCGAGCGACAGCGGCGACAACGAGCAGGCGAGCGACAACGGCGACAACGAGCAGGCGAGCAGCGGCGGCAAGATGGTGAGTAGTGGCGATAGTTGGTGTGGCAGCTGCGAGCATTGGCGACAGAGCACTAGGAGCAGGGAATCGCCAGACCCAAGCGGAATCGGGAATGAAATAGAGGAAGGGGAAGAGTCTACTTTGCGCATATGCTATTAAGTTAACAATATATGTTAGTTATTAAAAACAACCGACGCTTAAAACAATAGTCGTCAGTTGCCATAGAAAAATGACACCAAAGGGGGGTAATAATTTTCACAGAGATGGCACGTGAAAACACATCAGCGTTAGTTATTTCAAGAAAATTGATGAAACAAATTGGCCTAATTTTTGTCTCGTGAAAAATCTTCCATCGTCGGTTAGTTAATAAATGACTGACGTCGTATATAAAATTTTGGTGGTAATTTTTTTCACTAGAAAATTTGGATTTGGCGGGGGATTTCAGGTGTTGGTTTCTTATTGAGCAACCGATGCTAAATAAAAAGTGATACCCGTGTCTGGCCGGTCTTCACATATAGATGTCGGTTTGTGTTTTCAACCGACGTTGTAGGGTTTAGGCATTGGTTTATTGGATACAATTGATGCCTCTAAATGTGACGTTATAAGCCATTTCTATAGTAGTGTACTCCGGGTCTCCTATAAAGATCCTGGATTTGAAAGTGATGGAGCTCGAAAATAAGAGAATTGAGATCATTAAAGATTTTTGGTAACACCACCGTAGGGAAAGAGTCACATGGGATCTAAATGGGTACATGAGGTAGAAACACTTACACCTCCTATCCAACTAGGTCCAATTTTGAGGAAAAATATTATAATAAGTAGGGAAGGATGTTATAACTTATAATTTAATGCATTGTTTTTCTTGTATGCAAATTAAGAACTAATAAAGGTGAAATTGGAAACCCTTGAATTCTCTATTTTTGTTTAGAAAAATAAGTTGACGAATGCAAATTCTCCAAATTTGAGAAATTCCATACTTTTACCTTATTTCAATAATACAATAAAATTTTAAGATTATAAGTAATAAGGATATTCCAATAATTTAGAAGCTCCAAGATAATTGATCAATTGAATAATTAATTCATAGATTATCATGGTTTTCTTGAGTATCATGTTGAGGGAAACCAATGAGCTTAGTTGGTCCCCATCTTTAACCCAACATGGGATACAGACTAAACCAAAAGAATTTTCAAGATTGAGTGGATAATAAGCTTATATGACCCCTAAGTGATTAAGTTCATTAATAAATTATGAGTAAAAAAATATTATTTATCTTTTTCATTTTATTATAAGATTTTACTAACACCTAGATAATATGAATATATGGACTTTGCAAAAAATTTAGATCAATTGGATATTTTTAGAAGCCTTTGAGTCAGATTAAAATCCATTCTAAATATTATCAGACAACCTAAATCTAAGTAATGCAAGACTTACCCAGATGACAGGGAACGTAGGCTTTGCTTGGATCCCTCGGTTGAGGATCCAACATCTATCCTATCAAATGCTAACTCATTCCTTGAGTCCCACATTAATAAGTTTCTACCATTGACCCTATCTTTCTCATCTCTCAACTCAAACTCCTTCAAAGTAGTTTCACTCAGATCGAGAGGAGAAAACAAACCTAAAGAGATAAGTCTTGAGCATTATCATTGTCTATCATGATATTTCCTAAATCAATGACAACCCACAAAGTTAGGGTTAGAGAAATACACATCTAGACTATACCATATCTTATAATAGAGTATTAATAGCATTGTCACACTCTCACTTGCTGAAATCATCCCTCATTGGAGCCTAACAACCCTACCAAACCCTGACCCTGAGCCACCTTCCTCTCTAACAATGACAACCTTGCCCACAACTACATTACTTATTGGAACAATTACTTTGGTCACAAGCATCATGAGAGGATCCCATGAAGGTCTAAACCATTCAGATCATGCTTAGATCCCCCAATCACTCTTCCCTCAATAGAAGTAACTATAGGTTGAAGGAGCTTAGTGGAAGTACTACATCGAGCCATCACAATAGCTCACAAGCATTTGGGTCGACTCAGAGCAATACACTAAGCCTTCACTATATTTGAAACCCAATGAATTTAGGAATATGTCCTTCTTCATCCTTGTTACTTATATGTTGTATTTAACTCCTACAGCCCTCATCTATTCACCACTGCCATTATACTTTGGATGGCTGGCTTCAGTGAAACTAGGAGAAGGAAATGGGACCTTCAGTCAAGGTTTTCAAGCCTCTAAAAGTAGAGTCAACCATGGATTATCCCCTCATCACTTACAAGTTCGGGCATGCATAGGAGGAAAAATATTAGGATATATTAGACCAAATTTTACTTGATACATGTGACATGAATGTCTTAACATATGAGCAGATGGGCCATATATCAGATTTAAATCTAAATATGTTTTCAATCTAACTTTTTCAAACATGGTTAATCATTTGTTTATGTGATGTGTCAGCCTTCATTTATCAGTTATGTATTAATTTGCAATAAATATAGAAGTATAGGGAAAATCTGATAGAAGCAAATATATATATAAAAAAATTATAAAAATATGTAAAATTCAAACAAATAGCTTTCACGGCCTAATTCTATCTTAGTTATAAAAATGTAAGTTAATACATACTTTTATGGTATTAGGTACACGTAAACCCTAAGTTGATGAGATTGATGCCAATATCTTATTTATGTTGGCATATATGCCCCGAGAGCCAATCATATGATGATTGTAATGGCATACCTTATAAAGGATTTGATTAATAATAAAGGAAATCTTTCAATTTATTCTGTTTCACTCAGTTATGAGATAATGAGGAAACATAATGAATGTTTAAAGAATGCTATAACTAAATAATGTATGTATTTGGGTTGATGACCTGAATAATGAGATGATACACATGTCAAGTGTATGTATGTTCATGTTATGTCCCTAGACAAATGTTATTTTGGAAGGCTAATAAACAACAATAACACAAAATACTAGAGTGTGTGTTGGTTGATGATAGAATCTCATCAGTCATGATATGTGACATCAAACCAAGCACATAGATACTTATTGGTTGTTAGTGTATCTGATAGACAAACCATGAGATTGACACATGGAAACCATATTTGGTGGTCATAATCATCTCTCATAGTGAAGGTGGTGATTGTGATTCTTAGACCTAAAATCATTGTATGCATCACATGTTGTTCAATGTACTTTGACATCATCCACTTATGATCTTAAATAAGGGTTTCCATAGAGGTGATGACTAGATGGATTGTGACACATGGGGATAACTGTAAGTGAGGTAGATCAGATTTGTCCCTCCTACAGGAGTTTGATATCTTGGCCACATGATAAGTGAGATTGGGAATAGCATGAGAATGCACATGGGAATCAATATATGATATTGAGGTCACGTATACCTCAAGCAGTGTTATCTAGTTCAAGGAACATGGATTGAACATTGTGAGGATGATGACTCCATGTCTCGAGTTCAATTGGGATATCAAAGACAAAGTTATTATACAATCATTGTACCAATTAAAGATTGTATGTTGAAGTTGTTCTCCAACTTTCCAATTAATTGGGTAGCAATGATGTGTTACTAGATGCCGCTCTTTGCTTGTGATTTCATAAGTTGGTTACGTACATTCACTACCAATGTAACTTGGAACCTATAGGGTCACACACATATGATATACTTTGAATAGGAGTTCATTAATGAATATGGTTTAAACATGATTACTAAAGAGTTAGGTATTCAATTTAAACAAGATCGGTTATATTTTGATTGACTAAATAGTGAACCAACCAGTTCAAGTGTTGAACCAACCATTTCAATATGTCAGGTCAATTAAAACGGCTTTGGAAATTCTAGACAATGAATCGACCAGTTCAATAAGTGAACCGAATGGATCAGGTCCATTTACCGACCAACTCAAGTTGTAAACCGAGCGGTTTGTGGATCAATTTGATTGATTCAAGGATTTGTGTTGATTTTATGTTGTGCAATAAATTGGATATTAATTGCCAATAGAATTGTCATTGGGAAACATGATGAATGCCAGATTCAAGGGTTGAACTAATCAGCTCACATTCCAACCGATCGGTTAACATGTGAACCGACTATTTCTCCACTCACACGTTGCAGAAATTTGTGAAATTTTGGTCCCTTCCTCTCCCACTCAGATTGGGAACCCTGACCCCAACTCTCATATAAATAGAGGCATACTGGGGGCTTCTCAGAATGCAACTCAATTGAATCTAATAATTGTTTATCTTCTCCATCTATGGTAAATAACAGAACCCGAGTGAGTCCTACCAGCTAAACAGAGGGATAGAAAGGGAAAACGATTGTGGGGGAGCAAGTTGGTGGTAGTACATCAATAAGAGGGGACAAACCCTTCTTGTCAAGTCTTCTAGAATGAAAGGAGTTTTTGCTTGTCCGTGTGGACTTCCATGAAGGCGAGGAGCTTCTCCCACTAGGAGGACAATGTTAGGTTGTTGTCCGTGGTGATCAACCATGAGCTACTCAGACGTGTCAAAGTGCGACCTAAAGAAAATCGCATACTGCAATGAGGAATAGTCGTTGGACTAGCTCCAGGACCAAGTATGACCTCATAAATCATCCTACCCATCACATAGTTGTTGACATGGTAGTATGCTAATGGGGAATATGACAGATATTTTTTTTGTTTCTTTTGCCTATTTAATTCCATATTTCCCTATAGTGTATCAGATCTGCGTCAATTTACAATGTTTTAGGATTTAATCTATATGATTGGATTTTGGTTTTCCCCTTTAATTTGTTTCATTCGATGTGAATATTTAAAATGACTAATGTGCTTATTTGATTAAAGACTACATATCATCTCAATCTAATATATACATATATATATATATATATATATATATATATATGTGTGTGTGTGTGTGTGTGTATGTATATATATATATATATATATATATATATATATATGAAATTTACACGTCTCATTAAAATAGGTTTTGATGTTAGATGTGTAGCATGGTTAATACCAATAACCCAAATATCTGTGTGTGGTTGGATGGTCTGTTTATTCCTATTTACGTCTCAGTTTGCATACCTAGTCTCCACCTTTTTCTTCCCAATATAATTGTATTATTCTTTCCTACCTATCCTCACCTCAAATGTAACTCGAAGATTCCCATTACCATGTCATTAGTTAATAGCAATAGAATAGTTTCTTTTCTGGCCACGATGAAGAAGACGTTCAACATCAGGTGAGACAACCATTTCATGGGAAGAGTCAAACAGGTAGAGGACCGATGACAGGAGGATCTGAAGTAATTGATTGGAGACCCAAATGACCATTTGTAGGATTCTAGACATTAGCTGTATTGGAGGATAGATGACTATTTTACAGACCAACCGACCGACTGAGAGGTGAGCCGACTAGTTCAAGAGTTGAACTGATCAACCTACATTGGTTCAAGCACATATCTATACCAACAACATGTTCATGTATGAGATGTGGACCTAGGTGGTTGTAAATCCTTGTGGATCAAAGTAGTTGCATTAGTATGTACATAACCATCGCTAATGTGTTATATTTCATGTTTACGTTTATGGGATATACCATGTATATGATACATACTATAGTAAGTGGTGATTAGCTGCGTATATGTATATATATTAATATATATAAAATCCCTCAATCAAACATATTAAGTCTAAGATTCTTTCCAATAGAAACACACATGAAAAGCTTGATCAATTATGCATAAGCATGCCAAGCAAAGTGTCACATCTATATTGTGGAAGTGTGATGGTATTTATGTGGACCTGCCAAGTAGGGTGCATTTCTATTGTGTTATCTTTTGGGTCAGGATTAAATGGGTGTCATTAATGAGATTAAGAAGCTAGAGGCATGCAAATGGCTATGGCAAGGAGTTTTACATACAATGTATCCAAGAATTACACATGATGCAATTGGCAGACGTTGACTACCATAATGATTGATTATGGACACTGACGTTGGTCGGATAATAATTGAATTATTTTGGATCTTGGCTCATTAGAAGTTTATGCATTGTAATCTTCCAAATTGATAATTGAGGGTTATCAACTTGAAAAAAAATTATGAGAGAGATAGTTAATTTAAAGAGCTAATTGAACATCATAAAATTTGTACAAAGAAATTCAAATAAACAATAAGTTTTTAACAAAATTTCAAATTTCTCTTATAGAATCAAATGGCAACACACATCAACACATTTTTTCTGTGATCATTCTTTCAGAAGGACAAGTTCATTGGGAGTGAAAATCCTCCATGGAGCATCGATCGACCTTGCCTATCACCTGCTATCCGCACAACATTCAAGTCCCCAGCTACCACCCACGGAGCATCATTATGCTTACACAGCTTCCTAAGGGAATCCCACTTCCATGACTAGTTTAGAATGCTGAGAATCATTCTCACATAGGAGTTCAAGCTCTGTGTCTTGGAAAAACCAAAGCCATATGAACCTCTTCCCACTGCACGTAAGGCTGACGGGGATGCTTCTAAGAAGCACACTGGAGATGTTGTTGATGTCAAGTTCCTGAAGTTGTGCTCCATGAACCATGAGTTGCAGAGACAATATGCGAACATGGATGTCATTAAGATGGTCACACATGTTAAGAATATGCTTCAAGATCAGGCTGGATAGGACAGATATGATGTCTCCAAGGATTTGTTCAAATGTAACATGGAAGAAGGAGATGTAGTAGGTCATCATGTGCTCAAGCGCATTGGGTATGTGGAGAACATTTCTAGACTAGGATTCCATTTAGGTCAAGATTTTTCCACTGATGTTATTATGTAGTCTATACTAGAGTCATACAATTAGTTTGTCATGAACTACAATATGAATAACTTTTGCATGCCATTGACAGAGTTACTTGGCATGTTGACAATAGCTGAGGCATAAATGAATAAAGATAAGCCCAAGTTTTTGATGATGATCAACAAGTCAAAGGGGATGTCTAAAGGTAAAGGTGACTTTAAGAAGAGTTTTAAAGCTGGCCAAACCCCAAGTTTTTAGCTTTCAAGGCAAAGGGAGGAGTAAATAAGGGAGGCAATTATCAACATTGTCACCAGCCTGGACACTAGAAGATGAATTTCCCTCTCTACGTAGAGGAACTAAAGAATGAGAACGAGGGGATAGAAAAATCCACCTCAGGTATAACATTGTAAGATAAATATGAATACTTCTTTATCTTGGGTATATGCTACTAGATGTTGATCTGACATATGTTTGATATGCATGATCTGAAAAGAAGTAAGTCTTTATGAAAGGGCAAGGGTGCATTGTACAGAGAAAGAGTTGTTGCATCAATCTACATTTAGAATTTATCGTAGCTCGTATGACATGTAACTAAGTTAGATGAACTGCCATTTCATTGTTCCAATAATAGAAACATTTTATTTTATGCATCTTGTATGGACAAGGATGATAATGAATAAAGAGTTGTTAATGGTTCTATTTCAAAGATATGATCATGTATGATAATGCCCCACCTGCCTTCTGATCTTTATATGAAAGGATTTAAAGATGAATGTTTATAGCGTAAATTCCTAAATGAGTAAAATTGATAGCTCAAACAATCTATAACATTGTCATCTAGAGAACATATATGAGAAATGCACTTCTAGAATACATGTTGATGTTTATCTTGACTTTTTTTGGTTATTGAACCAATAAGAAACATGCAATTCTTATATATGAACAGCATGACAAATCACCTATTACTAGGTGTTGTGGGAGAGCAAGAATTCTATTAGGTCTTATACATAATGATGTCTAAAGATCTTTTGGATTAAATGCTAGATGTAGTTATAGGTACTTCATTATATTTACTGACAATCTCAGTAGATATGGGGTTTGTATTTGGTGAAATACAAACATGAATCTCTTAAAGTGTTCAAGAAGATTGTAAATGAAGTATAACTTTGATAGAAGTATTAAAGAACTTAAATATGACCAAATGTTGAAATTATTTACATCTATAGTTTGAGGACCTTCTAGAAAGACTGTGATAGTGTATCACAATCAGTTCCACCTGAAAAATGATGATGTATAAAAAAAGAAGTCACTTCATGATGAGGTCATGAAGTGTTTATCATTTAATCTAATATTCTAACTTACTTTTAGGTAACATGCTTTACACTAAAAACATGAGCCTTCTAATATGGTTTGTAAGAAACCATATAAGATATGGTATGGGAAAAGTCTTGATATGTCATAAGGATTGAGACTTAAATAAAGAAAGTATTTTCTCGAAAAGGTTTACCCATAAAATGTAAATTTGTTGAAAATTACCTTTAACCACAATCCTTTAACAAAATGTTTGTCACTAGGCTAACTGAGTTTCAAAAGAATCAGTGGGATTAAAGTACAACTTGAAAATTTTGAGGTCAACAAGAAGGTACAAGGAGGACCAGGAGAACTACAAATTGTTGTGGAATCTTCTATAACACATAACTCATAGTTCGATCAAAACATGTGTGAGATTAAAGGATTGAGAATCATATAACTCAAATAATTTCTGAGTTGGTCAAAAGATGATGACCCAAAAATCAAATATAAACTATTTAGGGACCAAAATCTAAGAAGAGGCATAAACCAACGGATTCCATGTACATTAACAAGGTATGACCTTGGTAGTACCACCTAAAGGGATAAAACCCATAGGGTGTAGTTGGGTTTTCAAATAGTATACCAACATGGATAACCTTGGAAGATAAATCAGTTCAAAGGTTTTCAAATAAGTTCAAAGTGTTGAACATGATGACATTCCTTCACCAATTATCATGCTTGTTGTTGCAGCTTATTAAGGCTATAAGATTTGGCATATGAAGATTAAAACTGCATTCATGAAACAAAATATATAAGAGGATGTGTATGTGACACAACCAGAAGGTTTTATCACCTCATTAATGCAAATAAAGTTAATAAGCTAAAATGATGAATTTAGAGATTGAAACAAGCACCTCAAAGTTGGAATCTTTATTTTCACAAGATTGTCAAATACTTAGACTTGAATCAAGATAGAAGATGAAATCTATGATTCCAATTGATTTAGTGGTAGTATATATGATAATTCCACATATTGATGGGGAATAATATATCAATACTATAAGTATTACAGATGTAACATCCCTGACCTGGGTTATGCCTTAACCCTAGGTGATTTGCTTAATAAAGTTAATTATATGCTTGTTCTTAATTTTTGAAAAGTAATTAACGCTCAATAGGAACTTATGTTTCAATTTTAGTCCTTTTTGAACAATGTTGAAATAATGTTTTGCCCATTTTGGACTAAAGTGCAAATTACCCAAGTTGAGGGGTTCAATTGCAAATTTTGCATGATAGGATGTTCCTCAAGTGTTGAAGCATCATAAGGATGAAAATGATGTGGTGTTATGGCTTTTGGTAGCCTGAATAACAAGAAAGAGCTTGTGGAACAATGTTTGTGCATGAAAACCTAGTTTTGGTGTAATGTGCAATTTACCCAAAACTCAGGGTTCAATATGCAAATTACCACTTCAAAATAGTCCCTAATGTTTCTTGGCATCATGTGGAGCAAAGAAAATGAGAGGGGCATCTCATTTGTATCTCATTGGAGGAGAGAGAATCTTGATATTAAAATAATCAAGATTTAAGCATAATTGGAATTTTACTTCAATTTAATGCAAACATAACTATAATAATTAAAGCCCCCTTTAGCCAAAAGGTGAGGGATGATTTTGCAAGTGAATGGAAGACCATGTGCCTTGCAAAGGCACAAAAATATCCAAAGGAAGTGGATAACTCACACACATTAATATAAGAAAAAGAAATATCCACTCACTTATGGATATTAGTATTATATGATTTAAGGTGCTTAATCTACTATTCTTTAAATCATGGATAATTGAGAGGAATAAGAGTCAAAGAAGATGGCCTCATAACCAAGGAACGGAAGGGGGAAAGGGCAAGGAAATGGAGGATATAATCCCTACTTTCTCTCTCCTAAAATGAATTTTTAATAAAATACATATATGCTCCTTTATCCTTGAGTTAAAAGGGTAATTTCGAAACCCCTTTCACTTCTTGTTTGCAAAAACGTCCAAGGGATCTTGGAGCAATAGGAGGACGACCCCCAACCTGTTGGTAAGCTTCTTTACCTCCTTTCACCATGATTTCATGGTGGAAATAAAAAATAAATGATGGATTTCTTCTTTTCTCCATGTAATCTTCTATCCTAGCCATTCCTTTTCACTCAAAAGCTTGAGGACGAGCTTGGGATAGTTGAGAAAGCTTCTTCCACCATTAAAGACGTGGAGCTTGGAGCTTTTAAGCTCAATTGTGGCGGGTTATATAACTTGAACCCTTATTCATTATTATTGAATTCGATTTCTCAACCCTTTATGTTCAATTGATCTTCTTGCAATTTCTTTGATTGATTGATGGAATTACCATGGAAATGGTAGTGAATTTCGTAGGGTTTGAGCTTGATGATGATGACATCACCTTGGGAACACTTTCCAACAATTTGAGTTGTAAACAGTTTTGGACCTTTGGTCCAAACGGTTTCACAAAACCGTTTGGAGACCAAACGGTTTGTAAACTGTTTGGTGTTTTGAGTCCCAAACCGCATGAAAGTTTTGACCATTTGGTTGGGTTGACCATTTGAGGTCTGAACCCTAGTACTTGTTGGATGATGATACAATGGAACCAATTCATTGATTAAATGTATGGACAATCCACCAATTACAACCCTAATCGACTTGTTGGAGGTTCCATAAAGTGATCCATTCGATTTCAAGACTTTTTGGGTCAAATGGTTTTGAGACTATTTGAGCCCAAATGGTCTTGAAACCATTTGGTGATCCAATGGTTGAGATTTTAGGGTTGGAGATCCAAGAGCCAATAATTGTTGAACTTCAATAACTCCATTGATTGAAGGTTTCAATGTAGCAAATCATGTTCAACCAATTAATGGATGTACCTAATGAGCCCTTGTGGTTTTGAGACTGATTTGGCCCAAACAGTCTTGAGACCGTTTGAGCCCAAACGATCTTGAAATCGTTTGGGGTCAAACAGTTTCAAAACCGTTTGGAGTCAAACAGTTTCAAAACCGTTTGGTGATGAAACTTCAAAACTGAATAAAGGTCAATTGTGATTCAATCATTTGGAAATTGAGGATAATGATTGTTCCAATGATCCAATGATTGATAGTAATGAAAATCAATGATAGGTACAAAGGTGGAATCCCTAAAGTACATAATTGATTAATACCTTTAAAGGGATAAACCCTAATTGCCTATAAAAACAATATCCTAGTACAATATGTCAATCATAGTTGTATGTACTTGATTGAAGGGTTGATATAACCTAATCAAGTTAAGAGGATGATAGAATGAAATTCATACATGAGTATGATTCATGTGGTGATTAAGGGTATGATCCTTAGCAAAGAGATCATGAAACCCTAATCATGAGTATAAACCCTAATTAATCATGTAATGGATAAGCCTCAAATACCTTCAATATGAATAAATTAATATTCTAAAGTATGATCTTTGATGAAGTGATCATGAAACCCTAATCAAGAAGGTTATTGAGCCCTAACCCTAATTTAGGGCAATATCAGATGTAACCCTAATTGAGGGTGATTCCATGAGAAACCCTAATTGAGGGTGATTCCATGAGAAACCCTAATTGAGGGTCATTCCATGAGAAACCCTAATTGAGGTTGATTCCATGAGAAAACCTAATTGAGGGTGATTCCATGAGAAACCCTAATTGAGGGTGATTCCATGATAAACCCTAATTGAGGGTGAATCCATGAGAAACCCTAATTGAGGGTGATTCCATGAGAAACCCTAATTGAGGGTGATTCCATGAGAAACCCTAATTGAGGGTGATTCCACGAGAAACCCTAATTGAGGTTGATTCCATGAGAAACCCTAATTGAGGTTGAGTCCATGAGAAACCCTAATTGAGGGTGATGCCATGAGAAACCCTACTTGGGATGAATAGTAAACCCTAATAATGGGTAATGTGAGGTGAATGCCTAATGAAAGGTGATGGTATATGAAATACTAACCCTAATGAAGTATGATAGTGTGTGAAACCCTAAACCCTAATAAAGGGTGATGGTATGGGAGACCTAATCTCAATAATGGAATAGTGACTATTACAATGATAAGGGAAATACCTAAAGTGATTGATTATAGGTAACCTTATAGCAAGAAATGCCTTAATCTGAGATGAGTCCATATCATTGAAGATGGTTGGACAATTCTAATGTGTGTTCTATAACCTATGCACTTTATGATAAAGGTGATAGGTTAGTGGATAAAAGTATTAAGATGGGAAATACCTTAATACAATACAAGTTGATAAACTTAAGTAAGTTAAAAGTAATAAGGAAAGTAATGCTTCAAGACATCATAGATATCACATCCTGCTCTTTAAGGTGTTTTCTAAAAATGAATTTAATAAATAAAAATCACCAAAAATACACTTTTAACCTCATAACTCCAAAATAGACAAAATATATGTCTTCTTAATCAAGAGAACCTAATAAGACCAATGGTGATAATTTCATAGTCAAAACTGAGGTTTTGTTTGAAAATTCCAAAAGTTAGGGTTTCCTTGCATTTATACATGAGTAAACCCTAATTCATGGTTATACATTGGAAATAGGGAAGTGGGCTTTGGAATCGATTAAAGTAGTGAAGAAAAAGTAACTGAATATCTTATGAAAGGTATGTGCTTTCCTTACACCTAAGTTGGGAAAATTTGTAACCCTAACCTAGTTTCCCTAATGAGGCTTCTATAAAACCCTAATTTCTCTTTTGACAATCCCTTAGCTATATTTGCTTCAAAATCAATTTTAATATTTATTTCTTGGGTCTTGTACCTCACTGACATGTCTTTATTTTCTTGATGCTTATACTTTCCATAGTTCTTAGCATGTTGATTTTATTAAAGTATTTAACTAGTATAGTGGTACTTTTGTACAACCACCCATAGACAGGGCATGTGTAAATTCTCCCTGGGGAATGTGTTACTCTTCCCAATATAGAATATTTGTAGGTGATTGGAATGTGTTTCTCTCCCTCACCTATTGGTTGATGTTAGGTAGGTGCCTCAACCATACATAGTTTAGGTAGTCAATATGAATCATACATGCATCCTTTTTACTATTTTTTAAGGCAAACAACTATTTACTTATGCCTCATTCTTTTGATCATTCTTGTCTTATGATGAAATCTTAGCCTTTATTTCCATATAGTTTTCTTATCTTTTGTCTTTGTTCATTTTCTCTGACACATACCTTGTTTTCTTTCCCTTTGTTGGGTGCTTTCCCAACAACGCATGGTTAGATCAAGGTGTTGAACAAGGCCAAGGTGACCAAGTTCAAGAGTAGTAGATTCAAGTTTTGCAATCAAGGATGACTAGGTTGCTTATTGCTAGATCCTATAGTTTCTTTTCAGATTTTCCATTTCAAAGAAACTCAAGTAGTGAACAAGAGTTCAAAAAGCAATGTAATAACTTAGTTTCTTTCCGAAGCTATTGACATTTTATATGTATCTAAAACATGCTTATTTACTTGGATTATTATACATGCATTCCACAATGTCTATTTTTCTAGGAAAAAAGTGGATGTTTTGCATTACCTTTAAATTTTAGTAAGGAGGTGATCACGCCTCTTTAGAGCATTGTATCAGAGCCTATTGAGCAACTACTAGTGCATAAGTTGAAAGCAAGGGTGTATAGAATGGATCAGGGTCTGGGGGCTGGCAATTTTCCTCCGCGCCACTAGCTTGGTTTATAGGGACTCCCAAATCCATATGGTACATGTCTGGCCTGCGTAGATACTGACTGCCTAAAATAGTATGCTCAGAGGCAATAGTATCCTTAGCTATCCTTGTTGTCTACTCCTGTTATCTTATGCTATACCCTTATCGTTCAGGAAAGGAGATTTGTTTGGAAACATGAATAACTCCTCTTTATGAGCCAC
Source organism: Alisma plantago-aquatica (assembly GCA_963693085.1). NCBI lineage: Eukaryota > Viridiplantae > Streptophyta > Magnoliopsida > Alismatales > Alismataceae > Alisma > Alisma plantago-aquatica. The sequence goes on along the minus strand of OY856410.1, from coordinate 791,018,893 downwards.
CTCCGGCAACACCGACAATTGGGATACTTCAGTGACTCCCTCCAACACTTAGACAGTCCCTACTACCCATGTTGGCACCCATCTTCTGAACCCTGAGCAAGAGTTGACCATGTTGTGCCAGCTGCTCTCGACTACCTTAGTTGGACAACTTTCCAATGTTGCAGTGGTTGCACCCAAGCCGAAGGAGTTCACACTTATGGACTTCATCAAGATACAACCACCGCACTTCAAGGGAGAGAGTGAGGCAAACATGGTGGATAACGTTGACCATTGGGTTTTGGCTCTGGAGCATACCCTTCAAGGACATGGCATGTCCTCCTCACCAGAAGGTTCACTTCATGACTTATGTGATGGATAGGCCGGCATGGGTTTGGTTGATGGGTATGTCTCGTACCCGCGATACTTCTAGTATGACCTGGGAAGAGTTCCTCAAGCACTTACATGAGAAGTATATCCATCCCGCCTAACGAAAGAGGAAGGAAGCATAGTTTTTTAGTCTACATAAAGGAAACCTTAGCGTCTTTGAGTACATGCAATGTTTTCTTCACTTGAAGGCTATGCGGTGGAACTATGAGCTGAAAGGAGATCAACCTTGTTTCTCAAGGGTTTAAGCTACAATGGAGGACACAACCTTGTTCCCCAGTTACTATAGACCTTCAGAAAATGGTGGACAAGGCTTTAGTGATCGAGTCCCTGGGTTCCAGTCAATAAGAGAAAGAACATTGTTCTAAACCAAGGGTGCGGCAAGTGCAACTGGTGCTCACATTCTCTCCTGTGAGGAAGATGTCCTATTGGCAATGGTCAACCCCATAGAGATGATTGACCTACACTTATCTGCCATGAGTGCAGTCAAGGTGGACACATTCAACCCAACTACCCTAAGCTTGGTCGAGGACCAGCTCCATCCCAACAACCTACTCAACAGCCACATTAGCGACATAATCTGCCTTCAAGAAACAACAATCAAAATCGGCAAGACGGATAACAGCTTGTGGAAAGGCGGAATAGAAGGGGGTTTTCCCTTAATGCTAAAGAAGTTGAAGGGAATAATGAAATCATCAAAGGTACCTTACATCTTAATATGCATACAGTTAAAGCACTCTTCAATTCTAGTTCATCAAATACATTCATATCATTTGATTTGGATGCGATGTTAGATATAGAATCAGAATATGTGGATCATGTTTTAGATGTTAAAACCCTTAGTGGTAGGATCTTCTTTTCTTATCTCAAACTCCTGACCATGGACCTCTGTATCTCTGGTATAATGTTTCCCTTATATTTCATCTTACTTGACTTTGATGTCATTGTGGGGATGGATTGGTTGAAGAGGTACAAAGTTATTTTGTTTTGTGAGGTATCAAAGGTCAACTTGTTACATCCTCTTATGGGAAGGATGTGTATTAAAGGTATAAAGTGAGAGGATCAATAGTTTGTCATCTCTACCATCAAATCACAAAAGCTTGTCTCACAAGGGTGTAGAGCATTCTTAACCTCTATCATCCTCGAGGCCACACCTCCTTCTCTTGATCATAGATGTTGTGAAGGACTTCCCTGATGTTTTTCCTAAGGAGTTTCCTGGCTTTCTCCCAACTCATGAGATGGAGTTTTCCATCACGCTCTCCCCAGGAACCTCTCCTATCTTGAAGCCTCCTTATCGCTTGGCCCCTATAGAACTCACCAAGCTTAAGAAGTAACTTCAGGAGCTTCTTAATATGGGATTTGTACACCCTAGTGTTTCACCATGGGGATCCCCTACCGTGTTTGTGAAGAAGAAGGATGGTTTGTTGCATATGTGCATTGATTTTTGTATGCTTAATCAAGTGATGATAAAGAATCACTATCTTTGCCTTGCATCGATGATCTGTTTGACCAGCAAAAGTCTGCCACTATGTTCTCGAAGATGGATCTGTGAAGTGGCTACTACCAGATGTGTGTGAAGGATGAGGATGTCCTGAAGACAACTCTTAGAACATGTTATGGGCATTATGAGTTCTTTGTCATGCCTTTTGGTTTGACTAATGCCCATGCTGCTTTCATGGACTTGATGAACCGAGTGTTTTGCCCATACCTCAATCAATTCGTGGTAGTGTTGATCGGCAATGTGTTAGTATAGTCCGAATCTGAAGAACAACATCATGAACATTTGCAGATCATTCTGAGAGAAAATCAACTATATGCTAAATTCTCAAAGTTTGAGTTCTGGATCAAGGAAGTGATGTTCTTAGGTCATGTGATTTCTACTGGACATATTATTGTTAATCCTGCAAAGGTAGAAGCTACGACCAAGTGGAATGCTCCGAAGACCCCGTTTAAGATCTGTAGTTTCCTCATCTTAGTAGGTTACTATCGGAGGTTTATCAAGAGTTTTTTTAGTTTTCTCTTCCTTTGACAATGTTAATAAGAAAATAATTCAAGTTTGTGTGGAAACCTGAATGTGAGGACAATTTTAGAATTTACAGAGTTGTTTAACGTCTGCTCTTGTTCTTGCTCTACCTATTGAAGGCAAGCCCTACATCATCTTCACATATGCTTCTAATAAAGGATTAGGGTGTGTCTTGATGCAAGAAGATCGAGTGATCGCCTATGCTTCATGCTAGTTAAAACCTATAGAAGAGAACTAGCCTATCCATGATTTAGAGCTAGCCGCTATCGTGCATTCTATAAAGATCTAGCAACACTATCTGTATGGAGTGAAGTTTATAGTTTTATCAGATCATAAAAGTTTGAGATATCTATTGACATAGAAGGATCTGAATCTGAGATATCATAGATGGATGGAATATCTGAAGGACTACAACTTTAACATCACCTATCATCCCAATAAAGTGAATGTAGTTGATGATGCATTGAGTTGGAAGAAGAATGCAATGTGTGCTTCCATGAAACTGGAGTATGTTTCTTATTGACAACCACAACCTGATGATAAAGAAGATATTGAGACGTTGTGTGTTCATATGGCTAGTTTATCCGTTACAACTTGTTGGATCTCAAAAGTTGTTGTTGCACAACTTGTAAGTTATGAGCTTGAAGAGATGAAAGCCATATATGAGAATCCACTATCTAAATTTTCAATTGGAGTAAATGGTGATGTTCGTTTCTGACAAAGGTTGTGGATACTTGCAGTTGGGAACCTACAACACAAGGTTTTGAGCAAAGCCAATGGGTCAAAGTACACCATACACCCTAGTAATACAAAGATGTCCAAAGACCTGCAACAAAGTTATTGGTGGAAGAACATGAAGAAGGATATCGCTCTGTTCGTTGCAAAGTGATTGACTAGTCAAAAAGTCAAGATCGAGCATCAATGACCTAGTGGTCTTCTGCACCTGCTTGAGATTCTGAAATAGAAATGGAGAAGACTATTATGAACTTCGTCACTAGTTTCCCTAAAACCAGGAAGGGCTTTGATGTTGTGTGGGTTGTGATCGAGCAACTTACTAAGTATGCCCACTTTTTTCCTTTCAAGTCCACTTACAAGGTTGATGAGATGGCTCAGTTGTATGTGGATAGGATCATTCTTCTGTGTGGATTCCTAAAGTGATAGTATCTACTCATGACCCAAGGTTCACCTCTTAGTAGTGGAGTCAGATTCAAGAAGAGATGGGTATGGACTTGCATTTCAGTATGGCCTATCATCCTCAAACTGATGGTCAATCTGAAAGGACGATGCAAATTCAGAAAGATTTGATTCATTCTTGTGTTATGGATTGGGTAGGTGTATGGGATAAGTTTCTTCCATTGGAAGATATTGCTTATAATAATAGCTACCAAGCTAGTAGTGCTATGCCACCTTATGAATATATGTAGGGAAGACCTTGTCATTCTCTGTTACACTCAGATGATGTGGGGGAATGTGCTCTAGTGAAGTCTAGTAATTTCAGATGATTATAAAGTAGGTTTAGTTGATCAAGAAGTGGATGAAAGCTACTAAAGATTGACAGAAGATGTATGCTGATAAGAAAAGGTCTGACGTGAGTTTCTTAGTAGGTGACTATGCTTTCCTGAAGACAAGCCTATACATTTTATTGCTAGATCTAAAGTTAAAGGCAAGCTTAGTCCCTGCTATGTTGGACCATTTCAGATCTTGGATAAGGTTGGATATTGTGCATACTATTTAACTCTCCCTCCTACCTATGACAGGATCCATAATGTGTTCCATGAGAAAGTATGTGAAAGACCTTTCTCATGTACTCTCAATTGATCCTTTGGAGATTCAAGAGAAATCTGACTAATGAAGAGTTACCTATGAAGATTCTTGACTCTTGCGTTAAGCAGATGAAGAACAAGGAGATTGAGTTGGTAAAAGTTTTATGGTAGTATCATGGTTTGGAAGAAACCACTTGGCAGCTTAGAGATGAGATGCTACATACTCATCCTTCCATTTTTGTATGAGATTTTGGGGACAAAATACTATTTAATGGGTGGAGTGTTGTAACGAACTGAAATCCACATATAATCTTAGTTTAAGCCTTTTTTTAAGCTTTTGTTTCCTTTATGTCCTTGATGTTAAATTAGTGGAAATTTTAAAGGTTTGGTGTACATTTATTCTCAATATTTTACTTTATAATAAGTTAAGCACAAATACCTCAGTGAAAGTTTAATAATTTATATAATTTTTAAAATATCCACTTAAAAGGGATAAGGATAAAATAAAATAGATCTAGAAGTTTCTGTGGCTTTTGTGTGGGAAAAAGAAAGAAAATCCTAAAGTGAAGATATTGCAACAATAAATGAACTTATTTTCCCATTAAGTGAATATAAGAGTAAATTTCCTAAAAATCATAAAAGTGGAAATGAAAAGATAATTCTAAATCCAAATTTGTTTTCTTTGAGTACAAGTACTCTTGGGTGATAAGTTTCACAACTTTTGGAAAATTGGTAACTATAATTTTATTAACTGAAAGGAAAAGTAGGAGATAAATTAAAAATACACAATAAAATATTTATTGACTCTAAAACTAACAATTATTTGCAAGTTCGTGATCTACACATTAAAATATGCCTTTTGGGTGAATCTTCACTCAATTTGGAGAATATTTGACTAAAAGAGGAAATTAGGAGAGAGAAAGTGTGTAGAACCTTCAAAATATCAGATAAATGAACAAATAACTTCAACATGAAAAATTAATGGCAAATTCATATCCAAGGCACTTAATGTGTCTTGTGGGTGAAGTTTCATCAAATTTGGAGAATCTTATAACCATTAATGAAGGAGGAAAGATAAAATGATTTTTGATTTCTTTAACACATTAAACGTTCCCAAAAGGCAAAATGAATTGCATATTTGGATTCCTCATATCAAAATTAGGCCGTGTGTTGATTTTCATTAAATTAAGGCTTTGTTTGCATCCTCAAAAGAAGAAAGAGAAAAGTAAAAATTAATACATCCACACTTTAGTCCTAATTGGTTTAGGATTGCATTTATTATGTCCCAAGTTATTTTTCTCTTTTTCGTGCTAGTGGACAGACAAGATGCAAATGGAAGATAGTGACCAGCATCGTCTCGCTCGTGACTACATAGAATATAGGACCAGTTGCAGTGCGATTTTCAAATCGTTGTTTCTTCCTCCCCACTCACTCTTTTATCGCAATTCCTTCTCCTACAGTTTCCAAATTTGATTCTGCACAATTCAATCCATGCTTTGTTGGGGTTTTGTGGATTATTTTGGGAAAGCCCAAAATTTGTTCTCCATGCAGGTACGGTTTCAACCTTCGTCGCTTCGACCCTTAACCTAGCCTGGAAATACTTGTACCTAGAGATTCCCTACCCCTCCTGCCACTACTCCCTTTCTCCAATTGCTTGTGGGTTGGTGATTTTCCTTGTCGGTGCTGGAGTTTAGTTCCAATTCTTGTGGTGGAGCATTCTCCTTCTCCTCTTTGTCTCTGGGTAAATTAGAGCCTTCATTGAGTTCGTCTTCCTTTCCCTTTTCTTTTCTTGCTCATGTTTTTTGATTCGATCACATGTCGTGGATTTTCCCAAATCTTGGGTATCATAGCAAGATTGAATGCCAACCATGGCGTGAGATGTTGTGAGAGACAATCTCTCGAGTGTAATACCCACTTTGCCCCTCTTGTTTTCTTTTACTCTTCATTTTCCACCTAAGGGAAGTATTGTCTATTCGCCCAGTTTGCTTTTCTTTGAGAGAGTCAAAGCCACGCCTTTGACACCTGAATTAGCTGGTTCTAATTGGGCCAATTCAGCGAGGTGGCCCCATTCTTCACTCTCCCTTTGCTTCTTTGCGATCACTTTGATGACGTGACACTCTCTGATTGGTCAGTATTCAAAAAATCATAACATTTTACACCATTGTCCAAAAATTAAAAGAAAATATATTTTGTAAAAGAAAAATGTAATATTTATAATATATATGTTTTATGGATTGGTTTTGAGTTTTATCAAAAGGTGTTTTCTAAAAATGAATTTAATAGATAAAAATCATAGAAAATGCACTTTTAACCTAATAACTCCAAAATAGACAAAAATATATGTCGTCTTAATCAGGAGAACCTAATAAGACCAATGGTGATAATTTTAGAGTGAAAATCGAGGTTTTGTTTGAAAAGTCTATAAGTTAGGGTTTTCTTTCCTTTATACATGACTAAACCCTAATTCATTGTTATACATTGGAAATAAGAAAGTGGGCTTTGAAATTGACTAAAGTAGTGAAGAAGAATTAATTGGATCTCTTATGAAAGGTATGTTATTTCCTTACATCTAAGATGGGAAAATTTGTAACCCTAACCTAGTTTCCCTAATGAGGCTTCTATAAAACCCTAATTTCTCTTTCTACAATCCCTTAGTTATATTTTCTTTAAAATCAGTTTTAATATTTATTTCTTAGGTTTTATACCCCACTGGCATGTCTTTATTTACTTGATGCTTATACTTGCCATAGTTCTTAGCATGTTGATTTTATTAAAGTATTTAACTAGTGTAGTGGTACTTTCATACAACCACCCTTAGATAAAGCATGTGTAAATTCTCCCTGGGGAATGTGTTACTTTCCCCAATATAGAATATTTGTAGGTGATTGGAATGTGTTACTCTCCCTCACTTATTGGTCGATGTTAGGTAGGTGCCTCAACCCTACATAGTTTAGGTAGTGAATATTAATCATGCATGCAACCTTTTTACAATTTTTTTTATGGCAAACAACTATTTCCTTATGCCTCATTCTTTTGATCATTTTCATCTTATGATGAAATCTTAGCCTTTATTTCCACATAGTTTTCTTATCTTTTGTCCTTCTAAATTTTCTCTGACACATACCTTATTTTCTTTCCCTTTTGTTGGGTGTTTTCCCAACCACCCAGGGTGAGATCAAGGTGTTGAACAAGGCCAAGGTGACCAAGTTCAAGAGTAGTAGATTCAAATTTTGCAATCAAGGATGACTAGGTTGCTTATTTCTAGATCCTATAGATTGTTTTCAGTTTTTCCATTTCAAAGAAACTCATGTAGTGAACAAGAGTTCAAAAAGCAATGTAAGAACTTAGTTTCTTTTCGATGCTATTGACATTTTATATGTGTATGAAACATGCTTATTTACTTAGATTATTATACATGCATTCCACAATGTCTATTTTTCTAGGAAAAAAGTGGATGTTTTGTATTACCTTTAAATTTTAGTAAGGGGGTGATCTCGCCTCTTTATAGTAATCAAGATATGTTTCTCAGAGAGGTTTCTAATAAAGATATTGATAGGGAGGAAGACTTTGTTATACAAAAATCTAGAGTCCAATGGTTGGTTAAGGGAAATTAAAACTCTAAATTTTTCTATAATTCCTTGCATATGAGAAGGCAAAGAAACAAGATTTGTTCTCTAGATATTGGGGGGACCAGAATCACTGAACAAAAGGGCATCATGGAGCACATTCAAAACTTTTACTGAGCTATTCAATAAGGGTGATGGAGTTGATTCTCGTGTCTGGGATCTTGGTTGGAATATTCCTAAACTAATTGATGAACAAGTGATTCAAATCTCTAGGCTTGTCACTAGGGAGAAGCTAGATGAGATTGTTAAAAACTCTAACCCATATAAGGCACCAGGGCCTGATGGGTTTAATGTGAGGTTTTTCAAAGTCGCTTGGAATGTGGGTGATGATATCTTCAAAGTTGTTTCTGATTTCTTTGTGAAAGGGAAAATCGTAAAAGAAATGAACAAAACTTTTCTGAACGTCATACCTAAAAGTAAGGAAGTTAGCTCCTTGAAGGATTGGAGACCAACATCCCTTTGCAATTTTGTTTGCAAGATCGTATCTAAAGTGATGGCTAATAGACTTATAAGTTTATTACCTAGTATCATTGCCTACAACCAATGTGTGTTTGTTCATGGTAGGAGCATCACTGATTCTATTCTCTTATCCAATGATATCATTAGTAACTCCATTAAAATTAATAGTTCTATTAATATTTGCATCAAGACTTATATAACCAAAACCTACAATTCAATCAAATGGTGATTTCTTCTGGATACTCGGGAAAGAATACACTTTCCTTTGTGTTGGAGAGTGTGGATTTCTCACTGTTTAGCTTCTACTAGTTGCCAATTTCTTATCAATGGAGAGCCATCTAAGTACATATTTCCTTGCAATGGGTTGAGCCACTAAGATCCCTTGCCCCCATGCATTTTGTAATATGTATGTAGGTTTTGTATTCCATGTTTGACAAAGAAGTTTATATCAAGCACATACACCCAATCAAAGATGATAAGGAGACATTCATGTCTTATATTCTGTTTGTTGATGATCTTGTGCTCTTTACTAAAGCTGACATTGAGTCTGCAACTACTATAAATAGAGACCTTGAGCCATTTGGCATTTTTTCAGGGCTGAAAATTAATCTTGAGAAGAGATCTATCTTTTTTAGTAACTCTGCTAGTAAGAAAGGAATCCTAGAGACTCTTAACATCAAGGAAAATGTGCTCCCTATGAATATTTGGGGGTCCCTTTGTTCAGTGGTAGATTAATGAAGAAGTATTGTCATCCTATAATTGATAAAATCAAAGTCAATACTGAGAGTTGGAAAGATAAAGACTTGTGCATGATTGGGAGAGTTGAATTGGTGAAGTCTCTTGCTACTATACAACTATATTGGTCTATAGTTTTTTCTTTACCTAATAGTATCTACGAGTTAGTGGACCAATTGTGCATGGACTTCATTTGGCGATCTAGATCAAAACTCTAGAAGTGCTATTTTTCTTAGGAGAAGATTTGTAGGCACTAGTACATATACCACCTTTAACGTTGCTTAAAATGACTTTTTTATGGTGGTTTCTAAGGGACACCCAAGTGGGTGACACTAAAGGTAGAATCCTACAACGTCAGTTCTAAAACTGATGACATAGAGCTGGCCCTGATTGCAACCAAAAAGAACTGACACCAGTAGACCATAGTCACCGGTTGTGTTTTAGAAAATAGATGCCTATATCCATACTCAAACAAAAAAAATTGTCTTAGTCATCGGTTTTTTTTTAGAAAATCGACACCTATCTCCATATTCAAACAAAAAAAAAATTGGCTCAAATTAGAGCATACTTGGGGGTTTCTCATAATTAACCAACATTGTTGACATTAGGTGACGGGTTTTTTAGATAACCGATGACTAAGTCTTGTTTTTTTTAATTATCATCTTGCAGGCCTACTGTCCGGCTGATCAGCAGGATGCAGAACATACAGTTTTGTTCTAAACTGTAGGTTTACAACATCCTATGATTTCAGCTAACAACAGGCCACAAACCTACAATAACAAGATGATCAAGATTATATATACATCATGTGTTTCACACACATGTATAAACACAATCAATTCATTAATATGATTCACACATATGTAGAAACCTATAGTTCCATTCATTCCTCCATTTTCACATTGACACACATGTAGCAACCTACAGGTCCATTCATTCATCTCTTTTCACATTCACACACATGTAGAAGCTCATTCATCTTCACATTCACACACATGTATAGAGATCAAATTTCAATAAGACAATTAAAAAAAAAAGTCATTCACAAATGTATATACAAGCTTGTCTTTCAAAGTTTAGAAATGTCATCAAATACATAAATAATTATGACATCAAAGTTTAGAAATACCATTCTTTATTACCATCAGTACCCCAATTATAATAAAAAATTGCCTCCCTTTCAAAGGCTTTTGCCCATTGTTCTCTTATATCATCCAATTATTCCATCGTATAGGGATTATGTACATCTAATAACTTTTTCCCTATAATGAAGTCACTACTTTTAAACACCTACAAAGATAATGATGCATATATACAATTAACAAGTTTGATATTTTCATATTATCTAATGAGACTATACTTATATATGATGGTCAAGACTATATAATACTTATTGTATGTTTTTGATTTCTTGTGCAACATATCTGACAATTAGGTTCATATACTGCATCACGTAGTGTCCACATGCCTAGCCATTGTTTTGTATAACACACTATAAATTTCATCATACAAAATGTTAATAAATAAAAATAAGCATAGTTCACATAAATAATATATGCACTGGAGTTAGGAAACTACTTTCACATTTTCCCAGACTAACACTTTCTTTTTCTTGCACATGTCTCCTCCAACTTTTTTGAAATCTTTTAAATCCATACACAAATGTAATACATTAAATTGCATTACTATATAGTAATGTAAGAATAAATGTTAATAGATATAAATATGAAAAATTTCTCATGTGAATAATGGTCTTTACATTTTGTGTCCCAAATTGTCTAATTCCTTCCCCTCAGTGTCTAGATAATAAATAGTTCATGTGTCAAGGACAACAACCAGTAACTCCCAATGCTTACCACTAGAGATAAGAAAGTTAAAAATATTTAACTCAAAATCCACAATGAAATATAATTTTCTTAAGTCGAAATTATAAGCAAAGTAAACTTACTCAACATTGAATGGAGCCTATTATCACACTCTTCTTTGCTTTACCAAAATATTTAAAAGCGATGGGGCAATATAAGCTAACTGATGAAGGGTCTTTATGTACATGAATGATCAAGGATAGAATTAGAAATCCCACATGGGTAAATGAAAATTATGTAAAAACCCTTTGTAAGTGTCTGCAAAACATATATTACGTATGCATTAATATATAAGAAAATATATACCATATATAAAACAAGGTATATAGATATATAAATAAGATCTCACCATATCCATAGTTCTATCATAGATGTATTCAGAGAAGCATAACTAAACAACTCCAAAACATCTTGTATAAATATATTATTGTCTTGCAGCCTCCTTCTTAAAAGAAATAATGATACAACAGTTTTCGGGATGTTCTCCTATCCATATTGCTATACCCCTGCATTGAGGACCTATCGAGTTGTATAGGTTCTTTGCAAAACAACTAGGTACTTTAGGAGGAGGTGGAAGAGGAGGGGGACAAGTTGTAGCAGGTTTCTTCCCTTTACCTTGTATATATAATTTCATATCAATTGTCATGTATATACATATATACAAATTAACATAATGTAAATTTACCATACATAATCAGTATAGATGACATATGTTTCGGGCCACAAGACCACTCTACCTTCTTCTTCATCAAGCATGTCAGAATCTGGGCGGGCATATGGCAATGGATGTTGCCTTCAAGTAGAGAACACAAGCCTAGGGCTCACACAAACCACACCATCGAGTATTGGAGTTCCATGAATCATGTTCCCTGGAAGGTGTGGGTAAGCCTTGTCCTCTTCAATGACAAATTCTTTCAATTTTAGATGGCCTCGCTTCAACCACTAAAAATTTAAATAAAGTATTTTATATACATAAATAAACATATCATCTTGAAAAGACTAGATACTATGTCACTAAAATACTTACAGCGGACATGCTAGGTGGTGGGTCTACAGATATACTCCCATCCACCTCTATCGTAGGGGAAGAGCGGCACGCCAAAGGTACTGTCAGAGTGGTAGAATGGGATGCCTTCCACTTGCTCAGTTCTTCCTGGACTCTCTTATCAAGTAACTCATCTACTCTTTTATCAAATAACTGATCTACCTATACATGGCCAAAATAAATGCTTTTTGATTCATGAGTTCCCTTTCCAATAACATTAAAAAAAAAGAATAGGTTACCTTAGCTTTAGAAAGTACCCCTTTTTGGACATGTTTGCGTTGTGATGTCCCAAATAACGCTATTAGGCCCACTCCAGCCCCTACAACCCTAACACATTTAGGATGCTCTGGGTTACCAAGAGAAACTGTCAATTCATCCCTTGTGCCCTCAGGGATGAACGAGCCTTGCTTCCTCTTCTTGTGAAGCTCCCACTAATCATCATCAATAGAAATTGGTAAGTAACATTACAATCATCAATACTAATTGCTTTGAGAATTGAATTTTACCATTTTTGCATCTGCTTCAACAGTTGCGGGGTTGGTTATATCTCTTTTTTTATTTTTCCTCCCGACTACCCACACATCATGGTGATGTAGAGGTGCGGGAGTAATAGTAGAGGACTCACCAGTATCAGTATTAGGATCAATAGTCTACTGAACAGCAGACGTATATAGTTTTTGGCGAAGAGTTGCATATCCACATGGACCCATTGTGTGGTCATACACATTCAATGCATGCCCTGGTCTTTGAGCATCGCTCATAGTCTTATTAGTAATCACATTGAATTGGTTAGTAAAAATCAAGGTCAATCATGAATAGGTGAATTCATAAGAATGTATATTAATTAAATTGGGAGTGACACTTAATACCTTGAATTCATCAGAATTTCTCATGGAATCAAATGCCTTCCACTTAGTCTGGTCTAGGTAGTCCAATTGCTCAAGGGCTGACTTCTTCCTCTTATCAGCCTCTCGTATATATTGTTAGTTCAGAGTTTTCCTATAGCTTCTTAGGACCGTCCCACAGTGTTGCATTGCCTTTTTACGATGTTGGCTTTCATCTAGTTCAAAATACTCTATAAAATTTCATATATTTAATAGAAAATTCTAAAAAATAGAATTATAAATAACTTTAAAAATAGACTTGCAAATGATAATATCTTACACATAGTTCTTTCCATACTAAGTTTTTCTTTCCTTTAGGAATTGTATGCCAAGTTTCTGCATTTACACTATAATGGCTATGAGTAAGAACCCCAAGATATGAAACAAACGATTTGTGATTCTTTCGAACGGGATGTCCTGCATGATCAAAATCCACAATCAATTTTGGTCCATTGGCCCTTTGTTGGAGTAACTTGTTCATCATAATGATGCCCCAGATCTTGTCAATTTTTTTTGTTTCTCATCAATTTACACAAGGTTTTCATGGGGTACATCATCAACCTTAAAATTGACAAAAAAACACATATAGGATATAACTTATAAATGGACATATAAATAGCTAGATATAGGATATATTGTAAAAAACGTACATTGTGAGGCGGCACCTCACCTTCACGGAAATCATCATCATGATCATCATACTAGTGGTTAGTCATCTGAAAGTGTCATATAAAAAAAATCAAACATTCAACATTTAACATAACTAGAAATTAATATAACATTGTGAAGTTCACATCGATCTAACATTCAAAAAAATAAATCATTTAAAAAAATAAAAACATGCCTCTAATATTGAGATTTTTTATCAATTAATATTCCTTCAGTGTGATCTCCGTGGACATATAAGTCATGGTCAGATTCAATATTTGGTGTTGGCAACCCAACTGAGAATGGACTCGAATCATCATACTTATCATAGTGGTCTTCTTCATCTATAGGGTTTTCAATAAAATATGTTTAACCATGAAGAACAACCAACAATTTTTCATTTTCAGGATCATCAAAATTAAATACTTGTTTCGCATGTGATGCCAATATGAATGGTTCACCCTTCTTGCCAATATTTTCAAAATTCACTAAAGTGAAACCCAATTCATCCACTATAACTCATTTGGTGTTATCAACCCAATTACACTTAAAGAACATAATTTTGAAATCTACATAGTCAAGCTCTCATATGTCTTCAATGACACTGTAATATGACATCTTAGCTTCATGTGGACTCTTATCTTTCATACTAGAAAAAAACAATGAAGACACTTGAAGGGTGATCCCACTATTTTGGGCGACGCTCTTATCATCTTGACGCTTTATATAGTATGAGAACCCATTTATGTCAAACCCTTCATAAGTCATAACATTTATTTTTGGTTTAAAGGTGAAGCATTTGATATTTTTAGCAATATCATTTGGTGTTTGAGATAGTTTATGTAAGACTTTATCTTCAAACCACTAAATAAATGTCTTGTTATGCTCTCTAGCAAGCCACATTTAATTGGCTTGAGGATATTATTACTTGATGAAATTAGTTTGTTCCATGATATAAGCACTCACTTCGTCAGTGTTGTATAAAATATATAAGTAAGCTTGTTCCAACAACTCACGATACTTTCATCCGTGCTCCTAAAATCCCTTTGCTAGAATACTCCTTAATATTCTTTTCATTTATAGGAGTGTCATTACCACTCAGAAAGTCATTGAAAAAATCCATAACCTCTCTCACCACATAATCCTCAATAATACTCCCTTCAGGCTAATAACAATGCTCATGTATCGTTCAAAAGAATACATCCAATGCAAGAAAATTGATCCCAACATTTTCACTTCCCTAGTCAGGTGGACAACAAGATGTACAATGATGTCAAAGAATGAAGGAGGAAAATACATGTCAAGTTGGCATAGGGTAACAACCACTTATCTTTGCAACTTATCGAGATTCTCAGGATCAATAACTTTGTTGCATAGATTGTTGAAGAAGAAACAAAATCTTATGATTGCAAACCTTACATGCTTCAACAATATAGATCGAATTTCCATGGGCAATATTTGTTGCATTAGAGTGTGACAATAATATGATTTCAGACCTATTAGATTCAGATCTTTCATTGATACGAATCTACAGATGTTGGAAGAGTAACCATGTGGTACCTTAACATTAACCAAGCACTCACAAAAAGATTTCTTCTCCTTTCTAAACAACGTGTAACAAGTAGGAGGTAAATATATTTTTTGATCAGTACAAACTACTTTTGTTAATTTTTTCCTTATTCCCATTTCACATAGGTCCACCCTAGATTTGATCCCATCTTTAGTCTTACCCAATATATTCTACAGAGTACCAATGACACTATCACAAATATTTTTCTCAACTTGCATGACATTGATATAATGCCAAACTGCCAAAGAACTCCAATAAGAAAGATCCCAAAATATTGACTTCTTCTTGAATAAGGATTTGTCACTTTGTGTTAGCATGGTACATTGTGATCTCTTACCAAATTTATTGACAAAGTCTTTTACTCTTTCATAAACAACCTCCCTTGGTATAGGTTTAGGTGCACTGCATTCCTCGTTCCATCCATTGAACACTTTGTGCAACCTTCAGTATGGATTGAATTTTGGAAGAAACCTTCGATGACTAAGATATATACTCTTGTCACCATGTTCATGTTTTAGTCATATTGAATCAGTGTTCTCTTTACATATAGGACATGCTTTGGATCCTTTTACACTATATCCAAACAAATTCCCATGTGCTGGAAAGTCATTAATAGTGCAAAACAACATAGCATGCAAATAAAAGGTCTCTCTATGTGAAACGTCATAGGTCATCACAACTTCACCTCAGAGTTTCTTTAAGTCATCAATCAGAGGTTCAAGATAAACGCCGATACCATTTCTAGTTTTTTTAGGGCACAATATCAACAATGATAGCAAAATGTGCTTATTTTTCAGACACAACCAGGGAGGAAGATTGTATATAACAAGCATAACAGGCCAAGTGCTATGTTGGCTGCTCAATGTCCCATGTGGATTCATCCCATTGGTACAAAGCCCAAGTCTTAGATTCCTAACTTCTTCACCAAATTTAGGGTACAATAAATCAATCTTCTTCCACTGTGGAGAATCAGACACATGTCATATGATCCCATAATTATTTTTCTTAACATGTACATGCCACCTCAAATTCTTCACATCTATCATATTGGCAAACAAGCGTTGAAACTGTGGTATTATAGGTAGATACCACATCACCTTGGTAGGAGAACCACTTTTGGACTTCTCAGAAGTCATCATTTTATACCTTGACTCCCCACATTTTGGACAATCTTTCAAATCCAAATAGTCCTTTAAATTATACAAAATCATTCGGGCAGGCATGTATCTTCTTAGCCTCCATTCTGATTGGGCATAATAATTTATTTAACTTGTATGTTGAGATTGGATGCTCGTTTCCTTCAAGAATAATTTCTTTTAACAAAGGCAACAATGACGTGAACCTTTTGTCGCTCCATCTATTGTTATGCTTCAACTGAAACAATCTCAACACATCACTAAGCTTTATAAACTTAGTACAACATGTGTATAACGGTATCTTCGCATCACACCCAATGTTCCTAAACATGAGAAGTGCATCAGTGTTCTCTACCCCACAACTATCCAACATCTCATCAATGATGTCTATTGGAACCGGTTTGTTCACATCTACGTCATCGAAGGAAATTTCTTCTTCAACACAAAAATGCTATCGACATCTACTGATTTCAGGTTTGAAATCTCTCCATGCCAGTACCATTTTGTATGGCCTTGTACAATCTCGTTGCACATGACATGCATTTTGATTTCATCACCAGTGTTTACGTTCAAGTTGTTACCACAATGCCTACATGGAAAATAGAACCTATCTCCAGGTTGTTTCCTATGTTCCTCCGCAAATCTAATAAACTGATCAAGACCATCAAAAAACTCTGGGGTGCAATGATTTGGAATGGACATCCATGATCTATCCATTCTATGATAAAAAATAAAACAAGTATATATTAGGGTTTAGGGATTACTTATTAAGTTAAGGATTTACATATAGAATATTATTAGGGTTTATTGTTTTAGATTTAGGGATAATTATTTAAATATTAGGGTTTAGTGTTAAAGAGCCAAGTTATAATGGCATTCGATATTTTCTATCTTTCATTAATGATTTCTCCCACATGACTTGGGTATACTTAAGTCTCAGATGAAGTTTTGTCAGTCACTCAAACTTTTCATCAGTAAAATACCAACATATGTACCACCTATTCCATTCTTGAATACATAATCTCACTAGTAAGTGTATAGTGTGTATTCAGTTTTCAAGAAAATTTCGGTAGAATTTCCCCGTAGTTCTTCAAGTATGTCCATGTACATGGGAAAATTCCTACCAACATATGTACTTAGAGAACAAATGTGGAAGTGTCGATGAAACATCATGAAAATTGAATATACATTTTACACTTACATCCTAAGTGAGATTAAGTGTTCAAGAACAGTCCCAAACTGAGGACTATCTTAGATTTAGTCCTAATGAGTAAATCTTGAACGAGTTTCTAGGCCAACAAAATACATGTATGTATTTACAATAGCAACATCTTGTAGTCTTAATCATACCCTAGTCTGGGTACCATATTCTATACATTGATTTTAACATCTCCAATGCCCATGCATGTTCATCGTCAAGATAATCATTACACATAAATTATTCATGACCTAGGGGGGGAGAGATTCATAATTGATTTCAAAATTTCAAACTATCTCATGCATTATCATCAACAATCTACATCATACAATATGGATTCATGTAGATGTTAGGGTGACACGTCACTACCAAATCAAAGGTCTAATATTAGGATTTTTAATATCTTAGATGGATTTATCACAAGATTTGAGCAATATAGTTAATACAAGATTAGGGTGAAATGCGTAGAAGATTAGGTCTCAAATATAGTGTAAAGAGGCGAGATCACCTCCTTACTAAAATTTAAAGGAAGTACAAAACATCCATCTTTTTATAAAGACAAAAGATATTGAGGGATGCATGTATAATATTCCAAGTAAATAAGCATGCACCAGATACATTACAAAATGTCAATAGAAGCGGAAATAAAAGAACTAAGCCTATTACATGGCTTTCATTATTCATTACATGATTTTTCTCAAAAGATAAAGATTAGAGAAAAGGATCTAGCTATAGCAACCTAGACATCCTTTCAGATAGCTTGAGATCTACTCCTGAGATGAATTCCTTCAAACTTGTCCTTCTCCTTGCTCAACACCAGCACCTGGGTGGTTGGGAAAGCACCCAACAAAAGGGGGAAGAAAACAAGGTATGTGTCACAAAACTTATCTAGGATATCAAGATAAGTACATCAAAAAATAGGCTAGGGTTCATCATATAATGAAGGTAACAAGAGTATGAGGCTATATTCAAAAGAAACTTGGAATTAACAATTATATCAAAAAGGATTTGCATGTAAGATTATTATGCCTACCTAACTAAGTAGGGTTGAGGCACCTATCAGACCTCTAACCTTAGGTGGAGGGAGAATAAGACATTCCTAGTCACCTACAATATTATGGGGAGAATAAGACATTCCCCAGGGCAATTATTTACATGCCCTCTGTGGGTGGTTGTACATAAGTACCGATACTTTAAATTAAATAGAACATAAATCCACATTCTAGAAAAGTAGTCATGGCAAGAGTAGTGATAATATTCAATAAGCATGGTAGTGGGGTATAAGACCCAAACAAGAAGAAATTATAATCTAATTTGAGGAATGAACAACATTATGATTCAAGAATAGGATATTTAGGGTTCATTTAAGCCTCATTAGTGAAATATAGGGTTTGGATACAATTATCCCAACATACGGTGTAAGGAATGCACATACCTCTCTTACTGATATCAATTACTAACTTTCACCACTTTAATTGAGTCCAAGTTCCACTTTGCCTATTTTCAATGTATTAACATGTATTAGAGTACATCGTGCACATTAATATATAGAAACCATATTTATATAGCTTTTTAGAAATATTCGGATTTAAACTCTTAAAACATCACCAATAAACTTATTAGGTTTTCCTGATCAAGAAAACATATATTTATGTTAATTTTGGAGTTATGATGATTAAGATGTAATTTTTATTGATTTTATGCATTAAATTCGTTTTACAAAAATCACTGTTCGACAAACCATAAAATCATACCTTGAAAATATTTTTATTGGATAGATCTCATTCTCCTGATTCCAAAACATATTTTATTTTCAAATTTGGATAAGCGGTTTAGAAGATATGAATTTTTCAATATTAACCAATCAAAAATTGCCACATCATCAAACCGATTGAGATAATTGAAGAGAGAGGGAGAGGGAGAAAACACCATTTGACCAAGATCGGGTTTGAAGTTTCATAGGTAACCAAACTAGAGCTTCTAGAGAAGGTAAAACAGAAAGAAACCAAAACTCTAGAAGAACATGGTAAAAATAGATGGAAATCATCGGTTTTCAATATAGATGCATGAGTTTTAAGCATGTACTATGCAATATATGAGAAGGGGGTTATGAAACTCATACCTAGGGAAGATAATAAGGTCCAAACAGAAATAATCCGATCTTAGAAGGTCTGGGTTCTCCAAGCCTAGCTCCTTTCTTGAGCAAAGATCACCTTCTCCACTTTAGAGGTGCAAACCCTAGCAAAAGAGCATGGAGATGACATGTTTTAGGGTTCTAGGTGGGGTTTCACTATGGAAGTCCATGGTTACGGCCTGTAATAGGGTGTAAGGAAGACTAACAGTATGAAAATATGTAAGGAAGGGAGGAAACTTACTAGTTTTGGTTGAAATTACCAAGGAGGAGCTTTTGAAACCCTAATAGAGCAATTTGGAAGCCCTAGGAGCCTTCTTCACCAAGGTAGGCTCCCTCTATTTCCTTGGGGCAGCAACTTCGTGGACAAATACAGAAGAAACTATTATCTAAGCTAGAGGGAAAAAAAGGAGAGCAAGAGTTTTCGAATTGTGAGTTGGGAAGGGGTATACATGGCTATATATAGAAAGAGGTGAAGAATGAGGAGTCTTAAGGGACTTTCCATGTGTCTTTAGCCTAGGGATTGATGGTCTTGCAAGAGGATAGCTCATAGAGGCTTCATGCATATCCAAAGTCGGTTCTAAGGACCCATAGATTATTCTAGGCCATCCTCACCGTTTTGCAAGAAAGAAATAACCTCATTGGTTGATAGCTTTTAAGGATAAGCATCTTTATAAAGAGGGTAATCCCTATAATGCCCTTGCAAAGAAATACCATCAAACCAAGGTGAAACTAGGTTCTCCAATGGTTTCAAATATCATTAATGGTAAGGTAATATCTAAGGATTAAAATTCAGTTGATAATTTGTAAAGAAAACATCCCAATTGGGTAAATTGCATAAAAGTCCAGAATGTGCATATAATTGCATAACCTGCAAAAACAACATCCAAATCAAACCAAACTTCATCCACAAGTTATCTTTGATGTGTAGAATATGAATTTTCCATTATTTCCATATTTTTAATTTATAAAATCACATTATTAATTACTTATGCCTTTTATTGATTTTCTCTCTCCTAAACTTATCCTAATATTTCAAGGTTGTCCAAAATAGATGAAATTTGACATGTAGGCTAATTTTGATATGTAGATTTCGAATTTGAAGTTTGTTTCCTCTTTTGAGACTTCTTTTTATGAGATATGTCATATGGCCCATTAACATCCCATTATCTAAATTGTTCATCCAATTAAGTTTCTTATCTTCATATTACCACTAAAATGAGTTATGTGGCATATTTTATGTTTTCAAATCACATAAAAAAGTTAGATTAAGGTTTAGAGAACTTAATTATGGTAATTAAGCTTTCACTGAGGTATTTGTGCATAAACCCTTCCATTGGTATAATTAGTGAATAAATGTTCACTAAACCACTATAAATTCCATTAATTAAATAGAAAGGCCAATAAGGATAGAAATGAAAGGAAAAGATGGGAAAGAGGGTTAAAAGACAACATTTCAGAATTCGGTATGTTACATATAGCAACATGCACATTAGGTCACATTGCATTGTTATCAAGTTAAGATATAGCTCAAGTATTTGTCAAATTCGATTCGTGGCTCAAACATGCATAAACATTTATTGATATAGGGTAGTGGGCTATTTTGGGGATATGAAACCTAAGTAGTATTAGGGGAACAACTCCTCAACGGGTGAGCACAGTAGATCTGCCAACGTCCTCAGGCAGTGAGCACAACAACTCTACTGGCGTCCTCATGTCTAATCTCCTGGAGGCAGTTGGAGGAAGAGAGGAGGCGCACAATGGTTGGAGGAAGTTGGGTGAGTAGCTAGTAGGTAAGAAAAGGCAGTGGCTGGAGGAGCGGAGGAACAGAATCGCTAGGAGCAGAGGCGGCTATTAAACCCAGAATCATGATGAAACATAGAATGGGAAAAAGTTTATTTTGTGTGGGTGCTATTAAACCCTTAGTCATCGGTTGTTTATGAAAAACCGATAATGAAGTCCAAATCTAAACAAAAAAAAGTTTCCCTCGTTGGGGTTTTAGTCGTCAGTTTCCAGATAAAAAACTGACGCTGCATACCTATCCCTTTAAAACAAAATTGTCTCACGAAGGGTGATTAGTCGTCAGTTTTTTGTAAAAGTGGACGACTAATGAGGGGATATATTTTCTGTGGGACATGGCGCAAAACATGTGTCGTCGCTTACTAGTACAAAATTGACAACCAAGTCTAAATCTACATTGTATCAATTAGGGTTTTAGTCATCAATTTCTGGAGATATCACTGATGCAAAAGAGGGGATAAATTTCCCATAGGGACAAGGCACAAAACATGTTTTGTCGATTTGAGAAAAACCACCGACATATTGAAAATTTTGGAGGCAAATTTTTTTCCCTTGAAAATTGTATTTCATGGGTAATTTTAGACATCAGTTTTTATTATAAGAAACCAAAGTTGAAGTAAAAGCGGTACCCATATCTTTTCTTAATCGGCAGGCCTTCACATATCGTGAAGGATGTCTTACATAACTGACATTGTTGATCTATGGTGTCAGTATTTTTTGTTTAACTGACGCCATCAAAGGTGACGTCGTATGTCATTTTTGTACTAGTGAGGCCAAAGAATTTTGGAGGCTTGTGTCTCGAATGGACTGATTATGTTTGCAATGGGGGTCTTATTGTTAATTTCCAGAATGCTGCAACTAAGAAGGATTATGCCTTGGTTAAGTGGGTACATGCTAAGTGCTCAAAGAAGGACTCCATTAAGACTATGAAGACAACCCCTAATGATTCCTGGATGTGCAATAAGTTAGTAGGAGTTATATATATTGTTAGAGCTCGATTCAATGCAATGAATTAGATGAAAGGAGTAGTCAACCCGTGGGTCATGATAGGTCAGATGGAGTTATTTCATTTTGATTTGTCTTCTTCTTCTTTTATATCTATTTTGGTTGATGTGGGTATGACACACTCTTTTGTCACTAGAGAAGTGATTGCTAGTTGTTCTTTGCTTGTTAGTCCTAGAGTTGATAGTCTTCACTTAGAAACCCCTTTGGTTGGTTCCGCCGAGTTGTAGGAGGTGTGATCATCTTGTGTTCTTTCTTTCTTGGGATAGACCATTCAAGTGGATCTCATACCACTTGACATGCATGGATTCAATGTGATCTTGGAATGGATACTCTGGAAAAGTATTGGGTGGTCTTGAACTGTAGTGCCAAGGTGGAAACGTTTCATGAAGGTGACATTTTGTGGTTCTTTCAAGGAGATCAGAAGATTCTTCTGACGTGTCTGGTATTAGTGATGATAGCAAAGAAGCTAATGAGAGAGGGTTGTGATGTGTTCTTGGCACATGTGATTGATACCAAGGCAAGGATTCCTATTATCTAGAAAGTTCCAGTTCTCCATGAGTTTGAGGATGTGTGTCTCAATGAGGTTTCAAGTGTACCGCCTCCTAGAGACATTGATTTTGAGATCAATTTGGTAACTAGCACGCAATCGATAGAACAGACACCGTACAGGATGGCACTAGCTAAGATGCAAGAGATGAAGATATAGTTGTAAGAATTTCTTCAGAAAGGCTTTATCAGATTGAGCATGTCTCATTGGGGTGATCCCATGTTGTTTGTGAAGAAGAATGATTGATCCATGAGGTTGTGTATAGATTATCGATAGTTGAACAAGTTGATGATGAAGAACATGTATTCTTTATCATGGATAGATGATTTGTTTGATCAATTGAGAGGTGCTATAGTATTTTCAAAGTAAGATCTACGGTCAAGATATCATCAGTTGTTACTCAAGGATGATGGCATATCCAAGTTAATTTTAAGAATGGGTGTGGTCACTATGAGTTTGTGGTTATGTCGTTTAGGCTAACCAATGCACCGGAAACATTCATGGACTTGATGAATAAGGTGTTTTAGCCTTATTTTTACTAGTTTGTAGTGGTGTTCATTGATGACATCCTAATCTACTCTCTTGACAGCCAGCAATACGAGCAACATCTATGATAGGTGTTGACCTTGTTGAGACAACACAAGACGTATTCTAAGTTCAGCAAGTGTGAGTTTGGTTGAAAGAGGTGTCTTTTCTGGGACACGTGATATATGTTGAGGGAGTACGTATAGATCCTACGAAGGTTTATTCTGTGTCAAAGTGGGATCAGCCATTGACACCGATAGAAGTCCACAGTTTCCTTGGTTTGGTAGGCTAATATAAGAGGTTCATCAAGAATTTTAGTGTAGTTGTGTTGCCCCTGACAAAGTTGTTGAGGAAAGGTGTTTGTTTTGTCTGGTATGAAAGTGTTAGTGGTCTTTTAAGGTGTTGAAGGAGAAGATGACCATTGCACCAGTGTTAGTGTATCCTGAGCAAGGGAAAGAATTTATAGTTTTCTATGATGTGTCGAAGAATGGTTTGGTTGTGTGCTGATGCAAGACAAGAACACAATTTCTTTTGTTTTGTGGTAGCTTAAGAAACACAAGGAGAGATACCCAACACATGATCTAGAGCTTATAGCAGTGGTGAAGATTTAGAGGCATTACCTATATGGTGAGAAGAGTCATATCTTCACTGACCACAACAACGCCAAGCATATCTTCTCACAATAGTAGTTGAACATGAGACAAAGATGTTGCAGGGAGTTGTTTAAAGATTATGATAGCACCATAGACTACCATATAGGGAAGGAGAACATGGTGGTAGATGATATCAGCAAGAAGACTTCCTCATCATCTATGGATAAGGTGCAATTATGATCTTTAGTGTGCATAAGAGAGACATGTTGGTCTCCTTGCATCAAATGAATGTGAAGTTCGAGGTGTTCGTATTAGGGGGGATGTTGGCCCAATTACAGGTGAAACTGACATTGAGGTATCCAATCAAAGATGCCCAACATGCTGATATTGTGATACAGCATATTTGGTCAGAGTTTGGCAGTGAGAAGCATGATGGCCTCTACGAGTCAGGGGATGGGACAGAATGTTACCCCAGTAGAACAATAATACCTGATGTTGAGGACCTGAGGAAGTTGGTTATGGAAGAGTCTCACTCTTTGATGTATTTTATTCACCCAGGTATGACCAAGATGTATCAAAACTTGAAGGATTTATAATGGTGGTCTGGTGTGAAGTGTGATGTAGATAAGTTTGTGGCTAAGTGTGCAGTATGTCAGCACGTTAAATAAGAGCACTAGAAAATTGTAGGAACTATGCAATTGTTGCCTATACAACAATGGAAATGGGATCACATCACAATAGACTTTGTGGTTGGACTTCCTAGGTCAGCCAAATGCCATCATTCCATATTGGTGATCATTAACAGGTTGACTAAGGGCTAGTTTGGTTGGAAGGAAAACCAAGCCCAACGTTTAGTTCCAAAATTGGAAAACAATAGTAATGAATTTAAATGATAACTATTTTGTTTGGTTTTATGTAACTCTGGGGTGTCTAGTTGGTTTGTTTTTATTTGGTTTGAAGAAGTTACCAGGTGACTTTGATCACTTCTACCAAGGCCTAAAACTATTGTATAAGAATATGCACCTATTGCCAGCAGTTCAAGCAATATGGAAAGTGAATCGCACCCATTATGGGTGCAGTTGGTTTCCTCACTATTTCTACAGGAATCAACTACAAACATGAGTTTTTTTTTCTACAGGATAACACATTGCCTTGTTTAAGGCCCTTTCTCATCTGGAAGAAACCCGCTGAGACGTCGCCAATGGTCACCGTCGCCCAGGTGTGAACAAAGAAATTCATAACCAGCTCCACAACATCCGGAAGAAACCCCACGCGTGTAAGAATCTGTCTCAGGACCGTCCACCCCACCCGATCATATGCTTTCAACATGTCGTACTTCACCACAATGTTGGGGTAGCTCGACCCCTGGTTAATGTCATGCATCAGCTCCTTCACCAACCTCACATGGTGTGTGATGTCCGTCCCTTTAAGGAAAGCACCCTGCTCTGGAGATATCAGCCTAGACATGAGAGGAGCAAACCTATTGCTCAGGATGCACGCTAGTATCCTCATCGACATGTTCTCAATCGAGATGGGCCTGAAATCGGTCATCAACACCTTAGGGGAATTGACCTTAGGGATAAGGAGGATCCTACAGCAGTATAAACTTCTGTGGAAAATCTGCCCTCTGAAGAACGCCCCCGCCATCGCCATGAATTCAGGACCAATGTAATTCCACGCCGCCATGAAGAAAGGCAATGTGAAAACGTCTGGGCCCAGTGCCGATGAGGCATCCATCTCCGCCATCATCTTCAGCACCTCCTCCTCGCTCGGAACAACAATCAAAGAGAAATTATCATCCATAGGGATTGCTTCTTGAATCTCCTGCATGAACCGATCAAGGCTATCTTGATCGAAGTCGGGCACGTCGTTGTAAAAATCTTGGAAAAAGGCCGCAGCTTTCTCTGCCATCACATCCTGGTCAGTAGTTATCATCCCATCCTACAGCACTAAGGATTCAACGTGCCTCCTTCTTCTACGTGCTTTAACCACATCATGATAAAAGCGGGTATTGCGATCACCATCCATCAGCCACTCAATCCGTGCCTTCTCCTTCCAAACCAACTCCTCCATGTCCAGCAGATGATTAAGTTCTTTCTCCGCCATCTTCAACATCATCTCATTAGTCGAAGTAGGGTTCTCATCAAACGCCACCTGGGTGGTAGAGACAACATCATGAAGGTCCTTAATGCGCTGTGAATTGTCCCCGAACGTTACTTTGCTCCAAGTCTTCATCGCAGACTTAACTCTCTTCAGCTTTTGGAAAAAGATGAACGATGGATGCCCTACCACTGTTTCCTGCCACGCCTCTTGGATCACATGTAGACATTCTTCATGCTTAAGCCACGCTGATCGGAAGCTGAAGTGAGAGGACCTCCTATCCATCTACTGGTCCCCAGGAACAACTAGAATGGGGCAGTGGTCCGAGACCCTGAACCTCGTAAGATGTATAGAACGAGTCGATGGTTGTCCCGCCATCCAAGCATCATTGCACAGTGCTCTATCGATTCTCTGCCAAATCATAGGGGTAAGCTGCTACTTGTTCACCCAAGTAAATCGACTACCCTCAAAAAGGATGTCATTCAGCCTCGCATCCGAGATGAAAGAATTAAAATCGAGCATGTCCTGGTAAGGAGTCGGGTTGCCACCTCTCTTTTCCGGATTGTCTCTGATCATGTTGAAGTCACCTGTGATCAGCCATCTCGCCTCCCCAACAACGTCCGCCACCTGTAACAAATCCTCCCATAAGAACCTTCTCTCGTTCACCTCGCAACTAGCATATACTGCAGTAATGAAAAATACATGCCCATCTCTCCCTTCAAACCTAGTTGTAATGTGCTGTTTATGACTTCTCATCACCATAGGGTTTAGGGAGGCGTCCGCAAAGAACCAAACCTTGCCCTCTTCTATTTTATTGTATATCGCCCAGTCCAGCCTAACCACATCCAACAGCTCCACTGCCCTCTCAGCGTGTAAGAAAGGCTCCATAAGACAGACGACGTCTGGTTTGTGCCATGTACAGATCCTTCCAAGGACTCTTCTTGTAGGATTGTTAGCCGCTCCCCTAATGTTCCAGAATATAGCTTTGTAATTCATGAAGGAAACCAAAAAACCGCTACACTCCAGTTGGGCACCCGCCACTCAGTAAGTGTATCTCCACTCCTCCTCCCAACTATCGAGTTCATTCGATAATCTGTCATCATCGATGTAAACACGATCAGATCTTGCATGTCTTGGAGCAGATCGACCTCTTCTAAAACCCTCTCTATCTCTTATGATACTCGATCTCTCCCTGTTTCTCCTGTCTCTTCTATATCTATCGTCTTGTTCAAGCTCTGCATGTAAGAAGTCCTCCAGTCTCCTATTTTGTAGAAAGCGCCTATTGCCCTCATTATCAATGATCATCCTTCTAGGGGATCGTTCTCTATAGACCCGATATCCCGTTAACTGCCTCTCGTCCTCATTCCTGACCGGCGACACGTTTCTCAATCTGTTCTCCTCCTGTGACGATGGTCCCGGCAGTGGCAACGCATGCACAGTAGCCGTATCTCCTCTCAAGACCGTCAAAGCATCAGTCGGAACCCCTAAGTCCTTGCCAATCTCTGTGATCATGGTATTCTTCGATCCAATCTCTCCTCTAGCCACCATGTGCAGCTGCACCATCACTCTCCTCACCCCAAAAGTAAGCGAGACGAATTGCGGCACATCCTCACTAAAGGCATCGACTTGGACTAGTATCCCAGATAGACCGTCTTCTGCTCTCTGCCAATCAGAAATGAATCCCAGGCTTCCAAACTTCCTGATGATATCAGTTATGGATGCATCATCCCTACAGATCAAAGGGATATCTGCAAACCAAAACCAAAAAGCCTCCTTTCTTCTATGCCTCTCACCTCCCATCATATGATACAGATGAAACTTGGCTCCTCGGTACTCAGGAATCCCTCTCCCAGCCATGTCCCGCACCTCCTCTAGGCACGAGAAGAAAGCTATCACCTTCCTCGCCGCAAACTTGTAAAGGTCAGCGACCCTCGGCCAGCAACCTCACAAAAAACAACTTATATCGGGCCAAGGAAGACTCTCCGACCATGAAATCTCAATCGCCCTCTCCAAAGCTTTATATTTATTCCTTCTATCTTCATTGTCCTGCCCAAGATCCACCGCGTTCCGCTTCGGGATGTGATGCGGTGCTCCTCTCGCAGGAATCGCCGGCGCCAACGGGGGAAAATTCATGCGGGACTGTATGTCTGGAACCCTGGGCGTCAACTGGATGCGGCAGCGTGCCACGACATGACCTGGCCTCCGACATCGGTAGCATATCTTTCTCCTCT
This sequence comes from Alisma plantago-aquatica, assembly GCA_963693085.1. Lineage (NCBI taxonomy): Eukaryota > Viridiplantae > Streptophyta > Magnoliopsida > Alismatales > Alismataceae > Alisma > Alisma plantago-aquatica. The sequence goes on along the minus strand of OY856410.1, from coordinate 790,990,646 downwards.
GACATTGAGCTTTTCAGTGTCCCTTGCCCATGCATCTGAAGCAGACGTCGTGTGGGATGCCGTACAACGGTTCCTTCCTTTTCGGTCTCTCCTCCGCCCGGGTCTGTGTCGCCGTCACCTTGTTCGGCGCTTCCTCGCCCTCAATCGTCTGTGTCGGGGTATCGGTCGAAGGCGACTCGTGACTCGCTTATATCAACCCCAGTTCCTCTGGTCTTTTCAAAGAAGTATCTTCAGGACTCCCACCGTTTCTTCCATCCTCCTTTGAAACCCTAGGCAAAGTATCTTGGTGTTCCTCCACGCCGTTTTCCAGTCTTTTCAGCGCAGTGTCTTCAGGGCTTCCGCCGTTTCATCCATCCTCCTCGGAAACCCTAGGCGACGGGTCTTGGTGATCCTCCGCGCCGTTCTCCAACACAACTGTAAGATCCGGTAGAATCTCCTCCGTGGGAACGTTAGACACCTACCTATTAGATCTCCTCTCCGCAACATCTTGCTGTGCATGCCCTCCACGCATGCTCTGCCTGGTGACCCGTCGTAAAAGAGGCGAGGGCAACATCTCTTGCCGTAGGCATAACGATCAACGGTGGTAGTCCCCGGCTGGCGGAGTGCCAGGCCGGAGTGGCCGGCGGCGGCGCCGCCAAAGGCAAGATCACTCTAGGGATTAGCGCATATCGCCCTAGCTCTCCAGCCGCCTGATCTTTTCCTCAACTACAAACATGAGTTGCTTTTACTACTATGGGTTGGAGTTACACCCAACCAAACATACGGATTTGCAAAGAACGAGTAGTTGAAACTATGTGATCTAAAACACGGCCCAACCAAACAAGCCCTAAGTCATCACATTTCCTTCCTATGAAGACAATATATACAAAAGAGAAGCTTTCTAACATATATGTTGATGAGATCGTTCGTCTTCACGGTATCCTAGCTACCATAATGTTTGTTAGAGGTCCTCAATTTACCAATTGCTTTTGGGAGCATCTGCATACAACCATGGGTACGCAGTTGAAGTTCAACACATCCTTTCATCCCTAGAAAAATGAATAGTCTGAAAGGGATATACAGACTTTGGAAGATCTGTTGAGAGCATGTGTTTTGTAGTTTTTGGGAAGTTGGGATATGCACCTCAGTTTTATAGAGTTTACATATAATAACAGTTATCAGAGGAGTATTGATATGGCACCATGTGAGACTTTGGATGGGAGACATTGTAGAACCCCGCTTTGTGAGTATGAAATAGGTGAGTATCAACTTCTATGTCCTGAGCTTGTGCAGCGAACCATAGAAAATATTAAGATGATACAACAACAGTTGAGGGCATCCCAAGATAGCAAGAAGTCTTATGCTAACAATCGTAATAAGCCATTGGAGTTCCAAGTGGGAGATAAGGTGTACCTCAAGGTCTCTCCCTAAAAAGGGGTTTTGATATTTGTGAAGAAGGGTAAGTGGGCTCCAAGAATGTGGGACCTTATCCTATGGTGGAATGTGTTGGGAAGGTGGCTTATAATTGGGATTTTCCACCTGAGTTGCACACGTTGCTTCCAGTGTTCCATGTTTTGATGTTGAGGAAGTGTCATCCTAGCACTAAGTTCGTTTTGTAGCTAGTGGAGGCTGAGTTGGATGTGGACATGTCGTATGTTGAAGGTCCGATGTTGATCATTGATAGGAGAGTCAAGAAGTTGATGAAAAAGAATATCCTTTTGGTTAAGGTTTTGTGGCATCACTGTGGCATGGAGGAAGCCATGTGGGAGCTTGAGGAAGAGATGCATAGGAAGTACCCATGTCTTTTCGCTCGGGATTTCGAGGGCAAATCCTTATTAGGGGTTTATGGTTGTAAGGCCCGTGACCTAGATTAGTTCTTGAGTGTACTTTCTTTTCTTAATAAGATGCACTCATCTCTTGATATGACTTAATAACATGTTTCAATCTTATGTTTTTAGTTTGGTCTTGTTTGGTTGATGTTTGAGCTATGTATGCTTGTTTTGGACCAGGTTGCAAATTGCCCATGTTGAGGGTTAATCTTGCAAGTTGTCACATCTAGGTTGTGCTTCTTGTGTCTTAGAATCATGAGAGAGAAGATGATGCCATGGGGCACCTTATTTGGGCCTTAGTTGATGAAGTGACACTTTGAGAAGATATTAGGGTTTACATGGTTTTGCTTAACTGTTGATGTCGACCATGTGGTGTTCTTTGAGTGTAGAGATCGATGAGATTTGTGCTTTGAGAGTGCTTCAACTAAAACACCTTCTCTGGGTGAGTTTGTCTTGACGTAGATGCTTTGGTCTTGGTTTTGATCACTAGAGTTTGGCCTTGATGGAGTGTTGTAGACAATAAACATGTTTTGGTTTGTGTTTCTACCAATTTAAGTGCTTTGCTTTGACCTTGTTGATCTTGTGAACCAATTGGTCACCACACCACTTTGGTTTTAATGTTTCTTTTGCATGTTAGCATGCATGGCTAGTCCTTGGTAGAACAACAATCTTTTTGGTGCCCTGACATTTTGACACCTCATATCTTACCTCCCTCCTACCTCATATGTATATAAGATCTCTCTTCTACATGCAAGAAATCCTTTTAGTACTCTTTTTTTCCTCTCTTCTCCTTTTGTTCAGCCTTGGATCTTGGGGGAGATAGAGAAGGCTGATCTTGGTGCATTAGGGCCGATCATCCTTGCATGTGGTGATCTTGAGAATTATCATTTTCTTGGTTGTGATTCTTGGTGATCTTCTTTCTTGGTAAGTGGTTGTACACCCTTGACCACATTTTCTTTTGAAACCCTACCTCTACCTGTTCCTTCTTGATCGTGAGACTATGGTGTAACCACGATGGTTATTCTTTGATGATTTTCCCTTCATAATGGTTGGAGACTATGGTTTTACCATGCTGGTACCTATGGGAGAAGAAGTTCTCCTCTTTCTTCTTTCTTATTTGGCCTAGGGTTGAGTTTTCTTCACCTTGAACCATCCTTTGACCTTGGTATGTTTCTCCTTATTGAGCTTCTCTTTTAGTCATGAAATTGATCCAAGTTGGATCTTCTTTCTCTCTCTTGGAGCTTGTGATCTTGGGATCTTGATCTCTTCATAAGGTGGGTTATATCGCTTTCCTCTCTTTTATTATTGCACCATATTCTTTCTTGCATGTTGTTGTTCTAATCTCTAAGACATGAATTAAATATGCTAGATGATGCAATTATGATTTAAGGATTAAGATTTTGTAGTATTCTCAGGTAGATTGCTGATTCTCCTAAACCTTAGTTTCATGCAACCAATTTCTTAGTAATAAAAGAGTTGTTGATTCTTACATGCACTTTATTGTTGGTTAATCCTTATGATCTATTTTTGGCCATTATGTGATGTTGGAGTTTTGATCATGATTTCAAGATTTGGGTTCTTCATTTTCCTTTGTTTAATATAGATTTTGATGAGTACCTTGGTAATGTTATTTTAGAGTTTTGGTGATCATTTATGCATGGAGTTTTCCCCCTTGATGATGCTTAGTTTCATTGATGATTATCTTCTATTTTGAATGTGGTTCAGTTCTGTTTTGGAGGTGATTATGTGTTCCTTTTAGTAGCTTGACCTTGGGGTCACCACACTTCACGTGTATGCTTGTGGTTGCTACAGATGAATGGGTTGTTGCGGGTGCACCAAACCCTAACCCTAATGGATGGTTGCTACATGTGATTCTTGTTGGGTTGGTCGCTACAAATGTTGTTGCCTTTATGTGTTTTGTTTTGGTCTAAGATCACTTAGCCATGTGTGGTGATGCATTGTCACAACACATGCTCTAGTTGCTTGGGTGAAAACCTTAACCCTAGACCTTATTCCAGTCGATATGATTGGTCATTGTTGCAATCGTAAGGGTGAGCCAAACCTAGTCATCTATGGTTGCCACACCTATGCAGTTGCGGTCGCAACACCTTGCTTTGGTGGTTTAGTCAACACATACATGTGGATATGGTCACTACAGTATGTATCTTATGGAGGTCTCTACACTTTGTTGATTTTGGTCCCTATAATATGTTCTTGGTCACTACATATTGATGTTCATATGATGATTGATCATGATTATTATACCCAACTCTTATGTGTTCCAATAATGTGGGAAATGGTAAACATATGGTTTTGTGATTGAATGATATGATCGAAATCCTAATTGGCTTCAATTGAAACCCTAACCCTAATTGGGAATGAAATGATGTTTCTTATCTTGTTGATGTGTTAGTGTGTAATGATAGTTCTCTCTCCTACTTGTGCAACCATAACCTTTTAGGTGGAATGAATAAAATAGCTAGTGAATGTTATGGTGTGATTGATGTGACACAGGGTGATAATCATGAGCCTTGATGAGGCATGTGAGATAACAATGATGATGTACATGGACAATGTGATTTGGGTCTTATGACCTAGCATTGGATTTATTCCTAGTATGAGGTGATATCCTCTAGTGATGAGATGGGGGATTGCTATACTATAACAATGTGATAATGTTGATGGCCTTGTATGGCAAGGGCATCATTTGGTTAAGTGACAAGTTTATACTTCATACGTTTTATTTCTTCTAAAGTTGTAACGTACCCTTATCCATGTAGAGTTTTTTTATGGTTTGTATGTTGTAACTTGATTGATGCTAAAAGATGCTCAATTGGTATAACTAACAAAGTGAAACCCTAACCGTGTAAATGCTCATTGTTCCATAGATCCATTCCAGTTGCAAATCTTGATGGGTGGTAAAACGAATCATTCCTATGGGAAAACTTGGAGTGCATATTTTTGAATATGCAGGGTGCAAGTCAATGATCTATCCTGGCATCCACAATTACAGGTTTGAAGGATGGTTGTGATCACGCCTCGTGGTGATGTGATTTGTGGAAGGCATCAATGTAATTGCATGATTGCTTCTTTTTGAATGACCATTCGTGAGTTGTTCTCTAGTGTCGTCACCCGTACCAAGTTTGGACTAGTTGTTTGTTTTCAGCTTGAATATATGTCATTGTTTGCAGTTGACTATTATGTCTCTATGTTGTCTCTCATAGTGACTGAGAGTTGTGCGGTGAGATCATGGATTTCAGCTCTTCCAATGATCTTGTATGTCACTAATTTCAACTTTACTATGGTCTATTGGATTTGGAATGGTACAACTCAAATCCTTGAGGAAAATAAAAGACATAATACAGTCATGTAGTATATATTCTCAGGATGAAACACAACTCACATTAGATGACCCTTTGCCATATTTCTTGTACTGATTTTTGAATTGTAATGTGGTAAGAGAGATCAACTATTATACATGTTTTTCATATTCCTTCTTAAAGTATAATATGTTCTACTGCTCAATTGTAGATGCCTAAATTGCTTAAACAATGGTAACTATTTTTCTCATATCATTTAGCTGAATCTGCTCATCTTGAACATAATGTTTTTTATCATCTTTAATCTATTTGTACTTATAATAGACGTTGGCGGAGAGTTATATCTCTCGTTGGGATGTTGGTCTCACCCCATCGGTTCAACATCTTTTATGTGGTCATGCACGACAAGGTAGAGATCGTGTGGTTGAGGCTGAGAAGCAAGAGGAGCAGTAGTTATTAAAGGTTGAATATGTTTCTAATGTTTTGTAGTAGAGTCATATGTTTTGTCCATGTACTCTTAGGTTCCTAGGGAGGTTTTTTGTTGTTTTGTACATCGATATGAGTTTTTGGTATTATGCCATGGTTGTATAGATATGACTTGTATATGTGAACATGTTATCATATGTAACATGTTGTGATAAGATGGGCAAGTGAACTATGATATGTAATGCCTTTGAGCATGTTATATGATACAAGTGACCAATTTGTAAACTCAGATATAAATGTTCCAGCTTTTTTATTTTATGGAGTTAGTTTAATTTACCATGTTTTCTAGTAACTTGGTTGTTTAGTAGTCATTCTACATTTTCTTTTGAGTAATCTCATTTTGTGTGGTGTTGGGTATCACACGTACTTTATCCTAGCTTGTTCTAAAATCGACAATATATTTTCTAAATTAAGTATCATTCTGCTTAATTCTTTGCCTTGCAAAGTGACAACTTGCTTTGCATATATGTTACAATCATGGATATGTAAGTTGGTGTGAGTGTTACCAGATGACCAAAATGATCTAATTGTCACCATGATATGTCATCAAAGGATAGTGAGGTGATTGGACTTTGATTTGTTATGTGTCGAGAATGGCCGATCGTAAGTAAGGGAGTTCAGTTGGAATAAATAGGGAACTTCAGTGTCGAGGATGGTCGGTTCAAAGGGAGTTTAAGCCAAGTGATGACATGTATCCCGTGAGGGTGCAGTATCTAAGCATCAATTTAGCAATGATTATCAGAGAGTAAAATCTTGTTAGGATAATTATGCAGGCCCGGGTAGCAAAACCCCATGCCCTAGTTCTCTTTATTATCTATTATGTATTTCATTAATCTCTATTTCTTTTGGCTACAATTTAGGTTGACCAATATTTGAATTACTCAGTGATAGATATTAACTTTTGAATCTATATAACTACTTAAAATGGTTTTCATATGGGCTCGATCCTAAAGTATACTTCAATAATGTTTCCACATGTGTGGAGTGTGGAATTTAGTGCACTACTTTTGGTTAAACTTGGACGTTATTCTTTTAGGGTTTTTCTTGGTGTGACATTTGGAGCCCCAAAAAAAATTGGCATCATTGTGAGGGACAATAGTAATTGAATATTTTCAGGAGTATAAGTGTAAGTAGGGTTTTGTGTTTATTTTTCTTGATGATATTGGAAATATTCTAGAATTAGACGCACTGCTCACGATCATTCAACCTCTTTTCATGTACTCCTAACATGTGGGAAGATCCAAAAGTCTTGATTCAGTATTGCTTTTTTATCTTGAAATTGAGAAATGCCTCATGAAACTCTACAAGGAGAAGACCATGATGGATGGGGCAGCTGAAGAAGTAGCTATCCAAGCATGCAACAATGTAGCTATTGCAGCCCAATGAGTATTACTTGTTATAGAAGCAAGAGAATAGGGTGAAGCCAAGTTCAAGATCGGCCTAGAAGCCTCCCAAGCCATAGAGTGCATAAGAGAATTATGGCATTTCTCCATCTCTAAGGGAAGATACTTAACTCATCCAGTCCAATCTCTAGGCAACCAATCGAGACCAGATCACAATGGGTTAGCATATTGCAGAACTCTGCCTTTACAAGAAGGATTGGAGATGATCGTCGGGATCATCTTATTAAATTCATCAACCTTTGCATGACAATGAAGCCACCCAGAGCCACTGATGACTCCACGCGATTGTAACTTTCAAATATTCTATGACATAGAAAGCTAGATCCTAGTATAGTGCTCTTTTAGGGGACCAGATCACTATGTGGGAGGTTCTAGAAAACAAGTTCTTAGAGCCCTCCTTTGATGACATACTCAATCAGAGGTCAGATTACAATATTCTATCAAGTGCCCGAGGAATCCCTATATGAACCATGGGTGTGATTCAATGAACTTCTATGCACCATGACATCCCCGAGAACTAGATCATTGAATTATTCTGTTGATGGGTAGATAATTAGATGAAGAAGTTCCCTATTCTTCCTCCAATGGAAATTTCATGAGACAGAGCTTCAATAGGAAATTAAGATAATCAACGTCATAGTAGAAAATCAGACTCAATGGAGAAGACCCTCAAAAAAGGTGTACTGAAAGTAGCACATAGTGGAGGATCACTCAAAACCTAGATCTATATCCTAAGTAATGAAATCTCTCTCTCTACAGTAGTATAATCTTGAAAAATCCTTCAGCACATATGAAAGGAAGAGTCATACACCCCAAGTACAAATCATTGCACTCCCGTGTGAATTCTGTAATGCGGTGGATCACAACACAATATATTGTCAACAACTATATGATGTGTTGCATGAGCACCAAGATGGGCAACAGTACACAGTACCTCATGTCGAAGACATGAAATCAATACACAATATCCTAGGGTAAGAGTATTATAATCCAAACCAAGCTCGAAGTTATCAAGGTTTCCAATATAGGAACCCCATTGGAGCCAAAAATCCCAACCAGACCCTGATGCCACCCGCCCAGGGTAGAGCACCAATGACAAATAATGGCGTGTACAACCAGGGAAATTTCAGGTTTAATTTTGCTAGCCAGAATTACCAACAACGACGACAATATCAAAATCCAAATCAAGCCCCACCGTTGCAAATCAATGTTGTACCATCACAGGACCCATTGAAGACACTCTAGGAAATGATCATGTAATTTGAAACCCTACTCGCCAATGCCCACCAAATTAAAAGGTTCTAGAGTCTCATATCGCCTGTTTGGTAGCTAGCCAACAGTCCCCAATAGGCACAATTGTTGGCCAGCCAAAAAAACCCCAATCACTCGGAGCATCCAAAATAGTTGAATGTCATAACGACCATTTCGAGAAATGTGTATAGCACACCTCCTACCTTTAATCCGATCAAAAAAAGTGAGAGCACCCCAATTGAACCTCCAAATTGTGTGATTAGTTGTTCTATGGATAGCCATGTTGAGGATCGAATGATGAGATCTATCGTGACACTAGCACAACCCATCAATAGAGAGAAATTGATGGAAGCAACTCTGATAGTAAACTCTAAACCACTAGAAACTCAAAATGTACCTGCCACATGTACCCCATGTAGGACGTCTCAAGCAGATCAAACTCAGTGACTGGCTTGTGAAATTCAAGGACACCATGAAGAGAATCCACAATATCATATCATTCCTCAATCAGCTGATTAAACACCAATCTGGTGCAAATACCTCTAGACTATTTTTTCAGGAAAACACTTGGCCCAGAAAACCATGACAGTGAAGTTCATGAAAACAACCTCCTATGTCATACAAAATCACCTAACTCAAAAGAGAAGTGATACAAGATCCTTTTGGAAAGACTTTTTCTTAGGAGATGGCACATGTCGTAAGGGACTCTCCGACTTAGGTGCAAGCATATCTATTATGCCTTATACTCTATCCCAATGTCTAGGGTTCATAGACCTCATACAATAATGCCCATTCAATTAGTTGATTCATATATAACTAAACCCTTAGGACTTATCCAAGATGTCCCAGTGAAGCTAGGACATGATACATACATCCCATGTGATTTCATGGTTATGTATATCAGAGTAGACAACTGCTCCCCACTCATTTTGGGAAGGCCATTTGTTACAACCCCAATTTTTGGGTTCATATGGTTGGAAATGCAATTTCTCCAATAATATGTATGATTATGGGAATTGTAAGAATTATATGCAATGAATGGATTTCCATTGCAATATTTCCTTTGTGCATGTCATTTCATGGATCATAAGTTGTTAATGAGTCCAATATGATTAAAAGAAAAGGAAGAAATAAATTAATGCATTATTAAGAACGAAACTTGAGATAATGATGAAAATATGAGAAATATGTGGAAAGAGGTGTGATTGACTTATCATGGATGGGATTTCGAATCCACAAGGTTTCTATTGGTAAAATGAATCCAAATAAAGAATATAAAAGAATAGTAGAGAGAAAATATGCATAAAATATGCCATAATAAGTGATAACTTGTGATCCAAATAAGGAATATAAAAGAATAGGAGAGAGAAAATATGCATAAAATATGCCGTAATAAGTGATAATTTTCTTATGAAGAAAAGTCTCTCATACTTTTGATTTTAAGTCCCAAACCTGGCACACAAGTATTTTAAGTCATTATGGACTTTCCCTTAAAATTTGGGATCAATTGGATACGTCGTTTTAGAGATATGATTTTTATAAGTTTTCCTAATGTGAGAGGATGATAAAATCGACATTAAATGTCACATATATTATAATTACTTGTTTAACCTAGACCGTTGATCTCATAAATCCAACGATGACTGGTCATTGTCCAGTTCCAAATGGATTGGGAAACTAGAGGAATCTCCCTTTTCGATTCTATCGCACCCCGATGCATGAGTGTCCTTGGGAACTTTCCCATTGTGATCAGGAGACCTTTCTAAGTCAAGTGATTCCTGGTTTGGATTGTTTTGGGAAGCGATTCACGATTTCCCCAAATCACAGGGAGGACGATCCTCCACTCTAGAAATGAATACCTCTAAAAGGATTTTTGTTGATCCCCAATAGAGGAACAATCACCTACCGATATAACCTAGTACCCCCTGAGATCCCAATTGTGCGATCAATTTTGGTTTGGGCTGCGACTTCCACCTTGGACCTGGTCCTCCCACCTCATCATAGGACACCCTTCTCATCCTGCCAGTTCCATGCACCCCTGATGGAATTGAAGGTGTAGGCAGCTTCAGCGGGGCCTGGCGAAGGTGAGCATGCCTTTACCTTGCATTTTGGTGGACAAAAATGTGAGATCAACCAAGGAGTTGACAGCGGGTCGACGCTATTGTCCGCGCGAGGACCTTTGCGAGGTAGGAGACGAGGGCTGATGGTTTTACCATCGTGCCCCTGGCAAGACCGCATGTGAAGATAAAAAAAGTGAGGCTGTCCATGTCTTTTCCCCGTAACCCATGTGGAGGTGAGGAGCCTCCTTGCGTGGATCTTGCCTATGATGATCCGACCACAAATCAAATCATCACCAACAATTAATTGTGGAATAACAAAAATCACTAAAAATTAAAACCATTTGCAAAGGGATCCATTTCTAGAAAACTCTTAAGAAGAGAACCAAAGTACTGCATACATTATGGTTCACATTGTACACACCATGTACCATCTCATCTCAAGGAATATATATAATAGTTGCTTTACCAAACTATACATGAGCAACGTAAAACCTCGAGGAAAACAAGCCAAAATCTCAGATCGATCATAAAACCACTAAGTATTGACTCCAAGGACCTGAGAGTATAGAGACGACACATAGGACTCATATCTACATGACACGACAGACAGTAACTGAACCTGAGATGTTACTGCTGCTCCTAATGTTGATGTCCTCCCTCTGTTGTATAGTTCCTACCTCCTCGTCTGCGTCCACCTAAACATTTTGGATCCCACGGGGGTGAGACAATTGTAATTGTCCCAGCGAGACATATAACTCTCCACCGATCATATTATCATTGCAGATAAACAACAATAAACTGAACATAGGATTCTTTTATATTAATAAGTAGGATTAATCATTGTTTACGCAGAATAGAGCAATATCATCTTTTAAAGTATTGCAGCCATGTATGATAAAGTAGTAATTCATCTATTCATTTTATAAGGAATATGAAGAACATGTATAACATCTATCCATTTAAGATGTATAAAAGTAATGTATCATCAACCAATGATTTCCATATTCAATCCTTAAGCAAATATGCTACACGGCTGATTACATTTTACAATCACACTTATGCCCTGAGGAGATGAGGTATACCTCTCATACTCCAACCGACCACTGCGAAGTCAAAATCGGTACCATACAAGGTCAATAGAAGAGCCGGCTTCCATGACCTCATACCGTCTCGGTCAGAGCGAAAAAATGAGCAGGACTATGTCGACTGCTAAATAGCTTTCCAGGGTATACTGGCAATTTCGCTATAGATTTGCAGGGTCAGCTGCACTCTCGTCAGGATTGAGAGATCTCGTGTTTATCTACCATCAACCAGAGGAAGGGTCGATAGATTTCGTGTTTATCCATATTGAATCCCAACCAATAATGAAGTATTGAGAGATTTCATGTTTATCTACCATCAATCTTCATTCGGGGCGTACAGATATTTTCTCCCATCACCCCCACATATTAAAAAATATGCGGTCTCCAGGAGATCTCGTAGGAAAACATGTTTCACCATTCAGCAGTTTACGGACACTGATGGATCTTTGGTCAGGGCTCTACATGATAACATTCCACATGTTTAATTAAGTGCATTACCATATTCTTTTAGCATCAGTCAAGTTTTCAAACATGAATTATTATGAAAAATGCTACAAAGAAAATTTAATACATCTATCAAGTACTTTTCAAAACTTTATATAACATTTAGGATCTCAATCCCTCTTCTTATTACTGGGAACTCTCGTCCCTCAACAATATCATCATCATGATCACTGATTCTGGGTATTCAAACCCTTAGTTCTTCACAGAACACAGTTACCACTTATCAGGTAACTAATACCACTAGGTCATCTGACCAAGGTATATATATATATATATATATATATATATATATATATATATATATATATATATATATATATATATATATATATATATGATACTTGTTACACAAGCATCTCACATGACTCACAAGGCCATTAAACATCTTGTCACCTCTCACTAGGCACCAATTAATATTATGTCTCACAAAGCCATTAAACATATTTATCAAATAAGCATCATAGCTCATACCTGGCTATGCTCATTATCTCAAAATACCTGCATGGTTAGTATACATGATAACAACCATATTAATTACATATCAACACCATGCAAAACAAGGGCAACACCACTATTCCCTTATTAGGGTTAGGGTTTCCCATTCTTTATTGATTAGGGTTTCAAGATCACATTATCAAGGATCAAACCCTAATTCACACTTTACACATATTAGAAACATTAATAAATGCACATTACATGTTTGGTTCACAAGTATGAGTTTCTCTCTCATCCTCTCTAGGATGTTGATCACTTCATACTTTATTAAGTTGGCTCAACCTTTCCTTCTAGGTACATTAGCCTACTTAATCATTAATCATTAAACTCCATACTACTCAATGTATAACTTGATATAAAACACTCCATGTGTTTCTCCATCAAGTATATTGCAATTTAAGGTACTTCCACACCATATCGTTTTAGAGGTGTATGTATGCTAGCTTAGCCCATATCGGGTTGAAGGTGTGTGGTTGAGTGCTTGACCTCTTCAAACCTTCATGGCCACGACCTACCCTTCACCATGGGTTAAGTGACAGGCTATACAACTGTTTGAACCACTATAAACCCAAAGTACAAACCAATGCACACCCCTATCGATTTCCAAGTAAACTAGAGCTACTTTTCCGTATCGAGTTGAAAGTGTGTGCTTGTGTGCTTTTGCACGATACTGATGATGTCATTATCATCAACCTCAAGATCCTTATTCTTACTGTTCTAAATCATGGACAATAGTCCCATGATGCTTTTATAACTCAAAGGTTCAACAATTATTCAAGAGAAATGGAATTTGCAATTAGTTCAACAATTATGACAAAATTGAAGGTTCATACTAATATAATTGGGTTTAAGTTATATAACCCGCCTTAAGAAAAACTTCAAAGCTCCAAGATCCAAAGCTCCACGTTCCTAAGGTTGAATATGAACTTCACAACTCATCTATATGCAAAGAATCACCATGGATAAGCAATTGGTAAAGAAGAAAAGAAAAGAAGATCAAAACCCTACATTCATGCTTCAATCCAATGTTGAAGATGATCATTGCCTCACCTTAGGGTTAAGTTTTGAGCTCCTTCTTGCTCCTTAACACCTTTGCACAATACACTAGTGTCCTTGCACTATATGCCAACCCTCTTGCACGATATGGCACTCACTTGCACGATATGCCACTCAACTCTTTACCCTATTGGCCGATATTACCTTATATGGCCAATTTCACCTACTTGGCCGATATGTTTTTGCTATGGGCAATATCCAAGGGCCTATGCACGATACCCTTGATTTCATGCAAGTTCAAAGGTCTCTATGCATGATACCTTAGGATAGGAGGGTGGTAAGGGTCGAAAAATTTCACTTAAGGGTGAAACTACGGGTATATATACTTGTTGTTCATGAAAGAAGGTAAAAATTTGGTGTCAACATTTTGAGCTAGTAGGTGCCACGTGTCCATGCATGGGTGACACGTGTACATGCATGAATAAACATTTATCTGGACATGCAAAACAGTTGGGGATCATTTGGAGATAATGATTCGGCCATTACATATCCTTTTGAATAAAATATATTAATTAATTCATCACTTTATGCACAACCCGTCACAATTTTGCTAAGGAAGTTGTAACCCATCACAACTCACCTCCTTGAGGTGCTTTGCATGATATTGACTTTGCTAAGAGTTCAAAAAACGATATGAGGCTCCTCCTATGGCTCCTTGGCGGATAGGCTTTCATATATAAGCTTTTCAACTTGATACAACTCAAGTTAGAGCTTCCTATTCAACCCCTTTTCTTGGTCATTTCATGACCAAGATTACCATCATTCATGAATGATTCAAACATGGTGTATAATTCTTTATCTCTCCTCTACATGATTCTAGAGGGAATAGGGACACTCTAGAGTTGGTAATTTGCATATTAACCCCACATTTTGGGTAAATTGCAATTTGTACCAAAATTGGTGCACAATGCACGAACATTATTCAAACAAGCTACAACTTGGAATTTAGGCCTTCCACAAGCCATCCTTTAACATCATTCTCTATCTTATGATGGTATAACACATGAGGTACATTCAACATGTGACATTTTGCAATATAGCCCCTCATCTTGGGTAAATTGCACTTTATGCCCAAACTATCATATAATGCACAAACAGTTTGCAAATAAGCTCAAACTTGAAATTTAAACTCTACAAGAGTCTTAATTACTTTTCAAAAGATTAAAACAAATTTTTAAACCACTTACTTAAGCAAAAATTCTAGGGTTAGGCCATAACCCATGTCAGGGATGTTACAATTATCAACCCCTAATAAGGATTTTGTCCCCGAAATCTCAAGAGAAAAGAGAAGGGTACTTCCTCCTCATCTCTTCCTCTAGCTCCCATGTGGCTTCTTCAATGCCACGGTGATGCCATATAACTTTCACAAGAACTATGTCTTTCTTTTTCAACTTCTTGATTCTTTTGTCAAGAATCAACATTGGACCTTCCACATAGGATATATCCTCATTTAATTCTACCTCTATAGGTTGCAACACCAAATCTGTATTGGGATGACATTTTCTCAGCATAGATACATGGAACACTGGATGTAGTTTATGTAGCTCAGGTGGCAACTCCAACCTATAAGCTACCTTTCCCATCTGTGCTATTACTGGATAAGGTCCCATAAATCTAGGACCTAATATACCCTTTTTCCCAAATTTGAGCACACCTTTCCAAAGAGAGACTTTGAGATACACCCTATCTCCAACTTGGGATTCTAAGGGTCTATGACGCTTGTCAGCATAAGTCTTCTATCTATCCTGGGCGGCTTTCAACTGTTGTTGTATTACTTTTATCTTCTCAGTTGTCTGTTATACTAACTCGGGACCCATAAGTTGGTATTCCCCTATTTCATACCAGCATAATAGAGATCTACACCGTCTACCATATAAGGCTTCATATGGTGCCATATCAATACTAGTATGGTAACTATTGTTGTAGGCAAACTCTATTAAGCTCAAGTGTATGTCCCAACTTCCTACAAACTGAAGAACACATGCTCTAAGCAAATCTTCCAAAGTATGTATAGTTCTTTCAGATTGCCCATCTGTCTGAGGGTGGAAAGTTGTGCTAAACTCCAACTGAGTACCCAAGGCTTTATGTAGTCGTTCCCAAAAATGACTTGAAAACTGGGGACCTCTATCATATACAATTGTAGCTGGAACCCCGTGTAATCGCACTATCTCATCTATATAGATCTGTGCAAGTTTCTTAGCTGTATAAATTGTTTTGACAGGAAGAAAATATGCTGACTTAGTCAACCTATCAACTATCACCCAAATGGAATCATGACTTTTGGCTGTTCTGGGTAAACCAACCACAAAGTCCATGGTCACGTGATCCCATTTCCACTGTGGTATAGGTAAAGGTTGCATTGTTCCTGTAGGCTTCTGATGTTCAGCTTTAACCTGCTGACACACTGGACACCGCATAAAAAATGCAGCTACATCACTTTTCAAACCAGGCCACCAATACATATCTTTTAAATTATGATACATTTTGGTACTCCCTGGATGCATTGCATACATGGACGAATGAGCTTCCTCCATGACTAACTTCCTCAAGTCATTGGAATTAGGTACTACCATCCTACCATGATAACAGACTACCTCATCCTTTGACTCATGAAACCCATCTTGTTTCTCACTACCATACTCTGACCTGATCTGTTGAATCACAGTATCAGCCTGTTGTGCCTCTTTGATCTGTTGTTTCAGAGTAGGCTTTACTTGCATCTCAGCTAACAATCCATCTAACAAATATACTTTAAGGTGTACATTGTTTTGCCTCAATGAGACAAGCATTTCTCGTTTAAAGCACACTAAGGGTTCAACTGTGTTTTATCTATGGTTGGCGATGATGATTTTATACTTAATGCATCAGCCACTACATTAGCCTTTCCCGGATGATAATCAATTGTACAATCGTAGTCCTTGATTAACTCCATCGAGTGACATTGTCTCATATTCAAATCGTGTTGTGAGAAGATATACTTTAAGTTCTTATGGTCTGTAAAAATCTGGAATGTTTCTCCATAGAGATAATGTCTCCAGGTCTTCAACGCGTGAACTACTGTAGCTAATTCTAGATCATGCGTTGGATAATTCTCCTCGTGTTTCTTAAGTTGTTGGGAAGCAAAAGAAACTACATGATCACTCTGCATCAGCACACATCCTAGACCATTCTTGGAGACATCACAGAAAATAATGTATCCCTTTCCCTTCTCAGGTAAAGTTAACACAGGTGCACTGGTCAACCTTTCTTTCAACAACTAGAAAGAATGCTGACACTTGTCATTCCAGACAAAAGGAACTTCCTTCCTGGTCAACTTTGTTAGGGGTAAGGCTATAGAAATGAAGTCTTTAATAAACTTTCTGTAATAACCTGCCAGGCCTAAGAAACTGCAAATCTCAGTCGGTGTCTAGGGTTCTTCCCACTCTAACACATATTCCACTTTCTATGGATCAACACGAATACCTGTAGCAGATATAACGTGTCCAAGAAAAGACACTTCTGACAACCAAAACTCGCACTTGCTAAACTTAGCATATAGCTTGTGCTTTCTCAACAATGTCAAGGCTTGACGAAGGTGTTGTTCGTGTTGTTGACTATCTCTACTGTATATCAGGATGTCGTTTATGAAAACCACTACAAACTGATCAAGGAATGGTCGGAAGATTCTATTCATCAGCTCCATGAATGCAGCTGGTGCATTAGTTAGACCAAACGACATAACTACAAACTCATAATGACCATACCTTGTCCTAAAGGCTGACTTAGGTATGTCGCTCTCCTTGATACATAACTGATGATATCCTGACCTTAGATCTTTCTTAGAGAATATTGTTGCACCATGCAACTGGTCAAACAGATCATCTATCCTTGGCAGAGGATATTTGTTCTTAATCGTCACCTTATTAAGCTGTCTATAGTCTATGCATAATCTCATAGATCCATCCTTCTTTTTAACAAAAAGAACTGGAGCACCCCACGGAGAAGTACTCGGTCGAATAAAACCTTTCTCAAGCAACTCCTGTAACTGTTTCTTAAGTTCTGCCATCTCAGCTGGAGCCATCCTATAAGGTGTTTGAGCTATGAGTTGCGTACTCGGGATTAGATTAATCTCAAAATCAATCTCTCGGGGTGGAGGAACATCTGGAAGTTCTTCAGGAAACACATCCTCAAACTCCCTAACAACTGGAACTTCAGAAAGATTAGGACTCTCTGCTCTGGTATCTACCACATGTGCCAAGAATGCTTCACATCCTTGTCGCATAAGTTTCTCAGTTATCATTGCTGACACTAGATAGGTTGGAAGAATCTTTCTGTCCCCCTGAAAGACCTATGTAACACCATTGCCTGTGAACATAGCTTGCTTGGAACCACAATCTAAGACAACCTTATACGTTTCTAGGGTGTCCATCCCAAGAATTATGTCAAACCCGTGCATCTCAAGTGGTATAAGATCCACCTGAATGTTGTGTTCTGAAAAGGAAAGAACACAGGGAGAACATACCTCCTGCAACACCGTAGATCCAATTAACGAAGTTTCTAATAACAATTTATCTACTCTACGACTGATAGTCATATTCTAGTCATGGATCACTTCTTGAGTGATAAAGGAATGCGTAGCACCCAGATCAATCAAAACAGATACGAAGTAGGATGAAGACATATCAGAATGAAATAATTCCATCTGACATGTCACGACTCGTGGGTTGACCACTGCCTCTGGCTTATTCATAGCATAGAATCTTGCCGTTGTTGGTTGTTGACCACGCGTCCTATTATTGGGTGCAGATGAACTGGCTTGGGATGCCTATCCACGTTCTCATGTGCCACTGCTAAACTGTTGCCTCTGATAGCTTTATTGACTCTGCCTTGGTGGTTGAATCATCTTCCTAATTCTATCAGGACAATCTCTCATCAGGTGTCCTAGCTTTCCACATTGGTAACAACTGTGGTTTTCCCAACTTAGCTTAGGTGGTCCTGTTACTGACATCGAAGCCGAACTATGGGCTCTAGTTGGCGGTAAACTACAGCCTCTACCCTTGTTGGACGTCCACTGTGTCTGAGTATTGAACCTCAATGGTGCTATTGGTGCAGAAAACCTTGGCTTCTTAAAACTTTCGGACCTCTGTCCCTGGAACTGTGTATACACTTTATTACTATTAGCTTGACGTTTCTCAGTCACAGACCTTTCTATACGCCTAACTGACTCCACAAAGGTGGCAAACCTCTCTCTATTCTATAGAGCAGATAAAGGTGTGGTCAATTCAGCATTCAAACCTTTCTCAAAATGTCGAATTCTCTCCTCATCTGTAGCAGCCATGTGTGGACAAAACCATAGAAGCTCCATAAACTTAGCTTCATACTCACTAATGTTCATTGGTCCTTTCTAAATCTGCTCAAACTGAGAGATTTTCTCATCCAGATAAGTCTTGGGAAAGTATCTACTAACAAACTCTCTTTGAAACTCTCTCCATTTGACCTCAAATCCTGGTCATTTCTCTTCCTCAATGGCCCACCAGTAGCCAACACTCGCTTTCAACAGGTACACAACATGCTTAATCTTCTCAGTTTTTAGAATACTGAGGATTCTAAAGGCTTTCTCCAACTCAGTGAGCCATGAATCTACATCTACTGGTCAGCTGTACCGGCATATTCGGTGGCTCCTACCCGGCGTAACCTCTCAAAGGTCTTACCAGATCCATGCCCCTCATTGGAAGTTCGTACCCTAGGTGCTGGTGCTGGCATCCTATCTGCCATATGTGATATTGTGTTCATGAACTATCCAAACAGAGCATGAAAAGCTGGGTTTTCTATCGAAGCTTGGTTAAGCTGGGGATTCTCATGTACTAGTTCCTCTCTAGCCTGATCCCTTACATCTCCTCCTGGTGCAGAAACACTGCATTCAACAACATGTTCTTTGTGTGATCTAGCCATATTTAAGCTTTACTTCTTCTCCTATATGAGAAGAAGTCACTATCAGATAAACTGGAAGACACTAGAACAGACTCAACGACCTTAATCCTATGTCTTTGTAGACTCAACAAACCTTACACTCAGATACCAAAACTTTATGATGACCCGACCACAAATCAAATCATCACTAGTAATAAATTGTGGAATAACAAAAATCACTAAAAATTAAAACCATTTGCAAAGGGATCCATTTCCAGAAAACTCTTAAGAAGAGAACCAAAGTACTGCATACATTATGGTTCACATTGTACACACCATGTACCATCTCATCTCGAGGAATATATACAACAATTGCTTTACCAAACTATACATGAGCAACATAAAACCTCGAGGCAAACAAGCCAAAATCTCAGATCGATCATAAAACCACTAAGTACTGACTCCAAGGACCTGAGAGTACAGAGATGACACATATGACTCATATCTACATGACACGACAGACAGTAACTCAACCTGAGATGTAACTGTTGCTCCTGATGTTGCTGTCCTCCCTCTGCTGTATAGTTCCTACCTCCTCGTCCGCGTCCACCTAAAAATTTTGGATCCCACCAGGGTGAGACAATTGTAATTGTCCCAGCAAGAGATATAACTCTCCACCGATCATATTATCATTGCAGATAAATAGTAATAAACTGAACAGAGGATTCTTTTATATTAATAAGTAGGATTAATCACTGTTTATGCAGAATACAGAAATATCATCATTTAAAGTATTGCAGCCATGTATGATAAAGCAATAATTCATCTATTCATTTTATAAGGAATATGAAGAACATGTATAACATCTATCCATTTAAGATGTATAAAAGTAATGTATCATCAACCAATGATTTTTGTATTCAATCCTTAAGCAAATATTCTACACGGCTGATTACATTTTACAATCACACTTATGCCCTGAGGAGATGAGGTATACCGCTCATACTCCAACCGACCACTGTGAAGTCAAAATCGATACCATACAAGGTCAATGGAAGAGCCGGATACCATGACCTCATACCATCTCGGTCAGTGCGAGAAAATGAGCAGGACTATGTCAACTGCTAAATAGCTTTCCAGGGTATACTGGAAACTTCGCTATAGAGTTGCAGGGTCAGCTGCACTCTCATAAGGATTGAGAGATCTCGTGTTTATCTACCATCAACCTGAGGAAGGGTCGATAGATTTTGTGTTTATCCATATCGAATCCCAACCAATAATGAAGTATTGAGAGATTTCATGTTTATCTACCATCAATCTTCATTCGGGGCATACAGATATTTTCTCCCATCACCCCCACATATTAAAAAATATGCGATCTCCAGGAGATCCCGTAGGAAAACGTATTTCACCATTCAACAGTTTACTTACGCTGATGGAATTATGGTCAGGGCTCTACATGATAAGATTCCACTTGTTTAATTAAGTGCATTACCATGTTCTTTTAGCATCAGTCAAGTTTTCAAACATGAATTATTATGAAAATTGCTACAAAGAAAATGTAATACATCTATCAAGTACTTTTCAAAACTTTATATAACATTTAGGATCTCAATCCCTCTTCTTATTACCGGGAACTCTCATCCCTCAACAATATCATCATCATGATCAATGATTCTGGGTATTCAAACCCTTAGTTCTACACAGAACACAATTACCACTAATCAGGTAACTAATACCTCTAGGTCATCTGGCCAAGGTATATATATATATGATACTTGTTACACAAGCATCTCACATGACTCACAAGGCCATTAAACATCTTGTCACCTCTCACTAGGCAACAATTAATATTATGGATCACAAAGCCATTAAACATCCTTATCAAATAAACATCATAGCTCATACCTGGCTATGCTCATTATCTCAAGATACTTGCATGTTTAGTATACATGATAACAACCATATTAATTACATATCAACACCATGCAAAACAAGGGTAACACCACTATTCCCTTATTAGGGTTAGGGTTTCCCATTCTTTATTGATTAGGGTTTCAAGATCACATTATCAAGGATCAAACCCTAATTCACACTTTACACATATTAGAAACATTAATAAATTCACATTACATGTTTGGTTCACAAGTATGAGTTTCTCTCTCATCCTCTCTAGGATGTTAATCACTTCATACTTTATTAAGTTGGCTCAACCTTTCCTTCAAGGTGCATTAGCCTACTTAATCATTAATCATTAAACTCCATACTACTCAATGTATGACTTGATATAAAACACTCCATGTGTTTCTCCATCAAGTATATTGCAATTTAAGGTACTTCCACACCATATCGTTTTAGAGGTGTATGTATGCTAGCTTAGCCCATATCAGGTTGAAGGTGTGTGGTTGAGTGCTTGACCTCTTCAAACCTTCATGGCCACGACCTGCCCTTCACCATGGGTTAAGTGACAAGCTAGACAACTATTTGAACCACTATCAACCCAAAGTACAAACCAATGCACACCCCTATCGATTTCCAAGTAAACTAGAGCTACTTTTCCGTATCGAGTTGAAAGTGTGTGCTTGTGTGCTTTTGCACGATACTGATGATGTCATCATCATCAACCTCAAGATCCTTGTTCTTACTATTCTAAATCATGGACAATAGTCCCATGATGCTTTTAGAACTCAAAGGTTCAGCAATTATTCAAGAGAAATCGAATTTGCAAGTAGTTCAACAATTATGACAAAATTGAAGGTGCATAATAATATAATTGGGTTTAAGTTATATAACCCGCCTTAAGAACAACTTCAAAGCTCCAAGCTCCAAAGCTCCACGTTCCTAAGGTTGAATATGAACTTCACAACTCCTCTATATGCAAAGAATCACAATGGATAAGCAATTGGTGAAGAAGAAAAGAAAATAAGATAAAAACCCTACATTCATGCTTCAATCCAATTTTGAAGATGATCATTGGCTCACCTTAGGGTTAAGTTTTGAGCTCCTTCTTGCTCCTTAACACCTTTCCATGATACACTAGTGTCCTTGCACGATATTCCAACCCTCTTGCATGATATGGCACTCACTTGCACGATATGCCACTCAACTCTTTTTCCCCTATTGGCCGATATTACCTTATATGACCAATTTCACCTACTTGGCCGATATGCTTTTGCTATGGGCAATATCCAAGGGCCTATGCATGATACCCTTGCTTTCCTGCACGATATAAGGACTCTTTGCACGATACCTTAGGATAGGAGGGTGGTAAGGGTCGAAAAATTTCACTTAAGGGTGAAACTAGGGGTATATATACTTGTTGTTCATGAAAGAAGGTAAAAATGAGGTGTCAACATTTTGAGTTAGTAGGTGCCACGGGTCCATGCATGGGTGACACGTGTACATGCATTAATAAACATTTATCTTTACATGCAAAATAGTTGAGGATCATTTGGAGATAAATATTCGGCCATTAAATATCCTTTTGAATAAAATATATTAATTAATTCATCACTTTATGCAGAACCCATCACAATTTTGCTAAGGAAGTTGTAACCCATCACAGCTCACCTCCTTGAGGTGCTTTGCATGATATGGAATTTGCCAAGAGTTAAAAAAATGATATGAGGCTCCTCCTATGGCTCCTTGGCTGATAGTCTTTCATATATAAGATTTTCAACTTGATACAACTCAAGTTAGAGCTTCATATTCAACCCCTTTTCTTGGTCATTTCATCACCAAGATTACCATCATTCATGAATGATTCAAACATGGTGTATAATTCTTTCTCTCCCCTCCACATGATGCTAGGAGGGAGTAGAGACACTCTATGTAAGGACCCTAACCTCCATTTAGGGTTTATCTAGTTTGCTTTACTTAACCTTGCTGCTTAGTTGCTTGCTAATCGCCTTTAGTGGTGATTAGGGTTTGTTGGTGCTTTGTTGAGAGTTGGAGGTGCTACTTGCAAATAACCCAAGTCTAGGGTTTGTGGGCAAGTTTTTCAACTTGTGAGGCATTCCTCCCTCTCCTTGCTTCCTCTAGTGTTGAGAGGAAGGTTTGGGCTTGTTGCTTGAGTTCCTTTGGGCTTGGATGAGCCTTGTTGGGCCTTGTCGTGCATTACCTTTGCCTTTTGGACCTTGTGTTGGGCAAGTGAGCTTTGTGTCGGCCTAGGTGTGTCGGCCATGCTTGTGTCGGCCTGTGGTGTGTCGTCCTAGGGAGTGTGTCGGCCATGGTGTGGGTGTGTGTCGCCCATGGACCCTTTGACCCTCTTTGACCTCGTTTGGGTCACCACTAGTGGACACTTGGAGCTTGATGCTTGTATGTGGCAATGACCTTGGACATGTGTTTAAGACATGTTAGAGTGGTGGCATTGCACATGGACAAGTGTCCCTAGGTGGGTGACACCTTTCCTTGTCTTACCTTGGTTTCATCTCCATCATCTCCTATATATGTGCTCCCTTTCTCTTGCTAAGGATCCCTTTAGTTCCTTAGTTTCCTCTCTCCCTTGGTGCACGACACCCTCTTCCTTTGCTAGCTTGGTGGCCGATCCTTCTTGGAGTCTCCTTCTTCTTCTAGCGGTGGTCGAACCCTAGAGTGCCTTTCTCTTCTTCCTTGATGGTGCTTGGAGCTTGGTGCTAGGAGCTTGGAACTTGCTTAAGGCAGGTTACATAACTCCTAACCCTAACTAAATTACCATCTTCTATGTTCTTGTTTGCATTTTGCTTATGATTGGCTATGTATTTTGCTAGTTTGGTTTCTTGCTTAGATGCTTCTTGTTGGCCGAACTATGTTCTAGGGTTTCTTTTTGAGCAATACCCCTCTCCCTCCTTGGTCTAGAGAAGTGAGCTTGAACTCTAGTATCATGGGCAATACCCCTCTCTCGTTTAAGTTGAGAGGTGAGCTTCTATTCTAGTTGCTTGAGTAACACCCTTCTCTCACCATGGATCCGAGAGGTGAGCTTGGTGGTGGTTGTAGACCTTTGTTAGGGTTGATCCTTGTGTTGCCTGATTGGTGATAAGAATCTAGGCAAGACCCCTCTCTCTTGATTGTTGAGAGGTGAGCCTTCTTCTCGATCCATTAGGGTTTTGGTGCCCTTGTGCTTGAGGTTGGTGACGACCTTATGGTGTTGCATCTTGGCCGTTATGGCTCGTGGTTCGCATTGCCTGATACCCCTCTTGACCTAGAGCCTTGGACATCATGTTGTTGTGGCTGTGTTGGGCGATGCACCCCGGTCCTTGACCTTTTGTGTGTCGGGCGTCACACTATGCTGACTACCTTGCCCGATATGCTTAGCCTTGTTTGGTGGTAGGCGTTACACCCGGTTGAGTATCCTGCCCGGCACACCTAGCTCAGGTGGTTGCTTAGTGTTGTTACACCTTGAACGATAGGGGGTGTTGTGGGCTGACCTTGTGACGGGCGTCACACCTCTGACCTTGCCTTGTGTTGGCCGATAGGTCAGGGATAGGCTGGTTGGATGACAGGTTCCTTTCTACCCATTTGAGTTGCACCTTTAGGCGTTGCTTCTTGATGAGTGGTGCTGCCCGATACACCTAACCTGAGATGGTATCCTAGAGCCCGTTATATCCTGGATGTTATGATGTTCAGTGGTTAGCCTTGTGTTGGGCGTCATGGTGTTGCATGTTACTCTTGTTGCACGATACGCCCCTTGGGCCCACTTGCACAATAGACCTTGTTGCACGTTACACTTGGAGGTGCACGACACAGCGTTACACGATACACCCTAAGGTAGCCCGACACCCTTGCTGTTATGCTTGGCCGATATGTAGTTGGTTGCTTGACCGTTATGTGGTGGGAGTGTTGGGCGATATGGGAGAGTCCCCTGCCCGATACTACCTTTGGTGAGGGTGCCCTACCCGTCACACCTTTTGGTGAGGGTAGTGGGCACTTCTAGGAAAATGATATGCTAAGCTCTCATTTCTTGTTATCACGTTTGGCTTATGATGATGACCCTTGATATTCTTGATAGTAATTGAGGTCGTAGATTACATCTATGTATCTTTACATGTGCTTATGATCATCTGGAACGATATGTATAAGGCTGAGTAAATGATAAGCATATATGATGCTTTCCATTATGATATAACCTATGTCTATGATCACATATTGAGGCATGTATGATAAAGCATATGATCATCAATGTCACCCTATATTGAATAATATGATTCTTCTGTCAATGCATGATGATTGTGCATACTAACCATGCAGGTGTTTCATACAGATGCATAGCCAGGTAAAGGGCTATGAGGTATATATGTGTTTGAGTAACACTGCTTTGATGGTTACTCTTGATGATGAGATAACATGCATGATGTGCTTTGGTCTGAGGACCTGAGTTTGGCTAAAGTGCTCAGTTGAGGTGTTATCCTCTGATGATGATCTGGGATTGATATTACAAGTGATGAGAATGCTTGTTGAGGTAGTGGTTTCTTGTGATGAGGGATTGAGATCCCGGAATAGCATGATGGTGGAAATAATAGTGTAGTTTTATGTTATGCATGTGTTACAACTTGGTTGCCTCAACAATCCACTTAAAATGTACTAACTAATCACAGTGGAACATATCATGTAGTTTCCCCTAGACATAGATCCATCATCGTCAGGAGCTGGTGATGGTGAAACAGGTTCTCCTATAGGTTAACTCGGAGTGTTTATTATTGAGTATGTGAGGTTTCTCCTAGCCTAAAGTGAGGAGGTAAGAGTGCAACTTCGGTTGTAGACTCCAGGGTGCAGATTCAGGCCCGTAGCCCAAATATGATAAGAGCATGCTGAATAGGCCCATGGCTTAGGATATGTGATATGGGAGCATGAATGCGTTCATGGCTCAGAGCACGGTGAACAGGCTCGTGGCTCAATTTCACTACCGCTGATACCTATACCGAGGCAGGCTAGGTAGAGGGTAGCCTGGCCCTGTGGCTGAGGACACTTAAGCATGAGACTGCGGTCTTGGTTGTGTTGTACTCATGCACTGACCACGAGGTGGTAGGTCATGGAGTTTAACTCTTCCATTGACCTTGTATGGCACTGGCTTGGGTTTTGCAACCGAAGGTTGGATTTGAGCGGTACGGCTCACTTCCTCAGGGCATAATAATATGTAATCCAGCCGTATAGTATTTATTGCTTAAGGCAAAATACGGAACATTGATTGAGGCCTTGCTTGTGTAGTTAATCTTGCTATACTTGCAGTTGCTTATACGTTCCTTATGTTATGTGGTAAGACCTTATAAATCATATCTTGTCAATCATGCTCCATAAAGAGATATTGGGTTATATGCCTTCCATACATCTGGTAAGCCTGGTGGTATGATTAGCTTTGCTATATAGACTGCTCTTGGTATACCTTTTATCAGTTATCTATTGCTATTACTTTAATCTTCCTTTGGTTTTATGGTTTCAGAGGGGAGTTATGTTTCTTGTTGGGACTGTGTGTCTCACCCCACTGGTTTACACCCTTTTTAGGTGCTCGATCTAGACGTGGTGGTGGTCGCAGGGTTGCGTCCGAGTAGCAAGAAGAGAAGTAGAAGGAAAGCGATGGATATGATGATGTTTTGGTTGTTTTGTAGTAGAGTCTTAGAGTCATCCCTGTACTCTTAGGTCCTTGGAGGTGTTTTGACGTTGTTTCACGATGTATAGTGGATGATGCTTTGTATATCCTATTGCTGGCCGGATGTGGGCCGTTCTGTATGTAATAACAGGTGATGAACTCATGTGTTGGCTAGACAACTGATCCCCTAAGTTGTGGACACCTGTCAAGATCATGTACATGTTTATATAACCAGTTTTCCTTACAGGATGAGGACCTAAATGTAATCATTTCTTAGTTTATCTGCATTCTACAATTGGTTTTAATTAACTCGTGTTTTTGGTAATTAGTGGTTTATGGTGTTTTCCGCACATTTTCGTGTAACACCTCACTGTCTGTGTGATAGTGGGATGTGTTTCCACAAGTTTTGGTATCAGAGCTCTAGGTTTGTTGAGTCTACAGGGATTTAGGACTAGGTTGTGTTTGTTCTTGTGAGTTTTGTATATTTTCTTACAATCATCTTCTTCCCTCAGCGGAAGAAACAACCAAGATGTCTAGAAACCATGAAGAAATGTTGCCGAGAACAATGATGTTGCATCAGTTGATGGAGCTATAGGGTAGGCACATGAAGATCGGGTGCCAGAGGTCTCCCAACTTGACGCAGCCATTCTTGAACACCCTGCCTATCAACAGTTTATGGGGCAGATGATGGCTATGATGAATCTCATGGTAGAGAGATTTCCAGTGCCTCCGCCGAGAGCACAAGCTCCCCATGGTGAAACATCGGGTATTGGGAAGACCTTTGAGCAGCTTCTCCGAGTCGGAGCTTCGGACTATGCTGGAATGGCTGATCTAGCGGATGCAGATCTGTGGCTGACAAGTCTTGAGAAGACTTTATGGATCCTCGACATCCCTGAAGCAGACAAAGTAAAGCATGATGTCTACCTTCTGAAAGGTAGTACTGGTCACTGGTGGACCATCGAGGAGGAGAAGCGACCTGGTGAGGTGATCAGTTGGGAGGTTTTCCAGCGTGAGTTCGTCAGTAGATACTTTCCGAATACATATCTGGATGAGAAGATCAGTTGGTTCGAGCGCCTGCGCCAGAGAACGATGAACATCACCGAGTATGAAGCCAAGTTCATGGACTTGTTGAGGTTTTGTCCTCACATGGCAACAATAGATGATGAGAAGATCAGACGTTTTGAGAAGGGCCTAAGTGTTGAGCTGACAACACATGTTTCTGTGTTGGAGAACCGAGAGCGGTTTGCTACCTTTGTGGAATCTGTCTATAGGATTGAACAGTCAGTTAAGGAGAAAAGAGAATCCATGTCTAAGAAGAGGCCTGCTCAGTTCCAGGGAAAAAGGTTTGGTGGCTTCAAGAAGCCAAGGTTTTCAGCGCCTTCTATGATGAGAGGTTCCAGTACACCATCGCAGTGGTCTCCGAGTAAGGGAAGAGGATATGTTTCTTCACCGTCAAAGGCACATAGTACAGCTTCAGTGGCAGTGACAGGGCCATCTAGGCCACGGTTTGAAGATAGGTCATGCCATCGTTGTGGTCAGATCGGGCATTGGAGGTCAAATTGCCTGAATAGAGATGTGGAAGTGACGCAACAACCGAGGCACAATCAACAAGGGTCTGATAGACAACAGCCCAGTAGGAGCAGAGGGTGAGGACGCAGTCAAGCATCGCAAGAAGGATCATCTACTCAAGGAGGCAAAGGATGTGGATAGCAAGCAACGACTCGATTCTATGCTATGAGTCATCCGGAGGCGATAGTCAACCCGCGAGTGGTGGCAGGTCAGATGAAGTTATTTCATTCTGATATGTCTTCTTCTTGCTTTATATCTGTTCTGGTTGACCCGGGTGCTACACACTCTTTTATCGCCTATAGTATGCTTGAAAATTGTCGTTTACCTGTTAGTTGTAAGAAAGATAGCTTGTTGTTAGAAAGCCCTCTTGATGGTTCCTCGATGATTCAAGAGGATTGTCCATCTTGTGTCATATCTTTTTTAGGACACAGTATACGAGTGGATCTTATACCACTTGATATGCATGGTTTCGATGTGATCCTTGGGATGGATACCTTAGAGAAGTATAAGGTTGTTTTGGACTATGGTTCCAAGCAAGCTGTGTTTGATGATAATGGAGAGAAGTGGATCTTCCAAGGAGATAGGAAGATTCTTCCGACGTGTCTAGTATCAGCTTTGGTGGCAGAAAAGTTGCTATGGCAAGGATGTAAGGCGTTCTTAGCTCACGTTGTGGATACCAAGGCAAAAGGTCCTAGACTTGAGGAGATGATAGTTGTCTGAGAGTTTGTGGATGTGTTTCCTAATGAGTTCCCCGGTGTTCCTCCACCCTGAGAGATTGATTTTGAGATCAATCTGGTTCCAGGAACGCATCCAGTTGCACAGACACCGTATAGGATGGTTCCAGTAGAGATGGTAGAGCTTAAGAAATAGTTACAAGAGTTGCAAGAGAAGGGTTTCATCTGACCAAGTACTTCGTCTTGCGGTGCTCCATTGTTATTCGTTAAGAAGAAGGACGGGTCGATGCGGTTATGTATAGATTACCGATAGTTGAACAAGGTCACGATCAAGAACATGTACCTGTTGCCAAGGATAGATGATCTGTTCGATCAGTTGTGTGGTGCTACCGTGTTTTCAAAGATCGATCTACGGTCCAGATATCATCAGTTGAGGAATAAATCAGATGACATACCAAAGTCAGCTTTTAGGACGAGGTATGGTCACTTCAAGTTTGTGGTTATGCCATTCGGGCTAACCAATGCACCTGCTGCTTTCATGGATTTGATGAATCGAGTGTTCTGTCCATTCCTAAATCAGTTTGTGGTAGTCTTTATAGATAACATCTTGATCTATAGTCGGGACAGGCAAGAGCATGAGCAACATCTTCGACTAGCGTTGACTCTTCTTTGCCAACATCATTTGTATGCCAAGTTCAGTAAGTGTGAGTTCTGGTTGGAAGAAGTGACTTTCTTGGGTCATGTGATATCTGCAGAAGGAGTAAAAGTGGACCCGAAGAAGGTGGAATCCGTTGCAGAATGGGAACAGCCGAAGACGCTGACAGAAGTTTGTAGTTTCCTGGGATTAGCAGGATACTACCAGAGGTTTATTAAGGACTTCAGTGTGATTGTGTTTCCGATGACAAAGTTGACTAGAAAGGATGTACCTTTTGTCTGGGATGATCTTGTCAGCAAGCTTTTTAAAGTTTAAAGGAAAAGTTGACTAGTGCTCCGGTACTAGTGCTGCCAGAGCCTGGAAAAGGCTATGTTGTTTTCTGCGATGCTTCCAAGAAAGGTTTAGGTTGTGTGCTGATGTAGGAGGATCATATGGTTTCTTTCACTTCGTGACAGCTTAAGAAACACGAGGAGAACTATCTGACTCATGATTTGGAGTTGGCAGCGGTGGTTCATGCGTTAAAAATTTGGAGACACTATCTTTGCGGGGAGGTATGCCAGATCTTTATAGATCACAAGAATCTGAAGTACATCTTTTCACAGAATGAGCTAAACATGCGACAGCGCCAATGGATGGAGCTAATCAATGATTACGATTGCACCATCGAGTATCATCCTGGTAAGGCGAATGTGGTAGATGATTGA
Source organism: Alisma plantago-aquatica (assembly GCA_963693085.1). Classification (NCBI taxonomy): domain Eukaryota; kingdom Viridiplantae; phylum Streptophyta; class Magnoliopsida; order Alismatales; family Alismataceae; genus Alisma; species Alisma plantago-aquatica. Next base: position 790,960,129 of record OY856410.1, on the reverse strand, counting down.
CGTGTATTTTACTATGCGCTAAAAACACAAGTATACGCGTCGAGTAGTACAGGCCTTGTGAGGCCCGAGTCGAACACAGGGATACTCGGAAATGTTGGAGACTCCTACTAACTATTTGCGATCAGCTAAGCCGAATAACAAATTGGGGTTGTTCAATAAAATTAAAAGAAAATATAAATAAAACAAAGCAAACAATCGATTAAAGGTTAATTTAATCAACTCAAAAGGATATCTTTAGGATTGTGGTTTCACCGCGGGTTTTCATTGTATTAGATTTCATATAATGCCTCAATCTTCTCTCTCTATCCGGGTAGTGGCCTGAAAACAGAAGTGCCCACTGTCGTGGTGCAATTCACTACTTAGGTTTAGGTCGGTTCCACCATCGTAGTAACCTATCCCCTAAAATAAGTGCATTACGAACGATCTCTCAGTATCCACCATTAATTTTACACCACCTTGGTCAAGGGATTTATTGATTAATGTAGATTTCGTCTCTTTTCAGCCGTTAATTCTTCTTTCAAAGTGATTAAGGGCATTAGGTTATTATTATGGTGATCAAGCATAACAATATATGGAGAAAACGAAACTATATCACGGATTTAAGAGATAAAATATGAATTACTATTATAAAACTATCATACAATGAATTCCCGGGCTACTCCCGGTCCTAAAGACAAAGGGTATTAGCCTCGCATGGTCATCTCAATGAAAGACAGAGGAGTAGAGAAGAAAAACATGGGAAACATGGAGAAAACTCGTGTAACCCCTGATACAAAGGTGTTCCTGGAGATCCTCCTCGAGAAACGTGCGTTTTGCAGTCTTCCGGCAGCAAAATCGCCCGTCGGAGGTGCCCGGATCGCTCGGTTGACGGCCTTCGTCTCTCAACTCCTATCTCTCTCTCTCCTTCTTAGATGTTGTGCAACACAATGTCCTCTCCCCCTCGGGCCGTCCGTGCTCTTCTTAGGTCATAGGACCACTTTACGGCTCCGAAAAAGCTCAACCGTCGGATTAAAACGCTCTGTTTTAGTGCTGAAAATCGCCAGATCCCAACGCTGTCGATAGTACCGACCCCAAGGTCGATGGTATCGACCATGGGATAGGTTATTCCTTCCAAGATCGTGTTTTGGGGTTTCTTTTTGATGAAATGTCGATACTATCGACCTGGGGGTCGATAGTATCGACTCCGGACAATGCAAAAGTGCCTGAAAATGTGCTGAAACATGTGTATAAGTCCGGGGATTATATAAAATCATATAAATATGATAAAAGAAGTATAATTTGATGCAAAAAGAGTTTAAGGGCCAACTATAGTGAATTATGCAAATATAATCAAGAAAATGACAAATACATGCATAAAACAGATATAAAATAAGCCTATAAAAGTGACTCAAAACCCATGCATCAATGATGCGCTTAGCCAAAAGTCTTCTTCTCTCTCTACAAAGAAGGAACAAATGAGTTCCTTGGTATGCCATAGACAGGATATGCTTGTTCCCTTGTGGTAGATGAATGTGCAGATGGGAGTTTCCTTGTTAGCAGGACTTTTAGCACATGTGCAAGTCAAGCCTACGCTAAGATAGAAGATCAAAGATGCACAGCAAACAGATGATACAGTGCAGTTGATCAGATCAGAGTTTGGCAGCGAAAAGCGTGATGGGTTCCATGAGTTCGAGGATGGACTAGTTTGCTATCATAATAGGATGGTGGTTCCCGATGCTGATGATCTGAGGAAGCTAGTACTCGAACAAGAACACACGTCGATGTATGCTATGCATCCATGAGTCACCAAGATGTATCATAGTCTCAAGGACTTGTATTGGTGGCCCGACTTGAAGAAAGATGTAGCCGAATTTGTGGCTAGGTGTGCGGTATGTCAGCAAGTCAAGGCTGAACATCAGAACCCGGCAGGTACATTGCAACCCTTGGCGATACCGCAGTGGAAATGGGATCATATAACCATGGATTTCGTAGTTGGTCTGCTCAGGAAAACTAGGAATTATGATTCCATTTAGGTGATAGTAGACAGATTGACAAAGTTTGTCCATTTCCTACCTGTAAAGACAACATATACAGCCGAGAAGCTCGCTCGAGTATATGTAGATGAAATAGTACGTTTGCACGGTGTGCCAGCGACGATAGTTTCTGATAGAGGTCCTCAGTTCACGAGTCGTTTCTAGGAACAGTTGCACAAAGCATTGGGAACGCAGTTGAGGTTTAGCACTGCTTTCCATCCACAGACAGATGGACAGTCTGAGAGGACTATTCAGACTTTGGAAGATCTCCTTCGAGCTTGTGTTTTGTAGTTGCTAGGCAGTTGGGACATACACCTCAGTTTGATAGAGTTTGCCTACAACAACAGTTATCAGCGGAGCATTGGCATGGCTCCTTATGAGGCCTTATATGGTAGGAAGTGCAGATCTCCGTTATGTTGGTATGAGCCTGGTGAATATCAGCTTTTGGGACCTGAGTTAGTACAACAGACAACAAAAAAGATCAAGGTGATACAGCAATAGCTGAAAGCGGCACAGGACAGACAAAAGTCTTATGCAGACAATCGCTGACGACCTTTGCAGTTCCAGGTAGGAGACAAAGTGTATCTTAAAGTCTCATGATGGAAAGGTGTGCTGAGGTTTGGCCGAAAGTGTAAGCTAGCACCCAGATATATGGGGCCATACCCAGTCATAGCATGTATGGGTAAGGTAGCCTACGAGTTAGAGTTGCTGCCAGAGTTGCACAGGCTACACCCAGTGTTCCATGTCAGTATGCTAAAGAAAAGTCATCCGGATACATGAACAGTGATACATCCAGTCGAGGTCAAGCTGGATGAAGACGTGACCTACGAGGAAGGTCATGTGCTGATCCTTGACAGAAGAGTTAAGAAGCTGAAGAGGAAGGACTTGGTTCTTGTGAAGGTTCTTTGGCATCATCGTGGCATTGAGGAAGCCACGTGGGAGCTTGAGGAAGAGATGAGGAGGAAGTATCCCTCGCTTTTCTCTTCGGATTTCGAGGACGAAATCCCTTTGTAGGGGGTTATAGCTTGTAAGGACCCTGACCTCCATTTAGGGTTTATCCAGTTTGCTTTGCTTAACCCTGATGCTTAGTTGCTTGCTAATCACCTTTAGTGGTGATTAGGGTTTGTTGGTGCTTTATTGAGAGTTGGAGGTGCTACTTGCAAATAACCCAAGTCTAGGGTTTGTGGGCAAGTTTGTCATCTTGTGAGGTGTTCCTCCCTCTCCTTGCTTCCTCTAGTGTTGAGAGGAAGGGTTGGGCTCATTGCTTGAGTTCCTTTGGGCTTGGATGAGCCTTGTTGGGCCTTTTGGTGTGTTTCCTTTGCCTTTTGGACCTTGTGTCGGGCAAGTGAGCTTTGTGTCGGGCATGCTTGTGTCGTCCTATGGTGTGTCGGCCATGGTGTGGGTGTGTGTCACCCATGGACCCTTTGACCCTCTTTGACCTCATTTGTGTCACCACTAGTGAACACTTGGAGCTTGATGCTTGTATGTGGAAATGGCCTTGGACATGTGTGTAAGATAGGTTAGAGTGGTGGATTTGCACATGGACAAGTGTCCCTAGGTGGGCGACACCTTGCCTTGTCTTACCTTGGTTTCTCCTCCATCCTCTCCTATATATGTGTTCCCTTTCTCTTGCTAAGGATCCCTTTAGTTCCTTAGTTTCCTCTGTCCCTTGGTGCATGACACTCTCTTCCTTTCAAAGCTTGGTGGCCGATCCTTCTTGGAGTCTCCTTCTTCCTCTAGTGGTGGCCGAACCCTAGAGTGCCTTGCTCTTCTTCCTTGGTGGTGCTTGGAGCTTGGTGCTAGGAGCTTGGAACTTGCTTAATGCAGGTTACATAACTCCTAACCCTAACTACATTACCATCTTCTATGTTCTTGTTTGTATGTTGCTTATGATCGGCTATGTATGATGCTAGTTTGGTTTCTTGCTTAGATGCTTCTTCTTGGCCGAACTATGTTCTAGGGTTTCTTATTGAGCAATACCCCTCTCCCTCCTTAGTCTAGAGAAGTGAGCTTGAACTCTAGTATCATGGGCAATACCACTCTCTCGTTTAAGTTGAGAGGTGAGCTTGTGTTCTATTTACTTGAGTAACACCCTTCTCTCACCATGGATCCGAGAGGTGATCTTGGTGGTGGCTGTAGACCTTTGTTAGGGTTGATCCTTGTGTTTCCCGATTGGTGATAAGAAGCTAGGCGAGACCCCTCTCTCTTAGTTGTTGAGAGGTGAGCCTTCTTCTCAATCCATTAGGGTTTTGGTGCCCTTGTGCTTGAGGTTAGTGACGACCTTGTGGAGTTGCATCTTGGCCGATATGGCTCGGGGTTGGCATTGCCCGATACCCCTCTTGACCTAGAGCCTTGGACATCATGTTGTTGTGCTTGTGTTGGGCGATGCACCCTGGTCCTTGACCTTTTGTGTGTCAGGCGTCACACTATGTTGACTACCCTTCCCGATATGCTTAGCCTTGTTTGGTGGTAGGCGTTACACCCAGTTGAGTATCCTGCCAGGCATGCCTAGCTCAGGTGGTTGCTTAGTGATGTTACACCTTGAACGATAAGGGGTGTTGTGGGATGACCTTGTGACGGGCATCACACCTCTGTCCTTGCCTTGTGTCAGCCGATAGGTCATGGATAGGCTAGTTGGATGACAGGTTCCTTGCTGCCCATTTGAGTTGCACCTTTGGGCGTTGCTTCTTGATGAGTGGTGCTGCCCGATACACCTAACCTGAGACGGTAGCCTAGAGCCCATTATATCGTGGATGTTATGATGTTTAGTGGTTAGCCTTGTGTTGGGCGTCATGGTGTTGCACGTTACTCTTGTTGCACGACACGCCCCTTGGGCTCAGTTGCACGATAGACCTTACTGCACGTTACACTTGGATGCGCATGACACAGCATTGCACGATACACCCTAAGGTAGCCCGACACCCTTGTTGTTATGCTTGACCGATATGTAGTTGGTTGCTTGACCGTTATGTGGTGGGAGTGTTGGGCGATATGGAAGAGTCCTCTGCCTGATACTACCTTTGGTGAGGGTGCCCTACCCGTCATACCTTTTGGTGAGGGTAGTGGGCACTTCTAGGAAAATGATATGCTATGCTCTTGTTTCTTGTTATCACGTTTGGCTTATGATGATGACCCTTGATATGCTTGATAGTAATTGAGGTATTAGATTACATGTATGTATCTTTACATGTTCTTATGATCATATGGAATGATATGTATAAGGCTGAGTAAGTGATAAGCATATAAGATGCTTTCCATGATGATATAACCTATGTCTATGATCACAGATTGAGGCATGTATGATAAAGCATATGATCATCAATGTCACCCTATATTGAATAATATGATTCTTCTGTCAATCCATGATGATTGTGCATACTAACCATGCAGGTGTTTCATACAGATGCATAGTCAGGTAAAGGGCTATGAGGTATATATATGTTTGAGTAACACTGCTTTGATGGTTACTCTTGATGATGAGATAACATGCATGATGTGCTTTGGTCTGAGGTCCTAAGTTTGGCTAAAGTGCCCAGTTGAGGTGTTATCCTCTAATGATGATCTGGGATTGATATCCCACGTGAGGAGAATGCCTATTGAGGCAGTGGTTTCTGGTGATGAGGGATTGAGAAGCCGGAATAGCATGATGGTGGCAATAATAGTGTAGTTTTATGTTATGCATGTGTTACAACTTGGTTGCCTCCACAATCCACTAAAAATGTACTAAATAATCACAGTGGAACATATCATGTAGTTTTCCCTGGCCCTAGATCCATCATCGTTAGGAGGTGGTGATGGTGAAACGGGTTCTCCTGCGGGTTAACCCGGAGTGCATATTGTTGAGTATGAGAGGTTTCTCCTAGCCTAAAGTGAGGAGGTAAGAGTGCAACTTCGGTTGTAGACTCCAGGGTGCGGATTCAGGCCCGTAGCCCAAATATGATAAGAGCATGGTGAATAGGCCCATGGCTCAAGATATGTGATATGGGAGCATGAATGCGTTCATGGCTCAGAGCACGGTGAACAGGCACGTGGCTCAGTTTCACTAGCGCCAATACCTATACCGAGGCGGGCTAGGCAGAGGGTAGCCTGACCCTATGAATGAGGCCACTTAAGCATGAGACTGCGGTCCTGCTTGTGTTGTACTCATGCACTGACCACGAGGTGGGAGGTCATGGAGTCCAGCTCTTCCATTGACGTTGTATGGCACCGGCTTGGGTTTTGCAACCGATGGTTGGATTTGAGCGGTATGGCTCACTTCCTCAGGGCATAATAATATGTAATCCAGCCGTATAGTATTTATTGCTTAATGCAAAATACGGAACATTGATTGAGGCCTTGCTTGTGTAGTTAATCTTGTTATACTTGCAGTTGCTTATACGTTCCTTATGTTATGTGGTAAGACCTTATAAATCATATCTTGTCAATCATGCTCCATAAAGAGATATTGGGTTATATGGCTTCCGTACATCTGGTAAGCCTGATGGTATGAATAGCTTTGCAATATAGACTGCTCTTGGTATACCTTTTATCAGTTATCTACTATTATTACTTTAATCTTCATTTGGTTTTATGGTTTCGACGGGGAGTTATGTTTCTCGCTGGGACTATGTGTCTCACCCCGCTGGTTTACACCCTTTTTAGGTGCTCGAGCTAGACGTGGTGGTGGTCGCGGGGTTGCGGACGAGTAGCAAGAAGAGCAGTAGAAGGCAAGCGATGGATATGTTGATGTTTTGGTTGTTTTGTAGTAGAGTCTTTGAGTCATCCCTGTACTCTCAGGTCCTTGGAGGCGTTTTGACGTTGTTTCACGATGTATATATATCAGATGATGCTTTGTATATCCTATTGCTGGCCGGATGTGGGCCGTTTTGTATGTAATAACAGGTGATGAACTCATGTGATGGCTAGACAGCTGATCCCCTAAGATGTGGACATGTTTCAAGATCTTGTACATGCTTATATAACCTATTTTCCTTGCAGGATGAGGACCTAAATGTAATCATTTCTCAGTTTATTTGTGTTCTGCAATCGGTTTTAATTAACTCGTGTTTTTGGTAATTAGTGGTTTATGGGGTTTTCCGCACATTTTTGCATAACACCTCACTATCAGTGTGATAGTGGGATGTGTTGTCACACTCTAGAGGTGGTAATTTGCATATTAACCCCACATTTTGGGTAAATTGCAATTTGTACCAAAATTGGTGCACAATGCACTAACACTATTGAAACAGTCTACAACTTGGAATTTAGGCCTTCCACAAGCCATCCTTTAACATCATTCTCTCTCTTATGATGATAGAACACATGAGGTACATTCAACCTGTGACATTTTGCAATATAGCCCCTCATCTTGGGTAAATTGCACTTTATGCCCAAACTATCATATAATGCACAAACAGTTTGCAAATAAGCTCAAACTTGAAATTTAAACTCTACAAGAGTCTTAATTACTTTTCAAAAGATTAAAACAAATTTGTAAACAACTTACTTAAGCAAAACTTCTAGGGTTACGCCATAACCCAGGTCAGGGATGTTACATTGTTGCTGATGTGGCGGCCAACCATTGGTTGAAAGGTAAATAATTTACGAAATTCATATCTAATTAATGGAAGAACAGATGGAGATATGTAATATATGAAAATTGATCAGAAAAATGCAAGGAATTCAATAAAAATGGTTTTAGGGACTTAATATGATTATAGTTAGAAAATTGGTTAACGTTGCTAATCGTAATGCTTTATAATGAGGAAAAACCCTAATTTGATGTTATATGAAATTGAGATGATTAATATGGATAATCTACTAGCATATTAACTTGTTATTAATAAAAAGACGTTTTGATGTCTAAATAGATAATCCATGTGCTTTACGACTTGATGTAGGGTTCCATGTACATGCATATGCATTAATGGACTTAGAAACCCTAATTTAGGTAAATATGTCTTTTAAGGGTTTTAATTGTGAAAATCCATATTAAGTTCTAAAGTTGATTTGATAATAAAGGATTCCTAATATGGATAATTTGAGTAATTAGGGTTCTATTTGTAGAAAAGATATTTTAGGGTTTGCTAACCTAAAAAGGATAAAGTTTGAGAAATTGATCTAAGAAACCCTAATGAACCCTAATTCGGATTAGAAACCTTGGAAAGGATTCCCATGTCAGTAAAGAGTTGTTTGGGATGTGACTACTAGGTGTTATACATGTTTTTAGGATCAAGGGTTGCTTGATTTGGTTGCTTACCTTGCTTGATTGGACATTTAGTTGGATTTGGATATCTTGTTTATGTTTGAGGCTTCAAATCAGGTACGTGGTTATGCTTATGGTTAAATCACTCTAGTTTCATGACGATTTCTGAGGTTTTTATCAGTTGCTTGGAATAATTGCTTGGTTGACTTTTATTTCCTGCAACTATAAAGTGACTATGACTATCACCATAAGTATGTGTGTGATTAGCTTAGATCCTGGTCCTCCTCTATAGCTTTGATGATGATGAGATGGATGACCTAGTACATGGTCTACCCGTGGGGTAGGATCATCAAGTTATCCTGAGTTGATGTGTTGGTCTACCATTGAGTAGGACCATACGAATCCACAACTCTATGTAATGATCTACCTATATGGTAGGATCATGGGGGTTAGTTAAGATCTACCATATGAGAAAGGTAGTATCCATATCCACTGTAGGGATAGCACAAAGGCAAGGAAATGTAAGGATTGAGTAGTCATGTTTAAAACAGAAATTTTGTTTTATTAAATCACAATTGCTTGCAATATGTTGTTACAATTACATGCAATATTATTGGTTCCCCCACATACCAGTATAATTCATTATATTGATTGTTGTTATGTTTGTCAGCATTTTAGGTATTATCTGAAATTGGACAAATAGTAAAGTGGCACACGTGAAGATTAAAGTTTAAATAATATAAGAGGAATTAGGTAGATAGAATTCTACTTCGGGTAGAAGTCCTATTTACCTAATTTTAAAGGTATGTTAAAAGAAAAAATGTCTTCCATTTTTCAATTAGTCTTTAGTGGAATTTATTAATTATTTGCAAAACCATTGATCATGTTTTGGGATAATGCCTTTGTCTTCTTGGTCTCCCTTAATTGGGGGTTACCGAGAAGTGAGGTCATTACATTTGGTATTAGAGCGATGGTTTTCCATTTAATATCTAATAATTATTAAATTCTACAAACTCTTTAGAACCCAAGGGAGTTATTAGAGGATTTTCCAATGATGAAGGTGTCTAGAAAAGGATCATTATCTGGGGGCGGGCAAGATTTTCCTCCACCCCACTAGTCAGTCTATGAGGACTCCCAGATTCTATGTGACTTCCTGGCCAAAATCAAAGGATTTGACTCAAAATAAGATACCTCTAGGTCTTCGCATCTAATTTCATCCCTTCTTTATCTCTTATTTATAGAGAACCATTAAGTTCATAGGGTTTTCTCTCTCTCCACCACCCTCCTATGTTTGGGATAAGAGTAATAAGGATTAAGGAATCCTCCAACAAATAATGAAAAGATGTAAACAAGATGTCATGGACATAAGTTTAATAGTTTAAGCATAAACTAAAGATTAGTTACATGCTCAGGTTGCATGGCATGTGTTGTCGTACCCTCAGGAGAGCTTCGAGGTTATACCTTCTTATAGGAGGATGGGGAGAGAGTTAACCTTGGAGGAAGAAGCCTCCTAGAAGAGGAAGAGACCTGACCCATCCTCTAAGGATCATGCTCAACCCAAAAACCTTAAGCGGTGGATAAAGAAAGAGGAGACATGATGAGTTAGATATCATAGTTGTGCATGCATGAAAGTGTGTGGGTTAGACATGCATGTTGTACATAGAGGTTTTCAATATCCATGAGAAACGTGAACCATGTGTGGTTGTCTGACCCTAGTGCATTTTAGTGACCCGACCTTGGGTGGTCGTGCATGTTCAGGGTGAGAGATTGCTCCCTCATTGAGAAGGTTAATGGTGACCATATAGGAACCCTAACAGGGGTATATGTGAAGAAAAGAGGCATGCACCTGCATAGAAAAGTGTGGCAGCAAGGTTGGAAGCTGGTTTTAGACCTGATCCTGAAGGGTTATGACTGATGTTCATGAAATAAGCATGTAGATCCTTAGATGATCTTGGTCGGACATAGGTCTTGAGAGTATGTTTCACCCAAGTAGGGGTAGACATGTATCCTTAAGAGCTTGACCCATCTTATAAGAGAGAACCTCAAGTTGTAGGACTAGTTGTAGGGTTATCTATAGAGAGAGAGCGTGACCCATTGAGGAAGGTTGAATACTTTGACTCTGAGACATGAAGAATCATAAGAAGTTGGGCATGATATGGCCTCGAATGGATGACCCTAAGTAGATTTATGTGGTTGCCTCATGCACGATCCTTAGAGGCTTGTCATACCTTGGTTGCCTTTAGAGGAACCAAACCCTAAAATGAGAAAGAGGCTTCTCGAACTGATGTACAGAGGTTATAAGTACCTACCTTTGAGGTGTAGGATAGAGAGTTCCATAGACCCTGAAAAGGTATGGTGATAAGTAATGAGGTCTTGCACCCAATTGGTTGTCCTTGTGTAGGACTCTAAAGGTTGTCCATGTGGAAGAGTGTTAGTATGTATATGACATATCTTGTACATGTTTGGTTCGTGGTGGAACAACTGGACATACAGTTAGACAGACAATGCATGAGAGATGAACTTGGGATTCCTAGACCTAAGAGGGGAAGTAGTAGCACCTAGTGCACATGATGCACACATGGCCATTTGAGTTCATAAGGATTAAGCTTGGCACCCGTTCCAATATAGCATAAGGAAACCCCAGTTGAGCTGAGATATATGTTTGTTGGTGACATATGCATGTATGATATTGGTTCAACCTTGAGGAAAGATGAATATATATGACATACCAAGGAACTTAACATGGTTTAGTAGAATGTCTTCTTGCTATCGACATGTATAAGTTGCATGATAGGGCTAAGCATGTACATGATGGTGTAAACCCTGGAAGTAAGGACGTTTGTGACCTCTTCTACTATCAAGAGAGTTTTCTCCCATCCTGGGAAGGGACCCTTCAAGTAGGATGAGTACCATCTTTAGTTAGGTTTTTGGTAACCTAAAGAGGTCTCTTATAAAAGTTTGATGATTTAAGTGAAGAGCACATAGTATGCTCATGAATCTATAGACCCATGTGTGACCATCTCTAAAGGGGCATGAAGATATGTTGCCATGGAGGTAACATGTATGGGTCAGACTGAGATAGGTAGGTCGCCATAATTCCCATGAAGGAATATAAGTTTTACCATGAGTTCCCAGAGAGATGATGAAGATCCGGGTGAGGATTCCGGTTTGAGATGTGCTATAATGGAATCCTAAGTCAGTACCAAGGTAAGGAAGGTTTAAGACCAATGGGAGTAGGAGTTGTTTGTTCCCTGAATGCACAAGACCATAGGGTCGAGAGCTAACAACTACCTTTTCTCGAGGCCCATGGTTTATGAGGTTGGCCACCTTCATGAGTTCATGGGGCCTAAGGGGTAAAATTTAGAGACACTCCTTAGATGCATAAGGGTCAGATCACTCCAAAAGTGTCGGCACCCTAGGGACCTTGAGGTAATGACTAAGGATTGTACAAACTAGAGATGTTAAGGTCCAGAGGTGATGGGAAAGGTCTTCCCATGGGTGTAGACCCATAATGGAGATATTCATGGTGTGGATTCATGAGAATTATGTTGCCATGGAGGTAACCTATATGGTTTAAGTGAAGAGCACATAGTATGGTCATGAATCTATAGACCCATGTGAATTATGTTGCCATGAGAATTATGATTTAAGTGAAGAGCACATAGTATGGTCATGAATCTATACACACATGTGTGACCATATCTAAAGAGGAATGAAGATATGTTGCCATGGAGGTAACCTGTATGGGTCAGACTGAGATAGGTAGGTCGCAATAATTCCGATGAAGGAATATAAGTTTTACCATGAGTTCCCAGAGAGATGATGAAGATCCGGGTGAGGATTCAGGTTTGAGATGTTCTATAATGGAATCCTAAGTTAGTACCAAGGTAAGGAAGGGATAAGACCAATGGGAGTAGGAGTTGTTTGTTCCCTGAATGCACAAGACCATAGGGTCAAGAGCTAACAACTACCTTTTCTCGAGGCCCATGGTTTATGAGGTTGGCCACCTTCATGAGTTCATGGGGCCTAAGGGGTAAAAGTTAGAGGCACCCCTTAGATGCATAAGGGTCAGATCACCCTAAAAGTGTCGGCACCCTAGGGACCTTGAGGTAATGACTAAGGATTGTACAAACTAGAGATGTTAAGGTCCAGAGGTGATGGGAAAGGTCTTCCCATGGGTGTAGACCCATAATGGAGATATTCATGGTGTGGAGTCATGAGAATTATGTTTCAACTTAGACTGGAAAGTGTGATGGTGATATGTGATGCACCGTCTCTACTCTTGGAACGAGATGAACTCTATATTTGGACTGCAACCAAATGCTTATTTCATCTTGTTATGGGGGTGAGAGACATGACAAAATACATGCCATATACTAAGGATTAAGGTGATATGAGTTGAAACATTTCTATGATGTTTAAGGATAGAGGAAGTACCACATCCTTTTGGAAGTATATTGGATAGATGGTAAGCAAGCACAGATGAACCAAGGCAATCATCATATGAGGACATGCTTACCAAGAGCAGTTTGGGATCTATGAGTTATAAGTTGGGTTTGATAACCGAGATGATGAGTGTGAAGTTTTCTTGACTTAGTTATCCAACCCAGAGTTTAATGAGATAGAAGGATGGTTGTAAGAACCTCAGATACACCTCTCAATAAAAAGGAAGGTGGTGAAACCCACTACTAGAGCATTTTAGGATTTCTTAGGAGTCACCCTTGAGTAATCATGTCATGTATGAAGCTCATGATGTTAAGTACACCATACATCGTAGTACTATTGATATGGTTAAGGTTTGCAGTGGTACTTGGAAGAAGGATATAGAGTTGCATGTGGCCAGTTACCATATATGCTAGAGAGTGAAGGACAAACACCAGTAACCCAGTGAGTTTCTATAGATATGAAAAGTCCCTAAGAGGGAATAGGAGTAGATCACCATGGACAGTGCGATGGATATCCCCTAGACTAAGAGAGGTTGTGATGCAATATGGGTTATGGTAGATCACCTTACCAAGTTGACCTAATCCCTTGCCTATGAGAGAGCACTATCAGTATGATAGTTTTGGTTTAACTATATGAGAGAGAGATAGTTCAACTACACCGTGATCTGAGTTCAATATGTTTAGCATGACCTCAAGTTCACTTCCATGTTGTGGAAGTAGGTGTAAGAAGAACTCGATGCTAGATTGAAGTTGAGTACAACATATCACCCCTAACTAATGCATAGTCAAGAGAGTATGATCCAAACTTTAGAGGGTCTAATGAGAGCATGTATGCTCGTTTAGGGTGATTTGTGGGAGCAATTCCTACCTCTCGCACAGTTTTCTTGTTAAGACAGCCACCATAGCCAGTATCGGGATGTATGAAGCTCTGTAAGGGAGGATGTGTCAGTCACCACTTCACTTGGATGATGTCGGTGAGAGGACCTTGTGAAGGTCAGAGAGAGACAACAGTGTATGAAGATGAAGACACTTTGATCGAGCAATGGCTAAGAAAGCCCAGGATCAACAAGAGTCATGAGCCGATGTGAAGCAGAGTGACATGCGGTTCACTGTGGGTGAATATGTGTTATATAAACCCAACCCCTCTGAGATATAGCTAAGGAAGTTTAGTCCCCAATACATAAGTCCATTTGAGATGGAATGGTGGAGTTACTTATGTTTAGCCTTACCCCTCAGGATAATATGATGTATGATGTGTTCTATGTATCTGATCTAGAGCACTATGTAATGTACTCGAGCCATGTGCTGAGCATTGAACATATTGAGCTTCAAGGGAGGTTGACATATCCTGACTCGCCTATGAGGGTACGAGATACCAAGATGAGAGAGAATTCAGATGTAAGAATATAAGATCATAAAGGTTCTTTGGAAGCACCATGGAGAGGATGAAGCCACATGGGAGCCAATGATGAACATGGAAAAATCTTATCCATAATTATTTGTATGTTTGGTTCAATTTTGAGGGAAAAATTCCTATAAGAGGGGAAGGATGTTACAACCACAATGTTTGGGTTCATATGGTTGGAAATGCAATTTCTCCAATAATATGTATGATTATGGTAATTGTAAGAATTATATGCAGTGAATGGATTTCCTTTGCAATATTTCCTTTGTGCATGTGATTTCATGCATTTTAAGTTGTTAATGAGTCCAATATGATTAAAAGAAAAGGAAGAAATGAATTAATGCATTATTATTAAGGAAACTTGAGATAATGAAGAAAATATGAGAAATATGTGGAAATATGTGTGATTGACTTATCATGGATGAGATTTCAAATACAAAAGGTTTATATTGGTAAAAGGAATCCACATAAGGAATATAAAAGAATAGGAGAGAGAAAATATGCATAAAATATTCCTTAATAAGAAATAGCTTGCTTATGAAGAAAAGTCTCTCATACTTTCGATTTTAAGTCTCAAACTTGGCACACAAGTATTTTAAATCGTTATGGACTTTCCCCTATAATTTGGGATTAATTGGATAAGTGGTTTGAGAGATATGATTTTTATAAGTTTTCCTAATTTGAGAGGATGATAAATTTGACATTAAATGTCACATATATTATAATTACATGTTTAACCTGGACCGTTGCTCTCGGAAATCCAATGATGGCTAGTCATCATACAGTTCCAAATGGATTGGGAAACTGGAGGAATCTCCCTCTCTGATTCTCTCACACCCTAATGCACGAGCATCCTTGCGAACTTTCCCATTGTGATCAGGAGACCTTTTCGAGTAGAGCGATCCCTGGTTTAGATTGCTTTGAGAAGTCATTCACGAATTCCCCAAATCACAGGGAGGATGATGCTCCACTTTGAAAACTCAAACCTATAAAAGGAGGGTTGTTGAACCCCAATGGAGGCACACTCATCTTCGATATAACCTACTGCCCCTCGAGATCCCATTTGCGCGATCAATTTTTTTTTTCGATTGTGACTTCAACCTTGGACCTGGTCCTCCCACCTCCCAGTCAGACACCCTTCTCATCTCAACGGTTACATGCACCTCCGATAGAATTGAAGGTGTAGGCATCTTCTACGGGGTCTCGCAAAGGTGAGCATGCCTTTACCTTGCGTTTTGGTGGACAGAAACACGAGGTCAACCAAGGCGTTGACTGCGGGTTGATGCTACTGAACCGCGTGAGGACCTTCGCGAGGTAGCAGATAAGGGACGATGGTTTTACCATCGTGCCCATGGTGAGACTGCGCATGGAGATCAACAAAGTGAGGCTATCCATGTCTTTTTCCCGTAACCCGCATGGAGGTGAGGTGCCTACTCGCGTGGAGCCGACCGCTGACGTGGCGGCCAGCCATTGGCTGAGAGGTAAATAATTTACAAATTTCATTTCTACTTAATGGTAGATCAGATGGAGATATGTAATATATGAAAATTGATCAAAAAATGCAAGGAATTCAATAAAAATGGTTTTAGGGACTTAATCTAATCATAGTTCGAAAAGTGGTTAAAGTTGCTAATCGTAATGCTTTATAATGAGGAAAACCCTAATTTGATGTTACATGAAATTGAGATGGTTAATATGGATAATCTACGATCATATTATCCTGTTGTTAATAAAAAGACATTTTGATGTCTAAATAGATAATCCATGTGCTTTACAACTTGATTTAGGGTTCCATGTACATGCATATGCATTAATGGATGTAGAAACCCTAATTTAGGTGAATATGTCTTTTAAGGGTTTTAATTGTGAAAACACATATTATGTTCTAAAGCCAATTTGAGAATAAAGGATTCCTAATATGGATAATTTGAGTAATTAGGGTTCTATGTCTAGAAAAGTTATTTTAGGGTTTGTTGACCTAAAAAGGATTAAGTTTGAGAAATTGATCTAAGAAACCCTAATGAACCCTAATTCAGATTAGAAACCTTGGAAAGGTATCCCAAGTCAATAAAGAGTTGTTTGGGATGTGATGGTAATAACTTGGTGTTATACATGTTTTCAGGATCAAGAGTTTCTTAATTTGGTTGCTTACCTTGATTGATTGGACAACTAGTTAGATTTGGATATCTTATTTATGTTTGAGGCTTCAAATTGGGTATTTGGTTACACTTATGGTTAAATCTGACTAGTTTCATGAAGATTTCTAAGGTTTTTATCAGTTTCTTGGAATAATTGCTTAGTTGACTTTTATTTCATGCAACTATAAAGTGACTATGACTATCACCATAAGTATATGTGCATGATTAGCTCAGATCATGGTCCTCCTCTGTAGCTTTGATGATGATGAGATGGATGACCTAGTACATTGCCTACCCATGGGGTAGGATCATCAGGTTATCCTAAGTCGATGTGTTGGTCTACCATTGTGTAGGACCATATGACTCCACAACCCTATGTAATGATCTACCTGTAAGATAGGATCAAGGGGGTTAGTTGAGATCTACCATATGAGAGAGGTAGTAACCATATCCACTACAAGGATAGCACGGAGGCAAGGATATGTAAAGATTGAGTAGTCATGTTTAAAACATAAAGTTTGTTTTGTTAATCATAATTTCTTGCAACTTGTTGTTATAATTAAATGTAATATTATTGGTTCCCCCACATACCATTATAATTTGTTATACTGACCATCGTTTTGTTTGCTAGAATTTAGGTATTATCTGAAATTGGACAAACAGTAAAGTGGCACTCATGAATATTAAAGTTAAAATAATACAAGAGGATTTAGGTTGATAGAATTCTACTTCGGGTAGAAGTCCCAGTTACCTAATTTTGAAGGTATGTCAAAAGAAAAAAATTATTCCAGTTTTCAGTTAGTCTTTAGTGGAATTTATTAATTATTTTTTATTATTTGCAAAACCACTAATCCTATTTTGGGATAATGCCTCCGTCTTCTTGGTCTCCCTTAATTGGGGGTTATCGGGAAGCGGGGTCATTGCACCATTCCTAGCCACTATGAGAGATATGATGGATATTGAAGCTGGAAAACTTGTCCTACGAGCAAGGAAGTAGACTATGGAATATTGCGTCCTTTAAGATTTGAAGATGATGCATTATTCAATCGAATCATTTAAGGAAAAATGTAATACGGAATTACAACAAATAGACATGCAAGATAGCAATCAAGACAATAGGGTCTTACCCATAGGCAAGGTATGCATATCATCTAACCATGACCCAAGGCATATAGGTTTAAAGGACAAGTGTTTGGATACTCTGTTTGTGTGCTTGGTGTGAAAAATGCTACCATTGGTCAGGTTTGCGACGTTAAACTGGGGCGCTTGTTGGGAGAAAACCCAGTCCCTTTTCTTTTCTTATTATTTTTTTCTTCTTTGTTTTTCTTTTAACAAACTTATTCAGAGAAAAAAAGATGAGAGTGAGGAGATATAGAAAAGAAAGAGCACCACGCCATTGACAACCCTAATAAATGGATAGTTGACATGACTAGCAAGCTTCACAATGAAAATCTCTCATCTTTCCATCAATTCCTACTGCCTAGCCACTCACTTGACTGCATGATTTCTCACAATCTTGTGAAACAATATGTGATGTGGAGAGTGTGCTACATGGTCTAAAGGTATTTCTCTCTCTATTTTCCATAAATAATTTTATTTCCTTCTCACAGATAATTTGTCCTTATCTTTTACGAGAAGCATTTTTCATTGGAAATATAGTTGTTTTTATCTCACTCCAACTATCAGTATTCACTGCCATATATTGATCAGGACTTCCAAAGAAATGATTGGCGTGAAGTCCTTATGCACTAGAGATAACGTGTGCATGGTGTAATCATTGATTTTTTTGGGGAACATGTAATGTCTCTTCGATGCATCTATATAATGGGTGAAGCATAGGGTTTGGAAACACCAACACTTTCTGAAAAATAAGCACAACACCAAGCTTCCATATTCCTTCTGCCTCAACAACATCAATGGCATAACTAAACAATAACATCAACGGCAGACTTTGTCGATTGAGAGGTGGCCCTTTGTCAACTAACGAGATCCCATCAGACTGGGATCTACTCCGCTACTATTCCCATGACACTTATGTACCTTGGGATCTCTGATTTGTGCACACGTCACATTGTCAGGGGATTCCAATACTAGATTTGGATCCAGTAATCCAATGGATGTATGATCAGCAAGCCATCACCCTAGCGATAAGGCATTGGATGGACGCAAGTTGTAGGGGATGGGGTGTCCCTCACCACAACCAAATGAAGATCATGGCAACTGGTGTCCAAGGTAGAGGTTGGATCAAGTCATCACCTACTAGATTTGAACCCATTCTTAGGGTTCTATTGTGTGCTCTTGGACAAACAAGAACTGTCCAACCCCTCCACTGCTCTTTGTATCAAATTCCCTCTATCTCTAACTTCTACCTCCCCGAGGAAAGGCATAATTTTGAAGTTGGGGGTGGAGGGTGGGTGGTACATCAACTCTAACACCTTAACTCTAACCTTGTCCTTTTTCATCCTCAAACACTTGTTTCTCTTTTATTTGCATTTGTCTTGTTTTTCAATTTATTTTTTATTTTTTGTGTTAATTGTGATCTTTACCTAGTTGGTCACTTTGATGTATGTTAAAAATAGAAAATATATGAATGAATTGTCCCCTTTTGTTTTTCTCAAGATAACCTATGCAAAAGGGAGTTTAAGGAATAAACATGTCTTGAACAATTTTTGCGCCCTGATGGAAACATCTAAGCCTTTAGAAGTGATAATAAGCAGATGCAGTGCAAAAGGTCAAGTGACATGTGCCTCCAACATGACTTGCAATAATATCCATAAATATTCCTTTATCCTACATTAACTAATATAATATGATGATCTAACTCCTATGGATAAATAAAATAGAGAAGCACAAGTCAGCCTATTGCTCTCACTCTTCTTCCATCATCTCTTACCTCTTCACCATTCACAAAAAAATATTTCTCACCTTACGCCAAACCCTAAGTCTGGGGTGGCATCCCCTCCATCAATACTCCTCCTTTTCAATTTTCTTCTATAGGTATGGCATGAATAAAAGAGGACAATGAGCCCATTAAAAAACATACCATCAATGTAACCGCAAACAAATAAAAAGTCTTGAGTTGAATAGAGAAGAGAATAGTAAATTAACTAAATCCCAAATAAGGTCTAGAGTCTAATAGAGGAGAGACCATGGAATCAGGTTAGTCCCATGTGTTTCTCCCCCTTTCGTCCAATTTTTCATACCCAAGGGACTTATCAAAATTCTCCCCAAACAACCAAATAGCCCTGACTTGAGCTTACTTCTATTTGTGTGAACAAATCATGAGTATAATTGCTATGAAAGTAGCTAGTCGTTGGTTCCTAGGTCTAGTGATTAGAGGAACAAGAAATAATCGAGGGATATCCATGTGTGGCTATGTGATGCCTAAGGATTAGGGTCGCTTGATTGTGATTATGGAAAGAGGATCACACAGTTTTCTCAGTTGGGAGTGGAAGGCCTGGATCCTAGTATCAATTGTTGATTTCCTTGTTATTTTTCTTTACTCAAGAAGAATAAAGGATTAAATCTGGTGTAGTTTGATGAGTGTATTAATACCTACTTTCACATACTATTTTACTCACTTTTTTAATGGTTGTCATGTTTATATTTCCTAGTTTTAGATTTATATTCACTCAATTGCAATTATCTTTCCTTTTCCCAACTTTAATGTGTTTATATGTATTTTTATGTAGAACCAACCAAAATTGTATGACAACACCCAGATGGACGATTAAGCCCTCACAATGCTACATCTCAGTGGAATAAAGGCCAAAAGCTTTCCATTTAATCACCTTCCACCCACCTAGTCAAGCGATTGGTTCTGCCATTTTCCTGACTCGAGCCGCTCTCTACCCAAAGTCTTGTAGATTCTTACATCTTGATGTGCGCTCCCAACATGGAGTCCATTATGGTTCATGCCATGCTGGTCCTCCATAGAACTGAACATAAGGTCCAAATTGGGTAACCCACGTGCGTTCCTATTGGACCGAGTATGGGCCATGTAATAATATGCCTTCGACCACAAGGATTCAACTTTAGAGTTTTTGAAGCGAGGAATGCATCTATAAAAGGGAACCCTTATCGTCCATTCAAATGGGTCTCTAATCAGTGACTAGAAGACACATTGTGCAACATAAACCCTAGAGAGGAGTGTCGAGGTGGCCATAGTTGAGAGATTGGTCTTCCTACACAAGATTTCATGGCCTTCTTCATCTTTCCTACTACCTTTATATTGTTGTCCCTCACCATGAGTGAGTAGATGTTTCTATCGGGGCATGGGGACTAGCCCCAATCACCAGTACTTTATCTTAACTTGTATCTAAACTCTACAATATAGTTTATAAATGAAGTATGGTTATGCCTAATTCTTTGCCTTTCAAATTGACAACTTGATTTGCATATATGTTACAATCATGGATATGAAGGTTGTTGTGAGTGTGATTAGAACACCAAAATGATTTTATTGTCCCCCTGATATGCCGGCAAGGGATAATGAGGTGATTGGCCTTTGATATACTATGTGCCAAGGATGTTCAGTCATAAGTATGGGAGTTCAATTTAAATAAATAGGGAACTTGGGTGGCAAGGATGGTTGGTTCCAAGGGAGTTTAAGCCAAGTGACGACATGTATCATGTGAGGGTGAAACAACTAAGCCTTGATGTAGCAACAATTATCAGAGAATAAAATCTTGTTAGGATAATTACATAGGTCTGGGTAGCGAAACCCCAAGCCCTGGTTCTCTTTATTATTTGTTATTTACTTCCTTAATCTCTGTTTTTTTACAACAATTTTGTTTAACCAATATTTCAACTACTCGATGATAAATATTACTCTTAATACTTATGAATCTACATAACTTCTCAAAAAGGTTGTCCTTTGGGTTCAATCCTAAATTATACTAGAATAAGGCTTCCTCTCATGTGGAGTGGGGAATTAGTGCAATGTTTTTTTTAAACCTAGAAGTTATTCTTGTAGGGTTTTTCTTAGTTTGACATTTGGAGCCCCATTAGTTATACTTGATCCAAACGTTACATTTGACCTAACTCATGCATCCAACCCTTTTAGATACTTCAAATCAGTAATTTTGTTATGTTGGGAGAAAGTAATGCCTATGATCAACCCTGTTGCACTATGATGGTGTTTGAAACCCTAGTTTTCCTAATGTGACCTAAAGTGCCTTGATTCTTCCTTGTGCCCAAAATTTGATATGGATCTTAATCTCTTCTCTTTACACTTCTAAATAAGATATGTTCTATACTTTATGATCCCCATGGTGTAGATGTCCCACCTATCCCAAATCTTGGGACCTTGTGGCCTAGGTCTTATGTGTTGGATTTTTTAATGCATGTTGACAATGTGGAATCCTATAATGCCCAAACTTAGGGACATCCACCTAATCTTGAATATGAAACTTTTGTCTATATCTTGTTGATCTAAACTATTTTTATGCTTGTCTCTCATATCTTGATGATGTTTGACCTTAGTTTCCCTGTTATAAGCCTTAAGACCTAGTTATGTACGTAAGTGACACAAATCTTATTATCTCCATATGAAACCTTAGAATGATAGGAAATTTTAGCCACACATTCAATATGGACTCTAAGTGAACAAGAGATTGTCAAATGAACTAATAAGCAACCTTGAATCCTAACTTGGCTAAAATCCTAAAATTGAACCAGTTAGGGTTAATGATGAGAATATGATACATGAATGAAATCTTTTGCTTAATCAAGTGTTGCTTATGGCTAGATGGTCAAGGATGATCTAGGTTATGAACATATAAATTAGGTATGTTCTTTAAATAATTATATGACTATGGATTTCTTTGTTGGAATGTGAGACATATGTATGCGTGTTTACTTCCTCATGTATTACCAGTAGTACTCTAGTTTTATACTCAATGTTTGTCTTGTGTTATTGTGTTATAACTTGCAAACATAATATAAAAACTCCATTATACAAAAACTTATGCACCTGCCTATGTTCTAGGGGTTAGTACATGAGGTTGAGCGTCCTAATTGAGTTGTAAAGATAGGACAGACCATGTTGATAAAAGGGTTAGCTAGTCCTGAGAACCCTTACGGTCCCTTCCGATGGAAAGTAGTCAAGGCCCTAATGATATGTGATGTTGTTGGTATAATTGGAGTAAAATGATAAAAGCATGGGCTCTTTTTGCTAAATACTTGTTAATTCTTGTTCATCTACTTCTGCAACTTGTTTCAAATCATGCAATTCTTAATATATGTATCTTTTGGCCTTGTACTCAACACCTCTTGTGTTGAACCACACTGTTTCACAAATTTTATAGGTTCATAGAGGGATTAATGGGCTTGGTGAGCTATTTCAGGTGTACTTGTTGTAAGATCCCTAGTGTACATGAACATACTTGTAAATTTTCACTCTTGAATATGTAATTGAAATCTTCTAATAAAAACATTTCTCAATATATCTTGTAGAATGTTGAGACTATGATTAGTGCTTTTATTTGTTTCTGTTCATGTATTCTAAGCTTTTACACTTTTGCATTTTTGCTTTGATAATACCATTCTAGGGACAGATGCCTAGTCCTATCGCTATTGACTTTGTAGTCATTTTGAGTTAGGATTTGGGTAAAAACATTTCTGTGACACATATCCTAGAAATCTTGATACTATTCAACCCCTAGAAAATACACAAATACAATATCTAACAATTAATTTGGATAATACAATCTTATGTATATCTAGAGTGATGCAATTTGATATGATAGAAAGGGTATGTACATATGATTGATTCTAGTACCAGAATGTAATATGTTGGTATACATGTATTAAGTTATCCATATGTGCAATAAGAGGTATATATGTATTCATATATGATTGTATGGGAAACCTAAGCCCTAGACTTCACAATAAGAGTATTTCAATAAATACTTAACTTAGAGTAACACTTGACTCCAATTGCATAAACTACAATTATATGATATAATATAAGAGAATAAGAGTTCAATACCGTAATGGAAAGAATAAACATAGTTATATGCACGTATATGTAACTTAGACATACTTTGTCTTCGGTGGTTGAAGATGCATAGTAGAAGTAAAATAGTTATTCTATAATAAATCCACTTAATAAAATTAACAATGTTAATATCACATTAGTTGATTGGGACTACGGTAATAAAAATATGAAATTATATAATATGAATGTGCACAAATGTTTTCTTTGGTTAGACTAACATACATAATGTGGTCCTAGTATGAATACCTGAATTTGGGACCAAGCATAACTATTGATTTAATGTTTGATCGTGAATATCTGGTATGTGCAATCCCTATTTGATATTTAGGCATTTGTTCAAATTTGACATAATGAGGTACCTCTTGATATCCTTACTCTCTAATTAAAATTTCATACCCTTAAAGGAAATTATTTTTACTTATTGTGATATTTAATTATTAGTATTTTATTAATATTGCATTGGGTTTATTACCCCTCCTTCCATGTTATTTACTCGTGATGATGCAAATGATGGACATATGTCTCCTCTATTGTTGCATGTGATATTAGACTAAGATAAGTAAAGTAAATGCTTTTACATAAACATTAGTGTTTGTCTTTTCACCTGGGGTATGTCTTCCACCTCTTACATATACAATGATGCATCTTTCCACGTAGAGTGTGTATTTCTATCCATTTGACTTAGGCCAATGACATAGTGGGGTGTTGGCCCTACCTTAGTTAGTTTTAGTCTAATTTATTTACATGCAATTATATTCATTGTGATATTTTGGATTGTGAAATGAAATACTATATTATTTATGGCTCCAAAATTCATATGTCATATTCCTTTGATGGTTCATTATTTTATTTATTTTATCGAACTTACCAATTTTCTAATAAACCCCTTTTGAATGGGAAACCCCTTCATTTTACTTATTTGATCTAAACTTCCTAATTAGATTTTTATGCATATGCCAGAAGTGTTCTGACAAATACTTTTTGTTACCTTTTTGTGGGTGTCCTTCCCAAAACCACCAAACTTTAGGAGTTCTAGATAACAAGGACTTAGGAAAATCTCTTATAGGATGTGGCCATGAGGATATCTTGGAATGGATGGGTTTTCCATACATGGCCTTATCTTTACAAAGAAAAAGGTTTTAGTTTGTAATACCACCTTTTATGCTAAGGAAAAATTGTATAACAAATTATAGTGTAACTTTGTGATAGTTTTCTTTTCACTTCTTTATTATTACATGGATCTTTGTATCATACCATTTTAGAGGAGCTCCTCTCAGATCCCACACCTTACTATATGGTATAAGAGCCAAAAGTAGTCAGTAATCTGACTATTCTAAGTTATCATGTGTTGTTCCTACACATATGAGTAAAGTCATGTGACACTATATAGGATATTGATATATCTAATCACGAGTTGTGGAATAACAATTAGGGTTTCAAACCCTATATTATTTTGTTCTTATTATTCACCAAACGAGTAATATGGACAAGAATAAATTTTGGAACCCGAATCACCCCTAACATATCTAGGGTGTTTTCCAACTTACCTAAAAAGTAGTCTTAGTGATTCCTATCTCCTTCTAATAGGAAGTCAAATCAATTAGATTATAATGTAGAGTACCATATACACTCTTTGACATGCTTCACTCTAGTTCCCTCCTTAAATAATTTCCTTGTTGACATTCAAACATGCCTCGTCTACATCTACATTCGGATTGAGCATGCATGGATGACAAATGTTCCACCCTGACATATGTTTTTGTATCATGATGTAGCTCCATTATGATTAGGTGTGACTTGACTTCAACATGGAGTTACTTAATTGTGGTTTTTCCAAATTAAAATTTTCTCTCAGGTACTATTCCCTTTTATCCTGATTCTCCCATACCACAGGTTTAGTTTGGGAAAGTTTTAAGATTTCATAGAAGACCCTTATGAAATATATCTATAACACCTTCAAATTGTTGATTGGATAACTATATAATCCCTTAGGTTATATGGATATATAAATACCTGACGAGTCCAAGTGTTCGATATTCATAGTTTCCTTAGTCTGACAAACCCTAATATCTCATTGGGATGGTTGGGTAACTTGAGGACTGACTTATGTCCCATGTTGAAATTATGTATTAAATGATAGGATTGGGTATGATTAAGTTAAAGTGTTAAATGTTGTGTGAAGTAACCAATACAAATCTAGTAGAAGTATACATCATGTTAATAAGTGTACCCACATATACCATTGAAGGGTTAGACATTTTTGATACAATAAGTTCTAGTGAAAAGTGATTGACTTGGTTCTCTCATTAATTTTGGCACTAAAATTTTAGCTTCACGTCTCAAGAGTTTTCATCATCAAAATTATATTTATAATTAGTGTACTATAATGTACAAAAATATTTTTTCATTTTCATATGCTACTGACGGATTCATGAACTAAGTCATCACCACATGTAGTTTGAATTAGTAAGGGACCCTTAGTGAAACACTATTAACTAGTTAGACTAAACCTGAAGACGTAGAGCTATATTTGACCAATGAATTAGATGTTATGGATATACATACATGGCTTAGTCTACCCCTTTATGTGATTAGTTATATGATAGTTATACCTTTTTTAGGACCGAAGTTTTGTATTCTAGTAGTTTAGGATAGAAATTTTAGGAGGTCTAGACATGATAATGAAAGCACTAGATAATCCATCAGAGAGATACTCAACTAATGTACACTAATAAAATCACTACCTAATTAGGATAATTAATCATTGCCAAAATGGATCCATTGAAAATTAATTGGATGACTCGTAGAAAAGATATACTCATCAAATTAAGGTAAGTTTCTAAGATGAGAGAGTCCAATTAGTTGATGTTAGTCATAATGGTGCTCTAGGCTATGATCGTATGGATTTCAAGGATGAAATCCTCTTTAAGGGGTGGAGTATTGTAGCATACCAAAATTTAGGTACTCATCTCAATATTTTCTCTCCTTAGACTTATTTTCATTAGGTTAACATTAAATCCAATTTATCTTGAATTAGATAATTAAGAGTTATTGGAGTTGAGAAAATATAATCTATGAACATACTACCTTTTATATAAGGTTAAAGTTATAATATGTAACTAAGCCATTCAATAGGAGTTAAATATACTAATTCACTAGTTAATTAAGTTTGATCAAAGTTTGAATATATATAATCCTCCTAGTCTAAATAATGAAAACAAATTCAATAAACATGAAATAAGGTATATAATTGATCAAGAAATATATTAAATTCATTAATTGAGTACTTATCTTAAAGGAATAAAAATAAAATACCAAACGTTCCTATAAAATGAATTTGATAGTAAAATTGGGTTCATTGCATCTTGATTAGGCTTCATATGAAATTTTAGATCAAGTAGACAATAGTTTACCCTCCATCTAATTAATACAAGTTAAGATATCTACGACTATGGAGTAAATCCTATTAGTTAAGTTCATTTGACTTGATACAAGAAACATCAAGTGTTACTTCTTCCTCCTCCCTCCCCTCTCATATTATGTTGTCTTTTATCGTAAATGCTCGGTCCTCATTTGCAACCACTGATCCGTTCTTAGCCCTGCTCTTGCCTATTCCTTCCTTGCACCCTCCATATTTCTCTCATGTCCTTTCCCAATCCCGCAACCATCTTTTTTACTCCCTTCTAGTTGCAGCAACACAAACCTTAGTGTGGGGCAAAATTTTCCGAAACCATAAAAGAGTAATGCCAACATCAAATCACTATGAACTAGTTACGATGCTAACTTTAAAATGGTACAACAATTAAAAATAATAACTACAAATAACAAAAGGATTCTCAAAAAATATTTCAAGATATTTAATTACTGAAAATGAAATGATTTATCCATTGGCACAAGGAATCTAATATTTTTTCTTCGCCATTGGCTAGGCGCCTACTGTTATCCCCTATATGAGAGATCAACATTTTCGTTTGTGGGGATAACCAACTCTAAGGGACCTATAATTATCCATTATCCACTGCACAAGGTTGGGGAATATGACCCACCAAATCTAGTTAGGCAACACTCTTAGCCAATATTTGAATTTTTGTTCCAATAGAAAAAATCAACCAATATTTCAATTACTCAACAATGTTCAACATTCTATTTAGATTAAGGGACCTAAACACAAGGGAAAGGTTAATAACAAATTGGTTCATCACTTTTGCAAAATTATATGAATCAAATAAAATAGGGAGATAAACAATTCAATAATAGAATTCAAAATTTAGTACAAGTTTCAAACAAGGATTTCCAATCAAGATGTCCACAAAAATCAAGATGCCAATTTATCACAAATCTAGAAAGAAGAATATAATAGGGTTATTTGATGTTTCATAGCTTGATAATCAGTTTCTTGATTCTTATTAGGTGAAATTTCCATTTTGCCCCTTAGTGAGTATATTATCTAATGATCACTTTTGTTTGTTATAATATTTCATCCTAAAGTAATTAAGTTCATTACCATTATGTGGTCATAAATGTTCATGTAGTAACATACAATACACTAGTCATTACCCAAATATATATAATATCATTTTATTTGCTCCCATGATCAAATATGTGCATTTATCAATATACCCATACTAGGGATTTCTACGATTTAATTCAACATACACTAGTCATATACTTTGATATCAATTATGTTCCCAAACACAAGTAGGATTTTGATGAAACGAGATAGAGTTATTTCATACATTGTTCCACCAACAAGTCATATAAACTAAGTTTTTGTAAATAAAAGGCCATCTATGCATATGTATTGGAAAATTATCTAGTTTTCCTTGAGTTTTGAACCATGAATTATGTTCATTTGTTATTGGTTATATAAGTCACTACATCAATAACCAATTTTGTATTTGGAGAACAAATAGATGAAAGCATTTATTGGTCACACTATCATTCACGCTATAGTCTAGTAGACTTATATGTTGAGATGCATGGATTATTTTAGTAGGATTATTTATTGGGACTTTGTTGGGAGCCCTACATGGTTGAATATGCTAATACATTATAGTTTGTTCTAATGTCACTATAAGGCTAGGAAAGGAGAAACCAAGAAGAAGGAGAATCATAATACCACTTACAACATTGGAGGAGACTGATCAAAGGACTTCCTCCTAAGTTTGATGTATGTAGTTGTGTAGCAAATGGCCTCTATTAGCTTGGATAAACTCAACCCCAAAGACAAATCAATCGCCCACAACAGTTTGGACAATCAAAGGTTTTCTCATTCAGGAGGTGTAATGTTTGTAAAGAAGGTTTCTATAGATTGAGTCTTCAGCCGATTACCTTTTAGTATGTGTTGACATACTGGTTGGGATGGTAAAACAGGGCTCGCGGTGGTTAGAACTACTCAATCCATGAGGCCTGGAGGTTGTAAAGATAATTTTGTAAATAGGTTTGTAGGGGTGATTCAGGGTGGAATGGTGGTTGGTATGTGTCTAAGGGATTTCAAGGAGTGTTCTGGGATCTTATGTCAGTGGTTACAAAGGATGGTTGTAGATCAGTTTGCTCCAAATTTGATGACATGGATGGTTCTCCTCGTCCACCCAAAACTGGGAATTTATAAGCATGAGAAAGTACTAGGACGGTAATTGAAGCATCACTGTTGGTAACTACTGACTTTACTAGTTGTTAGAGGGTTGTATAGGGAAGAAAGACCTTGTTGTTCATTTTTTATCAGGTGAAACAACTTTAATAGAGCTTCCATTTATTATGTATGAATCTACTCAAAACCTTGATCTAGGTTAAGAGGGATACGAATTCAACAAATATTTATCAGGAGAAACGGTGGAAAACTGAGGGAGTTCTAACTCACAATTTCCTTTCAGTAATTGGAAGCCACAACTCAAATGTTCAGATTAAATATAGATGTTGGGTGAAATCCTTGTTTGACGGAGAATTAAACCCTCATTTAGTTCAATTTTGGGTGTCATTCTAGTTGACTTCAATAATTTATGTCTCCTATTTTACTACTCCTATGGATCCAAATTTTTAAACATATTTTTAAAGTGTATTATCCTAAATTCAAAAAATATTGAATCCCAAATTTATATTTTTAAAATCGCCAATAAATGTATTCTCTTAATTAATACAAATGTAATTATATAGTAACTAAATTTCAATTTTTGTGTGATTCCAATGCCCAGAACACATACTTGAGTTTAGTTTTCCAATTGTGGGTCAGAAATAGAATTATCAAATTTAAATGAGAAAAATTTTCATTTTGGTGCTCAAATGTCAAGATAATCCAATGAAGTGAAAATTTAGAATGGGAATTTAGAAAAAGAGATTTTCATTTTTAGAGGGTCATGTATAATAGCTCAAAATTAAATTTAGTACCTAAAATTTGGTAACTTACAACTCTTCAACCCTTAAAAAGGATGTTGTCCTTGAAATCAACACATCATTTGACTAGTTAGGTACTATTCTCCACCCCTAAAAAGGATTCAACTAAGAGTCTTATTTGGCATGTTGACATGGATTATTGTCACACTGCAAATTCAATAGGAATATAATTCCTAGAATTTATCGAAACCAAAGTGAAATAATGCCACCCGCAAGTGAACAGATCTTATCACAGTATAGATAAGGATCGAATCCCAAGAAACAACGTTTTTAAGAATCAACTAATAAAAGTAATATATCAAGAACTAGTGTTTATCACAAAAGTTGAGATTGGTTTGATTAATCTAAGGTTGCAAGAATAAAAAGAGATACACTAAGATTCTAGTTATAAATGGATGGAAACACTAGGGTGGAACTGGATTTAACCGCCACTACTCAAACCTGTGCATTCATTCAAATCCAAATATGTATGAAGATATAATTGGAGTTATGCAAGATTCCCCTTTCGTCAGAAACTTGCATGATTAGATATCCTTGAAAGCTTGATGTCTTGTTACTTATGGTTCATCTATCCATTACTCTGGAGACTTTTCGTCAAAAGTTCTCATCAGGGTATCAACCAAAGCTAATCAATATTCAAATCTCAAATGTTGAAGTTCTTGCAGTAAAATATCATAACTGTAACGACCCCGCCTCCCGGTAACCCCCAATTAAGGGAGACCGAAAGGTCGGTTCCGTTTTTCAATTAACACGATCAAAGGTTCAACAAATAATCAATGACAATTATGAAATTCTACTAACTAACTGAAATTTGGTATAAAATTAAAACTTTACTTACCTTTGAAAACCTTGGGAATCTATCTATCCAAGCTTGAATCCATTCTAACTAATCCTCCTTGCACTTTATGTTTTACTTTCACAATGTGTCACTTTACTGTTTGTTCTTTCAATTGTTGTTCCTAAAACGCCGACAAACAAAACGTCGGTCAGTATATCAAAATATACTGGTATGTGGGAACAACCAAAATCTTGCAAATATGGCTAACAATTTACTAATCACAATCAAATTAATTAACAAGCCATTTTACACTTTTCAGTATGACATTCTCCGCCGCTTTTGCCCTAACCCTGGCATACCCACCTTAGGGTGCCCTTTGCCAATGACTTATGGCCGCCTTCTCAATCCCGAGCTTGGTGCCTGGGGGTCACCACTCATGGTGCCCACTAGTCATGCAATATCATAGGCCACCTTCTTGGTGCTTGGGGTCACCACTCAAGGTGTCCATTGGTCTACCCTTCTGGGCCTAAACTTTGGCATCATCCATCAGGGTGGCATGTAGGTGCGAGAATCCATACTTCTATTATTAATGTGATAATCATAGTGACTTTATAATTTGCAAGTATGAACATCCAACAGATAATTTTGCATTCAATGTGATTAATCATCCGGAAAATCCTCGGAAAACTAAGGCGGTTATCCATAATTGACCACATACCTGATTTGTAGATTCAACAAGCTATTAATACTTCCAAGCAACCAAGTAATCCAAGAAGCAATTCAACAATCACAATATTCCTGAAAAGCACACATAACCTATTTACTACACTTTGCCAAGAATATTTCTATTTAATTGACTTGGATTCACTTTCTAGGGCTTCTAATCTGCATTAGGGTTTCATTAGAGTTCTTTGTAGATCTTTTTACATCTTTCCTCATGTGTATCCACAAAACCCTAAAACAGCAGTTCTAGGTGCAAAACCCTAATAACTCACATATTTACATTAAAGCCTTTTTAACATCTACTAGATTGAGGTTAACCTAACATCAGTTTTATAAAAAGGACTTCAAATTATATCTCATGAGCAACCATTAACCTTAAGTTAGGGTTTCTAAGCTATTATGCATCTTCATGCGTTCAAACCCTAAAACAAGCATGATATCATCTTATTATTCTCCATAGGTTATTATATCTCAAAGTAACATAATTAAGACATTAAACCCAACTTCTAAACATAATTAGGGTTTCTAAGTGTTTAATCATTCTTATTCAGAATAAAACCCTAAAACATGCAAGAAACATCTAGATCCGGTTCAAATTCATCATTATCTATTTGACAAGTTATAATTACTCAATTTCATCAACTAAACAATATGAACTTAACCAGTATGTTCAATTAGGGTTTCTTAATCTAATACATAAGCACTTTTCAATAGATTAAGACACTTTTGCAAAAATGAACGGATTCAAATTCTCAAACCAATTTTTAATGTGTTCCTCGTATTTTTCTAAGAAACTTTCATATTTTAATCTTATTCATCTGAGCTTCCTAACAGAAGTTATGATTTTTGCAAAATAATTCATTTTTCTGGATTATCAGTTATTTTTAGAAAATCATTGACCATCCGATCCGTGGTCCAGAGGACCACGCGAAATCCAATGGCCCTGAGCAATCCACTTAACTCGCAATTTAAGGGGCAAAAGACAGTGTTGCCCTTACCTATACTGAAGGGGCGGCGGGGTATTTTGGTAAGACGCCAAGGATCCGTCTTCAACCTCCGTCCTTCACTTCTTGCGAGCAAACGGTCAACCCAATGGTTGACTCAGAGATGTCATCCACCGACGGGCGAGCTAGGAGATTAGGAAGCTGCGTCATCCTCCCACGAACTCGACACTTGGTCCAATTCCTCTCCTCATCATTCCTTCATCACCAACGAAGCGGGGTTCTCCTCCGCCATTAACTGCTCCTCGACAGGGCCCTAGGTCCAGCCGATTCCATGAATTGACGACACCTCGGCGACCGTCTCCGCACCGCGGTTATGAGAGGATATCCGGTAGCTTTGCTCACTTGGTGGTTTGCAATACCCTATATATAGGGTGGCCATCGAGTCCCTGGTAAATTGGGGACTTCCCGTTTCACGATGAAACCCCACCAATCTCGGGATGATTGGGTTCGGAGCAGGCTCCTGAAGGAGATGGTCTCCTTCCTATCTTCGCAGATGGTTTTTAAATCAGGGGAAATGATCAAAACGAAATCATAGCCTGGTCTCTGATAGACCACATCCTGGTATGAGTGGGATTCATTCCAGACCATGGATCGTGGATCCAATGATCGTAAAAGAGCGCCCAAAAACAAAATTTAGGATTTAATCCCAGAAATATTGTGACACATCAACTATACTCTCTCTTTAGGATAATTTCAAAATTCCATATCTCAAAAACCGTGTGTCCTTTTGCAACCAAATTTTAAGGAAATCTTTAGATTTGCATTACCTTCCTTTATTCCAAATTTGGGCCTTAAACTCGACAAGAAAGATATGTTTTCTTCACATGCAAGTTAAAGTTTAATAAAAGTCATTTAAGTACAATTTCTTTCTCATAAGTCTTTATTTCCTTAATTGTGATTCCTTTTTCTATTAGGAACCATGTGAATACGAAATATTTTCCAAGATGGATCCATTATCCATATTTTCACATAATACATGTAATATTATCATTATCTCATATTTCTTCTAAATAAAGCAGTATTTAATTAATCTTTTCTCTTTATCTCTCTTCTATTTTCCTTATTAGTATTCATTTTATCATTAGGAATCCTTGGAATATGAAATTACACCAAGGATTATTCCATTATACCTCTTTTCACTTATTTTCCATATTTTATCATTGTTTACAATTTCTTCCTTAATAAAGAAATATCTAATTACTCTTTTCTTTTCTTATTGCATTTCCTTTGCAAATTTGGACTCCTTGGGACCCAAGGAACCCAAGAGGCACGAAATTCATTCTTGGATTACATTCCTTTGCCTTCTAGAGGTTTCTACCTCATCTCTCTTTTCTCAACAACTCAATTAGGCCCAATAGCCAATAAAGCCCACAAATCAAACAACAAGGCTATTTTAAACGAAATCCATTTATTCACAACAAATTATATCATTATTTGTCCAAATATCTTTAATATGAGAAATTACATTTCTCACCAAAGGAACCCAGAATTTGGGGTTGTAACATCCTTCCCCTCTTATGAGAATTTTGCCCTCAAAATTCCATCAAGCAAGCAAACAAACAGGATAAGTCTTCTTATGTCCATCAGGGCTCCCATGTGGCTTCACCCTTTCCATGGTGTTTACCAAGAACCTTCATTTTTTCATTTTCTTCCATCTGAGTTCTTTCTTACCTTGGTATATCGTACCCTCATAGGTGACTCAGGACTTTTCAGCCTTTCAAAAGATGAATAGGTTCAGGGCTCAACACATGGCTTGGGTACCTCACATAGTGCTCTAGATCGGACTCATGCATATCATTATTTTATCCTGAGGGTAAGGTAAACACAACCATCTTCACCAATCCATCTCAAATGGACCCATATATCGGGGACTCAGCTTTCTCAGCTGTAACTTAGAGGGGTCAGATTTTCACGTCACATATTCTCCCACAGTGAACTGCATGTCAGTCTTCTTTACATCAGCTCATGACTCATGTCACCATTGGGCTCTCTCTTGGCCATTGCACGATCAAAGCGACTTCATCTACACACAATATGGTTCTTTTCTGACCTTTGTGAGGCCTCCTCCACCAACATCATCTTAATGAAGTGGTGACTGACACAACCTCTCTATAAGACTTCTTGCATCCTGATAAAGGCTATGGTGGTTAACATCACATCTTAAGAATTGTCTCTATGTATCACACGTACTCTCATCATACCCTCTAGTCTAGATCATACGGTCCATTAGTATGGGGTGATAAACTGTACTATCATCGAGTTCATCATGCATCCACTTCTACCTCGGGGAAGTGAACTTTTGGGTTATACTCAAGAACTTGTGAACTCGCATCATGGTGTAGTTGAACCATCTCTTTCTCGTATGTAGTTCAACAGAACCTGTCTCTTGAACATACTCTTTTTTTTTCATGTCCTCTAGGTAAGGCAATCTACCATAACCCATATTGTATCTTGACCTTCTTGGTCTAGGAGAAACTCACAACATCCATAATGATGAACTCCCATTCCCTCTCGGGAACTCTTTATACTTTATAGCCATGCACTGGGTTAATGGTGTTCGTCCTTCACCTCCTGGCTTGCATGGCCACATGCTACATGCAACTTTGTTTTAAGCATCCAAAATGTTACCATTACTTACTATCTTCGTAGTTGTAACATCCCTGACCTGGGTTATGAGCTAACCCTAGGTGTTTTGCCTAAATATGTAATTAAATCTTTGTGATTAACTCTGAGCATGTAATTAAGCTTCTCAGAAATGTATATTTCAATTTTTGCTCCTTTTTATATAAAGTTGTAGCACTGTTTTGTAATACAGGGACCTATGTGCAATTTACCCATTTAGAAGGGTTAACCTGCAATTTGCACATGATGAGGTGTTCCTCTGATGTTGAGACATCATGAGAAACATTTTGGTAAAGTTTGAGGGATTTCCCAAGCTTGAGCACCAAGGTGCAGCTGTGGAAGCAATCCCGGTACTTGAAACCCTAATTTGGGGTAAAATGCAATTTACCCAAATAATGGGAAGCAATTTGTAAAGAATGTTATCTAAAGTATCTTGTTAGACTCTTGCCATCATTTAGAGAAGAAATGATGAGGAATTCACCTCAATTGAGTTATCAAGTTAAGAAATAGGCTCTGTGATTGAATAATCAGGGTATATGTGCAATATCCCTTTAAGTATGAACTTTATTATTAGATTGTCCTTCCTTGCCTTCTTTTCTATAACTTAAGATAAGGTTTGTCCTTAGAATAAAGAGGAAGGGACGAGCAAGTAATGAAGGAAGGACTTAGTTGGAATTAAGGGAAACTTATGAGCTAATGTTGAAAATCCTACCCCAAGTATATAAGCCCTCCTTTCCTTAGTTGCAAGGGAACTTAACCTTCGTTCCCTTACTGTTTCATTTCACCAAAGACGACCAAGGACTGCCTTGGAGCTAAGGAGGACGAACAAGGGGTGCAAGGTAGGTTTAAACCCCTCTTCTTGCCTAATTCCATGGTTAGAATTCGAATTCAAGGTCATCTTCATGGCTAATTCTCGAAACCCTATCTTTCTAGCCGTCTCTTTTCATCCTTCCTTGGAGTTTTCACCTTGGCCAACCTGTGGGAACTCAAGGACGCCATTAGAGCTTGGAGCTTGAAAGCTTGGAGCTCAAGAAACAAGCTTTAGGTGGGTTTTATAACTCTAAACCTATGCTTTACTATGTTCATCTTTATATGCGAGTTAATGATAGCTCCTAGTATTTCCCTACTTTTCCCTGCTATTTTGCAAACAAACCCGTGGGATATCTGTACTGTTCTTGAGCTAGATGATGAAGGCGTGTTTTCCAAGAAAAACCCACCGCTTTTCTTTTCCCTAAACGGTCCTAACAGTTTGCTCTCACGACCTCAAGACCGTGAGAGAGCCTCGCGGTCTCGAGACCGTGAGAGGGCTCGCGGTCTCAAGACCGATTGGCCCTGTTGACCGAGCGTGGACCATATAAGAAACTTGTTCCTAATTATATAGGCTAAATACCCTCAAAATTTGGGAGACTAACTCCAAAGGAATCGGGAGATATGACCTTTTTAAGTCACAACTTTAAATGAATTAATTGCTGATTTTCAAACGGTCTGAAATTGCCTTTTTGGGCAAACGGTCTCAAGACCGTGAAAGGTCGTTGACTAAGCGTTGACCCCATGAGATTACTGTTCAAAATTATGTTAATTAACAACTCACCAAGTTTGATGGTCTAATTCCAAACGGGCTAAGAGTTGAAGGGTGAATACTAGGGCTAACCCTAGATAAAATCAGTACTGAAATTATGGTGATCTAATTAGGGTTTTTAGGGTTGATTGACCTAAACGGTCTCAAGACCATGTGGGGTCCACCCACATGACCTCAAGACCGTGAGGACAATCACCCAAGACCATTTGAAGGTCTAGGGTTGAGTAATTTGACCAATTGAACACCAATTGCAAATAAGTTATCAATTTAATCAAAATTCTGATTTTGTGACCAATCAGGGTTCAACCTCTATCAAATCACCTTAGATTTTTATGAAATCTTGGGCAAACGATCTCAAGACCATGTGGGGTCCACCCACATGACCTCAAGACCGTTTGAGCCAAGTTTGGGCCCAATTGGAGCTCAATTGAAGGGTTCAACCTTGTGTTGATACACATTGTTGAGTGTTGATGGGTGAACATTGATAGACCTTAATTGAATCGATTTCAATCCTAATTGGTCAACAATTGAGGGTCAATTGAATGACCATTTGGTTAAGCATAACCTTAATTAACTCAATCCATAGGTGGTCAACAGTTATTGGACCTTTTGAAGGCTTCAACATCGGTTGACATCATCGTTTGATTTGTTGAACCTTTGTTGAAGGACCTTGCGGTTGAGACCGTGAGGTAGCTCACGACCTCAAGACCGTGAGGTAGCTCACGACCTCAAGACCGTGAGGTAGCTCACGACCTCAAGACCGTGAGGTAGCTCACGACCTCAAGACCGTGAGGTGGCTCACGACCTCAAGACCGTGAGGTGGCTCACGACCTCAAGACCGTGAGGTGGCTCACGACCTCAAGACCGTGAGGTAGCTCACGACCTCAAGACCATGAGGTGGCTCACGACCTCAAGACCGTGAGGTGGCTCACGACCTCAAGACCGTGAGGTGGCTCACGACCTCATGATCGTGAGGGGGCTCACGATCTCAAGCCCATGAGGAGGCTCACGGTCTTGGAGCTAGAAAGGGGCTCATGGACTTGAAAGGTCAAAGTGAGCAATCGGTCAACACTTTCAACCGAATTCAATCATGTGATGGTTCAATGTTGCTCAAATCAAACACTAATGATAATCTAAGATAGTAAGGAGTTATTTGATTAAGGTTTTTGACTATGATGATGATCAATGGGGTGAATTACCAAGATACCCCTGAAGGGTCAATTGAGTTATACTTTACTCAATTCAAACCCTAATTACATGAGAATGATGTTTTTAGTTATAATGACTCTATCTAACCTGATCTAGTCTAATGTTATCATCAACCATTAGTATGATGAAAGAGAGAGTACTCTAGAGAGAGAAAGTACCCTAGAGAGAGAAAATAACTCTAATCACTTAATGGTGATGTTTTTGGCTATGATAGCCTATGATGACTCAACCCAACCTGTTTTAGAGTGATGTTGATATCACCTAACCTTATGATGAGAGAGAAAGTACTTCTAGAGAGAGAAAGTACTTCTAGAGAGAGAAAGTACCTCTTTTAAATGGAAACTCAATTGAAGCATCCCCAATACACAGAAATGAGCATAATTAGGGTATGATCCACCTGTGTGAGATCATAGAAACCCTAATTATGATAAATGATGAACCTTTAACTAATCCAAGAGCATCAATGAAGGTGTTACTCATACATGATGATGTTATGAGTTTAATTCACCTGTAATGTGAATAAGTAAACCCTAATTCAAGGGTGATGACATGTAATATGAATAGTAAACCCTAATTCAAGGGTAATGGCATGCTTTTGAGCAATAAACTCTATTTGATTTAAATTAAAGATTTAACTCTTATGACAAGAGTAGGAAGTACATTCCTTATTGTTATATTACCTTTATCAGATGTATTAATCATGCAGGTTCTGATATGAAGGTAATTATATCCAGGTATGGATGTTGATGTTATATTCATTGAAGGCATGTTGTAGCCTTATGAATAAGTAATGTAATCTGATGCCTTGCTAGTGGCATCCTATGCTGATAATGGGCTATGAGAGCCATGAATACCATCAAGGTCATGCTTTAGAGATGACTTGTGATGAGGATAATGAGAAATGATGATTGATATGAGTTAGGCCTGTTACATTTAGTATTCTTCTTTTATAGCTGCTATGCTACTGTTATTGTTTGAAGAACAATGTATGCTGTTAAAGAATACTGAATGTACCTAACTAATCAAGTATAATGTAGAGCCCTGATCATAGATCCATCATTGTCAGAAATTAAGTGATGGTGAAACAGGTTTTCCATAGGGAACTCCTGGAGCACATACTTTTGAGTATGTGGGGTACATGGATGTGTAGAACCTTACATCCTAGTGTAGGAAAGTGATGTAGATGTGGAATCCATCCATCCTTCACTATAGTTCCATACCGTATCAGTGGTAGGTAAACATGAAACCTCCTGATGACGAAGAAAGCACAGATATCCGTATCAGTGGTAGGTAAATATGAAACCTCCTGATGACGAAGAGAGTACAGAACGCCACTGTGACTCTAGAATAGCGAAGGACCAGTTTACCCTGGTGAGCTATAGTAGTAGAGACACAAGATGTCCTACAAGTGATCCTCTTACTGACTGAGGAAGATGAAGGTCATGAGAATCCGGCTCTCTTAATGACCTATGTATGATACTGATGCGGCTTCTCAGCGATCAGTTGGAGTATGAGTGGTAAGCCTCATCTCCACAGGGCATAATGTTGTTTGTAAAACATAATCAACCATGTAGTATAACTTGTTAGAGATGACTCCAAGTTAGTTGATTGATGTTACATTGCAATAATGTTGATATTCTCCATATCTCCTAATTTGTAGAGATCTTGTTATATCTGCAACTGTTATAGAATGCTTTGAAGGCTTTACTGTTTAAAATAATCTTTGATGTTATAATAAAGCTTCTGGCGAAGAGTTATAACTCTCTCTGGGACAATTATGTATAATTGTCTCACCCCGTAGACTTCAACTTTTTAGGTGGACGTCGGAGACGAAGAAACCAGCCTACAAGTGATCAATCTCAGCAGCAGCACCAGGGGCAGCAGTAATCTCAGGTGGAGATTTGTCCTGCCATGTGGTGTAGTTAGAGTCAGTCCTATGTGTCCTCTGTACTCTCAGGTCTTGGAGTCTTGTGTTATGTGATCTTGAGATTTTGTATCTTGAATGTATATAATTACTCAAGAAGTAATTATCCTGAGATGTAAATAGTTACCTCTCTTTATGAAAGGAGTTTTTATGGATACAAGTTCTTATCTCGAAAAGTTTTAATTTTCCGTGATTTTTGTCTTCCGCTGATTACCGATTCGCTTCCGCTAAGTTTTAATCGTGTTTATGTCATGGTTTGGAGATTAGAGCCCACAATTAGTGGTATCAGAGCTCCAGGTTCAGTTGAGTCTACAGAGGCATAGGACTTAGGATGTCGAGTCTACCTTTAGTACTCCTTCCTTATCTAATAGAATCTTCTGCTCCTCAGGAGAAGAAGATACATAAGAATGTCAGAACATCGTGATGAGCACGTGGCAGAGAGTAGTGCTAGTGCACCTCGAGGCGGTGCAAGAGTTCCGAGAATAGAACAACCTGCACCTGAGTCGCCAAGAGAGCCACCCCAGTTCGACCCAGCTGACATGAGTGATCCAGCTGTACAGACGATGTTCGGGCAGTTCATGACTGCCATGACACATATAACTGATAGGATGCCCATTCCTGCACCTAGGGCACCTGTCCAGCCTGAAGTACAAGGTATTGGTAAGACATTCGAACGACTTCGTCGTTTCGGAGCTACCGAGTACTTCGGAACTGCCGACCCAGCAGATGCTGACTTATGGTTGACAGAGTTGGAGAAGGCTTTCAGGATTCTTATGATTCCGGAAGCTGAGAAGGTTAGACATGCTGTCTATCTTCTCAAAGGCAGTGCTGGTCACTGGTGGAACATGGAAGAGCAGAAGAGACCTGGAGTAGAGTTCTCATGGGAAGAGTTTCGTCGGGAATTTATCAATAGATATTTTCCAAAGACCTTCCTAGATGAGAAGATTTCTCAGTTTGAGAAACTAAGGCAGGGTATGATGAACATTAGCGAGTATGAAGCTAAGTTCATGGAGCTGTTGCGGTTTTGTCCGCATATGGCTGCTACAGATGAGGAAAGAATCAGAAGATTTGAAAAGGGTTTGAATTCCGATATGTCAACCCCTGTGTCTGCCTTAGAAAACAGAGAGAGATTCTCTACCTTCGTTGAGTCAGTCTGAAGGATAGAGAGATCTGTGGTTGAGAAAAGACAAACCCATAAAAGATATCCACAGTTCCAGGGTTCTTCATCTAGGGATTCCAAGAAACCTAGATTCTCTGCACCTAACCCTCCACCACCCAGATCGAGTTTTCAAACTCAATGGACACCAAGTAGAGGTAGAGGACGGAGTCAACCGCTTCAAGGGACACACAGTTCTGCATCAGTGTCAGTTACAGACCACCCAGACCACAACAACAGGAGAAGAGTTGCTACAACTGTGGTAAGGTGGGACACTTGATGAAGGATTGCCATTCTAGGCCTGTCGGTGTGACACAACAACCTCCGAGACAGAATCAACAGGGATCTCAGAATAGACAACATCAAGGAGCAGCTCGAGGACGTGGACAAGCATCTCAAGCTGGATCATCAGCACCACCTCAACACCAGGCGACTGCGAGGTTCTATGCTATGAACCCACCTGAGGCAGTTGTCAATCCACGGGTAGTGGCAGGTCAGATGAAACTTTTATATTCTGATATGTCTATATCCTGTAATATATATGTTCTGATTGATCCGGGTGCTACGCACTCTTTCATCACTCGTGAAGTGATTCGTAACTGCAATATGACTGTTAGTCATAGAGCAGATAGTTTGTTGTTAGAGACTCCGTTGAGTGGGTCTGCCGTTTTGCAGGAGGTATGTTCTCCCTGCATCCTTTTCTTTTCTGACCATCGCATTCAAGTGGACCTTATACCACTTGATATGCAGGGGTTTGATATAATCCTTGGGATGGATACCTTAGAAAGGTATAGAGTTGTCTTGGATTGTGAGTCCAAGTTGGCTGTGTTTGCTGATGAAAGCAACACATGGATCTTTCAAGGTGAAAGAAAGATTCTGCCCACCTGTCTTGTGTCAGCTATGGTTGCTGATAAGCTGTTGAGGCAAGGATGTTATGCATTCTTAGCCCATGTGGTAGATGTTACCAAGGAAAGTTCCAACCCTGCTGAAGTTCCCATAGTCAGGGAATTCGAGGATGTGTTTCCTGAAGAACTTCCTGGTATACCACCACCTCGGGAGATTGACTTTGAAATCAATCTGATTCCAGATACGAAACCCATAGCTCAAACTCCGTATAGAATGGCTCCTGCCGAGATGGCAGAACTCAAGAAACAGCTTCAAGAGTTACTTGAGAGAGGTTTTATCCGACCGAGTACTTCACCTTGGGGTGCTCCGGTCTTGTTTGTTAAAAAGAAAGATGGGTCAATGCGGTTATGCATCGACTATAGACAACTCAATAAAGTGACAATAAAGAATAGGTATCCTCTGCCGAGGATTGATGATCTCTTTGACCAGTTGCGTGGTGCAACAGTCTTTTCAAAGATAGACTTGAGGTCTGGATATCACCAACTTCGTATTAAGGATAGTGACATATCCAAGTCTGCCTTTAGGACAAGATATGGTCACTATGAGTTCACGGTTATGTCGTTTGGACTAACCAATGCACCAGCTGCATTTATGGAACTCATGAATAGAGTTTTTCGACCTTTCCTTGATCAGTGTGTTGTCGTCTTCATAGATGACATACTGATTTATAGTAAAGATGCTCAGCAGCATGAGCAGCATCTTCGCCAAGCTTTGACCTTGCTAAGAGAACATAAGTTGTATGCTAAGTTTAGCAAGTGTGAGTTCTGGCTGCCGGAGGTATCTTTTCTTGGACATATAATATCCGCCTCGGGAATTCGTGTTGACCCTACAAAGGTAGAATCTGTTCTACAATGGGAACAACCGAAAACACCGACGGAGATTCGAAGTTTCTTGGGGTTAGCTGGCTATTATCGAAGGTTCATTAAGAACTTTAGTTCCATAGCTTTACCCTTGACCAAGTTAACCCGGAAGGATGTTCCTTTTTCTTGGAGTGATAAGTGTCAACAATCTTTCCAGTTACTGAAGGAGAGGTTGACAAGTGCACCTGTATTAGTGCTACCTGAACAAGGAAAAGGTTATATAGTTTTCTGTGACGCTTCCAAGAATGGACTAGGATGTGTGTTGATGCAGGATAAACAAGTGATTTCTTTTGCTTCCCGACAGCTTAAGAAACACGAGGAGAATTATCCAACACACGATCTGGAGTTAGCAGCTGTGGTTCATGCTTTGAAGATCTGGAGACATTATCTCTACGGAGAGACATTCCATATTTTCACAGACCACAAAAACCTTAAGTATATCTTCTCTCAGCATGAGCTCAACATGAGGCAACGTCGCTGGATGGAGTTAATCAAGGACTACGACTGTACAATTGATTACCATCCAGGTAAGGCCAATGTTGTTGCAGATGCCTTGAGTAGGAAATCAGCCACATCAACCATGAATAGAGCACAACTAAACTCTTTAGTATGCTCTAGAAGAGATATGCTTATCTCTTTAAGGCAAGACAATGTACAGTTGAAGGTATCATTGCTAGCCGGTTTGTTAGCTGAGATGCATATTAAACCTACCCTAAGAGAGCAGATTAAAGAAGCACAGCTAGATGATGCTGCAGTTCAACATATAAGATCTGAGTATGGAAATGAGAAGCAAGATGGGTTTCATGACTCAAAAGATCAAGTAGCTTGTTATAATGGAAAAATGATAGTGCCGGATGTGGACAACTTAAGGAAGTTAGTCCTGGAAGAAGCCCATTCTTCCA
Source organism: Alisma plantago-aquatica (assembly GCA_963693085.1). Lineage (NCBI taxonomy): Eukaryota > Viridiplantae > Streptophyta > Magnoliopsida > Alismatales > Alismataceae > Alisma > Alisma plantago-aquatica. The sequence continues at coordinate 790,916,892 of OY856410.1, read as the reverse complement.
TGTATGCTATGCATCCAGGGAGCACCAAGATGTATCGGAATTTGAAGGATCTATATTGGTGGCCTGGGATGAAGAAGGACGTTGCAGAGTTTGTTCTGAGGTGCCCTGTGTGTCAGCAAGTTAAAGCTGAACACCAGAAGCCTGCAGGGACAATGCAACCTTTACCCATATCACAGTGGAAGTGGGACCATGTGACCATGGACTTTGTTGTTGGCCTACCCAGGACAAGCAAAGGACATGATTCCATTTGGGTAATTGTTGATAGGTTGACTAAGACAACACATTTCTTACCTGTTAAAACAACCTATTCTGCTGAAAGGTTATCAGAGTTATATGTGCAAGAGATAGTGCGTTTGCACGGAGTTCCTGTCACAATAGTTTCGGACAGAGGTCCTCAATTTACAAGTCGTTTTTGGGAACAGTTGCACAATGCCTTAGGCACTAAGCTGAGGTTTAGTACGGCCTTTCATCCACAGACTGATGGACAGTCAGAAAGGACCATACAAACCTTAGAAGACCTGTTGCGAGCATGTGTTCTCCAGTTCACCGGAAGTTGGGATCTACACCTAAGCTTGATAGAGTTTGCCTATAACAATAGCTATCAGCATAGTATTGATATGGCACCTTATGAAGCCTTATATGGTAGACGTTGTAGATCACCCTTGTGTTGGTTTGAGACTGGTGAGCACCAGTTGTTAGGTCCTGACCTGGTGCAGCAAACCACGGAAAAGATTAAAGTAATACAACATAAGATTAAGACTGCTCAAGATAGGCAGAAATCTTATGCTGACAAACGTCGTAGACCTTTAGAGTTCCAGATTGGAGACAAAGTGTATCTTAAGGTCTCACCTTGGAAAGGGGTCCTTCGTTTTGGAAGGAAGGGGAAGTTAGCTCCTAGATATATGGGGCCTTATCCAATCATTGAACGGATTGGAAAGGTAGCATATAAACTAGAGCTGCCCCCAGAGTTACAAAGGTTACATCCTGTGTTTCACATTTCTATGTTGAAGAAATGTCACCCAGACACCGAGTCAGTTCTACAACCTATGGAAGTAGAATTGAATGATGACATATCCTATGAAGAGGGACCAGTGTCAATCCTTGATAAACGAATTAAAAAGTTAAAGAAGAAAGATATAAGTCTTGTGAAAGTCCTCTGGAATCATCGTGGTATTGAAGAAGCCACTTGGGAGTTAGAGGATGAGATGAGAAGGAAGTATCCTACCCTTTTCTCGTAATATGTTTTATCGATTTCGGGGACGAAATCCTTGTAAGGGGTGGATAATTTGTAACATCCCTGACCTGGGTTATGAGCTAACCCTAGGTGTTTTGCCTAAATATGTAATTAAATCTTTGTGATTAACTCTGAGCATGTAATTAAGCTTCTCAGAAATGTATATTTCAGTTTTTGCTCCTTTTTATATAAAGTTGTAGCACTGTTTTGTAATACAGGGACCTATGTGCAATTTACCCATTTAGAAGGGTTAACCTGCAATTTGCACATGATGAGGTGTTCCTCTGATGTTGAGACATCATGAGAAACATTTTGGTAAAGTTTGAGGGATTTCCCAAGCTTGAGCACCAAGGTGCAGCTGTGGAAGCAATCCCGGTACTTGAAACCCTAATTTGGGGTAAAATGCAATTTACCCAAATAATGGGAAGCAATTTGTAAATAATGTTATCTAAAGTATCTTGTTAGACTCTTGCCATCATTTAGAGAAGAAATGATGAGGAATTCACCTCAATTGAGTTATCAAGTTAAGAAATAGGCTCTGTGATTGAATAATCAGGGTATATGTGCAATATCCCTTTAAGTATGAACTTTATTATTAGATTGTCCTTCCTTGCCTTCTTTTCTATAACTTAAGATAAGGTTTGTCCTTAGAATAAAGAGGAAGGGACGAGCAAGTAATGAAGGAAGGACTTAGTTGGAATTAAGGGAAACTTATGAGCTAATGTTGAAAATCCTACCCCAAGTATATAAGCCCTCCTTTCCTTAGTTGCAAGGGAACTTAACCTTCGTTCCCTTACTGTTTCATTTCACCAAAGACGACCAAGGACTGCCTTGGAGCTAAGGAGGACGAACAAGGGGTGCAAGGTAGGTTTAAACCCCTCTTCTTGCCTAATTCCATGGTTAGAATTCGAATTCAAGGTCATCTTCATGGCTAATTCTCGAAACCCTATCTTTCTAGCCGTCTCTTTTCATCCTTCCTTGGAGTTTTCACCTTGGCCAACCTGTGGGAACTCAAGGACGCCATTAGAGCTTGGAGCTTGAAAGCTTGGAGCTCAAGAAACAAGCTTTAGGTGGGTTTTATAACTCTAAACCTATGCTTTACTATGTTCATCTTTATATGCGAGTTAATGATAGCTCCTAGTATTTCCCTACTTTTCCCTGCTATTTTGCAAACAAACCCGTGGGATATCTGTACTGTTCTTGAGCTAGATGATGAAGGCGTGTTTTCCAAGAAAAACCCACCGCTTTTCTTTTCCCTAAACGGTCCTAACAGTTTGCTCTCACGACCTCAAGACCGTGAGAGAGCCTCGCGGTCTCGAGACCGTGAGAGGGCTCGCGGTCTCAAGACCGATTGGCCCTGTTGACCGAGCGTGGACCATATAATAAACTTGTTCCTAATTATATAGGCTAAATACCCTCAAAATTTGGGAGACTAACTCCAAAGGAATCGGGAGATATGACCTTTTTAAGTCACAACTTTAAATGAATTAATTGCTGATTTTCAAACGGTCTGAAATTGCCTTTTTGGGCAAACGGTCTCAAGACCGTGAAAGGTCGTTGACTAAGCGTTGACCCCATGAGATTACTGTTCAAAATTATGTTAATTAACAACTCACCAAGTTTGATGGTCTAATTCCAAACGGGCTAAGAGTTGAAGGGTGAATACTAGGGCTAACCCTAGATAAAATCAGTACTGAAATTATGGTGATCTAATTAGGGTTTTTAGGGTTGATTGACCTAAACGGTCTCAAGACCATGTGGGGTCCACCCACATGACCTCAAGACCGTGAGGACAATCACCCAAGACCATTTGAAGGTCTAGGGTTGAGTAATTTGACCAATTGAACACCAATTGCAAATAAGTTATCAATTTAATCAAAATTCTGATTTTGTGACCAATCAGGGTTCAACCTCTATCAAATCACCTTAGATTTTTATGAAATCTTGGGCAAACGATCTCAAGACCATGTGGGGTCCACCCACATGACCTCAAGACCGTTTGAGCCAAGTTTGGGCCCAATTGGAGCTCAATTGAAGGGTTCAACCTTGTGTTGATACACATTGTTGAGTGTTGATGGGTGAACATTGATAGACCTTAATTGAATCGATTTCAATCCTAATTGGTCAACAATTGAGGGTCAATTGAATGACCATTTGGTTAAGCATAACCTTAATTAACTCAATCCATAGGTGGTCAACAGTTATTGGACCTTTTGAAGGCTTCAACATCGGTTGACATCATCGTTTGATTTGTTGAACCTTTGTTGAAGGACCTTGCGGTTGAGACCGTGAGGTAGCTCACGACCTCAAGACCGTGAGGTAGCTCACGACCTCAAGACCGTGAGGTAGCTCACGACCTCAAGACCGTGAGGTAGCTCACGACCTCAAGACCGTGAGGTGGCTCACGACCTCAAGACCGTGAGGTGGCTCACGACCTCAAGACCGTGAGGTGGCTCACGACCTCAAGACCGTGAGGTAGCTCACGACCTCAAGACCATGAGGTGGCTCACGACCTCAAGACCGTGAGGTGGCTCACGACCTCAAGACCGTGAGGTGGCTCACGACCTCATGATCGTGAGGGGGCTCACGATCTCAAGCCCATGAGGAGGCTCACGGTCTTGGAGCTAGAAAGGGGCTCATGGACTTGAAAGGTCAAAGTGAGCAATCGGTCAACACTTTCAACCGAATTCAATCATGTGATGGTTCAATGTTGCTCAAATCAAACACTAATGATAATCTAAGATAGTAAGGAGTTATTTGATTAAGGTTTTTGACTATGATGATGATCAATGGGGTGAATTACCAAGATACCCCTGAAGGGTCAATTGAGTTATACTTTACTCAATTCAAACCCTAATTACATGAGAATGATGTTTTTAGTTATAATGACTCTATCTAACCTGATCTAGTCTAATGTTATCATCAACCATTAGTATGATGAAAGAGAGAGTACTCTAGAGAGAGAAAGTACCCTAGAGAGAGAAAATAACTCTAATCACTTAATGGTGATGTTTTTGGCTATGATAGCCTATGATGACTCAACCCAACCTGTTTTAGAGTGATGTTGATATCACCTAACCTTATGATGAGAGAGAAAGTACTTCTAGAGAGAGAAAGTACTTCTAGAGAGAGAAAGTACCTCTTTTAAATGGAAACTCAATTGAAGCATCCCCAATACACAGAAATGAGCATAATTAGGGTATGATCCACCTGTGTGAGATCATAGAAACCCTAATTATGATAAATGATGAACCTTTAACTAATCCAAGAGCATCAATGAAGGTGTTACTCATACATGATGATGTTATGAGTTTAATTCACCTGTAATGTGAATAAGTAAACCCTAATTCAAGGGTGATGACATGTAATATGAATAGTAAACCCTAATTCAAGGGTAATGGCATGCTTTTGAGCAATAAACTCTATTTGATTTAAATTAAAGATTTAACTCTTATGACAAGAGTAGGAAGTACATTCCTTATTGTTATATTACCTTTATCAGATGTATTAATCATGCAGGTTCTGATATGAAGGTAATTATATCCAGGTATGGATGTTGATGTTATATTCATTGAAGGCATGTTGTAGCCTTATGAATAAGTAATGTAATCTGATGCCTTGCTAGTGGCATCCTATGCTGATAATGGGCTATGAGAGCCATGAATACCATCAAGGTCATGCTTTAGAGATGACTTGTGATGAGGATAATGAGAAATGATGATTGATATGAGTTAGGCCTGTTACATTTAGTATTCTTCTTTTATAGCTGCTATGCTACTGTTATTGTTTGAAGAACAATGTATGCTGTTAAAGAATACTGAATGTACCTAACTAATCAAGTATAATGTAGAGCCCTGATCATAGATCCATCATTGTCAGAAATTAAGTGATGGTGAAACAGGTTTTCCATAGGGAACTCCTGGAGCACATACTTTTGAGTATGTGGGGTACATGGATGTGTAGAACCTTACATCCTAGTGTAGGAAAGTGATGTAGATGTGGAATCCATCCATCCTTCACTATAGTTCCATACCGTATCAGTGGTAGGTAAACATGAAACCTCCTGATGACGAAGAAAGCACAGATATCCGTATCAGTGGTAGGTAAATATGAAACCTCCTGATGACGAAGAGAGTACAGAACGCCACTGTGACTCTAGAATAGCGAAGGACCAGTTTACCCTGGTGAGCTATAGTAGTAGAGACACAAGATGTCCTACAAGTGATCCTCTTACTGACTGAGGAAGATGAAGGTCATGAGAATCCGGCTCTCTTAATGACCTATGTATGATACTGATGCGGCTTCTCAGCGATCAGTTGGAGTATGAGTGGTAAGCCTCATCTCCACAGGGCATAATGTTGTTTGTAAAACATAATCAACCATGTAGTATAACTTGTTAGAGATGACTCCAAGTTAGTTGATTGATGTTACATTGCAATAATGTTGATATTCTCCATATCTCCTAATTTGTAGAGATCTTGTTATATCTGCAACTGTTATAGAATGCTTTGAAGGCTTTACTGTTTAAAATAATCTTTGATGTTATAATAAAGCTTCTGGCGAAGAGTTATAACTCTCGCTGGGACAATTATGTATAATTGTCTCACCCCGTAGACTTCAACTTTTTAGGTGGACGTCGGAGACGAAGAAACCAGCCTACAAGTGATCAATCTCAGCAGCAGCACCAGGGGCAGCAGTAATCTCAGGTGGAGATTTGTCCTGCCATGTGGTGTAGTTAGAGTCAGTCCTATGTGTCCTCTGTACTCTCAGGTCTTGGAGTCTTGTGTTATGTGATCTTGAGATTTTGTATCTTGAATGTATATAATTACTCAAGAAGTAATTATCCTGAGATGTAAACAGTTACCTCTCTTTATGAAAGGAGTTTTTATGGATACAAGTTCTTATCTCGAAAAGTTTTAATTTTCCGTGATTTTTGTCTTCCGCTGATTACCGATTCGCTTCCGCTAAGTTTTAATCGTGTTTATGTCATGGTTTGGAGATCAGAGCCCACAGTAGTACCAAGGTATATCATGTCCTCCTGTATTGTTATGATTCCTCAAGCTTGATACCTCGGAAACCCTAAACCACTCTCAAAAGGGTTTTATTACCTTCCTATCCAAAGAAGTGTATCTGAGGTTCTATCACCATCCTTTCACTACATCAAGGACTAAACTGGCTAACCAAACAACCATTAACTTGTTCAACATATCTTATTATATCCGAGTGTTAGCCAAAACACTTATTCTGTCCAAACATAGGGTTAGTCGAACAACCTCAACTTCTTCTAGCTTCCAGCTAAACTAGGTAGCTATATCTCAACTAGAGCATTCATTACCACTCCTTATCCTTAGGTGTTAGTTAATGTCGAAGACATACTCCTCCATGCATTATACTTATCATCTCATCTCAAACTCTAAGGTTGTCTTCATCAAGGAACTCTGAGCTCATCCTCATGGTGATCAAACTCAACCTTGTGATTCCTTGTAACACTTGCAAAATTCCACTTAGTTCAAGATAAAACATCCTCACAAGATGATCTCCTTAACACTCTTAGTGTTTGTAAATCATCCATGCATTATTCTCTCCACAAAGGTATGTTATCATCTCTATCCTCATACCTTGTAGCAACGTTCCAACTTACATCATTTTTATCCTTGGTGTAAGGCATGCGTACTGTCCTATCTCTCACCCCCATAACAAGAAGAAATAAGCATTTGGTTGCAGTCCAAATACAGAGTTCTTCCTGTTCCAAGAGTAGAGATGGTACAACCCACCTCGCCAGTACACTTTCAAATCTAAGTTGAAATGTGCCACATATGTCTCTACATCACAACCATTATGATATCAAAAATTACTTCCATGGAAAACTGGTCTCGAACTTACTTGGTCCAAGAACAATCCTTAGTCATCTCCTCTAGGTCTATAGGGTGCCGGCACTTTTGGGGTCATCCCTTTTCCCTTATGCATCCAGAGAGTGCCCTACTCATCTGCCCTTTGGGTCCCATGAGTCCATGAAGGTGATCAATCTCCTAACCCATGGCCCTCAGACAATGATAGATGTTACCTCCCGACCCTATGGTCATGTGCAACTAGGGAATTAGGCAACTCCTTCTTCCATCAGTCTTATCCCTACCTGACCCTACGATAGACTTAGGATTCTATTATTGTATGTGTCCAACATAGAACCTTACCCTAGGTTCACCCTTGGATATCCAACTACATGCTCAACCTCTTAACCACGAATCAAGCATGTCCAAGGTATGTCGTGTACTTCCATGATCTTTCTATTCGAGCAACGCTTTGGAGTTGAGCCCTCTCCCCGGGAAACCAACTAGGTATAAATCCTCACAACTGGTTACTTAAACCTCCTCAGGGTCTAAAGCACTCTTTATCTCCTCCAGCAAGTAACCACTTATACCATGGGTACTAGAAGCCTCATCCTCTCTCTAGGGTTTGATTACTCTAAAGGCAACCAAGATATCATCAGCCTCCAGGCATTAAGTATAAGGCAACCACTATCATCCACGTAGGTCGCATCATCCTTAACTTCCCACTATTCCTCAAGTTTTGGGGTTTTAGACTTCCAACCTCCTTGTTGGGGTTCTGCTTCCTCTCTCTAGAGCTAATTCCATCTCCAACCATACTTACTAGAGGTCCCTTCTTCATGAAGTCTCATGCTCACAAGCATACCCCTATGTGGTTGAAGCCTATGATCAACTCATGTTTGGTTCAAGAGCATCCATACCCCTTTCATAAGCCTTCCATCATGATCTCTTAACCAGGATTTCATCAAGCTATACCCTACTTGCCTAAGCCCATAGGGTAACTATAGGTTCTCTAACCTCATCCACGAAGGATCTATCCTTTGCTATGGCCTGCACGACCCTCTCCAGGGTTGGGTCGCCAAAGGTACTAGGTCATCTACCCTCTTATGGCATTCCAAAGGTATGACCAACCAAACACTCAGTCAATCATGACATCATGTCATCTCTCTCTCTCTAATCTTCACTTAGGATTAGGGTTAACATCATCCTCAAAGGATGTGCTAGGTCTCTACCTTTAATGGAGGTCTCTACCTCCCAGACTAATTCTCTCTACTCATCCTCCAGACAAGGAGGTCTATCCTCAGGTCTCTCCTGAGGGCAAAGACAACTCATGTCATATGACCTAAGCATGTATCTATTCCTTATTTTGCGCTTAACTTATGTCCATGACATCTTATTTACATGCTTTTCATTAATTTGGTGGAGGATTCCTTAGAATTTATCAACTTTACCCATACCTCAAGAGGGTGAGGAGAAGAGGGAAAACCCTAATCCTTAAGGTCCTTAATAGAATTTGAGTTGAGAAGGGATGAACAAGATGAGAGAGTCCTAAAAGGTATCTTATTTCGAGTCATACCCTAAGACATCAGCCAGGCAGTCACACAATCTGGGAGTCCTCGTATTCTGACTAGAAGTGCGGAGGAAAATATTGCCAGCCCCCGGACGTGATTCTTTTCTAGACACCTCAGTCTTTCGGGCAATCCTCTAATAACTCCCTTGGTTTCTACAGAATTTGTAAAATTTAATAATTATTAAAGATTAATTGAGGAACCTATGCTCTAATACCAATTGTAACGACCCCGCCTCCCAGTAACCCCCAATTAAGGGAGACCAAAAGGTCGGTGCCATTAATTAATTAACAGGATCAAAGGTTCGACAAATAATCAATGACAATTATGAAATTCTACTAACTAACTGAAATTTGGTATAAAATTAAAACTTTACTTACCTTTGAAAACCTTGGGAATCTATCTATCCAAGCTTGAATCCATTCTAACTAATCCTCCTTGCACTTTATGTTGTACTTTCACAATGTGTCACTTTACTGTTTGTTCTTTCAATTGTTGTTCCTAAAACGCCGACAAACAAAACGTCGGTCAGTATATCGAAATATATTGGTATGTGGGAACAACCAAAATCTTGCAAATATGGCTAACAATTTACTAATCACAATCAAATTAATTAACAAGCCAATTTACACTTTTCAGTATGACATTCTCCGCCGATTTTGCCCTAACCCTAGCATACCCACCTTAGGGTGCCCTTTGCCAATGACTTATGGCCACCTTCTCAATCCCGAGCTTGGTGCCTGGGGGTCACCACTCATGGTGCCCACTAGTCATGCAATATCATAGGACACCTTCATGGTGCCTGGGGTCACCACTCAAGGTGTCCATTGGTCTACCCTTCTGGGCCTGACCTTTGGCATCATCCATCAGGGTGGCAAGTAGGTGCGAGAATCCATACTTCTATTATTAATGTGATAATCATAGTGACTTTATAATTTGCAAGTATGAACATCCAATAGATAATTTTGCATTCAATGTGATTAATCATCCGGAAAATCCTCAGAAAACTATGGCGGTTATCCATAATTAACCACATACCTGATTTGCAGATTCAGCAAGCTATTAATACTTCCAAGCAACCAATTTTAATGTGTTCCTCGTATTTTTCTAAGAAACTTTCATATTTTAATCTTATTCATCTGAGCTTCCTAACAGAAGTTATGATTTTTGCAAAATAATTCATTTTTATGGATTATCAGTTATTTTTAGAAAATCGTTGACCATCCGATCCGTGGTCCAGAGGACCACACGAAATCCAATGGCCCTCAGCAATTCGCTTAACTCGCAATTTAAGGGGCAAAAGACAGCGCTGCCCTTACCTATACTGAAGGGGCAGCGGGGTATATCGGTAAGACGCCAAGGATCCGTCTTCAACCTTTGTCCTTCGCTTCTTACGAGCAGACGGTCAACCCAATGGTTGACTCGGAGATGTCATCCACCGACGGGCGAGCTAGGAGATCAGGAAGCTACGTCGTCCTCCCACGAACTCGACACTTGGTCCAATTCCTCTCCTCGTCATTCCTTCATCGCCAACGAAGTGGGGTTCTCCTCCGCCATTTACTACTCCTCGACAGGGCCCTAGGTCCATCCGATTCCAGGAATTGACGGCACCTCGGCGACCGTCTCCGCACCACGATTATGAGAGGATAACCGGTAGCTTTGCTCATTTGGTGGTGTGCAATACCCTATATTTAGGGTGGCCATCGAGTCCCTGGTAAATTGGGGACTTCCCGTTTCACGTTGAAACCCCACCAATCTCGGGATGATTGGGTTCAGAGCAGGCTCCTGAAGGAGATGGTCTCCTTCCTATCTTCACAGATGGTTTCCAAATCGGGGTAAACGATCAAAATGAAATCATAGCCTGGTCTCTGATAGACCAGATCCTGGTATGAGCGGGAGTCATTCCAGACCATGGATCGTGGATCCAATGATCGTAAAAGAGCGCCCAAAAATGAAATTTAGAATTTAATCCCAGAAATATTGTGACACATCAACTATACTCTCTCTTTAGGATAATTTCACAATTCCATATCTCAAAAACCGTGTGTCCTTTTGCAACCAAATTTTAAGGAAATCTTTAGATTTGCATTACCTTCCTTTATTCCAAATTTGGGCGTTAAACTCGACTGTGTAAGGCATGCGTACTGTCCTATCTCTCACCCCCATAACAAGAAGAAATAAGCATTTGGTTGCAGTCCAAATACAGAGTTCTTCCTGTTCCAAGAGTAGAGATGGTACAGCCCACCTCGCCAGTACACTTTCAAATCTAAGTTGAAATGTGCCATATATGTCTCTACATCACAACCATTATGATATCAAAAATTACTTCCATGGAAAACTGGTCTCGAACTTACTTGGTCCAAGCACAATCCTTAGTCATCTCCTCTAGGTCTATAGGGTGCCGGCACTTTTGGGGTCATCCCTTTTCCCTTATGCATCTAGAGAGTGCCCTACTCATCTGCCCTTTGGGTCCCATGAGTCCATGAAGGTGATCAATCTCCTAACCCATGGCCCTCAGACAATGATAGCTGTTACCTCCCGACCCTATGGTCATGTGCAACTAGGGAATTAGGCAACTCCTTCTTCCATCAGTCTTATCCCTACCTGACCCTACGATAGACTTAGGATTCTATTATTGTATGTGTCCAACATAGAACCTTACCCTAGGTTCACCCTTGGATATCCAACTACATGCTCAACCTCTTAACCACGAATCAAGCATGTCCAAGGTATGCCATGTACTTCCATGATCTTTCTATTCAAGCAACGCTTTGGAGTTGAGCCCTCTCCCCGGGAAACCAACTAGGTATAAAGCCTCACAACTGGTTACTTAAACCTCCTCAGGGTCTAAAGCACTCTTTATCTCCTCCAGCAAGTAACCACTTATACCATGGGTACTAGAAGCCTCATCCTCTCTCTAGGGTTTGATTACTCTAAAGGCAACCAAGATATCATCAGCCTCCAGGAATTAAGTATAAGGCAACCACTATCATCCACGTAGGTCGCATCATCCTTAACTTCCCACTATTCCTCAAGTTTTGGGGTTTTAGACTTCCAACCTCCTTGTTGGGGTTCTGCTTCCTCTCTCTAGAGCTAATTCCATCTCCAACCATACTTACTAGAGGTCCCTTCTTCATGAAGTCTCATGTTCACAAGCATACCCCTATGTGGTTGAAGCCTATGATCAACTCATGTTTGGCTCAAGAGCATCCATACCCCTTTCATAAGCCTTCCATCATGATCTCTTAACCAGGATTTCATCAAGCTATACCCTACTTGCCTAAGCCAATAGGGTAACTATAGGTTCTCTAACCTCATCCACGAAGGAGCTATCCTTTGCTATGGCCTGCACGACCCTCTCCAGGGTTGGGTCGCCAAAGGTACTAGGTCATCTACCCTCTTATGGCATTCCAAAGGTATGACCAACCAAATACTCGGTCAATCATGACATCATGTCATCTCTCTCTCTCTAATCTTCACTTAGGATTAGGGTTAACATCATCCTCAAAGGATGTGCTAGGTCTCTACCTTTAATGGAGGTCTCTACCTCCCAGACTAATTCTCTCTACTCATCCTCCAGACAAGGAGGTCTATCCTCAGGTCTCTCCTGAGGGCAAAGACAACTCGTGTCATACGACCTAAGCATGTATCTATTCCTTATTTTGCGCTTAACTTATGTCCATGACATCTTATTTACTTGCTTTTCATTAATTTGGTGGAGGATTCCTTAGACTTTATCAACTTTATCCATACATCAAGAGGGTGAGGAGAAGAGGGAAAACCCTAATCCTTAAGGTCCTTAATAGAATTTGAGTTGAGAAGGGATGAACAAGATGAGAGAGTCCTAAAAGGTATCTTATTTCGAGTCATACCCTAAGACACCAGCCAGGCAGTCACACAATCCGGGAGTCCCCGTATTCTGACTAGAAGTGCGGAGGAAAATATTGCCAGCCCCCGGACGTGATCCTTTTCTAGACACCTCAGTCTTTCGGGCAATCCTCTAATAACTCCCTTGGTTTCTACAGAATTTGTAAAATTTAATAATTATTAAAGAGTAATTGAGGAACCTATGCTCTAATACCAATTGTAACGACCCCGCCTCCCAGTAACCCCCAATTAAGGGAGACCAAAAGGTCGGTGCCGTTAATTAATTAACAGGATCAAAGGTTCGACAAATAATCAATGACAATTATGAAATTCTACTAACTAACTGAAATTTGGTATAAAATTAAAACTTTACTTACCTTTGAAAACCTTGGGAATCTATCTATCCAAGCTTGAATCCATTCTAACTAATCCTCCTTGCACTTTATGTTGTACTTTCACAATGTGTCACTTTACTGTTTGTTCTTTCAATTGTTGTTCCTAAAACGCCGACAAACAAAACGTCGGTCAGTATATCGAAATATATTGGTATGTGGGAACAGCCAAAATCTTGCAAATATGGCTAACAATTTACTAATCACAATCAAATTAATTAACAAGCCAATTTACACTTTTCAGTATGACATTCTCCGCCGATTTTGCCCTAACCCTGGCATACCCACCTTAGGGTGCCCTTTGCCAATGACTTATGGCCACCTTCTCAATCCCGAGCTTGGTGCCTGGGGGTCACCGCTCATGGTGCCCACTAGTCATGCAATATCATAGGCCACCTTCATGGTGCCTGGGGTCACCACTCAAGGTGTCCATTGGTCTACCCTTCTGGGCCTGACCTTTGGCATCATCCATCAGGGTGGCATGTAGGTGCGAGAATCCATACTTCTATTATTATTGTGATAATCATAGTGACTTTATAATTTGCAAGTATGAATATCCAACAGATAATTTTGCATTCAATGTGATTAATCATCCGGAAAATCCTCGAAAAACTAAGGCGGTTATCCATAATTAACCACATACCTAATTTGCATATTCAGCAAGCTAATAATACTTCCAAGCAACCAAGTAATCCAAGAAGTAGTTCAACAATCACAATATTCCTGAAAAGCATACGTAACCTATTTACTACACTTTGCCAAGAATATTTCTATTTAATTGACTTGGATTCACTTTTTAGGGCTTCTAATCCGCATTAGGGTTTCATTAGAGTTCTTTGTAGATCTTTTTACAACTTTCCTCATTTGTATCCACAAAACCCTAAAACAACAGTTCTAGGTGCAAAACCCTAATAACTCACATATTTACATTAAAGCCCTTTTAGCATCTACTAGATTGAAGTTAACCTAACATCAGTTTTATAAAAATGACTTCAAATTATATCTCATGAGCAACCATTAACCTTAAGTTAGGGTTTCTAAGCTATTATGCATCTTCATGCGTTCAAACGCTAAAACAAGCATGATATCATCTTATTATTCTCCATAGGTTATTATATCTCAAAGTAACATAATTAAGACATTAAACCCAACTTCTAAACATAATTAGGGTTTCTAAGTGTTTAATCATTCTTATTCAGAATAAAACCCTAAAACATGCAAGAAACATCTAGATCCGGTTCAAAATCATCATTATCTATTTGACAAGTTATAATTACTCAATTTCATCAACTAAACAATATGAACTTAACCAGTATGTTCAATTAGGGTTTCTTAATCTAATACATAAGCACTTTTCATTAGATTAAGACACTTTTGCAAAAATGAACGGATTCAGATTCTCAAACCAATTTTAATGTGTTCCTCGTATTTTTCTAAGAAACTTTCATATTTTAATCTTATTCATCTGAGCTTCCTAACAGAAGTTATGATTTTTGCAAAATAATTCATTTTTCTGGATTATCAGTTATTTTTAGAAAATCATTGACCATCCGATCCGTGGTCCAGAGGACCACACGAAATCCAATGGCCCTCAGCAATTCGCTTAACTCGCAATTTAAGGGGCAAAAGACAGCGCTCCCCTTACCTATACTGAAGGGGCGGCGGGGTATTTCGGTAAGACGCCAAGGATCCGTCTTCAACCTTTGTCCTTCGCTTCTTACGAGCAGACGGTCATCCCAATGGTTGACTCGGAGATGTCATCCACCGACGGGCGAGCTAGGAGATCAGGAAGCTGCGTCGTCCTCCCATGAACTCGACACTTGGTCCAATTCCTCTCCTCGTCATTCCTTCATCGCCAATGAAGTGGGGTTCTCCTCCTCCATTAACTGCTCCTCGACAGAGCCCTAGGTCCATCCGATTCCATGAATTGACGGCACCTCGGCGACCGTCTCCGCACCACGGTTATGAGAGGATAACTGGTAGCTTTGCTCACTTGGTGGTGTGCAATACCCTATATTTAGGGTGGCCATTGAGTCCCTGGTAAATTGGGGACTTCCCGTTTCACGTTGAAACCCCACCAATCTCGGGATGATTGGGTTCAGACCAGGCTCCTGAAGGAGATGGTCTCCTTCCTATCTTCACAGATGGTTTCCAAATCGGGGTAAACGATCAAAACGAAATCATAGCCTGGTCTCTGATAGACCAGATCCTGGTATGAGTGGGAGTCGTTCCAGACCATGGATCGTGGATCCAATGATCGTAAAAGAGTTCCCAAAAATGAAATTTAGGATTTAATCCCAGAAATATTGTGACACAATAACTATACTCTCTCTTTAGGATAATTTCAAAATTCCATATCTCAAAATCTGTGTGTCCTTTTGCAACCAAATTTTAAGGAAATCTTTAGATTTGCATTACCTTCCTTTATTCCAAATTTGGGCCTTAAACTCGACAAGAAAGATATGGTTTCTTCGCATGCAAGTAAAAGTTTAATAAAAGTCATTTAAGTACAATTTCTTTCTCATAAGTCTTTATTTCCTTAATTGTGATTCCTTTTTCTATTAGGCTCATATTGGTTTGCAGTAAGTCATAAGTTACGTAGAACTCATTTTCTGAGAACTCAAGTTTAGTTTTTGGAACTTAAGATCTACTCAGTTTCATGTGATTGGTTTGTTGTAAGTGTAAACATGAACATTAGAAAAAAATATGTTTAAGTTTTTGTAGTGACATAGCTTGTTGCCCGCTTGTCTTCTAGTTCAATGCAGATCTTTTTTTATAAAAATATTTTTACTGTGTAATATATAATAAGTAAAGACACATATATAAAAAAGATCATATCCATAAATAACTACAGTAATTTTTACCACAATAACGACAAGAAGTGGTTATGGTATGAATGTTATTCCTTTAAAAATTATTTTAATGTTGCATGATTACAATTTTAATAAAAATATTATAGTTGAAATCACATCACGTGATTTTATTTTACTTTTTATGTACAAAATATCGTAATAATATCTACATATTATGTGTTTATAGATATAAGTTTTCGTTCATCATTATTTAACAATATACTATATTAATTTTCTATGTATTTCGTACTCGTGATTCTAGTAAATTATCATTTTTCACATCATTATAAACATGAAGAACAAAACAATGTCAGATTAATCATATTTTTTTTTATATGGTGCATTGTGATTATTTTATAGTGAATATATATTTTTACTTTATACACCACACTGATAATGGTGGTTATAGTGTAAACTATTTTACATAGTGTAAACTATTTTACATAGTGCGATTATAGTATAATGTCATATTATGATATGATTTTGGCAGTAAACCGTATTGACACCGCCAACATTTCTAGTAAAAAATATTTTACATATCTCATTTATGAAGAATGAAAAATATAATTATAAAAGAAATATTGTTAGTTGTTCTGGAACTCGTTTTCCGGTCTTTTTAAGAGGAAACTCAGGAACTGTATTTTGTATGTAAGTCTGTAACTCACCGGAAGTCACGGAACTTAAATTCCAACACTTACTTCAAACCAATCATGAAAAACTGCTTACGGAATTCCACTTCATAAGTTTTTCAGACCAGTTACGACAAACCAATCGGAGCTTTAGGAACCATGTGAATATGAAATATTTTCCAAGATGGATCCATTATCCATATTTTCACATAATACATGTAATATTATCATTATCTCATATTTCTTCTAAATAAAGCAGTATTTAATTAATCTTTTCTCTTTATCTCTCTTCTATTTTCCTTATTGGTATTCATTTTATCATTAGGAATCCTTGGAATACAAAATTCCACCAAGGATTATTCCATTATACCTCTTTTCACTTATTTTCCATATTTTATCATTGTTTTCAATTTCTTCCTTAATAAAGAAATATCTAATTACTCTTTTCTTTTCTTATTGCATTTTCTTTGCAAATTTGGACTCCTTGGGGCCCAAGGAACCCAAGAGGCACGAAATTCATTCTTGGATTACATTCCTTTGCCTTCTAGAGGTTTCTACCTCATCTCTCTTTTCTCAACAACTCAATTAGGCCCAATAGCCAATAAAGCCCACAAATCAAACAACAAGGCTATTTTAAACGAAATCCATTTATTCACAACAAATTATATCATTATTTGTCCAAATATCTTTAATATGAGAAATTACATTTCTCACCAAAGGAACCCAGAATTTGGGGTTGTAACAATAACAAATCACTTAAAGTGGGTGATCAATTCATAAAACATGCAATAAATGATTGGTTATGAATTATATGAGTTCATACAAGAATTGGAACATGAAAGAAATTGTAAGAAATGGGTAATGGGGCTAGTCCCCACACCCCTATGAAAAGACTACTCCCTCGACATGGCGAGATTAATATCACAAGAAGAGGAAGAGGATGACATCACTATCTTGATGGTAGTAGGAGTGGCTCAACATGGTGTGTGGTGATTGACTTCCTTCTCTCTCATTTAGGAACTAACCTTGGCTTACAGCAGTGGAAGTAGGTGAAGGAACGACAACTCGGGGAAGAGATCAATCACCTTGGAGAAGGAGGATCGACATCTTTGGAGTTGCTAAATGAAAGGATCTATCAATCCTGTGCTTGAGGTTGATAAGTGTCAACTAGCTAGGTTGATAGAACTAGCTAGGTCAACATGCATCATCCTTTCTCTGATCTCAATGGTAGCATTTCATCATTTGTCTCTAGAAAATATGAGATGATTTGTATGGTTGCGTTGGGGTCCTATTTATAGGGTCAATGTTGTCGACCTCTTATGTTCCCTATCAGTGTCAATCACTTTCCATCGGTGTCGGTCGATAGCTTTTGGACTTCCCGTCATTGGTCTTGGAGGCTGACGAGACTATTGACATTGTGGGTTGACAAGTCTGTCAGTTGAAATTATGGTTGTCAACAAGAGCATCGACAACGTTATGTCGATGACTTGATTTCTTGTCAGTTGAATGAACCAATGATGCTATCAAAAGAGAGATCGATGGATCTGTCCCCCTTGAAGGTCGACAAGGTTGTCGAGCATCTGTTTATCGATCATCTTTCGATGGGGATGGGTGTCGTTCTATGTGGATGTCGACCAAGGGGGTGATACTACTGTCGAGCATTGAGTCTATCGAGATGGGAGGTCAACAAGGCTATCTACCTCTTGATTTCTTATCGATTTTGATGTTGATTTGCATGTCAATCGACAGGTCTACTTTGGTCTTGGACAAATTTTTTGTGTATCGATCTGTCTTTTGAAAGTGTTCAAAATCAATTTTTCTCTGGGGCGTTGCCCCACACCCCGCAAGAGGCGTCCTCCTCTTGACTCCCACCTGTTGAAGGGTAGTGGGACCCCCTAGAAAAATTTTATATAGAGTGATACAATTCAAAACCTGTAAAAGGAGTGAATAAAATTATCTAATTCCTACAAATTAACATAAAAACCTAAGTAGATCAAAACAAAGCTATTCTAATGGAAACTATGCTAAATTAGACTAAATATGCAACTAAAAATGGGATGAATATGCATTCCTTACATGTCAACTACAATCACCTGACACCAAATTCAACTCTTTTCAAGGTTTCGGTATCCATTAATGTGACCTCCTTCAAGCATTTTTTTCATACCTTATGGATTGTGACTTAGATCGAGAAATCATTGATAAAATCCCATAAAATCATCTTTTTGTATGTTTAGTATTATAAAGAACATATTTTTTCAAAGAGAGTTGAACATGCAACCTCAAAGTAATAAAGCACTACACAATTAAGAAAAAAGAACATTTTCTTCAATACAAAAACTAAAAAAGCCAAAATCAATGCAAAACGAAGTTACAATCACCTCTTACAAACATTCATCATACTAAATACTTGACACTATTATGAAAATGAGATTCCATGAAACTTACCGGGTTACTAGGGTGTCTACTTATAGTGTGGCTTTCTACTATTTATCATTTCACAAATGCAATCTTAGGGCATCTAGCCTCATTGTTTCCTTCATTTAGTCCAACATTGTCAACTACTAGGTTGTTCAATAGTTGTAGTATTAATGTTTAGTTGGTGGCTTTTTTGTTCCAATATCATGATTTTTCCATGTAGTAAGAATCTCTTAGGACATGCTAGTATGTTATGTGAGGAAACCCCACCACCACCCAAGTAGATTGGGAGTAATTATGCCAGAACCTTCATTAAACATCCTTTTTTGGACACTTCAGCTCATCTCTACTAACATGGAGATGATTCATCTTTATTATTTAATATATTAGACAATTTTGTGAAAAAAATATTTTGGCTAATCTTATATTTCTATATTAAGTACACATGGGTTGCAAAATTGGGGTTGGTTATAAATTATCGAGTTCTAGTTGTACTACTATTTCACCCTAATTTCCACTTAACATGAATGAGTGTTGACTATTTATAATTCTAATAACATGTTATAAGGAACCAATATTTGTGATCAAATTGTTACAAGATTATATCAAAAAATATAAACAAATCTCTTTACAATCATGCTTTACATTAGAGTCGTAGAATATTATACATAGGACTACAAGATGAAGAATAAGCACGATTCAAGTCTACTCTTCAACAATGACAACTCCTGCATGTCTCTTCTAAATTTGCTTCGCATCACTTGTCCATAAATTCCCAGAGGGAACGAAACCACACATGGAACCAAGGAAGGAAATTGTAACTCATTAAGGCTAGTACTAAATCCAATTATTGAGCTATTTAAAAATTAAGATTTATAAAATCAAATATAGGTAAGTTTGCTTGGAGGACAAAGGCAATAACTCAAACATGAACTAGTTACCATGCTAATTTCATAAGGGTACAACAATTCAAAATAGTAACTTGAAACAATAAAGAAATTCTAAAAACTGATATCAAGATACACAATTGTTCAAAGAAATTATTTATCACCTGGCACAAGCAACCTAATATTTTGTCTTTTCCGGTGGCTAGGTGCGTAGTATTCTCCTATCTATGAGTGAATGATACTTTCTCCAATGGGGGTAACCAATATTAGGGAAACTCTAATTGTCCATTTTTGTACTACACAAGGTTAGGGGATACAACCCGCCGAATCTAGTAAGCCAAAACTCTTTGCCAATATTCAAGTTTTTGTGTCAATATCAAAACCCACCAATACTTCAATCACTCAACATTGTTCAACATTATATTCAGTTGTGGTGACCTTCAACATAAAGGATAAGGCTAAGAACAATTGGTTCACCACTTTTGCAAAATTATTTGAAAGAACTCAACAGTGAGATAAAAAGTTTAATAACATAATTTTTTTTTATTTCCTATAGAGATCAGATATTATTCATCCCGCTCTCTATTGCGGGCCAAATTCTATGGGGTAGGATATTAATGTCTTTCGACAACCAGTCCGGCTTTATAGAAGAGAAGCTGAACTGAGACGAGCGGTACATGGAGCGTTTTGCGATAGCATCAGCTACTTGGTTGTGTTTCCAGTTGATCCAGACAAGCTGAAGATCTGGCAGCAAGAGGAGGGCGCGGGAGAACTCCCTTCTCAGTGGTTGCAGCTTACAAGCCGCAACGCTGGTTGCTGGAGGAAGGTAATGGCCGACGAAGAGTCTGACAGGATTACTGGTTTGAGCCAATTATTAGTGCGGCATATATGCATCGCATGAATGATGCTCTTGATCTCAGCTTCCAGTACGGATGAGGCCAGACCATGGGAGCCGGAACTGAGAAGATAGTTGCCACTAGCATCAGAGACAAGAACCCCTATGCCCGTCTTCAGAGAATGATACTGGAATGTGGCATCGACAAACACCAGCTGACGGTGCTGGTCAGGGTGAGAGTTCGGCCGTTTCTTGACAGTAAAAGTGGGTGATTTCATTCTGTTGGCTGATTGCACTAGTTTTCTCGCGAATGCGGGAAACTAGGACAGCTATAGGGATTTACTTGTTTCCATGGAGGAAGTCGTTGCGTGCTTGCCAAATGGACCAACACCCGACATAGTACAGCGTGATAGCCTCATTCGAATCCTTGCTATGAATGATATGGTCGATCCAATCATCGCCATTCAGGGAGAAGAAGGAAGGGCCCATGTTTAGTGATTGTCAACAAGCCCTGCTTGTGGGGCAGTCCCGAAGATAGTGGAGTACGGTATCATGGTCGTTCATGCATACAGTGCAGGTGACGGCACTGGTAATGTGGCGACGTGCCAATTCTGCTTGTGTGAGCAGGGCACGGTGCTTCAAAACCCAAATGAAGGTGTGCTGTTTCATCGGAATCGGGAGCGACCAAACTCCGGACCAGTTACCAGAGTTGTTTGGGGCATGCTGTGCTGTAATCCAAGAGTATGCCGAGCTAACCAAGAGTTCTCCGGAGGGTGTTAGCGGCCAAGACCAAGTATCCGGTCCTGCGTTCATGTCAGGTACGTTGGTGCTTTTGATCCGGGACCAAGTAGCGGGCGGGAGAAAAGCAAGGACAAACTCCCAATCCCACGTGCCTGCTGGGAGGGACATACACTGCACTTTAAGGTCCTTGAGCTCATCCGAGATTGTAATGTTGGGGGCTAAGTCGATCACTGACTTACCTAATAACCATTTATCCAACCAGACATTTGTACTTGAGCCCGAGTTCACTGTCTTATGGCAGAACTCTTTGAGTCTATGCAGATGACTTTTGATAAATGACCACGCTGAGGAGCCCGGAGTCCTCAACATAGTCCCTTGCTTCATATACTTATGATGCATAACCTCAACCCACTTTGATGGAGAGTTGTTCAGAAATTGCCAGGCGTTCTTTAACATAAGCACTATGTTTTGGTCTCTGGCCGCTTTGATCCCAAGGCCACCTCGGGCTTTACTTTTGGTTAGCTTCTCCCACGAGACCAGATAAATTCTCTTCTGTTCGCGCCCACCGGACCAAATGAAGTCGCGGATGTGTCTATCAATGCCATCACACAACATAGGAGAGAGTCTCACGGTCTGCATCGTGTAGGAGGGAATCGTTTGAAGTGCACTCTTGGCGAGAGTGATGCGGCCTGCGAGCGATAGATGTCGGGCCGACCAACTATCCATACGGCTCTTGATTCTCTACAGGATATGGGAGTGGGTTTGTTTTTTCACTCTGTGATGTAACACGGGCACACCAAGGTAACGACCAAGGTCAGTTGTTTTAGCGATACCCATACGGCGGCAGAAGGCTCGTTGATCGGCCTTGGGAGTGTTAGGAGAAAAGAAGCAGCAGGATTTTTCTTTGGAAACTACCTGGCCCGAAACCAGGGAGAAGTCCTTTAGAACCTTGATGATAGCAGATGCTTGAGTGGTAGACACTTCAGCCATAAGGAGGAGGTCATCTGTAAACATCACATGTCAAAGTGCCAGACCTGTTTTAGTAATTTGGAGCGGTTTCCACCTACCGCTGGCTACCGCCACAGAAATAGCTTGACTAAGACGTTCCATGCAAAGCACAAATAAGTACGGGCTGATTGGGTCCCCTTGACGGACACCCTGAGTATTTTTGATGGGATCCATAGGTGTACCTTCCCAGAGAATAGAGGTGTTTCCAGTGGATATAATTTGCATAATCATCTTGGAGAGATTGTTCGGGATTCTTGTTTTCTTCAAAGTATCTAGAATGAATGGCCAACTCATCTGATCAAAAGCTTTTGATAAGTCTAGCTTGATGGTAACCCATTTCTTCTTGCCTCGCATGTTCTTCAAGGAATGTACCACCTCTTGAATAAGGAGGATATTATCACTGATGCACCAACTAGGGATGAAGCTGGATTGGTGAAGGGAGACCCAATCACTGAGGAAAGGTTTTAAGCGTTCCATGATGACCTTGAATATAAGCTTGAGGCAGCAGTTATTGAGAGAGATAGGGCGTAGGTCACTGCATCTCTAAGGACTTGCAGTTTTGGGGAGGAGCACAAGCAGTGAGTCAGCCATGCGTGGGTCAATTTTGCTAGTAATGAAGGCTGCTTGGACTGTAGAGATGAAAGAGCCTCCTACATGAGACCAATGACATTGTACGAAGCCGTTGTGTATTCCATCTGGACCTGTAGCTTTGTTTGGGGCCATGAGGAAGAGGACATGTCGTATCTCCTCCTCGTCGGGGACTTTACCAAGTAGGTGTGTATTCAGGTTGCTTCGGAATCGACCAGTATAACTTGTGATGGTGTTGCTGTGCGGCGGATTGAGGCAGGGCAGGCAAAGCAGATTACTGAAGAACTCACATACATGTGATTTAAGGAGTGCCAGTGAAGAGATCCATGCCCCATTCTCATCACGAAGCCTGTAAATCTTATTATGGTGTCTGCGTGCTTTAACATAGGCATGGAAGAATTTATTGTTGCCATCACCGTAATGTAGCCAATTAATATTTGAGCGTTGCTTCCAGTCCGCTTCCTCACGCATGAGAATGGTACTGAGTTGTTCCTGGAGCATGACCCAATGCAGTTGTGTAGAAATAGAGTTGGCGGATTGGAAATGTACCTGACATTTGTCTATCTTGCGCAGAAGAGCATTTTTGAGTTTGTGCTGGTTCTTGAGGCGTTTCGCGTCCCATTCGGTAGCTACCTTTTGAGTTTGGCGGGGAAGGACGTTGATATGACTGCCCCCTTTGATAGATAGCCACTCTTCATTGGCTACTGTTCTATCTAATCTCTCAAGAAGGTGCCCTTTCCTGAACGTGAAGAATTGGCCTGAGGACGCCATGTCCGGGAGGCCTTCGTTATTTAGAAAATAATTGAATTTGAGACTAGAACATCTGTCAAAGCCGCGGCCACCACGCTTTTTAGAGATATCAAGCATGGTATTGAAATCACCGACAAGTGCCCAGACTTCATTAACCTGAGAAGAAAGGTACCTTAGTCTATGCCACAGCAGGTCCCGCTTTTGAGGGTTGGGACTACCATACACAAACGTGAGAAGCCTGGAGTTATTGATACGACAGTGTACATATTGACGATGGCTAATAGAATTTAAAATTTAGTACATATTCCAAAAGAAGATTTCCAATTTATACGTCCACAAGAATCTAGAATGCCAATTTCTCATGAATCTAGCAAGAAGGAATATACTAGGGTTGTTTGATGTTTCTTGTCTTGGAAATCACTTGCTTGATTCTTATTAGGTGACAATACAAATTTTCCCCTTAGTGAGTAGATTATCCAATTTTTTTTATCATGCAAGTGTGTTACTCTTATCATATTATATGGGTGGGTCCAACACAACACCCCTAACAAGAACAAGAAATGAATTTTCAGTGTCCAGCGAAGAGGGAGAAAGGAAGGGTGAATATATAGAAAGAAAAGAGAAAAAAGAAAGGGATGGGGGAAAGGGAAGAGATAGACTTCAAGTCTATCAATATACAAGTAAAGGAAAAAGAGCATGAGCAATTCTAGTTACTCCTCAGACAATCTTCATATACGTCCCCAGAGTTGAACTTCTGATGGCATAGATAAGCCTTCCAGAACTGCAGCAGCATAGAGACTCGCTTGATCAACATCAGATTAATAAACCATTACGACATACAGAGGAACCTTATGTCAGGACAAGATACAATCCAAATACATTATCTTAAGGGAAAAAAATCAAATCTATACTCCGGTCTCAAGATCACCAAAAAGATTCAGAAAGTAGACCAAGCAACTCCCTTAAGCAAAAGTAGCTAGATCTCAAAGTAGATAGTAGACCATAAGTTGTTCAGATCAGTGACCCAATTTTCAAAAATCACCTTATTTCGATACCACCTGATGTAGTAAATAATACAAATACTTGCATAAAAGGACCTTTTACTCACATATCTCAACATATCCTCAAAGAGAAAGGGATCCTATCAATGAGGTTATACTCGACAGCCTTACCCCAGTTGAAGCTAGACGTAAGGCAATTGAAGGTCAAATGATTGGTAGCTTCATCAGAATATTCGCATGACAGACATATGGAAGTACAATAAATTCCTTTTTTACTGATGGTGTTCATCACTGTGATATTATCTAGTTATCACTTTTGGTTGTTATAATTTCTCATTCTAAAGTCATTAAGTTCATTCCCACCGAAGGTGTGGTCATCTTTGTTCATATAATTACATATGATATACTAATTATTACCCAAATATATACAATATCATTTTGTTTGGTCACCATGATCAAATATGTGTATTTACCAATACACCCTTACTATGGATTTCTGATATTTAATTCAGCATACACTAGTCATATACTTAGATCTCGATCATATTACCAAACACAAGTAGGATTTAGATGAAAAGTGATAGAGTAATTTCATACATTGTTCCACCAACATGTCATATAAACTGAGTTTGTGCAAATATAAGGCCATATATCTATATGTATAGGAAATTTCCGTAGTTCTCCTTTAGTTTCTAACCATGAATTGTGTTATTTTTTTATTGGCTATATATTTCACGATATCAATCAACTATTATTTGTGGAACAAGTAGTATATCTATTACATTAGTATTGTGCTTTGTTTCCTTTTCTACAATATAGTAGGTACTGTAGTAGCGTAGTATGTTACGAGGTAGGGAATATTTTAATAGGCCAATTTATTTGTTATGATGCCACTATATGACCGAGAAAGGAGGAACCAAGCAGAAGGAGACTCGGAATACCTTTGACGGCAAGGAGAAGACTGATTGGAGAACTTGCTCCCATGTTCGATGTACGTAGTTGTGCTGACCTCTCTCAGCTTGGTTGAACCAGTCCCCAAGACAGATCAATCGACCATAGCAACCCGGACGATCAGAGGTGCTATCATTCAGGAGATGTAATGTATGTAATGGAGGCTTCTGCAGATGGAGTCTTCAGTCTGTTATCCTTCAGCATGTGTTGACAGACTGTTTGAGGTGTAAAACAGGGCTCGTGGTGGCCAGAAATGCTCAATCCACGAGGCCCGACGACTGTAGAGATGGTTTTGTAAACGGGTTTATTGGGGTGATTCTGGGCGGAGTGGTGGTTAGGAAGTGTCCGAGGGATTCAAAGGAGTGTCCTGGGATCTTATGTTGGTGGTTGTGAAAGTGGAATGTGTGACAAATGAATTCAAGGAATTGCAGCCACTTTTTCGTTTGGTTGCCAGCAGGGAAGTTGAATTCGTTGTTTTTTGACTGCACATGGGGCTGAAAATGCGGAGTTTGTACCGCACACAAATCGCAGGTAGTCGGGTGTAGGAAGGTCAATCTGCTTCTTGCAACACGGACTGTTGATGACAGACTATAACCTACCAAAAAGATGGCAAGTAAATCAACGTGTTACCGTGCCTCTAACCAAACAATTTCTGAGAATCGTAAATCAATCCTTACGAATTGTTTTTTAAAACCAGCAGCTACCTCCCAGTACACCCAACCAAATTAGGCATAATTGTAGATCAATTTGCTCCAATTTCACTAACACAGATGGTGCTCCTCGTCTACCCATCTACGAGAATTTATAAGTGCTAGACAGTACAAGGACGGTAAATGACACGTCGAGGTTGGTAATGGATGACTTTACTAGTCGTGAGGGGTACTGTGCCGGTTCCTGTTCCAACTAATGGCATCCCGCACGTAATGAACATAAATGTCAGTGCACCCTCGTCGATAAACCGGGTTGAAGTTGCAAAATTAATTAACATAATCACTTAAGGCATCGGTTTCAGTCGTATCATTTCAACAACATTTAAATCTCTTTCATTTTTAAATAGCCATACGACTAATGATTTCAAAAAACCAAGTACGAGTCACTTTTGAGTTGGACAAGAACCAAGTTTGATGCCAAATAGATCAATCAAAAACCGATCTAGAATAATATTCTTTAATACCAAAAGTTACATCTCGAATCGGATGGTTTTATAATATTGATCATGGATTGTATGATTTTATCAATTACTCATGTTATGTAATGAAATTAAGGTTGACAAAAATACCCTATCAACCTGACCCGACTCTACCCTATCTGAAGCAAAAACTTGGGTTTTTTCTAGGTCTGTCTCATTTTTTATCGGGTCGGGTCGTGTCGTGTCTATTTTGTCATGGGTCGGTGTTGGGTCGGGTTGGGTCTTACTTAATTTGGATCTAGTCGGGTTTTGAGTTTGTAATAATTATTTTTTTCAAATATTTTTAATAGAGTATTTATTATGATTTTTTAGTCTAATCTGGTCCAGTTGGTATCAACTTGAGTTTGTTAGGTCAAGATCCATTTTGGGTCGGGTCTGTCTGGCTTAGGGTCCAACAAAACCCGCCCATTGCAGGCCTAGTAATTATGCATATGTTGATTACAATTTGAATTGTTTGAATCCATTAACTCAGATTCGACCCAGATTAAAAAATATAACATAAAAACTACCTGGTCACAATTTGGACATTAACAACCAAACCCAAAACCAAAATAGGATGGACAAATATGAGAACTTTGAGGTTATTCAATTTTGTCAATCCATGCCAATTCTGGATTTTGTTATTGTCAGAATTGAAACTGAATTGATTTTAGATGGCATTTTTCCAGTATGGGTCAAAATTTAAGAAAATATATAATTCATTACCAATTCTGTTAATACATTATAAAACTATCCGATTCCAGTTATATCATTTTGTACAAAAATACAATTCTAAGTCGATTTTAGTTGGTCTATTTGACATTAACTTGGTTGTTGGCTAAGTCACGACTGGAACTCAGTTTTCTGAACTCAGCTTTAGGCTCCTATTGGTTTGGTGTAAGTCATGAGTTCTGTGGAACTCATTTTCTGGAAAATTTAATTCAATTTTTGGAACTTAAGTTCCATTCACTGCCATGTGATTGGTTTGTTGTAAGTGTAAATATGAAAATTATTAAAAAGATCAATTTTTACTATGTCATGTAAATAAGTAAGGATGTCAAAGACACAAAAGAATCTTATATGTAAAAATTATAATATTCTTAAATCATAATAACCTCAACAAATGGTTATGGTGCAGTTGTTATTCAATTAAAAATATTTTATTATGATATAATTAAAATCTTAATAAATATATTATGATTAAAATCAAATCAAAATATTTTTATATCACTTTGTGTATACAACATATTGCAATAATATACGAATTTCATGTACTTCATCATTGTTTAAACACAATGTAGTATATTATGTTTGCATTATTTTTGTATAGAATTTTTACTATATTATTTGTGCATGATTATTGTTAATTATCATTTTTACATTATATTGTTTAAACGAGATGAACAAAAATATGTTAGGTAAATCACATGTTTTTACATGGTGTGGTCTATTTCTTTTCATGATCTTTGAATTTTTTATTTTATAAATCACACTCATATTGGTGGTTATAGTGTAAAATATTTTTTCACAGTCTAATTATAGTGTATGATATTTTGTCATTTTATTTTATAGATTTAACAATGAATTATATCCACACCACTAATATTTCTAGTCATAAATATTTTACATGTATCACTTATGACAAATAAAAAATATAATTGTATAAGACATATTGTTAGTTGTCCTGGAACTCATTTTTCGCTCTTTTTTAAGAGGGAACTCGGGAACTCTATCATGTATGTGAGTCTGTAACTCACCGAAAGTCACAGAAGTCAAGTTTCAAACACTTACTTTAAATCAATCATGAAAACTGTTTAAAGAATTCCAATTTATAATTTTTTTGGACCAATTACGTCAAACCAATGGGAGCATTAATGACGCTTTTAGTTTATGGCGTGTGCTCTCAAAACCTTGCCGTCTGGTTATAGGGCTAGGAAATGGATCCAACGCAATTTGAATCAGGAGAAATACTGTGGGATAGTCGGCTCATTATTTCCTTCCCATAACCGGAAGTCGCGACTCTAGTTTTCTGAGAGGAAGCGGATGATGGGTCAAGCCCTTGTTTGACTGAGAATTAAAGCCGCATTTAGTTCAATTTTAGGTGTCATTCGTATTAACTTCTATAATATATATCTCCTATGTTATTACTCTTATGGATCAGGAATTTTAAACACGTATTTAATTGGTATTATCCTAAATTCTAAAAATACTAAATCCCATATTTATGATTCTAAAATGGAAAATAATTTTATTATCTTAATTAATATAAATGTAATTATATATTAACGGTTTGTATTTTTGTGTGACTCCAATGCCATGAATTCATATTTGAGTCCAATTCTTCAATTGTCGGTTCAATGGAATGATTAGATAAAAATGAGGAAAAAATTCTTTTAGGTCCACAAATGTCAAGATAATTCAATGAAGTGTAATTTTAGAGTGGAAATTTAGCAAAAAAGATTTTCATTTTAGAGGATTATGTATAATAGCTCAAAATTAAATTTCATAACGAGATTTTGGTATGTTACACACATTTTATTCTCTTCTTCCTCTACTTCCCCATCCTCTCATATTTCCATTGGAAACCTAACTTCCATCAACGACTACCTTGACCGATAGAGGTACTAACAAGGATCAATAGCAACTGCGATCTCCTCCACTTGGTCCTCTACCACCACCTACATGACGACATCTTCTTCTTTTCTCATATCCTCAGATCTAGATCATTGCTTCTACCTTTATCCCTTGCATCAACCTCCTCCGTCATCTCTACCACCACACCCACCTCCACCAACCTCGCCTTCTTCTTCCTCCCTCATACACTACAAATATACTAACTCCATTTATGTAATGGACAATATATGGTATGAAACCGGGACCATCACAATCACCACACAGCCACCACAGGGCATCTTCACTAGTGATGATATCCACTAACAAAAGAAACAACCTTGCTTCTTCTCCCACTTTCCTTAGAAGGCCTACGTGTTGACCACCTTCTTCACAACCATGACATAGCCATTTGTAGTTACACTGACCAAGGATGGCATCCTATAGTCGCACCTAATAGAATCACTATGACCGAAGGAAGGGAAGAAAGTTATACAAATCTCGACTCAAGTCTGAAACACTTATTCATTCATCTCCTTTAGACTCTCTACACCATGGATGCTGATGATAGACTGGTTCTCAACATGCACTCAGTCGTTAGCAACTCTCTCCCAAACACCTTCCCCCACATTTTCTAGCTATCTAGATCAGTGATCATCAAGACCAATGCAGTGCCAACCATACAAATGAAACTCCTCTCTCCTTTCTTATCCTTGGATTGCTACAAAAATTAACGATATCACAATTATCCATAGAAATATATCATTAAATGACCTAAATTGAAATGTACATATTATCTCTAGGAAATACAAGTAGTTCCAACATGTTTTGACTTAGTTTAACTATGATGGAATAGGGAAAGATAACATAGAGCTAAAATCTAATTGGAGACTAATAATAATGTCTCTTATTAGATTTCTCATAAGGGTATAAATGATAAGAATATATTGTGTGGCTAGTTGGAATGCTAGGTGGCCCGATCATGCGAGATGTATGTACCTTGTTGTAATTCTACTAGTAACTAATGAATATGTAAATTAAGTAAGGGTTATTGAACATATCCTAGAAATCATGCTAGTATTAAACCCCTAAGACATACACATAGATAGTATCAAAATTACAACATGGATATAGGGATCATATGCATATCTTGAGTAATCTAATTGGAGATGATGGAATGGGTATGTATATATGATTGATTATAGTACCAAAATGTAGTATGATGGTATACACATATTCAACTACCCATATGTGCAATAAGATGCATATATGTATTCATATATGACTATATGCGAGACTCACACCCTAGACTCCACAATTATATCATTTCAATAAATATACTTAACGTGGACAAACACTTGACCCTAGTTGCATAAACCTAAATTACATGATATATAAAAAGAGAAAATATTACAATACCTAAATGAAAAGAATAAACATAATTATCAACACATATATGTAACCTAGACATACTTAGTCTTATGTGGCTAAAGATGTGTATTACAACTAAAGTAGATATCCAATCATATATCTACCTAATAAGATTGAGAATATTAATATGACATCAGGTGAAGCTAATTCTTTTGGATGAAGATAATTCTTGTAGGAAACTTTTTGTTATGGATCATTTTTAAGAGGAGTCCCTATTTAGGAAAAAAATAGAATTTGTGGCTTTAGGAAGGTGACTCAAACTCCAATTTTTACATACAACTATTAAAATGAGATGAAAAAGAAATCATATCAAATATTTAGATATTGATTGGATTATCAACAATAACCCAAATGATATCCACACTTTTGTTAGTGGCTTCTAATAGAAGTTGTTTAACAATAATGATACTGCCCAGATTTCTCATATTGATTCTATTTGCTTCCCTTGTCTATCTAATGCTTAGAAGATTGAGTTTGACAAGTCTAAAACTAGGAAGGAGATTCAGGATGTCATTGAGGGGTTGAATATTGATAAATATCATGGACCTGATGGGTTTAACAGTAACTTTTTTAAAATACACTTCAATACCATTAAGCTTGATGTTATTGTTGATGTGTTCAACTTCTTCAAGATAGGTGGAATCCTTAAAGAAGCTAATAGGACCTTTATCACCTTGATTCTAAAGGGAAATTAGTCACATCTTATTATGAATTGTTGACCTATTATGTTCTATAATGTGGTTTTTGTAATATTAATTATCTCAAAAATCTTTATCAATAGATTCAAAATTGTTCTTTCTTCGATCATTAGTGCCAACCAATGTGCTTTTGTTAAAGGAAGAAGTATTCAACATGCTCTCCTATCAAACACAATTTTTCATGATTTAAAAAAAAGGAAGGGAAAGATGTGCATTGAGGTGGATCTTACCAAGGCCTATGACATTGTTAATTGGTCTACATTGTTCAAGGTTCTTGATGTTATGAATTTCCCTAATTTGGATTGTTTGGTTTCAACAACTTTTTATTCTACTTCTTACGATGCTCTTTTTAATGGAGAACCAACCTCCTTGGTATGATGTTTAAGTAGGATGATGTTTAGGTAAGGAACATGACATGAAAATATAGTGCATACTACCTAATCTCAGCACTTGGATGCCCTGGGAAAGTATTCAATCATTGAAGAAAAGGTAAGTATGGAACTCTTAGGTTGTTATCTTTCTGATTAATCTAATCAAGTAGTCATTTTGAGACAATCTAAAGAGCATAATGAATAAGAAACCATGATGTGAATATCTCAATCCTACCTTAAAGAAGACGAGAATTGCATCATTATCTATCAAAACTTGAATGTTTGGTAACTATAAGAGAAAGATACAACACCATGAATCTAAATCTAAATGCAAATAAGCAAAAGAGGAGTTCTTGAAAATGTCATTCAAGAAGATAATATAGTAAAAGACAGATAAGTCTGTGCTTATAAATTGATTCAAGGTATGAAATCCACATAAGATGGAGAGAACTCCAATGATAAGTATAAAATGAGAAGATAAATGAGAACAATGACAAAGGAACAAGGTGGAACATGAGTTAATCTCAGACCAACCTATGTGTGTAAGAAAGTGTTAATGTAAAATCAGCATGGTGTTTGAAAGAAATTAAGGGAGATGATCCATGTTTAAAGAAGAAAATGTGAAATATGATGATTCACCTATTCATAAGTGGTTGAAAAAATAATAAAATAAGAGAACATACCCAAGTGTGATAAATAGTCATCAAGGAAGGAGTAATGAGATATTTCAATCATGATTATTCCTATGCTAATGGTAATGAATGCAAAATGAAAAAAGGTAATATGATACATAAGAAGTTGTAACATGCATAATGAAAATAGAATTGGTTACCTTTTTACTAGTAACCCTTGAACAATGTTGCTATGATGTGGTAAGTGTGTTTCCCTTTGTGTCTTTTCTTTGTAGGGCACATATTTCAAGTGGATCATTGCCACTTTGTATGTGCGTATTCATTATAAACATGAGGGTGGGTGGCTTATTATAGTATAAGGTTACTTGGACTATGGTTCTAAGATAATAAAGTTTGTGATGAGTTTGCTTTCGAGCCTTCCAATAATTTGGAAGACTCATCTGATATGTCTTGAGATTTACTATGTTGGTAAAGGTAGATGAGATAAGTATGTGAGTTCCTTATAGCAGATGAGGTGGATACCAAGGTAATGAATCCTAGTATCCAAGATGTATCAACAGTATGGCAAGTATGTGAAGGTTGGATATTTTTATTAAATGAACATTGCAAGTATTTCTCTCCCTTAGAGATAGAGAGAGAGAGTTGATGATGACCCTCAAAATGTTGTTTGGAAGGAAAAACAAAAGTGATATTATTATGTTGTTTATGGTTCAATGATAGCTGGGTAAAACCACTAGCAAGGATAGATGGTTTGTTGATCAATAGACATTTGTTATTGTGTTCCTTTAAGATAAAATATCCTTTATACATAAGTGTTGGAATGGATGACATAAGCTACATGACCATGGTGAGTTTAGGATTATGTCCTTTAAAATAACCAATGTTCCAATAGAATTTATGAATAGGAGGAACAAAGTGTTATGGTCATGTCATATAAGTTGTAGCAAGCTTTGAATAATGACATATTAAGGTATTTTAGAGATGGTCAGTAACGTGGTCAACATCTTTGCTAAACCTTAAGAATGTTAAAGTAACTATACTTTTGTGTGATAAGTCTAGAAAGAATGAGTTGGGGGCTGACTAAAGTATCCTCTTGAGTTATGATATTGTTGTTAAGTATGTTATGTGAATCATGATAAGATGAAGACAATGTCATTTCTCTACCCCTAACAATGTCAATCAGGAAGTTATACTTGTTAATTGTTATAGACAAGTGTATGATTCTTCAATCAAATAGATGGTCAGTCTGCCATTGAGATGATTGGAGAATCCTCTAAAAACATATTCCTCATAGTTCTTGAAAATTAGGGGATGCCTACCTGATTGATTGAGTTTCTAATTACAACAATCATTAAAGGAGCATAGAGATGAAACCTTGTAAAGTTACATATGATACAAGATACATGACGTTTCATGTTTGATAATATCCATAAAGTATGAGCTATAAATGATGTGTGGTATAATAGATAGAATAGTTCAGGACAACAGTTGGAGTGCCAAGTTGAAAAGTACTACCAAACCTGTACATGTGGAACACAGTTCTTATGTTGAACAAAGGTGATACATGCAAGAGTTGAGGGAGAATAATATGTCTTCTATGAGAATTATGTGACATCATAATGTGATAAAAGTAACAATGTGGAAGATTGAGGATGAGTTTCATGATAAGAATACATCCTTGCTTACCTTAGATTTCGGGGGAGAAATCCCTGTTAGGGGTTTATGGTTGTGACACCCCTAACCTTGTTTAAATAATTGAACATGCTTAATTACCATGATTGAATTCTTATAACTATAACATAACCTTATGATATGATTTTTAATCTTAAGAAAAGCTTAAGTTTCAAGTTTGGACCAATTTGAACAATGTTTGTGCAAGTTACGCAATTTTATGTACATTTTGGAATTTTCTACAATTTACCCAATTGGGAGGTTTTTCTTGCAATTTATCACTTGCATTATTTTCTTTGGATGTTCTCTCATTATTATTGATCTTTTTTATCCATGGGGTGCTTAGTTGAAACTTGTTTTGGAGGTGTTTTCCTCAAGGCTATTTTAGGGTTTAACCCTTTATGGATGAGCTACATTTAGTAATTCAAATGGTTTATTTGCTTTGCTTGAAAAATCAAGAAATGAGGGATAAGAAGGTCTCTATGGATGGAGGGTCAACTACTTTTATATCCTTAATAGTTTAAGGCCATGTACACACGGGGAAGCTACTTGTACACCTCATGCTTGCTTCCATCCTTATCTATGGGCTATATTTACGTCTTCCTTGCCCAAGTACAAAACTTTGCTTGCTTTCTCTTTCCTCTAACCTGGAGAAATGACTCCACTCCATTTTTCTGTGGAACCAAGTGATCTAAAGTAGAATACAACCTCTTTTTGGAGAGTAAGGTCTCTTAGGCTCCATCTAGTCCTACCTAGGGTTTCTAAGGTCATCTTCTAGAGATTTTGACCAAGACAAGTTGTTTTCTTCCTTCCTTCTCTATTTTTCTTACTCTTATCCTTCCTTAGACCTTCCTCCATGTCATAATTTTGTTGTTTCATGGTATAAGTTTCTCTAAAGCTCTAAAACCCTACCTTTCTTGCTCCTTATGTTTATGGATTACTTCGTAGATGGAGAAAGGTGTTAGATGGACAAGTTCAGAGCTTATGCTTGAATTTTCTACCCTAAATGCTCGAATTTTCTTTTGTGTTGGATTTTATCTTCTCATTAGAGGCAATTTTTATAACTAGCTCCATGATTATTTCATACCATAAGTTTGCTAACTCATGTTCTTACTTTATAATGATGATCCATGCACTAAAAATCTATGCTTGACTTGGATTTTGATTTTTATGATGTTCCCTTTCCTGATTTCAGTTCTAGATGAACTTGTAATCTTATGTATGTTCCACCTAAGATATAATATGACTTGTATCAGGTTGGTTTGATAACCAGTTGTGCTAAGCACCCATCAACCACTGGTCAATTTTAGGGTTTAAAGTTGATTTCTTTTACAAACACATGACCCAATGGTGGTAGCATTGCAACAACCAATTGTGTTGTCTTCATGACAACTGATGGTGGTGACCAAGGGTTTCAACTTACATTCACCTCGTATGTTAGGTTTTGACTTAATTAGAATCTTAATGATCAACAACTAAGTACCCTAATCATGCTATCAATCGATGGTGACATTAGCTTGATATCTGATGATAATTAATGAATATAGTGTTGATCTAACAACCTATGGTGACTTAATGGTCACTATTGATGGTGGATCATGTATCCACAACCAATGGTGAGTTAGTCATGTAGTTGTAGCATCAATTAAGCCTTAAACTAATGGTTTCTTGGGTCATTTGATGCAATGGTTGGATCTATACTCCAATTAATGGTTTTAACATATGAACTTGACCAAATTGTTAAAATCTAATTATTCTTCATCGAATAAATTGGAATGATTCCTAATGTAATATGTTGGTCTTGACAAAGTGATTAAGATGGTTTCCTTTATGATATCAACTTAACAAGCTCATTTATTGATGGCTTGTTTTAAATAAACAATTGCTTGTGGGTTTTACCCTACTGTCAATGGAACTTTTTATGTTGTTAATCAAGGGATGTCTATGGTAAAATGGTGACTCTTTTTAGAGAACAATTCAATGACTTCATAGGTTGTTTATCCAAGGTGTTTACTTATGTAAACAACCAATGGTCTTACCTCTTCAAGATCTAGTGGTTCTGGGTGACGTAGTGGTATGGTGATATGGATTGAAAGATGATGGAACAAATGGAGGGTGACCCTTAATAAGGTAGTCTTACCTTTTCACTCATATGAATATAAGGGATGATGACCATATTGTGTTGATATGAACCCTAATGAGGTATAGATTGTTATACCTAATCTTAATATAACAAAATGTTGGTAAGTGGTTATGAATAGTCCTTGAATGTTGAATACAATTATGGAGTACTCTCTTTTGTGGTTAAACCCTAGTATGTTATAAACTGATGGCTACACCTAAGTTATGTGTGATGGTGATGCTTCACCTTATGCATCCATGATCCAATGAGGATTCCATGAGTTAGGGTTTGGGTATGAGTGTTGATTAGTAATATTAATATAATTTATCGTGTTGAACCTAACTCTAATGCAAATAGATAAATATGAGTATTCAAGTTTAACCTTCTTATATGATGGCATGATGGTGGAATAATCTCCTTAATATGATCATAACCTTAATGTTTTAATTGGTCGTTATCATAGCCACATGGTTGATACTTTCTTATGCTAAACATGTGCATTATGAATATGATGAGGGTTAATCATATATAGATTCCTTACATTTTGATGTAATAAAGGAATGTTCTTAATGTTAATATAACCCTTCTATGATTGTTTTTTAATATCTCCCAGCTCATTAATGCAATATTGTGTTGGCTGGTGTATTATATGTAAGTGATGTTGTTGAGCCTTATTACAAGGCATTGAAAGATAATGATGATCTTGTAGGGAATAGTATGATGGTCTTAATAACCTTTGGGCATGGTTGAGCCCTAAATGCGGTGTAATCCTCTTGTATTGATAAGGGTTGATACCCTATGATATTGTGAAAAGGATTTATATCTTGTGATAGTATGATGACAAGTGTAGTCTCATGTATGGAAAGTGAATAGCATCATGCGATGATGAGATGATTAACAATATACCTCAAATGTTTATATCTTTTAAAGTTGCAATATATATACTATTTATTGAAATGAATTAGGGATTGTATGTCCATTTGTATGATGAAACCTTAATTTACCCAATTGGCAATAATTAATCAAGTGCAAACTTAATCATGTAGTATCTTGTGTCTTTGAACCATTCTTTGTGTCAGAGCTTACAGGATGGTGAGACGAGTATTCTTAAGGGAAACTCAGAGCACATATTGTTGAATATGTGGGGTGTTTGTCACCCTGATCTCAATTGTTAGGGAGGATGACTAAGGTCACACCTATCCCTCTTTTTGAGAATGACTATGGTTGTGTCTCAGTATTTGTGGAATGTGATTGGATGACAACTACGGTTGTACCTCAGTGGTAGTGTTTTTCTTGCATATGGTGTCTAGTGTTGTTACCTGTAGCAAGGGTGGAATAGTTGTTATCAGCTTGACTATATGTCACTGTAGTGGTAGCTTGATTGATATGTCACTACCTTTTTGACCCCTACTTACCGGGTAGAGGAGAGATCTTAGGATACTAACACTCCAAGATCTTGCACAGAACCAAATAGCCCTTCGCAGGGGTCAGTTGGACATTATATGGTATGATTTTAATTCCCTAGGGAATAATAAAAGATGTAAGATAGTTGTATAACATATCTTTTTATGGTTATGCACAACACTTCATATTGGATGATAACCCTTGTTTGCTTTCTTTTCAGTGAGATCATGTATAGTACAATAAGAGATGATAAATATGCTTAGTTGTAGTTATGCCCATGTTGTATACATGTTGATGTTATCAAATATACTAACAATGATGGTTAAGATTATGCTGCTAGCTATGTTTAATATTTCTAGTCATGCCTATGTAATTAGAAATGCTTAGACTACTAATCATTCCTATCCAGTTAATTGTGTTATTGTGTTTGTTCTACTTATGATATATATATGTTCCCTTTATTTGAGATGTCAATATTGATAGCCATGTTATGTTACTAGACATATTCATGATGTTAGGGATGCTTATGCTACTAGATTGCTTGTGTTGTTAGCAAGAAATATGATGATAGTGAGATTAATGATGATGATTGTTATTAGATGCAATTCGATTAAATTTGAGTAGATATCTATCTAGAGAAATGGATTTATTTTTTATCTATATATACATTACTAATCATACTTATTGCTAAGATTAATTGCTTAATCTATTTAGAATACGTGAACTACTGAATATGTTCAATTGATTATTAAATACTCCAACTGCTCAATTATCCACTATTTAAAATATTGTAATCAATAAGCATTATTGGAGGTTATATCTATTGCTGGAGCATGGGTCTCACCCTTGTGGTTCGCCACATCTCTTTTGGTAATCGACAGTGACAACAAAAGAATCGTGGAAGTAAAGAGGAACTACAATAATGAATATTTGAGATACTGGATTAGATGTCAAGTTTCTCCTAGAGTCATCCATGTACTCTTAGGTCTGGGCAGGAAAAGTTTGTATATGGTGTTTCAAACGAATCAGACTTTTGTAAGCATGCTAATGCTTGTTTGTCTGGCATATATGAATATTGTTCTCCTGTGTATATATTTTGTGGCTAAGGCGATAAAACAATTTGTATGAAATTTTTGGCATAGTATGGATACAAGAAAGATGTTGGGATCTTATGAAAATGTTTCTGAGTGGGTGTTGATGTTGAAATTGGTTTTAATTTACCCATATTTTTGGGTATCTGATTAATTAATGATTGATTGTCTTATATGTTTTGAGTAATCTCGTTTAGTGTAATGGGTTCTCACAAGGTTAGATAACTATGATTGAGCAGTAGATCAGGTAATAACTTTAGAAGGAATATGAACAACATGTATGACAACTACCGATTATGTCATACAAATACAATTACAACTTTTTTTAATATTTTTTTATTCCATTCTCAAGATAAATATGCTACACAGATAGCTAAATCTTTCAATAATCAATCTCTTGATTATTCACACACTTAAGCACACAATACTCAATCTTATGATGCACACACTCACATTCAAGCACATGCTTATAATAATCAAACACATTAGATCTTGTTTTATGCCCTGACCAATGCCCTAAGGATTTGAGTCGTACCACCCAAATCCAACTTCCCCCTATGAAGGGTTACCAATGGTTCCATACAAGGTCCAAGGAGATCCAGACTCCAAGACCTCACCCACTACTCTCGGTCAGTGTGAGAGATAATGTAGAGACATATTAGTCAACTGTTGATAGTGACATATAGTCAACTATTTAATTAACTATCCTGCCTTGGTATAGGTCATGGAACTAGAGAATAGCTCACTCATGGCTATTCAGATAAATAGAATTGGCTCACTCATGGCCATTCTAATATATAAAGAGTTGGCTCACTCATGTCCATTCTTATAAAAGGATTGGCTGACTCATGGCCATTCTTATATAAGGATTGGCTCACGAATGGCCATTATTCAAGAAAAGGATTGTCTCACCCATGGCCATCCATATTACATAACTATTCTATGGATGCAGGAAGATGATTAACTATGCATCCTCGCATATTCAACAATATGTGTTCCGAGTTGAACTCATTTCACCATACAACATGTTCTGACACTGAATGAATCTATGGCTAGGGCAACCTACAATCTTAGGTGTATCACAACATCTTTTAGCATCAATAAAGATAAAAATATACAACACAGGTAAATTCTACAAAGAATAGTTTAATACGTCCTTCAAGAAATCACATAACAATTGTAACACATACTTGTTACTTTACCACAATTAACTTGGGATCTCAATCCCTTAAACACACTATGAATAATCTCATATTATAATCATTATCACATGCTATGAGTTTTCAATCCCCTTAGTTTATTATTGAACAATGTCACCTCTTTAGTTCATTATTGAACAATGTCACCTCTCACTAGGCAACAACCATCTCTAGGTCATAAGACCCATATAAACATCATACTTGTTGTAAAAGTATTTCACATGGCTCACGCATGGCCCATTCAATTTATGTTATTCATATCACCATATTACTTTAAATATCAACACCATGCCATAAAAGAAAATTCCCTTATCAAGTTACAACCCTCTCATGATTAGGGTTAGGGTTTCTATTGTAATCAATTAGGGTTTCTAAGGTTATATTCAACCACTAAACCCTAACTCATTACTCCTCTCATCTAGGAGATTATTTTCTTGCCATTAGTATTCAAACATACTTTATTACTCTCATAAATTATCATTAATTAATTATCAACATGAATGATACAAATTCCTCTCTCATCCTATCTAGAATACTAGTTTCAACTTAACATGTTGTATTGACTTGACCCTCTTTAGGGTGTTCGTCCTACACTTATCAAAGTATATTTATCTCGTTACATCATCTTGTATCAACTTGATTATATTTTGCATGTATCGGCCTATACTCATCAAAGTGTATCGGCCTACAAACTAACCCTTCTGTCGGCCTAGACACATTTACTTGTGTCGACTTAGATACTTGTATCGGACATAACAATCTTTACTTGTCTCAGCCTAAGATCGTCACTTTGTGTCGGGTTAGATGCATGTATCATCCATGACACTCTTCACTTGTATCGTCCATGTCACATCAAGATGATATCGGTCTTGAAGTGCTTAGAGTGATATCTTTCATAAGCATGACAAGGTGTATCATCTTCACTATATCTTGGTGTATCAGCCACACCATGATTTGGTGTATCAGCCATAGGATAATCTAAGTATCAGCCTCACCATTACTTTGTGTTTTGGCCAAGTTGTGTCACCCATCACACTTGTGTCGGGCTAGAGGTGTATAGGTCGTTAGTGTTAGGGCATATCGGGTTAGCCCTATAGACTTCATATCTTCACTTAACTTCAAGATATCAGTCTACCTCACCCTTAGCCTTAGGTGATAGTCTACACTATTGTAAGAATAATAGTCCTTCACTTGTAACAAAGCAGTAATGGGTTAGGACCTCATGTATATCAGTTTCCCCTCACATAACCTTGTATTGGGTTAGGGTTTCTAAAACCAATATCGGTTTGTGCATTGGAGATTCCATCATCTTCAAACTCCAACCCTTCCTCCACTAACACTCTAGTTTAGGGAGAACAACCCCATTTATTCATTAGATCTCATAGAATCATTATTTAACCAAGGAAAGTCGAAATTGAAAAGGAATCATCGAGTATTGAATGATTGAAGGTGAATAATAATAAAATGGAGTTCAAGCTATATAACCTGCCTCAAGATCAATCACAAGAGCTTCAAGCTTCAAAGATCCATGTTCCCAAGGTTGAAGATGACCTATCCAAAGGTCCACGATTTAGGTATAGCTTCACCTCCATCAATAAGAAGGTATCATAGTCAGAAACTTGGTGAAGGAGAAAAGAAAGAAAGCAATATGATCTGAGATACATAATTTCCAAGGTTGAAGATGGTCATGGCATCACCTTAGAAAATACACTCGACCTTCCTCCTGATCCTTGAGCTCCTAGGGTCGTCCACCAAGAAAGGAATGAAATGAGGGTCGAAATGTTCACTAGTAGGTGAAAAGGGAGGCTTATATAGTTAAGGCTCATGAGATAGAGTGTATGTGAAGTGCCACCACCATATGCAATTCGGTGACACATGTCCATGCATGGTGACTCCATGCATACATGATTATATTGACATGAAAAATTATTGTGGATTATTCAAGGATGAGATATCAGCCATTGGGTATCGTGCTTGACAAGATATCACAACCCAATATCACTTTTCATGCAAACTGATACAACTTTTGCAAGGAACATCTAAACTGACAGGCTTCTCCTACTTGAGGTGCTTCAACCCATATGAATACTTCCAAACAGTTGGTATACCGATATGGGACCTTTTCTATGGCTTCCAAGCCGATAGGCACTCCCATATATACTTCATAACTCAACACAACCTTATCTAGGGTTCAAGGTACTTAACATTCTTTGGTTCTTTCACCATCAAGAGTCCTATCAGTCAACTAAGACTCAAACAAGGTGCCCCCACCTTTTTCACTCCTCTTAATGATGCTAATAGAAAAAAGGGACACTCTAGAGATTGTAATTTGTATGTTAATTCCTTACTTTGGGTAAATTTCACTCTAGTGCAAAATAAGCACACGTTGCTCAAATATTATTCAAACGGGACCAAAATTGAAACATAGGTGTCTCACATGTTTGTAATACACCACAAAGGATTATATTAAAGTTTTAAATAACTTTCTTAAGCAAAAAAATAGGGTTATCCAAAATCCTAGGTTAGGAGTGTTACATTTCTGCTAAGAATGTTCAACCTCTTCAGTCAACTAAAAACTTGGAAGTGTCTCATTTAATTTTTGTTGACAATTTCATGTTCTTTTGGAGGAATTTCTTGAAGGCTCTACTTGCCTTAGAAATATATTTGATGTACTTTCTTGTATTAGTGGCCTCAGGGTCACTCATGAGAAAAGTACTATTTTTCTTATTGCAAAATCTAACAAAGTCAAGATTCCTAATATTCTTGTGATATAATAGGGATATCTTCCTATAAAATACATGGGTATTCCTCTTTTTGTTGGCAAACTATCCAAAAATTACTTTGTTCCTCTCATTGATAGATTAGAAAAGACACTCGAATGCTGGAAATCAAAACATTTGAGTATGTGTAGATCAAATAAGTTCAATAAAAGGGGTTCCCGTTCAAGAGGGGGACATTATTATATACGTAAACTTGATAAACTAAATGAAATAATGAATCATCAAAGGGAGGCATAGGAATATTGGAGCCTTAACTAATTTGATGAGTCTTTCCATTTCAAAAACAACAATATTACAATAGAAAGTAGATAAATTAGACTAAAACTAGCTAATGAATGGCCATGACTTCACTAAGTCACTGACCTCGGTAAAATAGTTAGAAAGACACACCCTCAATAGAAATGTGCACCCCTTTATATATAATAGGTGGAAAGGTATACCCTAGAAGGACACACCCTAATGGTTATGACAAAGCATCTACATTAGTTATCTTAGTCTAATAACACATGTAATAATAGAGGATGAGACTTATGTTTGTAGTTATCTTAGTCTAATAACACATGCAATAATAGAGGATGAGACTTATGTGTATCAATTACATCATCATGAGTAAATAACAAGGTAGGATGGGGTTATAAACCCAATAGAATATGAATAGT
The DNA here is from genome assembly GCA_963693085.1 of Alisma plantago-aquatica. Taxonomy (NCBI): domain Eukaryota; kingdom Viridiplantae; phylum Streptophyta; class Magnoliopsida; order Alismatales; family Alismataceae; genus Alisma; species Alisma plantago-aquatica. The sequence goes on along the minus strand of OY856410.1, from coordinate 790,873,510 downwards.
TGAATATCTAAATAAAGTAAAATAATTTCCATTAAAAGGGTATGAAATTTGAACTAGAGAGTGAGGATATCAAGAGGTGCCTCTGTATCGGAAATTATATATAGAAGTTGAACAAATTCCTAAATATCAAATAGGGACTGCAAATACCTGATATTCATGATTAGAGGTTAACTCAATAGTCATACTTGGTCCCAAAATATAGGTATTCATACTAGGAACACATTATGTATGTTAGTCAAATCAAAGAAAACATGTGTACACATTCCTATTATAGATTTTGATATTGTTCTTACACTAGTCCCGATCACCTAATTTCATGTTTTTATGGTGAACTTATCTCCATATTTCTTTTTGTATTTAAAATTTTTAGACTATACAAAATGTCTATAAATACATTTAGAAGGATAAACCCTAGCAAATATAAAAGACCAGGTTCCTCAAAAGGAATCTTTCTAGGAGGTTAAAAAGGAAACAAAGAAAGTCTCTCAGTATGAAGCAAATAAAAGTCAATGGCACAACCGTGCTAGACTACACAATTCTACCAAGATGGATTCAACAGGATCAGGTAGGCAAACACAATCGTGGTGCCAAAACCATAGAAACACGACTCTATAACCAAAGACGATTGTCGCAGAAACAACCAGATATCCCTTTTTTCAATGATCGGACATATAGATTCACATGCATGTTCCACCATCATCTACAAGTATTCCTGGAAAGCACCATGTCCATATGGAAAAAATTAGATTAGTAAATAAAATCCATAACAAAAAATCTGATCATTTTCCAATGTGATGGGGTTTTAACAATTTTATCTTGCAGACTCTAAAATTCCTCTCTATGCAAATGAAATGAATAATAGACAATCCAGTGATATGCTCCTATCTAGAATATAACGAACATAGATTATGTCTGAAAATTGAAATATTAGATATGAACATATTGTCCTTTGCTGAAGAATAGACAAAGGTAGAGTAGTGACACAAAAAATAATACGAAAACTATCTTCATTACTACTCCTAAACAGACTAAATGGAAGAAGCCACAAAGTCTGTTCTTCAAGCATAATCAATGGTGGGAAATTTATTGTTGGCTACTTCCAAGAACTAATATGAAATCTTCTTAGGCTAGAGAATTTCCAGATCCATGAAAAGACAATATCAATAGGAAAACTACATTTGATTTTCCACCAAACCAATCTAAAATTGACATTAGCCACACTAGAGACAAGAACCTTATTCTATCCACCATTAGGGAGGGGATAGAATTAAGAAAATCCATAAGATAATCATGTAATCTAGAATAGATTAAATACCAAGTTTTATTAGTTATGATATAACACAACTTGTTGTCCAAGGGAATAGCATATTTTATAATATCTTGACTACCAACACAATCATCTAGAAAAATATTATTGGGACTCCAAGAATCAAGCCAAGCATTTAAGATTATAGCATCTCTAACTAAATAGATAACCAAAATTTTTTAGTTTTCAAGATGTCTAATACACTGAGAGAAGAACCAAGAACAATTATTAGAAGAATGATAATGCCAAATTGATATTTTTCTTAGGATCTTTTGATGAATCCATTTAACCCATAAACTATCTTTTTTGGAAGTGATTTGCAAAATGCAAGAAAAAATAGAGGCTTTGCAAACATATCTAAAGGACTTATCAAGTTGAAGATTGGTTTTTCCTTCAGTTTGGCCGCAGGGGAAGTCTCTAGTAATTTTCTCAATCTCAGCATAGATGGAACAAGGAGAAAGAAAAGATCGAGACCAATAGAGATTAATATAAGAGATAGTCGATTGAATTAGCTCCAGTCTTCCCACTATTTCCTTTTTCTATATTTAGTTCCTAAAGCTACATAGGATTAGGAGTGCTAGATCATACAGACTTAGGAAGATCTCTTACATGATGTGAAAATGAGGATAGCATGAAATGGTTGGTTTTCCATCTATAACCAGTCCTTATGTGTATAAAGAAAACATTTTTATGCAATACAACCTTTTATGGTGAGGAACAATTGTATAATGTATTACCATGTAATTTTTAATAGTTTTGTTTCTATTTCTTTATCATTACATGGATCTTTCTATCATATCATCTGAGTGGATACCCTCTCAGGTCCCACTACTAACATCACATGTAGTTATTATATATATATGACATATAATATATACATATGTGGTGAGTAGATATGTAAATGCATTATACCAAATCACTCGTTAAATTTTAAACTCAATATGTCTTACAACATGAAATGCACATCAAGGATTCAGTCAATTTATCTTCTCTCATCAAAGTGAGGATTGGTGTCCATCTTGTTGACATGAGAGGTAAACATGTGGATCTTTTTAAGTAGGGTACATAGTTTACTCAGTAATGACAGTTGTGTTTGGCATAATAAGGTAACCTCAATAGGATTAACAACATAGAGGCATGCATATAGATGTTTCATATGATGCAATTTAATGATGGTTGTATCCCATCCATAGAAGGATTGCATGTGATGCAATTGACAAAAGTTTCCTACCTAAATAAATCGGTTGTTAGATGTCAGCCAAAGTTGACCCAAGATTTAATGAAATATGGACCTTGGCCCATTGGAAATTTCTTCATTATAACTTTTTGCATTGATATTTATTGTCTATTAAAACAAATAAAATAGTGGTATTAAACGTTTAATTAATGCCCCAATTAAATGAAATTTTTTTTCAAATCAAAATTTAGTTCCTTATTATTTTTCTTTGTAGATCACATGGCAATTAACAACAACCTTTCGTTGTTAGCGGTCCTTAAGAAGAACAATCTCAACAGAATGAATTTTGTATATTAGTACTAAACATTATAATTATTATCAAGAATGGTGTATGAGATCGTGTTTTTCCCAAAGATCCCACTCCCAGTGTGCCAAATGATGAAAGGGATGCATTCAATATTTATTCCAATAATGTGGAAAGTCTCATGCTAGCATTCATTCTGCCTAACCTATAAAGGAAACATAAGAACATGGAGGACTTTGAAATGACTGAGAATCTCAAAGAATTCTTTGAAGGGAAAGTAAGACAAGATAGGTATGACGTATCAAAGGCAATATATCAACAGAAACTATAGAGGTAGATCCAATTGGTCCAAAAGTGATCAACATTATTGGGTATGTAGAGAACCTAGAGAGACTGAGTTTCCCCATTGGCCAAGAGTTGACCACATATTTGATTATGCAATTGTTTACTAAATAATGGAACCAATTCATGTTGAATTTCAACATGATGAAATGGTTAAACTATTTTTAGATTACTCAACATGCTACAAACTAAGATGAATATGAAGAAGATCAAGATTGAACATGTTTTGACCGTCGATCCAGTGAAAAGAAGGACTCAGGGGAAAAAAATCAAAGAAATTTTCTAAGGCCAAGTCCCAATCTTATGCTCTAAAGTAAAAGATAGGTACATGGAAGGATGGGAATTGTCACCAAATTCATAAGTCTGGACATTGTAAGAAAAATTTCTTGTTGTACCTAAAGGAACTAAAGAAGAAAAAGGGGAAAGAGATCTCTAACTTAGGTAGAAATATTATTGAGATTAACTGATCTACTTCTTCATTGTGGGTATTGGAACTAGATGTGAATTTCAGATATGTCATAATGTGCAGGTTCTGAAATGAACTAGGCTCGTTAACAAGCGAGATGTTGAACTATGAGTCACTATTGTGGAAAAGGTTTTGGATGTGGATGTAGGAACATATAGTTTATCTCTTACCTTTGGCCTGTATTAGAATTATAGAATTTCTATTACATAGCATAAGTAGAAATATTATTTCTATTTCATGTTTGGAAAGGAACAATTTTTCATTTAATAAAGACTGGAGTTTGCTCTATATTTTTGGATGATATCTTTTCTGGAAGTTCTCTGGTAACTTATGGTCTTTATTTTCTAGATCTTGAGATGCATATTTATAATGTAAATACATTCTCTCTTGGTCAATATAAATAAGAAGTACATTCATTAACTCCAAAAAGATGTACATTTAGACTCATTTGACTTTGAATATATGAAGACATGTGCAACATGCTTGTTCAGTAATCTGAAAAGGCACTTTTTACTAAAAATTGTGGGAGGAAACTGAGCTTTTAGATTTCATACATAGTTATGTATGTGTTCCTTTTATTTCAAAATCTACAGGAGGATATAAAAACTTCAATACATTTACTAATAATTTTTTTAGTTGTCGATAGGGGTATCTCATGAAATGCAAATCCGATCAATTGGAAAGTTCAAGGTATTCAGGAATGATGTAGATAGACAACATTGCAATAAAATTAAGATGCTACTATTAGATCAAGGTGGGGATTATTTGTGACAAGATTTTGAAGATCTTCGCAAAGAGTCTGGTATTGTATCACAATTGACTCTGTTACGAATTCCACAACAAAATTGTGTTTTAAACATAAGGAGTGGTACATTATTGGACATGGTGTGGTACATGATGTTCCAGGTTGGACTTCTTAATTTATTTTGGGAATATACTCTATAAATGATCACATAAACACTTAATTGTGTCCCTTCTAAATTGGTTCCAAAGACATTTTATGTGGTATGGACTAGGAATTATCCAAATGTGTCTCTCATAAAGGTTTGGGGTTGTGAAGCATTTATCTTAGAGAATTTGTGGACCAAATCTGACAAGTGTTATTTTGTGAGGTATCCTAAGAAACCAAAGGATACTATTTCTATATCTCATCTCAGAACAAACTATTTGTTGTTAGAACTAGTAACTTCTTAGAAAAGCATCTCTAGACATACTAATGGGAGGAAAATAGAATTCAAAGAAGTTTGAAATACACAAAATGACAACGAACCTAAATAGGAACACGAGGAGGCATGACATGTTGTTGTGGAACAGCTACCCCCTCAACAAATGTAGGAACCCCATAAATCTGCAAAAACTTTCCATGAGCCAGAGAGATTTTGATTTCATGTAACTCAAGATGGGGAGGTGTTGGTCATGTATCACGATGATCCACCATCCTACAATGATAATGTAGTGGGACAATGATTTGGTAAATTGCTTAAGTCTATCATATCTGAAATGCTCCATGCATGAAACCATGGTATGGACATTGGTGGAACCACTTGAAGCGATAAAACCCATTGGTTATAAATGGGTCTTCAAAAAGAAAACTGACATGGATGGAAATGTCTAGACTCATAAAGAGATACTAGTTGCTAAAGTTTTCAAACAATTTCAAGGTGTTGACGATGATGAAACTTACTCATCCGTCACCATGGTCAAGTTCATTAGGATTATGCCAAACATTGTAGTATACCATGACTATGAGATCTAGCAGATGGATGTAAAAACTGCATTCCTTTATTGGATCTATTTGAGAATGTGTAAATGAAAAAGCATGAGGGTTTTGAATCTCCAAAGGATGCTAGAAAGGTATAACCTTTAGAGGTGAATCTATGGATTGAAACAATCATCTTGAATCTAGAATATTCATTTTGATGAATTTGTCAAAGAGTTTGGGTTCACCCAGAATGAATACGAACCTTGTGTTTACAAGAAATTTAGTGCAAGAATTGTAGTATTCCTCATATTGTATGTGGATCATACACTACTCATTGGAAATGTTATTCCAACTTCGTAAAAGGTGAACAAATGGTCGGTATTCATTTCTCAAAAGAATACTTAGGATAATCAACCTATATTCTAGGTATTAAGATCTATAGAAATCAATCTAGAAACCTTCTTGGCTTAAGTTAAAGTAAATATATTGACAAAGTGCTAAAACAGTTTAGTATGGAAAACTCTATAAAATAGAACTTATAAGGTATCATGGGGTAAGTATCTATAAGCCCAGTTGCCCCCATTATTTTGAAGAAAGGGACCCAAATAGAAAGATTCCATATGCCTCTACAATTGAATCTATCATGTATAAAATCTTATGTCCACATCAAGATGTCTCATATGCCTTGAGCATGATGAGAAAATATCAAAAACACCCAAATGAAGGTCATTGAACTATAGTGAAGAATATCCTTAAATAATTTATAATAACTAAGGATGATTTACTAATATGTAGAGGTGATGAAAAGTTGGTTATAAGGGGTTACACTGGTGCAAGATTTCAAACTAACAAGGATTACTATCTAACACAATCTGGTAATGTGTTTTGCCTTAACAGTGGTGTTGTCAGTTGAAGAGTTCAAAGGAAGCAATAGTAGCTAGGCTTACAATAGAGGCTTAATATATTGTTGTATCTGATGCTTCAAAGGGATATGTGTTGGTGGAGAAGCTTGTAGGAAAACTTGGTGTTATTTTGAACATTGCTGATGTAGTAGAACTTCATTATGAAAATGATGGAGCTATCACACAAGACTAGGAACCCAGATTACATTAGAAATCCAACAATATTCTCTGGTACTTCCATCTCATATGACAGAACATTGAGCGAGGAGATGTGAATTTCAAAAAGTTACTGACAAAGAGCAACATAGTCGATACCTTGACAAAGGTTGTATCACATCACAAGCATGATAGTCATGTTAGATAGCTTGGTATTATATACATAGTGATTTTCTATAGTGAAAATGGGTTGTTAGTGTATATTCCCTTCAAACCAATCATTATATGATGGTAGATGTATATTTTGTACTTTCTTTTTTATTAATGAAGGCAATTTCAATTTATTGATGAATATTAGACCACTATGAGATTAATTTGTAGAATAAATATCCATAGAATGATTGGTTCAAATCCATGATACTTCAAGTATGTAAAATAAACATGAGATCTCAATGGTTGTTAAGAATCATATTAAATATCCCCATGCAAGTATTATAATATATTAGACAACAATAATACATGTGAGACTGGTACGTGTGGTTACTGATGAACATATATCATACATTATAGGTATTAGATACCAAGTCAGACACATATGTACTCTTTGGAGAGAAGCATATTAAATAAAGCCACCTTGATAGTAATTCATGCACTTTCATACGATAGTAATAATTAACACTCTAATGTGACAATGGTGTTGTGGCTCTTCGACCTGAAGAATACTGCAATGGTGATGAAAATCATCATGCTTTGACACTACCCAACCTAAACATAAAGAAGGTTCTCATAAAGGTAGTGAAAGGATGTGTAGAAAGTAAAACTACACATTATGAGTTAGGTAGAAGGAATTTGTCCTTCTCATATAATAATGTTGGCTAAATGGACATCATTTAATCCCTTTGTAATGATAATGACAAACATTTCACTCTTGTCGATCTAACGTACTACTTGAGTGTTGCAGGAATAAGGTGGATGACAAATATTATGGAAGATCTATATGCTTGAATTATTGTAATTTCATGAAATGTAATCAATTGTAAAACTTGTACAAATATATAATGTACAAGTACTTAGACATTATGTAAATCAAGCGTTAGATCTTCCCTACCCAATCACCACACTTAGAAAGGTCATCCCCTTAAATAGTGTCACATATGCACACTCATATACACACTTAGTACTTTAATTGAAACATTGAAACATGGTCAATCTCGGTCGACAAACTCCTCGACCGAGACACTCTCGATCGACAAACTCCTCGACCGAGAAAGACCCAAGTAGCTGTTAGACACAGCTGACAAGGTAGTTGGCTATTGGAGATGAACGTTGCATACACTTACTCCAGAGAGTCTGTCGGTCGACAAACCCTCGACCGAGTAGGACTCTCGGTCGAAAAAACGTCGACCGAGATGAGTTCTGACAGCAACTTTCAGAATCAATTAACTAGTCGTTGCTAAAGCAACTAAAGTGTACCTAACGGCTAGTTAAGCACTTAGAACCCCCTAGAATCTGTCTAGAACGTCCTTAAGCACTTGTAGGTCATTCCTATAAATAGGACATGTCTTAGGACACCTAAACTCACTCATATACACTTGTGCTATACTTGAGATTACACTTGCAATTGGCAATTTGTTTTAAGCAATTGAGCAACACTAGCATTGGCTACTCATTCCCTTGCTCTAAATTCGTGTCCTATAGACTAGAATCTCCTATCCATAACACTTACACTTCTATACACATTGGTTAGGAGATCAAAACACTTGATATAGGAAATCAAGCCTTGAGCTACAAGTGGTATTGTAATTTCTATTTTTCCTTCTTGTTCCTTTTATCTTTTGTATTCTCCTTGCTACTCCTAGGGTTGGAGGTTGCAGATTGGAGAAGGTTCTTCTCGGTGGAGAAGGTGGACTTCGGACTACTTCAAGAAGGCTGTTGCAACGGGAAGCTACTTCAAGAGGAAGGCTACTTCAAGGGGGAGCTTGAAGTTACTTCAAAAAGGCTACTTTAAGGTTGGTGCAACTACTTCTAGGTGAACGCTGTTTGAAGGGTTTGGTGAAAGAATTGTAATTTTATGTAAAGTCCTTGCGAGGTAATAAAATTTGATTCTTTCAAAATCCCGGTTGGGTAAGCAATCAGGTAGTGGATTGACTGCCTTAGTATTTTCTAAGGTTGGAACCACTCTAAATCCTTGTCCACTAGTCCAATATTTTTTTAGTTGCTTGCTTTGAGATAAATTATCTTAAAATAATCATAAAACCCTATTCAGCCCCCCTCTAGTGGTTTTTCAATTGGTATCAAAGCAGGCTTCAAGGAGCTCTAATCGAGTCTTGAAGAATAAAGGGTGATAGTGTCTACAACTGCAAGCAAAGGAAAAGCATGGACCTATCTTCAACAAGTTGCAATTGGTGCTTAGGAACAAGCCATACAACACCTAGCTTCCCATGGAGGTCAAAGAAGGAAGAAGTGCATAAAGAATGTCTTATTTCTACAACAAGTGAAGAAGAAGAAGAGGTAAGCCTTTTTGATTTACCTAAAGAAGATTTAATTGTTAATCTTCAAGAAACGCATGAAAAATATATTGAGTGCAAGAAGAAATTAAAGAAATCAAATAAAGAAAATAATGAGTTACATGCTAAACTTCTTGTTCTTTCATTTGAAAATGAAGATCTTAAAAAAGTCATTGAAGATCATAATATTAAGATAAAATCAATAGAAGCAGATTGCAATCTTCTTTCTCTAGAAAAGATAAACTTGCAAACTCAAGTAAATGATCTTCAAAAACAACCCATTTTGTGTACACATCTAGATTATGATACTATTGTGAAAGAAAGAGATTCCTTGTTATCTAATCTAGATCAAGCAAAGTTAGACATAAGAAAAAGAATGGATGAAGTTGTTAAGTTGCAACAAAAAGTTAATAGTTTGAGTAACAATGATACCCTTGATAAAATTTAAATAATTCTTATCATCAAATCGGAAGGAGAGGTCTAGGTTATAATCCTAAAGGAAAAGCTTATCAAAAACCTATTTGGAGAAAAATAGAAATGCATGAAAATCAACCTATGTATGTACCTAAAGGAACAAATACATATGTACCCAAGAACAATCCAGAACAAAATCATAGAAAGAGATATGAGGTTGATTCTATATGTTGTCATTACTGTTTATGCCTTGGACATTATTCCTTCTCCTGTCCTTACAAGAAAAAAGATGTTGAGTTAGTATGGGTTCCAAAACCCCCAAAATAGATGAGTTAACTTAAGTTGAGATATGACCAAAGACTCTAAGTTTTACATCTTTATGTCTATCTCAGCTTAACATAATAGCAAAGTTATTCAAGTAATTACAATTTCCAATTTGAAAATACACTTCTTTAAAATTTATCTTTATTTGGGTTCCAAAAATCTATGGACTAGAATATGATTTGAGATTTAACCTAAATAATACCTTGATATTTATAGGTTTTATCTCAATTAAACTAAGTTTTTAAAATTACATAATTGAATTAACAATAGTCTATGTTGTACTTGGAAAAGAATTACTGAAAACAGTACTGAAACAGTACAGAAATAGTCTCGGTCAAGAAACTGTTCGACTGAGAACACTGTCGGTCGAGAAATAGTCAACCGAACAGGTTCATGTTTTCAAGTTTGCGATAAATCTGAATCAGTTTTTAAATTAATCTAGTTTGTTATCAATTTGTTGTTGATGATTGACTTAATATGCAGATCAAGAATGAATCTTGGAGACCATCTTTTCATCAATACATATTGATCTTTTGCATCATGAATTGTTGCATAAAAGTATAACATTATGAATATGAAATCCTTAAAAACATATTGCAAAAGTACTATATGAAGACTGATTTTTTAAACAAACATTATTGAAAAAGTTTATTAAGCCTGTTCATGGTTTGTCTTAAAATTGAAAACTTATGAACTTGAATGAGATTATTTTGGTTTATGCTCTACATGGTTTGGCTTAAAACTAAAAATTATGAATCATGTTGTTTTAAATCAAGGAAATTATTGTTTTATCATAATCCACATGGTTTATCCTAAGTATTCATGATCATGATCATTGTATCACATGAAATTATATGCTTGTATCTTGATCACGGTATTGTGGATATGCTTCTTATGTTCTATCAAAATCATTATACCATGATCATTGTGTTTCACTTTTACTTGGTTTGTCTAAAATAATCTTTGATTTATATATACAAACCATAAATGGATGATATTTGTGATTACAAATATTGATGATGCTATCATTAAAAATGCCTTTTTACATAACACTAAAACTCTATGGCATAAATGCATCTTGTATGCATGGCTTGTAACAAATGAATGATGATGCTATGACAAGCCAAATAGTGTCTCTTAGAACAAGAATATTAATGTTTTATCTAGCTGTTTGCAAATTTTGACTTTAAGACATTAATCTTGCTTTCAAGGATATATGTTTCTAAATAATCTTATGATTAATCTGAAAATAAGGGTACAAGAAGAAATGGGATTTGATATTTATGTACCAATAGCAAAGCTTATGAGACATCATTCACAATGAATGTAAAACATACATTCTAGAAAAATCAAGGTCAAAGATTTCACTATGATGCCCATATTAAGTCTTCATAATAGGTATCACTTAATGTGCTTCAAATTGATAGTTATTTATAGCTACCTGCAGAAATTATACTTCACATATGAATGTTTAAATTGGAAATCTTTCGAATTTGCCTCTTGATTGAAATTAAATTTAATCAAGGGGCGCCATGGTCGTAGTCAAGGTCGACCTAAAATAAGCTCGACAAAATGCTTATTTGAACATCATTTTACTATACTCAATCTTGGTATCTTGATTCAACATGTGCTTTTGATAAAAGGTCAAAATAAAAACTAGTTATGACCTTAGAATTGCTCAGATATCCTAGACAATGATTATATTACATGCTCAACATTATTACATTATTAGCTCAAATAATGCTCAAATGATTACATTATTACTCCTCTAGAAAACATATATATGCTCTACAAATCCAGTCTATCACTTGTATTAAAAACTAGCTCAAAATTCTATTCACAACAACTTGGTCGGTCAGCAAAAATTTTCGACCGAGACAAACTCGGTCGATGAATTCGTCGACCGAAAACATCTCGGTTGGCTATCTCTCTCGACCGATACACATCAAGTAAAAGCTACACAGGCGAACTCAGACATGATTCTGGTCGACAAGTTGTTCGACCGAGAAAGCGTCGGTCGACAAAATATTCGACCGAGGCCGACACTGTGAAACTCCATTTGTATGAACTAAAAGGCGATATAAATAAATAAATAAAAATAACCGTTGCAGTCTCAACGGCTAGTTCGATCGACCGTTGGATGACCGATAGGAGCGCCTAGGAAATGACCATTGTGGTCGTCGGTCGATGAATGGTCGACCAAAATAGGAACTGATTTATAATAAATAAGACCAAAAATGAGCCATTTCTTCACACCTTCACATTCTTACTTCACTAGCTCCTCTCTAGTGCATTTTTGTGCAAATCTTTAGCTTCTCTACATCCAAGTCGTTCTTGCTACTTCTCCACCTCAAAGCAACGAAATGGCTTCATCATCTGCGCGTGGAAAGAAGCAAGTTATAGCTAGGAAAGGAAGGATGGTCTCTCCACTGCTGCCGATCATCAACGACATCCCCTTCATCGACACAACTGCAGGCAACCGCTACCTCAGGCTCTCCTCAAGAACTCCTCTTCCACGACAGCCAGTTGACTTCATGGACTTCCACAACATTGTCGACTTGGAGGAACTCTTCGAGGTGCAACATTTGACTGATTTTCTGAATCCCTCCTTCCCTTCCTACTCTTCCAAAGTAGTTAATGAATTATATGCCAACTTAACCCCATATCCCGACCATGACTCCTTCTCTTCTATGGTCAATGGGTATGGATTCCACTTTACTGAGGAGGGTATTCTTGATATGCTTAGCATAGACGTAGAAGAATATAAAGATTTTCTTGAACTTACCACTAGAAATCCACTCAACAAACTCTCCCAAGATGACACTACAACTAGCCTTAGTGACATCAAAAAGGCCATTTTTCAATCCAATACAACTTGTCATGAAGATAGGGGTACCTATTATGCCATAAACCTCAAACCTGAAGCTAGTGTCATCAACCTCATTGTTTCCACTAACATCCATCCTATAGAAAACAAATTTGAAGTACCCACCTTTCGTATGTATCTTATCTATGCCATTCTCTAAAGTATTCCCATAAATTTTATTCGTATCATCCTTAAGAATATGATTGAATTTTCTGGCAATCCACCTGATGCTGACATTGTGTGCCTAATCACTCAACATTTTCTTAAGAAACATATTGAGGATCTAGGTTACACATGGGATAGAAAACCTCAAAAGATAAGAAAAAATACAGTAGAGAAGATGGGAATTGACTTTGGCCACAAAAGGGCTAGGACGGAAGGAGAGACATCCACTCAAGACATTCCTCCATCACCTCCTACCAACCTACCCTATGATCCCATTACAAATACTTTAACATACATTTCTGGATCCCAATATCATCTGAGTATACAATTAGATTACAATCACCATTCCATGACTTACTTAAACCAAAGGATGCAAGCTCTCTCTCCTAATCAATCTGATGAATATCCCTATTCTCTAAATCCTGGCATGATAAATCCATACAACCCTTCCTACAACTACTACCAAATTCCACCTCAACCATCTCCTGATCTCACACATACTCAGTTCTCTCAAATGCAACTTCAAGACATTGCTGCCAATTTTTGCTTTGATCGGGTTCCCACCTTCTTGGAAGTTTATGCCTTAACCAAGACAGGTGCCTTGGAGTGGCAGACATTGGTCAAGTATTATGGAGCTAAGCCCTTTCTTGGGAAAGACCCAGATATTGATGTAACACTTCGGTCTTTTCAGTGAGATTATGAGTATTTCTTGTAATAGTTGTAATGGAATGGTTATCTCTGCAATGATTGTAATGGATATCTTTTAAGCAAGCATGTTTTATGAGTCATCTTGTCAAATGTAGAAGCACTAAGTTATTATTAATAAAAGTGTCTCTTCTGTGGCTTCATTTGAACAAACACATGGCTTATAAGACTATTATAGTAGAGCATACAAATAAAGGGGAGTAATATATGCAATGGATCACAAAGGGTAAATTTTTTTTGCAAATAATTGAAAATTCAATTGTGGCTAAATTTACCATTAATTGGAGTGCATTAATCCTTTGATTAGATATCTATTTTAGGGGGAGCAATGCATAAGAAAGATACAAAGTCATACTAAATAATTATCTTGGATATCTTTTTGAAATGACAAAGGGGGAGAAATAATATAAATCACAAACATAAAATGAGTTTTATAATATCTCGGCCGGAATCCACTTGCAAAACAAGAATGACTACAAAAGGTAAATTTCAGGTATGAAACTCACATGATTTATATTTCCTTACTTTATATTTAAGAAATGTTTGTCATCTTCAAAAAGGGGGAGATTGTTGGCTAAATGGACATCATTTAATCCCTTTGTTTTGATAATGACAAACATTTTCCTCTTGTCGATCTAATGTACTACTTGAGTGTTGCAGGAATAAGGTGGATGACAAATATTATGGAAAATCTATATGCTTGAATTATTGCAATTTCATGAAATGTAATCAATTGTAAAACTTGTACAAATATATAATGTACAAGTACTTAGACATTATGTAAATCAAGCGTTAGATCTTCCCTAGCCAATCACCACACATAGATAGGTCATCCCCTTCAATAGTGTCACATATGCACACTCATATACACACTTAGTACTTTAATTGAAACATTGAAACAGGGTCAATCTCGGTCGACAAACTCCTCGACCGAGACACTCTCGGTCGACAAACTCCTCGACCGAGAAAGACCCAAGTAGCCGTTAGACACAACTGAAAAGGTAGTTGGCTGTTGGAGATGAACATTGCATACACTTACTCCAGAGAGTCTGTCGGTCGACAAACCCTCAACCGAGTAGGACTATCAGTCGACAAAACGTCAACCGAGATGAGTTCTGACAACAACTTTCAGAATTAATTAACTAGCTGTTTCTAAAGCAACTAAAGTGTACCTAACGGCTAGTTAAGAACTTAGAACCCCCTAGAAAGTGTCTAGAACGTCCTTAAGCACTTGTAGGTCATTCCTATAAATAGGACATGTCTTAGGACACCTAAACTCACTCATATACACTTGTGCTATACTTGAGATTACACTTGCAGTTGGCAATCTGTTTTAAGCAATTGAGCAACACTAGCATTGGCTACTCATTCCCTTGCTCTAAATTAGTGTCCTATAGACTAGCATCTCCTATCCACAACACTTACACTTCTATATACATTGGTTAGGAGATAAAAATGCTTGATATAGGAAATCAAGCCTTGAGCTACAAGTGGTATTGTAATTTCTATTTTTCCTTCTTATTCCTTTTATCTTTTGTATTCTCCTTGCTACTCCTAGGGTTGGAGGCTGTGGATTGGAGAAGGTTCTTCTTGGTGGAGAAGGTGGACTTCGGACTACTTCAAGAAGGTTGTTGCAACGGGAAGCTACTTCAAGAGGAAGGCTACTTCAAGGTTGGTGCAACTACTTCTAGGTGAAGGCTGTTCGAAGGGTTTGTTGAAAGAATTGTAATTTTATGTAAAGTCCTTGCGAGGTAATAAAATTTGATTCTTTCAAAATCCCAGTTGGGTAACCAACCGGGTAGTGGATTGACTGCCTTAGTATTTGCTAAGGTTGGAACCACTCTAAATCCTTGTCCCCTTGTCCAATCTTTTTGTAGTTGCTTGCTTTGAGATAAATTATCTTAAAATAATCATAAAACCCTATTCACCCCCCTCTAGTGGTTTTTCAATTGGTATCAGAGCAGGCTTCAAGGAGCTCTAATCGAGTCTTGAAGAATAAAGGGTGATAGTGTCTACAACCGCAAGCAAAGGAAAAGCATGGACCTATCTTCAACAAGTTGCAATTGGTGCTTTGGAACAAGCCATACAACACCTAGCTGCCCATGAAGGTCAAAGAAGGAAGAAGTGCATAAATAATGTCTTATTGCTACAACAAGTGAAGAAGAAGAAGAAGAGGTAAGCCTTTTTGATTTACCTAAAGAAGATTTAATTGTTAGTCTTCAAGAAACACATGAAAAATATATTGAGTGCAAGAAGAAATTAAAGAAATCAAATAAAGAAAATAATGAGTTACATGCTAAACTTCATGTTCTTTCATCTGAAAATGTAGATCTTAAAAAAGTCATTGAAGATCATAATATTAAGCTAAAATCAATAGAAGCAGATTGCAATCTTCTTTCTCTAGAAAAGATAAACTTGCAAACTCAAGTAAATGATCTTAAAAAACAACCCATTTTGTGTACACATCTAGATTATGATACTATTGTGAAAGAAAGAGATTCCTTGTTATCTAATCTAGATCAAGCAAAGTTAGACATAAGCAAAAGAATGGATGAAGTTGTTAAGTTGCAACAAAAAGTTAATAGTTTGAGTAACAATGATACCCTTGATAAAATTTAAATAATTCTTATCATCAAATTGGAAGGAGAGGACTAGGTTATAATCCTAAAGGAAAAGCTTATCAAAAACCTAGTTGGAGAAAAACACAAATGCATGAAAATCAACCTATGTGTGTACCTAAAGGCACAAATACATATGTACCCAAGAACAATCTAGAACAAAATCATAGAAAGAGATATGAGGTTGATTCTATATGTTGTCATTACTGTTTACGCCTTAGACATTATTCCTTCTCCTATCCTTACAAGAAAAAAGATGTTGAGTTAGTATGGGTTCCAAAACGCCCAAAATAGATGAGTTAACTTAAGTTGAGATATGACCAAAGACTCTAAGTTGTACATCTTTATGTCTATCTCAACTTAACATAATAACAAAGTTATTCAAGTAATTACAATTTCCAATTTGAAAATACACTTCTTTAGAATTTATCTTTATTTGGGTTCCCAAAATCTATGGACTAGAATATTATTTGAGATTTAACCTAAATAATACCTTGATATTTATACGTTTTATCTCAATTAAACTAAGTTTTTAAAATTATATAATTGAATTAACAATAGTCTATGTTCTACTTGGAAAAGAATTACTGAAAATAGTACTGAAACAGTACAGAAACAGTCTCGGTCGAGAAACTGTTCGACCGAGAACACTGTCGGTCGAGAAATAGTCGACCGAACAGGTTCCTGTTTTCAAGTTTGCAATAAATCTGAATCAGTTTTTAAATTAATCTAGTTTGTTATCAATTTGTTGTTGATGATTGACTTAATATGCAGATCAAGAATGAATCTTGGAGACCATCTTTTCATCAACACATATTGATCTTTTGCATCATGAATTGTTGAATAAAAGTATAACATTATGAATATGAAATCCTTAAAAACATATTGCAAAAGTACTATATGAAGACTGATTTTTTAAACAAACATTATTGAAAAAGTTTATTAAGCATGTTCATGGTTTGTCTTAAAATTGAAAACTTATGAACTTGAATGAGATTATTTTGGTTTATCCTCTACATGGTTTGGCTTAAAACTGAAAATTATGAATCATGTTGTTTTAAATCAAGGAAATTACTGTTTTATCATAATCCACATGGTTTATCCTAAGTATTCCATGATCATGTGTATTGAAATTTAGTTTAAATGATCATGATCATTGTATTTCATGAAATTATATGCTTGTATCTTGATCACGGTATCGTGGATATGCTTCTACTGTTCTATCAAAATCATTATACCATGATCATTGTGTTTCACTTTTACTTGGTTTGTCTAAAATAATCTTTGATTTATATATACAAACCATAAATGGATGATCTTTGTGATTACAAATATTGATGATGCTATCATTGAAAATTCCTTTTTACATAACACTAAAACTCTATGGCATAAATGGATCTTGTATGCATGGCTTGTAACAAATGAATGATGATGCTATGACAAGCCAAATAGTGTCTCTTAGAACAAGAATACTAATGTTTTATCTAGCTATTTGCAAATTTTGACTTTAAGACATTAATCTTGCTTTCAAGGATATATGTTTCTAAAGAATCTTATGATTAATCTGAAAATAAGGGTACAAGAAGAAATGGAATTTGATATTTATGTACCCATAGAAAAGCTTATGAGACATCATTCACAATGAATGTAAAACATACATTCTAGAAAAATCAAGGTCAAAGATTTCACTATGATGCCCATATTAAGTCTTCATAATAGGTATCACTTAATGTGCTTCAAATTGATAGTTATTTATAGCTACCTACAGAAATTATACTTCACATATGAATGTTTAAATTGGAAATCTTTCGAATTTGCCTCTTGATTGAAATTAAATTTAATCAAGGGGCGCCATGGTCGTAGTCGAGGTCGACCTAAAATAAGCTCGAAAAAATGCTTATTTGAGCATCATTTTACTATACTCAATCTTAGTATCTTGATTCAAAATGTGCTTTTGATAAAAGGTCAAAATAAAAACTAGTTATGACCTTAGAATTGCTCAAATATCCTAGACAATGATTATATTACATGCTCTACATTATTACATTATTTCCTCAAATAATGCTCAAATGATTACATTATTACTCCTCTAGAAAACATATATATGCTCTACAAATCCAATCTATCACTTTTATTAAAAACTAGCTCAAAATTCTATTCACAGCAACTTGGTCGGTCAGCAAAAATTTTCGACCGAGACAAACTCGATGGACGAATTCGTCGACCGAAAACATCTCGGTTGGCTATCTCTCTCGACCGATACACATCAAGTAAAAGCTACATAGGCGAACTTAGACATGATTCTGGTCGACAAGTTGTTCGACCGAGCAAGCGTCGGTCGAAAAAATATTCGACCGAGGCCGACACTGTGAAACTCCATTTGTATGAACTAAAATGCGATATAAATAAATAAAAAAAAAAAATAACTGTTGCGGTCTCAACGGCTAGTTCGATCGACCGTTGGACGACCGAGAGGAGCGCCTAGGAAATGACCGTTGCGGTCGTCGGTCGACGAATGGTCGACCAAAATAGGAACCGATTTGCTATAAATAAGACCAAAAATGAGCCATTTCTTCACACCTTCACATTCTTACTTCTCTATCTCCTCTCTAGTACATTTTTGTGCAAATCTTTAGCTTCTCTACATCCAAGTCGTTCTTGCTACTTCTCCACCTCAAAGCAATGAAATGGCTTCATCATCTGCGCGTGGAAAGAAGCAAGTTGCAGCTAGGAAAGGAAGGACAGTCTCTCCACCGCTGGCGATCATCAATGACATCCCCTTCATCGACACAGCTGCAGGTGACCGCTACCTCAGGCTCTCCTCAAGAACTCCTCTTCCATGACGGCAAGTTGACGTCATGGACTTCCACAACATTGTCGACTTGGAGGAACTCTTCGAGGTGCAACATTTGACTGATTTTATGAATCCCTCCTTCCCTTCCTACTCTTCCAAAGTAGTTAATGAATTCTATGCCAACTTAACCCCACATCCCGACCATGACTCCTTCTCTTCTATGGTCAATGGGTATGGGTTCCACTTTACTGAGGAGGGTATTCTTGATATGCTTAGCATAGACATAGAAGAATATAAAGATTTTCTTGAACTTACCACTGGAAATCCACTCAACAAACTCTCCCAAGATGACACTACAACTAGCCACAGTGACATCAAAAAGGCCATTTTTCAATCCAATACAACTTGTCATGAAGATAGGGGTACCTATTATGCCATAAACCTCAAACCTGAAGCTAGGATCATCAACCTCATTGTTTCCACTAACATCCATCCTAGAGCAAACACATCTGAAGTACCCACCTTTCGTATGTATCTTATCTATGACATTCTCAAAAGTATTCCCATAAATTTTATTCGTATCATCCTTAAGAATATGCTTGAATTTTCTGGCAATCCACCTTATGCTGACTTTATGTGCCAAATCACTCAACATTTTCTTAAGAATTATATTGAGGATCTAGGTTACACATGGGATAGAAAACCTCAAAAGATAAGCAAAAATACAGTAGAGATGATGGGAATTGACTTTGGCCACAAAAGGCTAGGACGAAAGGAGAAACATCCACTCAAGACATTCCTCCACCACCTCCTACCAACCTACCCTATGATCCCATTACAAACACTTTAACATACATTGTTGGATCCCAATATCATCTAAGTAGACAATTAGATTACAATCACCATGCCATGGCTTACTTAAACCAAAGGATGCAAGCTCTCTCTCCTAATCAATCTGATGAATATCCCTATTCTCTAAATCCTGGCATGATAAATCCATACAACCCTTCCTACAACTACTACCAAATTCCACCTCAACCATCTCCTGATCTCACACATACTCAGTTCTCTCAAATGCAACTTCAAGACATTGCTGCCAATTTTCACTTTGATCGGGTTCCCACCTTCTTGGAAGCTTATGCCTTAACCAAGACAGGTGCCTTGGAGTGGCAGACATTGGTCAAGTATTATGGAGCTGAGCCCTTTCTTGGGAAAGACCCAGATATTGATGTAATACTTCGGTCTTTTTAGTGAGATTATGAGTATTTCTTGTAATAGTTGTAATGGAATGGTTATCTCTGCAATGATTGTAATGGATATCTTTTAAGCAAGCATGTTTTATGAGTCATCTTTTCAAATGTAGAAGCACTAAGTTATTATTAATAAAAGTGTCTCTTCTATGGCTTCATTTGAACAAATACATGGCTTATAAGACTATTATAGTAGAGCATACAAATAAAGGGGAGTAATATATGCAATTGATCACAAAGGGTAATTTGTTTTCGCAAATAATTGAAAATTCAATTGTGGCTAAATTTACCATTAATTGGAGTGCATTAATCCTTTGATTAGATATCTATTTTAGGGGGAGCAATGCATAAGAAAGATACAAAGTCATACTAAATAATTATCTGGGATATCTTTTTGAAATGACAAAGGGGGAGAAATAATATAAATCACAAACATAAAATGAGTTTTATAATATCTCGGTTGGCATCCACTTGCAAAACAAGAATGGCTACAAAAGGTAAATTTCAGGTATGAAACTCACATGATTTATATTTCCTTACTTTATATTTAGGAAATGTTTGTCATCTTCAAAAAGGGGGAGATTGTTGGCTAAATGGACATCATTTTATCCCTTTATTTTGATAATGACAAACATTTCACTCTTGTCGATCTAACGTACTACTTGAGTGTTGCAGGAATAAGGTGGATGACAAATATTATGGAAGATATATATGCTTGAATTATTGTAATTTCATGAAATGTAATCAATTGTAAAACTTGAACAAATATATAATGTACAAGTACTTAGACATTATGTAAATCAAGCGTTAGATCTTCCCTAGCCAATCACCAAACTTAGATAGGTCATCCCCTTCAATAGTGTCACATATGCACACTCATATACACACTTAGTACTTTAATTGAAACAATGAAACAGGGTCAATCTCGGTCGACAAACTCCTCGACCGAGACACTCTCGGTCGATAAACTTATCGACCGAGAAAGACCCAAGTAGCCGTTAGACACAACTGACAAGGTAGTTGACTGTTGGAGATGAACGTTGCATACACTTACTCCAGAGAGTCTGTCGGTCGACAAACCCTCGACCGAGTAGGACTCTCGGTCGACAAAACGTCGACCGAGATGAGTTCTGATAGCAACTTTCAGAATTAATTAACTAGCCGTTGCTAAAGCAACTAATGTGTACCTAATGGCTAGTTAAGCACTTAGAACCCCCTATAAAGTGTCTAGAACGTCCTTAAGCACTTGTAGGTCATTCCTATAAATAGGACATGTATTAGGACACCTAAACTCACTCATATACACTTGTGCTCTACTTGAGATTACACTTGCAATTGGCAATCTGTTTTTAGCAATTGAGCAACACTAGCATTGGCTACTCATTCCCTTGCTCTAAATTTTTGTCCTAAAGACTAGCATCTCCTATCCACAACACTTACACTTCTATATACATTGGTTAGGAGATCAAAACGCTTGATATAGGAAATCAAGCCTTGAGCTACAAGTGGTATTGTAATTTCTATTTTTCCTTCTTGTTCGTTTTATCTTTTATATTCTCCTTGCTACTCCTAGGGTTGGAGGATGCGGATTGGATAAGGTTCTTCTTGGTGGAGAAGGTGGACTTCACACTACTTCAAGAAGGCTGTTGCAACGGGAAGCTACTTCAAGAGGAAGGCTACTTCAAGGGGGTGCTTGAAGTTACTTCAAGAAGGCTGCTTCAAGGTTGGTGCAACTACTTCTAGGTGAAGGCTGTTCGAAGGGTTTGGTGAAAGAATTGTAATTTTATGTAAAGTCCTTGCGAGGTAATAAAATTTGATTCTTTCAAAATCCCGGTTGGGTAAGCAACCGGGTAATGGATTGACTGCCTTAGTATTTGCTAAGGTTGGAACCACTCTAAATCCTTGTCCCCTTGTCCAATCTTTTTGTAGTTGCTTGCTTTAAGATAAATTATCTTAAAATAATCATAAAACCCTATTCACCCCCCCTCTAGTGGTTTTTCAAATAAGAGTGATACCCAAGGCCTCTTGATTAATGGAACTAGAGAAACACATGGAGATTATCATGTGGCTTTGTATATGATGTTTTGCATATGTATCTTTCTAGTCTACATGGATATCAAGGAACTCAAATATAAAAAAATGAGGATGATGTGTCCATGCCTCTAGTTCAATCCGAAAATCTGTGAAAAAATGTTATACAACATTGTAGCACCAATGTTGAAGGTTTATCCTTGTTTGACTAATCCTACTACTTTAGTAGAAACGATGTGTGGCTAGACACTGCTCATTGCTTACAGACCATAGTATTGGTAAGCAATTCATTTTCAATGTTGTACCATCCCTACAGGGTCAACACATACAAATAGCTTGAACAAAAGACTGAGTTGAACCTTATTGAAACAGTTACAATAATTTCACAGGCCTAAAGTAAGTTTTGAGGACCTGAATGAAAGGCCTATCAAGACTAAAAGAAATACATTTTTCAAAAGTTAGGAATGCATTCCACACTAAATAAGGAAGTCTATACACACACCATGTATGGCAACACATTGCATTCCATGTACCCAGTGGGTGGCAAAATCCCTTTTTATGTGAGGAATTCCATTGTCTGGCCAAATAAGATTTTGAAAATCCTAACTTTTCCACTCCTCTATATATATGATATACAACAAGGGCACCATTGCATCACTCACATATTGTCATTATTTCCTGTAAGGTTTGAGATACCCTAAGAGAAACATAGAGATAGAAAGAGAAAGAGTGAGGATGAGTTTAGCAACTTTGGGTCATTTTCAAGCACTTGTGTGGATACCCTAGATAAAATTTTGAACAACAATTTTTTTCCAAACAAAGATCTTTTCTGACAAAACTTGAATTGAGGAGAATAACTACATATTGAAATGACGTGTACTACCGCATACATTCATTGAAGAATGATGAGAACCATTTGTAACGACCCCACCTTCTGGTAACCCCGAATTAAGGGAGACCGAGAGGACGGTGTCGTTATCCGATTTCCGAATCAAGGTTCAGCAATTAATTGATAACAATTAATAAATTCTACTAAACTATACGGAAAAGCTGTAATAAATAAAATTTCTGCATACCTTTGAAAATTCTAACTTCTATCCAGAACTGGGACTAACTAACTAATCCTCCTTGGACTTTAATTCATGTATTTCACAACATGACGAATTACTGTTTGTCCTTTTTGTGTTGTACCTAAAATGCCGACAAACAAAACATCGGTCAGCCGAAGCTGGTATGTGAGGGAAACAAATAATGTGCAACAATATTAACAATGTAATGCTTCAATTATTCATTTAACAACCAATTTTACGTTTTAAGCCATACTACTCAATCCTTACCTATCCCCTAACTATGTGTTGTCCTTGCATGCTGCCTCTTTTTAGGTAGTTCCTTACCCCCATGGTCCTACCTTACAGGTAGCCAATACATAGGGTATAGAGTCGCACGACACTACCCAAGAGTTAGTCCAATATCTAACTCCAAGTGACTTGATAAACCTACCCCATTGGTAGCCATATACTAAGTCAACTAATAAATCACAGAGGGGACCGGGATCTGAGCTAGTAGGCACATAACTTAGGTGATAGTCATATCCACATTATATCTTTCATGAATTAAAATCATCCAACAATTAATTCATGTCATCGGTGAAAACATCAGTAAACCTCGGAAAACATAACTCGATATATTCATAAGCGTAACCACATACCTTCTTATTGCAGATTCAAATATACAATCAAGTATGAAGAGAGAGAATATCCAAGCAATCAAACAATGTGCACAGAAAACCCTGAAATAAAAGTACAAGTTTACTTTTATTAATATTTATCCAATTTCATCATGTCCCTTAGGGTTTCTATCCAATTTTAGGGTTTTCTTGAAGATTAGGGGTTTGCCTTCATTTTTAATTATTATGAACCCTAATTCATCAAAATTACTTAAAACCTTTAAATTCTCTCCTTTTAATAATTCCTAACAGTGTTAGGATCATTATTTAGCAATTTACTTCTTTAATGCAAAATAATCATGATTTTTTTCTTCTTTTACCCTAAATTAGGGTTTCCATATACATCACTCTCCACTTATAGACATAAACCCTAATTTAGCCATCTTTATGTTCACAACAAAAGAAAACTTCATATTATTAATTACCAGGTTAATAATCCTCATTGTAACCCATTAAATTGCAAAGAATCACCCTTTATATTCAAATAGGGTTTCTAATTAACTTTGTAATACATTTTTCTAAAAAAACAAGGCACTTTTGCAAAACGAAATAGAAACAGGTTCTTTAATCATTTTTATCAGATTCCTTGAATTTTTCTACCCAACTTTCATATATAATGTTTCTTTATTCGAGATTCCTATCTATTACTATGATTTTAGCAAGGAAAATCTAATATTTGCAATTTCGATTCAGAGAAAGGTATTTTACCAGGTTTTGGTAGTTGTTTGATCTGTGGACCGGTGGTCCACTTCTCGGATCCGATGGTTCCTCTTGCGCGCACCTATCTATCACCTCTCTCACGCAGGAGCATTAGATCAGACTTGAGTCCACTGTTGACCGTGATCGGAGGGTGGGCGCTTCATCGTCTACCTCCGCTCTGAGCAAAGTCTCGCGGTCAACTCTCTAGTTGACCTTTAGCTCTAGGCCACCCGCAGAACAACTGAGGATCCTCGAAGCTTCTCCAGTGATTCCCAAACTTGCTGCTTCAATCAATTGTGTACTTCCACCCGACCTTCACCCTTAACGCGTCGTCGTAAGGTTTCCGCCGAGTTGCAAGCCGTGGAGGTGGTGTATTAGGTTAGAATCCCAAATTGGAAGTACCGTTCTACTTGTCTTCGCACTCCGCAGCAAAGGGGACAATTTATACGGACGATGGTACCCTCGCAATGCTCCACCTTATATAGGGTTAGGACCTAGGAGTCCAGAGTTTGGGGTTTTTCTCCCCGACAATGATTGCCCCTAAAACTTGGGTCTAAAGTAATCGCAGAGATCTCCCAGTCCCTATGGGACCGTTATCTCATTAATTCGTTGCCACAAATCCGAGAAAAAGGAAGAGGAAAATTCCTCTTCAACCAGAGAGAGTCCCTGTCCTACTGGGATCTAGATGATGATCTGGGTCAGTTGGATTAAGGTCCAACGGCCACCAACATCCGCGTTCAAACAGAAAAAGGAAAGATTTCCCAAATATTTGTATTATTTCCCAATATAAAGGTTAACTTGAAAAATTGATAACTCCCAATTCTTAACTCCATTTTATTTCAAATTTTCAGGAAAGCTCATTCAAGACTTTATCTTTGATTATGTAAAAATTGGAGTCATTATCCAAAGGAAACGAACCCTTTTCTTCAGTTTCAAGTTATCCCTTATTTAATTGTATTTTCCACATATTCTTTATTTCCTTTGCCATTATCTAATTATCCTGAGTTCCTTTAACCCCAAGGAACCTTTATAACTCAAAAACGTATTTTAGGAAAATATCTTTTAGTCTTTTAATCATCCTTTATTCCTTTTCTTAAATATTCCATTTTCCCATTGTAATTCTTTAATGGAATTCCTTTTTCATTTCTTTTTATTTTTCTTTCAGTTGGGCTTAATGGCCATAAGGCCCATCAAGATAGCATCAAAGGCTATTATTCACGAAATTCATTCAAATCAAACCATGAAATCAAACATTGATCTTATTTATACATTTTAGAGAGATTTACAAATTTCATTACATGTATTGGAAAATGCGGTTATAACATCCTCCCCTCCTTATAGGAATTTTGTCCTCAAAATTCAACAATCAAACAAAAAAATTTGGATATGCCTTTTCCATGTCTGTCTTCAGCTTCCATGTGGCCTCATCCTCTCCATGGTGCTTTCAAAGAACCTTTACCATCTCAATATTCTTATTTCTGAGCTCTTTTACCTTGGTATCTGGAATTCGCAAAGGCAACTCACGATAAGACAACTTTCCTTGAAGCTCAATAGGTTCAATGCTCAGCACATGGCTTGGATCTTGCACATATCGCTTCAGATTGGACACATGAAACACATCATGCATCATACTATATTGAGGGGGTAACGCCAAACGATATGCGACTTCACCAATCCATTCTAACACTTCAAATGGAACCACATATTGGGGACTCAACTTTCCTCTATTCTTTTCTATAGCTCGGAGCGGTCGGATTTTCAAAAAAACATGTTCTCCCACAGTGAAATGCACGTCAGTCCTCTTCACATCAGAATATGACTTCTATCGGTCCTAGGCTCTCTTTAGCCTTTGCCTGATCAAAGCGACTTTATCAGCATACATTTGGAGTTCATCTGACCTCAAAAAGGTCCTTTCACCAACATCATCCCAGTGAAGTGGTGACCGACACGGTCTCCCATATAGAGCTTCATATGGAGGCATCCCAATACTGGCTTGGTAACTATTGTTGTAGGCAAACTCAGCTAAGGGTAAGTACTGCTCCCATGATCCACCCCAATCGAGCACACACGCTCGCAGCAGATCCTCTAAGGTCTGAATTGTCCTTTTTGACTGACCATCTGTCTGGGGGTGATAAGTTGTGCTGAATTTCAACCTTGTACCTAGTTCCTCTTGAACCTGCTTCCACAACTTGGAAGTAAACTTTGGGTCTCTGTCCGAGATGATAGAACCGGGTACGCCATGCAAGCACACTATCTCTTTGATATACAACTCAACTAAGTCTGACACTTTGGCAGTGGTTTTCAGGGCAATGAAGTGTGCTGACTTGGTAATGCGATCTACCACAACCCATATCGCATCATGACCTCTCTTGGTCTGGGGTAGACCCACCAAAAAATCCATGGTAATCTGTTCCCATTTCGACTCTGGAATCTCTATAGACTGTAAAAGTTCGCCGGGTCATTGGTGTTCAGCCTTCACCATCTGGCACATAAGACAACTGGCTACATAAGCTGCAATGTCTCTCTTCATCCCTGGCCACCAGAAAAACCTCTGCATGTCCTTAAACATCTTAGTAGTTCCTGGGTGTACCGTATACTTGGAACCATGAGCCTCTTGTAGGATACGTTCCTTCAACAGTGAATCTTCAGGAACCCATATGCGATTCTCAAAACGTATCCCTCTGTCTATTCCCAGTGAAAGACGGGTCTAAGGCTTCTGCATCAAACCTTTCATCTTGTCGAGTCCTCCACTAGCCAACTGTGCTGCAACAATCTCACTCAACAACTCAGACTGTATCCGGATATTGGACAAATGAACTCAATCACCTAACGGTTGAGGTGACCATTCCACCAGCTCTTCTAAGCTCTTCCACTGCCTGGACAACACAGCTGCACACCTTAGCTGTTTCTGACTCAAAGCATCACGCCTTTCCTGGATGATAGGTAATGGTGAAGTCATAATCCTTCATGTACTCCATCCATCTTCATTGTCGTAAGTTCAAGTCCTTTTGCGTTAGTAGATACTTCAGGCTCTTATGGTCGGTGAAGATTTCAAAAGTGGCACCATACAGATAATGCCGCCAAATCTTCAAGGCATGGATGATAGCAGCTAATTCCAGGTCGTGGGTCGGGTAATTCACCTCGTTGGGCTTGAATTGTCATGAGGCATATGCAACCACATGTCGATTTTGTTCCAACACACAACCAAGTCCCATCTTTGATGCATCAGTGAAAATCATAAAGCCCTCATTGCCTGATGGTAGAGTCAAAACTGGTGCAGTGGTCAGCTTCTCTTTCAGCTCCTGAAAATGAGCCTCACAAACATCGGACCACACAAACTTCACATCCTTCTGGGTCAACATAGTCAAAGGCAAGGCAGTCTTTGAGAAATCTGCAATGAACATCGATAGTATCCTGCTAACCCCAAGAAGCTTTGTATCTCGGAGGTGTTCTTCGGTGCTGGCCAATCTCGAACCGCCGACACTTTAGCTGGATCTACGGCGATCGTTCCTCCTGAGATGATGTGTCCAAGGAACATGACTCGGTCTATCCAAAACTCACATTTAGAGAACTTCCCATAGAACTTCTGCTTTCTCAAGATATCAAGGACTTTGCTTAGGTGGTCTCGGTGTTGATCTATGTCATCCGAATAAACCAGTATGTCATCTATGAACACTATGATAAACGAGTCAAGGAAGGGTTGAAACACATTGTTCATAAGGTTCATGAACACACTAGGTGCATTGGACAATCCAAAAGGCATAACCATGAACTCATAGTGGCCATACCAGGTTCTATATGCTATTTTTGGGATGTCCTCACTCTTGACCCTCAACTGGTGGTAACTCGATCTCAAGTCGATCTTGGAAAAGACTCGAGTCAACTTCAACTGGTCAAACAAGTCGTCTATCCGGGGTAAAGGGTATTTGTTCTTAATGGCATCCTAGTTGATTATCCAGTAGTATATGCACATTTGTAGTGAACCATCCATTTTCTTTACAAAAAGAACCGGTGCTCCCCATGGTGATGTGCTAGGGCGGATGAAACCCTTATCCAACAATTCCTGCAATTGCTTCTTTAGCTCAAACAACTCAGCAGGGGCCATCCTATAAGGTGCTCCGGAAATAGGGTTTGTGCCAGGAGCTAGCTCTATGGAGAAATCTACCTCTCTTTTGGGAGGAATCCCAGGTAGATCATCTGGGAAAACATTAGCATAGCTCCTAACAACCTCTATTTCTTCTAAGGGTTGCACCTTAGGTTCTGGCTCAGTGACTACTGCTCAAAAAGCTTGACATACTTTACTCATCATCTGTTCTGCCTTCAAGGCTGACACATACAGGATGGTGGTGGCATCCTTCCTACCCCTAATGACAAAAGGTGGGTGACCTGGTCTCTTAATGATAACTTTCTTCTCCCTACAATCAATGTTGGCCCTATAGGTATAAAGCCAATCCATGCCAATGATTACATCAAAATCATTCATGTCAAGAAGGATAAAATCTGTAGGAAACTCATGATCTTGATATTTCACAGGTATCACCGGAGTTTTCAAAAGGTAAGTAAAGATCTGACCACTCGGGGTTGTAACATCTAAGACATATCATAGATCCTTGATATCCAAACAAAGCATAGTTGCAAGATTTCTCGAAATGAAAGTATTAGTAGATCCAGAGTCAAACAAAGCTTTTACATTATGTCCCATGACTTCAAGCATGCCTACATTATTGTTAACCATGCATTAGACCATTGCATGCTTAACTTAAAACATAAAAGTAAACTCTAAGGGTTATTACACTCGATAAACCTATTAGCATTAACTTGAGCCTCCTCATTGTCAATGGCAAATACTCGAGCTTGTCTTCTCTCTCCAGCAGGTGGGGCTACAGCTATAGGTGGTGCTGCCACATGTGGAGCTGCTACTGGTGGGGCTGCTACTTGTCCTGGTCCTCTTGGATTTGGCAGAGGGCAAACAGCTTGGAGGTGCCCTTCTTGGTGGCATCAGTAGCATACCTTCTTCTTATTGTGGCACTCACCGGCATGCCACCTCCCGCATGTGCGGCATCGAGGTCGGTTGTTCTCTTAATGGGGCTTCCCTTTTCCTCCTTGTCTTCCTTTATCATGATGACATCCTGGACCCTTCTTGTGGTTGTTTCTCGGGCCTTGGGCTCCTTCAGTGAAACCCAAATACCCCTTGGGTGGAACCTGGGCAGGCATCATAGTCCTCTCCATGTCTAAAGCAGTGTTGTATGCCTCAACAAAGGTTTTGGGTTTACTTGCCATCACATGGGGCTTGATGGCAGGGTGAAGACGTTCCACGAAGTGGTCCACCCTCATTTCTTCATCCATCATATGTCCAAAACATTCCAGGAGGTGGAACATGCGACCAAAGTCCGCGACTGAAGAGCTTCCTTGAGTCATGCTAGTGAACTCTCTTTCTTTCTCCTTCTTTGCTGAGACGGGGAGAAATATGGCGGTGAAGATGGTCTTGAAGTTAGTCCATGCCATTGGTTCCTCACTTAGGTCTCTTCCCATGATATGGTTTTCCCACCATATCTTGGCTGCACCTTCCAAAAGGTGAGTAGCAAACAGGACCTTCTTATTCGACTGTACCTCGAGCATACAGAACCCATTCTCGACTGCAAGCAGCCAAGCTTCGGCCTTGTCGACTACTTCAGACTTGTCTTCTCCCCAGAATTTCTTGATGTTCAACTTGACGAATTCCAGGATGGTGGCTCCCAGTCGATGTCGAATAGGAAGTGGCTCACCATTCTCATTCCTTGTCATTTCTCTAAGAGCCAGTGCATGGATAGCCTCAGTCAGTTGCTTTTGCTATTCCATCCAAACTGCATCTGTGGTGTAAATCACCATGGCTGGTTCTGGACCACCAGGCTGGTCCTCCTCCATTTGGGCTTCCTCTTCATACACATGGTGTTCTTCATATTCTGGTCCTTCTCCTTGTTCTAGGTTAATGTAGGGCATTGGTTCAGGGTTGGGGGCCTCGTTCACAGCTTCTTCAGGCCTCTTTCTCTTCTTAGAGGTCTCTCCACCATGATTCTTCTTCCTCTTCTCAAAAGACCCATTCTCTTTATGGGGTGGCCCACCTCCATTGGTGGAGAACGGGATTGCCACAACCTTTGTACGAGCCATCCACATAAGCATAACAAACAATCCTTTAGTTTGCCATTAAACTAATTATACTTATGTCAGTGATATTTCATTACGTATCTTTTATTAATTTGATGGAGGATTCCTTAATCCTTAACTTACTTGCCCATACCACATGAGGGTGAGGAAGAGAGAGAAAACCCTAACTCTTGAAGTCCTTAACAGAATTTGTGATGAGAAGGGATGAATAAGATGAGAAAGTCCTAAAGGTGTCTTATTTCGATTCAAATCCTAGGACATCGGCCAGGCAGTCACACATTCTGGGAGTCCTCGTATTCCGACTAGCGGTGTGGAGGAAAATTTTGCCATCCCCCAGAAGTGATCCTTTTCTAGACACCTCAGTCTTTCGGAAAATCATCTAATAACTCCCTTGGGTTCTATGGAGTTTGTAAAATTTAATGATTATTAACAATTAAGTGGAGAACCTTGGCTCTGATACCAAATGTAATGACCCCGCCTTCTGGTAACGCCCAATTAAGGGAGACCGAGAGAACGGTGTCGTTATCCGATTTCCGGATCAAGGTTCAACAATTAATTGATGATAATTAATAAATTCTACTAAACTATACAGAAAAGCTGTAATAAATAAAATTTCTGCATACCTTTGAAAATTTTGGACATCTAACTTCTATCCAGAATTGGGACTAACTAACTAATCCTCCTTGGACTTTAATTCATGTATTTCACAATATGACGAATTATTGTTTGTCCTTTTTGTGTTGTACATAAAATGCCGACAAACAAAATGTCAGTCAGCCGAAGCTGGTATGTGGGGGAAACAAATAATGTACAACTATATTAACAATGTAATCCTTCAATGATTCATTTAACAACCAATTTTATGTTTTAAGCCATACTACTCAATCCTTACCTATCCCCTAACTCTGTGTTGTCCTTGCATGCTACCTCTTTTTAGGTAGTTCCTTACCCCCATGGTCCTACCTTACAGGTAGCCAATACATAGGGTATAGAGTCACATGGAACTACCCAAGAGGTAGTCCAATATCTAACTCCATGTGACTTGATGGACCTACCCCATTGGTAGCCATATACTAAGTCAACTAATAAATCACAGAGGGGACCGAGATCTGAGCTAGTAGGCACATAACTTAGGTGATAGTCATATCCACATTATAGCTTGTATGAATTAAAATCATCCAACAATTAATTCATGCCATCGGTGAAAACCTCGGTAAACCTCGGAAAACATAACTCGATATATTCATAAGCGTAACCACATACCTTCTTATTACAGATTTGAATACACAATCAAGTATGAAGAGAGAGAATATCCAAGAAATCAAACAATGTGCACAGAAAACCCTGAAATAAAAGTACAAGTCTACTTTTATTAATATTTATCTAATTTCATCTTGTCCCTTAGGGTTTCTATCCAATTTTAGGGTTTTCTTGAAGATTAGGGTTTTGCCTTCATTTTTAATTATTATGAACCCTAATTCATCAAAATTACTTAAAACCTTTAAATTCTCTCCTTTTAATAATTCCTAATAGTTTTAGGATCATTATTTAGCAATTTACTTCTTTAATGCTAAATAATCATGATTTTCTTCTTCTTTTACCCGAAATTAGGGTTTCCATATACATCACTCTCCACTTATAGACATAAACCCTAATTTAGCCATCTTTATGTTCACAAGAAAAGAAAACTTGATATTATTAATTACCAGGTTAATAATCCTCATTTTAACCCATTAAGTTGCAAAGAATCACCCTTTATATTCAAATAGGGTTTCTAATTAACTTTGTAATACATTTTTCTAACAAAACAAGGCACTTTTGCAAAACGAAATAGATACATGTTCTTTAATCATTTTTATCAGATTCCTTTCATTTTTCTACCCAACTTTCATATATAAAGTTTCTTTATTCGAGATTCCTAGCTATTACTATGATTTTAGCAAGGAAAATCTAATATTTGCATTTTCGATTCAAAGAACGGTATTTTACCAGATTTTGGTAGCCGTTTGATCTGTGGACCGGTGGTCCACTTCTCAGATTCGATGGTTCCTCTTGCGCGCGCCTATCTATCGCCTCTCTCACGCAGGAGCATTAGATCAGACTTGAGTCCACTGTGGACCGCGATCGGAGGGTGGGCGCCTCGTCGTCTACCTCCGCTCTGAGCAAATTCTCACAGTCAACTCGCTAGTTGACCTTGAGCTCTAGGCCACCCGCAGAACAACTGAGGAGCTTGGAAGCTTCTCTGGTGATTCCCGAACTTGCTGCTTTAATCAATTGTGTACTTCCACCCGACCTTCACCCTTAACACATCGCTAAAAGGTTGCCGCCGAGTTGCAGGTCGTGGAGGTGGTGTATTAGGTTAGAATCCCAAATTTGAAGTACCATTCTACTTGTCTTCGCACTCCGCAGCAAAGGGGACAGTTTATAGGGATGATGGTACCTTCACGATGCTCCCCCTTATATAGGGTTAGGACCTAGGAGTCCAAAGTTTGGGTGTTTTCTCCCCGACGATGATTGCCCCTAAAACTTGGGTCTAAAGTAATCGCAGAGATCTCCCGGACCCTATGGGACTGTTATCTCATTAATTGGTTGCCACAAATCCAAGAAAAAGGAAGAGGAAAATTCCTATTGAACCAGTGAGAGTCCCTGTCCTACTGGGATCTAGACGATGATCTGGGTCATTTGGATTAAGATCCAACGGCCACCAACATCCGCATTCAAATAGAAAAAGGAAAGATTTCCCAAATATTCGTATTATTTCCCAAGATAAAGGTTAACTTGAAAAATTGATAACTCCCAATTCTTAACTCTACTTTATTTCAAATTTTGAGGAAAGCTCGTTCAAGCCTTTATCTTTCATTATGTAAAAATTGGAGTCATTATCCAAAGGAAACGAGCCCTTTTCTTCAGTTTCAAGTTATCCCTTATTTAATTGTATTTTCCACATATTCTTTATTTCCTTTGCCATTATCTAATTATCCTGAGTTCCTTTAACCCCAAGGAACCTTTATAACTCAAACACTTATTTTGGGAAAATATCTTTTAGTCTTTGAATCATCCTTTATTCCTTTTCTTAAATATTCCATTTTCCCATTGTAATTCTTTAATGGAATTCCTTTTTCATTTCTTTTTATTTTTCTTTCCGTTGGGCTTAATGGCCAATAAGGCCCATCAAGATAGCATGCAAGGCTATTATTCACGAAATTTATTCAAATCAAACCATGAAATCAAACATTGATCTTATTTATACATTTTAGAGAGATTTACAAATCTCATTAAATGTATTGGAAAATGAGGTTATAACACCATTAGAGGCAAATTTGGGATCAGATCTAGGTTCTGTATACCCAATCATGTGACCTTAGGATCTATGCCAGTCACTAGTAAAATCACATGAACCATTTTTGATAATCAACAAAGTATTTCTACAATGCACCACCATTATATCAATTTAGGAACGCATAATAAGACAACTTTTAGAGTACCAAAGATACGAAAAGTAAGTTTTTACTGTTGGTTTTACGAAATTTAAAAATAAATAGATTAGAGGGTCCAGATCTAAACTAGGCATTACAAGTTGAAATATTGGTACCGTTTCCACAATAAGGTATAACTTATACACCCCTATCTAGTTTTGTTAAACTAGACAGATCATGGTCGAAGGAAAGTCAATAAGAAAATTATTCTATTACATTTCCCACTCCCTCAATTCCTACACAACTGCTACCTCATTCCACTTTGCTACTCACCGTCGATAAAACAAAAAATCATTGTAAATTTAATTATTGAAGGAAGTATGAATACATTACAAATAAAACAAGAAATTCTAGCATTGCTTGCACCAACAATGCCAATGCATTCACTCTATAGTAAATGAGACAAGACATTTGGTATAATAATAATGAATTTTCCATAATGTTAGGGTCATATAAATTAACTACGTGGGATATTTGTATTGTAATTTTTGCCTTTAAATTTTAATTATTTTGACATTTTCAATTATATATAATGAATGCACCAAACTTCTTGGAGCAGTCATTCTGAAAGATAAAGTTGCTATTTCGAAACTAATTTCAAATGGGTATTGTCTTCTCTAGATTTTTATTTCTCCTATTTCTACAAAGTATTGACTATTCTAGATTTTTATTTCTCCTATTTCTCCTATTCTTTTTCAGTCTCACCATCCACCTTACATATGCATCATCCTTTGTAGGTGCATCATCTAGTTCTATTCCAACATCCACTTGACTGATGCCACCATGCTACATATTTCAACCTTCTACTTAGTTCCACATACTTACTCACTATCACCACATGCCAGGTATTCCTTCTCATTCAACCTTGCATTACTTGATACTCCATTTGACATTTGTACTCTATGTCTCCTTACACCTTTGTTGATGTGGTGAAGGTTGGACTTGGTCAATGTCCACTTACATAGTTGTGTACAATTGTACATATACCATACTCAATTGCAAGGCTAGTAAGACACCCATAGAGGCAGTTGAGACACTTTTCATGAGGAGGTTGAGCATGTCATTATACATAGATGGTGACTTCTACTTAAAATAAATGGATGTGGTTAGGAGGATCTTAGATGATGGGCTCAATTTTGTACATTGATATTATTGTGTCTCTTGTCTATATTTTATTATATTGGCACGCATGTTTGTGATCTATTTAATTTTTATTATGGTAGTATTACTTTATTTTAGTGGCTATAAGCAAAGAGGATGATTAAAATTCATTATTGCTACTATGTGAAAACATGCCACAAGTATTTTTAAAAATTATGATTCAAGTTATCATAGAATATTTCATTCCAATAGAAAATTATAACAAATTATAGATAATATTGAGGTTGAAATATTATACAATATTTTAATGAAGGAGGGAAAAAAGAGTGATGTTAGGGTTGAGTCGTAGGCAAGGAGGATGCAATTACTGGAGGGGTCAAGGCCATCACCTTCCAGAGGAAGACAATAGGGAGTGATATCCGCCGATCTTAACAAACCAAGTCCCTCGCGTGGAAGATTTTCACATAATTAGGCTAAATCTACACTATAAGACAAGAAGGAATGGAGAAATTAGGGGTCTAATAGAAGCCAAAATGGAGGTTGACGCAACCTCATTTGTGGAATAGTTTTCCCCAATGGGAGGTGTACATATAGGGGTCTAGCACCTAATGGGAGAGATCCTTATATTCTTGTGTCTTACAATGACAACTTCCAGGAGTGAAAGTACAAAGTTTGTTCCCTTCCTTGGATTTAAGGACCCTAGTGTTCAACTAAAGAAGTAGGATATCATGGTCAACAGATTGAGGGAAACCCCTCTCTTTAGAATCAAATATGATATCTATTGTAAGCTACAAAAACTACATTGGTATGTATGTGCAGAGAGCCAATCATATAATGATTGTAATGGCATAATATGTAAATGATTTGAATAATAAATAAATTAAAGCTACCAATTTATTCTATTTAATTCATTTATGAGATAATGTTGTAATGTTATAAATGTCTAGAGAGTTATGTTTACTCAATGGTGTTTGTTTTCATGTACATGACTTGAATGATGAGATCATACATATGTTAAGAGTATACATATTCATTCTCATTATGTCCTTAATTGGTTGTTACTGTGGAAGGTTGATAGACAAAAGTAATACATAAGATCAGAGTGTGAGTTGATTGATAATAGAATCTCAATAGTCATGATATGGCAATATCAAACCAAAAACACAGATACATGTTAGGAAGTAGTGTATCAGACGGACCCACCATGAGACTAACACTTGGAAACCATTATCATGGTAGTCATAGTCAAGTCTCATAGTGATGGTGGTGATTGTGGTTCCTAGATCTGAAGTGACTACACTCATCACACGTCATTCGATATTCTATGACATCATAAAATGTAATCCTAAAATATGGGTTATTATAAAGGTGATGATTGGGTGACCGTGACACATGGGGATTGACTGTGAGTGATGTATATGGGATTTATCCCTCCGATAGGAGTATTATATCCTAGTCCTCTTGATCAGAAAAATTGAGAAATGCATGGCCATGCACATGTGACTCAATATGTGATATTGATATTACATTTATCTCAGACAGTCTACTCTGGTTTAAGGAACAAGATGGAATGTTGAAGAGGAAAACTACTCCAGGCCTCAAGTTCAACCTGGATATCAGTGACAAAGGAACTGTACAAACACTATAACACCAAACACATATTGTAGGTTCAAGTTGTTCTCCAACATTCCATTTACTTGGGCAGCATTGATGTGTGACTAGGCACCTCTCATTGCTTGTGATGTCATAAGATATTATGGACATACACTACCAACATAATATGGGACATATAGGGTCACACACATAGGTATGGACCTAGAAATGGATTTTTATCTTAAATGATAATTGAATTTATTACTAAAGTGTTTAGGTATTGAATTTATGTAATAGATAAGCTAACTACACTACCAATTGATCGACTCACCTAGTGATGCCAAACAAATGACACAAGTGTTGAGACAACTATTTGGAGTACTATATTGGCTGAAGTTTTGCATGAAATAGGCACCAACCGATTGGCTCAGTGGGTGAACCGATCGGCTCAGGTAGAGCGAGATGAGAAGTTTACCTGGCAACCCGATCGGCTCGGTTGGGTCAGAGGAAGGTTCAAGTAACTTCCCTAAATTTGTGAAAATGTTTGATCATTTTTATTACTCAATTATGTTGATGCAAGAAATTAGTATTTTGCATTAATTGGAAATGATTTGCCAAATTCATGTGAGATGGGGACACTACGAAACAATCATTTCACTGAGCGAAATGATCGGCTCATGTTCTAGACAATCATCTCGATTTCCAGACAATCAATTTAGCATTTGTCAGTTGTGAAAATTCAAGATGTTCTGGTCCCTTCCACTCCCATGCAATTTAGAAACTAGACCAAACCCCTCCTATAAATAGAGGGGTACTATGGACTTCCCAGAACACAACTCAATTACTTCTAACAATTGTTGTACTCTCTAGTTGTGACAACCAATAGAGAGAATGAGCAAGTCCTACGCACTAAATTGTGGGAGAGCAAGGGAGAACCATTTGTGGGAGAGCAAATTGGTGACTAGTACACCAACGAGAGAGACAAATCCTTCCTATCTATTCTAGTAGGATGACAAGATTTCTAAGAGGTCCGTGTTGACTTTCATAGAGGTGTGGAGTCTTTTGTCTACCACTAGGAGGACAATGTCAACCTGTAGTCTGTGATGCAGACCAAGAGGCACAACATTCAGACGAGTCCCAGTGCAAATAAAAGACAGTTGCAAATCTACATTGACGAGGACATGTCACTGGACTTGCTCCAGGACTGGGTATATAATTGAAACTATCCTTCCCATCTTATAGTTATTGACGTGATCCATTGGTTTATGGGGAATATGGTAGTTAAAATCTTGTTTCTGCTTCCTATTATGTAGTCATATTTCCCTACGGTGGTATTAGAGCCACATCAATCTAATATTATTTGGGATAATTGATATGATCGAATTTGGGTTTTATCATTTAATTATTGCATGCAATGAAAACAATTCTATCCAATCAAATACAATGTATAATCCCAAACTAATATATATATATATATATATATGTGTGTGTGTGTGTGTGTGTGTGTTTGTGTGTGTGTGTATATGATATTTATATGCAATTTACACGTGCCCCCCTAAAAGTGAGTTTTGATGGTGGATGTTTGGTGTGGTTATTGCCAATAACCCCTATTATCTGTGCATGGTTGTGTGGCTGGTTCATCATGTTTTATCTCAGTTTGCATGCCAAGCCTCTATCTTACCTTCCCAATTTAAAGTTAATTCTCTCCTACTTTTGCTTCCATTGAATGTAACTCGAGGATTCACTATAATCATGTAATAGTAGGATAGTTTACTTTTTCTTACGACAAAAAAGATAGATATTTTGACGACAGTGGACGGCCATCTCAAAGATAAGATGACTAGATGGAGGACCAAGGAGGACCAGGTGGACGAGCTAAACTGATCGGCAGGTGGAGCCAACTGATCGGTTGGAGGATCCAACAAATGGTGGACTGGTAGAACCATAGGACTGGTGAAATGACTGACTGACCAGCCCAAAGGTGAGTCGATAAGTTCAAGGGTTGAATCTATCAACCCAGATTGGCAAGCATGGATCTTCATCAACATCATGTTTCTACATGTGAAGTGGACCCTAGGTTGTCGTATTTCCTTGTGGCTCTAAATAATTACATTAGGTTGGTCATTACCATTTCTTTTGTTTATTGCATGTTTTCAATTTGGGATATAACATGCATATGATACATACTATATATGTGGTGATTTGATAAAGTATATGTATTTATAAATGAAAAGCCCCTCAAATATAAATATTAAGCCTTAGTTGCTTTCTGTAATGACCCCGCCTCCGGGTAACCCCCAACTAAGGGAGACCCGAAGGTCAGAGTCATTATCCCAATTAACAGGATCAAAGGTTTGCCACTTTACTGTTTGCCTTTTTCAATTTGTACCTAAAATGCCGACAAACAAAATGTCGGTCAGCATATCAAAATATGCCGGTATGTGGGAACAACCAAAATTTCACAAATATGGCTAACAATCTAAATATCACAATCAAGTTAATTAACAAACCAATTTATGATTTTGATGTGACATTCTCCACTGCTTTTGCCCTAACCCTGGCATACCCTCCTTAGGGTTTCAC
Source organism: Alisma plantago-aquatica (assembly GCA_963693085.1). Lineage (NCBI taxonomy): Eukaryota > Viridiplantae > Streptophyta > Magnoliopsida > Alismatales > Alismataceae > Alisma > Alisma plantago-aquatica. Next base: position 790,834,159 of record OY856410.1, on the reverse strand, counting down.
TTTTTTCAATGACTTAAGGCCACCTTCTCATTCCCGATCTTGGTGCCTGGGGTCACCTATCATGGTGCCCATTAGTCATTCTATAAAGGCCACCTTCTCAATCCCGAGCTTGGTGTCTGGGGTCACCACTCATGGTGCCCATTGGTCTTCCCTCCTGGGCTTGACCTTTGGCATCATCCATCAGGGCGACATGTAGGTGTGAGAATACACACATCTATTATTATTGTGATAATCATAGTGACTTTATGATTTGCAAGTATGAACATCTAAACTGATAAGTTGCATTCAAAGTGATGAATCATCTGGGAAACTCTTCGGGAAACTAATGCAATAAACCATAATTAACCACATACATGTCAGGTTGATTTGAGACAGAATTAATCCAATCATTGTAAGAAATCCAATAGGCAAGCTAGCACACAAAGAGATCCTGAAATATGCATACAATTTTCCTATCATTGATTATGCCATCAAGATCTATTAAACCTAGCTTGCTTCCTAGGGTTTCTAGTCCACTTTTAGGGTTTCTACTGCCATTAGGGTTCCTCTTCATTTTTACTCTTTTAAACCCTAATTTTATACAATTACTCACAAACCCTAATTATCTCATCTATTCTTCACGAAAGATATTAAGGTCACCTTTTAACAACATATAACCTTAATTTCGGATTAAAGGCATACTTAACCATCAATTAAGTCCATTATGCTCTTTTACATTAAAACTACCATTTTTATCCTTTTAATTCATGACAAAATCATCAGGCCTAATTATCATCTTTGGTTCCTTCCGGATTAACAACTCATAGTTCAATATGATCTAATTCACATATGAACTCTATTCATCATCAATTCCATCTTTATCCATTAGAAAACCCTAATTTCCATATTAAGGGTATTTACCCACAATTAGGAACCTTTATACTCAAAATAACTTAGAACCATCATATCTTAGCTTTATTCATGAATTTGAATAATTAAAGCCATTAAGAGTCACAATTACTAACATTAGGGTTTCAAGGCCCATTAAAGCTCGTCTATGAACATGGAATTCTAAATTAAACCAATTACGTGCAAAGTTCATCCTTTTTGTTCTTAATGTACCTTTTTATAATTAACATGCTAATACCAACTTTAATCATCCATTAATCATCTCAAAATAGGGTTTCTTAATCATTAAAGCATTAAAGTTGATAACTTCCATTAATTTTCGATTTCAAGAGGAATCAGCTTCTAAATACATTTTTATTGGATTCCTCTCATTTTTCTGAGAAACTTTCATATTTTACATGTATCGATCTGAGCTACCAATAAAGAGATACGATTTTTGCAAAATAAGCTTACTTGAACCAATGAGAGGCTGCCACGTCGTCTATCCCATGCAACATTGATTGGCTTGTTTGAAAACATAACGCAATTACAGTTTTGCCCTTACGTAAGTGGTTGGCACTTCAGCCCATGGAGGGGCATTTCCGTCTATTGCATACTTGATCGTCTTCAACCTCACGATTTCCCTCTGCTTCCGTCACAACAGCTGATCGCGGGAGTCACCCCCTCCTTCCCAAGGCCCGAGGGTGGCCAGAGACTGCCGCCCTACCTCTGTCTCCCCCCACCATACCAAGGGTGCTCTCTCTTTGTTGCCAAGGAGGTCGTTTCAAGTGCGCTCAGCCTACACCATTCGACTGGTCGTGCAACCTATTGCAGGTGGTCTGTGCGAGGTCGAGTGTAAGAAGATGATGGTCGATCACTCGGTTGTCGTGGGAGCATCCTACTTCTATCAAGACTTCAACACCACTCCTTGGTGCCCTCAGGATAGATCTATACCCTCTACTAGGGTTTGCACGGAAAGAACAAGAAGAAGAGTGTGGAATCTCTCTTGAACTCAAACCAGGGTGTAACATCCCTGACCTGGGTTATGTTCTAACCCTAGATGTTTTGATTAATAAAGTTGATTAGATGCTTGCTCTTCTCTTTTAAAAAGTAATTAAGGATCAAGAGGAACTTATGTTTCAATTTTAGTCCTTTTTTAATAATGTTGAAACAATGTTTTACCTGTGTTGGACCAAAGTGCAAATTACCCAAGTTGAGGGGTCAACTTGCAAATGTTACATAATAAAATGTTCCTCAAGTGTTTACGCATCACAAGTATGAAAATGATGCAGAATTATGGCTTGTGGTTGCCTGAGCACCAAGAAAGAACTTATTGAGCAATGTTTGTGCATTAAAACCTAGTTTTGGTATAATGTGCAATTTACCCAAAAACTAGGGTTTAATATGCAAAATATCACTTCTAGAGAGTCTCTCATATTTCTTGGCATCATGTAGAGAAAATAAAATGAGAGGGGCATCTCATTTGAATCATTTTGGAGGAGAGAGAATCTTGATATTAAAATAATCAAGATTTAAGCATAATTGGAAACATAATTCAATTTAATGCAAAAATAAATATATTAATAGAAGTGTCCTTCAACCAAATATGTGAAGGTTGAATTTGGATAAGTTTGTACGTCCTTGTACCTTGCTATGGCACCGAAAATATCCTAAGTAAGTGGAGAGCCCACTCATATTAGTAAACTAAAAAGTAATATCCACTAAATATGGGATATTAGTATTATATGAATTAAGGTGCTTAATTTATTTTCCTTTAATTCATGGAAAATGAAGAGGAATTCGAAGGTGGAGTTGATAGTTTCGTATGCAAGGAAGTAAGGGGGGTTAAGTGACACCAATTTGGGGAGTTGAAGGATTATTATAAGATTTCTCTCTCTTGAAATTCCTTTATATATACCTCATTTTCCACCCACATAAGGACTCTTTTTTAGATTTTATTTCTCTCCTTGCTTCGGTCGATCACAAGGGAGATTAGGAACAACAGGAGGACGAACTCCAACCTATAGGTAAGCTCCTTAATCATCTTCAACCTTGATTTCATGGTGGAAATCGAAAATCAATGCTTGATTTCTTCTTTTTTCCATTCAATCTTCAATCCTAGCCATTTCTTTCCACTCAAAGACTTAAGAACGGGCCTTGGACAATTGAGAAAGTTTCATTCACCATTAGAGACGTGAAGCTTGAAGATTGGTTTCAACTTTGAAGGTGTGTTATATAACTCAAACCCATAAATGTTATTATTACATTCAATTCTTCATCACTTGTTGATCATTTTGTTCTTCTTGAAATACCTTTGAATAATTGAGGAAATCTCCATAAGAATGGTAGTAGATTTTAAAGGATCGAAGCTTGATGATGATGACATCATCATAAGAACACATCTCAATGAATATCTTAGGCAAACGGTTTCACTCTTGAGACTAAACGATCTCATGATCGTTTGGTGAGCAAACGGTCTCAAGAACGTTTGAGGTCAAACGACCTCAAGACCGTTTAAGGTCAGATAATGTTATAGATTGATGATGATACAATAGTACTTAATTGAATTAATTCCAAAGAGTTCAACACTTTAAGGTTCCTTGATTACAAACCCTAAATCGGGTTATTGAAGAAACCCTAATTGAATTCAACCAATTTCAGTGATTGGATGGGTCAAACGGTCTAAACACCATTCGAAACCAAACGGTCTCAAGATCATTTGGGGTCAAATGACCTCAAGACCATTTGCGGTCAGGTCACGTCATGGTTGAATGATGATTCAATGGTTTCAATTGAATAAGTTCCAATAACATCAACAATTGATGGTTTCTTGATTTCAAAACCCTAATAGATGGATTCTTGATTTCAAAACTCTAATTGATGGTTCAAACATTTTCATCAAACTGTTTGGTCATGTTGACCATTTGGGAGAGTTGATTGTTTGGAGGTATAAATGGTTTCAAAACCGTTTGAGGTATTGATTCAAGACCATTTGGTCATGCTAATCGTTTGGGAGAGTTGACCGTTTGGAGGTCTAAACATTTTCAAAACTGTTTGAAGTGTTGATTCAAGATCGTTTGGCCATGTTGACCATTTGGGAGAGTTGACCGTTTGGACGTCTAAACGGTTTCAAACTGTTTGAAGGTAATAATTCAAGATCATTTGGAGATTTCAATCCAAACGGTTTAAAGGCACAATTAACTCAAAACCGTTTGAAGGTTCATAAGTCCAAGATCGTTTGAAGGATCAATTAATCTCAAACCTAAATGAGTGATCATAAAGTATCTCAAGGTTGATTACAATGAAAGTATCACTAAGGTACTTAGTGAATAAGTATGCTTAGAATAATTGACAATTTATTCTTATGGAAGCAATGACTCCATACACTATGCCAACCCTTCATTCAAATTGATTTAACCTAATCAAGAATGAAGTAATTAACATCCTAGAAAAGATGAGAGAGAGGAACTCATACGTGAGTGATAATCATGTAGTGATTAATCTTCAACACTTTCAAAAATGAAATATGTAATTAGGGTATGATCCAGGATGATGAGATCATAAAACACTAATCGAGAAGGTTAATGAACCCTAACCCTAATTTAGGGAAATGATAAGTGAAACCCTAATCCAGGGTGATGATGTAACCCTAATTTAGGGTAATCATATGATAAACCCTAATTCAGGGTATTTTATCAGTAAACCCTAATTTAAAAGAGGATGTTTCATGAAACCCTAAATTCAGGTAAAGCTTCATGAAATCCTAATTTGGGGAATTGTTGAAAGAAACCCTCATTCAGGGTAATGATGTGTAAAACCCTAATACAGGGTAAAGGGATGAGAAACCCTAATTTTGGGTTATAGTACATGAAACCCTAATTTTTGGGTAATGAGATGATTAACCATAGCCCTAATGATGGATAATGGGATGAGTATACCTAATTGACATGAATTGGGAAACCCTAACCCTAATAAGGGAATAGTGGTGTTATCCTTGTATTGCATAGTGCAAACATGTAATTGATATAGTTGCTATCATAATTACTAACCATGCAGGTATCATGATATGGTAAGCATAGCCAGGTATGAGCTATGATGCTTTATTATTGAAATTGTTTTATGCACCTTGCGAGCCATAACATGCCTTGTTGCGAAGTGAGAAGTAAGAGATTTAGTGGGCCTAGTGTGCCATGTGAGATGCTTATGTAACAAGTATCATATTTACCTTGGTCAAGATGACCTGAAGGTATTAGTTACCTAATAAGTGGTAACAAGTGTTCTATGATGAACTGAGGGTTTGAATACCCATATTTCATAATCATGATGTTGAGTTGTTGAGAAATGAGAATGCACCTGATGAGGTAAGGGATTGAGATCCTAGTCTTTCATTAAAGTTTGAAACAATATTTGGTGAAGGTATAACACATTCTTTGTAGAAATGGTTATAATAAATATTTGAAAACTTGATTGATGCTAAAAGAATATGGTAATGTACTTAATTAATCAAGTGAAATCTTATCATGTAGAGCCTTGACCATTGAATCCATCATCGTCAGTAGTTGGTGATGGTGAAACAGGTTTTCCTATGAGATCTCATGGAGTGCATACTATTGAGTATGTAGGGGTTATGGGCGTGAATATCCTTACGCCCTAATGTGGGATTGATGGAACATAAACATTAAATCTCTCAATCCTTCATTATATGTGACATGATGGATGTATCATGAATCTCCCGATGATGATTAATGACAGATCGATGTGAGAAAACATGAAATCTCTTGATTGCGAAGAGAGTGCATCCGCCGCTGTAGCTCTATAGCAAAGTTGCCAGTATACCCTGGAAAGCTATATAGCAGAGCCACAAGATGTCCTACATGTTGTACTCATACTGAATGGGGAGGATGAGGTCATGGAGTCTGGCTCTTCCATTGACCAATGTATGGAACCGATTTTGACTTCACAGTGATCGGTTGGAGTATGAGCAGTATGCCTCATTTCCTCAGGGCTTAAGAATGATTGTAAAATGTAATCAGCCGTGCAGCGTATTCACTTAAGGCTGAAATACTAGAATCATTGGTTGATGATATCTTGAATTGTATATCCTAGATGAATAAATGTTATACATGTTCTTCATATTCCTTATTAGATAAATGACATACTACTTTATAAAGTTATGAGATGAAATACTTTAAAGAAGAACATTGCTCTAATATGCTTAGATAATTGATTTATCTGTTGTTGAATACTTATAATTCCTCTGCTCAGTTTTATTCCATCATATGGCAATAATATTATTTCTGGCGGAGAGTTATATCTCTCACTGGGGCAATTTTAATTGTCTCACCCCCATGGAATCTAACTTTTTAGGTAGACGCAGTAGGAAAGGCAGAAACCCTACTGTAGGAGAAGAGTAGCAGCAACAACAACAACAACAGTAGTGATATTCTAGGTGGAGACACTGGCTGTCATGTTTTGTATAGAGAGTCCTATGTGTCGTCTATGTACTCTCAGGTCCTCGGAGTACTAGTCAGTAGTTAGTTTAATGGACCGACCTGAGGTTTTAGCTTGATGCCTTGAGGTTCTTATGTTGCCTATGTACAGTTTTAACAAGGCAATTAATGTATGTAATCCTGGAGAAGAGATAGTACAGAACATGAACTGGTGAACCAGAATGTAATTAAATTACTTTAGTTCTTTAGAAAAGAGTTTTCCTGTGTATGAATCTCTTTGAAGATGGTTTTAAATTTTAGTGATTTTCAGTAATCCGCTGTTAACGAACGCTTCCGCTTAAATAGATCATGTTTTGAGATTTGTATGCCACAGTTTAATGGTATCAGAGCTCTAGGTTCGCTGAGTCTATAGAGACATAGGATTAAGTCGTTGAGTTTGTTCTAGTGTCTTCCAGTTTATCAGATAGTGACTTCTTCTCATATAGGAGGAGAAGAAGAACTTGAAGATGTCTGGATCACACGAAGAACACGCTGCTGAGAGCAGTATTGCAGCACCAGGAAGAGGTGTAAAGGACCAGACCAGGGATGAACTTGTACCTGAACAGCCCCAGTTTGACCCAGCCATGATAGAGAATCCAGCTTTCAATGCTCTGTTTGGGAAGTTCATGGCAGTTATGACGCACATGACGGATAGGATTCCACCACCTGCACCGAGGGCACCAGCCCATAATGAGGGACAGGGAGCTGATAAAACTTTTGAGAGGCTTCGTCGGGTAGGAGCCACAGAGTATGTTGGAATAGCTGACCCAGTAGATGTAGAGTTATGGTTGACTGAACTGGAGAAGGCTTTCAGAATTCTCAGTATTCCTAAAGCCAAAAAGGTGAGGCATGCAGTGTACTTGCTGAAAGGGAGTGCTGGTCACTGGTAGACTATTGAAGAAGGCAAAAGGCCAGGCGTCGAAGTCGGATGGGAAGAATTCCGATGAGAATTTGTCTTTAGATACTTCCGTAAGACTTACCTAGATGAAAAGATATCTCAGTTTGAAAGGATAAGACAAGGATCGATGAACATTAGTGCGTATGAGGCTAAGTTCATGGAGCTTATGTAGTTCTGTCTGCATATGGTAGCTACGGAGGAGGAAAGAATTCTACATTTTCAAAAGGGGTTAAATGATGAATTAACCACTAATGTATCTGCTCTAGAGAATAGGGAGAGGTTTTCTACCTTCGTGGAGTCTATAAGACAGATAGAAAGGTCGATGATTGAGAAGTGATAGACTAAGAAGGTGTACACTCAGTTTCTAGGACAGAGGTCCGAGAGCTTTAAGAAGTCGAGGTTTTCTACACCGGCAACACCATCAAGATTCAATATCAGATGCAATGGACGTCAAGTAGGGGTAGAGGCCGTGGTTTACTACCAGAGGGAGCCCATAGCTCTTCCTCAATGTCAGTAACAGGGCCACCAAAGCCACAATGGGAGAACAAAAGCTGTTACAAATGTGGGAAGATGGGGCATTTGATGAAAGATTGTCGAGTTAGAGACGTGAGTGTGACTCAACCTCTGAGGTAGAGTCGGGAAGGCTCTTAGAGGAGACAGTTTTCTAGTGGTGCTTGAGGACGTGGACAAGTGTCACAATCTGGATCGTCGGCACCCAACATCCGAGCACCGGTTCAACAGCAAGCAACAACTAGATTCTATGCGATGAATCAACCTAAAGCAGTAGTTAGCCCACGAGTTGTGACATGACAAATGGAACTATTTTATTCTGATATGTCTTCATCCTTCTTCGTATCTGTTTTAATTGATCCGGGTGCTACACATTCCTTTATCACTAGAGAAGTAATTCTTGACTACAACATGACAGTTGGTCATAGAACATAAAGTTTGTTATTAGAAACCCTTTTGTTGGGATCTACAATGCTGAGGGAGGTGTGTTCTCCCTGCACTCTTTCCTTTTCTGAACATCGCATTCAGGTGGATCTTATACCACTTGAAATGCATAGGTTTGATATAATTCTTGGGATGGACACCCTAGAAAAATATAAGGTTGTCTTGGATTGTGTTTCCAAGTAGGTTGTGTTCAAAGATGATGGTGACACATGGATCTTTCAGGGAGATAGAAAGATTCTTCCAACCTGCCTTGTGTCAGCTATGGTAGATGAGAAGCTAATGAGACAAGTATGCTTTACATTCTTGGCACATGTGGTAGACACCACAATGGAGAGCTCTAATCTTTCTGAAGTTCTGATAGTTAGGGAGTTTGAAGATGTGTTTCCTGAGGAACTTCCAGGTGTACCTCCACCACGAGAGATTGATTTTGAGATTAATCTAATCCTGGGCACGCAACCAATAGCACAAACACCATATAGAATGGCACCTACTGAGATGGCAGAGCTCAAGAAACAACTACAGGAGTTGCTTAAGAAGAGTTTCATCCGACCGAGTACTTCACCATGGGGTGCTCCGGTTCTCTTCGTTAAGAAGAAGGATGTATCGATGTGATTGTGCATTGATTATAGGTAGTTAAATAAAGTAACTATAAAGAACAAGTATCCTATGCCGAGGATAGATGACTTTTTTGATCAATTGCGTGGTGCAACTATCTTTTCTAAGGTAGATCTGAGGTCGGGATACCATCAGTTGCGTATCAAGGAGAGTGACATACCTAAGTCTGCCTTTAGGACAAGGTATGGTCACTACGAGTTCATAGTTATGTCGTTTGGACTAACTAATGCACCAACTGCATTCATGGAACTCATGAATAGAATCTTTCAACCTTTTCTTGATCAGTTCATAGTAGTCTTCATAGACGACATGTTACATCCCCAATTTTGGGTTCATCTGCTGAGAAATGTAATTTCTCATATTAAGGATATTTGAACAAATAATGATATAATTTGTTTGAAATAAATGGATTTCATTTACAATAGCCTTGATGATTGTATTGTGGACTTTATTGGCTATTGGGCCCAAATAACAAGAAAATTCAATTAGTGATGGAATAATTAAATATTTGAGAAAAGAAGGATGTGGAAACCTCTAGTAGGCAAAAGAACTTAATCCAAAGGTGGATTTCATGCCTCTTGGGTTCCTTGGGTTCCAAGTAGTCCAAAGTTGCAAATATAATGCAAAAGGGAAAGAAAAGATCAATCAATTATTTCTTTATTAAGAAAGAAATTGAAAACAATGGTAAAATGTGGAAAATAAGTGGAAAGAGGTGTAATTGAGTTATCCTCAGTGGAATTTCGTATCCCAAGGATTCCTAATGATAAAAGGAATACCAATGAGGAAAATAAAAGAGAAATAAGGAGAAATCCTCAAAAAGAACTATTTTAATAAGAAATAAACAAGATAATGAGAAATAATGAAGAACAATGCATTTAGATGCATCTAGAAGGATAATAGGTATCCTGGAAAAGAAATTTCAAAATAATAGAGTTTCTTGGGGTCCAAGGAGCTCCAATGAAGAAAAGAGGAAAGAGAAAATGCCAATAATGCAAAATAAGAGGATAATGTACTATATAATTAATAACTTTTTGATATTATTAAAAGGGGATGTTAATTGCTTTAAGGAAGTTGATCCTCGTGGCCAATGGACTAAAATTCAAGCACAAGGAGATTAAAACATGTAATTTTTGGATTTCCCTTTAAGTGAATAGATTCCTTAATACCAAGGAATACTAATAAACAAGGAATAGAGTTAAGAAGAGAAGTTGCACCTAAATAAGGAAAGTAAGATAAAGGGGACTTGTTTTCCATGTGGTTAAGCACAATGGGACGTTGCCATCCTTCCCTATATAAGGGTTGGATCCAGGGCCTCGAGCCAAAGGGATCTCGGGAATCTTTCTCTCTATTTCTTCTTATCTCCACATAAACCCTAGCTAAGGGAGGGTGGGGCGATCTAGGGGACATCCAAACTCTATGATGGAGTACGAGGGTGGCCTGTAGTTTTCCCATCGACCAGGGTGGGCGTAGCCATCATCCCCAAGCTCCCACTCTCACTCTGGCCATCTGCAGCAGGACTACAAGAATAGTAGATGGAGGAGTGCCGCAACTTGACCCCATCTCTCTTTGGCCCTAGCTTGGGGCTCCGTAGGCATTGCAAGAGGCGGCAGAGGTAATGGGAACCCTCGTCGGTGCTGCAGCAAGCTCCACCATCGAGGGCAAGCCCTGATTTGCGCGTAGGTGCAACAACATTGCAGCAACGACGACCACGCTTGACAGGTCAAGTGCTCTTGCTTTGGCTAGTTATAGCATGACCTGGGCGTTGCCCTAGATGCTTCAGAGGTAGAGGATCCTTGGCGGCCCTCGACGGTGGTCCATGGGTCCTAGGATGGAGGGGACACACCCGAGATCGAGCTACAGGTCAGCGGCAACCTGCGCTTCGTGAGGTTGAAGAAGATCCAACCACCTTTGACGATTCTACCCTCCAAGACACAAAGAAGATGGTAGCCAAGCCGGGGGTATAATAGTAATTTGGTTATAAACTCAAACGCCGGCCGTGTTGCATGCATGAGGTGACGTGCCGGCTTTTGTTTGGTCGAAAAAAGGTAACTTTTGCAAAATTGATAACTAAATATCCGTAGCTCGGATAGATACACATAAAATATGAAAGTTGCTCAGAAAAATGAGGGGAATCCATTAAAAATATAATTGAAGTCTGATTCTAATTGAAATTCGAAAAGTAGTGTAAATTATCAACTTTAATGGATTAAAGGTTAAGAAACCCTATTTTGATATGATTAATGTGATTAGTAGGGTTTAATTGATGATTAGAGTTTATATTAACCTATTAATCGTAAAGAGATACATTAAGATTGAAAAAGATGAATTTTGCATGAAATTCATTTCATGTGCATAAATAGGCTTTAATGGGCCTTGAAACCCTAATGTTAGTAATTAGGACTACTAATGGATTTAATTATTTGATTTCATGTATAGAACTGATTTTTCATGGTTATAAGCTATTTCAAGTATTAAAGTTCCTAATTTGTGGATAAATACCCTAAATGTAGTAATTAGGGTTTTCTCATGAATAAAAGGTGGAATTAATGGCAAATCGAGTTCATATGTGAATTGGACCATAATGAACTATGAATTAATGATAAATGCATATAATGATCTTATCATGGATTAAAAGGATAAAAATAGTAGCTTTAATGTAAAAGAGGCTTAATGATCTTAATTAATGGTTAATTATGCCTTTAATCCAGAATTGAGGATTAGATGTGGAAATAATTAGGGTTTGTGATCAATTGCATTAAATTTGGGTTTAAAATAGTAAACGATGAAGGGAAACGCTAATTGCAATGGAAACCCTAAAAGTGGACTAGAATCCTAGGAAGCGAGCTAGATTTAATAGATCTTAATGACATGAGTAATAAAAGGAAATTGTATAATTGTTTCAGGATCTTATTGAATGCTTGCTTGCCTATTGATTGATTGGATTATTCCTGCACCTAAGTCTTCCTGTTAGGTATGTGGTTAATTATGAATAACCGCCTTAGTTTCCCAAGGATTTTCTGGAAGGTTAACCGCATTGAATGCAAATTATCAGTCTGGATGTTCATACTTGCAAATCATAAAGTCACTATGATTATCACATTAATAATAGAAGTATGTATTCTCGCACCTACATGCCACCTTGATGGATGATGCCAAAGGTCAGGCCCAAATGGGTAGACCAATGGGCACCATGAGTGGTGACCCCATGCACCAAGCTCAGGAATGATAAGGTGACCTATGATATTGAATGACTAACGAGCACTATGAAGGGTGACCCCAGGCACCAAGCTCGGGATTGAGAAGGTGGCCTTAAGTCATTGGCAAAAGAAACCCTAAGGTGGGTATGTGAGGGTTAGGGAAAAAGTGGTGGAGAATGTCATACTAAAAAATGTAAATTGTCTTGTTAATTAACTTGATTGTGATAATTAGATTGTTATCCATATGTGCAAACTTTTGGTTGTCCCCACATACCATCATATTCTGATATGCTGACCAATGTTTTGTTTGTCGGTGTTTTAGGTACAAGCTTGAAAAGAACAAACAGTCAAGCGGCATATGTGAAATTAATTAAGAGTTAAAGTACAAAGGAGGATTAGTTAGAATAGACTCCGGATGTGGATAGATGTAGATATCCCAGTTTTGGAAAAGGTATGCTAAGTTTTATTTTATACTAGTTATCAGTTTAGTTGGTAAAATTTGTTAATTGTTATTGATTATTTGTCGAACCTTTGATCCTGTTAATTGAGATAACGGCACCGACCTTTTGGTCTCTCTTAATTGGGGGTTACCGGGAGGCAGGGTCGTTACAATTGGTATCAGATCATGGGTTCCTCATTTAATCATTAATAATTATTTAATTTTACAAATTCTATAGAACTAAGGGAGTTATTAGAGGATTGTCTGAAAAACTGAGGTGTCTAGAAAAGGATCACGTCTGGGGGCTGGCAATATTTTCCTCCACACCGCTAGTCGAAATACGAGGACTCCTGGATTGTGTGACTGCCTGGCCGATGTCTTAGGATATGACTCAAAATAAGATAACGTTAGGACTCTCTCATCTTGTTCATCCGTTCTCAACTCAAATTCTGTTAAGGACCTTAAGGATTAGGGTTTTCTCACTTCTCCTCACCCTCTGGAGGTATGGGTAAGGTTAATAAGGTCTAAGGAATCCTCCAACAAATTAATGAAAAGCATGTAAATAAGATGTCATGGACATAAGCTTAATGGATTAAGCGCAAATTAAAGAATAGATACATGCTTAGGTCGTATGACACGAGTTGTCATTGCCCTCAGGAGAGACCTAAGGATAGACCTCCTTGTTAGGAGGATGAGTAGAGAGAGTTAGTCTTGGAGGTAGAAACCTCCATTAAAAGTAGAGACCTAACACATCCTCTAAGGATGATGTTAACCCTAACCCTAAGTGAAGGTTAGAGAGAGAGATGACATGATGAGTTAGATTTCATGGTTGACTGGGTGTTTGGATAGACATGCCTTGGATATGTGCCATGAGAAGTTGATGACTGAGTACCTTTGGCAACCCAACTCTGGGAAGGGTCGTGCATGTTTGAGCGAAGGGTAGCTCCTGCATGGATGAGGTTAGAGAAGAACCTATAGAAACTTTATGGGCTGTTGCAAGTCAAATATAGCTTACACCCAGAGTACATCAATAGTATGAGCAGTAAGTTAAAACCAAGGCTAGAAGGATAGGATGGATGGCTTATGGGATAAACATAAGGGTCTATGGATAATCATGAGCAAACATAAGTTGAGCATAGGCTTCACCCACATAGAGGTATGCCTATGAGCTCGATCCTTCATGGAGGGAGGACTTCTAATAGTGGGGATGGTTGTAAGGTTAGCTATAGAGAGAGGATGATGCTTCTGGTACCTATGGTATAAGTGACTACCTACTGGATGAGATAAAGAGTGCCTTAGACCCTGAGGAGGTTTAAGTAACCAGTTGTAAGGTTTTATACCTAGTTGGATGTCCTTGAAGAGGACTCAAGTCTGAGGTATTGCTCGAATAAAAGGATCATGGAAGTACATGACGTACCTTGGACATGTTTGGTTCGTGGTTAAGAGGTTGAGCGGATAGTTGGACATCAGAGGAGTGAACCTAGGGTTCCTAGGCCTAAGAGGGGAAGTGGTGTACCTGATGCTCATGGAAAGGTTTGAGTTTCTATAGATTCGAGCATGGTACTCCTCATGTTTAGAGGAAAGGGAAACCCCTTAAGCTTAAGGTATGTTTGATGAACCCCTCACAACGAAGTTGATGGCATGGGAAGGTATGATCTTGATCTAATGTTGAGGATGAGAACAAGTGTGACCTAGCATGGTTTAGTAGGTATGCTTGTGCCTTAGTAGTTTCTGTATTAAGCATGCTCATATGGATGTAAACCCTAAAGATGTTTGTGACCTTGTTGTCAAGAGTTGTAGTTTCCTCCCATCCTGGGAGAGGTACCCTTTGGTAGGGTGTATACCAGTTTTGTGGGTTTTGTGGAACCTAAAGGGGTCTCATAGGATCGAGAGGAGCTAAGTGAAAAGTACATGGCATGAGACTGAACCTGTAGACCCATAGTTAACCATCTCTAAGTGCATGTGGATCTGTTACCGTGGAGGTAACCGGTATATGGCCTGACCAAGGTAGGCAGCTCGCCATGATCCTTGAGAAAGGATGAAAGACAGCCCAAGAACACAGAGAGAGATGATGAAGGATTGGGTAAGGATCTAAGTTGAACATGTACTATGTTAGAATCCTAAGTCTGACCTAGGGTCAGGTAGGGATAAGACCGATGGAAGTAGGAGTTGCCTAATTCTCTAGTTGCACATGACCATAGGGTCGGGAGGTAACAACTATCATTGTCTGAGGGCCATGGGTTAGGAGATTGATCACCTTCATGAACTCATGGGACCCAAAGGACAGATGAGTAGGTAACTCTCTGGATGCATAAGGGAAGAGGGATGACCCCAAAAGTGTCAGCACCCTATAGACCTAGAGGAGATGACCAAGGATTATGTGTAAACCCAAGTAGGTTCGAGACCAGTTTTCCATGGAAGTAACTTTAATATCAAGATGATTGTGATGTAGAGACATAAGTTACATGTTTCAACTTAGATTTGAAGGTGTACTTGCAATGTGGGATGTATCATCTCTACTCTTGGAATAGGAAGAACTTTGTGTTTGGACGGCTGCCAAATGCTTATTTCCTCTTGTTATGGGAGGTAGAGATGGGACAGTACGCATGCCATACACCAAGGATAAAAGATGATGCGAGTTGGAACGTTGCTACGAAGTATGAGGACAAAGATGTAACATACCTTGTTGGAGTGAATGATACATGGAGGAGTAGTGTAGTCTTCTTGTGAGGATGTTATATCAGGAGCTATGTGGAATTTGCAAGTTAACAAAGGTTGAGTTTGATCACTATGAGGATGAGCTCAGAGTTTCTTGATGAAGACCAACCTAGAGTTGAGATGAGATGATAAGTGGAATACATGGAGGAGTATGTCTTCAATATTTCCTAACACCTAAGGAGGCGAAGTGGTAATGAATTATCTAGTTGAGATGTAGCTGCCTAGTTTAGCTAGAGGCTAGAAGAAGTTGAGGTTGTTCGACTAACCCTATGTTTGGAAGAAGATGTGTTTTGGCTAGCACTCAGATGTAACAAGATATGTTGAACAAGTTAATGGTTGTTTGGTTAGCTATTTTAGTCCTTGATGTAATGAAAGGATGGTTGTAGAACCTCAGATGTACTTCTTTGGAAAGGAAAGTGAAGAAACCCTAATAAGAGTGGCTTAGGGTTTCCAAGGTATCGATCTTGAGGAATCATGACATACATGAGATCATTGTTTTAAGATCACCACACACCGTAAAACTACAAAGATAGTAAGTGATAGTAGCACTTTGGATGCTTAAAATGAAGTTGCATGTAGCATGTGGCCATGCAAGCTAGGAGGCAAAGGATGAACACTGGTAACTCAGTGCATGAATATAAAGTATAAAGAGTCCCCAAGAGGGGATGGGAGTTCACCACTATGGATATTAATGGTAAGTCTCCCCTGGACCAAGGAAGGTCAAGATGCAATATGGGTTATGGTAGATCTCCTTACCTATATAACACGAGCAAGAAAGAATGTTCTCAAGAGACATATTCTGTTGAACCTACATAAGAGAGAGAGATGGTTGAACTACACCATGATGCGAGTTCAAAAGTTCTTGAGTACGACCTAAAGGTTCACTCATATAAGGTGGAAGTAGATACTTGAACAACTTGATGTTAGTATAGTTTATCACCCTTACTAATGGTTAGCATAATCCAGACTAGAGGGTCTAAGGAGAGCATGTGTGCTAATTTAGGGTGATACATGGTGATAGTTCTTAAGATGTGATGTTAACCACCATATCCTTTATCGGTATGCAAGAAATCTTATAGGGAGGTTGTGTCGGTCACCACTTCATTAAAATGATGTTGGTGAAGGAGGCATCGTGAAGGTCAGAAAAGAACCACAGTGTGTGCAGATGAAGTCGCTTTAATCGTGCAATGGCTAAGAGAGAGAGCCCAAAGATGACATGAGTCATGAGCTGATGCAAAGAAGACTGACATGCAGTTCACTGTAGGAAAGTATGTGATGTGAAAATCCGACCCCTCTGAGCTAGAGTTGAGAAAGATGAGTCCCCGCTATATGGATCCATTTGAGATGGATTGGTGGAGATGGTTAGGTTTAGCCTGAACCCTCAGGATAATGTGATGAATAATGTGTTCCATGAGTCCAATCTAGAGAACTATGTGAGGTACCCAAGCCATGTGCTGAGCCCTGAACCTATTCAGTTGTTTGAGAGGCTGAAAAGTCCTGAGTCACCTATGAGGGTACGATATACTAAGGTAAGAAATAACTCAGATGGAAGAATATGAGATGATGAAGGTTCTTGGGAAGCACCATGAAAAGGGTGAAGCCACATGAGAGCCCTGATGGACTTAAGAAAGGATTATCCTATTTGTTTGCTTGATGGAATTTTGAGGACAAAATTCTTATAAGAGAGGAAGGATGTTACAACCCCAATTTTGGGTTCATCTGTTGAGAAATGTAATTTCTCATATTAAGGATATTTGAACAAATAATGATATAATTTGTTTGAAATAAATGAATTTCATATACAATTGCCTTGATGATTGTATTGTGGGCTTTATTGGCTATTGGGCCCAAATAACAAGAAAATTCAATTAGTGATGGAATAATTAAATATTTGAGAAAAGAAGGATGTGGAAACCTCTTGAAGGAGAAGGAACTTAATCCAAAGGTGGATTTCGTGCCTCTTGGGTTCCTTGGGTTCCAAGGAGTCCAAAGTTACAAAGATAATGCAAAAAGAAAAGAAAAGATCAATCAAGTATTTCTTTATTAAGAAAGAAATTGAAAACAATGGTAAAATGTGGAAAATAATTGGAAAGAGGTGTAATTGAGTTATCCCTAGTGGAATTTTGTATCCCAAGGATTCCTAATGATAAAAGGAATACCAATGAGGAAAATAAAAGAGAAATAAGGAGAAATCCTCAAAAAGAACTATTTTAATAAGAAATAAACAAGATAATGAGAGATAATGAAGAACAATGCATTTAGATGCATCTAGAAGGATAATAGGTATCCTTGAAAAGAAATTTCGAAATAATAGAGTTTCTTTGGGTCCAAGGAGCCCCAATGAACAAAAGAGGAAAGAGAAAATGTCAATAATACAAACTAAGAGGATGATGTACTATATAATTAATAACTTTTTGATATTATCAAAAGGGGATGTTAATTGCTTTAAGGAAGTTGATCCTCATGGCCAATGTATTAAAAGTCAAGCAAAAGGAGATTAAAACATGCAATTTTCGGATTTCCCTTTAAGTGAATAGATTCCTTAATAACCAAGGAATACTAATAAACAAGGAATAGAGTTAAGAAGAGAAGTTGCACCTAAACAAGGAAAGTAAGATAAAGGGGACTTGTTTTCCCTGTGGTTAAGCACAATGGGACGTTGCCATCCTTCCCTATATAAGGGTTGGATCCAGGGCCTCAAGCCAAAGGGATCTTGGGCATCTTTCTCTCTGTTTCTTCTTATCTCCGCATAAACCCTAGCTAAGAGAGGGTGGGGCGATCCAGGGGACATCCAAGCTCAATGATGAAGTACGAGGGTGGCATGTAGTTTTCCCATCGACCAGGGGGGCGTAGCCATCATCCCCAAGCTCCCACTCTCACTCCGGCCATCTGCAGCAGGACTGCAAGAACAGTAGATGGAGTAGCGCCGCAACCTGAACCCGGCTCTCTTTGGCCCTAGCTTGGGGCTCCGCAGGCGTGGCAAGAGGCAGCGGAGGTAACGGGAACCCTCGATGGTGTTGCAGCAAGCTCCACCATCGAGGGAAAGCCATGACTTGCGTGCAGGTGCAACAACATGGCAGCAACGACGACCACGCTTGACAGGTCAAGTGTTCTTACTTTGGCCAGTTATAGCATGACCTAGGCGATGCCCTAGATGCGTCGGAGGTAGAGGATCCTGGGCTGCCCTCGGTGGTGGTCCATGGGTCTTAGGATGGATGGGACACACCCGAGATCGAGCTACAGGTCGGCGGCAACCTGCGCTTCGCGAGGTTGAAGAAGATCCATCCACCTTTGATGATTCTACCCTCCAAGACACAAAGAAGTTGGTAGCCAAGCCGGTGGTATAATAGTAATTTGTTTATAAACTCAAACGTCAGTTGTGTTGCATGCATGAGGTGACGTGGTGGCTTCTGGTTGGTCCAAAAAGGTAACTTTTGCAAAATTCATAACTAAATATCCGTAGCTCTGATAGATACACATAAAATATGAAAGTTTCTAAAAAAACAAGGGGAATCCATTAAAAATATAATTGAAGTCTGATTCTAATTGAAATTCCAAAAGTAGTGTAAATTATCAACTTTAATGGATTAAAGGTTAAGAAACCCTATTTTGATATGATTAATGTGATTAGTAGGGTTTAATTGATCATTAGAGTTTATATTAACCTATTAATCGTAAAGAGATACATTAAGATTGAAAAAGATGAATTTTGCACGAAAGTGGTTTCATGTGCATAAATAGGCTTTAATGGGCCTTGAAACCCTAATGTTAGTAATTAGGACTACTAATGGCTTTAATTATTTGATTTCAGGTATAGAACTGAGTTTTCATGGTTATAAGCTATTTCGAGCATTAAAGTTCCTAATTTGTGGATAAATACCCTAAATGTAGCAGTTAGGGTTTTCTCATGAATAAAAGGTGGAGTTAATGGCAAATCGAGTTCATATGTGAATTGGACCATAATGAACTATGAATTGATGATAAATGTGTATAATAATCTTGTCATGGATTAAAAGGATAAAAATAGTAGCTTTAATGTAAAAGAGGCTTAATGAGCTTAATTAATGGTTAATTATGCCTTTAATTCATAATTGAGGATTAGATGTGGAAATAATTAGGGTTTGTGATCAATTGTGTTAAATTAGGGTTTAAAATAGTAAAAGATGAAGGGAAACCCTAATTGCAATGGAAACCCTAAAACTGGACTAGAAACCCTAGGAAGCGAGCTAGATTTAGTAGATCTTAATGACATGAGTAATAAAAGGAAATTGTATAATTGTTTCAAGATCTTATTGAATGCTTGCTTTCCTATTGATTGATTGGATTATTCTTACACCTAAGTCTGCCTAACAGGTATGCGGTTAATTATGAATAACCGCCTTAGTTTCCCGAGGATTTTCCAGATGGTTAACTGCATTGAATGCAAATTATCAGTTTGGATGTTCATACTTGCAAATCATAAACTCACTATGATTATCACATTAATAATAGAAGTATGTATTCTCGCACCTACATGCCACTCTGATGGATGATGCCAAAGGTCAGGCCTAGATGGGTAGACCAATGGGCACCATGAGTGGTGACCCCAGGCACCAAGCTCGGGAATGAGAAGGTGGCCTATGATCTACACAGTTGAACTCGACAACACCTCCCTGGTCTACAAAAATAAGGAAGCAAGGGATATCCTGATTGTGCCACTACATTTGCAAAGATCTATACAAATGTCAGACAAAATACATAATGGGATGTGGAAGCAATTCACCATCTGCAAAAAGGTTCCCCAAGAAAAGGCTAGAACATGGGACTACGCCTTTATAGTGCTACAAATGATGGAAGCCATCAATAAGGGAGTCTCGTTGGAGGACCTCTACACAGAATATCTTCATGGGTTGCATGGTATCCATGCAATGGAGGTTATCTATGATCGTCACTTCTTCAACAACCCGGCGATGCCTTTAGATGCAGTACCACGATGGCTTCACTAAGAAATCCCCCTCCCTGAAAAGAAAACATGGAGAGAGGAGCTGAAAATCGTGTGGATCGATCCTATAGAACCCACTAGATTGGCAGCTTAGAAGAAAGGTTGGGCAGCCGATACACATGGCAGAGTGGAAAGAAAACCAAAACACGAGCCCGAGCAGCCATCAATGGCAGAAGAGAAAGACAGACAACCTCTAGCGGGCTAGCTAGAAGAAGGAGAGATAGAGGAAGATGATCTGCCTGAGAGTAAACTAGACAGGCCAGCTGGGGAAATAGTGCCAACCTTCAAATATTTCAACAGGTGGAGCTGCGTGGGCCTACCATTAGAATCCCTAAATATAATAATGAAATCTTTGAAGGAAGATGACACACCAGTAGTGGTGATCTTTGAAAGAGAAGGCATCTGTGTGCTGAAGGATGACCTCTGAGATATGTTGAAAATAGGAGGATACCTCTTAGTAAGTACCATGTCAGCTTACCAAGCTCTACTAAATGACAACATGCCAAACTCACACATGGCCTATTTCCTTTTGGTGGATGACAACCTAAAAGATAAAAGGTCAGGGGAAAAGGAAAGCCTACAACAATGCCTAGCGACATTTCTCCCAGACTACATCTTCCTGCCTATTCTTCATGATGGTCATTAGACTTTGTTACTAGTCAGTGTCATTACTAGGACTGCAGTAATTTACAACATCTCGGACACAACCTTCACACTAAACAAAAGAACAAACATGACTATTGTAAAGACACCAATAGAAGAAAAGATAGTTACATGCACCGAGGAAATTTTAGGGATGTTGAAAAGTCACAAAAAAGGGTACAAGAATAAAGAAGGAAATGACTTCAAGAAGACACAGTTCTGCCAGCAGGTGTCTCTCTCAAATGACTGTGACTTCTATTGTCTAACCTAGATGATGGACCTAGATATGATGAACACAAAGGTGCAGGGTATGCAATATGAGAAATACCACCCACTACGTGGAGTGTACGCCAACATGCTCCTTGAGTCAAAGTGGGCCGCCAAGACCAATTAACAGAAATAAAGCAAGCTTGTTTATACATCTAACTCTAATTTTGACACCCCGAGTTGGGGTGAATCATAAGTTTGGGGGAGGAGTCATAAATAGGCAAAAAGATATACAATTCCATCCCAATCTTTCAAATTCATTTTTTTATATTATTGTACATATTCTAATTCCCGCCAAACTGATTTTGCAAAAAATTATGCTTTAAGGAAATTTTGTTATGAGTCACAATTTTGTGTAGTCGCCCTTGAATTTGTCTCTTCCCCTACTAAATTTTGTACTACTACCATTTCTAGAGAGGAGCATACAAGTAACTAACACATATAACCGTAAAATGAGAAGCATAACAATACATTTTTATCTCATTCTTACAATAAGACGTTGCATGTGTAATAATCCTAAGCTTATGAAACCCTCAAAAACTAGAGGACTTCACTGAGCCATACTCCTGACCAACCACCCTAACCTGATGGTTCTAGCCAAAAAATCCTCACTTCCCTCGAGAAGGAAATAGCTACCCCTTTTGAGTTTAATTATCTCCTCTTTGGAATGAAAAGAGGCTTGGACACCCAGAAGACCGTATAAAACCCACTCACCCAAACCTGAGAGGAGATATGAAAAGCCAAAAAGAAAAGAATATATATATATATATAATGAGAGTGGTGCCCAAAAGATGTTGAAGGGTCCCACACGATCGGTGTATTGTTGCACTCACAAATGCAGATATATCATGCCCATAAGTGGAATCTTGAAGCCAAATTCATCCACCTACAATCCTAAATGACCCTCACACAACGACCTGACTTAACGTTAGAAGCCCCTGAGGGCAACACTATCCTTATGACAGTTTGTGGGTGACAGAAATTTAGGAGAAGAGGAAAACACTTAAAGCCTAAAGCCTACCTGAACACACCAACATAGGGCCAATTGAAAAAAAGGAAGAGTTTGAAAACTACCCGTCAAGGAGATGTTGTACCAGTATCACTAGAAACCTAATGTAGGAAGGGGTGAGTCATTGAGATGGAGAGACCTTTTACTACCAAAAGATAGTGGAAAGAATTCAAAGTTGTGAAACTCTAGTTATGAAGGGGGGGAAATGAGATTTTAGGATTGAATGAACATGTACCTCAAGAGTTTTTTATAAGAATGAGATAACTCGGTAATGTTAAGTTTTGTGAAAAAATTGTCACAATTTTCTCTTCTCTCTATGATTTTGAGCCTACCCTAAGCCTGAGGACATGCTTGATTCTAAGTTTGGGGGAGTTGATAATATCCCATTTTATACACTTTTTACATATGTTTTATGCCTCTCCTAACATACCTTTTATAGACTTTTTTTCAGCTTATTTTAGTGTTTTATGCCAAAAATCTCATTCTCAAGCCTCTTCCACCTTTGCAGGGTCATATCAAGACACGACCATGGTTAGCACCTCGACCACGGCTCATCACCCACTGGAGGGCCCTCCCACCGCGGTTGAAGTTCTCATAGTCATATCGACACTTTGCGACCACGATGCCTCACGCCCCTTCGATCACGACCTACAATTTGTGCACCGCGACCACTATTGGGCCTCAAATGAGGTTGTACCTCAACCTCAGTATTACGCCCCATCATCGACCAAGATCTAGCCTCGATCAACCTCAGTGACAGCCTCGACCGAGGTGCTACCTCGACCGACCAGAGTGGGAGCCTCAACCGCGATCGAGCCCTGACTGAGATCAAGCATCGGCCATGGCTTAGATGGCTAAGTTGATGGGAAACACCTATAAATAGGCCACCCACCTTGACATGTCACAACATTAGATCATGAAGGACCACAAAGTGCTGCCAAATTCCATAGGTACCCATGTCTGTCAGATCAGTCTTGGACTCTGAAGGAGGAAGCTGGAGGAGAGAAAATACCTTCAGCCCTCTTCATCAAAATAAGGAGAAGCCTTTGCATCATCCATTCTGGGCCTATATTCAAAGGAGTATGTTGGTGTATCACCATCTTCTCTCTCTCCATCTAAATCTATCATCTCCTTTATGTTGTACCCCTTCCCTCTTCGTGGTTGTGATGT
Organism: Alisma plantago-aquatica; assembly: GCA_963693085.1. NCBI lineage: Eukaryota > Viridiplantae > Streptophyta > Magnoliopsida > Alismatales > Alismataceae > Alisma > Alisma plantago-aquatica. Next base: position 790,810,913 of record OY856410.1, on the reverse strand, counting down.
ATCTATCATTTTGTAAGGCTGTTATGATGCTCATTAACATGTGTGGCTAAACTCTTAACTTGGATTGGGAGTAGCCAATAAGGCTCTCCCAACATGTACCTTCTTTCTCCCCTTTGAATATATATATATATATATGCTCATGTCAAGATTATCTCCATACGCTTGTTCTTAATGGTTCACTTGTATGCTTAGCTACCATCTTGTGATGCTGGATCGTTGGTACCTCGAAAGAGTAGTATCTTCTTTATCTAGTTTTGTGGAGGAGTATGAATGCATGAGAATGTTGGAATGCTAAAGCTTAAAACCATATGGTTTCTTTAGTGGTTTTAAGCTGGTTATCTCAAGAGGGAGGCTGACTTAGACCTTAGATCTATCCTTATCTCAAGAGAGGAGGGTATAGACAATTTTATGACTGCTTGTAATCTTGATAGGAGTATATGAAGGGAAGTGGGTTTTGTAGGTTAGTGAGACACCTTAGTAGGTAAACCCAATATGAGTTTCCTTGCATGTCTTTATTTCTTACAGTTTGTACTCATTTATCTCTTGTTGTTATTTTCTTTCCTTTAACTTTCTTTGTTGAGCACCATTGCTCCTTAGGGAACACCCTTTTAAACCATTTGTTTGTCCATAGTTTATGAGCATGATACCTGCGTACTTAACACCTGCCAAGCTTGTCCCTGTGGTTCAACCGCAATTACTACATCAAACCCCATATAATAGTTGTTGGGGCTTGAGTGTCAAGTTATAATCTTACGAGTCTGACTGTTCTGGATCTGCTCCATTTTGGACACGCAATTTTGGCCAGTCAATCATCACCACATGGTCGAGATAAGGGTCCTCCACACACCCTAGGTCGAGACAAGCTATGTAAGGACAACCATCTCAACAAAACACCACCCTAGACCTCCTTGGTTGCAACTCCAACATCTAGAGGGGGTGTCTCGACCCCGACACCCACCAAAGCCAACCTAGGTCGAGACAACACACCAAACACACATGGGTCGAGACACTCAACACCCATAGAAACCCTAATCACTACCTAGGGTGATACTCCTCATCTAAGGCTCAAACAACGCCCACCTCTTTCTCTCTCCTCTTGATGATGTAAAGAAAGAGAGGTGACAAATTGCACATCAACCCCATACTTAGGGTAAATTGGAATTTGCACCAAAATAAGCACATAAAGCACAAACATTATCCAAAAAATCCCAAACTAGAAACTTAAGCTCTCCAGAAGCCATAATTACATCTAAAAATATTAGACAAAGGTTATAAGAACATGATTCAGCCAAAGCAAATATAGTTACCCCAAATCTTAGGTCAGGGGTCTTAATTGTATGATTGGTATAATGATGGAATACTCTCTTAATGATTTTGTAACCCTAATATGTTGTCATATGAACACATAGCTATTAAATGAAATGTCATGTCAAACTTATGTGTCACATGTATGATGTTGGCTTGATGAGCCCTTAGTAAGACATGGAAAGATAATGATGTTCTTGTAGGGACTAATGTGTTGGTCTTAAAGACCTTTGGGAATGTTTGAGCCCTAATGGAGGTGTAACCCTCTTCACTAGGTAAGGATTGGTATCTTGTGATGATGGAATAAGTTATGTATCTCATACATATTATATCTAGTTAAGTTGCAATAATCCCATGTTTTTGTAGTAATTCTTTAGGGTTTGTATGTAGCTTGATTGATGCAATTAAAAGATACCCAATTGACATGAACTAATCAAGTGGAACCCTAATCATGTAGTGCCCTGTGTTGTAGATCCATTCCTATGTTAGGACTTGTTGGAGGTGAAACAAGTATTCCTCTAATGGAAACTTGGAGTCGTACACTATTAACTATATGCATGTTTTTGAGGATGGTTGTGGTCATACGTAGGTAGGAGAATGGATGTGGTTGTATCTCATATACTTATATATGTGATGTTCTTGAGGACTGTTGCAGTTGTAACTCAGATATTAGGGTTTATATACCCTAGTTACTAGTCTGGTGACCTATATACCAAGGGAGGACTAGGCTATTTTTTAGCTTGGTTTATATGTCGCTACGGCAGACTCTTACTAACCATGGGCAGATGAGATTTTACGATTCTGGCTCTCTTAGATATTGTACAAAACTAATTTTTACTTAGAAATGGTCAGTTGGTGTCTGAGTGGTATACTTCAAACTCCCTAGGGCTCAATAAAAGACGTAATTTACTCATGTAGCTTATCTGCTTAGGGTTAAAATGATTTACATTGCTTGATAACCATTGCCTTGCTTATTATAATGTTTAGTAGTTACATATTATAGTAAGTGGTATCAACTATTTAGTAAATGCTAGACTCTTATATAAGTTAATTTTATATACCTTATTTATAATGTTAGTTGCTATACCTATACGTCTACTTTCTTGATCTAAATAAACTTCTTAATTAAATGATCATGTTGTAATCAAAAATCATTGTTGAGAGTTATATCTCTTGTTGGGATATGAGTGTCACCTCGTGGGCCACTACATCTTCTTAGGTGATCTCCAGTGACATCGTCAGTTTCATGGTGTTGAGGAAGAACACCCTGAAGAGTAGTAGGAACATGAGGTTGGTTAGTAGTTAGCGTGTCCTAGAGTTGTTCTTATACTCTCAGGTTGATGTAGGGGATGTTTTGTAGATGATATGAATATTGACTTGGATTTTTTTGGTGGTACTCTAATGATGTATATGGCATGTATTTATTTTGAACAATATACTTTTGCATATAGGTTGTGGCTGAGACTAAAAAATAGATATATAAATACCTGGTATGTTATATACTCTTGTGCAGGCTTATGGGCCTTTATGCAAATGCAACTAGACATGTTTATGATGTTTATTTTGGTTTTAATTTATCCCTTTTTTTAGTTATGTGGAAAATTAGCAATTGATCACATGTTTTAGTTTGAGTAATATTGTTTAGCATGACAGGGTGTCACATGGATGATCTCATAGGCATCCCAGGGAGTCCTAAGGACTCTCTAATGAGATTTGGGGGTGGCCCACCAGGCACAACATACTCACATTCATAAGCACAGTCATGCACCCGTTGGGCACCATACTCAACTCTCCTGAAAGGGAAAACAAGCATCCATGTTTTTATTAACATTCAAACTTTTAATATCTACATTCTAATTTATAGGCATATATGAAGAGTTGTCTTGATATTTTTGGGTGGCCAAGCCACTTTTACATATATATTTTTCTTTATTTTCCGTTGTTGAATCAATCTAATCTGAGGAGGCACATATATTGTCAAAGGAAAACGCTCCAACATTATTATAGCTTAAAACTCATCATTGCATGTTTGATACATGTGTGAAAAATTATAATTATGATTCAAGGCTCCTTAAAGTAACGTTGTGTTCATGAAAAATATGGCTTGGAGTCCTAATTAAAGTCTAGCTCCATCCGATTGTCCCAAAACGTAACTTTGTCATTCACAACATAGATTAAAGAAACAATGTTTTAAACTATGAAAAAAGTGTGTAATCTCGGATCGATCATCAAAACTCAAGGAAAGAGTCAAAGAGCAAAAGAAAAGCAAGAGATCAAACAATTAAGGCAATGATTGGGCAATTAGACATGAAGATAAGTATTTAACTATTGTATTCACATCACATTGCCTTGATTTATAGGATTACAAGTTACACAACAAGGTCGTACTAAGTAGAAAATCTAGGCTAAAATGCTGAAAATTTTAAAAATTTATACCAAAATGCAAGAAGTAAACATACATGCAAGAGAAATGAAGAGATAGAAGGTGAATATACTGACCACCCCATGCTTAAAACTTTTCTCGTCCTAGAGTAAGACTTAAACTTGGGATAGTAGGGAAGGAATGCATGGATGTAAGGGAAAGAAATTTATTAGAGTCCCAAAATGATGTATTTATGCAAAGATTTACTTAAGCAGTTAGAAGAAAGAAACTATCCAATCAAGAACATGGAAAACAAAATTTCTATCAATAGGAAAGTAAAAGGAGAATAGGGTAAGAGAGTGGGGGTGGTCCCCACTATACCAACACTGGGATCCCAAATCCTATGGTTTTAGGCCAGTGCCTTGTTGGATGGGTCTACCATGTAGGAGTGAATAGGAAGAAATATGGGCCCTTCTGAATATAAAGTTGAGAAATTGAATCTGAGGACTTAGTGAATTCATCTTTGAGCTAGAATTATCTTGAACTGCACTTAAATGAACTCCTCAAAAACTATTCCTCATTGTACCTTCCAAGATATGAATTTAACTAGGTAGGCCCTAGGATCTCAACACATAATGAGATGGAGGGTAAAGATCTCAAGTTTTATAGAGGAATTATCTCTTCCCACTCCATCTCTAGACTTGAAATTGGATGCCAAGAAGTCTCAATTGTGAATCTGGACAAACCAATCCTCATGTTAACAAGAAGTAACCCCAGGTGAATCTTTTTGTTTTTTTTCCACCCCAAGGTTGTCACATTCTATGTGGTCTGAGGTATCTTCATGTTCTACCTTCATGTTGTATCAGATCATCCATCATGTTCCTTCAATGCCAACTACCCCTAGAAAGGGGATGGTGGCAAATGTCGACTCATGCTGCTCCAATTTGTCACCATCAATGTACTCACCTCCCATATTTGTGCAATCTTTGTCATCCTCCTTGAACAAGTTATTCTAGACCATTGTAAGTATGTTTCTTGAAACAAAGTGACAAGTCAAGACTTGAGAGGTATCACCTTGGCATGGAGTTGAAGTTGAATCAGGTTGTTCAAATGAAACCTCTAAATGTGAGGTTGTTTGACTGCCCTGAGAAGGGTGGAAGTCATTACCATCAGACTAAAACTATGGACTTTGTGTTCCCTTCATTGGTTGCTCAGATGAATCATCTAGATGAAATGAAGAGCTTCCTTGGATGGGTAAGTTTTCAAAGAAAAATTCCAATGAGTCCAACTGATAATATGAATAGGATGGTGAAATAAGTTCCTCGTTAGGAACAACAAGATGATTTTGATGACTGAAATCGTCATTTTCGTACTTCAGAATTTGCAGGTGTGTAAGAACCAAATGAACTAGGTCTTCAAGTGTTCTAGTATGCATAGATCTCTCATTCTAAAGTTGTTGCATTTTAGATTAAATCTCATCAAGTTTAGCCAATGTTGTCATGTATGGTTGTTGAGGCTCTGCTGAATCAAATAGAATAACTTTGACAAATTCTTGTTGAATACTTTGAGGCATAATACTACTCCAGACCACATTCTTTGTGGCTTTTTGGAAATGATGATCCTACCTTTCAAGTAGCACCCGAAGAGAATAAGCTTGGTCTTGGAGATGAGGTGCCAAAGTAGACATAAGTGTGTCAACACTCTCTTTCCCTATAGTTGTTGCTATAATAAGTTCTTGATCCTGTAGGGATCCAGAGCTTGAAGGATTATCATCACTCTTCATTCGTATAGTGTCTACATTTGATTATGGTGTTGGTGATTACAATTCATCTAACTATAGCGCATAACAGTCAATTATTTGCCAGTAGTCTGGGCTATAGAAACATTTGGGATGATATATGGACAAGATTACCTACCTTTAAGAGACTAGATCCATGGTTGTACATGAAAGATAAAAGAAGAAAAGAAAAGGTATATCAGTTTTTATGTATAAGTATGTGCACAACAAAGGAATAACTATACATATATGTACATACTTTTGTCGAAAAAATAAAATCTTTATGTTAACAAAATAAACATGGAAAAACCACATCCATGACAACAACACTAACAATTGTTATTCTCTAAATTAAATGTATAGAAAATATGTGGATTTAGAAGGATTGGAATTTAAGTTTATTGCTCAAAACCCTCAAGGGCGCCCACAACTCAATACATGGTCAAAGTAGATATATGGGGTCAAACACAAGGACGTGTGGACATTCACATTCTTAAGATTTTTTTCTATCAATTAAGTGAAATTGAGAGGTGGTATATGCAAGGAACTAGATTGAGTCTAGCAAAATACATTAAAAAAAAGTAAAATAAAGGAAATAGATGTCGTCGAATCTTACTAATTAGAATATGCAGTTCATGTCCATGTAACACAAGTTGGGCAGTTTATGCACCATGTTCTCAGGCACAGAAAACCCTCAAACACCTTTGCAAGAAATTAACATCCGAACATAGTATGCATAGATGCTTGTGTGAGGGCATCCCATTTTCTCTTGTGCAGTGTAGCTAAAATCCCATCAATGATCTGAAACCTCTCTCAAGGATAACATACCAACACCCCAGGATTCTGCATTACCTCTGAGGTTCAAAATATTTTGGAGTGTTAGGAACATCATAGGATCTACAAGAAAGACATGTGAATCTGATCGCATTCAGAATGTGGTACAATTTAAAGAATGTGGTCAAATTCAAAACTCTAGGTCAGATATCATCAACTTTTTGTTCCAAATAGATCCTACCTTCGATTCCCTCCACTCATATTTTTATCCAAACTACCTCCTCTACCAAGTTCTACAACAAATTTCTTGATCTCAGTAGAAAATAGAGATTCACGTGGGAAAGAGATCAACCAAACCAAAAGTGATAACCAAAAAGAGAAGATGTTATAAAAAAACATGATAGATCTAGAGGTAAACTACTTTCTCATGCTATAAGTACATAAAACATGCCCTAAATGGGATACATAGCCAAGAAGGAGCTCTACTAACCATGGACAAGCATAGTTTGCACTAAAAAATATGAAAATACATTGTTTGTATAGAATAGAAGAAGAGAAGTAGAAGAAAGGGGAACAAGAAGAGATGCTCTTTCTCCTTAGCCATCGGATGGGTTGGATCTCATCAATGGGGTCATCCTCCTTGATCTTCTGGACTCCTTCACCTCCTTTCTCCTTGATTCCTTACAAACAACAATTTGTAATAATATATATGAAGGTGGAAGGTGTTAGAAATGGTTAGAAGGTGGTTGAATGGAGCTGGAAATGGATAGAAGGTGGTAGATGGAGGTGTAAGATGATGTAAAATGATGGTAGATGGAGGAAAATTGAAGGAGATGAGCATATGATGAGCTCTTCAACCTCTTAGTCCTTGGAAGGACGGAGCACTAAGAACTGAAGGTCGGAGCTGTAGAAGGCACTTCAAAAACTCTGAATGGATCCCATTGTTAGGTAGCTTGAGGTCAGTATTTATAGTGGTAGGCGTATATGTGAGTGGGCCCAAATGTTAATCAAATATGGGGGAATGTGAGTCACATCAAACCTTTAGTTTGTGGGAATGGGCTGGAAGAGACCATTAGAAGGTGTGTCTTTGGAAGACAACATCAGAACCAACATTTATTAGGTGCCATCAGTAGAGAGCTTCAAGAGACACCATTGAGTTTGGGCCTTCAAAATCAACATTTAGTTGGTTGATCATCAAAAGGTGGACCATTAGAATAAGAACCTTTAGTTGGCGGGCCTCCAATTGTCATCGGGGATAAAGACCAGAGGTGGGTGGAAATGAATGCAACTCAAATTCAAGTAATTTGAACTGCATTCACTTCTTCAGTAGGAAGTTGTGAAAGTGCTATTTTGGATGGGTTGGCTGGCCTTTGGTTGTGACCTTTGGAACATACCATCAGAAGACAATCTTTCAGAAATGGCCACTAGAAGGAACCACCAGAAGAGGGACCATCCTTCGGTTGGCGACATCAAAAGATGGCCTTTAGAAGATGGTTCTACTATCTTCCTAAGAAAAGACTCGATGGGTTACCAAAAAGGAAGACAAATATGACCCGAATTTAGGGATTCAATTCAATTCCATTGGGTTGAAGTGGACAATTCATGCTTTCTTAACATCTGTGCATGCAACTCCCAAAAGTGTCTAGTTGGGCCACCATCTCTTCAAAAAGAGATGTATTACGAAATTCTATGTTCTATAGAGTTATTTTGGACATAATTAGGCTATAGCAGCAAAAAATATAGATAATTCTTAGCATAAACACATAAATTTGGGTGTTATCAATTCTTAACTTAAACTTTTAAGAAAATATTTCTCCCCAACCTTGGGTTTGGGATGGAAATATTTCTTCTCTTTAACTATGATCAATATTGGCTTGCTCAATTTTGTTTTATAGAAGCTAAAACTCTATATATGACCTCAAATAGGCTTTAAATAACATGTTGTCATTTATTTGATTCTTACTTATGAACCTTATTAAATGTAATGCATTTAGTTGATATATATATAAATATATATATATATATATATATATATATATATATCCTGAGTTAGGCTAGGATACACTTAAGTGTATTGGGGCCAAAATACAATCAACTTTTCTACACTTGGATCTTTGGTCAATTTTGATCAACGGCTAGAAGAAAAGTTGCCCACTCAGGCAAGCACATATGTTGGGTCCACCTAATACCTCCCATGACCTAACTCTCTCTCTCCCCACATGTGGCCTCTCTCCCCTACTCCCTACATCATCTCTCCCTCCTTGCTCTGTCTCCCTCTCTCCGCCCTCTCTCTCCCCCACTCTCTCTTTGGATCGATGCACAACAACCGACGATGGATGATCGACGAAGACCTTCATCGGGATCTCCATGTGACTAGGACCTCCATCAGGACCTCCAGGCAGCAGTGATGACCAAAGTCGGTGACAACATTCCTTGCGAGCCAGTGACTCCAATGTCTCTTTCTCTCACCCATTCCCTACGACGGCTAGAGATGGCGAAACAACCCAAAGTTTTTCTTGCAAATCGGTGAAGAAGACCTTGCTCTCCACTCTGGCAATAGACAAGCTGAAGATGAGGTTGACTGGAGAGTTGTGAAGAAGAGATTTCCCACCACTCTAGTGACATGAGAAGAAGACCATCCAAACTCCCCCGTTTAGGTCTCTTTCCGGCGACAGATGACTAGGATTTTGGAGATTTTTTCAAGTTTGTTTTTCTTTCATTATTGACTAATAAATTGGAACAACTGATCCATTTTTTTCTTTCCTCCTCTGGCATAGTATTTTCTCCTTTGCTCAGTGTGTTTGGCCTTAGGAACTGGTGTTGTAACACTGCTTGAGCTAGAAATTGTATTTACTTTATCCGAATAATCATTTTCTTTTTCTATTTAAGATATGGACTGTTACATACTAGTTTGGTCGGATATAGAAGGCACTAGCACCACATAACAATTTGTACATGGTTAGATTTTGTTTTAATTTATCAATATGGTCTCATTTTTCTAAATGCAAACAAGGGGGTGATTATGTTTTTTATGCATAGATATCAATTTTTTTCATGATGTTGATGGCATGGCAAGAATAGATTGGTTAGCTGATGACTAGGCAGTGGATGCAAATGAAAAATTTGGTGAAGAAAATGAGACCCATGTAGATATTGAAAGGGTGAAAGTACAATCTAAACTAGAACCTTTCATAGGGTTGGAATTTTATAGTCTTGATAAGGTAGGGGAGTTTTATAATCAATATGCATATCCTATGGGATTTAGCCTAAGGAAGGGGAATCACTATTTCTCATTTATACCCAAAAAAGTCACAAATAGGGTATTCATGTGTTCCAAGGAAGGGTTACATAAACCAAAAATGAAGGAAGACAATGGTCATAAGGGCACCCCAAAAAAAGATATCATTCCTAATCGAACAGGATGTAAGGCTCAAATGTGAGTTAAGCTAGAACAGGATACAAAGTGTGTGCTTATGCACTTTGACAAAGAGCACAACCGTGATCTCACCAATAGTCCATCTAAAAATAGGTTTCACTGCTCACACAGTCACATATCTTCTGAGGTTCATGATTTAATTTAGGCAATTCATGATCAAAATATTTCTAGTGCACAAATAATGTCACTTATAGCTAGCCAACACGGTGGAATTCATAATTTCACATTCACAAGAAAATATCTAAGCAACAAACTTATTTCATTGATGTAGCCTCCACATTAGATCATTTCAAAAAGCAACAAGAAATAAACCTTGCATTCTTCTACTATGTACTATTTGATGATGAGGGTTGTGCATGCAATATCATTTGGGAAGATGCGAGATCAAGAATGGCACATCAAACATTTGAAGATGTGATTACATTTGACACAACTTACATGACTGATAGATACATCACAAGAAATCTACCTTGTTTGGTTGTGCTTTATTATGAGATGAGACCGTTGACTCCTTTGTTTGGGTTTTTTGGAAATTTCTGGAAGCTATTTATGAAAAGCACCCAAAGGCAATCTTAACTGATCAAGATCATGTAATGAAGAAGGCAATACATATTGTATTTCCTAATGAAGTACACCATTGTAGTCAATGGCACATAATGATAAAAGCACGTGAACATCTAGGTGTGATGTATGGTACTGTTGTCAAATTCTATGAAGAGTTCCAATCTTGCATCAATCACCCCATCACCATTCATGAGTTTGAAAAAAGATGTAAGAAGATGATAACATCATACAATTTGGGTGACAACTCACATCTAACCTTGTTGTGGAATATCATAGAGCAATGTAACCTGTATACTTTAGAAACACATTTTTTGCCAACATGTCTACAACACAACGTAATAAGATCATGAATGCAATATTCAAATATCATGTAAACAATCATTTATCCTTGTTTAAATTTGTCCAAGAATTTTATAAGGTGGTTGATAACCGTTATGACAAAGAGGATGAATAATACTATAGAAATAAGGATAACCAACCAACATTATGGTCTTATGCTCCCATTGAGTAATATGCAAGGGATGTCTACATAAGATTAGTTTTAAAAATTTTCAAAGAGTAAATGAAGTTGACCTCATGCTATGTAGAGGAAGTTACTAAAGATTCTATATATAAAATTTCATGTGTTGGTTGTGAGTCACTTGCATTTATATCAAAGAATAGCTACCAAGTACATGTTAATCGAAATAATGAAGAATTCTTTTGTAAATGTAAGCTATTTCAGTTTTTTGGCATATGCTAAAAGTGATACTTTATCTTAAAGTTCATATGATTCCACCTCTATATGTGATGAATAGATGGACTAGGGAAGCAAAAACCACAAGTACAAATCATTATATCAAAGAGACTAGTGAAGAAGTTGATGGAAGTACCCCTTTGAGTAGGTATAACTCATTGTGTATATCGGTAACAATGTTAGTTGGTATAGCTTCTAAACACAAGGACACTTACCTTGATGTGCACAAGCTATTTGAAAAAACTTATGACAACATAATGTCCTTGCAAAAAGATATGGGAATGGCTTCTTGTGAAGAAGGCATGCCATCATCTCAAACTCACATTCCATCACAAGGTAATCAATGTGTGCTCTGAATTCAAGATGCAGAAGATGGCATGCAAGCAAGAGATCCACCTTCATCACATTGTAAACAAAATAGGAAACCACAAAGGTTTAAGCCACAAGACGAGTTAACAACAAAAAGACAAAGGACATGTAGTACATGTAACAGAAACTATAAGAAACTATGATAGCACAATCAACTTTTGTAACTCATATAGAGTTAGGCTATAACTTTTCATATCTAAGAAACTATAACAAGGAGGTTTGAGGTGCTTGTACTTATTTCAGATCTGGGCTTTTGCTTAATGCAATTGAAAATGTGCTTGGGTGCAATTTCAAATTCGATTATATCATTGCATGAGTTACTGCAAATGAAAGTGTCAGATTCTCCTTACATACAAATCTACTGCTAATTTTAATTTAGATTCAAGTGTGTGCAAGATTTCATCATAGTTGATTCTTACTAACAACAGAAGTATAATTGTATACTACCATGAGAATGAATAGCCTTGGTATTGTTACAGTAGTAATTGACCAAGAATTAACATGAATGTTGGTGGGAATTTACTGAACCCTTCCCTAAACCAATATAGGTGGGTGTAGTGGGATTCAATGAACCATTCCGTGAACCAATATAGGTCAACTAGCATAATTTTTCCATGTTTGGTTAATAACTTGTCTAAAATAGGTCAGTTGAAATCATGCTTGGTTAATAACTTATCTAAAATAGATCATGTCTGCAAACATGATGTAAATTACAACAGGTGCCTAGAGGCTAGGCATGTTTTAGCCGAGGTAAATTAAAAAGAAAATCTACATGTCACCTAGGTTTTTCAATAAATTTTTGGCTTGTTAAAGATCAGGTTGGATCTTCTAAGTAGGTATTTGGAATTAGATGAACTCTTAAGAATAAAAAATCAACATAATCCCAACCGGAATATGTGTATGTCCTTTTATTTGCCACACCCACTTGTTATTACTTCTGTTCTAAACTCTCTGCCTCAAGGTTGTTGCTGTTATGGTGCTACTGGAATAGCTCATTTTGAGTGGATGTGTTGCTACTTTGGGTATTGTGGTTTCTACTTGGGTTCATGTGCTAATGAAAGCTCGTTTCTACTTGGGTATTATTCTATCATAGTTTCTTATAGTTTCATAAAGTCCTTGAAGTTGTCTTCTATTATTTGTCGTCCATAGTACCCCACAAATCCATGACATTTATGTCTTAATTCTCTTCTAGTTCAATGGGTTCTATTTTATTTTCACATTAGTCTGTTCAAGCATTTAGTTTATTCATCTTATTATACTGAATCACAAGCAATGAAACGAGCCACCAATCTATTTCTTACAAGCCACACAGATTGAAATATTTGGACCATTCATTCATTCATGACAAAAAGAGTGAAAGAACTCATTGCATTGAAAGATTTGAGATTACAAAGACATTCACATGTGGACACACAGATTCATTCATTCAGTCATGATAGACATTCATTCATTCACAAATAGTACAAGAAGTCATGATACACAATGCTCATGTGCTTCACTAACATGATTTTGCATATAGGAAAACAACCAGGACCCATGAATCCATCAATACAACGACACACAACCTATACTTGGTCACAACTCTTTCTTCTTTGCTGACAGAATACTTCACTATGACTTTGAGTCGCTTCATTCCTTCTTCAAGTTGATTGATCTTTGTATTATATCAGTTAGGATTATTCTCTTTCTCATCAATCCATTGGAAGAAACAACAGTAGTGATTTCCCTGCACATAAAACATTCATTTACTGGAAGAATAGCATAGTAGAAGTAGTTAATCAATACATATTACTGGATGAAACTAACCTACTTATTAAAGTTTGGACAACCTAGAAACCTTCTCCAAAAGTTTTTCGAGGTGCAAGCTGTCCTAATTTCCACCATTTTGCCGCAATAGCAATGTTGACTACTATTTCAGACAATCACCTCACCCTGTGATGAACCACTCCTCCTATTGAAGGAAGTGGAACAAATTGAACCCAAATTTCTATCTTTATTTTGAAGATCCATGGAGTCTGGAGAAGGGGGAAAGGGGTGAACAACCCTAATTGGCAGTAGATCCAATTTGGTGGAGTAGCTCCATAGAATAGAACACACAAGAAAGAGCGTTGAAGAGGGAGAGGGTGGCAGAGTACATATGCTCTCTTTCCATGACTTTGAGAGCATAACCATTGTTCTTATCCTATTATCCATCCTTGAACTTCTAATGCAAAACTCAATAGTCCATATTGTTTTTCCTTTTCTTGTCCCCCGTATTGAACTCATCATTCTAATAATTAGTAGTTATCTCTAATAATGTGACATTAATTGAAGAAGAAAGTCAATCAAAGAATTTAAAGGTGTTTAAACACTTAACTTATTGATGGGTTAGTAAAAATAAACTCTTAAGTTATTATTTAAACTACACTTGAAAAAAAATCTTTTCATTATAGCCACCTTTATATATAGGCATTTACATGCCCATGAAGAAAAGTAAACAAATGTTAATCTATGGGACTATTGTCAATTACCACCAAAGCTCTAGATTCAAATTGAGGACCCTAGCCTCATGAACAGTCACAAAGATGGTGATTTTTGTGGATATAGGCATGGATGGTGAAACCACCATGCTATCATACATCACAATGACTGACTACATGAATAGAAGGTTGGTAGTTGGATTACCCCTAGGCAAGAGTACACATTGGATCTGTACTTCATACAATAGTTACATTGATAACACCCAAATTTATGTGTATTTGCTAAGAATTTATCTTTGGTTTTGTGTCATTATAGCCTTAATATGCCCAATAATGCTTATGTTTTAGTGCTTTCTATCTTTTCATAAGTAAAGTAGCTAAATAGCCAATAAAGTAGCCAATCTAGCCAATTTTGGGACAAAGCAGACACCGAGCTTATGATGGCAGGATTTCTCCTTGGTTTCTCTCCAACTGAGACCCAGTGAATTGTGTTATTTGATATTTCGTCTAATGATTAATTCATAATCATCATAGTCTGAATCACTATCTTGGGCCCAATTTAGCTCTCATTAATTGCTTTCATTTCCTAAATCCCCTTATACATCCACGCTAAACCTAATTGATTTAATATCCATTTTAGTGGGATTTATTCTTGATTGTGTAGGTCAATTTGGGCCTGCACCAGCCTTCTTGAGCCTCGACCCATCTCAACTTCCTTCAGCCACAACTCTTCTTCAGCCCTAACCACGGTCTGCTCTTCATCGCACCTTGACGACGTCAGCCCACGGTGGCTTTCACTACAACTGTTACCTCCACCAATGCGACCTTCACCCCAGCAACCCAACTGCGATCACGGTCCTCCCCTTTGCATCAGTCGCGGCCCACGATTGCTACTCAACCAACTGTAGTCATTTGCTTCCACCTCCGCACCACGCCTGTGGTCACCTTCCACACTTAGACCACAATCGTCTCCCCCGTTTACACCTCAACCTCGACCTGTCCTCCCTGACAGCCTCGCTCACAACAACGTCGTTGACCTCTTCTCCACCAAACACCTTCTTCTCAACACTACGACCTCTGCTGGTTCGCGATCTACACCTCCTAGCAGTATGCACGACCCAAGCAACGGTCGAGGTACTCTCCCCCACCGATCGTGATCTCCACCTTCACTCCTAACCGCGACATCAGTACATGTCACCCTCAATACCATGACTCAACCCTAAACCTCCACTGCGAGCATCCAGCAACTAAGTTGCGGTCACCTCCGCTTCATCCCCCACTACAGCACCGTAGCCGCGGTGCCTTCAACTGTGGTCACGGTTTCTTCACCCCACCAACCGCGGGCACCACTTCCATGCCTTGCCAGCCGTGAACCTCCCTCTCCTCCGCATCACGACATAGTCTTCACCTGCATCGCGATCGCTCTCATCTAGGATCACGACGATGACATCCTCCTTCCATGATTGCAACCTACCCTCCACCACCAACTAGGTCATGACCCCTCCGTCTGAGCATGATCAGTGTAGACTCCCACACCTCACTCGCGATATACTCACAACCTCACACATCACGATCGACAGCACGCCAATGACTGTGACTCCTCTCTGCCTTCGACAGCACGCCAATGACAAGTGTCGAAAGGCAACAAACCTCGATCGAGGTCCAACAAAAAGGAGCATGCGGTCTGTGCCTAGACCTGTACCAAGGTCGAAAGAGGCCTTTATTCACCCAACACTATAAATACCCCTCACTCCTACAATAAGGGGTGGGAGAGGGGGATGATCTCGTGTCACCACCAGGCCATCACCGTGTGCCCCGACCTGGGGAGTTCAACCTCCACAGCCAAGAGAAAGCCTTCATGGTGATCTTGCACATCCATCTCTCCGCCTTCCTGGGACCTATAGTGGAATCCCCTGGTCCATCCATTCCATCCACTCACCTAGATCTGTGGTGGAAACCACAAATCTAGTCCATCCAACCATCATCCACGCCCACTGACGCATCCACACCACTATTCGGGGAGGTTCTAGAGAGACAGGAGGCCAAGGTGTCTAGGAGATCGAGGAGGATGGACAAAAGCATGAGATCCGGCCTATATGGAGGCTAAGGAGCGAGAGACACCTATCCTCTATAGTCTTAATCTCTTCTTCTTCATTTTTCCTTCTTCTATTTCCCTTTGTTTTGTACAACGATGTCCGTCCATCTTTGTTCGGTGCCAGCTATGCTTGTACATGGCTAGTTGAGCACTTTCTTGGCTATGTAGCCCGTTTTGGGCACATTTATGTACTTTTACCTTAAACAAGTAACTTTATTTCAGATCTAGTATGTTTGCTTGTTCTATCTTCTCTCTCTAGTTATGATTGCTAGTTTGGTTGATCTCTTTCTAGTTTGAATTGCTATTTCTGCCTATATCAAGAGATCCGTGTAGGAATAGATGCGAGAAGATAGTTTGGATTAGAGTCTGAGAGGAGGAAGGTTCCAGGTAGTCTGCTCCTAACATCCCAAGATATTCTAGACCTGAGAGGGTATCTAGAATATCCTTGGATGTTGATATGTCATCCTCGAGAGAGGTTCAATGGCCCATCGTAGATGGGTTCTAGTCACGCTTCGCGAGAGCGAGTGGGATGACCCCACAGGAACAGGCCCACAGCGTGTGCTATGTTTGGATGTAGGTTGTTTGCTTGGGTGTTCGAGGGTTGTCTACGCCTGAGAATGGGTGCATAGACTGCCCAATTTGTGGTTACATAGACAGGAATTCCTTCTCTCTATTTAGTAGAATCCCGCAAACTTCGTTTTATTTTATTTTGTTTTCTTTTCTTTTCTTTGTTTTGTTTTAATTCATGACAACCTGCTAGACTAGTTCTAGCTCCATACTTTGATCGACTATCATCTTGGCTTATCTGACTCAAGAAAAAAATCTCAAGCATCCTAAACATCACCACGTCCCTGTATTCGACCCTATATATCTACTTCAACCTCGTAATAAAAGTTAAGGGGGTCCTTGAAGGTTTCAGATTATATATTCAAAAGTCTAACTCACTTCCAAGTCGATCAACTTTTTGGCACCGTTTCTGGGAACGCGGTTTTCCACGTTTACACGCTTAAAAGATTTTTGTTCTGTCACTTTAAGCATGTATATATATGCATAGTTTTCTTTTGTTTTAAACATACTTGTTCATATATTTTGAATCCCTTTTCTTTTTTTTCTATACTCTTTTTCAGCCATGGATCTCGCTTCGGCAAGACAAGTTATCTTATCCACCTGTCCTCTCGAGTTTTTCCACAGTTCCGACTGCTGGCAAATAATTGAAGGTCGTGCTCTACAACTAGTCGAGTTATACTTACCTCCACCATTGTCATATGTTGAGATTCCAACAACAGAGATTGCCAGTCAGCCCTCGACTCTCGTGCTATCATGGGATCAAGAATTGATTAAGGCAATGGAGTTGGCTAGGGAAAGTATTCACGCACTCACCTCCTTAGCCCCTCATCTCCAAGAAGATGTCAATCCAATACAACAACTACTAGAAGAGCAGGATCGTCATCTCAAAGTAGCCACCAAGGCTGCAGACCGCAGTAGTAGTATGCTTCAAATTGTTGAACAAAGATTCATCCTAAAGCATCAGTTTGATACAACGGATTCCCCTTATATATGCATGGCAGAATCGATGGGTCTCAAAAGCATTGCTGCTCAAGTACAACAACTTCATGATAAAGATGTTGAACAAGGAAGGAGGCTCCAAGAGCTCATCGATTTGGTTACAATTTGGTTACAACTACCATTACAAGACAATGAAGAAGTTAGTCATCAAGACCATTCCATTGGGTCTGAAGTGGAGTATGCACCATCATCCTATTAGACCGTCAACTGGATTCATCAGGATTTTTCTGTGAAGACCGACCCACCAGGGAAAACCCTTCATTCTATCTAGATGATTCAGCTGATGAACTAATGGAAGACACGAGCAAAGAGCATGAATGTGTAAAGACCCTGACCTTCGTTTAGGGCTTACCCTGTTTGCTTTGCTTAACCCTGGTGCTTTGGTGCTTGCTAATCACCTTTAGTGGTGATTAGGGTTTGATTGTGCTTTGTTGAGAGTTGGAGGTGCTACTTGCAAATAACCCAAGTCTAGGGTTTTGTAGGCAAGTTAGCCACCTTGTGAGGTGTCCCTCCCTCTCTTTGCTTCCTCTTATATAGAGAGGTAGGGTTGGGCTCATTGCTTGAGTTCTTTTGGGCCTTGTTGAGCTTGTTGGGCCTTGAAGTGCCTTGCTTTTCTTTGGTTGAAGCCTTGTATCGGCCAAGTGTGGATGTGTATCGACCAAGAAGTGTGTCGCCCATGGCAATGGAGTGTGTCGCCCAAGGAGCAACATGTTGTGTCACCCATGATGCTTGACCTAGCCATGACCTTGTTTAGTGGACACTTGGAGCACATCATTGGACATGTGGATGAAGCTTGCTAGAGTGGTGGCTTGTGCACTAGGACAAGTGTCCCTAAGCAAGTGACACCTTGTTGGACCAACCTTGCTTTCTCCTCCCTTTCCTTCTATATAGGTGTGTCCTTCCCTTAGTTAGGAGTTCCTTTGGTCCCTCTCCACCTTGTGCATGACACAACCCTCTCCCTTGCTAGTGGTGGTCGATATCCCCTTGAAGAAGAAGATTGGTGGCCGATACACCCTTGGAGGAGCAAGCTGGGTGGCAGACACACCTTGGAGAAGCAGAGGTGGCCGATATCCTTGGAGTCTCCATCTACCTTGCTTGGAGCTTGGAGCTTGAAGTTTCTTAAGGTAGGTTGCATAACTTCTAACCCTAGCTACCTGATCTCTTGCTTTGATCTTGTTTATACGCATGTTAGCAGCTTAGTTTCTTGCTTTAGTATCCTTGTGGCTGATCACCCATGTGGTCTAGTGTTTCTCATGATTTAGGGTTTAGGGAGCAATACTCCTTTCTCCCCATTGGTCTAGAGAAGTGAGTTTGAGTTTCTAGTGTCATGAGCAACTCCCTCTTTCCCTTAGCCGATTGAGGTGAGCTTGTGTCCTAGTTGCTTAAGCAACACTCTCCTTTCACCATGGGCTAGAAGGGTGAGCTCGTTGGTAATGGTTGATGGGCAAGACCCCTCTTTCTTAATCGATTGAGGTGAGCCATCTTCCTAGGGTTTCGGGTGCCTTTGTGTTTGAGGAAGAAGATGACCTTGTTGGACGATATCTCTTGACTTAGCATGTTGGGCGATAGGCCAGTGAGGTGTGTGGTGGCCGACAGGTCTGTGTTGGGTGATAGGGTGAGGAGACGGGCGACACCCTTAGCTCTGGTGATGGGTGTCACCACTCTTCCCTTGCTGTGTTTTGGCCGTTAGGCTTTGCTTAGTTGGTTGCACGACATGTGCATGTGTTCTCTCTCTTGGACGCTATCCTTTTTGGGTGACCTGGTCGACATCACCCTGTATCGGACATTGCTGGGCTCCTTATGATGGGCGTCACATTACCCTTGTATCGGCCGACAGGCCTGGTGGTGATGGGCATTGCCCGATAGGTGTGGGGTGCCCGACAAACACCCCTTAACGCGCGATGCGGCGTCGTCCTACTACACACAATGCAGCATTGCTGCTTGCTTATATATCTGCCGTTGTGCGTTATGCTTTGGGTAAGGGCTGATGGCCGGCACAGTCTTTTGGTGAGGGTTCATGATGACCTATAGTGAGGGTTCCCGGTACTGTTAATGACGGTTCATCTCGTTATGCAAACAGCCTTGTGGTTATAATCTTAGTAGAACGATGGTGACTCCTTATATAGATGATGATGCACATTATCATAAGCTTGATCACTTATCTTAACCTGGTGATTATTTGATAATGCTAAGAGTGGTAATGGTAGTGGTAATGATAACGCTTGTTCTGTATATCTAGCATGACTACATGCATGAAGTAATTATCTTGATTATTTGTATAATACTGAGATGAGGATAAGCATAGATATGGTTTGCTTAATAACGTGTCTTGTGCACATGATCACCAGTTGATGTATAATTGATAAGCATAGCATCTTGAATGTCATCTCATGATAGTAAGCATAGTCCTTATGATTGAAACTATGATTATTGTATACACTAACCATGCATGTGATTCTTAACCATAAAAAGGCTATGAGAGATATGTGATGAGTAACATCACTTTGATAAATACTCTTGTTGAAGAGGATACACGCATGATGTGTTTGTCCCATGATGATGACGTAAGCCTTGAGAGGCCATGGCAATACATGATGAGGGATTGAGACCCCATGGTATGTGATAATCCTTGAGATGGATCTGGATGGTTGGCAAGAGGCCAAGTGATAACATGTGATGTTGGATCCTTGAGATGGATCAGGTTGATGCAATTACAATAAAAGCATAATGTTGGGTTTTATGTTGTTTATTTTGTTATAATTTATATGTTATACAACTTGGTTGAATCTTGCAATCCACCTAAAAGATACTAAATAATTACAGTGGAATACATCATGTAATTGCCCTGGCCATAGATCCATCATCGTCAGGAATTTGGTGATTGTGAAATGGGTTCTCCTACGAGTTAACCCGAAGCACATATTGTTGAATATGCGAGGTTGCTCCTAGCCTAAACTGAGGAGGTAAGAGTGCAACTTCGGTTGTAGACTCCAGGGTGCGGATTTAGGCCCGTAGCCCATATATGTGAAGAGCATGGTGAACAGGCCCATGGCTCAGGATATGTGATATGAGGAGCATGAATGCGTTCATGGCTCAAGAGCACGGTGAACAGGCCCGTGGCTCAGTTTTACTAGCGCCGAGACCTGTACCGAGGCAGGCTAGGCAGAGGGTAGCCTGTGGAGTTGACCCTGTGGCTAAGACCACTTCAGCATGAGACTGCGGTCCTGCTTATGTTGTACTCATGCACTGACCATGAGGCGGAGAAGGTTGTGGAGTCTGGCTCTTCCATTGACCTTGTATGGCACCGGCTTGGGCTTCGCAGACAAAGGTTGGATTTGAGCGGTACGGCTCACTTCCTCAGGGCATAATAATAATACGTAATTCAGCCGAATAGTATTACTGCTTAAGACAAACACGAAACATTGGTTGAGGCCTTGTTTGTGTAGTTAATTCCATCATATCTTGTAGTTGCTTATATGTTTCTCATATGTGGTAAATCTTGTATATATTGTCTTGATTATCATGTCCCATAAAGAAATACTTGAGTATATGCCTTTCATATATCTGGTAAGCTTGCTCGCTTGAACAACTTTACTTCCTTAACTGCTCTTGTTACATATCCTATCAGTTATCTGCTGTCATCGCTTTATCTTTTTGAGGTTCTGTAGTTACGGCGGGGAGTTATGTTTCCCGCTGGGACAATGTTCAATTGTCTCACTCCGCTGAGTTACACCCTTTTTAGTGGTCGAGCTAGACGTGGTGGTGTTCGCAGAGTTGCGGCCGAGCAGCAAGAAGAGCAGTAGAAGGCAAGCTTTGGATGTGCTATTGTTTTGGATGTCTTGTTGTAGAGTCTAGAGTCATCCCTGTACTCCCAGGTCCTTGGCGATGTTTTGACGTTGTTTCACGATGTCCAACTATAGATGTTTTTTGTATGTCCTGTTGTTGGCCGGACGTGGGCCTTTATGTATGTATAAATAGGTGATGAACTCAAGTGATGACAAGACAGCCGTTTCTCTAAGCTGTGGTCATGTATCATGTCTTGTATGAATGTATATAACATGTTTTCTTGCAGGATGTGGACTGAAATGTAAAAGTTTCTCAGTTTATCAGTTTTCCGCAATCGGTTTTAATTAACTCGTGTTTTGATCATTTGTGGTTATGGTGATTTCCGCACGTTTTCGCATAGCACCTCGCTGTCTGTGTGATAGTGGGATGTGTTGCCATAAGTTTTGGTATTAGAGCCTTAGGTTCGCTGAGTCTACAGGGATTTAGGACTAGGTCGTATGTTCTTGTGTGTTGTCCAGATTTTCTTACAACTGTCTTCTGCCCTCAGCGGAAGAAAACTTAAGATGTCTGGAAACCATGAAGAACACTCAGCTGAGTATAGTGATGTTGCTTCAGCTGAAGGACAGGCACATGGAGATCGAGAGCCTGAGGACCCCCAACCTGACCCAACCATTCTTGAACATCCTGCCTACCAACAGCTTATGGGGCAGATGATGGCCACGATGAATCTCATGGTTGAGTGATTGCCAGTGCCTCCTCCGAGAGCACATGCTCCCCATGGAGAAGCATCAGGTATTGGGAAGACCTTCGAGCGGCTTCTCCGAGTCGGGGCTTCAGATTATGCTGGAACGGTTGATCCAACGGATGCAGATCTTTGGCTGACAAGTCTTGAGAAGGCTTTCCGGATCCTCGACATCCCCGAAGCAGACAAAGTAAAGCACGTTGTCTACCTTCTGAAAGGTAGTGCTGGTCATTGGTGGACCATCGAGGAAGAGAAGCGGCCTGGTGAGGTGATCTGTTGGGAAGTGTTCCAGCACGAGTTCGTTAGCAGATACTTTACAAAGACGTATATGGATGAGAAGATCAGTCAGTTTGAGAGTTTGCGACAAGGAACGATGAACATCACCAAGTATGAAGCCAAGTTTATGGATCTTTTGAGGTTTTGTCCCCACATGGCAGCAACAGATGAGGAGCGGATTAGACATTTCGAGAAGGGTCTGAATTCTGAGCTGACGACACCTGTGTCTGCGTTGGAGAACCGAGAACGGTTTGCTACGTTTGTGGAATCTGTCCAGAGGATCAAACGATCAGTAATGGAGAAGAGAGAGTCTATGGCTAAGAGGATACCTACTTAGTTCCAGGGGCAAATGTTTGGCGGCTTCAAGAAGCCCAGGTTTTTAGCACCGTCTGTGATGAGAAGTTCTGGTGGACCATCTCAGTGGTCTCCAAGTAGAGGAAGAAGTTATGTTTCCTCACCATCTAAGGCGCATAGTACAGCTTCCGTGGCAGTGACAGGGCCATCTAGGCCACAGGTTGATGATAGAGCATGCCATCGGTGTGGTCAGATCGGGCATATGAGGTTCAACTACCCGAATAAAGATGTTGAAGTAACGCAGCAACCAAGATAGAATCATCAGGGATCGGAATGACAGCAGCCTAGCGGTAGCAGAGGACGAGGACGCGGTCAAGTGTCTCAAGCGGGTTCGTCTGCTCAAGGAAGCAGAGGTTGTGGACAACAAGCAATGGCTCGATTCTACGCTATGAATCAGCTGGAGGCGATAGTCAACCCGCGAGTAGTGACAGGTCAGATGGAGTTATTTCATTCTGATATGTCTTCTTCTTGCTTTATATCACCTATAGTATGCTTGAGAACTGTCATTTACCTGTTAGTCGTAAGAAGGATAGTTTGTTGTTAGAAACCCCTATTGATGGTTCTTCGTTGCTTCGAGAATAATGTCCATCTTGTGTCTTGTCTTTCTCGGGACACTACATTCGAGTGGATCTTATACCACTTGATATGCATGGTTTTGATGTTATCCTTGGGATGGATACCTTAGAGAAATATAAGGTTGTTTTGAACTATGGTTCCAAGCAGGCAGTGTTTGATGATGTTGGAGAGAAGTGGATCTTCCAGGGAGATAGGAAGATTCTTTCGACATGTCTGATATCGGCAATGGTGGCAGAGAAGTTGCTACGGCAAGGATGTGAGGCATTCTTAGCTCACGTGGTGGATACCGTTGTGGTTGCCAAGGCGAAAGGTCCTAGCCTTGAGGAGGCGTCAGTTGTTCGAGAGTTTGCAGACGTGTTTCCTGAGGAGTTTCCTGGTGTTCCTCTACCCCGAGAGTTTGATTTCAAGATCAATCTAGTACCAGGAACACAGCCAGTTGCATAGACACCATATAGGATGGCTCCAGTGGAGATGGAAGAGCTTAAGAAGCAGTTGCAAGAGTTGCTGGACAAAGGTTTCATTCGACCGAGCACATCGCCTTGAGGGTGCTCCGGTGTTGTTTTTCAACAAGAAGGATGGTTTGGTGTGGTTGTGTATAGACTAACGACAATTGAACAAAGTCACAATCAAGAACAAGTACCTATTTCTGAGGATAGATGATCTGTTTGATCAGTTGCGTGGTGCTACAGTGTTTTCAAAGATTGATCTACGGTCCGGATATCATCAGCTGAGGATCAAGGAGGATGACATACCAAAGTCAGCATTTTGGACGAGGTATGGTCATTTCGAGTTCGTGGTTATGCCGTTTGGGTTAACCAATGCACATGCTGCTTTCATGGATCTAATGAACAAAGTGTTCCGTCCGTTCTTAGATCAGTTTGTCGTAGTCTTTATAGATGACATCTTGATCTATAGTCAGGATAGGCAAGAGCATGAGCAACATCTTCAACTAGCGTTGACTCTTCTTCGACAACATCAGTTGTATGCCAAGTTCAGTAAGTGTGAGTTATGGTTGAAAGAAGTGACTTTCTTGGATCATGTGATATCTGCTGAAGGAGTCAAAGTAGATCCGAAGAAGGTGGAATCTGTTGCGGATTGGGAACAACCGAAGACGCCGACGGAAGTTCATAGTTTCCTTAGTTTAGCAGGATACTACCGGAGGTTTATCAAGGACTTCAGTGTGATTGCTTTGCCGATGACGAAGTTGACGAGAAAGGATGTGTCTTTTGTCTGGGATGATCGATGCCAGAAAGCTTTCTAGAGTTTGAAGGAGAAGCTGACCAGTGCCCCAGTGTTAATCTTGCCAGAGGCTGGAAAGGGCTACGTTGTTTTCTGTGATGCTTCCAAGAAAGGTTTAGGTTGTGTGCTGATGCACGAAGATCATGTGGTTTCTTTTGCCTCGCGACAGCTCAAGAAGCATGAGGAGAACTATCCTACTCATGACTTGGAGTTGGCAGCAGTGGTTCATGCGTTAAAGATTTGGAGACATTATCTTTATGGGGAAGTGTGTCAAATCTTTACGGATCATAAGAATCTGAAGTACATCTTTTCACAGCACGAGTTGAACATGCGACAACGTCGATGGATGGAGTTGATCAATGATTACGACTGCACTATCGAGTATCATCCTAGTAAGGTGAACGTGGTAGCTGATGCGCTGAGCAGAAAGTCTTCTTCTCTTCCTTCAAAGAAGACACAGTTGAGTTCCCTGGTATGCCATAGGTGGGATATGTTTGTCTCTTTGTGGCAGATGAATGTACAGATGGAAGTTTTCTTGTTGTCTGGTCTTTTAGCACAAATGCAAGTCAAGCCTACGTTGAGACAGCAAATCAAAGATGCACAACAGATAGATGATGCAGTATAGTTGATCAGATCAGAGTTCGGCAGTGAAAAGCTTGAAGGGTTGCATGAGTCCGAGGATGGGCTAGTTTGCTATCGTGAGAGGATGGTGGTTCCATATGCTGATGATCTGAGGAAGTTGGTGCTCAAGGAAGCACATATTTCAATGTATGCTATGCATCCAGGTGTCACCAAGATGTATCATAGTATGAAGGACTTGTATTGGTGGCCCGGTTTGAAGAAAGATGTAGCTGAGTTCGTAGCGAGATGTGCGGTTTGCCAGCAAGTGAAGGCAGAACATCAGAAGCCGGCAGGTATGCTGCAACCTTTGTCGATACCGCAGTGGAAATGGGATCATATAACCATGGATTTCATAGTTGGTCTACCCAGGACAACTAGGAATCATGATTCCATTTGGGTGATAGTAGACAGATTGATGAAGTCTGCCCATTTCCTACCAGTGAAGATGACGTATACATCTGAGAAACTCGCTCAAGTGTATGTTGATGAGATAGTATGTTTGCATAGTGTGCCAACAACGATAGTTTCTGACAGAGGTCCTCAGTTTATGAGTCGTTTCTGGGAACAGTTGCACAAAGCATTGGGAACGCAGTTGAGGTTCAGTACAGCTTTTCACCCGCAGACAGATGGACAGTCTGAAAGGACTATTCAGACTTTGGAAGATCTCCTTTGAGCTTGTGTTTTGCAGTTTCTAGGCAACTGGGATGTACATCTTAGCTTGATAGAGTTTGCCTACAACAACAGTTATCAGCGGAGCATTGACATGGCTCCTTATGAGGCTTTCTATGGAAGGAAATGCAGATCTCCTTTATGTTGGTACGAGTCCAGTGAGTATCATCTTTTGGGTCCTGAGTTAGTACAACAGACAACAGAAAAGATCAAAGTGATACAGCAACAGTTGAAAGTGGTGCAGGACATGCAGAAGTCTTATGTAGACAATTGCTGACGACCTTTGGAATTCTAGGTTGGAGACAAGGTATATCTTAAAGTCTCGCCATGGAAAGGTGTGCTAAGGTTTGGTCGGAAGGGTAAGTTAGCACCCAGGTATATGAGGCCTTATCCAGTCATAGCACGTGTTGGCAAGGTACTTACGAGTTAGAGTTGTCTACAAAGTTGCACAGGTTGCATGTAGTGTTCCATGTCAGTATGCTGAAGAAAAGCCATCCAGATTCAGGTATAGTGATACAGCCAGTTGAGGTAGAGCTTGATGAAGATGTGACCTACGAGGAAGGTCCTGTGGCGATCCTTGACAGAAGGGTCAAGAAGTTGAAGAGGAAGGACTTGGTTCTTGTGAAGGTTCTTTGGCAGCATTGTGGCATTGAGGAGGCCATGTGGGAGCTTGAGGAAGAGATGAAGAGAAAGTATCCCTCGCTTTTCTCTTTGGATTTTGGGGATGAAATCCCGTAAAGGGGGTTAGCTTGTAAGGAGCCTGACCTTCATTTAGGGCTTACCCTGTTTGCTTTGCTTAACCCTGGTGCTTTGGTGCTTGCTAATCACCTTTAGTGGTGATTAGGGTTTGGTTGTGCTTTGTTGAGAGTTGGAGGTGCTACTTGCAAATAACCCAAGTCTAGGGTTTTGTAGGCAAGTTAGCCACCTTGTGAGGTGTGAAAAACACTAGAGGGGGGGTGAATAGAGTTTTAAAACAATTTTAACAATTATTGAACTCAAACAACCAACCACAAAATATTGGACAAGGGGACAAGGATTTAGAGTGGTTCCAACTTTAGCAAATACTAAAGTTGTCAGTCCACTACCCGGTTGCTTACCCAACCGGGATTTGGAAAGAATTTAATTTTATTACCTCGCAAGGACTTTACATAAAATTACAATTCTCTCCCTAAAACCTTCAAGCAGCCTTCACCTAGAAGTAATCGCACCAACCTTGAAGCAGCCTTCACCTAGAAGTAATTGCACCAACCTTGAAGCAGCCTTCCTCCTGAAGTAGCTTCCCGTTGCAATAGCCTTCTTGAAGTAGCTTCCCGTTGTGATAGCCTTCTTGAAGTAGATTGAAGTCCACCTTCTCCTCCGAGAAGAACCTTCTCCAATCCGCAGCCTCCAACCCAAGGAGTAGCAAGGAGAATACAAAGAATAAAAGGAACAAGAAGGAAAATAGAAATTACAACTTATCCTTTTAAGCACAAGGCTTGATTTGCCTATAACAAGCGTATTGATCTCCTAACCAATGAGTGTAGAAGTGTAAGTGTTGTGGAAAGGAGATGCTAGCCTATAGGACACGAAAATGGAGCAATGGGAATGAATAGCCAATGTTGGAATTGCTCTATTGCTCAAAACAGATTGCCAATGAGTATTCAAGCTCAAGTATAGCACAAGTGTAGCTTAGGTGTATTAGGTGTCCTAAGGCATGTCCTATTTATAGGAATGACCTACAAGTGCTTAAGGACGTTCTATACACTTTCTAGGGGGTTCTAAGTGCTTAACTAGCCATTAGGTATAAGTTAGGTGCTTTAGTAACGGCTAGTTACTTTATTCTGCAGTTTCTGTCAGAGTCCATCTCGGTTGACAAATTGTCGACCGAGATACCTACTCGGTCGAAGTTTTGTCGACCGACAGGCTCTCTGGATCAACGTTCATTTGCAACTGCCAACTACCTTGTCAGCTGTGTCTAACGGCTACTTGGGTCTTTCTCGGCCGAGAAGTTTGTCGACCGAGAGTGTCTCGGTCGAGGAGTTTGTCGACCGAGATTGACCATGTTTCAATCTTTCAATTAAGGCACTAAGTGTGTGTACGAGTGTGCATATGTGACACTATTGAAGGGGATGACATGACTGAGTGCGGTGTTTAGCTAGGGAAGATCTAACGCTTGATTTACATGAAGTCTAAGTACTTGTACATTATATATTTGTACAAGTTTACAATTGATTACATTTCATGACATTTACAATCATTCAAGCATATAGATTCCCTAGAGATTTGTCATCCACCTTATTCCTGCAACACTCAAGTAGCGCGTTAGATCAACAAGAATGAAATGTTTGTCATCATCGAAACAAAGGGATTTATCATAATGTGCAATTTATCCAACAATCTCCCCCTTTTTGAAGATGACAAACATTTCCTAAATATGAAATAAGGAAATATAAAGCATGTGAGTTTCATACCTGAAGATTACCTTTTGTAGCCATTCTTGTTTTGCGAGTGAGTGCTTGGCCATCAAGATGAAACACATTTATATTTTTGATTTTATATTCTTTCTCCCCCTTTGACATTTCAAAAAGATATCCAAGGTGAATATTTTATATTTCTTCTCCCCCTTAATTTTATACTATGCTCCCCCTTAAATAGATATACTATTAGGAACATGGATTTAATATCATTTTTGTCTAATTTAGCCACAATTTGTTTCTTAATCATTTGCAAAGGATGTTAAGCTTTGAAATGATATGAGATTCCCTTAAGCTTATGATGAATGTATATTGATTTCTCACCCATTTTATAAGGGATGTTAAGCCCTAAAAATGAAATGAGAATCCTTTAATCTTAAAGTACATAAAAATGACTCCAACCAAATGCATGGGATGTTAAGCCCTGATTTGTTTAGAGAGTTCCTTTAAGAACAAGATATATCATTTTTATGAATTTCATAGATTTCGTCATAACCAAGAGTAAAAGTACTAAGGTCTTAATAAGCTCCAAATGATGATTATAATGTTTTTGTAAGCTTCTTAAGCAAATAATCAAATTTGTTTATATGAGCTCCCCCTTAATCCTACAATTAAAGCAATTTAAAGCTTCTAAGGTCACAGATGATTTTAAATTTTGATTTTGACCTTTATCAAAAGTATACTAAGATAAAATGATGTCCAAATAAGCATTTTGTCAAAGCTTATTTTAGGTCGACCTTGACTTCGACCATAGCGCCCCTTGGTCAAATTTTATTTCAACCAAGAGGCAAAAATTGCAGATTTCCAATTTAAGCATTCATATGTGATGTACTTGATTAGATATCAATTTTGAAGCATGTTTAGTGATACTCAATATGAAAACATCCTCTTAAAAATGAAAGCATGATTAATATCTCAAGCCTTTTAAAGATGCCAATTGAGAAATTTTTATCTTATGTGTTGCAAGCATTTCTAAGAGAGATATCATCATTGAATTATTTTGCTTGCCAATGTATCATCAAGGATCCATGCATACAATTATCATTATCTATTCTTGCTAACACAACATCATCATGATGAAAATGATAGTTCCATGATTGTAATCACATGATTTCTATATGGGTAGACCATAAAATACTTTAGGAAACATCATGTGAATAATGATAAAATAGAAATTTCCTTTTTATTAAGCTAAGCATAATTTCAGTTTTAACTTAAATCAAACCAAATTAATCTCATATAAGTTTTCAAGGATGATTTCCAATATATACAGTTATTAATCACAAATAGATAGCAATTTGATCAATTTCAAAAAGAATTCAGCAATTTTACAGCAGACTGGAAATCAGTGACATGCTCGGTCGACAATTTCTCGACCGAGGTTCACTCGGTCGACAGATTCTCGACCGACAAAGTTTCTGGAATATTTTCAAAACTGTTAATTTATTCCAAGCAAAATAAGATTATACAAGTTAGAGCTCGATTGTGTTGAGATATGACATTTGTATATCAAGAATCAGTTTAGGTCAAATCTCAACTAGTTAAGCTACTAAGTTTTAGGAATCCAAGCTAAATCATCATTCTTTTTCTTATATGGGCATGAAAATGAATAATGTCCAAGACGCATGCAATAATGACAGCTAATAGAGTCAACTTCATTTCTCTTTCTAGGAATTGTGTTCCTAGGTACAAACATAATCTTAGTCTTGGATGCTTTAACTCTTTTGGGTTTATTTCTCCTTGGATCATATCCTAATCCTTTTCTTCCATTATAACTAGAGGAAATTTTCAGAATATTTTCAAGCATGTCATTTCCTCTTAACTCATTTACATTTCTTTGTAACTTAGCAATATCATTCATCTTCTTATTTATATCTTTCTTTGCTTGATCTAATCAGATACTAGAGAGTTTCTTTCTTTGACAACCTCATCATAATCTAAATGTGAACATAGAACAGGTTGTTTCTGAAGATCATTCACTTGAGTTTGCAAGTTTAACTTTTCTAAGGAAAGAAGATTGCAATTAGCTTCTACCAATTTTAACTTAAGATCATAATCTTCATTTTCCTTTTTGAGATTTTCATTTTCGGATACAAGAGCAAGAAGTTTAACATTTAAATCATCATTTACTTTATTTGATTTCTTAAGTTTCTTCTTGCACTCAATATATTTCTCATGAGTATCTTGAAGACTAGCAATTAGATCTTCTTTTGGTAGATCATAAAGACTTACCTCTTCTTCGTCTTCATTTGTTGTAGCAGTGAGGCATTCTACTTCTTCTTTTCCATCATCACTATCATCACTTGAATCATCCCATGCAGCTTTATATGCTCTTTCTTTCTTTTTGTGAGATGATTTCTTCTCTTTCTTGAGTTTTGGACAATCACCTTTCATGTGTCCCTTTTTGCCACATTCAAAGCACCTGGAAGAAGAAACACTAGAAGTTTTATTAGTTTTAAAACTTTTATATTGCTTACCATTTACAATGAGAGTTTCTTCTTCACTATCATCTTCATTTGTGTCATAAGTGTCCTTGGTTGATGCTTTGAATGCAATGTCCTTCTTTTTGCCTTGTTGACGTTCACGTTCTCTTTTTTCTTCCTCTTCTAAAGTTGCCTCATGAGCTTCTAGATTGCCAATGAGTTGCTCCATTTTCAGTTTAGTGAGATCATTAGCTTCTTCAATGGCTGTCACCTTGGGCTTGTATTTGGGAGGAAGTGATCGAAGTACTTTTGATACCTGGTCTTCTTCAAGAATGGTTTTTCCTAAGGCATTCAAACCATTAACAATAGAAGAGAATTTTGCAAACATTTCAATAATGGATTCATTTGGATCCATACGAAAGTGTTCAAACTTCTGTTTAAGCATACTAATCTTAGAATTCTTAACTTGAATCGTACCTTCATAGGTTATGGACAATCTATGCCATATTTCATAGGCTGTTTCACAATTTGATATTCTATTAAATTCTCCTACTGAAATTGAACAATAAAGAATACTTACAGCCTTTGCATTCATTTGAGCCGATTTTACCGTATTTGCATCCCACTCTGCATATTGCATTTGAGGAAGCTCGTATGGGGTTGAGACCATCCTCCATAAGTCCCAACTTATGCCTTGAAAGTAGAACTGCATCCTTCTCTTCCAATATGTGTAGTTTGTTCCATCAAACACTGGAGGCTTAGCAACAAATGTCCCTTCAAGATTAAGGTTGTTGAGCACCCCGTCACCCATTCTTCAAGACCTTGTTAGGGTTCCTTGAAGCCTGCTCTGATATCAATTGAAAAACACTAGAGGGGGGGTGAATAGAGTTTTAAAACAATTTTAACAATTATTGAACTCAAACAACCAACCACAAAATATTGGACAAGGGGACAAGGATTTAGAGTGGTTCCAACTTTAGCAAATACTAAAGTTGTCAGTCCACTACCCGGTTGCTTACCCAACCGGGATTTGGAAAGAATTTAATTTTATTACCTTGCAAGGACTTTACATAAAATTACAATTCTCTCCCTAAACCCTTCAAGAAGCCTTCACCTAGAAGTAATCGCACCAACCTTGAAGCAGCCTTCACCTAGAAGTAATTGCACCAACCTTGACGCAGCCTTCCTCCTGAAGTTGCTTCCCGTTGCAATGGCCTTCTTGAAGTAGCTTCCCATTGCGATAGCCTTCTTGAAGTAGCTTGAAGTCCACCTTCTCCTCCGAGAAGAACCTTCTCCAATCCGCAGCCTCCAACCCAAGGAGTAGCAAGGAGAATACAAAGAAGAAAAGGAACAAGAAGGAAACCAGAAATTACAACTTATCCTTTTAAGAACAAGGCTTGATTTGCCTATATCAAGCGTATTGATCTCCTAACCAATGAGTGTAGAAGTGTAAGTGTTGTGGAAAGGAGATGCTATCCTATAGGACACGAAAATGGAGCAATGGGAATGAATAGCCAATGTTGGAATTGCTCTATTGCTCAAAACAGATTGCCAATGAGTATTCAAGCTCAAGTATAGCACAAGTGTAGCTTAGGTGTATTAGGTGTCCTAAGGCATGTCCTATTTATAGGAATGACCTACAAGTGCTTAAGGAAGTTCTATACACTTTCTAGGGGGTTCTAAGTGCTTAACTAGCCGTTAGGTATATGTTAGGTGCATTAGTAACGGCTAGTTGCTTTATTCTGCAGTTTCTGTCAGAGTCCATCTCGGTCGACAAATTGTCGACCGAGATACCTACTCGGATGAAGTTTTTTCGACCGACAGGCTCTCTGGATCAACGTTCATTTGCAACTGCCAACTACCTTGTCAGCTGTGTCTAACGGCTACTTGGGTCTTTCTCGGCCGAGAAGTTTGTCGACCGAGAGTGTCTCGGTCGAGGAGTTTGTCGACCGAGATTGACCCTATTTCAATCTTTCAATTAAGGCACTAAGTGTGTGTACGAGTGTGCATATGTGACACTATTGAAGGGGATGACATGACTGAGTGTGGTGTTTAGCTAGGGAAGATCTAACGCTTGATTTACATGAAGTCTAAGTACTTGTACATTATATATTTGTACAAGTTTACAATTGATTACATTTCATGACATTTACAATCATTCAAGCATATAGATTCCCTAGAGCTTTGTCATCCACCTTATTCCTGCAACACTCAAGTAGCGCGTTAGATCAACAAGAATGAAATGTTTGTCATCATCGAAACAAAGGGATTTATCATAATGTCCAATTTATCCAACAAGGTGTCCCTCCCTCTCTTTGCTTCCTCTTATATAGAGAGGTAGGCTTGGGCTCGTTGCTTGAGTTCTTTTGGGCCTTGTTGAGCTTGTTGGGCCTTGAAGTGCCTCGCTTTGCTTTGGTTGAAGCCTTGTATCGACCAAGTGTGGATGTGTATCGGCCAAGAAGTGTGTCGCCCATGGCAATGGAGTGTCACCCAAGGAGCAACATGTTGTGTTGCCCATGATGCTTGACCTAGCCTTGACCTTGTTTAGTGGACACTTGGAGCACATCATTGGACATGTGGATGAAGCTTGCTAGAGTGGTGGCTTGTGCTCTAGGACAAGTGTCCCTAGGCAAGTGACACCTTGCTTTGACCAACCTTGTTTTCTCCTCCCTTTCCTTCTATATAGGTGTGTCCTTCCCTTAGCTAGGAGTTCCTTTGGTCCTTTGGTCCCTCTCCACCTTGTTTACGACACAACCCTCTCCCTTGCTAGTGGTGGTCGATATCCCCTTGAAGAAGAAGAGTGGTGGCCGATACACCCTTGGAGGAGCAATCTGGGTGGCCGACACACCTTGGAGAAGCAGAGGTGGCCGATAGCCTTGGAGTCTCCATCTACCTTGCTTGGAGATTGGAGCTTGAAGTTTCTTAAGGCGGGTTGCATAACTTCTAACCCTAGCTACCTTATCTCTTGCTTTGATCTTCTTTATACACATGTTAGTAGCTTAGTTTCTTGCTTTAGTATCCTTGTGGCTGATCACCCATGTGGTCTAGTGTTTCTCGTGATTTAGGGTTTAGGGAGCAATACTCCTTTCTCCCCATTGGTCTAGAGGAGTGAGTTTGAGTTTCTAGTGTCATGAGCAACACCCCTCTTTCCCTTAACCGATTGAGGTGAGCTTGTGTCCTAGTTGCTTAAGCAACACTCTCCTCTCACCATGGGCTAGAAGGGTGAGCTTGTTGGTGATGGTTGATGGGCAAGACCCCTCTTTCTTAGTCGATTGAGGTGAGCCATCTTCCTAGGGTTTCGGGTGCCTTTGTGTTTGAGGAAGAAGATGACCTTGTTGGACGATATCTCTTGACTTAGCATGTTGGGCGATAGGCCAGTGAGGTGTGTGGTGGCCGATAGGGTGTGGAGACGGGTGACACCCTTGGCTCTGGTGACGGGTGTCACAACTCTTCCCTTGCTGTGTTTTGGCCGTTAGGCTTTGCTTAGTTGGCTACACGACATGTACATGTGTTCTCTCTCTTGGACGCTAGCCTTTTTGGGTGACCTGGTTGACATCACCCTGTGTCGGGCGTTGCTGGGCTCCTTGTGACGGGCGTCACATTACCCTTGTATCGGCCGACAGGCCTGGTGGTGAAGGGCGTTTCCCGATAGGTGTGGGGTGCCCGACGAACACCCCTTGACGCGCGATGCGACGTCGTCCTGCTGCGTGCAATGTAGCGTTGCTGCTTGCTTATATATCTGTTGTTGTGTGTTATGCTTTGGGTAAGGGTTGATGCCCGGCACAGTCTTTTGGTGAGGGTTCATGATGACCTATAGTGAGGGTTCCCGGTACTGTTAATGACGGTTCATCTCGTTATGCAAATAGCCTTGTGGTTATAATCTTAGTAGAACGATGGTGACTCCTTATATAGATGATGATGCACGTTATCATAATCTTGATCACTTATCTTAGCCTAGTGATTATTTGTTAATGCTAAGAGTGGTAATGGTAGTGGTAATGATAAAGCTTGTTTTGTATATCTAGCATGACTACATGCATGAAGTAATCATCTTGATTATTTGTATAATATTGAGATGAGGATAAGCATAGATATGGTTTACTTAATAACGTGTCTTGTGCACATGATCACCAGTTGATGTATAATTGATAAGCATAGCATCTTGAATGTCATCTCATGATAGTAAGCATAGTCCTTATGATTGAAACTATGATTATTGTATACACTAACCATGCAGGTGATTCTTAGCCATAAAAAGGCTCTGAGAGATATGTGATGAGTATCATCACTTTGATAAATACTCTTGTTGAAGAGGCTACACGTATGATGTGTTTGTCCCATGATGATGACGTAAGCCTTGAGAGGCCGTGGCAATACATGATGAGGGATTGAGACCCCATGGTATGTGATGATCCTCGAGATGGATCTGGATGGTTGGCAATAAGCCA
This sequence comes from Alisma plantago-aquatica, assembly GCA_963693085.1. Lineage (NCBI taxonomy): Eukaryota > Viridiplantae > Streptophyta > Magnoliopsida > Alismatales > Alismataceae > Alisma > Alisma plantago-aquatica. The sequence continues at coordinate 790,775,883 of OY856410.1, read as the reverse complement.
AGTGATAACATGTGATGTTGGATCCTTGAGATGGATCAAGTTGATGCAATTACAATAAAAGCATAATGTTGGGTTTTATGTTGTTTATTTTGTTATAATTTATATGTTATAAAACTTGGTTGAATCTTGCAATCCACCTAAAAGATACTAAATAATTACAGTGGAATGCATTATGTAGTTGCCCTGGCCATAGATCCATCATCGTCAGGAATTTGGTGATGGTGAAACAAGTTCTCCTACGAGTTAACTCGGAGTGCATATTGTTGAATACGCGAGGTTGCTCCTAGCCTAAACTGAGGAGGTAAGAGTGCAACTTCGTTTGTAGACTCCAGGGTGCGGATTCAGGCCCGTAGCCCATATATGTGAAGAGCATGGTGAACAGGCCCATGGCTTAGGATATGTGATATGAGGAGCATGAATGCGTTCATGGCTCAAGAGCACGGTGAATAGGCCCGTGGCTCAGTTTTACTAGCGCCGAGACTTGTACCGAGGCGGGCTAGGCAGAGGGTAGCCTGTGGAGCTGACCCTATGGCTAAGACCACTTCAGCATGAGACTGCGGTTCTGCTTATGTTGTACTCATGCACTGACCATGAGGCGGAGAAGGTTGTGGAGTACAGCTCTTCCATTGACCTTGTAAGGCACCGGCTTGGGCTTCGCAGCCGAAGGTTGGATTTGAGCGGTACGGCTCACTTCCTCAGGGCATAATAATAATATGTAATTCAGTCAAATAGTATTACTGCTTAAGACAAACACGAAACATTGGTTGAGGCCTTGTTTGTGTAGTTAATTCCATCATATCTTGCAGTTGATTATATGTTTCTCATATGTGGTAAATCTTGTATACCTTGTCTTGATTATCATGTCCCATAAAGAAATACTTGAGTATATGCCTTTCATATATCTGGTAAGATTGAACAACTTTACTTCCTTAACTGCTCTTGTTACATCTCTTATCAGTTATCTGTTGTCATCGCTTTATCTTTCTGAGGTTCTGTAGTTACGGCGGGGAGTTATGTTTCCCACTGGGACAATGTTCAATTGTCTCACTCCGCTGAGTTACACCCTTTTTAGGTGGTCGAGCTAGACGTGGTGGTGGTCGTAGAGTTGCGTCCGAGCAGCAAGAAGAGCAGTAGAAGGCAAGCTTTGGATGTGCTGTTATTTTGGATGTCTTGTTGTAGAGTCTAGAGTCATCCCTGTACTCTCAGGTCCTTGGCGATGTTTTGACGTTGTTTCACGATGTACAGCTGTAGATGTTTTTTGTATGTCCTGCTGTTGGTCGGACGTGGGCCTTTATGTATGTATAAATAGGTGATGAACTCAAGTGATGACAAGACAGTCACTGCTCTAAGTTGTGGTCATGTATCATGGCTTGTATGAATGTATATAACATGTTTTCTTGAAGGATGTGGACTGAAATGTAAAAGTTTCTCAGTTTATCAGTTTTCCGCAATCGATTTTAATTAACCCATGTTTTGATAATCTGTGGTTATGGTGATTTCCGCACATTTTCACGTAACACCTCGTTGTCTGTGTGATAGTGGGATGTGTTGCCATAGAATGGGTCTATGATGATGATGATGAAGACTCTAAAAGCCAAGTTTCCTCACAGCCAGAAGGTTGGTTAGAGGAACCAGAGTCAGATATTGAACCAGACCAGAGTGACATCTCTCATATTGAGACATTTCACTTCGCTTTGAGCAGTACTCCAACCATGGTTTGGAACAATTTGTTCGATGATGATGATGACGACAACTGCTCGACTAGGAGCTGCGAGTATACCAACGACGATGAGTGGGAGCAGCATGAGCTACCATTTACACCCTTACCTTTACAAGGTAGGGTGGTCGTCAAGGGGGTAGGATGGACGGTTCACTACAACATGGTTGTTGAGCATGAAGATATCCCTGATTCCACGCCAGGTGATAAGCTTGGGGTGGTAGAACTACAACCAAATTCTTCTGGGGGTACTTCTTGCTCAGAAGATGATTGGATGACTTAGATTATACATGAAGATTAATCTGAGCATCCAACCTCAAGTGTAGAGATGGAGAGAGAAGATATGAGTCCTCAAGATGACATCCAACCTCTCTCATCCATCTCATCCTATGTCGACATCCAAGGGCCTTCCTATTCAAATTCATATCTTGGAAGGTACCTTGAGGATGATTTGCTGAAGAATTCATCCCAGTGCAGCTCAAGTCAATTCCAGCACTGAGATGACTTCACTGAGTCACCATATTTTATTTCTCTACTTCAGACTCGACAGGGCCCACATCTTCACCTATTCTACTCCTATTATGTGGCGGAATCATTTGGCAAGACACAAGTGACACTAGTCCCAAAACTTAGGATTTGGGATCCCAGTGTCGGTATCATGGGGCAACCACCCCCTTTTCTCTTACCCACCCTCCCGCCCTTTTATTACAATAAATTTTGTTTTTCATAACCTAGCTTAGATAGTTTTCTATCCTCTAACTGCTTTAATTTTCCTTGCATACATGCATCATTTTAGTACTTTAATAAACTTCCCACCCTAACTTACATGCATTCCCACCCAGCTATTCTAAGTTTAGATCTTTCTCAAGGACGAGAAAAGTTTTAAGCTTGGGGTGGTAGGCTTCACCCTTCTATCTCTCCATCCTTCTAGCATGCATGTTTACATCCCACATATAGTTTTAAAATTTTCAAAAAATTTCAGCTTTTTAGCTCTACAATTATGGCCATATGGTGCAAATCTAAAAGATAAATGCTTGACTTTATGCCTAAATGCATAGTTTTCATCTTAAAAATTGCTCGACCTTTTGCTTTACTTGCTCTTTGACTCTTTCCTTGAGTTTGGTAATAAATCTAAGGTTATGTCCCTTTTTCATAGCTTAATAATAAACTCCCTTAATCTATGTTGTGAATGGAAAATCCATGGTAAATGACCGTTGGAATGAGCTAAAACATGATTAAAGACTCCTAGCTACGAATCCACAAGCTTGCCTCTATTCTAAGGACTCTTGAATCATAATGACAACTTTTCACACAGGTGTCAAGTGGATCATGATGGGCTTTGAGCTATGATCAAGATGAAGTATTTTTCCTTGATAGACTATGTGTCTTCTCACATTAGATTGAGTCAAAAAGATGAAAAATATAAAAATGTGCAAAAGAGGCTTGGCCGCCCACAAAATCCCAAAATATCTATATAGTTCTCACCCAAGCCAACAAAAATAGAATGCAGAGAATAAAAGCCTGAGAGTGAATAAATGAACACTTATTTCCTCTTTTAGGAGAGTTGAAAATGGTGCCCAGCTAGTGTAAGACTGCGTTCATGAATGCGGGTATGTTCTGCCTGGTAGTATCACTCCAAAAGCTCATTAAAGAGTCACTAGGAACCCCTAGGGACCTATGAGATCATCTCAATAGCAGGGTTGGTTCGAGCGCAGTACGAGGAGTTTATCTCACTGCTTTGGGCCAACTGGCTCAGACTGTAGGGACTGTTGCTCATTACATGGACCAATCTGACACAGATCGAGATCCTCATAAGTCATTAGAGTCTTTTTGCTTTGTTTCTTAAGGACATGAATAAGTGAGAGGTGTGGTGTTCCTGATTGGTATGCATGGATTCTTTGTGTTGGCTCATTGCTCATCACCTGTGTGATCACCTATGTGACAACTCTTTCATGTTTAAATAATTATGATTCAAACCCTCATGAGTATCGGTAGGCTGTAGTGAATTTGCTTAATCTTGCCTAGAAATTCTTTGATCTTGTTTTGGAAAGACTGTGGTTGATTGGTGGGGGTTTGTTCTAAAACAACATGGATCAGGAGAATAGATGCTTTAAACTATTTTTCTTAACCTTAGCACCTATTGCCAAGATTAATTTGGATGTTATCTTTTTGTTCTTTGAGCATAGTCTTGCTTGAGGACAAGCAAGGTCTTAAGCTTGGGGTAGTTGATAACACCCACATTTACATGTATTTGTTAAGCATTTATCTTTGGTTCGATGTCATTATAGCCTTAATATGCCCAATAATGCTTATGTTTTAGTGTTTTCTATCTTTTTATAAGTAAAGTAGCTAAATAGCCAATAAAGTAGCCAATCTAGCCAACTTTGGGACAAAGCAGGCAGCAAGCTTATGATGGAAACATTTCTTCTTGCTTTCTCTCCAACTAAGGCCCAATGAATTGTGTTATTTGATATTTCGTCTAATGATTAATTCATAATCATTATAGTTTGAATCACTATCTTGGGCCCAATTTAGCTCTCATTAATTGCTTTCATTACGTACATACCCTTATACATCCATGCTAAACCTAATTGATTTAATATCCATTTAAATGGGATTTATTCTTGATTGTGCATGTCAATTTGGGCCTGCACCAGCCTTCTTGGGCCTCAGCTCATCTCAACTGCCTTTAGCCGCAACTCTTCTTCTGCCCTACTGCGGTCTGCTCTTCATCGCACCTCGACGACGTCAGCCTACAGTGGCTTTTACTACAACTGCTACCTCCACCAACGTGACCTTCACCCCTGCAACCCAACTACAATCACGGTCCACCCCTCCACATCACTCATGGCCCGTGGTACCTACTCAACCAACCGCAGTCATCTGCTTCCACCTCTGCACCACGCTCGCGGTCGCCTTCCACACTCAGACCGCAATTGTCTCCCCCGTTTACACCTCAACCTTGACCAATCCTCCCTGACAGCCTCGCTCACAACAGTGTCATTGACCTCTTCTCCACCAACCACCTTCTCCTCAACACCGTGACCTCTACTAGTTTGTGATCTACACCTACTAGTGGTCTGCACGACCCCAACAACGGTCGCGGTACTCTCCCCCACCAATCATGATCCACACCCTCACTCCTCACCGCGACATCAGCGCATGCCGCCTTCAATACCACGACTCAACCCTAAAGCTCCATCGCGAAAATCTAGCAACTAAGTCACAGTCACCTCCACTTCATCCCCCACTGCCACACCACAGACGTGGTGCCTTCAACTGCAGTTGTGGTTTCTTCACCCCATCGACTGTGGGCACCTCTTCCATGCCTTGCCAGCCGCGAGCCTCCCTCTCCTCCGCATCATGATAGAGTCTTCACCTACATCACAATCACCCTCATCTAGGACCGTGACATCGACATCCTCCTTCCATGATCGCAACCTACCCTCCACCACCAACTAGGTCGTGACCCCTCTGTCCGAGCATGCTCAGTGCAGACTCCCACATTTCGCTCGTGATCTACTCACAACCTCACACATCGCGATCGACAGCACGCCAATGACTGTGACTCCTCTCTGCCTTCATGCATCACGGTCAAGTGCTCAAAGGCAACAAACCTCGATCGAGGTTCAACAAAAAGTAGCCCACAGTCTGTGCTTAGACCTGGACTGAGGTCCAAAGAGGCCTTTACTCACCCAGTACTATAAATACCCCTCACTCCTACCATAAGGGGGGGAGAGGGGGATGAACTCATGCCGCCACCAGGCCATCACCATGTGCCCTGACCTAGGGAGTTCGACCTCCTAAGCCAAGAGAAAGCCTCTGTGGTGCTCTTGTGCATCCATCTCTCTGCCTTCTTGGGACCTGTAGTGGAAACCCCTAGTCTGTCCATTCCATCCACTCACCTAGATCTGTGGTGGAAACCACAGATTTGGTCCATCCATCCATCATCCATGCCCACTGACACATCCACACCACTATTCGGGGAGGATCTAGAGAGAAATGAGGCCAAGGTGTCCCGAAGATCAAGGAGGAAGGCCGAAAAGATGAGATCTGGCCTATACGGAGGCTAAGGAGCGAAAGCCACCTCTCCTCTATGGGCTTAATCTCTTCTTATTCCTCTTTCCTTCTTTTGTTCCCCTTTGTTTCTGTACAATGATGTTCGTCCATCTTTGTTCGGTGTCAACTATGCTTGTTTATGGCTAGTTGAGCACTTTCTTGGCTATGTAGCTCATTTTGGGCATGTTGATGTATTTTTACCTTAAAAAGTAACTTTATTTCAGATCTAGTATGTTTTCTTATTCTATCTTCTCTCTCTAGTTATGATTGTGAGTTTGGTTGATCTCTTTCTAGTTTGAACTGCTATTTCTACCTGTATCGAGAGATCCATGTAGGATTAGACATGAGAAGATAGTTTGGACCGAAGTTCGAGAGGAGGAAGGTTTCAGGTAGTCTACTCCTAACATCCCAAGATATTCTAGACCTGAGAGGGTATCTTGAATATCCTTGGATGTTGATATGTCATCCTCGAGAGAGGTTCGATGGCACATCGTAGATGGGTTCTAGTCACGCTTCGCGAGAGCGATTGGGATGACCCCACAGGAACAGACCCACAGCATGTGCTATGTTTGGATGTAGGTTGTTTTCTTGGGTGTTTGAGGGTTGTCTATGCCCGTGAACGGGTGCATAGACTGCCCAATTTGTGGTTACATAGCTAGGGATTCCTTCTCTCTATTTAATAGTGTGGGCTCTGATCTCCAAACCACGATATAATCACGATTTAAACTTAGCGGAAACGATTCGATAAACAGCGGAAGACAAAAATCACGGGAAATTAAAACTTTTCGAGACAAGAGCTTGAATCCTTAAAAGCTTCTTTCATAACAAGAGATAAACTATTTATATATCATGATAATTACTTCTTGAGTAATTATCTACATCAAGATACAAAATCTCAAGAACTCATAACAAAAGACTCCAAGACCTGAGAGTACAGAGGACACATAGGACTGACTCTAATCACACCACAAGGCAGGCTAAATCTCCACCTGAGATTTACTGCTGCTCCTGGTACTGCTGCTGTTGGGACTGGTCACCTGTAGACCTGTTCCTCCGTCCTCGATGTCCACCTAAAAAGTTGAAGTCTACGGGGTGAGACAATTGCACATAATTGTCCCAGCGAGAGTTATAACTCTCCGCCAGAAGCTTTATAATAATATCAATGAATAACTTAAGCAGTAAAAGCTTACAAAGTATTCAATAGCAGATGCAGTTGTAAACAAGAGTTCAACATTTATCAAGCATGAAGAACATATGCACTATACAGTGTAACATCAATCAACTAACTCGTAGTTATCTCTGATAGGTATACTATGCTGTAGAGTATGTTTTTCAAACATTACTTTTATGCCCTGTGGAGATGAGGTTTACCACTCATACTCCAACCAATCACTGCTAAGTGCCTCGGTATCATACTAGGTCATCGAAAGAGCCGGATTCTCATGACCTTCACCTTCCTCAGTCAGTAAGAGGATCACTTGTAGGACATCTTGTGTCTCTACCATTATAGCTCACCAGGGTAATCTGGTCCTTCGCTATTTTAGAGTTACAGTGGTGTTCTGTACTCTCTTTGTCATCAGGAGATTTCATGTTTATCTTCCACTGATACGGATATCTGTGTTTTCTTCGTCATCAGGAGGTTTCATGTTTACCATCCACTGATACGGTATGGGATTATAGTGAAGGATTGATGGATTATACATCTACATCAAATTCCTACACTAGGATGTAAGGTTCTACACATCCATATACCCCACATACTCAACAGTATGTGATCCAGGAATTCTCGTAGGAAAACCTATTTCACCATCATTTGATCTCTGACAATGATGGATCTATGATCAGGGCTCTACATTTCACTTGATTAGTTAGGTATATTCAGTATTCTTTTACATCATACATTGTTCTTCAAACAATAACAGTAGCATAACAGCTATGAAAGTAGAATACTAAATGTAACAAACCTAACTCACATCAATCATCATTTCTCATTATACTCATCACAAGTCATCTCTAAAGCATACCTTGATGGTATTCATGGCTCTCACAGCCCATTATTATCATAGAATGCACTGACAAGGCATCAAGATACTTTACTTATTCATAAGGCTATCAATATGCCTTTAATGAATATAGTATCATCATCCATACCTGGATATGATCACCTCCATATCAGAACCTGCATGGTTAATTCAACTAATAAAGGTAATTCAAAGCAATGGTTATACTTTCCATTCTTGTCATAAGAGCTAAGTTCTTTGATTCTTATCAAATAGAGTTTAATACTCATATAACATGTCATCACCTTTGAATTATGGTTTACTATTCACATTACATGTCATTACCCTTGAATTAGGGTTTACTATTCATATCACATGTCATTACCCTTGAATTAGGGTTTATTATTCACATTACATGTCATTACCCTTGAATTAGGGTTTACTATTCATATCACATGTCATTACCCTTGAATTAGGGTTTACTATTCACATTACATGTCATTACCCTTGAATTAGGGTTTACTATTCACATCACATGGTGAATTGAACTCATGACATCATCATGTATGAGGAACATCATCATTGATGCTCTCAGATTAGCTTAAGATTCATCATATATCATAATTAGGGTTTCATGATCTCACATAGGTGGATCATACCCTAATCATGCACATTCATGTGTATTGAAGGTTCTTTACTTGAGTTTCCACCCAAAAAAGGGTACTTTCTCTCTATCTTAAGGTACTTTCTCTCTCTTAAGATACTTTCTCTCCTCATATTAGTAGATGGTGATAACACCACTCTAGATCAGGTTGGATTAAGTACTCATGGGCTAACATAAGTCAAAACATCACTATCATGTGATTAGGGTTTGATTTGAACAAGATTTTACTCAATTGAGCCCCTCAAGGGTATTTTGGTAATTCACCCCATTGATCGTTATCATGGGTTAATTCATTAGTCACTTAGTCCCCTAATGTCCTAGGTTACCATTAGGGTTTAGATTTGAGCATCATTGAACCATTTACATCTTCAAGTGATTAAGTGAAATCAACCTTTGAAAACCTCAAACGGTTTCAACCTTCAACCTCCAAACGGTTTGAGACCGTTTGGATGAGTTGACCGTTTGCTAGGGTTGACTCCAAGACCGTGTGACCTTCAAGGTCGTTTTCCCAAACCGTGTGAGGGTGTAGACCGTTTAACAAGTTTGACTTCAAGACCGAGAGGGCTTACACGGTTTGAGACCGTTTGATGTTTCTCGATCTTGAGATTGTTTGAGTCCAAACGGTCATGAGACCGTTTGGCCCCAAACGGTCTTGAGACCGTGAGGCCTCACATGGTCTTGAGACCGTGAGGTCTCAAACGGTCTTGAGACCGTGTGACCTCAAACGGTCTTGAGACCGTTTGGTCCACTTGGTCTCAAACCGTTTGGACCTCCAACATGGTTCAATGGTTTCAATCGTTTATGATTATTAATGTTGAAGCCTCCAAATGGTCAAAGCCATGGTAACCACTTATAGATTGAGTTAATTAGGGTTATTCTTAACCAATTGGTCACTCAATTGACCCTCAATTACTATCCAATTAGGGTTGAAGTTGGTTCAATTAAGGTCCATCAACGTTCAACCATCAACACTCATCAATGTGAATCAACACAAGGTTGAACCCTTCAATTGAGCTCCAATTGGGCCCAAACGGTCTTGAGATCGTGTGGATGAACTCCACAAGGTCTTGAGACCGTTTTCCCAAGATTTCATTAAAATCTAATGTGATTTGATAGGAGTTGAACCTTGATTGAGCCTCAAATCAGAATTTTGATCAATTCAATATCCTATTGCAATTGGGCCCTCAATTGATCAAATTACCTTAACCCTAGACCTCCAAACGGTCTTAGTTTGTCACCACACGGTCTTGAGACCGTTTGGATGAGTTCCAAACGGTCTTGAGACCGTTTGCCCATCCAACTTTTGTATTCTAGTGTAAATTCTTCAAGGTTGGATCTATTGAGTTGATTATCATATCAATACTAAATTGCAATGTAATTTGGTATCTTTTTTCTTTCAATTGGTCAACTATACTTGACCCCAGACCACCACACGGTCTTGGGTGATTCCCCACACGGTCTTGAGACCGTTTGGTTGATCCCCGAACGGTCTTGAGACCGTTTGGGTCAATCAACCCAAAAACACTAAGTTATTCATTGAGATTTCAGTACTGATTTCAATTAAGGTTTGCCCTAGTAATCATCCTTCAACTCTTAGCTCGTTTGGAATTAGTCCATCAAATTTGGTGAGTTGTTAACCAACATTATTTTGAACAGTAATCTCATACGGTCAATGCTTGGTCAACGTTCTTACACGGTCTTGAGACCGTTTGCCCAAAAAGGGCGATTTCAACAGATTGGAAATCAGGAGTAAATTCAATTAAAGTTGTTGATTAAAAAGGCCATATCTCACGATTCCTTTGGAGTTATCACCTAAAATTTTGTGGGTGATTAGCCTACATAATTATGAACAGATTGCTTATACGGTCCACGCTTGTTCAACGCGGCCAAACGGTCTTGAAGACCGTTTTCCCTTACACGGTCTTGAGACTGTTTTCTCACCAAACGGTTTTGCAAACCGTGTGAGCACTTGGTGGAGACCGTTTGGTAAAGTGAAAAGTAGTGGATTAACTTTGCAAATAACGTCCTCATCTCCTAGCTCAGGAACAGCAAGGATTTCTCACGGATTTTCTTGCAAGGTAGCAAAGGAAGGTAGAGAAGAAGAAGAACTATCATCTAAAAGCATAAACGAGACGTATATAACAAAGCATAGGTTTAGAGTTATAAAACCCGCCTAAAGCTTGCTCCTTGAGCTCCAAGATTTCGAGATCCAAGCTTTTAATGGCGTCCTTGAGCTTCCACAGGTCGGCCAAGGTGAAACCTCCAGGGAAAGTCGAGAAGAGATGGCTAGAAAGGTAGAGCTATGTGAGCTAGCCATCAATTTGACCTTGAATCCGAGTTCTAACCATGAACTTAAGCAAAAGGGAGGATTCAAACCTACCTTGCCTTCCTTGGTCGTCCTCCTGAGCTCCACAGCTTCTCTTTAGTCGGTTTGGGTGAATAGAACAGTGAAGGAAACGAAGGGAAAGTTCCCTTGCTTAGAGAGGTGGAGAGTATATATACTTGGGGTGAGATTTTCAACATAAGCTCATAAATTCTCCATATTTTCAACTAAGTCCCTCGATCCTTCAATGATCGTCCCTTCATTATTAATTCTAAGGACAAACCTTCTTATAAGGTCAAGAAAAGAGGGCAAAGAAGATCAACCTATTAGTTTAAGCATACACATAAAAGGGCTATAGCACATACACCTTGATTATTCAATCATAAAGGTGTTTTTCATTATATGATTATTCAATTGAAGTGACCTTTCATCATTTCTTCTCTAAATGATGACAAGAGTCTTAAAAGATTTTTTTTTAGATGATGTATTTTACAAGTTGCACCCCTCAAATTGGGTAAATTGCACTTTTCTCCAATTTAGGGTTTTCAAGCACCGGGATTGCTTCCACAGCTGCACCTTGGTGCCCAAGCTTGGGAAATCCCTCAAACCTTACCATCATCATTATCATGATATCTCAACATCAGAGGAACATCTCAACATGTGCAATTGCAATTTAACCCTTCTAACTGGGTAATTTGCACATAGGTCCCTGTATTACAAAACAATGCTTCAACCTTATATAAAAAGGAGCAAAAATTGAAATATATGTTTCTGAGAACTTAATTACATGCCCAAGTTAATCACAAGGATTTAATTACATATTTAGGCAAAACATCTAGGGTTAACTCATAACCCAGGTCAGGGATGTTACAAGTAGAATCTCACAAACTATGTTTTATTTTGTTTTGTTTTGTTTTCTTTTCTTTGTTATGTTTTAATTCATGACAACCAGCTAGACTAGTTCTAGCTCCATACTTTTATCGACTATCGTCTTGTCTTATCTAACTTAAGAATGAAATCTCAAGTGTCCTTAACGTCACCACGTCCCTATGTTTGACCCCGTATATCTACTTCGACCCCGTAATAAAAGTTGCGGGGTTCCTTGAAGGTTTTGGGTTATATATTCAAAAGTCCGACTCACTTCTGAGCTGATCATACACTTCCAAATAGAAAATACACTTCCAGATAGAAAAATATTTTGGTGGATGATAGTTGGTCTCTTCCATATTTGGATCTTAGATGCACTTGCACAGGACAAGCATGCCCCCCTCGGTCGTCTGACCCCATAGAAAATGGAAGGAATGTAGAAAAAGAGAATGTGGAGGGAGCATGGTCACTATCATCATTGTGGTTGTAATGGCCCTAGTCATGCCTAATATCTACAACAGGGGAAGGAAGGCTTCTTTTCCTCATATGTCATCTATGTAGAAGAGAGGAGAACATGGGGAGGCGAGATGATATGGAGGTTGTATGTTGTGATGTTGAATTGCCAATTTATGAACTAGAAGACATGTTGACTATGCAATCCACACAAATGTCGGGGTTGTACATGGATATTCAAGGAGAATCAAAGGTCTTGCATAGTGTTTTTGGTGTAATGACATAGCAAGAATGATAGAGCATACATGACTGTAACTGCATATTCAAAATTGTTGCAAGGAGATTTAACATAGAATACTTAATTCATCATACTCAAACAATAATATCTAGCTTCATCATCTTGAACTCTACCAATTGTGATACACATTTACTCCTTCATAGTATAGATCATAGTGATGGATTCTACAATTTCAAGGAGATACAAATCAAGTTGATTATTTAATTTCATTAATTAATCATCTATTATACATAGATAAACTAAGTGATGCATTTATGTAATTTATTCCATATTCATTTTCTATACTAACTGTGCTATGAACGTATTGCTTGTACTGAAAAAAATAGTTTGAATTTTTTTTTCAAGATACCAACCTAGACTCATAATTAAAATTTCATAATAAATTTAATCATATTTTTTAGGATTTATTATGTCACTATGAAATTAAGACAAATCTAGGTATATTGGAGCCACCAAAATCTAACGACTTAGAATCACTTGAATTTTGCATGGAAACATTCTCAATCTAAAAAAACTACAATTTATCAAAATTTATGTAATTTATTCATTTGTATAGGTATACATCTGATTCTATGTTCACTAGTTCTATAACAACAATAAGGAAAACATAACATATTTTACTTTTGTGCATTTCATTTAGATTTTGGTAGAATGTTGGATAGTTGATGACTTTACACTCACCTTAAGTTTTATTCTTGATATTAGTCACAAATATAAGATATAAGAGCCTGAATTTAGTCAAACAAATCCATATATCTTTGTTAAATACCTCATGTTTGTTCTTCTTGTACGTATGTCATGCCTATAGGGGCAAAGAAAAAAGGTGAAGAGAGGGGATATCTTGAAATCAGTCTCTACTACTGATCTTCCCTCATTACATAGGTAGAGAAAAGAAAAAATGGTTGTAAATGAGTTACCTCGGGCAATTCTAGATATAATTTCTTACTATATGTTCGTTCTTCCCATTCTTGTGTTTTCTCACAAAATCACCTCTTTGATCGCCAGAATTCAAAATTATTAGGTATAAAATGATAGAATGGGACCGCGTTTGACATTTCATTTGTATTTTTACTTAGTTATTGACTACACAAATGACGAAAGCTACATGTGGAATAGATCGAACTAAAGAGAGAACCAGTCAAAGCACTCCAAAATGTATTAGGTAACAATCAATGAGAACCAATGTTGATTGATGCATCTTGTCAAAGTGGTTTGGCTTCGGTCGATTCGGGTGAGTGAAGCACCGTAAATGTGATTCAAATCGTTTGTCAAAGCAACCCAACTTTTATTGAAGTGGTTGGTTGAAGCAATAAAAGTTCGATAAAAGTGGTTAGTCGAAGTAACCAACTTTTAGTTGAAGCAACATGCATCGAGTCAAATGATATATGCAATTATCACATTAAATAATGGTACACTCACATTGACAGATGCCATACATTTTTTTTTGTTTGAAGTTTTTTAACATGCATGTGCAAACTTTCCATATATTGAGTTAGCATCTTTAATAATTTTTATGTACATGCAAAGATTCTTCTAAAATTAGCCAAATTGAAATTCAATCTATTATTGATCTTCATTAGATAACTATTTTGAAAACAACTATAATGTTATAAACTAAGAATTAGAAATATCATAACCCTAAGATTATCAGATAACCTAAAATGTAGACGTTTCTTATTTTTTGATGATGAATTTAGTAAGTTGGAATTTTGATTATATGGTCACAAGTTTTCATGATGGCCCCTAACCTCATGTAGTATTGTTTCAAAATATTTATCTTATTAAATCCATTGATCTAAAATATAAACTATTTATTTTAGTTATTACTCACGTTGTGACGTATCATGGATATCTTGTGATCTTCTTAGCCCTGAATACACTATAAAGTAAGGTATAATTATTTGTTATTTGATGTTCTCATCATATAAACGTGATAGTACTATATCCAACATATTTTATTTGAGGTTTTGTTTTCATATCAACATTGACCTACTTCATATAAGAGTGTAATGGACGAGAGGAAAACACAGGCCATGCGCCTATTCTACATTAAGGGTACCCATGTCAAGTGGTTTATAGAGTCCTATAATACTAAATCATTTAATTGATAATGGTCCCTATGATTGAATATGTCCTGAAAGACAACCCATACACAATTTTGAAACAATAACTACTAATTGTTTTAGATAGTGTGCCAGCAATCATTTAGATAGCATTGATTACTAGATGAAAAAATGCATGCAATGATAGACTAGTCCTCCCAGGATAACCAAGAACTCGACAATAGCGTATGTGGCACATTTAGTGGCATAGGGACATATAGGCCAAGGTAAGCATGTGCCTTACCTTGATTTTAAAAAAACTATAGTCATTTACTTTAGATTCAGTCATATTGTAGAGTAAAATTCATTTTTCCTCCCCATAATTACCCTTAATTATCGAGATTATCTTTACATATAGTCTCTAATTTGGGTTGTGCCCCCCATGCTAGAATTCCTAACTTCACCACTGGGCACATTGTAATATGAAATCTAGAATCAGAATGAATAAAATGTTATTCAATCTTTAAGTATCAAAAGCTCATCCAACCATAGTCTAATTAGGTTGTACATTTATCATAGATATTTCTTATAATCCACTTGACAAAGCAAACCAAATTCTCTTATTTTCATTGTTGCAACAACAATATTCTTGTTTTCATTATATATAGTCCACTCGAAGAACACTCAATATTAACATTATCACATCAGCAATCATCACAATTACGTATATATAAACAAATTACCTTTTGAAAATATACATGTTTCATTACCTATAGATGGGATATCACCACATAAAAAGGGATTGTATCTTATTGCTATTTTTAACCAGAATGACAATACAGTACATTTTAGGGTCTGTTTGGTAAGTTGTAGTTGAATGGCAAAATAAGAATCTGATGTGTATTTTTGTGTTACACATTCATACAATTTCCCCTAGTGATATCCAATCAACCAGCCTTTAGAGTACTGCTACTATGTAGTCAGATGATAAAATGTGAATTTATAGTGTATTTTTACATTGTGCTTCACATGATTATATCTGACAACATCCAATTAATCTAGTCGTTAGTTACATCTACAAGATAAAGTCTTTGTGTACTTTATTCTTTTACTTACTTTTGTAATGTTTTAAGAGACATAAATAAATAAATGAAACAAAGATGGATTATAGAAACACTTTCATAGAAGTGTGGGCAACAAATTGAGTTATCGATCTATCTAGATGATGAAGTCAGTGGATTTTAAAAAATATTAGAGTATAAAAGAAGATACCATAAGATTCATGGATGTTACATGTTGAAGGCATCAAAGAAGAGATTTATCATCAACAAGCACCCCAACCTATCAAAAGTGGAAGGTAAAAGACAATAATGATTTGCCTCACAAGCAACTCCATGCTTAAAAACTTTTTGCACTGCAACATTTGAGGTTGCTTGTCTAGGAAAAAATTCTAGTAAGATATACACATGTGTGTTTTCCATACGTCTAATCACATAACAAGATAATCAACAAGTAACTGAGAGTGAAGACCATCAGACTGTGTATCAAGAAAGGCCATATGAGCTTCCTTCAGTACCTTTAAGCTAGCATGAGAGATAAGGTTAAAGAGAGCATCAGTTTCAACATCGTGACAGAACTTATAACTACGAGGTGAGTAGAAGTACACAACATGATCACTGATGGCATCTAAGTTTGCAATGTTACAGAGTGAGCAACATTCATCACCATGATAAAAAGGGATCATGCGATGATATTAAAAGATAGCTCCGTACTCAACAAGAGACAAACATAAGTCAAAATCATCAATAAGAACAATAAGTAGATAATCTTGAACATGGCCAACTTGTAGAGAAGAAAAATAACTTGTTGTCGTGGGTTAGTCCTCTTATATGGAATTGTTGGATGACTAATGTGTAGTAAGCCTCTGCCAAAATAGAGTGATCTGTGTTATGACAGATGGTGTATATGACAACATAGACCAATGGAAAGATGGCAACATATTACATATCACGTCATGCACAGTGTTACGGAGACACTCGTAAGAATGAAGCCGGCCTTTGCCAAGATATAGTCTTGAAAATCAATGGTATAAATCTGCGAGGCAATATAGACGAAGTTGCAGACATCATAGAAAGATTCGACGCCCGACACACCAAGATGCATTGGAAGTGTGACCAAGTGCCACTGTAAGTCATCAAAATCCTGACACTCACTAAGTAATACGCTTGGCAAAGGCCATCATCGAAATCATCCAACTTGGATGAAATGGAAGTAGGGCGCATCGTTCGCAGACCAAACAACACCTGTTAATATTCTTACTGAATAACAAACACAGCAAAATACATATCACTTTACTGCATATCTACGAATGAGATGTTTAATTTTGGCAAAACTACCTAAATGGCACATTTGCCAATTTTAATTACCTAAATGGCACGTTCTTGAACTTATTGCCCAAAATGGCACATTTCTGGAGCAATGCGTCCCCTGTCGGGACGCATTGCTCTCCCGCGAGGCAATGCGTCCCGGTGGGGGACGCATTGGTCCCACAGGAGGGCAATGTGTCCCGAGCCGTGACGCATTGCTCTGTTGTGGGACCAATGCGTCCCCCGCCGGGACGCATTGCCACGCGGCAGAGCAATGCGTCCCGGCGGGGGACGCATTGGCCCCACGGGAGTGCAATGCGTCCCGAACCGGGACGCATTGCCCTTTTCATTTAATGAAATATTTTCACTTTTCATAGATATGGCTCCTAGACAAGAAACCTACCGACTCTCCCAGCACCACATTATGCTGGCACAATGGCCTATTATTGACCAGGATGTTTTAGACAATATTTCCATAGCTGGTTTTGGGCTTGTTCATAGACTACCATGTATCCAACTTGACCCTACTTTAATAACTGCATTAGTTAACAGGTGGGACAACTCTAGCAATACTTTTAGGCTTCCCCCTTTTGAGATGAGTGTCACTCTTCAGGATGTTGCAGTTCTTTTAGGCCTGAGGATTGATGGCCCACCGGTTATAGCTTCATATCCTTTAGGTGTAAATGAGGGGCAATTTTCTTCATGGACTCACCTTTGTGAGAATTTCTTAGGAGATGCACCAGATGGGATCTCTAAGGGGCATATCTCCTTGATTTGGTTGCGTGAGACCTTCAAGGATATGGATCTGACCGCGGGTGATGAAGAACAACAAGTAGAAATGAGGACAAGGTATACTAGGGCATATCTCTTATATTTCTTAGGTAGTTACCTTATCCCAGATAGTACAGGGGATAGAGTTCATGTTAGGTATCTCCCTCTTGTGTCTGATTTTACACGTTGTGGAACTATATCTTGGGGTGCTGTAACTCTAGATTTCTTATATAGGGAGTTGTATAAGGCAACCGCCCGATCTAAGAGAACATCCCATCTATCAGGTTGTGTGTGCCTATTACAGCTGTGGTGTTGGGAGAGGTTGGGAATTGGACGCCCAGGTACAATTAGAATGCGCTGGAATGATTGGCCAGAAGATGTTCCCTTGGGCTACAGGTTAAAGATCAACACAATTAACTTTTTTATTTGTCTAAATATTATGTAGTGTTTATCTAAATTTAGTTTCTCAATTTAATAGGTGGCCTACCTTTGTCCAAAGGAGTCAAACTATCAGGGGAACAATTCAATTTTACGATTCAGCATTTGACCAGATTTTGCCCTCACAGGTATAACTTACTTACCTCTGTTGTTTGATATGTTTTATTTATTTACAATTTACTCCTTTTTATATGATACACGTTGTTTATATGAATAACAGATAGAGTTGACTCCTTACACTGCTGAGGTTCTCGAGAGATTGCCTGCCATTTGTAGAGATGGTAGTGATATTTGGTTGGCACGAGTGCCTCTGTTGTGCTACACAATAGTGGAGTGGCACTTTCCCGACAGAGTACTTGGACAGTTCGGCTTTGTTCAAGTACAACCTACTCTTGAGCTGCCGAAGCTTAGCCGGATAGATGGGAGGGGTCATGCGGCTGAGGATTGGATGCTTCATTATAGGCAGGAGGTGCAGATGTGGAACAACAGACGTGAGAGCTTAGTTCCCGCTCCACCAGCTGATACAGTCTACAGTCCTCAGGGTCACTATGCATGGTATCATCCACAATACATTGTGCCCCCTCCAGCTATGCCTCCAAGCATATACTACCCGCAAAGTTATCGTCAGCAGGAATTTGTGAGTATCATTATTATTTTCTTTTACAAATTGTTATTATTTATCTTTGTTATTTGTAATATATGTAATTGGTCTTTATTATGTGTGGCACACATAAGAAATATAAGAGATATGCCCTAGTATACCTTGTCCTCATTTCTACTTGTTGTTCTTCATCACCCGCGGTCAGATCCATATCCTTGAAGGTCTCACGCAACCAAATCAAGGAGATATGCCCCTTAGACATCCCATCTGGTGCATCTCCTAAGAAATTCTCACAAAGGTGAGTCCATGAAGAAAATTGCCCCTCATTTACACCTAAAGGATATGAAGCTATAACCGGTGGGCCATCAATCCTCAGGCCTAAAAGAACTGCAACATCCTGAAGAGTGACACTCATCTCAAAAGGGAGAAGCCTAAAAGTATTGCTAGAGTTGTCCCACCTGTTAACTAATGCAGTTATTAAAGTAGGGTCAAGGTGGATACATGGTAGTCTATGAACAAGCCCAAAACCAGCTATGGAAATATTGTCTAAAACATCCTGGTCAATAATAGGCCATTGTGCCAACATAATGTGGTGCTGGGAGAGTCGGTAGGTTTCTTGTCTAGGAGCCATATCTATGAAAAGTGAAAATATTTCATTAAATGAAAAGGGCAATGCGTCCCGGTTCGGGACGCATTGCACTCCCGTGGGGCCAATGCGTCCCCCGCCGGGACGCATTGCTCCAGAAATGTGCCATTTTGGGCAATAAGTTCAAGAACGTGTCATTTAGGTAATTAAAATTGGCAAATGTGCCATTTAGGTATTTTTGCCTTTAATTTTTATTAAAACCGATGTAGCAGATACGTGCTTGTCCACGTGCTAAAAGACAGGAGCCAGCCATCCTCTTTATATTAGGGGAAATGGATGATCTTCCCAACCTATTGTTTGTCGAAGATGTATTTCGAGCCAACAGCAAACACAGTTACACATCCAGTAGTTTACTGGAACAAAATTTCATAGTTTTAACCTTTCTATACATACAATTACATGCTCTAGACGTAAACTAAACAACTACGTCACGACTCTGGCCCCACGGTCGACGATCACCAAAGTCCCATCCCCACGCCCACGACCCTGGCCCCCTGTATGGCCGCGAAAAGGACGGCTCCGGCGGACACCGGCAGGGACAGCGCGACCACCGCCGCAGCGCCGAGCGCAATAGATGGCCTCTTGGAAAGCAGGAACGCCTGGAGCACACCCAGGGCGGCACAAACGTCGGAGCCGTACTTGGTATAGTAGGCGCGCTCCCAGTTTGTCCAGTCCTTTGGCGGCTCGTAGTTCATCTCGGCCATCTGGGCATCCCGGATGCACTTGCGTAGGATGAGCATGCCCTCGTCGACGGAGCGGCCAGAAGAGAAGGAAGGAAAGCCAGAGGAGTAGGAGGAGGAAGAGGTGGATGGAAGTTGATCACTGTCGTCATCGTGGCTGTAAGAGCCGTGGTCACGCCTAGTGGCCGCGACGCGGAGAGGGAGGCTTTTCCTCATTGTTCGGGGTCTGTGCGGCGGAGCGGAGAAGCTGCTGGGGAGGCCGATCTGTGATGCCGACTTGGCGGTGAGCGGACCGGAAGCAACAGCGACGGTGCAGGCCATGGTATATGTTGCCGTGTGCGTCTGGAGTTGAGAGGAGAGGTGAAGAAAGCAGCTTACGGTTTCGATTTTGTTTACCGTGAAAGGATGGTGAATGAATTAGGGGAGGAGTGGAGTACCTGGAGGTACGTGGTACCTATATATATATGGGTAGAGCCTGAGCAGCGGCATAGCGAGCACGGCACCATTGGATGGAACAGGAAGTGGTGGGATGAGCAACAAATAGCTAGGTGATACAAGCAATCGATGAAACCGCGTGTACTAAGATCGTTCGTAGATCACTCTTCCCGGCACCAATGATTTTTATTGGACTTGCTTCTATCCGACGCATGCTTTGTTAGTATCTGCATTCCACTATCTGGCGTTGGGAGAATAACGTTTTAGGTTGTTGAACGGTTCGGTTACGTTTTTTAATTTCTCGTTTCGTGTTGTCCAAGATATGCATAATGTACGTTTGTTGAGTACGAATTCACGCCAAGATCACAGATTGTCATCTGACTATTTCTAATCAAACATGCCTTAAACGAAAAATAATGATTTCGTAATCTCAGTTAATTATGATATAAATATGATAAGAATTGAAGCGTGTGTATTGCTCATGATACTAGTTGATAAGAAATAAACAAAAATTACTTTAATTACATATGTCATGATTTGTTATAGGATTTTACTGGCTTAGCATATGAAAAAAGTAAGACCCTTAAGTTTCGAGCACTATAGGCCCTCCCATTTAAACTTGAGGCAGCGAGCTGCAGATGAGGCATGTAGTAATTTTGGAATGTTGGCAGTATGGTGAGGGCACTTATAGGTCGGTTTCAGATCGAGAAAAGCATACCCGATTTTTCAACGTTAAATCTGAACCCTGGTTTCAATCATTCTATTCAAACTCAGAAAATTCTGGATTGTTAAATCTATTACTCAGAAGCTGACCTGTTTTTCTTTGTTTAGGACTCTAACACGACTTCAAAACTCTAGTTCATAGCTTAAAATATTTACTTGTCCATCCCCGAACTCACATTCCTTGATTCATTGAAAATCAAAATTAACTACGACTGTGAATAATTAGAACTTATAACTGAGTAGGATCCAATATTTCGATCTATTTGTTTGAACCCGGAAAGTAGCAGAATAGTAAAAACTATTTACCTGAACTAGTTTTTTTTTCATATTGTACGATATTGGGACTAGTGGTTCAGACATATCACTGAAAATCCTATGTATAACTAACTAATAAAAAGTATGGTGTACTATACGTCCAAACCGTTCTAGTTAGATGTGATGCGTGCACTTTGAAATTAGTTCATTGACGTCATTAGTTTATTTTTCCGTATATCTAACCAAACGACTCGGTAGTCATAAGTTCATATGACAATTATTTTAATCCAAACCAAACTGAGACGAAATGGAGCATTATAGTGTGTTAATTTAGATCAGTTTGAGGTTGTTAGTCAGTACTTTAATTGGTTTTCAAATTGTGTCGAACTGATTAGACATGGTCTGCAGTTTTAGGTTATAACTGAACAATACCTAACCTAGTATCTATGTCCCTTTCTCACTGGTGATTCTTTAATTACTGATCATTTGTTGATTAACAACTAAACAAGAACTACTTCAGGACCATATTAAATAAATTATTTTACGATGAGCTGCCACACATCGCCCCTTCTTGTCCGTTAATGCTTTGATAACAGCTGTCGTCAATGGGTGCCCCCAAATGAGGGAGCCATATCATAAATTGAGTTGTCATCTGTTTCTTCCCGTATTTTATATTCGAAATTGGTTCCCCACTATCCCAAACCCGCTGATGACAGTTTTGACACAGACATGGGCGCAGTTTTGCAGGCAATTAGCAGTCCATTTACTGCAAACTACATGCTGCAATAAATAGCCGAAGTGATTGTTTCTCCGTAGCCATTAATGCATATAATGGTATAACTAAAGACAAAAAAGAGGGGATATAATTAGAGAGAAAACGAAAAAAATAAGAGAGAAATTTGTTTAACATGTACCTTTCTATCCGTAATGTATTTTTCGACAAAATAAACACCGTTAGATTCATTAAAAAAAATCTAACAAAACTAATATAAACATATTTTGAGAGAAATAATACGACACATAATTCATATTTCAAACTAGATGCATTACATGTGAAACAAGGTGCATTGCAAAAAAAAGTAGGTACATTTATATTATATGGTAGAAGAAAAAGAAGAAGAAGGTGACGATGATGACGACGACCATTTTGATGATGGTAGAAAAAAGTAATAGGATACAAATTTGATGCAATCACATCTGAGCTGGGCACATTCAAGCCCAACTGGGCGCATTCAAATCGAAACTAGGCGCAATCAAAGTCAAAAAATCCAAACTAGGCGTATTGGATTGATTCTGGGAGTGATATATGACAACTGCATGCAATACATTTGAAACTGGGAGCAATAAAAAAGATGAAGAAGAAAAAGAAGAAGAAGATTATGAGAAGACGATGAATGATAATTCACTGACAATTATGCGCACTACAACACTAATTGGGCGCTATCACATCTAAATTGGGTGCATTCAAGTCCAAAATGGGCACAATCTAGTCCGAACTGGGCTCAAGTATAAATTGGGTGCATTCAAGTCCAAACTTGACACATTAGATTGACTTTAGGTGTGATACATGTCAGACTGGATGTAATACGTGTGAAACTGAGTGCAATCATGTAGAAGAAGAAGAAGATGATGATGATGATGATGATGATGATGATGATGATGATGATGATGATGATGTGAAATTGGGTAAGATAAAATATATGAAGAAGAAAAAGAAGAAGATGATGATGATGATGATGGTGTACTGACAATTAGGTGCATTACCGCACTAACTGGACCCAATCACATATAAATTGAGAGCATTCAAGTCAAAACAAGGCGCTTTCAAGTTCAAACTGGGATCAAGGCTGAATCGAACATATAATCAAAATCGAACAAGGTGCATTGAATTGATTGTGAGCGTGATACATGTCAAACTGAGCACAATACATGTTCAACTGGTTGCAATCAAGAAGAAGAAGAAAATGAAGAAGAAGAAAAAGATGATGATGATGATAATGATTATGATGTTGATGATAATGACGACGACGATGATGAGCATGATGATGATCATGATGAAGATGATGATGATGAAGATGATGATGATGATGACGATGATGGTGCACAGACAAGTAGGCACATTACAATACTAACTGGGTGCAATCAAGTCTGAACTGGGCAAATTCAAGTCCAAATTGGTCACTTTCAATTCCAAATCGGATGCATTGGCTTGATTGTGGGCATTAATTTTATGTTATGCACCTATCCTAAGAATTGGGTGCATTACTGTCACAATTGGTCGCATTAGCACCATTATCGAGCATTTTATTAATAATATTGGAAGTATTATGTTAAGATTTGTCTTCATTTTCTATTTTGTTAATACACGAACTGGGTGTATTAGCACCACAACTGGATGCATTACGACTGTGACTGGTTATGTTAACACCATAATTGGGCACATTAGCCCAATAAGAGGTGGTAGGTCTCTATGCATGAGAATGAGAGATATATAGTGGGTGTGACATGTCTATGTGTGAGAGAGGGAGAGTGAGAGAGAGGGGTTAGTAGGGGGGCAGGGTATAGGGAGTAGGGAGTAGGCTGGTGGAGTGTGGAGGAGAAAAGGTGGGATGACAACTTGGAAGACTATTGGGGGAAGTTTTGTAGGAACGTGAAGCGCACATACTACTCCCCTGTGTGTTAAAGTAAAATAGTTCTTATATATTTCTGTTGAAGATGTGACCCATACTCTTTTCTTTCAGTATATTAAAAAATAGAATCGTTGGGTTTGATAACTAAAAGGGGGTGTCATAAGTTACTGACGAACAAGGAAAGGAGCATTGTATAAGTTAGTTATATATATAATCACATTTTGAATATCAAGTAATGATTCTTCTCTCTCTTAAGTCTGAGCTCCATCTTCCCTACATTTAAATGTTTCTCCCAGCCTACCAATCGACTTTGGTGACGTTGATCCTTGATCTTTGGTCCTCTCCAACTTTGACATTTTCAAGAAGGTAATTTTCTTTAATGAATCCAAAGATTGCAAGGTATGTGATCTTCTTTTATTTTCATGTATTCCCTGTCACTTCTCCCTTTTATTCTATAGCTCATTCTTCTTTTAGATTTTCACCTGAATGGTTTCTTCCTAAGGTGTATCAGACTTTGTTTGACCAGTTGACATCCATTTTTTCATTTTGTTAAATCAATGTCCTTTTGCTACACGAGGGTGATGCTAGACATTAAAAAAAGGTATTATTGTATGTACTCAAAACTACACCTAAAATTGAATGTATAACCTTTTATGTCACTATTGTAAAGAAATATGATGACAATGATGATAACAGTAATACAAATTTCTTTGTCATGTTCTCTATAAATCAGTAAATCGTGTCAATAACTATGAATGTGAAGGAATGTTAAAAGGTATATATCTGATCCTGGAGCACATTCAACGACAATCTTTGTTCCAGCATGCTTCTTTCTCAATCAAGACACAGTCTCTTGGTGGAACATCACAAATGGTGGTTGGCGATGTCCTCCTAGAATGATGAAAACAAACTACATGCCTCTACGTAGTCTATGCAGACCACCATAGAGTCCACATCATTCTTCTAGAATTGATAGGAAGGATTTTTTTCCTTTGTGTTGTCAATGGCTAGTGTTGACTTTTCACCCATTTGGCTACATCTCACTTTTCAGGTAAGATACCTATGACTCCCATGTTACCAAAACATTGAGATGAGTAGTATTTGTAATAGAGCCTTGGCCACCATCATATTTATAGAGAAGTGGATGGGTTAGGGTTTCCAAAAATCTGGGGACACGATATGACATATTTAAAAAAATTCCGGCTATTGCAAATCATCATTCGGTCGATTGGAACATCCAGTGGGTTGATTAGAATGTTTTTTCTATTCTTAAATATATTGTATTTCAATGCTACAATTAATGCATGTCATGATGTTAGTATCAATTCCTTGATCCAGTATTACTAATCATCTAGTACGTCGACTAGAATTTTCATTCACTCAAGTTGATACTCTAGTTTATTGAATGACATTCTTAGTCAGTCAACTAGACACTCTAGTCAGCCAACTATTTTCTAGTGTTGTTTAAGTAGATTACCCAAATAATTTAATAACCAAGTTAAACCTTATCCTTGAGTAAACTCTTATTGTAGGTGAATCCTATACGTGTGACCTTAGATGTCCTACATTACGTTGGCAATGAATTTCCATGACTATATTATGATATCATAAGCAATGAGGGATATCCAACAACACCTCATTGCTACTCAAGTAATTGAAAAGTTAGAGAATAACTTCAACCTACATATATAATTAGTGTTATTGTAACCATATAATTCTTGTGATAACCTAGTTTTTCTCTCATTTAATTTATGTGTGTTTGGACTCTTTAAATGCTCTATTGCACTCAATACCCTTCCTCATCCTCAATTTTATGAGTTTAAGTCTCTTTGTTCCCTATTGATGAGTTGTATTTTATTAAATATCATGTTGTACTTATATATGCCTATTAATTTGAGTTTTGAACTAAGTGACACACTCTTTATGTGTAATCAACTTGTAACTCAAATTGAATGCATTCAGTGAACTCTTCTTTCTATAAAATGTATTCCATTGTGTAGAGAATTCAATTTTGAATCCAGGGGTTCAAGAATCAAATTAATTCGACCATCATAGCTCAAGATATGGCCCTTTAAATTGGGTAAAATTTCATGTGTTTTAAGCAATTTTATGTGCTTTTGAGCCCAATTGGGCATAGTGTGGGGTGCGGCCCAACTGGGGTGCCCCCCCCTTGTTTCAACTTGACACACCATCAAGCTCATGTGTTTGTTTTCAGCCAATCGTTCCCTTGGATGACTTGGCCTTGGATTTGGAACCCCATCTAACGGAAGTTACACCTTCCCTAACCTCCTTATGCTTTTCTAGTGCACCTGGCACTGGAGCTACATGCTCCTCCTTTTGCAACGCCAATCGCCTTCGATCTCATTTCTTTTAGCCAATATAATACCTCATTTGGCTCCATTTTCACTCCCACTTCCATTTCCCTCTCTTTTCTAGCCCTATCGCAAACCCTACTTCCAATCCAACCTCCATCTCATGTTCCCCCCACCTGTAGGCCATGGCAGTGCCGACTCAACCCCAAGGGGTGTTATCACCCCTACCTCCCCGCACAAAATCTGAGGCTAGTGTCGAGTACGCCGAGGTCATAAGCACACGACTGACCTCTACCAAGGGGCATCAGGCCCTCCTTTCCTCTCTGTCCTAGACTCTGGAAAGAAGACAACTAAGGCACCGTCGTGCATGAGCTAGAGCGTGACACTCATTTTGTGCATACACGAGGCTGACACCGCTGCGGTTGGATCAAGATCTAATGGGTTGGAGCTATGAGATTCCTAATCGTCAGCCACCCTCACGCACTGATGGAGTAGGGATCCCTAATTTCTACTCACCATTTGTCCAAACAAGATGGTACACATCTTGGGCTCACCTACATGGGTTGATCCATCCCTTCCCCTCTTTCATCCCATCTGAGGTATATCCTAAAAAAAATCCTAGTTTAGGGTAGGACCTTGTAAATGTCATATCTCTTCCTTCCATGGGCCATGTTAGTCATGTAATATATGTTTTTGCATCTAGAGAATAATATCTTATCAATGGGACTAGTTTGAAGACCTATTTCTGCTTGTAGTTCCCCTGATATGATGATACGATGTTTTTTATCTCTTTCTACATGTTTGATGCCATTTAATGCTCAAGATTTCTCCTTTCTGCCTCCAAACCCTATCATAGCTTGATATCTATAACATATATATCATGATGTATCAAGTTTCAAACTTCGTATATCTTTTGTATCTTAATATGGTCCAATGTTTCTTATAAGACTTAAAATGAGCTTTCAAGCTAAATTTGAGTTCTAATGCCTAACCTTGATTCCTTGTACCACTAAAACCCTATGCTTGATCTAATTCGGTAAATTTTGATAAATGTTGAACTAAGATTCGAACTTATCCATGCTAGAATCCTATTTTGACTTGGTGATGCACTTTGAACCTTGAAACATGCCTTATATGGATAAATTGATGTTGAATCTCAAATCTAACTCACATCCAGGTCTTTTATGTCTAAATGAGCATAAGAACTCCTAAATCAGTACCTTATCATGCTTGGCACACTCATACACTTTGTGGATCATTACTATGCCCTAATGTGACCAAATTCTCTAATCTTGACTTGATTTTTGACATAATGCAAATGTTGCTAACTAGATCTCTTGTCTTGCATGAACCTTTCTCTAATGGTCATGTATGATACTTTATGACTTTAAATCAGTATATTGATGATTTTCATAACATCAAATCTTACATGGCCTATATTATACTCTAATGCTGACAATCTTGCATGATCATAACATAAATAACTAGTGTGCCAATATTGATGTATATGTTGACTAAGCTTGCTCAAATCTTATGGTTGCTCTATTTTTAAGATCTTAGACTCTAATATATATATATATATATATATATATATATATATATATATATATATATATACATACATACATACATATATATATATAGAGAGAGAGTCAGGCTAGAATACACTCGAGTGTACAGATCATGCTGTACACCCCAATGGTGTTTGCCTATCTAGACCATGTTTTTCCGAAATCTAATGCATTGATCTTCATGGTTACAATAATAATAGGTCACATACAAAATTTGAACTCCTTTGGATGAGTGTAAGTCACTCATCCAAGGACAACAAAATCGATGAACAAAACTAATTTGAAATACATGGTTTTTTCTTCCTTTGGATGCACGACCTATACATGTCCAAATGAGCTAAATTTATTACATAGTATGTTCTTATGATAATTAAGATCAATGGTTTAGATTTTTCAAAAATATATTGTATCTTCAAAAATGACTGAGGTGTACGGTGCCTCCGATACACTCCAGTGTACACTAGCCTAACTCTTTCTCTCTCTCTCTCTCTCTCTATATATATATATATATATATATATATAGTTGTGATGTGTCACCCTAAGTACTAATGAACCCATAATGTATTATGTTACTTGATAATGCATATGCATGACTAGTTTAAGATATTAAAAACAATTTTGAAGGAAATGATACCTAGATCTAGGTGACACATTCAACCACCATTATAATGAATAATGATACCTTATCTTGTTTATGTTAATCCAAGTTCACTCATTTGAAATATCAGGATTTCCATGTTGACTCAAATGCCAAGATTTAATCAAGTGCTAGTTATGGTTTTCTAAAATCAATGCTTAATCATGTACTCTACTCACAAGGTACGCTTACTCTCTTGACGCTACTATGGTATTGTCTTGTTTTTATGCATGCTCGTATGAATGCTTGGCTTGTTAGTTACTCATTTGAGCTACTTTCTCCCTATGATTAGTATGTTCATTTTGCTTGAAGTATGTTGAACAAACCTTAAACATAATTGAACTTGTCCATTATACAAACCTAGTGTACCTGCCTATATTCTCAGGGTAAGGGCACAAGGTTGGGCGTCTTACTTGAGATGTTAAGATAAGGAGGACCATGTCGATAAAAAGGGTTGGATAATCGTGAGCACCCTTACAGACCCTTCCAATGGGAAGATGGTCAATGACCATAATATATTGTTAAGTATAATGGAAATACACTTAAAACATGCTTAGTATGAAATAACATCGTTAATTCTTCTTGTCTGGTTTATTCTTCTTACTTTATATGATGTTTCTAGCCAAGCAGGTTTTACTATACTCTTATACTATTTATGTGCCTTTTCATAGCGTACTTAATGCTTTAGCATTAAAATATCATGTTTATCACATTTTTAGTTACAAAATGAAGATCTACTGCACCCAAGACACTCAGATCTGAAATAAAACACAAATGGGTACTCTTGAATCTAGAAATGGGTACATATCTCTTATCTTCTTATTTAATATCTTGTTATGTCTTACCTTGTTCTTGTTTGTGGTTTTATTCATGCATATGTTATGTGATCGATTCTAGGGACAAGCTCCTAGGTTCACTCATCTTTGGTTGTGTAGCCATTAGGAGGGTGAACTTAGGGTAATAAATAGTTTTGTGACAAATGGTATCCGAGCAATCACATATCCTCTAAGCATGTTTAACAACCCAATTCCCCATACCTTAGAGTCTTCTAGAATCTCATCTCTTCTTTAGGGACAACCCTAAGCCACCCATTAGATGATTAGTTAGATCCTCATATCCTCATGTGATTCTTCTACACACGACCATCAATCACATGATCTCTCAATTATGGGTAGTTTATGTAAGGGGAAAGATTAAAATTTTAATGAAATGGTAAAATTTGAATAACATAATGAGGGCTTAGGTAAGGTTCTAAGTTGGACATGTACTATAATAGAATCCTTAAGTCTATCCTAGGGTCAGGTAGGGATAAGACCGATGGAAGTAGGAGTTGCCAAATTCCCTAGTTGCACATGACTATAGGGTCGAGAGGTAACAACTATCATTGTCTGAGGGCCATGGGTTAGGAGATTGATCACCTTCATGAACTCATGGGACCCAAAGGGCAGATGAGTAGGGCACTTTCTTGATGCATAAGGGAAGAGGGATGACCCTAAAAGTGTCGGTACCCTATAGACCTAGAGGAGATGACTAAGGATTGTGTGTGGACTCAAATAGGTTCAAGACCAGTTTTCCATGGAGGTAACTTTGATATCAAGATGTTTGGGATGTTGAGACATAAGATGCATGTTTCAACTAAGATTTAAAGGTGTTGGTACTCTCCCTATTTGTACATACTTGATGACTCATGATTAATATAGGCTAATGTTCTAGACTAGGGTGGTAGTTGACTCATGACTCCCCTAACTAGGTCACATCCCTTTTATGACTGCCTCTAAATTTTTAGCTTGTTGATTATTTAGAGTTTGGATAGGAAACCCCTTTCATATAATTTTGATTTATTGACCTAAGTCTCTAATAGGTCAAATCTATGAAAATATTGATACTTGATCTTAAATCTCGATTTGATGATGATCTTAGAAGTACAATGTTTTTTATCATAGTTTGTGTTCTATTTCCTATGAAGACCTAGGCAAGATCATTCATCAACCTTGAATGCCATGAAAATGAACTTGCTACTGATGCCATGAAATGTTGAATAATTCTCAAAATTTTGCTTGATTATTTCTTTATTGTTGCATATGGATGAATGATCACTTTAGGTCTAAATAGGAATATAAACCATAGCTTCAAGTGTTTGGATCTATGATCTTAATGTTCAAAGTATGACTCTCGACATTGATGTATGTAATATTGACTCATGATTATTATCTTGACATTGACTTGACTCCTATGATCACCTTATTTGGATTGAGATCACCCTTAATATATGACTAATGACTTTTGTGTTCCCAAATCTCAAAATTTTGAAATTATGACTATGTCAATTCACTCAATTTATCACTTTAGGGTGAGCTATATGTGGACTAGGATGGGACCTTCCATTCTATTTTGAGTAAAAAATTAGGATGTTGAAATATGATGTATGTCTCAAATTGTGGAAATATGAAATCTCAATCATACATGTATAACCCCACCTAGGCCAATGTAGAAGCAAAAACCCTAAATGTTGGGAATGAAAGTCATGTTGTACTCTTGTTATAAGATGCCAATTTTTTTTGACTTCAAAATGTGATCACTCCAAATTTGGTGATTTATAGGATAATCTCTCCAAAATATGTGACTCTTGTAATGATCTTTCCCCAATTTGATGATCTAGGTAACTATATGTTAACCATGATGCTCGATTTCCCAATTTTGGAATGAGATGGATATTTTAAGTGGTGGCAATACATTACTAGAATGTTATGATGATCTAGACATTGAATGGGAACACTCAATATCGATTGACGACTTGATCTAATTTTGGGGACAAATTTTCTTTTAATGTGGGAAGGATGTGATAACCTAGTTTTTGTCTCATTTAATTTATGTATGTCTGGACTCTTTAAATGCTCTATTTCACTCAATACCCTTACTCACCCTCAATTTTATGAGTTTAAGTCTCTTTATTCCCTATTGATGAGTTGTATTTGATTAAATAGCATGTTGTACTTATATATGCCTATTAATTTGAATTTTGAACTAAGTGACACGCTCTTCATGTGTAATCAACTTGAACGCATTCAATGAACTTTCCTTGCTATAAAATGTATTCCATGGTGTAGATAATTAAATTTTGAATCCAACGGTACAAGAATTAGCTTAATCTGACCATCGTAGCTCAAGATATGGCCCTTTAAATTGGATAAACTTTAATGTGTTTCAAGCTATTTTATGTGCTTTTAAGGTGTGGGGCATGGTCCAATCGGGGTGCCCCCTCCCTTTGTTTCAACTTCACACCCCATCAATCTCTTGTGCTTGTTTACAACCAATCATTTCCCTTAGATGACTTGGCCTCAGATTCGAACCCCCATCTAACGACAGTTACAACTTCCCTAACCTTTGTATGCTTTGCTAGCGCACCTGGTGCTGGAGCCACCTACTCCTTTTGCACCGCTAATCACCTTTGATCTCATTTCTTTTAGCCAGTAAAATACCTCATTTGGGTCTGTTTTCCCTCCCACTTCCATTTCCCTCTCTTTTCTATACCTTTCACGAACTCTACTGCGGCTTCAACCTCCATCTCTTGTTCCCCCCACCTATGGGATGTGGCGCCGTCGTCTCAGCCCAAAGGGGTGTTGTTACAACCCCAATTTTTGGGTTCTTTTGGTGAGAAATGTAATGTCTCCTATTAAAGATATTTGAACAAATAATGATATATTTTTTTTGAATGGAAATGATTTCGTTTACAATATCCTTGTTGGTTGTTTTGTGGGCTTTATTGTCTATTGGGCCCAATTACAAGGAAAAGACAAAGGAAACTCCATTATTAAATGAGTAAATAAGAAATGGAGAAAAGAAAGAGGTAGAAACCTCTAGAAGGCAAGGGAATATTATCCAAAGGAGGATTTCGTACCTCTTGGATTCCTTGGGTTCCAAGGAGTCCAAAGTTGCAATGATAATGCAACAAGAAAAGAAAAGATCAATTAAATATTTCATTATTAAGAAAGAAATTGGAGACAATGATAAAATATGGGAAATAAGTGGAAAGAGGTATGATTGAGTCATCTTTGGTGGATTTTCATATCCATAAGGTTTCTAATGTTAGAAGGAATTCCAAAAAGGAATAATAAAAAGAGAAATAAAGAGAAATCCTCAAAAAGAGATATTTTAATAAATAAGATAATGAGAAATAATGGATATAGATGAATCTAGAAGGATAACGAGTATCCACTAAATTTTTTTTCGAAATATTAGAGTTTCTTGGGGTCCAAGGAGCCCCAATAGAGAAAAAGAAAGAGAAAATACAAATAATACAAAATAAGAGGATATTGTGATACATAGTTAATGAATTTTATGGTATTGTTAAACAGAGGTATTTTCTACTATAGGAAAGTATAATTTCGTACCAATGGATTAAAAGTCAAGCATAAAAAGAATATGAGAGAGGATTTTTGAATTCCTAAATATACAGTAAATATGTTTTTTTAAGAAGATGATTAAGAGAGAGAAGTTTGCTTCCTAATGAAGGAACTTGGGTTCCTATTGGGAAAGGGACTTGTTAACTCATGGATAGTCATCCTAGGGCTTTGTTACCCTCCCCCATATAAGGGTAGAGCCCATGGCCGAGCCCAAAGAGATCCCACGTATCTCCCTCTCTTCTCCTTCTTCTTCGTTCAAACCCTAACTAAGAGAAGTAAAGTTATCCCTGGAGAAATGGGAGCGGTGGAGTCATCATGATGGAGGTCTGATGTTCCCTCGATGACATGGGGATGAACAACAATCATCCCCGCACCTCTCGTCCTTGTGTAGCAGCCACAACTTGGCTACAAGGGTCAGTTACATGAGCAAGTTGGCGAGCTCGACTCTGGCCACCCGACCGCAGTTGGGGGCCTCCGCAGGTGCGGCGGAGGCAATGGGGCCTTCACAGGTGTTCGAGGATCCAAGGATGGAGGGAGGAGACCCTCCCCTGAGCTGCTGTAGCCGGCAGCGCCAGGGTTGCACGAGGAGGAAGAAGGTCGGGTGGCGTTGGATGAAATTTCCCCTTTAGGGTATGAAGAACCAACCACTTGCGCGAGGGTATAAATGTAATTGTGTTATGTTTTCTAAAATGGGCTACGTTGCATGGAAGAGATGACGTGGTTCTCGGTGATTGGTCCAAGTAAGTGAAATATTGCAAAATTCAAATTTTTTTATTGGTAGCTCGGATCGATACATGTAAAATATCAATTTTTCTCAGAAAAATGTGAGGAATTCATTAAAAATATATTTAGAAGCTAATTCCTCTTTAAATTCGAAAAGGAGTGGAAGTTATCAACATTAATGCATGAATTATTAAGAAACCCTAATTTGAGATGATTAATGTATTGAGAAGGATTACATGGATGATTAAAGTTGATACGAACTTATTTATTATGAAAAGACACATCAAGATCTAAAAGGATGAACTTTACACGTAATTAGATGAATTTAGGGTTCCATGTGCATAAATGAGCTTTATTGGGACTTGAAACCCTAATGTTAGTAATTGTGAATCTTAATGGCTTTAATTATTCAAATTCATGAATAAAGCTGAGATATGATGATTCTAGCTATTTTGAGTATAAAAATTCCTAATGGTGGATAAATACCCTTAATATGGTAATTAGGATTTTCTAGTGGATAAATGTGGAATTAGTGATAAATAGAGTTCATGAAATATAAGTTGCTAATTTGAAAGGAACCTAAGTTGATAATTGGGCCTAATGATCGTGTCATGACTTAAAAGGATAAAAATGGTAGTTTTAATGTAAAAGAGGCATAATAGACTTAATGGACTTTTAATTGTGCCTTTAATCCTAAATTAAGGTTATATGTTGTTAAAAGGTAACCTTAATATATTCCATGATGAGTAGATGAGATAATTAGGGTTTCTGAGTAATTGTATAAAATTGGGGATTAAAATAGTAAAAATGAAGTGAAACCCTAATTGCAATGGAAACCCTAAAAGTGGACTAGAAACCCTAAGAAGTGAGCTAGGTTTAATAGACCTTGATGCCCTGATCAATGATAGGAAAATTGGATGCATGTTTCAGGATCATCTTGTGTGCTTGCTTGTTTACTAGATTTCTTGCTTAGTTGGATTATTTTTGCACTTAAGTCATCCTGACAGGTATGTGGTTACACTTATGGTTAATCTCTTTAGTTTCACGGAAATTCCCGGATGTTTTATCGGTTGCCTAAAAATAACTACTTGGATGACTTTTATTTCATGCAACTATAGAGTGACTATGATTATCATAATTATATTATAAATGTGTATTCTTGCACATACATGCCACCCTGATGGATGATGTAAAAAGGTCAAGCCCAGGAGAGAAAACCCATGGGTACCATGAGTGGTGACCCTAGACACCAAGCTCATGATTGAGAAGGTGGTCTTTGTTGCATGACTAATGGGCACCATGAGAGGTGACCCCAGGCACCAAGCTCGGGATTAAGAAGGTGGCCTTCAGTCAATGGAAAAAGAGAAACCCTAAAGAGGGTATTCCAGGGTTAGGGAAAACGCGGTGGAGAATGTCACATTGAAAGCTTAAATTGGCTTGTTAATTAACTTGATTGTAATATTTAGATTGTTAGCCATATTTGTGAAATTTTGGGTGTCCCCACATACCAACATATTCATATATGCTGACCGAAATTTTTTTTGTCGGTGTTTTAAGTACAACGTCCCTGAAAAGAACAAATAGTAAAGTGACACAATGTGAAAATAAGAAATAAAGTTTGAGGAGGATTAGATAGAATAGATTCAAGCTATGAATAGCAGTAGATATCCAATGTTTTTAAAAGGTATGCAAAGTTTTATTTTATATCAGCTTTTAGTATAGTTTGGTAGAATTTTATAATTATTCCTGATTATTTGTCGAACCTTTGATCCTATTAATTGGGATAATGACTCTGACCTCTTCGTCTCCCTTAATTGGGGGTCACTGGGAGGCGGGGTCGTTACATTTGGTATCAGAACATTGATTCCTCATTTAATCTTTAATAATTATTAAATTTTATAAATTCCATAGAACCGAGGGAGTTATTAGAGGATTTTCCAAAAGACAGAGGTGTCTAGAAAAGGATCACGTCTGGGGGCTAGCAATATTTTCCTCCGCACCGCTAGTAAGAATACGAGGACTCCCAGATCTGTGTGACTACTTGGCCAATGTCTTAGGATTTGACTCGAAATAAGATACCTTTAGGACTCTCTCATCTTGTTCATCCCTTCTCAACTCAAATGTTGTTAAGAATTTTAAGGATTAGGGTTTTCTCTCTCATTCTCA
Organism: Alisma plantago-aquatica; assembly: GCA_963693085.1. NCBI lineage: Eukaryota > Viridiplantae > Streptophyta > Magnoliopsida > Alismatales > Alismataceae > Alisma > Alisma plantago-aquatica. The sequence goes on along the minus strand of OY856410.1, from coordinate 790,740,103 downwards.
CCCTCTTGAGGTATGGGTAAAGTTGATAAGATTGAAGGAATCCTCCACCAAATTAATGAAAAGCATATAAATAAGATTTCATGGACATAAGCTTAATAGTTTAAGTGTAAACTAAAGAACAGTTGCATGCTTAGGTTGTATGAAATATGTTGTCATGCCCTCAAGAGAGATCTGAGGCTAGACCTCTTTGTTAGGGGGATGAGTAGAGAAAGTTAGTCTTGGAGGTAGAGACCTCCATTATAGGTAGAGACCTGGCACATCCTCTGAGGATGATGCTAACCCTAACCCTAAGGGTGGTTAGAGAGAGATGACACGATGAGTTAGATGTCATGGTAGACCAGTTGTGTGCGTGGACATGCTTTTGGATGCCCATGATGATGTGAGACATGAGAGGTTGGGTGACCTAGTACCCTTGGTGACCCAACCCTAGAAAGGGTTGTGCATGTTAGAGTGAAGGATAGCTCCTTCAATGATGAGGTTAGTGAAGAACCTATGGAAACCCTATGGGCTTATATGATCATGGCGTAGCATGCACCCAGAGTATGTCAGTAGTGAGGGTAGTAGGTTGAAACCCTAGCCAAGAGAGTATGATGGTTGGCTTATGAGATAAGAAAAAAGGGCTATGGATAATCTTAAGCAAACATAAGTTTGAAAATAGGCTTCACCCTTGTAGGTGTATGCTTGTGAGCTTGATCCACCTTCATGGAGAGAGGACCTCTAGTAGTAAGGGTGTTTGTAGGGTTAGCTCAAGAGAGAGAGAGCGGGATCCAAGCAAGAAGGTTGGAATCTTAGACTTTGAGATATGATGAATAGTGGGGAGTTGAGGGTGATGCGACCCAAGTGGATGGTTGTGGTAGCCTCATGCATGATCCCTGGAGGCTGAGGATATCTTGGTTGCCTTTAGAGGAACCAAACCCTAGAAAGAAGATGAGGTTGTTGGTACCTATGTGCCTATGGTATAGGTGTTTACCTTCTGAGATGGGAAGAAGAGTTCCTTAGACGAGGAAGAGGTTTAGTAGCAAGTTGTGAATCCTTACACTTAGTTGGTTGTCCTTGAGGAGGACTCCACTATGAAGTGTTGTTCAAGTAGAAGGATCATGTGAAGTGCATGTCATACCTTGTACATGCTTGGTTTGTGGTTAAAAAGGTTGAGCATGCAGTGGGACATCTAAAAAGTGAACCTAGGGTTCCTAGGCCTAAGAGGGGAAGTGGTGTACCTGATGCTTATGACAAGATTTGAGTTCCTATAGATTCGAGCATGGCACTCCTCATGTTTAGAGGAAAGATAAACCCCTTAAGTCTAAGGTACGTTTGATGAACCCCTCACAGCTAAGTTGGTGACATGGGAAGGTGTGGTCTTGGTCCAATGTTGAGGAATAAGAACAAGTATGACCTAGCATGCTTTAGTAGGTGGCCTGCTTGTGCCTTAGTAGCTTGCTGGGTTAAGCATGCTCATGTTTATGTAAACCCTAGACATAAGGATGTTTGTGACCTTTGTTGCTATCAAGAGATAGTTTCCTCCCGTCCTGGGAGAGGGACCCTTTTGTAGGGAGTATACCAATTTTGTTGGTTTTGAGGTAACCTAAAGAGGTCTCATAGGATCTTGAGAAGCTAAGTGAAAAGTACATAGTATGAGAATGAACATGTAGACCCCTAGATAACCATCTCTAAGTACATGTGGATGTGTTACCATGGAGGTAACCGGTATGGGGCCTGACCAAGGTCGGCAGGTCACCATGACCCTTATGAAAGGATGAAAGTCAGCCCTTGAATGCAGAGAGAGATGATGGAGACTTGGGTAAGGTTCTAAGTTGGACATGTACTATGTTAGAATCCTAAGTCTGTCCTAGGGTCAGGTAGGGATAAGACCAATGGAAGTAGGAGTTGCCTAATTCCCTAGTTGCACATGACCATAGGGTCGGGAGGTAACAACTAACATTGTCTAAGGGCCATGGGTTAGGAGATTGATCACCTTCATGAATTCATGGGACCCAAAGGGCAGATGAGGAGGGAACTCTCTTGATGCATAAGGGAAGAGGGATGACCCCAAGAGTATCGGCACCCTACATACCTAGAGGAGATGACCAAGGATTGTGTATGGATCCAAGTAGATTTGAGATCAGTTTTCCATGGAAGTAACTTTGATATCAAGATGATCGTGATGTAGAGACATATGTTGCACCTTTCAACTTAGATTTGAAGGTGTACTGGCAAGGTGGGATGTACCATATCTACTCTTGGAATGGGAAGAACTCCGTATTTGGACTACAACCAAATGCTTATTTGCTCTTATTATGGGAGTGAGAGATAGGACAGTACGCATGCCATACACCAAGGATAAAGATAATGTGAGTTGGAGTGTTTCCATGAGGTATGAGGACAAAGATGATAACATACCCTTATGGAGTGAACAATGCAAGGATGGTTTACAAACACTAAGAGAACTAAGGTAGTCATCTTGTGAGGATGTTTTTTATCATGAGCTATGTGATATACAAGGTTGAGTTTGATAACTAAGAAGATGAGCTCTAAGTTTTCTTGTTCAAGATAGACCTAAAGTCTGAGATGAGATGATAAGTGGAATACATGGAGGTGTATGTCTTCAACATTACCATACACATAAGGATATGAGGTGGTAATAATGGGTGCTCTGGTTGAGATGCAGCTGCCTAGTTTAGTTAGAGGCTAGAAGAGGTTGTTAGGTTAGCCCTAAGTTTGAAAAAGAGATAAGTTTGGCTAACACTCAGATGTAATGATATCTATTGATCAAGTTAGTGGTTTTTTGGTTAGCCATCCTAGGCCTTGATGAAATAAAAGGATGGTTGTAGAGCCTCAGATGCACTTCTCTGGAAAAGAAGGTGATGAAACCCCGATTAGAGTGATTTAGGGTTTTTGAGGAATCAATCTTGAGGAATCATGACATACATGAGATCATGATTTTAAGATCACCATACACCGTGGTACTACGAAGATAGTAAGTGACAGTAGTACTTTGGATGCTTAAGATGAAGTTGTACGTGGCTTGTTTCCATGCAAGCCAGGATGTGAAGGACGAACACCAGTAACCTAGTATATTGATATAGAGGATAAAGAGTCCCCGAGAGGGAATGGGAGTTCATCACTATGGATGTTGTGGTAAGTCTCCCCTAGACCAGGGAAGGTCAAGATGCAATATGGGTTATGGTAAATCACCTTACCTAGATGACATGAGAAAGAAAGAATACTATCAAGGGACATATCTGGTTGAACTACATATGAGAGAGAGATGGTTCAACCACACCATGATGCGAGTTCAAAAGTTCTTGAGTATAACCTAAAGATTCATTTCCATGCGGTGGAAGTAGGTACATGAAGAACTCGATATTAGTACAATTTATCACCCCTAACTAATGGTTAGTATGATCCAGACTAGAAGGTCTGATGAGAGCATGTGTGCTCATTCAGGGTGATACATGGAGACAGTTCTTATCCTCTGTAAAATGTGATGATAACCACCATAGCCAGTATCGGGATGGATGTAACGAAGCTTTGTAAGGGAGGTTGTATCGGTCACCACTTCATTAAGATGATGTTGGTGAAGGGACCTCGTGAAGGTTAGAAAAGGACCACAATGTGTGTATATGAAGTCACTTTGCTCATGCAATGAATGAAAGAGAGCCTAGGGGCGACATGAGTCGTGAGATGATGCAAAGCATACTGACATGCAGTTCACTGTGGGAGAGTATGTGATGTGAAAATCTGACCCCTCTAAGCTACAATTGAGAAAGCTGAGTCCCCGATATATAGGTCCATTTGAGATGGATTGGTGGAGACAGTTATGTTTAGCCTTACCCCTTAGGATAACATGATGTATAATGTGTTCCTTGAGTCCGATCTAGAGCACTATGTGAGGTACTCAAGCCATGTGCTAAGTCCTGAACCTATTCAACTTTATGAGAGGCTGAAATGTCCTGAGTCACCTATGTGGGTATGATATATCAAGGTGAGAGAAAACTCAGATGGAAGAATATGAGATGATGAAGGTTCTTGGGAAGCACCATGGATAGGGTTGGTGTGCTCCCGCCAATGGGTGTTACACGCTACTCGATTTGACTCGACTAGATGCAACCCCGCGGACACAAGCACATGGTGTGGGGATTTTCTTTCAAAATTTATAAGACCTAACTAACACACCTACGTCTAGTAAAATACTACACCCGCAAGCGCACGGGGTCGTGTCGTAGTATAGGAAAGCGGCAAGTATAGGTTCAATCCACAGGGAAAAGAGGGGGTACTAGAGCTAGGTTAGTTTGGCTAGGTTCCTACTGCGGAGACTAGGGTTAGGGGCTTAAAGGTTGTTTTGATTGTTAACTAAGGATGAACAAGAAAGCAGTTAAAGGCAGGAATGAAATCTACGTTAACCCTAGACTAGATTAAGACTAAGCAGGAAAGAAAGGACTAAGCTAGGTATGAAAAGACAAATTATGCTAAGGCAAGCAAGAGAAAAGCAAAAGAGAAATTAAAGAACTAAACTAGCATAAACAAGGCAAGAGCAAGGCAAGAAGCTAACTAAGCAAGAAAAGAACTAACAAAGCTAAGCAAGCACAAAACTAGGGTTTTAAGCAGTAAAGAGACGTGTGGGCTGTTTAGGGGTATGAACTTATCCCTTAATTTGGGGGTGACATATGAACATTATAATTCCATTTAGATTATCCAAACCAAACAACAAGTTAGAGTCTAATGGATTAACCTAAGCTACTAACTGGCCATGGATATGCTAGGTTGTGTATAGTGGAACTAGTCCCTAACACCCCCTACTACCCTTACGAGGCTCAATTGGGTTAGGGATTAGGTTCAATTCAATTAGAGTCTAATCAAGTCTAGGTTTCTAGATTAGGAATTCCTAGGGCAATTAGGGGCCGAGGGTAGTAATGGGGAGGTGAGATTAGGATTTTGGACCCCAATTCCCCCACATTCTAGCCTTGAGAAGGCTCCATGCTAATTGCACTAGAATTATCTAATCTATCTACTTAGATCTCTCACTTAGGTTTAGGGAGATTGATTAAGATGTAGGAAGATGGGAGGCAACCTAGGGATCCAAGAATTGGACCTAGGGGCAAATCCCAAAATTCACACATATAAGCAATTTGCCTAAATTCCTAGGTGATTTCACACACAAACCAACAAGCAATCCATGGAGAATGAGATAGAAATATAATATAATCATTAACAAATGAAATTATAAAGTTTACATGTCATTTTCCCCCAACATGGTATCAAAGTAACATATTTTCCCCCAAACAGCCCACCCAAGGGTCCTAGCTACTCATAGACATGGAAAACACAAAAAAAAAGGAGAAAGAGGTAAAAGAAGCCATGGAGCTCGGAGTAGTGGCTGAAATCCTTCTCTCCAGCAGCTGCAGGGTCGTCCTCCTCCTTCTTCTTGGATGGCAAGGTGTGGAATGGTGGTGGGATGTGGATGGAAGGCTTAAATATGGGGGGTTATGTGGTGGAAATGGTGAAATGGAGTGGATTTGAGTTGGAGGTGAAGTGGAATGGAGTGGAGGTGACAAGGGAGCGAAAATGAGAGTAGAAGGTAGCCAACCTCGTGCCCCAGCTGCCACCTAGGTATATATAGGTGTGGGGGAAGCACTAGGTTCAGTTAGGGGCAAAATGGGGAAAGCAGTGGAAACGTGGCTGGATTCTGTGAGTAGCACGACCGTGGTGGGGTACCACGGCCGTGGTGGGTAGGATAGGCCACGGCCGTGGTGGATGGGCACGGTCGTGGGAATTAAAATAGCAAAGCTACAGGGTTTTTGTCAAAATGGCCATGGCTGTGGTGGATCAACACGATCGTGGTGGAGGTGGTGTGCCACGACCGTGGTGCTCTGCTGTGCCATGGCCGTTTTGTGGGGCACGGCCGTGGTGCTCTACTGTGCCACAGCCATTTTGTTCTGCATGGCCGTGCTGCCTTCTGCTTGATTTGGAGGTTGAACCTGTCGATTTCGAAGTGACCTAGCACGACTGTTCTGTGGTACCACAGCCGTGCTGGGTGCTGGGGCAGCACTTTGACTTGAGTCTTTGACTTTTCTTGGACATCTTTGCTTCAATTGATCTTTGTCCACTAGGGGTAGGTCGAGGGAGCATCAGAATTTACTTTGGGCCTCTCCAAGTGTAGAGGAACCCTAGGATTGCCCCTTCTCTCTCTGTTCCATCAAGCGTGGTCCAAATGCATGAAAAACATGCAAATAATGTCCATAAGTGCATTTTATACAAATAAGCATATTAGGGGGAATGATATGCAATCTAACATGTATAGATGTGATTGAAGAGCAATATAACACAAGATGAAGCCCTAAAATAGGGCTGCATCACCACCCCAAACTTAAAACATACTTGTCCCCAAGTATGCTCCAACTCAATCTCTCTACAAACTTTCACAAAAAGAAATGACAAATGCAATATAAAAGACGATTGTTGCTGAATGCGATCAAAGATGACTAAGTGCCTGCATTTCACCTCTGTTCTCTCCTTCTCTTCCATCTAAGAATGGTCCAAGTACCTGAAAAATAGCGCAAAGAACATCCATAAGCATATTTGCAATGATAATCATATTGGGAAGAATAACATGTAATTCTAATGCATTTGAATGTGATAAAGGTATAAAATGACACAAGATACAACCCTAGAATAGGGTTGGATCAAGGGTGAGACCACATGGGAGCCATGATGGACATATGAAAGGCTTATCCTGTTTGTTTGTGTGCCAGGTGGACTATTGGGGGCAAAATTCCTATAAGAGGGGAAGGATGTTACAACCCCAATTTTTGGGTTCTTTCGGTAAGAAATGTAATTTCTCCTATTAAAGATATTTGAACAAATAATGATATAATTTTTTTTGAATAAAAAGGATTTTGTTTACAATAGCCTTTATTGTCTATTGGGCCCAATAACAAGGAAAAGACAAAGGAAACTCCATTATTAAATGAGTAAATAAGAAATGGAGAAAAGAAAGAGGTAGAAACCTCTAGAAGGCAAGGGAATATTATCCAAAGGAGGATTTCGTGCATCTTGGGTTCCTTGGATTCCAAGGAGTCCAAAGTTGTAAAGATAATGCAACAATAAAAGAAAAGATTAATTAAATATTTCTTTATTAAGAAAGAAATTGGAGACATTGATAAAATATGGGAAATAAGTGGAAAGAGGTATGCTTGAGTCATCTTTGGTGGATTTTCATATCCATAAGGTTTCTAATGTTAGAAGGAATTCCAAAAAGGAAAAATAAAAAGATAGATAAAGACAAATCCTCGAAAAGAGATATTTTAATAATTATGATAATGGGAAATAATGGATATAGATGAATCTAGAAGGATAACGAGTATCCACTAAAAATGATTTCGAAATATTAGAGTTTCTTAGGGTCCAAGGAGCCCTAATAGAGAAAATACAAATAATACAAAATAAAAGGATAATGTGATACATAGTTAATGAATTATGTGATATTGTTAAAAAGAGGTATTTTCTACTATAAAAAAGTATAATTTCGTGCCAATGGATTAAAAGTTAAGCATAAAGAGAATAAGAGAGATGATTTTCGAATTCCTAAATATCCAGTAAATATGTATTTTTAAGAAGATGATTAAGAGAGATAAGTTTGCTTCCTAATGAAGGAACTTGGGTTCCTATTGGGAAAGGGACTTGTTAACTCATGGATAGTCATCCTAGGGCTTTGTTACCCTCCCCTATATAAGGGTAGAGCCCTTGGCTGAGCCCAAAGAGATCCCACGCGTCTCCCTCCCTTCTCCTTCTTCTTCTTCATTCAAACCCTAACCAAGAGAAGTAAAGTTATCCCTGGAGCAATGGAAGTGGTGGAGTCATCATGATGGAGGTCCGATGTTCCCTCGACGACCTAGGGATGAACAACAATCATCCCCGCACCTCTCATCCTTGTGCAGCAGCTGCATCTTGGCTGCAAGTGTCGGCTGCATGAGTAGGATGGCGAGCTCAACTCCGTCCACCACAGCCGTAGTTGGGGCCCTCTATAGGTGCGACGGAGGGCGGAGGAGGTAATGGGGCCTTCGTGGGTTCCCGAGGATCCACGGATGGAGGGAGGAGTCCCTCCCCTGAGCCGATACAGTCGGCAGTGCCAGGGTTGCACGAGGAGAAAGAAGGTCAGCTGGCGTTGGATGAAATTGCCATTCCGGGGTATGAAGAACCAACCACTTACGCAAGGGTATAAATGTAATTGCATTATGTTTTCAAAAATGGGCTACGTTGCATGGAAGAGATGATGTGGTGCTCGGTTATTGGTCCAAGTAAGTGAAATATTACAAAATTCATTTTTTTTATTGGTAGCTCGGATCGATACATGTAAAATATCAATTTTGCTCAAAAAATGCAAGGAATCCATTAAAAATATATTTTGAAGCTAATTCCTCTTGCATTTCAAAAAGTAGTGGAAGTTATCAACTTTAATGCATTAATGATTAAGAAACCCTAATTTTAGATGATTAATGTATTGAGAAGGGTTATATGGACGATTAAAGTTGATATTAACATGTTTATTATAAAAAGACACATCAAGATCTAAAAGGATGAACTTTACACATAATTGGATTAATTTAGGGTTCCATGTGAATAAATGAGCTTTAATGGGCCTTAAAACCCTAATGTTAGTAAGTGTGACTCTTAATGGATTTAATTGTTCAAATTCATGAATAAAGTTGAGATATGATGATTCTAGCTATTTTGAGTATAAAAGTTCGTAATGGTGGATAAATACCCTTAATATGGTAATTATGATTTTCTAGTGGATAAATGTGGAATTAATGATAAATAGAGTTCATGAAAGATAAGTTCCTAATTTGAAAGGAACCAAAGTTGATAACTGGGCCTAATGATCGTGTCATGACTTAAAAGGATAAAAATGGTAGTTTTAATGTAAAAGAGGCATAATAGACTTAATGGACTTTTTATTGTGCCTTTAATCCAAAATTAAGGTTATATGTTGTTAAAAGGTAACCTTAATATCTTTCTTGAAGAGTAGATGAGATAATTAGGTTTTGTGAGTAATTATATAAAATTGGGGTTTAAAATAGTAAAAACGAAGTGAAACCCTAATTGCAATGGAAACCCTAAAGTGGACTAGAAACCCTAGGAAGCAAGCAAGGTTTAATAGACCTTGATGGCCTGATCAATGATAGGAAAATTGGATGCATGTTTCAGGATTATCTTGTGTGCTTGCTTATAACCTGGATTTCTTGCTTAGTTGGATTATTTCTGCACTCAAGTCAGCCTGACAGGTATGTGGTTATGCTTATGGTTAATCATTTTAGTTTCACGGCAATTCCTGAATGTTTTATCAGTTGCCTGAAAATAACTGCTTGGATGACTTTTATTTCATGCAACTATAGAGTGACTATGATTATCACAATTATAATATAAATGTGTATTCTCACACCTACATGCCACCCTGATGGATGATGCAAAAAGGTCAAGCCCAGGAGGGAAGACCCATGGGTACCATGAGTGGTGACCCCAGACACCAAGCTCAGAATTGAGAAGGTTGTCTTTGTTGCATGACTAATGGGCACCATGAGAGGTGACCCCAGGCACCAAGCTCGGGATTGAGAAGGTGGCCTTAAGTCAATGGCAAAAGAGAAACCCTAAAGAGGGTATTCCAGGGTTAGGGAAAAAGTGGTGGAGAATGTCACATTGAAAGTGTAAACTAGCTTGTTAATTAACTTGATTGTGCTATTTAGATTGTTAGCCATATTTGTGAAATTTTGGGTGTCCCCACATACCGGCATATTCATAGATGCTGATCGACGTTTTGTTTGTCGGCATTTTAGGTACAACCCTGAGAAGAACAAATAGTAAAGTGACACGTTATGAAAATAAGAAATATTGTTTGAGGATTAGATAGAATAGATTCAAGCTATTGAAAGTAGTAGATATCCAAAGTTTTTAAAAGGTATGCAAAGTTTTATTTTATACCAGCTTTCAGTATAGTTGGGTAGAATTTTATAATTATTCCTGATTATTTTTCGAACCTTTGATCCAGTTAATTGGGATAATGGCTCTGACCTCTTGGTCTCCCTTAATTGGGGGTTACTGGGAGGCATGGTCATTATAGGTGTTTTCACCCATGCCTCCCCTCACGAAACTTGAGGCCAGTGTCGAGTACGTCAGGGTCATATGCACTCGACCGGCCTCTCCCCAAGGGCATCAGGCCCTCCTTTCATCTCTTCCCCAATCTCCAGTAAGAAGATAGTGAAGGTGCCTCTGGGCGTGAGTTAGAGCGTGACACTTATTTCATGCATACGCAAGGCTGACACCGTTGCGGTTGGATCAAGATCCAACGGGATGGAGCAATGAGATTCCTAATCACCAGCTACCCTCATGAATCGATGGAGGAAGGATCCATGACTGACACTCACTGTCGGGCCAATAAGCCATCATTCATCTTGGGCTCGTCTACATGGGTCAATCCATCCCTTCCCCTCTTTCGGCCCATCTAAGGTATATCCTCCAAAAAAACCCTAGTTTAGGGTAGGACCTTGCAAATATCATATCTCTTCATTCCTTAGGCCATTTTGGTCATGTAATATATGTTTTTGCATCTAGAAAACAAGATCGCTTCGATGGGACTTGTTTGACTACCTGTTTCTGTTGGTATGTATGCCTTGAGATCCAATCATGGGATGATTGGTGGGATACATTAAGATTGATTTGATAAACATCAAAGGCAAGCTTCCAATTCTTTCTGGTTCAATCATATGAGATAGTGATAGAATAGATTGAATGTCTACAGAATGACAGTACTCAATGACATATGGTTTCAGGTTAAGGACCTGAACGATGAGATCATAGGGATGCTAAGAGTTTGTACATTCTTGTTATGTCCCTAGTCAAATGTCATTGTGGAAGGTAGATAGACAGCAATGACACACAAGACTAGATTGTGGTGTTGGTTGATGATAGAATCTCATTAGTTATGATATAGAGATATCAAACCAAACACATAGGTACTTGTTAGAGAACAAGTGTACCAGACAGACCCACCGTGAGTTTGACACATGGAACTATGACATGGTAGTCACAGTCAGTACTCATAGTGATGGTGGTGAGTGTGATTCTTTCACCTAAAATCACTACACTCAACACATTTCGTTGGGTACACTTTGACATCATCAAACACAGTCCTGAAACATGGGTTGTTATAAAGGTGATGATTGGGTGGCTTTGACACATGGGGCTTTTGAGGGGTGAGTGATAGATATGGGATTTGTCCCTCCTGAGGGAGTTTGATATCCATGGCCACTTGATGAGTAGGATTGAGAAAGGTGTGCACACATGTGTGAATCAATATGTGATATTGATGTCATACATATCTCTTCCAATCTACTCTGAGATCAAGAAAGTGAATGAACGTTGACAGGATGACTGTTCCATGCCTCGAGTTCATTCGGGATATCAGTGACAAAGGAATTATACATTCACTGTAACACCATTCACGGATTGTAGGATTGAAAGTTGTTCTCCAACTTAATATTTCACTTGGGTGGCACTGATGTGTGACTAGGCACCGCTCTTTACTTGTGAAGTCATAAGTGTTATGGACTTTCATTACCAACGTGAAATGGACCTACATGGTCACACGCATAGGATTTAACCTGGAAGAGAAGTTTTGTCCACAAACAATGTTTAGATTGATTACTAAAGGAGTTTAGTAGTTCAATTAAACACTCAATCAATTGATAGCTCAATGTCATAATGTTCAAGGTGTTGGACACATTGATTGGAGTATCTGATTGATTGAAACTGCAATTGACTGATTCTACACAATCTGCATTCCCAACCAATTGACTCATGTGATGAACCGATCGGCTGAGCTTGGTGAACCGATCGGCTCAGATGGTGAGCCGATCGGATCATGGACAGGATGAAATGATTGCTTCAAGTGTTGAAATGATCGGTTCAACTGGTGCAACTGAGCAAGTTGGGAAAGTCAAGTTGGTGAGAAATTTCTTTTTGTTTCACTTACCCAATTTGATTGGAACAAGGATTGATATTTGATACCAATCAGAAACAAAAGAAGGAAAGTCAATCGGGAACAGACCAGGACCACGAACCGACTGGTTCAGAAGTGAACCGACCAGTTGAGGTGTCCCAACCGATCGGTTGAGGTGTCAACCGACCGGCTCAGGTCCCCAACCGACCGTTTCAGAAATGAAATGATCGGTTCAGGTTGCGAGTTGGTTGTTTTTGTGGAAAATCTCAAACCCTTCTACTTCTACTTTAGTCCTGCATTGCCCGAGATAGAGAACCCTGTCTCATGACCCTCCAATATATATAGGGGTATTGGGGGCTTCTCAAAGAACAACTCAGTGCAACCAGTTGCTCTGTGAAGTTGTCATTCTCTCTGGTTTTGGTAACCGAGAGAGCCCGAGCAAGTGCTACCCGATAAGGGAGGCACAACAAGGGAAAGATAACTGCAAAAAGCGAATGGTGGTAGGAGAGTGTGTTAATGACTAGTACGCTGATAGGAGGGTGTGACTCCTTCCAATTCCTTGTGGGACAAGGAGATTGGAGTTCCAAGTGGTTCGTGTGGACTACTTCAGAGGCGGGAGATTTCTTCCGCTCGGAGGACAACTGTCAATCCCGACAGCCCTGGTGAGACCAGGAGGTCGTCAGTCCCAGTGTGACCAGGAGCTGCACAGACACCGTCCAAGACTGGAGGTAAAGACCGTGCAAGCCGTGAGTTATTGTCACCGAGCAAGCCTCGGGATAAGGTATGATTCCATAAACCATCCTTTCCTATTGTATAGACGTTGACACGTTTCCTTGTTCTGGGTTTGGGGAGGAAATTTTTTGTTTTTGCTGCCTTCTCTGCCTCCCCTAAACCCCAACATTGGTATCAGAGCCACATCAACTGCTTTATACTTTAGGATTATCGATATGATCAATTTTGGTTTTTCGCCTTTATTTATTGCATACGATGCGAATAAAATTGGCTTTATGCATGTCCAATCCTAAATCAACAAATCCCAATTTACATATATGATATGTATTATGAATGCACTCGGTATGCGTTTCCCTTAAATGAGTTTTGTTGTGGATGTATAGCGTGGTTATGTCCATTAAACCCTATCTGTGTATGGTTGTTTGTGGTTGCTTGCATCTCGGTCTGCACACCGATTCCCTTTCTCCTATTCCTGATGTAACTCAAAATAATTTGAGATTTCTTTCCTACCTTTGCTCCCCTCGAATGTAACTCGAGATTTCTCTTTTTACATTGTAAAATAGGATAGAATTTTATTTCTTGTTATGTCAAAGAATAGAGGACATCTTGATGACAGCTGAGATGATCAGTTCAAGGAGGGACCCGATCGGTTGATGACCGGTTCGAGGAGCAAGACGAGCGGGTGGCGGCCATGGTGAGATGCACGATGACTAGGCAAACCGATCGGTTGGAGGAGCCAACTGATCGGCTAGTGGCACCCAGTCGACCGACCTGATGGTGAGCCGATCTATCATGTGATTAGTTGATCAAACCCAGAAAGGCAAAGCACAGAGTTCATCTTGTACATGTTGCATGTAATGTAGACCTAGATGACTGTGATTCCTCTTGGCTCGAGGAATTACATTAGGATGGCCATAATCATTTCTTTTATCATTTTGCATGTTTTCTGTGGGATATAGCTTGTATATGATACATACTATGTATTGTGGTGATTGGATATGTATATGTATATATATAAAAAAACCAAATCCCTCATTAAATATTAAGTTTTAGATGCCTTCCAAATGTGACACACATGAAAAGCTTGATCGACCAAGTGTGGGCACACCCAAGCGTGGTGCACCGTCTATCTCGTGGAAGCGTGAAGGATGGATATGTGGGTCTTCCCAAGCAGGGTGTATATTCATCGTGTTGGCTTTGGGTCAGACTTAACAAGGTGTCCTAGATAGGATCTAGCACCTTGAGGCATGGAGATGATCATGGCAAGGAGTTGCATATGACATCTTATCAAGAGTTTCATATGATGCAATTGGCAAGGGTTGCCTACTTGAGAGATCTAAGTTGTGGGTGACAACCCAAGCTGGTCCATGACTTAGAGGATTTCAGGATCTTGCCCACTAGAAGGTTGTACGCTGCAATATTCCGAATTGATGGTGAGGGCTATCTATTTAAAGTAAAATAGTGGGAGCGATAATTAATTAAAGGCCTAATTATATCGTCAACTTTTCAAATCAATCAAATAAGTAAAAAATGAGTTTTTGGACTAAAATTGCATATTTCCTTTTGTAGTACAAATGACAACAAACAACAATCACTTTTCTTTGCGATCGGTCCTTGAAAAGGACAAGCTGAATGGGACAAACTTCCACGACTGGTATAGGACATTGAGAATTGTTCTCACTCAAGAGCAAAAGCTCTATGTCCTGGATATTCCAACTCCAGAGGAACCTGCTCCTAATGCACCAAAGGCAGAAAGGGATGCTTATAAGAAGCATTCTAATGATGCCATTGATGCAAAGTGCTTGATGTTGTTCTCTATGAACCATGAGTTGTAGAGACAACATGAGAACATGGATGTCATTGAGATGATTCAGCATCTCAGGAACATGTATGAAGATCAAGCACGTCAAGAGAGATACAATGTCTCAAGGGCACTGTTCAAGTGCGTCATGACAGAAGGAGATCCAATAGGTCCTCACACACTCAAGATGATTGGGTATGTGGGAAACCTGACAAGACTGGGATTTCCACTGAGCCAAGAGTTGGCTACTGATGTGATACTACAATCATTGCCAGAATCCTACAGTCAGTTTGTGATGAACTACAACATGAACAACTTTGATAGGCCACTGTCAGAGTTATTGGGCATGTTGAGGACAGCCGAGATACAGATGAAGAAGGACAAGCCTAAGTCTGTGATGGTGATCATGAACAAGAAAGGCAAGTCCAAGCGCAAGGGCAAGGGCAAGGGCAAAGCTAAGAAAGGTTCTGATGCTAGCCAGGAGTCCAAGTCGTCTTCAGCTCTCAAGGACAAGGGAGGCATGACCAAGAAAGGCAATTGCCACCATTGCCAAAAGCCAGGACATTGGAAAAGGAATTGTCCTCTCTATCTGGAAGAACAAAAGAAGAAGGAGGTGACATACGTCTCTACTTAAAGGTGTCATGAAAGTAAACTTGTAACACTTTTGAGGTATATGATACCAAGATGTAAAGTATAAAGCACTCAATGGGGCAAGTGTTGCCACCATAGATAGGAGTACTTTAGTTTATTTTCAGCCTAAAAGGCGTGTAATACAGTTATGAACTGCTATTTCATATTTGCCAATAGATAGAAACACTTTATTTTTGCATATTGTATGACAATGATGCCAATTAATAAAGAGATGTTTCCATTTCTAAAGATATGATCTTTGTGGCAATGCCTTGTTTATCTTGTGGTATTTGATATGCATAAGATAAAATGATATCTAAAAGTTATAGATAACTCAAACAATCAAAGTAGCATCAATCATGAGAAATTCATTTCTAGTATCCATATGATGGATAAATCTAGACTCTTTTGGTTAGAGAACCAGTAAGAGACATGAATATCTTGAACATGATTAATCAATCTTCACTAAAGGTAGTGGGAGAATGATTATCCTATTAGGTATGATACATGTGATGTATTTACATACCTATTGGAACAAATGCTAATACTTCAAATGGTGTTTAGAGAAATACCAATATGAATATCTCGAAGTGTTCAAGATTATCATAGATGAAGTGCAAATTTGGTAAAGTGTTAATTCTTGATGAGATCAATGAATGAAATACTTAGACCAAATGTTTGAGAACCTTATGAGTGATTATGATAGTGTATCATAGTGAACTCATGATTAAGGCATGGTGATGTCTAAATCAAGAAGGAATCATACTCTAAGGAGTTAGAGAATGATTATCAAATAACTGAATTCTTCTTAATAAAAGAATACCTACACTAATAAAGGACATTAAGAATCATAATGAGTTGTGAGTTCTTATATCCTTAATAGATACACCTCAATTATATATGTGATGAGTTGTTCATGTGATGAGTCAACTATCCAGATGAATATGAGGAATCGAATCTTGAGTTATGGTTTATGACCATTACATCCTAATGACTTCCATGTGAACCATAAGGTATAACCTTGATGGTAGAACCCATTGGAATAAAATCCATAAGTGTAAATAAGTCTTAAGTGTTAAGACACATGGATAACATTTTGAGAAGGATGATGATTGTTGATTGCAACTTAATGACTAAGACATTTGGCATATGGATACTAAAACTACATTCCTATGAGAATAAAACAAGAATGTGTATGTGACACAACCTATAAGGTTTATGAATCCACTAATGCAAATGAAGTCTATAAGTTACAATGGACTAATCAATGTGATTGATTGAGTACAACTCAGAATTGGATCTTTACTTTGATAATATAGTCAAAGGGTTTGACTGATATGTCAAAGATAAAGAAGGATCTGTGATTTTGTGGGAGCGTGTTCACATTCCACATGTTGATGTGAAATGGAAATGTTCTAGAATGGAAATCCAAAAGTGGAAAATATCCTTAAGGAAGATAGAGATGTTTCCTATGTGATAGGAATAGAGATCTATAGAGATAGTTCTCGAAAACCTCTTGACCTGAAAAGAGAAAGCATACATTGGCAATCTGTACTTAAGGGTTCAGTATGCATGGATTCAGTGGGAGAAAACTTTTTCATTTTACATGGAGTTAGTATCCCAAGGCCAAGTGTCCAATTCTTATGAAGAATGGGAACACTAAGAATAGATATGGATCTATCATGAAGAATGGGAACACTAAGAATATGATGTGCTCATCCTGATAACTCGTATGTGAGACATGACGAGTGGATGTCTGCCTACTTCCAGTAAGGGTTACTGGAATACCATGAGAACTTGATAAGTACTTGAGAAGTACTAGTTCTATGGAGATAAGGAAGAGTTCAATGTAAAGAGTTACATTGATGCGAACTTCTGAAAGGATAGAAAATTAATCGCAAATTATATATAAGATATATAAAAGTGAAAGTTTGTTGATAATTGGAAATGTTCCAATAAAATCATTTAAAAGGAAATGTCGAGTATCTATGCGTTAGAGAACAGCAGTGGGCACTATATGGATCTAGAAGTTCATGAGATGAACTTATAGATATTTCGCTCATTGATGACAAGTATGGAATCCTTGATCATGCAATGTGGCTAAAGGTTAGCAAAGGAATACTAGATTGTATATTACAACAACTCCATCTCATACGAATGACGTACAATGAAGAGATGAGAGACATGCAATTTATACTTACTTTGGCAAAGTGTTGCCATTACTCACTAAGTTCGCACTAGAGCACAGTAACATGTGGGACATGTTTGAAGATCACTATGAATATGATTCAAGGGTGATTGGCTCGCAGTGCAAGTGGGAGTCTATTGGTATGTATGCCCTGAGAGCCAATCATGGGATGATTGGTGGGATACATTAAGATTGATTTGATAAACATCAAAGGAAAGCTTCCAATTCTTTCTGGTTCAGTCATATGAGACAGTGATAGAACATATTGAATGTATAGAGAATGACAATACTCAATGACGTATGGTTTTAGGTTAAGGACCTGAACGATGAGATCATACAAATTCTAAGAGTTTGTACATTCTTGTTATGTCCCTAGTGAGATGTCATTGTGGAAGGTAGATAGACAATAATGACACACAAGACTAGATTGTGGTGTTGGTTGATGACAGAATCTCATTAGTCATGATATAGAGATATCAAACCAAACACATAGGTACTTGTTAGAGAACAAGTGTACCGGACAGACCCACCGTGAGTTTGACACATGGAACCATGACATGGTAGTCACAGTCAGTACTCACAGTGATGGTGGTGAGTGTGATTCTTTGACCTAAAATCACTACACTCAACACATGTCATTGGGCACACTTTGACATCATCAAACATAGTTCTGAAACATGGGTTGTTATAAAGGTGATGATTGGGTGGCTTTGATACATGGGGCTTTTGAGGGGTGAGTGATAGATATGGGATTTGTCCCTCCTGAGGGAGTTTGATATCCATGGACACTTGATGAGTAGGATTGAGAAAGGCGTGCATGCATGTGTGAATCAATATGTGATATTGATGTCATACATATCTCTTCCAATCTACTCTGAGATCAAGAAAGTGAATGAACATTGACAGGATGACTGTTCCATGCCTCGAGTTCATTCGGGATATCAGTGACATAGGAATTATACATTTGTTGTAACACCAATCACGGATTGTAGGATTGAAAGTTGTTCTCCAACTTTCTATTTCACTTGGGTAGCACTGATGTGTGACTAGGCACCGCTCTTTGCTTGTGAAGTCATAGGTGTTATGGACTTTCACTGCCAACGTGAAATGGACCTGTAAGGTCACACACATAGAATTTAACCTGGAAGAGGAGTTTTGTCCACAAACAATGTTTATATTGATTACTAAAGGAGTTTAGTAGTTCAATTAAACACTCAATCAATTGATAGCTCAATGTCATAATGCTCAAGGTGTTGGACACATTGATTGGAGTATCAGATTGATTGAAACTACAATTTATTGATTATGCACAATATGCATTCCCAACCGATCGGGTGAGCTTGGTGAACCGATCGACTCAGATGGTGAGTCGATCGGCTCATGGACAGGGTGAAACGATTGCTTCAAGTGTTGAAATGATCGGTTCAACTGGTGCAACCGAGCAAGTTGGGAAAGTCAGGTTGGTAAGAAATTTCTTTTTGTTTCACTTGCCCAATTTGATTGGAACAAGGATTGGTATTTGATACCAATTAGAAACAAAAGAAGGAAAGTCAATCGGGAACTGACCAGGACCACGAACCGACCGGTTCAGAAGTGAACCGACCGGTTGAGGTGTGTCAACCGACCGTCTCAGGTCCCCAACCGACCATTTCAGAAATGAAACGATCGGTTCAGGTTGTGAGTTGGTTGTTTTTGTGGAAAATCTCGAACCTTTCTACTCCTGCTTTAGTCCCGCATTGCCCGGGATAGAGAACATTGTCCCATGACCCTCCTATATATATAGGGGTATTGGGGGATTCTCAAAGAACAACTCAGTGCAACCAGTTCATCTGTGAAGTTGTCGTTCTCTCTGGTTTTGGTAACCGAGAGAGCCCGAGCAAGTGCTACCCGATAAGGGAGGCACAACAAGGGAAAGACAACTGTAGAAAATGACTGGTGGCAGGAGAGTGTGTCAGTGACTAGTACGCTGATAGGAGGGTGCGACTCCTTCCAATTCCTTGTGGGACAAGGAGATTGGAGTTCCAGGTGGTCCGTGTGGACTACTTTAGAGGCGGGAGATTTCTTCCACTCAGAGGACAACTGTCAATCCGGACAGTCCTAGTGAGACTAGGAGTCGTCAGTTCCGGTGCGACCAGGAGCTGCACAGACATCGTCCAATACCGGAGGTGAAGACCGTGCAAGCCGCGAGGTATTGTCACTGAGCAAGCCTCAGGACAAGGTATGGTTCCACAAACCATCCTTTCCTATTTTATAGACGTTGATGTGTTTCCTTGTTCTGGGTTTGGGGAGGAAAATTTTTGTTTCTGCTGCCTTCTCTACCTCCCCTAAAACCCAATAGTTTCTGCTTGTAGTTCCCCTGATATGATGAAACAATTTTGCTGATGTATATATATGATCTAGTTATGATGTATCACCCAAAATACTAATGAACCCATAATGTACAACATTGCTTGATAATGCCAATGCATGACTAGTTTAAGATATTGAAAACAATGTTGAAGGAAATGATACCTACATCTTGATGACACATTCAACCACCAGTATAATGAGTAATGATAAATTATTTTTCTGATGTTAGTCCAAGTTCACTCATTTGAAATGTTAGAATCTCCATGTTGACTCAAATGCCAAGTTCTAATCAAGTGTTAGTTATGGTTTTCAAAAATCAATGCTTAATCTTATACTCTACTCACAAGGTATGCTTACTCTCTTGACCCTACTATGGTATTGTCTTGTTTGTATGTATGCTCGTATGAATGCTTGGATAGTTAGTTAGTCATTTGAGCTACTTATTCCCTATGATTAGTATGTTTTTTTTGCTTGAAGTATGTTGAAAAAACCTTGAACATAATTGAACTTGTCCATTATACAAACCTAGTGTACCTGCCTGTATTCTCAGGGTAAGGACACAAGGTTGGGAATCTTAATTGAGATGTCAAGATAAGGAGGACCATGTCGGTGAAAAGGGTTGGCTAATCTTGAGCAGCCTTACGAACCCTTCCAATGGGAAGATGGTCAATGGCCATAATATATTGTTAAGTATATTGGAAATACACTTAAAACATGCTTTGTATGAAAAAAAATCGTTAATTGTTTTTGTCTAGTTTATTCTTATTACTTTATATGATGTTTCTAGCCAAGAAGCTTTTACTATACTCTTAAACTATTTATGTGCCTTTTCATAAAGTACTTAATGCTTTGGCATTAATATATCCTGTTTATCAAATTTTTAGTTACCAGCTAAAGATCAAATACACTCAAATTCAAATATGAAATGAAACACAAATGGGTACTCTTGAATCTATAAATATGTACATATCTCTTATCTTATTGTTATATATCTTGTTATGTCTTACCTTATTCTTGTTTGTTGTTTTATTAATTCATATGTTATGTGATCCATTCTTGGGACGAGCACCCAGACTCAATCGCCTTTAGCTATGTAGCCATTAGGAGGGTGAACTTAGGGTAACAAATGGTTCTGTGAAAAATGGCATCAAAGCAATCACATATCCTCTATGCATGTTTAACAACCCAATTACCCATACCTTAGATAGTCTTCTAGAATTTCATCTCTTCTTTATGAACAACCCTAAGCCACCCATTAGACAATTAGTTAGTTCCTCATCTCCTCATGTAATTCTTCACTCGAGCATCTGTCACATTATCTCTCGATTATGGGTTAGCTTATGTAAGGGGAAAGATTAAAATTTTAATGATATGGTGAAATTTGAGTAACATAATGATGATGACATGATCTGACCTTAAAATAAAAACTCAATTATGGCTAATGCAAATACTCTTGAAGTTAAGTTCTCATGTATGACCTCTCAGATCATGTTAACTCAACCTTACCAAATCTAGGCCACATGCTTTCTATGTTTGAGGTAGAATGATAATGATCTCGATGTGATTATATAAGGAGGATTTGTACATTATACCCCATTTTTTATGAGGTCCCTATTTGATTAAATCCATAGTGACCTATTCTTGAACAAGCCTCAAACATGATCAAGCAATTTTTCCCCTATTTGATACATACTATGATTATGTCTTAGAATTCTATGCCCTTGGATTCTCAAAATCCTGATGAAAGGCTTTGATATAAGAAGCATCTTCCCTACTGATTCCCAAGCCCCTTGGTATATCTCAATTTTGAGTAACATGATGAACATGGATCTCAATCTTGTCCGCTTATGCTCTAACTCTTGTGTTCCCAATTTGACTTCTCAATTTCTAAAATATGCCCTTAGCTTGATCATGAGAGGAAGGTAACACGATTATGACCACAACATTGCAAAATCTTGAAATATGGTTCCCCTATTAAGACCTTGATCTTGCAAAATCTTGAAATATGGTTGCCCTATTAATGATCTTGATGTTTGACTTGTGATCTTATGAAAATTGATTTGATAGTTGGTACTCTCCTTATTTGTGCATACTTGATGACTAATGATTAATATAGACTAATGTGCTAGACTACGGTGGTAGTTGACTCATGACTCCCCAAACTAGGTCACATCCTTATTATGACTTCCTTTAAATTTTCATCTTGTTGATTATTTAGAGTTTGGATAGGTAACCCCTTTATAGAATTTGGATTCATTGACCTAAAGCTCTAATAGGTCAAATCTATGAAAATATTAGTACTCGATCTTGAATCTTGATTTGATGATGATCTTGGAACTATGATGTAGTTGACCATACTATGTGGTCCATTTCCAAGAAAGACCTAGTCTAGATCATTCATAAACCTTGAATATCATGAAAATGAACTCGTTATTGATGCCATGAAATGTTGAATAATTCTCAAAATTTTGTTTGATTGTAGCTTGATTGTTGTATATGGATGAATGATCACCTTTAGGTCTAAATCGGAATCTAAACCCTAGCTTCAAGTGTTTGGAACAATGACTTTAATGTTCAAAGCTTGACTCTCGATATTGATGTATGCAATATTGACTCATGATTAGGATCTTGACATTGACTTGATTCCTATGATCACCCTGTTTGGATCTTGAGATCACCCTTGATATATGAATAATGACATTTGTGTTCCCATATCTCAAAATTTTGAAATCATGACTATGTTGATTCACTCAATTTATGACTTAAGGATGAGATCCATTTGGACTAGGGTGGGACCTTCCATTTGATTTTGAATATGAAATTATGATGTTGAAATATGATGTATGTCTCGAATTGTGGAAATATGAAATCTCAATCATAGATGTATAACTCCACCTTGTCCAATGCAGAAGCTAAAACCCTAAATGTTGGGAATGAAAGTCATGTTGTACTCTTGTTATAAGAGCTCTATTTGTTTGATATAAAAATGTAATCACTTCAAATTTGGAGATTTATTGGATAATCTCTCCAAAATATGTGGCTCGTTTAATGATCTTTTCCAATTTGATGAGCTATGTGACTATATGTTGACCATGATGCTCGATTTCCCAATTTTAAAATGAGATGGATATTCTAAGTGGTGACGATTCTTTCTATGAATGTTATGATGATTTAGGCGTTCAATGGGAACACTCAATCTCGATTGACGACTTGATCTAATTTTAGGGACAAACTTTTTTTAAAGGTGGGGAGTATGTGACAAACTAGTTTTTCTCTCATTTAATTTATGTACGTCTGGACTCTTTAAATGTTCTATTGCACTCAATACCCTTCCTCACCCTCAATTTTATGAGTTTAAGTCTCTTTGTGCCCTATTGATGAGTTGTATTTGATTAAATAGCACGTTGTACCGATATATGCCTATTAATTTGAGTTTTGAACTAAGTGGCATGCTCTTTCTGTGTAATC